>CM059604.1:10000-2410000 GCA_030412105.1 Cyclura pinguis | reverse complement strand
TGTTTAAGATGAAGCCAGGAGGGCTTAGGGAGTGGGCGGGGGCGGCGGGACGAGAGAAAGCAGGGCCTGCGTCTGTCCTGGTCTTTCCCGCTTCCCCCACCCCAGCTTGGAACTTAATTTGGCCTCGGCGGTCATTAAGATGCGGAGCACCTCGGCTCCCGGACGGAACTAATCCTTCGCTCCCCGAGAGCCAAGCGCCGCTGCCGCTGCTGCGGACAATGCGCCGTTGAGCCAGAGGGCGGCTGGCAGGGGGAGGCAGAGGAAGAAGCGGCGGCCGCAAGCGAGGGTCTCCCCCGATCGGGTATTCACAGCAGCCAGCTGGCCTCTTGGCTACCCCAAGCCCAGCCCTCGCCGGGCTCTCTAGGAACAGGGCTGCCCATTGTGCGAGCCGCCGTGCGCGGTGGGCGAACGGCCGTCTTTCCAGCGAGGCCTCTGGCTGCCTTCGGGAGCGGCTGCTCTGCCTTCACGCAGCAGCACTGCGGCACCGGCGTGGCGAGGTTTGATGTGGGATCATTCTGTTTCCCAGACAGTCACCGATTGCAGGTTTAAGGGCGTGTCATCTGTCCTCTCCGAAGAAAATTAGCGAATTAATATTGTTTAGCTACAAGAGGTGTTCATTATGCCACAGGCAGTCCTCCAGTGGTGCTTGGGTTAGGGATCCAGAGGTTACGACCAGCATTTTCATCCCACCGGAATCCAAATGTCACCTAGTCCAACCCCCTGACAGTGCAGGAGATCCACAGAGAAAGCATGTTGGGCAGACGTTCACCTTCTGTTAAAAAAAACTCCAATAAGCAGAGACAGCGGGCCAGAGATGGCCGGCATCTTTGGCAAACAGAGGCAGGCCCATCATCAAATCCGGCAGTGGGGGTGAGGGAGGAGGGCTGGCCAGGAGGCACCCAGCTCCCTCCGTCTCCTGGCCGCGCGTGGCACTTTTGGGTCGCATGAGATGGAGCTACACCCCCCTCCCCGAGACTCAGATTCACAGCTTGGGAGCGCTCCTGGATTCGGCTCTGAGCCCGGAAGCCCAGGTTTCACCAGTGGCCACGAGCGCATCTGCACGGTTACAGCTTCTGTGCTAGCTGCGCCCATTTCTTGAGGCGTCAGACCGGGCCACGGTGACGTGTGCCTTGGTTACATCCCAGTCAGATTACTGCAACTCGCTCCGCACGGGGCTGCCTTTGAAGGGTGTTTGGAAACGTCAGCCGGTCCAAAGAGCTGCAGCCAGATTGTTAACCAGAGCTGGCCACGGGGATCACGGAACCCCGTGGTTGCAACCACCCCACTGGCTGCTGGTCTGGTGATGACCTTTAAAGCTCTATGTGGCTCAGGTCCAGTTTATCTGAAGGAACGTATTCTCCCCTACGAGCCAGCCCAAGCTTTGAGACATGCTGGAGAGGCCCCTCTCTCCGTCCCACCACCTCGCGGGGGCATCTGGTGGAAACACGGGAAAGACAGAGCTTTCTCAGTGGCTGCCCCGGGCTCCGGAACGCCCTCCCCAGAGAGGTCAGACTGGCCGCCTCCTCACCATCCTTCTGTAGTCAGAGGAAGACATTTTTATTTAGACAGGCATTCAATGTATGGTTATACGTGGCCTATCCAATAGAAATGCGCTGGATATTGGGTTTTTTAAATTAATAACTGAGTTTTAACTATGTATTTTGCCATTGTGTTACTCCTTTTGATTGCTTATCTTTTAACTTTTCCAGGAGTTTTTATGTCTTTTTAAATCTGTAAGCCACTTTGAGTCGCATCCCAGGAAAAAAACGGGTACAACTGAAATTGTCCTTGGGAGGGATTACATCTTCTTTGTCTTGTTCGAGAAGGATTTTGACACAAAAAACAAGTCAGTCCTTGACCATGGGCCACAGTATAGGTATCTGAGAAATAGGTACAATATTTTTCTTGTCCGTACTTCTCTCGCCAAACATCCATTACCGAGAAGTTACGCATTAAATCAAAGAATGTTTTTGGCAGTTTGCTGAGCATCCTGAACTGATGGAGGAGGAAATTCTGCTTTTCTACAATGACGACAGTCTTGCACAGAGTTCAGAGGGTCAAAACCCTGAGACACTTTGGTCAGCTGGGGCCGGGACATCTGCCGCTGCCTCTCCCTCGCACCAGGCCCCCCTGTTTTCTCTGGGTCTAGCTGCGAGACCCAAAGTTGTGGGAGGAGAACGAATGCTCCCAGGGACAACGTCCTGCATTCAGCCCTCACCGTAGCAATCCAGGTTCTTCTGCGTGGTCTCTGTGCCTCACACACTGGGAGCTTTCGCGCGTGCGCGGTAGCGTTCGGAAGATTCTAGAGCTTAGCAGCTTGGCGGGAACCCCTCCCCCGTGCCCGCACGGAGCATGCTCAGCCCGCCAAGCCAGCGGTCTCTCCTCGGTTCTTTCTCGTCCGCCATAGCGAACGGAAGGTTCTGCCTTAGTGGCGTTGTTTGGCTTACTTCGGACTGTTTTTTCGCTGGTTTTTTGACTCGGACTTCGGTATTTTGACTTGGCTTTCCGGTATTCGGACTTTGGCTTTTGGTGTTTTGGTGCCTTGGGTTTTCTCAACCCCTCCTTCGACTTTCTTCTTCTTCGACCCTCGTCTCCTTCCCGCCGCTGCTGTGAGTTCCCCCTCTCGGACCCTTTTCCTTTAATCTTCGTCTCCCGTCTACGTCTGCCTTGTTTAAGGCTTGCGTCTCTTGTGGTCACAAGGTTGCTCTGTTCGACGGACACAGTGAGTGCCTCTTCTGTTTTCGGGAGACTCACAACGTCAAGGCCTGTCCCATTTGCCGTGACTTTACCGCGCAGACTGTGCGAAACCGCTCATCCCAACTGAAATCCCATTGTTGGGAGGAGTCTCTTCAGGCACGGGATCAGCCGGCGGGAGAGCCCGCTATGTCTCGGCCCTCGACATCGAGCCGACCTGCGACCACACCCTCCTCGGCACCGGCGGCTGCCGTGCTGTCGACATCGACGGTACCGGGATCGGTGCCACCGTCTCGGCCCCCGATATCGGCCTTGCCGCGGATCCCGAAAATATCGTGGACCGCATCGACCTCAACGGAGGCTCCCGCGGGCTCGCAGGCACCCAAGTCCGCCAAGTCGCTTACTGCTGCACAGTGTAAGCGCCCTGCTTCACACGACGTCTCTAAAGACAAAGACAAGAAGAAGAAGGAGCAGAGCAGTTCGCCCTACAAGAGGCACTGCCCCCCTACACCACCTCCGACCCAACAGTCTGGGGATCTAGGCAAACAACTGGAACCGCCTCAGATCCTGGAGGTGTCTGATGAGGAACAGACCATTGGCTCGGCTATGCCTTGGGGCCCGCCGGTCCTCGCTGCCGCGGTATCTCCGCCCGGTCACCCAGAGGGGATGGACCGCCCGGAGAAGGACCTGACCTCACTTCGCGACTCGCCCCGTCATCGGGCAGTTTCTGACAGGAGTGAGTCCCGCTCCCCAGAACGTCAGGTGAGACGTCGATCCCCGTGTCGGCGGGAGGCCTACCCGGAGCGGCCTTCATCTCGGCCCCCAGTTGACTCGCCGTACTCCTCCGCATCTTACATAGCGAGGTACGGCCGAGAACACGCCTGGCGGGAGCACCCGGGCTCGTACCGGTCCTATTCCCCTGCATATAGAGACCGGTATCACCCAGACGTGAGGTACAGGTCACCCTACAGACGGTCGCGCTCACCATCTTGAGGCACGTACCACCCGCAGTACCGGCGATCACCATCTCGCTCGCTCTCGAGGTCCCTGTGTTACGAGAGGTTCCGAGAGCGCTCACCCCAGTACCGGCCTGTGTCTCTGCCTCCCAGGGTCACTGTGACTGTTTCTCGCCTGGTACCAGAGCCTGTCCCAGCGCAGACCTCGACCTCCGCTGTGACCGCTACCCAAGCGATTCAGCGCCCACTGCCTGCGATTGTGCCGATTACTTCAACTCCGGCACCTCAGTTGTCAGTTGCCCCACCAGCACCGACTACGGTACCGACGACAGCTACTGTGCCGACGGTCACCTTGGCGTTACCTCCTCAGCGGCCATCGATGGAGAGGTCTCCATCCAAGTCGTCTCAGACTTATGAGACAGATTCGGAGTCTTGACGAATCCATGCCTGCGTCTCATGAGTCTCCACCCTTGGTCTTTGGGGACCCCGCACCGGATTCGGCACCGGAAGACGTCAAGCAGTTTTCCGACATCCTCCTCTGGATGGCTACGGCGCTTGGACTGAAGGTTGCGGACCCGGCTCTGGCCGTGCAAGACCCTGTCTTCCAATATGTGGATACCCGTCCACCATCCACGGTGCCGCTTCCGTTCTTGCCGGCTTTGATGGAGGCCCTCAAACACCCTTGGGCCCAACCGGCGTCCGCTCAACCTATCCCCCACCGGCTAGAACATCTCTACTGGACGCAGAAGGAGGATGCCGAATTTCTGTTCGCGCACCCGGTGCCTAATTCGATTGTGGTCACATCCTCTCAGACCAAGGGAGGTAGAAGGGCGCACACCACCCCGCCGGATTGAGAAGGCCGCAGGCTCGACACCTTTGGCAGGAGATTTTACTCTGCCTCGTCGTTGATTGCCAGGGTGTCCAACACCCCAGCTTGCCTCGCAGCCTACCAGAGGAACCTGCTGGACAGATTCTTTCCTCTCCTGGCACACCTCCCTGAGGATCATCGGGCGAGTGCTATGCAATCCTTTAACGAATCCGTAGCACTCGCCAACCAACAAATTCTATCATCGAGGCACTCAGTGGAGGTGGCGGCGTGGGTGATGGTCAGATCTGTTGCCCTAAGGCGCTACGCGTGGCTGCGATCGGCAGGCCTGCAAGGAGACAGCAGGAAACAGATCGAAGACCTCCCCTTCGATGGCCAGGGGTTATTCAGCGCCATGACCTTTGAGGCGATGGACAACCTCGTCAAGGCTCACCTGACAGCGAAGAAGATGGGAATCCATCAGCCGCCTCAGCCCGCCGCAGCTTCGGCTCTCGATCCTCCTGGCGCCGGTCATCGTTGTCAACTTACCAACCTTGCTCGCCTCATTTGGCTCCATCCCACCTGTCCACCACGTCCTCATCACGGAGACCTCTTTGGAGATGCCAGCCTCCTTCTTCGAAGAAGTCTTCGTCCGGGACGAAGTCCCGGTTTTGACCGCTACTTCACAGGTCGCCACCACAGCCACTCTTCAGCCTGCCAGCATCCTTAGAAGACCAACCGAGCCTGGCCTGACATCTCGCCGAATGGCGCCACATCACCATGGACTCTTGGGTTCTCTCCATCGTCCGTCTTGGGTACACCATCGAATTTCGAAGTATACCTCCACGAGGCGTCTACTATTCCACCCCGGCCAGCTCGGCTCTGCTGGAAGAGATCCAGTCCCTTCTGCACAAAGGGGCCGTTGAAGAACTTCCGTCCTCGGCCAGTACCACCGGCTTCTTCTCCCGGTACTTACGGCCAATCCTGGACCTCAGAGGGGTAAACGAGTACATCCGCCCCAAGAGGTTCAAGATGGTCACTCTGTCTTTGATTCTGCCCTTCCTTCGGCGATGGGACTGGTTCGCCTCCATCGATCTTCGGGATGCTTATTTCCACATTGTCATTCGCCCACAGCACAGACGATACCTACAGTTCGCGGTCGACGGTTCCTGCTACCAGTACAGGGTGCTACTGTTCGGACTCTCCACCGCCCCCAGGGTCTTCACCAAATGCATGGCCCCTGCGATATCGTACCTGCGGACGAAGGGCATCATGATCTACCCTTATTTGGACGACTGGCTGTTGGTGGCATCCTGCAGGCAAGATCTGTACAGCAACATTCATCGGATTCTGTCTCTCCTGTCTCTCCTTGGCCTCCGGGTCAACCCGAAGCAGTCGCACCTTTGTCGACTTCATCGGGGCGACCTTGGACTTGGTATCTGCCAGAGCTTACCTGCCTATAGAGTGGGCACGCACCCTCCGTCGAGCTGCATCAGCCGCTCTCGACGCCCCGGTGATATCGGCGAGGAGGATTCAACAACTCCTCAGATACATGGCTTCGACCACGTGGGTCACCTACCTGTCTCGTCTCGGCGCCCGCCCGCTCCAACACTGGTTCGTCAGGGTTTTTGCCCCGCTCCTGGACGACCAGAGGCGCCTTCTGCAGATCCCTCGACAAGTGCGCCACTCCCTGCTATGGTGGCTGTTCTACCGTCATCTGCTGTCAGGGATGCCATTCCGAGAACTGACCCCTCGGCTCATGGTAACGATGGATGCTTCCCTCTTCGGATGGGGAGCGCACTGCGGCACTGCGGCGATCTCAGAGTCCAGGGACACTGGATCGAAGGGGAGACGCATCTTCACATCAACGCCCTCGAGCTGCTCACCATCTGGAAAGCTCTGAGGGCATTCCGCAACATGGTCGCCGGCCGCACGGTGTAGATCCTGTCGGACAACACGACGACCGCCTGCTACGTCAACAGGCAAGGAGGGACTCATTCGACCGCCCTCCTCACCATAACTCTGCAACTTTGGGACTGGTGCGTGGCCCTCCGAGTCCACCCGGTGGCGATGCACCTGGCGGGCCAGGAAACACCACGGCAGACACCCTCAGCAGGGACACCTCGTCCTACCAGGAGCGGTCCCTCTCGACCGTGGCGTTCCAGATGATACGAGACCGGTGGGGCGAGCCGACGATCGACCTCTTTGCCAGCAGCCAGAACAGGAAGTGTCGCCGGTATTGCTCGAGGGCTGGCCTCGGTCGGGGCTCCCTCGGCGATGCCTTCCAGTTCGAATGGACCGATGGGCTCGTCTGCGTGTTCCTGCCGTTCCCTCTCCTGGGTCGAGTGGTCGCCAAGATCCTGGCGGACCAAGCCGACGCTGTCCTCGTAGCCCCATATTGGCCGAGGCAGCACTGGTTCGGGCCCCTGCTCGAGGCTGCTCGTGGTTGACTCCTCAGGTTTCCGACACCATCCGATCTCCTGTCGCACTCCGACGGTCTCGGACCTGCCGCTCCTGGCCCTCCACGCGTGGAGGATAACGCCTTAGATGATCCGACCATCCAGGATGTCCTTACTGCGTCCAGGAAGGAGTCGACTCGCCGCAACTACCACTATAAGTGGCAGAAATTTGTCGCCTTCGCGGAAGCACATCGAGAGGTGGTATCAGCTGTTAACCTGCCCGCCGTGCTCCACTTCCTTCTCCACCTTCGGCAGCAAGGACTCGCATTCCCATCCCTCAAGGTCTACCTTGCCGCAATCGTGGCCTATCAGCCACGAGGCTCCTCCTCGGCAGCCCTCTTCAGGGGCGCTACCCTCAAGCAGTTCAAGAAGGGCCTGCAACATCTTTACCCGCCGGTGTCGCCACCGCTACCGCCTTGGTCGATGTCCTTGGTACTATCGCAGTTGGCGCGACCGCCCTTCGAGCCCATGGCGACTGCGGATGACAGGCTCCTGGCCATCAAGACTGCTTTCCTGGTAGCTGTCGCCTCAGCCAGACGAGCGAGTGAGCTGACAGCGCTGCGATCGGACGAGCCCTTCCTCGTCTTCCACCGAGACAAGGTAGTCCTCCGACCTGACATTTCCTTCCTGCCCAAGGTGGTATCACTCTTCCGCCTTAGCCAGGACATCATCTTACCCGCTTTTTACTCGGACCCGACTACACCTCTGGAGCGCTCCTTCCACTCCCTTGATGTTTGTCGGGCCTTGGCTTTTTACACTCACCGGACCGCGCCCTTCCGTCAGACGCCCCACCCGTTCGTGTGCTACGGTGGGCGTCGAAAAGGCCACAAGGTGTCCACCCAGAGGTTCTCCAAACGGGTGGCCCAGACCATTCTGCTGGGGTACGAACTGGCCAAGCAGCCTCCGCCAGCCTTGCTGCGTGCTCATTCCACCAGAGCCGCAGCTTCTTCAGCAGCTCTCCTTCGAGGAGTGGACCTGCAAGAACTGTGCCGTGCGGCGACCTGGTCTCAACCCTCGACCTTCGTGCGCCACTACAGACTGGACTGCCGGTCCCGGAGAGATGCCCCTTTCGGACGTGCGGTGCTGTCTTCCGTTCTCTAGGACCTGACCCACCGTCCGACTGGTAAGCTACAAAGTCTCCTAGTGTGTGAGGCACAGAGACCACGAAGAAGAAGAACAGGTTGCTTACCTGTAACTGTGGTTCTTCGAGTGGTCATCTGTGCCCTCACACACACCCGCCCAGCCGTCCCCTCTTTCAGGTCCCTTATTGGCGGACTCCAGAACTGAGGAGAGAGCGTTGGCTTGGCGGGCTGAGCATGCTCAGTACGGGCATGGGGGAGGGGTTCCCGCCAAGCTGCTAAGCTCTAGAATCTTCCGAACGCTACCGCGCATGCGCGAAAGCTCCTAGTGTGTGAGGGCACAGATGACCACTCGAAGAACCACAGTTACAGGTAAGCAACCTGTTCTTATTTGGAGCTGGTTTGGTCTTGAACGGTCAAGAGCCAATAGCATTACAAAAGACCCGCTCCCGGAGGAGGAGCAGGATTAACATAGATACATATATGAAAATATAGATATTAGAGTAATGTAGATTAATGCTAAATTAAAATAGATGCATATATACAGAGAAAGAGAGATCAGGAGTGGAGAAATGCTTACAGGCCAGGCATCAATCTTCCCCCTAGAATCCCCATATGCTGCAACCCCCTTGCTGTGCCTTCAAGTCGCTTCTGACTTATGGAAACCCTAAGGTGAGCTTATCATGGGGTTTTCTGGGCCTGAGAGCATGTGATGCGCTCAGGGTCGCCTTCCCCAGCGTCTGCAGTCCAGTGCTCAAACCGCTACCCCACCCTGGCTCTCTTGAAGCCCCCTATGGCAAGCCAAATGTTTTTCTTCTATCCCAGACCCTCCCAGAATGGTGACTGCTGCCATTTTGAATGGGACTGCGGAAGAAGAGAGAGGTATTGGGGGCAGCATAGGACAGGTGGGGATATTTTCATGTGCCCTTGCTTATTTGGGGGTACTGAATGATTTGGGAGCAAAAATTGAACATTACACAGTTTTTCCAAATGGAGAGGTGGGGACTGGTGAAGCTTCAGAGGTCACAAAAGGGGGGCCCGGGGCCACCGTATGCCCACCCTGATAATGGGCTAACCTGTGAGTTGTTGCTTTCATGATGAGGGCCCCACGTGTGTTTGCACGCACGCACCCGCCACGCAGAGGCACAGCGACCTTAACACGCCGCTCTATCATGGCTCCGTTCTGGATGCCGAGGCCAACCGGAGCAGGGAAGCCACGCGCGTCCAAACGGCGGGAGGGAACGTCGGCCTCGTTCTGCGAGACGGCCGTTGGCTGGGCAGCCAGCCCGGCAGGGGCACTCCGGGAGGACGGCAGCTGCCCCAGATTCCCAGAAAATAATCACTCTGACCCGCTTCGTGTGTTTGGGCGGAAGAGAGGCTCACCAGGGAAGCGGCTCGCGGGGGGGAAACGGGCGGCAGAGGTTGAGCGGCCCGAGGCGAGCCGAGGCGCCGTGGGCAATTGGCTATGGCACGCGCTCCCGGAGAGAAGCGGCCAAGCTGCGCAACGTGCAAACTCCCCGGTGGGAATTGACAAGAGGACGGGCAGCGTCCCGTCGGTAATATACACGCGTGCGAGCGTGACTTATGCACACGCCCGTGTGTTTGGACAGGGTGCAGGGAGCTCTTCTCTCGCCCCTTTGCACACTATCCAAACCTCCCCGTCGAACTCCGGGTAAGGCTGCGTACCGCTTACCGGCGGATTCCCGGTAATTGCTTACCATGCAGACAACGAAAAGGGGCTGGTCTGGGCTCTGAGGGGAAGGAAAGGAATGGCGCTCTCTGCCCCTTGTTTCCTTCCCTCTCTGAGACGAGAGCAACTGCTGCCTGGTCGGGTGCTTTGCCAGCCCCGGTCCTCTCCCCGTCGGCAAGCAGGGACAGCGGAGCCCCTCGCAGGGTCTGGCACCGGCCTCGGCGAGGGGAAGACGGGGCCCGGGCGGAGCGTTAACCTTCCACCTGCTCGAGGTGGGATCTCCAGCTCTGTGCGCGGGGGGCCGCGACATCTCCCTCGGCTGCCAGTCTGCTTCTGGGCCCAACTGAAAGCGCTGGTTATGAAGCACCGAGTTGGAAGGGACCCCCGGGGCCATCCGGCCCAGCCCCACGCCATCCGAGCCCCTCCTCAAAAACCTCCGAAGGCGGGGGAGGCTCCTCCACGCTCCCTTCGGCCGGCGCCTTCCCCTGTCGGGCCGCCCTCGCCGTCGGGAGGGGCTTCCTAAAGTTGAGGCGGGAGCCCTGCTCCGTCATTTCGGAGGAAGGCGCCGGCAAACCCGCCTAAGAAGATCCTGGGCCCTCCGCGGGGCGACCGGCACACGCCCCGGGTCTGAGCCGGGTCCCTTGCCCCAGGCGCTGCGGGCTGGAGGCTCCGGGTCCCGGGGGCCCCGGGAGAGGAGCCTCCCCGAGCCCAGCAGGCCCGCCGAGGGACCCCCCGAAGAGGCCGGCCGAGCCGCCCCGCCCCGCCCCGGGGGACTCCGCGCCCTGGCCAGAGTCCCCGGGAGCCTCGAAGGCAGCCGGCCCGGGACGGGCGCGTCTCCGCAGAGCCGCCGCGAGGCGTGGCCGCCGCCAGTCAGAGCTCAGCGTCCGAGCCCAAAGGGGCCCCGAAGCCCCCCTCGCCCCCTCCCTTCGGCCCCCCTCCTCTCCTGGCCGGGGGGCGAGCCACCCCCTCCCCCCCGCGCTTTCGGGGCCCGGCGTCCCGGTCTCTCTGGCTCCGGCTCTCCCCCTCGCCTTGAGCCCGCCCTCCGGGGCCGGCGGCGGCGGCGGCGGCGGCGCCGCCCTCTTTCCTCGCCTGCGCCGACCCGGCCGGCCGGAGGGATCGGGAAGCCGCCGAGGAAGCAGGGAGGGAAGGCGGGAAGGCGGGCCGGGAGCCGCGATGGGGCGGCCGGCGGCCGGAGGAGCGGCGGCGGGGGCGGCGGCCGGGGGGCGCAGCGGGGCTCGGCGCTCCTGCCGCCGCTGAATCCCCGCCGCCGCCGCCGCCGCCGCCGGGGCGGGCGGAGGGAAGGGAAGGGAGGCGGGGCGCCGGCGGAGCCCGGAGAGAGGAGGAGGAGGAGGAGGAGGAGGAAGGCGGGACGCGGCGGCGGCCGCCACCGCCGCTACCGCCGCCGAGGCCCGGCTGCAGTGATGGGGCGCCCCGCCGCCGCCGCCGCCGCCGCCCCCGGAGCCTCCGCCGCCCCGAGCGCCGGCCTCCCGTCGCCCGCCTCGCCCGCCTCGGCCGCCTTCCTGCTGGCGCTGCTCGCCCTCCTCCTCGCCGGTAGGTCCGCCCCCCCCCCCCCGGCCCCGGACGCCCCCCTCTCGGCTGGCCGGGCGCCCGAGGGGGCGCGCTCCGGGGCGGGGGCGGGCAGGGCGGGGAGGGGAGGGGGGTCTTTGGGGCGCGGGCGGGGGGCGGTCGCCGGGGGAGCCCGCCCCCTCCGGAGGGGTCCCCCTCCCCAAGCCCCCCTCCCCGGCTGTGGGGGGGGTGGTCGTGGCAAGAGGGGGATGCGGGGTTTTTCGGGGGGGGCACGGTTTGCACGGAGCCGGAGGGAGGGGGGCTTCTCCCCTTCCCGGGCGGGGGTGGCTAGAGGCAGCCTCGCAGGATTCCCCCCCGAATTGTTATTTCCCTTCTGCTTCCCCCTCCCGTCCTGGAAGGCGACCCCTCCCCTTGTTTGAGAGGGGGGGCGTGATGGGAGCAGAAAGAGAAGAAAACTGAGGCGGTGTCCTTATCATGCTGGACACGTGTCACAAAATCCACACACGCACAAGCTCCTCTCCGCCCTCCCCATGCGTGTCTCCCCCCCCCAAAAAAAGATCTGGGAGAGGGAGGGGGGACGGAGGAGGGTCTCCGAGTCAAATCCAGAGTCAATCCGGATCACGTTCGGGAGACTGGGTGGCAGGAAAAAGAGGTGTGTGTGTGTGTGTGCCTGGAGGAGGGGAGAGGGAGGCAGACCCAATAGAGCAGGGCCCCCCGTTGCCTTCCTCCCCCCCCCTGCTTTTTCCACCGAGGCATCCGTGATTTTTAAAGGAATTCTGCCCTGTTTACTAGAGAGTCCAAAAATGTCTCTGCTGTCCCTATGGCAACCGTGTAGTAAATAAACCTCAGGCGCTTTGGATGGGTGGGGGGGTGGGGGGGCGTGAAGCTGGGTTAACCCGCCACCCCCTTCACATGTGCGGATTGATGCGTCTTAAGATGGGGGGCGGGCAAGGCATCGAGAACGGCTCCTGTGACCTTCCGAGCAGGAGCTGATACAACGACGGAGCCCCCTCCCCGCAAACCCGTCCAGACCAATGTCCAGCCAGGTGCCCTCCCCCCCCCGCCAGTGCCCCCTTTTCCAATTCATGGAGATCTGCCGCCTCCCCCCGATTCAAATGGGGCTGGGTGTGACCCCCCCCCTTTTTTTGCAAGGTAGAAAACATGGCATGCCGCTCTGCCCGACGCACAGAGCTGGATCCTTTAGTATGGCTGAAGCCCCCTCCCACATTTTCAGGGGTGTGTTTTCTGGATTCGGGGGACCCCCCTACACTGCTTCAGCCCCTAAACACGCCCGTCCATCGTTCCGACCCTTCTTTCCGCTCGGAACGGCTTCGGTCCCCACGGATTCTCTCTCCCTTTGTGAGAACCCTTGGAGATGGTTTTTCCCGGAGGATCCCACATTAAAAGGCTGTGCGTGTGCGTGTGCGTGTGTGTGTGTAAAAGAATGGGGCCCCCGCCTTGTTACCAGCGGGTTTCTCCGGCATCATGGTGGTGGAGCCCTCCGCGTGGGAGCTGGGAGATTCCCCCCGCACCCGAGAGTGGGCCCCGTAAAAAACCCAAAGTTCCCCATATTTACACCCTGGTTGCTCAAAGGAGCCCCCTTCTCCCCCCTCCCCCTCCCCCGTTGCTCGCCCCCCCTCGCAAGCCGTCCGCACCTCCCGGTGATTAATTCTGCTCTACTACCCTTGAAACGAGGGGGAAGGCGGGAGGGATGAATCGGGGAGCGAGAGGACGTGTGGGAACGGGCGAGCCAGGCAGCCGAGTCGCGCGCTATTTTTTGCCACAGCCACGGTGGCGGGAAAGGGAAGCACGTCCCTTTCTCCGTCTGTCTGTCCCTATATGTGTATTTTCTTCCCGCCGTTGGGGAAGTGCCGCTCGCATCACGGCATCCCAGCGGTCGTAATTGAGGCGGCTTTGAGGTTTGGGGAGGGGGAGCGCGGGACGGGGACCCGGGAGATTAGGGGAGGGGGGCGTTGCCCGTGGAGAGGCGCGCCCGTCTTTTTTTGTGATGTGCCCATCTCATGTGTTTTTTCCCGCCCCTCGTGCGTTTTGTTCCCAGCCTCCGAGCAGCATCCGCGGTCCCTCAACGCCACCGAACTCCGGGGCGCTCTTTGGAAGGGCGGCCGACAGCAGCCCGCTGCCCACGGAGAGGAGGCGTCGTCGTCGTCGTCGTCGGGCCGGGGGGTCTGGGGGCCGCCGAAGAACAGCAGCAGCAGCGCCTGGCGCGTGGGAAACCTTTCCTCGGCCGAGCCCGCCCGCTCCTCCTCCTCCTCCTCCTCCTCGCAGGCATCCGGAGCGAAGGCATCCCAGCTCGAGCCGCCTGCTGTCCTCTCTGCCGGCGGCAACGGTGGAGAAGGGGGGCGTGCCCCGGCCGCCGGTGGACCCCCGGGGACGGGCGTCTCGGTGAGGTACCTGTCTGGGGAGATGGACGAAGAGAGGAGTGAGTCAGGCCTTTGTTTGGGCTGCCCGGCGGCCTCTCCTTCGGCGGCAGGAGGGAAAAATTGGGAGATCGCTCAAGCGTGGGAGCCTTTGTTGGAAGAGGAGAGGGGGCCCCTGGAGGCGTCGTCCGGGGTGACCGGCTTTGCCCAGCCGGCCGAGGGACCGGGCACGGCCTGGAAGTTATCAGACAAGAAAGGAGCGCAAGAGATGCCGCCCGTCTCGGATAGCCAAGAGGAGGCCGGGAGCGGAGACCAGCACGCTCGGGCTGCCCCGGATCGGGAGGCTTCGGACGAACGGACCACCGTTCCAACTGACCCCCGATTTTCCACGGAGAGAAGCTCGCCCTCCGGTCAAGGCCTCGGCCACGATGCTGCCGAGGGAGACCTTCTTGGGGATAAGGGGTCGACCGCCCCGATGCAGAGTGGCGGGCCCACCTCGCAGGTGGCCGGTGGGGCCCCGGACCGAGACTCGGCCCAAAAGGAGGAGCCGTTGGAGTTGTGGGTGGAGACGGCCTCCACCAGCTTGCCGGCAGAAGGAGCGCAAGGCCGCACGGACCTGACCTGGCTCGACACGGAGACCCCGCCATCGGCTCCGGTCACGCCTCTGATCCAGGCCGCCCAGACCCCCAAGGCGTCCCCGGACCCGTTGGCCTCGGAGATCATCGACATCGATTACTATGACCTGTTTGATGGGGAGGGCCTGGGGGGGCCCGGTCCGGATTCCACGAAGAGGAAGCCGTCGGAAGACAAAGGGATGTCGTGGTCCCTCCATGACCTCTACAACGACTTCACGCCTTTCGACGAGGCGGATTTCTACCCGACCACCTCCTTCTACACAGATGGCGACGAGGAAGACCTGGAGGAACCGGAGGAGGAAGAGGAGGAGGAGGAGGAGGAGGAGGACGGGGGAGGCGGGTTGGCCCGGGACCTCGAGGACGAGAATGACTTCCGGGCCCCCACGGTGCCCATGCCCAAGATCCAGACCGTGGGGCAAGAAGCTGAGCCCACCAGCCGGCGCCACCTTGTCCCCCCGCTGCAGACTTTTATCATCTCCGGGGGCAGCGGCGTGGCCAGCCCCGGGCCCCACCCGATGGAGACGGGAAGGGACCTGCACCTGGCAGTTGGCGGCGGCGGTGGCGGCGCTAGCGAGAACGGCACCGAATGCCGCAGCGGCTACGTCCGGCACAACACTTCCTGCCGGTCCGTGTGCGACACCTTCCCCAGCTACTGCTATAACGGGGGACAGTGCTACCTGGTGGAGAATCTGGGCGCCTTCTGCAGGTGAGCCGTTTTCGGGGTGGGGCTTCTTGGGCGGATGAGAGATGCGGCCACGTTACACAGTTATACCACTCGGGTGGCGCTTTAACTGCCGTGGCTCTACCCTATGGAATCCTGGGATATGTAGTTTGGCTTAGAATTCTGTATACAGAGACACTAGCACTCTCCAGCGAATTCTGAGACCCTCCTGCAAGTACAAGTTCCATAGAATGGAGCCGTGGCACTTAAAGTGGACGCAAACTGGGGCAATTGTGTAGTGTGGATGCATATCCAAGGTGGAGGAAAAGTGAGAGAAAAATGAGCCAGCTTCAAAAATGGTATGGGCATATCTCACTCACTCACAGTGTGATTTCACGGTATTGGAAACACCTTCTCCAAAGTGCATCAGCTTATGTTTGGGGAGCACAGGCAGCAAATTGATGAAATGGTTGGATCCTGTGTTGATGGGAAGAGATGTCAGGCTTTCAGATTGCAGGCAAGAATTGCTATTTGTGGGTGCTCATCTGTGCAAAATACTCATGGGCAGATAATCTCTGCAAATAAGCTAGCAGATCTGTTCCTTGATGAGCTAGTTTTCTGCTTGCAGGGATTTGTTTTGTTCTGTTTTTCTACAACGAAAGGCTCACATGCATGTAACCCACCCAGCCTGCCCCCATACCGCTGCAGTGATATGGTTCAGTCCTACCAGTTCTGGATTATATGACCTCTTTGGCTGGCGTGTGTAGACTAGGGCCATTTCCGCACTAGACTGTTACAGTGCTATCATTCCACTTTCAACATCCTGTGGAATCCTGGCAGTTGCAGTTTAGGAAGGGGCCCCAAAGACCATCCTTAAAAGCCCCTCGCTAAACTGCAAAGCCCAGGATTCCATAGGATGTTGAAAGTGGAATAATAGCGCTATAACAGGCTAGTGCGGGAGTGGCTGAGGAGTGTATTCACAGCACACGCTTTGATACTCCTTTAACCATCATGGCTGCTTCCTGTGAGATCTTGGGATTTGTGGTTTCACGAGGTACTTAGACATCTCTGCCAGAGAGGTCTAATGCTGTCATCCGGGGGAATGGACTGGAGTTGCAAGTACCCCCTCCCCGAACAACGTTCCGTGGGACACAGCCGCGGGAATTTAAGTGGCATCATACTTCTGTAGTTGGGCGTCTGTCCCGAATTTGCGGCCGCTGAATTGCTCTTCCAGAGCCTGCAGACCTAAAAGAAAATCTGTTAAACTGGGATTTTTCGGTAATGAACATACATAGCAGTACACAGTCCATGGCTCCAAAAAGAGCGGGGTGGATGGATGGATGATTAGATAGGTAGGTAGATGGACGGATGGACGAATTTATTGAACTAGTCTACTGGCCATCTCAAGCAGTTACAAATGATAAAACAATACAGGTATGAGTGCTACAATACAGTTACAATAAAAACAGGTTCAGGTCACATTTATGTTAGGGTTACATTGAGCCAAAACAAAAATATGCCATCCAGCAAACTAAACATTCTCTCCCCGTTTTTTCCCTTGGGTTGGCAACCTTGGATTCCCAAAAAAGGGGAGCATCTCTCTCTGAACCCCAATATTACAGTAAGAGGGGGCAGGCAAAGTACCACCCAAGCAGGTCTCCCAGAGCCCCCCCTAGGCAGCTGCTTCCGACTGAAGGTCTGCCTCAGCCCTCTCCTAGCCGTAGTGCCTGGGAGTGATGGGATTTGTAGTCCGTCACTTCTAGAGAGCCCACCAGCTGGGGAAGGCTGGCCTATCTTACCAATTCTGGAGTTTCTTATGGCATCCAAACACTGATGCCCTGAGACAGGAGAAAAAGGGGAGCCACACAGAAGTTTGTTTCATTACTAAAATTTAAACCCTTGGGGTGCTGGTGGCTGTTAAGCCCATGTTTGACTGAATACACTCAAGAGCTAGGTAAGATAATTCTAATGAAAGAGTAGTTAATTATTGATTTGAAGTTTTAAAATACATTGCAAGATGTGTGTGTGTGTGTGTGTGTGTGTGTGTGTGTGTGTGTTTAAAGATCTCAATAGCCCTTGGGGTCTCAGCATTGTCACCTCTGCCTTTCAGTGCCAATGGCGATTATTTAGAGATAGACCAGCCCTGAAACTGGAGGCTCCATAAAGGATCACTTGATTGTTCGGGGCTGCAGGCGCAGCCTCACCTGTTAATGGTGAAATGTTCCACAGCCCCGCTTCAAATTCCTGCATATGGAAGGTTAAAGGATTTTTAAAAAGTAGCCTTCAGAGTTTTTCACTGACATGCTAGCTTTCTAGAGGCAGGTTTTATTTTTTAAAGTTCCTTGTGCATGCAATGGCATTGTGCCCCATGGATCCTCCCTGCACCCTCTTTGCATTCAAGAAACACCCTTTCCCCTGTTAACTTTTGTAAGGATGAGGCACCCCCTTCTCTCAGGTGGCATCGCAGGGAGGGTGGGATTCGGGACAGGAGAAGCTGAGAGGAGAAGACAGGGCCATACAGCGCCGTTTCGTTTCTCTCCGTCTCTCCTTGCACGCTCTGATAATATGCAGTGGACGGCCCGGGGAAGGTAGAATTTGGATCCCTGGGCTTGTGGGTGTCTATTGTGGGGGCTGCTGTCAGTGCCTTAGTTGTAGAAGTTGCTTTAAGGTTTAGGGGGTCCCATTTTGGGGAAAAAGTGGGATATAAATCAAATAAATAATAATGATAATACGTGCTGGATTTTCTATTTGCTGTTTTCCTTTTAATGGCTTATGTTTTTAATAAGTTCTATTAATCACATTTTTAATATTTGTGTGTTGTTACTTTAAGCTATGTTTGTTTTGTTTGTTGTAAGCTGCTTTGACTTCTGAGCTGGGAAAGAGGCAGGATGATTGTGATGATGTTGATACCGTAAATAAGTGAAGTGAACAGGGTTTCTAGCGTGTTTCTGGTGTGTCTGTGTGTGCATTTTACAGTTCCCAGATCTCAAGGCTTAGATCTCTGGTTCTCAGGCCAAGGGGAGGAATCTCTGGGTGAGAGCGCTGTCTTGGAAATTTTCTGTGTGCAAATTCCTCCTTCTTTACATTTGGAGTTTTTTAATCTGAATTGGGAGCCAGTGTGGTGTAATGGTTTGAGCTTTGGACTAGAACTCTAGAGACCAGGGTTCAGATCCCTGCTTGGCCATGGAAACCCACTGGGTGACCTTGGGTAAGTCACGCTCTCTCAGCTTCAGAAGGCAGAGGCAGACGCCCTTTGAGCAAATCTTGCCTAGGAAACCCTATGATAGGGTGGTCCTAGGGCTGCTATCAGTGGGGAACGACTCGAAGGCACACAACAGCAACAAATATTCTATATAGTTGTAATACATTGCTTAATTTATCATGCTTAATGGCATCACTGGGGCTGCTCCTTGGAACATCAGCCTTCTAACCATGGGAGGACCCCATCTTCTGAGAGGCCATCCCTAGGTGAACCTAAATCCTTTAAAGATGCCAGATCCTGTCTGATCTTGAGAGCTAAGCTGGGTCAGTCATGGTTAGTCCTTGGATGGGAGACCACCAACAACTATTAGGCATTGTAGGCTATATTTCAGAGGAAGGAACTGGCAAAGCCACCTCTGAGGATCCCTTGCCTAAGAAAACCCTGAGATTCGTGGGGTTGCCATAAGTCAACAGGCAGTTCGAAGGTACACACACATAGACACACACAGATATCCCTAAGTCTCCAATTTTGGTCCTGAAATATCCCAGCCTAGGATAGTCCTGACCTTGTGTGTGTGTATCTGTATATGTGAGCACAGTTGGGTCGTAGTTCATTGGTTTTCTTGTGCAAGGGCAGAGTTTTGTGTTTGCTTGCCTGCTAGGTTGTTCAGAACTGGAGTGGGGACGGTGTAGCCCTGCGACTGTTGTGTGGCCCCCAGGACTGTTTTTGTGGCCCCCCAATCCTCCAGATTCCCTGGGACTTCCTTTTGTTTTTCCCACTAAGTTGTTGTTGTGTGCCTTTGACTCATTTCAGATTTATGGTGCCTTAAGGCAGACCTATCACACGGGGTTCTCTTGGCAGAATTTGTTAAGAGGAGCCTTTGCGTTTGCCTTCCTCTGAGGCCGAGAGAGTGTGACTTGCCTAAAATCGCCCAGTGCGTTTCCAAGGCCAAGGAGAGATTTGAGTCTCGGTCTCCAGAGTCATAGCCCAATGTTCAAACCACTGCACAACGCTGCCTCTGTTTAAAAACATCCAAAGAAGGAGGGTTCAGTATTGTTTGAGAGAGTTTAATCCACTCCCAGACGGCTCTTACCATCACTGTCCGAAAGAATGTCTTGCACAGAGTTGCTCACAATGGTGTACGTACTGGCAAATGAAATTTCCAAGATCGGCGCCAGCAGAAGTGCCCGAAAATGCATTTTGCATCTCTACCTGGAGCGGTTCTTTTGTAAGGCAAACGACTCCTGCCCTCTCAAGACCCAGCCATCACAAAAATACCGCTGGCCCTCAAGAGAAAGGGTGTATTGTCTTCCACACCACACAATTATGGTGCTATGATTCTGTTTTAACTGCCATGGTTCTGTCCTATGGAATCTTGGGATTTGCAGTTTAGGGAGGAGTACTTAGAATTTTCAGCCAGAGAACTATTCTAGTGCCTCAACAAACTACAGATCCCAGGATTCCATAGGATAGAACTATGGCCATTAAAGTGCCATCTGTAGAATAGAATAAGAGAATCCTAGAGTTGGAAGAGACCCCAGGGGGCATCCAGTCCAACCCTCTTCTGCCGTGCAGGAATACACCATGAAAGCATTCCCAACAGATGTCCGTCCAGCCTTGGTTTAAAAACCTCCAAAGAAGGAGACTCCACCACACTCCCAGGCAGTAGCAGATTCAACTCTCAAACTGCCCTTGCCATCAGGAAGTCCCCCCTAATAGTTAGGTGGAATCTCTTTTCCTGAGTTTGAAGTCATTGTTCCGTGTCCTAGTCTCTGCAGCAGCAGAAAACAGGCTTGCTCCATCCTCCGTATGACGTCCCTTCGAATATTTAAACATGGCTATCACGTCACCTCTTTGCTTTCTCTTCTCCAGGCTAAACACAGGCTAATGCTGAAAGCGTGCCGTGTGACGGGGCCCAACGACACTGAACATTCATGTGGATAAAGCGATCATTAATTACACCGGTGTTAATGCTGGAGTAATTAACCGATTAATGGATAATGGACTTGTTGAGTATCATGGCTCATGGCCGTTTCTAGTAGTGCTGACAAAGGCGTTGGATGTCCACGGAATCCATTTTTGGGCAGGCAAGAGGGAGGTAAATCCCACTGATTCCATGGAAATCTGATGCCATTTCCGCACCTCACTGTTATAGTTCAATTATTCCACTGTCAGTATCCTATGGAATCCTGGGGTTTGCAGTTTTGGGAGGGGCCTTTAAGGTCCCTCCCTAAACTGCACACCCCAGGATTCCATAGGAGGTTGAAAGTGGAATAATAGTGCTATAACAGGCCAGTGCGGAAATGGCCCAGGATTCAGGGTGCTCTTTTCCGTGGCAATCCAGCCATGCCCTGTGCAGAGGCCTCGCAGGTTGGCGTCTCCCAGTAACCTGGAAGCCCCCTGGGGCAGCCCTTAACCTTTTAAATCAGTCTCGATGCTCCCGGCATCCACAGTGTAAAATCGAGAAGTGCTCCTTTTGCAAAACCAGGAGGAGGTTTCTGGTCACTTCTGGGATCAGTTCTTGTCATTTGGGGAGCGTGTGTGTCGGTTCGTGCCGTCCCTGGAGGGTCTTAGCGCCAAAAAATTGCCCCTCAACCTCCTATGGCCTCCCGCCCCGGCTTCAGGTGTGACACCCCTCAGAAGTTCTCCTGGAAACCACGCGGGGTTCCCAAAAGCCTCCCACCGTGTGGTATAACCAGCCAACAGAGCACTGATGCACTCTGGTTTTGGACTGCAACTCCCAGCATCCCCAGC
This sequence comes from Cyclura pinguis, assembly GCA_030412105.1. Classification (NCBI taxonomy): domain Eukaryota; kingdom Metazoa; phylum Chordata; class Lepidosauria; order Squamata; family Iguanidae; genus Cyclura; species Cyclura pinguis. The sequence continues at coordinate 2,389,160 of CM059604.1, read as the reverse complement.
ATGGTCATTCTATATCATTCAAGCAGAAGGGCAGGTTTGATTGTCGTTTCCAGCACGGAGACGCTGGCGTGGGAGAATCAGGACTGTTCTGTTTGCTTAAGCCCCCAGTGGTGGTTTTTTCAGTCTGGCCAAACTGGGACAGCTTGCTGGGAACCGACTGGTTTGTCCAAGGAGATGTAGAGAGAATGCACCGGCGTGCGCGGCAGCAAAATGTTGCAGCCGAGAGCGCCTCTCCTTGTTGCGGCCAGCCGGCCGGCCAGCCGTGCCTGCCCCGTTTGAGGAGACCCCATTCCGCTTCTCCTCCGGCCGTCATCCGCCATTTTGTGCCCCCGCTGAGCACGCTCTGCCTTTGCTGCAGTGTTTTGGGCACTGGAGGTATTTTGTACTTCTGCAAATATGTATTTATATCTTGCCTTTTCCCCGGAGCCAGGACTTTAAACAGAGAAAGATGAAAGGCACACTGCTGAAAAAACATGCAAACAGTTATTGTTTGAAACGTAACCGAACTGTCTATGGAATTAAGAAAAAATAAAAACAGTAGCGCGCTCCGTTGAAATCTCTTTTGCTTATAATATGATCAGTTTCCAAACCCAGGCAGAATAAAATGAAGATGAGTAATAGGAGAGCTTAGAAGCCTGTTTTTTAAAAGGAATTTGTTACCATTGTTATTCCAAGGCCCCACAAAGTAGTTAGTTGCTATTGTAGTTACAATTTTAAGCAAGTAGGTAAAATATGTATCTTATTGATTGCTTTCGAAATGCCAAAAGTGACCGGACTTTGATACAAAGCCCGCTCTCCTCCTCTTCACGGAGAGCATGAGGCAGCAACATGAGCCAGCACTGGACCGGGTGGTATTCCTCCTCAGTTACCATTTCGGTAGCCCACACCCTTCCAAAATACAAGAAGTAGCCTTAAAATAGGTAATGATAGCACAAAGGGAATGAGGTTGTCCATAGCTGAGTTACAATCATAGCCTAAATCCCATTTTTAGCCCCAGCTAGAGTAGGTGTATTAACTCCTTTAGACTTACTTCGGTATTGATTCACCAATCAACAATTTATTCAGAGGGTCCGCTGTAATTGGGATCAACTAACAGAACTGAGGCCATAATCTAACTTACTTTTTCTGTAGCCCAGTAATTCCTAGGGGTCATGCCTCTTGCATACCAGGGGCCTGTCTGCAAAGTCACATCGCCTTTCACCACAAGCCCAAAGCAATGTCAAAATGACCTCTCTCCCTAAAATTAGGTTAGGTCCTCACCTATCAGAGTGTTCCCCCCACACTGGTGAGGGGTTGGACTAGATGACCAGCGGGATCCCTTCCAGCTAGCGTTGCTAGATTTCCCAGATAGCAACAAGGGACAGTTGAGATCCATGACATACAGGATTGACCATCATGAAGTTTTGTGTTTTGCTTAAATACCAAAAGAAAGGATTAGTTTCAATTCATGTAGCCGTGTGGTTTCTCTGTAAAACTGAGGCCATTTCTGCACTAGCCTGTTATAGCGCTATGATTCCACTTTCAACATCCTGTGGAATCCTGGGGTTTGCAGTTTAGGGAGGGGCCTTTGAGGATGGCCTTTTAGGCCCCTCCGTAAATTTCAAACCCCAGGATTCCATAGGATGTTGAAATGTTGAAAGTGGAATCATAGCACTATAACAAGCTAGTGCGGAAATGATCTGAGGTATTTTCCACACTCATAGGAGCGCCAGTGCCGGTATGGGGTTTGAGCATTGGACTAGAGACCGGAATTCAAATCCCCACTCGGCCGTGGAAACCCACTGGGTGACCTTGGGCGAGTCATACTCTCTCAGCCTCAGAGGAAAGGGCAAAGGCAAGCCCCGTTTGAACAAACCTTGCTGAGAAAATCCCATAATGGGTTCGCCACTATAAGTTGGAGTCAACTTGAAAGGAACACAATAACAGTAGCAGTCACATAAATGGTACGATGCACCCATTTTGGTTTTTACTCACACTCCAAAATGCTGGATTTTTTTGCCGTCTTGCTTTCCGGTCCCTTCCAGTCATCAAACTGGGGGCTTTCTTTACAGTCAGGGGCATCCGCCCGTCCTCCAGGGAACCAGGTTTCCGATCCTCCCTTAAGGACTTCCCTTATAACGAGGGACCCTTCGTAATCCTGCTTCCAGCTCAGTGATTCATGGACTCGGGCGGAGTGTTCCCGGGAGCGGCCCCGGCTTTCTCGAACCCTCGTGCGTGCCAAGCAGGAGCGGGGACGGCTTTCCCTGCGCCTGGCTGCCCCCCGCCGGTGCCCTCCTGCCCGATCGGCCCCAAGAGCGGAAATTAGGTCAAAGCTGTGCTGTCGAGACGCCGTCCCTTGGTAATCCCTGATCGGCTCGGACGCACCGCCGGCTGGGAGTGTGGCACCGGCCGGCAACGGGCCTCGGGGCCTCGGGTTCGAGACACGGGACGGATCCCAAACGCCAAAGGCCCCACAGTGAACTTTCGGGGCTTTGAAGTGTAGGAGAAACTCCCGGTGGCAGTTAGAAGGGTTCAAATGTCCGTCTGCCGTGGTGATCCATTCTGGATATCAGACTGAACTTTAGAGAAGCTCTTTGGGGGAACAGAGTTCATAGAATGGTAGAACCCCAGGGCCCTCCAGTCCAACCCCTTTCTGCTGTGTAGGAAGACGCAGTCCAAAGACTCCCTTTGGCAGATGGCCATCCGACCTCTCTTTAAAATCCTCCGGTGAAGGAGAAGACTCATCCACACTCCAAGGCAGCGGCAGATTCTATTTGACTGTCAAACTGCTCCTACTGTCAGGAAGTTCTTCCTCAGGTTTAGATGGAACCTCTTTTCCTGAAGTTTGAAGTGGCTGCTCTGTGTCCTAGTCTTTGGAGCAGCAGAAAACAAGCTTGCTCCGTCTTCCATACGATATCCTTTCAAATATTTAAACGTAGCTATCGTGTCCCCTCTTAACCTTCTCTTCTCCAGGCTAAAAACATCCATCTCCCTAAGCCGCTCCTCTTAGGGCTTCATGGTTTCCAGTCCTACTACCATTTTGGTTGCTCCCTTCTGGATACTTTCCAGCTTGTCAATACCTTTCTGTAATTGTGCTATACAGAACTGGACATAGGATTCCAGGTGACGTCTGAGCAAGGGTTTTTGGATAGCAGCCTTAAAGTTGAGAGTGAATCCCTCTAAACTTTAGAGAGGGCCAGACCCCTCCCTAAACTGCAAACCCCAGGATTCCATAGGATGTTGAAAGTGGAATGATAGCACTATAACAGGATGGTGCGGAAATGGCCACAGCCCGGATAGTGAAACAAATTTTGCTAATTTTCACCGCGTGGAGCTTCCGTGGTTCGTGGCAGTCTTCCTCGCGGGAGAAACCAAGGTTGGAGGGAGGGCTGCCGCCCCCGTAATCTCTCGGAGCGATGCCGAGCCCCAGACGGCAATCCCACGCCGTGGCCCCAAGCTCTCCTCCCGGTGGGAAGAAGCCTTTCCAGCCGTGTCATCTAATCGGGATGCGACTCCTGAAAGCTTCTTCCCGTCTCCCTTTCGCCGCTAAACATTGTGTGACCGAAAAAGCTGTTTGGAAAGGGGAAGGGGTAAACGGCACGCTTTATTTCCAAAGGCCGCCTCTGCTGCCACAGAAAGTTCTCCCCGTGGATTGTCTTTGCCTTTTCAACAAGTTTAAATAAGGCCTCCCTGTACTGTTTAATGTCAAAAAAAAATACCCATTTTTCTTAGGGGCAGTGAGGAGAAGGGAGGGACAGGATATCCCTTGAATTAAGGTTGCCGGGGGACCCCCTTCTCGCTTGCCCACCCTGCAGAATTGCCGTGGCCTTCATGCACATCTCCATACACGGAAGGCTAAATTTAAATTTTTATCTCTGTTTAAGTCTTTGTTCAGGGACCCTGGTCTACTATTTGTAGGAATTTGCTCTCCTGTATAACTGCAATGAGGGAGGAGAACAGTAACAGAAGACAAGGATGGGCAATGATCAGCCCATGGGCTGAGTGTGGGCCCCCCAAGGCATTTCGAGGCCCCCAAGGGCCCCAGCACCCCCATTTGTTCATAAGCGTCCCTGCATCTCCTAGGCAATGTGGGGAGCAATTTTTAATCACGTCTACCCCTTCAACGGCTGTTTGAGGTCCAAGAGTGGCCCTTTGAGACCAAGAAGTAAACAGGAAGTTGGCTTGTAGATTTTTAAACCAGAAAATATACGAGGAAATGAGTTGTTGACTTTTAAACCGGGAGGCTTGAAGAAACATTATGGGATTTTACATTTAAAATAGAAAAGAAGAAGGCGGGCTGACAGGCAGATACACCGATTTGTACAGAATCATTCCAATTAAAATATTCGAATAGGAGTGTGTGCATTTGCTTATTTCTCCCTTCTCTCCCTATATGAAGACCCTCGATGAGCAAATTTAAGTGAATCTTTGATGTGCTTCAGGGTTTTAAATGCTGATTTAATTCTTGGTGGTCTGTGGCAACAAAAGCAGCTTAGGGAGCTGGGTATATTTAGCCTGATGAAAAGAAGGTTAAGAGGCGACGTGATGGCCATGTTTAAACATTTAAAGGGGTGTCATGTTGAAGATGGAGCAAACCTGTTTTCTGCTGCTCCGGAGACTAGGACATGGAGCAATGGATTCAAACTACCGGAAAAAATATTACACCTAAACATGAGGAAGAATTTCCTGATGGTAAGGGTAGTTTTAGAGTGGAATCCGATGCTGCCTGGGAGTGTGGTGGAGTCTCCTCCGTTTTGGAGGTTTTTAAGCAGAGGCTGGGTGGCCATTTGCTGGGGGTGCTTTGAGTTTTCATTCCTGGAGAGCAGCGGTTAGACTCTGTGGCCATGATGGTTTCTTCCAACCTTCTGCTTCTATGCAAGGTTGTTTAAAGAGGATCCGTGGCAAAGAAAAGGTTAAGAACCACTGTCCTAGGTTATCGGTGCAGATGTTAACAAGAGGATTCTCGCGCCGGGGTGTATTCCGGTGGTGGGGAGAAGTCTGGCCCTCTGGCGCTGAGCGGGACGATGCCCGTGCTTTCCGCGGCGCCGCCCCCTCCTTTTGCTGACCGGTCTCCCCGTCTGTCCGGCTGCAGGTGCAACACCCAGGACTACATCTGGCACAAAGGGATGCGCTGCGAGTCCATCATCACCGACTTCCAGGTGATGTGCGTGGCCGTGGGCTCGGCCGCCCTGGTCGTGCTCCTCCTCTTCATGATGACGGTCTTTTTCGCCAAGAAACTCTACCTGCTCAAAACGGAGAACAGCAAGCTGCGCAAGACCAAGTAAGTGGCACGGATCCGGATGGGGCGAGCGGCAGCGGGGGGGGGGAAGGGGGGCCCGACGGGACCTGCGGTGCGGGTGGAGACGGGCCACCCTGGGAGCAGGGCTCGGGTTCTGGAGTGACATACGGCGTGTCTAGCGTGAGCGGCACCTAGGGCAAGCGCGGGAGTTGCGCCCCTACCTCCGGGGCAGCTTCCTCCTTTGCCGCCACTTTGTGCTGCTGTTTCGCACACGCGCACCCCGGCGTTGGCGCCTGGGGCACGTGCCCTACTTGCCCCACTGTAGATACACCTCTGCCTGACCTCTGCAGGGGTGGCTGGTGGCAGCCACGTGAGGGGTACGGTGAATTAACTCTCGGTTTTATTTTAGACTTTAAAGGAGCTCTTTGACAGTACTTGGCACAGACAGGGGGCAGTGAGTCTGCCCTAAGTTGTAGCCCAGACTTTATAGGAGCTCTCCAGGGTGTTGAACCTCGTCCTCAATCCGATCCGTGTTTTCTCAAAATGGCCAAGGTCTTGTACGACTAACGGCCGTGTTGTCTCCGTTGTCAAGTTCTTGGAAAGTACCCAAGTGCTGTTGCTTTTGCATTGAGAAGGAGGACAGGCCATGGAGACGCTGCCGATCTCAGCTTGGTAGAGGCAGGAAATGGGCTGCCCTCACCGATTCCTTCCCCCAGGAGCCTAGAGCGGCTGGATCGTCACGGTCTGAACTGCCTTTTCTGCTCAGAAGGAGCCACAGGGTGACATTTTAAAAGAAATTCCTGCTGGGTGACAGTCTTCTCATTCAGATGGGTACATGAGTGAAAACTTTTCAGACCGAAGAGAAAGTGATTTAAAAAAAAAACCAGTGAGTAAACAAAGAGATGGAGAGCCAGCGGGATGTAGTGGTTTGAGTATTGGACTAATTCTGGGAATCAGGGTTCGAATTTCCACTTGATCACGAAACCTTGGGTGATCTTGGGCAAGTCACATTCTCTCAGTCTCAGAGGAGGACAAAGGCAAACTCTGTCTGAAGAAATCTGGCCCAGAAAACTGTGGAAGATGTAGTATTGTGTAGCAGTTTCAGTGTTAGTCTCCAGATGACCTGGGTTTGAATTCGCCCTAAGCCAGGGAAACTCACTGGATAACTTTGGGCAAGTCACGCTCTCTCATCCTCATGAGAAGCCAAAAGCAAATCCTGTCTGAAAAAATCTTGCCAGGAAAACGGGGGCCATTTCTACACTAGATTGTTATAGTACTATTATTCCACTTTCAACGTCCTATGGAATCCTGGGGTTTGCAGGCCCCTCCCTAAACTGCAAGCCCCAGGATTCCACAGGACGTTGAAAGTGAAATCATAGCGCTGTAACAGTCTAGTGCGGAAAGGGCCTCAGTTTAGGGAGGGGCCCCCACTTCCTCCTCTCCTCAAAGGCCCCTCCCCAAACTGCAAACTCCGGGATTCCACAGCATGTTGAAAGTGGAATAATGGCGGTATAACAGGCTAGTGCGGAAATGGCTCTGGCGACAGGTTTGCCTTAGAGTCGCCAAAAGTTGGAAATAACTTCATGGACCGGAGCAACAACGAGGAGCGAAGAGATGCAATGCAGTATCGCCCAGTTACTGAAGTGGGCATGTTTCTGGGCCTGGCTCCTTCTCTCGCCCCCGTAGTTAGTGGTTTGAACACTGGACGAGACCAGAGTTTGATTTTCCACTTAGCCGTGGAAATACAGAGGGTGACCTTGGACAGAGGGTGACACTCTGAGGACCCCCCCCCAAAAAAACCATGGCCTGAGGGCCGCCATAAGTCGGAAAGGAATTGAAGACACACAAGAACAACAATGGCTTCTTTAACAGGAAATTTGGGACAAAAATAACGTGAAAAGAATAGGGGAAGGTTCTTACCCCACAAAAAGAGGACTTGTTTTAGCAAACTTCTAATTTGAAAACTAACCCTGTTCACACGTGAAATGAAACAACCAGTTCAGGTAAGCCTTGCAGACGTCAAGAAAAATTGTTTGCACCTTCTAGGAACCTCCCGAAAGCTTCTTTCAAAATGCATTAGCTTGTGCCATAATTGTGTATTCTTGCATTGCGGGGGATGAATCCCTGCTCGGCCGTGGAAACCCGCTGCGTGACTTTGGGCGAGGGTCACACTCTCTCAGCCTCAGAGGAGGGCAAAGGCAAACTACCTCTGAAGAAATCTTGCTAAGAAAACCCCATGATCGGGTCACCTCAGGGTCGGCGTAACCTGGAAACAACATGAAGGCACGACAAACAACATTAATAGCTTTGCTCTAATCGTTTTGGCTTCTGGGGTCGATCTGCTCTCAGGCCCCCTTTTTTGTCTTTTTCACGGTCTGAGGTATCTGTAGAACTTTTCTCCAGCACCACCTTTCAAACGAGCTGATTTTCTTCCCGTCAGCGTTCTTCACTGTCCGTCTTTCACATCCCTCCTTAGTTCAACAGGGAGAGTTTCTGCAGCCGTACGCGGCGCCGCAGCCAACCGGGAACGCGGTTCCTTGTTCACAGACCACCTGCAAAAAGAAGGTCATGCCGGGTTTTGTTGGAGGGAATTTCTTCTGGGCGGGTGTTCGGCTTCCGCAAGTATTGCACCAGCTCCCTGGCCTTCCCAAGCGGGGATCCCGGCTCAGGCAGGGAAATGCCTTTCACGGCTCAAACTTGTGATTTACGGGGTAGTCTGGGAAAAATGCCAAGTGTGTGTGTGTGTGTGTGTGTGTGTGTGTGTGTGTGCATACAAGATGGAGCAGCTCTCGCCCTGCCAATAATTTGCTGCTCTCTGTGGGCTGTAAATTTTCTGGGTGCCGTCAAAGAGATGGAGGGAAAGGTGAAACGGAGTGGCAGAGGAGGAAGGAGGCAGAAATGTCAGTGTACAGTCTAGACATCTCTGTCGAGCATCCAAGGCCTCAAAAGAGAGGGGTGTGTTTGTGTGTAAGAGAGGCAAAGCTGGAGTTCTGGCTGATGTCATTTCGGGCAATCCAGTGTTGCAGGAGCTACGGATGAAGTGGGCCCACAGCATGGAGAAGTTACCCTTTCCTGGGCTTATAATTTTTGTGATGGATAGGGCTTTTATAACGGTGTAGTGCTATGCCTTGATTGGGTTTTACAGTCCCTCCCTCCCCGTTTGATAGGCTTAGGGGCCCAGGACCCCCGGGAAAGTGGAAAAACCGTGAATAACTCCCAAACCCTCCCAAACCCTCCCAAACCATATTTAATGCACAAAAAAAGTATGGTCACCGTATTCAGCCTACTGTGGATTCCTTTGGGGTGTCAGGATTCCTCCAGAAGGCGGAAGTGGGGGGCTGGTGGGGCTTATGGCCACCTCCACGGCTGCCCTGCACCACTTTCAATAGGGACTTGCAAGCCTCGTTTGCAGTTTCTCGGTCTCACGAGGCTTGCAGTCCCTGTTAAAAATGGCATAGAGAGGCCGCGGAGGGGGCAGTAAATAAGCCGTGAATAATCAAATTTGCGAAAGTGAAACCACAAATGTGGAGGGCTGACTGTACATGGTCTACCTTCATGTTTTAACTGAACTGTTTGGATGTACAGATAATTTTTGAGCAGTACCCAGTTTTTATTTGCTTGGAAGCCGCCCTGAATCCTGCATAAGGAGAAAGTTGGGGTATAAATCAAATCAGAAGAAATTTAAATAAATATGATGTGATGAGGGAATTGCAGAAAGTGTTGCCCAGCAAACCAGGTAACAAGACACTTGCTGAAATTCCCTCTTCTACACAACCATGAAGAGGCAGGAGCCCTCTCCATTTTTTGCTTTGGCAACCCTAAAAGCCAGTCCAGTTTAAAACAATGCAGCACTATCTTCAAAGCCCTCTTCTTAAAAACCTCCAGTTCTAAAAGACTGGCAGAACCTTTTTTAACAAAAGTCTTTGCCTTTCTGGAAGGAAAGCAAAGAGGAAGATGTTCTGGGCTCCGCACCCCTGTAAGATTCCCGGGAAAGAGGGAGAGAGACGTCTGTCCCAGTCACGCGCTTTCCCACCTTTTCTTAATTCCCCCCCGAAAGGACGGGTTGTTCCGATCGGTGAACGGAGAGAGGAACGAATGGCACGAAGAGGGGACGCCGTGCTCGCCCCCTCTGCGGAAGGGCAGGCGCCGTCCCGCTAACCCCGTACGACCCCGCGGAGCGTGCGGACGCGGCTGCGGGAGAGGCAGGGCGGTCCGGTCTCCCTCTCCCAGCCACGCGCGCACGGACGCTCCGGCCGCCGCTCCGGGCCAGGAAAAGCCCGCTCTGGATCCCAGCGCCCGCTTCCCCCCTCCTCCCGCCTGCGGCTGGGCTGGCCGGGCGAGGTCCCTAATGAGCCGTTAATTAATGTTTTGCAAAAAATGCCGTCGGTAATTATCCAGGAGCGCTCGGCTCCCGTCTGGTTTCCAGCGTTCCCCAGCACGGCCTCCTCCCCGGGAGACCGAGGGAAGGGCTGCGGCCGCACCGAGCGGGCCTCCTTTTTTCTTACGCAGTCAAGTAAAGCCGCTCCTCGAGTTTGGGGCCCCCAGGGATGCCCTTTGGGGCTGTTAATGCTGCCGAGAACGGCCGGGGGGCATCAGCCCTCGAGCCACGGGGGGGGGGCAGGCCAGTGGGGCGGGGAGTCCGTAGAATCGTAGGATCGTAATCATCGAAAGAGACCCCCGGGGCCCTCCAGTCCAACCCCCTTCTGCCGTGCAGGAAGACACATCAAAGCCCTCCCCTGGACAGATGGCCATCCGGCCTCTGCTCAAAAACCTCCAAAGGAGGAGGAGGCTCCACCACACTCCATGGAGGCAGCAGCACATTCCACTGCCGGACAGCCCTGACCCTCAGGAGGTTCTTCCTGAGGTTCAAGTGGAACCTCCTTTCCTGCAGTTTGAATCCATTGCTCCTTGTCCTAGTCTCCGGAGCAGCGGAAAACAAGCCCGCTCCCTCCTTGCCATGACATCCCTTCAAATATTTAAACCTGGCTACCCTGTCCCCTCTTGACCTTCTCTTCTGCAGACTAAACATCCCCAGCTCCCTCAGCCGCTCCTTGTAGGGCTTCGTGGCTTCCAGACCCTCCACCATTTTGGTCACCCTCCTCTGGACACGCTCCAGCTTGTCCATATCCTTCTTGAATTGAGGTGCCCAGAACTGGACACAAAATTATTCCAGATGAGGTCTGACCAATGCAGAATAGAGTAGTAGCATCACCTCCCTCAATCTAGACACCATACTCCTATTGATACAACCAAGAATTGCGTTGGCTTTTTTGGCTGCTGCGTCACACTGCTGACTCATGTTCAGCTTGTGGTACACCAAGACTCCTAGATCCCTTTCACCTGTACTGTTATCCAGCCATGTGTCGCCATCCTATATTTGTGCATTCCCTTTTTTCTGCCCAAGTGTAGGACCTTACAGTGTCCACTACGTCTTTTCCTCTGAACTTCAAAGGAGCTCTGTGAGAGGTTGAACCCTCCCCTGGAAAATAGGCCTAGCATCTTGGGGAGTTCATTCATGCTGAAACTCGGAGATGATTTGCCATCTACCGATTATATGGGAGCCCTCCACCGCAACTTATAGGAACCCCGGTATGGCACTGGGAGAGAGCCGATGTAGTGAAGTGGTTTGAATGTTGGACTGTGGCTCTGGAGATCAGAGTTCAATTCCCTGTTGGCCGAAGAAACCCGGCGGGTGACCTTGGGCACATGGCGTGCCCTCAGCCCCAGAAAACCCCGTGAAAGCCAACAGGATTCTGGGCTGCACCAGTAGGAGTATAGGCTCCAGACTGAGGGAAGTGATGGTACCAGGCTCTTCTGCTTTGGTTCGACCGCACCTGGAATCCCGTGTCCAGTTCTGGGCACCTCGATTCAAGAAGGATATCGACAAGCTGGAACGTGTCCAGAGGAAGATGAAGAAAATGGAAGAAGGCCTGGAAACTATCAATCCTTCTGAGGAGCAGGCTTAGGGAGCTGGGGATGTTTAGTCTAGAGAAGAGACGGTTAAGAAGCGACATGGTAGCCATGTTTAAATATTTGAAGGGATGTCATATGGAAGATGGAGGCAGCTTGTTTTTTGCTGCTCCAGAGATTAGGACGTGGAGCAATGGATCCAAACTACAGGAAAAGAGATTCCACCTAAACATGAGGAAGACTTTCCTGATGGTAAGGGTAGTTTTAGAGTGGAATCCGATGCTGCCTTGGAGTGTGGTGGAGTCTCCTTCTTTGGAAGTTTTTAAACAGAGCCTGTACAGCCATCTGTTAAAGGAATTATTTTGATTGTGTCTTCCTGCATGGCAGAAGGGGGTTGGACTGGATGGCCCTCGGGGTCTCTTCCAACCCCGTGGTTCCGTGATTCTGTGACTGAGGTCTGCAAAAATGCAAATGGTACAAAGAGCTGAATAAAGAGGAGCAACTCTCTTTCTCTTAAGACCTTCGACTGCTGGGTCTCTCCGTGACTGGGGCTGGCAGGGGTTGGACTCCCAAGGCGTTTCCTTCCAACTCCGTGATTCTCTGATTGAACATCGTGGCTCAAAAAAACCCAGGACTGTTTCCAGCAGTGCTAACAGGGGCACCTGGTCTGGCTCCTACTCTTTAGTCCCAACAGAGGCCCCCATTGAATCGTTTCCTCGTTGGGTGCGTCAAGATGTAGGTAGATCCCATTGATTCCATGAGTCTGTATTACCAATAGGATTCTGGCCTCTAGGGCCATTTCCGCACTAGCCTGTTATAGCGCTATGATTCCACTTTCAACATCCTATGGAATCCTGGGGTGTGCAGTTTTGGGAGGGGCCGGCCGGCCCCTCCCAAAACTGCACACCCCAGGATTCCATAGGATGTTGAAAGTGGAATAACAGCGCTATAACAGGCTAGTGTGGAAATGGCCCGGGTCTATTTTCCTTTGAATCCAACCCTGCCCCCTGCAGAGGGCATGCGGGTTGGGGGTCTGCGGGATCGGGGGCCCGCTTGCAGGGCGGGAGGGGCGGGGAAGCCTGGGAACTGCCGCCGCCTCTTTTCCCGAGACCCTTTTTTTCGGCGGGGTCGTGGGAGCCAGACCCGGCACGACAGCCCCTCCAACGCTCCCCCTCTTCTTCCTGCCGGTGGGCGGCCAACGAATGCAAACGAGACGCGTCCCGTCTCCAAGGGACCGGAGCGCTCAGTCGCAATTCTCTCCACGTCCTATGAGCCCCTTCAAGGGCTTCGCCCGCCGAGGAAGCAGATGGCCCGTTGTCTTCTCGGGGTGGGAAGGGGCAACGGAAGAAGGGGGAGAGCCCAGCTCTCGGTGTCTTTTGGGGTCCTGAGCAGGGGCCCCAGAATTGTTTTCAAAGGGGGACCTCTCAACACGGGCAGGCAGGTCGATGCCGGTTTTTGCCACCTTGCAATCGCTTGCAAGGAGAAAGGAAATCAATTTTTTCCTGTCCGTTGTCTTTGAAATGTCCTTTAACAGGAAGACGCGCGGAAGCAAAATGTCATCTGTGTGTTCGGCGCAGCTTACTCCTGAGTAAATGTGTGCGTAGGATAAATTGCAAGGCTCTTTTATCGTTTCGGGGAGGCCTCGGTGTTGGTAACCGTCTTAATACTTCTCAGCGCTTAAAAGCTGACATCTGCTGAACAAGATGATAGAAATGGCTGGTCAGAACTAAGCTTCTTTTCAACAGGGTTCCCTTTTGTTAATTCCATCGTCAGCAACAACAGGGAGTTTCCACCTCCTCCACGGTCACATTTTGACCTATGGAGAGATGCTTTAATTGAGTGGTAAATTTATTGTTGTGTTCTCATGCTGTGAACCCAGGAGCCAAATAGTGCAGATAAATCCTGAAAATTTTACTTTGGGGTAGGGAGAATAATATGCGATGCTTGATGAGTTTCTTTTTTGTTATATTGTTAATAACTTATTAAGATTTAAATTAAAAAAAAAATTCTCGGTGCTTGGTTGTTTAGTAGCCTTCTGAACGATTGGAGGCTCAACTCCATAGGTCCAATTTTGCTGGATCATTTCTGGCGGTGGGTTCAGCCCCCCTCCAACCTGTTCTTGGAAGGGGGAATAAAGCCCCCCGCCTCCTTTTCCAGGGTCTTTGGTCAAGCATGGAGGGGAGGGCAGGAGCAAAGTGACATTAGCTGGACCCCAGGCCTTTGGTGAGAAAATAGGAAAATCCCTGGGAAACATTACATTTTTGGACTACAACTCCCAGCATCTTTCAGCCAGCCGTGCTCACACCAACCCCAATCAGAGACAATACAAATTTAAAAACCAATATAGTTGAACGATGTATAATACAAATGTCAATCAGCAATTAAATAAACAATTGCATTTGAAACATTGATTGTTGTAATCTGGTGTGCTGGAATCTAACTGCAGGTCATAAACTAGTTCCCACACCAATATTTTACTTACGTTTATATTTGTGGGTTTTATATTCGTTTTTCTAGGGAAGGGCTCAGTGCTTGAATGCCCCCAAACAATAATGAATAACCAATCACCTCTTTTAAAAAAAAAATCAGTTTTTTCCTCATTGAAAGTGACTGTGATTGTTTTAATTAAAAAAATTAATTAAAGGAGAAAAAGCAGGGAAGTTGGAGCAGAAGGTTTGGCAGAAGGCTTTCAGTAAAAAGCTAGACCCCCCCCCCGCAAAGTGTTGCGAAAGCGTCCCTTTAATTCAGGGTGGGCAAAGGGGCCCCGTCCCTTTTACAGCCGCTCCCGCTCTCTCATGATTAAATGAACCCAAAACCCGTTTTACATTTTGCCCCCCGAATTCGAAAACTTAATTAAAATTTAACATTGACGCTTAGTGGCCTGACAGCTAGTGAGAAAAGGGCACTCTGTACTTGCTCAGAGGCAGCGTCGTTTCATCATTTCACATAGTCCAGTGCACAAGGCCGGGCCTTGTATGTTTCTGATGGTGCGAAATTCTGGAAGGACCGACCGGGTTGCTCCACGAGGGCTTCTAATTCTCCTTTCTCTCTCTCCTCCTTTCTTCTCTTTCCTCTCCCTTCTGGTTTTTTTTCCCCGCCGGCAGATACCGAACTCCGTCTGAGCTCCACAATGACAACTTCTCGCTGTCCACAATTGCCGAGGGCTCCCACCCAAATGTAAGGAAATTTTGTGACACCCCGTGTAACCTCTCCCCTCATGCCCGTGCATTGGCTTACTATGATAACATTATCTGTCAGGTAACTTTGTCTTCTTCACGTCTCCCCCTTCTGCATGCCGGCCTCAGGCTCTCCCCCGCCGACCCCCCGCCCTCACCCACCCCTCCTTCCTCCCCTCTGTCCCCCCCACGCCCCCTGCTCTAGGGCATGCTCAGACCAGCACCACCCAGAGGCCTGGGGCTTATCCGCACTGCACAGTTGTTGCAGTTCGACCCCACTTTAACCGCTGCGGGCTCCTTCCCAGGGAACCCTGGGGTTTGTAGTTTCGTGCGGCATCTGGAACTCTAGTACGGTGGTTTCCCAGCTTTGGTCCTCTGGGTGTTTTGGACTTCAATTCCCAGAAGCCTTAGCTTGGCCAGCAATTGGGGATTCTGGGAGTCGAAGTCCAAAATACCTGGGAGGACCAATGCTTGGAAACCACCATACTAGAGTTCCAAATTCCAAATGACAGAACCACTGCTCTGTCTAGTTTCCTGGAACTGTGACTGCCGCCGCTATTATTTTTTAATTAGTCGAGATCCTGCATCAGAGGTTACGATGTGTAACGTTAAAATGACGTAACTACATCTCCTCACCTGATTATTATGTTTATTTATATAGGGACATCTTTGTATATGGTGCTTTCCAAGTAAAGCAGTCGGAAACAGTGGATCCAGCCAAAGATGTACAGTCTAAAATGTGTGTACACAACCACAAAGGGAAAGAAGGAATAATAAAACTATACCATTCAATTGTAAAACAAATTGTACAGATAAAATACCAAAAATCCATTATATAAGTTGTCTCTCTGCATTTGCAGGGGTTCGGGACACAGGAAAAAAACAGACATGTCTATAGCCTGCCCACACCCTATGTAACACACACAAAAAAGGAGAATCCATGGATTTAACCTACTGTGGATTCAAATGTACAATACACAACACATTTGAATTTGCCAGCCGTTTAGCTCTGCCTTTGAGGCACCGCTCCTTCACAAGGCGGAAGCGGGCGGCTGGCTGGGCTTGTCGCCACCTCTGCTGTCGCCTAATGCCATTTTAAAATAGGGACTTACAGGCCTTGTCTCACGTTCACAGTCTCTCTCAGTCTCGCGAGGCTCACAGAGAGACTGCAAACACGAGGCGAGACCTCTAAGTCCCTGTTAAAAATGGCACAGGGAAGCTGTGGAGGCAAATAATCTGCAGATAATCAAATCCGCAAAAGTTAAATGCAAGAATGTGGAGGGCTGACTGTAATACAAAACAAACTGATACACAACTCTTCTAGGGAATTACGATGGTGTGTATCAAGGCGTCCTGTTCAGTATCCCATTGTATAATGGGATGCTGTGCAAGGTACCCCAATAAGCTGTGTATGGGGCTCCCAGCGCGCAGCACTCGTTGCGAGATGGGACCCACGGAGCTGTACCGGCTCCCCTTGCGCAGCGGTCCCAAAAATGTGGCTGCGTCTCTGCTCCCTGCCTGAGAATATGGGCACTGTGCGATGG
Organism: Cyclura pinguis; assembly: GCA_030412105.1. NCBI lineage: Eukaryota > Metazoa > Chordata > Lepidosauria > Squamata > Iguanidae > Cyclura > Cyclura pinguis. The sequence goes on along the minus strand of CM059604.1, from coordinate 2,373,312 downwards.
CACAAGTCAACTTTACACAAGCCAGTTTATGATGATGTAACTACCTGACAGCTTCCAGCTGTTGTTAATAAAATACTTTTTGCCTTGCCTTTTTCTTGTGAAGTCTCAGGGTAGCAAACAGAGAAAACAATTTAAACCATTCCAGATTAAAGTCAAGAAGTAATTTAAGCAAGATGGCAGTACCTCCCCAAACTACAAATTTGGGATGCCGTAGGATGGAACTATGGCAGTTCAAGTAGCACAGAAGTGCAGTTTTTGCCTGGTGTGGACGCGGTCCTTGATGACATCCACCTGATATTAGTGGCAACAAAGAGCCTGGTCCAGGTTTCAGTCCAAATTTTGGCTGTTTGAAACGTGTCACCTGTTGTATGGACAGGCTTTGACACCATGGACCAATTTTTTAGAGACTCAGGCTAAAACCTGGAGTGGGTGCACCTTTCCACGAATGTGGAAGGCATCAGTTACAACTGGTAGACTACTGGTTCCTCCTCCCTGGGTTTACTCAATCCACGTTCCCAAGCCATCTAAATAAGGGGCCACCAAGATGCCATCCAGTGGGCTGAATCCTAAAATAGACCCAGTACCTCAGACAGCTTCTGTAAAGTTTTAATTCAGAACTAGCACGGACTCATCACCAGCTGGCTCTGGCCAGGGAGCTGTTCTGCAACTTTAAGCCCTGCTGGGCGGCCTTGGAGGGGTTCCACCACACCCTTCCCACCAAGCAGACAAAAGAGAATCACGGAATTGGAAGGGACCCCTTTTCAAAACCCATGATTTGAGCTTTAAAAAGAATTTAATAAGGTGCAAGCAAGGGAGCAGAGCCCCTTGATTCAAAAAGAAGGCTTCCCAGAAACACACACACACACACACACACACCTTTTGATATTTGCTGTTTTCCCACTTTTATGGGGGTCCTGTGCTCCCACCCCGAGCAAATGTGGAGAGCAAACTGTACTGTATTTAGTGAAGCAGGCAGTGCTGGCTTTACTCGTGCCCACCTTACGTAAGTGCTAACGTAACAAATTCTCCATTTATTGAGTAGCTTTCCTCCCGTTGGCTCCAACGGTGGGGCTTCAGACAGGAGTATTAATCACGAGGCCTTCCAGATGTTGTTGGACTGCAGCTCCCAGCAGCCCTGGCCAACAGAATGCTAGGAGTTGCAGTCCGGCCACATACGGAGGGCTGCAGAGTTCCCACCCTTGCTTTAAGGCACGCAAGGCTTTTTGCCGTTTCAACAAACGAACGTGGCAACGCTTCTCTGCCTGCTCTTCCCCGAAGCTTGGGCAAATCCAAACCCAGAATTGCAGAGTTTGGAGAGACCACAAGGGACAACGATTACATTATTTCTTCTTAATTTCTTGCACATTTATATCCCTATCCAATCCAATACTCCTTTCCATTCTTTTTCAAAATTCTGGATAGAGTTATTCTTCAAAGAAAATGCTAATTTTTCCATCTCTATCATATCCAGAACTTTTAACTCCCACTCCTCAATATCAATATATTTCTTTTCTTTCCAGTGTTGCGCGTATGTTAACCTTGCCGCAGTTATTAAATACAATGTCTTCTGATGACTTCTTATTTCCTTTTGTTGCCCTAGCATATTTAACAGATAAAATTCCAGTTTCATTTCAAAGTTCAACTTACAAGTTCTCTGAATTTCATCGCATGCCCCCTTCCAGAATTTTTTTGCTATCTCGCGTGTCCACCACATACGAAAAAAAGGTCCCGTCTTTTCATCACATTTCCGACAATTCCCATTTTTCATTATTTTTTGTAATCTTTCTGGGGTCACGTCTAGAGAAGGCTGTGTTTTAGATTACTGCCCGCCCAACTGAGGTGGCGCGGAGAGGAGGAGAGGATTCAGGACCCAGCAAGGCCCTGGCCTGTCCAGCCCAGCATCGCTCTGTCCCCTTCTCCACCCGCAGTCAAAAGGAATCGGTTGATCCGTTCGCCCGGAGAAAGGCTCCCGTGCCTTTCGCCGCAAAGCCGCCTCCGCGCTGCTGTTGCTTTGAGCTTGCCTCCCCGATGCTCCCCTCCCCTGCGGCGTCCTCCCGCTCCCCTCCACGTACCCCGATGCGTCCATTCCTCCTACGGGCACGTGGAGGCCTCCAGCTTTGTCTGCCGTGGCGCACGTCTGTCTGCGTGCGAGCGGCCGCGCCCGCGCCCGGCCTGAAGCGGTGCTGAGAGGGGTCCCGGTGGGTGGGACGGGGGCCGCCGCTCCGCCTTGGCCGCCTCCCTTTGCCGACGGCTGCCACTTCTGTGGGGCCGCGTTGGGGTGGGCGGGCTGGCTTGAGGATGCAAGAGCATGTCCAGAGCGTCGCTGACATGAGGAGGCGTCACTTCCTGTTGTTATATTTTTTAAAAAGCGAGGGGCCTCTCCAGGGCCTGAATTGCTCCAGCAGGGCAAAGATTTTCCCCTGTGCTCCCTTAGAAGGCATTTTTATCCGTCGCCGTTATTGCCGTTGTTTACCTTCGAGCGGTTTCCGATTTACGGCCGCCCTAAAGTGAACCCGTCACAGGGTTTTCTAGGCAAGATTTGTTCAGAGGGCGTTTGCCTTTTGTTTCGCTCTGAGGCTGAGAGAATGTGACCTGCCAAAGGTCACCTGGGGGTTTCCAACCAAACTCTGGTCTCCAGAATCTCTAGACTCTTTCCGGGTATTGATGTCAGGCTGACTGGCCAATAATTATTTGGGTCCTCTTTTTTTCCCTTTCCGAAGATGGGGAGAACATTTGCCCTCCTCCAGCCTGCCTCCATCATGCAGGGGAAAGAGGGAGGCGTAACAGTATTGGGGTTACCTAGTAGGTTGCCTATCTAGTAGGTTACCTACCTACCTACCTACCTACCCATATTGGCCTGGGTCCTGCTGCTGGTCCCAGTTAGAATAGGCCCATTGAATGGTGAGTCAACTCAGGTCAATCATAGGATTGCAAAAAGTCTACCCTAGTTTGCACTAACAGTAGAAGAAGGAGGAATAAAATGTGGCTCGTGGGCCGAGTACAACCCCTGCAGCTGCTTATCAGTCTCCCCAGCTAGTAATTTAAAAAAAAAATGGGCATGATTTTCAGGCAGTTTCCCCCCAAGATCCTTCAAAAGGGTCTCGATGGCATGAAAACCTGTGAAAATTCTTCCATCCCAACCTGACAAGCATATCAGAAACCCATATTGTCTCCAAATACCCCTGTTTTCCATCGCCGCCCCTCTCAAAATGGCAACAGGAAGGGTCACAGTGTCGCTTTGTGTTGCCATTTTGAGAGGGGCTGCAGAGAAAAATGGAGGTATTTCGGATTGCTGTGGAGGAGAGGGTGGCCCATGGGGGTTTCTTGGAGAAAGTGCTTGGCTGCCACACAGCTTCCCGCCTCTGCGATGGAATTAAGGCTCTTGTCTTTAAATGGCATGAGAAGAAAGGTGTGGGGATTATCAAATCCACCGCCAAAAATGACCATTGCTTTCCGGGAAGAAAAAGTTAAAGAAAGGTCATACCTGTAAATGTAGCTTCTCCGTTTCAGAACGATAGAAACCTCCCTGAACAACCTTTTAAATAATCTGCCCACAGCATCAGAGATCCATTTACGTGTTTCCCCTCCGACGTGATATTTGCTTTTCTGCCGTCAACACTGGGCACCCAGGACGGTCTCTGCATAAGAGAATAAGTGGGCACAAAGCTGACATCAGAAAGGGCAAAGCCCCCTAAAACCAGTGGCAGAACATCTGAGGTCAGAATCCTGTTTTATGTGAGCATAAATTCTCCTAGGCAAGCAGTTGGACCATTTTGCCCAACCTGGAAGGACCGTGTTCAGCTCCAGGACGTAGAAGCAGAATTCTACACGCGGTTGCATGCCTGTCGTGCATGAATGCATGCGTGCACATTGTGCAGGGATGCATATGGTGCGTGCGGTGGATCGCACAACAGCACAACTCACTAGGGAGGAGGTGTTTACGCGACTGCTGCATAAAGTTATTCTCCGTTTTGTTGCACGTTGCCCTTCGTTCTCCCTGGACATAAGATCGAGGACAATCGGGTAGCTGTTCAGGAACAAACAAAAATTCCAACAGTTGAATTGGGATGTATTTACAAATCCCAGCCTGTCTGAAACAGGAATTTTTCCAAGCCCTGTGTTTGGCCTGCATTGACTGTGCTACCTGAATGCTCTTTAGGAAGCATCTTTTGTCGTTCCTTGCCACCGCGCTAACTCTTTTCTCTGCCGTGCCCCCCTGCTCCTTCCCTCCTCCCTCTCCTCCGTTTAGGATGACCCCAATGCCCCCCACAAGCTTCAAGACCCCTTGAAGTCCTGCCTGAAAGAAGAGGAATCTTTTAACATTCAGAACTCCATGTCGCCCAAGCTGGACAACGGGAAGGGGGACCCGGACGACGCGGAGGTGAATTGCCTGCAGAACAACCTGACCTGAAGCAAGGAACCAGGCAGAGAGAAGTGCAAGGCGAAAAAGAAAAGCGAGCAAGAGAGAAAATTTAACAAGAGCACGAGAGCCATTCCCTAGTGTACAAATCTCATTTCTTGTAATTGTCCTGGCTTTTTATTTTGTCCACCCCCTCACCCCCAACTTCATAGCATGCTTCGATGTCTTTTTGTACAGCAAAATAATGATGATGATAATAATAACAATAATAATAATAATAACAATAATAATAATAATACACAAGAAGGTGAGCTCCTCAAGTGTTTCCTTGATGAATCGTGTGCATTGGGTTGTTTGGAATGTCTCTGTCTGTAATTTTTGGCCTGGGTTTAGCTTGCCCCTGCCCTTCTCCCCTTCCACGTCTGTGGTTTCTAAACCTAAACCTTTGTTGTGACTCAACTGACCTTTATTTTTATTTTGGTACCTGACCCAGCCTTTTTTTGAGAAACAAGTTTTAAAAATGTGGGGGGAAAAAATAAAAGATCTTGAAATAATAATAATGATGATAATAAAACGGTTTTTTAAAATTAAGCCACCATTTTGTGTGTCTCTGGCTGTGAGCCCAAACTGGGAAGAGATGGAAGAGGCCAGGCTCAGCACCCGGAATAGCTTCACTATGTACCGTATTTGCCAGTGTATAAAACACACCGGTGTATAAGCCCACCACCAGGGAATGCCTAGATGTGCAATTTGCTGGTGTATAAGATGCACCAGCATATAAGATGCACCTCATTTTCAAACAGTATTTTTCAGGAAAAATGTGTATCTTGTATGGCAGTTCAGACTAAAATCCAGAGTGATTGCCTATGCTGTTGACATGGGAGCCAGCAGCTGTCTGTGGTTGGTGAGAGACAGGCCACAGGTAAGCCTCATAGGTCTGGCTGAAATTAGGAAATTGCTGGACTTCCTTTGAGATCATCAGGCAACAAGAAAAATCTCTAGGCCAGGTGGGGTTGCAGGAAGACAGAATTTGATTTTTTTGGAATGTATCTAATATGGCTTTCATAGAATCCTGGAGTTGGAAGAGACTCCAAGGGGCCATCCAGTCCAACCCCATTCTGCCATGCAGGAATACCCATCAAAGCACTCCTGAGAAATGGCCACCTTGTCTCCCTTTAAAAAGTCCCAAGCAGGAGACTCTGCCAGACTCTCAGGCAGCTACATATTCCACTTTCAAAATGCTGTTACCGTCAGGAAGTTCTTTGTAATGTTTAGATGGAAACTCTTTTCCCGGAGCTTGAAGCCATTGCTCCGTGTCCTAGTCTCTGGAGCAGCAGAAAACAAGCTTGCTCCATCCTCCATTTGCTATCCCGCCAAATATTTAAACATGTCTATCACGTCCCCTTTTAACCTTCTCTTCCCCAGGTTTAATATATCCAACTCCCTAAGCCGCTCCTTATAGGGCTTCATGGTTTCCAGGCCTTTGACCATTTTGGTTGCCCTCCTCTGGACGTATTCCAGATTGTCCATAACCTTCCTGAACTGTAGTGTCCAGAACTGGACACAGGGTCCAGGTGGGGTCTGACCAAAGCAGACTGAGTGGTATTATCACTTCCCTTGACCAAGACACTATAGTCCTATTGATGCAGCCCAGAATCGCAATGGCCTTTTTAGCCGCCACATCACACTGTTAGCACAAACGGAGGTGGGGAAAGTGCAGCCTATAGGCCACATGTGGTCCCTCAATTCCACTTTTGGGCCCTTTGAGGTTCCCTGGCAACCCCAGTCCCAAATTCTCCCACTCCCAATGAGCACCAAGACTCACAGCTCAGGACAAAGGTATTTGTAGGCGTATTCCGTGCATCCATTGTTTAGGAGGTAATGTAGAAACTCCACGGTGTTTGCCTCACGTGCACATATCACACAATTTTGCAGCAAAGGGTGCTGGCCCCATGAGATCACCAGAGTCCTCCCCCTGTGAAATCCCAAAAGCTTTCCTTTTGCACCCAGTTTTTGTCCTCAGAGTCTCAGGAACGGGAGGGCTGCTGACCCAGCGACCATAGAAAGCCAACACTCGATAAGGAGACAGATTAATGCATAAGCCAGCAAGTTCATTAGACAGGCCGACATCCAGACCCAGATGATCCGGAAGCCTCTGGGCTAAAAGCAATCTGCTGCCACTGTCCGGCCTTTATAGGGGGAGAATAGATGTCATTGGTCCTTTGTGTCAGCTGACCATCAACGTGTCAGTAACTTCCGTGTTGTCATTGGCCGATGGCATTGCAGCCCCTCCCAATGATGGCAGAGGAGGCAACGAGGGGTCCCTCTTCTGGCCAGTTGCCGCAACAGCACAGAAGGGACCGACTCGGGCAACCTTGATAGTCCTTTCCTGGCCGATTTAGGCTGAGATTCTTTGACCTTTGCTATACGTGGAAAGCCTCCATTTGAATTAAGGAAGTCACGCTTGGCGAGTTGATTTCACGAGAGATTTTAATTGCGGAAAAGTTCATTTTTTTTTGGACTATTGTCAGGTGGATTTGTATTTGGTTGACTGACCGAATCCAAAGGGTGATCACAAATGGCCGCTTTTCATCCTGGAGAGAAGTGACCAGCGGGGTGCCACGGGGTTCTGTCCTGGGCCCAGGGCTGTCCAATATCTTCATCAACGACTTGGATGAAGGAATAGAGGGCATGCTCATCAGATTTGCAGATGACACCAAATCGGGATGGGTTGCTAATACGCCAGAGGACAGGATCAAAATTCAAAATGACCTGGATAGATTGGAGAGCTGGGCCAAGGCTAACAAAATGAAATTCAACAGAGAGAAGTGTAAGGTCCTACACTTAGGTAGAAAAAATGGAATGCAGAAATATAGGATGGGGAACACGTGGCTGGATGGCAGTACGTGTGAAAGGGATCTAGGAGTCCTAATAGACCACAAGCTGAACATGAGTCAGCAGTGTGATGCGGCAGCCAAGAAAGCCAACGCGATTCTCGGCTGCATCAATAGGAGTACGGTGTCTAGATCGAGGGGGGTACTGGTACCACTCTACTCTGCTTTGGTTAGACCTCATCTTGAATCCTGTGTCCAGTTCTGGGCACCCCAATTCAAGAAGGACGTGGTCAGGCTGGAGCCGGTCCAGAGGAGGGCGACCAAAATGGTGAGGGGCCTGGAAGCCATGCCTCATGAGGATAGACTTAGAGAGCTGGGTATGTTCAGTCTGCAGAAGAGAAGGTTAAGAGGGGACATGATAGCCATGTTTAAATATTTGAAGGGATGCCATGTAGAGGAGGGAGAGGGCTTATTTTCTGCTGCTCCAGAGACCAGGACAAGGAGCAATGGATTCAAGCTGCAGGGAAGGAGATTCCACCTGAACCTCAGGAAGAACTTCCTGATGGTCAGGGCTGTCCGGCAACGGAATACGCTGCCTCGGAGTGCGGTGGAGTCTCCTTCCTTGGAGGTTTTTAAGCAGAGGCTGGATGGCCACCTGTCGGGAGTGCTTTGAGGGTGTTCCTGCATGGCAGGGGGTTGGACTGGATGGCCCCTGGGGTCTCTTCCAACTCTGCATTTCTATGATTCTGTGATTCTATTGTTGCACACTTTCAAGTCATTTCTGATTTATGCTGACTCTAAGGTGACCCTCTAATAGGGTTTTCTTGCCAAGAGTTGTTCAGAGGGAGTTTGCCTTTGTGCTTTCCCCTGAGGCTGAGAGAGTGTGACTTGCTCAGGGCGGGTTTCCGTGCCCAAGCAGGGATTTGAACTCTGTTCTCCAGAGTCATAGCCCAAACCCCCTACATCATGCCGTCTCTCTTTATCTGGGACTAGAATTCCCAGAACCCTCCATCCGTCCCTCAGTTGGAAAAGTTCCTTTCTTTGCGCTACCGCTTTTCCAACTTGTAGCCCAAAGAAAGGATCTTTTCTGGGAGCTGTAGCCCAAAGAAAGGGATTCTTCCAACAGGAGCAGCTCTCTCAGGAAAGAGATGTAGCTTTCTCTGGATCATAGATCACCTTCACATCCTATTTGATGTGCAATTAATTTGTTTCACAGCGGGTCTGGACCAACCTCCCTCCTCTTCCGCGTGATTGCTGATGTGTGTTGTTAGTGGGAACGCTGGACAGATGCACCTTGCAATCACATAGGCCGCTTCCGCACTGGAGTGTCATAGCGCTATGATTCCGCTCGCAACATCCTATGGAATCCTGGGGTTTGCAGTTTCGGGAGGGGCCGGCTGGCCCCTCCCGAAACTGCAAACCCCAGGATTCCATAGGATGTTGCGAGCGGAATCATAGCGCTATAACACTCCAGTGCGGAAGCGACCATAAACTAAGGACCAGCTCAAAACCGTCAACAAGCCAAGCCTTGTTCGTAGTCCTGAAGGCCAGAACTGGCCATTCCTGCTGCAGCGTCGGAAGCTAATGGTGGGATGCGAGGCTTTATTTCTGCAGCAACTCGTGCTTCTTCCTCCTTCCTTCCTTAACAAAGAAATGTTGCAACCCACGCTTGCTTAGGCGCATTGGGAGAATTCACCCGGTTTATGCACTGGCTTCCTCAGATTTGTTTCCGTGGTCAACTGTTACGCTGCTTACTGGGATGATTAGCCAGGGCCCGTTCCCCTGGGCCTGGGGAAATTCAGAGAGGATGGGAGGTAGTCCCTGGACAGGTGGGGTGGCGTAGAGAATCGCCGTTAGCATCTCTCCCAAAGGAAAACGTAGACTCCCATAATCATAGAACCGTAGCGTGGAAGAGGCCCCCAGGGGCCATGCAGTCCAGCCCCCTTCTGCTATGCAAGAAGACACGCCCAAAGCCCTCCCTTTGGCAGATCCAGCCTCTCTTTAAAAACCTCCAAAGAGGGAGACTCCAACGCAGTCCCAGGCAGCGGCAGATTCCACTGTCCAGCGGCTCTTACTCTCGGGAAATTCTTCTTGATGTTCGGGAGGAACCTCTCTCCTTGTAGCTTGAAGCCATTGCTCTGTGTCCTAGTCTCTGGAGCGGCAGAAAACAAGCTTGCCCCATCTTCCAGACAACATCTGGCAGGTGGCGGGGGGTTGGACTCGACGGCCTTTGTGGTCTCTTCCGATTCGATGGTTCTGTGATCCTTTCAAATATTTAAACATGGCTGTCCCCTCTTAAGGGGCAACACGATAGCTGTGTTTAAACCTCTGATATCCATCCTATATGCAGGATGGATCCAGCCCGTTTTCTGCTGCTCCAGAGACCAGGACGTGGAGCAGTGGCTTCAAACCTTGGGAAAAGAGATTCCGTCTAAACCTTAGGAAGAACTCCCTGATGGTAAGAGCAGTTTGACAGTGGACTCCATTTCTGCCCGGGAGTGTGGCAGAGTCTCCTTCTTTGGACAGAGACAGGGCGGCCATCTGTCCGGAATGCTTTGATGGCGCATTCCTGCATAGCAGGATGGGGTTGGATTGGACGGCCCTCTTCCAGTTCTATGATTCTACACATCTTCTCGACACAGAAAGCTATCCCACCAGGGAGAACACTTGGCTAGAACCTTTCTTTCTTGGGGGCATCTAGTTTTCTGAGCGCAGGAATGATGTCGAAAAGCAATCCTGGGATGAGGGCTTTGGACGGCTCCTCTGCTCAAGGCGATCTGCTCTCCCCTTTCTCTCTTGGAGAAAGCACCAAACAGGCCTGGGTCCTGCAGCGAGAGGGACCTCCTGCCACAAGACCATGCGAACTGTTCCTGCCCAGCTGTGCCAGCTGCTTTGGTAGCTCACGTATCCCTCAGTCTGGAGGCCCCATTAGTCACGTCTCTGCGCGGTCAGCAACCAGGAAATTGCGCCCATTTTTGACTTTATAGTGGAAATCTATGGCAAATGCAAACTTTACTATAGCCTTATGACCTGAGGCTTCTTTTTGGAATGTGGTAAAATTTACCCCACGTTATGGCTTGTTAAGAGTCCTGAGTGCTACTTGTAAAAAATAATCAGTTACTGTTATAATTCCAGGTCTCCAAAAGTATTTACTCTTAAAAATTGCTCTTTATTTCCCTATTTTTTTCCAAAAGTAATTGAGTCACTTTTTAGTTACTTCTAAAATATACGAACAATATTAGCTTCCGCCCTTCTGTGGTGCCAAACACTCTCCTCCTGTCTGTTGTGTAGCCACAATACACAGAATACACAATACACAGAAGGGCAGAAGCTAATATTGGGTTGTGTGTTGTAGGGCTAAGATAATACTCCCTTGCAAAGCTTCAAATGCAACAGCCCCTATTTCTTCCATCCAGCATCTATGGTAAACTTCTTTAAGAACAAATTTGTGGTTAAGATCCTATACTGAGTCAGATGCCATTTCCGCACCAGCCTGTTATAGTGCTATGATTCCACTTTCAACATCCTATGGAATCCTGGGGTTTGCAGTTTAGGGAAGGACCTTCGAGGAGGCCTTTGAGGATGGCCTTTGAGGCCCCTCCCTAAACCGCAAACCCCAGGATTCCATAAGATGTTGAAAGTGGAATAATAGTGCTGTAACAGTCTATTATGGAAACGGGAAGAGTGCACAGGGCTGTGTGGTCAGTGCACCATGCCACCTTGTTAATGAATAGCAGCGTTGCACAGGTGAATGCAGAACAAAATGCTCCTGTCTACCTGTGAAATAATCACAGACCTCTGGCATCTCAGAGGGACAAGTGCTAATTTTGTAAGTGCCTTCAGGTACAGACCTGCAACTAAATTGTGAGTCTGTCGAGCTGCAATCGCACATATCCGTATATGAACGAGTCCCACTGGACACCGTGGAACTAAGTTCTGAGCAAACACCCGTAGGTTTGCATCACAAAATGCTAAGGCTGCCCTGGGTGTTCCAGAGCATATTTGGGCATGCCTTTACCATCAACCAGTGGGCAGGAAAAATAGAGCAGTTCCCCCCCGAGTCTGTGTGAGTGTTGTGTCACACCCAAGGTGGGGACGTTGAAGAAGGAGCAACAGAAGGAGTGGCGGAGAGGCGTACGGCTATTCTCCTGTAGCTGGACCCACGACCACTGGGTTAGGGTTAGAATCCCAAAGTTTCCGCAGGACGATGTCCTTGCTGTGCATCCAGTAATAATTGAAGGGCCAAGTCGGGTCTAGACGCGTGATGTCTCAGCCAACGTTTTTCACAGCATTAAAATGTGCAGCCCCTTTTAGTGTTTTTATGAAGGAGGAATAGCAGATCTATCTCCGGTCTATGTGGAGCTTAGAAGTAACAAGTTACAAGGAATGTAGTTACCAGCTACTATTTCACCTTTTGAGGGTGGAACAAAGGCAGTTTTCAAAAGTCACAGAAGAAATGGTGTAAAGTTCTTTTACTGGCAGAAATGATAGCGCTGGTGGCTTGTAGAGGGGGAGTCAATCTGCTCTGGGTTTTAGTCCAGACTTGAAAGGAGCTAACCGAAGTGCTGAGCTCCCTTTCCAAAACAGATTCAGCCCTTTGGGCAGCTCCTTTAAGGTTCGGAATAAAGCCTGGAGAGGATTCTCAGACCCACTGACATGGAACAAGTAGATTTCTTCTTCTTCTTGTGTGCCTCCAAGCCACTTTTGACTTTTTATGGTGACCTTGAGGCAACCCTACAATGGAGTTTTCTTGACAAGATCTGTTCAGAGGGAGTTTGCCTTTGCCTTCCTGTGAAGTTGAGAGAGTGTGACTTGCCCAAAGGTCACACATTGGGTTTCCACGGCTGAGCGGGGATTCAAACTTAGGGAACTCCAGAGTCATAGTTGAATGCTCCGACCACTGCACCACGCTGGCTCAAAATATCTTGAGCCGGCACCATCTCCCCTTGACAACTGTGGGCTCTCTTTTCTTTCCAGCAAAACCCAGTTGCACCAGTTTGCCCGGTATGGTCATCCGTGGCCTCTCTTCCTGCAGCCATACAGACAGGAAAAGAGCCACACAAGGGTCAGAAGTGAGGGAACTGGGCACAGAAACAAGAACTCCACCTGCCCCAAAATGAATCTTTTTCCTTCGGCCTGCAAATTTCTAGCATTGCAGAGCACGAGCATGGAAAATTATTCACATCGAGAGCCTTTTATCTTTGTTGCGCGTGCTTTCCCTGGGCTGCTCCGCCGGCCCCCGTTCCTCTCTGGATGCCTAAGCAAGTTATTTCTAAATGCTCGGAGCTGAAGTTTTAGGTTGCTGCTGCGCTAGAAATTTGGGGATGGAAAATTCCTTGGGGAGGGAGTTGAATTCTTATTTGGGGGGCAAAGCCCTCATTTTGCCTCCCATCAGCCATATGCCGAACATCCGCAGCAACGAAGCCGGGTGTGCGTTGTGCCGCCTTCTGTGTGGCTTCTTTCGGCCGGATTTGGGAATCTTCCCGGGTCGCCGACCCCAAAACGGTCTCCGGACAAAAGGCCTCCTTCTCTTTCTCCCTCTGCCCCCCCACAACCCACCCCCTTCGTGCTGTGTTTGCTTAAGAAGCGGGCCCGGCTCCCCGCCGGGTGTGGGAACGCCAAGAGAGCCCCCTTTTCTCTCGGCCCCAGTCCGCCTCGACCCGCCACGGTTGCCCTCTCCCGGGCCGGGCGAACGGCGACAGGAGCCGGCTGCTTCGGCGGGGCGCCCAGGGGAGAGGCCGAGCGCTTGCCCTGTGGGGCCTCTGCAGACAGCTTGACCCACTTTCTTTCCCCCGGTTGCTCCTCGGGTGCGTCTGGCGGGGGCTCCGGGCTTCTGGGAGCCCGGCCCCGGTTGCCGGGCCAGAGGCCAGGCGGCAGAGGATGGAAATGGCTTTGGCAGTTAGAGCGGATGAGGCTGCCTCTCAATTACTCCCCCCCAAAAAAGGAGGAAAAAAAAACTGGTACCCCCTATATCTAGGAGGCAGCCGATCCAGTTTTAGGACCCCAGTTTTCTGGAGAAATTGGTGGCGCCGGGACGCATTTGAGACATGCTCTTAAAGCCACCTGGGAAACCTCCGTCAGCGACAGGTCGTGACTTCCGAGTCGCTGGCGTGCAGAATCTGCTCCAGGCTTTGCTCTGAACTTTAAAAGCACAATCCAAGTTGCTGAACCCTACGGCCAAAACAGATTGGGCAACTTGGAGAAGTCCCTTAAAAAGGACTGAGTTAATTGTTTATGTTGTTTAAAAAAAAAAATGAAAGGGGGACATTTTAAACCATTTGAACCGAAACGATTCAGACTGGATGTGCGGCCCCACTGACATCACAGCCACCCGGCACCACTGATGCGATGCTTAGCGGATTGTTGAGTTGAATGATTTTAAGAAAGAATGGGGGCCACAGAACGCTAGAGCTGATCAAACTGTAGGGAGAAGTCCGGTACGGGAATGTTTCATTTTGTCCTGGGATTAAAATTCCCCAATATTTAAGCATTTTATGAAAAGCAGTTGTTGCATCTACATGCTGCGAAGAAAGAACAGGAAGAATGAGAATATGACAGCAGGAGAGCCGTATATTTAATACATAAATCATATATCAAATTTCATACTGCCACTAGGAACTTGACAAAGAAAAAGACACATTTAACAGATGGACACAAATTACAAGATTAACGAACTAGATAACGCTGCTGTTTTATGATATATTCAGATCCTCTTATGTAACCACGATTCCATGAATTGTTAAAGTTGTTGTGAAGTTGTTAATATAACTTAAACAAATACCAAAAGTAGAAGGGGAAAAAAAGGGGAACAGTTAACTCATGGAACAAACTAAGGTCTCATCCATCCTGTACAGTTATTGCACTGTCATTCCACTTTTAACGGCAATGGCTGCCTCCTATGGAATCCTGGGATGTGTAGTTTGCTAAACCCCTAGCATGATCTAGCGGAGAACTGCCAGGACTTCCTGAAGCTCCCACAAGACATAAAGTGGCTTTGAAGTTCTGTACTGGATTATGTGGAAGAGATGTAGGAACACTGTAAGGTGTCCTTTCTTATTGGTTTGACCATAAGGCTCTCCACGAGACTGCCAGTCTCTTTGCTTTAGAAAAAAGAACAGGAAAGAGAATTTATCAAATTATGGAGTGGAAAGAGACAGAAGTTTCCTTCCTCTTTTCCCCATAAAACTAGGACTCCTGGACACCCTTCCGGGCAGGCTCACAGAAGGATTTTCCTCATACAGCACATCATGAACACAAAGAATTCTTAGCAACTGGGAATTTGGAACTACAAAACCCAAGATCCCCCAGTCAGCACGGCCAGGAGTCCAGGAAGGATACATTTTCAGGCACTGCTGAACACACACACACATGTACCATGCCCTCTGGGGAGCGGCTTAGGGAGCTGTGGATGTTTAGCCTGGAGAAGAGAAAGTTAAGAGGTGACGTGGCAGGCATGCTTAAATATCCGAAGAGATGTCACATGGACGATGGAGCAAGCTTGTTTTCTGCTGCATCAGAGACTCGGACATGGAGCAATGGCTTCAAAGTACAGGAAAAGAGATCCCACCTAAACACCAGGAAGAACTTTCTGATGGTAAGAGCAGTTCAACATGGAATATGCTGCTGCCCAGGAGTGTGGTGGAGTCTCTTTCTGGAGGTCTTTAACCAGAGGTTGGATGGCCATCTGTCAGAGGAAGTGCTTGGATTGTGTTTTCCTGCATGGCAGAAGGGGGTTGGACTGGATGGCCCTGGGGTTCTCTTCCAACTCTAGGATTCCATGATTCCACACGTGCGTGTGCGCGCACGCACACACGCACACACACAAACATGGTGACCACATCCTTAGCAACTATTTGTAGAAGATGGAGGTGGGAATGATTTCACTGAAATGGAACTGCTCAAGGGTGGTCCATCTGCATTTTATTAAGCCACCCCCTTCCAGTGCATGCACACACTGTGTGGTGTGTGTGCACAGTGCGTGTCGCTAGGGAGGGGACACACACATGCATGTCCCCTCCCTGGCAACATGAAGACAAGATTAAACCTGCTTTCAGTGGCTTGCAACCTTTTCCTTCGTAGCGCAGCCAAGGCGATGAACGGCGCAAAGCCAAGGCCTCGGGGGCCCTTCGCTCTGGGTGTGCGCCAAAAAGCAAGACCCCACATGGCGCACTGATGTGGCAGCAGGAGAAGGAGCAGCAGCGGTGGGCAGATCAGCCAAGGCTCCCTCCTCCCAGAGTCCAAGGCAGATGGGAGGTGTCCTTTCCTTGTCGTTGTGTGCCTTCAGTTCATTTCCAACTTACAGTGACCTTAAGGGTCCTTGAGTGTGTGACCATGTCACACACTCTCAGCCACAGAAAATCCTGTGATAGAGAGATAAGGTGATAGGGTCACCCTAGAAGCAATGTGAAGGCACATAACAGCAAGACAGGAACACCATTGTGTAAGTGCATGAGTGCAGATTTACACAATGGACACTCTCAGCCAAAACCTGGCACTTAATTCATTATCTATCCGCCTGCCAGGAAAGGGAAAAGCTGGAACTGTGGCTCTATGAGTCCCGGGGCTTCGAAAAAGGCAAGATACGAAAGTACAGCCTCTTCACCGGGGCGATGGGAAGATGGTGCACGATGCACAGCAGAAGGCACACTGGTTTCAGGGGTACCCCCCCCATCTACAGCACCTTCTTGCTCATCGGTTCCCCCTCTTTGCCTCGGACGACTTGGCTCGCCTCTCGGCACGGCCAGGCCACACACGGCCGTAAGCAGCTCCATTAATCACTCTGAAATGACGAGGCTATTAAATTGCAATGCTTCGTTAGCTGGCCGGGGAAAAGGGAGGCGCGGGTCTGGCTTTTTTCTTGCACGAGAGACCGATGGCAGGCAGAGGGAAGAGGGGCTGGAAGAGGGGATCCAGGGGAGAGGAGGAGGAGCTGGCAAAAAGGCAAGGTCCATCTCGGCACCCCTCCTGTCTCTCTCTCTCTCTCAGACACGCACGCTGCGGGATCAAGGCCATCAGCTTGGGACACGGGGACCTTTCATCTCCCTCGCTGGCTCTGGATGCCCCAAACAAGAAGGGAAGAATTCCCAGTTAAAGGGAGAGAGGAAACAGAAGGCAGGTTTTATTCAGACAAGGAACAAAAGGCGGCCAAAGGGTCAGCTGCGCTCCCTGCCTTCCACAGCCGGAGGCGAACGGAGCTGGGGATTTACAGCTCCTGTGGCCATTTCCACACCAGACTGTTAATAGCGCTATGATTCCACTTTCAACATCCTATGGAATCCTGGGGTTCCCTCCCGAAACTGCAAACCCCAGGATTCCATAGGATGTTGAAAGTGGAATCATAGCGCTATTAACAGTCCGGTGTGGAAATGACTTCTGTCTCTCTGCATTTGCTTAACTAAAGCTCCTCCATTTTCAATTCTAGTCAACTTTAACGATTGTTCTTGTTGTCAGTCCCTTGTTGTACTTAAAATTATGCTGACGTTAATTGGCAAAGTCAATGCCTAGGTTCTCAGCGTTGGTTTTCAGTGCTCTCTGTAACAAGATTTCTTACACTTCACTGCTGAGCAAATGCATGTGTGATACAGGGTTCATTGTTGATTGTTAACCAGAAGTTACTTTACGATCAACCATGTGTCAGAATTTTAGTCCTGGGAAAGCAAATATTCTTGCACATGCCCTGTATGCCTTATGAGATCATTGTCATCCCAGATCTATAAAAACCTCTCCTTTTTTACAACAAAGGGTCCTTCTCTTTGCTCATATATGAAGTGGTTTTGGCTGCATTCTTCCTAAGGGAAGAGAAGTCACTTTGGCCAAAGCTGGGAATCTGGCTGATTCGGAGCTCATCTGCAATCACGGAGACTCCTCGGGGTAGTCCATGTGGGGTCGAGGTAGTTTGCCCCATGTGTGTGTGCGGGGTTTTTTTTTTTAGGGTTCAGGGTAACCCTAACAATTTTGAGGGTTTGGGGGTAACCCTCACCTCTACAACCCTAAAGAATCAAGGGGTATATTGGAGGAATGGGTGAATCATTACACACCACCTTTACAACTCTCTGATTCTGTGTTGTGCAGTCCTGCACGGCAGGGGAACTTTGTGGTCCTTTCCAATTCTTAAGATTTTATGATTCTATGACCATGACCAGCTGGCTTGGCAATTCAGGAAGCTGCCATCCAAAAAGTAACTTTCCCAAGCTCTGTGTTCATTCTCATTAGCTTGTTTTGCTCTCCATCCCTTTAGATATTTTTTCCCCCTAGAAATTGCTTGATATGTTTGCAAACATAAAGCTTAATTTTTGTGTGGGAGGTACCATTTTCCCTACAAACAGATGCTGGAAACGGGGAGGAAATGATCTCCTTGCTTTCCTTCCCGGCAGCAAATTAAGACGGCCACTGAGTGGAGGAGGTGACCTAAAAATGGCATCCATCTACGGACAGGATCTTACGGATGCACTTTGCCAGCGGCTGTATTTCTTTTTTTCCCGGGGTTCTGCAGGACTGCCAACGGAAAGCGGACGAAACAACCCCGCTCCAAGCAACCTATTTCTCCGAAGTCTTTCTTCCTTCTTGGCTTTCCTTCTCTTGCAGCCACCACCTTTCCTGGCATAGTTTAGTTATGCCCATTCCTGCACCAAAAGGCTTCTGATTGCTCCCTTTACCCCCCTGGGTGGACACGGCACGACCAAGCCCCTTCCCTCTCTCCTTCCTCATAGCAATTCTTGCCTTTCGGTCTCCAAGCTTTGAAAAAAGTCTGTTTTGGCTAGAAACAGAGGAAGCCAATCAGGCCACCGCAGCTGCTGTGCTCCTATCAGGGTAGCCAGCTGATGATGCGCTTGTTGCCAAGCACGCCGATGCCGTGCGTGAGAGTGCGCATGCATGTGCCTTGAGTTCATCTGAATTCATGGTGACCCCAAGAATTACATAAGGTTTCTTACACAAGGAATCCTCAGAGGGGGTTTTGCCAGTTTCTTCCTCTGAAATATAGACTGTAGCACCTGGTATTTCTTTGCAAATCTTCTGGGCTTGGGGAAGGTTATTCTTTTTGGATTGCCACTCCCAGAATCGCCCAGCCAGTATAGGAAACTCTAGCCTCTAGCATTTGGGGAAAAGGGACCAAGGTCAGATCTTATGTGTGGTTTTGGCTTTGGAACCCCATGAATTGCATAGGCTTTTAATAGAATCATAGATTTGGAAGAGACCACATGGGCCATCGAGTCCAACTCCCTTCTGCCATGCAGGAACACTCACCAGATCACTCCCTTTGACAGATGGCCCTCCAGCCTCTGCTTAAAAACCCCCAAAGAAGGAGGAGACTCCACCACACTCCATGGAGGCAGCAGCAGATTCCACTGCCGGGCAGCCCTGACCGTCAGGAAGTTCTTCCTGAGGTTCAAGTGGAATCTCCTTTCCTACAACTTGAATCCATTGCTCCTTGTCCTGGTCTCTGGAGCGGCAGAAAACAAGTCCGCTCCCTCCTCAACATGACATCCCTTCAAATATTTAAACATGGCTTTCATGTCCCCTCTTAACCTTCTCTTCTGCAGACGAAACATCCTTAGCTCCCTAAGCCGCTCCTCAGAGGGCTTCATGGCTTCCAGACCCTCCACCGTTTTGGTCGCCCTCCTCTGGACACGCTCCAGCTTGTCAACATCCTTCTTGAATTGAGGTACCCAGAACTGGACACAGTATTCCAAATGAGGCCTAACCAATGCAGAACAGAGTGGTACCAGTACCTCCCTCGATCTAGACACCGTACTCCTATTCATGCAGCCGAGAATTGCGTTGGCTTTCTTGGCTGCGGCATCACACTGCTGACTCATGTTCAGCTTGTGGTCTATTAAGACTCCTAGATCCCTTTCACACGTACTGCCATCCAGCCACATGTCCCCCATCCTATATTTCTGCATTCCATTTTTCTGCCTAAGTGCAGGACCTTACATTTCTCTCTGTTGAATTTCATTTTGCTAGCTTTGGCTCAGCTCTCCAATCTGTCCAGGTCATTTTGAATTTTGATCCTGTCCTCTGGGGTATTAGCAACCCCTCCCAATTTGGTGTCATCTGCAAACTTGATCAGCATGCCCTCCGCTCTGGGTTTTTTTAGGCAAGGAATTCTCAGAGGTGGTTTTTGCCAGTTCCTTCCTCTGAAATATAGATTATAATACCTGGTATTTCTTTGCAGATCTTCTGGGCTTGGGGAAGGTTATTCTTTTTGGACTGCCACTCCCAGAATCTGGCTGGGGGATTCTAGGAATGGCAATCCAAAATGGTACTTTTTCACAAGTCCTGGAAATTCTAGCTTCCAGCATTTGGGGAAAAGGGACCAAGGTCAGATCTTACATGTGGCTTTGTGACCCCATGAATTTCATAGGGTTTTCTTAGGCAAGGAATGCTCACAGGTGGTTTTGCCAGTTCCTTCCTCCGAAATAGTGCCCTAGAGCCCCTTGTATTTGTTAGTGGTCTCCCATCCAACTAGTAACCAGGACTGACCCTGCTTAGCTTTCCAGGTCAGACAGGATCTGGTGCTGTAGGATATGTAGCCCCCGCCCCGCTCCCAATTTGTATCTCATGGGAGGAGCATATTGGAGCAATAACTCAGAATTCCCCATGATTTCTTCCCATTTTCCAGATCCTGATAGATAGGGCTTACTTATATTGCCCCCTGGTGGAATGGAGAATGAATCAAGAACCTCAAAATCAAGAATTGATATTTTTTTCTTTTAAAAAAAAAATAGAATCAGAGAATCCTAGGCCATTTCTGCACTACACTGTTATAGTGCTATTATTCCACTTTCAACCTCCTGTGGCATCTGGGGTTTGCAGTTTACTAAGGCCAAAGATACCCCTCCCTACACTGCAATTCCCAGGATCCCATAGGATGTTGAAAGTGGAATAATAGCACTATAACAGTGTAGCGTGGAGATGGCTCTCGAGTTGGAAGAGACCCACCGGGGCCTCCTCGCCAACCTCCTGCCACGCGGGAATACTCAACAAAAGCACCGACTGTTTAAAACAGTGGCCCGTAGACACCCCCTCCCCAGGGCCTGCAATGTGACAGCGGGTTCCAACGGCGACAGCTGTGGAGAGTCTGTCCTCGTCGGTGGGATGGCGAATTCTCTCCAGGTTTTTATCTCAGAATCTTCAGTAGCTCTCCGAGGTGCTGAATCCAATCCCTCCAATAGGCCCAGCACTCTGGATACCTCTTGTAAGATCCAGCCCAGGGCCGTTTCTGCACTGCACTGCTATAGCGCTACGATTGCACTTGCAATATCCCGTGGAATTCTGGGGTTTGTAGTTTATGGAGGCCCTCTTAGTGCTCCTCCCTAAACTGCAAACCCCAGGATTCCATAGGATGTTGAAAGTAGAATAATAGCGCTATAACAGTCTAGTGCGGAAGCGGCCCGAGTGGACAGGGTCGAGTCGCTGTCCTACTGATACGGGAACCACCCTGTGCCGCCAGGTCCACGAAAAGCCTTCCCCTTGCCTCCCAGCTCTGATATTCCCAGCGGCAGACGCCGGGGGCTGAGCCTGCCACCTTCCGCAAGCAAAGCGGGCACGCTCTCACTGAGCCGTGGTCTGTCCCGCTCCGCAACCTGTTTCCCCAGGTTGCGGCCTGCCTGGCCGACGCAGCCTTGCAGAACAGGCAAGCAGGACGTGGCGCAAAGGTGCCGGCGGTCTTCTCTTCGCTGGCCCTCTCTCCTTCGCTTAAGCACAGGTGGGCTGTCTCTGGCCGTGGAGGATTGTTCGGGTGCGGCCCAACATCCCCTCAGATACACCGGACCGGGGCGATGCAAACCCCAAGAACAACTGCCGCACGGTGCAATGTTGGTCGCTGACCGAGTGCCTTGTGCAACCAGCGATGCGCTTCTGGGGATTCTGGGAGATGTAGTCCACAAAGGTAAGTTCCGCAGACCCGACCACCTTTCCCCACTAATAATGCACCCCCGAGCCTTGAGACGAGGCAGGTAACAAATAAAAATGTTATGATTGTTGTTGTTATTATTAATATAAAAATGAAATAATACTAATAGTAGTAGTGGCAGCTTGGCAGTAAACCTCCAGCCCCACTGACACAGATGGCATTTACTTCTGAGTAAACTTGCAGGGTCTGGGGCCAGTTGAGCCCACGCAGCAACCCTCTCCGTAGCATGTGCTACTCGGGAGCAATGCCCTCGTCCCCCTTTGAGCATCCCTGGCATCTTTCCTTGCACGATTTCTTGCCCGCCCGCCTATCCGTCCTTCCCGCGCGCCCGCCCGCACCGCTTTCAACCGGACGGCAGGGGGCGAACGACCGACGCAAAGCCAAGGCGTGAGACGCGACTCGGGGACCTAAAGAGCGCATGCGTACTACTCTAAACACGCCGCCGCCAGGTTGTTGTCGCTGGCGCGGCCTCGAGCGCGGAGCTTTTTAATCCCTCGGCGGACACCGTAGGGCCGGGAGAGGATGTTTGTGGGCCTGAATGAACTCCTCGGGGTGACGGTCCAGAAGCCGGAGCAGGTGAAGGGGACGCGAAAGGGTCGGCCTCGCTGGGCCTCCGTCTTCCCTCCCTTTCCGCGGAGGGAAAGTTGCCCACAACGAGGTGTCGAGCCCGCTCCCAAGATGCAACGCGGGCTTTGCTTGGGAGCGGGGCATGCTGGGAGCGGTAGTTTTTCCCTTGGGTGGGCAAAAGAGGGCAATTGGCACACTGGGGGGGGGGATCCTTTGGTCCTCCCTGCCAGGGCTGGGCAACTTGAGGCCTTCCAGATGTTGCCAGGCTACAGCTCCCATCCGCCTTCGATAGCTGACTGGTGGGGGATGATGGGAGCTGCAGTCCAATAATGCAGGAGGGCTACCATTTGGCTGCTCTGTGTAGCCCCAAAGGCTTCTGTGGCCTACTTTGTTGTCACTTGGTGCTGGAATGGAAGCAGCGTGGCGCCAGTTGGGTCTCTGAGGGGAGCGTATCCCATAACTGAGGGGCCACAGCAGAGAAGTCCCTGCCCGTGGGCTCCCCTAGCCGGTTGCCCTGACTGGGGGCTTGCAGGTGGTCCCCTCGGAGACACCCCCCCTCTGCAGGAGAGGGAAGGGTCGGGCAATGGCTTTCTTTGGACCACCTTTCCTGATCCCTTTTGGGACAGAAGGCTGACGTTACCCCAACTCGAAGTACCGGTGGGAACAGCGCCTCCCAGACTGGGACTTTTCTATCCCAAACTGCCACCCGTGGGACCATCCAGACCCCAACCAAGAGTACAGGGTGGCACTGACCTGGGGGCAGGATATCGGTTGGTGGTTTCCTCATCAGGCCAGAAGACGCCAAGCCTTGGATGAGGATTCAAAGGCAGCCCCGGCTGTGGAGCCCCGTGAGAAAATCTGTAGACAAAATGGCCATCAGCAACCCTCCTTTCACCATGGCCGTTTCCACACGACACTCATAGCGCGATGATTCCACTTTCAACCTCCTAGGGAATCCTGGGGTTTGCAGTTTAGGGAGGGGCCGGCTGGCCCCTCCCTAAACTGCAAACCCCAGGATTCCCTAGGAGGTTGAAAGTGGAATCATCGCGCTATGACAGTCTAGTGCAGACGTGGTTTCAGTCTCAACTGAAGACTCAGCACCTTTGACCACTGCTGAAGCAGTTTCAGCACCCTGGACAGCAGCTTTAAAAGTTCCGCCAAAAACCTGGAATGGAGTCACTTTCCCACTGACATGAAAGTCACCAGCTACTGCTGTCCACCACCGTCATCCTTTAACCTCTAGTTCTGGTTTTTCTTGCTGCAGGGAGGAATAGGACCTTTTTTCTCACCAGAAGATTCTGGTTCTCACTGGGTGGAAGGTCCTGCCTCCCAATCCTGTCATCTTGAGAGGAGGTAGAGGGACCTAAACTGCAACCCCAGGATTCCTTAGGATATTGAAAGTGGAATAATTGCACTATAAGAGTGTTGTGTGGAGGTGGCCCAAGTTCTGAGAACCTTTTGGGGAACTCTAATAATGGCTTTGTTGAGCCAGTGGGTACTGTTGCACCACAACCTGTTGCCATGTTAAAGCCCAGCACACCTGTTGCACTAATAAACAGAGACTCAAGACAGTTACCTTTAAAAAAAAAATCTCAAGCAGGCATATATAGGGAAGCAAGGACCCAAGAAGCAAGGACCCAAGCCATACAAGCTTTTAATAGCATTATTAGCACCTTGAATTGAGACCAGAGGTGTATTAGCAACCAGTGCAATTCCTTTAAATCCTGTTTTACAGGTTGAGTATCCTTATCTGGAATGCTTGGGACCACAATTGTTTAAGATTTTGGAATATTTGCATATATATATCTTGGAGATGGGACTCAAATCCAAACATGACATTCTTTTATGTTTTGTATTCATCTTATACATATAGGCTGAAGGTAATTTTATACCATATTTTTAAATTATTTTTTGTATGAAACAAAGTTTGGGTACATTGAACCATCAGAAGGCAAATATGTCGTTATTTTGGCCACTCGGTTTGGATTTAGGAGCATTTCAGATTTAGCATTTTTAGATAAGGATGTGCCACCAGTATATGGTTTCTGTGTTATGTTCAACCAGTAGTCTAATTACTGCATTTTGTGCTAGCTGTTGTTTCTGAATCATCTTCAAGGAGAGCCCCATGTAGATTGTTTTGCAGTAGTCTAACTGGAACATTACCAGTGTATGGACTACTGTGGCTAAGTTATCCCTGTCTAGGAAAGGGAAGCCTACCTGAGGGAACAGTGACTTTTTACAAGAATGCTACCCACTGTGGGACTGCAGTTAGCCACAGATTGTCTTTATAATGTCTCCCCATCTTTTTTCCATGTCTTTCTTTTCCAGGGCAAGCTGACTTTGCTATGTGCTACCAAGACAGATGCCAGCTTCCTAGTGCATCATTTCCTCTCCTTTTATTTGAAAGGTATGCAGAGAAACACGTGTGTGTGTGTGTGTGTTTGTGATTTATAATTTTATTTATTCAAATTTGTTAAAATTACTTATTTAAAATTTTGCTGCCTTCTTTTACTGCCTTTGTTCCTGTCACTTCTCAGCTTCTCTTTGCGGGGCGGTAGTGGTGTCTGAACTGTTTGCTTAAACACTCTTTCTATACTGGTAACTGTTGAAGGGTAGTTTTCAAAGAAGTAGCCGTGTTAGTCTGTTGTAGCCCCTGGGGAGTCACTTTCTGTTCACTTCCAGTTTTAAAGAAGGCCTTTCCTAGGAGCAGGAAGGCAGAAATATGGCAGAAATGCTCCCCCGCAACTACTTAGAGGCCATTTGGAGGCCAAAAAATATTTTAAAATCTTTTTTCACCCTTGGACGATCCTGGAGGCCTTTGTGGTCCACAGCCTCTATTTTGCCCATCCCTACTCTACAGCATTGCAAGCAAATGAGATACAGACCTGCAACCCATAACTCCAACATCATTTTTCTTCCTCTGCATAATTCTTTCTATCCCCACTGGGAATCAGCTTCCATAATGCTGTTATAGGCAGAAATTGTAGGAAAACAGATGCTGAATTCTCCACTTTCAAAGGTCCAGTGCCTCCTCTCTCTCAGGAAGTTTGTGACTCAATATTTTACTCCTTGGTGGCTCTACCCATTGTAGCACACATCTTGTTGACTGCAGTGCACAACTGTACTGAAACGGGTGTGTTTGTTCTCTTTCTCAGCTGGTTGTAAAGTCTGTTTCGTGGCTATTCTGCAGTCCTTCAGTCACTACAGTCTCGTGGCCCAAAAACTGGTAAGCGACATGGATTTAATTTTATATCTGAATGAAAACCTCTCCACCTCACTTTTTAGTCTTTCGTAAGAAATTCTCTCATGTTGCCTCGAAAGGTGGTTGCAGGTACAGGTGGGACACCAGTGATAATCTTAGCATAGGAGCACATTTGTGTGGGAAGAGTCTGGCCTTAGATATCCTTAGGTATTCCACTCTTAAAGACTTCTTTTTGTGAGGAATGTTGCTGGAAGGCTAAATGAGAGTAGTATTTGTTTATTTATTTATTTAATTTGTAGTCTGCCCTCCTCTCAGCACAGGGAGGAATATAAGTTAAAACCAAATATGCTTATTTGGTAGAATTTGTTGGCTTTGTGGGGGTGATGTGTACTTCCAGACTCATTTCCTACTCAGAGTTTGGAGAAGTTACTTTTGGGGAAGATAGCTCCCAGAATCTACCAGCCAGCATAGTCAAAAGAGTTATCATTCTCCCAAAGTAACTTTTACAAGCTTTCTTCCTACTTTCCAAGCTCTTTGGTTGTTTTCAGTATTTCGCTTTTTGAGCTGCAAAGTCCTGATGCAGTGAACAATAAGAAACTGCCTTCTTCAGGAACAAACTATTTGTCCATCTGACCCAGGATTGAGTATAGCAGGGAGAACTTTGGCCTGCATATTTAACAGTCCAGGTTCCCCAGCCACACACAGCTGGGAAGGGGTCCCTACTAATTCTGATCATGCATCAAAGATCACAGCAGAGATTCCCGTATGCATAAAAGGCAAGGCTCAGTGTTATCTCCAACCTGTGGTCAAAGATATCCAGGATTATTTTTTTCCATTGATAGTACATCTCTTCTCTGCTCACTTGGTCACAACACTTGACATCATCCAGAAAGCTTTGGGTGAGGAAAGTCAGTGGTCCCAATGCATCTGGACAGTCACAGGTTGGGAAAGATGGACTGAATTATTAAGCAACACTTGTTGTTGTGTGCCTTCAAGTCATTTATAATTTATAAATGACTTTGTAATTTATAATTTACGGCAACCCTAAAGTGAACCTACCATGAGTGTTCTTGGCAGGATTTGCTCAGAAGGGGTTTGCCTTTGCTTTTCTCACAGGCTGAGAGAACGAGACTTGCCCAGGATCACACAGTGGATTTCTGTGGCCGAGCAGGTATTCAAGTGCTGGTCTCCAGAGTAGAGTCTAACAGTAGACCATGCTAGATTCAAACCACTAGACCATGCTGGCTCTTATGTCACAATACGGATGCTGGAGTTAGTTTGTCAGATCTGTGTCCATGCTCTCCTGTTACTGGCAGTGACTTTGCCAATGAAAAAGCTTTTTGCCAATGAAAAATCCAGAGATGCCAGTGGAAAACCCCACTTCTGAGTGCTCCCGTGGAGAGCCTGATGCCGTGTTGTTTGCAAAACACAGGGCTGGCATCTCATCCTTTCTCTTTTTTCCCAGGGAGTGAATCTGACTGCAGCCAAAGAAAAGGGCCAGCTTGTGTTCTTGGAAGGGCTGAAGGCCTCTAACAACATCTTGTTTGGTGACGAGCAGGAGTCAAATGAGGCTAATCCGTTCCAGTTCATCAGGTAACCAGTCTTAGAATATACAGGTGTTGTTGAAGACAGTTGAGTGCAGCCCACCAAGGTTTGGGACCATAAGCAGAGGAAATGGCTGCTGCTGCGTATTCTCCAAGTGCTTCCACCCTCACTTGGTAACCATTGTCTGTCTCTCCACCCCATGCAGTGGAGATGGCTCCAACCTGAAAGCCCTGTATGATTACGTCCGGACAGCCCTGAGCCCCGGAGCTGGGGATGGTGCTGGAGACTCGTGGAAGCCCCCTGTGCTAATTGTGGACAGCCTCGGGGTCTTGCTCAGCCTGGGTGTGACACTGACGGACATCCTAGATTTCATCCATTATTGCAGAGTCATGGTGAACTCTCAGCTTAAGGTATGTGCGGTGGGTGTCAGCCCTTGGGTTCTGGACTCCTTGTCAGTGTTGTGGCCAAATGTTAATGCTATTGATTGGCACAAGAAGGGTTAATATATGTTCACAGACCCAGCTTGGCAGTTCAAGCATACAGAGTTGTCTGGGAACAAAGGTAGAGTCATAGAGTCATGGAATCATAAGAGTTGGAAGAGACCCCGGCGTCCATCCAGTCCAACCCTCTGCTGCCATGCAGGAACCCATGTCAAAGCACTCCTGACAGATGCCCATCCAGCCTCTGCTTAAAAACCTCAGAAGAAGGAGACTCCACCACACTCCATGGAGGCAGCATATTCCACTGCCAGACAGCTCTGACCATCAGGAAATTCTTTCTGTGGTCTCTTCCAACCCTGTGCTTCTGTGATGAAAGAGCAGACGCTGTCTCAAAAGAACAGTATATAATCCACTGTATATACATATACATATATATGTATATATGTGTGTGTGTGCGCGCATATATATATACATACATACACACTCGTGCGCGCACGCGCATATATCCCAAAATCTGGAAAAAAAAGAAACACAATCTGAAGTCCAAAACACTTCTGGTCTCAAACATTTCAGATACTCAACCTGTAGTTATATTCAAATACTTTAACTGATATTATGTAAAAGATGGAGGTGAGTTTGTTTTCTGATGCTTCATAGACTGGGAAACAAACCCATGGATTCAATTTGCAAGAAAGGAAATTTCCACCTTTTTGACAGGAATTGCTGTTCATCAGTGAAATAGGGTAATAAAACCTCCTTTTTTGGAGGTTTGAAAACAGAGGTTGGATGGCACAGCAGGGACTGGACTGGATGACTCTTTTATTGCTCCCAGTGGTATGATTTTATGATTGTGTAAAATGTGTGTATCACAATGATTTACATAAAAATATATAGAAGTATATTTTTCAGACATAGAACAGTAGTACAGCTTACAGGAGTAACACAGTGTAAGTAATATACCGATAAAAAGGAAAACACAGTACAAAATTCAGTGGCAACACAGTAAAACAGTGTATCGCATAAATAAAAAACACAACAGTATGCTCAGTGTTTTCACAGTATATCATAAAAATTAACATACCCCAAAAAATACAATAAAATGCTGTATGCAGGTTCAAACTATAAGCCAAAATCCTTTAGCCCCGGGGGACAGAAAACCACTTAATGTCTTTCCATCTAGTATTACCTGCTTCCAAGTACTCTCAGTGAATATGGAACCTTTCCCCTCTTACCTTTTATTCATAGCCTGCCACTGGAATTATAAAATACTGGAGTTATAGTCCATAAATGTAGAGATGTAAAGGCCCAGAAACACAAAGGAAAAATTGGGAGAGTGGGAATATTTCTTGTTGTTGTTTTTTCTGAAGATAATTTTTTCACAAAAAAAATTAAAAATAGTTTATAGGCAATTTTCTTTCAGAATTATGAATAAAATACTTCAGAGAAGGTATTATTACATTGAGTCCCACCCACAATATTTCTAAAAACTAGGTAGCAGATTGACTTTAAGGTCAGAATATATTATACTCCACAACAGATGTCCTGATTTAACAGGGACAATCCCAATTAATCCTCTGCCATCGTCCTTTTTCAGCTGCTTTTAAAATATCCCACTTTTTCTTTTCTCCTCCTCCTCTCTTCCCTTTTTGCCCTGAGCTTGCTTCCGTTGCTTCAAACTGAGCTCAAAATGCAAAAGTTGTTTGTATTACATTGAATCAGTAGAAAGAGAGGAGAGAAGGGATCAGAATCTGGCCTTTCCCAAGAGGCTCAGGCAAAAGCAAGCTGCTGCAGCCTCTCCTAGCTTGTGTGTTCTTCCTCATTCATAATTTTTGCCATCTTGACCACACTCTGATGTTGCTTGGCCGGTTTACATCTGTGAATTAAAATAAAAGTAAATTTAATTTGTAGTAATTCAAAAAATAGTCTGAATACTCTGACCACCTGTCTGAAAGTTGCTTTGAAAAATCTAAATATAATTCAGTGCAGAAAGTGATCGTGTTAGGGAACTAAAGCATCTTGCTAATGACTCCTGTTCCAGCTTGAAGTGGTGTCAGGTTGTTCCCTGTTATCTTTTCTGCCTCAGGGAAACTTGGTGGTGATGATCCACAGCAGTGAAGACTCGGAAGATGAGGAGAACGAGCTACTTGCCAAGTCCCTCCGTCACCAGAGCAATCGGATCCTGTGGGCACAGGGGCTGGCCACTGGCCACTGTAAGGATGTTCATGGGGAGGTGAGTTCCTCTGTCTCCCTCGAGGTCTCCTGCAGGTCTTTGCAGCAGTGGCTGATGGGACATCCATTCTGGGTATTCTGCAGGATATAGCAATGGGGGCAGTAGGAATTGAGGGCATTGCCTTCCCAAGTAAAAATCCCTCCAATTATTTTTTTCCTTCACACCCTTACATTTCCTGTGTTTACATTCCTTTAATAAGTTTGCCTGCTTCCTAGAATCATAGGATCATAGAAATGTAGAGTTGGAAGAGACCCCAGGGGCCATCCAGTCCAACCCCCCTGCCATGCAGGAACACCCTCAAAGCACTCCCGACAGATGGCCATCCAGCATCTGCTTAAAAACCTCCAAGGAAGGAGACTGCACCACACTCTGAGGCAGCAGATTCCACTGCCGCACAGCCCTGATCGTCAGGAAGTTCTTTCTGAGGTTCAGGTGGAATCTCCTTTCCTGCAGCTTGAATCCATTGCTCCTTGTCCTGGTCTCTGGAGCAGCAGAAAACAAGCCCTCTCCCTCCTCTGCATAGCATCCCTTCAAATATTTAAACATGGCTATCATGTCCCCTCTTAACCTTCTCTTCTGCAGACTGAACATACCCAGCTCTCTAAGTCTATCCTCATAGGGCATGGCTTCCAGGCCTCTCACCATTTTGGTCGCCCTCCTCTGGACCTGCTCCAGCCTGACCATGTCCTTCTTGAATTGGGGTGCCCAGAACTGGACACAGGATTCAAGATGAGGTCTAACCAAAGCAGAGTAGAGTGGTACCGGTACCTCCCTCGATCTAGACACCATACTCCTATTGATGCAGCCGAGAATTGCCTTGGCTTTCTTGGCTGCCGCATCACACTGCTGACTCATGTTCAGCTTGTGGTCTATTAAGACTCCTAGACCCCTTTCACACGTACTGCCATCCAGCCACGTGTCCCCCATCCTATATTTCTGTATTCCATTTTTTCTACCATTCTCTTCCTTTCTTTCTTTCTGAAAGTGGGTGAAGTCCACAAGAACTTAGCCTGAAATAAATCAAGTAGTTTTTAAGGTGCCACAAAGCTCTGTTCTCACTGATATATTGAAAGAGAAATTGTGCCTGCCTCTCTGAATATTGCTGTGCTATGCTGGTTATTTAGTTAAAATTTATGTAGCCTTATTTCTGGAGGGAGGATTTTTGTTATGCAACTGTGTCATTGAGAATCTTATCCCATTCATTCTCTCAGTAGGCCTTGGAGTTGTTTCAGTGTTCTCTTCCTGTGTGTGTTCACCTGAGTGTCTGGATGGGTCTGTGTGTCACTTACCATCCTTCTTTTATTGTAACTCTTTGGACTGTTTGATGTGCTTATACTCTGTTTAGATTTATTTCTTACATTTTTGCATGGTTTAAATGGCTTAAAAGGATTTTCTTTTATGCCACCCAGAATGTGCCTGATATCGGGTACAGGTGGGGAAAATGTGGCCCCTGAACCTTACTTTTTCAACCCTTCCCCTGTCCTCCCCAACTTTTTAGTGCAGTTTCTCAGGCCATTTGGCCAGAAAACCACACCAAAAGATCCTAGAATGCAGAAAAACAGCACCCCCCTGCACAAATGGTTCTGTTTTTGGATTCATACTGGCAAAATGGCAACAGAAGGAGATGTCACCTCACTTCCAGTTGCCATTTTGGATGGTATATAGCCCAAGATTAATGTATTTGGGAGCACCAGTGTATGGCATGCATGTATGGCAACAGGAGGGTGAATTGGTCCCCTATCAATTACTCATCCCATTATAGAGTATGAGATAAATACTTCAGTAAATGAAATAAAGTCTTCCTTCCTTCTTCCATTGCTTCAAAAAGGACCCGAGGCAGGTGTAGCTGAACATAATTCTCATTTGTCTTCCTTTCTTCCTACAGTTAACAATCATCCAGCGGAGCTCATGGGAGACAAAAGCCGAGAGGGACCTCTTGCAAGTTTACCAGTACAAAATCCAGGACAGGAACGTCTCGTTTTTCGCCAGAGGGATGTCAGCAGCTGTGCTGTGACTTTGAGGAGTGTGACAGAACAAGACAACTCTTCAGAAAATACTGACAGCATCCAGAGAAAGGCAGAAGGAGGGCCATTATGATGAAAGCGGCTTTCCAAGGGAGGGCACCAGGAGGGTGGTATTCTTGTGGCATGTCTGGCCTGGGCTTGGTTCTTCTTTCAGTCCAGAATCAAAACCTGTGAAGTAATTTGGTCTGGGCCACTGAAAGGGAAACACCCACCTTTTAACACCTTGTTATCTGAGGACTCGCTCTTTTGGCACTTCCAAATTAAGGACAAGTTCGATTAATTTGTTGGGAGTTCTGTGCTTTCATCAGATCTTCCTGCCTACAGAGGCTCACTTGGGATCATACGTATACACATGCTGCTTGCAAAGCAAGCTGAGAGGGAGAAAAAGGTGTTAAGCCACCTGAGAGACTTTGCAAGCAGCGGGTGCATGATCAGTCCCAAGTGAGCCTCTGTAAGTCCTTCACGTTCTCCTGCTTTTCAACAAATTCCATTTTCTGGCAGTGTCCCACTCTCTAACCTGTCTGGTAAGTGGGGGAAGTCTGTATACTTCACACTTCTTCCAACCACCACTGCTCATTATGGAGTGAAACAAAAGTAGTGGTTAAAATGGGGCAGGGGAAGGACAAAGGGCAAATCTAACAAATGAAAATATTATCTCATATATTATTTCGAGTAAAATACTCTCAAAACTATGTTTTGCTAGGAAAGAGGTGCTATAAATTCTGGTTACAGTCAGAATTTTTGAAACTGAATATAACGTAACCTCCAACATTTCACAGATGAAAACCAGGATACGTATGGCCAAGCAACATCAGAATGTGGTCGAGATGGAAAAGTTACAAATGAGGAAGAGCACACAAGCTAGGAGAAGCTGCAACAGTTTGCTTTTGCCAGGGACCACTGGGAGAGGCCAGATTTCACCCTATTCTGGTTTGTGACAGAGATAAAATTTATTCATTCAAGATTCCTCCCCTCCTTTCCTCTCCTTCCTGCTGAGTTAATTGAGTGCAAATTGCTTTTGCTCTTTGAACTCGTTTGAGGCTAGTAAAATGTGGGCTGGACAGAGCTACTGTCAGTTGGATCTGTAACTGGTTGACTGACCGTTCCCAAAGGGTGCTCACCCATGGCTGCTTTTCATCCTGGAGAGAAGTGACTAGCGGGGTGCCACAGGGTTCTGTCCTGGGCCCAGGGCTGTCCAATATTTTCATCAATAACTTGGATGAAGGAATAGAGGGCATGCTCATCAAATTTGCAGATGACACCAAATTGGGAGGGGTTGCTAATACGCCAGAGGACAGGATCAAAATTCAAAATGACCTGGACAGATTGGAGAGCTGGGCCAAGTCTAACAAAATGAAATTCAACAGAGAGAAGTGTAAGGTCCTACACTTAGGTAGAAAAAATGGAATGCAGAAATATAGGATGGGGGACACGTGGCTGGATGGCAGTACGTGTGAAAGGGGTCTAGGAGTCTTAATAGACCACAAGCTGAACATGAGTCAGCAGTGTGATGCGGCAGCCAAGAAAGCCAAGGCAATTCTCGGCTGCATCAATAGGAGTATGGTGTCCAGATTGAGGGAGGTACCGGTACCACTCTACTCTGCTTTGGTTAGACCTCATCTTGAATCCTGTGTCCAGTTCTGGGCACCCCAACTCAAGAAGGACATGGTCAAGCTGGAGCAGATCCAGAGGAGGGTGACCAAAATGGTGAAGGGCCTGGAAGCCAAGCCCTATGAGGATAGACTTAGAGAGCTGGGTATGTTCAGTCTGCAGAAGAGAAGATTAAGAGGGGACATGATAGCTATGTTTAAATATTTGAAGGGATGCCATGTAGAGGAGGGAGAGGGCTTGTTTTCTGCCGCTCCAGAGACCAGGACAAGGAGCAATGGATTCAAGCTGCAGGAAAGGAGATTCCACCTGAACCTCAGGAAGAACTTCCTGACAGTCAGGGCTGTCCGGCAGTGGAATCTGCTGCCTCGGAGTGCGGTGGAGTCTCCTTCCTTGGAGGTTTTTAAGCAGAGGCTGGATGGCCATCTGTCGGGAGTGCTTTGAGGGTATTCCTGCATGGTAAGGGGTTGGACTGGATGGCCCGTGTGGTCTCTTCCAACTCTACATTTCTATGATTCTGTGATTCTATGAGGCAATTGAAGTAAGCCAGGACAAAGGGGGAAGGTGAGAGGAGGAGAAAAAGAAAAACTAGGACATTTTAAAAGCAATCAAAAAAATGAGATGACAGAGGAGTAATTGGACTATCCCTGCCAGATTGGGCAGTTGGAGATTATGATGTCAGTGCTGGTTCTGATCTCTCTGTAGCATCTGAAAAAAACAGGCATTGTGCAGAACATACAAAAAAGCCAGGTCTTCCCAGTGGTTTGGAAGCTAAGGACAGCTAAGAACAGAAGCAAAATGAAAAATAGTTCGAAAGAGGAGGAAGTCAGGGAATGCAGTTAAAATTTTTCAGACTTGTAGTCAGAGCATTTAAGCAGGCTGGCGCCACGCTCAGCAAAGAAACCTTATCTGAATCTGTGGATATTAGAACAGCTGGCCTGTAGCCTGATTGCAGGCGTGTGTCCATGGAAGGAGTTCAAACTCAGTTCAAAGGGACTTGGCCCAAGAGAAAAGGAGACAGTTTGCAGCTTCATTCCACAGTAGGAAAGGAGGGGGAGAGGAGCCGTTCCCTCTCCCTCTCCCTCCTTGGTTTAGGCAAGCTAAGAGAGTTTCAGTCCTGAAACTGAGGTTGTTTTCTGCGGCTCCAAGACCAGGACACAAGCCAGCAGATTAAAGCTATAAGAAAACAGATTGTACTTAAACATTAGAAAGACTTTTTGATTATAAGAGCTGCTCACAAGTGGAATGGAGTGCCCCGGAGCGTGATGGATTCTCATTTGTTGGAGATCTTTAAACAAAGGCCATTTCCATACTAGACTTTTATAGTGCTGTTATTCCACTTTCAACATCCTACGGAATCCTGGGGGTTGCAGATTCGGCCCCTCCCTAAACTGCAAACCCCAGGATTCCATAGGATGTTGAAAGTGGAATAACAGCGCTATAAAAGTCTAGTGCAGAAATGGCCAAAGATTGGATGGGCGTCTTTCAGGCGTACTTAAGTTGTGTATTCCTGCACGGCAGAAGAGGGTTGGGCTAGATGGCCCTTGCATTCCCTTCCAACTCTATGAGTCTGGGCTACAACTCCGTAAATTGTCCGGCCACCATTCTTTCAATGGTTTTGGGAAACTGGTCTGCTTCTGTGCCCCACTGATGTCGCGTGTACCATTAGCAGAGATACATTGGACTAGACCCTTGTAAAATTAGGACAACCACTCCTACTATCAGACAGCATAGAATCATAGGGGCCATCGATTCCAACCCCTGCTGAGCAGGAACACCCATCAAAGCATTCCCAACAGATGGCCATCCAGCCTCTGCTCAAGAACCTCCAAAGAAGGAGGAGACTCCACCACACTCCATGGAGGCAGCAGATTCCACTGCCAGACAGCTCTGACCGTCAGGAAGTTCTTCCTGAGGTTCAAGTGGAATCTCCTTCCTGCCGCTTGAATCCATTGCTCCTTGTCCTAGTGTCCGGAGCAGCAGAAAACAAGCCCGCTCCCTCCTTGACATGACATCCCTTCAAATATTTAAACATGGCTATCATGTCCCCTCTTAACCTTCTCTTCTGCAGACTAAACATCCCCAGCTCCCCAAGGCGTTCTTCATAGGGCATGGCTTCCAGACCCTTCACCATTTTGGTCGCCCTCCTCTGGACACGTTCCAGAGTCTTGTTGGTCTGTTACAACTCCGTAAGTTTTCCTGCAAAAGCAGTTAGACACCATTGTCCAGGGCAGACTGCCCACACTCTGTTCAAGGTTGTGGAAGCAGAGGAGTAGTACATGTGGTACTGTTGGCACCAAGCTAAGCGGGACTTGAACCCATGCTCAAAAAATGGTTAGGATTTCCAGCAATGCAGGTAGGACTTGAACCCACAGTAAATGGTCACCCTTGAATAAAAAAAATTAAAAAAAAAACCCACATGGGGACAAACCCAAAACATTAGGTCCACACAGATCACCCTGAGTAGTCCACGCGATTGTGGGTGAAATTGAGCCAGCCTGGATAGATCCCCAACTTTGGCCAAAGGGACCTCCTCTCCCCCCCAAGAAAGAATGCGGCCAAAACTACATCTTACATGAGAAAGGAGAAAAAGACACTTTATTGAAGAAAGGAACGTTTTTTATAAATTGGAGAACAATGATCTCATAAAGCAAACAGCGCATGTGCATGAATATTAAGAATATTTGCTTTCCTGGGACTGCAATTCTGAATGTAACTTCTGGTTAACAATGAACCTTGATTCACACATGTATTCATTCAGCAATGAAGTGTAAGCAATATTGTTACAGAAAGCGCACTGGGAATCCATGCTGAGAACCTAGGAATTTGTCAAGTAATGTCAGCGTAATTTTAAGTAGGAACACAGGGCTAACAACTGGAACAACCTTTAAAGTCGACTAGAATCCAGAATGGAGGACTTTAATTAAGCAGATATAAAAGACAAAGAGAGAGTTTCTTTAGCTTGGACATTTAAGCAGGGAAGACCCTCTGTGAATTAAACTGTCCAGGGCACTGAATCTCTTAACAGTCCTGCAGAGCAGACCAGGGACAAAGATGGGAAACACTGTGCCTTTTGTCTGTACTCTTTTACTGCTAACAGTGCTGTTATGCATGCGGGGACACACCCTCCCACATTTCACAGATGAAAACTGAGGCTGGAGAGAGACAGAGGATCTGTGAAATGTCAGCATAGTACTGCTCCGCACAAATTCTCAAATGGTGGAAATGAATGAGCCGGAGCACTGCAGCCGCTGCCTGGAAACAGAAGGGGACCGCAAGCAGCAAGAAGTTTTGGGTTTTGACCCTTTTCCATAAATCCAAAAACCTCCAAACCCCAAAATTTTTTTCCGCTAGCGGTCCCCTTCTGCCATTTCCCAGATCCTCGGTCTCTCTCCAGCCTCACCTCTCATACACAACACAAGTAGCAAACAAACGAAATGAGATTCTATTCCAAAAAGGTAAAGTATTCCAAAATACAAAATACGGAACATTTCTGGTCCTGAGCATTTCAGATAAGGGGTGTTCAACCTCTGCTACAACTTTCCCTTTATATTTTTTGGGTTGAATCCTTTTGCGCTTCCTGCTATCATACATGTCATTACACAAGTGACTGGATGTTTTCCGACTTTGTGCAAAGGTGGAAGCCTCTTGGTTGCGTAAGCCTTGCGATGTGGAGATAAACCATGGTGCAAGCCTCAGCGTGCTGTGTAGGAGATCTGGTAAGATCTAGCCTTTGTGGTGGGTGGGGACCTGCATCGTCTGTTTTGCAACCGGACAGTGCACAGCGGAGCTGCACCATTGAGTAAGGAGTTGCACAAGAGCGGAATCCAGTACAGGCATACCTCAGTTAAGAAAGCCCCTGGCAAAGAAATCCCTCTGTACAAAAGCCTTTTATCCCTGCCCAAGCCCAACCTTTTCCTGCTCAACCTCTGTCTAGCTGGAAGATTTTTTTTTTAAGCAGAATTAGCATTGGTAGGATGGTGAAAGGGGGCTGGACACACACAGACTTTTGGTTCTGGGTTGCTGCAGTATGTATGCAGTGAACAATGCAATAAAAGTAATTGGGTTGGGAAAAAGTGAGATTCTGCTCTAGCTATCCTGCTCTAGCTGTGCGTGCCTATTATATCAACAATTTTAACTTTTGCTGAAGCAGAACTGTAGTATCTTCACCTTCACTTACTAACTCTCTTCACTATTTATCAGCTCCATTTCAAGTGGAGAAAAATTGAATTCAGTACACCTAGACCACCTCCTATGGAATCCTGGGGTTTGCAGTTTAGGGTGGGGCCTTTGAGGGTTGTTTCAATGGGGCCTTTGAGGCACCTCCCTAAACTGCAAACCCCAGGATTCCATAGGAGGTTGGAAGTGGAATAATAGCGCCATAACATTCTAGTGTGGAAATGGCCCTAGATCCATATCTGTAAAGGAGGGATGTAAGTCTGGGGGCAAAACTTGTGACTTTGTCCTGATTAATGGTACCTGTGACTGCCTCAGAAGTAAAGGATTTTGCTAAAATATGAGCAAGCTTAGCACTGTGTTCATCTGTTAGTCTGTTCTCTGAGCACATATTGTCAGTGCTTGACTCCTTAGAAGAAAACTAGAACTTCATATCCTATTAAAGGATAGAGGATTATTTACTGTTTTTCACCTTTACCTACACAAAACGAGACTCCTGGAGGGCTGGAGGGGGAAAAAATAAGTGTTTTTCCTTGGGTTTCATCTCCAAGATATCTCATTATGTACCTATGTGCAAATACACCTGTTTAAAAAAATGCAACACTTCTGGTCCAGAGCATCTTAGATCAGGGAGGATCAACCTATATCTTCCTTGACCACAGACAAGTCACTGAGCTACTTGGTTCCAATAATATATATATATTAATCTAAAGCTATCAAAACGGAATAGCAGATATTCCTAATTTTGTTTTTTTTCCATCATTTTTTTTGGAAAAAATAACTGGCTTTCTCATTGAAGCCCGTATTCTGAAGGGCACTAAAAAAAAAACCTATTTCCTACCGCACATTTTATTTTCCTGCTGCATATTAGAATAATGCCTCCTACAAATCTAAGCATTCCCTAATTTGATGGAACCACGGCCATTTGCGCACTAGACTGTTATAGCGCTATTATTCCTATGGAACCCTGGGGTTTGCAGGTCTGCAAACTGCAAACCCCAGGATTCCATAGGAGGTTGAAAGTGGAATAATAGCGCTATAACAGTTTAGTGCAGAAATGGCCGATGGTAGTTAAAGCTGAATCAAACCGAGGTAACTGGACAGCATAACATAAGAAAGAGGAAGGGGGGGAAGGAAAAAAATGGAATTTAAAGCACCTTTAAGACTAAAGAGTTCTTATTTTTGCAAGAGCTTTCGCAGACTGTACACACAACATGTTAAGAGAGGCAGGTTTCTTCACGGAGCATGCGCATTAGTGCCACCCGGCGCTAGGACCAAGAGGGAGCTTCCGGAGGAGGAGCCTCTGAGCCTATGGGGGGAGGAAGAAGAGAAGGGAGCGGAGGGGCGTGGCTTAGAAGAAAAATAGAACAGACCCTGGGGGGAGGATTGACTGCGCCTGCGCGCGCAGGTTGCGGAGGTGGGAGAAAAAAACCTGGCTCGAGAGGGAAAGTGGCGGCGGCGGCGGCGCTGCTTCCCTCGCTCTCATCAGCAGGTATGCGCCTGCGCGCTTGGGCTGCGTAAGGGGCGGGGCAAGGGGCGGAGCCTGGGGCGCGGCGGGCGACGGAAGCCGAAAAGGGACGGGCTGGGAATCGCGCGGGAGAAGGCGCAAAGTCGAGGGCGGCGGGGACGGCGTGTGGAGGCGAGGAAAAAAACGTATTTATTTATTTTTTTCCCTTCTTTCCACATCCCTTCCATCCATTTTTCAGGTGAGAGAGGGAAAAGGGAAGCTTCGCCCGCTTTTCTTTCCCAGCCAGGCCGCGGTGAGGCGGCGGCGGCGGCGGCGAGGCTGAGGGGCGCTTTTCACGAGGGAACGACGGCTGAGGGGAAGAAAGCGGGGGCGAGGGGGTGTATCTGGCTTTCCCTGGGCCGCTAGGGAAGGAATTGGGTGTCCTCAGGTTGCCTTCCGACGCCGCCAAGCCGGGCCCCTGAGAAGCCCGCCGGACTACAACTCCCATCTTCCCACCCCTTACGAGGCTGGGGTTGATGGGAGTTGTAGTCTGCCCGGCGGGAACTGGCCTGTTGGGTTGGGGGGGCGGTCGAGAAGGCTTGATTTGAGGCTGTGTGTGTGTGAGATCTGAATTCTTTCAGTTGTCCCAGCTGAGAGCAGACCTGTTGAGTGCATCGTTAAATGACGAGGAGGGCAATTCAGTGTCTCCAGGGGCTGAGTTCTAGTTTATTTAATTTATGTTCTGCCTTTCTCCCCTCGTGGGATCCAAGGCACTCTTGGGACTGACAGCAGGACCATTTCCAGACTAGTCCCTTATAGCGCTATTATTCCACTTCCAACCTCCTATGGAATCCTGGGGTTGTGGTTTAGGGACGGGCCTTTGAGGAGAGGAGGAAGTGGAGGCCTTTGAGGCCCCTCCCTAAGCTGCAAGCCTCAGGATTCCATAGGAGGTTGGAAGTGGAATAATAGCGCTATAACAGGCTAGTGCGGAGATGGCCCCAGTTCCATACCTGTAAAGGAGGGATGTGAGTCTGGGGGCAAAACTTGTGACATTTTGTCCTGATTAATGGTAATTAATTAATTAATTAATGGCCCCTCCTGAAACTGCAAACCCGAGGATTCCATAGTATGTTGAAAGGGAATAATTGTACTATAACAGTGAGGTGCGGAAACGGCCCTAGATTCCCATGGAATCATAGATTCCCTCTTGCCTGCCCAATCAAAAATGGATTCCGTGGACATCCAACGCCTTTGTCAGCACTACTAGAAACGGCCATGAGCCATGATACTCAATAAGTCCATTATCTATTAATCGGTTAATTACTCCAGCATTAACATCGGTGTAATTAATGATCACTTTATCCATATGAATGTTCAGTGTCGTTGGGTCCCATCACACGGCACGCTTTCAGCATTAGCCTGTGTTTAGCCTGGAGAAGAGAAAGCAAAGAGGTGACGTGATAGCCATGTTTAAATATTCGAAGGGATGTCATACGGAGGATGGAGCAAACCTGTTTTTTTGCTGCTCCAGAGACTAGGACGTGGACCAATGGCTTCAAACTTCAGAAAAAGAGATACCACCTAAATTTTAAGGCCCCTCCCTAAACTGCAACCCCCAGGATTCCATAGAAGGTTGAAAGTGGAATAATAGTGCTGTAACAGTTTAGTGCAGAAATAGCCTAAGATTCAGGCCAGGGTCTTCAGGGGTGAGGCAGGAAGAGATGGCCTTTCAAGAGGCGAAGAAAGGACTCTCAGCATCCCTTCCCGCTTTTCTGTCATCTCCACTCCACCTCCCTAAAGTAAGAGGTCGTCATTGACTTAACAAGCTTCAGGGCTCACCCAACCCTGCTTGCTCTTCCTTATGTCCTTTGAAAGTTTAGGCCTGTGGAGTGAGTCTGTCAGATTTCTCCCTCTCAGGCTCAATTTCCCCTTTTTTGCCTGCCCCCTTCTTCAAATGTTTGCGCAGTAAATACCTACCTGTCAGGTATTTTAAATTTACTGGCCTGGTTTGGGTGGAGGTGGCCATTCTGAGCCCTGACTACAGTTTTTCCATGGGTGGTTGGTTTTACCACGTATTGGAATCACCATGTCCCTCAAAAAATGCACAAATCAATGAAAATACACAAGTCTCTGAAAATAGAAATCAAGCATGTCAAGAAAAGGATACTGGCATAGCTTGCTCCCTATTAATCTAAGTTTTGCTTTGCTTGGTTTATGTTTGGGAAAGGGTTCCATCATGTGAGCCTCCCCTGTCTGCTTTCAGCTTGGAAACAAATTGTTCATCTGGATGAGAACAGGGCCTGAAAAATGGGAATGGATCTGAAGTCAGGTGTCAACTTTCATGGCCGGACGTAGGGCTGAAACTGACATAGCTTTCCATGGGAACTTTATTTGTGCTGTGGTGTATGACAGATAAAGATTCTAATCCTGTATATTCGCAGTTATTCTTAGTAGGCTTTATTGAGTCATATGAGGGATGTATGGAATGATGAAACAGTTTGCAAGATGGGTAGAACATATTATGCCACTTTTGAGTAATGAATGGTTTAAGTTTGCAGCAGATTTCATGAGGCTTCTTTTTCACATAAAAATAAAATAGCTATAATTTTGTGTAGCACTTTTAAGTATTCAGAGTGCTTTGTAAGCAGTTATAATCCTTTCGACAATGTAAAATTCTTTATTTTATTAAACGTATTCATAAATAGTTTTCCTGCTCTCTAAGGTATTATCACTCATGTCTCTGATGGAGAACTAATTTGAGAGAGTGGTTTGCCAGAGACCCATGGGGGTTAATAACAGAGGCAAGATTCAACCCTGATTCATAATTTGTCCTCTTAGCATCTCTGCTAACATTCAGCTTTGTGGAGATACTGTTTCTGTTGACAGTACTCAGGTTGCTTTCTGAAGCCAGTGGAAAGAACACTGTGGCAGTACCCTTCACCTCCACTCTTGAGCCATTGCAGATTTCACCATCACATTTTCTTAGTGTGTGTTTGTTTAAGCACACTATCTTTGAATGTGTGAGTCAGTGCTAGGGGCAACTTGGGTTTCAGGAGTGTGGGTGGGATTTTTTTTTTTAAATGTGTGGCAGGTCAGCATGACATGATCACTCTTGGCTCAGGCAACAAATAGATAGGATTTCCGACAATCCATTTATTGTTCTTGTCTGTCTGCCTTCCTGTGTAGTCAGTTAAAATCTGACTATGGGTCTCAATTGGTATGCATTTTTAATGGAATAACCACTGCATAATCTTAATTGGTTTGTAAGGTACATAGCCTTTTCTTTGCAAGGAAAGATGAAACAGAAATCTGAAATATATGTATGTATAGGGTCAGACACTAAGCAAAGATGGGGGTGTTTGTATTTGCTCAGGCTCTCTGATATCATAATTTGTCTATCAAATAACACACAGATGTTTGCCCTTGGAATCAACTTTGCTTCATCCTGCCTTGAGAGCAGAAACTATGATGACATTCATTTCCGTTCTGATACATCCCACATCTAGTAGATACATCAAATCTTCCAAGAGAAATATTTAAGTCTGAACATGATGATAAGTTCTTGGCAGTGGATGAGTCAGAGTTAATAAGGTGATAGAATCCTGTGCACTTGTTGGTATGTAGAACATAACATTATGGGGCTGTAGCACCTCTAATCAATGTGTTAAAATATGAATGTCTATTAGTACATATGGTTCCTTTCTTAGCCCTTAATTTGTGTGCCTGTTACACCTCATTCCCTTGAGAATTGTTAGCTCCTACCATGACAACACACTAAGGCTGTGACTAAGGGTTAATTGTAGGAAACATTAACTAATGGCTTTGTTTGTTTTGAAACAGAGAAAGTACTTTGTCAATGTAACACCCATTTTCTTTTGTTGAATGTCTTTAACATGGCTATCAATTTATAATCACTGGGTTGACAGTCAAAGTTGAAAGTCAGACTCAGTTATTTAATGGAATCTTTACACATGGATTAATTATATATTGACATCTCTTTCTCTCTGTGGGAGTTAGTATTGGCAAACAAGTTTTAGAATCATTTTTAAAATTTAAAGCTTGAAATATTCTGGCCATTCAACACAGTGGGGTAGAGCAGTATGTTTTTTTTACGTATATAAAAGTATGAACTAAGAGATTTGCTGCCGTTAATCTTGTCCAGCTAAGGACAATTACACTGCTGGAGATGAGAGAGAAGATATGAAATAGAAACAGAAAAAAATAGGCATGAAGCAAGGGTGGTGTTTGTCTTTGGAAGATGAAAGGGAAGGCCATACTGGATTGAATATACTGTGGAAGCACAAAAAGTGTGGAGATATGTTGTATTATAGAAATGGGTGCTGGGTCAAATTTACGGTTCTGTTGCATTCTTTAGATGGAAGTAGTCTTGATTGGCATTGGGTTTGCATTGCAAAAGATGTATAAAGAGGGCAGTTCTAGAAAAGACTGCAACAGTCCAACAGTTGCTGTGGCTGTTGCAGTCATAAGACCTGCTGCTGGCCTTATCTGTGGTTGTTGAGTTCACATATTATGGAACAAAGAGCCAGCATGATGTAGTGGTTTGAGCGTTATACCGTGACCCTGGAGACCAGCATTCAATATCCCCTTTGGCTGTGGAAACCCACTAGATGACCATGGGTGCTTCACACACATACACACACACAGCCCCAGAACACCCTCTGATAGGTTGACCTTACGATCCCCGTACGTCAGAAGTGACTTGAAGGCAAACGACAGCAACAGAGGATAGGGAAATTATAATTGCTAGGGATATAGGGAAGATACAGTGTATAGTGAAAAATGTAAAAAATGCAGGGAAAATACGGGAAATAAAATTCTGGAACTAAACTCAGGACGGAGAGAAATGCAGTCAAATGTACATGTGCATTTAATTGGAGTTCACAAAGAGGAGTCATTTTGCTTTCTGGTACCACAGTCAGTACCATGATGTCTTCAGTTGTTGCATGGAGATCTATAGTAGTGAGACAGTCTGTTTTCTCTTTGTGTCTCCCTCATAGCTCTAAGGCTCAGACACCTAGGCACCAAAAGTTTGATATGGATACCAAAGGGAACCTGGGAATGTGTATTTTTAGTTTTTTAAGATTGACTTTAGCTAATTGAAACCTGTCAGTAGCTTGGAGTACCATCTTTGGTTACTAAATGCCAGGCCTTCTTTAATGACATGAGGCGAAATTGGAGGCTTGCTTGGTAGAGTAACTTCTTCATGAGGACTCTAGGTTGCTGTATGTTTTGCTTTCCTCTGCAGGACTCCTAGACAGTTGAATGAGAGCATGGAGGCTTTTGCCTGGAAAGGATTGGGAGACTAAGACTGGGAAGAGGGAAAACCTGAAGAAGCTCCAGGTTGGAGACAGGAAGAGAAAGACAGACAAAGAAACAGATCACAGGGGTGGGGTGAGCGAAAGAGATCACTGGAGTGGGAGGAGGATCATGGTTTGAAAACCATGCGAAACTGGTACTAATGCCAATGGAAAATATCCTCTTTATTCTACTGGCTCTTGTCCAATGGAATTTAAAAAAATCCTCCAAGCTTAACATGTTTTGTTCTCTCTACACTGTGCCTCTAATGATCTTAGTCTTTCTTGCTATTCAGAGTAGAAGTACTGACACTGGAAAATGCATGTTCTGAAGCCTGGATTTACTGAGTTAGTGTGGGGGCAGGAGATGGACACTTGCAGGGATAATTCAGAATTTGGGGTGGGGAGATTGCGTAGAGAGAAGGCTTTTTGCCTTCTCTCTATGCTCCTGCTGGCTGTTCCCCTCCCATTTCTCCTCTTTAACTGAGCTTTCTTTCAGTTTCTGAGTTCAGTTGGTACTATTTTTAACAGTAAAATAATCAAGGGGAACCTGTAAGTGGGGAAGTTTCAATTGTTTCAGTTGGTTTCAATTGTTCCATTCCTTCCCATTGGTTATGCTCTGTCAATCCCCCCTTCTTTTAGCAGATTGAAGTGAACACAGGATTGTGATCCATTGGTTTGACAGATGTGGTTCTGCTGTGAAACTCTATAAATTTTTTCTTGGGCCATGGTTTGGTGACGATAAAGAAGACTGATAATGGGGGCATTTAATGTGGAATCTGATCAGGTATCCATGTGTCACATTGTAATTCAAGCAGCTCACATTTAGTCTTTATTTAACTCTTCTTTCTATCTAAGATCATATTCCCAGATGATCTTGAATATTAGTTACTTCACTTCTGAGGTATCCATGTACACCTGTCCCTGAACAGTTAATTAATATTCGGTTGCCAAAGTATTGTGCTAACTGTGGCCTTCAGAT
Source organism: Cyclura pinguis (assembly GCA_030412105.1). Lineage (NCBI taxonomy): Eukaryota > Metazoa > Chordata > Lepidosauria > Squamata > Iguanidae > Cyclura > Cyclura pinguis. Next base: position 2,328,667 of record CM059604.1, on the reverse strand, counting down.
AAGAGGCACAGAGGACGCTGCTTTGTAAAAGAACAGTTGCGCTTTAGAGAGGGCTCCCTGAACCATTGGGAAAGATTTCTCCTCCAGCTCCAGGCTAGAGAGGAATGTGGAAGCTGCCCGTTTTGGCAATGAGCAGTTGAGACAAACAGGTCTGATGACCAGCCCCGAAACACACTTTAGCCTTAAAGTTTGATGCTGGAAAATGGAGCAGAGGGTTACCACAACCCGTCTGGAGAACTGTCGTGTAAGACTAGAAGTTAAGGCTGCAATTCTGAGCCCCACTGTCCACAACTGAATATATTTCTAGGTGAACGTGTATAGGGTTGTGTGGAAGTGGAAGACCAATGATCCTAGCAATTGCAAACCTTGACTTAGTTATCAAGTTGTTGTGTTCCTTCAGATTGTTCTCGACTTATGGTGACCCTGTCAGGGAATTTTCTTGGCAAAATCTGTCCAGAGATTTGTCATTGCCTTCTCTGAGGCTGAGAGTGTGACTTGCCCAAGGTCACCCATAGCTGCTCAGGGATTCAGACTCTGAAACCAGAGTTGTAGTCCCGGTGCTCAAACCACTACATGGCGCTGGCTCATTAGTTACCAACGCCAACCAGCATTCATAGACCTTCACCTTTTGTTTCACTAGGAGCCTTGATTACCTGCATTTATCTTATGTTGCGTTAGCCTATCAAAGATATCTCAGATTTCCAAGGATTACAGAAGTTGTACTTGTTCTGCTGCAGGCCTTGACCTTAATTCCTTGTTGGTAGAAAGGGATACCTGCTGATTCTAATGTCAGGCCTTTTTCTGTGTAGTGTTTCATCCTGCACAAAGCTGTCAGCTAGTAACCTAGATAACATATGTCAAGGTCAGAACGGAAAGTAGATAGCTGTGTCAAACCGCTGTAGCAGAATATGCTGATTCTTTGGTTAGCAATTGTGTCTCTGTTGTGAGATTGATGTAACAGTTCTTTATTCTTACTGCCACATTTTAAAAAAGTGAAAGCCCTTTGAAACCTAACCTTCGTGGTTCATTTTCCTAAGATTATAGATACAACGTATGACAGATGAGGCTGTAAGTGGAACAGGTGGTTGTCCCAGGTACGCTGGGGCTGGGTCCTTATTGCTTCACCAGGGGTGAGTGTTTTGGTAATCGTGGACGGGCAGGTCACGCAACATAGGCATTAATGCCCAAATTGTGGGTTAAGCTTGAGAAATTCAGCATAAATTTGTGTTTCCCTTTGAAAGTTCAGATAAACTATTGTAACTGAATAATAGAATTGTCAGTACGATATGAAACCTCCATCTGCCACGCCGTTTTCAAGTTCAGTTTGATTACGCTGAAGCTATGGAAAATACGTTCTCTGTCTCTGCTGCTTATGTGGCTGCTGGCTCCGACAAGTTTCCTGCAGTTCTGCTTTCTTATATTTTTGCCTTTTAACAAAAATGCAGTGGAAAGTTAATAAAGGTCAGTGCACGTGCTCTGTGAATTGTTGAAGAAGCATGGGGATGTTTGGTTTTGCCAGAGTATGCGCTGAATGTAGAAATGGTGAGGGGTGACAATAAAACATTGTAGCTATCTCTGATCTTTCCATTATCTTTACCACTGCTGTCTTTCTTGCCACCTGGTCCCTTCTCATTGTGTTAGCTTCTTTACTCCCTTGCATATCATTTCCACATGATTTTTTCCTCTTCTTTTCGTCATCTGAAGAGAAGACTGATATTATCTTTCATCTGGTGAAGTTCCACCCTTTCTTCTGCTTCAACATATCACTGTTTAGCACAGCTCTTGAGTTCTACCTGTTTCTGGCTCGCTGTCATGTTTTTGCGTGGCATTCTTCTAATTGCTAGTCATTCCTAAACATACTCATTTTATTTTCATTTGCATCACTAACTTTAACATATAAAATATTTGATACAATCGGACAGATTCAGTCTGTGTCGAGTGGCAGATAAAGCTGCCATTATTTAAGGCAGTGTGGATTTTCTGGTTTTGTAATAATATATTGTTTAATAGAGTTTTCAGAAGCACTAATGCAGAAAGCAATAAACGGATACTTCCCTTCCATAAATGATTATAATTACTGTTACAGTTAGCCTCATTTGCTCTGGTGGCTCACCTGGGGGATGAGGCTATCAATAGCTTCTAGGCATGAGGGGAATATGCTACCTCCAGAATGAGAAGCGGCGCATGAGTCAGAATACCAGTCAGCAGTAGCTGAGAGCTATTGTCATAGGCAACCGTTTGGCTGCTGGGAGGAAAGAGATACTAGGCTAGAAAAACCTTTGCTCTCATCCATTGGAGCTCTCTTTTATGTTAACTTACCTTAACAATATCTGAGCCAATTGGTATAAATCATGGAGTTGGAAGAGACCACAGCGGCCGTCAAGTCCAACCCCCTGCCATGCAGGAGCGCACACTCAGGGCACTGCATAAGCTAAGCACTGCTCAGCAAATACTTACACAGTCAGTGTATGAATGGAGCCATGCTAAGTAGATCTTCCCACTGGTATCTGTACATGCCCTGCTGATTTTTATATCAGGGAGGCCTTCATGTGAAGGAGCCATATGAGTACAGGCACTTCTGCTTCAGATGGCTGCTCTGCTCATGGAGATGAGGGACTAGTGATGCACTCTTGCTCCCCTCTCACATTTTGGTTGAATCCCTGACTGTGATGTGTGAAGAGGCCCATAATTCTGAATAGATCTGTGACCCCAAAGCATATAAAGGATTAAAACATAAATGTTCAAATACTGTCTGTGCGAATTCTTACAGCTTGCCCACCCAGACCCTTCTGGGCATTCTATCCTGAAGAACTCTGTTTCTGAGTCGTATACACACATACACACAACTAAGTACAAATACCTATAGAATTAAAATCTGTTAAAAGTGCTTTGTATTGGAAGCAAATTGAAGGCTGGGCTGTGCATTCATTCCACCAACACATACTGTTTCTGCTCCTTCGGTCATTTAGATTTTATTATTCTGCTGCCGTTCTAGCTCTAGAGCAGGGTGAGCAAAGTGAGGCCTGCAGGCCATAAGGACCCGAGGGCTGTTTTTGCAGCCCCCAGGAGTCATTTTTTTTTTTTTTTTGCAGTTTGTTGTTCCAAAATACCCCAAAGTGATTTCTAGGGAGTATAGATGGCATTTCCACATGTTTCAGGCCCTCCTGGACTCTCTGGGATCAAAATGAAATTTTATAGAATTTTTCCAAAAAAATGTTTATTTTTCTAATAATGCTTTCTAGGACCCAAGAAGGCAAAAAACAAGCCTGCTTGTTTCACAGTCGAAACAAAAATTGTTTTTTGTTTTTTTGTTTTGTTTTGGTGGAAGCAACAACTCTTTAAGGTCTCTTGGAGGGCTAATGCAGCCCGCTACTCTTCCATAGTTGCCCATTGTCAGTTTTGCCATTTTGAGAGGGATTGCAGAGTAAAATGGTAGCCTTTGGGGGTATGATGGGGTCCTGAGGTGCTTGTGTAGTTTTGGTGGAAGATTTCTTTTTTTGCATGTTTTCACACATTTGGGAGGCTTTCTGTGTGGTTCAATGGCAAAAATTACTTAAAAACTACACTGATTTTTTTAAAAAAAATTTTGTGGGATGTTGTGGGTCTTCAGCAGTTAGAAAAGCAGCATAATTCATGAGAACTTCTTCTGTTGCAGGCTTAGCTTTGGTGCTGAATGGTAGTTTTGACTGACAGACCACATATATAGGGAGTTCTCCCTGCTGACTAGCGATCCTTCAACTTCCATACACATACACAGTGCATCTGGACTGAAAAGCAGGAAGAACTGGATTTTCATTTAGAAGGCTATAAAGTGTCCTTTGTGGTGGCCATACGGTATGTGCAAAAGGTGTGGTCTGGAAGTTCAAGCAAATTATTAATAGCGGTTCAAATATTGTAAAGTCTTGAATCAGTGGTGTTAATAAACTAGTGAAACAATTCAAATTGTAATGAGAGCGTGTCCCTGTAATATATGGATTTGTCTTATGACTTGGTCCCTTATCACACTACACTGATACAGTGCTATATTCCACTTTAACTGCCATGGCAACATTCTGTGGAATTCTGGGGTTTATAGTTCAGTGGTGTCCAAGAGCTTTCTGGCTGAGAATACTAAATGCTCGTCCTTAAACCATAAATCCCAGGATTCCATAGGCTGTTGCCATGGCAATTAAAGTGGAATATAGTGCTATAGCAGTTAGTGTGGTAAGGGCCTTGTGGGAAAACTGTCTTCATCTGTTATGGAACTGTACTATACTTTGGGTCAGCTATTAAAAGTGTGCCTGTCTTGAGCCTTTATCCTTTCTTCTTTCCTTCCATCTCTCTGTTCATTTGTTTTGTGTTTCTTTTTGCTATGAAACTATTCCTTTGGCAGGAGCCCAGCTCTGGTCACAGAGATATGTTTCTTATCTCCACCATGTGTCTTTATTGTTGACATCTAGAACTGAGGGTGTAATTTGAGGTACCTGTTGCATCATCTTAGTCATGGCATCGAAAATAAGAATTCCCCAGCTAGTTCTGAGGAAACCTCTGACTTAGTAAACAAGGAGAGGCTGAGGACCTGACATTTATCTTTGTCCAATGCATTTGTTGTTATGGACAAGACCTTGTTTCTGTTTGAATTCCTTGTGGTGATTTTTGCCTGCTCCTCTATTCAGCACAGGCTGCCCCGCAAACCTGAAATCCGCGATATCACTGTTTTGTACAGTAAGAGTTTGGTATTAAATCTTACTTGGTTAATGATAAAATATTGCATATGGCCTGGAATCTGCCACTGCTCTGAGTTCCTGCTTCTTATCTCTTAATCAAAACCAGTAGTTTAGAATTGACTTTCTGGTGTGCACTCCCATTTCCTTAACAAAAGAAGTGAGTGTGTATTTCTTCCATTTTAATTTAGCAATCTGGTTTATATCATGGGAACTTCCTTTCTCTCTAGGTGAAGACAATAAATTGTGCATGCTTTCATCACAGTTATAAAGACAGCAGGCTGGTTGATATCCTTTTAAGTGGGACTTTCTCTGCTGACACATAGCAGTTTTATGTGCAGCCCGAATAAAAACATAGAAGCTTGGTCTATTGCATAGTGCAATATGGAGTCCAGACCCATGCTTCTCAGGCTGTCTAATGGAGGGGAGCCAGCAGGGATTGTTTCCAACGTTGCAGGCCAGTAGGCCACACCTTATTACTTCTTTCGTGAAAGCTCTCCGTGGGCTGGCAGCCAATAACTTGCGGACCAGCACTGGCCAAGGGACCAGCATGTTGAATAATGCTGCTCAAGGTGTCGCAGTGTCATTATATCCTTGCTCTCCCTCTCCCATTCACTCTTGCATGAACTGCTCATTTGGGGTTGATCCTGGAAAAAGACAGATGTAGCTAACAGCTGAGCAAAAATACTTCCTGATGCTTTCAAACAAGATTTGATCCTTTGTATTGTAGCACTGTGGTTTTTGTTTTGCAGTGAATAAGCTAGCTTTAATAAACAGTTATGTACCCCATTATTTCAAGAAGTACTTACTGTATATCACAGGAACACAAGTGGCTACTTGGTACTGAGTCATGTTGTCTAGTCCAATACGAGATTTATGAGAAGTGACTCTCCAGGATTCTTTTGTATTCCTACCTGGAGATCCCTGGAATTACTTGTTTCTCTTCCATCCAAGTAATAACTGGGTCTGAACTTGCTTTGTTTCCAAAATCGGATGAGATCAAGTGTGTTTAGGGTTCTTTTCAGTTTAACTAAAAATGCTACAGAGGTGAAAGAAATGGTGTTTCCTTGCTGATTAGAATCCGTCTGAGGTACAGATGTGTTTGCGTTGGCTTTAAGAAAAATTCTGTAGACAATTGCTAAGAGTTATTTCTGTGAGTTAAGATCTGTCAAGTTCAGAGCTTTCAATGCATCGTGGTTGCATCTTGGATCTCTTCGCACGATGATAGCATAAAGCGATTTTGTAATTGATAGGCCCAGATTGGAAACTGCATCCAGTGCAAAATCAACAACAACCAGACTGCTCACTGGAATTCCACTCAGATACATTAATACCTGTTCTGAAAGAATCACACTAGCTGCTAATATGTTTCTGTTCTGAATTCAAGGTGGTGGCAGTAATATTTAAAACCCTAATTGACTTGGGACCCTAGCATGTGAGGGATTGCCAATTTCTCTCTCTCTCTCTCTCTCTCTCTCTGCCTGCTTGAGCATTGGGATCTTTTGGAAGGGCCCTTCTCTGTGTCCCATCAGTAGGGGAACTACATTGTGGGAGGACACAGGAGAGAGCCTTTTCTGCTGTGGCTCCCTGGTTGTGGAATTCCGTCCTTCTGGAGAGCTGATTAGCACCAACATTGGAATCATTTTGGCATTGAGTTAAAACCTGGGTTTTTTAAATCACTTTCAGAGCAAACTGGTTTTATCCAGGCTGCACATGTTTAATAGTTATATCATTCAAGATTGTTTTAACTGGTTTTAAATGTCTGTTAATATATTTTTAATCCTTTTAATCTTTTTAAATTATTGTTTTAAGTCAATTCTCTTGTAAACAGCCTTGAGATCTTTGGATCAAGGGCAGGTTATAAGTATTTTAATTCATAATAAATGCTCTGTAGCCTTAGGGAGGCAGCTGTTGCTTTCTGATGACTGATATGGTAAAACCAGCTGGTAATACTATTTTAGAGTCTTGAGCAAGTGTAGTGGAAAGCTATATCTGGTTCGGTATTCTAATATGGGTTAGTTTCTTAGGTGAAAATAATGGGTTTTGGTTTGTGTTCCAGATTTAAAAATGTGATACTGTCAATTTGCTTGAGCATTTTGAAAGAGCGTGATTATTTTGCGGAAAGCAAAACCTCAAAACGAGTAACATTTTACCAGTAACTTGTACAGTCTTGTTGGTAGCTGTGGCTTTTTTTCCTTCTAAATCTTGGATCTGCTCTTTTTCCTCTCTATCTCTTTCAGCTTTCTAATCTGTGTGTGGTTAGAGCGCCATACTACAGAGGTCAGCACCCGAGACTGGGAATTCTCAGAGCCTGTCTTTTAAAACTGTTTGGTCAGAATTTCAGGCTGCGTTGGGTCTCCAGCAGTGAGTGCTTCACTTATAGAAATGTCTCTGTTTTCACTTGGCTTTGTTGTGTGTCTCCATATTGTGAGGGCACAGCTCTTCCCATGGGAATCTGAAAGGAGAATAGTGGCTTTTTGATGTTGCTAAGTTCATTCTGTATCAAACTCACAGAGAAAGGCTTTTGTTCAGTACACATTCTTAGTTTCCAAAACTGAACTTTTTCTTTGGGAAAATGACTTGCTTAGCAGTTTCCCATTGGAATGTGAAGCTGAGAGCTCGTGCACCGTCTGTGCAAAAGGAACTGGTATGGTTATTTGTTTTTTCTTTATAATGCAGAGACTTTCTTGGATTGGAAGAGGAGCTGGTGCAAATATCTAGCAGGGTCAACCACGGAGGCAAGCAGGGAGCTGGTTTTCTTTCCGGAGCCCCTTGAAATTTGGATGGCGACTCTACCATCAAAATCGGAATGAATTGTTCCAGGTATATAACTGGACACAAGAGTATGAGAATGAGGGCTGCCTGTGCTGGAGAGTTGGATTCTGATTTGTGTGCTGGTTATAGGTGGGGAATTGTTGAAGTCCAGTTATGTTACTAAAAGGCCTCTGTTTTCTCTTTTACCAGTGAATGTACTGTGAGACAAAAAGATCATTTAGCACTTGCTGCTAAGTAAGTTTTGCAAAGGGCAATGCCGTTCACCTGCATAGCATTCAGTTTTAAACAGAATTCAGATCCTGCTGTTTTGAAATGAATGGAATTATCCTTTGAATAAGTGTAACTCGTTTCTCTTCCTGGGCCCTGGTTATCTTCATAGATGGGTGTTTCAAAAGGCTAGACTATCTGTTTGGTAATAGAATGATTTGCATATTAAATCTGGGAATGTGTTCCGTGGCATCCAGGACAAACGTGAAAGACAGCTGCTATCTGTTTCATTTTGTTAAATCTTTCTCTAACTTCTACAAAGGATGGCTTATCTGGCATTGCTCTTCATATGCTGGGAGGGAGCCCTGCTGATCACTCTGTGTGTGCGTGTGTATATGTGTGTGTGGCACCCTAGTGTTCTTTGTGCTTTGATTGCTACCAGTTGATAAAAGCAAGCGTTTCCTCTTCCGTGAAAGTCCTAATGGCATTGACGAATGTTGGGAATGCCTCTTCCTACCTATTAGATGATGCATGACTGGACTGTGAAATCTGGTTGCCAGAGAGAATAATGTAGACTCCTATTCCTCTCTCCTTTGTGTTGCTAGGGACACACACATCAGGCCACTTCAGAATACTTTAAGACAAGTATTTACCAGTCTCTTTAGTTCACTTTGCTACACTTTGTAAAGGAACACATTTGTTTCTCATTTTGCTTTTTCCTGGGTGAAATTAGTTAATCACTGTTTCTCCACATTATAATTCTGTTTTCAAATACCATATCCTGTGTGGATCTCAAAGTACTAAGCATTTCAAGAACTTTATTTATCTTTTCTCTTGGAACATGAACCCAGAAAAACGTGTCTTCTGGAAGCTGAAAGATTTAACAAGTTTTATTGTGGCATAAACTTTCATGGACTGCAACCTAGTCCATCATCATGAAGGGTTAGTTCCATGAGCAGATTATTATGTACAGATTTGAGCGTAAATTGGTGCAATGTGCCTCTTGGATGTCTCAAGTTCTTGATCCTGGCTCTTTTTATTCCAAAAAAAATCATATTAGCTGACTTTATCAGCACTTTTGCACCATGTTTCTGAACTGAAATGTTCTGGAGTGTATCTGGCTGTATAAGACTAGACAATTGCATAAAGAAGCCTTAGGATAATCAATAGATGGAGTAAACTTGTGGCCATGGATCGAGAGAAGGAAAGAAAAGAGCAGTTTGTCCAGGGAACAGAATAGTACAAATGTTTTTAAAAAGGCACTTGTAAAAATTTAGCCTTGTTGCTTGTGAATTTGTAACAAGGCAAGGGAGGTAGAGTATATCCCAGGGTCAGAACTGGCAGGAATAGCAGGCGTTAAGTTCGGAGAGAAGATAGTTTAATAATTGTAACCAAAGCTTCTCAGTACAGCAAATAGATATTGTTCAAATGGAAGCAATATTAAGCTAGCTGCTGAAATGACACTCATATTCTATAGGATGAAGGTGCTCTCAGTTCCAGAATGTCAGTCACTTGGATGGATATAAGAATTGCTTCCAGGCAACTCAGCAGGAAGAGTACACAAAAGAAAGGTAATTGTTAACTATGAACCCTGAGATTTGGAATCTTCTGTGGAGTTGTCTGTGGAATCGGCAGTGCAATATGCTGGCTTGGAGTGTGGTAGAGTTTCCTTTGGAGGTTTTTAAGCAGAGGCTGGATGGCCATCTGTTGGGAATGCTTTGATGGGTGTTCCTACATGACAGAAGGGGGTTGGACTGCATGGCCACTGGGGTCTCTTCCAACTCTGTGGTTCTAAACCTATGCCAAAGTTTTGCAGCTATTTTGCAATGAAAATCCCATGTTTTAGAGAACTTTTCAAACTGAAAGAGTGACCCAGAGGAAACACTCCCAAACCAGCTGCAAGGATCTCCTTATGGGTTGGTACCTATGGCTGTTGAAAATATGATCGATGTGAACAAAAAGTTCTTGTAAGAAAAATGAGCAGTAAGTGACCAAAGGGTTGACGAATCTTCGGTATTGGGAAGCAAAGGAACAGGTTGTTCTAAAGCAGAGCCTTCCAAACTTTTCATGTTGGTGACAGACTTTTTTAGACATGCATCATTTCATGACACAGTAATTCAGTTTTACTAGCTAAACTGGAGATTAAGTTAACCCCTTGTAAGAGATACAGACACAAACATAAATTGTAATAACAAAACGTATGGGGACACCACATATCTCATGAAAACCTTTCATGTATTTTTAAAAATATGTGACTTATAAATGATAACATACACTACCAAGATTGTAGGCGACACAACTACACACTTCAGGTGATACACTAATGAGTCACGGCACACCATTTGGAAAGCCCTGTTCTGAAGTCTTTTTGTACAGCACCTGCTCGGGTATTCCAGGAATAACTCAGGAGAGCATTTATCCTTACCACATCATCTTGATATTCATCTCAATCTGTAGTCAGAAAGATTCTTGGAGGTGCATATGAAGATGAAATAAAGCAATCCACAATCTTGGAGTATGACAAAAGAAAAAGGATTGGGAGGGAGGCAGAAAAGGCAAAGACAGACATTAGTTCATTCTTCATTCAGCAAGTAGTGCCATGGAACTGCATTTGAGTACATTGGGAGGTCTCCTACTTCGTCTTGGCTGGTGCTAATGGTGCCCAGCTGGAGCTGTATTTAGAGGGTGCATGGCTATTTCTTACCTCTCCCCTGATATGATACGTGTACAAATATGTACAATACATACCCATTTATCTATAGGCAAAGGTATGTACTGTGTAAATCTCTGCACATGCATGGATTGGAAAAGAGACACTAACACAGAAAATATGACAGAAAATATTGACAGTTCTCATGTTCAGGTCTGTGCTCAAGGTCGTAAGAGAGCTGTTGTGGCCTCCAGGCAGTGGGGCCTATAGAATCTTTCTGCCTTTCCAGTTTGCTTGAAACCAACGTGGGCTTTGTTGGTACGTCTTATTTCAAGAGCAGAGAAGGTAGAAAAACAGTCTTATTAGGTTAACCCTGGATGGTTTAGAGCTGACTTGCAAAAGTTTCCAACTCACAGTCATTTCAAAATAACAATACACATACACTTTTTCCTGAATAGGCTCTTGATAAGGAGGCTTGGAGGAAAATCAAGGGTAGATTTTTTTTTTGTCTGAGAAGTGTGAGTTTAGTTCTGGGATGAAAGACAAATTTCTGGGAAGAACACAGACTCTAAACCATCCTAATTCTTAGTGCATCTCCACCACTCTTATATTTCACTGGTTTGTCAATTCTTATGAAATGAAAAGTAGATCCTGCTGAGTTGAGTTGGCACCTACGTGTTTCTAAGGCACATACATGCAACCTGTTCATTTCTCCTGGCTAACTCATCCACTTTTTTAGGATGGTAGTTGATATTTGTTGGGGTGGCCAGGGGCTTCCATGTCACTGGGGTGCTAAATACATTCTGGATTTGAAGGAACTATCCAGGGTGCTGACTCCTGTCTCCAACTGAGGATTAGCACTTTGACCAGCTCTTTTAGAGCCTGGACAAGAATCCAGGGGGGATTCACACCACTGAAACTGAAGCCTCTGATAACCTACCACTTGTTTCAGTTTTTTTTTTTTTTGGTAAGGTGGCCTTGTAAATTACCCCACAAAAGTAACTGGTCTGTTTTTTGTGTTTTAAATTATTAGCCTGTGTTTGTGGTAGAGGAGGAAGCACCCTGCTCTGTGACCAGGTTGGAAAGGCGGGACACTGACCTCTTAGCAGATGAGCAAAAGAGAGGGAAGTGGTTAGTGGGAGAGGAAGGGGTTCCCTTCTTCTTCAGTCAAGAAGGAAGTCCAGAATCGTTCTCTCAGTTGAATCAATGGAGAGGCTGTTGGCCCATTTTCTGCTACAGTGCATCCTCTGTATATGTGGGAGTTCCATTACATGATCCCTCTCATAAAACAAAAAATGCAAATACTTCATCCCATTGTTAGTGGGTGCAGCATACCTGTGCAAGCATGGGTGTGTGCCCCACACATCCATTGACGATAATTGGACATGGGGTTTCATGCAGCCTTGCATTTGTGTGTGCAGAGGTCACGCTGGCAGAAGGCAAACTGTACTTGGATGACTTTCCATTTGATATGGTCAGGCGGTAGGGCAAATGAGACTCAGGACAGTTTTAACCCTAATCGTTGCATCATACTGGATCTCCTGATTGCTGATCTGCTTCTCTGCTCCAGTTCTTACACTCTAATCCTTTCATAAGCTGTTAAGACATTGAGCCTCTGGGGCAAAAAGTTGCAAGAAATGGCTCTTTCCTAGTACAGTGGCCTTGAAAATTATCCTCCCTAAGTGTGGTCTAGCAGGCAGCTGATGGGGAAGTCGATGCCTTCTTTACCCAGGTCACCAAAGCCTTAAAGTGAACGCTCTTGATTCTTGTCATGTTGCAAGTGTTATCCGAGCTTATCCTCTGAACGTATGAAACTGTGTTCTCCTGAATCAGACCACGGAGCCTTGCATACAAAGCAGAGAACCTTCTGTTGATCTGCATGGCTCTCTCTAGTTGCCCTTCAAGTTAAAAATAAAAAAAAACCATGCTTTAAAATTCATTAACAAAAGTATAAAGCAAATCTAAAAAAACTGCAGCACCCACTCAGTAAATATCCCCTTCCGAAGCAACCAGTGAGTTGCCAAAATTCTGCTGGAATTTTTAAAAAATTCCACCTACCTGTGGTGCGTCTATGTATTATTTCATTCCTGGGTGTATATCCTGCCTACTGCCCCAAATGGAACTCGGTGTGGCTAATAACAAGAAATGAATAAAAATGCAGCGTAAATCCTAAACAAATTGAGATATTACAACACAGATAAATTAAAAACACAGTTTAAAACTTGCTAATAAAAATATAAAAAAACTAAAAAGGGGAGGCGTCTCTTTCCCAAGGAACTAGTGAGTTGCCAAAAGCCTGCTGGAATTTTGTTTAAAGCTTTGCCCACTGGCAGAAGGACATTGGAGGGCCAACCCGCCTTCTCTTGGTAGGGGTGGGGTGTAGAGCCTTGGAGCAGAAGTCTCTCTCTCTCATGTCTCCACCAAGGAAATATCTGGAGTCCTCTGATGTTTTCAGCAACTATAGTTTTTGCTGTTTGAGATGGTTTCCCCCGTGTCTAATGCATATGTACAGTTTGTTAGTTTGGAACCTTTGAAATCTGTACAACATACAGGTTAGAGCAGTGGTGAAAATAAAGGAGAGTTTTGTTTCTCAGTTCCCTTCCTTGTGCATTTCATGACTTTGGCGTGTGACTGGAATGTTAACAGGGTTGTGTTTGGTTGCTTCTGGTTCATTCAGCACCCTCCCGTCATGTGTGAGCGGAAGTAAAAGTCTGTGGCTCAGCATACTCTGTAATCTACCTTAATATTTAAAAATAGGACACGCAACAAGTGGTTGCTGTGATTCCACTCCCCTCCCCACATGAAACGAGGTGCGTGAAGCGTTTGTTCCTATGTCCATCGTGTGTTCAAGAACCGCAAAGGTTGTTTCGCTGTGCAGTCGTTTCCCGGGGCTGCTGCTTTCCAGTTGCCGTGGCGACCACAGGCGAGCAAAATCGTTTTCTCTGTAGCAGGTCATGCTTTTGTTTTTTACTCTCCCTCTCACTGAAGATTTTTCAGAACAGGATTAGGGAAGAGCACGTTCCTGGCTGTGGCCGTGTTCTGTGCCCTCAGCGGCTGGCCTTGGGAGTGCGTGTCTGGGAGCAGAGGTCCCTCTTTTCTTCCAAGCTGCGTTCTCTTTACAGGCGTAGTGACTAAAGTGCTTTGAAGTTCTTTACTTCAGTGATTCGGTGCATCCTTTGCATGGGCGGGGGGAAGAGGGAGCGTACATGACAAGGTCAGTTTCTGGGTCTTTGCCACGTGAGACCCCATAAATAAATGCAATTAGCTTGTGGATAGCGAACTCCTGGATAGTGTGCCTCAGAAGCCTGCCAGTGAGGGCCTGAGCTTGTTTCCTCTCTGAACCCTCAGCATGCCCTGGTTGTTTTCTCTGCCATGGCTTTGCCTCTTTTTTCTTTCCACTCTCTCCTGGGTGGCATCTCAAGGTTGCCCTTGTTACTGGTAGGGATCATTTAATAGCATTCAAGGTTGGTGATAAGAGTGAGACCATATGACCTTACCCTTCCTGTTCTTTTTCTTTCCCAGCTGACAAGGCCAGGTTGCTCAATCTCTGATCCTGCCTTCCTTGTTTTTTTTTTTTTTGGTGCTTTGCCTCAGCACATGGAGGTGGACTTACAGAACAGAGGTGTTTGGTCATTCCATGGAGTGGGAGTATTTGTTGGAAACCAGGAGCTGGAAAAAGAGAAGACAAAATATGGAAATCACTCGGTGGGAGTGGCAGAGCAGGACTTCCTCGATACTCACGCTAGCCAGCCATCATAACCTGGGAGGTTTTATAATTGGGCCGTGTCTGTGCTTGGCTGGATTCCTGGGTGTCTCTTTTTTTGGGCCTGATCATGGGGTTAGGATACAGGTAGAATTAAATTTGCAATTCTTTGGGAGCCTGCTGCTGTCTTACATTTTTCCTTAGATTTTTTTTAAATCCAGGCATCAGTCATGTATCTGTGTACAGTGGATCCTCTGTGCATTCAAGTTCTGGATCTGTGAGTTCCAGTTACTGAGGAGCATCTTGTCTGATACATAAAGATGTTGGTACCTGCATGTGTATGCACTGAAGCCATTTAATAATATGGGGTTCAAGTATTTGTGTTTTTTGCCATTTGTGGGGCCATTCGCCATTTGTCCTGGAACCATATATGGAGGGCCCACTGGTACACAACAAAGAGAAAAAGATTAAATCTACACCTTAGAAGAAAAAGGAAAGGGTGAAACAGCAGAGCAGGGAAAAGAGAGAGAAACGCCAGATAATTTAGTACTGAAGCAGTCAGTTTATACTATATGTAAAAATTGCTATTTGATTCTTTGTGCTCTCTTCTGTACCTTGATTTTCATATGTTAGCATGACTGCTAGAGAACTGTCTGGTTTGAACCATCCTGAGAGAATTGCCTACATCTGAAGACAGTTTTCCATTTTCAGTAACTGAAGATAGCCTGCTGGTCACTTTTGTACCTCAGGTGTCTTAGAAGAATATATGGGTTGCTTGTTTTGGAGATGTGCCAGGCCCTACAAGATGTTCTTAGGGAGGTATTCTTTGGCTGCTTCCCTTAGTGTGCTTTCCTAGATAGGTCTAACTATAGCTTACTTTTTTGAGGAAATACATGAACAGTTGCACTGTCTCCCAGAGTGGGTGGCTGAAGTTTGGGCTGCATGTGGCCCCAGGGTTGTTTTTGCAATACCCTGAGTGGGATTTTTTCCCCCCAGCAAAAGTGCTTTAAAATACATTATCAGGAGAGTGTGTGTGCAAAAGCCCCAAGTCAAAACTGGTCAACTTCCATTTTTGTTGTTCAACAAATTTGCTTGTTTCCGAGCCTGTTGTGGCCGTCAGAAGGACCTAGAGGCCAAAAAGTTGCCCCATCCTGGTCTTAGAAAGCTCATCAACCATTGCTTTCATGTACTCATTGACCACTGATCTCATTTTTTTTTTCTCCAGAATTTTGTCCTGAGCATCCTGCCACCCATGGTCAACTCTACTGCAGCCCCACTAAGGCATTCCGGGATGGCAGCTAGCTGATGGATGGCTGAGGATGACCTTGACTGACAGACTGCGTGAGAAGATATCAAAGGCATTCTACAACCACGGGCTGCTCTGCGCTTCTTACCCCATCCCGATCATTCTCTTCACCGGAGTCTGTGTCTTGGCCTGCTGGTAAGGACTCTGTCAGAATGTCTGTTGGTACGTGGCTTGTCTTGATGCTAGGGTGACGCAAACCTTTGTAAGTTTTGTTCTCATAGGAGAGAATGGACATTTTAATCACTTGTTTCCCTGCTGCAACGAAGTCCTCAAAAACCGTGCAGTAGGAATAATGCAGGGCAGCATTTACCCTGGTCACACCATTTTGATAGTCACCTCATTTTATAGTCAGAAAGACTCCCAGAGGTGCTTATGAAGATGAAATAAAATAATCCCCACTCTTGGGTTGTGACTTTAGAGGAAAAAGATTGGGAAAGGAGATGAACAGTGCAAAGCCAGGTGCCAGTTCTTAATCACTTGTTTCCCTGCTGCAGCAAAGTCCTCAGAAACAGTGCCATTCTCAAAGAATATTTGCAGATCAGGAATTATTGCGCACAAAAAATAAACTTGCTTTTCTGCACAGAAAATCATCTTTTCTGCATTGGAAGCTTGCCACCTGGGATTTCTCATTCATCCAGGATTCTCTTTATTAGGGTTTCCTGACATTTGGGAAACCCCTTTTGTCTCATTCTGGAACTGGGTGTAGTTCCAGGCCTCCCCAAGGGTTCTTTCAGTTCCAGACACAAGACACACACATCACTGCTATCGTGTAACCTCAATTGCTGGTATAAAGCTTGGTGGACAAGTTGAAGCAAGTGGAAGATGGTCTCCCAAAGCCTATATAGTGCAGAAGCAAACAGAGGAAATCAGAGAGCTGAAGTATGATTCATCTCTCCCCCCACCATTAGTGATGAGAACTATACAAGCAGGTTAGCAACAGAGAAAAATTCACTCCCCTGGTCCATTCCCATGGCCAAAATACCCTAATGGCACCAGATCCTGTCTGATCTTGGAAGCTATACCAGATACTATAAGCTATATTTCAGAGGAAGGGACTGGCAAAACCACCTATGAATATTCCTTGCCTAAGAAAACCTTGTGAAATTCATAGGCTTGTCCTGAGTTGATAGATGACCTAAAGGCATGCCTGTATACACACACAGAATCTATTCCCAAATCCATTCTCAGCATTCATATCTTTTCCCAGCCTCAAACTGCAAAGTGAGTGCAAAAAGTATCCGGCAGAGTCACTAATACAAATTTACTCTTTCATGCACCTGGACAGCTGCTAACATTTGGCCATGATGCTAAGGAGGACTCAAACCCATCTACCTGATGGCAGAGGCCGAGCTCACGACCCCTTCTTTGTCTATGAATCAAATAGTTTTGGATATTCTTTCCACCCCAGTTGGATGTTGTGTGCATTGTTTGTGTTTCCAGCTTTATTTTTTAAAAAGGGTTGAAAAAATTGACCTGCTCCAGCCTGTGAGGTCTATGCAGGTTGCAATAAGATGAGAACTTCCCTGTCTGCTAAGTTCATTCAGGATAACAGAGCTTCCAGGGTGATCTGATCATTGTGTGTGTCTTGTTGATACTGATTGTTTTCTTAGACTTACTGCTGCCCTCGTCCTGCTTGCAAATGTCTCCTCCATTCTGATCCATTTCCTTCTCCTGTGTAACAAGAGCCTCCTTTGTGGTTTCCTGGAAGCTGCTGCTTCCGTCAGGGTCATTTCAAGCCTTTACCAGAGTCTGAGGAGGTGACATCTAGAAGCGCTTGGGGAGATGATCTGCCCTTCTTCTTGCACTTGCTTTAAATTACTTCTTAATTCTTAGAGGCACTCAGAGGGCAGGGTCTCAACTCAGAAATGAAGGGCAAATTAGCAGATGGCAGTAGGATTATTCAGTAGGATCTGACTGCACCACAGATAGTTAAATCCTGGGAAAAAAAATAAAGACATATCTTACAGATGGCATGCAATAAACAGGCAGTGGCCAGGTGTGGGGATGGGAAGAAAAGAATCACAGAGTGGGTTGGAGTGCCTGTGGATTTGGACTCTTTGGAAAGTGAGAAGAGAAAGATGTTTGTTACATTTCAGTAGGGACATAGGTGTGGGGCACACCATGTGGAGCGAAGCCCACCCTAGTTGAGGAGGGTAGCCGGAAGTGTGCTTCTCTAGACCACGGGCAGGTCAGTGTCAGGGACCTAGGAGGGTGCACCCCATGCTGTGATTTCCCCCTTATTTTATTTTAATTTTTTTGTGCTGAAGATCCTTTAAAAACTAGGGTTGGTTTACTTCCTTGTTAGAAAAAGGCTGGCACACCAGTTTTAACCACACAAATGCACTGCCAACCAAATCTGAATGGGTCCTTCTTGTTGTCTTAGTGAATACTGTGGGTGGAAAGGTCTGAGAAAGCAGCCAAGGAGGGAAATGTCGACTGAGCTTGAGGAGTCGTGAAGAATAGAGCTCACTGCGCTCCTTACCTTGAGTGTAAAAACCACATGAGAAACCACAAATCTCCCTGCTGCTGCTCTGACTCACAGTGGTGAAACAGGCAGTGGCTGAAGGAGGGGGAAATAACTGGGAGCAACTAGGTTTGTGAGGACCTCTCTCCTGGATTTCTCTTCATAGTGTATAATGTAGAGTGTGCTCTTTGTTTTGCCTTCATCCATGCCCTCATAGACATTTCAGTGTACTTCAGTCCTCAGTCTCTGACAGTGATCTCCTTTTTGCAAAGGCTTTTTACATCCACCAGCATCTGCCTTTCTTCTTGTCCTCTGTCTAGTTGGAAGCTTTTTTAGCAGCATTGGCATTGGGATGATGGTGAAAGAGGACTGGAGAAACGCAGGCTTTTGGTGTCAGGTTGCAGGAGCATGTCTGTCATAAACAGTGCAATTAACAAAAGGTTTGAGCTATAAAAGAATGTACTTCTATGCTAGCTGATCCTATTGTAGCCATGTTTCTGCCTGTCTGCAACAGGCAAGGTAAACAACAGCTACCTCTAAAATCTCTAATTCAGCGTGCATGAATAACAGAACAGAGAAAAGAGGAGAGCAGATGAGCCTGCGTAAAAAAAGCATAAATCTGTATTTTTGGCCACCAGAATGGAAATCATAAGAAAAGAGTGGCTACCCCTGGATACATTTTGGAAGAAGTATTCCAGTGGTCTCTGGAAGACTCAAAGTGCAAGGCTTACCTGGGCTTGTTTTCACATGTTCATATTTTTAATTTCTGATGAAAAGTTTACTGAAACATATCGGACTGCTCTTCTTTTTTGTGGTGTTGGAACCTTTCCCTATTTTTATCTGCCTCTGGCACCAAATTTTTTTACTAAAGAAGGAATGGCCGGGCACATGTTGGTTTCATTAGCTGAGATATACATGTACCCCATTGTACAAGTAGGGGAGAGGCCAGAGGACCCAAAAGCGGACTTGTGTATTTTACAAATAATACATAGGCGTGCACAGTTTCACTTCAGTGCCAAAACGTGTAAATTTGTGTCTTGTAGCACAACAGAAACTAAGGCCATTTCCACACCAGAGTCTTATAGCGCGATGATTCCACTTTCAACCTCCTATGGAATCCTGGGGTTTGCAGTTTCAGGAGGGGCCTTTGAGGATGCTGAAAATGGAATAATAGCACTATAGCAGTCTAGTAAGGAAATGGCCACAGTATTAGTAACAGAACAGACAGCAGCGGAAAGTGCCATGTTACCTTTCACATGGAAAACCACCGCAGGATAAGAGGCACAGAGGAGGATAAAGAGATGCAGAAAGATTTTAATTTTCTTTAAATGAAAAGCCTCCTTTCCCAAACAAATTCTCCTGCCATTAGGGTCTTAAGGGATTGTTCCAGTGGAAGGAATTCAGGGGGACTGACGCGAGAAAGAGGTTGCTCTGTGTACTCTTTGGTTAATAAAACAGAGGTTCCAGTCACCTAAAGCTGGAATTTTTATATTGTGCTCTGGTAAAGTCCTAGGAGAGTTATACTTGTTTTACTTGTCCAGGTTTATCCCAAGATTGGTTGAGAAGGGCTGGAAACTCAGAGGCAAGTGCAGTTGAAAACATCAGGCAAAAGTGGAAATATGTAAGAGTAGCTCAGCAGTGGATAGGCCTTAACGCTGAATCTCTTTTTTCATTTTCTTTTTTTTTCTTTTTTTGAGGCTTAAGGAGAGCTTTTACTAAAGGCAGTTTCCTCCCCGCCTCCTTTTTCTCCCCAAAGATTCCAGTCTTTTAAAGTGCCCCTAAAGACTCTAAAGACTCTCTTTTTTCCCCTGTGGGCAGCCTCACCCATTAGGGTCGTTTTTAGGTTCAGGATTTCCACTCTTACTTGAGTGGAACGATTCTTGTGGGGAGGGACTTGTGTGATTTTGTAACCTTTTTGTAAAAAAGAAAAATCAAAAAAGGGCCTGTTGTTTGCCTTTGCAGCTATCCGTTGCTAAAACTTCCGTTACCGGGCACTGGACCTGTGGAATATACCACCCTTGCAAAGGATTACATGCAGCCTCCAGCTTACCCAGCACATCAGCAAGGAGAGCCAAGCGAGCGACCTGACTGGGTATGGTTTCTGCAGTTCTTGGGACCGGCAAGGGGAGGCGATTGGGAGCTTACTTGGCTCAGCTTGATTGTGTTAGCAGGAGAGAATGTGGACGGCATTTTATCTATTGTTCTGTATTACCTGGCTTTAAAAATTTCAAAGTAGCTATTTTGTTTTTTCTTCCCCTCCTTTTTCCTGTTTTAAGGCTTTTGCCCACAGTGTCTTTGATGTCTGGAACAGCTTTCCCTCCTCTGTCTCCAGCCCAGCATGCTTTTCCTAGACAGTTGTGACTTCCTCCTCTCTCTTTGCTAGCTTTTAACCCACGACTATCCTTTCCTTGCTACTTCTTTAAAGCGAGGTGCATATTCTAAAGGATTTAGCTAAGTTAGAAGATGTGCTCTTCAGCAGCATCTTCCAAGAAGGATCATAGTGCAATAGGAAACTGACTTATCTGAGGTCAGACTCAGGTGTCTGCCTGGCCCAAGGTTGCCTGCTCAAAACTCTCCAGGCTTCCAGGCCAGGGCTCTTTGTTTGTTCCTTTTAAATCAAAGGTGGGGGAAGGGTGACCGTATCTCCCTTTTGTAGCTCTCAAGGACCTCCCCAGCCTAGTTTTTGGGCAAGTTTTATCTAAAAATTGCACTAACCTTCTCAAAACATGTCAAAATGTACTGCAGCAGTTCCTCTCTCTCTCTCTCTCTCTTTTTGGTAATAGGCTAGCTAAAATGGTGAGCAGAAATATCGCGATGTTACTTCTGGTCTCCATTTTAGCAGCAAATTAGCTGAAAAAGGTGTTCAGGGGTTTTGTCAGGGCATGTCGTCCACAGCCTGGGGTTGGGACTTATTTAGCTCCTAACTACTGTACTGCCCTCTTTTTAAAAAAAAAAATGCCAGAGCTGAACCTGGGATCTTATGTATGTAGATTGCATGCTTTATCGCCAAGTTTGTTCTTCATCTCCTGTGGCAGGAGAGATAGATCACAGAGAGGCTAGGAGAAAGGGTTTTTTTTTAAAGTAATTAGCATGGTACGTAAAGGGCCTGGAGCACACGCAGCTGCCAAGAAGCCCTGCTTTGTTTACTGTGATTTCAGTTTCCTGATAGTAACATGTTTCCCGCCCTGTTTCTCCTTTCTAGTACACTGGTGCTCCTGTGGCTTACATCCAGCAGGTTCTGGTGAAAGCCACTGTCTCTCCCTGGCCAACGACATTCTTGGCTGTTGATGTGTTTCGGTCACCGCTTTCCCGGGTCTTCCAGCTAGTGGAGGAGATCAGAAATCACGCTGTGCGAGACGGGTAAGTCACTTTTGGTGAGAAGCGAAGCCTGCTCTCTTGTGTTTATCTTGGCGTTTGGTACTCTCCCTAGGATTGCAGAATTGGATTTTTATTTACAGGGAAGATTGTACCTCTTCCACCTGTGAGGGGCTTCATCAGGCTAGTAGAAAATGCAGGGTCAGGTAGAGAATTCAACATTCTCAGACTTTCTGATCACTGGGTTCTATTAATTAATTGATTTAAATGTTCTTCTGAATTACCCCTCTGCTCAGAGAGTGCTCATGGCAATTAGATAACCATAAAATAATAAATTTTATGTGAAAAAATAGAATTGGTAATACACGGTGGCCTTAACTGTTAGTTCAGCCTGTGGGTTTACAGGAATACTGACTTACCAGGCCGCGTATTTTCTCTGTTGGAAACTATTGGATTAATGGGCCATTAGCTTCAATCTCACTGTTAATCCAATGCAGAGTATACACTTTGGATCATGGAATTTACATAAGTGTTCACTAACCAGCTTCCCATTGATTAGTAGGGTAACTCTGGTTGGGACTAACTATTGCAGTGAGTCAGGTCACTCATTGCAATAAAACACAGAATCCCCTAAAGTCATGGATTTTGAAGGGTATCTTCAGTTTTTTGAACTTCCATTGGCCAGAGGGCAGGGTTGTACAGTTGTCTTTTCTTATTACATTTCTCTCAGTCCATCCTCCATTCTCATCCCATCTTTATTTTGTATCAATTTGCCAGGCTTTGTGTTGTCTTCATTCAAGATTTTTGTGGGGCTTTCTCTCACTTGGGGGTAGAGGGAAATCAGGTGTATTTTTGTGCGGGTGTTAATGCAGACAATTTTGGTGTTGAGCAGAGGGACTTGTACATATTTCCCAAACGTACACTTTCAGTTCTTTGCATTTTTATGTAGGCGCAGTTAAGAGAAGTTTTCAGTTCTTTGAGGCACACAACACAAACCTCACAAATGTACAGATTATGGAGGCTCTTGCAGTGAGTCTCCAGAGGTGCAAAATGGATGCTTTTGCCAAAAATTATGCACCCACCAGCACTCCTTTCCACCTCTGTTGTAGGGTGGGTTTCCAGTCCCCTGCCTGACTCCATTTTTCCACTGTCTGCTGATCTCCTAGGCTTTAGACAGTGTCTTCTGTTTGTCTCAGACTGTGGTGAGCCCCTGAACTCTACAGATTTATATAGACTCTGAATCAGCATAATCTAGTAGAGAGGCCAGATTTCTGTCTGGTAGGATCCGACATTGTGCAAAGCAAAAACTGTTGACAACTTTTCCTTACATGTTCTTATCAACGCTTATTGCTTGTCTCTCCTTTGCTAGATACAATCAGTTTGTAATAATGTGTCTGCTTCTACAAGAAGAGCCCACTCTGGCTGAGCTTTCTGGGTAGCAGGAAAGCAAGTTGGCGTAGTGCTAATATGCCTGGGATGAGATGCTGCACCAGGAAACAAGAAGTACTAACAGCTCGAGCTCTGATGAAACTGGCTTTATTTGTACAGTTGGCCCTCCATATCCATGGACTCTGTATTCACAGATCCAACCAACCATAGCTTGAAAATATCCTCCCCGCTAAAAAATTCCAAATAGCAAACTTTTATTTTGCCATTTTATCTAAGGGATGCCATTTTACTACACCATTGTGCATCATGGGACTTGAGCATCCACACATTTTGGTATCCATGGTGAGGGGAACCAAACTCTAGTGGATACCGAGGGCCCACTGTGTCCACTTTGCAGCCCTTAGTCCTTGTACATGTAACTACTCAGATGCACATTTTCTCCTCTGTGGTCAACCCATGTGCCTTGTGTCTCTGGCTGACACGAAATTCTAGCTGAGGAGGGACACTGTCGGGATATGAAGTTTGTTTTTTGAATGCGAAGGGGGCAATCTTGCTACTTAGAAAACTGACAGGAGATTTTTGAAAATGCATTCCACACTCATGGCTGCCTATCTGGGAGAGATTAATGAAGGAATTGGCTGTCATTGGTCCATTAGTACTCATCCTGTAAATTTTGGTTTCTGTCCAGCTCCAGTATTAAAAGTTTGGAAGAAATCTGTCTCCAGGTAACAGACCTCCTGCCTAATTTAAAGAAGCTTCAGGGTCTACTTCCTGAACATGGCTGCCTGCTGCTGTCTCCAGGGAACTTCTGGCAGAATGACCAGGAGCGCTTTAGGGCTGACCCTGATATCATTAAAACCATCCACCAGTACGAACCAAAGACGTTACAGACCTCAGCTACTCCCAAAGGTAGGAACCGTTGAATGTAGGTAGGCTTGGGCTTGTTTTGTTTGGGTTCCAGCTAGTTTCCACCTTTCATATCCATCCTGTAAATCAAGGGTAGGCAACTGCAGGGGGATCAGAGATGAATTCTTCCCCAGGTCTCTCTTCTAGGCTGTTCCCACCACAGCAAGCCAAGATGCCTCCTTGGCATCTTCGATCCTTCTCAAAATGGCAACTGGAAGTGGTACTGCCACTTTCTGTCATCATTTTGAGAGTGACTGCAGATGAAAACAGAGGTGTGGAGTAGTAAGAGATTTGGGGTGATGATACTTTGAATAGAACAGAGGTGGTTTTGCATGTTTAGGACATTTTGGGGGCTTTCTGAGTATTTTCAGGCAAAAATGCCGAAAATTGTGGCAATTAAAGCAAATTAGGGTTGAGGGGACTGGCAGACAGCTTCAGGGACTGCAAAAGTGAGGTTGAGGGCCACACTTTACCCAGTCCTGGTGCAAATAACAGGAACAGAATTGCCAGAGCAAATAGATAAGCTGCCTTCCTTGTCTTGTCACTTTCCAAGCATAGTCCTCCTGTTTCTTCAGATCTGCTCTTCGGAGTTCCAGGGAAGTACAGTGGGGTGAACCTGTATAACCGGAAGCGAGTGGTAACCTACACCATCACCTTGGGTCTCCAGCGTTATGATTCCAGGTAGGACCTGGCAGGAGGAAATCAGGATTCGTTGCACAGGTTTTGGGAAACATGACTGCCACCTAGAGGTCCCTTACTTTGTGTTTCTGTAGTCTAGGTCCCCTTTCTTTGTCCTCCCCTAAGACTTTAATGAGTCCTACCATATATTTTCTGTAGGAACTTAAAGTTCATACTCGTATCTCAGTTGTCAAGTACTTCCCATTTTAAAGTCAAGTTTTATACTCTAAATGCCAATAAAACTAGTTGCAAAAATCCGACTGTGTGAACATCTACACTTTGGGGTCATAGTTGGAAAAAAAATTGTTGAGGCATAATTCAGAGCCAGTGCAATGCCCAGCTTCTTACGACTTCTGTGCAAGTTAGAAAAACAGTGCCCATGCTGCTGAGTGTTTAAGCATTAACAACTTTTTTTTTCTTGTGACAATATGTGCAGTACATGTCCAGGCTGTGCAGAGGTATGACTGGGTGACAGTTAATGCAGCAGTAAGATAGTTTAAACATCGGCTCTCACATATTCCAGGGCTTCTGCAGTCTAAGCTCTTGACAGCTTGGTGGGTGAGAAAGCACCATACTCTTACAGTATTTGTGACAGCAGTTTCTGTTACCTGTTCCTAAGTCAGGAAGGAATATAGCCTACCGTCTTCCATGGTGCCCCCAAGGATGTTTTTGTGGCCCAAAAGCCCCCTGCAACCTCAGATCTTGGCTTTTTTGTGGCCCCAGAATATCCCCCCCCCCCCGACAATGTAGAAGTCAGTTTTGTAACCGCAACAACAATTTGGCTAAATTGTCCCCTAAGCTCCCTTGAGGGCACTGGGTGACATTTTGGTCAGTCTTTTTAAAAATCTTTGGAGGAGGAATGGTGAAGGTCTCCAAGGTTTTCTGGGAGGCCAGTGCGTCCCTTAAACCCTAGGCAGTTTTCTGCCTAAGAACCCCTCAGTGCCTGGTTCAGGTCTCCTTAGAAGCTCCTCTGGCTTTTGTGATGTCCTGCTGAAGCCACCAAGACCTTTTCCTGGGAAGGCCTGTGTTAGGGAAGGGAGTCCGGTGCCGACCTATGCCTCCTTTCTGTTTTTGCGACAGGTTCCTCTCCAGCCTCCGCTCCCGCCTCAAGTTGCTGCACCCCAGCCCCAACTGCACCCTGCGGGAGGATCACATCGTCCACGTCCATTTCAAGGAAGAGATCGGCATTGCCGAGCTGATCCCCCTGGTCACCACCTACATCATCCTCTTTGCTTACATCTACTTCTCCACACGTGAGTCTGAGGAGTTTTAGGGGAGGGTCTGTGGCCCCCAGGCCTCTCCTTGTCCTTGGAAGCAGGCAGAAGGAGGAGACCTGTTCGCATGGCTTGTCTGTGAGCAGACAGATATGGCTGAAAATAGGTTTAAAAATGCCTTGTGTTTTGGAGAAAACCCTTATTTAATAGTCGAGGCAATGTTTGTCCTTTTGGGGCTCAGTTGTATTTTTCACTGTCTCACTTCCTTACATGGTGCTTTTCAAGGATGGGTTTGAGGGTGTGTCACTCTAGATAATGCCAGTATGCATCAGTGTACATCAGCATACCGGGGGACCCGCCCTTCAAGCTGTAGAGAGCTCTTGGTTACCTTTTCTCTCTATCCAAAGAGCTGATGTTTGAGTTCTGCCTCTGTGTCTTTGACACCGTCAAATGGTCTCTCCCTCAGGCAAGATTGACATGGTGAAATCAAAATGGGGCCTGGCTTTGGCTGCAGTTGTGACGGTTCTTAGCTCTCTCCTCATGTCCGTTGGCCTGTGCACTCTCTTTGGCCTGACACCTACGCTCAATGGAGGGTAAGTCTGTGAGCAGGCAACCTGCCCACTTCCCCAGTCTAGCATTTTCCTCATTTTAGAATGGCAGACACCAAAATTCAGAAAGTAGTTTTTGGTGTTCACCAACATGCAGAATTGGGAGGACTACTGCCAAAAGCTACTCAGGTGTAGAACATGGTTGTTTCTGTGCATGTGCAAGACTCAGGTCATTTCCACACTGGACTGCTATAGCGGTATTATTCCACTTGCAACATCCTATGGAATCCTGGGGTTTGCAGTTTCGGGAGGGGCCAGGCGGCCCCTTCCGAAACTGCAAACCCCAGGATTCCATAGGATGTTGCAAGTGGAATAATACCGCTGTAGCAGTCCAGTGTGGAATGGGTCTCAGTTTTGTGTGAGTTCACGGATGGGCACTTGAAGAATCACACTTAGAGATAAGCAGCTCGTTCTTCTTTGAAGTGCTAATGTTGATGGTTTCTTCTTCTTCACGACCTTGTAGCTCTATTTGTAAGAAAAATTAAAACAGTAAAGCCAGTTTGTAATTATTTTCTGAATAAATTGTACTTTTTATATATCTAACATGATAATTCTGTGCTAAACCAACATATGTTGATTTAAAGTAATAAAGTGACTTTGAGTTTTGAAGGGCTCTAAAATGGCTTTTTTCAATTTTTCCAAAAATTTCCATTTTCTTTTTTGAAAAACAACAATCCTTCTATAACCTTGAGGAAGAAAAGTTTTTTTCTCCCCGTGACTCCAAAATTTCTGGAAATTGTACATCTCTAGTTTAGACAAAGGAAAGCCAGGTCTAGACATTCTAGATTTTTCACATTATAAAAGTATGAATATCTGCCTAAAGATATGAATCTGAGTCTACACTCCTTTTGCAACTACTTCTGCATACTGTTTAAGTCTGGATTCCATTCCAGTAAAAAATGCACCTACTAGTTTCTGGAGGGGTGCCATGTTTTCTGTTTTTAAAAGGGAGCAACCTTCCAGCCCTCATGGCTTGGGAGATAAGCTTAAGCAGGAACCACATTCTTGAAAAGAATCAGAACACTGTCTGGTTTGACAGTTCTGCTGTCTACACCTTACAAAGCTAATGGCAAAAAGAAAGAGATGCCCCTCACCAAAAACTAGGGGGCTGGGTGAAGTGCAGAGTTTCTCCCAAAGGGCCTTGAGACATGTTCAGTCCTTTCTCTTCTCTTCCACCTGTCTGCTCTTTGTGACACTCTGGCATTGTGGTCATCTTATGCAAACAGCTGACACAGTTATGCAAACATGGAAGAGCATTGCCACATTTCTCTCTCCACGGCCTGCACTTTGTACCAACACAACATGAGCTGTCTGTGCAACAAGGCCGGGGCTTCCCTTTGCTGAGTGGACATTGACTGGCGGCGTTGAGGCCAGCTTGGACCTGTGCCATGTTGACTGAGAGCCCAGCTACCTTATTTGCTCTTTTGTTGGCTTGCAAGCCATTGGCATCTGAAGTATGTTTTGACAGATGTCTTTATTCATAGGAAAATATATTGCTTGCCTTCCTAAGTGTATTTGTTTTACAATGAAAACCAATCTTGGGCTGGGAATTCTTGTTTTATTGGATTTATGGAGACAATCATCTCAGAACGTGAGTCGCTTTGTCCACTTTGGCTAGGCAAGTACTTTGTCTGTCTTTGCCCCTTCCATTAACCACCTGTTCCTGAGCAGAGTTTCTAAAATTTTGTCTGTTTTTATTTTCATTTCTTTTCTAGGGAGATTTTCCCTTACCTGGTGGTTGTGATTGGCCTAGAGAATGTGTTGGTTCTCACTAAATCTGTCGTTTCCACTCCAGTTGACCTGGAAGTGAAGTTGCGGATTGCGCAAGGTACGTGGAAAAGAGGGCCGTCCATTCAGGGTGGAGCAAAGGTGATGGATTGTGCCAGGCCATTGGTTCATTTAGCTGGGTGTAGGCAACTGTCAGGGACTTGGGGGGGTGCATTAGCTGCCCAGGTGATTGTGGAGGGCTGCATCCTGTCCCAAAAGTAGTTTTGAAAATTATTTTTTTCCTCTCCAGGGACCCATAGAGGGTATAGAGGCAATTTTGCCATTTTTGGTGCGCTTTCCCTTTGCCTTACTTTGGGGCTGAGAGAGTATGATTTGCCCATGGTGATCTAGTGGCTTTCTATGGCTGAGCAGGGATTCAAACTGTGGTCTCCAGAGTCATAATCCAGTGCTCAAATCGGTACATACTGGCTCTTGAAGGCAGTTCAATTATTAAAACCAGTACAGATTAAAAAAACATACAAAAATGTCAGTAAAATGTGTGTGTGTCTGAGTGATTTACCAAAACAATCAAATCTACAGAGTTAAAACCATCTAAAAGTTAGAATATTAATTAGTGAGAGAGAACCTGTTTTCCCCCTGTATCTTGTATGCCTCTAGATGTTGTTTTAAACATACTCTAAAGAATGTGCACATGCTGTTCTTTACAAAGCACCAGCTATGGAAGCATTCTTCCTTCACGTTGCCCTGGTCACACCATAATGTGTCCAAGTACGTCTGGCTGGAGGCAAAACCACTTGCAGTGAGGAAGAGCCAGCTTTTCGGCTTCCCTCTGAATGCAAAATGGGCCGAGGGTTCAGTGCCACAGGCATGAAACCAAATTCTTAGGCATGCTTCATTTTTGGGTTTTGTCGACCTTCTGAGTTTGAGCTGTTAAGTGTGGGGGGGGGGTGTTTCATCAGTTAAAGTTTCCCCAAGTATCACAGCCTTTGAAGATGCTTCTGTCTTGAGTGTTTTCAATCAGGCAGGCATACAATTATTATTATTTTAATTCTTCATTTATTTATTTTTTGTTGTGTGCCTTCAAGTTGATTCAGACGTAGGGTAACGCTATCCTGGGGTTTTCTTGGCCAGTGGGACTTGCCCAAGGTGATCCAGTGGCTTTGAGGGCTGAGCGGGGGATTCATACCCTTGTCTCCTGGAGTCCTGCTCCAGCACTCAAACTGCTATACCATGCTGGATCTATTCATTTGTATTCCTTGCTTTTCCCAGTACTAGGACTTAAAGCAGCTTATGAAAATTAAAGCAAATACCTACTAAAATTACATACAAACTTCAGTAAGGCTTATAAGAGATATTGTTATGGTACAATTGAAGAGTATACAGAATTAAAAAACATTTAAAAATCTGTTAAAAGACAGAAGGAAGTAGAGGAGAATCCTACTGCTGCCTTTTCCCACCCCAGATCCCTGGCTTTGATCTTTGTCTGCCTCCCCTTTTTCCCCTCCAGGCTTGAGCAACGAGAGCTGGTCAATTATGAAGAACATGGCCACGGAGCTGGGGATTATCCTGATCGGTTACTTCACCCTTGTCCCAGCCATTCAGGTATTGTCAGGGTCAGGGAATGCTGGAACATTTTTATCCACTGCCACCTGGGGAGGCATCTTGTCACCCTTGGTGAGTGAGTGTGAGGTCTTCTGCTTAGGCCCACTTTCTTGCTTTCCTCTCACATATTTCCTAGCATTTTTTTCTCCCTCCCTGTCATCCACAAATGCCAAAACTGGAAGAAAAAGACATTTAACTTTGTGATTGTATGTTAACCTGGATTTACACTTGGGGATAGTTGAATTACAGAATCATAGGATCATAAAGTTGGAAGAGACCCCATGGGTCTCCCTTCCATGCAGGAATTGGGCCTCTGTACTCCTGAGATGCCATCTCTTGGGAGGTTGTCCTTGGACACTAGAACTGGAGGCTGAGCAAGTTTTGAGTGGACTTGGCTGCTAGGTGTACCTCAGCTGTCTGTGTTGGGTACTTTTTGCCTTCGGAGGATGTCTAGAGTTGAGAAAGTACTACATTTGATCACTAAAATCCTTCAGTGGGTTGAGACGTGCACACACTTTGGAGAATATGTCCAGTCACTACTTAGGTAAAGGTCTATGGTTTGCTGACAGCAGCCTTGTGAAGACTTCAGAAAGATTTCCGGTAATCTTCTCCCGGAAGCTCACTGTAGGGCGAACATTTTCCAGCAAGCGCTTGGGAGAGTGGTTATTACAGTGGTGTTAGTTTTTCCCTCTTTCCTTTCACTGTGTTTACGTTTTGCATATTGTTGATATATGGAGTTTATGAGATGGGTAGATTTTGAATGCTAACGAGAACAGTCAGAATCTCATTTTTTTGAGCCCAGATTTCTGCATGCCCTGTTCACACTAACAGCAGTTGTTCCTTAAAATCAGCTATGGATTTGTATCTGTTCCCTTATCTGCGTCCCTGAGCCTGAAGGACGCTAAGGAGATAATGCACGATGTGACTGTCAGAGTCCAAGGCGTCCTAGAGATAGGGAGCTGAATTGACCCCATTAAACCATGACCTTGGCACTTAATTGGCTGCGAAGAGGAAGTCTGGGACCTCCACAGGCTGCCGCCTACTGTTGGCAGTCTCGGGCTGTGATTCTGGTCAACCATCATACTGCAGCCTCCAGCAGACAGGCTTTCTATTTCTCATTATTGCTTTTGTATCCACACTTTGCCTAGGAGAGCCAGATAAAGGATCACAGTGCTTCTAAGAAGGCAAAGGCAGGGCTGAATGGCTTCCATCTAGGACTGAGAAAAGCACGCCAATGTGGGTAGTTCAGTCAGATATTAAAAAAAGGAAAGTTGCATCACTTGTACAGGTTGCACAGTGGCCAGTTCCTTGTGTACTCTCCTTCATGTTACCTGGCTAATCAACTCTGCACAGAAGCCACCTGCATTCAGTGCAACCTGGATGCAGTGCTGGCCTTGGGTTCAAGTCCTTGCTCTTGACTGGTTAGGATGTTGGCCACCTCTCAGCCGAGAATGGGAAAATCTCGGCATTTCCCTTTCTCCCACATTCAGATGCTAAGATTTACAATTCTTCCCATCCTGGATAGTGTCGTTTGGAAACTGAAATAATTTTTTCCCACACACACACACACACACACACACACGCAAAAATAAAATTAATCAGAGATTTCAGACATATGTTTCAGTCAAATTCAGTATGTATATTTGTTTTTAGCATGTAACATGGAATATAGCCTATGTTATACCTCCCTACCATATATCTGTTAAAACAGGAGTGGGCCACATGTAGCCCATGGGCCACACTATGCCCATTGCTGTGTTAAAGATGAGGAGTTTTTCCAAACAAAATGACCACTTTAATTCAGCACTACTGCAGGTAATTACAGAAGGATTTAAATGTAAACTTTTAACAGTTAAGCACTCAAGTGTTCTGGTTCTGGGGTCTGTCTGTTTTGATTTCTTTTTTACTCAGTTTATTAAGCACTCATATTCTTTGCATTCCAGATATTTTTTTAAAAAAAACTGTAAATTTAGGTGTAGTTGCTCTGAAATACAAACTGCAGTTGAATTCTCCCCTAACCTTAGCCCAGTCTTAGTTTTCCATCTTGAAAACAGGGATTATTGTATGCGTTATATGCCCTGAATTTAATCTTTCTTAGGCACCCTGATTTTACTTATCTTGGCTTTCTTGAGTGATATGTAAACACTCCCAAGGACCAGATACACATTTTTTTTTGCAATCGGATATAAAGGTGTACCATGAAAATGTGATGACTAATCAAACCAAACTTGGAATGTACTTTGAACACCAGTATTTATAAATCCCAAGATAAAATAGGATAATGAATAACAAATAGATTAGGAACCAGAGCCTCTATGTGTTACAGTGTGTGGGAGTGGGCCTTTCCTGGGGCACTGCTAGCCTTCCGTAGTGTGCAGTGGCATTCACGTAGATCAGGTGTTTTCCTGCAGTTTCCACTGCTGCAGACTTGGGGCTTTACTAAGGTTGTGATACCAGCTCTGTATTTGAATTGAGGAATGAGTAATTCAGAAAGATCCTCTCCCAAGCCAGACTCTCTGGGCTGAGGTTATCTCAGAGGCCATAAGAAGAAAGCAATTGGCAGGTATGAATTGTGTTGCTGAGTTTTACAGAGTTTCCCCTGACCAGCCAGGAGGTCTTAGAAATTTCTTGTTAGCACTGAGCTCTGCTATGGGCTTCACTGCAGAGATGCTGTCCCTTGTCTTTGTGAATTATTCTCTCTGGAGTAGATGGGCAAAAGTTGTGGGTTTGTGGGAATTACAGACCAACACCTCTGGAGAGCCACCAGTTTGGCCAAGGCTGCAGTGACTTTACCTTTGTCCCAAGCCATGTGCCCATGGTATCAAGTGTTCTATTCCTTCATTATCCCCCCCTCTTCCTTGCCTCTCTTAACAGTTTTTCTTGAGTGTGCCAAGAGCTCCACCCACATAACCACTTAGAGTTTTGAATGGCTCATCTTGGGCATTCCCACTGCTCTTGTCCCAAGAGGTGGAGTGGGCTCTCAAGCAATTGAGTCGCCATGCTGGTAGGCAAGAAGGTTCACAAACACAGGCTGTAGGTCCTGTATGGCTCAGTGTAGTGGGACCTGCCCTAGGCTGAGCCATATGCCGCCACTAATCTGATGCACTAAACAGCATCTGAGATCCCCCTTTCTTCTGCACAGCCATTCCTTCTTTTGTGGAGAGTGGACAGGATCTCAGAACCATCTGCCTATCCTGTACGCATGAAAAAGATCTAGGTGTCTTAGCAGACTGGAGGCTGAACATGAGTCAGCAGTGTGATGTGGCAGCTAAAACAGCTAATGTGATTCTAGGCTGCATCAGTAAAGGTATAGTGTTTAGGTTGAGAGAAGCAATAGTACCACTCTGTTCTGCTTTGGTCAGACCTTACCTGGAATACTGTGTCCAGTTCAAGAAGGATAGTGACAAGCAGGAACATGTTTGGAGGAGAGTGAGCAAAATGGTAAAAGGCTTGGAAACCACAAAGCCCTCTGAGGAGCTCCTTAGGGAGCTGGCTGTGTTTAGCCGGGAGAAGAGAAGGTTAAGAGAAGACATAACCACGTTTAAATGTTTAAAAGTACGTCTTGTGGAAGATGGGGCAAACTTGTTTTCTGCTGCTTTAGAGACTAGGACATAGAGCAGTGGCTTCCAACTATAGGAAAAGAGATTCCACCTAAATATTAGGAAGAACTTTCTGATGGTAAGAGCAGTGGACAGCAGTGGAATAGGCTGCTGCCTGGGAGTGTGGTGGCATCTCCTTCTTTGGAGGTTTTTAAAGAGAGGCTGGATGGCCATGTGTCTTCCTAAATGGCAGAAGGGGTTGCCCTGGATGGCCCTTGAAGTCTCTTCGAACTCTAGATTTCTACGACAAGTGAAATTATTGCAGCAGCTGAGACCTCTGGAGGACCCTGTTGGGTCTTGGTACTTATGTTATTATTTCACCTCTGGCTGTTGGACGATGTTTCTGAGATTCTCCTGCTCCCTGTGAATCAGGGAATTGCCTTGCAGGGGCCCCAGAGGCTGGTCAGTAAGTTGGACAGGGAACCTTTGATCGTTGCAGGGGAGAAAGGGAGTATCAACTGCTGCAGCCCTCATGAAAGGACATAGGTGTGAGGGAAGCGTACTTGTGTCTGTGTCCCTGACAGGATGCCGGCCACACACACCCAGACCGCTCCAGCTTGAAATTCCCTTCTCTCTCCCACGTGGCTCATTCTGCCTGGGAGAGGCAGAGCTGACTTAGTGGATTTTGTTAATTGTAATCCCTCTTCTCCTTGGGACCCTCCCCTTCTACCTTGCAGGAGTTTTGCCTCTTTGCTGTGGTCGGTTTGGTGTCTGACTTCTTTCTCCAGATGTTCTTTTTCACCACCGTCCTGTCCATTGACATTCGACGGATGGAGGTAAGATTCTGTCGTTTTGTTTCAGGGAGTTGGAAGTTGTTTCTTGGCTGCTTTTTATTAGGACAGTCAAGTCCTCCAGCGATGACTTTAGGAAGTAAAATCCCCTCCGAAATCAAGTAACAGACACAAAGACATTTATTTGATTTAATTCATATCCTGCTTTGTGTCATCCTCTTTGGAGAAGAATGACAAAAGAGCAGACCCATTGTCAAAAAAAAAAAAGGTATATAATCTCATTATGAATATGCAAATATTCCAAAACCTGAAAAAATCCAAAACGTCTCTAGTCCCAAGCATTTCAGGTAAGGGTGCATGAAGAAGCTTAGCACCGGTGTTGTGGTTTTTCATGCTTTCTGTCTGCTGATTCCCTCTGCTTCCCTTCTCTTGGCAGCTTGCAGACCTGAACAAGCGGCTCCCGGCCGAGGCCTGCGTGGCCCCCACTAAGCCGTCCAGCCGCTCCCGGCGATACGAGCGCCAGCCAGCCATGCGGCCCACCACCTTGCACACCATCACCCTTCAGCCCTCTTCCTTCCGGAATCTGCGCCTCCCCAAGCGCTTGCGGGTGATCTACTTCTTTGCCAGGACCCGGCTGGCTCAGAGGCTCATCATGGTATCGCCTAGCTCTGTGCCGGAATGGCTTCTGGGGGCGGGGTGTAGGTTGGGGGGAGGCAGGGGGGAGGCAGGCTTTAAAAACTTTGCTGGGGGAAGGGAGAAAAGCCAACAGAAGGAGAGCAGGGAGGGAGCCATCCTGGCCTCCGTAGGGAGGGAGTCTGGGAAGGCCCTCTTCTTGTTACCTCCAAATGGGACCGGGAGCTAGTGAGACAGAGAGAAAGGTCTCTCCAGAGGAACTTGGAGCTGGAACAGGCTCGTCCAGAGATATACGGTCCTTCAGATAGCCTGGACCCAAGCTGTATAGGGCCTTATAGGGCATAACATTCAGCTCCTCTGGGAGACATCGACTTCTGTCAGCCAAACAGTAGGCTGACTGTTACCCAAGGACATTTTGTTTGGCACCCATAGACTGTGGAATGACCTTCTGGAAGAGATTTGTCTTCTTGAGACACTGCCTGTATATAAACCAGCAGTAAAGACCAATTTCTTCCAGCAGGCCTGGAGTGGGGAACAAATAGCTGTTCCTTGTACCTTTATATGGCCCAGGAGGGAGAAGGCGAATTTACAGGTAAAGGAAGTTTGCTTATCAGGAAATTTGCTTATCAAATTCTGCTGAGAGCGCCAGGGTTTGTCCTTGCAACCAGGCTGAGTATTTCTGATGTCACATAAATCTCTTTTTCTGATCCTTTGTGGAACTTTTGGTCTCAGCAGAAAGCGTATGTGGAAGCAGGTGAGGGTAGCTCACCACATGGCTGTAACATTCTGGTTTTTTTGCATTGCCCCCTTTGCAGACTGGGACAGTGGTCTGGATTGGCATCCTGTTTTACACGGACCCAGCAGGTCTGCGCCCCTACCTGGCGTCTCAAGTCACCGAGCAAAGCCCCCTGGGGGAGAGCGGGCTGCCCGCCATGCCAGTGCCTGGAGAGGTCCTTCCCACGGGTGATGCCAAGCTGTCCCTCTCCATCTTCCCTTCGGACCCCGTGCAGCAGCTGTCAGGGAATCGAACATTGGACTCCTTGAGCCGGCAGGAAGGAAATCTCCAGGTTGAGGCAGCGGCGGAGGAGCAACAGAGGAGGGGGAGCAGCGGGCGGCCAGAGCTGGGCCCCAAGGCGGAAGTGACATGGGGAGCGGAAGATGAGGAGCTCTGGAGGAAGCTCTCCTTCCGGCACTGGCCCTCTCTCTTCAGCTACTACAACATCACGCTGGCCAAGCGGTGAGTTCTTCTGTGGAGGCAGCACTGTGGTTCTGGACAGGAGAGATTTCAAAGCGAGAGCTGTGTTAGTCTCTTTTCCACATTAGAAGGAAAGGCGGATGGAGAAAAACAGGATCTAGCAGGATGTTTAAGACAATAGTGTGAGATTTTGTGTGAATAGGATCCACTTCCTTAGACATACTGATGGAGTTAACATTGAAGCACCAGGTATACAGTGTTTACATCATTGTGAGGTTGGGAACAGAGTGTGATAACAGGACACAGAAAGATGCCAGTTGTGATAAATTGTCTGGTTGGATTACAGAAATGTCATTAGTGACATTTATTAAGGAGTGGAAAACACAGACTTTCTGTGGGAAAAAAAATGTCTTGGTAACTAGATTTTGATGATTAGAAAGAGTAGGAAGGAAAAGAAGGAAAAGTGTTGTAATTTTGGAGAAAGAAGTATTAATTAAATTTACTTTATTGTATCACAGTTTTCTATGTTTTTTTCCTTAATCTTTGTAATTCTTAATGTATGTTTTAAATGTCTCTTAATAAAAATTATTTTAAAAGAAGATGCCAGTTGTGACTGGCTATAAATGTGACCATCTTACATAACCATTTGAAGCACAATTTGCATCTTTCTGTGTCCTATTAACTTCAAATGTTTGAGGTTTCACTTTTCCTCATGGAAGTAGTTGCCAGGGCAGAATTGGTTTATCTTTTCCAAACACAGATTTTTTTTTTGATGTATGAAAAGCAGAGATTTAAGCAAACTTATGCTGTTTGGAGTTGAAGAAGAGGTATGTGTATGGTGCTTAGATAGGTTTATCTGAGAGAGGGCCCACAGCTCCATGCCAGAACCCTGCCTTGCATTCAGAAGGACCCTGGCGTCCCCACTTCAGAAGACCAGGTAGCAGGAGATGGGAGAGCTTCATTTCTGCCGGAAAGCATGAACAGCTTATGCCAGTGAGAGTGGCTAATAATGGCCTAGGTGGACTAGTAATCTGACCAGTTATAAAGGCAGATTCCCTGGGACCTAGGAATTATCTTTACCACTTAGCTTGGCTAAGTAGTTCTTCTTTAACATGGAAAAGGCTAATGTGGATGGGTGTCCTTAACCTGGAAGACATGAGAAAACTTGCTGGGATCCTTTTCCTCACCATTGCTGTTGTGGCCACTTTGCTGCCAGGAGAGACTTGGTGGATTAATTTGCTTCATCTTGGGCCCCCTTGCCTTGCGTTTCTCTTTCAACTGTTATCCTCT
Organism: Cyclura pinguis; assembly: GCA_030412105.1. NCBI lineage: Eukaryota > Metazoa > Chordata > Lepidosauria > Squamata > Iguanidae > Cyclura > Cyclura pinguis. The sequence goes on along the minus strand of CM059604.1, from coordinate 2,291,971 downwards.
AGAATGGTCCAACAAAGCATTTCCGCCTCTTGTTCCTGTTTCTTTCAACCTTGGTCCATCAGTTCTATTTTTCCCTTTTTTTCCCCCCAATACAGGTACATCAGCATCTTGCCAGTGATCCCAGTCACGCTGTACCTGAATCCGCAGGAGGCCTTAGAGGCCCGCCATCCTCACGAGGCAAATCGCTACCAGACTTTCTTTTCCCTGAGTGGTGGGAAGTCAGAGAAGGCAGACCCACTGGCTGAAGGCATGCCCAAAATGCAGGCGCATCAGGATGTCACGCTGTACAAGTGAGAGAGCTGAAAGGGGATTGGCAGGGACGAGGAATTGAAAGCCCTGAGGGTGGGAGGGAATAATAGGCCCCAAGTGGGCCAGGCGCTTGGAACACTCATGGTGGTTTCTGAGCTTTTGCTAGCTTGTGGCTGTCTGCTTAGATTATATATGGCAAGAGTGGGGAAGAGCCAGCCCTTCTGATGTTCATAAAGCCCTAGAGTTGGAAGGACTGCAAGGACCGTATGTTCCATCTCTCTGTAATGCAGGAATTCACTTGTGCACTCCAAGAAATGGCCAATCCATCTCTGTTTAAAGGCCTCTAAGGAAGGGCCGTTCCATTCTCGAAGGGAGTCTTTTCCATTATTGAACAGCTCTTCTGTCTTGTAATTTGAATCTGTTGGTCCATGTTCTTGTCTCTGGAGCAGCAGAAAACAAGCTTGCTCCATTTTCTATACGACACCCCTTCGGATATTTAAAGACAATATCATTGTCTTTTCTTTTAAACTTTACGTATCTGGCTACCTCAGCTGTTCCTCATAGGGTTTGGTTCTGCTTTACTATTTTGATTGCCTTCTTCTGGACACATTCCAGCTCATTAATATCCTTGAATTGTGATATCCAGAACTGGGTGCAGTACTCCAGGTGAAGTCTGACCAAAGCAGGGTAGAGCAGGATTGTGAGTTGTCTTGATCTGGATCTTAGGCCATTTCCACACTACGCTTTTATAGTGCTCTTATTCCACTTTCAACATCCTGTGGAATCCTGGGATTTGTAGTTTACTGAGGCCCAAGAGCTCTGTGGCTGAGAATTCTAAAGGCCCCTCCCTAAACTGCAAAGGCCAGGAATCCAGGGGACATTGAAAGTGGAATAATAGCACTATAACAGCGTAGGGCGGAAATGACCTTATGCATACCTCTTGGTGCAGGCTGGAGTTGCATCGGCTTCTTTGGTGCTGTATGGTATTGGGCAACATCCCTCATCAACTCTGCCAGCAAGGAGTTGCAGTCTGGCAGCTTTTAGAGAGCTACACCTTCACATTTCTGCTGTAATATTTTTTTATTTCTACATGGCTGTGGCAACCCCTGTGGGAAGGGATGTTGTATGGAGGTGAATGATATGGTTTCATGCTGCAGCTCTTCCCAAATTGGAGACCTAATGAAAAACTCTTAGATTCCGACATTCACTGCCCCACAGAGTTGGTTTCAGGGCCAGATCAGCAGCCTCTCTTTGGGTCTGTTGCCTTTGGAAGGCTGGACCTGGGTCAGAGGGTTTTGGCCTTGCCTCATTTCTCCTCCTTCCATTCCCCTCCAGGGTTGCTGCTTTGGGCCTGGCGTCTGGCATCCTTTTGGTCCTCCTGCTTTTCTGCCTATACAAAGTTCTGTGCCCCAAAAACTATGGGCAAAATGGACTCTCCCACAGCCGGAGGAGGAGAGGGGACTTGCCCTGTGACGACTACGGCTACTCCCCTCCAGAGACGGAGATCATTCCCTTAGTCCTGAGGGGCCACCTCATGGTGAGCTGCCGGGGAGCGGGCCAAGCGGGCGGGCTGAAGCGTTTGTGTGGATGCTTGTTCTGGTTCAGGGTGTGTGAATTGTCTGTTCTGTATTGCCTGTTCTGGATTACAGAAGACGCAACAGAAAAGAATGTTACTCAAAGAAGAGAAGGAATGAATGTTATTCCACCAAGTCTTTATTCTCCTAGGCTGTCTTAATCTTCTGCTGCCTTTCACATGGATTCCTGCTGATCTCCTTTTTCCTGTTTTTAGACTGTTGTTTCGTAGCTTTGTCTGGAAAACCAAGATTGTGGCAGTTTTGCTCTTTCTTTGTATATGTTCCTGATAGTTCTCGCTGTGCAGAAGGGCAGGTCCATCCCTCTCGTCTCTCTGTTGCTCAAGCGCCTGCTCTTTTTTCTTCTTTTCCTCAGGACATTGAATGCTTGGCTAGCGACGGCATGCTGCTTGTCAGCTGCTGCTTGGTGGGCCAGATCCGGGTGTGGGACGCTCAGACTGGTGACTGCCTCACCGTCATTCCAAAGCAAGGGTAGGTCTGTGCTGGAAACCTCTCAGAGAGGTGGCTAGTCTTGTTCTGGATTGTGGTTGTTTTTAGGAGATGCTCCATTTAATATTTTTGGACCGCACTTGACCACAGGTATCTGAAACCGCAGATAAGGGGGCACTACTTGTACTGCTTGGAATTACCTAACAGTACCTCACAGATTCCTAACTTCTTGGATAGCAGCCTAGTCACTGATGGTCCCAAATTCCAGTCAGTAACCCTGGGCAGACTGTGAAACTGATAATGATGGGAATATCATTGTGTTTCAGGCTGCGCCGAGACCACAGTGGTATCTTTGACTACCAGGACTGCTGGGATCACAGCCCCGACGACCCTTTTGAAGGCAGCCGCCCTTTCAAGAGGGCTCGGAGCCCCCTGCAGCCCCCACTGTTCAGCGATCAGCCGGACCTCACCTCCCTCATTGACACAAACTTCTTGGAGCATGCCAAAGCGGACGGTCCGGAGCCCCGCCACCGCGCTACTTGCTGCCGGCCGAAGGAAACGGGCTATGACTTTTGCAGCCTGGTGGAGAAGGTCTACGAGGAGCAGAATACCTTGAATGGCGGGAACATCTTGGGCTTCTCCACCCCCCACGGACAGGCAGCCTTCAGCCCCCAGGCCAGCGGGGCTGAGGAAGGAGACTGGGGGGCGCGCAGGTGCAGCCTGGGTGAAGAACCCTGTATGGGGATGGAGAAGGCCCCATGTCTCCCTTCTTGGGGAGGAGGAGACTTTGAGAGCTCCATCTGGAGCCTGGAGCTGCAAGGGAACCTCATTGTGGCTGGCCGGAGCAACGGGAGGCTGGAGGTGAGGAAGGAAGAGCGAGTGGCTGGGGAGGGTGGCTTTGGGGGCCAGGAAGTGTTTCCTCCTGCTCCTTGTTCAGTTTCCTTTTTTTAATAAATCATTTTTAGATAAAATCTAGATAGAATAAAAGTTGACTAACATACCATAAAAAGCAAACTACAAAAAAAGAAATACAAATCTTAGCACATTCCAGTGCACTCATGCCAACCACTACATAATACGTACGCATATATAGAAAACAAAAACTATGACTAATGCAATAGAAAAAGAAGAAAGATAACTTCCAACTAACTCTTCTGCAAATATGTTTTAACTCTTAAAATCTACTTCTCTCAACCTTATCTGTAGGTTACACTTTGTCTGTGTAGTCAACTCATATTAATTAATAAATCCAGCAATCATCAAATCATCCTCATTATTTTTCACAAAGTCAGTCAGTGGTTTCCAGTCCTTCAGAAAACATTTTTAATGATTTTTCTTCAATCAAAAAGTTTATCCATTTCCATGAGAGTATAGTGTGAGGAATGGGCCCTCCTTCCGCTTCAGGCCTTGGGGAGCTGCCATTGGCCCTCAGGAGCAGCCCGGCATTGGACCAGACAGGCCAACGGTCTGGCTTTCTGGGCTGGAACGGTTGGGCTGCAGTCCGTTTTGATACTTCACCTCTGGCTGAGGGCTCCAGGAATGAAGGCAGACACTCTGTATGTGCGTCGGCAGGGTGGGCTGGGCTGGATCGCTCTGCCAGGGGCTGTCGTGCGGAGGTTCAGTGGGCCATTTATGTCTTAGCTGGAGGAGGAAAATGGGGGAACTCCGCCTGTGAAGACTCAGGTATCCAGGTTGGCGGGAGAGCAAGCATCTCCTTCTCCTTGCTTTCAGGTGTGGGATGCCATCGAGGGCACTCTCCGTTGCAGTAATGACGACGGCCAGTCCGGTATCACCTCCCTCATCTTCCTGAACAGCAGGTAACGAATCTGCTTCCTCTTGCAGTGAGTCTTTGGCGACAGGACCTGTAGGCCAGAGGCAGTGTCAGGGAGAGGATCTGCCTGGCCTGACTCGTGGTGACAGGGAGAGCGGTTTGACAAGGGAACCAATTGCCTAGAGAGGGGATGGCGTCTCCTCCAGACATCTTCAGAAAGAGGCTGGACAGCTACCTGCTGTGGGTGCTCTCTCTGGAAATCCTGCTTGAGCAGGGGCTCTGGCCTCATGGCCCACGCGGCCCCTTCTAACTCTTATGATTCTATACGATTCTTTTGTCCTTTAAATAAATGAAATGTTTTTGGTGTAATTAGTGGGGCTTTAGCCTTTTATCAGATTGAATATTTCAGGATTGGTCCTGCCTGCTGGCTTCATATTTATTGTTCTTGGTGTTTTCAGTCAAATAGTGAAGCTAATTTGGGAAACGTTTTAGCCTTAGGGGTGGGTTCTGGAACAGTTTAAGTAATGAGAATGCACACGTGGCTGTGTTGGTCTTTGCTTCTCAAACAGGATTGTTGCTGCCCGGCTGAACGGCTCCCTGGATTTCTATTCCTTGAGGACGCACACATCTGTGGATCACTCCCAATTCCGAGGTAAGAGGGTTGCCCACACTGCTGGAAATGGAGGCTCTTGGGGAGCAGCCCACAGTTGTTGGGCTAACACAGGTGGAGTGTCCCTTATCCAAAATGCTTGAGACCAGAGGTGTTTCAAATTTTGGATTTTTTCAAATTTTGGAATATCTGCATACCATTCCTCCTCTCTTTAGTTAGTTCTCCTCTTCTTGCCTTCTTCCTGTAGGGAACATGAGCGAATTAGAGGCTCACCGGGGACTGCGCGTATGCATTGACCCAAATGAGCCTTCTTAATTCCCTCATGTTCCCTACAGGAAGAAGACTGGCTTCTGCTTTTCAGAGTTTTGGGTTTTGGAGCATTTTGCGTAAGGGATGCTCAACCTGTAGTAAGTAGTGGTGATAATCTAGGTCTACAAGGGACAGCTCTTGGAAGCAGATGTGGAAAACAAGGCAGCGTTCCCGATTTCCAGCCTGAGCTGCCCCTTCTTGAGTTGCCAGAATGCTACCTGGGAACAGGTGCGAGCGGACTCACCCGCCGGCCCCTCTCCTCTCTCTCCCAGGAACGCCAGGGAGGAACAGCCTCCCTCCCTCCCCCATGTACAGCAGCAACGATGTCGTCACGTGTCAGCTGACCCACACCGTCACCTGTGCCCACCAGAAGCCCATCACGGCCCTGAAGGCGGCGGCAGGGCGGCTTGTCACGGGGAGTCAGGATCACACCCTCAGAGTGAGTGAGGAACAGCGGCTGCGCAGGGAGTGTTGTGGGCAGGGGGAGGAGCGGCTGGTGTTTTTTTAGGAAAAAAGCGGATATGCATTTCTAAGCGGTCAGTGGATGGTTTTCATCTTTTTATTTTGAAACAAGCCCAGCATGTTTCAGTCTATGTATATATGTATAAGAAGGCTGGAGTGTGTCCAGAGGAGGGCGACCAAAATCGTGGAGGGTCTGGAAGCCACGAAGCCCTACGAGGAGCGCCTTAGGGAGCTGGGGATGTTTAGTCTGCAGAAGAGAAGGTTAAGAGGGGACAGGAGAGCCATGTTTAAATATTTGAAGGGATGTCATGTCGAGGAGGGAGCGGGCTTGTTTTCCGCTGCTCCAGAGACTAGGACTAGGAACGATGGATTCAAGCTGCAGGAAAAGAGATTCCACCTGAACCTCAGAAAGAGCTTCCTGACAGTCAGGTGTGTCCGGCAGTGGAATCTGCTGCCTGGGAGTGTGGTGGAGTCTCCTCCTTCTTTGGAGGTTTTTAAGGAGAGGCTGGAGGGCCATCTGTCGGGAGTGCTCTGACGTGGGTTCCTGCATGGCAGGATGGGATTGGAAGAGACCCCCTGGGGTCTTCCAACTCTATGATTCTGTAAGGCCACTGAAATAAATGCATAGGCTGAAATGATTGGGCTTGTCCCATTTTTTTGTCTATGTCCATCTCATTTTTGCTTGGGTGTTTTTGAATGTGTTTTCTGTTCCCCTCCAGGTATTTCGTCTGGAGGATTCCTGCTGCCTCTTCACTCTGCAGGGCCACTTGGGCGCAATCACAGCCGTCTACATTGATCAGGTAGGAGGTACTTGCGGGAGGGCCTTTGCTATAGGAGGCCAGTAAGTGTCTCTTTTTAGATACGGACACAACCTGGGACTGATCGTAGTCAGTACAAGAAAAAGTGGATCCCTCCTTGTGGCCACCTTGGCTTGGGTGATGCTGCGTGCTAGCTCGTGCAGCTAATGCGGCTTCTAAGGATAAACAGGTTGGAGAACATTCTGATTGTTTGACATGGATGATAGCCGAGCACTGTCCAATCCAGATGCCTCTGTTTCTTAAGCATGAGATGTCCGCATTTAATGCTGGAATAATGGCATCCTGAAATACAATTTCAATCTAAACATATTTCAGTATATGTTTAGGAGATTCCACCTAAACATTAGGAAGAACTACCTGAGGGTAAGAAGAAGTTCAGCAGTGGAATCCACTGCTGCCTGGGAGTGCGGTGGAGTCTCCTCCTTCATTGGAGGTTTTTAAAGAGAGGCTGGGTGGCTGTCTGTCAAAGGGAGGGCTTTGACGGTGTCTTCCTGCGTGGCAGAAGGGGGCTGGACTGGAGGGCCCAGCTCTGTTATTCTGTGAATTTCCTGCTATTTGGACAACCTTGCTGGACTAAGACTCTGGGAGAGTAAGTTTTGAATCTCCTCTTAGCCGTAAAAACTCCCCAGGTGGCCTTGATCAAGTCACTCTCTCTCAGCCTCAGAGGAAGGCAGGGGCAAGCTGCCACTACTGCCACCATTATTGTTGTCGCTCTTGTTTTTGTTATATTTTATTTATAGCCTGCTTTTTTCCCACGATTGGGACTCAAAAAGTACTCACAATTTAATAAACAATACAATTAAAAACATATAAAAAGGGAATATTAAAATAGAATTAAACTATTTACAGTGTTAAAACAATTTCACTTTGGTAAAAGAATAAGTACAATTGGAAAAAAAATCTTCAAAACGACACTTAAAGCAATACAGTACCTGTACCTGCCCTTGCTTTAAAAGCCTGTTGGAATAAAACATTAAATTTAGCCTGCCGATGGAAGGGCAGCAAGGAGGGGACCATTAGGGTCACTCTGGGAAGAGAGTTTTAGAGTCGGGGGCAGCCGGAGAGACGGCCCTCTCTTGCGTCCCCACCAGCCACGCTCGTGAGGGCGGTGGGAGGGAGAGAAGGGCCGTCTCATTTCTTCTCCCTGAATTCTGTCTTCCTGTGTTCAGCCTCTTCCGGCTTCAGCAGACGGATCCGGGGGCATAATTGTTCCAGGGGCACAATAGCTTCCAGTCTAAATTCCCGGCTTCAGTGGCTGCCCCAGTGGGTGAAGGCGGGGGCCGGTGGGGAGAGCGCGGGGGGACCTGAGTGCTGCGCCCTCTGCCTTTCAGACCATGGTGCTCGCGAGCGGGGGCCAGGACGGAGCCATCTGCCTGTGGGACGTGCTCACGGGGAGCCGGGTGAGCCACATGTACGCCCACCGCGGAGATGTCACTTCCCTGACTTGCACCGCCTCCTGCGTGATCAGCAGCGGCCTGGACGACGTCATCAGCATCTGGGACCGGAGCTCTGGCATCAAGCACTATTCCATCCAGCAGGTGCCTCCGGCGGCCTCTTCCTTACAATCGGGGGGAAGCATTTTTCCCTTCGGAGGGGGGCCGGGCAGGCCGGCAGGGGGTTTTCCCGCTGGGCATCTTTACTTCCTCTGGTGAGGGAGGAGAACACATAAGGTCTCTGTAGTTGCAAATAGTCTAGTGAAGTCCTGTATCTCGGGCTGCCCTTGAAGACGGCTAGGATTCTTTCTTGAGGCCAGAACCTTACAGAGCCTGAGAAGATACTTAGAAATTTGCTTCAGATTGGCCAGCCTGGGCATGGCAAACCCTCGCAGCAGCTAATGGCAGCAACTGGTTGCCGGGAGGGTTTTGTCGTGCCACTGGTGGGCAGTTTGAGGCCACCTTCCAAGTATCTTTCTCAGGTTCTGTACGGCCTGCATCCAGGACGCTTGACCGAGCATCCTCTCCCAGAGGGATCTTTTTGTTCCTTGAAGTCCGAGGAGACTTGGCCCAAGAGCCAGTTAATACTGGGCTCTGTAGGCTGTATTTCAGAGGAAGGGGTTGGCAAAAACCACCTCTGAGTATTCCTTGCCTAGGAAAACCTGGTGAGATTCATGTGGTCGCCACAAGTCAACGGGTGGCCTCGAGGCGCAGACACACTCGCACGCAGTTTTCAAGCCTGCTTCATTTGACAACAGATAATGACAGCGTGGACACTGAGTGTTAATATTCCAGCACAAAACATGTTTTAACTGCTGTTCTGCATTTTGGGAGTCTGGAGGCAGTGGGAAACAGTAGAGATTATAAGCCCTGTCTGGGGCTGACCCCCGTTCTGTCCCGCATCTCGTTCTCCCCGTCACCCGCTCTCCTCTTTTGCTCTTCCCTCAGGACATGGGCTGCGGGGCCAGCCTGGGGGTGATCTCTGATAACCTGCTGGTGACGGGCGGCCAGGGCTGCGTCTCCTTCTGGGACATCGGCTACGGGGACCTCCTGCAAACCGTCTACCTGGGCAAGAGCAACGAATCCCAGCCGGCCCGGCAGATCCTGGTGTTGGAGAACGCGGCCATCGTCTGCAACTTTGGCAGCGAACTCAGCCTGGTCTACGTGCCCTCCGTGCTCGAGAAACGAGACTGAGGCGGGGCGGGTGGCGAGTGGGCCGAGGACTCCCCCTCCCCGCGTATGAGCTGCCTTTTTCCCAAGCGTGCGGCGCAGGGATACGGACAGTCTGGCCTGCGGGGTGGGCACACGGGCCCCTCCCTGGAGCTCTCCGCAGCCTTTGCCGCTCTCCTGCGTCCTTGGTCTGCCTAGCAGAAGATGGGAGGGGGGGCAGCGACCTCTGGGGGGTGGAAGAAGGGGAGGTTTTAGTTCCTTACAGACAGGAGAAGTGAGCCAATTGCAAAGGATTATGGGCAAGGGGGAGATCCCGCTTGCAGGGCCGGGAGGGGGGCAAGGTCCCGGGAGCCACTCTGAAGTGGGGTCTGGCCGGAAGGCCCCCCCGGGTCCTCCGGGGCACAAGAAAGAAGGCCCTGCCTGTTTGCCCGCTGAAGGGAAGAGCTGCTGGGAGAGACCCGCAAGAGCCCCTCGCCCACCTCTGGGAGAGGGAGGGATGCCTTTGCCGGCTTAACGGCTGCCATGCTCAACCCTTTCTTCCTTTCACCCTGCCAGCCCCTCTTCTGGCTCTGCCCCCCTCGCAGCAGCTGCAGCCCCACAGTGGTAAGGGGGAAGCCTTGGGCTGGTGGGTGGGGTCTACGGGACCCCCGGAAGAGGAGCGGGGGAAGCCCCTTCCCCAGCGTGGCGACAAAGAGCTTGGCCCGTTCCGTGAACTGCGCTGGAGTCACCCCAAGGGCCCTCCCCCCACCTGCTCTGCTGCTGCCTCCAAGTTTGGGGGGGGGTACTGCTACCTGCCCTATTTATTTATGTCCTGTACATAGCTATTTATTCTGGCATATAAGCTCGGAGGGCGGAGGGGGAGCTGCCTGCTGGGGGGAGAGAGAGAGAGACACGGAGGGAACCGCGAAAACTTCATCCTAAGCCGGCTCGTTGCTCAGACGTGAGGGGCAGCTGAGGCCCTCCTCTCCTTCCGCCCGCAGAACAAAAGGCCCTGGCAGGGAGGGCTGCGGTCACCTTCTCAGCCCGTATGTCCTGCTCGCTCCGGCCGTGGCCTCTGCCGCTGCGAGCGAGAAAGCGCGAGCGTGCCGGAGGCGAGAAGCGCCTGGGCCGGCCATTTGCGGAAGCTGGAGGAGCAGCGCCGCCTCCCTCGTTGGAGCAGCCGGGCGTGTGCCTTCCGGTTCTCTTGGTGAGCCGGAGTCTGCCTAGGAAATTCCTGTTTTACACGCCCTCAGCAACTGGAAAAAATGTTCACTGGCAGAGGGTAGAGATGCCGGCATGTCCAGAGCGGGCAGTTGCGGCCGCTCACCTCTTGCACCTGACGGGCTGTGGCAGGAAAGGCACTGAGGGGGCAAAAGGCAGGCAGGAACCAAGAAAGGACAGGTAGACCAGCAGAGGCTTTTATTTTTTATATATATATTTAAAGCTGTTAATTGGCTATCTAGTTTGTGTTTTTTGTTTTCATTTAGGATCTCCTACTGTAGGGGGCACTGCGCACTGTAGCCCACTAAAGGATGCTTTGGGGTTTAACCCGCTGCCTTCCGCCTGCCCCACTTATTTCCCCACGCGGGGCGGGGAGCAGCTGCCGGGGCGGGGGAAGAGACGCTGCTGTGCGGGGCTGGCCGGTGGAGCCCCTCCCGCCCCCGGGCTCCTCCTCGTCCCTTTGGGCTCGTCGTCAGCGTCCACGCCGTGCCTCAGGTGGCCTTAGCTCTGCCGTACCCTTTTGGACCGTACGGCGGAAGCTGCTTTTGTACCAGATTGTGTTTTATAACGTGTACAGGTACAGACACATTAAACAGAACTAACGTAACGGCTCTCGCGTGTCTCTTTCAGGGGAACGGGGAGCGAGAAAAGGTCGGCGTGCTCCGATTTCAAAGAAACGAGGAAATGGAACCGGTCACACCAGGGGCAGGTTCCCTTTTGTACGGGGTGACCACCCCAGGCTTAGTTATCTTTTTAGTCACCCCAACATTCCTGACGCTGGGGACGGAGAAAGAGTTGAAGTGCCGTTCCCGTGAGCCGCCACTCCGCGGGGCTAGGCACTCCTGAAGAAACCAGCGGTCAGGGATCTGCAGGATTTGTTTTGAGGATGCTTTTCGTTGGCACAGAGCGGGTCCCTGGCTGGGCTCTTGTTAGGGACTTGTTACGGTAGAGACCCACCAGGCAAGAGGTTGGATGTCCGGCAGGTTTCCAGCTGGAGCCTCTTACGCCGCCTTGTGCGTGCATCACACGCTCCCTCTGGGCCTCCGCAGTAGTCTGTGATGTTTCTCGAAAGACCCAAAAGCACAGATGCCCTCATCCAAATTCCCTCCAAGCGACTGAATCATACAATCATAGAATCATAAGAGTTGGAAGAGACCCCAGGGGCCATCCAGCCCCACCCCCTGCAATGCAGGAACCCACATCAAAGCATTCCCAGCAGATGGCCGTCCAGCCTCTGCGTAAAAACCTCCGAAGAAGGAGGAGACTCCACCACGCTCCATGGAGGCAGCAGCAGAGTCCACTGCCGGGCAGCTCTGACCGTCAGGAAGTCCTTCCTGAGGTTCAGGTGGAATCGCCTTTCCTGCAGCTTGAATCCATTGCTCCTTCTCCTAGTCTCTGGAGCAGCAGAGAACAAGCCTGCTCCCTCCTCAACATGACATCCCTTCAAATTAGGCCAGATCTCAACAGGGCCTCCACCCTAACATTGGTTAAGACAAATGCGCTGCCTCCTAGCCTGGCAGTAGCCCTCTGTGTGTGTTGGGGGGGGGGGGTCCCAACTACTCTGGCAAAACCACTGCCAGAGGCCTGATAGCAAAATAGTTGACTTGACCACCAAATATTCCACAGTTCTCACAGCCTCAGATAGCAGCTGATGTGTATTGAAATACGTCTTCTTCGGTTTGCAGACCGGCAGCCTCTCTCCGGGCGCACGGGGACTGCCTGCTCATACTTTTCACTACTATGGAAACTCGTTTTCTAGATCCTGTCCCTCCCAATTAGAGCAGAATGAATCCAATTTCCTTAAATGTTTGCACTGACTGATCCAGTGGCTTGGTTTTAGGTAGAACTAACAAATTCAGATCATGAACACTTGCAAAATGGACCAAAAGCGTTCTGCTTATTAGCGTGCGCCCTCTGCCCTTCGCCTCCTTTCACGGCAAAACGTGCAGAGCAAACTTCATCCTCCATGTCACTAAACCACAACAAAACCCAGCAGTGGTTCCATCCCCTTTATTTAGTTTAGTAGCAAAGAGCTGAAAAAGACTGGTTCTAAATTACAGAGCGAGTCAGTCCGTGAAGACAACGTTACATTTGTACAAAAGAAAAGCAAAGGAACCCGTGAACCCATCACCCAGGCCTTCCCCCGGGCGGCCGCCTCAAGGCAGCCGCTTTGACTAAGGAACGAGCGTTGGCTTCCTCTGCTGTCGGAGGAAAGCAGCTTTCGCCGAACAGTTCCCGTTCCCCCAAGGAATGATCTAGCGCAAGCTCCCCCCAGCCACTGCTCCCCAGGTGTGCTGGATTAACTCCCAGACAGAACAAGCACGGGGATGATGAGAGCTACGGTCCAACCTTTGAGGAAGGCTGCTCTAGAATCCAACCTGTCACAAACGGACAAATGGAGAACGAGGTTACCTTCCGACGGCGCTGCACTTCCCCTCCTCTGCTAACACCTTCCTTCCTCCCGGCTCAGGATACGCGTTCTGCCCTCTTCTCCCTTGGCAGGTGGGGCCGGGGAGTTACGAGTTCGCGGACGAGTCAAGCGTAGCCGCCGCTGAAGGAGCGAAGCCTTCTGTTCCATTTGATGTAAAAGAATCTCAAGAGCGGGGGCGCGCCCGTCTCCGCTCAAGCGAAGACCGCCCAAGGATGGCCCTTCAGCCCCAGACGGAGCCCACCCAAACGGGGTGGCGGCTGCTGGGCAACCGGCATGGCCGAACGGCGCAGCCCTGCGGAGGCTGAGCCGGCAAACCAACAAGCCTCGGTGGGCGCTGGCAGAGTGCCGCTGAAGACGCGGGGCACGCGGTTCTACCCGCCCCGTGAGCGGCGCACGCTGCCCCCGGTCGGGTATCTCGAACGAGAGAAGCGCCCGGAGGACGGCGGAGGAGGGCGGCCGAGCCGTGCCCGGGGCAGCCAGAAGTTCTGGGAAAATGGCTTCTAACTCAAACGCTGCTTTTGCCACGTCCCGACTCCAGCCCCGTTGCCTCAGAGGGCGAGCGAGCGACAACCGAGAGGAGGAAGGGCTGAGGAAGAGGAGCTGGTCCAGCCCCAGAATTAACGCTGTGGGTGGCGCAAGGCACGGGGCAGCCCCTTCCCCTTCCCGAAGCGCAAGAGAGCCCCCGGCTGACGGAGCAGCTAGGAAACAGGCGGCAGGATCCGGAGCGGGAAATCTCCACACGGAGGTGACCCATTTGGCCCCCTGGAACAAGTGGCCTGCCTACCCAAGCAGGCAGGAGGAAAAAACTCACACAGATGTCTCTCTTGAGCCAAGACCACCCCTGCCCTCCCCTCCGTGCCCCCCCCCCAGGCAGGTCAACAGGAGGGAAGCTGGAGGGGGGAACTGGGTGCCCCAGAGATGCTTTGGGCTGCAACTGCCAGTGGGGCCAAAGGCAGAGAGTGCCAGAACCCGGTTTCCAACCCCATCTGGAGGATGGCACGATTCTCATCCTGCTCCCAGGGAAGGGGGTGGAGGAGTCAGAAGAGGAGTAACTGGGAAGAACCAGCTCAGAAATCTTCCTCGCCTGCTGTCTTTGGGGAGACCATCTGCTCAGAAAGCAGGACTGCAACGGGAAAAGGAGAACGGCCTCCATGAGCAGCAGAAGGCTCCGGGCCGGGGAAAGCGACATGCCGTGGCCCACAAACCAGCGCCCCGCCCTGCCCCTAGAGACCCAGGGAACAGGAAGCCCCAGTGGGAGCAGCGGCAGGGTCCCTCCCCTTCCCTCCTCCCTCCATCCCTGCGCTCACGTCTTATTGAGGGTCCAGAGCGGGTCGAGCATGCTGAGGGGGTCGTCGCTGGGCTGGGCCCCCCGCAGACCCTCCCCGTTCTGAGGCTGGAGGAAGCTCTGCTTGCTCATCCGGTGCCGGCCCTTGAGGGTGTTGTCCAGGGTGAAGGCCTCGGGGGTCAGAGAGGCCAGGAGCTCCAGCGAGGACGAGGAAGGGGCCGCTGTTGCCATGGTAGCAGCAGCGGCAGCAGCAGCAGCAACGGGGGGCTCCGGGCCAGGGGCTGCCGGCTGCCAGTCCTTCTCCTCCCCCTCCTCGTCTTTCTCCTCTTCCACGTGATTGCTGTTCTCTGCCGTGGAAGGTCCCACGGGGGCAGGCACCAGGGCAGGTGGAGAGAGGGGCGGGGATGGCTCGGCGGCAGCTACAGAGCCCTGGAGGTCGGGCACGGCCGGCTGGGGTTGGGGAGCCGGCGGCGCCGGGGCAACGTTGGCGCCGAGCGTGGCTGTCGATGGTGGGGGCTCCGACGGCGGCTGCTGCCCGTTCGCGGAAGGTTCTCCCCCTCCCGACGGCGGCCTGATGCTGAGCTTGGCAATGGTGGCCTGGATGGAGCTGATGGGCATGTCTCCCCCCAGGACCAGATCCTGGGGGTCTTGGTGAACGTACGGCTGGAAGGAAACAGGAAGGACTCCTTAGCAGGCTCTGTGCTGGGACGGAGGGCTTCTAAGAGTCCCAGAGCAAGGGTGGGAACTGTGGGGCTGACAGGAGGGGGATTCTGCGCAGCCCTTGGGACCCCCTTCCAAGCGGTTTCATCCCCCGCCCTAAAAGAGCCTTGTTTCTAGGTTTAAAAGGCAGCCCAAAGTGATGAAATCAAACTGATGGAGCGCCGAGGCCCCCTGGGGGAGACAAAGTCCCCAGCCAGCCCTAGACACACACGGGCTCCAGGTTCACCCGTGCGGCCGACAGGGCTCTTCGTTCGGCCACCACCTTCAACTTCAATTTAAATAAGCGAGCACTCGTGAGCTCAGAACTTTGAGACCGTTCTGTCTCCTCCTCACCCTTGTCCAGAGAAGAGCCGGTTGTAATAACAGGGTGGAACAGGATGGACATTCTGCACATGGGCAGAGGCACCCTCCTGTCACTCAACTCCCTTGCGAAAGGCTCTCTTCAAGTGAGTGGAACCTGAAAGACGGAGACGGCTCACCTTCTGGGTGATGACGGCGCTGCCGGCAGGCTTGCTGGCGGGGGCTGCGATGACCCCGTGTCTCTGGAGAACCTGCTTAGCGTGTTTCAGGACCGACTCGTAGCAGAACTTGAGGTGAAGCTGGAAGAGACACCACCTGTGAGGCACCTCTCTTCAACTATACTTCATAAACCTATTCCTGCAGTTCTTTTAAGAACGGTCGTCTCTCTCGAGGCTGCCTTGGGAGTCGGGCCACAACGACCAATACAGAACCCAGCCACGGGCCCCACGTAGAAGGTCCCCCTGGGGCCCAGACACCCAATCTGAGGAAGGGTTAGGTGGGGACAGAAAGGCAGGGTGAGTGGTAAAGGGAACTTCCCCGGGGGGTGGGGGGTGGGCTACGAATGAATCCAACCCGGGCCATTCGTTGTCCCAGAGCTGAGCCGCCCCCATCTCCCCTCGCCCTACCTTCTCCTGCAGCATGTGCTTCCGCTGCTGGCGGATCCTCTTCACAAGCTGAGGCAAGTCCGGGATGCTGTTGCCGGCCTCCACCTCCTGCATGGCCGCGTAGAGGAGGCAGAAGGCCCCCGAACGGCCCACGCCGGAGCTGGGGGAGGACAGCCGGGTGAGCGAGAGGAGCCTCTGAGCCCGCCCCTTCCTCTCCTCTCGCAGTCACAGTACAGTTCGCTGGCCTCGTGTGGGCGAGTCATACCGTCCTCCAAATGTGCCCACCTGAAGACTGCAGTCTGATGGGGGAGCCCCCCTAGTGGGGTTGATACACCATGTGAGGACACGGGAGCAGGGCCTTTGCTGCTGCGGCTCCCTGGTTGCGGAAGGCCCTCCTTCTGGAGGTCCGACGGGGGCTGAGGTTGCTTTCATGTGGACACCAAGTTAAAACCTGATTTTTTTCTAAAAGCCTTTGGGGTCTATTGGCTTCACCCCACGTGTAAGCATACGTGCTTTCGTATTGCTTAAACTTCAAATTTCTTTAAACTGTGCAGTTGTCTAATGTGTTTTCAGACTGTTTTAAAACCTATTTCTATTGTTTTAGTGAGGTACATTTTTAAATTATTCAACTAATTTTATTGCAAGACACCCAGGGACCCTACAGTAGAGGGTAGGGTAGAAATATTGCTAATAATGATAATAAAGTAGTAGCAGCAATCATAATAAATAGCAATGACAACAATTCCCAAATGACAACAGCTCCCTCACCAGCACAGCCAACGGTGAAGAATGCTGGGAGTTGCAGGCTCCCCCCTTCTGGAGGACCCTACAATGCCCACGTGAGGCCAAAGCCCTCTGTCCCGATGAATTTTTTAAATAGGCGCCACAGCCTTCGCAGGCATTTCTGTTGGGGGTGTGGGGGACGGGGCCTCCTCAGTGCCTGCCCCCACGCTTTGGAACAAGGGGGCGAGGGTGCCCCGCTCTCCTGCCAACAGGGGAGAACGTTCTCATCCGACAGGGTCCTGGGAGCCGCCTGTGAGGGCTTTTAACAGAATGCCGCTCCCCGATTTGTATTTCTTGCCTTTTTCAGTGGGCTTGTTGTCTTAATTCCATGGAGAATTTAAATGCATTTTAACAATGGCCTCTTATATGCTTTTATTGATGTGTCTGTATGTGTTTTTATCCGCAATTCTTCCTCCAGTTTAGAGGAGGGATACAAGTGAATAAATAACCGGTCACGTGCGCTGGGATTTGCCGGCCTTGGCGACAGAGAATGGCCCCTCCGCGTTCAGAGGCAAGCTGCCTCCGGCATCCAGGTTTTCGGGGCAGGCAGTCCCTGCCAGCACAGCTAGCATGGGAAGGAAACGGGCTTAAGCCCCGCTAAGAATGAGTCCCTCCCTTCCCGGCCCCGGCGGGTCCTCCCCAATCTCTGCCCGGCACGGCTGCTTACCTGCAGTGGACGACGACAGGCCCGTGAAGAGGGCGCTGGTGGAGGTAATGGCCGTGCACCTCCTGGATGAAGCGGAGCAGGTCCCCTTTGCTGTCTGGGAGGCCGCTGCAGGGGGGAAGGGAGGGAAAAGATCGGCACCCGCGCTTTCGCAAAGTTAATTCCGAGGGCCAGCGTCCGGCCAACGGGCGTCCCTTCCACACCGAGAGCGTCTCGGATCCGGACGCCAAGGGTTCCTTAGTGAAACCCCCTGCCGTGCAGGAAGGCACCGCTCAAGCACTCCTGAAGGACGCCCACCCAGCCGCTGTTGAGAGATCACTAAAGGAGGAGAGGCTTTAGAGATTCTCTGGGGGGTCTATTCCACTGTTAAACAGCACCTAACAGTAAACAATAAAAGTTCTTCCCAATTCTTGTGATTTGAATGCACTGGTCCGTGTCCCAATCTCTGGAGCAGCCTTCCAAATTTCTTTAAAGGTGGCTCACAATCTCCTCTCCTCCCAGCTAAATGCTCCCAGCGCCAAATTTACAAGCTAAGTAGCTACGCTGACTTCTACATTAATTCGTGCTGGAAAAGAGTCCTCTGCTGGGCTTAGAACAGTTACAGCTGCCCACCCTGGTTCAGGGACTCAGCCTGACTTTCTTCTGGTCGCAGAGACTGAGGCGTTCCTGGCTCGTCACCTTCCCGCCCCACCACGCAGGGGAGAACCCGGCCGCACGTACAGCTCTGGCCAGGAGGAGAACTGCAGGTGGATAATAGTCCGCTTCAGGCTCTGGTCGCGGAACTGCAGGCTGATCGTCCGCTCCGTGTGGGTCGGCGTTTGCTTCAGGCTGGTCAGGACGAGAGTGATCGGGCCGTGGATCGTGGGCTGGCCCCGCTCCGTTGGGAAGTAGCGGACCACCTTTTGCTGCAGAACAAAGAATGGCGGTGGGGAGGAGATTGAGGTGCTAAGCCAAGGCAGCTCCCGGGTGGTCCACTTACACAGGACTCCCCCACCCCGCCAGCGACCTAACATGGCAGCAAGCAGCAAAGCTTTCGGAGATGGAAGGAATCCAGAAAGATACACCATCTACCCGCCATTCCACAGAGCCTTGAATCTCTCTCCAGCCTCGTGTCTTGTTTGTTTGCTCTCATTGTCTATGAGATGCAAGGCTGGAAAGAGACATATGTGGGACCTCATACCTCTATGTGAAATAAGAATACATTACTGTACAGGAGATCTCCAGGGAGCTGTCCAGCCATCCGCTTCTGCCTTTGAGGCAGCAGTTGCAGCACTCCAGTTTGTTTGTTCGCAGGCTCCCTGCAGACCTTCTGCGCAGTGATGTACTTTATGTATATGCAAATACAGGTATTCCAAAATCCCAACCCAAAATCTGAAATGCGAAACACTTCTGGTCCCAAGCATTTCAGATAAAGGATACTTACTTTAACCTGTATCTTTAATTTTTGTGTGATACATATTTTAAAGGTATATCTGTTTTAACCTAAGTCAACCCGAGTCCCTGACTGAGAAAAAGATGAGATATAAATAAGGATTAACAATGACAGTGACAAAAACGAAGCTCTGCATTCTGAGGCATCGCGTAATGTTCCAACTGATCCCTGGGAACTACAGAGACAGCCCAAGTGCCTTTGTCCCCTTTGCACAACAGGACGAGAAGCAGGCACACAGACGGAGGGACTGCTGATTGCAACAGAAGGGGGGCGCACACGTACAGATTGACACCGTGCAACCATGACGCAGGCCCTCAGCCCCAGATGACAGCCAAAAGTAGAACGGTTTCCCCCAGGTGACAGCTGCAGCAATTGTGTGGCCCCCTCCCTGCCCCTCCTTACCTTCTCAGTTTCCTGCTCTGACACCAGCATGACCACCACGGAGACCTTCTGCTCGTAGATCATGAGCCAGAAGTCCGAGGCGGTGCCCACCAGCGGGGCCTGGGTGGCGATGATGGTGGGGCAGTAGGAGGAGAGGTCCTCGATCTTGCTGGCGTTGATGTAGTCGTCCTTCCCCGACTGCAGGACGATGCGGTTCTTGTCGTAGGGCATGATGTCCTGGTGGCGGTTCTTCATCGAGTAGCAGCGGGCGATGGCGATGGAGCGCTGCCGGGCATCCTTCTCCTGAGCCTCCTGGAGCTCCTTCCACAGGCTGTCCAGTTCGCTGCCACTCCCCAAGGGGCTGGGCTTCTCCAAGCAGGCCACCACCTCCTGGAAGCGCTCCAGCTCCGCCAGGAGCCTCCGGAGGCGCTCAGGCTTTTCGTAGGGGTCGTTCTCAATCAGCTGGACGGCCTTGGGCTTCAGGCCGTCTTTGGCGTCGGCCTTGGTGGGCTGCAAGAGAGGCTGGCCCACCGCTGTCTTGGTGCCCCCGTGCTGGCTTTCGGGGCTGGAGGACAAGAGGTCGTCGGTAGAGGTACTCGGCCGGTGGAACTGAACCTCGGAGGGGCCCTGCAAGAGAGAGGCGGCCCCGGGCCCCAAGGAGGAAGGTGGGAGCTGGGACATCGGGCCCGAGCAGGGCCCGGAGGGAGCTTGGAGAGCCATAGAAGGTTGCGGGGAGGGTGCTGGGGAGGGCAAGGCTGTCCCCTGGACAACCACCGCACCTGGCATCTGTCCCAGACCTGGGCTGGGGGCAGGCGGTGGGACGTGGTGAGGGACAGGCTGGCTCGAAGGAGGGGGCTGCTGAGGGCCTGCCAGCCCCACTGGGGCTCCGGGAAGGATCTGGGTGGTGACTGGAGGGACAGGACCGAAGGCCCCTTGGGCCACCGAGCCAGGGGGCAAAGGTGGCACGGCGGCATGCGATGGGCGGAGGGGCAGTTGCTGGCCCGCTCCCATCATGCCCATGGTGATGTTAGATCCCCTGGGGACCTGTGTAGGGAAGCCCACGGCCCCCGAGTGGGCAGGGAGTTGACCCGGGGGAGGAGGAGGCATCTTGTCAGCAGGGGCTGGCAGCTGGTAGTGCTGGGGTGCCATCTGGCCAGCGAGCTGCCCCTGGCTGCCAGGGAGGGCAGGGGGCACCTGGCTCAGGGTGGCTGGCTGGCCCGAGGAGACCTGACCCAGGAAGGGGCCCTGGAACGGGGTCTGCTGAGGAGCCGCCGGGGCCTGGGGCAGGAACTGGGGCGGGTACTGCTGAGGGGGCAGCTGCCCCCCAACGGCCTGGGGCCGGACCTGCCTGTCCAGGGTGGGCCGGAGATGCCTCTGTGGAGGGAAGCTGGGCTGGGGCTGGGCAGTGGAGTACGGGGCCATCGCCGGCGGCACAAAGGGAGGGCCGCTCGCCCGGGAGTAGGGGAACTGGGTGGCTGTTGGCCCTGGGGGACCCACAAAACCTCCTTGGGGGGGATGAGGAGGAACAGGCCCTCCCCACTGAGGGACTGGGCCCGTCGCCCTCCTGGGGGCCGTGCAGCTGGAGATGGGGCCCTGGATGCTGTCTACAGTGGTGGTGGCTGGCCGAATGACTTGTGTGTGTGAGGCGAAGCTGGGTGTGCCAAAGTTGTGGGGAGCCAGAGCTGTGGGCCTAACCGTCAGGGGCGCTGGCTGGCCAGCAACCCCCACAATGCTACTGGGGGCTGGCTGCCCCATGCTGTAACCCCCACCCGAGGCAGAGATGGGCATGGGGATATGCTGAGGGGATGTCTGTTGAGAGGGGAGAGGGGCCCCCGGGTAGGCTGGCTGCACAGGGGCCAAGGGGGGGCCCTGAACAAGGGGCCTGGTTGGGTAGACCTGGGGACCGGGCACTGAGGATGGAGCAGAGCTCAGTGGGGGAGGTGGGCCTGTGTGTGGCGTGGAAGGTGGCATCGGGTGGGAGGGAAGGGGAGTGGGCAGAGAGACTCCAGGGAAGGGCCCCTGGCCAGAGCTGGCAGGGACTCTGGGGGGCTGGTAGTGCCTGGGCATGGGCCCAGTAGCCATAAAATGGCCTGGGCTAAAGGGAGCCCTGGGCTGACTTGTTCTGGGTGGCTGCAAAGGGGTGGCCCCCACCCCAGCCCCCACAGCTCCTCCAAAGGCCTCAGGGTTCGGACCTCGCAGGCCCACGTAGGCAAAAGCTGGGTCCACGCCGAGAGCCGCCAGGGCATCCGAGGGCAGCTGCGCCAGGTGGCCTGCCAGCACCTCAGGTGGCAGGCTCCTCAGCTCTTCTGGCAGGTCGGCCAGGGAGAGGGAAGCCAGGGACGGCATCTCTGCCCCCTCCATGTCCAAAGGCTTCTTCTGAAGTGGTGGTTTTGGAGTTGTAGGTCTGGGTGGGGGACGTGTCTTCATCTCTCTGGCAAAACAAGAGAGACCAGGTGTTTTTACCAGGGAATTGTTTTTACTAGGACGAATGGATGGCCAAATGGAGAAGAAATATGGAGGATTATTACAATACATCAATAACTCTTAACCTTTTCTTTACCAGGGACACCACTAAATATAATTTGCCACTGGGGACGCCTAAAACTTAAGTCAAGATTGATTGATTTATAAAAGGCTTCTGGAGACTGGGATTCAAATCCCCGCTTAGGTACTGGGTGACCTTGGGCAGGTTGCATTCTCCCAGCCTCAAAGGAAAGCAAAAACAAACCCCTTCTGTACAAATCTTGCCAAAAAAGCTCTGTGATAGATTCACTAGAAATGACTTGAAGGCCCACAACAACAAACAGGGGGAGGTTCTTTCTAGCCATCATGTTTCTCCCGTCTGAAAACCGACTTATGGAGACCCTGTAGGCAAACATGTCATGGGGGGAGGTGTCTTGGCAAGCTTTCTTGCCTTTCCCTTTCTCTGAGGCTGAGAGAATGTGATCCCTGAATTCACCTAGTAGGTTCCCATGGTTGAGTGGGGACTGAAACCCTGGTCTCCAGTCACAGTTTGGGTGCACTCGCACGTTGTGCATGCACCCTTGCTGCCACATCCTTGACAAAAGGGACATAGTGGCAGGCATGTGCATGCACCCAAACTGCTCTCTTTTGCAAACGAGGGAGCAGTTTGGTTCCGCGCACACATCTGCTACTGTGTCGCTTGCCACTCACTGCCGCAGTGCTGCATTCCTGACAAAAGGGACAATGAAGCAGGCGTTTGGTGTACCTGCCACCATGTCCCTTTTGTCTCTGTTTACTCGGGATGTAAATCTTTGCTCATTGTTACGTCCACATAGGAATGAAGAATATCAAAACTTCTCTCCCTGCTGCTTGAGATTCTGAGCTTTTTGGTTCATTTTTGCATGATTTATCGCATTTTTTGCAACCGTGTGTGTGTGTGTAGGAAAATTTCATTTGAAGAAAATGCACTATTCTCCATGCAAATTAAATTAATTATTATCTTTTCACTTGGCTATCTCAGCATGTTCAGACACCTTTCCTTGCCACAGGTGAGAAAATTTGTGTTCTTCAAACAGGTGCTGTTCACACAGCCTCTTTTGAGTTGTCAGTTGGAACTGCTGCTATCATGGTGTTGTAAACCACTCTGAGGAAAGGCAGAATATAAATCCACACACACACACACACATTCTCCTTCTGACCTTGCGCTGTGCCACCTTTGCTCCCTAGACATGAAGATGCCACCTACTTTGCCAAGACCTGCTGCCTGTTCGTTTCGGCTGCTTTGCAGGCAGTCCGGGTCTTCTCCAGAAGTTTGGCCACTTTGCTCTCCAAGTCGGCGTAGAAATCCTTCCCCTCCTGGGATTTCTTCATCAGGTCTTCGTAAGCTTCGTAGGATGCCACCAGGGTCTGCAAGGTTGTGTTCCACCTGGGGGAGAGGAGAGCAGGTGTTCAGATGGAGGAGGCCTTTCTGGGGGGCTTTGTAAAGGGGTCTGTGAAGGTGGCCCTGGGCAGATCTGGCTGAGAGCAGCTGATTGCAGTTCAAGGGGTGCTCTGAAGAGAGGTTGTACATGGGAAAAATGTAAAAAAAACAAAAACAAAACAAAACCAGAGAAACTGTGCCTGGAAGAGGAGAGCACGTTTGGAGCTGATAGAGACAGAGAGTGGATTTGACAGAGAGGAGACACTTGATAGGGATAAGATCTGGATTTCACAGAGACAGAATAGTTAGAAAGGAGAACAGACTATTCTGGGGAGCTGTGGCAGAATAGACTGTTCAAGAGGTAATGTGTTATACCTGTGTGTTATATCTATAAACCTACATTTGTTTTCCTTTTAAAAACTTTCTCTTCCAAGCCTGTTAAGGAGTCAGGCCATGTCCACCATAAAGAACCCACACAACAACACAGCCACAGGCCCACATTGAAGGGGTCACCCTGACCTCCAGGAACCCAATCCAGAAAGGGAATTCAGTGGGGGAACAAGGGCAGAGTGTGTGGCAGGATTCCAAGGGCTGGAACTGCACTGCCAGCCTAAGAAATAGGATCTGTCACAGGGGGTCACACCCAGAAAAGGAGGCCCTCTGAAGAAGCCAAGGAGGGACTTTTATACTGCATGATATTAATCGGTTTTCCTGTTTCTACACACTGCCAGAAAAGATTCCCCAAGCCCAGCCAAGGCCTGTTTCTGGAGTGGAGGCCTTGGGGAGAGCAGGAAGATGTCATTGCCTGACTCACACCCTTCTTGCTGGCTTCCTTTTGCACTATCTGGTGGGCTCCTGTGGCAAACAGGACACGGACATGCCTCTGGCCGGATCCAACACAGCGCTTGGCTTCTCGTGGGAGAAATCCTGGGAAAATGGGGCTTCCCAGCACTGTGGGGCTTTGCAACCCCCACAGAGGATTTGAACATCAGCTCCCAGAAGTGCCCATCCTATTAGCCACGCTGGCAGGGAGCTCAAGGAACTGGAGTCCCAAACAGATGGCGAACCAAGGGCTGAGAAGCTACATTTAATGGGTTTTTTTGAGCAATAAGAAATCTAAGAATGTTACAATCTGTGGTTATGGATATCAGTAACTCTAGTAAGTGGAATTGAGTCAGATCTGAAATGGTGGAATAAGACACCTTTTATTAATCTGTCTTCCTTTTTCACCACACTTTTTAAGGGGGGGGGATCAGCATTCTTTGATGTTTCAGTTACTATAGTTAGGTTGTGTTTGTGGTAATGATTAGTGTTTTAGTACTGTGTCTTAGTTTCAGTTTAGTTTTATTTAGCTTAGCTTAGCCTTATTTATACAGATATATTGTTTATGTACAATTTTTACCTCTTTTTCCTATTGTGAATTAGCTTTTATGCAGTAAAATTAATAAAAAATTATTTTTTAAAGAAAATAATTGAGTTACAGTAGGGAATTGTGCTGTCCATAGGCTGCAAGTGACCCTTAGAGAGATGCCCTGACTCTACCCCCAAATATTTTCAGCCAAAATTAGGCCAAATTAGGTCCTTCCAAGCTGTTTTAGGCAGCCTCTCATCCTGAAACAGCCTGAATTTGTCCTTAAAAGGCAGGAGAAAGGGATGAAATCTCACTTCCAGTTGGCCAAAACAGCACTTGTGATAGGGCACTGTGGATATGGCCTGCAGCCAGAGACAGGGGCACTTAGCCGCCCTCCTATTCAATCCAGTTTCTGTCACTGAATTCCCACAGATGCCCTCCACTCACTTGTGCTCCACCTCGGCCAGGATCTTGCGCACCGCCGCATACTTGACGTTGGCATCCGTCAGGGCTTTGAGGATGTTCTCCTGGGCAGCCAGGTTCTGTTCCAGATAGACCTTGATTTGGTCATACTTCTTCAGCTGCTCTTCAAAGAGTTTCTGGAGCAAGAGGGAGCAAAAGTCAAGGCAAAACTATGATGGATCGGGGTGGGGAAGATAAGTGGGGAGAAGGGACATCTGGGAACCGGTAAAAAATGGAAAAGTTAGGGGGGTGGGATCAGTGACAGCCAGATCAGAGAGTTAGGAAGTGGCCTTCTATTGAATCAGTACACTGGATTCGCCCAAAGGGGCATCTTCCAGATGTGTTGGACTACAATTCCCACAATCCCATAGCCATGAGGTCACCATGGTATTAATTATTTATTTAATTTATATCCCTCCTGGTATTGGACCCAAGGCAGCTCACAATGTACGTGAAAGCCAAACACAAGAAGGAAACATTCCCAAACTTAATGCAACTGTGACAGGCTTCTCACGCCTCTCTCCACCAATGAAGGAGTGTCTGTCTCTTCCTCGGCTGAAAGAGGTGCAGGAAGTCCGGATGTGCCTCAGTGCGCACCCCTCTTGGCTGGCTGCACTGAGAAAAGATTGTGGCCAGCCGTGGCAGCCACGGCCCTAGAATGGAGCACGCGCAAATGAAACTGTAAGTATCAATTACATGATTATGGGGGATATATTATACAGGTAACACCATTTGAAGGGATGTCATTTGGAAGTTAGGGCAAGGTCATTTTCTGCTGCTCTGGAAACTAGGACACAGAGCAATGGCTTCAAAACTACAGGAAAGAATTCTACCTAAACCTTAAGAGGTTTACCTTAAGATGGTAAGAGCAGCTTGACAGGGTAATCTGCTGCTGCCTGTGAGTATGGAGGAGTCTCCTCCTTCTTTGGAGGTTTTTAAAGAGAGGCTGGATGGCCATCTGTCCAAGGGAGGGCAGGGCTCTGACTGTGTCTTCCTGCATGGCAGAAAGGGGCTGGACTGGATAGCCCTTGAGGTCTCTTCCAACTCTACAATTCCATGATTTCTCCAGACACGAAAGCAACTCCAAGCATTCCTCACCACAACCTATTCAGGCTAGGGTAGCTGGGAGCTGCAGTCTAACAATATTCAGAAGGCCAGAGGATTCCTGACTTTGCCTTAAAGGAAGGGCCGGCCACCTGTTCTCATCCAGCTGCTCACCTTCATCTCCGACCGGTCCGTCGTCACCAGAGAAGTGGTGATGTCGTCCTTTTGGATCATCTCCCGTAGCTGCTGCTCCAAGGAGATCCGTTGGTCCTTCATCTCCTGTACCTTAGACAGGATCCGTTTCAGGTTCTGCATCACCTGCTTGTCCTCTGGAAGGTAAGATGCAACCGGTCAGACTCTTGCTGGCACAGCCAAACCTACTCCTCCTTTCAACTTTTAACTTCCTTTTAACCTTTAACTTTCCTTTTGAGTCTCAGTGTGGAACATGCAAAGCAAAACTGACCATGGGGAGAAATCCTGGGCTGGCCCAAGGGTCTCTGTGAAAGAGGAGCTGGGCAGGCAAGTTTCTAGGCCTTATGTTGTAATACTAAAAATGTAAAGGCAAAAGAAATACGTAACAGCAAACGTAAGGGCGAAAAGGAAAAAGGAGGCTGAGATTCTTGAGAAATTAAAGTCTCCATCCAACACAACATCGTAAAAAAACGAGAAACAGGTCTCAAGGTGCTCCAAAGATAGGAAGAAAGGGCTTTTCTGCTAATAAAGCCATCGTCTTTGGAGCATCTTGAGATTCTCTTCTGTGGTTTCCACCAGAGGTTCCCCAGTTTCTGCATCTTTTGTTCCTCCTTCCCATGAACACAACCCTGGAGCTTGAAAAAGTGGCTGGGAGAAATGCCAGGGCAACAGGGCATTATTATAGGGAAAAAGACACCCCCGCTGGGGCTTGTCCCTCACCTTCGGTCAGGCTGGGCGTGGGCAAGGCCGCCCTCACCTGCTCCAAAGGCCCACTGAGCAGCCGCAGGTTGCTGATATGGAGGTTCATGGCCTTGTGCAGCTCAGTGTTGGTGAAGCTGGCCTTCTCGTGCGCCTCCATGTACCTGGCCCACTCCTTGGCCACTTCGGCCAGCCCAGAGGATGGGGTGGGGGGTGACTCCTGCTGCAGGGGGGGCTTGCCCAGAGTCTCACGCAGCTTCTGCTCCCGGGCCTCGTCCTCATCAAGGAGGTCCTTGATCTCCCGCAGAGACGCTTCCACGTCTGTGAAAACTCCCGAGAGGACTGGGGGAGGAGGAGAAAGAGGTGTCAAGACGGAAGCCAAGGCGGGTAAGCAATGTGAGTCCGGCGGGTGCCCAGCTCCTAGCATTCCCCAGCACAGGTTATGCTGCCCAGGGCAGATGGGAGGTGCAGACCAACATCTGGAGAGACATATGATTCCTACCCTTGTCTTAGGCCAGGGATGGGCAACTGTGCGAAGACCAGGAGCAGGGGTTTTTTTGCACTTTGTTATATTTCAGGTATTACACAGTTATATGTGCACGCACGCATAACAAACAATGCTTAACAAAGAGGCATGCTGTAAGGCCTTAAATTACAATCAATTATTTGGCGGTTCATGTCTGGTCCAGTGGAAAGAGATGTTCCATGTGGGCTCAATGGTAGTGTCCAGTCAAAAAGAGCTAGTCCAGATGTTTTTCAGGCTGCAAGGAGGATCATATTCAGAAAATTATTTGTTGGAAAATATAATGAATGAATACTCTGTTTTAATAAAGTTGTCACCATTCTTCCTTGCCTGTTTGTATCATTTTATATGTCAGTTTTTCACGTGCAGCCATATTCCAAACTCCTAAGGCAAGGAAAAGTTTTCTGCCCCGACAGCGGGCTGCACAAGCACACCCGATGTGACAGGAAGTGACATCATGTTACTTCCAATTTCATTTTCAGCTGGTTTGGGGGTGATTTTTCAGGGGTTTTTTTAAATTTAAATTTGAGATACGCAGAGGGCTTCTGATGGTTGTTAGGCAAAAACATTGTATTTTTCAGCTGTTTTAAATCGTGGGGACAGAAATACTAGAAACCGTTTATGAACCTCTCTAGCAATAAAAATCCAAACAGTGCAGTAATTTGTGGGTATGACTAGTAGCAACTTTACTTGGCTGAATCTGTAATGGTTAGAATGGTATTATTTGGTCTTTTTTTACTCTTCTTTTCTCATTATAGTTTGGTGAGGGGAGGTCAGAGTCCCCTTTGTGTATTAGTATGCTATTGTTTAGTTGTTTAGATGAATTAGTAAGTTAATGTTTTAGGATTTTTTCTTAGTTTATTGTTTTGTATTTCACTTGCTTTAGTACGATAGTATTAATTTTTGTCTCTTTCACAAATGTTCACTGGAGTTCATGTTTACGTAGTTCTGTATTATAAATTTTTGTGTAACAGCTCACAAATGAATACGCAGAACAAAATAAACCACTGGGATGAAACGTGGGGCAAAAAACCCCTCACCCTACTTGGCGGGGGGCCTTGAGGGGGGGCTTCATGGACTCACAGCCTCAGTCATTAGAAGGCAGGTTCCAAGGTCCCTGTGTTCACCCACCGGCCGCTTACCTTGCATGGACTGAACAAGGTTCTTCACGGTCTCTGGGCGCACACTGAGCGCTGCGCACTTCTCCATCAAGATGGGCGGGATGTGGTTGTACATGTCCAAGTTGTCAACAGCCTCTGGGTCCAGCTGCAGAGAGTCCATGAACTGCCTGGAAAGGAAGAGAGAAAAACCATTACAGGGCAGACACATGACCCAGTCTGCGCGCTCCTTCCCACCGGCCTGCCCAAGCCGCGAGGGCTGCCAAAACACTTCTGAGATCCACACCCAGCCAAGCTAGACTCATGGCCTTCCTGTCTACCAACATCAGGGACATCTACTCTTGAACACAATTCACCCAGCTCTGAATCTGGACTTTCCCAGGCTTTTAAGCAATCCCTTTCCAGGTGTGCCTTCCCGTCTAGTAGCCACTTCATATTTAGGGATGTCCTTTCACTTCTTCCACGCTGCTATCTGGATAGGAGAACCGACTTCACAGCAAGCATGGTGTGTGGAGATGAATCTTTTGAAATCTAAATCCGCTGGTTCTTGTTCTAGTCTTTGGAGTGGGAAAAAACATGCTTACTCCATCTTCTAAGTATCTGAAGCATACGCCACGTAGAAGATGGAGCAAGGTTGTTCCCTGCTACTCTGGAGACTGTTACAAAAACGAATGGATTCAAATTACAAGGAAAAAAGATCCCACCAAGACTTTAGGAGGAACTTTCTGATGGAAAGAGCTGTCCAACCACGGAACATGCTCTCCTCCTTTGGAGAGCTTTAAACAGAGGTTGGACGGGCATACTTTATGAGTGCTTTAGTTCTGTCTTCCCGTGTGTCCGTGGGCTGGACTACGGGGCCCTTGCAGCCCCCACCAGCTCTAAGATCCTCCGTTTCTAAGCCCACAGACTTGTCCGCCAGCCCATTCACACATACAAGGCCATCACTTGAGGTCCCAACAACTCCATGATAAGGCAGACAGGTGCCCACACAGGCTTTTCAGAGGATGATAGAAGGAGATTGTTGCACCAAGTCTCACTTTCATTCTAAGGGAAACATCCTCGGTTACAAGTATTTCTAACGAAGGAAAACAGACACATCCCCATTGTCAGAAAGCAGGGCCGGCCTGCAGCAGATCAAGCTGGACAGCATGTAGTGTGGGTGCACAGCAAGACTAATTCCCACTCCTGCAATGCACAGAAGAGGCCCCAGGTGAGTAGGGAGTCTGATGACAGAGGGAGCTGGAAGCCTTCCAGGTCAGCTCGCTACTGACACAAAGTGCTGTCACGAGAACAACGAAGTGAACTCGTTTTCTGTTACAGAAAACAGAAACAGAAACGGATACAGAGGGAACCTAGCGACTCAAATGACAAGAAAGATTCTGACTAAACACATGGAGATTGGGCAAACTTGTTCTCTGAGCTCCAGAGACTAGGACACTATGGAGCAATGGATACAAACTACAGGAAAAGAGATTCCACCTAAACATTAGAAAGAACTTCCTGACAATGAGAGCAGTTCAACAGTGGACAACACTGCTGCCTGGGAGCGTAGTGATGGAGCCTGCATCTTTGGAGGTTTTTAAACAGAGGCTGGATGGCCATCTGCCGGGAATGCTTTGACAGTGTCTTCCTGCATGGTGGAATGGGGCTGGATTGGATGGCCCTGGGGGTCTCTTCCAACTCTAGGATTCTAAGAACACCCAGACAGTAACAAGTCTTTGACGGTGGAACAGGCTGCCTCAGAAGATGGTGGACTTTGCTTCAGTGTAAGTTTTTGGGTAGAAGCTCTATGCCCAGCTCTATCAAGAGGGTCCTTTAGCAGTGGATTCTTGCACCAGTAAAAGGTTGGATTAGAGGATCACTGAGGTACCTTTCAACACTACAGCGTTATGGCTTGATGGCACACACACCCTGTATGGTTTTCAAAAACGTATGAAAATACTATTGCATGGAAGCTTATGTGGATGCTTAAGGATGACACCACCAGCTTCTGCAATTCTGGCTGTTCTACCTCCACTCTCTTCCCTTCAAGCCAGCATCAACCCTTTCCAGAAACATACGTACTCCAGGACTTCATTCTTGGCATCAATCTTGGCCATCACTTCTCTCAGCAGCTTGGCTTTCTCCTCACTGGGAGGGAAACAAGAAGAGGAAAGAAGCATGTAAGTATCAAGGCAAAAATGACAGGGAAGGCTCTTCTGGGAAGGGAGGCTGAGATACCCTTTTGCTAGGAGGGGGGCTCATTGCACCAAACGCCTGCACACAACTCCAAGAGCAGGATTTACCCACGCGCTCTTCAACCGACCTGCCTCCTCCTTCACAAGCTCACCTGGCACTGACCCCAAAGCCTCTGCTTTGCACTCTCTCCCTTCTAAGGCAGGTCCTTCCCGACTACAAAGCAGGGAAACGCAGCTTTCAGGGACTGGGGGCTGCAGCATCAGAACCCTGGAGGACCCCACCCCCACTTCCTTGGGTTGGGGGGGGTCATAACAATTTCACCCTCCATTTCTGTCAGGTAAGATCTTAGGACCAGAGGGCACTGAAGTACAACCATTTCTTTCACCCATGGGGGTCATATAAGTGGAGTGAAATATCAAACTTTCCGCAGTATGCCAAATCATTTGTAACATCTGTGTAACCTTGAAATGGCATACATTAACTAGAACAGTTATGCTTGCCAACTTAACACAGCATTTGAGGGGCCCTGTGAAATCTAAATATTCATGCATTTGAGGACACACTAGCCCAACTCAAGTCTATAATTTGAGCCTTTTCTTGTCATTGTCCCTGTTCTGTCTCATCCACAGTACATTTTTGCATTCATCCTCTGAGTTCTCCAAGGGATTACATTAAGCCAACTCCCAAGTTTAATCAAACTGGATTTCTTTGAGGATCCAAGAAATATTTTGGCCTCCCAAATGATCACGTACCCCCCACCCTCACAAGCCTATGGGGAAGGATGGTGTTGGCCATTTCACTGCCTTGGGAGAAACTGGCCAATTCACTGCTATTTCAGGCCCCGATGGAATCCTCCCTCCCTGAAAGAAAAGTCCAGGAATTTGTGAAAAAGCTGCCCCCTCCCCCATGCAAAGAAATGAGCCTTGGGGAATCTTGTATGACCTATGAGCCCCACTCTTCCCACCCCTACTGGAAAACCTTCCATCTCTCACCCTTGAACCACCACTGATTCTATTTGCCCCCATGATGCACCCAAGCAACTTCACAGCCTCTTGCAATAAACAGAAAGGCCACACAGGTTCCCAGAATGCAAAGCAGCTGGCAAGAGGCAGAGGAAGTGGCTGGTTACCTGTAGAGTGACGATGCTTCATGGGCAGCCATTGGAACCAGCTTGGCAAAAATATCAGGGCCTGTCACGGCAGGATCTGTGGGGTTGACAGGAAGGGCCTTCACCAGGGGTGCACCTGAGGGCAAGAGAAGCCAGTGTTAAAAAGAGACTCGGGGACTTCCCTTCCACTGTTCAGGGAGGAGCTTCCCAGGATCCAGCTGGGGCACCGGAAAAGTCAGGATAAGCCTGTGGTCGCAGAAAGTGCTGGGTAACTCGCTTTAAAGAGAAGAAAAGGTACAAGACCCTACCCTTGCATGGTGCTAAGGAAAAGGTTTAATGTGGCTGAGTGGTTCTTTGACCAGCAGTTTGAAAAAGTAGTCAAAACCAACATGCAGAAGACTGGCATGGTACCCAACATTTCTGTCACTGTTATGTGCCCTCAAGCTGACTCTGACCTATATTCCGTAACTCCTTGTACAATGCCTTTTCTCCAGCTATAGAACATTTCCCAGACGCAACTCTACCTCCCTCCCCAGCGAACTGACTGGCTGTGCATGTGTGCTTGGGCACCATCCAGCCAGTGTTGTACAGCTGGGGGAAAAGGAACAGACTTTATCCTTCTGGCCCTCCAGCACAGCAAGTGGGATTGAGACTCACACACTCCAGCAAACAGCACTAGGTGGAAACTAATACCATCCTGACTCTTCTTCATTCTATCTGCAGCCTCCACCTCCTGAGTGAGTCTAGCTATCATAACCAGATTTTTGCATTTTTTTGGTGACTTCTGCCATCCAAAGCTTCTTTTCTGCCATCCAGTCTGAGGAAGCATTCTGCAGCCATTAAAAGCTGGCATACTTTGGCAACGTCCTGCCACATGATTGTTTCAATTTTTTACTAAATAAAGAAAAGAAAGGATTAACCATGATTTTTGCAAATACACCTTTGCTTTTTTGGCACATCACACTCAACCTCCTTGTTTTGCTCTTTATGTACTACTTCGCTGCAGTAATTTGCCACAGGTGTACAATTCAGCAGAACCACACAGGTTGGGAGAATGGGTCTCAATCAGATATGGAGAATGACGGTATGAGAGCTTCCCTTTCTCTCTCTCCCTTCCTCTTTTTGGCTAACATCAGACTCACTGGGGTTCCTGATTTTTCAGAAAGTGCCCAGCGTTTCTGCTTTAGAGCCCAAGATGTGCCAAAGCAGACAAGAGAGACTGTATTGAGCATCACCTTACTTGTGTTGTTATTTACACATAATTCTGTGTGGTTACTGGCAGCGTTTCTACTTTACCTTTCACAGACTGCAAGGTATCCAGAGCAGGGACAGCTTCGTGGTAAATGAAGTCATTGTCTTTTTTGGCAGAGTTGTATCTGAAGAGCAACAAGAAACAAGAAAGGCCTTGGCTTGAGGAAAAGAAAGATACCAGACTGACACTGGAGAACTTGATGGCCCAAATGAAATTTTTACTGAAAAGTTAATGAAAATTCAAAGTAACAAATATTACTATTACCTGATTCCTACAGACTGAGTTTTAAAGATTCCACACACTTGAGATTCAGAAGAACTACAACTAGACAAGACAGTTGACTTGTGCCCCTGGAGTCAGAGCAGAACGGTGTCCAGAAGCTTGGCCCAAGCCTAGCGGTAGCCAGTGGCTTCCTTGCCAGTGGGACAATGAATCCACTCCAGGTGTTAGGTTGGACTTTACAGGAGCTCTCCAAAACACTGACTATTAGGTTTGAAATAAGTTCAGCACCTTGGACACCTCCTTCAGTGTTCAAAGGAGTTTTACAGGTTGAAAGCGCTAAAATCCACAGTAGATTACCTGTCCCACTGACATCAGACCCACAAACCTCCACTGGTCAAGTCAAGGTGGGGAAATAGAGGTCCATGTGCCATATGATCAGCAGGTTTCTAGTCCATATGGTTGCAGGGAAACACCAGTCTTGCAAATCGGAAGTGTTCAGAAAAGTAGCGAGCAGAGCCAAACAAAGCCTGCAGTAGTCAAAGGATGGGACTTCCCATGCTTTTAAAACTTCTTTTGCAATGCCCCAATCCTCTGGGGACACAATAATGCCTAACCTACACCTTCCAACAGTCCTGTCTTTGCAAACTGTTCTGAATGAATCTGAAAACAGGTTTAAAGACAAAAAGTAACAGACTGCGGCAAGCCTGCAAATTAATCTTCTGTTACATCAGGAATGAAAAGCATGCAACCCTCCCAATGTTGCTGAACTGCAGCTGCCAGCATTCCTTACCACTGGCTATACTAGCCAGGGCTGCTGGGACTTGTAGTCCAAAAACATTTGGAGCACTACATGTTCCCCACTCCTGCTTCACATTAAATAGGTTCTCTTGGGGCAAAATTAAGATTAGGGAATGAAGGGTATGACTGAGACAATCACAAGGGCATGAAGCTTTCACAGAGAACCATACTTACTTTCCACCAATGACATCCATGGTAAACCTCAGGGGTTCCTGCACATTTTCAGGCTGGCCCTACAAGAAGGAACATTATGGGTAAAGTATTTTTGATCAAATTTCCTACCAAACCCAGATCTTTAAGCAGAGAATCCAAATGGAAACCTGGTAGAAAACCAGAGGTGACCAAGAGAGCCCTCAGACAATGGTTTAGACGTTGGACAT
Organism: Cyclura pinguis; assembly: GCA_030412105.1. Classification (NCBI taxonomy): domain Eukaryota; kingdom Metazoa; phylum Chordata; class Lepidosauria; order Squamata; family Iguanidae; genus Cyclura; species Cyclura pinguis. The sequence continues at coordinate 2,258,117 of CM059604.1, read as the reverse complement.
CAACACCCAAATGGCCCAGTGAGCATGACCAAAGGGCCAGGAGTTCAATGGATCAGAAAGACAATCTCAAATCCCATCCCATATGATCTTGCCTCAAATTTGAGATAATTGGCAAAGGCTCTAGAGTATGTCCCACAACTCCAAGAGGCTATGCAGGTGGGCACACATGACAGAGTTTGTTAATAGTGGCACTGCAGCTGTGAAATTTTATTCCTAGGAAAAATAAATAATACCCTGCCAAACACACAGGTTGAGTATGAAAATCCAAAATTTAAAATATTCCAAAATCTGAAACTTGAAAAGTGGAATCCAATCTTCTTGCAGAATGTAGTACCAAGCATGCAGTCCCAAGTGAAGTACATTTTTAAAAAAAAGTTAAATAAATAAAAAAATAAAGTGGGAAATAAAAGAAAAATGAGCTTGTTACCTTGGCCAGTTTGATGGCTTCGTTGAGCTTGTCCAGGGCACTCTGAAAGTAGATGACCTGCAAAGGTAACAGGGAATTTAGCTTATGAAACATTTCACCAAAACTGGAGAAGAGTTTAAATATTTGGAAAGACGTCGTATGGAAGGCAGAGCAGGCTTGTTTTCGGCTGCTCCAGAAACTAGGACATGTACCAATGGCTTCGAACTACAGGAAAAGGGATTTTGCTTAAACATTAAGAGGAATTTCCTGAGGGTAAGAGCTGTGTGACAGTGGAATATGTTGCTGCCTGGTAGTGTGGTGGAGTCATCCTTCTTTGGAGGTTTTTAAACAGAGGCTGGGTGGCCATCTGTCAGAAGCGTTTGATCGTGTTTTCCTCCATGGCAGAACAGGTCCTTGAGGTCTCTTCCAACTCTGTGATTCTATGACTCAGACAACCAAAGGCCTTTCCCAAAAAGTCAACCTTGAGCATCACATGTGGCCTCATGGTAACACTGTGCTCACCCCCCAGTAAGGAGATTCTGTTCACACCTCCAAAATCAGTACAAGTTACTCACTACTGGATGCCGGAAGCCCCAGAGCATCAAAAAGGCAAGGCCATCTACAGGATCAGCTGTGATCTGCAGACTGGCTGACCCATTCCAAACACACAGCCTAGCTTTCTGAAGTCACCAGTTTTACTCACCCTCTCACCATATTTCTGCTGCTCCTCAGCCTGTTTGCCCATGTGCAGCTGGAAGGAAATGGAGAAAACATGAGGCTAAAGCTGGTTGGCAGAGACTGCAGCTGGAAACTGCTTGCTTGACGACCTTAAGACACCTGAACAGCAGGACTTTGCAGGTTCCCTCCAGTCCCCCAAATACGGGCAGAGCTGGCTGTGGGGTTCTGGGAGCTGTAGGTCAACATCTCCAGAGGCCTGCAAGTTGGGGACTTTGCCTTAGATGTTGGTGGAGCACTCAACTGAGGCAGCCAAGAGAACACAGAGTAGCGGTCACTTCACTCAACCATTTCGAACAAAGGAAACGGTGACAGCAGGGGGAGGGGAACCCGATTGCCAGCAGAGCTCCCACCACCAGGGTCCGTCCTGAGATGCTCACATGGGCCACAGCAGCAAAATAGTAGATCTTCATTTGCACCAGTTTCTTCCAGTCCTTCTGGATCTTCCCCAGCAGGGAAGCCGTCTCGGAGTTTTCCAAAGCCCGGCAGGCTTCTTTATAATAATCCACTACCTGTTGGGGGGGGGCAGGAGGAGGGAAGGAAATGGGAGGAGAAAGACAGAGAAAGCTTCTGTTATTGCTTTCTGGGGAGGGGGCACAGAGTAAAGCTGACTGAAGAGGAAATGGACAGAGCCTTCCTGGTTTACCACTGGTGCTGACTAAGAAACCCTTAAAGCAGGAATGAGGATTCTTGCATCTTCGTGAATCTTGCTGGACTGCAACTCCAAGCATCCCTCCTTTCTGCGTATACTAAGACTGCTGGGAGCTGCAGTTTCACAACATTTGGAGAGCCAAAAGCCCCCTTCCGTGCCCCAGGGCATAACCACATGCAGAGATGGGCCAGGGGCCATTTTTCACCCCATAGGCTGGACTTTGGTTATCCCTGACCTAGGGGGGTACACAGTTCTTCCCCCACCTTATCTGCTTTTTCTCTTTTTGTACTTTAAGTTACCCACAGTCAACCAACAGCCAACCATGGTCTGAAAATATTACCTGGAAAATTCCAGAAATAAACAATTCATACATTTTAAACTGTGTGCCATTTTAGGTAGTGTGTGACGAAATCTCACACATTCTGCTCTGTCCTGCCTCGGATATGAATCATTCCTTTTTCCAGCGTATCCAGGCTGTATAGGCTACCTGCCTATTAGTCAGATATTAGCTGTCTCAGTTACTAACTTTTCTAACAGTATATTGTTATAATTGTTCCATTTTATTATTATGGTAGTTATGGTTGCTAATCTCTTACCGTGCCTAATTTATAAATCAAACTTTATCATAGATATGTACGCCTAGGGGAAAAAAAACATCATATATAGGCTTCAGTGTTATCCATGGTTTCAGACACCCACTGGGAGTCTTGGAACATATCGTCTGCAGATGGGGTGGGGGGGCTCTGTAATTCTTCCTGTTTTCAGCCAGTCTTGCCACCCACATCACTCACCTGAGCACTGATCCTGGCCACAAGGAAGCTCTTTCGGTTGTCCAGCATTGACTTCTCAAGGAGGCACTCTTGCGCTTGGCCCTACAGAAGGAGGACACAGAAGGAGGAGGAGAAGGGCAACATCAACACAACTTTTCTACAAGACAGCACATTAGAAAAAGCCTTGGGGATGTTCGTCTGACCCCTTGCCATAATAAAAGATGAGCCTCTAAGATGGATCAGAGACCACACAGACCCCCTCTTGCTCATGTTCTCCAGCAACTGGTACGCTGTTGTTTTCTGCTGCTCCAGAGACTAGGACACTAAGCAGCAATGGATTCAAACTACAGGAAAAGAGAGTTCAGAGGTCCAGACTGTGACTGGAGACCCCACCCGTTCTTACCAGCATGAGGTTGATGTTCAGATTAAGGATCTGGTGGCTCATGTCAACGCTGTAGGAATGAGGGAAGTGGTCCCGAAGGTAAGTGAATGCTCCTGCTGCGCACTGGAAATGAGTGCAGGAGACCTTCATGCCCTACGGGATAACAGAGGAGGATGAGCGAAGGGGGAATAAGACCTCAGGGACGCTGACAACAAAGAACAGTACAGCCCTCCCCTGCACTGAACGCTGAAAAACGACAACCGCCCATTTTTTCAAAATGCAGAAGTAGACCTCGGGGTGAAATTTTGAGAATCCATGAAGCCCCTAGAGGGTCTCAATAGCTGAAAATAAGCTCCCACTAATGTGCGATGTCTTTGTGACTCCTTTGTTCATCATCAACGTCTACAGTTAGGTTCAAACTATTGTTTACTATGCAGCTGCCCTGCAGTATTGTAAGATATGTTATATTTCATTGCTAATTGACTTTAGTTGGTCTGCGCTCTTTGGGTCAAGTTGTTCTCTACATATACGCATTTGTAGTGCTTAGCGGCAGCATTTGGTATTACCCTGTTTTGTATTTGTATTGTTCTGTATCGCATTAGCTGGTTGGTTATCAGTCATATTTAACTGCTTTTGGCTATTCTGTGTTCTGTCTCTTCTTTTGTAATATTATTTATTATCATATCCACTTTTTGTGTGATTATTTGAATTCTTCCCTCTCTCCTGCTGTTTCCTAGTTGTTACTTTGCTTGTTTTGAGACCCTCCTACATTTAGAGTTTTATTAATCCGGCACAAGAGAGAAAAAAAAATCAAAGCCAAAAGCCTCACCTCCTCTGACACACGTTTGTCCATTGCCCCGAGCATGGAATGCAAGGCACCTGCAGACAGAAAAAGCAGGCAAGTCTGAAAAACAGTACCCCACCAGACAAACAACAGAAAGACAACACAAGGAGCAATCTTCTGCCAGATCAGACCAGAGCCTGAAAAAGCTGGTTTGGGGAAACAATGTAAAGTATGTGCCTTCAACCCCTTGTTGACTTACAGAAGCCCCATGAATTTCACAGGGTTTTCTTAGACAAGGAATACTGAGAGGTCGTCTGCTACTGCCTCTTCTGTTGTGGCACCCTGGTTACGGAATACCCTTCCTTCAGAGGCCTGATTGTAGCACAGCATTGGTCCTGTCCTAATGCCAGCTCTCAGGTTCTGTGATTCTATGGTTTCATCCTCACAGCCTGGTGTTCTCACTGGCATGCTACCAACATCTGAGTTTGTACTAAGAGAAGCACCCCTTGGGAGAAAAAAAGGCCCAGGAAGATGGACTGTGTACTCCAGCTGGGGTGGATACTGGTGCTATTTGGCAGACTGGACCTCCTCACTATGAGCTGGCGCAGGCTCTGAGATCTTCAGGAGAGGCTCTTCTCTCAGTCCCATCACTGTCACAAGCCTGGTTGGTCTGGCTGTGAGAGAGATCACCAGGTCAGGGCTGCCTCCCTCTTTGCCCAGCGGGCACAAAGGAAAACACTTTCAGCCACCACAGCCAAGATGCTTCCTGCCAGCTTTTGCTGCTTGCAGCCTACAACTGATCTGGGTTTCTTCCTCTAGAAGCCACCATTCCCTCCAGAAGCAAAGACGCACTCACTCATCAAAGCCCAGCAGGCCAAAGGGTCAAAAACAGTTCTTACCTAGATTGTAGAGGATGCAGGCCTGCTCGTACTTGATGTCCTCATGAGTAACTGCTTTGCCAGAAAAGATTTCAGTCCTGTAAACACAGAGGGTTGTTACAGAGGCTGAGGAGATCACTTACCAATACCTGGCCTCTCTGTTTTAGCACTGCTTTGTCCCTGAGTCCAGGAAACCCTCAGCTTTAGTGAGACAGTTTTGCTTGAGGCATGTAGAATTTTTAAACGCCCACGTGGTGCCAAGCTATGTTACTGTCTTGTGTCCATACTGGCAGAGAGTTGGAATAGAAATTAATTAATTAAACAGATAAGCATGCAAGCTATAGAACTACATCTCCACAGACAAACAAGACACAAAGACGCAGGTTTTCCGTTGTCTTAGACACTGTGCCTAGATACTTCTGCTTGAGAAGATTGCAGAATTTTGCTGCCCTGGGCTCCCCTACTCAATTCTTTCTTCCATCCTCTGTTTAGAAGCCTCCAAAGGAGAAGACTCCACCAAACTTCAAGGCAAACTATTCTACTGTCAAACAGCTCTTACTGTCAGGAAGTTCTTCCTAATGTTTAGGTGGAATTTCTTTTCCTGTAATTTGAGTCCCATGCTCTGTGCCTTAAGTCTCCGTAGCCACGGAAAACAAGCTTGCTCCATCCTCCATATGACATCCCTTCAAGTATTTAGACATGACTACCATGTTCCCTCATAACCTTCTCTTTCCCAGGGTAAACACAGCCAGCTCCCTAAGCCACTCCTCACAGGGCATGGTTTTCTGATCACTTTTCTTGTTTCAGAACAGGAAAAGTAGGGAGGGCATGGGATTTTCCAATCCAGTGTGCTTCTGGTTTTGGTGCATATATCAGGCTTGTCAGACGGCAATGCCACCTTCACCATGGTGAGTACGTTCTCACAATCTGTTCTTAATTATGCCCACGGTTTCTCATGCAGCACACTTATCTGACAGATCATATCTGTTCCTGTAAACCTGTTCAGACTCTGAGATCCACAGGAGAGGCCCTTCTCTTGGCCCTCCCACCTTCGTAAGGTAGAGTGGGCGGGAACACCTGAGAGGGCCTTCTCAGTGGCTGTCCGTAGCCTTAAGAACTCCCTCCTTAGTGTGGCTGGAATGGCCCCCTCCTTGCTGTCCTAGATAAGTTTTTAGAATTGAAGGCTTTTAACAGAGGGTTGCAAGTGCTGTATTCTTTTAAACTGTATTGTTTAGCTTCTAAAATATTTTTAGAGTGTACCTTTTTAATATGATTAATAGTTTAATAATTTTTAATGTTGACTTTTTTGTGTTTTTTTTTAACTTGCAGTCTTTTAAATGTGTAAGCCACCTGATGTTCCACGCTTGGGAAGAAGGTGGGATATAAATAAAGCTATTAACAACAACAACAACGACAACTTTCTCTGGCAAACCCTTCCTCCAAGCACAGCTGGCTCACTTCTTCAAGTTTTCTGTGACTAACTGACATTTCTCTTCCTCTCCTTCCTCTTTACTACCAAGTCAAGCCCTCTGCCATTCACCAATGTGCCAACCTTCCCATCTACCTTGGAGCTTCTCTGTGCAAAGGATGCCTCACTCGTGCGTGTTCATGGCATCAGCACCCCTTGCGGGAGTCAAGGAAACTCAATCCCAACTCTGTGGCCTTGCAGCCAGATGAAGGGCTTTGGCGTCCCCAGCTGGCCCCTTCCTCCCTTCCACCTCCACCTGTCTTACCAAGTGATGGGGACGGCAGCTTCATGCTCGGCCCCCATGGGGATGCGGCTCTGCAGGTAGTGTAGCTGCCCAAAGTACTTGCGCAAGATGCTGCACCCTTCGAAATCCCTGGGCACGTTCACAGCATTCTGCAAAAGGAAAGGAGAGCAACAGGACAACATTCCCATGAGGGGTCTCAAGGAAAGAGGATAAGGCACGCAGACACTCTTGCAATGGCATCAAAATCACTGATGACAGCATCAATTATCAATAGGAGCCACGCTGAACAGAGCAGTCAGAGCAGCATCCGTACAATGTGCTTTGTATTTTTAAAATCCTACTTTACAAGCATTGGTTATGATTTTAAAAGCCCTAAACTTGGGGCCAGGCCATCCAAAGCCCTGGAACCTCACAGCCTGTCCACAATTTGAGAACTTTGTGGGAGGGCCCTTCTGGCAAGTTCCCCACCTTCGCTGGGCAAAACTAGTGGGAACACAGGAGACAGGGTCTTCTCTGTGGCTGCTCCCAGACTCGGGAATTCCCTTCCTACAGAGGCTAGGCTAGCTCTCTCCTTGTCATCCTTACATCAGCACCTGAAAACCATCTTATTCTGACATGTTTCAGGTAACTGTTTTTTAATAAGGATAGGACTTCCCATCATGTGCTGTATTACTTTTATTTCTTGTCTTTTTAATGAAATCCATCATCATTTTCTTCCCCATAGAACCAAGACCATCTTCGTGGTCTGAGCTGTCATCCCTCTCCCCCCAACAGTAAGGAGCAGCAGTAGCAATGCCTCCTAGGATTTGACCAATGTGGAGCTTCTAATTGGAATGTGTGTGTTTTTAAAAACTTTTTATGTCTTTTAAATGATTTTATACTGTTTAATGTAAGGATTTTTAATTGTTTTTAAAAGTTTATTACGGTTTTTTTTTAATTGACTGATTTTGGGAGTGCCCTGGTCCCTATCTGGCCAAAAGGAACATACAGACGATATGAATAGATCACAAAATAAGCCACTAACAAGATTCTTCCTTGTATGGGCTTTTACCTGCTATTTCCTATATGCCAATCCGAGAGTACTGAACACTGTCATCATGGGAAACACCAAATAACTCCCCTGACAAACGTCTTCAGCCTGAGCATGTCAAACAGGGAATGCTTGAGTCTGGATCATGAATCAAGCTTCCTACCCACACACAACTCATGAAGTCCTTTCAGCTCCCTGTCCACCTCCGTTTCCCTTCTGAAAGCTCAGTCTGTCCATCAAGAGGTGCTCCCGAGCAGAATGCCTGCTCCCTGCCTGGAATCAGAAGCAGATGCAGGGCCCTCTCTCCATCCCAAGTGCCACTGGCCTAGCCTCAGAGGGAGAGAGGAAGAGGCAGCATTTGTTGGACTTAATCCCATCCCACACTGCCATGCCCTTTCCTTTTGTTTCATGTCTTAATTAGACTGTAAGCCTATGCACAGGAAATTATTTTGCTATTCTTTTACTTCTAAAGCACCACGTACAGTGAAGGCACGATATAAATAAATGATGCTGATGCTGTTGATGCCAAAACCTCTTCTGATGCCATCTCCATGAGGAGTGGAGAAACTCTCACCTGCCTGAGCTGCTCTAGTTTCTTCAGCTCTTCATTGTAGTTCTCTGGATTCTCACCATAATTCTTCAGGACAAACTGGTAGGAGGAAAAAGAGGAAAGATGAGACCCCCTGCCTCTGAGGGAAAGCAGTCAAGCCCTGGCATTCTGGGATAAAAGACTGCCAAAAACCCTGTTGTTCCCCTCATCAGAGAAAGCAGGCTCAGAACTAATCATTTAATTCATTAAAATTTTTCTATCCTGCCCTACTTCTGAAGATCTCAGGGTACCATAGGATGAAATTGATTTAAGTCAATAAACAACAACTTAAAAGATTAAAAATATATTATACCCTACAGCCAAGCCTACAGAATAGGAAATTTAATCTGCCCACCACAGTCCAAAGTTTTACCCTCACAACAACCTGGCCTACAATACCACACAACTCTAAAAGGTACACCAAATGTGAGAGAGCAACCAGGGAGTGGGGCTCATCCAGGCATCTATGTGCCCCCCAAAACAAATTTAAACCCAGATTCCCCCCACTTTAGTTCCAGCCACTGCTCCACGTGAGTGTGGAAAGGCAAGCAAATGGACTGGAAGGCATGAGTACTGTTACTTATTTATGCAATTTATACATCACCTCTAAGCCCACCAGAGCCCTGAGGCAATGTACAAGAAATAAATGTCTATGGGCATCAGCTACTCTTGTGGACCTTTCTATAAGGTTGCTGTGTGAGAAAGTCTGGCCACAGTTAAGAACAGACTGTGACAGCACAGTGAGGGTGGTACTGCCATCTGATAAGAACAATCGACAAACAACAAGAAAGCCAACGCGATTCTCGGTTGCATCCATAGGAGTATGGTGTCTAGATTGAGGGAGGTAATGGTGCCACTCTATTCTGCATTGGTTAGGCCTCATTTGGAATATTGTGTCCAGTTCTGGGCACCTCAATTCAAGAAGGATATCGACAAGCTGGAACGTGTCCAGAGGAAGGCGACCAAAATGGTGAAGGGTCTGGAAGTCATGAAGCCCTATGATGAGCAGCGGCTTAGGGAACTGGGTATGTTTAGTCTGTAGAAGAGAAGGTTAAGAGGGGACATGAAAGCCACGTTTAAATATTTGAAGGGATGTCATGTTGAGGAGGGAGCAGGCTTGTTTCTGCTGCTCCAGAGACTAGGACAAGGAGCAATGGATTCAAGCTGCAGGAAAGGAGATTCCACCTGAACCTCAGGAAGAACCTCCTGATGGTCAGGCCTGTCCGGCAGTGGAATCTGTTGCTGCCTCCATGGAGTGTGGTGGAGTCTCCTTCTTTGGAGGTTTTTAAGCAGAGGCTGGATGGCCATCTGTTGGGAATGCTTTGATGGGTGTTCCTGCATGGTAGGGAATTGGACTTGATGGCCCCTGGGGTCTCTTCCAACTCTATGATTCTATGAATGTGCTGGACTGGAAAATCCCATGGCCTCCCTGCTTTCTCTGCTCTGAAAGAAGAAAGGTGGACAGAAAACCACACCCAATGAGGAGCAGCTTAGGGACATATGTTTAGCCTGGAGAAGAGAAGGTTAAGAGACAACATGATAGCAAGGTTTACATATCTGAAGGGAAGTCACATGGAGGATGGGACAAGCCTGTTTTCTGCTGCTCCAGAGACTAGGACCCTGTGGAGCAATGGTTTCAAACTACAGGAAAACGGATTCCACATAAACGTTAAGAAGAACTTCCTAGTGATAAGATTAGTTTGAGAGTGGAATCCGCTGCTGCCTGGAAGTGCAGTGGAGTCTCCTTCTCTGGAGGTTTTTCAACAGAGGCTAGATGGACATCTGTTATAGGGAGTGCTTTGATTATGGCTTCCTGCATGTCTGAATGGGGCTGGACTGGATGGCCCTCGAGATCTCTTCCAAGTCTAGGATTCTATAGAAAGCTGATGTTCCTTGAGGACTGTGGGCTACTATCCTGACGTGACCCAAACACACCATTCTTTTGCCACCTTTTTCTTTGGCTGGCCACCAAAATTGGGAAGAGGGTAGCTAGCAAGACCAGGAAAACATTGTAAATCACAGAGGGAAAGATGCTCTTCTAGGAGAAACCAACAAAAACTAACATCTCCAAGAGACACAGGCATCCAACCCCCAGTGAAGGCTAGTCAGGCTTGGGGTGATGATGTCATTCTCTCTCCCTCCTCAGAACAGTTTCTCTGGGATTAAGAAAAGCCTGTTTTGCCTACTGCCCAATTCTTGAGATGGCAACTAGCCAGCAAGGCAGCTTATGGGGCTCAACTCAAAAGGAAAACTGAGGGAGCAGAGCTTGACCTGGTAACCATCAGCCCAGCATGCCTCCTGAAAGGAGGAATCTCAGCAACAGATGAAGCTTATGGGCAACTACTGTGTGCCATCTTTTGGCCCAGAGCTAGGAAATTCTGTTTTTGGAATATAATTTCCAGAACTCTCCTCCCGGTCATAATGCCTAGTTGTGGTCCTGAAAAGTGTCATGTTTCCAAGCTCTGTTACATTCTTATATCAGAATTCTTGGGAGCAGTTAGCAAGAAACAGAAATGGAGGGCAAACTAAGAGAACTCCTGTAAAATTCCAACTATGTGAAAATGCTCTCTGGAGAAGTGAGACCCCAGGGGTGCATGCAGCTCCCAAGCCTGTCTTAATGAATCTCAACTCCTCCAAAGTTGCTAGACCTCCCTTTTCATTGTTGTTTGACTTCAAGTTGTTTCCAACTGACTGTGACCCTAAGAGGAATCTATCATGGGGTTTTCTGGGTAGAGGGAGCTTCTTTTTTGCCTTCCTCAGAGGCTGAGAGACTGTCACTTACTCCAGGTCACCCAATCAGTTTCCATGGCCCAGTGAGGATTTGAACTCTGCCCTCCAGTCTCGCAATCCAATGCTCAAACCACCACACCATGTTGGCCTCTTTTTTTTACAGCCCCCCAAAAGCAGCAAGTAAAAAGGAGAGGTCATTCATCTTTTACCTAAATTGCAGAGCTAGCACTGCTCAGTTTGACATTTCCAAAATGCCTGTTTTTCAAAACCAAAAGTGGACATTTGGCCACTACCAGGTTTCTGGGTTTTGACGTTTTGGCATGTCCACGTGGACCCCACAGAGCATCAAGGGGCAGAACACTGGTCCCTGGACTTGGAAAAAAAATAGTCCACTCCATTTAAGAGGTATTATGGATTATTTAAGTGGCACGTAAAAATTTCAAGGAATGCCAGATTTAGGGTCTGCCCACAGGCTTCCAATCTCATATCCTCTCTCCCCCTCTCAGCCTTCCCCAAGCTGACAGAATTTCTACCCTATCCATTCTCCATCTCTCCTGCCTAGTGCCTTCCTCTCTCACACACCCTCTCATCTTCTATGATAAGAACAAGCAACGTAACACGCCACTTCCTTATTGCCTTCCATCACACTGCCATCGTCAGCAGACTGTGACTCAGCCGGTTTCTTGAACAGAAGTGACAAAGTGAGAGAGGTTCAGCCAACGCTGGCCAGCAGACGTTTCTGGCATTTTATTCCTCAAACCATTTTTAGCTATCACCTTTATTATCAAACTGCTGTTGCCGCTGAAGATGCTCCCACAGGAATCTGCCAGGAGAGTGATGCAGGTAGATAAACAGTATGAATGAATGAAAAGTAAAGACCACCCAGAGCACTGCGGTTTCTGAAGAAATGCTGGGAACGTCACTGTTTACAGCCAATATGATTGAAATGGGATCTTGCATTTTAAATTGTATTTCATGTTTTGAGACTTAAAACATGAGCCTATAGAATCAGAAACTGTGAAATCGTGCAACCTGGATAGGGCAGGGAAAACCAAAGAATGATCCATGAGGAACATTTCCTACCAAGTCCCACTGAGATTAGAAGAAAACTGCAAGAGGTGCATTTGCTTAGCCGCTGCCACTGATTTTGGTGAAACTTGTATAATTCCCCAAAAGTCTATAACACTATTTTTATTTAAAGGCTCTTGTTTTGTAACAGCCAACTCATGATTTTGAATTTCAGCAAAACTGGAAACACCCAGACTTTTCACTCTCCCTGCACGATCCCAAATGGGAATACTGTGTGGAAACCTGTACAAAACACCAAGGCAGCAATGTTATCGATGCTTACCTATGAGCAAGCCCCATCAGTCTGGCCTTACTCTCAAGTAAACATCCACAGGATTGAGCCATGTGTATTTAAAAAGCAATTTAAGACATACATTCTAAAGTGATTTGCTGAGTCCAGTCATATAGCCTCCAAGCTGATCCATGTGTCCACAGACTTAAATCCCAACAACTGCACCCGGATTTCCTTGAGAGTAAATATGCTTAGGCTGCAGGCTTAATCCTCTTTGCCTCTGGTCCAAACATATTTTTCCTTGACATAGTCACTACTCAGCAGCAGATCACGTATCTTGCATGTCTGCAACACGTCTGTTAATATGAAGACACCTTCCAGGGCTCCCTCCCAAAAGCACTCCTCCTATTAGCATCCAAACACTTTAAAGTCGCAAAAACAGAGGAGAGGATGTGACAATGGAAGAAGATGGCCCTAAGGTGAGCGGCCATGCCAAAATCCACGCTGCAAAGAAACAGACTTCATGTGTTTTGTTTTGAAATTTCTGCCTCCCAGAACCAGGGATGCTGCTTCAATGCTCCAAGAGAGAAGATCTGCTCACTGGGGGGGCTGCTTTTCCTAATGTACCACCGACTGCAGAGGTGGGGATCAGGAAGCCCTCTGGATGTGGCTGAACTACCACTCCCATTATCCCCCATCACTGGCTCTGCTGGCTAGAGCTGCTGGGAGCTACAGTCCGACAACACCTGGAGGGCCTGCAGAGAGGGAGAGGGCAGGTGGGTGGACAGAAATGGGATGGCATGGTATCATAGCCTAGCCTTACACCGTCAGTTGAGCCTGGGAAGGGAACTGTTGGCAGCTGAGTTTTCACATATAATTCAGACCCAGGCATCTGCAAGAAACACAGAGAAGCGTGGAGGTGTGCCCTGTCATGCCTTGGGGAAATGCAAGCAACCTATAAAAGGCTGAGTCAGGAGCTGAGTGAGCAGTGGAGTGTCAAAAATAAAGGCCCAGAAAACATCCACACCATCTCCCTTCTCTTCAGCCACCCCCTCCATGCCTGCCGGCATGTCTCACAAACTGTCTCCTTCTTTACTAGCACTAAAAGGCTTCTCTCTTCAGAACCCTGGGGAATGTCCCTTTTTTGGATGACAATTCCCAGAACCCCTAGCCAGTGTGGCCATGCTGTCTGGGGGAATTCTGGAAACTGCCAACCATAATAATATATTATTCAGGCTCTTTTTCCCCCCACTGCATTTCAGCAATGCAATGCTGAGTGTAGAACATTCCTATTCAGAAATTAGCTTCCAGATTCCCCCCCAGTGTGCTTGGGATTCTCACAGAGAATCCACTGTCTTCCAAGGGATTCTGCTCTACAATAGCTCTTACAGGCAGGAGTGTCTTCCTAATGTTTAGGTGGAACTTCCTTTCTTGTAATTTGAATCCACTGGTTCACATCCTGATCTTTGGAGCAGCAAAAAACAAGCTGGTTCCATTTTCTTCAGATACTTTTTCAAAACTATAAGGATAAAATGGCCAAGGGACATGATAGAAGTATATCAAACCATCCCTGGTGTAGAGAAAGGGGAGAGCAAGAACTTTTTCTCTTGGCCTTACATTACTAGAACCCAGGGCCATCCAATAAAAATAAAAGTGTATGGGGCTGGAGGATTGAGGATTGATTATGAATATAGAATATGTTATGTCTTTTCAACTATCTGAGTATTTAAGGAACCAAACTATCATTAATCATAATAGCTTTTTTTAATAAAGACCAGTTTTACAAAGTTTTTCCCTCTGAAAAGGTAGATTGGCTGGTGTTCCTTACATCCCAAATTTATGACCCTGCAATAACCAGGAAGTAGAATCCATGAAGCTCATTCTTTTGTACTGTGGATTCTACAAGCAGGATTGACAACATATGGTCAATCCATTATTGGCAAATCTACCAGTATAATTGGCCCAATTTTATACCAAATTCTTATTAGAAGATAAGAATCCCAGTGTGACCTTGGTCATTGCCAAGTTTTTGTCTGAGGCAGTCAGGATTAGAGAATGGCTAACTCCTCTATTAGTGGAAAACATCTGAAGTAAGTTCTGCCTGTAGGACTTGACCCAATGGCTCCTTGTGCTTTTAATTTATCTTGCATGTTATTAATTTGAACTTGCTGGGTCTATGGACTATAACAAAGAATTACTGTTGTTGTTGCTGACCACCAACAAATACCAAGTGCTGTAGGCTTTCAGAGGAAGGAACTGGCAAAACCAGCTCCTTGCCCAAGAAAACCCTATGAAATCCATGAGGTCACCCTAAGCCAACAGTCAAATTGAAGGCGCACACAGACCCACAAGTTATGCTTCCCAGTACGAGTGATGGTATATGTTGGGGGGAGGAGAGCTGTTGTACTGCAATTAACCATGTTAGTTGGCCTAAGCACAGGGCATGAACTTTCACTTATTCTTCTAAGGAGACAAACACTGACAAGCCCTAGTGCTCACAGGAAAAGACTAATGAATGTGCTGTTCAGCTTGTTTCTGTTTCTCAAAATCTCTTGCTTAGCCAATACGAGCAGTCAAGACAACATCTGAGAAATTGTGAGAAGTTTGGAAAGTGTCTGAATATAACATTTAAACCAGCTGTGCTAAGCCAGACAACACTATTTAGAACACTAGAAAAATTTCCAGTTCTATGTTTTTCCAGAAAATCCACATCACTGCCCAATAAAGGTGCTGAAGAACATGAGTGGGAACTGAAGTTGCTCTCACGTCCTGTTGGTGGGCCTTTCGTTGGTACTTTTGGTTGGCTGCTGTGGGAACAGATTATTAGACTAGATAAGCCTCTGGTCTGGTCTGGCTTTGGGGCCCTCCTAACCTTCTTAATGACGATTCCTCCAACCTGTGTGCCTTCTTGGCTACTGAGGGAAGAAGAGGTCACTTGCCTCAGCATTTACTCTTGCCTCCCTCTCCTCACCACAGTTTGAGACCCACTGCCTCAGCACCCTTTAGTCAGTCGCCCTGCTGCACTGACAACTACGGAAGGAAAATAACGGATCCCCCCCCCCTTTCAAGCCAAGGTTACCGGCGAGGCCATGTCAAACACTCCCACTACAGTGGAGTGGACAACTTCAATGAATCCATGGGCCAATTTTTTCTTCCTGGAATCCTCCAGGGGCCACAAGGGCTACCCAAAATACAAAAACACAGCAAAATATGGCAATGGCTTGAGGATGGGCTTTATTTTTAAAAAAACAGATTTTAAAAATGTTAAATAGGGCAGTAGAAAAGGGGTTTTTGACCTGTTTCAAAGCTGAACTACCACTCCTTGTGGTTTCCAGAAGTGGCAATTCCCTTTTCTTTTTTGGGCCAGGAAAAATGGCATCTGGAGCCTCTTGAGGGGTCAAGGGTCATAGAAACAATCTTGGGGGGCCACACGTGATCCACCAGAACAACAGGACCGGAAGGCACCTGTATTCTAACTGGATATGGAGCACAAGGCCTGTTCTCAGCACACGGTCTCAGAAAAAGGTTTATATGCAGGTCAGCGTTTCACTCCAAGACTGCCAATTGCCAATTTATCTAACTATGTAAAAGAAAAGAAAACAATCAACAGATGCAGATATTTTAAAGACTGAAAACAATGAACATCACATAAGTACAAAATAAGTACACTCCATCTTCACCAGAGCACCAATCTATCAGTAAAAAGGGAGAACTTTCCAGGCTTGGTATTACAGAACGTGAGACGGGTATGGACACGGAAAAATCCCCAAATCATCCCGGCTAGACTTCTTTTTCAATTTTGGACTTTTCCGCTCCCACCCCACTCCCAATCCCATCCAAATATTGTCTCATTCTGGAGAAAAATGAATTTATAATCATTAGTATTTTGTGACGCCTGTCCTAATGAAGAGTCCCGGAGCACCTCAAAGCTTGCCCTTTTAAATGACAGTTCAGTATTCCAGTGAAGGCATTCTTCTTCCCCGGTCCTGATTTTTGATTTTGTCAGCAGGGCCACACACGGCTGTGCTAATTTTTTTTTAAAAAAGGGTGCACATGCCCTTTTCTAGCCCCACTCGACTTCTGCCCCACTGTACATAAGCCAGCCCAACTAACTCTGTCCAACTCACCCCCCCGAAATCAGCCCCAGACCTCAACAGAACCGCCCCCCCGGGGGGTTCCTGTCCCGCTCACCCCAAATCCTCTCAACCCTCTCAGGGGTCTCAGTTCTCCCAGAACCTCCTGCCCGTCCGCTTTCCCAGAGCCGCCCATTAAATCTCCCCTCAGACCTCCCCCCACCACCACGCCTTCCCACAGGGAGGGCTCCCCAACTACCTGCCCCCCAAATCAGCCCCCCCAGGGTCCCTCAGGCCTCTCGCCCCACAGCTTTCCAACAAGGGGCCTCATCCTCCCCACTGCAACCCCAAAACCTGTTCCCTCGAAATTAGCCCCTCGGGCTGCCCCCGCCCCCTCCCCACTGACCCCAAAACCACTCCCCTTTCAGTCTTCCCACACCCCATCTCTTCCAGAGGGAGAGTCCTCCCCCCCCACAAAAGCGTTACTCCCCCAGCCCCTCAGGCTTCCTCGCCCCACAGCTCTGCCTCCCCGCAGCGGGGTCCCTCCCCACCCACCCCTTAATCAACCCTCCCCCGGCCTCCTACCTCCCAGAACTTCCCCGCAGCCCCCCACCAACGCCCCTCATAGCTTCCGCTACTGCAGCCCCACAAATCCTCGACCTCGCCCCCCAAGACGCCCCTCAAGCCGAGCGGCCCCCCTCCTCGGCCCTTCGGCCCCTCCCCCCTCAGGGGACTACTTCTTCTGCCGCCGCCGCCGCCTCTCCCCGGCGAGGAAAAAGCCCAGTCCCGGGCCTCACCTTCTTGACGGCCTGGTGGAAGCCGAAGTCGCCCGCCTCCTTGAGGTCCAGCCAGATCATGGGCATGCGGGGCACGGCCTCCATCCCGCCGGCCCGCCTCGGTCCCTCGCCTCATACACCCCCCGGGGCGGCGGCGGCGGAGGGAGAAAGGGAGGAAAAGGTCCCTCAGAGACAACCGCCGCGCCAGGCCGCTTCCGGACGGAGCCGAACGCGAGCCGAGTCCTGCCGAACCCAGGCCGGTCCAGGGCTGGTCAGCCAACCTATCGATTAGTCACTGCCCCGCCCACTCCCCCGCCGGAAGCTCGTGGACTGGGTGCCGCGATGCATGCCGGGAAGTGGAGTTCCTTCGCTGGCGTGTTCTCCTATTTTATCTGTGTGCTAGAAGGGAGTGATTCTTCTCTATTAACCGGTTTTTTTTTTTATTATTATTATTATTATTATTATTATTATTATTATTATTATTATTATTATTCTGTTGTCATCTTACTTTACTCATGGTTTTGTATTGTGTAGAAAGTAGAGAATACTTTTTTTATCTTATCTTTTTTATTCATCTTTTTAAACCACTTTTTTTAATTTATATTTTTTATCACAGTATATACTTATTATTGGACTTATTATTCTACTGAAATGAAATACAGAAATATACCAAATTCATCATTAAATATACAAATAAATCAAGAAACAAGAATATGCAAAATATAATAAAAAGTGGTTTAAAAAGAAACAATAATAATAACATATTATTTGTTTTTTTAAACCACTTTTTATTATATTTTGCATTATTATGATTATATGTTAGTCTTCTATTTTATTATAAGTCTCTTGCTATTGTAAACTTTCTATTATTCTATTTATTATTTTTGTTCTTGTTCAATTTTTGACTTTTTATTATGAATAAATAAATATAATGATAAAATGGGTTATAATAGAAAGAGAAGACAAAAATTGAACAAGAACAAAAATAAATATTAATAAATATAAATAATAGAAGGGGTCATATTTGTTGCTATTATATATTTGTTTCTCTCACAAGCCCCTTTTAATTATTGTATTTTATTATATCATTGTTGTTTGGGGGTTCAACTGCTTTTTTTTAGGAGGCGGGGAACAGCCAAAATCCTGGCATATTGGTTTTGTATAGTACATCATAGAGATGTAAAATTTCCAGAAATTTTGAAGCCATGGGAAAAAAAAAAAATTTTCTGTTTTTTTTTTCAAAATGGAAATTTTTGGAAAAATTGGAAAAATGCAACATTAGCACTTTTTACAGATTGAAAGTCACTCTGTTACTTTAGGAACATAAATATGACTATGTACAATTAGATTTGGCATAAAATTATCACAATCGGTATATTAAAAAGACAGTGTATTCAATCAGTGGTTACAAATGGAATTTTTTTTTATTTTTAATTTTTATTTGTAACAAATGGCCCCTCCCTAAACTGCAAACCCCAGGATCCCATAGGATGTTGAAAGTGGAATAATAGCACTATAACCGGCTAGTGCGGACATGGCCTAGGTGAGGCTGAGAGCCTGGAGCTCAGGGCTGGGCCAAGTGTGGCCCACCGGCCACATGTGCCCCTTGGGTGGTCCCATTTTGTGGCCCCTGAACCCCCAAGCTCCAGACCCCCACTTTTTGCACCCAAGAACTGCCCAAAGTGGCTCAAAAACCACAACCACCCAACCTCTTCACATACTTCTAAAGCTTAAAAAACCCCAAACCAGTCAAAAATTGGCCAAAAATGAAAGCGATGACAACGAAACCTCGGTGGGTCGCCACGGGGGTCAAAGATGGCCCCACCATCACCACCGCCTCCTCTTCCGCTGCTCTCCCCCCTTGCCGCGGCCTCCCGTCACCACCTTCTGCGCCTGGCGTCAGAGTCACGTTCCCCTTCCGATGCCACTGGACTGCAACTCCCATCGTTCCTCATCCCTGACTGTGTTACCCAAGGTTCCTGGGAGTTGTTGGAAGGCCTCCCGACAGCCGTTTTCTTCTGCGGTTCTTCTCAAAATGGCGGCAGTCTCCGGAGCTGACACTGTGCAAACCCACCTGAGCTCTCCCGGTCTCAGAACGGGGATCGGACAAGCTGTCTTTTGGCGACCTACAGCCGGATGAGGGATTCTGGGAGTCGCCGGCCTCCCCGAGTGCCACCATTTTGCCTGTTGGGGCGGGGCCGGTGGCGGCAGGAGGGGGAGCCTCGTCGGCCGGAGGCCTGGGCCCACGCCCGCTCCCTCCGGTGGTACCCGCACCCCGGCATCCGTGTCCGGCAGTCCAAGTGATGCTTCACTGGCATCGTTCGAACGTCGTGCGTGTGAAGTTTCCTGCTTCTCGGTCGCTAAGCAAGACTGGCGAGTTTGTCGTTGCTGCGGGAGGCGGCGGCTTGCCGTACGCACTCCTTCCGTGTGGAGGGGGCTCACGTCCCCCCCGTTATTATATCCACCCCGCAGAGGTAGCAGAGAAGGGCGGGCTTCGATTCCTCATCACCCCCGTACAGAGAGGTGGCTGAAGCGCCCAGATCTCTTCCTGAAATAAGACGACCGCAAGGACGGCAGAGATGCGCGAGCTGAAACCTTGAAGCATCGTAACGGTGTATGAATAGTGCCCCTGCGAAGCGATCCGGTGTGGCGTAGCGGTTTGAGGACTGAACTATGACCCTGGAGACTAGGATTCTAATCCCTGCTCCGCCATAGAAGCCCGCAGGGGAACCTTGGGCAAGTCGCACTCTCTCAGCCTTGGGAGAAGGTAAACCTCCTCTGAACAAATCTTGCCGAGGAAGCTCCGTGGTAGGGTTGCCTGAGGGTTGCCGTAAGTCGGAAACAAGTGGAAAACGCGCGACAACAACAAGCGTCTCTATCCTGCCGTGAAGGCTGCGTTAAGCAGCCCTGGCCAGGAAGGGGAAATAAAGAGCACTTTAAACTCTCCTGGGCTCAGAAGTTTGACACATACATTGCAATAGGGGGAGATATACATTTTTGAATAGCCTGGACATGCTTTGTGGCTAATTGCCATCCAGCTGGCTTTGAATGTGGCGATCTTTGGAACAAGAGATCTCCTGGAGTCCTGCTCATCAACAATCCTGCTCATGTCTTGCAAAGTTGGAGCAGCTGGAGCTTCCTTGGTGGAACCTATCCACTGCTAATGCGGTTTCTCTCTTTTCCTCCTGCTTTCTACTTTACCAAGCATCGCTGGATTTTTTTTATACTGAGTCATATTGCCAAACCTCGGTCATTTTGTCTTCTAGGGAATGTTCAGGCTTGATTTGCTCACGGACCCGTTTCGTTCTCTTTTTGCCCGTCCGTGGGATCCGCAGAACGCTCGGCATCACATTTCAAATGAGCCGATTATCAGCTTTCTTCACTGCCCAGCTTTCAGGATTCTATGGAGAAAAACTGCTTTTGGGAAATCCCTTGCTACTCCCAAATACCTCCATTTCCTTCCGCAGTTTCTCTCAAAATGGCGACACAAAGTGATGTGCCATTTTGAGAGAGACTGTGGAGAGAGGTACTTGGGTTTGCTGTGTGAGGGCGTGCATGGCCTGTGGGTAAGTTTGGGGGGTGGGATTGGCCCTTGGACCCCACTGCATTGTCTACCTGGGTTTTGAACACCACCGGCCTTTGGGGGAGTTGCCAGGGCAGGTTTGGCTCCAACGAGCTCTCCAAGGTGCTGAACCTGTTTTGGCTGTAGTTCGTCCAGCAGCTGGGCTAAAAGTGCTTTAAAATCTGGAATAAAAGCTAGAATGAACTACCTACCCGAGCCAAGAGAAAGGAATCGTGGAATGTTACAGTTGGAGAAGACCCCAAGAGCCATCCAGTCCAGCCCCATTCTGCCACACAGGAAGACACCATGAGAGATAAATATTTGAAAGGATGCCATATGGGAGATGGGGAAGTCTGTTTTCTGCTGCCTTGGAGACTAGGACACAAAGCAATGGCTTCAAACTACAGGAAAAGAGGTTCCACCTAAACCTTAGGAAGAACTTCCCGATGGTCAGAGCAGTTGGACAGTGGAGTGTGCCTCCGTGGAGTGTGGTGGAGTCTCCTCTTTCTTTGGAGGTTTTTAAAGAGAGACCAGATGGCCATCTTTTGGGAGTGCTTTGATGGTGTCTTCCCATGTGGCAGAAGGAGGTTGGACTGGATGGCCTCGAGGGTCTCTTCCAACTCTAGGATTCTAGGATTCTACACAGGATAGACTCATTCATGGAGCCCATGTGGTCTGGTGGTTGTGCTACAGACCCTGGAGACCAGGCTTCAGTTCCCTGCCATGGAAACCCACTGGGGGACCTTAGATTCCTCACACACACTCAGCTCCCAGAAACCCCCGTGATAGGTTCACCTTAGAGTTGTCATAAATTGGAAAGGACTTGAAGGCACATAACGAAAACATCAGAGTCAGTCGAGGAAGGCACGTCCCTCAATCTGCAAGACCTGAGCAGAGCTGTTGATGATGGGGTGATTTCGAGGTCAAGTCTGGTTAAGTTGAAGTTGACTTGCGAGCAAATGAAAACACACAGCAACCCCCAGATCTAACCACTACCCCATGCTGGTATATGCTGCCACATCTCAGTGGTCTGTTATTCTTCCCTACAGAGTTTTCTGACTGTTGGGAAATTGTTTTTCAACCTGGGAATGAATGGTCCTCTCTCTCTCATAGAATCATAGGGTCACAGAGTTGGAAGAAGCCCCAGAGGCCATCGAGTCCAACCCCCTGCTATGCAGGAACACCCATCAAAGCATTCCCAACAGGTGGCCATCCGGCCTCTGCTTAAAAACCTCCAAAGAGGGAGGAGACTCCACCACACTCCATGGAGACAGCGTATTCCACTGCCGCACAGCTCTGACCGTCAGGAAGTTCTTCCTGAGATTCAGGTGGAATCTCCTTTCCTGCAGCTTGAATCCATTGCTCCTTGTCCTGGTCTCTGGAACAGCAGAAAACAAGCCCGCTCCCTCCTCGACATGGCACCCCTTCAAATATTTAAACATGGCTATCAGGTCCCCTCTTAACCTTCTCTTCTGCAGACTAAACATACCCAGCTCCCTAAGCTGTTCTTCATAGGGCATGGCTTCCAGACCCTTCACCATTTTGATCGCCCTCCTCCGGACACATTCCAGCTTGTCCATATCTTTCTTGAATTGAGGTGCCCAGAACTGGACACAGGATTCCAAATGAGGCCTAACCAATGCAGAGTAGACTGATACCATTACCTCCCTCAATCTAGACACCATACTCCTATTGATGCAACCGAGAATCACGCTGGCTTTCTTTGTTGCCGCATCACACTGCTGACTCATGTTCAGCTTGTGATCTACCAAGATTTCTAGATCCTTTTCACATGGACTGCTATCCAGCCACGCGTCCCCCATCCTATACTTGTGACTTTCATTTTTTCTGCCCAAGTGCAGGACCCTACTTTTCTCTCTGTTGAAATTCATTTTGTTAGCTTTGGCCCAGCTCTCCCATCTGTCAAGGTCGTATTGAAAGTTGATCCTGTCCTCTGGTGTGTTAGCAACCCCTCCCAGTTTGGAATCATTGGCAAATTTGATCAGCATGCCCTGCACTTCCTCATCCAAGTCATGGATGAAGATGTTGAATAGCCCTGGGCCCAGGACAGAACCCTGAGGCGTCTCTCTCTCCTTCTCTCTCTTTATGGTCCCATCATCCACATGAGGTCTGCAGGGACCACCGGTTCTCAGCCGAGCCGTCTTTTCCTTTCTCCTGTGCAATTATCCACATGACCCGCCTGCGCGCTGTTATGCAAGATGCTCTGAGCCTCCAACGTGTCCTTTAAAAGATATCTCTATTTTTAAAAAGTGCAGTTGGGTTTTTATTTGTTTGTTTGTCTGTGTAGTCAGCCCCCTGCCTTCCCTTTCTTCTCCCCGCTGACAAAAGCACCACCAGAATAGCAAACTGAAAACAGGGTAGAACCTATTTTTAATGTGGATGGAACCCAAAAACTGTTAATTGCCTTCAAAACGTCAGCTCCCTGCTACGGAGTGGTCTTCATCCGTCTCCCATGACCTGGCACTCCCTTCAGGTGTGTTGGACTCTAACACCCATCTGGCCAGCCATGAAGGCTGGTGCAGTCCAGAACTGCTGCTGCTGCTGCTGCTGCTATCATCATCATCATCATCATCATTATTATTATTTGCCCAAAGCAGCTTCTAGAACAATTACACTTACAAACTGTAATTACCATTGCAAAAACCAACCATATGAAACAGCCCAAAACCATTACAAAACCGCACAAAAATTAAATAAATAAATAGAACATCTCCTTAAGTAAAGAGTTCCCCTGCACCCGCCTAGCGTACTGAGGCCCAGTACCGCATATTACGTGCGTATGTGCCTTCGAGTCGCCTGCTGACTCATGGTGACCCCATCAATTTCCCAGGGGGGTTTCCTAGGCAAGGAACTCGCAGGAGTGATTTTGCCAGTCCCTTCCTTTGAAACATAGCCTACGGGCACCCGGTGCTCCCGGACGGTCTCCCATCCGAGGACCGGCCAGGCTTGGCTTCCCAGAAGATCGGGGGGGGGGGTGGGAGTCTGGCGCCTCCACGGGAAAGACCCCCATTCCGGCTGGAAAAGCGGGCGGCAGTTCGGGCGCTGGGGCGGCAGGGGGCGCGCGGGAGCGCAGACGGCGCTGCCCAGCGCGAACAGCCGCCTCCTCTCCCGGCGCCTCGCCGTTCCCTCCTCCCTCCCTCCCTCCCTCCCTCCCTCCCTCCCTCCGTCCGCGAGCATCCCCGTCTCCCGGCCGCCCCCTCCCCTCCGCTCCCCTCCCCTCCCGGGCTCCTCCCCCTCCCGCGCCCCCCGCCTCCCGCCCGGCGCCTCCCCGCATCCCCATCGGCTGCCGCGCAGACGGGCGGCGCGTCCCCAGGACGGCACCGGCAGGCGCGGAGCGGGAGCCGGAGCGGAGCGGACGGGGCCCCCCGACGCCCCTCCGGAGGAGAGGTCCCCCTCCCGCCCGGGCCGCCCGGCTGAGCGGCCCTTCGAAGCCCCGGGCTCTCCGCTGCGGCCGCCCGGGGGCCAGGGCTCCGCGTCTGGCGCCCAGGCCGGGCGCACCTGCCGGGCCCCTACCGGCTGGGGGGGGGGCTGGGTTCTTGCCCCCTCTCCCCGGGGGCGGAGGGGGACTGCTCCCCGGACGCGGGAGGGCTGCTCCGGGCTCCCTCCGGCGACGCCGCTCCCACCCCGGACGGGCGGACCGACGGGCGCCCCCAGCCCAGCCCGGCGCAGCGCAGCGCATCCCGGCGCCGGAGCTCGGAGCATCCCCGACGGAGGCCCGGGAGGGGGACCCCAGGACCGGCCCCCCTCCTCTGCACCCCCCCAGGAAAGAGGGCCCGGCTCCCCGGGCGGAGGGCGGACCGGCGGCACCGGAGAGGGGCGGCGGAGCGGAACGGGCGGGGGGCATTCCCCCCGGGGGGCTCTTTCGAAAAAGGGGCTCCGGGATGCGGCGGAGGCGCCTTTAGAGGCGGCGGCGGCGGGAGGTCGGGGGAGAAGCCGGCGCGGGGGCGGAAGGCGGCGGCGGCGGCGGCGGCGCTGCTGGGGGGTCTCAGGATGGCGACCCCCGAGGGGAGTCGCCGGAGGAGAGGCCCCGCGGGGCCGGAAGCCTGACGCCCTGAAGCCAGGGAGGGCGGGAGGGAAAGGGACCAGAGGAGGGCATCCAAGGGAGGGAAGATCCTGATTTGCGCCCGCGGAGGTTCCGCGGCCCCCCCCCCCCCGCTGCAGCAAGGACCCGGCCGCCGCCGCCACCGCCGCCGCCCCTCGTGCGGCCCCCCCCCGGTCGCCGGGGTTTCCCGGCGTCGGCGGGTTTCCTGCTCGCCCCCCCCCCCGCGCCAGGCAGCGCGCCAGCCCTTTGCGAGGCGAGCGCCCCCTCCAGGCGGCTTCCCCGCGCCCCACCATGGCGCAGGGGGTCCCCCCTCCGGAGGCCCCCCGGGGGCCCTGAGTCGCCCTCTCGGCAGCCCCCGGAGACTCCCCGCCCGTGGGGGCGCCCTAGCCCTTGGGGGCAAAGGGGAGGAGGAACCGAAGGGCCCCGGGGCAGGGTGCGGGGACCCCCGGGGAGCCTTGGCCCTCCAGACGCCTCAAAGCTCTCCTTGTGAGGTTCCCCGGGTGGCGTCCGGCTGATCCCTGACCCCTAAGCTGGGTATTTCTGATCCGGGAGAGCCCTCTGTAATTCATGGGGTTGCGGCTGCCGTAAATCAACGGGCGGCTCGAATCCCCGCAATCCGAGACGAATCGAGGGCGCCGTTTGGCTTACGCTAGCCGGAGCTTGCCGGGTGGGCTTACCTGGCCGTCGCCGTCTGCCCTGTGCCTGGCCCGGCCGAGATGGTGGGGCCCTGAGAGACGTTTCCCCTGCCCGTACGTCGCCTCCCGCTGGCCGCGGGGTAGAATCAGCGGCCCCCCCGGGCTCGCTTTGACTCGGCCGCCGACGCCGCCAAACGGACTCCATCCCCCGGACCGCAGCCCGACCCCCTTTTCCTCCCCTCCCCTCCGCCACGACCATGGGCACCGTCCTGTCCCTCTCTCCGGGCACCCGGAAGGCCAGCCTCTACGACGACGGGTCCTCCGGCTCCCCGGCCCGCTACCCGGGCCTGGCTGGCGCCAAGGGCGGGAGCGGCGGGGGCCAGAAGGCCGACAAGACCCTCAAGCGCCACTCCATCTTCATCCCGGCCTTGACCTGGAAGCGGCTGGTGGCGTCCACCAAGAAGAAGGGCTCCCGGGCGGGCAAAGGCTCGTCCTATAACAACCACAACAACTACCACCCGCACCAGGGCGCCAAGGACGTGGCCCACCTCAACCACGAGAACGTCAAGAAGTCCCTCTCGTGCGCCAACCTCGCCGGCTTCGACGGGGGCGGGCAGCAGCCCCCGGCGCCCCTCAGCGCCAAGCGCGTCTCCGCCACCTCCGTCTCCTCGCTCAAGCCCGGCGGCGTCGGGGGCACCTCCTCCTCGTCCCCCCGCCGGGTGATCGTCCAGGCCTCCACCAGCGAGCTGCTGAAGTGCCTGGGGGAGTTCCTGTGCCGCCGCTGCTACCGCCTCAAGCACCTCTCGCCCACGGAGCCCATCCTCTGGCTGCGGAGCGTGGACCGCTCGCTCCTCCTGCAGGGCTGGCAGGACCAGGCGTTCGTCACCCCCGCCAACGTGGTCTTCGTCTACCTCCTCTGCCGGGAGATGATCGACGGGGACGCCGTGGGGGGCGAGCACGAGCTCCAGGCCGCCCTCCTCACCTGCCTCTACCTGTCCTACTCCTACATGGGCAACGAGATCTCCTACCCGCTCAAGCCCTTCCTGGTGGAGGCCTCCAAGGACGCCTTCTGGAACCGCTGCCTTCGCGTCATCGAAGCCATGAGTGCCAAGATGCTCCGGATCAACGCCGACCCGCACTACTTCACCCAGGTCTTCGCCGACCTCAAGAACGAAGGCGACGGAGGGGTCCGGGAGGACTTTGCCGCCCGGGTCTTGGACCGGTGACTGGGTTTTTTGCTGCCTGGATCTTGGACCGGTAACTAGGTTTTCTCCGCCAGGTCTGGGACCAGTGACTGGGTTTCCCTGCCCAGTTCTTGAACCGGTAGCTGAGTTTTCAGTGCGGGACCCAGGGAATCTGGTGGGATCTATTTGGTGCAATTCTTAAGTGGCATCTTCTCATTTTCCTTCTGGAGTGAAATTCTGGCGGGGAAAAAACACCTGGTTTGGCTGCAGTGAGTCGGATGATTGTACTCTGGTTCAGAAAAAGCATTGCAGAGTTGGGGAGTGCAGGGGTGCAGAATCCCAATCTTTTCTTTGGCTACCCCCGCCCCACTTTCTGCCAAAGTGGAGAGAAGGAGGAATCGCCAGGCGGGCTGCTGGGCCTCCATAATCATTTTTGAAAAGGACAGCAGGTACTTAAGGGCAACACGCATCGCTCCATTCCTTAGCACTGTTGGTTTCTGTCCTGGCTTGTTAATTTTTTATCTTCTCTGGACTGCCACAAAACAAGGTGAAAAGGGAGAAATTGTGTGTGTGTGTGTGTATACTTAAACAGCACTTCTGACAAGTTTGTTCTGCATTCCAGAAGGATGCAGTGAATCACAAAAAGTATTTATTTATTAGCATGGTTGACAAACAGAATCTAATGCACAAAATAGCAAAACGTTTTGGCTTCTGCCTTCACTTTTTGCTAATTTAGTTTTTTGAGTCTGTTAATCACTCTGGGATATGTATATATATATATATATATATCTCAACAAAAGCAAAATTAATTTCACAGGTTGGGTTGGATCAAAAGGCAAAAGAACACCCAGTTTCTTAGAACCTGGGCCTCTGGCGTGTGGCATTGGTGCAGAGCTGCCATTTGTCTTTCAGAATCTGGCTTTTATAAAATTGTTATAACCCTCCTTCCCTGTGCATTTCAGCCACTTTTGTGGGGCTCCGAGGGCCTCTCAGCACCACTTGAACCTTTGTTTTTCATTCCCCCTGCGCCTCACCTGGTGCGTCCTTTTGCAGCATGAACTGCAAGAACATCTTGTGGGGCAGTATATTGGACACAGTGGCTAACTCTGTCCATGTGCAGCTTATGCATGAAGCATTGAATGTATGTTGTTGGGGGAAAAATTGTAGCCCAGGAAAAGATTCTGGTTGCAGCTGTAGCTTTGCTCACTGTTCGGGGTTTGGCTTGAAGTATCGCAGAGGGCTGAAACTGAATAGGAGAAGGCAAGCGCTCCATAAATTGTTCCTCTCTGGGTGGATTTTCAGACGTGGGTTAGAAACACTGGCTACCCATGAGGACTGGCAACTTCCATGTGAGCGGGGCAATGAATCCGTTCTGGGTTTTAATCCACGCTTTAGAGGAGCCGAGCACTTTCCTCAAAAGAGGTTTGACGTCTTGGACGGCTCCTTTAAAGTTTAGACCGAGGCCATTTCCGCACTAGCCTGTTGTAGCGCTGTGATTCCACTTTCAACATCCTATGGAATCCTGGGGTTTGCAGTTTCGGGAGGGGCCGGCCGGCCCCTCCCGAAACTGCAAACCCCAGGATTCCATAGGATGTTGAAAGTGGAATCATAGCGCTACAACAGGCTAGTGCGGAAATAATCCCGGAGCAGGTTCATTGGGAAGAGAAAATGATCTTTTAGGAATACCACCAGAGGAGTAGCCCAAGGAAGGTTTGTAAGGGTGTTAGGTGATCCAAGATTTTGCTCGAGCTTTGCCCTGTGGCAAAATGCCTTGGTACAGTCCTACCCGTCCTATGGCATTCTTGTCATGCGCCATCTTGTTTTTAAAACGAAACAAAATGCTAGAGTTCCGTGGAAGCTAACTTTGAGCCTGTGGGGTTTTCTCAGCACAAAAGTAGTTATGTTTTGGAGGTTTTAAAATCTCTGTCCCTTGGGTATACTGCAAACCTGCTTCAGTTCTGCGCCTGTTAACTCTCATTCTGATATTTGAACTGCTTCGGGAAACGTAGTTTTATGACGACTAAGAATTCTCTGCTGGGGATCCCTGTTGCTCTTCACCGAATGACAGTTTTCTAGGGAATGAATTTGAAACAGGTTAAGATCCATGGTGCAGGGAACAGGGGTACAATCCGAAGTCCTTAGGCCAAAGATTATATCTGGGTGGGTGCTGTCGGATATTGTCTCTCTTGCAGTCTTAATATGAGGATTTAAAACATGCCCACCTCGCTCTCCCCAAATCTGTCCCACAGATCTGTGGCACTCTCCGTGAGCAGTTGTGCGTTGGTCTATGGCCATTTCCGCACCAGACTGTTACAGTGCTATTATTCCACTTCCAGCATCGTATGGAATCCTGGGGCCTCAGGCCCCTCCTTAAACCGCAAACCCCAAGATTCCGTAGGATGTTGAAAGTGGAATAATAGCGCCATAACAGTCTAGTACAGAAATGGTCTATGTTTCATGGGCAACTGACAAGGACAACAGATGTCATGCGGTAGAGCTGGGGTCTTCTGTGTCGGTGAGGTGGTAGATCCTCTCTTGGGTTTTAGCCTGAACTTTAAGGCAGCTATCCCATGTGCTGACCCTGTTTTGGAGATTTGGGGTCCGCACCCCAGTTAATGCCTTTAAATTTTAGGCTGGAAGCCAGAGCAGATTCACTGGGTTGTATGTTCTCACCAGGGGAGCTCAAACTTCTCTTCTAGACAAGTGGGTGACGGAGGCCCCAGAGAGAAAGTGATTGATTTTGGTGTTCAGCAGAGATTGGACCCGGTGCAAGCCGCTTGCCCAAATTGTGATCCCCTGATCTCCCAGCAAGCCCAGGGCTTCTTTAGTCCAGCAGAAGCCTTTGTATGGGCTACTTGTTCAGTCATCCAAGTTCTGCTCCTTCAGTACCAACAGGGCAACATTAACCAAAGCTAGTAAGGTGTCCACACTAACACATTTGTTATATTGGTTCCATACCACCTTTACTGTCATGGCTTCATTCTGTGGTATGCTGGTAGTCTGGTGAGGTGCATAGTATTCTCTGCTAAAGACACACAAGAGCTCTCTGGGAGAGAACTCTAAGCACCTTACAGCACTACAGATCCCAGGATTGCATAGGATGGCGCCATGACAGTTAAAGCAGGATCAAAGTGCTACAATTACGTAGTGCGGATAACAGTGTAGGAGCCCAGTCTCTTGCATTTGGTCACATAGGGAAGCCTGGGAAATATTGCTGAGCATAGAATGCAAAGCTGACTTAACTGTAGGTCTGACCAGTTTTGACTGGGACCATTTCCGCATTAGACTGTTGTAGTGCTATTATTCCACTTTCAGCACCCTATGGAATCCTGAGGTTTGCACTGTAGGGAGGGGCCTTTGAGGAGGGCCTTTGAGGCCCCTCCCTAAACTGCAAATCCCAGGATTCCATACGATGTTGAAAGTAGAATAATAGCACTGTAACAGGCTAGTGCGGAAATGGCCTGGCGGAAATTTCAGGCAATTATTTTTCTTCCCTTGCCATGGAGGAACTAGATGCTGAAGCTGGAATTATCTGCGTGGAGAGCCTCTGTTCCTGCCTTGAGCTGCAAAAAGTTACTTTTTTGGACAACACCTCATGGAATCCACCAACCAGCATTAGTCCCGTTTTGGGGGCTGTTAATCCAAAAAAGTAACTTTCCAGCCTATGAGCCATTCCTTTTTTTTTTTCCCCTGTGAAAATGTAGGACTGTGTTAAAGAGTTCTCAGCATCCTCAAAACTCCTCCTGTCTGCAGATTTATTTTTATAAGAGAAATACCATGCTAATTCAGACCGGATGAAAACCATTGTGAGGTGTGAAGCAGCGTAGAAACAAACGGGGTCTAGAAAGATCCCTAAAAACCTGCTGTTTAGAGGAGAGAAAGAAGAAAACGAAAAGAATTTTGATGGAAACTGGGTTATTTAGCTATGATTACCAGGGCGAAGGGGATTTAAATAAATGTGTCTCCCGCTGATTCCCATGGCAACTGGCAAAATTTAGAGACTGCAGCGGAACCGCTAGCCGGGAAAGGTGGTATATGTGTGCATATTTCAGCTTAGAACCTAAATTTTCTTTTAAAAGACACAAAAAACACTTCCATTAGCTCCCTCACCCCAGGAAACAGCTTCTTTATTGCAGAACAATCCCTTTCTTTTCTTCGTGGCCTAAAATATTGTCATTCTGAAAAGGTTTTCTTTCCAGGGAAAGAAAGAAAACATACAGGCAGTTTTTCCTTTTACAAATAATTAAGGAAACAGGGGGCTAAAACCAGTTCTTACTCTTAGCCAGAATAAAGCCAGTTGAATCAATGGGGACTTAATGAATCAATGCTTACGTGTAAGATTTGTAGGGTTAATTGATCAGCCCTAGTTGGAACTAACAACCAGAGAGACAAGGAGAAAGAAATCAGAATTTCTCTTCTTGATATCCAGATAAAATACCTCATTCCTTGCCAGATTCCAGGGCTTGGATTAAGCACCCTTTCCTACTGCACAATTGTAGAAATATGGTTCCACTCTAATTGCCATGACTGCTTCCTAGGGAATTCTGGGATATGTAGTTTGGGGAGCACTACAGCTCTCAGATTGAGAAACCTAAAATCCCCCAGTCATGTGATTTTCGGTGTTGTTGTCAAAAAAAAATAAAATCACTTTCTACGGCTATGTTTAGTGAACACTAGACTAATGCCATTGACTATATATGATCTCTGATATCAAGAGCAGGTAAATGAGAAGCTGCTCTTGTGCTCCTGCTCCGATTGTGAGCTTGGCGTTAGTGCACCACCTGGTTGATTGTCATGGGAAGAAAACACTGGCAGAGAAAGACTTTGGATCTGATCCAACACACATCCTCTTCTGTTCGTTCAAATACTGGGAGCTTGGCTTACTGTCCCAGGAAAAAAGTTATTTTGGGGAGCTGCTGCTCCCAGAAATCCCCGTGGTTGCTGGGCGATTCTGGGAATTGCCATCCAAAAAGTAACTTTCCAGAGCTCTGGTGCTTCCTAACCATGCCTTCCAACTGTCCCTGAGTTCCGATTTATCCCACTTTTCCTGCTGCTTTCAAAATGTCCTGGGCCATTTCCGCACTAGCCTGTTACAGTGCTGTTATTCCTCTTTCAACGTCCTATGGAATCCCGGGGTTTGCAGTTTAGGGAGGGGCCTTTGAAGATGGCCTTTGAGGCCCCTCCCTAGACTGCAAACCCCAGGATTCCATAGGACGTTGAAAGTGGAATCATAGCACTATAACAGTCCAGTGCTGGTTTTGCTTTCTTCTTCCCACTTTCTCCTTTATCCTCTGCTGACTTCAGTTGCTGTAAATGGAGTTCAAAGTGCAAAACTCGTTTGCACGCAATTAACTCAGCAGCAGGGAGAGGAAAAGGCAGTCTTGCGCTTCCCAGTGGGCTCTGGCAAAGCAACCTGCTGCAGCCTCTCCTATCTTGTCTTCCTCACTGAGAGGTTTTATGTTCCTCTAATGAGAATTTTTTCCCCCCACGTTCTGTGACAGCGACATTCCTCTCCTCCGTGCCGTCGCTGGGTCTAAGCATCCCCCTGGCACAGCCCACGACCTGTACATCGGGGTTGAAACTGTATGCCGATTTTGGTCAGCTGCAAATTCTAGTAGCCAGCATAGCTAGTGGTGGGGCACACTTTTCTATATTAAACCAGAACATCTGTTCAGAGAAGTAACTTTTGTGCAGTACAACTCCCAGAACCTTCCAGCCAGCTTGGGATTTATACTTTGCACCAAAGTAACTTTCCTCTCTCTCCTTTCACCTTTATTCCTCCAGTGGCTTCCGTGAGAGGGGTGGGCGGTGAATCCACTCTAAGATTTAGTCAGAAGCGTGTTTTGTCCCTGGAAGACAGTTCCTTTTGCGTTCAGACTAAAACCCAGAGCGGATCGATCACTCCACCAATAAGGGATCTTCTTCCACTGATCTGGTCTGATAATGGGCAGTGCTACGATTAACTGTACGCATATATTTTTTAAACCTGAGAGTAGCGTTATCAGTAATTATGGGCTTTGGTGGATGACTTACTGTTTTATGAAAAATCTAGTCTCTTGCAGTTAAAAAAGCTCATCCAAACAAGGGGCTTCTAGGCAGTAAAGATCTAAAACTGGACTTAGTGGGGAGCAGGGAGGGAGAAAAGAGAAACACACACACACACAGACACACATGCAGAAAGCCTTCAAGACTCCTGGCAACTTAGCAGCAACTCCACACGTTTTGTCCCCAAAGGTGGTTCGCTGGTTTCTTTCCTCTGAAACACAGCCCACCGTGCCTGGTATGCATTGATGGTCCCCCATCCAAGTACGGACCAGGACAGACCCTACTTAGCTTCCGACATCGGATGGGGTCTGGTGTCCTTAGGGCGAAGTGGGAGCTGCGTCTCCTGTGATCCCCCTGCAGCGAGGCAGGAACGTGAGCCCTCGGGATTGTACAGCCCGGCCTGGGTGCGCATCCCATGGCTGCAGAAACAAGCACAGAAATGGATTCCGAGTGCGAAATTTAACGTCCAAAGACTCTCAAGTTTATTTTTAAAATACCAAGTTCTTAGGGGTCTGAAGAGGGGCCCAGATCTAAGCAAGCCCATTTGTATACTCTTACATAGTTTGTTTGTGCAACTTCTGGGACTCAGTTTTGCTGGAGACGTAATCCGCACGCCCTCCCTTTGTCCCGATGTGGACAAATGCGACAATCTCAGTCCTCTGCTGTCCCACTCTTTCGGCTCCTGTTAAAATGTCCTGATTTCCCTCTCTTCCTCCCATTTCCTCCGTTTGTCTTCAGCTTACTTCAGTTGCTTCAAGCTGAGTTCAAAGTGCAAAAATAGTTTGTGCTCAGTTAGCAGGGGGGAGAGGAAAGGAGAGGGCAGAATCTTGCCCTTCCCAGTAGATTCAGGCAAAAGTAAACTTCTGCAGTCATTCCTAGTTTCCCTGTTCTCCTTCGTTAACAGCTCTTGCCTTCATTCATAGCCCGTGCCAGCTTGGCACACTCTGAAGCTGTCTGGCCACACGGGACATGTTGACCCTCTGTGAAACATTGGAAGGTGCAAATCTGTAGGTTGTTTTTTTTTTAATTTAAATAAATTGCAAATGGAAGTCCTGCATATCGGCCTTTGGAGACAATAAAATCAGTTTGGGGCTGTTATGTCCAATATGCGCATGACAGATGTTACGGAATAAAGACCCCTGGAGCAGAACTTTCCATCTACAGAACCCCTAAAGACTACAGCGACCATCTCAAACCTGTCACGCTCGCCCTGGATGTGTTGGATTACACTTCCCATCATCCTCTGCCAGCATGATAGGAGGTGCAGTCCAACACATCCAGGGCGAGTGTGACAGGTTTGAGAAACTGGTGTTCATGAACACAATTAATAGGAACTTTTAAACCTTGGGCTCTTTGGAGATTGTTTCTAAACAATTCCACCCTGTTGCTGCTAAAAGAGTGTTTTTCCTTGATTTATATCTGTAAGTGCTGATCTGTACATAATCTTGTATATAGGTTTTCTCGGGGGAAAGTTGGAACTGTGCATGTCAAGGAGATCTATTTAATTTTTTTTTAAAAAAGATGTTCCTTTCTTTGTTCCCTTTCCTTCTGTTCATGTGGCTCTTTTTTTTTTGCCGGGCGGGAGGGAAATTATTTGATTTGTAATTTTTTAAACAAACCCGGTTGCGGACTGTCCCACGGACTTCGGCAATCCTCGCTTTCCAAAATGTGCTGGATTTTTCCCTCCTCTGTCTTACATCTAGCATGGGACGTGCCCACGTGTACAATGAGAATCGATCCATTTCCAGATTGGATCGGCCTGGACTTTGGGGATCTGTATTTCTTTCATCATTTGGCTTTTTGGGGGCAGCTTTCTCCCTGCTGGGAGTTGAAGGGAGTCAGAAAACTACAAGCGGTGAATCAAAAACTTGCTTCCTCTTGTCTTGGGAAAAAGAACAATTTGCGAGACGCATTGTGACTCTAAAGGCCAGTGGTCTCAGGCTGCAATGGAGGATGGGACGGCAAAGACCTGCGAGATACTTAGCAAAGACGCACTTGCCCTCTGTTGCACAAGGCACCAAAAAGTTCTTTAATGTTTAAAAAAAGTATTTTTTTTCTTCTTTCCAGAGGACGTTTGAAATCTGTTTGTAATATATTTACTATCTGAGACTCGCCTAAATGTTGGATTTCTACATTGTATTGACCGGTACTGTTGCGGGTGAACAGGTTGTCGGGCTTTCTAATGATGCGGGAGGGGGACTGGGGGGGTGGGATAGTGGATCCGAGAATCATTGACTATGGCACTTTATGCAAAATAAAAGTGAAACTCAAGCCATGGGAGTTTTGTTTTTGGAAGGACGGAGGAGGAGAACAAAAGGTGGAGAATCTGTTGTGATTTAACACTGCGGCCATTTCCGCGCTAGCCTGTTCTAGCGCTATGATTCCACTTTCAGCAGCCTATGGAATCCTGGGGTTTGCAGTTTAGGGAGGGGCCTCGAGGCCCCTCCCTAAACTGCAAACCCCAGGATTCCATAGGCTGCTGAAAGTGGAATCATAGCGCTACAGCTGGCTAGCGCGGAAACGGCCTGTGATGTGTCTGGGTACAGTTGCATCCTTTTAGATATGGGAAGAGTTTATTTGGGGGATTGCCACTCTCAGAATCCCCTCCCAGTATGACCACAGGATTGCAGAATTATAGAGTTAAAAGGGACTGCTGGAGCCGTCTTGTTCAACTCCTGGCCATGCAGGAATACACACACCATCCTAGAATTGGAAGAGACCCCGAGGGCCATCCAGTCGAACCCCCTTCTGCCATGCAGGAAGACACAATCCAATCGCTCCCCTTGACAGACGGCCATCCAGCCGCTCTTTAAAAACCTCCAAAGAAGGAGGAGACTCCACCGCACTCAATTGAGGCAGCAGTGTATTCCACTGCCAAACTGCCCTTACCTTCAGGATGCTCTTCCTAATGTTTAGGTGGAATTTTTTTCTGGAGATTGAATGCATTGCTCCGCGTCCTAGTCTCTGGAGCAGCAGAAAACAGGCTTGCTCCATCCTCCATATGACATCCCTTCAAGTATTTAAACACGGGTATCATGTCACCTCTTAACCTTCTCTTCTCCAGGCTAAACACACCCGGCTCCCTAAGCTCCTCTTCATAGGGTGTAGTTTCCAGTGGTCTTGTAATGTATGAGTGGATCTCTTCTTTTGTCATTAGAATCCATTATTTTGTATTCTAATGTCTAGTGGAGTGTTCAGTATCTAGTGGAGCAGCAGAAAACAAGCACCCTCTGTGGGACGTCTCTTCAGATTTTCATCGTCTCACTTCTCCATCCAAATTGTCGAAGGAAGAGGATCTGCCACCGTCCAAAGGGGATCGTACTGGGTCACTCAACTAGCAAATGGCTCTTCCTATCCGGAGGTTCTTCTCACCATTTAAGCGGAATCTCTTTTCTTGGAATTTGAATCAGTGGTTCGTGTACTCGTCTCTGGAGCAGCAGGAAACAAACTCTGTCTTCTTTCTACATGGCACCCGTTCAGATATTTAAACCTGGACCTTCTCTTGTCCGGGCTCCCTCGGCCACTCCTCGTAGGGCTTCGTAGGGTTGATTAGCCGATGTGGAAGCTAAAAAGCCAATGAGATTCTGGGCTGCATCAGCTGACGTAGAATGTCCAGGTCAAGGGAAGCAATAATACCACTCTATTCTGCTTTGGTCGGACCTCGGCCGTTTCCGCACGAGTCTGTTACAGCGCGACGATTCCACTTTCAACCTCCTATGGAATCCTGGGGTTTGCAGTTTCGGGAGGGGCCGGCTGGCCCCTCCCGAAACTGCAAACCCCCGGATTCCATAGGAGGTTGAAAGTGGAATCGTCGCGCTATAACAGACTCGTGCGCAAATGGCCCTTATCTGGAATCCAATGTCCAGTTCTGGGCACCGCAGTTCAGGAAGGAGATGGACACGCTAGAAGGTGTCCAGGGGAGGGCAACCAAAATAGCAGAAGACGTGCACTCTATGAAGCTCTCTGAGGAGCAGCTTAGGTAGCTGGGGATGTTTCGCCTGGAGAAGAGAAGGTCAAGAGGGGACACGATAGCCATGTTTAAATATTTGAAGGGATATTCTATGGACATCCCCCGTAGAATATCCCTTCAAATATCTAAACATAGCTATCGTGTCCCCTCTTCTCCTTCTTAGCAAGCCTGTTTTCTGTTGCCCTTGAGACTTGGGCATGGAGCAATGGCTTCAAACTTCGGGGAAAGAGATTCCACCTAGACGTTAGGAGGACTTTCCCGACGGGAAGAGCCGTTTGTCGGTGGAATCGGCTACTGCCTTCACGGGGTGTGGTGGAGTCTCCTCCTCCTCCAGAGGTTTTTAAAGAGAGGCTGACTGGCCGTCTGTCAGGAGTGCTTGGGTTGTATCTTCTTGCATGGCAGGATAGGGTTGGACTGGATGGCCCCTGGGGTCTCTTCCAACTCCAGGAGTCTGTGAAGTGTAGCAGCAGCAGCAAATCCTCGTAAAAGGGAGAGACAGAATGGTGTCTGAAAGGGGATATTTTCAGCACTGGACAAACCAGGTTGCCCCGAAAACGTTTGATGTGCCAAGCAACTCTTTTAAAATCGTGGATGTTTCAAAATGGCAGGGAAGAAACAAAGACAAGGTTGGGGAGGGGAGAAACAAACCCGCCGTCTTCTTACAGCCGAGTGGATTTTGCACCCGCGGGAAAGCTGGTTGCTAGGAATAGGCTCAGTAGAAGGTCCCTTTGTCAGCCCTCCGGGGTTGCGCACCGTGGAGGAGTGGGAGGTGCGTGCTAATAAGTTAATGTTTTGACCATCCAGTGGCGTGTTTGCGTTCCGATGGGGATGTATCTGGCTGAGGACGAGCGTGGGACCAGTGGATGACGCTTGTGGAAGATGGAGCACGAAAGGTCTGTGGCGCCTAGAAACCACACACTTGGGAACAAGCCGCCAGCTGCCTCCTCTTCCTGGAGATGTGTGGGTGGGCTGCAGTTACCCAGCAACAAAAGGAACACACTCTGCATATACTCAGAGGTGCCCTTGCCTGTGCAATGACATCCCCTCTTCTGGTGGGTTCCAGGGAGGAAGCCTGGTACATGTTGGAAGGCCTGCCAGGTGGAGCAAAGATGCATTGGGCATGGGATGTACGTGTTAGGATTATGGTCCTATATTCCATGGGCTTCTAAACGCTTAACCGGGAGAGACCCTTCAGTGGGACTTTGCTTCTAGCAACATCCCTGGAAATGACTTTGGAAGTGGGGAGCAGAGAAAGCAGATCCTGCCCAGAACAATACTTTTGGATGGTAGTGGTCTCCAAATGAGAAAAAGGAAGCCTGTCCTCCCGTTGATTTGGATGTGGCAGAATAATGATTCCATCCCCCTATGAGCAATCTATGATGTGAGGAGGGATTTTTGGCAGGGATCCCCTTTCCGATTGTTGGACCATAGAGACCTTTGGTGTGGGGAGGTAGAAGCATCAGTCTACTGTGTCCCAATCGATGGGAGAACAGAGCTCCGTCGCTTGCAGCAGCTGCTGCCCAGGAAGTCGGGATTGGGTGACTGGGCCGGGAGACATGACTTAGGCCATTTCTGCGCTAGACTGTTATAGTGCTATGATTCCACTTGCAACATCCTATGGAATCCTGGGGTTTGCAATTTAGGGAAACTCCCGAAACTGCAAACCCCAGGATTCCACAGGATGTTGCAAGTGGAATCATAGCGCTATAACAGTCTAGTGCGGAAATGGCCTTAGCTGTGTAAATAAGGTAGTTAGGTAACTAAATATCACATTCTGGCCCTTCTCTTTTAGGGGGAGTGCAGCCCCATCCAGAAAAGGTAAAGGCAGCTTTACATTAAGAAAATAAAAATAGTAGCCACAGATGATTTATATAACCTTAAAGGAGATGAGGAAGACATTGAAATAGTTCAAGGCTTTCCATCCCTTGGCTCAGTCATTAATCAGAATGGAAGCTGCAGTCAAGAATTCTGAAGAAAGCAGGGCTTAGAAGGGCAGTTTTGAAAGACCTAGGCAAGATCCACACGAATCCAGATAAATAATTGAATACTAAAGTTAGGATTGTCCGTGCCAATTTCTATGTATGGTTGTGAAAGCTGGACGGTGAAGAAAGCCGACAGGAAGAAAACCCACTTTTTTGGAATGTGGTGCTACGTTATATGGATACTGTAGACTGCCACAAAAGACAAATAAATAGGTCCTTGAGCAACTCAAGCCTGAACTCTCCCCTCAAAGCCTAGAAGCTTACAAGCCTGGAAGAGCAAAGTTGTAGGTGACAGGGTGGCTCAGAGATTTCTCATTTATAGGGTCACCGTAAATTAAAGTCAAGCTGATGGCGATTAAGAACAACAACAGCTCCATCCAGGGCAGGTCACTGCCCCAGTTTCTGTTGCTGGGACCAAGGGTTTCCTACAACCACCGGCAAAGCCCATGCTCCACCGCTGATGCGGGGTCCATCTCCACCCCCCGTTGAAAGAAACCAACTGAAACACGACTGGAGTTCAGTTTGGTGGCTTTGGGTCTGTCGAGACCGGCGGATGGCCTTGAGGTTTTCGTTGTTGCTGCTCCCAGTCCAAAGCAGAGGTCTCCATAGTAAGAGATCAATCTCACCTTCTTATCATCGGCTGACATAGTCGCTAAGCCCCTCTTACCTCCAACTAAGAAGACCAGCTTGGCACCGAGGGAGAAATTCTCGGAAAAGTGGAGGAAGAGGGGGTGAAGCCAACTCAC
This sequence comes from Cyclura pinguis, assembly GCA_030412105.1. NCBI lineage: Eukaryota > Metazoa > Chordata > Lepidosauria > Squamata > Iguanidae > Cyclura > Cyclura pinguis. Next base: position 2,219,113 of record CM059604.1, on the reverse strand, counting down.
TGGTGTCTCCTAGCGTCTCCGCCATTGGCCATTTCCGCACTAGCCTGTTATGGTGCTATTATTCCACTTTCGACATCCTATGGAATCCTGGCGTTTGCAGTTTAGGGAGGGGCCTCAAAGGCCGTCCTCGAAGACCCCTTCCTAAACTTCCTCCTCTTCACATCCGCCTACAGTCCTCTTATTCATTGTCTGCAGATCTGTAATGCACCTGTCTGGGAGGAAAAGGGAACGCAAGCTCTGTGATCCTGCAGTGAGTACACAGAGCATAAACCTGCACTCACAGAGTTATGCAATGCTACTTCATTTAGGCCACAAAACCCAAATGCACAGGTACAGGATCGGGGATATTTAGCCTCACAGTGCTACATGTGAAACAGACTTTGGGGTTATCGTAAGTTGAACATGAGCCAGCAGTGTGATGCTGCAGCAAAGAAGGCAAATAATATTTTAGCCTGAATTATAGAACTATAGTATCCAAGTCAAGGGAAGTAATAGTCCCACCATATTCTGCATTGGTCAGGCCTCATCTGGAGCACTGTGTTCGGTTCTGGGTGCCTCATTTTAAGAAGGATGTAGACAAGTTGGAGCAGGTTCAGAGAAGGGCAGCGAGGATGATAAGAGGTACGGAGAAGAAAACATACAAGGAAAGGTTGAGTTGCCTAGAGATGTGGTGGGGGTCTTCTCCTCTGGTTGTCTTCAAAAAGTAGCTGGACAGCTACTACTGGACTTGATGGCCTAGGAGGCCTCTTCCAACCTCCAACAGCCTCACCTCCAGTGGAAGGGAGTTCCACAGGCCGGGAGCAGCTACCAAGAAGCCTCCCTGTATCCTTACCGCATTGCCTGGAGATGGTGGCAGGACTGAGAGAAAGCCCCATCCCCTGAGGATTTTAAGACACCGGCAGGTTTACATAGGGAGATACAATCTTTCAGGCGGGGCTGATGGGATTTGCAGTCCAACCCAAACTGTTGGCCACAACCTGGCCAGCCCCTCCCTAAACTGCAAACCTCAGGATTCCATAGGATGTTGAAAGTGGACTAATAGCACTGTAAGAGTCTAGTGCGGAAATGGTCTTAGTTCCACAAATAACTTTCTGTCTGGAAGCGTGCAGCTCCAACAGCCGATGAGATAAATCTGTACAGCTCTGGTCCCTCAGTCTGGTCCAGTCCTTGGCTGACGCTGATATTTCCCAGCAGTTCAGAGGACCATGCCGAACCCCCGGTGTCTCCGTCACCTCCTGGCGCTGTCAGCTGTCGAGAGTCGTTTGCCTTCCTCGCCAGCACGCCCGTCGCCTCTCGCGTGACGAAGGCACAGTCGAGCGGGTCGGCTGTAGCTCCGGGGGACCGCACCGTCCAAGCTGTTGATTAGACGAGGCAGAGCCCCAAATGGCCGTCTGGTCTTGCTGGACTGCGCTCGCTCGGCCGGCTTTGCAGGGGCAGCAGGGTCGCTTCGGGCGACAGAGATGTTGCTTTAGGACTGGGGATGGCCAGACCCACGTAAGAGCTGTTCGGCGGTGGAGCCGACTGGCTTCTTTGTAGGTCTTTCAACAGAAGTTGGATGGGTGTCTCTTGGGGGTCACACTGTCAAACCTCAAGAGGCCTGCCTAGATCTCCAGATTTTACGGGTCAGCTCCTGGCAGGAGATGCGTTGCAAATTCTCCCTTTTTCATGCAGTCACTTCCAGGCCAAGAGACAAGAACTGCTGGCGGACCTTCGGCGGAGAGCACTGTGCCAGCCACGTGCCCGTGTTTATCTTTCTTTTTCTGGAAAAACCCAGAACTCTACTAGCTGACCAGGCAGCTTCCTCCAATTTGTACAACTTAATTGATTTCAATCGAGTTGTGGCAAATTGTTGTTGCGTCAGCAAGGGTCATCTCGAGGTTCCCCGTTTTGGCTCAGAAATCTCAGAGCCTGGAAGGATCCTGATGAGCCAACCTTACCCAGGAGTGCTTTATTTGTGTATTACCCCACGTGGCTGCCTATCCAGCTAGACGGCCCCGCCGCTCACTTCCAATTCTAGGATTCTATGAAATCCCGACTTAGCAGTGGTGTTTTTCCACCCCAAGATCCCCACCGCTTAATGCAGGGGCTGTAGAAGAGGATCCAGAGAATTTTCCAGTGGGAAGGGCAGAAGCGTATCTAGGGCGGGGCAAGTTGGGCACGTGCCCTGGGCACCAATGCCGGGAGGACGCAAAAAAGCTGTGCCGGGAGGTTTAGTGGAAGAAGAGGAGCAGGGGGAGGACGAAGCAGCCCTGGAGGAGGAGGAAGAGGGTTGCCTGGGCACTATTTCCATTAGATACACCACTAGGGAAGAGATCAACTGGTCCAACCTCTTGCCAGCGCAGGTGTCCACGGCTAAGCCATCTGTTGCCCTGACTTCTGGGGGTCCCGTGGGGGACACCTTGATTCACTCCAAGTTATAAAGGTTGGGGAAATTAGCAGAGCACTGCCAATAGCAAAACGAGGGGCAGGGTAACCCAGTAGGATCTTTTGCCCAACTTTACAGGGTCAGGCCAAGAAAAAGCCAGACAAATGTACCAAATAAATGAATGTAGTACCACGCACTCACGCACTCACACAATCACGCACACAAGGACTATTGAGAAGGAAAAGGGTTGAAAAACGGATAAGGGATACAGCAAAGGGAATGTAGAGGCGGTGATACTGCACCTATCCTGAAGTCTTTGGTCCGGGAAGTGGCGAGAAGAATGGAGCTCCGCGAAGAGGCAGCTGAGGGGATCACTCAACCAGCAGAGTGCCAGTCTGCTAGCGTGGCGGGGAGTTCTCCAAAGAGACCCTCAAAAACTAGGGCTACTTATAGGACAGAACAGGCAGGCCCTCTCCAGGGGAGAACAATGGTCACAACAAAGGAAGGAGTGCCAAACAATGGCAACTTGGTCGTTTGCATGATTGGTTTATGCTGGGTTGCAAGTGTTCAGGGTTGCGGTTGCAAAGGGTTGCAGTGTAAGTTTATGTAGATGGACTTCGCCTTGTAGGATTTTCCAAAGTGAAGGTTGCTCAATCTGGGGAAAACCTGATAATCCCCTCAAGTTGGCTGAGGACCCTTTGTTTATGTGGATTTGCGCAGCCTGAGGTCTCCCTGGGCTACGTGATTGGGGATTTTTCTGGTCTTGACCTCGATTTGGCTGCTCAACTTCTTTGCCTACATGCCCATCCGGGCAACCTCTCTGGCATGGTGGGCATATCTGATATCAAATTTATAGTTCCCGGGATAGGGTATGCCAGTGGGGTAACACATCCTTGACAGACAGCCTTTTAACTTCTGTTTAAAAACCTCCAACCACCTGCACCAACTTCAGCGTTCCCCACCTTCTGGAGAGCCCATTCCACCATCCAAAAGCTTTTACCAGCAGGACTTTCTTTCTAATTTGTACAAAGAATTTTCTGGTGCTTCTTATCTAGACGTTTCTCCTGGATATTGTTGTTGTTGTGTGCCTTCAAGTGGTTTCTGATTTATGGTGCCTCTACTAATTATCACAACCTACAGCTGTCATATTATTCTCTCTTTTCTGCCAAAAGGCAATCAGGGGTTCCCAGTGTTCCAAAAATGTCACCAATGGTTTTTCTCTGATCAAAGCAGAGAATTTGTCCATTTCAGCTAAACGGTTCAGTTTTAACAACCAGTCCTCTTCCGTTGGTTTCGTTCACTCCTCCATTTTTGTGCATATATCAGTCCTGCTGCCATGGTCCTGTATCTCTGCAGTCTTCCATACTTCCTTTCCATTTGCTCATCTTAACCATCCCTTTCCAAAGCCCACGTTTGGGGTGAAGATGCCAGGTACCAACAGAGGCTGGAGGTTCCTAGGTCAGTGGGACAGTGCATTCCAGGTTTAAATTAAAAATTTAAAGGAGCTATCAAAGGTGCTGAACTCCTTTACATGGCATTTATTCACATTCAAGTTACACGAGGACAATTTTTAAAAATCAGAAAATTATGGAGAAGGTGTGGGGCAGTAGGAGTGCTGGAACCCATGTGGATACATTGCCCTAAAGTCACCAGATTCTGGAAAAAGAATGACTGGATATTTAAACAAAAGGATAACCCAAACTGTGCAGCCTCAGGCACCTTTATTGCTACTGCCAGTTTTTGAAGGAGCAGGTTATAATTTAGGGATCAATGTTTTCCTCTCAGTCGTGAAGGAAGAATTGAAACTGGAAAAGCCTGAAGGAACCTCCACGGTGGTCTCACGCTGCAATGGGTTAGAGTTTGGATGTTGCCCCAAAGCAAAAATGACTTCCAGAGTTTGTAAGGAGAGAGCACAGAGGACAATTATGAAAGTACATGGTGTTCATCTATCACATTTCTTTCAGAACAGAACTTGCCTGTGGACCTCTATTGAAACATATGTCATTTTTGGACTGAGCACTGCAATTTGATCTGGTTGCTTTAATTTGCTGTGTTTACTGAGACTGGCGTTGTAACAACATGAGAGTAACTCACTGTACCACTTAATTGCAATAATAAAAGTAATTTTAAAAATCACTTTTTGTCAGATACAAATTACAACAAAAAGGAGTTTCCAACTGAATATTAGGAAGAACTTCCTGATAGTAAGAGCTTTTCGACAGAGGTTGGACGGGCATCTTTGGAGAGTGCTTTACGTTGTGCGTTCTTGTACGGCCGGGGGCTGAACAAGACAGCCTTTGTGATCTCTTCCAAACTGACGATTCTATGAACTTCAAGGGGGCTTTCTTGCTGCTGCCTTTGTCATAGAATCCCACAGTTGGAAGGGACCCTAAGGGCCAGTCCACCACTCCCTTTCTCCACAGAGAAAGACATACCTAAAGTACCCCCGAGAAATGGCCACCCGATTTTCTTGTTGGAGGCAAACACCTCCAACGAAGAAGAGCCCAGCGCTTTGAAAAGCTGGAACATACCCAGGGGACTGTGACCAAAATGGTTAAAGGCCTGGAAACCACGAAGCCCTCTGAGGAGTGGCTTAGGGAGGCGGGGATGTTAGTTCGGAGAAGGTTAAGAGGTGACACGACAGCCATGTTTGAATATCTGAAGAAATGCCATACGGAAGATGGAACAAGCCTGTCTTTCGCTCCTCCAGAGACGAGGGCACTACGGAGTAATGACTTCAAACTTCGGGAAAAGAGATTCCACCTAAACTTTGGGAAGAACTTCCTGACGGTCAGAGCAGTTCGGCAGTGGAATCTGCTGCTGCCTGGGAGTGTGGTGGAGTCTCCTTCTTCTTTTTTTTTTAAATATAATTTTATTCAATTTCAAAATATAAAACATACGTATATCATTGGAATAGTCACTGAAATGTTTCGGATAGTCTTCCACTCCTTTCTAGATTTCAATTATTTCTAGTGGAGTCTCCTTCTTTGGAAGTTTGGAAACAGAGGCTGGATGTCCCTCTGTCAAAGGGAGTGCTCCGGTTATGTATTCCCGCGTGGCCAAATGGGGCTGGATGGCTCTTGGGATCTCTTCCAACTCTAGGATTCTATGAGTCTTTTGGGAGAGTCTGCTCCACTGTCGAACATAGCTTCCTTGCAGGAGGTTCTTCCTAACGTTTGGTCCCCATCTCCTTCCTTGTAATTTGTAGACTCACTGAATCAATGGCATTTCCCTACATGTTGACTCATCATTCAAAAATTGACACCATGGGCTTATTCTCATGGGACTAACCAGTAGAGTTCAGGTCATAGAATCACACATTTTTAGAGCTGGATGGGATCTCAAGGGTCATCTCGTGCAACCGCCCAGTGCAGAAATCTAGAGGTAAAGCATCCCTGAGAGGTGGCCCTCCAATCTCTGTTTAAAGACCTCCAATGAAAGAGGGTTCATCCCTTCCAAGGAAGCCCATTCCAAGTCCAACAGCTCTTAGAGTAAAAAAGTTCTTCTTAATCCCTTGTCCTGTTGTATGAATTTATTGCTCCGTGTCCTAGTCTCTGGAGAAGCAGGGGAAGAGCTGACTCCCTCTTCTACAGGACATCCTTTCAGGTATTTAAAGATGACTATACGTATTACCTCTCAGCCTTCTCTTCTCCAAGCTAAGCATATCTAGCTCTCCCATAAGGCTAGACCTTTGACCATCTCGGTTGCTCTTTTCTGCAATGTTCCGGTTTGTGGTGGGAAGCACTAAAAGCTGGACCGGAATCACCAGGGAGATGGAACGTACCAGCCACCTCTGCTAATTAGTTGGGGTCCTCCTGGTGCTGACGTGTGGGCACAGAGGCACCCCAAGGTTCCACAGTCTAAAACAACAGGATCTTGACGGCCGGTTGCCATTGGAAACAGAGCGCCGGACCAGCCGAAGTGCGTGCTTGCTTCTGCATCTCAAGGATGCCAGCTCAAAACCACTCCAGCGGAAATCCACTGTTTGTTGCAAGGGTACCAGCGCTCTCACCTCCAAGGGAAACAGACTCCGGTGTTATCTGATGAACCATTTTGCCAGCAAGAACGACATTATCTCAGGAATGATCTGTTGGGAGGCCAGATACAGTTTCACTTGGGAGATCTAGCACCATCCCATACCTCTCTTCGAGAGCTCGGAAAGCTCTATTTTTTAACAAAATCGCCTCCATGTTACCATGTTGTCACAGTGTTTGAACATCGGCTGGTGATCATTACAATGATGAAGAATGATGAAAAAGCAATAAAGAGACAATACTCATTTTACACTTTCAGAACTATTCATTACTTTTTGGCAGGGGACGCTTTGGGATTGAGAAGAGAACGGCATTATGCTTGGAAAAAATCCTGTCAAAAAGCCTTAAAGCACCTTTTAAAATAACTTTTGGAAATGAACTAGGTGACATTACTCTTTACACCACTAACTTTATTCTCACCCATTCAGTTAATATTAGAACATGGAACTATTATTACCCAATTGGCAGTAAAAAAAAAAAAAAGAGTTACTAGCAACAGGTAACTACAATATCTGCAGCCAGTGCTTTTCTCCACAGCTTAATTCTTCCCAGAGACTTTGGCCCATTGGCTACCAAGAGAAAAATGGCACAGAATTTTTGCTGGTGCATTGTTCTTTCTGACAGGGTTTCCTGACAGTTGGAAGACTAGTTTTATAGAAACATAGGCATGTATAAACATTCTCTCCATCCCTCACTCATAATAAGAGAGATATAACCGCACTCAGCAACCGTATATCAGTGTGGAGGGAGAGTCTGGGCTATCTGGGGGCGGAAACTGCGTCTATTCCCCCCATCCGTCTACCCAGCCACCCACACAGGTGCACAAAAGAGATTAAGAAAGGTAATACGCTGCAGAGAACATTCACGACTTGTTGGCATCGCAGGCCTCTTCCTGTTCTCTGCGTTGTCCGACCGGGCAGATCGCAGAGCAACCCCCGGCCGCATTCATCTCCTTGGGCAGTAGAGCACGAAACCATCCCGGCTCTTGGCGAACTCCGGCGTGGCCTGTCCGTCACGGGGCTCCACTGACACCAGCCGCTTCCGTCCGTTCAGGCTGGCCTGGATGCAGTCTGACACTTGGATCCGCAGCGCCCGCTTGGTCCTGGAAGGAGAGAGGGGAGAGAGCAAGATGCTGAAGGACCGTTTGACAGAGTTTGGAAGCGCTTATCCCACAGATAAGCAAGAAAGCTGTTTCCAAAGGATCACAGGTAGGGTTGGAAGAGACCCCAAGGGCCACCCCGACCAGCCCCATCCCACCATGCTGGAAGACACAGCCCATGCCCTCTCTTGGACAGATGGCCATCCAGGCTCTCTTTAAAAACCTCCAAAGAAGGAGACTCCACGACAATCCCAGGCAGCAGCGTACTCCAGTATCTAACTGCTCTTATTGAACTTTGAAGCCATTGTTCTGTGTCAGGACACAGAGCAATGGCTTCAAGGTACAGGAAAAGAGATTCCACCTGAGCCTTGGGAAGAGCTCCCTGATGGCAAGAGCAGTTTGGCAGTGGAATACGTTTCTGCCTGGGAGTGTGGTGGAGTCTCCTCCTTCTTTGGAGATTTCTAAAGAGAGGCTGGGTGGCCATCTGTCAAAAGGAGTGTCCTCCTGCACGGCAGAAGGGGGGCTGGACCGGATGGCCCCTGGGGGTCTCTTCCAGCTCTAGGATTCTGGGATTCAATACCGGCCAAGTCTGAGCCTCCTTAGCTTCCAAAATCTGATGATGCTGTGATCAGGGTGGTGCGGTGGTAAGAAAGACGAGAAGGAGGGGTGGTTGCAGTGGCAGTAGACAGAGAGAACCACAGCTGGGTTTCAGAGCTGAGGCCATTTCCGCACTAGCCTGTTATAGTGCGATTATTCCACTTGCAACATCCTATGGAATCCTGGGGTTTGCAGTTTCGGGAGGGGCTGGCCGGCCCCTCCCGAAACTGCAAACCCCAGGATTCCATAGGATGTTGCTAGTGGAATAATCGCGCTATAACAATCTAGTGTGGAAATGGCCTTAGAGAAGTTACAGCTGGCATTTAGCATGGGACATATGCCCCTGTAAGTGGACTTGCAGTTGCAGGAGATACAACTGAGTACTTTCGTAATGTCTGTATTTACCTGGGGGGGAACCATAAGGTTACAACTTGAGGATGTCCGTTGCACAGTGATAGTCAGTGGAGTGACTGAGGCACCACAGTTCTGATGTGCAGCGGGCACGGACACATGTCATCCGGACACCAGCAAGTGTCCGCAAGATGTGCCAGAGTGCAACAAAAGTGCCCAATGAGCATGAAAAGTTCATGATGCACATTGAAAACCCCTGGTGCACACTGGAATATTCTTGCTGCACCCCAACGAGCATCTTTGCAATTAACTAACAGGGTTTCGTTGCATTTCTCCAGTGTAGCCATAGATTCATCATGTTATGAAAGGTAGACCAGTATTTTCAGCTGCAAGTGCCAGAATCCCCCAATGGGAAAGAGGGATTCTGGGAGCTATAGTCCAAAGCAGTCCCAGATTTGCTGGGTTTACTGGAAGAGAAGTGGAGAACGGACCACAAAAAGCAGAGGTGTGAAGGTTCTGGCCCCAGCAAAGAAGACGGGATGGGTGAGGCATAAACTACTGGAGGGTGGGAGTGGGAGAGAGACTGTGTGAAGGTCACATCACACGCTACAAAATTCCTCCAGGGAAGAGATGGTGGATCACATGGAACCTTAATGCACTAACACACACACATATGCACATTCCATGGATGCTGAACACATGATGGAAAGGAAGGGTCGAAGGAGGAGCGGCCGAATTTGCGGCAGGAGCTGCTTTGGCCCCGTTCCCTAAAATGACTTGTTAGCGCCCTGCCATGGGGTTGTTTGCAGCGAGGCCGGCACTCTTGGGATCTGCAAAGTCTTCAGAGTTGCAGAGAGACTGAGAGAGGCACCTGCATCCCACCCTGGCGGCTGCGGGTTGTCAGTTGCCCCGGACACAATCAGAACCTGAGGCTGGCACCCTGGTACTGAAATATGATGGTGTTAAATCAGACTTGAGGGCCAGCATGGCATGGTTTGAGGGTTGGATTACAACCCTGGAGACATGATTCTATTCCCTGCTCAGCCATGGAAATCCCCCGGCTGACCTTGGGTGCGTTACACACTCTCAGCCCCAGGAAAATCCTTGGTCAAGGTCACCTCAAGCTCACCATAAGTTGGAAACAACTTGGAGGCACACGGCAACAACAATGCCAGCCTTGCACCATCCTAACTCACTTTTTTGGTTGCTGTGGAGGTTCAATTTCTGTTCCAACCACACAATGTTTTATGTCTGGTTCTAGTCTGAATTTCCCAAGGTGCTGAAACACTTTTTTGTGGGGGGGATAAAGTCTACCATCTTGGAAAACTCTTTTAAAGCTTGGATTAAAACCTAGAACAGATTTATTGCACCAAATGCTGAGACAGAAGCTATCAGCAGCTGCTGAATCAGGCCAGCTTCTCGAGGCGCCCTGCCCACAGTCTCGGATTGCTTTGAGCACATGATGCCCCTGTGTACTCATCAGGGCGCACCTTTCCACCCTTGACTGGCCGAGGGTGCTTTGAGGTCCAAAATGGGGTGCATTGACCAGCAAGAGGACAACTTGGGTACCAAAGGGAGTCATAGAAACATAGAATCGGAAGAGACCCCAGGGGCCGTCGGGTCCAACCCCCTGCTATGCGGGAACACCCATCAAAGCATTCCTGACAGATGGCCATCCGGCCTCTGCTTAAAAACCTCCAAAGAAGGAGGAGACTCCACCACACTCCGACGCAGCATATTCCACTGCCAGGCAGCTCTGACCGTCAGGAAGCTCTTCCTGAGGTTCAAGTGGAATCTCCTTTCCTGCAGCTTGAATCCATTGCTCCTTGTCCTAGTCTCTGGAGCAGCAGAGAACAAGCCCACTCCCTCCTCGACATGGCATCCCTTCAAATATCCAAACATGGCTATCCTGTCCCCTCTTCGCCTTCTCTTCTGCAGACTAAACGTCCCCAGCTCCCCAAGCCGTTCCTCACAGAGTCCATTTAGTACAGCCATTGCCTCTTAGGGCACAACGAGCGATGGAGGAAAATCCGCCCCCTCCCTTGTCAGATGGGTTGGAGAGTTTTAACCCACGCCTAAAATTATCCTAAACCCAGCCGCCTCATCCCTGGCCAACCATCACCACGGCAACAGAGCGCTAGGTAAGAACCGCGGCAACTCGGTCCCGGGCACTTGCTTCCGCCACCTCCCCGTGGTCCATGGGCGAGAGCAGGAGGTTGGCGACAGAGGGGCCTGAAAGGGTAACCTCCACCTGGAGCGAACATCTCACGGCAGGCCAGTCTGATTAACCCGGCAGGCTCACCCAGTTAGGGGAATTCTGGGAGCTGTAGTCTAGAAAGGTGACGCCTCCAAGCTCAAGTGGGAAACCAGGCAGAAGGGGAAGTGCTCGAGTCGGAAAGCAGTGGCCATAGAATCCTACAGCCGGAAGAGGCTGGAAAGTGGTGACCGTGGCACTCTCACATCTTCGGTCTCTCTCTCTCTGGCTGCCACCAGCTGCCCGCTTTTGCCTTTGGGGTGGTGGCTGCAGTGCTCCTGATCATCCATCTCTCAAATCCGAGGAGTGCTGCCTTGAAGGCAGAAGTGGGTAGCTGGCAGCAAAAAGAGAGAGAGGCGCTGCCCTGTGCCAGCAGCTGGCCAAGGCTTCCGGCTGTCTAATTAGCCGGTTACCAGGAGCTAGCAAGCAAAGTTTGTCTTGGTCATTTTGCAGTCTGAGGCCATTTCTGTACTAGACGGTTATAGCGCTCTGATTCCACTCTCAACCTCCTATGGAATCCTGGGGTTTGCAGTTCCGGGAGGGGCCGGCCGGCCCCTCCCGGAACTGCAAACCCCAGGATTCCATAGGAGGTTGCAAGTGGAATCATAGCGCTATAACAGTCTCGTGCGGAAATGGCCTGAGTTGTCAGTAGATTTAGAGAGACAGAGTCCTGATTTTACTGTAAGTCCAGAGAAAGAGAATGAGAGAGAAAGTCCAATGGCAAAATCTGTAGACGAGGTGAAGGTCAAGGGCTCTAGGAGTGCGAGCAAGGAATTCAGGAGTAAGCCGGGCTGCTACCACCGGTAGGACTGGTCGGCTGCAACGGCTTCCTCCCCTTTTGGCCTCTTGTTATATAGGCTCAGAGTCTTACCCAGCTGTTGGCCTGATTAATAACTTCTTATATCAATGCCTCGAGACTCCCGGGCTCTCCCTTTTCCACCTACGCTGGCTGCAATAAGTACTGCTCCTCCCATTTCTCTGGGGTGTGGTTGTTGGGGAGGGTCCTGGGACACGGACACGGCACCACCTGGGGATCTGAGAGACGGACGAGTAGGAGCAGCACTGCAGCCGCTGCCTTGAAGGCAGCAATGGGTGGCCGGAAATAAAGAGAGAGAGGCCACCTCTGCACTACGCTGTTAACAGTGCTATTATTCTACTTTCCACCCTCCTGTGGAATTCTGGAGGGTTTTGTAGTTTCCTGAGAAGTCTGGCTGAGAAGTCTCAGGGCTCCTTCCCAAACTTCAAACCCCAGGATTCCACAGGAGGTTGAAAGTGGAGTAATAGCACTATAACAGTGTAGTGCAGAAACGGCCAGGGACTGAGGACTTGTGGGATGGCAGGAGGTATGGATTCGAGCGCCCAGCTTGGGTTCCTGCCATTTCATAGATCCTCAGTCTCTTTCCAGCTTCACATCTCATACACACCGCAAGCGACACATGCACGAAATGCAAGGCCATTCCAAAACGGTACTGTATTCCAAAATCCGAAACCCAAAATAAAATAAAACAAAAGTCCAAAATACAGAACATTTCCGGTCCCAAGCATTTCGGGCAAGGAAGGCTCCACCTGCCCACCCTTTTCCTTTGGAGAACAGACTGCGGGTTGGGAAGGGGGAATCTCTGCCTTGATTTGTTGACCTGTCTTGAAAGAGGAGTGTCCCCAAGGAGTCAGCCCCCATCTCCGTCTGCCTTACAAGCGGTTCGGCCCGCCACCGCTTTTGTGCACGACACACGCGCTGCCATCTGGAAGATGACCTCTAACCCTTCCCCCCCTTTCCGCCAAGCCTCTTTGCAAACAAGGTAATTGATCCCCGTGGCTGGCATCTGCCTTTTGCAAGGCTGCCTGGCGGGCCCTGAAAAGCGGGGGACGGCCTGAACGGGGCAGCCAGGAAATCTCCCCCTCCCCTCCCCTCGCCGCTGGGGCTCTCAGCACGAAGGGGCCTCTCCCAAAGACCCCCTGCTGACGGAACCCAGAGCGGAGCAGAAAAGAAGGAGATAACATTAGGCGGAGCGTTGCCGGCTTTGCCAAGCAAGGTCAGAGCCTGGGAGAGCTACTGTTTGGACTACAGCTCCCAGAATCCCCCAGCCATGCTGACTGCAACATTCCGGGAGCTCGAGTCTTTTTAAAAAGGCAACTTTCCCAAGCTCTGAAATTAGTCTGGGATGTGAATCAAGCTCTTATTGTGCCTCTGGGTTGTTTTGCATTGTCCCATTGACACGTCTGTGGCCACTTCTGCACTAGACTGTTATAGCGCTCCGATTCCACTTTCAACATCCTATGGAATCCTGGAGTTTGCAGTTTTGGGAGGGGCCGCCCGGCCCCTCCCGAAACTGCAAACTCCAGGATTCCATAGGATGTTGAAAGTGGAATCGGAGCGCTATAACAGTCTAGTGCGGAACACAGGTGTATCTCTGCCCTGGGACTGTGAGGTGAATCTTTGTAATAATAATAAGCATTCTTATAAGCAGCTTATAATAACCAAAGAGAATGCCTGTGCGTCTGTGGCAACCGTAACATACGGGGACATCCCACTAGATGCCACAAAACATGAACAAAAGCTTTGGCTTGGGCTGTTGTCCAAACTCCAGCCCCAAGTTTCAAGTTGAAATGCCAACTGGAAAAAGAAGAAGAAAAAAGAAGTGGGGGCAGCCATACCTTCATCAGGGCCTCCTGGTCGCCTGGGGGCCACGGCGGTGGGTGTAGGGGGTCACTTTTCTGCCCCACTGACTCCGGGGAGCTACTTGGATGGCCAAAAATGCCCTCCAAAGCCTGGAAGTGGGTGAAAATCCATGAAAAGATGCGACTCCTGGAGTCTTCTAGGACAGGGGTGGGCAACTGTGGAAGACCAGGGGCCTCCGTTAGCCCTAAGGAGACTTCGGATGGCTGCACCTCTCCACCGCGGCTGTTCTTTTTAAAAACCCTTTTTGCCCCCAAATTTCCTCTAGGGGACATGGGAGTATATTCTGGGGACCTCCTGTGGCAATTTTAAAGCAATATTTTTTGGGGAGGGGGAATTTTGCAAATTTCATTTGCACCCCAGGAGGACTGGGGGAGTCCAAATGTGGTGGAAATGCCACCCACACCCCATGGGTGTCATTTGGGGGCATTTTGTGACCACTGAGGCCTCAAAAATAGTCCTTGGGCGCTGCATGCTGCCCTCTGCCCACCCGCCTTTTAAGAGAAACAATTCATTCTTTGAGGGGCCAGGGAATCAATCTGGAGGGAGCTGAAGGCCCCCCGAACCAGCTGTGGGAGCAGCATGCCTACCCCTGCCGAAAGGGCCCCCACCTAAAGGGCGTCCCTTATATCGCTGTTTGACCAACTAGCCCTATTCCATCTGCCCCGGCAGGCATGGGGCATGGGCGGTGGCACCACTTTATGTCCTCCTCCCTATTTTGCTCTTTTCCCTTTTGCCCCAAGAAGAATTTCACCAGGGAGAAGAATTAGGGCACTACATTTGGACAGAAAAAATGAAATGCACAAATATAAAATGGGTGACACCTGGCTTGACCATAGCACACGTGAAAAGGATTTAGGAGTCTTAGTAGCGCCCAAGCTGAACATGAGCCAGCTGTGTGATGCAGCAGCCAAAAAAGCCAATGCAATTCTGGGCTGCATCCATAACAGTACAGTGTCTAGGTCAGGGAAAATAATAATACCCCTCTATTCATGTTTGGTCAGACCCCACCCGGAATAATACTGTGTCCAGTTCTGGGCATCACAATTCAGGAAGGATATGGACAAGCTGGAATGTGTCCAGAGAGGGAGACCAAAATGGTCAAAGGCCTAGAAACCATGAGGCCCTATGAGGAGAGGCTTAGGGATTTGGGTATGTTTAGCCTGAAGAAGAGAAGGTTAAGTGGAGATATTTAAATATTTGAAGGGATGTCATCTGGAGGATGGAGCAAGCCTGTTTTCTGCTGCTCCAGGGACTAGGACATGGAGCAATGGCTTCAAACTTCAGGAAAACAGATTCCATTTGACGATTAGGAAGAACTTCTTGACCGTAAGAGCAGTTCAACAGTGGAATCTGCTGCTGCCTGGGAGGTGGAGGACTCTCTATCTTTGGAGGCTTTTCAACAGAAGTTGGACGGCCATCTATCGGGACCGCTTTGATTGTTTCTTCCGGCATGGCGGGATGGGGTTGGACTGGATGACTCTTTGGGTCTCTTCTAGTTCTAGGATCCTCTGATTCTCTGTTTCTAAGAGAGACGCCCCGGGGCAGCAGAGCTGTGAAAGGAACAGCGGCGCCCTGATAAACTGGGAGAAACCAGCCCTCGGTGGCTCACATGGCTCGCCAGGGAGACAAAGGGCCCCTTATGGGAATTCAAGCTGTCTTGCCGCACTATTTATAGGCTGGGCCTGCGGAGCAAAAAAAGAAGCCGCCCTCTGCAGCTGCCAAGGAGACAAAGCCCAGAAGCTTCAAGGGAGCAGCACGACGCTTGTCCTGGAAATACCTGCAGAAAGCAACGCCCGGCTCCTCGTGAGCTGGCCGAATGCGAGGAGGCAGGAGGAGCAGAGCGAAGCAGGTGGGGGGCAAGCGGAGGAGCCGGCTGGTGTTCAGAGCTTGGAAATATTCCTGGAGGGTTGGACTACAGCTCCCAGAATCCACCAGTCAGTAGTCCGGAAAGGTGGCTTTCCCAAGCCGCACCGATGCCGAGTCAAAGCGACGGTCCCTCCCCTCCAGGGTGCCTGACCTCCGGTAGGGGCAAAGTCAGGCCTGAGAGTCCAAGGCTGCCTGCAGGGCCTTTGACTCCTAAAGGCTTCCCTTGTTTCCCGTGGAAACTAAAGGATAAACTCCCTCTCTGGGAAACTTCTGGGCACAATTCAAAGTCCTGGTTACGACTTGTAAAGCTCTCCGTGGCTTAGGTCCGGGCTTACAGGCTGTATCTCTCCAAAAAGAGCCTGCTGGGGCCCCGGAATCCTCCCCAGGAGAGCTCGTCGCTCGGTCCCACCACCATCACAAGCATGACGGGGTCTTCTTGGGGGCCGCCCCTATTTGCAGGAACTCCCTTCCCAGAGACGCCAAGATGGCCCCCTCCTTGTTGCCCCTTCCGTCGACAGGCTAAAACCTTTTCATTCGGGCACACCTTTAACGCAGCGAGTTTTAAAAGAACGGGCTAGCAGGTGTTGTGTTGTTTTAATTGTTCTTTGGGAGAGTTTTCAATCTTTTTAATCGTATTTATTCTTTTGCCGAGGTGAAATCATTCTAATACTGTAAACAGTTTAATTCTGTTTTAACATTCACTTTTTATACATTTTAAATTGCATTTCTCTTTTAAACTGTGAGCCACTTTGAGCCTCAATTTTGGGAAAAAATCAGGAATAATAATAATAATAATAATAATAATAATAATAATAATAATAATAATGGCAATTCACCTTTAAAATTGTTTTGCAGCCTGTAGGATTTAATGTCAGAATAATGCCAGTCTTTCAGGATGAAAAGGGCCCTTTTGTCTCCTCCCTTTCCTGGTGTTTGGCTTTTTCGCAATTGACCCCTGGGGCCCAGGGTTTTTTTGTGGTTTTGCAGGGGAGCCAGAGGGGTGTTGTATTCTGAATGTCAGACTAGGATTCTGGTTTCAAATCCCTCAAAGCCATGGAAAATCCACAGAGTGACCATGGGCGAGTCACACTCTCTCAGCCTCAAAACAAGGCAAAGAGTGCTCAGAGGTGGTTTAGCCAATTCCTTCCTCTGAAATATTGACTATGGCACCCGGTATTTCTTTGCAGATCTTCTGGGCTTGGAGAAGGTTATTCTTTTTGGACTGCCACTCCCAGAACCCCCCAGCCAGCATAGCTGGCTGGGGGATTCTGGGAGTGACAGCCCAAAAGGGAAACCTTTCCTGTGCCCTGGAAATTCTGCAGCTTTGGGGAAAAGGGGCCAAAGTCAGATCTTGTGTGTTTACATGCCTCCAAATTGCCTGTCGACTTATGGCAACCCCATAAGTTTCCTAGGGTTTCTTTACACAACGAATCCTCAGAAGTGGTTTGGGCCAGCCCCTTCCTCTGAAACAGAGCCTACAGCACCCGGTATTTGTTAGCGGTTTCCCATCGAAGCACTAACCAGGGCTGACCAGGCTTAGCTTCCAAGATCAGATGGGGATATTTGGGATATTCAGACCCTTGCACCAATGAAAGCCACTTCTAAATATCAGAAGGAAGGTCATGCATAAGATGGAGTGAGCTTGTTTTCTGCCGCTCCACAAACCCGAACGAGAACCAATGAATTGAAAATGCAAGAAAACAGATTCCGCCTAGACATCAGGAAGAACTTCTTAACTATAAGAGCTGTCTGACAGTGGAATAAAATGGTTCACAGAGACTCTCCATCTTTGGAGATCCCCGCCTTGAGCTTCGGGGAGAGGTGGGTACCAAATAAAAAAATATTATTATTATTTAAAAGAGTTTGGACAGGCATCTTTTCGGGGGGGCTTTAATTGCATCTTTCTACAAGGCTGGGGGTTGGACTAGATGGCCCCTAGAGACCCCACCAAGTTTTAGGATTCTATTTTTCTCTTCTAAAACAACTTCATCCCTGAAAATCCCTACGATTAAAGGCGGCTGGCGACCCCCGCTAGGTGAAAATGAGGGGCGGCTGGGAGAACAGGGAAGCCGACAGCTCCCCGTCCTCTGTTTCCATGGACACGCGGGCTGGAACAATGAGAGCAGACTCTGCACGACAGCCCTGCGGAGGGGTGCCAGAACTTCCCACAGGCTGGTCTCCTTCCTCCCCGTGCAATTTTGCTGCCTCTGAGCCCCTCTTCCCCCTCCCAGCTTCCTCTCATCTTGGCACCTTTGATCTCTGTCTTCCCCTCTCCCTCTCTCTCGCTCCCCTTTCTCCAGGTTCTGTCTTTAAGATCTCGGCTGCTAATGAGACTTTCCAGCAGTCACCTAGCAACTGCTTCCCCTGCCTCTCAGAAATCTGCAAAGTTGGGCCCTGAAGGTTTTCCCCCATTTCGGGCTCTCAGTGCAAAAGCGGAAAGGCTGCAGAGTTTGGGGGAAAGCTACTTCTGGGCTGCAGCACCCAGAATCCCCCAACCAGTGGGTTGGACTAGTGCCATTTCCGCCCTACACTGTTACAGTGCTATTATTCCACTTTCAACATCCTGTGGAATCCCGGGCTTTGCAATTTAGGGAGGGGCCACTGAGGTTTGGAAACCTTTGGGGCCTCTCCCTCAACTGCAAACCCCAGGATTCTATAGGATGTCGAAAGTGGAACAATAGCACTATAACACTCGAGTGCAGAAATGGCCCTGATCTTGTCATCAGGCTAAAACTGCATGAGTTTTGTGCAACCTGGGTTTTTAAAAATGCTCTCCCTCTCCCCTTCTCTCCCTCTCTCTCTCTCTCTCTCTCTCTCTCTGTGGTAGCACCTTCATTTTCAAGGACACATTTTGACTTCCCAGAGCTTCAGAAGTGTAAATTAAAGTCTCAAAGAACAGACAAAAATATCCCACAGAGCTGTTGCTTCCAGTCTCGCACCCAGAATCAGCACAAACGGTTTCACAGGAAAAGTGCAACACAACCTGCAAATTTTTTTCTGCAGCTCGCGTTAAAATTATGCATTGTTATCTTTTTTTTCCCCCAGCCATAACTAAAAATACATACCACTTTCTGACTTTGTCGCTAGAAAGAACCTTTCTCGTAGACTGCAGAACATGACATCCGCTTCCAATGCAGGTTGCTGATCTCTCTTGAGATCTTGCGTGAACGTGGGGCAGGAGTCAGGCCCTCTCTACGCCAGGACGGCAACATGCCTCCCCCCCGACGTTACTGAACTGCAGCTCCCATCAGGCCTGTAGCTAGAAAAGCCATTGGGGAGGAACGCTGGGAGTTGCAGTCCCAACAACATCGGGAGGATTGCAGTTCACCCACCCCGTTCTACACTACGGAAAAAGTAGGGCTGGGGAACCTGTGGGCTGCACCTGGTGCCCCCAAAGGCCCTCGAGCTATGTCACAAAAAAATTAAAAACTTTTTTGCTATGATTTTTGGAAAATTTTCCACCGCATGCAAACATGGCAGCTTGCATTTACTCCGCTCCCCAAAAAACTCACCCCACCTTTTTTTTCCCCAGCCAGAGATATCCATTTTGGAGATACGGCTCAGCACCACGGATATTTCCTTTAAAGTTCAGACTAAAACCCAGAATGGATTCATCATCCCACTAAACAACCAGCTGTGACTGCTGGAAAGGATCAAATATACAACCACCGGTGTATTTACCCAGCATTGCCTGGGATTTTATTTTCTCGTAGGTAATACTTCTTAGATAGATTTGAGATCCCGTGTCTCTAATTCCCCAAACTGCCTTCTCCAGTACCTGTAACTTTTCCCCACGTTCCCCAGTCCAATCTATAGTCAGAGATATTAACGTGCAAAGGTTGGGTTCCTGAGGGAATACACTGCCCTCCTCCTTGCTGCTAGGCCTCATCTCCATAGCAACCGGCCAGGCCCAAGAGCTCTCCGGTTGAGGGTTTTAAAGGCCTCTCCCTAATCTGCCAACCCCAGGATTCCATATCAGGCAGTCAACGATATGAGGTCTTCGCCCGACACAGACAAACAAACTTTGACTTTTATAGACCGGATTGCAGAGCTACCCCCAGCAGCAAGTTATTTGAAAATAATTATGGCAGAGGGAGGCCGGGGGCCTTCAACAGGAACGAACCGTGAGGCTTTGCCACGTGCGGCAGATGTGCAGAACACACCGGCGGGTGGATTCTAGGATCCTGCCCACTGTAGATTCCGAGAGCGGTCCGCCCTTCCTGAGGAGCACGGGAAGGGACGCTGGAGGAACCTCTCTGGGCACAGAGTGCAACCGCTTGCGCTGGCAATGTGCCTGGAGGCCACAATTGGCTGCCTCGGAGGAACGGGAAGCTGGGACGCAGACGGGGCAGAATCGATCTTTCTGAGGAAATCAGCTTCTCCGCTCAGCACCAGAGACAGCTCCGCTCGGAACGCCCTCCTTGGTCTTTCCTACCGCAACCAGAGATCAGGAATAACAAGAGTGAGGCCATTCCGCACCAGACTGTTATAGCGCTCTTATTCCACTTTCAACCTCCTATGGAATCCTGGGGTTTGCAGTTCAGGGAGGGGCCGGATGGCCCCTCCCTGAACTGCAAACCCCAGGATTCCATAGGAGGTTGAAAGTGGAATAAGAGCGCTATAACAGCCTAGTGCAGAAATGGCCTTAGAATCATGGAATGCTAGAGCTAGAAGAGACCCTCAAGGCCATCCAGTCCAACCCCCTTCTGCTATGCAGGAAGACACCATCAAAGCACTCCTTTTGACAGACGGCCATCCAGCCTTTCTTTAAAAACCTCCAAAAAAGGAGGACTCCCAGGAAGCAGCATATTCCACTGTTGAAGAGCTCTTACTGTCAAGCCGTTCTTCTGAGTGTTTTAGGTGGAATCTCTGTTCCTGCAGTTTGAAGTCATTGTTCCGTGTCCCGGTCTCACGTTTAAATATTTGAAGGGATGTCGTATGGAAGATGGAGCAAGCCTGTTTTCTGTTGCTCCGGAGACTAGAACATGGAGCAATGGCTTCAAACTTCAGGAAAAGAGATTCCACCAAAACGTTAGGAAGAACTTCCTGACAGCAAGAGCAGTTTGACAGGGGAATACACTGCTGCCTGAGAGCACGGTGGAGTTTTCTTCTAAGTGAAGAATGCTGTGATTTTGAGGCTGGGGGCAATCTGTAGGGACTGCTTTTGTGGTGTTTTCCTGCATGGCAGAATGGGATTAGACTGGATGGTCCTTGAAGTTTCTTCCAACTCCGTGATTCCACGATTTACTCTTTCCAACTTGGCATCCCCTATGTTGCAATGCTAATCATCCCTTGCTGGGGCACTGTTTGGGGATGATGGAAGGTATCGTCCTGCACAGACAATGCTTAACTAGACAGAGCAGTGGTCGGAAGAGATGAAAAGCAGCCTTTGTGGGTTCCAGGGAGAATGCCGGACCTTGCAGGAGGATTCCCAGTCATCACCTAACGGGTACTTCCCACCCCAACCGCATGACCTGCAAAGCAGTTTGCTCACCAAGCTCTTTTAGGCAACCAAAAACTCCCAACAAGGCTGCTCAACACTACGCCGCCCTGCACATGCGTAAAGTATCTTGCATTCCAGAGCCGAGGAAGGGTTGTGAGCTCCTTCACCTCGGGGGAGAAGCTGGACAAAAACTTTTGGGTTACACGACAAGATGGGCAATCTGTGACTGAGAAAGCACGGGTCCCGTTCCTCAACGCTGGCTAGAAACTTGGCTGCTAAAAGGAGTTGCCCTGTGGTAGCACACACTTGGAGCTGCCCAGTTTCTGTACTCAAAGTCAAATACTGCATGTGCTCCAACTCCCGGTGCTCTAGCAGGCATGCACATTCCAAAGCCTCTTGTCCATTTGTTTGCTCTGTGTTTGTCTTCCGCACAAACACAAAACCACAGATATCCCCTCCGCTAGGCCAGGCCAGCCTCCCCCTGGCAGCTGTCGGGAAGTCCCTCACCTCCAACCTGCCGGCACCGGGCAGTAATTCCTTACAATCCCCTTTGTCAGACGCCAAAGAGACGCACCGTAAACAACCCACTCTCCCCACCCACCTTCCCGGCTCCAAACCCGGCAGCCCGTTTGCACGCCTGCCTCCCTTTCCGTCCTTTTCTTCTCCCTGCCCGTTCGGACGCCGGCGTGCGCCGGCAGCTGCCGGGAACAGATGGCGACGGCTTGACCCGGCAGGACGGGGGCTCCCGGAGAAGCCGCCCATCTGCTTCTGGCCGCGGCGGTGACGAGGGAGGCCCCAGACAGCCGTCGCCCTGCTAGCCTTGCCCTCGCCGTAGACCAAAGTGGCCGCGGTTACAAATCACAGTTCTAACGCAGGCGCAAAGACATGCACGCCCTGCTCCCAATGTCCTCAAAAGGATGCTTTGCCCAAGTTGAAACACTGCACATGAGAGCAGGAAGAGGGACCTGAAGACACATCAAACCAGAGCACGGGCCATTTCCGCACGAGACTCTCACCGCGCGATGATTCCACTTTCAACCTCCTATGGAATCCTGGGGTTTGCAGTTCCGGGAGGGGCCAGCCGGCCCCTCCCGGAACTGCAAACCCCAGGATTCCATAGGAGGTTGAAAGTGGAATCATCGCGCTGTGGGAGTGTCGTGCGGAAATGTTCATGGTCAAGTGGACTTTTTGGACTACGCCTCTTGGAAGTGTGATATTGGAAGATGAGGTCTGAAAAAAAGGCAGTTTTCAAAGCTGTGGATCGGACCAAAGATTCCCCACGGACAGTTTTCTCTTGAGCGTAAGGACCAACCAGGCATTTCTGGGAAGCCGACCGGCGGAGCCAGCGCCCAGGTACCTTAGCAGTGAATTTCGGTGGCCTCTGGGCTTGGAAGTCTTCTCTGATCAGCATCACTAGCATCCACGGAAGGATCAACTCTCCTCCGGCTGCCGCGAGAGGATCTAATCCCCCATTAAACCCATCCGGGCCTGTGACCTATAGGTTAAGTATGCATTGTGTGAGGTGGTAGTGACAAAATGGCTATGCGTATCCCCCCTTCAGCAGCAGAGGCGGTCTTCCTCTCCGTTCAACAGGGAAACACGACCGGGAAAATACCACCGCGCTCATATTTTGTCGGTGGGCTTCTCAGAGGAGCACCCGGCTGGCTTCTGCGGGAACAGAATGCCGGCCTAGATAGTCTTTCGGTCTGGCCTAGCTTCAGAAACCCCATTACATTCTCAGAATCGTAGAACCCTAGAGCTGGAAGAGACCTCCAGGGCCATCCGCTCCAGCCTCCTTCTGCCACGCAGGAAGACACAATCACAGCCCTCTCTTTGACAGATAGCCATCTCGCCTCTCCTTAAAAACCTCCAAAGAAGGAGATTCAACCACCACGCTCCCAGGCGGCGGCACGGTCTGCTGTTGAACTGCTCTTACTTTCAGGAAGGTCTTCCTAAGGTTTAACTGGAATCTCCTTTCCTGTACTTTGGCTCCATGGCTCCACGTCCTAGTCCCTGGAAGGGCAGAAAACAAGCTTGCCCCATCTTCCATATGACATCCTTTCAAGTACTTAAACATGGCTATCGTGTCACTTCTTCACCTTCTCGCCTCCAGGTTAAACATCCCCAGCTCCTTAAGCCGCTGCTCAGAGGGCATGGTTTCCAAGACTTTGACCATTTTGGTCACCCTCCTCCAGACACGTTCCAGCTCATCAATATCCTTTCTGAATTCTCATGCCCAGAACTGGACACGGTATTCCAGATGAGATACTCTGTTTTCTCCTCAGATCGCATAAATCTTTCGCCTTTTACAGATGAGATCTAACCAAAGCAGAACAGAGTGGTAATATTACTTCCCTTGACCTAGATACCATACTCCTATGGATGCAACCTAGCATTGCATTGGCTCTTTTAGCTGCCGCATCACACTACTGACTCACGTTCAGCCTGTGGTCTACTATGTCTCCTAGATTTCTCAACTGTAAGGATTTCACCCATGTAAAGGTCTTCTGGGCTAGGACAGGTAGGAAGGAGAAACCTGCTTCGGGATCACATCCTGCCTCCATGGGACATTCCTCTCTCCTCACCCACTATCTAGGTTGAGAATGACAGCTGCATCACCTGTCGTTCCCCTTACTGCAGTGACAATTATAGCAGAGCTAATATCAATGTTGGGAGTGTATTAGCCGGAAATTCTTGTCCAGTTCTAATAGTTAGTCCCAACTCCAGCTGACCCATCAAACCAACAGAAACTTGGTAAGTTACCTTTTACGTACATTGTGTTGATTTAATGGGTCTGCTCTCGGGTCAGAACCAACGAGAGGCGTTAGGCCTCTGTTTTTGCCAGCTCCAAATTTCTTGCTTGCCCGTTTGTATTTCTCCTGTCTCTCACATTTAATCATGCGCTGTAAGTACAAAGACCTCCCCAGCGGCAACTAGAAGACTCCCATTGCCCACCCCTGCTCAAAAGAGTGGCATCCCAAACTTGAAGTGAATATATGGATGAAGCGTGATCAAAAATATTTGCCAATTTTTGATTACGATGACCTTAAGCTACTCTTCTACAAAGAAAGAAAGATGGTTGAATTTTTAGATTCTTTTAATCAGTGTATCTTTACACCAATGTGTCTCACTACACAGTATAATGATATGACCCTAAGAACTCTATGACAGGCTAACTTCCCCACTTTTGTAAAATCCACCACCGGTTCGTGCAGTTCCTCGAGTTAACAATGCATTGTGTCCAGAGCTGCATTTCCTTCTGCTAAGCAACTTAATTAGGAACCTTCATGCTCCAGCACTCGGAGGGTCAGGGGAAAAACTCTTGCAGCAAGCCCTGTTCAAGCGCTCATCCTTATCCCAACCTCTCCTGTTCTGTCTCCTCCTCGCCTTTCCCCCCCAAACTAGAGAATCCCAAACATTCAATTGAGTTTTTCACAGGCTGGTGTCCTGTGCCAGGGGCCACCTCCCCACAACCCACTATACCCCAGCAGCAGACGGCCTCATCACCACATTACTTCCAGTTATCAAAGGCCTGGAAGCCACGAAGCCCTATGAGGAGCAGCTTTGGGAGCTGGGGATGTCCAGCCTGGAGAAGAGAAGATGGAGATGTGACATGATAGCCATGTTTAAATAACTGAAGGAATATTATTTGGAAGATGGAGCAAGCCTGTTTTCTGCTGCTCCGGAGACCAGGACAAGGAGCAATGGGTTCAAGCTGCAGGAAAGGAGATTCCACTTAAACCTCAAGAAGAACTTCCTGACGGTCAGAGCTGTCCGGCAGTGGAATCTGCTGCTGCCTCCATGGAGTCTCCTCCTTCTTTGGAGGTTTTTAAGCAGAGGCTGGATGGCAATATGCCAAAGGGAGTGCCTTGATTGTGTCTTCCTGAAAGGCAGAATGGGGTTGGACTGGATGGCCCTTGGGGTCTCCTCCAATTCTATGATTCTACGATGGGCACTTTTCAGCTGTTATTGGGGGCAGGGTGGCTTAGGGTGCTCTGAGGGTGAGACAATTAAACAGGCGGACTCAATAGATTTGGGGGTGAAAAAGAATAACCCAAATGTTGGTGTGAAATTTTTAAAGGTCTGGGGAGCTTTGGTGGTGTTTCAGGGGACGCGCTTTGGGATTCAAAGGGCCGCACGTGGCCAGCAGGTTGCCCTGTGACCACCCCTGCTCTGTCCCGGTTGCAAGAGAAGACGAACGAGGCGCTACAATTCCAGAAATGCCCACCTTACGGGATTCTCAAAGGCAACTGGACGGCTGCTGTTAGAACAGACAGGGCTCTGGATGTGATCCTGCACAGCTCGTTCTACCTACAGTTTATATGTTTAAAAAACATGCATGTGTTTTGTTCAGAGATTGAAAAAAAAGTTGCTTTTTGGACCGCAGTTCCCAGAATCCCCAGTAGCCAGGCTGATTGGGTCAGTTTGGGAGCTGCAGTCCAAACTAGTCATATGTACACTATCTTTTTTTTTTCTTCTTTCATGCTGCAAGAGTTTATTTATAATCTTCATCAAGTTTGCATGCTTTTTCAAGACTAAAATTACACAAGCTCTTCTACAGACTGTAAAGACGCGCACGCGCACGCACACGCTTTCCATTTCCAATCTGTGCAAATTTCTGCACAATCGATTCTGCAGAGCCCGAGCTCAAACGCACTCCGTCCCACCCCGAACGCCCGGCGATCCGGTTTAGGGAGCATAAAAGACGAAGGTTTCCTTTGGTGTCACAGGAAGAGGGCGGGTCGGTCCGGCGAGGGGCGCCCGTCCATCCGCTTTTCACCCCGTAATCCCAGCTCAGACGCCGGCCCTCCCCGCCCACGTCTCTCCCGGCAGCTTTGCAGAAGGGTGCCATGGGGCCAGTGGGTCAAAAACAGCCTCCCCGTCTCTGTGCGCGTAATCCCACCACAGACGGGGAAGGGCCCACAGATCACGGGGCAGGGTGCCGGAGGGTGCAGCAGAGACAGCTGGGGGTCGAAAGGAACCCGCGTGCCTGGACACAATGCCCAGCGAGGGGGATTAATGTGCTCCGTGGGGCTGGGAGGGAGAGGACGGAGGGAAACAGAGCTGGACAGGGCTAGCTCTCCGTCCTTCCCTGCAGCCAAGAAAGCTCGGGCCATTTCCGCACTAGACTGTTATAGCGCTATTATTCCACTTGCAACATCCTACGGAATCCTGGGGTTTGCAGTTTCGGGAGGGGCCAGCCGGCCCCTCCCGAAACTGCAAACCCCAGGATTCCGTAGGATGTTGCAAGTGGAATAATAGCGCTATAACAGTCTAGTGTGGAAATGGTTTAAGACTTGGAAGGGCAGCCCATAAAGGAGCTAGATCTTCAAATGTAGAGATCTATCTTTAAACACCAAGGCCAGATGTATCTTTAAATACTAGTGCCAAATAACAGGCATAGAAGCTGTTACGGTTGTGGAAGCTGGACAGCCCAGAAATCTGGCAGGAAGAGGGTCAACTCCTCGGAAATGTGGTGCTGGAGGGGAGACCTGCGGATACCCTAGGATGACAGAAAGGCGGATAAACGGACCCAAGAGCAAATCGAGCCTGAACTCCCACGAGAAGCAACGACTGAACTGACGCTGTCGTACTTTGGACGTGTCACGGGACAACACGAGTCACTGGATGATTCCGGGAAAAACGGAAGGTGGTGGAAAAGCGGAAGACCGCATCACGGTTGGATAGATTCAGTGAAGGAAGCCACAGCTGTCTAAGCTGGAGATAACTTGAAGGCACTGGACCGCAAATATTTAGCAACATGCTAGCATGGTGGAGAGGCTTGAATTCCTGCTCAGCCAAGGACACACGCTGGGTGACTTTGGGCGGGACAGCCTCTCTCAAACATTCTCCAAGCATATCTTGCAAAGAAAAGCCTGGGATAGCGTCACGATAAGCTGGGGTCAACTTGAAGGCACATGACGACAACAGCAACAATAAGATTTCGCATGAAGCTGGAAATACTATCATCTTATACACTCTTCTTACTTAATGAGTCCATTTTTAAAATTTTAGCTACAATCGCCTACCTTCTGAAGTGCTCCACCATCACACCGACAAGTTCCCCAATCCGGTTGTCATTCGCTGGCTGCATTTTATGGAGACAGACGACAAGTCCATCATGGCTCTGCGTATGGAAGACCACCAGCTGATCTCCACCGCTGGTCACACTCAACCCAGTCACCTGCCACAGGGGGGAAAATCACCACAGTTTCATCTTACAGGTCCATGGAAATCGTGAGAGCAATATCAGACATCAGCCTTCCACAAACTGGTGACCTGAAGACGTGCTAGACTACAACTCCCATGCTGGCTGTAGGATAATGGGAGATGTCGTCCAGCACATCTTCAGGGTGCTGGACAGAATAGTGTCACTGTCGTAGGCACTAGCTGTCCTTTGCCAGGCAACAGAGTGCAGAAATATTCAGCAGACAAACAGAGACAGGTTAGTAGTTCAGCAGAGCTTGCCTGTTCAGGGTGGAGCAGAAGTGTAGTCAAGAGTTGTTCCAAATGTCCAGGAATCCAGTGGGCAACCAGGTCAGACAGTCCAAGGGTCAGAGAATCCAGGCAGACAGCAAGCAGGGAATCTGGAGCCCGCAAAGGCAAGGGCCAGCAAACACATACATTGCTTCTGGTGTTGGGCCACCGGCCTCTGCCTTCCTTAGAAAGGCTGGAGCCAGCTGGTTCTCATCCCAGCCTGACTAGCCCCCCCCCCCCCCCGGTGTGCTTGAGTCTGCTTGACCTCCTCTGAGGCTGCTGTTCACCTGGAGAAGCTGACTCCCGGCCCGTGATGGTCACCAAGTTTAGGATCCAATCAGAAGGCACATTGCAATAAGACGCTGGAGGGCAGGAACCAGGGACCAACAGCAAGCTCCCAGCATCATACTGGGGTGGTTCTCATGTACGGGGCAGGAGCTATAGAACTGATCTTTGCTGCACTGCAGCCTTAAGCAAAGAGTGGCCAACAAGAAGGACAGCAGCTCATCAGCCCCATTCCAAAGCGACCCAAAAGGGTACAAGTTGAACATCCCTCATCCAGAAATCTGAAATGCAAAAACCTCGAAAGTTCAAAACTTTTCGCCACCAGGCATCTGCCTCCGCTTTCGAGGCGGCGATGTGGTGTTACCACTTATTCATCTCTCAGGTCCTCAGTCTCTCTCCAGCCTCATGTCTCATACAAAAAAAGTAGCCAATAAATGAGATGCAAGGCTGGAGAGAGCTGCAAGGATCTGTGAAATTGTGGAAATCCCAGCATAGTGCTTGGCATGAAGCAGCATCTGTGGTCTTCCTGCTCGTTCATTCACAGACCCCTGGGCAATCTCTTGTACAGCACTGTATTTATGTTTATACAAATATTGGTATTCCAAAATCCACCCCAAAATATGAAACACTTCTGGTCCCAAGCATTTTGGATAAGGGATGCTCAAGCTGTATTGGTTTTATATCTATAATTTAGGGCTGGGGAACCTTTGATTCTCCAGATGTTTTGGTCTTCAGGTCCCACAGCCACAGCTGGTGTGGCCAATGGGAGTTGTCTTCCAAAATCAGAGCTTGGTAAAGCTACTTTGAAGTCTAAAACTGTCACCATTCGCTGGCCAGCTCCCTGAATTCCCCAGCGATCATCCAATTTTGGACTCCAACTCCCAGAATCCTCCAACAAACAAAGCCACTGGCCAATATAGCTGGGGGATTTTGACAGTAAGTAACTCAAAAAAATGGAATTTCTCCAAGATCTGGAAATGATAGCAGTTTGCCATTTCAGAAGGAATTTCAACCTTCAGGTAGTGACGTTAATCACATAGGTACCATAGAAACTTCGAACTTCCTCCATAGTCCCGAGTCTCCCAAAATCCAACTTACCACGCTCAGAGGAAAAGACCTCATGACTTTGTACTGTTTCCTCGGATCCATCTTGTACAGGTGCTGATCTGTGATGAGGATGGCTCGGTCCGTGTTCTTGTTACAGCGGTTGATCTGCAAAGGGTTTCGGGAAGAAGAGCGGGAAAGCCATGAGAAGGACGGACGGAAGAAGACAAGCGCCATTTCCGCATTAGACTGTGATAGTGCTGTTATTCCACTTTCAACATCCTATGGAATCCTTGGGTTTGCAACTTAGGGAGGGGTCTTTGAGGATGCAAACCCCAGGATTGCAGACCCCGGCATTCCATAGGATGTTGAAAGTGGAATAATAGCACTATAAGAGTCTAGTGTGGAAATGGCCAAGGTCCTCAGCATCCAGAAGAAACAGCTGCCAGGCCACTGACATTTGGCCAGAGAGAAGAGACAAGATTAGTCATGTACCATTCCAGTACTTAATGGCAGTTCCTGGTTAAAAATGAACAAATTTCAACAAAGCTTGGAAATGTTACCTGCTTGGGCCCCCAGAATTCTCAGGCACTACGGCCACCATTGCACGAGTATTCTGGGAACTCTAGCAAGTGATTTTGCACTCTGACTTTTGATGCATAACCTGCCTCCACCGAGATGCCCTCTGGACACATCGGGCTACAATTCCTGTTATCCCCATCCAAAAGGGTTATTGGCCATCTTCCCATCCAACACCCGCCCCATTGGGCACACACTCACAAACGCTGCTTCCAAATACCTTCGCCTTCATTTGAGTCTTTCCCAAAACGGTGACTGGAAGTGAGGAGCGTGGCTTCCCATCATCATTTCGAGAAGGACGGCACAGGCCCAGGTAACCCACTTGTGTGAGTCACAGAAACTGGGAAGAGGAATGACCGTTCCCGTGGCCGGCTGAATAGGGAAAATCACCACGGTTCAGTGGTGTGGTGTGGATCTCTCCAGTGCTGAGACGAGAGGAAGGGACGCCCTCCCATAGTTTGCACTCACCTTGCGGACGTGGCAGGAGAAGAGCACCGAATGGAAGTGGACTTTGTCCTTCAGGGCTGAGACCTGTTTTGCAAACTGAGAAGCCATTGTCGGGTTTTCCTCGACCTGGAGAAGCAAAAGGAAGAAAGTGAGATCTGGAACAGAGATATGGGCCATTTCCACACTAGACCGTTATAGCGCTATCATTCCACTTTCAACATCCTATGGAATCCTGGAGTTTGCAGTTTGCAAATCCCAAGATTTCATAGGATGTTGAAAGTGGAATGATAGCGCTATAACAGTCTAGTGCCGAAATGGTCAAGGAAAGTGAAAAAGGAAAGGCAGAATTCAGAAATGACACCTTTTGGGAAACATTTATTTATTCATATATTTCTGCCCCATCCTCTATTATGGGATCTCAGGGTGGCATAGACCATAAATATTGCCCATGTAGCCAAACTGATTGGATTTTAACAGATAAACCACTTGAGGATTTTCTGAAGGACTGGGAACTGTTTGTGGATTTGTTTTGAGCAATAAGAAATCTAACAATGTAATAGTCTGTAGTTATGGCTATTAGTAACCCCAGTAAGTTGAATTTAGATAAGTCCATAATGGTAGAATGAGAAAATTTCTATTAAATTGCATTTTCTTTCTCACTGCAGTTTGTGTGTATGTGGGCGTCAGAGTTCTTTTGTGTTTTAGTTAGCCTGCATAGCTAGGTTGTGTTTATGTTCATAATTTAGTGTTTTAGTAATGTGTTCTAGTATTTTGTCTCAGGCCATTTCCGCACTGCACTGTTATAGTGCTATTATTCCACTTTCGACCTCCTATGGAATCCTGGGGTTTGCAGTTTAGGGAGGGGCCTCAAAGGCTTTTAGATGAACTCAAAGGCCCCTCCCGAAACTGCAAACCCCAGGATTCCATAGGATGTTCAAAGTGGAATAATAGCACTATAACAGTCTAGTGTGGAAATGGCCTTGGTTTCAGTTTAGTTTAATTTAGCTTAATTGATTGACTGTGGTTTTGCTTGCCCCGTTCTTAATTTAGCTTTGTTTTAGTTATGCATGCCTATTGTTTGTGTTTAGTTTTTTCCCTTTATTGTTGTGAATATGTTTTTATTACAATTAATAAATACTTTAGAAAACAAAAAAAGAACATAAATAATTTCAAATGCTTCCAGATTAAAACTGTAAATCATTTAAACAAGCCAAAAATGCACGGCGCAAAAGAACTGGAAAGCCACAACAATTTAAAACAAGATCCACTTTGGCATAAATCAGTCCCTGAAGGCTTTAATAACAAGCCGTGTTTTGGCCTGGCTCTGGAAAGCAACCAGCGGTGGTGCTTTGTAGTTTTGCAAGGCACTGAAGAGTTCTCTGCCTGGGAGCTGGAAGGCTTTACTTCAGAGCAGCGCACTAGAGCTTGCTAAGCCCCCTCCCAAACTGCAAATCCCAAGATTCCATAAGTCAGAGCCAAAGTGATAACTAAACTTTGGTCAAAGGCCTATAATTGTCCAAATCTCTGCTCAGCCGTGGAAACCCACTGGGAGACCTTGGGCAAGTCACACTCTCTCAGACCCAGAGGAAAGCAAAGGCAAACCGCCTCTGAAGAAATCGTGCCGAATAAACTCTGTGATAAGGTCACCTTCGGGACACCATAAGACAAACGACCTGGAGGCAACGCAACAACACATCACAAAAGGCGGTACAGTGTTGAGTTTAGGGCCACGTCCGCACTAGGCTGTTACAGCGCTACGATTGCACTTTCAACCTCCTATGGAATCCTGGGGTTTGCAGTTTCGGGAGGGGCCGGCCGGCCCCTCCCGAAACTGCAAATCCCAGGATTCCATAGGAGGTTGAAAGTGCAATCGTAGCGCTGTAACAGCCTAGTGCAGAAATGGGTTAAGTGTTAGACTCTGGGAGACTGGGGTTCAGATTCCCACTTGGGTACGAAACCCGCTGGGTGCCCTTGAGCAAGTCACACTCTCTCAGCCCCTGAGGAAGGCAAAAAGTTGTAAAAGCAGATTTCGTAACGTCTCCAGAAATGGTTTTTTCGGGTATCGTGAATAAGGATTTGGACTGTAAATATGGGCTCCTCCGTTACATATTGTTTGCTCAATTCTGGAAATAGGCTAAAGGACCAGCGACTGTAATTTAGGGGACTTTTCTAGCCTAGAGCTCCCCCACAAAAAATTCAAACTCCTTCACTACACTGTGACTCTCGGGGCCTTTCCACGTTACACTGTTATAGTGCTATCATTCTGCTTTCAACATCCTGTGGAATTCGGGGGTTTGCAGTTTACTGAGAACAAAGAGAAGTTTCAATGCCTCTCTCCCTAAACTGCAAAACCCAGGATTCCATAGGGTGCTGAAGGTGGAATAATAGCAGTATAACAGTGTAGTGCAGAAAGGCCGCCAGAATTCCACAGGATGGCGCCATGACAGTTAAAGTGGAATGAAATGCTATTAACCATGTAATGGAGATATCTTTCAGGTGCTTTCCAGACAAGTTGGGCTACAAGTAGAATCATAGAATCATAGGATCATAGAGTTGGAAGAGACCCCTGGGGTCATCCAGTCCAACCCCTTTCTGCCATGCAGGAATGCCCTCAAAGCACTCCCGACAGATGGCCCTCCAGCCTCTGCTTAAAAACCTCCAAGGAAGGAGACCCCACCGCTCTCCATGGAGGCAGCCTGTTCCACTGCCGGACAGCCCTGACCATCCGGAAGTTCTTCCTGGGGTTCAGGTGGAATCTCCTTTCCTCCAGCTTGAATCCATTGCTCCTTGTCCTGGTCTCTGGAGCGGCAGAAAACAAGCCCTCTCCCTCCTCTACATGGCATCCCTTCAAATATTTAAACATGGCTATCCTGTCCCCTCTTCACCTTCTCTTCTGCAGACTAAACATTCCCAGCTCCCTAAGGCGCTGCTCATACAGCTTCACGGCTTCCAGACCCTCCACCATTTTGGTCGCCCTCCTCTGGACACGTTCCAGCTTGTCCATATCCTTCTTGAATTGAGGTGCCCAAAACTGGACACAGGATTCCAAATGAGGCCTAACCAATGCAGAATAGAGTGGTACCATCAGCTCCCTCGATCTAGACACCATGGTCCTATTGATGTAACCAAGAATCGCGTTGGCCTTCTTGGCTGCCACATCACACTGCTGACTCATGTTCAGCTTGTGATCTACTAAGACTCCTAGATCCCTTTTACACGTACTGCTATCCAGCCACGTGTCCCCCATCCTATATTTGTGCATTCCATTTTTCCTGCCTAAGTGTAGGACCTTACACTTCTCTCTGTTGAAATTCATTTTGTTAGCTTTGGCCCAGCCCTCCAATCTGTCCAGGTCATTTTGAAGTTTGATCCTGTCCTCTGGCGTATTAGCAACCCCTCCCGATTTGGTGTCATTTGCAAATTTGATCAGCGTGCCCTCTGCTCCTTCATCCAAGTCACGGATGAAGATCTTGAATAGCCCTGGGCCCAGGACAGAACCCTGTGGCACCCCACTATGTATGGCTCCTATAATCCCATAACCAACTGTGTTGCCCTTTCCCAACCTGGGATCCCAGATGGGTTAGCCCCAACCCCACAGTTGGAAGGACTCGGGTTAGGGAGGCCAGCTGAGACGCTAAATGGCCCTGATTTGGTACTAAGCTTCTCATAATGCTGGACCGATGGGGCCATTCTCCCTCTTTGAATGACCGGGCGTACATACAGAGGGCACATTGGGTTATTCTGTTTTAACTCAGTAGGTTTCCATAGCCGAAGAGGACGGAAACATCGACAGGGATGGCCGCCTACGCAAGCTCCTGCTCCTGGCTGACAGAATTGTGTGTGTGTGTGTGTGTGTGTGTGTCGGGGGTGTGATCACCATGGAAACCACGCATTAAAAAATTTCCCAGTCTTATGATGCCCTCACCTACATGCATCCTCAATTTATACGCACAGATACCCTGGCACATTTTCTCCAGGACCCTCTGGCTGCTTTCTAACCCCCGGACCCCGGTCCCCTCCTCCCAGACGTGCGTGCCAGTGGTACTCAGATGTGGGAAGGCAATGATGCATCCAACCGCCCTCCCTGGCGTGTGGGCCTGGGCTGACTCAGAAACCCTCTTAAGAGCAGCACAGAAGGCATACGGGGAGGCCGCCCCCTGAGGATGTGCCGGCAGGCTGGATTCCTCACCCACGAGCCAGCTTGGGCTTGAAGGGACATGGAGATACCAAAGGCCTGCAAAATTGGGCGTTTTGCCCTCCAAAGAAGAATGATGCTCCCTGTACGAAATTTTCCTCCAGTCTTCATATTTCTAGCCTTGCAGTGGCTTAAAACTTCAGCTGACCATTTGGAAACACAGGCCATTTCCGCAGGAGCCTGTTGTGGCGCTACGATTCCACTTTCAACCTCCTATGGAATCCTGGGGTTTGCAGTTTCGGGAGGGGCCGTCCGGCCCCTCCCGAAACTGCAAACCCCAGGATTCCATAGGAGGTTGAAAGTGGAATCGTAGCGCCACAACAGGCTCCTGCGGAAATGGCCACAGTTTAAACATCCAGCAAAAAGAGGGCAGGCAGAGAAAGCCACAAAATGTGAACGCAGGATGGAGAAGATATCCAAATGTGAATGATTTTCAACATCTCACTCTCCGCTAGAAATGTGAGGACTGCAGGAAAATTTCACCGGGGGAGCAGCCTTCTTGTTCGGGCACCATGCCCTCCTTTTGTGCCCCTCACCGTAGCTAAACCTCCGCACCAGTTGCTTCCAAAGATAGGGGGGACCATTTCTCCCCAGTATACGAACATTCATCCCACCATACCTACTTTCCGGCCGCCTGTTTTGCTGGCCAGAGGAAGCAGCGGTCACTTTGAAGGCCTTCCTGCCCTCCACTGTTATAGCTAGTATTCCCCTTTCAACCCCCTGTGCAATTCTGGGGTTTGCAGTTCAGGGAGGGGCCAACTTCAAAGGTCCCTCCCTAAACTGCAGGATTCCATAGGATGTTGAAAGGGGAACGATAGCACTATAACATTCTAGTGCGGAAAGGCCCTGGGTCAGAGCGGTGATCACACCCTTCGACATTTCACAAATATAAATCGGTGCACATGTGGCCAAACGACATCAGAGCATGGTCAAGACAGTAAAAGTTATAAAGGAGGGAGAACAGAGAGGCTGCAGGAGTTTGCTTTTGCCTGAGCCCGCTGGGAAGGGGAAGAACCCACCCTCTCCTCTTCTCTGCTGAGTGAATTGAGTGCAAACCATTTTTGCACTTTGAAGTCATTTTGCATCAGTGGAAGTAAGCTACGGACAAAGGGGGGAAGTGGGAGGAGGAGAGAGGGACTGGGACGTTCCAAAAGCAGCTGAGAAAGTGGGGTGACAGAGGCTGAATCAGGATTGTGCTTGCCAAATCAGGACAGCATGGCTGCGACTGACTGGAAAGTCTGAGCACAGACCAGCGGCAAAGCTTCTGTCTCTCAACAGGAGGTGGCGGCAGCAGCGCCGGCGTTCTCTCCGCCGGATCCCCGGTCTGCACGCGGCCTGCTGGCAGGCTCTCTCCTGTTCCCCTTCAGCCTGGTACAACAGACGTGTCCTCTGGGACAAGGGCTCTGTCTGGAAAAGGAGAACACCAGCCCGCTCAGGGCACATCTAGGCCAGTTGCCAAGGCAGGGAATGAGTGGCCACAGAAGCAGCAGTGGGGTGTGTATTTCTTTGGTGTAGCAATGGGGGACACCAAGCTGCTCCCAAACACTGGTTGGGAGCAAGAGACCCGGTCCAGTTCGGAGGAAGGGTTGGATGCTAAGGTCTTTACCTTGCAGTCTCTTTCCTGCTCACGGCACTGGGCTTCAGCAGCCGGGCGATTCAGCCTTAGCAACAGCCTTAGCAAAAACCCAGTATGATTCCCGGCGGCATCCATAGCAATATAGCGTCTCAGCAAGAAAATAATAGTCCCACCCTATTCTGCTTTGGTCAGACCCCACCTGGAATATTCCTGTGTCCAGTTCTGGGCACCACGGCCCAGGAAGGACATGGACAAGCTGGAACGTGTCCGGAGGAAGGAGAAGAAAATGCCCAAAGGCCCGGAAAATGAAGCCCTAAGAGGAGCAGCTTAGCCTGGAGAGGAGACGTGACAGCCATGTTTAAATATCTGGGTACAGGGTGTGCTTAATGCCTCCTTAAAACGAGGTAGAGTTTCGGCTTGCCTCAAGCAGGCTGTTATAAAGCCATTACTAAAAAAAAGCGACAGCTGTGTTTAAATATTTGAAAGGACGTCATATGGAGGATGGAGCAAGCTTGTTTTCAGAGACAAGCTTGCGCCACAGACTAGGACATGGGGCAATGGATTCAAACTATGGGAAAAGAGATTATACCTAAACATTAGGAAGAATTTCCTGAGAGTAAGAGCAGTTTGAGAGTGGAATCTGCCGCCGTCTCCCTGGAGTGTGGCGGAGTCTCATCCTTCTTGGGAAGTTTTACAACAGAGGCTGGCTGGCCCTCCGTCAAAGGGAGGGCTTGGATGGTGTCTTCCTGCACGGCAGAATGGGGCTGGACTGGATGGCCCCTTGGGGTCTCTTCTAACTCTAGGGCCATTTCCGCACTAGACTGTTCTAGCGCTATGATTCCACTTGCAACATCCTATGGAATCCTGGGGTTTGCAGTTTCGGGAGGGGCCGGTCGGCCCCTCCCGAAACTGCAAACCCCAGGATTCCATAGGATGTTGCAAGTGGAATCATAGCGCTAGAACAGTCTAGTGCAGAAAAGGCCTAGGGTTGTATGATCTTTTGAACTGTACCCTCCAAATAAATTCAACACTCCGGCAAAGTTATTACGTGAGCCTCACACACAAACAATGTCCATTGCAGAGTCTCCTCTTGCATGGGTCGGTCTAGGAGCAAACTGACCGAATCTGCTTAAACCCTAAATTCTAGAAGTCTTCGGTGAGAAATTTGTTCCTCCGCACTGCCTGCTCCAAAATAAGATCCCCAAGGTACAACATTTTACAGTTACAGAGTCTTAGGCCAAAACTGTCCTTTCCCACCCTGGATTCTGAGGGAGGCGGCGAGAGGTGAGGGGCGCTGGAAAACCGATGTTTTTTTGGTGGCTTCCTTCGGATGCCAGCCATATTCGGTATCGCTGCTGCTATTTTTACGGTCTTGTTTATATTGCTTTGATAAATGTTTTATGCTGATGTCTTTCACATCTCACCGCTTGGTTGTTTATGGCTTGGTGCACTCTATGCGACATAAATAATGTCCCGGCCAAAAAAAGCCATCATTTTTCAAAAAGCTGTTCTCTTCCTTTGTGGGTCCTTTTAATCACTGTCCTCTGCTGATTTCCACCATTAGCAATGGAGGTCAGCTGTGCTGGCTGGGGATGATGGGACTTGTCCAACTTGTCCAGAGGGCATGACTTCAGGGAGGTTGATATGGTTCATTTCCGCACTAGCCTGTTATAGTGCTATTATTCCACTTTCAACACTGTATGGAATCCTGGGGTCTGCAGTTTGGGGGGGAGGCTTTGAAATTTTCCTGCAGTCTCCAAAGGTGTTGTATTATTTCTATCCCACTTTTCCCCAAAATTGGCACTCAAAGTAGCTCACAATTAAAAAAAAAATACAGTCAAAAGCATGCAAAAAGTGAATACCAAAACAGAATTAAACTATTTACAGTATTAAAACAATTGTTGTCGTTCGCTGTGTGCCTTCACGTTGTTTCCAATTTTATGGTGACCCTCAGTCAAACCCATCACAGAGTTTTCTGGGGCTGAGAGAGTGTGACCTGCCCAAGGTCACCGAGCGGTCTTCCACGGCCAAGCCGGAATCGAACCCTGGCGTTCGGGCTCATAGTTAAACCACAGCACCACACTGGCTCTCCGTTAAAACAATTATACCTCAGTACGGGAATAGAGTGCAATTTAAAAGATGTTTAGAAAAACCTTACAAAGAATTAAAACAATACAGCAGCCCATTCTTGTAAAGTTTCTTGTTTTAAGAGCCTGTTTGAATAAAAATTTTTTACTCTGCTGATGGAAGGACAGCAAAGAGGGGGTCATTTGGGCCTCCTTGGGAAGGGAGGGGCAGCCACGGGGAAGACCCTCTCTTGCGTCCCCACCAATTGCGGTTGTGACAGTGGGCCTCTCCCGAAGATCTCGGGGCCCAGGTTGGCTCCTACAAGGAGATACTGTCCGTCAGATAGCCGGGACCTGAACCAGTCGAGCGCTTAGAAATGCAGTTCAGGAATCCAAAGGAAAGGATGTGGCAGAATTCTGCAAAAACCCGGCACTAATACTATGGCCATTTCTGCACGCGACGGTTACAGCGCTATGATTCCACTTTCAGCATCCTATGGAATCCTGGGGTTTGCAGTTTAGGGAGGGGTTGGCCGGCCGGCCGGCCGGCCAACCCCTCCCTAAACTGCAAACCCCAGGATTCCATAGGATGCTGAAAGTGGAATCATAGTGCTATAACCGTCGTGTGTGGAAATGGTCTGTATGAACTTCCTAAAAGAATTTACATGCCTTTCCATGCACGTACATTTGGTATGCTGCAGGTCTTACTTCTGCTGCATCTACAGCTGTGTAAAAAACCTGATTCTCAGCTTCGACACCTGTGCTGACACCATACCGACCTTCAGTGCTCCATCAGAGAAAAGGGAATTTAGTAATTTTGACTCCTTAAAAGAAGTTCAAATGGAGTTGTTGTTTTTTTCCCTCTGAAATTCTGCCCAGAAATCACAGCCCTTTAGACTTTTATTAGCAAGTCAGATCAAAAACAGTAGGATGACTTGCACAATACGGATTTACTGCCTGGCCCCTGTTATTTATTCACACAACTAACTTCGCATGTGAAAAATACTGCATCTTAAATTGATTTGTTC
The DNA here is from genome assembly GCA_030412105.1 of Cyclura pinguis. Lineage (NCBI taxonomy): Eukaryota > Metazoa > Chordata > Lepidosauria > Squamata > Iguanidae > Cyclura > Cyclura pinguis. The sequence continues at coordinate 2,180,727 of CM059604.1, read as the reverse complement.
TTTACGGAAGACTGATTTCTCATCAAAACGTATTAACTGGGGGATTGCTTCTGTCATCCCTATGAAAACCTTTCCCCACAGATGTCTCTTCTATGGTGACCGACACCCAAATCCTTCCGGCCTTTCCTGATTTTTGTTTCTGCCTCCTTGCACTGAAAATGGTCCGTCGCTGCGGTCTTGCTCCCAACACAGAGAATGCGACGCCTCGCCTTTGAAAGCCTGGAATATTTTTTGAAAAAATGCTCTCGTCGTGAGCGGTTGTTATTAGCATTATTTATCATGATTGTGGCGTGGTAGAGCCGTGGCCCAGCGCTCCGTTCAGTATCATTCCGGCGTGCTGAGTCATGCGCAAGCCTTGCGCCTATGCCGCGCACCCGCCTTAGCTTATGACAGCCTATGAGCAAGCACAGGGCTGACACGGAAACTTCTGAAAGGAGGAAAGAGTTGATTCAGGCGAGACAGGAGGTGGCGGGGACGGGAAAAGAATAGGAGGCGTATGGGAGAGACGGGGGCGCGGGCAAAATGGATGAGCCAAAGGGGAGGAGGAGGAGGAGGAGGAAGCAGAACTGGGCTTCGAAAACAGCTCTGGCAGTTACTATGGAAACTAGAACTCAGCAGCAACCCCAAAACCGCTCAAGGGAGAAGCAGGGAGAGAGAGGGAGAGAGATGCTTTCTCCGGCCCAGAACTGGAGCAGCGGAGAGCACCCCAGCCCCCCGAGTCTGAAAGAGAGGCACAAGAAGGAGAATTCTGGCAAGCGTTGCAAAATTGGGAATGGTCGGTGCATGGCCCATGGGCCATATGAGGCCCCCGGTAATTTTTGTGGCCCTAAAGTCTGCTGAACGCCTCCACTGGAGGAAGCCGTTTTCGGGGGGCAAAGGAGAATTACAGCTCCTGGAAAGCTCTGGGAAGAGATCCTCCTCTAAAACAAGGCCGTAGCGGAAAAGATAGGCTTTTCGAGTGCGTGTGTTTCGGGGACATAAATCCTCAATTGTTCCATCCTTGAATGCACAAAAACATAATTGCTGTCCTGTTCCCTGTTGCAGGAGAAAATAAATACTTTTGCCCAGCAGTGTTCCCACATTTGAGAGTCCTGAAATGTTCTGGGGAATATTTTTGTGCAGAAAAACACAGGGATATTTTGCTCAAAATATCACATTCCGGCAAAGCAAACATACGGATGTGTTTTTTCCACATATATTTAAAAAAAAAAGCCAGGGGTTTCTCTGCACAGAAAAATCCTCGTAACACTTTAGAACGTCTGTGGGGAAAACTGCACAAGAACATCTTGCTGTTCAATTATTCCTCCTGGTGTGGATTCCTGACTGACCGGAAACCCATTTCTGCACTAGACTGTGATAGCGCTATTATTCCACTTGCAACATCCTATGGAATCTAGTGCGGAAATGGGCTAGGAAATGAGGGATAGAGAATGCTCTTTCCATCCCTTGTGTGTTTTTTTTTTGAACTGGGAGTGTGTATCTGACCACTTCAATATCGTGGGAAAAGTATTCAGAAAAATTTCAGAAGGGTTTCCTCCTGCAACAGGTCTCTGGGGGCAGGGATGATTTAGTCCCTGTACCCACTGAAGCTCTCCACCTGATTGTAGAATGTCCCATCTTCTGAATACATGGGCTTAACTCCTGTGCTTCCCTCCCAGTGTGACATCAGAGGGAATCTTTCAGGTGTGAAGCAATTGTTCCTGTGTGCCTTCAAGCTGTTTCTGACTTACGGCGACCCTGTCATGGGGTTTTCTGGGGCTGAGAGTGTGTGATGCACCCAAGGCCACCTGGGTGATAACAACTGGCCAAAGCCAAATACGAAAGGAGGACCTGGGAAAGCCTGGCTGAAGGCAGACAATCATCGCGCGGGGAATGCTGTGAAGGCGGGCTCTGCGGGGAGGAAATGTCACAAAACTGAGGCTTGTCTCTGGCAGAGGACAGAGAGGGAGAAGCTGGCACAGAGATAGGGAGCAGATTTCAGAGAGATCGGAACAGATGGAATAGAGACAAGAGAGACATAGAATCACAGAGTTGGAAGAGACCCCCGGGGCCATCCAGTCCAACCCCTGCTATGCAGGAACACCCATCAAAGCATTCCCGACAGATGGCCATCCAGCCTCTGCTTAAAAACCTCCAAAGGAGGAGGAGACTCCGCCACACTCCGAGGCAGCAGATTCCACTGCCGGACAGCTCTGACCCTCAGGAAGATCTTCCTAAGGTTCAGGTGGAATCTCCTTTCCTGCAGCTTGAATCCATTGCTCCTTGTCCTAGTCTCTGGAGCGGTAGAGAACAAGTCCGCTCCCTCCTCGACATGACATCCCTTCAAATATTTAAACATGGCTATCATGTCCCCTCTTAACCTTCTCTTCTGCAGACTGAACATCCCCAGCTCCCTAAGGCGCTCTTCATAGGGCATGGCTCGAGTCAGACTGAGTCAGACAGAGGAAAGGACTGACTCCGGTTTCGGGGAGCTGTGAATGATTTTGTAGTTCAAGGGTTAGTGTGTTATTTTCTTGTGTCTCAATGAACTTCCACTTGTTATTCTTTGCTTAAATTGTCTCTGGCTGTCTCTACGAAGCCTGACAAAGATTCAGGTCACGCTTGCCACAACGAGCCCACGGATCCACTGATCCACAACCCAGGGGTCACCATGAGGCACACGCACCCAATCCAGGAAGGGATGAAGGGGTGGAAAGGGCAAGGTGAGCGACAGGAACCCAGAATTGGAACTGCGAGGCCGGCCCGGCAAGGGGATCCACCACGACAAAGACCTACTCTGTTAGCGTCCATGGGTCTGGAGACCGCTCTGCAGGAGCCCTGGGATTCTCGGTGAAAATGCTTACCAGCACTAGGTAGTTCTGGCACCAGTTCCGGCAGCAGCCCCAGTCTTTCCGTAGGCCTTGCAAGACGTCGAAGGCGGCCACTTTGGCCTTGATCTGGTCCATATCGGACGGAGGGATGTTCTTCACGATCCGCCTAGCTCTCCACCTGCAGAGAAGCCCAGGAGAAGCTTAAGAGGTTTAATTTCTCCGGCCCAGCTGAGTGCGGAGTCTATGCTCTTCCCGCGGCCCTGCAGCAGACCAGAGGTCCAGCCTGGGCAAGGCCGAGGCGTGAAGACGGCTGGCGCTTCGGAGCAATTCCAAAAACAGGGATGGGGCTCAATTCCCAAGGATAACAGGCAGCGGGGCAAAAATCATCCTGTGCAAGTCCGTCTTCAGTCCTGCAACTTCAGTGAGACTCAACAGACGCCCCTGTAGTCGTTCCCCAAGTACCGAAGTAGGAGAAAAAATATTGACGAAAGCAGAAACACTGGGCGATTCAAGAAGAAATTGAGAAAGAAGAAGAAGCAAGACACACCTTTTCTCCTCTAGCATAGAACCATAGAATCCTAGAGTTGGGAGAGACTTCAAAGGCTGTCCAGTCCAACCCCATTCTGACATGCAAGAAGACACAGGCCATTTCCACACTAGGTTGTTATAGCGCTATGATTCCACTTTCAACATCCTATGGAATCCTGGGGTTTGCAGTTTCGGGAGGGGCCGGCCGGCCCCTCCCTAAACTGCAAACCCCAGGATTCCATAGGATGTTGGAAGTGGAATCATAGCGCTATAACAGCCTACAGTCAAAGCATTCCCCACAGATGGTCACCCAGCCTCTGTGAAAGACCTCCAAAGAAGGAAACTCTGCTATACTCACAGGCAGCAGCCTATTCCATTGCTGCACTGCTCTTACCATCAGGAAGTTCTTCCTAATGCTTAGGCAGAATCGCTTTTCCTGTGGTTTTAAGCCATTGCCCCATGTCCTAGTCTCTGGAGCAACAGAAAACAAGCTTGCTCCGTCTTCCATACGACATCCCTTCGAATATCGAAACAGGGCTACCACGTCCCCCCTTGACCTTCTCTTCTCCAGGCTAAACATAACCGCTTCCCTAAGCCGCTCCTCATAGGGCGCGGGTTTCAACTATGCCGGTTCCACAGCGTTCCCGCAAACCGCCCATCCCCTGTCCCACTCTTTCCGCTGCTTACCTGCGGAAGATGAGTTTGCTGTTCTCTTGGAACTGTTCCAGGACCGCGGGGGGTTCCGGCCACTCCACGCTCTTGCCGTAGTCGGCCATGCCGCGCACGTCCTGGAAGCGCTGCACCAGCTCTCGGAGGTAGGCCTTGACCTTGTGGCGCTTGTAGTAAGCCATGATGGTGTAGACGGCCCGCAGGTATCGGCAACGCTTACGGGCCAGGGCGCCCCTCCAGGCCTGGGTTAAACGGGTGAGTTAAATCCATGCTGAAAAATTACAGCGTACAAACACAACCACCTCGCGACGTCCCACGGCCCCACGGACCCCTGACCCACCCTTCCGAAGTCATTTCCGCACCGCGCCGTTATAGCGCTGTTATTCCGCTTTCAACGTCCTATGGAATCCTGGGGTCTGCAGTTTCGGGAGGGGCCTCTGAGGCTTTGAGCCTTCGAGGCCCCTCCCTAAACTGCAAACCCCAGGATTCCCACGGGATGTTCAAAGCGGAATAATCGCGCTGCGGCAGTCCAGTGCGGAAGCGGCCCGAGAGCACCGGCGTACCTTCTGCAGCAGCAACACGACGATGGGGATCAGCTGGGCCCGCTCCCGCTCCAGCGAGAAAAGCGTCCGGGGGGTGCGGATGAAGATCTTGCTGTGCCCGTAGGCGACGTCGTCTTGGAAGCCGTGCTGCTCGATCAGGACCTGCGTGGCCTCGCGGTCGGTCGCCATGAGGTGGTGCGGCCACGTGTACTCGCAGGTCATCTTATACCTGCCGTTAAAAGGGGGGCTTTAGGAGCCTGAACTTCAAGGAGCCCGAGATGGACGGAAGCAGGGACCCGAGAACCGGCCTCATGCGCGGTCAGACCCCTGGTCCGTATCTGGCGGACATTTGAAACGGTGAAAAAATTCTGGGTCCAAATACCTAGCTTGGTGCAGAAGATTTTAAAGGTAAACATTTGATTAAAACCAGAACTTTTTTTTCTTTCGAGACTTGGGCTGTTTCCGCACCGGCGTGTTATAGCGGGATGATTCCACTTTCAACCTCCTGTGGAATCCTGGGGTTTGCAGTTTCGGGAGGGGCCGGCCGGCCCCTCCCGAAACTGCAAACCCCAGGATTCCACAGGAGGTTGAAAGTGGAATCATCCCGCTATAACACGCCGGTGCGGAAACGGTCTTAAGCGTGAGCGGTTGGAAAACAGCCATGAGAGATTGCCATACTTCACTCTCAGCAAGGCAGTTGAAACCACAAAGATGCAAAAACTCAGTGTTACTCACAAGGGAGGAATGGTCGTTGCAACCGACCAGTCTGGCAGAAGTGGACGAATTATCTGGTCTGATTAGACAAAAGTTGCTGGAGATTGGAAAAACCCTTTGTTTACTTGTTTCTTCATATTCGTATGCTGCCTTTCTCCCAGGAATGGGATCCGAGGCAGCTTCCAACAATAAATCAAATAGAAAAACATTTTTTAAAAAATTAAGAACATTAAAAGCGTATAAAGTCGTTTTTGAAAAACCTAAAACAATTCAATTCCGTTTTAAACAAGTTGACCCCGTACAGAATTTTTTGCGGGGAAAAGAAAATGATTTGGCAACTTTCGGTTTTGACAATTACTAAGATTTTGTTATGGGAAGAAGTGAACAATGTAGCTTTGGTGAGAGAGGTTTGATTATGCTATATGTGGGTATAATTGCTGAAAAGGTGGAAGACACCTTTCCTTTTGCTCTGTTTCTTTCTATATCTTACTTCCCTTGCTTCTTTTTCTTGCTGCTTCTTTCTCCCTTTTTTCAGATTATTTGGTATTTGTATTCTACTTTGAAAAACTCTTAATAAAAATTACACATACAAATACACACACACACAGATATATACACACACATACACACGCACACACATTCATACATACACACACATACAAGCGTATATACCCAGCATTGCTCGGGATTTTATTTTCTCATAGGTAATACTTGTTAGAAAGATTTGAGGTCCTGTGTCTCTAATTCCCCAAACTGTCTTGTCCAGCACCTGTAACTTTTCCCCCTATTCCCCAATCCAGTCTGTATTCAGAGTTACTAATAGAGAGAGGGTGGGTTCCTGAGGGAATGCACTGCCCTCCTCCTTGCTGCTAGGCCTCGTCTCCATACTAACCGGCCAGGTCCAAGAGCTCTCTGGCTGAGAATCCTAAAGGCCCCTCCTTAAACTGCAAACCCCGGGATTCCATGGAATCTTCTTAGGCGGCCGATCGTATGAGAGCTTCGCTTAACACAGACAGACAAGCGTTGACTTCTATACATTAGAGATAAAATGAAAGAACAATTATTCCCGGGTCTGGAACCCGGAGGCACGCCTACCTGAGCAGGAAGCGGTCATACGGTTGCCTGTAGGCAAATCCGGCCCTCCGGACGCGGACGTTCTCTAGGAGACCCAAGTAGGAGACTTGGTGGCGGCAGCGTTCCGCGTCGAAAAGCAAGGGGGACTTCTGGTCGTTTGGCTTGATGCAACGGACATAGTAAGGTTCCTGTTGGCGAGCGGAAGGAAGAGACTGAAGGACGAGGTAGGGGTGCCTTAAGTTGGGGAAGTTCCCCTCTCGGGGCTGACCCAAGGTCTTGTGCTGCCTGAGGCAGAGCTCACCCAAAGTCGAAGTGCAGACCCAAGCTCAGGAAAGGACCTCTTGTTTTGGACTATAACTCCCAGAATCTCCCACCCTGTCAGCATGGGCACTGGGGGATTCTGGGAGCTATAGTAGAAAGGAGGAATGTTTGCAAGGTCTCTGGGAGAGTACCCAAAGAGCAACCAAATTCCTCTGGCGCCAACGGCAGAAAAATTTCACAAACGCTTCCTCTTTCCCATGGTAGCATGAATATAATTTTAATCTTTTAAATAGCTGCTAGTGATGTGAGGTCTTTTTACAGCAGCCAAATTGTGAGGCTTGCAGTTGTGGATTCATCCTACCGGGGTTTAATCTAAACCGTTCTTCCAACTGCACAGAAAACTGGTACCACGGAGACATTGTTCCTTTATCCATCCATCACCATCCATGGCCATTTCCGCACAACACCCTTATAGCGCGATGATTCCACTTTCAACCTCCTATGGAATCCTGGGGTTTGCAGTTTCGGGAGGGGCCGGCCGGCCCCTCCCGGAACTGCAAACCCCAGGATTCCATAGGAGGTTGAAAGTGGAATCATCGCGCTATAAGAATGTCATGTGGAAATGTATGTGTATATTCTTCAACTGTGCCAATTAATTTGTTGAAGTCTTCTTAGAACTTTTATACAAGTTGGGTCTCCCTTATCGGAAAGTCTGAAATGCTCCAAAATCTGAAACTTTTGAGAAGCAGGACCCAGCCTTCTTCCTGAAGGGAATATGAGGAGATTTAAACATTTAAAGGATGTCATACGGAAGATGCGGCGAGCTTGTTTTCTGCTGCTCCAGAGACTAGGACATGGAGCAGCAGCTTCAAACTTCAGGAAAATAGATTCCACCTAAACATTAGCAAGAACTTCCGGAGGGTAAGAGACGCTGCCCGGGAGTGTGGCGGAGTCTCCGTCTTTGGAGGTTTTTAACCAGGCGCTGGATGGCTGTCTTGCAAGGAGGGCTTTGATCGCGTATTCCTGCCTGGCAGAATGGTGCTGGACCGGATGGCCCCTGGGGTTCTCTTCCAGCTTCAGGATTCTGTGATTCTAAAATGAGCTGGAGTATTATTGGCCTTGGTAGTCCAAAAAAAGCAGCTCCCCTGGCTCTGCTCCTGGCTTAAGTTTACCATGTAGGGGTGGCAGGAAAATAAAAACCAAGGAGTGGGAGAAATGGATGGAACAGGACAAGACGGAAAGGGCAGGCACTGGCCCAGAGGTCCCTGGAGGAAACGCAAGACCCAGATGTAATCAATAATCACAATACCTCTATTTATAGAGCACCAGCAGATGCACAGAGCACCATCTGGACTCTTCGCTCTGGGCTGCTCCGTTTTCCACGGGCATCTAAATTTAGCCGCCTCGGCTCCCGGGACCAGGATCCCAGCAAGAGGGATGGGAGCCAAGCTCTCTCTTTCCCTCTGAGCTTTGGTCGCTGGCAACTACTAAGAGGGCAGACGAGGTCCTCCGGTGACCGACTTCTGCCACAGGCCTCTTGGGATCCACCAGCCACGGCGTGAGGGCAGAATGGGCCACTGCGGAGGGGCAGGAAGCACGGGGCCGTGTGGTCCAAAGGGCAGAGGGAAGGAGAGAGAAAGCTTGGGGTAGCTAATTAATTAAAAACACACCCTGTCCCGAAGCACCAGCCACAGAAGACTGGATTGTGACGGTTGCTGAACTATCCCAAATGGATTTTGAAGGATAAGCTAACGGAAGGTTGGAGAAGCATTTATGGACTTCTTGAGCAATAAGAAATCGAAGGATGCAACGATTTGTGGGTATGATTATTAGGAATTTTGCTTAGCTGGCTCTGTAATGGTAGGTTGGGGTTGGGGTTGGACTGGATGGCTGTTGAGGTCTCTTCCGGCTCTAGGATTCTATGATTCCATGGGGACATTTTCTCTTCTCATGCTAAGATTACAGGACATAGTGCCTCATCAATTTGGAGATTTTTCTCTTCCAAAACTGGAACAGAAGCCATTTCCGCACTGGACCGTTATAGCGCGACGATTCCGCTTGCAACATCCTATGGAATCCTGGGGTATGCAGTTTCGGGAGGGGCCAGCCAGCCGCTCCCTAAACTGCAAACCCCAGGATTCCATAGGATGTTGCAAGCGGAATCGTCGCGCTATAACGGTCCAGTGCAGAAATGGCCAGAGAGCAGGAGAGTAGCCACCAAGTTTCTCGGAACTGTAGTGAATACTAACAATGGATTACTTTTGAAAAGCAACAATGAGCATTAGGAATGAATTACTTTTAAAAATTAACCTTTTCTTTTTAGCTCTTGCATCCCTTACCACAAGCTATTTCTTCCCACGTGCCCATAGATGGAAGGACCAAGATTCCACAATGGCACACCCTCTAACATCCCACAGGTGAAAACCAGGGCCACTTCTGCACTAGCCTTTTCTACTGCTATTATTCCACTTTCAACATCGTATGGAACCCTGGGGTTTGCAGTTTCGGGAGGGGCCTCGAAGGCCTCTCCATAAACTGCAAACCCCAGGCTTCCATAGGATGATGAAAGTGGAATAATAGCACTGTAACAGGCTACTGCGGAAGTGGCCCGTTTGAGACACGCACCTCTAAAGTCTCCCGCGGGCTAACGGGGCCCACCTAGCGTCCCACAGCCACGCACCCCTGCTGTGGCCCTGGTCGCAGGGTTCCACGGAGGGGCCCAACTCCCTACCTTGCAGGCCAGGTTCTCCACCAGGGCGACGATGGAGTTCTTGAAGAGGCTGGCCGCCGTCTGGGGCCGCTTGGTCACTTCGTTGATGCTCTGCTTGCCCTCAGGCCACATCTCCTGCAGGACAGGGTCTGTGCTGGGGAAAGAGCACACGGAGGGAGGGAGGTAAAGTCAAGTCACCGGTTCGGGATCATCCCAGGTTGTGAGGTTCCTGGGCCAAAGCCTGAGACCTAAGGATGGCTTCTGGCAACTCCATTCAGCCCTCGTGCATTAGGAACAGCACGTCCTCCGCATCCGCGTGACCAGCTTACGCAACGTGCGCTGCGATGTGGTCCAAAAATATTAATTTGAAGTTAATGGAAATTAAATGGAAATTGAAGCAATAAAGGGAAATACATACGCAGAATGGAAATTCCTGTACTGTATGGCACGGAATAATTCCGTACAGGATTTTCCTTCACAGGGAAAGAGAGCCAGCGTGGTATAGTGGTTCGAGATTTGGAGTTTGATTCCCTGCTTGGCCATGGAAATCCAGTGGGTAACTCTGGGCATGTCATACTCTCTCAGCCTCAGGGGCAGGCAGTGGCAAACCTCCTTTGAGTCATTTCCGACTTAGGGCAACCCTAGGAGGGACCGATCACAGGACTCTCTCGGCAAGATCCATGCCTTCCTCTGAGGCTGAAAGAATGTCACTTTCCCAAGGTCACCCTATAGCTTTCCATGGCCGAGAGGGGATTCGAACCTTGGTCTCCTGAGCCAAAGTCCAGCGCCCTCACGGAGATTTGTGCAGAGCTCTTTTCCTTTTGCCTGGAGCTGAGCCCAGCAAAACTGGGCTTTTGTACACACACCCTCCCACCCGGAGATGTCCCATGAGAACTGGTGATGCCGGGCCAGGCCCTGAGATCTGGGAACCCTCAGAGGGAAGACACCCAGCGTGCACACCCGCCGTCCCAGACCTCCCTCTGCCCTTTCCGGTCCTGCTAAGCATCATAATTAACAGGCCCCTGGGTCGAGTCCAGCGCTGGCTCTCCAGGGTACAACACTTACGTAAATCCCATTGGTTTATTGGAGTTGCTCCGGTTGGCCATTTCCACACTAGGCTGTTATAGTGCGATGATTCCACTTTCAACCTCCTATGGAATCCTGGGGTTTGCACTTTAGGGAGGGGCCGGCCGGCCCCTCCCTAAAGTGCAAACCCCAGGATTCCATAGGAGGTTGAAAGTGGAATCATCGCGCTATAACAGCCTAGTGCGGAAATGGGGTAGCAGTTGAATCTCGACAGGGAACTGTATGTGCTTCAGTTTAAAAACATGCACAGACCCGGGGCTTACGAAAATTACTTTAGTGGGAGTATAGCTCCTAGAATCCTCCCCGGAAAAATTCTGACCACTATGGGCCCAAAAAGTAACTTTCCCAAGCTCTATACAAAAGATGAATCTCTATGGGCATTTGTTATTTATGTGCCCATCTTCTCACGGGGTTTTCTCGGCAAGGTTTCTTCCGTGAAGGTTCGTCATTGCCTACCCCTTGGGCTGAGAGAGCGTGACTTGTCCAAGGTCACCCAGTGGGCTTGCCTGGCTTTGAACCCCGGTCTCTCGGAGTCTGACGCTCCGTCCACTATGCCCCCCGGGCTGGAGCCCACCTACCTGTTATACATCAATCGCTTGAAGTCCTGGAAGAGGGTATCCTTGTTCTTGTCCAAAAATCCTTCCACAGAATACCTGAAAAACAGGCGGGGAGGAGATTTTAACCCGCTTGCCCAGTTGCACTGTGGTTTTGCTCGCCCCGTTGTTACTACACACAACACGCGCACCCACGAAACAACCGGCCACCCCCATCCAGAATCAGACCAGAGCTTGGAAAATTGCCTGGTTTGCTCTGGCTACTTCTGCGGCCCTTTCCGCACTAGACTGTTACAGTGTTATTATTCCACTTCAGCATCCTATGGAATCCTGGGGTTTGCAGACTAGGGAAGGGCACTTAGATTTCTCAGCCTGGGAGCTCTTTGGCCTCAGGAAATGACAAACCCCAGATTGGCACAAGATGTTGAAAGTGGAATAATAGCACTATAACAGTGTAGTGTGGAAAGGCCCTTAGACTATCCGCAGAGCACAGGTCTCGCATTATTTAGACACTTCTGAGGTTTTGCTCTTGACCTGGACCCTTTCGCTTTCAATAGTTATAGTGCCATAATTCTACTTTCACTGCCATGGTAATCTACTATGGAATCCTGGGATTTGTAGTTTGGGAGGGTAGTAGAACTCCGTGGTTAATAATTCTAAGTAGCATACGACTGTTGTCATGTACTTTCAAGTTGTTTCTGCCATATGAAAACCCTAAGGTGAACCTATCATGGAGTTTTCTTTGCAAGAGTTCTTCAAAGGAGGTTTGGCACTGTCTTCCTCTGAGGCTGAGAGAGTGGGACTCGCTCAGGACTACCCACTGGGTTTCCACGGCCGAGTGGGGATTTGATACCCAGTCTCTCGGAGTTCTAATCCAGCACTCAGACCACTATATTATGCTGGCTCTCAGGTAAGCCATCCTAACCTCCAAATCCCAGGATTCCATAGGATGCTGCCATGACAGCTAAAGTGGAACCATAACACTACAACAGTGTAGTGTAGAAGGGCCCCTAGACAATAGCAGAGTTCTGCCGGCTTCCTTGTGGCTCAGGTTTCTGCCCACATCCTGTAGGGTACAGAAGTTACCCCCCCGCCCGTAATTTTCCAGCCACGTGCACCGGCACACGCGTGCCCACTGGACAGATGTGCCCCCACGGACACAGACAGGGGTCTGCGACGACAAGGTCAAACGCACAGCAGGTAGGCTCTCCATGGATGCATCACGCATAGCCCGATGAGCTGTTGCGCGCTTAGTGCACACTCACGCTTCTTCCCAGCTGCCAGTGCATCTGGCTTGATTGTCATGAGTCAGACACCGCCGCCACCCAGCTTCCGGCCCTGAATCGCTCAGGACGTTCCGTGCGTGCGCGTGTGTGGGTGCGCCTTCCTTCTCTCTCTCTCTCTGTTTCTGTCAGTGTCACCCAGACACACGCAGAAATACGCTTCACCTCCATCTCACCCACTAGATAACAGGGACGTGTCCTCCCCCTGCATAGCCAGCTTCGCGGGGGCAGCTTCTGCGCTCGGGGATGCTTCAGCTCAGATCTCGCCCCTTGAGGCTGCTTTGGGTTTCAGTCGGAACTTTAAATGGGTTCCGGACTCTCCAAAGAGCCGAACCCACCCTGTAAAATCACCACAGCACGTTAGTGCTTGTAAAGTTCAGACTACATCCCAGAGCAGATTCACCACTCTATTGTGTGAATGGAGGAGCTGCCCAAGCCTGGTTCATGCCAACCAATCGCAGCTCAGGGAATGCTCTGAAGGGGGAACCGCGGGGAGGAAATGTTACAAAACCGAGGCCCTTTCCACACTGCACTGTTACAGTGCTATTATTCCACTTTCAACATCCCATGGAATCCTGGGGTTTGCAGTTTAGGGAGGGGCACTTAGCATTCTCTGCCAGAGAGCTCATCAGGAAACTACAAACCCCAGGATCTCATAGGAGGTTGAAAGCGGAATAATAGCACTATAACAGCGTAGTGCGGAAACGGCCTCTGAGAATGAAAGAGCTTGCCAGGTGCGTACAGGCGGAAGGAAGGAAGAGGGGTGAGCGGAAGGACGGCCAAAATGCCACAGAAGCCTCCACACGACCTGCAGCGCGAAGGAAAACACGCCCGTCAAACCACTTACGTGACGTCTCCCGCATAGTGCTTGATCCGAAAGTCCCGCCCAAACTCCAGGGACTTGTCGGTGGGGTTGACCTGGGAACACACAAAAGGGCGGTTGCAAAAAGCCGTCGCTTCACTTGCTCGTCCTCTTTGCACCTCTTCTCACACCAGGAAGCCCACGGCTAATGCCGGGGCTGCTCCAGACCCAGGACGGCTTAAAGGGGGAGATGGAAGAAGAGTCCCTGGGCCCAGAGCTAGAGGTCGGGGCCGCGCTGCTCGGCTTTTGGGCTAACATCCAGTGCAGGGCTGTGCTTCCCAAGCTGGGCTGGGCCGGCAAAATTTTTATCCTGCGTGCCAGGTACCAGTACAATAATTGTCCCGTACTGTTAAGAAGAGGCCGTTACTGGAGAGCACCAGCCGTAAGAATGAGATTTTCAGCCAGACAGCATATGGGTATGTCCAGTTGCCCGTCCGTATCTTCAGATTCTGTATCCGCAGATTCAACCAATGAAAATATTCCATAAATAAATGAATAAATCCACAAAGCAAACTTTGATTTTGCCATTTTATATAAGGGGTGCCATTTTACTACATCACTATATATAATAGGACTTAAGCATCCGTGAATTTTGGTATCCAGAGAGGGTCCTGGAACCAAACCCTACTGGATACCCAGGGCCCACTGTATAAGCTTTTAGCAATATACAAAAATTGAAATATATTATGATGCTTTATGTAGATAGTATGGCATAATTACATGCTGCCCTTTTGGTTTTTAATCTGAGTTTTCTATTGTATTTGTTTTTACGTGGTCCCTGAAGAAGGCCATTGAAATATATATGGAGGCTGGAGCACCTTGGGCTTGTTCCAAAACAAAAAGTAAAAACCGTCTGGCTCCACTGGGCCATCAGCTCCACTGAATATGCACAGAGGGGATTTCTGAGTACGTATTGCATTTGAAAGGTCTTTGTATTTAAGGATGTTTCAGTGATCATAGAGGGGAAAGATAATTTGCCCTCCTCCCTGCAAGTACTTGCAAGAAGGCAAAATTAGTAACGCTCTGCCTGCCAATGTTGAGCCCCCCATAACCTTAAGACAGCTCTGGGGTCCCCGGCCGACAGTTCTAATTGTTGTCATTGTGTTGTTGTGTGCCTTCAAGTCGTTTCCTACACATGGAGACCCCAAGGCAAATCTATCACAGGGTCTTCTGGGGCTGAGAGTGTGTGACACGCCCAAGGTCACCCGCGGGTTTCCACAGCCAAGCGAGGAACTGAACCCTAGTCTCATACCATGCTGGCTCTCTGACAGTTCTAATTATCCCTTCCTAATTGGCAGATTTCAGAATTCCCTAGGATGTTGCCATGGCAGTTTAAGTGGAATCATAATGCTATATATATAGCAGGCCTTTGGTATCCATCGGGGTTTGGCTCCAGGACCCCGCACGGATACCAAAATCCACGGATGCTCAAGTTCCATTATATACAACAGCGTAGCAAACCGGCGTCCCTGATATAAAACGGCAGACAAGTCAAACAAGTGCTGGAGAGAGGCTGAGGATCTGGGAACCGGCAGGAGGCTCCAGCAGGGTATGCCTACACACCAGCTTAGGGCTCAGAATGTGGGGGGGGGGAATCAAGGTTTGCCTTTTGGATTCTTTCCTTCAAATATTTTTGAGCCGTGGTTGATTGAACGTGTGCAAGCAGAGCCTGTGGATACAGGGGGCCGACTGTGGCCATTTCTACACTAGACTGTTCTAGTGCTATTATTCCACGTTCAACGTCCTATGGAGTCCTGGGGTTTGCAGTTTAGGGAGGGGCCGGCCGGCCCCTCCCTAAACTGCAAACCCCAGGACTCCATAGGACGTTGAAAGTGGAATAATAGCACTACAACAGTCTAGTAAGGAAATGGCCTGTAATTGTGCCACGGACATGGACACCTGTGTGGGTCAAGCCTTTGGGGTCAGAACAGGGGTGTATTTATTCCGCTCTGCCTCTTGCTGGCACTTTGGCCTCCTTCTCACCTTCCTGCTGGTGTAGTGGGGGTGCTTGCCCAGCCTGGCATTCATGGTGTCCAAGAAGATGGCATCGGTGACGTTTCCCACGGTCAAGCAGGCCTCGTCCAGGATAGCAACGATGCCCTTGTGTGCTTCTTCCACCAGGTCCACGATGATTTGGTTGTCGAAGTATTCGATCTGTCAGGGGCCAGACAGAGGAGTGACCAGGCAGAACGGGGGTCAAGCAAAATCCCACCCCCCCTTTCCGGCACTGTTTGGAGCAGCCAAGAAGTCACACCGGGTGGATGAGCTTTCCGGAGCTCAAATGTGCACGCCCTCCAACTTTTCACAGATGCAAGCTGGGACCTGCGTTGGCCAAGCAACATCAGACGGTGGTCAAGACGGCAAAAGCTTTGAGTTAAGAAGAGCTCCCAGGTGAGGAGAGGTCGCAGCAGTTTGCTTTGGCCTGAGCCTCCCGGGAAGGGCAAGATTTTTTGCCTCATCTTCTCCCATGCTGAGTTAATGGAGTGCACGCTATTTTTGCACTTTGAACTCAGTTTGCAAGAACTGGAGGATAATTGAGGAAGGTGAGAGGAGGACACAGAAACTGGGGTATTTTAAAAGCACAGCAGAAAAAATGGGGTGACAAGGGATTAATCAATATTGCCCCTACTGACTTGGGACAGTTGGAGAATATGGATATAATTATATTATCATATAAAACACATGTGTCCTGGGCCATTTCCGCACTAGATTGTTATAGTGCTATCATTCCACTGTCAACATCCTATGGCATCAAAGGCCCCTCCCTAAACTGCAAACCCCAGGATTCCATAGGATGTTGAAAGTGGAATCATAGCCCTATAACCGTCACGTGCGGAAACGGACTTAGGATGTCCCAGCTGTCCTGTGTGGTCCCAATCCCTGCCTGGCCCCTCGCCAGGCGCTGCCCCAACTCACATGTTGCCACTCGATGCCTTCTCGCTGGTACTCCTCTTGCTCCTGCTGCAGGATCAGCTCGATGAACAGCTGCTGCAGCTTCTCGTTGCAGTAGTTGATGCAAAACTGCTCGAAGCTGCAAAGGCAGGGCACAAGCGAGGCTCAGGATCCAGCGAGCATCCCGTGGGGCAAAGGGGACCCTTATGCTTAGAGTCATAGAATCCTTGAGTTGGAAGAGATCCCAAGGGTTCTTGAGCCCGACCCCCTTCTGCCATGCAGGAAGACATAATCTAAGCACTCCCTTTGACAGATGGCCGCCCAGCCTCTCTTTAAAAACCTCTGAAGAAAGGAGGAGACTCCACCGCACTCCACTGAGGCAGCAGCCGATTCCACTGTCAAACTAGTCTTTCCATCAGGAAGTTCTCCCTAACGTTTAGGTGGAATTTTTTTTCCCCTATAGTTTTGAATACATCGCTCCGTGTCCTAGTCTCTGGAGCAGCAGAAAACAAGCTTGCCCCATCTTAGAATCATAGACTTATAAAGCTGGAAGAAACACCCCAGGGTCATCCAATCCAACCCATTCTGCCATGCACAAAGCACTCCTGACAGAGGGCTATCCAGTCTCCCTTTAAAAACCTCCAAAAAAAGGAGGCTCTGCCACACTCCCAGGCAATGGATTTCACTCTCAGACTGCTCTCACCCTCAGGAAGTTCTTCCTAATGTTTAGATGGAATCTCTTTTCCTGAAGCTTGAAGCCATTGCTCTGTGTCCTAGGCCATTTCTGCCCTACCCCGTTATAGCTGTTTTCTGCACTAGACTGTTATAGCGCTCTGATTCCACTTCCAACATCCTATGGAATCCTGGAGTTTGCAGTTTCGGGAGGGGCCGGCCGGCCCCTCCCGAAACTGCAAACTCCAGGATTCCATAGGATGTTGCAAGTAGAATCAGAGCGCTATAACAGTCTGGTGCGGAAATGGCCATAGTGCTATTATTCCACTTTCAACACCCTGTGGAATCCTGGAGTTTGCAGTTTAGGAAGAGGCCTTTAGAATTCTGAGCAGTCTGGCCTCAGAAAACTACAAATCCCAGAACTCCACAGGATGTTAAAGGTGGAATAATAGCACTATTAACGGTGTAGCGCGGAAATGGCCGTAGCGGTTCAAGGGTTAGTGTATTATTTTCTTGTGTCTCAATAAACTTCCACTTGTTTGGCTTTTTTTAAGCCACTGTTTCTGTCCATATTAAGTTTTGGGGGAAGGCCTGGTCACGTTTACTACGGCAAACCCACCCAAACAACAAAGCCGCTCGTCCACAACGGGGAGGGGTCACCTCGAGACCCAGGGAGGGATTAAAGGGGGGAAAGGGGGCAGGTGAGGGACAGGACCCCCGGGGTGGAACTGTGGGGCCAGTCAGGCAAGGGGGTAAGTCCCACCCACCCTGGGCAAATGCCATCCTACCTGTTATTGTCAAAAATCTCAAAACCGTAGATGTCCAGGACGCCGATCACAGTGTTCTTCCCGTGAATACGGGCATCGTAGTTCTTTACCTCAATGATGGCATTGATGCGGGCCACGATCCAACAGAAAAGCCTTTCGTAGATGGCCTGGTAGGGGGAGAAAAAAAACACGGATGTGACTGCGTCGGCTTTTTGCCCGAGTTTTGCGACTCAAAATGCGTTTTTGAAATATTGCTTTCTTGCTCATGTTTGCACGACAATATATGCATCGATTGTTTGGTTTCGGTGGGGTGGGGAAACAGGTTGCAGTGGACAAAGGATAAGGGACAATATTTCAGTGTGATAGGAAACAGAGGAGAAGGCGTTTGGGAGACAATTAGCACGTCATCCCCTCCAACATTTCTCAGACGAAAACCAGGGCCATTTCCGCACTAGATTGTTATAGTGCTATCATTCCACTTTCAACATCCTATGGAATCCTGGAGTTTGCAGTTTAGGGAGGGGCCTTTGATGCCATAGGATGTTGACGGTGGAATGATAGCACTATAACAATCTAGTGCGGAAATGGCCCAGGACACATGTGGCCGAACAAAATCAGATGGCAGAAGTTAGGAGTGAGGTACAAGAGACAAGCCAAGAGAGGCTGCAGTAGTTTGCTTCAGTCTGAATCTACCGGGAAGGGTAAGACTCTGCTCCCTCCTCTCCAGTCGTCCGTGGAGGATTGCTCGAGTGGAAATTAATTTTGCACTTTCAAACTCAATTTGCAAATATTGAAGGAAGCTGAAGAGAAAGGGTGAAAATGGGAGGAAGGAAAAGAATTTGGGACATTTCAAAACAGCTGCAAAATCAAATGACAGGGGATTAATAGGGATTGTCCCCCCCAAAAAGTGGGACAGTTGTGGATATGGGACACTGGGAGAGCAGGGTTCACACCTCTGCTAGGCCGTGGAAACCTACTGGGTGTCCTTGGGCAAGTCACACTCTCTCAGCCTCAGAGGAAAGCAAGGGCAAATCCCCTCTGAATAAATCTTGCCTAGAAAACCTTGTGATAATTTCACCTTAGGGTCACCATAAATCAGAAGTAAGGCACATGGCAACAATAAATATCACTAATAACAACAATAGATGTATTTTTGGCTCCCCCTGGGTAGCCAGCACACAGGAGGCCAAAGATAGGGGCCCGATCCATTTTCCAAACCACCGCCCCACTTTACCTTAGCGCAGGCATCCCTGGCGTAGCTGGCCTCGTTGGTGCTGTGGCCTTTTTGGATGACGTCCCCGCCGCCGGTGGCCACCGTCCGGTACAAGAGCGTGCCGAGGAGGCTCTCGGGGTCCGTCGAGGTCAACTCCGCAAGGTAGGAAACCAACTCAGCATTCTCCACCTCTATGTTGTCCCCAGTGCTGACAAAGCGCACGTTGCCCTGGGAAATCCAGAGGAGCAAAAGCATCCGTCAGACGAGAGAGAGCCAAGGGAAGCCTTGCTCTGCAAATGGTCGCCACGTTCCACAGCCCTCTGTATCCCTCCCGGGTTGCCAGATTGAAAACTGGAGAGGGCTCCTCTGCCTTTCATGCTTTGGTAGAAGGGGAAATCTCAGCAGGTGTGGCTTGCCATCATAAAGCCCATAAAGCCACTGGGAACGATGGCAGTTGGCCCTCCACATTTGCTATGGTCAGGGGCACTGGACCCTCGCGAAAGAGGAAAAATTGCAAATATCAAAATGTGTGTGTGCGTGTGTGTCTGTGAGAAGGTGTCCAAGGTGTGCTGGGGAGAGCAGGCACTGCAGCCTCCCTCACTTTAACATTTTAAAACCCTATACAGTCGGCCCTCCATATTTGCTGGAGCCTCTGCAAAGGCAGAACAACCACAAATATCAAAATGGACGTGTGCGTCTGTAGGGAGGAGGCCAAGGCATGGGGTGGACAGCAGGCACCCAGGGTCCGAACTAGGCCAGGAAACGGAGGAGGAGGCAGGGGGTTGGCACGGTGGCCCTGTACTTCCTTCTTCCCACCCGTCTCCTTCTTTGGGTGTGTGCAGGGCACTGGGAAGGGGGTCGTGGCGCTGAGAAATGGGTCTGTGGTCCATCCTCGGCTGGCAAGGCAACAGCTGGCGGAGGAGGAGAAGCAGACGTGGGTTTTAAAGGGCTGCACAGCCTGATTGGAGCTGCTGGGAGGGAAGGCTCCCCTGGAAATGGGGGGGCCGCAGAGGACGGAGAAACTCGCAGATAATCAAATCTGTGAAAGTCGAATCCACAAATGCGGAGGGCTGACTGTAATTCTCCGTCGTCTGGCTTCTCAGCTGCTTTTAAAATGTCTCTGCTTCTCTCTCCTCCTCTCAACTTTCCCCCTTCGTCCTCTGTTTATTTCAGCTGCTGCAAACTGAATTTAAAGTGCAAAAGTTTTTCACACTTAAATCAGCAGGGCAGACAGAAGAAGAGAGGAAGGATGAGAATCTTGCCCTTCCCAGGAGGCCCAGGCAAAAGCAAACCGTTGCCGCCCCTCCAAGCTTGTCCGTCCTTCCTCGCCTGTAACTTTTCGCCATCTTGACCACCTTCTGACGTTGTTTGGCCATGTTTTCTTATTTTCTTTGTTGGAGGGTACGGGAATGAGGAATAATACATCCTACTTTCTATCCTGAATATTTTCACGGACAATTTTTATACCCTTTACGACCTGCAAACCCGCACCCTCCCCTTGCCACGGCCGACAAATTCATTTACCAAGTGCAAGATGGCTGCCAGGATCTTGTGCACAGAGTCCATTTCTTCCGAAGTGAAACCGATCACCGCCATGGCGTCTGCGACAGCCCGGAAGCTGGCTTTATCGCTGCCCAAGGACTAAAGAATCGGGACACGGCAAAAAGAGGGTGAGAAGAATCGCGAGGGTGCAAAGCCGAAGGAAGAACGTGGCGAAACTTTGAACGATCGCATTTGCCCGTTCCCAAAAAATGCTCTTCGGAGGCCTGGGAATTAAGCCACGGCCTAGAACTGTTACTGTTCTGGCCTACGACTCCCAGAATCCTCCAGCCAGCCGAGCCAACGGGCCACGTTGCCCATTCGTTCGGTATCCGAATGCGGTTTGCAGAGGAAAAAATATTTCCAAAGGAATGACCCACGGCTGGAACTGTCCGAGGTGCTGATCCTGCTTTGTGGATGGGACTGAGCAGCCAGCTGGCTCTCTCACAAACAGAATCCTTTCCACGTCAGCTGGGCGCTAGATCTGTTCCAGGTTTCAGTCTGAACTTCAAATGCCCTACCTAAGGCGCCGGGCCCTATCCGCAAAATGGATTCAGCGCCTCGGGTAGGCACTTTTGAGTGCAGACCCACGCCCAGGGCAGTTTCTTTACCCGGCGGACACGGAAGCCACCCGCCATCGACTTCTGACCACAGCAGCTAAAACCCTTTCAACATTTATAGCAGAAACTCTCTGCAAAGCGGGGCTCCGTGTAGCACTTTGGATCTAGGTCACCATTTTTTGCCGTCGGCTCCTTCTTCCTCCCTCTCTCGCTCTCTGTATCTGTGTTATCTGTGCGTATAGCTGTCCAGCTAGGTTTAGCCAGTTCAAGGCCTAACGGAGAAAGTGCCGGACTTCACAGGAGACCCTTCCCAGACAGTTTCAGGGCATTTGGAAAAAATGTTCAACACAGTCCAGAGGTGGGTGGGCAACCCTTGCACCACAATTTTGCAGCTTTTAAAACCACTCACAAGCCCCCAAAGATCCCAGTTTTCCATTTATTTTTAAAAAAAGGTGCCATTTTCAAATGTTCTATGCTCCAAACCCTCAAGAAGAGACTCCAAACATACTAAAATACCCCAGCCCCACGCAGGAAGTCCCTCAGAATCCCCTCGGCATTCTCAAACAGACCTATTTTCATCAGAGACCTTCTCAGAACGGTGTCAGCAAAGGACGGGCCTCGTCTCCCGCCGCCATTTTGAGAAGGATTCAAATAAAGGTGGACAGCGACCGTGTTACCGGGAGGGGCGGCCCTGTGGGACGCTGGAAGCGGGAACCGGCCCCCGGTTACTCCTCGCCGTAGACGGAAACCCTTATTCTTCTCACGCCGGTACGTTAAAACCTCTTTTCACCCGGGGTTCAAAATCCGTGCCGGAGAAGGCCCCGAGGACCACGCTCCGCCGGTGGAAGAGATCAAAGACAGAGCGGGGGGCTGAAAAAACAAAACCCGGCATCTCGCCGGCCGCAATTAGGCCTTAGGGGAGACCTTTCAACCTTTTAGGACGGGGAGAAAGATCCGCACCAAAGCTGGACAGCCTGCAACGGGTCAAGCGGCGGGGGTTTCCCAGGAACCCCGAAGACCCAAACAGGGATCCCAGGAGGGCCAACATTGCTCCCAGGGCCCCAGACGCCTCACCCAGGTTCTTAACAGTTGCCTGGAAAAAATACTTCCTTCCTCATCTCTGCAACCGAGAAGCAGCACCTTTTAAAAAACAAACCCTCCCGCTTAAAAGTCCAAAACCACAGGCATTTCCTTTGCTCCGCCACCGCGCAGCGCCTGTTCCCCGGAGTCGCTGGTCCCTCTCCCCGGTTGCAGGGCCGGCACCCGCCTCGGAAGCGGCGCCTCTCCATCATCCCTGCCGGGGGGCGGTGCCGTAGCCCCGCAGCTGCTTTTCCGGGCCTGCTTCCCGACTTCCTATCTCGCCCCGTATTGCCGGACTCCGCAACCGGCGGGGAATCCGAAGTCGCTCCGTCTCAAAGTGCAACCACAGTGCCACACAGTGGTACTTTGTGGAACTGCAGGAGCTAATTCCGTCTCTCTCATCCTCTCCCCGAACACCACCCGTCAGAAAAAAAACCAGGGCTTTGATGCTGAAATAATAAAAACTTAAATTCTAGGGAGGTGGCAGGCACCCCAAGTAATCACCTTATTTCAATTGGGTGGGGGGGGTTAGAAAACTGAAACATCATGGGTCAAATCATGGCTTTTTTAAATTATTCCATCCCTTCACTAGGTTTTTATGTCCAGCATTTGCAAGAGGAGCTGCAGTCTTCCACGTCAACGGGGTTGTGAATCCGTTGCAGGTTTTTCTCAGAACTTTAAAGGAACTGCCTGAGGTGCTGGGACTATTTTGCAGGTAGGACTGAGCATCTTGGCTCCCTTAAAGTTCAGACTAAATCCTGGAAAGGATGTCACACTGATAGGGGAGCCACCTGCTCCTCCTGGGCATTTTTATGGCCCAACACATACACATACGTACACACACACACCTCAAAACTGTCACCCGTTTCTAAGTCCTGGTGCAACACTCTAACAGTGACTCGGGAAGTACTTCCTGTTTACTTCCCCCTTTTTTTTTTTAACAGCCTCTCCCGGGTGTAGAAATGGTCAAGGAGAGGTCAAAAACATGGCAGATGTGCCCCCTAGAGAGTGTTTAAGGAAAATTTGGGGGCAAATAAATTGTTGGGAAAAAACAGGGCAAGCTTGTTTTCTGCTGCTCCAGAAACTAGGACGTGGAGCAACAGTTTCAAACTTCAGGAAAAGAGATTCCACCTAAACATTAGGAAGAACCTCCTGAGGGTAAGGGCAGTTTGACAGCGGAATACCCTGCCACACTGGAGTGTGGTGGAGTCTCGTCCTCCTTGGGAGGTTTTTAAACAGAGGCTGGATGGCCATCTGTCAAGCGGAGGGCTTGGACTATGTCTTCCCGCATGGCAGAAGGGGGCTGCACTGCATGTCCCTTGGGGTCTCTTCCAACACTATTATTCTATTTTTTTCAAAAAAATGACCCCTGAGGGGCCCTGGGGGACATAAAAACAGCGCTGGGGCCGCATGGGGTCCAGGGGCCACATTTGGAGCCTTCCTGCTCTAACCACTTCACCCGCTGGATGCATACTTAGGAGAAAGCTGCAAATGTAGCGCACGTTTCTCAGCAACGGAGGACGCAGGAAGCGGGGTTTATTCCGAACAGCCAAGACGCTATCTCAAGGAAGGTGTGAGATCTCAGCTCCGGCCTCTTTGAGTTACTCGTCAACTGATTAGCCGGGGCTGGAAAATACTGGAGGAGCTTTGTGGTGACCTTTGTGGACTACAACTCCCAGAATCCCTGGCTGGGGCCTTTCGGAACCAGTAGAGAGCCAGCCTGGTGTAGTGATGCGAGCATCGGACGGCGACTCTGGAGACCAGCGTTCAATTCCCACTCAGCCGTGGAAACCCACTGGATGACCCTAGGCATGTCACACACTCTCAGCCCCAGAAAACTCCATGATAGGTTTTCCTCGGTTGAAAATGACTTGAAGGCATATAACAACAACAACAAGGTACAAAAAGGTATTTTTTTCCTAAGCTCTGAGGCAGGAGCACGTACGTTGGATTTCCCACACCCTCCAGGGACTTGGAGCACAAGTCCCAGTATCCCCATCAGCACAGTCAGAGAGGCCACTTGGATGGCACCAGACTGACAACCCTCGTTCCGAAGGGAATGTTTTTATGAACCTGTGCGAAACTCACGTTGTTGCTTGCACCTTCTCTGGTGAACTGATAAGCCGCGGGATCTCTGCTCAGGTGGAGGGACTCCAGCAGAGCGTCGGAAGCTCCAAGTAACAACTGTGAGGGAAAAAAGAGAGTCATCTGTCTTTCGAATCCAAATCAATTCGGCCAAGACGCACGTCTTCTGAAGCAATCATAAGATGCAACAGAATAGAAAAATATAAGCATGAAACAGAATTATAATCATGCCACAACTCTGGTGAAGGGATTTAAACCCTCAGCCGTTTCGTAACTGCGGGTGAGGATGAACACGGGCATAGCTCAGTTAAGCACAAAGAAGCTTCTTATACCAAACCTTTTCACGCTCACACAGCCTCCCTTTGCTTCCTTCTCCTCTGTCTAGCTGGAATTTTTTTAGCGTCCTTGTATCAGTCCCACCACCGCTGCAGGTACGGCTGGTGGGGACACAAGACAGGGCCTCCTCAGTGGCTGCCCCGAAATGCTGGAACTCCCTCCCCAGGGAAGCCGGAAGGGTCTCCCCCTTGTTGCCCTTCCAGCAGTAGGCTAAAATCTTTTTCATCCAGGCAGGCTTTTAGTACAGAAAGTTCTTTACAGAATAGGCTCGGGGCTGCTGTATTGTTTTGACTCAACGGCTCTAATAGCTTTTTATCTTTTCAAAACTGTATCTTATCCTTTTAAGTTCAGGTCTGAATTGTTTTAATACTGTGAGTAGTTGACTTCTATTTTCATGCTCACTTTTGGTACATTTTTTGTTATTCTTTTAAATTGTGAGCTGCTTTGAGTCCTGATTTTGGAAGGAAAAGGTGGGATATAAATAAATTGATGATGACGACGATAGTATTGGGGACAGTCGGTGTGGTGTAACTGTTTGAGCACTGGACTGTGATGCTGGAGACCTGGGAGTGACCCTGGGCAAGTCACACTCTCTCAGCCTCAGGGGAAGGCAACGGCAAACCTCCTCTGAACAAATCTTGCCAAGAAAACCCTGGGATAGAATGGCCATAAGTCGGAAATGACTTGAAGGAACGGAACAACAACCTTAGGACGAGGAAATTCAGACTTTTGATGTCAGGTTGCTACAGCAAACAATGCAGCAAACGAAGCTTGAACCGGGAAGGAGTGGGATTCTAGCCAGCCGTAGCGTAGCCGTTTTTACCTGCCTAGAACAGGCAAGGTTAAACAGCCGCTGCCCCCCGAATCCCCCACTGAGCATTCACGGACAGAAAAACAGAGAAAAGGAGGGAGCAGATAAGCCTACCTTGTACAGAAAATAAAAGTATAATCAAACTAGCAATAGAATTAAAAGCTGTTTAAAACATGACCATTAAAACAAAAAGGTGGTTAACGTGGACAGCATAGTATATCATTATTGTCCCCCAGGATAACTCGCCTAGCTTCCGGAACTTGGAAAATTTACTTTTTTGGATGATAGCTTCCAGAGTGCTCAGGGATTTGGGGAGCTGTTGTCCAAAAAGGTAACTTTCTCAAGTTCCACTAACTTTCAGCACTATGTGTTTTGACTCGGATGAAGCAGAGAGAAGCAAACACAGCGTGCTGTCCCACCTCAGGCAGCAAAATGCCTTAGAAGGCCGTCAACCGCAGATGAAGTCTAAAAGGCTGCAGAAATTCACACCCATCCAAGCACTGAAAGGGAGAGCCAGAATGACGGGGGGCGGGGGGCCTGTCCCTCCAGGGTCCCCGCGTGGAAATCTGCTCACCTGATAGAAGGCATGGAAGTTTCTCTCGCCCGGTTGCTGTTTGAGGATGCGAGACTGAAAGAGAAACGAGCAAAGGTATTTTTGGACTCCATTTGCTGCTTCTGGTGCAAATCATAGGTTGCAACCACTATCCCCACTGTTGAGATCTTGCCCCCTCCTTTCTTTCTCCCCTCTGCTGAGTTAACCGAGGCCATTTCTGCAAAGCGCAAACCCCAGGATCCCCTAGGATGTTGAAAGTGGAACAATAGCACTATAGCAGTCTCGTGCACAAATGGCCTCAGTGCAAACTACAGTAATCCCCTCTTATCTGCAGTCATGCTTTCTGTGCTTTCTGTTACCATTGGTCCAAAATTAATAAAAATTAAAATACTGGCATCCGGGGTACGGCACCCATTCGGTCTGCTCTGGGTCTTGCGATTCACAGCTTGGTTGCCCGCCCAGCCAACATAACCACGCGAAATGGCATCACTGGAAGTCCCAAGAAGTAGCTCTGTTCTTTATACAGGGCGTCCTCTTCCAGCACGACCTTCACACGCACAACTGGGAGCGTCCACAAAGCGCTGCATGCCATCATAGTCAACGGATGTGATGGGCACGCACATGTTGCATCCCCTGACTACAAACAGAAGCTTTTTGTCTTTCTGTGTTATATGGGGGTTCTTAGAACAGAACCCCAACATATTTGGCAAACCCACTTTATACTAGAGGGTTTGGAAGTATCTGCGTTTTCAGGTATCCACGGGAGGCCTTGGAATGTATCCTCCACATATAAGGGGAGGATTACTGTATTTTCACACCCTGAGCTCAGTTTGCAGCCACTGGAATAAGCTGAGGACAAAGGGGGGAAGCAAGAAGACAAGAGAAAAAAATGGGACGTTTCAAAAACAGCTGAAAAACTGGGATGACAGGGGATTAATCTGGATTCTCCCTGCCCCATCAGGACCATTGGAGAGTGCATACTAAGGCTAATTCCGCACTAGTCCGTTATAGCGCTATGATTCCACTTTCAACCTCCTATGGAATCCTGGGGTTTGCAGTTTAGGGAGGGGCCTTAAGGAGCGGGCTTGTTTTCCGCTGCTCCAGAGACCAGGACTAGGAGCAATGGGTTCAAGCTGCAGGAAAGGAGATTCCACCTGAACCTCAGGAAGAACTTCCTGGCCGTCAGGGCTGGCCGGCCGTGGAATCTGCGGCTGCCTCAAAGGAGGGTGGTGGAGTCTCCTTCTCTGGAGGTTTAAGGCCCCTCCCTAAACCGCAAACCCCAGGAGTCCATAGGAGGTTGAAAGTGGAATCATAGCGCTACAACGGGCTAGTGCGGAATCGGCCTTATATTTCCCCGGGCACGTAGACCCCATTAGTACCTTTTCCAGGAGGTAGTTGTTGATGTGGCCCCCCGTGGGGTCCCCCTTGAAGTCAAAGTTGATGTCCATATACTTGCCAAACCGGCTGGAGTTGTCGTTGCGGTTGGTCTTGGCGTTGCCGAAGGCCTCCAGGACGCAGTTGGACTTGAGTAAAACGTTCTTCACCCTGAGGTGAAAACGGCGGGTGACAGGAAAGAAAAAGGCAAAGGAGGGACCGTGAGGGACCTGATAGGGCGGAACGAGGAGCGCGTTAGACTCCGGGTCAGATCTAACGCTAACCCTGACAAAGCTTCCCGGGGAGACCCTGAGCCTTCTTCCGCGGTCTCACTTTTTTCGTGCGAGGAAAAAGGGACACGGGAAATATAATCGTCACCCCATCCACGGTGTTGTTTTCTGTAATTTCAGTAACCTGCTCTCAATTGCAGTCCAAAAATATTAAATGGAAAATTGCAGAAATGAACAATTCATAAGTTTTAAATTAATAAGTTTTAAATCGAGAGCTGTTCTGTGTAGCATGATGAAATCTCATGCATCCTGTTGGTAGGCGTTTTGGTCATTAGATATATTTGGTAGTAGAGTTCTTGTCTTAGAATCAGAATCGTAGAGTTGGAAGAGACCCCCGGGGCCATCCAGTCCCACCCCCTGCTATGCAGGAACAAACACTCAAAGCACTCCCGTCAGATGGCCATCCAGCCTCTGCTTAAAAACCTCCAAAGAAGGAGGAGACTCCTCCACACTCCATGGAGGCGGCAGCAGATTCCACTGCCGGACAGCTCTGATCGTCACGAAGTTCTTCTCGAGGTTCAAATGGAATCTCCTTTCCTGTAGTTGAATCCATTGCTCCTTGTCCTAGTCTCTGGAGCAGCGGAAAACAAGCTCGCTCCTTCCTTGACACGACATCCCTTCAAATACTTAAACCTGGCTCTCCTGTCCCCTCTCGACCTTCTCTTCTGCAGACTAAGCATCCCCAGCCCCCTAAGCGATTCTTCATAGGGCTTCATGGCTTCCGGACCCTCCACCATTTTGGCCGCCCTCCTCTGGACACGCTCCAGCTTGTCGACATCCTCCCTGAATGGAGGTGCCCAGAACTGGACACAGGATTCCAGATGAGGCCTCACCGATGCAGAATTGGGTGGTACCGATACCTCCCTCAACCGAGACATCACACTCCTATTGAGGCAACCAAGAATCACGTCGTTCAAGCGCTATAACCCTTATCTTACTTAATACTGTATAAGTTACTATTGTTGATCTCTTTCTGTGTCTACTTTACAAATTAAATTTGATCGTAGGCATGTATATATAGGGGAAAAAGTTTCAGTACTATCTGGTACTATAGGGTTTGGCACCGTCCATGACTTCAAGCATCCACGGCAGGCCTTGGAACATCTTCCCCTCGTGGATGAGGGAGGACTACCCTAAATGCCATTCCTGGTCCCTTAGACAAGAACGTGACGGGCAGGATGCTGCAGACCGACGCTAAAACGGTGTCCGTCACCTCAGGTTTCATGCCAAAATCAGAGCTGGCCCAGGATTTTGGCACCTGAGAGGAAGGACAAATATGCACTGGATCCATCTCCATTACAACGTACCCAAGCCAAGTAAAAGCAAACATTCCTCTGGCAAATTGTCAGGGGAACTTCAGGCCACTTCTGGTTTCCTTTTCGGGCTTTTTTGGTCGTGCAGAAAATTGACTCCAGACACAGAGCGTAAGGCACTTGGTGGCGAAAAGCTAAACTAAAAACCATCCCCTCATAACAAGAATGACCTAAGGGCGGCATCAAATTGCAATTAAAGCAACAGCTCTATCCATCCATTTCAATTAAATTAAATTTTGTGGATAGTTTAATTACGTTTTTAACTTCGGTATAGCGGTAACGCTTGGAGTTGGGGGGGTGGGAGCGGGCACGGCCACTGTGCACAGGGGCGTGGCCGTGGTATGTGGGGGCGTGGCCAGGGCACGTGGGGGCGTGGCTATGGGCCAGGATGCCCCCAAAACATTGCCACCTGAGGCGAACTACCCTCTCCGCCCCCGTGTCCCTACACGATTGCTTTGGTATAAGATGAATTTCTAGCTGTGTTGTTTTAAGCTGCCTTGAGATGGAAAACAAATAAATATGCTGCTACTGCTGCTGCTGCTGCTGCTGATGATGATGATGCGTGTGTGCGTGCGCACACACACACATATAAAAAATGTTTATTTGCATTCCATCCCTCTTATTTATTGTAACTAGTTGAAAGCAGTAATAAAGCATGAGCAGCACTACAGAAACGGTGGCAAAGCAATAAAGCGTGCTAATTAATAAACCAGTCCAACTGCCAAAACAATACCAAAAGTTTCTGAAACCAGATGTATGGAAGAATTTGCAAACAACCTGGGAAGAGAACAAGTTCTCCTGCCTGTAAGCTGTTCTGTCCCCAAAATTGCCCTGAAAGGAGGACAGGACAGGGCAGGACAGAAGAACTGCTCCGCTACATGACATTAAAGGTGGACATTGCCCAGTGCTCTGCCACCAACAATGCTCAGCTTAGCATCTCTGGGACACACGCCAGCTGGGGAAGATACTGATTGCCGAATGACTGCTTGATATTCTGATTGGATTTCTGCACTAGCCTGTTATAGTGCTATTATTCCACTTTCAGCATCCTATGGAATCCCGGGCTTTGCAGTTTAGGGAGGGGCCTTAAAGGTCTTGTAACAACCCAATAATAAGCCTTAAAGGCCCCTCCCTGAACTGCAAACCCCAGGATTCCATAGGATGTTGAAAGTGGAATAATAGCACTACAACAGGTTAGTGTGGAAATGGTCTAAGATACAGGTTGAGTATCCCCGATCCAGAAATCCAACCACCTCCAAAATCTGAAACTTTTTGGTGCCAGCCACTCCCTTCTGCCTTCGAGGCAGCGGCTGCGGCACTGCTGCTTGTGCATCTCTCAGAGCCTCAGTTTCTCTCTACAGCCTTGCATCAAGCAAACGAGTGAGACACAAAGCGGGAGAGAGACAAGAGGATCTACGAAACGGAGAGAATCCAGGTAAAACACTTGCTGCGATGCGGAAGCCGTGGGACTCCTCATGCATTCGTGGGCTCCTGGGAGATCTCCTGTACAGTACTGTATTTTATGTCTATGCAAATACAGGTATTCCAAATTCTGCTTTGGTTAGACCTCATTTGAAATAATACTGTGTCCAGTTCTGGGCATCTCATTTCAAGGAGGATATGGACAAGCTGGAGCGTGTCCAGAGGAGGGCGGCCAAAATGGTGGAGGGTCTGGAAGCCACGAAGCCCTGTGAGGAGCACCTTAGGGAGCTGGGGACGTTTAGTCTGCAGAAGAGAAGGTTAAGAGGGGACAGGAGAGCCATGTTTAAATATTTGAAGGGATGTCATGTTGAGGAGGGAGCAGGCTTGTTTTCCACTGCTCCAGAGACTAGGACAAGGAGCACTGGATTCAAGCTGCAGGAAAGGAGGTTCCACCTGAACCTCAGGAAGAATTTCCTGATGGTCAGGGCTGTCCGGCAGAGGAATCTGCTGCCGCCTCCGTGGAGTGTGGTGGAGCCTCCTCCTTCTCTGGAGGTTTCTAAGCAGAGGCTGGATGGCCGTCTGTCAGGAATGCTTGGAAGTGGGTCCCTGCGTGGCAGAAAGGGGTTGGACTGGACGGCCCCCGGGGTCTCTTCCAACTCTACGATTCTACGGTTCCATGAAAAAATCCAAAATGCAAAACGCTTCTGGCCCCGAGCATTTCGGATAAGGGATACTCAACCCGTACACGGCTTTTAGATGTGGAGCTTCCACTCTTGCTTGTTACTATGGCTAATGCCATAGCTTGGGGAAGTTACTTTTTTTCTCAGTAATCTCACAGTGGTCACGCCGACCGGCGGACTCCGGGAGCTGTAGTCTAAAAGAAGTAACTTTCCCTACGTTCTGCTAACCGTCTCCCCGTCCCGCATTTGTTTTGAGAGAGTCAGTCTCTAGGCAGCCAACTTACCTTTCGACCTCTGCCCTCTGGGTGGGGTTTGTGATAGCGGCGATATACTGCATAATGTACTTGCTGGCTTCTGTCTTCCCAGCTCCACTTTCTCCTAAAAGGCAGGTTGATTCAGTGAGAATGCAAGGTGGGTCAGTTTTTCTCCATCGACAGAAACAGTAGAACAGGCTGTAACCTGCTGCTGCGGTTTGCTCGGTTCATAGATTCCTTGCTGCAACTGACAAAGACTCTCATCGAGAGGATGTATTTAACTAGCATCCTCCTTTCCTCCCAAATGTTGTAATTCCAGGGCTCACCCTCCGCTCTGCATCTACCTTCTAGCAAGTAGGCAAGATTAAACGCCCATTATTCCTCTTCCAAAGTAAGTGAGAAGGCATAATCCTCTCATTTCACCATCTAAGAAAACTGAGGATTTCTGTCTTAATTTCCAAACAAAAAAACACATTATCTCTCTCTCTCTGTGTATTTGAATGACAAGCTGTGGACAGCTGTGGTTGTACTTAGTCCATAAAGTATAATGACATAATCATGGGTGGCGGTTGTTGTTTTATTTTTTATATCCCACCTTTCTCTTGATGGCGAACAACATTTAAAACAATGCAAACGAAAGCAATTCAAAACATTCACTCAGCCTCTGTTTAAAACCCTCCAAAGAAGGAGACTCCACGGCACTCTCAGGCAGCAGGATGCTCCACTCTCAAACTGCTCTTGCCATCAGGAAATTCCTCCTAATGTTTAAGTGGAATCTCTTTTCCTGAACTTTGACGCCGCTGCTTCGTGGCCTAGGCCATTTCCGCACTAGACTGTTCTGGCGCGATGATTCCACTTGCAACATCCTCTGGAATCCTGGGGTTTGCAGTTTCGGGAGGGGCCGGCCGGCCCCTCCCGAAACTGCAAACCCCAGGATTCCATAGGATGTTGCAAGTGGAATCATCGCGCCAGAACAGTCTAGTGCGGAAATGGTCCTAGTCTCCAGAGCAGCAGGAAACAATCTTTCCGCACTATTTTCCATAGGACATCCTTTCATATATTTAAACACAGCCATCGTGTTGCCTCTTAACTTCCTCTTTTCCAGGTTAAACACCCCCAGCTCCCTAAGCTGCTCCTCAGCGAGCTTCATGGTTTCCAGACCTTCCACCACTTTGGTCACCTTCCTCGGGACACATTCCAGTTTTTCAATATCCGCCCTGAGCTGTGGTGCCCAGAACTGGACACAGGAATGTTCCGGGTGAGGTCTGACCAAAGCAGCACGGAGTGGTACCATCGCTTCCCCGGACCCCCTATACGCCTGTCGATGCAGCCCAGAACTGCATCCAGAAACAGACTGGCAGCCGGCGGCACTGTTGCAACAAGAGCGCTGTGTGCCAGCCAGGACTGTCCCTGCATCTCAGCTTTTTTCCTGGAAAATTCAGGCAACCCTAACCCAGAAGCCTGGAGGGGAGGGTGTCCCTCACCTGAGATGACGATGCAGGTGTCTTTGGCCCGCCTCTTCATCGCCTTATAGGCTGCATCGGCCACGGCGTACAAATGGGGCGGCCTCTCGTAAAGCTCTCGGCCGCGGTACTGCTCGATCACCTCCTTCCCGTAGAGCTCCATTTGCTTGTAAGGGTTCATGGAGACCACCACCTCCCCTATGTAGGTATAGATGCGCCCCTTCTCAAACCTCGGAGGAACCAAAAAGACGACCGTGAGGGGAGAGAGCTTGAGAGCAGAGGAATAGGAACGCGGGTTACAAGATGCAGGCCTACCTGTGACAGGTAAGTGGGCAGGGTGTATAAACAATGCTGCAAAGAATTTACATTTCAGAAGGGTTCCACCCAGGGGGAACCAAGTCACTTACTGGTCTAACAAGCACAGCTGTCCCTCCACATCCACAGGCTTAACATTTGCAGATTGGGTTATTTGTGGATTATTTGCCACTGCCTCCGATGCTGTCCTATGCAATTTTTAATAGGGATTTACAAGCCTTGCCTCATGTTTGCAGTCTCTCTGTAAGCCTTGAGAGAGAGAGAGACCGAGAGAGACTGCAAATGCACAACAAGGTAAGTCCCAATTAAAAATGGCGCAGGGTGTCAGTGGAGGTGGCAGCAAGCCCCTCCAGCCACCAGCTTCCGGCTTGCAAAGGAACGCCAACACCTCCGTGGCAGAACCGGGCAGCTGGCACGCTCCCCACCGCAGATCCAAATATATTCTGTACTGCACGTTTGAATCCATGGTGGGTTGAATCCATGGATCGTATTGTACTTCTTGTGCGTGTTAAAAATGGCTGTTGGTATTTGTGGTTTTCCACTTTTACGGGGGTCCCCTGCCCCTAACCCACACTGTAATATTTTTCTGACTACTTTAAAGGGCATTTTTCGATCCCATACACTCCAGGGCTTTACAGATGGAAACCAAGGTCATTTCCGCATGAGTCTGTTACGGTACGATGATTCCACTTTCAACCTCCTATGGAATCCTGGGGTTTGCAGTTTCGGGAGGGGCCGACTGGCCCCTCCCGAAACTGCAAACCCCAGGATTCCATAGGAGGTTGAAAGTGGAATCATTGCGCTATAACAGGCTCGTGCGGAAATGGCCCAAGACATGCATGACCAAGCGACATCAGAGCAAAGAAGGCGAGGCCAGGCAAGCAGAGGGAAAATGTCACTTATGTAGAATTACGTGCAAAACTATTAAGCACAGACACCCTAGAATCTCTGTACTGAGTTTAGGTAAGCCCGAAAAAAGTGGGGAAAACGCCAAACGATCCCAGGGTCAGACCCCACTGCCTCCTCTCCTCTCCTTCTGAGTTAACTGAAGGCAAACCGTTTCTACATTTCGAACTCAGTTTCCAGCAATGTAAGTAAGGCAAGATTCAAAGAGAAAAGTGGGAAGAAAAGAGGGAAACCTGGACATTTTAAAAGGGGCTGAGAAAATGGGACAGCACAGGACAAGCCAGGGAGAGTCGGAGGGAATGAGATCCCTTGCAAAATGGAATTCACCAAGTTTTCTGCCGTTTTCTTACCAATCGAAAGAATGTGCTTTAAATAAAAAAGCATTAAAAATCACTCAAAAGCAGTGAGCCACACAACAAGTTACTTGTTAAAGTCATTGTAACATGATAAACAGTGGTGATTAACTTCTCAAACATAGCCAGTCATATGAATTCACTGGGTTTTTTTTTTAAAATTACTTTGGAAATTCCAGTCCAGGGTGTTGAGGGAGAAGAAAACGTCTCTTCTGCCTTCCTGAGGTCTTTTCGATTCTCTAGACCAGAACGGGCACCTGCGGTGGATCCAGTGGCCAGTTTTTGGCCCTCGGTGCCTTCTGGGGGCAGCTACATTAACCACACAGAACACCAAGGAAAACGGGACGAGAAAAGAAGCAGGTGCCATCCAACAATCAGTGCATCCCTCCAACTGTCTTGATTTGGGCCATTTCCGCACTAGCCTGTTACAGCGCTATGATTCCACTTCCAGCATCCTATGGAATCCTGGGGTTTGCAGTTTCGGGAGGGGCCGGCCGGAAATGGCCTCGGTGGAGATAATCCCCATTAATCCCCCGCCATCCCACTTTTCCATCTGCTTTTGAAACGTCCCCGTTTCTTTCTCCTCCTCCTCTCGCTTTCTCCTTCGTCCTCAGCCTATTTCGAGTTGCTGCAAAGTCGTTTGCCGGCAATTAACTCAACGGAGGAAGAGGAGGGAGCAGACTCTCACCCTTGCTGAAAGGCTCAGGCGAAAGCAAACCTCCGTACGTGTTCTTCCTCATTAAAAACGTCTGCCATCTTAACCACGCTCCGGTGTGGCTCGGCTACAGGTGCCCCGGTTTCCATGAGCAAAACGGTGGAAGATGTGCAGCCCTCCGCCTCACCGCCCCCCCCCCGTTTCTCCTCCCGCCGTGGTTACCTGAGCTTCAGGTTGTCCATGAAGTCCTCCATGGTGACACGGTCCAGGAGCACAAAGTCCGCCTTGCCAAACTCCAGGCTCTCTTGCTCTGCCATCTTGCCCTCTGGAGACGGCAGGCCGCCCGACCGGACACCGAGGGGCGGAGGGGGAGAAAGGTGGGGAGGAAGACCTTGTGCTCTGCGTCCCACCGGCACAGCAGGGGAAGACGGATGACTCAACTCCCCAGCGAGCGGCCGGTGGTGGGGCCAGCTTCCTGCTTTGAGGTTCCCTCCGAGCGGGGAGGGTGGGGCCCTGTGGTCGGCAGAGACTCTTTCGAGCCGCGCGGGGTTCCGGTTCTTTCCCAGACGTCATCGCACCATTTTGCAGTGCAACGCCCTCGCGGCCAGCAGTCCGACTCGCACGCGGCATCTTCCCTTAACCCCAGAGGTGGGCAACTCCAAGGCCTGGTGCCAGGGCCAAATTTCAGCCTCTAGCGGTCCTCAAGAGGGGCTGCGTGGTTAGCCGGAAAATACCCCATAAAACAAACGAAGCCATCAGAATTTCTCCAGAAACCCACTTCTTGTTTTAAAAAAGAGCCAGCCCTCCGCATGTGCAGGTTTGACTGTCACAGGCTTGATTATTTGCAAGTTTCTCCAACCCACGCCTCCCAACCTCTGAAACTTCTTTTCTGGGGGAACTTTCCCTCTCAGCAGCTCCGAGCAGACCACGCGGCTCTTGAAAAGCCCACCTCCGGTCCTCCTCCTCTTCCACCGTCGGCCGCTGCCCGGCCAGCTGGGGACGGCTCGTAGCGTGATTTCTCGGCGCCACAAACGCCCTCCCGATGGCCCCCCAGACACGCAAGGGAGGAGACGGGAGGGAAAGAGGAAGTATAGGGCCACGATGCTGACCCTCCCTTTCCCCGGCCTGGTTTGGACCCTGGCTGTCCGTTCTTCACGCCGTGACTCGCACCCTCTTCCCACAGAGACACATGCGCACATTTTGATGCTTGTGGTTGTTCTGCCTTCGCAAGGGCCGCGCGCCGCTGACCCTAGCAAACACGGAGGGCTGACTGTGTAGGGTTTTAAAATGTTAACGGGAGGAAGGCTGCAGTGCGTGCAAAAGGTGAATTGCCCCACATTTCATTCCCTTTTTTTTTTTTGGCCAAGAAAGCAGGGGGACGTCCAGGGAGGGAAGAAGGGCTGGGGTCACGTACAGGACAACTCCAGTCCCAGGGTCTCAGCTTAGGAGGCTGCAAAAGCTTTATTCGGGAGACTTTGGAGCAACAGCGGTACGTTCTGGCCGTTGCCAAGACTAGAAAACGGCTGGATCGTCAGTGCCTCATAAGCTGGAACATTACAAATTTGCATGAGTGAGCATCCTATTTGACAGCTAATTAAAACAGCTCCTTTTCCAGGTTTTCATGCCACCTGCCAACTGTATAGCCTTGAAGCTGTGCTGGTTAGCTCTTATCGAAGTCAAAGGCTATTTCCGCCCGGCGCTCTTATAGCGCGATCATTCCACTTTCAACCTCCTATGGAATCCTGGGGTTTGCAGTTCCGGGAGGGGCCGGCTGGCCCCTCCCGGAACTGCAAACCCCAGGGTTCCATAGGAGGTTGAAAGTGGAATGATCGCGCTATAAGAGCGCCGGGCGGAAACGGCCAAAGTCTTTGGGCCTTTCTGGCCTACACCATTATAATGCTATTATTCCATTTTCCACATCCTATGGAATACCCTGGGCTTTGCAGTTTAGGGAAGGGGGCTGTAGAAGCCTCGGCTTTTTCAATATGTGGTGGTCTTGTAGAACAGCAAGAAAATTTTGGAAAGAGACACGTGATGAAATTCAAAGAATTTATAATTGGAATTTTGGAATGAAACCGGAATTTTATCTGTCAAACGTTATAGGGCAACAAAGAGATATAAGATGTCATCAGAGGGTATTGCTGCATTTAATAACTGCTGCTAGATTGACATACGCGCAACGTTGGAAAGAAAAAAAAAGATATATGTTGATATAAAAGAATGGAAGGTAAAAGTTCTGGATATGGTAGGGATAGAAACAATAGCATTCTCTCTGAAAAATAAAGCTATCCAGAACTTCGAAAGGGAGTGGAGAGAAATGTTGGACTGGATCAAGCAATAAAGGTATAAAGAATGAAAAAGAAATAATGTAACTGCTTTTTTTGTTAAAAAACTATATATGTATTGTACGCAAACAATGAAAATAAGCAGACTCAACTGGAAATGTAAGCTTGGAAGTGGGAAGTTTTTTTTTTTAATGTAAACTTTTCATGGGGGTGTGGCCAGGCATGCGGGGGCGTGGCTACAGGCTGGGATGCCCCCAAAACATTGCTGCCTGGGGCAAATCATCCCCTCGCCTCCATCTCCCTATACGACTGGTTTGCGCTCAATTAACACGGTGGAGGGGAGGGAGAGAGCCGGGTCTCGCCTTCCCATCGGCTCAGGCAAAAGCAAACCGCTGCAGCCTCTCACAGCTTGTCTGTTCTTCTTGGTAACTTTTCCCATCTTGACCGCAATCTGAGCTTGTTTGGCTACGCATATTCCAGTTTTCATCCGAGGAACGTTAGAGATAACGAAGAACTGGATGCATACTGAGTACCAAGGCGGATTTCTGGTGTAACTATGCTTTGAAAACCTCCTTCAGAATGAATACAGCTTCTGTTTGAACCCCGTAAGCTACAAAGCGATGAGGACAGGATCACAATTCAAAATGACCTGGACAGATTGGAGAGCTGGGCCAAAGCTAACAAAATGAAATTCAACAGAGAGAAGTGTAAGGTCCTACACTCCGGTAGAAAAAATGGAATGCAGAAATATAGGATGGGGGACACGTGGCCGGATGGCAGTACGTGTGAAAGGGATCTAGGAGTCTTAATAGACCACAAGCTGGACATGAGTCAGCAGTGTGATGCGGCAGCCAAGAAAGCCAACGCCATTCTCGGCTGCATCAATAGGAGCATGGTGTCCAGATCGAGGGAGGTACTGGTACCACTCTACCCTGCTTTGGTTAGACCTCATCTTGAATCCTGTGTCCAGTTCTGGGCACCCCAATTCAAGAAGGACATGGTCAGGCTGGAGCAGATCCAGAGGAGGGCGACCAAAATGGTGAGGGGCCTGGAAGCCATGAAGCCCTATGAGGATAGACTTAGAGAGCTGGGTAGGTTCAGTCTGCAGAAAAGAAGGTTAAGAGGGGACGTGATAGCTATGTTTAAATATTTGAAGGAATGCCATGTAGAGGAGGGAGAGGGCTTGTTTTCTACCGCTCCAGAGACCAGGACAAGGAACAATGGATTCAAGCTGCAGGAAAGGAGATTCCACCTGAACCTCAGGAAGAACTTCCTGACGGTCAGGGCTGCCCGGCAGTGGAATCTGCTGCCTCAATGGAGTGTGGTGGAGTCTCCTTCTTTGGAGGTTTTTAAGCAGAGGCCGGATGGCCATCTGTCGGGAGGGCTTTGAGGGTGTTCCTGCATGGCAGGGGGTTGGACTGGATGGCCCCAGGGGTATCTTCCAACTCTACATTTCTATGATTCTATGATTCTATGAAAACTGTCCGCGTGGGGCATCACTCGGACTCACACGCGAGCCATAAATACAGTCGGTCCTCTGCATCTGCAAATCCTGCAACCACGGATTCAACCAACTGTGCCTTGAACATTTTCAAAATAAATAAATGAACAAATCCAAAAAGCAGACTAGGACACAGAGCGGCGGCTTCAAAGCACGGGAAAAGAGATTCCACCTAAACATTAGGAAGACTTTTCTGACGGTAAGAGCTGTTTGACAGTGGAATCTGCGGCTGCTTCCATGGATGGGGTCTCCTCCTTCTTTGGAGGTTTTTAAAAGAGAGGCTGGGTGGCCGTCTGTCTAAGGGAGATCTTTGCGTGTGTCTTCTTGCATGGCAGAAGGGGGTTGGACTGGATGGCCCCTGGGGGTCTCTCCCAGCTCTAAGATTCTACAGTTTTGCTATTTTATATAAGGGATACCATTTTACTAGACCGTTGTACATAACAGGACTTGAACATGAGTTCCATTAATTGTGATATCCGTGGGGGCCCCCGGAACCGAACTCTAGCGAATACCAAGGCTCCTCTGTGCCTGTTTCATCCAGTTTTGGCTTTCATAGTGCCGATAAACATCATAAACTGAGTGAGAGAAATAAAATACATTTTAGTTTCTGCAAGTATTATTAACATGTATTACTCACGTATATGTATTAGTTTATAACGCATATTAGACATATTTACACATATATTTCAATATATTCAGCATTTGAGCTTCAGTAACCCAATAAGTCTAAGGAGGAAGATTTTTTAGAGATGAGGGTTGAACAGGGAGGCCTCCCAGGGCCTTGGATCTCCAGGTGCAGACAGTGGATTGACAGGGGACAAGTCTGAAGGCTGCAAGGAGTAAACTAAGTTGATAAGAAATACAAGACGGAAAGTCGGCATTGTTTGGCAAAGGGGCAGCTGTAACTTTCGGGTCCTGTCCAAGGGGAGGGAAACCTGCGTCGGGCAGGGGGATAAAATGTGAGGGTTTCCATGGTCTTCCCTCTCTGAGAGACACCCGGCTCTGCAGAGACGTATTTTTTTTAATAAACGTCTGATGCTTCAACCGATCCCGTGTTAGATTGTTTTATGAGTCTTATCAGTTATTTCTCACACTGAGGGACTGACGCGTGTAGCATTCAGAATTTTTGACGTCTGACTTCTGCCCTCACTCCTTTCCCGCACCAGACCTGTTCCTCTCTGAGAGGATTTGGTTCAGGGTTCATGTGACATTTGCATGTCTTCTTTTCCTTCCTGAAAAGGAAAGAACTCACCTCCAGCGTGGGCGGAGGGGACCTTCCTCTCCCCAGGCGGCCAAAAGTGAGGTCCAAGGGACACACGCAGGGTTCACGGATCTCCAGGTCTGCGCCGCCCGCCTTTCCCCCATGAGGAGGAATCTCGGGGTGAGACTGCTGCCTGTAAAAGTGCGCTTGGCAGGGAACAAACGCCTGAAGCACGAGAAACTAAAGACTTTCTTTCATAGCTGCTGCTAGCCAAAAATTGCCAGGAAATGGAAAACAGGAGACAGGTGCCAGAGGGTTTGCATGGCTAATGGAGCAGCTTTACGATAGTACGTAAAACTCCAAAGGACACACGGAACAAAAGTCTCTTGATGAAAACTGGCTCCCTTTCATAGATTCACAGAGCTGGAAAATACCCCAAGGGCCATCCGATTCAGCTCCCTTCTGCCACGCAGGAACCGACACCAAAGCACTCCCAACAGATCCCCATCCAGCCTCTCCTTAAAAACCTCCAAGGAAGGAGACTCCACCACACTCCATGGAGGCAGCAGCAGATTCCACTGCCGGACAGCCCTGACCGTCAGGAAGTTCCTCCTGAGGTTCAGGTGGAATCTCCGTTCCTGCAGCTTGAGCCCATTGCACCTTGCCCTGGTCTCTGGAGCAGCAGAGAACAAGCCCGCTCCCTCCTCAACATGACATCCCTTCCAATATTCGTTGTTGTTGCCGTGTGCCTTAGACTTGTTTCTGATTTATGGTTTGCTGGGGCTGTGCAATGCACCTAAGGTCACCCAGTGGGTTTCTAAGGGCAAGCAGGGAATTGTAGTCCAACACGCCCATCACTACAGCACATTGGCTCCCAAGAGTTCATAGAGGTCTAGAGCCGGGTGAGAGAGCCCAAGGGGCCATCCGGTCCAGCCCTATCCTGCCATGCAAGAAGACACAACCAAAGGACTCCCTCAGACAGATGGCCATCCAGCCTCTCTTTAAAAAACCTCTGAAGGAGGAGGAGACTCCACCACACTCCGTTCAGGCAACAGCGTAATTCCACTGTTGAACTGCTCTTACCGTCAGAAAGTTCTTCCTAACGTTTCAGTGGAATCTCTTTTCCTGTAGTCTGAAGCCAGTGTTGATCCGGTTTTTTGTATGAATTTCCCTGTTGCAAATTGACGTTTGTTTTCAAATTAACCCGAATATTGATATATTGTAGGTTTGATTATTTTCTTGAATGAAAATAAAATCAGGAGAAAAACAAAACAAAAGTGCTTGTGTGTATTTATTTTCCTCACGTGCCCCACTTGATGCTTTTTATTTCAAAGGCATGCTCTGCGCAGCTGCGGTTGACACTTAGCGCCTCATGCTTAATGACATCACGGGGTGGCTCCTTGTGACATCACCCTTCTGTCGTCATCATCAAGGTGCTGCCCCATGACAGCTCCTAGTCCAGAAATCTCAGGGCTTGGGATAGCCCTGACGTGGCAACCAGAGACGTGTTCTCGATTAAGCAGAGCACAGAAATAACAAGTTATAAGCACAGTAGTAACCTGCACTTAGTTACTTTGGGGTAACAAGGAGGTAATTAAATTACGTTTCAAAAGCCATGTAATGGAGCAAACTTCGTTGGTGTTAATGATCTTTCTTTTCAGAAATTACTAGCTTTCAGGATGGATTTTCCTGCACTGACTGGATGATCGCTCCAAGGGATACCTGCCAATCCGACAATTACATAACTCAAGACTTTTTTTAGACACATTTCAACAGGGATTTTCCAAGTTTTGTACCATTCTCTTATACTTCTTAAGGGCTAAAAACTGGGAAATGACCTCTTTGCTGTTTCTGAATCAGTGGCATTATATCTGAGATTCAGCTCTTTTGGAGGAACTGACATAGAAGGTACGAGACTGGACTCAAAATGACTCACAATCAGATCTGTGGAAACATGGTTTGCTTTTACAGTCATCCCTCCCCATTTGCAGGGGTTAGGGGCACAGGGCCCCTGTAAAAGCGGAAAAAATGCAAATATCTGTAAGGTCCTGTAGGAGAACGCCAGCTGGCCA
Organism: Cyclura pinguis; assembly: GCA_030412105.1. Lineage (NCBI taxonomy): Eukaryota > Metazoa > Chordata > Lepidosauria > Squamata > Iguanidae > Cyclura > Cyclura pinguis. Next base: position 2,139,042 of record CM059604.1, on the reverse strand, counting down.
CTTCTGCCTTCAAGGCAGCAGGGTCCCTTTGCAAGGCAGAAGCGGGTGACCGTGGGGCTTGCCGTTGTCCTACGCCAATTTTAATAGGGACTTACAAGCCTCACCTTGCATTCACCGTCTCTTGCAGTCTCAAAAGCTTGCGGAGAAACTGTGAACGTGAGGCAAAGCTTTCAAGTCCTTAAGAAAAATGATGAAGGGCAGTTGTGGCGACAGCAGCAAATCATCCACAAATATTCAAACCCATGAATGATAAACCCGTGCGTGTGGAGGGCCAACTGTACTTGTTTTGCCCATGGTTGACACAGTGGACTTGTGACATTCCCCTGGCTTCTGTCGAGTCAAATTCTGAGAAATGCATTTGGACTTCAGCTCCTTCTGGTGGCTGGTGTGGCAATCCAAGGGAGAGCGAACAGGAAAAAACACACAACCCGATGACGGAGATCAGGGGTTTCTCTCTATAACCAGCCCTTTGGCTCCTGGCCACCTCTTTTGAAATGGCTGCCACCCTTCTCAACTTGAATTTAGCCCTGTTGGCTTGCCTCCTAGATGAAACCTCCAGCTTTGTTCTGTGGTTAACAGTGTCATTTCCTCTTCTGAGAAAAAAAGACAGGCTTACAGGTTGCCAAAATAACTTCTCCTGATAAAATAGGACCTGGGAAAGATTAACCAGTCAGCAAAGAGATCTACAGGCACAACCAATGTGTATTTTGAAGCCACATAACCAAAGGAAACTCTGTGCTCAGGGTGGATGTGGGTGAAAAGCGGCAAAACTAGGTGGCAATTCTAGAATTGGAAGAGAACCTAAGGGCCATTCGGCCAAACCTCCTTCTGCCACGCAGGAAGACACAATCAAAGCACTTCTCTTGATAGATGGCCCTCCAGCCTCTCTTCAAAAAAATTCCAAAGATGACAACTCCACCACACTCCCAGGCAGCAGCGTATTCCACTATCAAACTGCACTTTTTGGGGGGAGAAAAGTTCTTCCTAATGTTCAGGTGGAATCTTCTCCTGTAATTCTTCTGAGACCTGAATCAGAAGCCACACAGGCTGAAGGAGTGTGATGATTCTGGGAACTGTCGTCCAAAAAGCAAAGGATCTTTGCCAAGCTCTGCGGCTCAGTAGATTGGATGCAACACCCATTTAATCTCTTCACTTCAAGATCTTCTCCCTGCCACCCATCCACCCGCAACACAGCCTAGAAGCCCCCTGTTCCTGTCCTTTCTAAAACCACTTGTTGATATTTCCTGCTAAAAAAAAAAAATACCCACAGGAAACAAAAGATGGCACAGGGTAGTGTGACCTGCATCTCTATAAAAAGAACTGAGGTTTGCTGGGCAGGGGAACTGAGCTGAGCTTCCTCTTTCACAGAGACTGCTGTGCCCACCCAAACTGAGTCAGCCGAAAGGACTCAGAACGAAAACAGCACTGGCCCGGGGGTGGCCCGTGACGCAGGGCCGTGGTTATTCCCCTATGGCACGGAGCATAACAATCGGCAGGTGGGGGAGACCTTCTCTAGTGTGCCACCCATTATGGAACGCCCCTCCTCTGGAGACTGAACTGGTGTCAACGTTGCCAAGTGAAAACACAGCTGCTCACTGAATATTTGGGGGCTTAACTGGTTTTACACAAAGCCTCAGGTGTACACAGTTCTAAATACTATTCTAACCAGTTTCAATCTGCCGTTTCAAGTGGTTAAACTGTTTACAGTGTTTTTAAGCCTTCACAAACATTTTCACGCTTACGCAGTTGAAATTCTTCAGGTTGGTTTTATTGCACGTCACCTGGAGATCTTTAGACAGAGAGCGGGAGAGAGTGAACAGACATATTTTCATCAATAAGGAAGCGGCAGCAGATGGGAGAACAAAAACAGTCTCCAAAGCACCAGTCCCAGCAGCCGGACGGCACAGGCTGGGGCCTCCCCCTCCTTGTGACCTGGAAAAATAAAATAACCAAAGCATTGGGAGATGAACACTTTGCATTTCACGGCAGCTGTGGAAAGTAAAGGACATTTCCAGACCAAAGTTTCCAAGAGCAGCTGCTGCCGTCAGCAGTGTGCCTCCCCTTTACTGCTACCCATTCCCACGGCTATTGATTACTTTATCTCCCCCCGTTCTCCCCAGGGCTGGGCCTCAAGCTAGCCAAGTGTGGATTCTGCCAGTCTAACACGTAGCTCCACACTTACTCAGAAGTCACGTTGTGGAAACAAATGACAGAAATTCAACTCTGCTCTTATGGCTTGAAATAGAGACAAAGACTTTGTAGCACACGAGGGCTGAGATCCAACATTAAGCTGAATTACCGTAACGCCCCATTAGCACAGGACAGGCTGCAGTGTCTACTCCTTAACAATGGGGAAGGTAGGGAAGGGGCAATTCAAAAGGAGGAAGATCCAGCTGGTCTGGGCTTCTGGGCTAAAGAAATAAGGGCGCGCTTGCAGTTGCAATGCTCTGCCATTTTTCTTCCCCTTGGAACCAAGCGCAGCTGCATCTTCATCCCAAGCAGCCCCTCCTGGGGTTTCACAGCTGTGGAGAGGGAACCTTTGGGGAAGGCACAAAGGGCAAGAGAATTACCCCCCTATTCCAACTGAAATGAGGTATTTGTGTGCACAAGCCACTAACAGAATTCTCCCCTCTATGCATTAATCAGCTCATCTATAACAGGATGTCTATGTCACTACCCAAGCACTGTTTGTTAATAACCTGTTACAGTCCCATTTGTTGTACCTTAATTCTTTCCCATTCTAGAGTATGTACTGCCCCAGCCACTCACACAATCATTGGTAAAACAGTCCACATGCCTGACTCTGTACATCAAAGTTCATACCACTGAAAAGATGTCAGCCTTTCGTGTATTTCCGTGGGAAGCAGTTGTTGCTGTTATGGGCCTTCAAGTTGTTTCACTGACGTATGGCGACCCTACCATGTGGTTTTCTTGGCAAGATCTCTTCAGATGGGGTTTGCCACTGCCTTCGTCAGGTGAGGCTAGACTTGTCCAAGGTGACACGGAGTTTCCATGGCTGAGTGGAGATCTATAAGTCTTCAGGTTCCCTACAATACAGTACATAAGTTCAGCTTTTCAACCAATTCTGTTTTCTGACAGTGCTCCAGTCCCTAACTGGTCAAGCAAGTGGGGGGAGCCTGCAATATTTCTAATTTCTATACATGGGCATGAAAACTGACTGGAAGAAAAGCAACTGAGCAGCTGAAAGAGAACACTAGTTCCTGTATTTTTGGGTGTGGGTCCTTCATAACACAGAAATGTGTTCATCACATGTATGAATGTAGATAATATATTAATTTTACAGAGAAATATGTGGCTAAGTAAAGATATACCACTGAATACTAAAATTGTCAATGCCATTGTACTTTCAGGTTCTATGTAAAGCTGTAAAAGCTGGACAGCGAGGGGAGCCAACAGGAAGAAAATCAACTCATTTTGAATGTGGTGCTGGAGAAGAATTCTACAGGTTCTGTGGACTACTAAAAATAGACAAATAGACGGATACCAAAGCAAATCAGTCCTAGAAGCACTACTTTGGACGTATCATGAGATGATCCAACTCACTGGAGAATGAGAGTGCCTTGGGTAAAATGGGAAACAGTAGAGAAACAGGGATCCCACACTGCAAGTGGATTGATTCAGTCAAAGAAGCCACAGCCGCTGCCTTGGGTTTGCAAGACCCGAGCTGACCAGTGAGTGACTGGGGACTTTGGAAGTCTCTCCTTCAGAGAGTCACCATAAGTCAAACTTGATGACAAAGAACAGCAACAACCAATGAAGAGCGTGATAGATGATGCACACGGCAGAGGAAGGGAGCAAGGCTTGTCTGAGATTTCTATAACCTCCCTCCGAAGTCAGAGCAGAGAAAGGCCTCAAACCATCACACTTCTGGTCTTGCAAGCACTACAGGAATGATCAAGGTCATGGAGGAGACCCAGCCACGCTGGAAGGCTTGCGAGGAAGGGAGCAAGGGACAGAAAGAGAGAAACACTCGCACAGATACAGTGGGCTACTGACAGCTGCTCTGCACCACAAAAGCTTACCTGTCATCTATCAAAAGGGAAGGAAACCTCTTGACTGGATTGTGAGGGAGAGATCTAGGAATTCCAGCCATCAAAAAGAAAAACTGGTTTCAAAAGTGCGAACGTCCTGAATTCCAACATTTCTGACCAGTGACATCCCTGTTTACAAGAGCCATTCAGATTCTAAGAACAACCTAAACAGGTCACAGAAACTACTCAGTGTTGGCATGTTTGAAAACCAGTTTCTTTTTCCTCTCTTCCTTCTTGGCTTCAGTGCCTCTACCTTCCATCTACCTTCCATGGCAAGTTCCAAAAACTGAATCTACAGTGCTTTTACGCAGTCACTCCATGCTCCACAATTTAACGGCAACCACACGACCACATAAGACTGCCTCTGGCCAGCCTTCCACAGTCCAGCATCCTCCCTTGACGTGCTGGACTACAAACCTCATCATCCCGAGCGAAGAGCAGGCAGCAGACCGGGGAATCACTCCGTGGACATCCGAGCACTGAGAGGGGTCAGTTAAAAACAGAAGCTGTGGCACCCCCTCCCCAAGATTCCTGGAGCTTCCAGACATCCCACAAGCCGAACAGCAAAATGCTCACCTTCTCCTCTTGAGTTGGAATCCAGGCCCAATGAATTGGAGGCTCAGAGTTGGAGAGAGCCAGGAAGGGCTCTACGGTCACCTAGTGCTGAACGGGCAGTGGTCCACAGCTAGGACCCGTCTCCATCTTATCGAGCACCGCCGGGTCCAGCTTCAGCCAGGTCTGTAGGACTGAAAGTCGGAGCAAAGGAAGGCATCGGTCAGCCACTGGGGGGCTGGCAGCTTCCACACTCTCTCCTCACCTCAAAAAGGACGCCAGGAGAGCACGCGCCTCTTCCTTGACCCTTCCCACCCCCTTTGCCCGCTTTCCTATTAGCTAAGTGAGGGTCCCCCAGGGTGTAGTGAGACAATTTTTACAGAAGGAGAAGCTCTGGCGCCGTCAAAAATCGGGAGTATCATGCTATCACATGGTATATATAAACTCTTTCCATCTTGCCTCTCTTTAAGTGGAGGATAAGTGTCAACGAATGGAGAATTTGGGAAGACAGAGTAGAGCTGATCAAAGAGAGATCTGGATACGAATGCACAGGATTCTGTATTTTGATGAATTGAAAATTTATCTGAAACCGGTTCCGAAGAATTGCTAAGCATCTACTTACCTTGTAATGAAATCTACATCTCTGGATAAGTGCAAAGGTTGCGTTAAACAATAACATATTCCTACCGGTAAGGATTAAACACAGTCTTTCTTCACTAGGACTTTAAAGAGCTATTTAAAACCCACAACAACTTAATCAATTCAGCCCACAAATTTCTCTGGAAATGCTTGGATGAGATTTCTATAACCTCCCTCTGAAGTCGGAGCAGAGAAAGGCCTCAAACCATCTCGAACAATTGCTCTAGCAAGCGCTAAAGGAACGATCAGGGTCACGGACGAGGCCCAGTCACGCTGGAAGGCTTGCGAGCAGGGCCTGCCAGGAAGCTGATAAAGCAGCCACGTGCCTCGTTTGGAAAGACTTATTTATACCTTGGCACCACCACACGGAAGGCCCCGTTGGACTTCTTTGTGGGCTTCGTGGAGGATCACAGTTCTGCAAAGCATCGCTTCCGAAATCAACAGGTGCTCCAAATAACAGCGGGTCAGAGAGAAGCTGAAAGAGATGGGAAAAACTTACAAAACTCTGGTACTGTAGGCATATTTGGGATCTGTATCGAGCTGAGTGTAGCCAGTGCAACACGAGCTTATGGTAGGAAGCAGGAAAAAATACTCAGGATGCTCTTGTAAGGTTAGGAAAATGCACATTTATTGCTTCAGGAAATCCATCTTGGGATAGGAAAGGAGATAGACAAAAGAAGATTACCTTAATTTCAGCAAGAAAGCCCCTAAAAGCTGGCTCTCACATGTGGATGTAAGCCTCATGGATACTCCCTTCCAAAAATAACCAAACAAAATGAATTTCAACAGGCAGAAATATTGACATACTACCCTTGGGCACAAGAAACGAAATGCACGGACACAGGATGGGAGACACCCGGCTTGACCACAGCACACGTGAAAGCGATCTGAGAGTCTTACCGCAATGGGCTCGTTCTATGGAATCCAGGGATCTGCAGTTTTGGTGAGATCTTTATTATTTCAGCATTAGTACTCTCTGGTACAGCCAGCCCTCCGCATCTGCGGTTTTCACTTTTGCGGATTTGATTATTCACGGATCATTCGCTGCCCCCTCTGCCATTTTTAACAGGGACCGCAAGCCTCGTGAGAACGAGAAACTGCAAACGAGGCTGGCAAGTCCCCCTTAAAAATGGTGCGGGGCAGCAGGGGAGGGGGCCAGAAGCCCCCCCAGTCTCCCACTTCTGCCTTGGGAAGGAACCCTGGTGACTCAAAGGAATCCACCGTGAGCGGAATATGCTGATTATACCATTTTTCTGTGTTCAATAAGGTTTGGGAGGGCCTGGAGTTATTCATGTTTTTTCCACTTTCACGGGGCTCCTGTGCCCCCAACCCTAGTGAATGGGGAGGGAGGACTGCACTTACAGAGCCTGTCGCGAACGCTTTGAACGCTAAGTATATCGCAGAACTACAAATCCCAGGATTCTTGGTATGGTAGGTAAAGTGGCATCAATCCCTTTAGGATGGATACACCCCAAGTCTCTAGTCCACACTAGGGCCATTTCCGCACTACACTCTTATAGCGCGATTATTCCACTTTCAACATCCTATGGAATCCTGGGGTTTGCAGTTTCGGGAGGGGTACAAGAGACCTGCCCCACCTGCTCTGCGGGGGGGGGGGGAGAGAGCAAAGCCCCCATCTTTCCAAAAAGCAAAAAACCAGGCTCCAAATGGAAGAGGGCATTAAAACAACTGCATACAGTAGCATTCTTTTCTAATCTATTTACTCAGTAACTATCACTGCTGACAGTAATTTAGCTCAACTATACACCAAATTTTTAAATTTCTTACATCGTCTTTGGTCTATATCATTACCTTTTTTATCCCTTTATCTACGTTTTCTTTTTACCCAGTCTGATATCGGTTTCCATTCTCTTTCAGTTTGCTGAATATATAAATTGGATGAAATGGATATATTTTAATTGATGTAAATTTATTAAATATATTTAATTAAAAAAACCAACTGCATACAGTATATAAACCGGAGACTACGATTCCCAGCGTCCCACATTTCAAGACCTCTGTTCCAACAGGAGAGGCCATCTTCTTGGGATATGTAGTCCTCTAACGGCCCAAACACTGAAAGCACGAGGAAACCAACACCCGCCCCCACGACCACTCAGCTAAATACCGCTCCCCTCCAACACCTAAGAGGCCACGGCACCTGCAGGCAACGCGCCCGGCCGCCGAGAGGGCTCCGTTGCTCCAGATGGCGCCCGATCCGGCTTCCACGCTCCCCCGACGCCGAACTCGCCGCTCGCTCCACGTTCCGAGGCCCCCTTCTCCCAAGTGTGCGTGTGACGTCATCACGTTCCCCTTTCCTCCTTTCTCGTACCCGTTTTTTTCTTGCGTCTCTCTCCTGCCCCCTAGCGGCCCACGCTACACTTACAGATTAACCCACCCTTCTCAGCTATGACGGACGGAGCCGCCTACCAATTACTAGCCGACTTCTCACACACAGTGGGCGGAGAAATAGAGGGCGAGGCCAAAGAGCTAGAGGTGTATTGTTATTTAAGTCGACTTCCGAGAGAGAGTGTTGCCTTCAAGTGGTCTTCGACGTATGGCGACCCGGATCATGCGGAGCCCCGCTCGGGTCTGGCAAACTCAGAGAAGCGTGGATCGAACGACCCTATCTCTAATGCAGCCTCATTCTTTTCCTACTGCTTTACTCCACTTGGAGCATACGTGGAATTCTTTTTGGACGAATAGAAATGCATACAAATAAAACCCGGCACTCTGTTTATTTGACAGCTCTTTTCCTTCACCCGTGCAAAACTGATTAGCAGGGTAAGTGGGAAGAAAGCAAGTGCACAGCTTTACATGCATTTGTAACATGCCCACTTTGCAAATAAAAAGACCCAGAAAATTATTATTATTATTTGCTTTACTGAAGCATTCCGCTTAGGTAAGATCCAAAATGATAACGGCCTTTTAAGTCTTTAATGCGCACAAAGTATATAAGGAAAAACCTTTTGCCCCGCCAGTCTTTCATTGGCACCCCTTTTGTTTAAGTTAAAGGGAACCGGAAGTGTCACCCAGTTCGACGCTCTTTCATATTTGAGTGCTCCTTTGGGCTGTCTTTCACCCGCGCACATGCGCATTCGCCCCGTCCGGCCGAAGGAGCCGCTCTTGCCTCTGCTACTCTGCCCTCCTCCCCGCCGTTGGAGGACTGACGTCAGTCCTCCGACCGCGAGCGCCGGCCAGCCTCTTGCAGAAGGCCTGAATGGGGGGGGGGGGGGAGGCCGCGCGGTGCACGCCGGGAACGCCGACGACGCCCAAGATGGCGGCAGGATTGAAAAGTTGTTGCCGCGGCGGCGGCTCCGGCGGCGCTGCCTTTGGCCGGTCCTGAGTTTCGGGCGCTTCCGGGAGCGGCGATGGCGGCGGCGCAGTGAAGGCCGAGGGGAGCCGGGCGGGGAAGATGCCTCCGGGCCCCGCCTGAGCCATGGAGGAGGAAGGCAAGCGGGGCAAGAAGGTGAGGGGGGGTGGGGCAGGGGGCGGGGTCCCCCCGAGAGGGAGACCCCCGGTGGGGGGGATGCTGGTTTATTTGGGGGGGCTCGGGGGGGAGGGGCTCCCCCGAGGGACTTTCTGGGGGGGCTGGTCGGCCCCCCCTTTTTTAAAAAACAAAAGTGTATGGGGGGATATTTTAATTAAAAATATGAAATACTCAAGTTGCAATGGAATCTATTTTCTTCCTCTTCTTTGCCTTACATTTCTCAAACTTTGCTGGTTGACCCCCTTCTTTTAGAAGAAAAAACTATTGTAAGGGGGATATTTTAATTAAAAATACAAAATACTCAAGTTGCAATAGAATCTATTTTCTTACTTTTCTCCTCTTTACATTTCTCAAACTTTGCTGATTGTCTTACTGGGTTTTTGCTTTGCCCTCTTCTCCCGTTTATGCTAAACCGGATAATTAAATGCTAGATCCTAAATTAAATTAGATTAAATTAGATTAGATCCTAAAATACACTTTGCAAAAAATGTTTTTTTTTCATTACTGCCTTTGCCTGGCGAAGAAACCAGCGGGCTTTGACAACTGACATGAGGAATTTTGCACCTTCTTTTTGGTCTTATTAAAAAGTATCACCACAAATTGTGCTTTGGATTTTGTATTACGGTCTGCAAGGCTTCTCTTGCCTTTGTTTGTTTGTTTCTTGTTCTTTCGAAATAGGAATCTTTTCAGGTACGAGAGGGATCCTTTGCTGAATGTGAAATGTTCTTGTTCATTCACGAAAATCTGCAAGACTCCGGTCAATGTGCGTTTGCCCTTATTTGGGAGGATAGGTTCATCTTAGAGATGCCATAAGTCGGAAATGACTAAAAGGCACAAAGCAGCAACGGCTCTCCTTTTTCCCAAAGATCAAAGTGAGTTGGCCAGTATGAGCAGAGTTATTCCAGAGGTGGAGACCAGAAAATAGGAGATGTTTCTGGTCAACAGGGACGTTTGGAGGTTTGGATTCCCTGGAGGTGAATCAGATCTATAGGTAAAAACATCCACCTGCTACCTGTTTAGAACATTAGGAATGGGGTGACTGAAGCAAAGTGAAGCAGGAGTGACTCACTGAGAGGAAAGGAGAGCGGATTATGGGAGCTAGTGATGGTCATTGCTGCTAGATTTTAAAAAGGAGGGTGGTCGTGGGAATGCTGCCCTGGTGGATAAAAGTGCTTGAACTCTTTCTTTTTAAATGTCAGGGTGGCAAATTGCAGCTAGGTAGTAGTGATTAAAAACAAAGTGAACACCCACCAGTGCACAACCTTAGTCAAAGCACTGTGCTGTTTCATCTAGCTGATTTTTCCCTTTTTTGTAGTAGAACAGACTGTTCTGACAGCTTACATCAGTTGCATGAAGAAAATGGACAACGTGGGTGGGAAAAAAGCTTTCAAACAGTAGTTGAGATATCAGGTAGCCTTGGTGAAGCTATAGAATGTTAACCCAATGCAACCAGGGTGCAGAAAGTGTGAGTGCAGAGTGCAGTTGTGGTTGCTTCCCATGACCAGTGTCTAATGGTAATGCCTGTCTGTATTAAAGCTGTAAGGTTGAGTGAGACGCTCCTTTTGTGAGGGAACCAGGCCTGATCCTTAAGCAGGAGAGCGGCTATCCAATTTGTCACTGAAATTGATTGCTTCTCATTTCTAATAGAATGATTTACCTGTACTGAGCTGAAGGCCAGAGTTGTCCATGGAAATTGAACTGATATTCTTCATCCTTTTTTGTGGGTTCCAGTTCGCAGTACAGAGAGGGAGAAAAGAAGGCTATAGTCAGCTCTCCACGTTCACTGGAATTAGGGGCTCAGGACCCCCCAAAAGTGGAAAAACTGCAGATATCAAAAAGGGGGAATGGGCGTGCCAGTAAGAAGGGGCTGAGACCTAGTGGGGAAAGTAGACAGAGTCCAAACCAAGTTGGGAAGCGGGGTGGATCAGCCTGGTAGCCCCATATTTCCTCTCTCTCACCCATCTCCTTTCTTGAGTGTGTGGGGAGCATCAGGCGAGTCTTTGTGGTACTGAGGAATCATGCTGGGAGCCATCCTTAGCTGGCCGGGCAGTGGATGGTGGAAGAGGAGGACCAGAGGCAGCTTTTTAAAGGGCTGATTTGAGCTGCCAAGAAGGAAGGTTCTACCAGAAAAGAAGGACTTGAGGTGGGGTGGTAGAGGTTGGAGAAACTTGCCAATGATCAAGTCCGTGAAAGTTGAACCCATGAATGCAGACGACCGGCTGTATGTGCAAAGTGGTGAAAAAGAAGGTTAAGGAAGGTAACGTACTGTAGGTTGAAGAAGGCAAGAGGGTGGGACGCATTGGATTATGACTCCAAGGGACCAAGGTTCAAATCCTTGCTCAACTGTGGAGACCCACTGGGTGGCCTTGGGCAAGTCACAGTCTCTTCAGTCTCAGAGGTGGGCAGTGGCAGCAAACCCTGCTGAACAAATCTTGCAGAGAAAACCCTGTGATAGATTTGCCTTAGAGTCACCGTAAGTCAGAGGCAGTATGAAGGCACACAGCAATAGCAAAGTGTAGTGAGGGCTAACAATGGATGTAGGATGGAATTATGGGTTTCTAATAGTCTACACAGTATTCTGTATTTTTTCTCAGTGTGCCATAATAAATGCTGTCATTTTTAACATATTTTTGCTGCCATTCTTTAGATTTTTAGTAGTAGATGTATGCAGCAAAATTTCCAAGTGCTTGGTCTCCCTGGCAACTCATATTGGTTGCCCACTCTTAGGATTTTACTTTTATACTTAATTGGCAAGGGACACAGCTAGTGCTTTTCTGGCCTAGGCTGCTAGGAATTGGGGGGCAGGGGAAGCAGGCTTGGTTACAGCTGGCAAACTTTCTGGCTTCCCACCCTTCCTGTATTTCCTGTTGAGCCACTGTGGTTAAACGAGGACTTTGTGGATGAAGGAAGGTCTTTGCCTTGGACATCTAGCAGCATTTCCCAGAAGAAAGGAGGTGGTGGTTGTGGCTTTTCGAGCATCGAAGTAATTCAAAAAGCAATTGGTAAGGGGTTGCACTGGATGTTAATCTGTCCAGAAAGTTCCCTGTAAAGAATTCTGTATGGAAATTGTTTAGATGACAGTCCTCGCACATGACTGGGACATCACACAAGGACAATGAGGGTCTTTATTTCAGCCTGATTGTTCAGAAATGTGCTTCTGACTCTTCCCAGGAGGAACATTCTAATTAAAATGTACAGCTAATTTTAGTTTGGGTGCACTGTGGAATTGAAATGGGTCTGTCAGAATTTTTTTTTTTTTTTTGGCCTGTCAGAGGAGGAGAAAAGAACCATCTGGTTATAAAACAGTTCTTTTGAAGATCACCTTTGAATAATTAGTGACTCGAAATGTATGACGTCTTCAGGTTTTCCCCTCAATCTGCAAATGTTAGCTTTCTAGTTTCGCTGTGCTTGGTGAGTATTTGGTTGGAGACTGCGATCTTTCAACCACATTGCAGGTGAAGCAGTAATGTAATTCTTCCTAGCTCCTCCAGTGGGATTTCTGCATTTTATGTAGAAGGAGCACCCTGTGGTCAAAGGGTTGTTCTACCCTGTTCAGCCCGATTTATCTCCAGCGTTTGGCGTGGTGTGCTTAAAAAGCCTTGTTAGAAGTGTGGAGTCCCTGGTTCAGATGTTACCCAGCCATGGAGGTTGGGGTGAGCTAGAGTCTGGTCCTTGCGAGAAGGTGGTTGGGTTTAAAGAATGGAGAAGGGGGCCTTGTGCTCCTGGAAGGAAAGATGGAGTACTAGTTAGGGTGGCTGAATGAAAAGCACTCTGCCTGTGTATTTTAGTTGCTGAGAAGGATAAAATGCTGAGAAGGAGGTCCTGTGGGGAGCACCTGAGGGAATTGAGTATGTTTAGTCTGCAGAAGAGAAGGTTGAGAAGGGACATGATAGCCATGTTTAAATATTTGAAAGGGTGTCGTATGGAGGATGGGGAAAGACTGTTTTTTGGTGCTCCGGAGTCTAGAGCACGGAGCAATGGATTTAAACAACAGGAAAAGAGACTCCACCAAACATTAGAAGGAATTTCTGACAGTAAGAGCAATTCAACAGTGGAATACACTGCTTCCTCTGTGACGTATGGTGGAGTCTCCTTCTTTGGAGGTTTTTAAATAGAGGCTGGATGGCCGTCTTTTGGGAGTGATCTGATCGTGTCTTCCTGCATGGCAGAGTGGATTTGGACTCAGTAACCCTTGCGGTCTCTTCCAGCTCTGGGATTCTAAGTGTAACATAGAAGATGCAGTTGTCTTCACGTCCTGCTAGTAGGCTTTGTGTAGTGAACAGATGGGCCATTGTGTGAACAGAATGCTGGAGTAGTTTGCCTTTAGATCTGATCCAGCATGGCTTTTCTTGGCTTACATGAATCAGTGAGATTTTTGGACAATTTTTGGCCCCGAACCATGCAGAGGGGTGGAGATCAGGAGGCCACACACTCAGATTACACTGTTTTAATTTTCTTTCCTCTCAAAATGGTACCTGGAAGTGGTATTGCATCATTTCTTGTTTCCATTTTGAGAAGGACTCTAAAGGAAAACAAAGCTTTGTGGGAGTGGATGAGCTTTTTGTGCTTAGGGGGCTTTCTGTGAGACTTGGGGGGGACTGAGGGGCCTTAGGCATTGGCAGGGGCTTCACGTCCTGCATAAATAGATCTTGGGGGGGGGAGCACGTGTTGCCTACGGCCCACACGTTCTCCATCCTCGATATGAATAAAAAAGATGGAATCGGTGGCGGCCATAGTCTCACACACTTGCCTTTGCTTTTCCCCCAGCCGAGGCATCTGTGTCAGCTCCAAAGATCTTAAAACTTGGCTCATATCCTGTGGGGAGGTAGGGTCTTTCAGATAGTCTGGACCTAAGTCATGAAGGACTTTTAAAGGTCGTAACCAGCACTTTGAATTCTGCAGGGAAATGGACTGGTAGAAAATTAAGCTGTTTGATGCTCCACTTGGCCTCTCTTCAGCTTTGTTAATGGGCTATGCAGACTTGGTGGAGACACAAAAACATCCCTCTTTCTTTTTCTGTCTCTTCTTTGAAAACTTGGTTCCCGGATCCTCATAGGAACGAGAGCCACCCTATGAGCTCATAACCTTTGAAGCTCGTTCTTCCCCACCCTCCCTAGCCTGGGACATAACTGTGGGAAAGGGGCTATTTTTATCTTGCATCTTCACTGTTGGAGTCTGTAGTAACCGCCGTTTCAGAAGGTGGCAGCAGAGCTGCCTCTGTGGTGTGCCAAACCGATTCCATGAGCGATGTTGTACATGAAATCGTTCTAAGCCAACTGGCAGTTTGCTTGTAGGACGGCTGTCATTCTGGACTTGAAAATTATTGGAATCCTGGGACACTTGAAGTCATAATTTGGACAGAACTTTTATCTTCTGTGCTCAGCTGAGTTCAGGGAATGGGCGTTCATTTTTCAGAAAGACATTTTGGTGTGTTCTTTGATGTCTCTTATACGGGTTGAGCCTCCCTCATCTGGAAATCCGAAAACTGAAACTGTTTGCAGCCGGCCGCCCACTGCTGCTCATTGGTCCCTCAGGTCCGAGGAGTATTGCAGCCGCTGCCTTGAAGGTGGAAGCGGGCGGCTGGAGGGAAAAAGAGAGAGACTGAGAGGATCTGTGAAGTGGTGGGAGGCATTGATTCACACTGAGTACTGTGCTTAGATTCCTTCCATTTCACAGATCCTTAGTCTCTGTCTACCCTCACGTCTCATACACAACAGGAGCAGTGAATGAATGAGATGCAAGGCTATTGCAAGAAGGTACTGTATTTAAAATCAACAAAAATACGGAATACTTCTGGTCCCAGGCATTTCAGATAAGGAGGCTCAGGCTGTTTCTGAGAATCTGCGTGCCTGCTTTCTCCTTCTAAATGGCTTTGTTGGTGGAGGTCAGAGGTGGGCAAGGTGTGACCCCCTAGGACACAAGCAGCCCCTGAATCCCACTTTTGTAGCCCCAGGAGTCTACCCACCCACCAGTCCCCCAAACCTTGCAAAAAGTTCTCCAAACTTGTAAAAACCTGCAAAAATATCCCTGCCCAACCCCTACAAGCAGCCTAGAATCCTCTGCAGCCGCTCTCAAAATGGTGGGAGGAAGTGTTGCAATGTCATTTCCTTTCACCATTTTGAGAGTGACTGTAGAGGAAAATGGGGGCATTTAGGCTTGTTGTAAGGAGTGTGTGGTCTTCAGAAAGGCTTCAGGGAAGAAATTGGTTCCTGGACTCCCCACAATTGTCCAACCTGGATGTAGGGTGTACATGGTATATCAGCAAGCTCTCAAAGAAACAGTGGCAACTGAGATACCATTTGCAGTGGGAATCTAAGATGAACAGCAGGTGCTACTTCTGTTAAGATCATTGAAAAACAGAGATATGGCCAAGTAATTGCATTTGAAGAACCAGCATCCTGTTTCCTGAGGCTCCTTTTTCACCTGCCTAGCAAGTGCCTTGGGCAGTTCTGCTTTTCCAGAAAGTCGCCAAAGCCTTTGTGACAACTGCAGCTGATTACACGAACCCTTGCCCTCTTAGGCCTATTTGCATACTGTGAACCAGCATATCTCATGTTAAAGGGCAAAGATTACTATGCTTAAAAACCTGGAAGCCAAGCCCCAAGCATCAATGCCATCATGTGGCAACAACTAACATAGCTGTTCCGTATCTGTTCCCACCATTTGATTGGCTTTGTGACAAGCTGGAATGCATCCAGAGCAGGATGACTGAGGTTTGCGCTACATTTGAGGAAATTAGCTGTTTAGACTGGAGAAAAGAATCGTAGAATCCTAGAGTTGGAAGAGACCCTCGGGGCCATCCAGTGCAGCCCAGTTCTGCCACGCAGGAAGACACGATCCAAGCCCTCCCTTTTACAGATGGCCATCCCCTCTCTTTTTCAAAACCTCCAAAGAAGGAGGAGACTCCACCACAGCAGCAGCAGCAAATTCCACTGTCAAATTGCTCTTACTGTCAGAAAGTTCTTCCTAACGTTTAGATGGAATCTCTTTCCTGTTAGTTTGAAGCCATTGCTCTGCGTCCTAGTCTCTGGAGCAGCCGAAAACAGGCTTGCTCCATCCTCCATGTAACATCCCTTCAAATATTTAAATGTGGCTTTCATGTCACCTCTTCACCTTTGTTTCTCCAAGCCAAACATGCGCAGCACCCTAAGCCACTCCTCATAGGGGTTCATGGTATCTAAGAACTTTACCATTTTGGTCACCCTGCTCTGGACACACTCCAGCTTCTCAATATCCTTCTTGAAGACAGAAAGAGGAAATGGTGGCTATTATGTGAAAGGTGGAGCAAAGCTGGTCTGGAGGGTAGGACCTGAACCAGTGGATTCAAATTGCAAGAGAGGAGATTCTGATTAAACAATAGGAAGAAATTCCTGGTGGTAAAAACTCTTTGGTGATGGAATAGTTGGCCTTGGAAGGTTGTGGACTCTCCTTCAGTTGAAGTTTTTAAACAGAGCTTGGAAGGCCACTTGCCAGAGATCATTTATTTGTTGATTCCTGCCCCGGCAGAGCATTGGACTAGATGATTTCTGGGGACCCCTTCTGACTCCGTGATTTAATTAGTTATGCAGTCAGCCCTCCACATTTGTGGGTTTCATTTTTGCAGACTTGATTATTCACGGATTATTTGCTGTCACCTCTGCTGCCTCCCTCTTCTATTTTTAATAGGGACTGCAAGCCTCGTGAGACTGAGAAACTGTAAACAAGGCTTGTAAGTCTCTATTAAAAACTGGTGTGGGGTGGCAGCAAGCCCCACCAGCCACCCACTTCCGCCTTGTGAAGGAACCCTGAGGCCTCAAAGGAATCCACGGTGGGTTGAATATGGTGATCTTACTTATTTTTGTGTTAAATATAGTTTGAGAGGGCCTGGAGGTATTCACGGTTTTTCCACTTTCACGGGGGTCCTGTGCCCCTAACCCCAGCAAATGTGGAGAGAAGACTGTGTGGGCAGACAATAAGGAGTTTCCACTGTTCTCCCTTTTTCTGAGCAGTAAGGTAAGACACTAATTCTGTCTTTTCCGTCTTGGTGCTTGGTGTTGGGCTATAACTGCCGCCATTCCATTTGCTGTGCTGGCTTGGGCCACGGGGAGTCGTAGTCCAGTGGGTCACAGAGGCACTGGTTTTGGGAAGGCTGAATTCAACAGTAAAAGTGGAGCAAGTTAAAATATGCAGGCTTTGAAGGATGGTTATCTCTTGCTTTGCTAAGATCAGCATCTCTTTTCAGAGCCTTTTGTTTCAGAGGCTGCCTGTTCTGATCCCCCCTTTTGTATCTGAGGAAATACCCTGAAAGGCAGTGAGTTATCTTTGCCATCTCACTCCCAAAAGTCACTTTGAACGTGGGGCTTCGGTCCTCATTCCTCACCCAGTCGTGCAGAGAAAGAACACTTTGACATCTGCAGAGCAGAATTAGATGTATAACTTCTGGTGCAGAGGTTAAGCATAACACCCGCTTCCCATCTGTCAAAATTTGGGGATAACGGGCTGTCCTGTGAACATTCCCCCCCTTTTTTTCCTTGTTAAGACCAAGCAACATGACCTTGCTGTCTTTTGCTGCTTTCAATAATCTTTGGCTCTCTTTCTGACCTGAACTGAATATTGTCAAGGAGCTACGACATAGAGTTCAATCAAGTGCTTGCTCTGAAATATGTCTCCCTGTGAAACTTACTCCTAGGAAACTGTGCACGGTATAGAAGATGAACAAAAAGGGAACCAGTTGCATTCTCCTCTCAGTCCCTCTAACTTGGGCCATTTCTGCACTGGACTGTTATAGTGCTATGATTCCACTTTCAACCTCCTATGGAATCCTGGGGTTTGCAGTTTAGGGAGGGGCCTCGAAGGCTCCCGCTTTCTCCTCTCCTCAGAGGCCCCTCCTTAAACTGTAAACCCCAGGATTCCATAGGAGGTTGAAAGTGGAATAATAGCACCATAACAGTCCAGTGTGGAAAAGGCCTTGGAATGGACAAGCAATTCTTTGTGAAATTGTTAGTTGCCCTTGAGTCTTGCCAAAACTTTATTTTACAAAACCCGGGGGGGGGGTAGAAGACTTTGGAAGACTAGTGGTAGGCTTCAGGGGCCCACCAAGTGCAGTCCAGGGCCCCCGTGGAGCTCTTGGGGGCTGCAGTTTGCCTACCTCTGCTGTAACACTTGCCTGTAGAGGCAGTGGGCTTCTGCTCTTCTGGGGCTTGCGACTTCAGACTGGGTAGATGCAAATACCATTCTCGGAGGCAGGATGCTTTGGAATGGACTTCAAAGGGGAAAGCCAAGCTTCCTCTGTTTTATTGCCTTTGTTCCCTCTCACTTTATGGCCATTGGTGGGAGGAGGGCTAAATTTTCATCTGCACACATAACCACCAAAGCTGAGTATAGAGGCCAAGACCAGGATGCTGTTACCGTTTCGCCGTCCCTGGCTGACGAAGAAGTCTGTGAAGTTTTTAAAACCGGTGCCTTTTGGTCAGTCCAGTAAAGGTATTCCCACAGGGACAGACCTGGGATCTCGTTGTTTTTTTCCGCTTTGTGGCCAGCACAGCTGCCCCTGCAATGTCAAATGATGTTGCGTGTTGGCAGGTGCTTCAGCCCTTGATGAAAATTATACTGGACAAGAACATCTAGACTCAATATCAAAGCCATCTGGAGAGGGAGAAGAGAACACTGTTATTAGTAATTCAGACTCACAAAGATTTGGTTGTGTAATCAGGGCAGCAACAAAGGATTTCTCCTCTTGGAATCCAAGATCCTCTTTCAGTCCCTGATTCCCATGTGCCAGTCAGCTTTTCTTGGAAACGGTTAACAGGCAGTGTTTGTAGCCCTGGGTTCCAGTGTGTAAATGGCTAAGGCGACCTTGCAAGGGGAATGCTTTGTCTGCTTCATTCATCAAGGTGACAGAAGGAAGCCTTTGCCTTACAGATTTCAGAAACTACAGTGACTTTGGCAGGTTTGTAGTTCCATTTATTTGGTATGGCTATAATAACCAAGGAGTCTCTATACGTGTGTCTGGGGCAGCCATAGCTCATTGTTATGTTTTGACATGTTTTCAGTTGTCCAAGTCACAGTGTTGAAGTTTCAGCTCAAAATCTGAAAGGAGGAACCGTTGATGGAAACAGAAAAAAGGGGATACTCATAACTCAGTTGGAAATTATGTGAGATGCCCCCAAATTTGAGTGTGTTTGGTTGTTGTCCCAGTCACAGTGCCCACTTTCAAGTGAAATGCCAAAGGAGGGGCCTGCCATAACTCATTGGGGGATATTTTTTTACAAGAAGCTAGAAAACAGGAAAAAGGTCTCTGAGGTACTGCTAAGATTCTAGAGGGAGGAGGACGGGGGAAGGCTAAGGTACTCTTGCTGAGGTTAAGAAAAGAGCAGGGAAATGGAAGAGGACCCTCAAAATTACTGCTTAGTTAAAAGGGGTGGGAAACAAAAGTTCACATGCATGCCTTCCAGAGCATTAGATGTGGACGAGGCAGGACTGGCTATACTTCGACTATTATAATTATGTAGAACAGAACCAAAATAGAGCGATACCTTTATTGGCCAGCCAAAATGCAGAAAATACATCATGCAAGCTTTTGAAGCTTCATGGCTTCTTCATCAGGTGAGGATGTTAAAAATCATATGGGAGAAAAAAGTGACAGTGTTAGAGTCACAGGCCTACATTTTGTTATTTCTGTTGTCAGCTGAGGTGGTCTAGAAGGATCTCAATGCAAGCAGAGACCCCTCTGCTTCTTTTCCAGGTGAGGACCAGGGATAAAGGGCAGTAAAAGACAGGCAATAAAATTTCAAATCTGTTTGCAGCAGCAAAGTAACTTCCTTTGAGATCCAGGCTATCTCTGTCTTGTGCAAGTTATCCTGTTTTTTGGCAACATCTCTTTTTCCCTGGAAAAAAGCCTCCTGTCCTAGGAACAACTACAGAAGTTTAGTTGAAGGCAGTTGTGGTGGAAAGCCACAGCGCCATATTCCTGGAACGTCCTGACTCCATTTTCTCATCTTCCTCTCCCCTGCTTCTGAAGATGGTGTAAATGTCCCTTCTGGATACGTCTAGTCTGGGTAACAGCTGGATTTGATAAAACCAGGAATGAGAATGCATGACTTTTAAGTGGCTTCAGCTGGCTTTCTGTGGTGTCTTATTGCACCATTTTTTTTCCTTGAAGTTCATATGCATTTATGGATGTGGCTAAAAATATAACTTAATAGGCTACTTAATCCAGAGCTGCTATAAAGTGGTGTGACCACTGTGGGTCAGCCTGCTTTCCGCACCTCCTGTGCCATAGGCACATTTGGGAGTAGTGTTGTAACAAGCTTGTGGTACTGCCCTTGCTCATGTGTGAGCAGGTAACCACTAGAAAATCCTTTTTTAATGTTGTGAGCACTGCAGCTAGCAGAAATTCTGACTAGACCAGAGTAACTTGGTTGCAACACCAAGTTGCGTGCTAAGAAGTTGCATGAGAACTCTAGCCAGATTACGGTGAGTTGTATTTCAGTGGAAGGAATTGGCAAAAATACCTCTGAATATTCCTTGTCTAAGAAAACCCTATGAAATTTATGGGGTCACCATAAGTTGAAAGGAATACGCAGAGAAGTGGTTCTGTCAGTGTCTTCCTCTGAAATACAGCCTACAGCACCTGGTATTTACTGGTGATCTCCCATCCAACTGCTAACCACAGCTGGCCCTGGTTAGCTTCTAAGATCTAAGAGGTTCCAAGATCAAATGAGTTCTGGTGTCTACTCACCTTTTAAATAGATTGGAGGGTACCCGTATACTATTGAATGTGCCATTTTTCAAAACCAGGAGCAAATTTCTGGCCACTTCTGTCTGTCTCTCTCTTTCCTCTACCCCATTTTTTGGCATTTGAGGCTGTCAGTTCAGCCCTTGGCAGGTTCAAGGGCAAAAAAAATTGGCCCCAAACACACCAGAGGTGCCCACCATGGCATAAAGGGAGGGATAGGATTAAATCCAAAACCCTGTGGGCTTCTTTGTTTCCCAGGCATCCATCGTATTCCCTGGATGAGGAGCATAATGAAAAGGCTTAAAAGCCAAGCTGAGCGTTTGTACATCAAACAGTGCCCAGAGCTGTAGAGAGATCCTCTGGTGGCTGGCTTATAGCTGAGCCTGAAGGTGGATGTCTTCTGAATAAGCAGTGTATGAGTTCTTAAATTTATCAGTTCTCTGAATGCCTCGTGCATGACTTTTGCTTAAGGAATTTCCTCTCTTCTGTAGCAATTAGTGGAAAAGTGATGCACATGGGATGCCGTACAAGTGTGGGTGGGACTCATGCCAAAAACATAGGTGGGGCCTGGCAGCATGCCCTTGCGAGATGTTGCCTGTCTTCTCTATTTGGGACCACCTTATCTTCATCTCTTGTGAAGTGGCTGGATATCTGAAAGGCACCAGATCCTATCTAATCTTGGAAGGTGAGCAGGTTAGTACTTGGGTAGGAGGCTGCCAGTGAATCCCAGTGCTGTAGGTTCTGTTTCAGAGAAAAAACCTGAGGATTTCCTGTCTGAGAAAACCCTATGAAATGCATGGGGATGCCAAAGGCAGCAGGTGACTTGAAGACTGGCTGATGTTTCTCCAGTAGAGTGGGACCCTGGGAGGATGTTTTTGCAATAATGGCCTCACCATAGCATCTTTTAGACAAGATGGAAGCCTCCCTTGCTGAAATGAGGCATTTACTACTCCCCAGAGATGGCCATGTTATACACTCTCAGCCTCTGAAAACACTGCGATGGGTTTGCCTTAGGTTTGCAATAAGTCAGGAAGGACTTGAAGAACACAGAAGCAGAGATGGTATAACTGCAGATCTATTGTTCTAAACTAGTGCTTCGGAAAGTTACTTTTTTGTACCAAAATTCCTGAATCGCTCAACAGGCATGCAGAATTTAGGAGACTGTGGACTGAAAAATAACATTTTCGAGCTCTGTTCTGAACAGCTTGTTAATCCCAGATGGCTGACATCTGCTTCTGTGATTGCAACAGGTGGATGGAGGAGATATGTGGGCGAACAGAAGGTGGGAATTCTGTTTTTCAAAACACGTTCGTGCGTAGCACCTGGCATGCCATTCACCAATATTGTGGTGTCCTTCAAATTGTGGAAATTTTTCCACCTTGCAGAAATATCTGTAGAGTGGCCAGTAGTGCTGAAACCAAAGGCCCATTAGCACTGAAAGTAAACTGTTGTTTTTGTATGCCTTCAGGCTGTTTCTGACACAAGGTGACTCTAAGGGAAACATACCATGGGGTTTTCTTGGCAGAATTTGTTCAGGTAGGGTTTGCCTTTGCCTTCCTCTGAGGCTGAGAGAGTATAATTTCCCCAAGGTCAGCCAGTGGGTTTCCATGGCTGAGCTGGGATTTGGACTTTGGTCTCCAGATTCATAGTTCAGGGCTCAAACCGCTACACCACACTGACTCTCAGCTTTTTATGCTGACCTTTATCATATCTGATTTCAGAGTGATGTGCATCACAAGGCAAAGCAAAAATGCCAAAACAGCGGGTAAAATCCTTGAGTGGACTAAAATGTATGATTACATAACCAAAAAGGGAAGCAGCATTCCTCATCTTTGCTAGGAAGGAGATTGGAGCCCAAGCAGGAGCCCACTGACAGGAGGGCAGGCTTTGCAGTGTTGCGTATTTGTGTGTGCGCTCACACAAAGTCCCCTGCCTTTATACAGAGCAATGGGGTGGCAGTGTCATTAACCTGCCCACACATCTCTGGCTGGCTAATGCAGTCAACAAATATCTCATTCTGCTCTGCAATGTGTATCAGCTAGCAAGTTCTTTTGTAAAGTTTCTTTACCTTTCAACTGCTGCTTTTTTCTTATAACCTTTGCATTTCGCTTTGATGGGCCTAATAAATATGAATAAAAAGAGGTTCAGGCATGGATAGGTTTCTTTTTCTTCAGCGAACAAGCAAGGCGGCTCTAAAAATAGCACAGTGGCCATGTGGGTGGAATTCCTTTCCTTTTTTTTCCTCGAATTTTGGTGCTGAAGTGCAGTCAGAGTGCAGGCCCAAATCCTCGGTGACTGGAATTTGAGATCACAGAATGCTAGAGTTGAAAGAGAAGCCCAGGGCCATCCAGTCCAGCCCCCTTCTGCCGTGCAGGAAGACGCAGTCAAAAACATTCCCTTTGACAGATGGCTGTCCAGCCTTTTGTTTAAAAACCTCCAAAGAAGGAAGAGACTCCTCCACACTCCCAGGCAGCAACAGATTCCCCTGCCAAGCTGCTCTTACCATCAAAAGTTCCTCCTGAGGTTTAGGTGGAATCTCTTTTCCTGAAGTTTGAAGCCGTTGCTCTGTCTCCTAGGTTCTGGGTCTGCAGAAAATAAGCTTGCCCCCATCTTTGCACAGTCCCAAGCAAGCCTTAGTAACTCCCTCACGTTCCCTACAGGAAGAAGACTGGGTTCCACTTTTCAGAAGTTTCAGATTTTGAAGCATTTTGAGGTTTTAGATAAGGGATACTCAACCTGTGATGAACAGAGCTATAGTGTTTTTGAAGATAGCTAGGAAGTTCTGGGCAAGAGCCATCTTGGAAGAACGTTCTGGATGGCGGCTGGCTGGATTTGTTTGCTCTGTAATACTCTTTCTTGGCTCCGGGTGCAAGAGGATGAATTCCCATTCTGTGCTTCCCAGCCACAGCAGCAGGAGACAGGAGGTGGGGAGGGGTCTTTACCTTTATCCCACTTTCTATAAAGGTTTGTGAGTGTTCTCCAAGAGCACTGAATACAGTACCACAAACATCCCCCACAACAAACAAAAATCAGACAACAGCAGCCAAAATTTGAAACCAGAATTTCCCCAGTTTTGTGTTTGGCTGTTTTTGGGCAGGGCGGCCAGATGCAGTGGCACATGTTAGCCCCCTCACCCTTTACAGTTACCCACCCCTGCTTCATGTGGAACCCAACCAACAGAGCGCGAGGCACAAAGATGGCTGAAACTTGACATAGAGGTACAGTTCTTGTCACCTGTGCAGATTTATTCAAGGCAAGCAAAACAAGCCGTGAGTACCTGAACATTGAGCTGCGAAACCAAGAAACTGAAAGAAAAAGCCCCAACAGACCACATTAACCATGCCTCAGACAGCCTTCGCCTAGCAATCTGGGGTTGTTTTAAGGTCTCTGCTGTTTGCTTCTGTGTTTTTGGAAGGTGAAGAGCAGTAATCATTCTGCTGTCTGGTGAGGTTTTATGTATACTTGGCAGAGAGATGACCACGCAAAACAGAAGCCACACATCTCCTATTAAGCAGAATTACTCAACCAGGAATCACCAGGGTATTCCCAGCTGAGCTCGCAGTGAATCTTTGGCTGAGCAGGGTTTCAAAGTCCCATCTGCCCTGTTGGCACATGGACCCGGTAGTCCCTGTAGGTCCTCCAGATCTTCAAGAGTGCTTTACATTTAAAGAGTACTTGTTTAAAGGATGCTTTAAATTGGCATGACTATTCAGCCATCTGCGAATGGTACATTAGAGAGTTTTGATCCCAAGAGAACATTTGCAGGCCTTCTGTCAGGTCTCCAACCTCCCACAAGTCCTGGCTGGCCTTGCAACTACTTTATGAAGACCTTATGTGGGCACTGACACACAACTGTGGCCTCCTGGGACCACAAATGTGTGCTCCAGCCCTCTGACTGGAGGAAGGGGCAAGGAAGCCAGTACCCAGGTCAGACACAAACCAATCCCATACCAGTGGGGATGGCATCTACCCCTGCCCCCAAATTTCCAGACTAACCAGCTTCTTTGGTCTCAGGTGGAGTAGAAGTCATTTGATAGATGCATGAAATATGGTTTTATCTAAAACTCCCGTTACTAGATGAATGTGAAATTATCATACTGCTTTCAGTGCTGCTGAGCCTTTCCCAAATGTAGTTCTTGTGATCACCCAGCACTCATGTGATGCAACATCTGCCGGTTATGGCTCTTGCCAGTCCTACATCCCTGTTGATACTTGTAGGGCCGCTCAAAAGACTGGGGACTCAGCCACCCCACCCCACCCCCAAAGTTTATCAGGTGAAAAACTGCCCCTGAATAACTCATGCCACTAGAAAAATGCATTAAAACTTGGCTTGACTTAATTTGTCTCCATGTACAGCTGAAAATACACCGTGAAGGTAAATCAAAATGGGTGGTGATCAACCTCTGTCTTGCAGCCACAAATGCTGGGAATGGAAGCAGTGCCGAGTGCCATGTTTTTAGTCTGTAGCCCAGGACTGGTTTAGTTGTACGATTGCTGCGCTGTTAGCATTATAATAACAAACAAAATCCCAGCCTACCCATTGTCTTGAGCGCTGGCTCTGACCGTTGGTGGAGTTAAACACTTGGAGGGGACGCGATCTCGGTTGCACAACTGTCGTCTTCCCCCCCCTTCTTTTTAATCTTGTAGGACAGTGTGGCTCAGTTCGGCTATTGGGCAGACGTAGCGTTGGCTTCTCTCCCGATGAAGATGGTGCCTTTCTCTTCCAAGGCTTGGAGCCCTGCTAGGCAGCCCTAGCGTGTCTGGACGCAGCTTGCCTTCCTCGCTCTGCCATCCAGGCAAGGAACTTCTTAGCCTTTTTTCCTTCCTCCAAGTCCAGTTTCTCAAGCTCAGTTCCTTCTTTCCAAAATAAACACGCTGAAGGGTGGGGAAGGCTTCTGACCCGGTTTTTCCCAGAAGACCGTCTTGCCTCAGGCCTGCCAGTCCGCCCTGGGATGCCGGGACGGCGTGGAGGGTGGATGTGAGGATGGTGGTGTGCTTGGTTGCTCTTGTTTTATTTAATGTTCTGCATGTTGTAAATGCATCCTGGTTGCTGGAACGGATCTTTAAAAAACCTTGCCTCGACCTTCCTCAGACATTCCTGATGTCCAGTGGCATTCTCTTTCTCTCCCCTCCCTACCCTTCCTCCCAATGTATTTAGAAAAAAAGAAAAGAGTTTTTAAAAGTCCTGACTGTTAACTTAAAAAAACAACAAGAATCCTAGACTTGGAAGAGACTGTGAGGGCCGTCCTTCTGTCACATAATCAAGGCATTCCCAACAGATGGCTATCCAGTTCAAAAATCTCCTCCACACTCCCAAGCAGTATGTTCCACTGCTAAACTGCTCTTACCCTTAGAAAGTTCTTCCTAATACTGAAGTGGAATCTCTTTTCTTGAAGTTTGAGTCCATTGCTCTGTGTCCTAGTCTTGAGCAGCAGAAAACAGGTTTGCACCATCATCCCTTCAAATATCTAAACATAGCTATTATGACACCTCTTAACCTTCTCTCCTCCAGGCTAAACATCTCCAGCTTCCTAAGCTGCCCCTCACTGGAGTTCATGGTTTCCAGGCCTTTTACCCTTCTGATCGCTCTCTTCTGGATTCCTTCCGCATGTCAGTGGAACAAAAGGAAGAATTGCGTTGCCTTTTAACAGCCTATTGTAAAGGCAATTGGCCGAACAAATTCTGCCAAGAAGGCCTCTTGATAGGTTCACCTTAGGGTCCCCAAAAGTTGGAAACACCTTGAAAGCACATTGTGACAAACCCTGAAGGGGGGAACTTAGCAACAGAGCCACCCTAGCAACAAAGAGAATTTAAATTGAATGGTTGTTGACTATGGAACCCAGGCTAGCCAGAGGGAGAGGCTAGGTGGGGAGCCAGCCTAACAGAAAAATAACTGGAAGAAGGTTTTGAAGGGAGAATTGAGAGAGTTCCATTTAAGGAGCGGGGGGAGAGATTGTTGATTAGAGTGAGAGAGTTGGGGAAGTGTTTGCAGGTTTAGAGCTAGAAGTGTTTTGATGTTTGATAACCTTTAATTTGCCAACTACCTTTTCCCCCGTCAGTTTGTTCATTAGAGATTTTATTATAGCTTCTCAAAGGAGCAGTCTCGATATAGTGTCTCTTGAATTTGGATCAGTTACACACACTACTACCAGTGACACAGTCATTGGGATATATTCATATATGCTTTACCCTATTATCTACAAGGGTGTGGGTTTAGGGAAAGCAGAATAGAGATATAAGTGTGGAGAGGGAGCCAAGGAGTGGTAAAAATATAGAAAGGTGCTCCTTCTCCAGGAAAGGAGAATTTAAAGCAGACCTGATCTGTCATAGACCTGGCTTGGCCCAGATCTCCACGTTTTGACACACACCACCACCACAAGACGTATCGAATGTACTTCCTCAAATAAGATTTGATCTAGGTGTTCCTTCACCAGATGAGACCGGATGGATTGGGGGAAGCTCTGTCCCAAAGAAGGCTGCCTGATATCTGGCTTTGCAGTCATTTAGGTGCCAGGCAAAAACCTTCTTATTTTAGTTATCTGAATTTATTTGAGGCTTCGCTGTTCTTATCCTCTGCCCTTGAGATGATTGATTAATTAATGGTTTGTTATTGAGCTTTCAGTTTGTGTTTATTATATGTTAAGGTGCCTTTGAAACTCTTTTTTTTTTTTTAATCTGATATTCTCCTGGTGCCATGAATGCTAATAAAGAGACTGACTTGGTGCAAGATGGCTTTGTTTATTGAAAAGCACACACGTCTCTGGGGATGGGAGCTCTGTGGCTGAAAGTAGCAGATATAGCACTACTTTGCTGGCTTATCTTACAAGCAGGGTGTCAAAGCCACTTCCAAGGTTTGCTGTTTACAAGTAAGCAAGGGCACCAGGAAAGCTTTGAGAAGATCTGTTTGGGTTGTGTAGAGGAGGCAGGCACAGGCAAATGGTAAGAATATCTGTGGGTAAGAAGGCGCTAGTAAAAGTATTTATACGAGACAGGGAGAGCTAAATTACAGTGGGCCCTCAGTATCTGCTGTGGTTTGGTTCCAAGACCCCCTATGAAAACCAAAATTTGTGGACGCTCAAGTCCCATCATATAAAATGGTGTAGCAAAATAGCAGCCGTTGTATAAAATGGCGGATAACTCAAACGAGTGCTGGAGAGAGCCTGAGGATCTGTGAAATAGCAGGAGGCTACAAAAGGGTATGCCTACACACCAGCTGAGGACTCGATGCGCTACAAAATTAAGGTTTGCTTTTTGGGACTTTTTTCCGAATACTTTTGAGCTGTGGTTGCTTGAATCTGTGGATGCAGAACTCATCGATACAGAGGGCCGACTGTAGTGTCAGGGGGAACCTGGCTGTGATTTAGGCAGTCCTCAGTTCAGATCTCTCCCCTGTCAGCAGTTGCCTTCTCCCAACCCCATTTACGCTTTGGGGATAATAACCCAGAGTTCTGAAATGTTAACTTTTTTGGAACACATTGTCCCCTCTGCTGGTGCAACCTCTGCACACACGAAGGCGAGGTCACACAAAGCCTCCTGTCCCGTTATCATTAATGGATGCACTAGGCCTGCGCCCACACTGGCATGCACACGTTGTTTCCATTGACGATAATGAGATGGAGCATTTGTGTTCTCTGTTTTACACAAGAGTTTCTGGAATGGAATCCTCAAATATATAGAGAGAGCAGTGTACCACTCCCACTGTGGCTGCTGGTTGGGGGATTCTGGCAGTTGTGGCTCAAAATAACTTCTCCAAAGTTCTTAGGATTATTGAAATAATCTATGTGTACATGCGAGTAGTCTAAAGAACTATATAAATGCTAATTAAAGGTGGTCTGCTCACCAGGAGGCCCTTAGTCAGCTGTACGGGCTCTGATTGAGGTCTAGAATCAAAGGAAGGTGTGACGTTGGGAACGGTGAGGGTCAAAATGGGCACCCCAAAATCATAGAATCATGGCGTCTGAGAACTAGAAAAGACCCCAAAGGCCATTGAGTCCAATCCCCTGCCATGTAGGAATACACAACAAAAGTACTTCTGAAAGATGTCCATCCAAACTCTGCCATCCAGTCTCCAAAAAGGTGCTCCAAGCCAGTGTGTTCCCCTGTCACACAGCTCTTACAGTAAAGAAGTTTTTCCTAATGTTTAGGGAAATCTCTTTTCTCACACTATTCATCTCCACAAGCTAGTAGTGCACACAAGTGCCAGAAATCTGGACATAGGGTCCCAAAGGGAACAAGGAGGTTGAAGGAAGTTGCCTTTGTCTGTCTTGGCCTGGCACAAGCTGCATTGCTCCTGCTAGGCATCCGGAGAAGCTGAATTACTGTTGGAAGGGATACCAAGGAATGTCTAGTCCAGCCCCTTTCTCCCATGCAGGAATCCACAGCTAAAACATTCCTAAGAGATGGCCATCTGACCTCTGTTTAAAAGCCTCCAAAGAAAACAAGTCCAGGATAGTCCATTCCGCTGCCAGACAACTCTTACTGTTAGCACGGTCTTCTCAATGTTTTGGTGAAATTCCTTTTCTTGTAATTTTTATCCATTGTTTTGGGATAAAAGAAGTAAAAGAAGAAGAAAAAAAAGCTTGCTTCGTTTTCTACGTGACATCCCTTCGGCTATTTTGAGGTGACTATAAATTCCAGATCCCATCTGATCTTGGAAACTAAGTAGGATCAACCCTGGTAGTACTTGGATGGGAGACCGGCAAGGAATATCAGGTGTTGTAGGCTGAGAGCCAGTGTGAGGTAGTGGTTTGAGCATTGTACTATGACTCTGGAGACCAGGGTTTGATTCCTTGCTTGGCCATGGAAATCCTCTGAATGACCTTGGGCGCACGGCACACACTCAGCCCCAGAAAACCCCGTGGCAGGTTTGCCTTAGGATTGCCATAAGTTGGAAATGACTTGAAGACACACGACAACGTGGCTATATTTCAGAGGAAGTAACTGCCAAAAGTGTGTCTGAGTATTCCTTGCCTAAGAAAACCCTATGAATTCCATGGAGTCACCATAGGTCTACAGGTGGCATCAAGGCACATAAATACACATCATGTCACCTTTCAGTCTTCTCTTCTCCGTGCCAGACGTTCCCGGCATCCTAGCTGTTCTCACAGGGCTTGGTTTCCAGACCAAGATGAGGTGCAGTTTTGTAAGAAAGAAGGGTGGCCGTTCACATTCAGAATGCCTGAGACCACATCTGTCTGCTGGTATAGAAGCTTCTGTCACCAAATACTCCTTTTAAATACAAAAAGAAAGCATCACGGCAGAGGTTTTGGGGCTAGACTTTGACATTAACCATGCTAGATTTCCTTTTGGAGTGATTTGTTTTTCCCTGGAAGAGAACTCAGTCATGTAGTTTGTCTAATATGGCCCAGATGGTATTTGTGGGAACAAATTTGAAGTTATGAGGCCGGACATATGTGAAGGGAGAAGTCATAGCAGAGACCGGGACTGGCTAATTGTTAGCAGAAGCAACTGAAAAATCCAGTGTGGTTCTGAAAAAGAGGAGAAGTAGAGGAGTCGGCTACCCATTTTTGTTTGGTGGGGCTGGGAAGATGGCTACTATAGGTCAAGCGGAGCAATCCTTTAACATAAAGATTGGCATCTTTATGTTAAACCTAAGAGATGTGGGGCTTGAGTTAAATATATTTCCTTTGTAAGAGAAGGACCTGCGGGGTAAAACCCACTGCTCGGTTCTCCTGCTGCGATGCCCTTCAAAGAGGATTAGCATCCAAATCAGGCTAATGGAAAAGCTGAATTGCGATTATCCTAGCTGTAATGTGGTATATATGTAATGCCTCTTAACCCGCACTGGGCCGTCTGTTTCGCTGTCCCATTGCCAAGATCAGGGCTGTGTGTCTGGAGAGGGAGGAGCAAAGCTTGGAATATTCAGTGTAAAAACTCAATTTATTCTGTTACTCATGGCATTGCGTTTGCCAGAATCCGTTAGCATTATCATTATAGCAGTTATTAAACTATTAAACATTGTGTTGTGCCGTTCCAGGTTGCGTCTCATCTTGATATGGGAGTCTGGGGGGATTCTCTTCTGGTTTTTAATTGTTAATCATCCTGCTGTGACCATGGTCTCCATAATTGCTTCCAGAGTGAAGTGGCGTGGATTCGAGCATCCTACACAGCAGGCAGGGCCTTGTGCTGCTCTAAGGGCCCTAAAATCATATTACAGTTATAATGCTGTGATTCTGCTTTATCTGCCACAGCAAAATCTTATGGAGTTGTGGGAGTTGCAGTTTGTTGTTGTTTTGTGGTGGTGGTGGTGTACCTTCAAGTCGTTTCCAACTTATGTCAAACCTATCGTGGGGTTTTCTTGGCAAGAATTGTTCAGTAGGGGTTTGCCCTTGCATTCCTGTGAGGCTGAGAGAGTGGGATTTGCCCAAGGTCATCCAGCAGGTTTCCATGCCCAGCAGGGATTTGAGCCCTGGTATTTAGAGTTGTAGTCAGCAGACTGTGGTTTATGGAGGAGCATTTTGCAGTTCTCTGCAAGAGAGCTTGAGTGGCTCACCAAACTACAAATCTCAGGATTCCTTAGGAGGTAGCCATGGCAATTAAAGTAGAATCATATTGCTGTGGTCATAAATTGTGACATCTTCCTGTAGCACATGAGAGCCAGCATGGTATAGTGGTTTGAACATTGGACTGTGACCCTGGAGGTGAGGTTTTGAATCACTGCTCGGCCACGGAAGACCCCTGGGTGACCTTAGGTAGGTGACACCCTCTCAGTCTCAGAGGACGGCCAAGGCAAAATTCCTCTGCGCAAATCTTGCCAGCAAAACCCTGTGATAGGTTTTGGATAGTTTAACTGTTTGGCTTTTTTATTATTATTATAATTGTGTTTTTGTCTTTGTTTGCATTGTGAGCCACCTCCCATATGACAGAAAGACAAGATATAAATAAAATAAATTGAAGCGATCACAGCATATACAAGTTAGCTTCCCATCCAGAGGAAAGCTAAGCTACTCCCATGCAGATTCCAACTGGAGCAACTTGCGGATTGTGGCAGGATGAGTCTTGAGACAATCTTTAAAGACTGTCAGTCTTTAAAGAACCACGAGACTTTGTTCTGACCACGTTCCACCCACTGACTGCCACATTTGGCCCCCGTTCCTCTTACCGATTGCCACGTCTGGCCCGTTGGACAGTCCTTGTGGTCCTTGGTTCCCACGCCCTCAAGCCCCACTCTGCAACGTTGCTGCCATCCTGTTTCACATCCTAAAAAGATGTTGTTGCTCGTGTGCGTTCTCTTCTCCGTACCGTCCCCAAGCCTTCCTCTTTGGATGTCAGTAGTGTCTCTAGTAAGTCTGGCTGGTTTCTCTTGCGCCTTGCAGCTTTCCTCTAAATCAGGGATATGTGGTCTGCAGTCTACTTCTATTCCCTGGAGCTGATTTTTGCAACGTTTGAAGCCCTTATCAGTCCCCTAAACCCTAAACCCTTGTTTTAAAAGAGGATGTGGGTGTTGCTTTGCCTGACAAACCACACAGAGAGCCTCCCAAAAGTGCAAAACATTGCCAGTCCTGCACAGATAGTGCTCTCAGCCTTCCCCAGATGGTTTTATTTATTTTTTTTAAGTCCTTCTCAAAATGGCTTCAGGAAGAGACACTTGTCACTTCTTGGTGCCATTTTGGGAAGGACGCAAATAGAGATATTTGAGAGCAATGTTATGCTGGTGTGAAAACAAAGGAGGGAAATTTGGCCCCTGTGCTGTTCCCACTCCTACACCAGATGTTCCAGATTATTTGAAAGGGAGGTAAGGAGGGTTCGGCAATTCTACTGTATGTCCCGGAGGACTTTGTAATGAAAAACCTTTCCTTAGCAGTGGTACCTCCGACTTCTCTTCTGGCTCTCCAGTTTCTGAACTGGATGAAACTAGAATCTCTTTGGCTGCTGAACTCCCCTCTTGCTTGTGAAAATCAAAAAGACCTCAGTGTGTTTGCTTGTACCCCACCCATCGAAATGATTTAATAATCATAGAGTGTTTACAAGGATAGTGTGATGCTTATTTGGCAGCCGGGAATCTCTGGAAGATTTCTCTTGGAATGTTGGAACTCCAAAGAGGGTTGTGTAACATCTGGGCAGGAGACAACTTGCAACGACTTCGTTACTTCTGAGCCGGCATTAAAGCCTACTTCAGAGTCACACAGCGCCCAGGGTTAACATGAGGATCCTGGAATAGGATGTGTGCTTATTAAATTTGCAAATAACAAATCAAGTCAACAGTGTGATGAGGTGGTCCAAAAAAGCCAGCGAAGTCCTAGGCTGCATCAATAGGAGTGTAGTGTCCAGATCAAGAATAGGAATGGCATCATTCTATTTTGCTTTGGAGTACACCTGGAAGATTGTGTCCAGTCTGGGCACCGCTGTTCAGGAAGGATATTGACAAGTTCTGGAAACCAAACCTTATTATGAGGAACATCTTAAGGAGTTAGGTGCGTTTAGCTTGGAGGAGTGAGGATGGAGAGTTGATAAGATCGCCATCTTTAAATACTTGAAGCAGAGATGGAGACGGTGCAGCTTCCATGTGGCCCCCAAGAACCTTTTTTTGCCCTCCAGGGTTTTGGTTTGTTTGTTTGTTTGAAAAAAAGCATTTATTTATGCATTTATTTATGCATTTATTTATTTCCTCAAAATGCCACCTCTCTTTTTCACCACATTTCAGAGTCCCCCTGGGCCATTTTACACCCAGGAAAGGCCTTTTTAAAAAGCCAGAAATAAAGTGAAAGGGACTTCTGGTCACTTACTGTTTTGAAAAAAGTCTTCTCCTGAGCCTAAAATGGCACAGAGGGACCTAGAAGCAATAACCCCTTGACCATGTTGGGAGATATTTGGGAGCAAAAAGCAGTGGAGTTTTTGTTGGCTGTGGGTGTTTGTTTTTGTTTTTTTGTCTAGTTTTGTTTTGTTTTCAAAGCTGTTCCCCCAAGGTCATCTGGGGGTAATGTGGGCCCTCCGGCCACCCAACCTCCCACCATTGCCAAGACCCCTGACCAAAAATGAAGTCACATAGAAGACGGAACCAGGTTGTTTTCTGCTGTTCCGGAGACTAAAATACAAATGAGTGAATTCAATTACAAGGAAGGAGATTCCGCCTGAACGTTAGGAAGAACACCTTCACTGTAAGAAGTTTTTGACAGTGGAAGAGGCTGCCTTGAAGCGTGGTGGACCCTCCTTTTGAGCATCACTAAGCATCAGATGGGATGGCCGTCTTTCGGGAGTTCTTTAGCCGCGTCTGCCTGCAGGGCGAGGGGTTGGGACGAGGTATCTCTTTTGGTCCCTTCCAACTCTGTGGTTCTGTGATGGGTTGAGAGCTGCAGAATGAAGCGTTGACGTCCTCTCTTAGTATGTTCTACGTGTTCATGAGATGTGTTTACAGCCCGGTCAGATGTCCGCTGGTCACTGAGGAAGCCACCTTGGTTGCCTTGTGGGCTTTGTGGAAGGTGAGCCAGCTGTCTCACTCGTTCCCCCCCGGGACTTTCTGTTTCCTTCTTGTCATCAGCTGCACCTCTCGCTGTTTTCTTGGTTACGAGTTCTAGTTGGGCAGGAGGAAGCTGTGGTCTCCCTGCATCCTGTTCACACTCTTGCTTAAGAGCAAAAGCGGCCACGCCTGCCTCAGCCTTTGCAAATGGCAGCCGTCGGCCAGCAGCCTCTTGGAGATCGGTAGCGCGTGGGAAGACGAGAGGGGGGGAACGCTGTGGAGCTGGGACCAGCCTTTGCAACCTCTCCCCCACCAAGAAACTTACATACTTCATGGACAATGAGGTAGGGATTTGTCCAGCTCTTCCACACCTGAAGGAATCTCTCCTCCAGCTCCAGCTCTGACTCCCTTTTCAACCTTAAGTTGGTCACTCCCTTGGCTGAACTGTAAAGACCTGGGAGTCCACCCACTTACCTTGGTCATTCTTGTTGTCCTTCCAACAGCAGGCTTTTAAAACTTTTTTATTCAGGCAGGCTTTTGAAACAGAAAGTTTTTAAAGAATGGGCTGTGGATTACTGCATTGTTTTAATTATTGTTTTTAAGAGCTTTTCAAAATCCTTTTCTGTTGCATTTTTATTCTTTACTGAAACGTAGTTTGTTTGAATTCTGTAAACAGTTCAGTTTTATTTTCATTTTGTGTATGTTTTTAATTGTATTGTTTTTTTGGGGAGGGAAAGGGAAATATAAATATTTATTATTGTCGTTATTATTTTGCCTAGTTTTGCAGTGACATGATGAAGAACGCAATCAGTGCTGGAGGTGCTCCATCTTCTCCCATCAGAATGTTTACTGGATTTTTTCCTCCTCTAATTCAGTTTCTTATCTTAGCAGCTGCTGCATTTTTGGCAGATTTTGGTGGGCTAAGCAGAAATGGCAGAATCCTTGTTTGATTCTGCATTCCCTCCCATGGGAGGCTCTTCTTTTTCCACTCACAAACAGAGGCGTTCAGGTTTAGCTATTTCTTTGGCACTGAAATTACTGTGGCATATACGTCTCTCAATGGTATATGTCAGGCTTTTCTCCTTTTGCTGTGTCTTAATGTGTTTTTGAACTGTTTTAATGTGATATAATTGTTTATTGTTTTAAACTTGTATATCTGATAGGTTTTAGCTGTACTTTGTTTTAATTTGTTGTATGTCTACCTCTTGGGAGGAGAGTGGGATATAAATAAAATAGATAAAATAAATGATGAATAGCTGAGTAATAGATGATCCTCAACTGAGTCAGGATATTTGCTGGTGATTTTGTCCGGCTTTGCTCATCATCCCTGAGCCACTGTAATTCTCATGTCTTTCCTCCAGTACTGCTCTTTTCCATTTTTTATTTTTTATGATTTAATATTTATTCGGAGGGAAAAAAGGGAACAAAAGAAAAGGAAACAAACTATGTATAAACGGTATACATGTGTGACTAAAACTAGAACTAAGGTAAACTGAATTAAACTAAACTAAAATTGAGACGTAATAATGAAGACTGTTGCTAAAATTTTCATGAATTACACTGAACACCTCCTTCCTACGCTACCTAACTAAAATGCAAAAGAACTCCAATGCCTTACAAGCAGTAATGAAAAGAAAAAAATCGATTCATGTCCCACATCTTATTCTACTATTACAGATCTATGTACATTGAGCTTAATAGGATTGCTAATAATCATAACCGCAGATTATTACATCATTGGATTTCATATTACTCAACTAAGGTATTGGGGGGCAAGATGTCTGCATTTTGAGCTGTTTCAAGGGGGTCTTTAGGATGAAAAATCATCCATGATTTTTCAGACAAGGGGGTCTGGGGTCTTCAAAGGGTGCCCTTTGGGACCCCCAAAGGGCTGCATGTGGACCAGAGGGTGCCCTAGGCCCACCCTTGCTTCAGAAGCGGGCAGGGCTGAACCCTTATGTGTTTAAGACCAAAGAAAGATTTTTATGACCGTGAGGCACTCTTCCTTGAATTCTCACCAGACCTTTCCAAATGACATTTTGCCTCTTTGCAATTAAAATGTGGATCCAGTAGTCTGTGCTGGTGCTTCTGGGATTGGCAGGCAGCTTTGCACGTGTTGCAGGAAAAGGCCAGGCTCACTGACCCACGTGCAGGGTGGGGCATCGCTTTGCTCAGGGAGCTCTCTCTCCACTAACAGTGAAACTTGAACCTGCTTGCCGTTTCCTGGCCTGGAGGTATTTATGGTCTCAAGAGCCGGAAAGGAAGAGCAAACCAAAGCAGGGGAAATCCTCACGGCCTAGGACACTTTTGTCTTGAAAGGCATATTGGCCAGTAGAGTTTTCTCCTTGGAGAAATTGAGTGGTCACGTGCGGTTGCCTACACACAGGAAAAAGCAGAGTGGGTTGCTCCCGCTGTGTGCCTCGTCAGTATGGGGACCAGAGCAGCCAATCTTTATGTTCTCAGATTGATGTGCAAGACCCACATCGTGCAGAGTTGTTGCTTAGTCTGGCCATATAAAGTGATACTGTGGGCCTTCGCTGTCTGCTGGGATTTAGTTCCAGAACCCTCCATAGATACCAGCATTTTTTGATTCTCAATTCAGTTGACGCTCAACTCCCGTTATGTACAATGGGGTGGTAAAATGGCATCCCTTACATAAAGAGGCAAAATTAAGGTTTGCTTTGTGGGTTTTTTTTTTAATTTTTCAAAGTGTGGTTGACTGAATCCGTAGATACACAATCCGTGGATGTGAAGGGCTGACTGTAATCCAAATCCTCAACAATTAGAAAGTGCAACCAAAATGCTACTTTTCCAGTGTTGAGACGTCCATCAGAAGCAACCTACCCACTGCTTGTGGGAAAGACTCCCTTTCCCTTGGAGTCTCATAGTGGGGGGCACCCTCCCTAAACCCAGTGTCCTTCAGATGTGTTGGACTACAACTCCCATAATTCCCCAGCCAATTGTGCACCAATTCCTGAAGACTCTGGAAGCACTTTTAAGTGGTAGAATTCAGGACACAAATAGCAAAGCACAGGCAGTGTGAGTATCAAAGTCAGCTTGCTGAGGACCTTCTAAAGTGGAAGGTCTCTCAGATGTGGGGGAACCCACTGAATTTATTTGGAGATGCCTCAACAGCAGCAAAGGGAACCTCTGTCCAGTTGCAACTCTCACCATCTTAAACAAGAAAGCCCCTCTGTGAACCTTCAGGTGTGACAGAGAGCACAAAAGAAATACCATATTGCTGACATGCTTGGCTCAGTGAATCATCCCAGAACATCTGCAGAATCTCCATCACCACCGCCACCGTTGTGACTTTCTGCTGACAATGGGCAGCTTGAAGGTGCTTGGCTCCAGCCCTCCTCGTGGAGATTATTTTTAGTCAGGGTGCTTTCACTCCCCCTGCCCTGAACAGCTTCAATTTATCACTCTCTCCAACTTGGCTCCCACCTCCATGTGTTCTGACTGCGGCAACTTAATGGAGAACAAAAGGAGATTGAGCTATGTT
The DNA here is from genome assembly GCA_030412105.1 of Cyclura pinguis. Taxonomy (NCBI): domain Eukaryota; kingdom Metazoa; phylum Chordata; class Lepidosauria; order Squamata; family Iguanidae; genus Cyclura; species Cyclura pinguis. The sequence continues at coordinate 2,101,671 of CM059604.1, read as the reverse complement.
TTGATAACTGGTAGAAAGCAACCACTTGCCTGCCATTTTGGAAGTAGGCCCTAGGGAAGCGGGAACTGGAGGTCAGGGCTTCTTCTTCACCCTTTCCCCACCCCAAACCTGATCAGTCTAGACTTTCCAGCAACCTTTTCTCTCTGCAGGGGTGGGGAATAGTAAGAGTGGTTTGGTAATGGACAGCCATCGGTGCGGGTGGTTTAACCCTTCTTCTTTGGAGACCCGTAAAAAACAGAGGTTGAATGGCCACCTCTCCAGAAGACTTCAGATGTACAGTCCTACCTAGTGTGGACTATGGCCCTTCCCATTCTATGGCTCTATCCTGTAATGTAGTTTTAATAATATAGCTTGCTGTGGTTACAAATGTACTTGTTCTTTAATCATGTTATGACCTGCCTTGGGTCATAGTTCTGAGAGGATGGATGGATGGATGGGTGGGTGGGTAAGTGTTCTGTGTGGGGCTGCTTTTGAAAACTGTTTTTGGATGGATGGATAGGTAGGTAGGTAGGTAGGTAGATAGATAGATAGAGTTTTGAAAACTGTTTGGAAACCACAGTCCATGAAAGGGGGGAACTGCTAAGTGTGAGTTGGCATTACAATCGCATAACTCTCAAGCTTTGCCAGTTGGATTGGCTGCTGGTCCCTTTTTGGACTTAGTTCAAAGTACTGGTGTTGATTTCTAAAGCTCTTCCTGGCTTGGGAGTCTGAGAAGGCCTGTTCATAAAGGATGAGCGTGCCTATTTCTGTAATTTGTAGGTGTCCTTTGGAGAAGACGGAAATTCAAGAAGCACATGCTGGGTTATGGCTTGATTCAGAGCGCCATAAGTGGAAAGACCAGGAGCTAGAGCGAGGCTCTGTGTTTTCCTTTAACAAGAATCTCTCAACCACACAAGCAACCCACACACTTGTTCAGATGCCAGAAAAATAGCTGCTGGCCCATGGGACCCACAGTTTTATGAGACTGTCTGCAGGAGATCCGGGCGGCATGTGCAGTGGGGTCGGGGAGTGACACGTCTTAGACCAGCCTAGTTTGAGGGTTACGGGGTTGAGGTTTAAAGAAAGGAACCTGCTGTCTATATTCTTCTTAATTAATAGGGTCCTATTACTGGCAGAGGACCAGCAATTCATTTGGGAACATTTATAGGAATAGGGGAATGAGCCTCTCCAAAAGAGAAAGAACAGACAAAGCAGCTGCAATTAATATAATGGTTGTTAAGCTCGTTGGAAGCGGGTACACAGTGCTCTGTTTGATGAATGCCTCCTTTCTTTAAAAAAGCATGCCGTATTTGATTCATAAGTGACAGTCCTCTGCTTTGGTACAAATGAGATCACTGTAGGGACATAAGCCAGGGTGGCCAAAACAGACCCTAAAAACATCTCCACCTCTCCCACCCCGCCAACAGCTCCTCCTTAAACTGCTTGCTTTCTGCCTGCAGCCTGGAATCGTGTCCCCTTTCAAGCGCGTCTTCCTAAAAGGCGAAAAGGGTCGGGATAAGAAGGCCCAGGAAAAGGTGACGGAACGGAGGCCCCTCCACACAGTGCCGCTCTCCTTGCCTGACCGGGTGGAGCCGGACATCCTCCTGAACGACTACATCGAAAAGGAGGTGAAGGTAAACCTTTTGGCCTTGGTTGTCTTCAAGACTTCTGGGTCGAAATGCCAGTCCATTTAAGGCTGGTCCCACATACTATTTATGCCCTCGTTTACATCTGTAGAAGACCAGAAGCCTCTATATGGAGGAGATGGGGGGAATATGTAGTCTTCAAGAGGCCACTGGATTGCAGCACCCAGCATTCTTCACCATTGGCAGTGGTGGCTTGGTCTGATGGGCGCTGTAGTCCAGCAGTATTCAGAGGGCAATGATTCCCAACACCAGTATAAAGCTTTCTCATTTATTTATTTAGACATTTCTATCCTGCCCTGTCTCTAAAGATCTCAGGGTTGCATACAATAAAATCAACACAATCAAGCTAAAACCATGTAAACAGTAAAAGGAAACCATTAATACTTCCACCTGGCAGCTTTGGTTTCAGCAGGGGTCAGTTCTCCTTCCATTAGATCTCACATTCGTTTTATTTTATTCTACTTAAGGGAGAATTTTAAAAGATTCCCCAGTCAGGGTTTTGCCTAAGTCATGTTTTGAACCATTATCAGACTGCAGATTTTGGAGTATAAGATATCATAGGTTGCTTCAATCATGTCCTATTCCATTCAACTTTTTTTTTATCTTGAATTCAGAAGAGAAGCTTCATGTATACATTTTTGGCTGTTGTGCTCAACTGGACAGACAGGCTATGAGTAGCTAATTTCTCAAAATGGTGTAGACTCTATAAATTTGACCATCAAAAGGGCTGCTTGAGAAAGCTCACATTCCCAAACTTAGACAAAATTGTATGGCCCTCCGCTTTGAAATCATGCCTGCAGCTATGATCACGTGTGGATATTCTCATCCCCCCTTGGGCCCTCCATTTGTTTATTTGTGGGCCCCCAGAAATTGCCTCATTATTTGTTCTTTTGTTCATTACATTCTGAACCAACAATTTTGTGATCTAAAATTGACACTTGTTTTTGTTGTGTGCCTTCACATCATTTCCAACTTAGAGGCACCCTAAGGTGAATTTATCATGGAGTTTTCTGGGGCTGAGAGTGTGTGACATACCCAGGGTTACCCAGTGGCTTTCCATGCCCCCGTGGCAACTCAGACCCTTCTCCCCAGGGTCATAGTCCAGTGCTCAAACCAGAAGACCATGCAGGCTCTTTTATTCAGCCTTACCCACCACCTACATGCTAATATTTTTCTAGAAATCATTTTCTGTCTCCTGTCTGATACTGACCCTGAGGTAACTCACAAGCTTTCTCTTTTTCTTCTGGGAGAAATGAAAACTCAGGCAAGATTTATTGCTGATATCACTGTGGATTACTCCTTGGATGCTCTTATCTAATTACAGTATTATAGTTTACATCCAATGTGTTTTAATTGTATTGCATTTCTAAAAAATATTGAAAATTGAAGTTGTACTTTCATGTTGTTGCACTTTTTTATTGTACTTGTTTATTTTGTATGTGAGTGGCCTATGGCCTAAACGTTAATAAATTACTAATGCTACAGTGAAAATGATTTAAAAAGACCAAAATCAGTTTAACAAGTAAAAAGAAGACAGGTGGAAACAGTTAAGATACTTTAAAACAGTGATCCCCGGACTCTAGTCCTTCCAGGTGTTTTGGACCTCAGCTCCCTGAGGAAGTCGCTTTGGAGGTCAGCTGTTTGGAATTTGGTGGCTAAGTGCTTTGGGAGTGAAAAGTAGAGTTGCCTTTTTCAGTATGCTTTTAGCTCTATAGTTCTGTAAATTTTAAGCTGCCTTGAACTCCAGTTTGAGGAGAAAGGTGCGATATAAGTAAATATCATCATCATCTTTTGAGGGGACTTTAGTTGTACATTCCTGCATGGCAGAGGGTTGGACCTTTCTGCTTCCTTCCAACTGTTACCATTCTGTGAAGCACATTGGAAAGATTACATGGAGAAGCATTCTCCTGAAGCAAGTGGTTTGAAGGTCTTTTTTTAAAAAACTTTCTTTTTGACTACAACTCCCAGAATGTCCCAGCCAGCATGGCCACTGGCCATGCTGGCTGGGGCATTCTGGGAGTTGTAGTCCAGACATAAGGGAAATTAATTCCCCATGCTCTAGCAGATTTGCCTGTTTTGAAAATTGCAATACCCTTTGTCTTAGTGTTTGCACATAACATGTAACCCTTATTTGTGTTGTCACCCAGTATTTAGGTCAACTGACATCTGTTCCAGGGTACCTGAATCCCTCCAGCAGAACCGAAATACTGCATTTGATAGACAATGCAAAGGTGTGTGCCAGTTCTCTTGTGTGGCCGTCTGAATTCAGAACTCCATTCAACCACTTACAAGCTAGGCTTGGTGTTCTGGAGTAGAAAAACCATCTGGTAGATAGTCTTGGGTGGCTGAGTAAATCCACAGGAAAGTGGGGAGGGGTATACATTCAGAAAATAAAGTAAAATGAAAGTGAAATAAAACTCTTCCAAATGAGAGGTTTGCTACCAGTAGACCTTAAACCAGAGCTTTCCAAACTGTGTGTTAGTGCATCAGCTGCAGTGTGTAGGCGTGTCGCACAAACGTAATGGGTGGATGGGTTGCCTTTCCCCCTCTGCTGCCATTGGCTTAGGCCAAGGAAGACCCTGGAGGGGACAGCGGCGGTGGTGGGCCAGGCTGAGGTGGAGGGGCTGCCTCTACTTGCTGAATTACTGTGTCGCAAAATGATGCATGTTTAAAATGTGTGTCACCAACAAGAAAAGTTGGACAGCTCTGCTTTAAACCATTACAGATGTCACTGGTTAAATATATGGTGTAGTTGTATCCCTGCCTTGCACTCATAATTTGTGGTGTCTCCCAGGAAAGGTTCTCAACGGGGAGTGGGGAGGGCTTGTTTGAGCTTGGAAAAGTCATTTTTAGATAAAAACTCTCTAAATCCACCATAAAGCATGGCTAGTGGCTGGGTGGGTGGGTTTTGGAAAGCTTTTGTTCCAAAATAACATTTCCAAGCTGTGAAGTAGAACATCCAGGGGTTTCTGACCTAATTGTGCACTAGATAGACAGGAACTATTTGTTCTGCGTATCTCAGCAAAAGCATTTTCTGCCTCTGGAGAAGGGGTGATGGTTAATGACTTCTCTTCCCCTTGCCCCTCCAAACAATCCCCTGCTCTTTTTTGGGGAACCCAGAGGGCACATCAGCTTCCGGGCCAGCTGACCCAAGAGCACGATGCTGTGATCAGCCTCTCCGCTTACAACATCAAGCTGGTGTGGCGAGATGGCGAAGATATCATCCTCAGAGTCCCCATCCATGACATCGCCTCGGCCTCCTACATCCGGGACGACTCCCTGCACCTGGTGGTGTTGAAAACAGGTAGGCTCGGGCCAGCAGAAAGGGCTGCCTTCCAGGTGGAGCAGCGGCCTGCGTTGGGCCCGGGCTCCTCGAAGGGAGTCAGAGAAATTAGGGTTGGAGGAAGCACCAGAGAGCATCTCCTCCAGGGGCGGGTAAAGCGTAGGCAGCCGGCTACGTGCAGCCGCCCCCAGAGCCAGCCCAGTGTAAAAAAAAAAAATGAATTTTTTCTCTCTCTGAAATGCCTTGTAGTGGGTTCCTCATGCCTGGGAGGCACCTGAGTCATTTAGGCCAAGAGAGACTTGTTTTTATTTAAAAAAGCAGGAAGTGATTGCCTGATTATTTCCTGTTGTTCAAAAAGTTGCCTCTCCTGGGCTTAAAAATTGCCCAAGGGGTCCCAAAAAAGTGGCAAAATTGCCCCAAACACCCCTCAGAGGTCCTTGGGGGGCAAAAGGAACATTTGAATTTTTTGTTGAACCTCAACATCTGTTTTTTGTTTGTTTGATTGTTTTATTTTTTTTTTATTTTTTTAAGATTTGCGGTCCTTTGTATATTATTAATAATATTCTACCTTTTTCCCCAGTCAGGGATTGAAGGCATCTTATAAAAGTGAAAATAAAGAATAGTTCACAAATTCGTGTCTTACAAAAGTTACAGACGTAGCCATCAATGACATTAAAACCAGTTAAAAACATAACTATTAAAAAGGAAAACAAGAAAGAGACAATGCCCAGTCTCAGGGCCTGATGATGATGATGATGATGATGATGATGATGATGATGATATCGATGTCATCTTGCTTCCTGATTCCACTAATGGTCTCCGGTTTTTCTCAGCTCAGGACCCTGGGATTTCCCCCAGCCAGAGTCTTTGTGCTGAAAGCTCGAAGGGGCTGATGACGGGGTCGCTCTCGGAGAGCGGAGTGGTCCCTCTGGAAGCGTGTTGCTTGGTGGTTCTGGCCACGGAGAATAAAGTAAGATGCTCCCACCTCGGTAATCTGGCTTCCTTCCCTCCTTCAAGCACAGCTTTTTTTGTTTTTGTTTTGCTATAAAGATGGATAGAAATGACAGTAATAAAAATAAAAAATGATAATTAAATGATTTTTTAAAAAAACATCTAGTAAAAATGAGCATCTGTGGAACAGATGGTTAAATGACCACATCCCAGCTCCTTACTAAGACCAAAGCAGACCCAGGACTCTAGTTTTGTTTTAGTTCTGGATCTAGTGCAGTTCAGCCGTTGTTTGTCAGTGGCAAATTGTTGGCCATATGTGGCCTTGCTGAAATCATACACTGTAAAGAGATAGCTTTAGTTTTTCTACCTAAACTGTAACATATTCCTCTCTGAACACAACCAAATTTTGCCACCAGCTTCATCCTGCTTCTGATTTTGTCATCCGTCCCTTGGTTTAATTTATATTCTGCCTTTCCCCTAGCACAGGATTCAACACAAGAATAGTGGGATGCTCTAGTCATGTTCCTAAATGTTTTGGGGTGTGGGGAACCTGCGCCTTGAGGGACCCCTCTGGCCACCCCTAACCCTGTCTTCTTCTTTCAACCTCCTCCCTTCTTCTCTAGGTCTCTGCCGAGGAACTCTGCTCCCTTCTCAGCCAAGTCTTCCACATTGTTTACACGGAGTCCACCATAGATTTCTTAGACAGAGCAATATTCGATGGGGCCTCCACACCAACCCGACACCTGTCCCTGCACAGTGGTATGAGAAGCTGATGGGTTACCTTCTGTTCCAGGGTATTCTCGCCCTCCTGGGCTTGCAAGAGCGAACCGTCCTCCTAGCCTGAGTAGTCCTGTCTAAACTACCACTGTTAGTTGTGGGTCTGTGTACCTTCAAGTCACCTATCAGCTTAGGGCAATCCCATGAACTTCCTAGGGTTTTGTTAGGCAAGGATTGTTCTGAGGGGGTTTGTCATTGCCTTTCTCTGAAGTACAGCTTACAGCACCTGATATTCCTTGGTAGTCCCCCATCCAAGCACTAACCAGGGCTGATCCTGCTTAGCTTCCAACATCAGAGGGGACCTGGTGACCTCAGCATACTTAGGTCTCTTGCGCTACTAATTACCTGTGGCCGTTAACTATTAATTACCCATGGCAAACTGGCTGAGGTGAAGGACATCTTCCCCCTCCACCCACAGACTTCTCATCTAGTTTGGACATGTGGAACAGCCTTTTTGCAATCAGTCAGGAGAGCCCTTTGGGCAATATTACCTGTTCTACCTGATAGCTGTCCTCTGCGTGGTCTCAAAAGGGCAAAGGATCTTCCCAGTCTTTCTGCAATACGGCTGGTAGGTCGGAGGCCCCCTTTAATATCTGCTCAAAGGCAAGAGGCCATCTGAACTTCCCTGGCGAGGGGGGTTGGTATGATGCTTCCAGAAAAGCACAGCAGTCTCAGCTCTTCTCTCCCATATCCCCTTGCAGATGACTCTTCGACAAAAGTGGATGTCAAAGATTCCTATGAAACAGAAGCAAGCACTTTGTGAGTATACTGAGAGCCCTGAAGAGTGAAGGATATAACATTTGGGGTGGTGGAAACGTGCTGGTCTCTGCATGCTAGCTTAATTTCTCCACCAGAGATAGTACAAGCATACTTCAGTTAACACAGCCTCTGACAACACAGCTGCTTTTTTACAAAGGTGCCAAGCCCCCTGCTTTCACTTCTTGTCCTCTGTCTAGCTGCAGGAAAGGGAATTCTATCTAAACATTAGGAAGAACTTCCTGAGAGTAAGAGCGGTCTGACAGTGGAATACACCACTACCTGAGAGTGTAGTGGAATTTCCTTTGGAGTTTTTTAAACAGGGGCTGGGCAGCCATCAGAATTCTGGACAGAATGCTTGGATGTGGTATTCCTGTGTGGCAGGGGGTTGGACTCAATGATCCTTGTGGCTTCTTCAGACTCTACAATTCTATGATTTCTAAGTTATTTTAGCAGCAACAGTATTGGGAGAATAGTAAAAAAAACAGGTTTTTGTGTGTTTTGGGTTTCAGTAAGAAGTGCAGGAAGCTTGAGCTGAGATTAGAGTGGGATTCTGTTGGAACTTACCTTACTCTAGCCGTGTGGGCCAGCCTACAACATGCAGGGTAACAGCAGCTGCCTCTGGGCTCCCTTACTGGAGCGTGCAGAAAGAGAAATAAAAGGGAGAGGGGATTGCAGATTGGCCTGCCGCACTAGCTATTCCAGCATGTTAAAGAAAAAAATATAGATCTACTTGTTTGGCCACCAAACTGGACATCATAAGAATAGTGGAGGTTGGTGAAAGAAAAAGTCATCTCTGGGTGCATTTTGGAAGAAACCTTCATGTTATTTCTAGATGCAGAGAGATGTTTTTGTCTACTTACGCAAGGTTTACCTGACCTGTTCTTTTCATTACCCATGAGCATTTTGTCAGTTTGGGAGAAAAGGTTTGCTGAAATATTGAACTGCTCAGTGTTTTTCTGGTGTAGAAACCTATCCCTGTTTTTTCCATGTTGCTTCTGCCTCTGCTATCAAATTTTCTGTCAAAGAAATCATGCCCAGGAACCCACGTAGTTTGTTAACTGAGGTAGCCCTGTATTTGTTTAATTAGGCAGCCTTTATTTGAAGAGCTGGGGAAGTACAAATTCTGTAAATATGTATGTTGGCTTTTATTAGCAAGGATTTTTTAAACATGTTAGTATCTACGCCATGCTTGGCTGTGCAAAAAACACAGTTGTGGTGTGGGGTAGAGGAGCTGGACAAAGCTGCCCGGGGAAGGAGGCGGCACACAGCTGTCAGGGCGGACATCCAGGACAGCATGTTTGAAAGGAATGTCCTTGACTTAAGCTGAAATCAAAGCTGTGCTTTGGCCAGGAGTGCCATTGGTAGGAGATGCCTCTGCCTCAGTGACTGAGGTCAAAAGCTGGCCTTGCTGCTCTCAGCTGCGCTCCGGGCCACAACTCGCTCACTTGTTTTGTTGCACCGAAGTGAGCCAAAACCAGTGGGAGCTACTAAGAGACACCCCCTGGTCCACTGTTGGCCCCTCTAGTTCTCTCCTGATTCAGTTCATCATGGTAGGATGATAGAGCTGGAAGAGACCACTCGGGGCGTGAAGTCCAACCCCCTTCTGCCATCCCTAATCAAAGCACTCCTAACAGATGGCTGTCCAGCCTCTGTCTAAAATCATCCAAAGAAAGAGACCCCACCACTCTCTGAGGCAGCAGCCACTGTCAAACAGCTCTTAGGATCAGGAAGCTCTTCGCAATGTTGAAGTGAAATCTCCTTTCCTGTACTTTGAATCTGTTGCTCTGTGTCCTGGTCTGTGGAATAGCGGACAACAAGCTTGCCCCATCTTCCATATGACATCCTTTCAAATATTTAGACATGACCATTATGTCATCTCTTAGCCTCCTCCAGACCAAACCTTCCCAGCTCCTAAGTCACTCCTCATAGGGCTTCGTGGTTTCCAGGCCTTTGCCCATTTTGGTTGCCCTCCTCTGCTTGTAGCTTTGCTTCCAGAAGCCACAGGTTCGAGTCCTTCCCTTAGAGAACTGCTGCTGCTTGGAGTGGGCCGGCGTGAGTGAAAGTGCTGGGGCTAGAGGCCTGTTCTCCTCCCAACCTCACCCCCACAGGCTGTACCCTCCAGCAGTGTTCCCAAATACTTCTACCTTCATCAGAGTCCTTCTCAAAATGGCAACCAGAAGTGAGGTTGTGTCACTTCTTGTGGCGATTTTGGGAAGGCATCTGACAAAAATAGAAGTAGTTGGGGGTCATCGGGTTTCTCTGTTGGGCTGGAGGTGCTTTTGTGCTCACCTGTGTGGCCTTTCAGGTGAAAAAATGCCCCCAAATCACATCTTTGGTTTGGTAATGGTTTGAGTGTTGAACTACAGCCCTGGAGAGCAGGGTTCTGTTCCCCACTTGGCCGTGGAATCACGCTGGGTGACCCTGGGTGCGTCTCACAGAAAACCCCGGTAGGTTCACCCTAAGTCAGAAACTACTTGAAGGCACATGACGACAGCAACTACAACAACAGGGGGCTTCAGGGGACCTAAAAGTGGGATCCAGGAGTTACCTGTGACCCGCAGGCTGTACTTTCTCACCCCTAGAATAGGTAGCATCAGGCCCGAAGAGCCGTTCTTGATACAAGAAGCTCCTTATGTGTCAGAACGCAAGGGCGGGGTCAGTCACTCTCCTTAGAAGGGAATTTGGAGCAGGCAGTCGTCCCCCTTTTCCATGTTCTGGAGCCGGATGTCAGTTTGAGGAGCTGCCCCTGCAGCTGTGAAGCACCGGAGGCGACCCTCAGTTTTGCAAAGGTAACCTGTCGACCTCTCCTCCGTCTCCAGTTCTTTCTCCGAATCGTTGGAGACCGGCGGCAACTCCCCTTCCTCCTCCTCGGCCCAGCCCTCTCCCCACGCCAAGACAGCCAGTGAAAGTGAGCTGAGCACCACCGCCACAGAGCTGCTCCAGGACTACATGATGACGGTAGGTGGGAGCATGCGGAGCTGGAATGGCCGGCCGTTCCCGGCCCGCCCAAGAACGACTAAAAACCAGCGGGCAAAACGACAAGACCTCTTTAGAAACCACACAGGAGGGCATCTCTTCAATGTGAGGAAAAAAAAATAGGTGCACCCTTGGCAGGCCATTTTTTGGAATGTCATCATTTTGCGACAGACATTAAAGAAGACGGAAATAATAACAATGAGAAGACACTGTTGAGAAAAGAAGCAGAGTGGATTTTAAAATTAAAATCTTTGATGCCTGGAGGACTAAATTAATAACTTGATGTCCTCCCACTATTACAAAGTCACTCTGTAAAAAAGAAAGAGAAGAAAATTAAATTCTAGCCTAGTTGCATCATTTGTCCTTGAAAGGCTGCCTCACCCACTCTGCTCTGCCTCAGTTTCTTTCTTACCATCTGTAAAATAATTAGAAAAAGGAAAAACTTCAAGCCTGGTTCTTTAGTTGTTTATCGGTCCAGTGAGTGGAAAGAGATTTTTCAACTCCAGAAATTTCTAGTACTGGTTTGCCTATATTGGTACATACAGGTTTTTAAGCAATATATAGAACAACAAATTTATTATGATAGTTTTTGTAGATATTATCGTAGTTATCTGTTGTGCTTCTGATTTTTAACTTGCTGTTTGTATTTAAATTTGTTTTTTTATTATTATTATTTTTATAATAACAAACAAACAAAGCTTGCATTCATAGATCTTGTACAAAATCAATTCCTCTTATAAATAACATTATTCATACACTCATGCCTTGTCCTTTCATCCTGGCTTTCCCCCCGAATGAGAGATATTAAAATTTCCGAATATTATTTCAATTGTCTGTAGTCAAATAGTATTTTACATTTCCCTACTTATTACTTAAATTTGTTTTTAAACAGCCTCTGAAGAAGGCCACTGAAACAATTACATAGGCTGAAATTTGTTGGGCTTGTTTCAAAAAAATAAGTGAAAACCCTCTACAGAGGACTTGAGGACTTGTCTCCTCCCTTTCCCCTGTGGATTCTGTTACATGGTCTCTATTATTTGTCTTCAGTTTCATCTTTGCTCAAATCACTCCTGATCTAAGCGTGATTCACCTCAGTCTCTGCTCTTTCCTAGTTACGAACCAAACTCTCCTCTCACGAGATCCAGCAGTTTGCGATGCTTTTGCATGAGTATCGGAACGGGGCATCCGTGAATGAGTTCTGCATCAACCTGCGACAGCTCTACGGGGATAGTCGAAAATTTCTTCTCCTAGGTGAGTGCTGCCTCTGGTACCTTGTGGACCAACAACCAGAAAGACCTGCAAAGATGCTGCTGGCCTCATTTTCCCCTTTGCTGAGGACTGGTGGGGCGCAGGTTGTTCCATGGACGTGGCCGTGAGGCAGGCCTTCGAGATCACATCTTTCATAGAATAGGAGGGAACAGAGAAAGGTGTCTTATATTGATTAAGACTGTTGGTCTGTGTGGCCCAGTATGTTCTCTTTTTTTATTTTATTAAGAAGTTTTCTAAATATATTAAAAGGTGTAGCTACTTTTAAAGGGGAAAAAACAGGTAGTAAGAAAGAAAAAGAAGGCTGTTAGACAAAGCACATGAAATAGAAATAAAAATATGTGAAAATATATAAGTGACTTCTGACTTTCATCTCGGTGGTTATAATCTTACCTCCCACTTTAAAAATTACTTACTACACTTTTGATAACCCAGTCCTCTGGATGAATTTTGCTGTGAAAACTCTAGGATGGGGTCTCTGTAAGTCAGACTTGACTTGAAGGAAGATAACTACGGGACATCAACAGTCTTTCCAACCAACATGTGCCTTTCTGTTCAAAACTTCTGTTTCCGTGAGATTCAGAGAGGTGTAGCTAAGCAGTTTTAAAATGCTGTGATTGAGGGTCGTGAGCCTTAGGCCACTTCCTCACTAGTCTGTTATAGTGCTATTGTTCTACTTTGCCCCTCTCTAAAGTGCACACCCCAGGATTCCATAGGATGTTGGATGGGGAATAATAGCACTGTAACAGTGTAGTGTGGAAGTGGCCTCGGTGTTAATTGAATGGGTGTTTGGGTCGCTTTTTATCACTCGGAGAGATACCTGTCTGAACAGGAGAGCTTATAGCCCAGTAACTTCGGTGTTCCTGTGGCTCCCTCTAGCGGCCAGATGAATGTACTCCCTGGATGTGGCCTTGGGGGGGTGGCGAGGAGGAGAAGACCCCCGGGCACGCTAAATACAGTAGCCCCAAAGACAGCCGTGTGTAAACGTGCAGTTGGGGTGGGCCTACACAAACAGAGCTGAACGAGTTGGTGGCTTTTTCCCCTGCGGAAAACACCCACCATGTTCCTAAAGAGCGTTTGGGTGCAGAGTAAGGGGAAATTACATTTGTACTAGCGTTCCCAGGCTCCCTCAGCCCCTGGGGTGTTCTGGATATCCTTCGTGAAGTGGGGTGCCCAGAGTACTGTGTCCAGTTCTGGGTGCCTCATTTCAAGAAGGATATGGACAAGCTGGAGCGTGTCCAGAGGAGGACAACCAAGATGGTGAAGGGTCTGGAAGCCAAGAAGCCTATGAGGAGTGTCTTAGGGAGCTGGGGATGTTTAGTCTGCAGAAGAGAAGGTTGAGAGGGGACATGACACCCATGTTCAAATATCTGAAGGGATGTCATGTCAATGAGGGAGTGAGCTTGTTTTCTGCTGCTCCAGAGACGAGGACAAGGAGCAATGGATTCAAGCGGCAGGAAAAGAGATTCCACTTGAATCTCAGGAAGAACTTCTTGGCAGTCAGAACTGTCCGGCAGTGGAATATGCTGCCTGGGAGTGCAATAGAGTCTCCTTCTTTGGAGTTTTTTAAGCAGAGGCGGGATGGCCATCTGTTGAGATGGCTTTGATTGTATATTTCTGCATGGCAGAATGGGGTTGGACTGGGTGGTCCCTGTGGTCTCTTCCAACTCTGTGATTGTGCGACTTGTAACTGAAGAAGGTCACTCTTCCAAGTGCTTTCTGGATTTTGAGGCTCATTTTGAGCTGGGAAGGATTAAATGTTGTATTGTGGTGTTCTTTATCTTTTTGTCTGCCTGCCCTGCTTGCTTTCCCTCCAAAGGCCTTAGACCGTTCATCCCAGAAAAGGACAGCCAATATTTTGAGAACTTCCTAGAAACCATTGGTGTGAAGGACGGGCGAGGCATCATCACAGACAGTTTTGGGAGGTACAGGCGGACGGTGAGCACCACCTCCAACTCCACCACCAATGGGAATGGAGCCGCGGGCAGTTCGGATGACCAGTCGGTGCCCTCGGAGGGAGACGAATGGGACCGGATGATCTCGGACATAAGCAACGACATCGAAGCCCTCGGGTGCAGCATGGACCACGATTCTTCCTGAACGGGAGTGGCGGGAAAGAAAGGAGGCAGCTCCATCACTTTTGCTCGCTTTCTCTTTTTGCCCTGTTACAACATTTTTGTCCCAGGAGGAAGCCAAAAGGATGAATTCCTGTGGGATCCCCCTTCTCCCACCTTTGCCAGTAGCAGCTCTTTGACGTCCATCTTGTGCTCGTAGCCAACAATTTCTTCTGTGAAGGAGCGAGAGCAAGGAAGCCACCAGAGGGAAACTGGACCAGGCTGCTCAGCCTGGAAGGAGCGAGGAAAGGACTCTTTCCTTGCCCAGAGCTGAATTGTTGGAGAAGCCATAAATGCAAAAGAAAGAGAGAGAGAGAAAAGATGGATCTTGCTGAGGCAGCCACCCAACCCGCAAGGATCCAACCAGCCAGCTTCACTGTTTTGCACATGACATTTTCTGACCATTTCCCCTCCTTTTGTTGTGTGTGTGTATGTGTGTGTGTGGTTTTTTTACATGAAGTTTATCACAATGTGAATAACTTAATATTACAAGTGTTTGTCATAACATTTCTGAGTGAAACCAGAAGGTGGCCTTGGTTGTGAAGCTGAGGCTTCTGTGGTCTATGGGAGAGATCGGCTTCTTCCCCCTGGCCAACTGACCTTTTCGTTTCCTTTTTAGCAGCCAGGATGTGTCAGACAGGTCGGGTGACCTTAACCGCCTGGGTGACATGCCATTTACCTCTGGCTTTGGTGCTCGCCGCTGGGTTGCTTTGGGCAGACTCAGCTGGAATGCAATGAGAAATTCCAGCCGCCTTCTGCAAGACAGCGTGCCTCACCTTTTAGCAAAGCCACCGTCGTCCTTTTCTAAGCCAATGTCCCCAGGCTAGCCAAACAAATCTGAAGCGTAAGTAGGGTGCTTTCCTTATCCATGTTAAAAGACGTGGATGACCCAACCCCCCTTTTTTTCCCCTTTATGTTGTGTGGCTTCTTGCAAAGTTTGGGCTACCATTCCTACTTGGGGCATCGAGGGGTATGGAATTTGCTTCACAAGAGCAGTTCTGGGGGAATATTTTCTCTGGGCATCGGTCAGTTATTTTCCTCTTGGCAAAAACTGTGTCCAGAGAGACCTGGATGCCTGAGCTGGATTTCGGGCGTCCAGTGTCTTCGGTAGACGGAAGACAAGGGTTTCTTCCACTTGAGGCAACCGTCGCTTGGGCATTCAGGGTCTGTTCGGAGTCCTTGTGTGGACTGCATCCATTGCTCTTCAGATGAAAGAGCTGACAACAAGCGAAAGGGTGGATCGACCTTTTGTGTATTGTTGTTTTTAAGGGACACGGAGTGGAAAAGATATATACATAATGTATATATTTTGTATATATTATACATATAAATGCACAGTTATTTTTGTATGTGTACTTCATGCCACACAGTCTCTGCTGGCTACTATAAACTGACCTGTAGGCTATTTTAGCAATTTTGACTTGGGAATACTGAGTGCGTGTGTGGTTTTTTTTTTATAAATGGCAGCAACCATTGAAAATGTGCCCCATTTTTTGAAGAGAGGAATCGTGAGTCAGAAGTTAAAAAAAGCTGGGCAGCTGTAGGGATGACCAGCTAACCTTTCTACCAAATGTGCTTCACTGGGAGGTCCCTAGCTACCCTGTGTGGGGGCAGGGGGGAGCATAGGTCTGTCCCCCGGTCCCTCTCCCTCCTCCGCCAAGAGCTTGGGAAACCAGATTTTTAGAACAACAGCTCCCAGGATCCCCCAGCCAGTGGGCCAGGCTGTTTTCGTAACCTCTCCTCCTGGAAAAGATGGAGAAGCTTCCATGACTGATGAGTTAGTATATTAAAGGTTGAATGACCGCTCCCTCCCTTCCCCATGTTGGCCAGGTTGGTCACAGTGAAGGAGTTTCGCGGCATCTCGGGGGGTCCCCCTGCCTCACTTTTAGGTACAGGTGCGTTTTGACAACTTGTTTTTTCAGCGTCCTGCCCCTTCAGTCACTGTAATCCTGTATGGTTCTTCCGACATGGGGTTTTCTCTTTGATCAGTTCTCCTCCTCTTGCCTTCTTCCTGGAGGGAACATGGGGGAATTACGGAGGCTCGCAAAGCGAGCCTCCGTAATTTCCCCATGTTCCCTCCAGGAAGAAGGCAAGAGGAGGAGAACTAATGAAAAACTGGGCTCTGCTTTTCATCCAATTCCACTTTCTGACAGTTTTCTAATCCCTAACTCATGAGATAAGGGGTTGGGATGCCTTTATTGTATTACTTTGTTGCAGTGGGTTCCCGGGGGCTTCGTGGACCCCTCCCCAGTGAGAATGGCCCAAAGTCACCCGGTGGGTTTTGTGGCTCCGTAGGGAGTGGAACACAAGAACGGCGCTTCCATTACCAACCTTCTAACCGCTGCTCCACACTGGCTGCCCCTTTCCCATCGTTCCTAGCCAGCGTGAATGGGTGCTGCAGTCCAGCACATCTTGGGTGGGGAATAAGCAGCACAGTGCCATGTGGCATCAGTACAGTAGATTCAGTCTACTGAGCAGGAGGCTGGGCAGAAGAAAACCTTCCCAAGGCCGCCTTGTCCCAAAGATTTTACGATACGAGGGGAATTTGAATGCGGATCTTATTCCCCAGTTGACTACTTCGTGTACACGTGTGCACATTTTCTCTACTCCCACCTACAAAAGCCGTTACTTCATGAGGTACACCTGGAGAGTTGGAAGTGTCCTTTTCCTATCGTGAGGAACTTTGGAAAGTTCCCTTTTTGCTCGTTCTTTGAGTGGTAGTCCAAAAAGTAACTTTCCCAAGCTCTGATAACACGTGAGGGAAGGCACGAGTGAATGAGCTGTGCTACAAGTTGAGCCTCCCTCACCTGAAATGCTTGGGACCAGACATGTCCTGTATTTTGAGTCTTAAAAAAAATTAGAAATTAAGCGCGGTATCTTTCGGGGAGACCCTTGCCTCGCGTTCATTTGCTGCTTGTGTGTGAGACTCGATGCTGAAGAGAGGCGAAGGATCTGTGAAATGGTGGGAGTCCAAGCGTAGTGCTCCGCACGAATCCACACCTCCCGCCATTTCACACCTCGGTCTCTGCCACCGGCCGCCGGCTTCCACCGCTGCGGTGGCGGGTATGGCATTCTGAGGGATGAGCAAGCAGGGGTACCGCGGCTACCGCCTTGAAGGCGGGGGCAGGCGGTTGGCAGCAAAAAGGCGAGGAGCTGCCCCCTCAAAGGCAGAAGTGGGCAGCAGTAGGCAAAATATTTCGGTTTTGGAGGATTTCTGGGTAAGGGAGTCTCAACCTCTGCTCTCAGGTGAATTGCGTAGCGCCAGACCAAAGACCCGCAGGTGTGAATGCAGGCCGTGGATCGTCGCTGCTGGACTGCGTCCCGTCAGCTGTGGGACGGGGGCCTTCTGCGTTTCGTAGCCACGGGTGTTTGGCCCGCGTCCTGTTCGCCCCGGCCTCTTCTGACTTCCAGCGCCCTTCAGGTGTTTCGTGTTTGCTCCGGTCCCTCTCTCACTCTGGGGGCCTAAATGGTCCTTTTCCAGTGCAGAGTGGCAGCTGGGGAGCATTTGAGCGATCCCAGTAGAGAGGACCCAAATAGTTTGACTCACCCGTCGTCCCTGAGGCAGGAGCTGGGCCTCCAGCAACTTGGTTTTAATGGGGGAGGAGGAGGAGCTTGGGGTGCCCCGACGGCGAATTTCAGGAGTACAAACGGGCTCTTGGAGCCCTGGATCGCCTCCCCCTCGGTCCCCTTCTCTCTCGTCCTTTGCTCTTTCTGGCTCTCAGCTTCACCATTTTCTGCATGTTGACGGCAAGTTTTGAGGGTGGCGGTTCTCAAAATGCCAGGTAGCTTTCCCTTTTTAGAATAACGCCTTCGTCAGGGACACGCAGGACACAGACCAGACGAGGTTTGTCCCTTTTCCGTCTCTCCAGGCGGCAGCAGAAGAGAATTAAGCCGTGTCTGGCTTCTCTCCATTCCATTTTGCAGCCTCCAGGGCCAGCAAGAGGCTTTGCAACTTGAAGTGTGCTTTTAGCTGGCCAGGACTGCGTGCTCAGCAGGCATGGGAAGCACGTGACGTACACCGACTCCCCGTTTCCCAAATACAGGCATGTGTGCTTCAGTGTGCCTACCTGAATTCCTCCCAAACAAGCCTCTCCCCACCCTAGTCAAAAATATATATTTTTGCCATCATTGGATGTTCCCAGATGTCCTTGGCAAATCCAGAATCTTCAAGGAGTGGTTTTCTAGTGCCTTTTTATATGAAGTATATATTTGCACCTCTCAAAAAATGTAAGCAGGTGATGGGAAGATTTTTATGGTGGAAATATTTGTATAATGTAAAAAAGAAAAGTGAAGGCATAAACCAGTTGTGGTATTTTTGTATATCTGGCTCTCTGGGGATGATTGTTCCTTTCTGACTGTTCGCAGGTACCGCCCTGCCTCTTGAATGTTGGGTCTTCAATCTCCTCACTGTCGTAATTGCAAAGCGTGCACAGACCCCACTCTGGGGAGCCGTGGTTCTCAGTCTTCACCCCGCAGATGTTTGGGGCTTCTGTTCCCAGAATCTCTGAACTTTGGCCACGAGGTGACGAGAGAAAAAGTCTAAGGCACCTGGAGAACTGGTGGTCGAGAACCATAGCTGTAGAGGAAAGACCAATCTGGTCAATATGCAAGCAGTTAATTGTCTACGGTTGTCATAACATATGTCTCTATTAAGTTTCTAGTCCTCAGGGTGTTGGCGCATTCCTGTGTTGGAACTACTGCTGCCTGTAGTGCCAGCTCTTCCTGGTGGGACCAAGTGATGCTCACCTTCCTCATTCTCAAGTCTGGGCCAGCTACGCCTCGTCCTTTTGGATTAGCTTGCCCTCCAGCTGCGTCTTTAGTCGCTGCCAAATTAACGGAAGAGAAAGGTTCCCCAGGTTTGCTTTGACCCTCCTTTGGAGTCTTCCCTCGACTCTGTCACCCTGGCTTTCTTTGAAAATCAGTTTACCAAAGATCCAGTTCAAATCTGGAGACCTTTCTGAAATAAGAAGGGTGGGAGCGGCCGCTGCTTGGGCAGTTTGTCCTCGGTTTATCCTCATTTGAGGAGGTCTGTTTATGGTAGTGGTCTTTGTTTTCTCTCTCTTTCTCTCTTTCTGATGATGGATGAATATTTTGTGAATGGAGTTTTGGTGCAGGCAAATATACCTTTGCACACAAGAACTCTGCTTTTGCCTTCGTTCTTTCCTGAACACCTCCTTTCCTTCCTTATGGAGGGAATCAGTTTGAGACAGTACACAGCAGGAAAAACAACTGATCGCAGCTCGGATCAGAGCCTGGGCTTTGTATAGGGGTGATGAATTTGATGTGTTCCAGGGCATGAACAGAAAATTGGTACCAGAGGCAGAAATAATGTGGAAAGAATAAGGAGAGGCTCCTGCACCACAAAAGAGAAAAAGCACTTCAATGCGTCTGAGCAGACACAAAACTAACACTATGCACATGTGAAATGAAGCAGCCAGGAAAGGCAAGACTCAAGTAAACAAAAACAGTTTGAAGCTTCCGTGGGTTTCTTCCAAAATGCATCCATTCTTTCCCCAGCCTTGAATTTTCTTATGAGCGCCAATTTGGTGGCCAGGCCTTAATAAGCTGAGAGTAACTGGCAAGTTAAATTTATCTGCTTTCTCTGTTTACCTTGCCTGTTGTTGGCAGGCAGACGGGGCTATAGTGGGATCAGCTGGACTATAATCCCCCACTTTCCCAACTGAAGCTTTATTGCATTGTTTACCATAGGCACACTGCTGCAACCCAACATTGAAAGTCTGTTATTCCAGTCCTCCTTCACCATCCTCCCAGGGCTGATGCTGCTAAAAAAAACTTCCCACTAGAAATAGGACAAGGAAAAAGGGTAGGGAGGCTGGGCAGGCATAAAAAGATTTTGTAAAAGAAGAGTTTTGCTGTCAGAGGCTTTGTGAGCTGAGGTATGCTTTTGCTTTTGAACTCGCCTTCAGCTTTACCTCTCCAAGGCTCCAGCATGAGAGTGGAATGGCCGGCCAGAACATGGGATAGTGGGGATCTTGTCTGTGCAGACGTGTGGCATGCACATTCATGAGGAAGTACTAAAAAATGCTGGTGTCTTTGTTTATCCACCCATTCCAATCTCAATTGGATGCGGTTCCTAGGATTCTGTGAAAACCATTTGTGGCTACCCGGCCTTGGATGTCAGACATGCCCAAAATCAGATCATTTTATTCCTGCCCTGTCCTTCAAAGGGACCAGGGAGGTGCAGGGTGGGGGGAGGAATTGTGTCTCCCTCTGTATGTTTTTGGGTTACAGCTCCCAGCAGCCCTAGCCAGCATTGCCAAGGATGAGGCATGCTGGGAGTTGCAGTCCAACAACATCTGGAGGGCTGCGTGATTTCTACTCCCGATCCAAGTGGGGCAGATCATAGGGCAAGAAGGGAACTAAAGCTTATTGGCTTTATGTGCCCCCCCCCATGCAGCTCCTGCGTTCCCCAACCCCCAATTTGGAACAAAACTCAGGAGTCTCTCTTACTCCCAAATTGTGAATCGTTCCAGTTAAACTTCCCCCCGAACGCCCCAAAAACCAACTTGAGGTGCCAGTTTGTGACACCTGCTTGCGATTTTAAGAAGTGGACTAGAGCAGCCTGCCACAGCGGAGTCAGAAACGGGCTCCTAGTGGTTGTGGCCAAAAAGAGGGGGCCGCACCAGCCGGCCCTTTGGCCCCAAGAGGCTGCTGAGGAGGGCAGCGCCAGAGGGTACACGTGGAGAACTTGCGAAGAACTTCTCACCGAGGTGATCAGAGAATTGCAAAATGATCACCTAAGCACAGAAGACAGCCAGAGTGGTTGAGTGGTTTGAGGACTCTGGCAGATTAGAGTTCGAATCCCTCTCAGCCACAGAAACCCACCAGGCGTCCTGGGGCAAGTCCCACTGTCTCAACCTCCGAGGAAGGTCATTGCAAACCTCCTCTGAAGAAACCTGAAGAGCCACAGAGATGGAGTGGTTTGTGTATTGGACTAAGATTGCCGGAGACCAGGGCTCCAATCCCTGCTCGGCCCTAGAAACCCACTGGCTGATCTTGGGCGGGTCCTGCTCTCTCAGCCTCAGAGGAATGCCAGGGCAGGTCTCCTCTGAATAATAAATCTTGCCAAGTAAGTCAACTTGAAGCCGCGTGACAACAGTCCGAGCCAAGAGCGGTTGGTTCTCTTGCAGCGCACTGGAAAATGTTGGCCTGTAATTCCCAGTGGTCCCCAGCCAGCCTGGCCACTGGTGAGAGTGATTTTCTAGCAACTTCTCTGAGAAGCTGGGCATTTCAGTCCAACAACAGCTGGATGGAATCCTGGAGTTGGAAGAGACCCTAAGGTCAACAAGTCCAACCTCATTCCGCCATGCGGGAAGACACGGTCAAAGCACTCCCGGCGGATGGCCACCTAGCCCCTGTTTAAAAACCTCCAAAGAAGGAGACTCCATCACGCTCCCGGGCAGCAAATTCCACTGTCAGACTGCTCTTACCGTCAAAACATCCTTCCCGAGGGTTAGGGGGAATCTCTTTTCATGTAGTTTGAAGCCGTTGCTCTGTTTCCTAGTCTCTAGAGCAACAGAAAACAAGCTTGCGCCATCTTCCAGGTGACATCCTTTCAGATATTTAAACATGGCTCTCGTGCCCCCTCCTGATCTCCTCCTCACGGGGCTTCACAGTTTCCCGGCCTTTGATCATTTTGTTCCCCCTCCAGCTTGTCATTATCCTTGTTGAAATTGCCCTGGCCCCCCCTCTTGTCTGAGCCTAGATCTGGGGTGGATAACTGTGCCTCCCCGCCCCTGCATTTGGGGCCTTTAACTCCCGTAAATCCTTCACCCCCGGCCGTGCTTCCCAGGGCTTCTGGGAGCGACAAGCCCCGGCCGGCTGGAGGGCCACGGGGCCGCCCCCTCCTTTCATGGCAAGAGAGGAAGACAAAGGGTGCCCCTTTCGCCCAGGGTGGCCTCCCACCCACCAAAATGCCTGCTTGAGCAGCCCAAGTCAGGCGATGCAGGCTCAGCACTTTCTGGCTTTTTCAAGAGGAGAAAGCGCTGGAATTCTCCCTCTCAGCAAACAGCCACACGGTTTGCAGCAAAGTGATGAATTTGTTTCCTGTAATGAGATGGGGGGAAGTGTGGCATCCTGTCGGTCCCTTTGTGTGTGAGTGCAGAAAAATACACTCCCGCCCTCGCCCTCCATCTGGAAATCTCCCACTCCCGGCAGGAGCACGGAGGGGAGGAGGTGGCGACTATCGCTGTCCACTCATTTTTTAAAGTAAGAGCTCTGTGACCAAGTGGAAGCCCACTCCCAGCTTTTGGACACCCAGAGGAGACTGTGGCCTCAACCCGGCTCCCCCTCAGCATAGCGTAAGCATCCCCACACGCAGATACCGTGCGCAAACACCACTCAAACTCCATGCAGAATAGCAACTCAATAAGCGTCAATAATTAGGTGCCCTTTCACAACGCACAACCACAATCCACAAACACACTGCAAAGTATAGGATGCTGTGCACAAAACTTGTGAAGCCAAGGCACCGGGGAAAACGCTGTCTGCACAACTCTCCTTCCACTGGTATTAGCAGAACGCGCCTGTTGCATAACGAAGACTTTTTGCTCTGCATGCATATGTATGCATGCAGAGCAAAAATATGCATGTCGCTAACCAAATTCTAGCCAATGAGGCAAGAACGCAGGTTCAGGTTAGAAATTCCCTAAAAGCATAGCATATAATGCCCCGAAGCCTGTTGAAGTCCCTCCTAGGATAGCTCCATTTAATTATCTGGAAGATTTACCTGTATGTTGACTCATCGTTCAATAGCTGATGTTTTGAGGCTACTCTAGTTGGGAGTAACCCACAGGATCCCAGCCAACGTGAGTGAACACATTTGCATCGGTTAGTATATGTCTGTTCTTCCAGGTCCCCTGTGGGCTTAGGGCAACCCCACAAGTTTCATGGGTTTTTCTTAGATGAGGAAACCTCAGAGGTAATTTCATCAGTTCCTTCCTCTGAAATATTGCAAGCACCTGGTACTCATTGGCGGTCTCCCATCCAAGTAACAACCAGGGCTGATCCTGTTTGCTTATTGCTTTTTTCACATTCTTAAGGCCTGTTGAACCGCACACGGGCAGAGAATGATTCTTACCCAATTAAGAGTCAAATCATCTTTGGAGACCAGTAGGAGAAGAGTTGTGGGGTCCCAGTGGGGAGGGGGAGAGATTGAGAACAACTCTTCTCCCTTCCCTTTCTACTTTTCCCTGGGAAAGAAGTGACCAATCTTTGGCTTCACGGCCCTCCTTAATAGCCATGTGCTGCTATATTTGGGGTGGAGGCATGAAGACAGTCCAACAAAGAGCATTTATTACCAGAGAATGCCGGCAAGGCTAAACTGTGTTGTCGCTGCAAGGACATACCAGTCCAAGTTCCCGCACTCAGAATCCCACCCAGGGAAGACTCAGAAGCCAGGCTGCAGTTCAAGTGAATATACCGTTTATTGAGCAGCATTATCAATGCAGGATAGTTGGGACTAATTATCGGCAGTCCTAACATACAACAGCTGTATTGGATATGGGTGACTGTGCATCTATACAGAAGGGTGGGGCAGAGGCTGGGTGGGCCTGCCAGCCATCGCTACATAGTCAGCTCCTAAAAGAAAGAGAGGAAGACGGGTCAGAGTTGCAAAGGGGCGAGAAGGAGAGAAGCCGCAGATCACGCTCCTGCAAAGCACGTTTGATGGAATTGTCACCCTCTGCAGGAATGGTCAAGAACCAAAAGTCTCTGTGGACCACCCTTTTGTTCCTGTTACACCCAATTAGATTTCCTACTGGGACACCCATCGGTAGGACGTGAGGGCACCCGCACCTCCATCTTGTGTTTCCCAATATCAGATATAAACCCGCAGCAGCATCTGCTAACTCCTATGCCAGTGGGGCAGTGAATCCATGCCATATTTTGGATAGCTTTAAGGAGCTTGTTAAGGCTTCCAGCTACCCCTGCCTCTGCCACCCAAGAGGAGGACCTCCACCTGTCCCACTGCCATGGTACCAAATGTGAGGACCTTCTAGATGTCCTCACAGTTCCTGTGTGAGACTTTGTGTGTCTGATCCCACCACGGGACACCACCATCCTTGAATAACTGTGCCACCAAAGGCTGTGTGTGTCTGAACTCCAGCATTCCCATAACCTTTATGTAGCGTTCTCAAAGGCTCTCAGCCTACAAGCCCTTGGTTGGATTACTCCAACCTGGCACCTTCTGGATGTTTTGGACTACATCTCCCATCAGCCAATATGGCTAATGGAAGGAAATGAAAGTAAGAGTATGACATGTCAAGAGGGCACCAGCTTGGAGAAGGTTCGTGTACAACTTGGCACCGTCTCCCCTACAACCTGCACCATCCAGGAATGCTGGGTTATAACTCCCATCATCCTGAGCCAGCAGAGCCACAGGTCACAATGGGAGCTCTGGGCCGACATACCTATAGGGCGATCGCAAGGACAAAAGGACTTGTCCTCATATTACAATCCCAAAAAGTTTTGAACCCTGACTGAAGGACTGCAAGAATTCCATGGAGAGACCTGGGAAAGGCAGGTTGTGTTGGGAAAGTCAACCTTTCCTCACACCCATCTCCTCCTCTGTGGTAGACTATGTGGTCTAAAGGGCTTCCTGGCCCAGAAGGGAAGCTCTTCTAGGTCACTGGTCCTCCAAGTGTTTAGACTTTGGCTCCCAAAATCCCATTGTCCACTGGCCAAGCTGATAAGAACATTGGGAGGCCATTTCTATTAGCCTGGATGGCCACACGTGGCCTGTGGGCTACATTTTGCCCATCCCTGCCCCAGAACCTGGGCAGAGATGTTCTCTCCTCGGTGCCATCAAAGGAGAAAGAGTTCATCAGGACGTTTCATCGGCAAGTCATTCCATCACACGGCCCCAAGTTGCCCCGAGACCGCCTCACAGCCGGCGACTCACCATGATGGCGTTCACGATATCGTTGTTGTTGTGCCGGAGGGCCCGCACGGCTTTGGGACGCGACACGTTCGCCTGAGCCATGACCAGCTCGATATCTCTCACCTCCAGGCCAGTTTCATCAACCTGGGGAAGAGAAGGCAGAGGAG
The DNA here is from genome assembly GCA_030412105.1 of Cyclura pinguis. NCBI lineage: Eukaryota > Metazoa > Chordata > Lepidosauria > Squamata > Iguanidae > Cyclura > Cyclura pinguis. The sequence continues at coordinate 2,076,853 of CM059604.1, read as the reverse complement.
GGAAGTGGATGGAGACCTCAGTCCCGCCAACAGAACTGTCCTCATATGTGTCTCATCTGTGGTAGCAACGACAACAACCCAGCAGGCCCTGTCTGCTGCGGGGCCAGTGGTTAAGCTTTGGAAAGGAAGAGGAGGAGGAGGGGAAGGAATGGGAAGAAGATGGATAAGGAAGACCAGAGGAGGAGAAACAGAAAAGGAGGTGGAAGGGGAGGAAGGAGCTGGACGGGGAAGAGAAACAAGGGAGAAGAGACGGGGAAGGAGAAAGAGAATGAACAGAGGAGGGTGCAGGAAACGAGGAGGAGAAGCAAAGGAGGAGGAGGAAGAACAGGAAAGAGAGATGATGAAACAATGAAGAAAGATACGTAGTAGTAACAAAGGGAGGAAGGAGAAGACACAAGGAGGAGGAGAAGCAATGAAGAAGAACCAGGAGGAGAAAGAAGGAATGAGGAGGAGGTCTGAAAGCCACTGCTGGATGAGCACCAAAAGGCTGACCTTTGGCTGGGAGATTGCCACACAAAATCCCAAAGAAGAGATTCTCAGATTACAAAAAGGGAGATTTGGGCTGAGCATCTGGAAGAATTTCCTGAGGGCAACAACTTTTCATTAGGGGAATGGATTCCCTCAGAAAATGGTGGACATTGGAAGTTTTAAAAAGAGGTTGGGTGGCCGCCTCTCAAGAACACTTTCGCTGTGATCATCAGCAGTGATGGAGAAGTCTGGAGACCTGCTGCTGTAGCCATAGCTGGACAGGTCCGTCCAGACCAACCCAAGAACAATTAGACAGGTTTTTGGACTACAATGCTACTGAATCCACCCTGCTGGCTAGGGCATTCTGTTGGGACTCCTGTTGATGTTTCATATAGATCCTCTACAGAACTGACTCGGCACATGTCCTGGTTTTCTTCTCTGGAACGTTTAGAGGCTTGGTGCTTCTTTCTTCGAGGGCAGACCTTACCTCTTCCTCCTCCTCGCTCTCCTCCTTGATCGTGAGCGTCGGGGCCGTCTCCGTGATCAAAGGCGAGTGCTCCACGGGGACCTTGAACTTCTCCGCTGCCGCTTTGTGGACCTGCTGGGAGAGGTCTTCAATCTGTGGAAGGAGAGAGGGGGTAGGAAAAAAGACCCATGAGGACCAGTCTCTCCCAAATTGCAGAAGGTCTTGGAGCAGAGAATGACGGGCTGCTTGGAATGAGCCACAAGAAAGCCCCCCGACGTCCACTTCAGAGTGGATCCTGCCAACCGCACAGGAGCCCAGCAAATACCAGAGTAAGCACTTTTTTGGCCTCCAAGAAGGAAGCCAGCCAGTAGTCAGAACTTGTCAAGAGGGCACAGACTTTCAGGAACTGCCTGTGATGGGCTTTTAATAGAGTGCTGTCTTGTCGATAACCCCTGGACTTACTGTCTAGCCTCTGAACTCAAGCGAGTTCAGAGGCGAGACACGGTCATTCGTGCCTGGAGGAGAGGAGGCAAAACTGGAGAAACGGATGGCTTCGTCTGCATAGCAGACATGAAATGATTTCAGTGGGTATCTGCTGGGTTTTGGTTCCAGGACACCCCATGGGTACCAAAATCCATGGATGCTCAAGTCCCATGATATACAGCGGTGTAGCAAAATGCCAGCCCTTATATAAAATGGTGAACAATTCAAACAAGTGCCGGGGAGAGCCTGAGAATCTGTGAAATAGCTGCAGGCTACAGCAGGGTCTGTCTAAACGCCAGTGTTGTCACAGTGCACAGCAAAACCACAGCTTGCTTTTTGAAACCTTTTTTTTAAATATTTTTTAGACAATATTAGTTGACTCTGTGAATGCAGAACCCGTGGATACAGAGGGCCGACCGTATATCATTATTGAGATCCAGAACATTCTCTGTGCTCTCTATAATCATTTGGCATCTGGCTGTGAGGACATAGCAAAATGTTTCTCCAGTCATTCCTGCTCCCCATAAGGCATGGAATGGCTGCCCAAGAGGGAGAATACCAGCCTCCACATCACCCCAAAGAGGACATGTGCAGGCCTAGTGGAAACTTACATACGCGTGTGCCAAAGGATGCCAGCCCTGGTGTGCAAACGCCCAAGATCCAAGGGACCTCAAGACCCGCATGGACATCTTCCCCCACATACACTCCACTGCCAGCAGCTCACCTTGGCTTCTCCAAAGACGATGTAGATGTCCGATGCTGGGCTTTTGAAGACATCGGGCTTGGTGATGACAAACAAGATGTTCTTGGATTTGCGAATGGTGATCCTGGTGACCCCATGAATTTGCCGCAGACCCAGTTTGGACATGGCCTGGAAGAGAAAGAGAAGAGAAGGGATGCCAGCTCGTGAGAAAATGATAATATAATTCAGAGTGAGACAGGAGTGTCCTTGAACACGACCAACGCGCTCCCAGCAACATCTCCAAGGGGCAGAATGCAATCCACAGCACTCCACTCATCCATTTTTGAGACACCAGTTAAGGTGAATCAGGGACTCTTTTGGAGAAATGTCTGCAGACCTTTCCCTCCAAATAAGCACGCTGAGGCTTGATTTCAGGGGTGAGTAAGTCTGTGAACCTTGGAGCCCACAGTAGCCTCCCAGGAGATTTTGAAGAGCCTCACTCCCTCCATATCCCAAAAATATGTTTTTGACCCATGAGGGGGGCCGTGGGAGTCAGAAAAATAGCTCCACATGTGGCCCTTGGATCACACTTCGCTCACCCATGCTCTGTTTGATGATCTGGACATTGTTTGAATAATATTTGTTCTTTTCTGTTGATTACATACATGTATTTTATGTGTCAGTTCTTTATTTTTTACAGCCCTACTGAAGAAGGATGCAAAGTAGGTATAAGATAAACACACAAGACTTTTTAGCAACAAGCTATCACTGCATCGCATCCTAAGATACCTCTCCTTCACCAAATTATAAAGCTGGAAGAGACCTCAAAGGCCATCCAGTCCAACCCCCTTCTGCCATTCAGGAAGACGCAACCAAAGCAGTGCCAACAGATGGCCATCCAGCTTCTGTTGAAAAATCTCTGATGAAAGAGACTCCACCATACTCTGAGCCGTCATATTCCACCATCAAACCTCCTGAGAGTAAGGTTCTTCCTAATGTTTAGCCGGAATCTCTTTTCCTGGGGATTGAATCCATTGCTCCATGTCCTAGTGTCTGGAGCAGCAGAAAACAGGCTTGCTCCAACCTCCATCTGACATCCCGCCGTGGCTCTCGTGTCCCCTCTTAGCCTTCTCAAGGCTAAAGGCGCCCAGCTCCCTGAGCCGCTCCTTAGAGGGCACTTCATGGCTTCCAGGCCTCTTTTGGGCATCTTCAGCCATTTCCTTCATTCGTGGATCATGCCAGCAATGCTCTCTCCTGGGCAGCTATCACAGCTCAAGCGTATCTTTTGGGACAGTAATATGGAATGAGGCAAAGAAGGCAGGAAAGCCTGGGATGAAGGCTTCTGGTTGTTCTCCCTGCTCTAGAACTCACCTTCCGTGCCTTCTTCTCACTCCGACTCTGTTTTGCTTTGCTGATGGACTCTTCGCCAGTCCCCAGGGAGTGGGTCAGCTGTGCCTGGAAGGTGCAAGAAGGACGGTTGAAAAACATCTGCAGGAACCCAAGAACTGGCCTTATTCCTGAATCGGACAGCCCCCTGAGAGCATCGTCCCGCCCAGGAGAGTCGGCTCCACTCGGCAGCCACGCTCCTCCCCGACTCCGGGCCAAATTCTTTCCTCGCCTTACCTGGGGCAATCTGGCATTTGCTGGTGGGTCTGCCTTCCAAGCATGAAACAAGACCAACCCTGATTAGCTTCCAAAATCAGATAAGCTCAGAAGACATCGAGGTAGCACAAAAGATAAACCTGTCTTTGGCTCAGAGGGACATAAGGAAGCTACTCTCCACTGAGTCAGACTGTTGAATAGGGATGGAAAGAATATTTGAAAAAGTGTTGAAAAACAGTCTGCTAAATTGTGGGAAACGATTCCAATTTCTTCCAAAACCTTAAGGCAAAAAGGTTCCCAACAAGGCAGCAGTGCCCTGCTTTGCCTTCTGAAGGGGAAACTTGCCCAATTTTGGGTCCAAGAATGGAGATATTAATAAACTGAAAATTAGCAGTTTGTTGAACGACACAGTGCCAGTCCAGATATCAGCACTCCGACAGTGCAGTCTGGCACCACGGCAAACATATCCTTTACCCTTTACAGGATTCCCAGTTATCTGATACAGTAAAGCACACGTGTCAAACACAAGGCCTGCGGGCTGAATGCAGCCCGCCAGGCCATTTCATGCGGCCGTTGCACCTCCCCTGCAGCCACAGCACTCCCCCCGCCCGGCAAACCCAGTCCCCACACGGTGGGCCCCCAGGTGCTGCCAGTATTCTGGAGAGGGGCCCAGCAGCCCGCGCTTGCAAGCTACTTCTACTTCTGACTGCTTCCCTGTCCAAGTCTCGCTGTCAGGAGTGTTGCCGTGGGTTACCATGGCAACACTCCACACAGCTCTTGAGCTGGACAGAGGAGCAGTCAGAAGTAGAAGCAGATTGCAAGCGCGGGCTGCTGGGCCCCTCTCCAGAATACCAGTAGCTGGGAGCCCGCAAGGTAGGGATCAGGCTCACCAGGTACAGAGAGGGTCTGGGGGGCAGAAGAGGCACAGAGAGGGTTTGATACGGTGTCTCCAGCTGAGGTGGGATCTATTTGATGCGTACAGGGCCAAGCAACATTGCCTCATCAACTTCATATGCCACAGCTTGCACATCAGATCAGAGCATAATTATTTGTTCTGCCTGTCTCAACTGGGACCGAAAAGTTAAGCAAAGTTAATGTAATAAACAATGCTTGGTAATATTTGGTTGATGATTTAAAAAAACATTTGTTTTCAAAACTCATTTTTCAATAAATCGTACATTAAGTTGTACATTTGAATATCTGCTTGCCGTTATCTTCCTAGACTTCAGAGTTTCAGAGCTGGTTATTTATAAACCGGGAATAATCAAACGTAGAGGCAGCTATTTAATACGATAAACGCATAGATAGGTATACGTAGTCTTGCAGATACAACTGGCCCAAACGAGCCTCTCCAGGCAAGAAGAACTGACGAAAGCCAGATGTTTCAATGCTTGCAGGACAAGCAAGTTCCATGAATTCAACCTGCAAGCCTCCGTAGGCAAGAACTGAAAAAAGAACAGACTCCGTATTGACTTAACGGAACTTGTCCTTAACTTGGAAGCGTCAAGACAGTAATTTGTTTGGATAACAGGGCGTCAAAAGGTGGAGGCTTCCCATACAGCAGTTTTGGAAAAGTTTATCTAGCAACAGCATACAACATCAAATAGTAATACCTAGACAGGTCCTAGAGATACATCAATCCTTATTGTATTAGACAATCATGAAACTGCATTTATTAAACCGTAACAGAAAATTACCAAGCAAGCACCAGCTAAAAATTATTCATGTTGAACCTTTCTCTTAGGATGGTTGAAGAGAATGTGACTATTCATTAAAAGACAAGGTCAAAATAGTCCAGTAATGTTTAATTTGCTTTTCCTTGAGATTCTTAAGAGCCTAACAAGTCTGCAACTTCTATTTTTTTCCCCTGTATTCAGAAAAGTTCCTGTAGCACAGCGCTGTCTTATTCTGGTCTGATGACCAACGTCTGACCTTTCTCTTCACTGACCACAAGTTCAAAGTAAGGTAGAGCCATTCTAAAAGAAAAGCATTCTGAACCAAAGGAAAAAAAAAATAAAAGCTGCAGAGTTAATTGAGAATCTCAAAGAAAAGCAGATTAAGTCTTACTAGAGTATTCTACTATGAACTAACGGGCAGCTTCTACTATAAAACATAGCCATCTGATATATAAAGAAAAGGTTCCACATGAATAGTGTTTACTTGGTACTTGCTCGGTCATTTTCAATTATGGATTAATGACTGCTTCTCTACGATTTGCTGTATGTCATATGCTGTTGCTAGGGAATTTCCCCAAAACTAAGCTCTCCCAAGTGGTAAGATGTATGTTTGCTTCAGCGGCAGATTGCTCAGTTTGAGCATTAACGTCTGGACTGGCACACCGCCATTCAATGAACCTCTGTGTCCAGCTCACTGTGTCTCCATTCCTGAACCTAAAATGGGAGGAGTTTCCGTTTCGTCAGCCTCCGACCCTTCCCTTCCCTTAGCTTGGGCCATTTCCACACTAGCCTGTTACAGTGCTATTATTCCACTTTCAACATGCTATGGCATCCTGGGGTTTGCAGTTTAGGGAGGGGCCTTTGAGGGTTGCTTCATGGAGGCCTTTGAGGCCCGTCCCTAAACTGCAAACCCCAGGATGCCCTAGGATGCTGAAAGTGGAATAATAGCACTATAAGGCCGTTTCCGCACTAGCCTATTAGAGTCGGCCTCCTTCGCAAAGGAGGCATACCTGTGTCTGAGCTGTCCGCGGTTCTGAAACCTCCGGCTCCTCCAGTTCTGGGATGGAGCCTTCGTTGCTTTCTGAGTCATTCGAAGACCCTGCAAGACAGAAGGGAGGCGAGTTCTCAAACGGTCCTCCAAGCGTCCCAGATTGTTGGCTATTTTTAAAACCAACCCCCCTCCCTCTGCAGCGGGCCCTCTCCTGAATATTTTGGCCTAGATCTCCTACAGTGGCTAGAAAGACTCCAGCTTCCTCTAAAGTATTTATTTGAAATTGTTCTTTATTGAGAAGACTTCTGTTCTGGCTTTTCTCACGGTGTGTTCCGAATGAGTTCATGACAATTATGAAAGTACGGTGCGTGAACATCAGGGCACAACTATTAAAATATAGCACGTGAACATGAGTGAACATGGAGTGCCAGCAATTTTCTCTTTTTGAAAAAGAAACCTCAGCAGACAGAAGTTTGAGTCTGCTCGCCAAAAGTCCTACCCCCAGCATGCAGGAATATATGGTTTAAGCGCTCCTGAAAATGGCCATCCATCCAGCTTCTGAGTAAAGACCTCCAAAAATGAAGCACCCACCACCCTGCAAAACAATCTATTCCACTCTCAAACAATTCTTTAAATAAAGAGATTCTTGCTAATGTTTAGGTGGAACCTCTCTTTTTTGTAATTTGAATCTATTGATTCCTGTTTAGTCCCTGGAACAGCAGCAAACAAGCTTGCTTCATCTTCTCCATGGCATCCTTTCACATATTTAATGCCAGCTATCACATCACCTCTCCATCTTCTTTCCTCCAGGTTAAACATCCCCAGCTCCCTCAATCATTCCTCACAAGGCTTGGTTTGCGGAAATGTGACCATCTTGGTTGCCCTCCTCTGGACACGGTCAGGACACATTTTGGGCACTAATGGCATCAGGAGTTGTAGCTACTGGAGATACCTACATCCCCTGAGACAGGATCTCAGCTGCAAAATCTTAGACTCTTAAGATTTCACAGTAAGAAGTCACAGAATGCAGAAAAGCTTTGGAAATGTTACTTTTGGGAAACAGAATTCCTCAGAACTTTTAGCCAGCATGGCAACCAGCTATTATTAATTTTTAAGGGGCTAATTTAAATCCCTGGGGGCAACTTTGCCATGTTTTTGCATCCCCTGGGCTGTGCTAGGCCTAGAAGAGGTGCTTCTAAAAACCAGGAAGTAGCCACAAGTTAGCTTTCTGAAGATTAAGCTGAGTAAACTCAAGGCACCTAGTCTACGTATGACTGCTTATCTGTGATAGCCTTAGTAAGCACATTGCAAGAAAACTCCACAGCAGAGCTCCCGGGCAGGGCACTGTAGCCTCAGTATGTTTTGCATCTCACCTGTGAGGCTCTTCTCCAAAGATCTTGAAACTTGGAGCCAGCTTGTATGGGGAGATTTGGTCAGTCCCCATAGGCATAGGGAACTCAAGCCTGGCCCCAACTCTTCCCACTCTCCTCTAGGAAAGCAGGAGGTGCGTAGCCAGCCCTGGAAAGGCAACAGCGTCCTCACCTTTGTGGTTGGCCTCCTGGATCCTTTTCCCCACCAAGGGTTTCTTCTCATCCAAGAGCATCGCCCCGGCCGCTTCCTTCAAGCTCTCAATCTCCGGACAGCGGTACGACAGCTCCCTCTCGCTGGAGGAGCTCAATTCCAGCTGGAAGGACCCGCGGTCGGCTCGCTTCTCTCCTGCCGAGGAGGCCGAGTCCTTTCCCCGGGAGTCTTTGTTGCCGGGCAAGCGGTTCCGGCCCCTGGAGTCTTTGCTACTGGGAGGCTGGTCGACCCGGGAGGGCGCCGGTGGTCTGGAGTCCTCAAGGGCTGAGGAAAGGAGGAGGTTAGCGGCATGATTTGGCACCAGTGGACCAAGTGTCTCCCCGAGTCATGGCGGGCACAGAAGATTCCAGTCAGGGGCAACTCCTCCAAGTCAGATTTGTCCACTGGAATGCCATTGGGCCACATGAGACCCCTGGACCCCATTTTTATGGTCTCTGAAACCCCCCTCCACCTGTCCCCCAAAGCTCCCACCCCTAATTTAGAAATATTCAGCATGATCTTGGAGTGTTCTTTGATCAAAAGCCACACGGAACACACCTGTGAAACACCATCGCTTCCAAGTCCCTCTATTTTCATTGGGAACCTTCTCAAAATGGCAAGCGGAAGTGATTTCACAGTACTTCTGGTCACCATTTTGGGAACTACTCCAAAACAAGTAGATGAATTTAGGAGCAGGAGGGGCATTTGTCCCACGTAGGGGCTGGAGGGGTGGAAATTGACCCCTGGGCCCCCTGCACAGTTGGCCACCTCTGCTGTACACATTCCTGAGGAGATCTTTGGAAAAGTTGCTTTTCTTGAATACAGCTCCAAAAGTCCCCCAGCAGGAAGGGTTCTAAAAGTTGTCCAAAAAGTGTTCGGAGTCTGCCCCAAGCATTCTGAAAGCCAACATGGCTCAGATAATGGCTCCAAGTACCTGGCTAGGAGGAGTTTTTTGCTGGTGAAGCGGTACAGGCCTGTTTTGCTGAATATATTATTGTCACCTAGGAAGCTGTGCTCTTACCTGGAGGGGCAAATAGGATGGTTGGAGGGTATTCTCGGTTGGGGGCAAAATGGTGGCCTCTTGCCTGCCATGAGGCCTTGGTGGACTTACCTGGCTTACGGCAAGAGTGCTGGGCACAGACCTGTATATCAGGATTGAAGCACCTTTTCCTTTTCCCATGAAGTCCTAGAGTGATGCTAAGTTGTAAAATCCTACAGTTGGAAGAAGCCCCAAGGTCCCTCCAGTCCAACCCCATTCTGCCATGCAGAAGGCACAATCCAAGGCATCATAGGAAAGGTGGAGCAGGTTTTTGGCTACTCCAGAGACTAGGACACGGAGCAATGGCTTCAAAGTACCGGAAAAGAGATTTCAGGGGTGTCAAACTCAATTTCATCTTGGGCCACATCAGCATAACGGTTGCCCTCAAAAGGCCGGTTATATCTGTAAGACTATATAAATGTACCTACTCTTTTATCATATTAAATAATTGCCTCTGCAGAAGGGGGTCGGACTCGATGTCCTTTTGGGGGTCTCTTCCAACTCGGGGATTCTACACGCAGCAGCTTGTGGGAGGCGTTTACCGTCTCTGTTCAAATGGGTGAAGAGGGGAAGGGAGCCTCACCTTCCGCAGGAGGTTTCCTGGAGTCCTGCAAAAGGAGCCGGGTCTCTTTGGAAGGAGCGTGGTCCTCACGGGGGCTTGCCACAGGAGCAGGAAGCCACGAGGTAGCAGCAGGGGCTTGGAAGGGGGTCTCCGAGGGAGAGGGTGGCAGCAGCGGTGAGGGCAGAATGGGAGGCACTTCTTGGGGCTCAGAACTCGGAGAAGGAGGGGGCGAGATGGGCATCTCCTCTGAAGTGGGAGACGTGGGTCGCTCTGGCTGGGAAGGAGACGCCGCCATGAAGGGCTCTCCTGAAGGTTCTTCCGAGGGCCGAGGAGCCTGTGACGGAGGAATAGCGGAGTCCAGGGGCAACAAGGTGGGCTCAGGGGTTGGAGCCCCCACTCTTTCAGCAAGATCAGTGGAATGAAGTTGCTCCCCTAGCTCTTCCTGTTCACCGCTCTCCAGCTTTGGAGACATGGGCTCCTCTCTGGTGTCCTCTAACCTGGTCTCTTCCAACTCCTCCTCTGTCCTCTCCTGTGCTACAACATCAGCTTCTGGGCTCTGGAGCAACAAGTCTTCTGAGAGAGATGGGATGCCATCAGAGGACTCCGTCCCCTCTCCCTCATCTTCGCCAGGGATGGAGACAGCATCCTGGGCAGGCTGGTCCTTTTCTTCTGAAGAAGAGGTTACTGGCTGGCTAACAGTCGTCTCCACGACCTCGGCAGGAATGCAAATCTCCTCTGCTCTAGATGGAGCTTCTTGCCTCCCCACCTCTAGGCGGTCTTCTTCTCCTCTTACTTCCTCGCAAGGTTGCAACTCCTCTTGGTCTTGACTGGCAGGCACACTGCAAGAAGATGGAGGCTCTAAATCCTCTTCTTCTGACAAATCAGGCGTGAGTTCCCGAGAGGAACTCTCCACAACTTTCTCCTTAAGGCTCCCACGAAGGCTTTGGGCTTCTGCCACCAGCTGGCTACTCATGAGGCGAGCGCTCCCGACTCTCGGCTCCCTCAGGTTGCCAAAGGAGCCTTGCAACAGACTCGATATTTGCTGCCGGTCCGTGATGTTGTCCGGAGACTCTGCTGTTCTCCCAGGGGTCTCCAACAAGGCACCAGGTGGTTCGAGCTGGCTAGCAGGAGCCTGCGAGCTCTCTCCAGCAACAGTTCCAGAATCGCCCTGGTCAGCAACTGGAGTCTCTGCAGCAGAGGTGGCATCTGTTTCCTCATTTCCACTGGAAAGACCAGGTTGAGCATCTTCGGGCTCGGTCAGATAGATCTCTTCCTCAGAGGCAAAGAAGAGCTGTTCGCTGCTACTGCCCGCCGCTGCTGTGGCAGCAGCCCTCTGTGCCACGGCACGGCGGGAGGCGGCTGACCCGGGAGCCCGCGCAAGAGCGCTGTGGTGCAGGCACACAGCCATAGTCTGTGCTGAGGAATCCTCTGCTGGCAAAGGCTCCAGTGGTGCAGCCGCGTCTTCGGCTGGGGCCTCTTCAGCCTCGGCCACCGAGTCCTCCAACTCCAATCCAGTAGCCTGCTGGTCCTCCAGAAGAGGGCTTTCCTCCACCACCTGGGCCGGGCTGCCCCAGGTTTCCTCAGGCATCTTGAGTTCTTCCCTCCCAGAGTCTGGAGACGCAGCCAACGGGGTGGTCTCGTGAGACCTTTCCTCAGCTGCTGTGATGAAGCTGGAATCTGGGAGAGACTGGGATGGAGAGACCTCAGGCTCCTCGGTGGAAGAAACAGAGGCGTCTAGGTCCTTTTCCCGCACTGTCAGTTCAGCATCCAAAACAGGCAAGAGACCTTGAAGCAGAGCCTCAGCAAAAGTCTTCTTGAGCGCCGGTGGGTGTTGCTTGCACAGGTCACCAGCATGGTCTAAAGAAGGTGCGGCATCTACGTTTTCTGCAGGAGGACTTCCCGGAGAAGGTCTGGCTACCTGAGCTATAGCGTCTGAAGGATGGTGGTCATCCAAAGAAGGCAGAGGCACAGCTGGTTCCTCGTGGCTGTGCCTCTCAGGGCCCTCTTGGATGGCCACCTTGACATCTTTGGTTGCTGCCTGGGATTCTGGGATTTCTGTGCCCTGCAGCTGTGGCCATTCGGTGACTTCTTTTCCAGCAGCTGGCTCAGGGTGACCAGTTTGGCCCATTGTCTCAGCAGCACAGGGCAGTGCCTCAAGCTCATTCTCCTTGGGCACCGTCTTCTCCGCAGAGCCCACGGCCAAGCATGGTTCACTGTCAGTCTCGTCCACAGGAGGAACACAAACATCTTCACCGCTCTGCACTGGCAACAAATTCATGTTATCATCTCTCAGGTTAAGTTGTTGTTCGATGGCCAACTGTTGTGCGGCCACCTCCTGGGCCACGAGGCTTTCCAATTCCAATAGCCCCCCCTCATTGTCCATGGAGCGCTCACTCTCAAGTTGGTCTTTTGACTCAACAGCATCCTCCATTGCTGGGATTTCAGCCACCGAATCTGCTCCACTGAGTTCTTCACTTTCAGCTTCCCAAGCTTCCTCCTCTTTCTCGGAGGGAGTTTCCCAATTCTGGTCCACATCACCTTCATCTGACAGCACCTCCTCTTGCTCCTCCAGAACTTCTGCCACTTCCTTCTCCGGCTGGTCATCGGCTGCAGGAACCTCTTCCTCAAGTTGATCTGATTTGCCTGTTTCATTCTCTGTGCTTTCTTCCCCAACCGCTTCTTCAAAATGGCCGTCTGTTTCTATCACGAGGTGGCCCTCACTGGCCTCAGCCTCTCTCCTGTTGGAATCTTTAGCTTCGCCAGTCTCCATGCATACTTTGAGAGGTTCAGGGGCTGAACGATCCCCAAGTGGTGTCTCCTTGGTGGTGAGGGGCTCCTCACAGACCTCCATTTCAGGACCACTGGAGTCTCTTTGCATCCCACAGATGGCCCAGCTCTGGATTTCAGCAAGTTCCTCAACGTTCGTCTGGGGCAGAGGGGTTTCCTGAGCAGGAAGCACCATGGCCTCCAAGGAGAACTCGCTGGCCTCTGCAAGTATGTCCTCCTGTGTGTCATTATTTAGGCCCATGAGGGTTGGAGATTCTGTTTTTGCCTCAGAAAAGGTCACTGCCTCACACTCCTCATTGTTGTTCATCTGGTCAAGAGATGAAGCCTCCTCAAGTTCATCCTCAGACTCAAAGCAGGCTATAAGGCACTCCTCTGTTGGCTCGCTATCGGCTCGGATCACTTCAGGCTGTTCCAAAATGGCCGCCCTGGAGGATTCCAGGAGGGACACAAACGGAGCCGCCTCCTTCTCCATCTCAGAGTCCACCATCCCTCCATTACGTCCCTCAAGCTCCACCAAACCTTCCCCTGAGGCACTATCTTGGTCAAGGAGTTCCAGCAGCCGCTCCTCAGACTCTTTCAGCCTGGCACTGATATCAACAGCAGACGCATCACTGGCCTCCTGAGCTGTCGGCTCTGCAGACTCAACGGGTTTCGGATCCCACCCTAACGGGATAGCCGTCCCAGGACAAACCTGTCCTGTCCATTCTTCAGCAGTTTGGCCCACTGGCTGAGGTTTCCCTGCGGGATCATCCAAAGGTGGCAGGGCGTCTCCTTCTTCATCTGTGTCGAAGCAGGCGATGAGACACTCTCCGGGGTCGGGGAGGTCTTTCCCCGGGGCCTCCGGCCCATCCGAGAGAGACGGGGGCTCTGGAGAAGCAGTCGAGGAACCGTTCTCCCTGGGAGACTCTTTCTCTTTTTCCCTGTGGTCTGACGCTCCAGGAATTTGCTCCAGAGGAGACCCCCATCCTGGCTCGACCAGAGACACACTGCCACCTCTTGAACTCTCAGAGGAATCGCCGGCGTCCTCTAGCGGCGATGCAGCTTGCAACACGGAAGCAGCAACCTCCTCATCGGGGCTTTGAGCGTCGATCTGCCCCTCCTGGGTGGCCTCTTCCTCTTTGGACTCATCCTGGAAGGGGTCTCCCTCCTCCAGTTCTCCTTCGGCTCGTAGACACCCCTCATGTCCCACGGAAGGAGCATCCTCTTCCTCGTCTGTGTTGTAGGCGTCTGATGAGGTCTCCATCTCGCTCTCGCTGCCCGAGTGCGACCGTCCCGGTTCCAGCTCTCCCTGGGGAGGAGACCGATCCTCCTCACAGGCACCATCTGCAACCACAGCGTAGTGTTCCACGCTGTACAGACGCTCGTCCTCCTCCCCGTTGTAGGAGGCCGAGTCAGAGGACTGAGAGGTGTCATCCTCGTAAGCGAACGACTCATCCACGCCTTCGTTGATGGAGGCTTCCGAGAGAGAATGAAGGAAGGAGGCCGACGTGCTGTCCTCATCCTCGGCCCCATAAAGGGCCTCGTTTTCCACCGATTCCCCCTGGGGGAAGAGGGTGATCTCCATGGACTCTGCCTCAAAGAGAAGGCTGCCACGGAAGGGCAGCAACAAAGCAGAAATCATCTGGTCGTTCACGGTATTCTCTGTCCTGTCATCGGGCGAGGAAGCCGCCGGCTCCGCTTGTTCCGCGTTGGCTGGGTCAGCCTCGGAAGGGACACTCGAAGCCTCCTCGGACGCGCTACAGAACTCAGGAGGAGAGCCAGAGAAGGCAGCAAGTGAACAGGGCAAAGGGCTGGGTTCGGATCCCGCAAACTCCTTCGCAGTTTGGTAGGAAGGCAAGTTCTCTATCTTGAAAACTGCGTGGCTCGTTGGGGTGCCGGAGCTAAGAGCAGTTTTGTCCTCTTCAGAGTCTTCTCCGCTGTTTGGCCAAGAGGGGTCTGTCTGTTCCGGCTTCTGAGGGACCGGCCTACAGGCCACTGTTTCTGAGGCCCAGTCTTCATCCTCTCCAGGAGTGGTCTGCCCATCATCCTCATCATCCTCCTCCTCCTCCTCCTCAGCAGGAAAGGAAGCGTGAACTAAATCAACAGGAGAGAGGGCCTGGAAGGTCACCTCGCTCTCCAAATCCGGTGACTCCAGGGCTTCGGACTCCGCTATCAGATTCGGGGAGCAGGAAGGGGAGGTGCTTTCTGTGCCCGAAGAAGCCCAGCTGCCCCCCTCAGCAGTGATGTAGGACCCCGAGGGGGAGGTGGGTGGCGAGCCGAGACCTTCGTTGTCCGTGTCGTTCTGCTCCTCGCTGAGGGTCTCTTTGGAAAAGGAGTGTTGCTGCTGCTGCGGCGGCTGTTGGTGCCTGAGGTGGGAGAACACAGTCCGGATGGGGGTGGACGGAGCCGTGAAGTACAGTTCCGGATCCACGCCACCGCCGGCCTGCTTGACAGGTGAGGGGTGGCCCTCGGCCAGCTCCGGGGGAGGGTCTTTGGCGAGCAGGAGAGAAGGGGAAGGCACGTCCGCCGTGGATTCACCCTGAGAGAATGAGGGTGGCGCCGGTGCTGCCCCCGCAGCCAGCGCCACCCCTGGCTCCTTGTGCTTCGGAAGGCCTGGCAGAGAGAGGCACGCTTGCCGGTTGCCCGAGTCTCTTGCAGTCGGATGGAGAGGCTTCGCCTGGAGCTCCGCCGCAGGTTCCAGAGCCTGGCCTTCTGCATCGCTTGCTTCTTCCTCTTCTTCTGCCTCCGGGGCTCCGGGTTTGGGTGGAGCAGGCCCAGCCTGCAGCTCACCCCCTTCGGTGTCTTCCTTCTCGCCCACGCACCGCGTCTCTTCCCCCATAACTATCCTGGCATCGAGGGTGTCCACTCCCGGAGGTTCTCCAAGCCCTTCGGAGACCACCTGGTCAGTCTTAGGGGCCTGTTCCATGACGACCTGCCCACACTCACTCAGGGCCACCAGACCGGCTGTGGCGGCACCCATGGCCGCGTCGCAGCTGGCGCCTTCAGGCTGAGGCCGGTCTTCTTTCTTCACCGGTAGGAAGGCCGGGAGGCTTTGGCCACAGAGGGAGGGATCCATGGGCAGGTCGGCTTGGCGGTCGGGCGTCACCGCCGGGGAGATCTGCAGGGGGGTCAGGATATCGCCGCTGGGCGTGGAGGAGGCAGAGTTGTTCCGGGAGCCATCTGGAAGGAGGGAGCAGGGGAGGGAGAGAGAAGAGAAGCATCAGTACAATACTGTCATGCCAAGCTGGAGGAAAGATTTCAAGGACTGAATCAGAGAGTTCAGAGAAACACTAAAGCCACTTTGCCTACGTGAGGGATTTCCCAGCACAAAACTGGAACAGGCAACGCCTACGGATTGCTGCGAGACAAACATCAGTCAGCTCTCCGCCTCTCATCCACAACTTCACTGGCTGGGGAGGGGAAGAAGGGGCAGACTATCTAATGTGGATTAGAAAGATTCGTTCAGAGGGGGTTTGCCATGGCCTTATTTGGAGGGTGAGAGAGTGCAACTTGCCCCAAGTCGCCCAGGGGATTTCCAGGGCTCAGTGGCAATTTGAACCTTGGTCTCATAGAGTCCTAGTCCAACATTCAAACCGTGCTGGCTCTCCATGGCCACCCTCTCCTGGGGGTTTCTTGACAAGATTTGCCATGGCCTTTCTCTGAGGCTGAGAGAGTATAACTTGCCCACAATCGCCCAGTGGGCTTCCATGGCTAAGGGGTCTCCGAGAGTCCTACTCCCACACTTCAATTACTTGTTTGATTATTCTTTCCTTCCCTTTGTGTGTGTGTGTGTGTGTGTATTTACAGTGTATGTTTTTGACAGGACCCCTGTTTTTGACTGTTTTATCTATAAAGCACTATGTACATAGATGGTACTACATAAATAATGATAATAAAAATAATATAAATAAAAGATTAGTTTCAATCTATATTTTTTTAAATATGCTGTTAGCTGCATTGAGTCTCATTGCTAAGAGAAAGGCAGGATACAAATTAAAATAATAGTCGCGACCACGATAACGAGAACAGCCACTGGCCTTTGAGATTTAACCCAGCCTCTTGGGAAAAGCCTCCCTCTTTCTCAGCGCCCTTGCATCCCTGCATGTATTAATCCACATTTCCAGGGGCTGTTTTGCAAAGGGCTGAGATATCCTTTGCAAGCACTTTGGAGACCTGGAGTGCCAAATAATAGCTCTTTGCTCTTCTCCTTATCACGGTGGGCTGGCCCGGGGAGCGCTGCCAAGTCTGGGGCTCGACTCGGACCAACGCCTTTAATCTCCGCAGGCTTTTAGCCCCTCCAACCGAAGTCCGGCTAATGGGCCCCGTGCCTTCCTTCTCTCCTCCACTGGTGCCGTCGATCCGGCTTAGCCTCCGGGGACCAGACAGCAGCAGCAGCTTACGAGAAACACGCCGGTGCCCTCGTGGCTCAGACAGTCCCAAGCTCCACTCCTTCTTAGCTTGCCAAGAATAGATTAAGCCCGGCCACTTTCCAGAGCTAGATAGCTTGCTTGCTTGCTGGGCAAAGAAGAAACTCTCCTATAATGTCAGAAAACTGGGCTCTGCTTTTAGGGGAGACTTGAAGATACTTTGGCCCACAGATATTAGCTTTATCTCTCTTTTTGGTAAGATGCTGCTGTTATTCATTAGGCAATGGGAATAAGAGCTGAAGACAGCCAGCAAGGTGTAGTGGTTTGGGGGTTACACGTGGATTATGGGACACCAGGTTTTTGAAGGGTTGTGTCTTCCCCTACCCGCATGTCCAAGCTCTTAAGATCTTCAGGGAAGGCTCTTCTCTCTTTCCCACCACCTTCCCAGACACATTTGGTGGGAACTTGGGAAAGGACCTTCTTAGTGACTGCTCCCAGGCTTTGGAACTCCCTCCCTCGGCTTCCTCATTAAGGCTTTTCTATTCCAGCAAACCTTTGGGTTTGTTAACAAGAGAAGGGCTTTTTATGGTGCGGTACTGTTTTTAATCTTTGTTTCAAAGCATACTTTTAACTCTGCTCTTAGTTTAATGAAGTTTTGATCTCACCTTTCTTTTTTTTAAACCACATGTGCTTTTATTGTAATTTTCTACCTTATCTGCCTTTTAATTTTTGAGTCCCAGTCCGGGAAAAAGGGTGGAATATAAATAAAGCGATGATGATGCTCAGTCCTGGATGTTCACTGGGTGACCCTGGGCAAGTCTCACTCTCAGCCTCAGAGGAGGGCCGGGACAAGCCCCTCAGCGGAAATCTTGTCGTAAGTCAGAGTCCGTTGGAAGCCAGGGACTTGTGCTCTGGCCTCAGGCAAAAGCCAGATCCACACTGCAGTTGCATGCTCAGGCTTTTAGAAACAGAGACGAGCCCTTCCTGCTCTGGTCCAGAAAATACTGCCAAGCATGGACAACGTTTACCAGGGACCAGCGCAGCACCGTGGTTTGAACACTGGACTAAATTCAGGAGATCAAGGTTCGATTCCCCTCTGGGTGGCCTTGGGCATGTCACACACTCTCAGCCCCAGAAAACCCCATAATAGGGTCACCAAAATCAGAAACTACTTGAAAACACACGGCAAGAACAACAAACAACTCACTCAACATGCAAGTGGCCATTTTGAGAACGAGTATAAACGACAGACCTTGGGGCCATTTGGACTAAATACGGAGACTTTTCTGCCCTCTATCCCCACATCCTCCTCTTTTGGCCACCCAGAAAATGCAAAGGCTGGACCTGCGTATTAAAGAGATTCATTTCGGGATGCTACACACCAATGTGCATTATTAGAATGCTTTAGTATCCAAATGCCCAATGCATTTTGCCCTATGAATATCTTAAGGCCTTGTTCGCAAAGTCAAAGAAAAGAGCCTGCGGAAATTTCAGGCAGGACCAATTGCCAGTAAGTTGCACCGGAAAAGGTTTTGTCAGAAATTTCCGCAGCCTGCAAGTTACTTTCACCCCCACCGCCAGAGAACGAGGCTTTACAGTATTTACAGACCGAAGACTTTACGATATTTAAAAACTGAACTACACCAGATACCTCAACGCATCTTCCACATTTCAGAGCTGAAAACCAAGGCACGCGCAGATATGCAGCAGCAGAATACGGTTACGACGGCAAAGTTTATTTAAGGAGGAAGGAGAGAGAAGCTTAGGAGAGGCTGCTGCAGTTTGCTTTTGCCTGGCCCTTCTGGAGAGGGCAAAATTCTGCGACCCTCTCTCCTCTTGCCCCTCCTGAGTTAGCGAGCTCAAACTGCGGTTGGCCCTTCACGTTTGCTAGGGTCGGGGGCGCAGGACCCTTGTGGGGTCCTTTTCCAAAAGTGGAAGAATTCCAAATATCAAAATGTGTGTGCGCATGTGTGTTTGTCCATGGGAAGGGGGCTGAGGCACAGTGGGGAGAATGGGCACCCAGGGTCTGAACCAGGGCAGGGGAAGGAGAGGTCAGCACGGAGGCCCTGTACGTCCTCCCTCTCCTTTCTTGGGCGTGCGTCAGGGGCACGGGGGGACCGTTTGTGGTGCTGAACAATCGGACTGGGGGCTATCCTGAGCTGGCCAGCCGGTAGCCGGTGGAGAAAGAGGAGGACCAGAGGTGGGTTTTTAAAGTACCGTGCGGCCCGGCTGGAGCTGCCGAGAGGGATGGCTCCTCCAGAAAAGAAGAACCTGGGGGGCAGAAGGTGGAGACACTTGCAAATAATCAAATCTGTGAAAGTCAACCCCACAGATGTGGAGGGCCAACTGTACTTGTTGATACTCTGAACTCAGTTTGCAGCAACAGAAGGAAACGGGGGACAAAAGAAGAAAGTGGAATAAAGGGAGAAAAACCAGGATATTTGAAAAGCAAGTGAAGAAGTGGGAAGACAGTGGATTAACCGGGACCGTCCCTCCCAAATCTGGACAGACGGAGGGTGTGGGAATTGTCCACTGGCAGCAGCCTGAATACCCCAAAAGTCACCTGGTCCCATCTGATCTTGCGAGCTAAGCAGGGTCAGCCCTGGTTAGTACTTGGAGGGTACTTAGTACTCCCCAAAATCTGGCAGAATTGAACCATTGAGACTCCCCCTTGCTCAACTGAAGTGCCTGCAATGCTAGAAATTTGAGAACTGACTGAGACATTTCACTGGGGGCAGAATTTTTATTTGGGGAGCGACTACTACCTTTTGCCTGGAGGGGCAACTATCTCGTCCTGAGACTCCCCCCTCTCACCCTAAGGACGAGAGGAGGCGGTCCGGGCCCTCAGAGCCGGGAAGCCTTCTAGTCAGTCCTAAGCACGCTGACTCACTGGAAAGGCAGCGTAGGGTAGCAGCTAGAGTCCCGGGCTGGGACTTGCGAGACCCACGTTTGACCGTTCACTGATTCATGAAATTCTCTGGGTGATTTCAAGTCAGCCTCCCTCCTCCTATTTACACACACTTACACACACACACACACACACACACACACACAGAGAGAGTCTCCTTCTCTCACACCCACGTTGCTTGATCTACCTTGCAGGGCTGTTGTGCACAGAATACAGAAGCGGAGGGGAGCCACGTACATCACCATGAGCTCATGGGAGGAAAGGCTGACATACACAAAATTCATAAACATAAGTTCTTCAGATAAGCAAGATAACCTATTAACAGTAGGTTTTGATAATTAATAGGTCTGGTTAAATTGAAGAAGTTCAGGAATTGTATATGGCCAGAGCAATTATCTTACATAGTAAAATGTATATCCGTCATTAGGATAGTAAGAAGTCAATGTTAATTTTTTTCCTCTGTCTTGTTTCTTTCTTTTCTGTCTTTTCTTTGTTTTTCTTTTTGTTTGCATTGAAAAGTTTGCAATAAAGATATATAAAATAACATAAATATAACTCATAAACGTAAGTTCTTCAGGACATATACTTTGTTGTTCTTGTGTGCCTTCAAACCATTTCCAACTTAATAACCCTCAGGCAAACATATCGCAGGGTTTTCTGGGGCTGAGAGAGTGTGACTTGCACCCAGGGTCACCCAATGGGTTCCCATGGCCAAGTAGACAATCAAACCTTGGTTTCCACGACTCCTCACTGGTTCTCTACATCTCTAATATCAGGCTGTGCAACTTTATGCCCATTTACTCAGAAGTAAGACCCAGCAATCGATGAGGCTGACACTCAGCTGCCTCAATGATCTCCGGGATGGGGCTCATCCTCCTTTTTACTTCGCTGAGCAAAGAAAGAGCGGGGAAATCAGAATTCCGGTGTAAAGAAAAGTAAGGATTTGGAAGAAATGCCTACTTTTGTAGGCTTCTGGTCTAGAGCCGGCCTCAAATACAGAACCTAAACATCCCAGATGAAGGTATTTCTTCCCCTAAAGAGGTGGGCCTCAGCCCCTAAGTGCTATGGCTTACCTCCTTCTATGTAGACCTTAGAAAATTTCCCCCTTTGGACTACAACTCCCAGAATCCCCTAGCCATAGTGGCTGGATATGATGGGAGCCGTAATCAGCCA
This sequence comes from Cyclura pinguis, assembly GCA_030412105.1. Lineage (NCBI taxonomy): Eukaryota > Metazoa > Chordata > Lepidosauria > Squamata > Iguanidae > Cyclura > Cyclura pinguis. The sequence continues at coordinate 2,056,110 of CM059604.1, read as the reverse complement.
CAACTGAAGAAGCTGCTCTAGATGTACACCACACTCAGCGAAGTTACTTTATCCCAAAACTCCTCAAATCCCCATGGCCATACAACCATACCAACTGAGCATATCGGGGAGTTGTAGCTCCCCAAGGTAGGACTTTTGCAAAACCCGGTGCGCCCGCCAGGAGCGAGTAGGCAGGAAAAGATACTCTGCGCGTGCTCGTACAACACACTGTGCAGGACCCCACCAGCAAGAGGCCCCCTTTACCTTTTTCTACCAGCAGCTGAAGCCGATTCAGGACTGCCCCCATTGATGCAAGGGCCCCCCAAACCGGAAGACAGTCAGGAGGAGTCTCTCCGCCGCGCACGCCTTCAGAGCAACCGACCAGAGATGGAAGCCCACCTGGCTAGCATCGGAGACCCAAACAGGGAACTCTGGGAGACTCCTGCTTTTATCCAGCTGTGAGGTGGCGGCTGGAAAAGGGGGCCCTGGAGGGAGGGGGAAGACTCCCGGACCAAAGCCGGTCCCCGTCAGCTCTTAAAGAGAAAGCGCCCTCCGATCTCCCTGGTTCTTGGGCACATGTGGAGTAGTGGTTGGAGCATGAGATTAGGCCCCGGGGAGACCCAGGCTTGGATCCCTGCGCTGTCTTGGGAAAAAAACCCCGGGGGAGCAAATCACACTCTCTCAGCCTCAGAGGAAGGCAACAACAAACCTCTGAGTAGAATCCTAGAACTGGGAGAGAACTGAAGGGTCGTCCTGTTCAACCTCCTCCTGCCACGGAGGAAGACACGAGCAAAGCGCTCTCAGCAGACGGCCGTCCAGCCTCTCTTTGAAAACCTCCAAAGAAGGAGACTCCATCAGACTACCAGGCGGCAGCAGATTCCACTTTCAAACTGCTCTTGGGCCATTTCCGCAGGAGTCTGTTATAGCGCGACGATTCCACTTTCAACCTCCTATGGAATCCTGGGGTTTGCAGTTTCGGGAGGGGCCGGCTGGCCCCTCCCGAAACTGCAAACCCCAGGATTCCATAGGAGTTTGAAAGTGGAATCATAGCGCTATAACAGACTCCTGCGGAAATGGCCTTACACTCAGGAAGTTCCTCCTAAGGTTTAGATAGAATCTCTTTTCCTGTAGTTTGAAGCCATTGCTCCAAGTCCTAGTCTCTGGAGCAGCAGAAAACAAGCTTGCTCCACCTTCCATATGACATCCCTTTAAATATTTAAACACGGCTACCATGTCACCTCTCAGCCTTCTCTTCTCCAGGCTAAACTTCTCCAGCTCCCTCGGCTGCTCCTCGGAGGGCTTCTTGGTTTCCAGGCCTTGCCAATAAACCCCTGTGATGAGTTACCGTAAGTTGGCGTTGATGTGAAAGCACAGAACAGTGTGTCTTGGTGAGAGCCGGGGTGGTGTAGTGTTTTGAGCGCTGGAATGTGATTCCGGGAGAACAGGATTCCAGTCCCTGCTCAGCCAAACCGAGTCGCACTCTCTCAGCCTCAGGGAAAAGCCATGGCAAGCCTCCTTCGAATAATCAATCTTGCCAACAAAACCCTATAACTGGGTCTCTATAAGGATTGGACTTGATAGGAAGGCACTTCACAAATGGATTTTCTGTTTTTGTTAGGCTGATCCTAAGTAAGGTTAACCGTACTCTAAAGTTAATTCCCACGTGATTTAGGTAGGGTTTAATTCTCCCCACACACCTCCTATCCTGGCCTATCCCAAATGTCTAGAAACTTCTAAGGCAGGGGTAGGAATCATGCAGTCCCCCAGATGCAGTTGGACTGTATCTCCCAGCATTCCCCAGCCTTGGGATTTCCTGGCAAGGGCTGCTGGGTCTTGCAAGTCCAGCAATCTTCCCTGCACCTGTCCTAAGGGAACTTCATTAGTAATAAGCAAAGATTAATTTGAATGGGCGTCATGTTGCCCTCCAGATGTTTTGGACTGCAACTCCCATCATTCTTTACCATGCTGGGAGCTGCAGTCCAACGACCTCTGGAACGATTAATGATTTTTACACCCACGCCCAGGTTCTCAGGGGTGGTCTGGAGACCCTCATGGCTAATTTTGACTCCAGGCCGGGAGGCAGAAGATTAAAAGGGAAGGCTTCCTAGAGCCAGAATGATCTTTTCCAACCCAGCAGCGTCCAGACGTGTTGACGTGCTGACTAGTTGCGACAGTCACTCGGCTAACTCGTTCCGCACTTTGGAGTCAGTTTCTGACCAACTGACACAACTGGTCAGCGTGTCTACTCGAGGAGGCTCTTCTACATATACAGACTGCTGGGGAAAGTTGCTTTTCTTTCGACGGGGACTCCTGGAAGTTCACCGGCTAACGCAACCAGAGGCCCCGCTGGCTGGGGATTCTGAGAACGACAGTCCAAAGAGTAGCCTTCCCCAACCTGCGTGGCAAGGTAGGCCAGCCAGGTCATGAGCTCAGATCATGGCCATTTCCGCGCCGGCCTGTTATAGCGCTATTATTCCACTTTCAACATCCTATGGAATCCTAGGGCTTGCAGTTTAGGCAGGGGCCTCAAAGGATTCCCCAGGATTCAATAGGATGTTGAAAGTGGAATAATAGCACTTTAACAGGCTAGTGTGGAAATGGCCATAGAAAGAAGCATTGGGAGAGTTAACCTCTTCCTCGCTCTGCTCCAGTCATTTCCACGTGGCTTAGCCTTGTCAGCCAGATCCTGTGTCTTTAACAGGTGTGTGACAGGCAGAAATCTGACAGGTGAAGCTCCCTTCACTACTGATAATATGCACACCAGGAAAAAGCTTTACCTGTTAAATGTCTGTCTGGAATGCAGGTGTTAAAGTGCCGGCAGCAACCATGCAACGTGGAGTGGATGACTCTTTGGCTCTCTAGACATGGATGAATTACTACTTCCATCATCCTTGCTTCCTGGAGCTGATGGGAACTGAAGTTCAAAATCTGGTGAAGCACATCGAACTCAGGCCCTCAACAACGGTTTCTAGACCCCATCTATCAATTCAAAGGTGACGTTGCTGGTCAGTAACTCCACACCCTCCAACATAATGGGTGCAGTGAGGGAACAAACAATGAGGAATCATGCACAAAAATACTATTTTAAGGAAAGAACCACTAGAATTTAGGTACTGAGACAAGGAGGAGCAAAAGCACACACTCTCCTCTCCCCACCGTTGAGTTAATTGAATATAAACTAGTTCCGCACTCCAACATTGGTTTGTGGGAATGGAAGGAAGCTGAGGACAAAGGAGGAAGAAGAAAGAGAAACTGGGACATTTTAAAAGCAGCTGAGCAGTTGGAACGGTAGAAAAGAAACTCGGGTGATATCTGCCAAACCAGGACAGTTGGAGGGTATACGTTCCACATTCTACAATTATAGCACTATGACTCCACTTCAACTGCTATAACACCTGTGGAATTTGGGGACTGGCAGGATAGGGAGAGATATTTAGAATTCTCTGCCAGAGAGCTCTAGCGCCCCCCAAACTACAAACCCCAGAATTCCAGCGAATGCTGCCACGTTAGTTCAAGTGCAATCACGGCGTATTCGTGTGCAGTGTGGAAGGGCCTCGGGCGTCTCCGAGAACACATTTTGGGCACTTCCACTCTGCACCGTTACAGCGCTATTATTCCACTTCCAATATCCTGTGGAATTCTGGGGTTTATCGTTTTCTGAGGCCAAAGAGCTCTCTGGCCGAGAATCCTAAAGGCCCCTCCCTAGACTCCAAACCCCAGGATTCCATAGGAGGCTGAAAGTGGAATAATAGCACTACAGTGTAGTGCGGAAGTGGTCTTTGTAATTGCCGTCTTCTTCTACCACAGCACAACCACAGCTTTGCTGCCAGCACGGGCAAGAATGCAACACATTCCGGGAAGCGGAAAATTATGTCAGTGCGGGTTGCCTTCTTCCCTGGCGGCTGGGCTGGAAGGTTTGCGCGCAGAGAGAGAAAGAGGGAGACGGAGAGAGAGAGAGGAGGCCAACGTCACTCTGCAGCAAGACGACGGAGAGCGGAACTGACGGGGCAGAACCGGAGGAGAGCCTGGGAGAGAGGCAGCGACAGAGTGAGCCTTGGCGATGCCGCCCTTGCAAAGAGGAGATGTGGTCCGGCGGGGAGGCAGCCCTCCTGCCCCGTGGCATTTTTCTTGTGCGAGCGTGGCGGTGTCTTCCAAAGGAGGGGCTCTTCGCAGAGCTCCAACTGGTTCTGACTTCTTGGTTTCTGGAGTGCGCGCGCGCGCCTGAGAACCCGGGGCGCATCCGTCGAAGCATTTTGTGAAGGACTGGAAACGGTTCATGGATTTTTTTGGAGCAATAAGAGATCTAATGATGTCCTATTCTGTGGTTATGATTATTAATCATTCTAGTAAGTGGAACGTAGAGCCCTAATGGTAGAATAAGACATGGGATGTTAGTCAATTTTTTTTTATTACAGTTGGTAGTGGAGGGTTAAGAGTTCTCTTGCCTTTTAGTGTGGTTAGGATGTGTGCAGTGTAAGAGATGTGTCTTTTTGTAATGGATTGTGTTATCATGTTCTGGTCTCAGGTTAGTTCAACTCAGGCCATTTCCGCACTAGCCTATTATAGCGTTATTATTCCACTTTCAACCTCCTGTGGAATCCTGGGGTTTGCAGTTTAGGGAGGGGCCTTTGAGTTCATCTAAAAGCCTTCGAGGCCCCTCCCTAAACTGCAAACCCCAGGATTCCATAGGAGGCTGAAAGTGGAATAATAGCGCTATAACCATCTAGTGTGGAAATGGCCTCAGTTTAGTTTTTGTTGTAGTATTATATGTGTATCTTTAGGTATAGTTGCTTCTTTTTCTCTTGTTCTCCCCCCCCCCTTTTATGTAGTTGCAGATTGCTTTGGCCCTTTCCGCACCTTACCTTGTTCCCGTGCTGGGGTGCGGGGATCACGCAAGCAGCCTCCGGCGAGAGGCTCTCGCGTCCGGGGTCCTTCGGCTCCGCCCGAGCTGCCTGCTCACGCGAGAGCCCCGCCTCGTCCTTCCGCAGCGCAGCGCAGCCTGGGAGTTTCCCAGGCTGCCCTGGGGTAGGAAGCGCGACCGGCGTGGCTCCGGAGGCTCCGCACACCAGGTGAGTGCACGTGAGGCCTGGGAGCAATGTGCAATCACGCACCATTTTCGGCTTCTAGCCGAAAATGGAACGGCGCACAATTGGCGCCTGCCGGTCCCTGGAGCATCGCGCGATTGTGAGTGCATCGTACAGATCGCTCTTCACAATCGCACCCTTTCACACGGAAAATGCCGTGCGGAAAGGGCCTTTGTTTGTATCTCCTACTAAAATTAAAAAATAGTAACTCTAGGGGGGGAATGGAAGAGGCGAGAAATTATTTGTATTCCTGGGATTCTCAGAGTGGTTTGAAACAGGACAGTGGAGGAGATTGGGAGGCAAAATCCACAAATTTGCCACTTCTGGAGATTTCCAGGAGCTGGAATTTATTCTTAAGCATTGTTTTGAATTTAAAGTCTGGAATTACCGGGGAGCGCGCACGCTGGGGTCAAAAAGGCTGGGACCACGTGTGTCCTTCGGCCACACTTTCCCCAACCCGGTCGTGGACTGTTCTTTGTGCTGCCGGTCTCCTCACTGGACTCCTTTATTCCCTTCCGCGCTTTCTCATTCTCCGAGGGAAGAGAGAGTCCCCATTATGGATTGTTCCAAACAACAAAGGGTCCTCTGGTACCTTAAAGGCCAACCCTTCATGGACGGCACGTAAGCCTTTTTTGGACCAGCATCCACGTGAGATGCGTGGAGGGAGACAGAGACAGAATGTGTGAACGTGTGCCTGACAACACACTGGATTCAAAAGACAAAGACACAGCAAATTCCTTTCCAGAGAAGTAGCCATGTTTGGCCATTTCCGCACTAGCCTGTTATAGTGCTATTATTCCACTTTCAACATCCTATGGAGTCCTGGGGTTTGCAGTTTCGGGAGGGGCCGGCCGGTCTAGTGCAGTCTAGTGCAGAAATAGCCTTAGACGCAGAGACTGAGCTCTTTGCTTTTTTGCTTTATCAACACTTTGGCATGCTTTCTCAAGGCCCTTTCACGCTATAAAATTACAGGCGTACTTCAGTTACCAAAGCCTCTAGGGGTTAAAAAAAAGCCTCTTTTTATAAAGTCCTTTTGTGCCTGCCCATCCGTTCCTTCTTCTTGTTCTCTCTCTAGCTGGAAGCTTTTTTGGCAGCATCGCCACTGGGAAGATGGTGAAAGAGGTCTGGAGAAATACAAACCTTCGGTGGCAAGCAAGTGACAAAGCAACTTTCCCGAAAAGTTGCCGAGACGACCGCATATTGGATGGGTACAGATTTCCTACAAATTTAGGCCTACGTATCAATGATTGGCGATAGACACAAACGTCACATCACCCCACCAGCACAAGCACTTTCTCAGACCTTCCATTATTTACCTATCTTTCATCCTGGGAGCTGCCACCAATTCTTTTCTCGTTATCTACGTTCCCGTAACGCTTTCACATTACTTTCACGGCGGCGTATCCAGGTTCAGCGGCGCCTGGGCAAGCATGGACGTCGTGCCCCTCGGTGCTGCTTCTCCCACCGCAGCTGCCCCAGGCCAAAGAAGACCCCAGCAGGGGCGGCAGCGCCAGGCCAGGCCCAAATGGGGGGGCGGCGGCTTTTTTGCGCCCCCCGGCATTGCCGCCCAGGGCACACGCCCCGGTTGCCCCCCCCGAGACACCTCTGCTCTTGCAGCGTAGAAAGGAGGAGTCCAGGGGGGAGGAACTCCGCAGCGCCTTTAAAACTAACTGGTTTTTATTTTAGCACGCACTTTCGTGGATATAAACCCACTTTTTCAGATCCAGGACAGAGTGGTTTCCAGGCCTCAGGACAGAAAGCCTATTTTTTTTTCAGTGTCGAAACACATTCATTCATGATCAATCAGCCGTAATAACACGGACTGACTTCCCCTCGACAAGTTATTAATATAATAGCATCATACATAGAGTATTAAATTAATACATACAAATATATTAAGAAATAATATTTATTAAATATTAAATATTACTTTAAAATTTTAAAAGTTAAATTTAAAAACTTAACTATTAAATATTAAATGAATGAATGAATGAATGAATGAAATACAAAGGATTAAATTGATCCATTACGATTCTAACGCATGTCGAATGTGATTGTTAGTTATTTAATAAACTAACGTAATACCTAATCTTAGTATCTGTAAGTCATCAGTTCTGATTTTAAATATCAACAATCCCACCAATCTGAAAAGCTTGCTGGCATCCGATTGCCCCGCGTGTTGGGACAGAAAGCCAGTTCAGAGAGCCAGGGGGCTGGGCGTGGGGTGGAAGGTCAGGGGGTCCGGGAAAGGCCAAATTCCGACCCTGCCGCCGGGTTGTCGAAGGGCCGCGTAAGGTGGCACGACCGGAAGATCGTCCAAGGGTCGGTCTCCAGACCCCAAAGCCATCCTGCGCTCAGCGCCACGGGACGGATGAGCTGAGCTGAGAAGTTCGCTGGGCGACTGCTCCCCGGCTTAGTCCTCCGTAATGCGGGCGACAGCGATTTCCCCGTTCTGGTTTGACGCTTCTGGCACGTAACGAGCGCGTCGCTATTTTGGGGGTCCGACAGGCCAACCTCCGGGCTACGCTCCCGTTCAGCTGGCACCACCACCCGGAGAGGGTGCGCCTTTGAGTCGCTTCTGACCTACGGCCACCCTAAGGCAAACCCGTCACAGGGTTTTCGGGGGCTGAGAGCGTGCGAGTGACCCAGGGTCACCCGGTGGGTTTCCACGGCCGAGCGGGGAATCGAACTGTGGTCTTCACGGTCGTAGTCAAACCACCACAAACCACGTGGTGTAGCTCAAACGACTGTTGACTCTCTGGAGATGGGGCCTTTCTGCACGACACTGTTATATCGCTATTATTCCACTTTCAACATTCTCTGGAATTCTGGGGTTTGTAGTTCACTGAGGCCCAAGAACTCTGTGGCTGAGAATTCTAAATGCCTCTCCCTAAACTACAAATCCCAGGATTCCATAGGATGTTGAAAGTGGAATAATGGTACTGTAATGGTGTAGTGTGGAAATGGCCGTGGTTATAGGGGGGCATATAATTCCTTTGCTGAAAGGGCTCCCCTGGGCATATAATTCAAAGCCCCTGTAAAGCCCCGGATGGCTCGGATCCAGACCTGCCCAAACAGGTTACTGTTGAGAACTACAACTCCCAGGCTCCCTCAGCAATCATTCCCATTAGCGTCGTTGGCCGGCGGGTCCTGGGAGTTCTAGTTCTCAAAGGCACTTCTCCCCAAGCTCCGTACAGGACCCAATGCCCCGCCCTTTCCTACGGCGCTCAACCAAACGCTTCGGAGAAATCCGCAAGAAGGACACGAGCGGAGCCACCCTGGCACATCGTCACGATCGGTGTTTAGAGGTGTGCTGCCTCTGAGCATGGAGATCCCAAAGAGCCGTCTCCGCTTTCAGAAAGCTGTTAGCGCCCCCCCCCGCCTCCATGAAAGTGTCTGATCCCCCGTCCAAAGCCATCGGAGCCAGCAACCCCGCACCGCAGCTGGAAGCAGAGAGCTCCATCGGCTAATTACGCATCGTGCGAAGACGCTGGTCACAAGCTTTCATCTGCTCCGAATCTATTTTCCTTCGGTACAATTGGCTGACCCCCAAATTCTAATGCTCTGAGAGATGGGAAAATGTTTGTCTCCCTCTCCTCTACGCTCCGCGTCGCCGTTTTATAAACTTCAGCCCTGTCTCTCTGCTCAGTAGCCTTCTCCTTCCAGATGTGTCAGGACTCATAACTCCCATCATCCTCAGCTAGCACAGCCAATGTATGGGGATTATGGTTTGCCTTAGGGTCACCGTAAGTTAGAAGTGGCTTGAGGGAACTCAGCGAGAACAACATCGCTTGTCCCTCTTCTCTTCTCTTCTTCGGGCCAAACATCCCCAGCTCCCCCGGCCAACCTCTCAGAAGGCTTGGTTTCCACACTTTTGACCACCTCGGCCCTCTTTCCTTGGAGACGCTCCAGCTTCTCAATCTCCTCCTCGACCTGTGACGCTCAGAACAGGACACAGGTTTCCAGGCGAGGTCTAACGAAAGCAGAACGGAGGACCTCCCTTGGTCTGGACACCGTGGATCTGCAGCCGAGAATCGCCTTGGCTTTTTCCCTGTCGCATCCCACCCTTGACTTATGTGCGGCCTGTGGTTGGGTAAGACCCCAGACCCTTTCCGCACATGCTGTTGTCAAGCCAGGTGTCACCCATCCTGTGTTTGTCCTGGGAAAACGGAATGCCTCACATTTATGTCTGCTGATGCTCAGTTTGTTAGCTTCTCCACTCTAAGGAAGCAAACGCTGGGAAGTGCCTCACTGAATCTGACCAAAATAGGGGAGAAACAAGAGCCAGCGTGGGGTTCCGGTTGGACTACAGCTCCGGACACCAGGCTTCAGTTCTCTGCTTGGCCGTGGAAACCCACTCGCTGGATGATCTCGGGCGTGTCACATACTCTCAGCCCCCAGAAAACACTGTGATAGGTTTGCCTTAGGGTCACTATAAATTGGAAAAACAACTTGAAGGCACACAACAATGGCCATTCCTACACTACACTGTTTATAGTGCTATTCTTCCATTTTCAACCTCCTATGGAACCCTGGGATTTGTAGTTTAGGGAGGGGCCTTTAGAGTTCTCACCCAGAGAGTTCTTTGGCCTCGGGAAACTACAAATCCCAGAATTCCACAGGAGGCTGAAAGTGGAATAATAGCACAATAACAGTGTAGGGTAGAAATGGCGAACGTCTCCAAGTGCTCACTGGATGGATTTTATTTTAGAACAGGCCCCATTTATTTTGTTCTAAAATTAAAACTATTCACTGAGCACTTGGAGGCCTATCTGCCAACTGCCAATCTGCCAACTAACTTTTCCAAGATCTGGATTAAACAGGGTCAGCTGCTAATGTCCGAAGGTGAGACTGCGGCGGGAAGCCGAAATGTGACAACCCTGGCAGGCCAGGAGTCAAAAGCCCCAGTATTTCCGTTTCCTCAATCCCCCGCCTTCCTCCTCCTCAACAACAACTTATTCCGTTATTCTCACCAGACCATACAAATGCACAAAGTTCAGCTGTAACTAGTTCTCATGAACGCGCAGGGTTAGCAAGTATGTCCAGATGCTGTCGATGGGATGCCGGCAACCTTCCCCATTGCTGTTCAAGTCTCCTAGCTGTTCGCCCAGTGGCATCTGGCGGTTCCCACATCAGTGGAGGGGATCGACCTACTCTGGGTTTTAGTCTGAACTTTAAAGGAGGTGCCCAAGGTGCAGAACCCTGTTCCCAAAATAGGTTTGCTACCATGAACAGCTCTTTTGAAGTCACTCCCCACCCTCCCGTGTCTTCCAGACAGCCTTGCTGTTCTGCAATAAACCATTTTGCAAAGTGCAGACGCTGTTACGAAAGAGGCGTTTGCTCTGTCTGCTTTTTTTTGCTGGCCGAGGCAGGAATCCCGCTGAGGACGAGCAGGAAGGAAGCACTGAGAGGGTGATGGATCTGAAGTCCAGCTGGGATTTCTGGGTGGGAAGGAAGGTGTCTATTATGGGGTGGAGGAAGCATGGAAGCTACCTGACTGGGTATTCCTTCCTTCCTTCCTTCCCTTTTCTTTCTTTCTTTCTTGCCTGCCCTTCAGGTCACGGAAAAGAACTGCTCACCCACCTAAGCTGCCAAGAGGAGCTTGGCGAGATGAAGGCCTCTTTCTCTGATCCTTTCTAATCACGGCTGGGATTTTCCAGCCCCCAAAGACAATTAACCGGGGGTCACACCATCACTGAAGAGCCAATATGGTGTGGCGTTTTGGGGGTTGCGCTACAGGAGACCAGGGTTCGATTCCCTACCACGGAAACTCACGGGGTGACCACAGGCACATCACACACTCTCAGCCCCAGAAAACCCCATGACTTTAGGGTCTCCGTAGGTCAGAAATGACACAAAAACAACCACACACCATCAAATTGGGCTGGAGGAAGACCTGAGATGGAGGCAAGCTTTCTCTTGCACGATGTGGCTAGGTTTCCATGTCTGACTCTGAATCTCAGGGCCCGGAGCCTCTTTTACAGTCCCCGGAGAAGAGGGAGGAATCTCAGGGCAAGAGCGCAGTCTTGGAAAATGTGCCTGTTCGGGTTGCTAGATCCAAGCGCTTGGCCCCGAGTCTCCAGTTTTCGGGAGTCGTCTCCACCTGGGAGACAAAGACACAAATTCTCGAGTTTTGCTGGCCTCAGTTCGAGGCAGGAGGAAAGGGCTGTGTGAAAATTTCCAACTCATTGCTTGCGGCAATTTGGGAGGCTTCGTCGATTGGTTGCCATGAGTCTCTGGAGGAAAGGAGATCTATTTATTTACTGAGCTAGATTCTTATTTTGCCAGTCATTGTTGTGCCAGGGCTCACCCTCCACTCTCCTCTGTTTCTGGCTAGACACGATATCAAGGCCGTTTCCGCACGAGACTGTTATAGCGCTATGATTCCACTTTCAACATCCTGTGGAATCCTGGGGTTTGCAGTTTAGGGAGGGGCCGGCCGGCCCCTCCCTAAACTGCAAACCCCAGGATTCCACAGGATGTTGAAAGTGGAATCATAGCGCTATAACAGTCTCGTGCGGAGATGGTCCAAATGTTCCTTATCACATCGGTCTAAATAAGGAAGAAGGAATAACCCTCTCATTTCACCTTCATTTGGAAACAGCCTCTTTAACATTTCTGTCTTCATTGCCAAACAGGAAAATGGATTCTCTCTATATACACGTATACGTGTGTGCATATTTCAACGAGAAACTGTGAGCAACTGTGGTTAGTGCTTAAAACATAATATGTAATAGCCTCATCAAGGGCCATTTTTCTGGTCTCAGGTTTCGGCCAGAAACCTCAGGACCTGACATGATCTTGAACTGGCCACCATACTGCGTGCGTGCATAGAAACGCTCCTAATCTGTAAGACTTTTTAATGTAACAGCCATACTCTGTGCAACTTAGTGCACTCACTGTGATATTGCAAAGGGCCATCCGGAAGTCTTGGGCTTTGGCCTTTCTGGGCCAGGAATAGCCCTGATTTGGCCGCCTTGCCTATTGTGGCAAGAGAGGGGTCTACTATGCAGGCCAAAGATGCGGGAGGGGGAGAGAACGTTTCTTTTAAGGGCCACGAAAAAGCTTCTTTGGAGATGCGTCCTTTAATTTGATCAAGCCAGCTAACAGTTGTGAAAGGACCGCTGTCGTCGTTCCCTCCCGGGGGCGTTTCTCAACTTTACCTCCAGATGCTGCAGCGTATTGTTACAGATGCTGCACTGTGGATGTTTGGGGTCTTCGTCCCGCTGGGAGGAGAACCTCAAGCCTGCCAACCCAGGTCCCTTGTAGATGGAAACATCAGGGATGAAGAGACACGGCAACAACACTTGAAGACACACAACAACAGCACAGACTCTGTGTGTGTGTGTGTGTGTGTGTCTGTGTGTCTGTGTGTCTGTGCGAGAGAGAGAGAAAGAGAGATCCCTATCCCACACATTTTCTCCCCCTGGATGACATTTAAACTGATCTTCTGGGTGTGTCTGTATTAAACAGTTACAGCAGTTTGGTACCACTTGCATGATTGAGGTTTCGTCTTAAAGAATCCTGGGATATGTAGTTTGGTGGCAGACTTGGAATTCTCTGCTCTGGTTGACTACAGAGGACTTTGAGTATCTCTCCAGGCTACAAATCCCAGAATTATGTTTTTTTTTTTAATTTTTCTATACCTCCCAGTATACAAGAGCCAGTGTAGCGTCGCGGTTGTTGTTGTGCCTTCAAGTAGTTCTGGCTTCTGGTGACCCTAGGATGTACCTATCATGGGTTGTCGTGGCAGTATTTGTTCACAGGGGGTGGGCCTTTGTCTCCCTCTGAAGCTGAGAGAGCGTGACTTGCCCAAAGTCACCCAGTGGGTTTCCGTGGCCGGGTGGGCATTCGAACCCCGGAGCGCAGCGCTAGAACCGCTACACGACGCTGGCTCCCGGCTGCGGTCGACGCGTAACACGTCGTACTTCACGACGCCACCCGGGGGTCTCCCTGGGTCTCAGGTTCTGGCCCGGGATGGTCCGGAACTGGTCCCCTTTAACCCTGGCTTTGGTCGACCTGTGCAAAATGGCGTGTTTCAAAGGAGCCGAGGCCTCCGCCTTCCCTGCATTTCACGCCTGTGCCAAGAAGCAGCTGCTGAATAATGAATGTGAGATCGTCTCCAAGCAGAGAAGCAAAGCGGTCTCGCTGCGCCACGCACACCCAGGCTTCTCTGCAAAGCCGCCAGCCGCCAAGCAGAGGGAGGCCGAACCTGTGACTCCCGCCGGTCCAGCTAAGGGACAGACCAGAAGGAGTCACGGTGGGGAAGGGAGCGCTCGCCTCTTGCAGCCGGCTCAAGGCCCCTTTCCAAAACGTTCAGGTTGCCTAAAACAAAAACGCAAAAGCTTTCTGGCAAAGCGGTGTTCCGTCTCATTCAGACTTCAGTCTGGAGCTCACTAGCTAGGGAGCAGAGCTCGGAAAGGTTACTGTCACTGCCAGCATCCCCCATCGACCCAGGCCGGCGAGCATGCCGGCTCAGGAATTCTGGGAGCTGTGATCCAAAAATGTAACTTCTTCAAGGTCTTTTAGACAGCAGACTTTACTGAGCTCAATGGAACTCACTTCTGAGTAAGCATGCGTATATCAGTAAGCATGTGTTTACATTAGACAACTGCACCAGCTGAATCCCAACTGTGACAGATCCATCCTACTGAGTCCTGGGATCTGTAGTTTTGCGAGGGACGTGGGATTCTCTTCTAGAGGGTTCCAGTAGCACGGCGATTCAGGGGAAAGGGACAGTGTGCTCTAACAGGGAATTGCAAGAACCCAACAAGCTACAGATCCTCTCGGATTCTGTAGAACAGAGCTGTAACAGTTAAAGTGTTATCGAACTGCGATGACAGAAGTCCACACCGTGAAGGATTCCAGGATTCTGATGAATGAGAGCGCAGTCTTCGTTCCCTGTCCTCCACAGCCATCAGTGGCCAGTGAAGGAGAAGGAGGCGGTGGCCATTTCTGCACTACACTGTTATAGTGCTATTATTCCATTTGCTTTTTCTTTCCTTTTTTTAATCATAATTTTTATACAAAACATAAATTCTTTAAAACAATTTTTTTCAATCAGTATTTACACATGTAGATTTACTGTATTTTCTTTATCTTCCGGCGTTGCCACCTAAAATCTTAGTATTTTCTTAGATATTATCATTTGTCAACGTACTTCTACAATTGTCTTTAAATATCATTTGCTCCAGAGCCTTAACTTCTAAGTAATCCTTTTAACAACTTTAATGTATATTTTCGTAAAACCCCTCAAATGTAATAATGCATTTTCCCCCTATGATCACATTCTAAAAAAGTCCATTATATGTTTGTTATACGTATCAATTTTTCAATCATTGTACTGGAGGTAATTGTCTATTGGAGCCCATTCGCTTTTTATATTTTCTTCCGTTTGATTTCTTAATTTTTGTGATAGGACATCTGCTGCTTTCTATGTTTTTATGTATATCTTTCCAATATTTTCGTGCCTTTGGGCAGGTCCACCACATGTGATATGTTGTTCCATTCTGTGCGCCACACTTCCAACATTTACTTGTTCCAACCTTGCATATTCTTTGAAGTTTTTCTGGGGTCATATACCAGCTATGGAATATTTTAAAGGAGGTTTCTTCCAGGTTTTGAGCTATTGTAAATTTCATGGTCCTTTTCCAATTAGTTTCCCATTGGTCCAACTGTATTGGGTGCCCAATATTCTGAGCCCACTTTATCATCGCTTCTTTAACGGCTTCTTTGTCTTTTTCATAAAACAATAAGGTCTTGTATAACTTTGCCGTTAAGTGTGGTGGATTTTCCAATAAGAGTTTAATTATTGGGTTTATTTCTTTAACTGTTTCAAATACTTGTATTTTCAAATCCATCTGGAATCTCTCATGTCAACAGGGGAACCAATTCAACTCAATTCCTTCTTTCTTACAATCTTCTCTACTTTTAATACTTGAGCCATTTCCGCACTAGACTTTTATAGCGCTATGATTCCACTTGAAACATCCTATGGAATCCTGGGGTTTGCAGTTTCGGGAGGGGCCAGCTGCAACAGAATCCTGGAATTTGCATTTTAAGGAGGGACTTTAGAATTCTCACCCAGAGAGCTCTTTGGCCTCAGTAAACTACAAATCCCAGAATTCCACAGGATATTGAAAGAGGAATAATAGCACTATAACAAGGTAGGGTGGAAATGGCCAATGTTTCAGAACTTCCCTTCCTTCTCAATAGCTATGGATGTTTCTGCCCCAGTTGCACACAGGGATGGTGTATTCTTTACTGGAAGCATAGCAGATTATTTGATCTGGCACAGAAATGGGAATTGTGCAGCCCTCCAGATTTTTTTTTTTTTTTGGTTGTACTATAACTCCCAGCATTTGTTCTCATTGACTATGCTTGCTAGGGTTGATGGGAGTTGCAGTTCAACATCATCTGGAGGGCTGCAAAAGTTCTCATCCCTCGGTAGGACCGGTCCTTTCAACCCTGGCTTGCTCATGATCTCGCAACCCAGAATTATGGGAGAGGAGCTGAGGTCTTGGGAAAAGTTACTTTATTGGAGTAACCAACGTCAGAATTCCCAAGCCGGGAGGCGTACTTCCCATGCTGGTTGGAGGATTCTGGGGATTCTAGTTTTTCCATGCTCTGATAGAAGGTTAGGGATGGAGTCCATTTGTGGTTGTCAACTGCTCTCAAGGTGACTTTGATTTATGGCATCCCTATTAAGGAGGCCGTTTCTGCACTAGCCTGTTATAGTGCGATGATTCCACTTTCAACATCCTCTGGAATGTTGAAGCTCTGTGAGGAGCAGCTGTGAGGAGCTGGAGATGTTTGAACTGGAGAGGAGAAGATTAAGAAGTGGCATGATTAGCCCTGTTTAAATATTTGAAGGGATGTCATATGGAGGATGGAGCAAGCCTGTCTTCCGCTGCTCCAGAGACCTGTACACAGAGCAATGTCTTCAAGCTACAGGGAAAGAAATCCCACCTAAACATTAGGAAGAACTTCCTGATGGTGAGAGCAGCTTGACAGGGGAATCTGCCGCTGGCTTGGAGTGTGGAAGAGTCTCCTCCTTCTTTGGAGGTCCTAAGCAGAGGCTGGATGGCCATCTGTCAAAGGGAGGGCTCTGACTGTGTCTCCCTGCGTGGCAGGAGGGGGTTGGACTGGATGGCCCTTGGGGTCTCTTCCAACTCGAGGATTCTGTGATCTCCCTCTTTCTTTCACCAAAAGAATGATCTGGAAGACTTGTCTGGGAAATAGCAAAGTGCAGCCCTCCCTCCAGGTTCGCTAGGGTTAGGGGCACAAGACCCCCGTGAAAGTGGAAAAACCGTGAATAACTCCAGGCTCCCCCAAACCATATTTAACACAGAAAAAAAAGTATGATCGCCATATTCAGCCCAGCATGGATTCCTTTGAGGTACCAGGGTTCCTTCTCAAGGCAGACTTGCGGAGTTGGTGGGGCTTTCTGCCACCTCCACTGCTGCGTTACACCATTTTAAAGAGGGACTTGCAAGCCTTGTTTGCAGTTTCGGTGACCGCTTCCGCACTAGACTGTCACAGCGCTATGATCCCACTTTCAACGTCCCATGGAATCCTGGGGTTTGCAGTTTCGGGAAGGGCCTTTGAGGAGAGGAGAAAGCGGAAGCCTTTGAGGCCCGTCCCTAAACTGCAAGCTCCAGGATTCTATCGGAGGTTGAAAGTGGAATCATAGCGCTATAACAATCTAGTGCGGAAATGGCCCCAGTCTCACCAGGCTCGCAGTCCCTATTAAAAACGGCCCAGGGAGGCAGCAGAGGGGACAGCAAATGATCCACGAATAATCCAGCCCGCAAAAGTGAAACCCGCAAATGTGGAGGGCTGACCGTAGTATCTCAAAGCTTGACTATTATGCCAAAAGATAAACCTACCGATCGCCCAAAGCTCTGATCTTTAGTTCCAGTTTTGACTGCGCATTCCTGCAAAACAATACAAGCGAGCCTGTTTGGAGAAGGTTTCGAGGGAAGGGGAGGTAGGAGCCGGAAGAGTCGGAAGGGCAGACAGGGCTCTCGAGGGGAGGCTGAGTTTTAAACGCCGGAGGGGAGCTGTGGGTTTTGAGACGCCCTCTCCCTCCTGAAAGGCAGCTAAAGCCTCCCAAAGCCAGGGTGGGTGCTGCCAGCGCCAGGCTGCCCCGTCAGCAGTCTCATGGCGCTGGGGCAGAAAGGAGGAGCTGGGGAACTTGCTGGGGTTGCAGTTCCCGCTGGGAAAAATGCGGCCGCTCCACAAACTGTGTTTGACCTTAAATCCCAAGTCAGATCATGATCGAGGCGGTTCCAATTACAAATAATCAAGTATGCACACAGGCCGCTTCCGCGCTGGCCTGTTACAGTGCTATTATTCCGCTTTCAACATCCTCTCCCTAAACTCAGACCCCAGGATCCCGTCGGATGTTGAAAGACGAATAATAGCACCATAACAGGCTAGCGTGGAAATGGCCACAGAGCAGTATCTCCGGTGGGGCAAACTGGGCGCCAATGCCAGGAGGACACAAAAAAGCCACGCACGTAGGGGTAGGGGTGAGAAAGTAGGGGCATGACTTCCACGCTTGCCCTAGACACCGTTTACGCTAGATGCGCCACTGTATGCACACATCTGAATATGCACACAAAGTCCCAGCATTGCCTGGAATCCCATCATCCCACAAAATCCCAGCATTAACAGTCATCCCTCGGTATCATGCACTTCAAAAATGGGAAGACTCAGGCCATTTCCGTACGAGTCTGTTATAGCGCGATGATTCCACTTTCAACCTCCTATGGAATCCTGGGGTTTGCAGTTTCGGGAGGGGCCAGGCGGCCCCTCCCGAAACTGCAAACCCCAGGATTCCATAGGAGGTTGAAAGTGGAATCATCGCGCTATAACAGACTCGTGCGGAAGTGGCCTCAGAGTTACGCAGTTACTGCAACGTAAGATTGCCGGATCTTAGGGCCTAGCTATGAGTCTCCATTTTTCATGGGCCCTCTCTAGGCAGGAGGAAAGGGTACGAATCCTCCATTTTGATGGAACTTCAGGATGTTCCAACAGAATCCTCCAATTATGATGGAACATGCTCTAGAGAAGAGGGGAAATCGTGTGCAAATCTGCCACTTTGCAAGTCAAACTGAAGACTGCTGCAATTTTGCAAGATGTGATGCTTCCGCTTGCGGTGACTCCCCCAAGGGGTCCAGTTATTTACTTAGACAGCTTTCTCCTTCCCTCCCAGTTGTTGTGGTCCAAGGGATTGCCGCACTATATGTTCTGTATCCCACCTCCCTAACTGAGTGAGACAGAATAATCTCCTCTTTTCCTGTTCCCTTGTAGGCAAGAGTTCTCTCTTAGGCCATTTCCGCCCTAACTGTTCTAGTGCTGTTATTCCACTTTTCAACCTCCTGTGGAATTCTGGGGTTTGTAGTTTACTGAGGTCGAAGAGTTCTCCGGCTGAGAATGGTAAAGGCCTCTCCCTAAACTGCAAACCCCAGGATTCCACAGGAGGTTGGAAGTGGAATAAGAGCACTATCACAGTGTAGGGCAGAAATGGCCTCGATTTCCAAGCAGAAAAATATAGTTTTGTGTGTGTGTGTGTGTGCATTTGAATGACAAGCTGCGGCTATCAGCAACAGTGGTAGGCACCTAGTGTCTCACACTTAATGACATGGCCGGGGGCAATCTCTAGGTCTCGTATTTTGGCTCTGAAAACTCACAGGATGAGACGATCCTGAACCAACAGCCCTACTGCAAAGGGCCATGCTTGACTTCACCTTTTTCACCCTCATTGTTTTTCATAGCATCCTAGAGCTGGAAAAGGCCCCAAGGGGCATCCAGGTGAACCCCATTCTGCCATGAAGGAAGACACATTCGAAGCACTCCCTCCGACAGACGGCCATCCAGCCTCTCTTTAAAACCCCCCAAAGAAGGCGGCTCCACCACACTCCATAGAGGCAGCAGCGTATTCCACTAGCGAACTGCTCTTTCCATCAGGAAGTTCTTCCTAAGGTTTAGGCGGAATCCCTTTTCCTGACGCCATTGCTCCGTGTCCAAGTCTCTGGAGCAGCAGAAAACGGGATAGCCCCATTGCTTTTCGTGTCTTAAGTTGTTTCTGACTTATGGTGAACCTTAGGAGACTCCCTCACAGGTCTGAATCCCCTCTGCTCAGGAACCCACTGGATGTGACATCGGGCACGTGCCACTCTCTCAGTCTCAGAGGGAGGCAAAGGCAAACCTCTTCCGAACAAATCTCGCCAAGAGAATCCTGGGACAGAAGTACCAGAAGTCAGACTTGAAGATGCATAACAACTAAGTTTGTAATCCGAGGTCGATATCTCCCAACTGTTCCAATCTGGCAGGGATGATCTTGCTCAGTCCTCTATCATCTCTTTTTTCAGTGGCCTTTACAACGTCCCAATTTCTCTCTCCTTTTCCTCCCACCTTCCCACTTGGTTCTCAGCTTCCTTCCATGGCTGCAAACTGCGTGCAAAGGGGAAAAGGAGCTTGCACGCAATTAACACATCAAGGAGGAGAGGAGGGGGGGTGTTGCCCTCCCCAGTGGGCTCCAGCAAAAGCAAACTGCTTCAGGCTCTCCTAGCTTGCAGTGTTCTTCCTCATTGACAACTTCGGCCACCTTCACCCCACTCTGATGCTGTCCGGCCACAAACGCCCCACTGCTCACTGGCGAACGGTCAGACGGCAGGGAGGCCTGACTTGTACTTTGAGACCGGCTAATCTGCAGAGCATATGAAGCCGGTGGAGAGTTGTGGTTTCAGGGTTCTCTAAGAAACCAGAGTCCAAATTCTGAGCCCGCCATGGAGTGCTTTAGCTCATAATCCCAGAAACCTCTGCAAAGATCTAAAACTAGCTCAAAATGGGTACCAGAAGTGGCACAACATCGCTGCCAGTACATTTGGGACACTTGGGTATGGCTGGTGGGGGGAATAAGCTGGCCCCCATCCCACAGCTTCCCACATATGTGATCTGTCACTTTTAGCCACAGCTGCAGGAAAGCCCAATTTTCTCCAGTCTAGTGCCGTCTGGATGGGGTAGACTGCAACTCCCATCATGCTCAGCCAGAGCCTGGGCACTAACTTTTAAAAAGTCATAGAATCTTAAGCCATTTCCGCACTAGAGTGTTAACAGCGCTATGATTCCACTTTCAACATCCTATGGAATCCTGGGGTTTGCAGTTTCGGGAGGGGCCGGCCGGCCCCTCCCGAAACTGCAAACCCCAGGATTCCATAGGATGTTGCAAGTGGAATCATAGCGCTATTAACACTCTAGTGCGGAAATGGCCTTAGAGTTGAGAGGGACCACACGGGCCATCTTGTCCAACCCCAACATGCAGGAATATACAGCTAAAGTCCCACTAAAAAATATCTACGCAACGTCTGTTTAAAGACCTTTTCCAAAGTCCATTTCACCATTGGACGGCTCTTCCTATCCGGATAGTTCTCCCAAAGTTTAGCTGGAATCTCTTGCCTCGCAATTTGAATCCCGCTGGCCCTCCCGCTAGTCTCTGGAGCAGGAGGAGACAAACTCGCTCCATCTTCCACGTGACATCCCTTCAGGAATTTAAAGATGGCTATCATAACTCTCAGACTCCTCTTCTCCAAACTAAACTCCCCCAGTTGTTTGTCCTGAGGCTTGGTTCCCAGAACTCGGACAGTCCTGAACGCTCTCGTCTGGACACTTCCCAGCTTGCACGTCTCCTTCTTGAGCTGTGTTGCCCATTTCCATCACTCCACAGACCACTTAAAAAGTCATTCGCCGCTGGTACTCTACTGCAATATTCAGAAAGGTTGCTCAGTGTATTGCCCTGTGTGCACAACAGCCTCTGCTTTTCCACAAAAATTCCTTTTCTTGTAAGAAGGTAGAAAACCCTTACATTCAGAAAGAAAATGACATAAAGCTTGGAAAATTCTTGGCAAGTTGTGTCTAAAATTATTTTTTTAAATGCCTCTGAAAAGCAGCTTTAAAAAGTAACAGAGAGCTATTGCTTAAGAGAGCCATAAATTAACTTAATTCCTGCTTATTTTGTTACATTTGAGCTGTTAACTGTTACACCTTCCTTCTCCTTGCGTAAGTTGATGTAGGCAATATTATTGTTGCCGTCATTGTAATTCTTGTTATTATATCATCCCATCTTTCCTCCAGTTGGGAACTCAAGGTTTATGTTGACCATGGTTTGTTTCTCAACTTGTTTTTCCTGAATAGTTCCACAGACAACCAAGCAGGCTATTGTTTCTTTTCCCCTTTTCTAATTTACGCTTAATTCCTGTATGTTTCATCAGCCCCTGTTTTATGTTAGTCATCCAGGAAACAAGCCAAAGGCAAGCCATGAGCTCATATGTAAGAAGAAGGAATCATGGTCAAAACAAGCCAGAGTTCATCGGTCAAGAGCAACCTATATGATTCCTAACAGAGGTTTGCAGCTCACTAACAAACCATGCTTTGTTTATCAGGGACAGGTCTGGACACAACAGCAACAGAATTCAGCAAAACCCCAACTGATCTAGGCCATTTCTGTACCCCATCTTGATCCCGCAACGTCCCGGTGTCCTCGCGGCAGTGCCATTGCCGGGATGGGATTGGGACCCCAATGCGCCCCTCCACACCCGGCCAGCTGCTGGAAGTTGGGTAGCACTAGGGACACGCTCCTTCTGTCCAGCGCCGTATTCCAGAAGGAAGTGCTTGATGGCGCTTCAGCCTTTCCTGCACGGCCGACAGCGATGGGATTGTCGTGGGAAAAGGGGGTCATTACTGGAGTTTTTCGGGTAACGGGATATGGTGCAACGGCAGCGGCTGGGAGTGCAACAGGAGCAGGACTGCAACGACATCGTGCAATGGCACGCATCCTGGACCAGCAGCAAGGCCTTGGCATGCTGGGATGGCAACGTTGCACAGTAAGGGCCTTGGTCTCACATGCCGGTGCGTTGCACCCTGCTGGTTCCATTATGCGTATCCTGAGATGCGGCAGACAGAGGTCCGTAATCATCCCGCATTCTGAGGGACGTTTTGTTACTCCTGCAATCGCTGACACAGTTACGGAGCAACAGCTTGGCCTCCTTGGGCTGATTCACACCCCCGTGTGCACCAGTTTGATCTCTCATCATCCAAGGACTGGCAGCCTCGTGCAAAGCGAACGGCTGAACCTGAAAAGCGTTTCATTTCAGGTTCCGTCAAGTGCTGTGAAAGCCCCATTTGTGGTGTCTGAGCTGTGACAGCCGTTTCACACATGCAGATCACCCACATGGCACCGAGGCCTCTGACACCGATTGGCCGGCTGTCGTAAAATGGCACAGGGTAGCCACAAAGATCCCAGACATTCCAGCCACTCAAGGAATAGAGCCCCTAGCTTCTGCAAGGGAAGGGAGAGCAGTCAATTCGGCCGGGATTAAAATCTCACGCGGGGCCACAGAGGGAGGACTCGCTTTGTGCAACAGATCAGGGATGGGGACGTATTGTACGGGCCCTCCAGATGTTGTTGGAATCCAACCCCCATCAGTCCCAGGGAGCATGGCCAATGAGCCTTTCCGCACTACACAACTGCTGCACTTTAATTCAACTACCGTGGCTGCCATCTATGGAATCCTGGGGTTTGCAGTCTTGGGAGGTACTGGACCTCTCCGGCTGAGAATTCCAAATATCCCTCCCTAAACTGCAAATCCCAGGATTCCATAGAACAGAATGGTGGCAGTTAAAGTGGAATCATAGTGCAATAGGTGTGTAGTGCAGAAAGGCCCAATGTCTAGGGACAACAGGCACTTCAGTCCCACAGTAGCTAGAGAGTTTCAATTTCCCAGAGGGCCACAGGTTCCTGATCCCTGTTTTTAAGGCCTGTTTGGGTTGCCATATATTGAGGAGGGAGGGTGTTCCTGCCCTATGAACCGGCCCACCTAATGGTTAATCCCCAATAAAGTAGATTCATTGAACCATACGCTGAATAGTGAGTCCGCCCATATCAGTCTGCCTTCCATATCTGCAGATTCTGTACCTCTGGATTCAACCAATTTTGAAAATATTTTTAAAAATCCAAAAAGCAAGCTTTGATTTTGCCATTTTATATAAGGGACACAATTTTATTACACCCTTGCACATAATGAGATTTGAGCATCCATGAATTTTGGTACCGAAACCTAGCAAGATACAGAGGGCCCACTGCCTATAAATCCCCTTGATTCCCTAGATCAATTCCGGCTGAGACGAATGGTGAAACTGACGGGTTTATAGGGCCTTTCCGCACTGCACTGTTACAGTGCTGTTATTCCACTTTCAACCTCCTGGGGAATTCTGAGGTTTGCAGTCTCCTGAGGCCAAAGAGCTTTCTGGCTGAGAATCCTAAATGCCCCTCCCTAAACTACAAACCCCAGGATTCTAATGGGAGGTTGGAAGCGGAATAATAATCGCACTATAAAACAGGGTAACGCGGAAAGGCCCACGTAGTTACGGCGTGACAGAGGGATTCAGCGGCCAGGTGTGGTAGAACAAGAGCTCGGACGTGTGTGACTTTTGGACTACAACTCCCAGAATCCCCCAGCAGACATGGTGCAATCTGGACATTGCAGTCCAAACAGGGAAGATTTACACAATCTGGCCGGCGCACACCCTCCACTCCCCTCTCGCCAAACGGCTCGTCCAGACCTAAGGCGCTGAGTCAGGGCTACCCAGTTCTGGCTCCGTAGCCCAGCCTCGTGGGAGGAGATCCAAATCCCTTCGAAGCCCAGCTCTGGCCGTATCCTCTCGCTCCTTCTCTCTCTCCCTTAACCTTTAAGAAGATTAGCCTCCTTTTTCTCGGAGGTTTGAATCTCCAGATTTGTCCCCTCCAGCCGTCCGCTCGAGCCGTCTTTAAAAAGCACCCCAAGCCTTCTCAGGTCTAGATGGACGTCTGTCCTTTGTTCCTCTTTCGTTCGCTTTGTCCAAGTGCACCTCAGGCCTCCCCTTGCTCCCTTTCGTCCCAGTTTCCCCTCAATCTCACCTCGGATCGGTCCCCCTTTCACAGGGTGGGCAACCGGGTGGGGGCCGGGGACCACTTTGCACCCCATCAGCTCCTCTCACAGGCCACGCTCCCTCACAGCGAGCCCAAATATCTCCATTAGCCCCTACAGCCCCTCTCAAAATGGCGGCCAGAAATTCACCATTTTGAGAGAGACTGCGGAGAACTCCACAGGAAGTTTCTGTCGCCATTTCGAGAGGGAAATGGAGGTATCTGGATATAGCGTAGGGTTCTGGAACACTTGTTTGAATATTTTCATGTGTTTTCACACGTTTAGGGGGCTTTCTGCGTGGCCTTGGGGCAAAAATTGCCTAAAATTTGCACTAAGTGCTTGAGGAGAAATTAGGGGGCCAGCGGGAGGGCTTTAGGAGCCATAAAAGTGGGATTCAGAGGCCATATGTACCCACATACTGCACTTTGCCCACTCCTGCCCTGATTATTAAAAAAATTCCCAATCTGGTACCCTCCTGATGCACTGGACCACAACTCCCATCATCCCCTGTTGGTCTGGTTGCTGCAGCTCAACACATCTGAAGGGTGCTGACTGAGGTCATTTCCGCACTACGCTCTGATAGCGCGATTATTCCACTTTCAACATCCTATGGAATGCTGGGGTTTGCAGTTTAGGGAGGGGCCGGCCGGCCCCTCCCTAAACTGCAAACCCCAGCATTCCATAGGATGTTGAAAGTGGAATAATCGCGCTATCAGAGCGTAGTGCGGAAATAAGTGGTAGCCTCACGAGAAGTTGGCTTTGCCACACATCGTGGCCGCTTTTTGCACTTCCCAGCATCCCTTGGACTTCTCCAGGCCCATCTAAGTATCTCGTACCCCATTACTTTCTCTGTAGGCCACTTTCCTACAAAAGCAAAGAGTTTGGAAATGTTGCTTTTGGATTACATCTCCCAGAATCCCTCACTTCCCAGGGCCACCTCGGCACAAAAGAGCAGGCCCAGCACACCTACGAGACTGTCGCCGAGCGCCTGGAAGTCATTTCGGACGCACGGCGGCTCTAGGCAGACTTATCATGAGGTTTTCTTGGCAAGATCTCTTCAGAGGGGGGGCGCCTTGGGATTTCACTCCCGCAGCACAGACTGGACCCGGCACCTCGGAGGAAGATCTGCTAACCTGCTAACCACATGATAGGGTCGCCGCACGTCAGAAACGACTTGAAGGCATGCAAGAACAATATATTTATTCATATATTTTTAATGATCCCTTTTAATAATGTGCAAGCTTCCTTGAATCCCAGTGTTGCGGGAAAATATTGGATAATAATAATAATGATGATGATGATGATGATGATGGCGGCGATTACCAGAATCTTGTTGGAGAGTTAAAAACTTCCATTTTCAGCACTTGGAGAGCACCTTCGAAGTTCACACTCAAACCCAGGCCATTTCCACACTAGCCTGTTATAGTGGTATTATTCCACTTTATGCAATCCTGGGGTTCACAGTTTAGGGAGGGGCCTCAAAGGCAAACCCCAGGATTCCATAGGAGGTTGAAAGTGGAATAAGAGCACTACAACAGACTAGTGTGGAAATGGCCCCAGAGTGGACCCACCAGATGCTGTTTCACCAAGCAAAGCTAAAGAACGTCTAGAAAAAAAGGACGGGGTTCATAAGTGGGACTCTTTGGGACTACAGCTCCCAAAATCCCCTGAGTATCTTGGGCTGAATAAATATACACACGCACACAACCGTAGACACCGTGGTTCTACTGTCAAACCCCCAATGCAGATGATTATTGCAACTGCCGGCAGAACGCCTATCATTATCATTATCATGATACGCCGTCTATTATTATTATCAAAGGGGGGCGGGAGAGGCATCAGCTTAGAGATACCCCGTTTTCCTAGGGAACCACGGAAGAACACTTCAGCGCAGTTAGCTCTCCCCATTTGCTAGGGTTGGGAACCACAGCAAAAGGGGGGAAATTGCAAATGTCAAAATGTGTTTGCACGTGTCTGTGGGAAGCTGGCCGAGGCACGGTGGGGAGAGCGGACGCCCGGGGTCCAAACTAGGCCAGGCAAAGGAGAAGGAAAGGGGGTCGGTAGCCACGGTGGACCTATACGACAGCTCTTTCGCCCACCTCCTTCCTTGGGTGGTGCGGGGCGTTGGAGGAAGGTTTGTGGTGCGGGGAAATCAGCCTGTAAGCCGTCCTTGGCCGGCCAGGCAGTGGCTCTGAACTTCTTCTTTTTTTATATATATATATATATTTATTTAACCACATAAGTTAAAATCCGGAAGGAAAAAAATAAACCACGATCCAGATTTTAATGTATCGCGATACAATTTCAATCCAATGCATTGCATACCAAAAAACACAGAGTACAATATAATTCCTAAATCCCTAACTTAGACCATTTCCGCACTGGGCTGTTACAGCGCTACGATTCCACCTGCAACCTCCTATGGAATCCTGGGGTTTGCAGTTTCGGGAGGGGCCGGCCGGCCCCTCCCGAAACTGCAAACCCCAGGATTCCATAGGAGGTTGCAGGTGGAATCGTAGCGCTGTAACAGCCCAGTGTGGAAATGGCCTCAGTCATCTACCAACTCCTATTTTCAGAAGCACAGGGTGTCTCCTTTTTCCTTATTCAGCTTCTGCTTTCGATTAGATCATATATCACTTATTTCTCTATTTTCAATTTTGGTGATTCCTTTGATCTAAAAATGGCCGCATGAATGTACATTAACGAATCCTTCTTCCATCTTTCAGTAAAATTTTAGCTCATCGGTGGCTCCGAACTTGAAAGGAGTTATCCAAATGGCAACACCCTATCCCCTCCGTAGCTCCAACACCCTGGATTTGTCGTTGCTGCTTTTGTGTTCCTTTCTAAGGTGAACCCATCGCAAGGTTTTCTTAGCAAGCTTTGCTCAGAGGGGGTTTGCCATTGCCTTCCTCTGAGGCTGAGAGAGTGCGGCTTGGCCAAAGTCACCCCATAAACTTCCACGGCTGGAGCAGGGATTTGAACCCTGCTCTTACAGAATCCTAGCAGCCCTTCCACCTTGTCAAGCATTGCCTCTTTTCCAATGAGTCACACTGACGTGTCCAAAAGTACAAGAGAGCCCCGGTTTAGCCATCTTGGCTTCTAATGAGAGTTCAGGCCTGATTTGTTCTAGGGCCCATCTTGGATAGCTCCCCTAAAGTTCAGACCAAAACCCAGAGTGGATTGGGAGGCCCAGGGTTTCCATGTTTCCTTGATGACGCTTGAGGATAACAAAATGACAGAACCTGGTAACTGTCACACAGATATTAAGAAACACACACTCTCTATTCCCCCGCTTTATATTCACACAAAAGTACTTCACGATCTCACATGTTGGTACCACTCACCACAGCTTTGCAAAGTGGGCCAGTCTGCCCCACCAATATCATAGCCAAGTCAGAACTCGAACCCAGATCTAAAGCACAATGTTCCACCTACTAGAGCACCACAAGGGTGCCCTCTTTTACCCATCGCAGCTGTGCCCTTCTGCGGGATCTTTCTGAGGATTGCATCATCATCCACATAGCTTCTGCTTTCATTTCTCGTTAAAGCCAACTCAATTAGGATAATTAAAGTGTCTCCTTCCCCCATCACTCGCACATCAGCTTCTTCATTGTTTAGGAGAGCCCTGCCACGGCTTACTGCTTAATAAGATTTTTACAAACAGACATCATTGAGACTAAGAAAGACAGCCTCTGGCTGCAAAAACTCACAGCCTCATTTGCCGATGCATTCTTGCAAGATTCTGGGTTGCCTCTTTCAGCCTCTTGAACAAGATGGGTACTAGGCAAACAGCTTACTGGAAAACTTACCTTTGGGACTATATCTCCCAGCATCCCCCACCAACCTGGAATATCCTGGGAATTGGAGCTCTCTCTCTGTCCTATGCTACACAATTATAGCACTATGCCCTTATTTACACTTCCATGATTCTATAGAACCCTGGGATCTGTAGTTTCTTGAGGTTCTTAGAATTATCTGGTGCCTCGCTAAAGTACAAATCCCTGGGTGCCATAGGATGCTGCCATGGCAGTAGAAGCAGTACAACTGTGTAGTGTGAGAGTGACCATAATCTAAAAAAGTAACTTCTCCAAACTCTGCTCTGAAGTGCAGCTAATCCACATTATGACTGCTGGGGAATTCAACGCTGAACTCATTCTTTGCAGATTTATGTGTGCGGTGGGTGTGTCCCACCAAGTCACCTGTCGATGTATGGGGACCCCATGAATTTCATAGAGTTTTCTTAGGCAAGGAATCCTCAGAGATGGTTCTGACAGTTCTTTCCTCTGAAATGGAGACTGCAGCACCTTTTGTCCCTTGCTGATCTCCCATCCAAGTACTAACCAGGGCTGACCCTGCTTAGCCTCTAAGATCAGACTGGATCTGATGCTTCTGGGGTATTTCAGCCTCTGTGTGTACATGCGTGTGTATATGCCTTCACGTTTCCTGTTGACTGATGAAGATCTCATGAATTTCTTAGGATTTTCTTAGGCCAAGACTCCTCAGAGTTGGTTTTGCCAGTTTCTTCCTCTGCAACAGAGCTTACGGCACCTATTTGCCAGATTTACCCCGATTTAAACCTTTACTTTAGACGAAGGAACCTGCAAAAAACCCTCTGAGTACTCCTTCCCTAAGAAAACCCTATAAAATTCATGGGCTTGCCATAAATTAAGAGGCAACTTGAACGAACACACACACACAAGCCCCAATGAATTCAGCAAGATTTTACTTCCAGGTAAACCTGCTTAGCATGCAAGTCTCCAACGCTGGGCCTGGTTCTTTGGAAGGAAATCTCATCGAACAATCCGGGATTTTGCTGAGTAAGCATGCACAGGATTCAGGTGGTTTAAACGCCATTCCCCCCCTCCACCAAACTTCCAGGCTGCACTTTGTTTATAGGGATTGATCTAGAATTTGAGATCATCCCCACCCACCCGCCCGCCCCATAAGCTTCTCTCCAAAGTCCCCCCAAAGTGACTCGCATTCGGACACAACCCAAAAAGAGGCACCGTTCCATCATCTCCAAGCCACGACACCCACAGAACCGGAGGGCGAGAATCCCAAATATAGGGGCTTCTTTCTCGGAGGCACAGCCCTTCGGCTCTCAGCCAGACAAGGGGAGGGTGGGATAGTGGGATGGAGGATGATGCCGAGAAATCTCTGCTAATTAACCCAGAGGAAACGGAGCTGTGGGTGGGCAGGGACCTATTACGGCTCGTCCTCCTGCATTAAAGCATCTCAATATCGAAATCGAACAACAGAATTT
Organism: Cyclura pinguis; assembly: GCA_030412105.1. Classification (NCBI taxonomy): domain Eukaryota; kingdom Metazoa; phylum Chordata; class Lepidosauria; order Squamata; family Iguanidae; genus Cyclura; species Cyclura pinguis. The sequence continues at coordinate 2,026,813 of CM059604.1, read as the reverse complement.
AATTCTGGCCGAGTCATCGTAGTTTCACTGTGATGGTGGAGGGAGGGAATCTGGGGTAGAGGGGGATCGCTACAAAGCTTTGGACATCCCTTCTTGGATGCAGTCGCATGCAAGCTGCCAACAATATACTGAATTTCAAAACATTTTTGAAAGTATCTGCGGCCGCTGCTTCTGTATCCCATGGCTATGTCGTCACAGCTTTCTACGGTCAGTGTTGCAGTGTTAGGGACATTGTTGCTCAAACAGTCACACCTTCCCATTAGACAAAAGAGATCTGCACTTTTGACATCACACCTACACTTTGGGCCCATTTCACAATTTAGCACCCTGGTCGTTTTGTGTGTGTGTGTGTGTGTGTGTGTGTGTGTGTGTGTTTGCCTAGCTCCCTGTCTAGAAATACTCGGTGCTCCCAGATATTTTTCTGGGGCCTAAAAGGCTGGCTTGCACACCCATGCGGGGTTGGGGGGGTGGCAGAGAGGCCTGGAGGTTGCACCCCCTTTTCTTAGGGGTTCACCTTTCTGGCCCCAATGCAAATACGAATAAGAAGTGAATTGTCGTATAGACTCACGCAGTGCAAAGACTTTGTCGAGGAGGATGTTTCAGAACGAAACATAGCTCCGCAGCACAGGCCCCAGAACAGGCGAGTTGGGGGGTCTTGAGCTATCTCTGATGAAAGGGTTGGGGGGTGGAGATACCTCCCTTCTCCCCAGAAATGATCTGGCAAAATTGGACCACCAAGCCTCCTGTGCAGCTGAGCCTAACCGGGGATGGATGAATCTGACGTGTATCGAATGATTAAGCATTAAGAAACAACAAAAAAGCAATCAGTACTGACCCCCCCCCCCCAAAGAATAAGAAAGGCTGCCTTGGGTGCATCCCGTGCACGCCTACCTGAGAGCAAGCCAAACACCCAAAGGAGACTTCTAAGCACACCTTGTGCTTGCAGAAGGGTCTGTACATTTAAGGATGCTTGAATGCTAAGGGATGGGGAAAGTTACCCGCCCTCCCTTCCCCGCCAGGGAGGCAAAATTCATAACAACCTGCCCGGGAGCGACCCGCCCCCACCTCGAAACAGCTCCGGAGTGGGGGGGGGGGAAGGCTGCAGAATCCCAGAATGACGAAGAACCCCGGAGACCGCAAAAGAGGGCTCGGCAGCCCGGAGGACCCGCTCCTCGCCCCCCGCCTCCCTGCCACGGGGCCCCGCAAACGCGTTTCGACCCGACCGCCAGTTCCGAGCCCCCCGCGGCCTGAAACGTAGCTCCGGGGTCCCCGACCTGCAGGACAGACTAAAGCGCCGCCTCCCGGGGAGGAAGGCGCACTCCCGGGAATTCGGGGGCTCCTGGGAACCCCTCCGCGGGGCCCGGGAGGGGTGCCTCCCTCCAGAGAGGGGCCCACGCCCTCGGGGGCGCGACGGGCAGCGGGGCCCGGCGGGTAGAGCCCCGGGGCTCGGCCCCGCGAGAAGGCCGGCAGGGCCAGGTGGCCGCGGCCGCAGGTTTGCCGCCTCGCCGCTGACCTTGGCGAAGTCGCCCAGCCTCCCGGGCCGGCGGGCGGGCGGCGTCCCGTGCAAGGCCCGGATTGTTGCCCCCCGCCCGCTTCGAAGGGGGAAAAAAAACTTTTCGAAGCCCCTCTCCCCAATCCGGGCGAGGGAGGGGGGAGTCCTTGCTGCGTCCCGCCTCCTCAAGTAAAAGGGTGCTCTTGGCACGAGAGGAGATCGACCTCCGCCGGATCGGCCTTTTTTTGGGGGGGGGGGTCTCGGAGGGAGAAGGGGAAAGGGGGGTCCGGGCTATTGGGGGGAGGTCCAAGCCTGGGGGCAGGGAAGGAGGAGGGAGAATGGGGGGTGTCCGGTTGAGATACACCCCCCGCACCCTCCAAAGGGCACCTCCCGCCCCGCACCCGACCCTCAGGGTCCCCCCACTTCCCAGGACCCCCCACGGCACCTCAGTTCGCCCCCTTTCCTCCTCCCTCCCTCTGCGCCCGTTTCCCCCTTCTCCCCCCTCCCGTTACTCCTCTCCTCCCCGCAACGCCCTCCCCCCTCCCCGATCTCCCCCTGAACGCCACGGCTTTGGGGCGGGGGGCTGGAATCGCAAGCGCGGCACTCACCTGCCTCAGGTGTCCTCCGGGCGCCGGGCTCCGTGGGCGGCGGCGGCGGCGGCATCGGGGGCGAGGCCTCGGGGGCTTTCAGGGCTTCGCCGGGCATGGCGGGGCATCCGCAGCGGAGGGGCGGGCGAGAAGTGAGGAGGGGCCGCCTTTCTCTTCCGAAGCCCCCTCCGCCCCGGCTGGCCCGGGGGCCGGGATGGGCAGGCGGGTGGGTGGGTGGGTGTGCCACCAGCTTCCCCCCGCGGCCGGAGCGCTTCTTCTCCTCCTCTTCCTCCTCCTCGCCTTCCCCTCCCCGCCAGGTTGCCTCGGGAGGATGAGGATGGACGGAGCCTGCGCAGTAGCGCCCTCCCAGGACCCACCCCCCAGCCGCGGGGGGGGAGGGAAGGGGGGCAGGCGGGGGGATGCTGGACCGCGGTGCCGGCGCTGCTGCTGCTGGCGGAACCGCTCTGTCATCCCCCGGGAGCTCGGCGCCGGCGGCAGGCTGGGCTCCCGTTCCCTTTCTAACCCCCCCCCGGGAAGGAAAAAAGGGAACAAGAGCCCAGCCCAAGGCCCGGGCCGGCGCGTGCCAGGCACTGCAGAGGGGGCGGCCCCGGGCTGGGGTTGGGGGGGGGAGAGAAGAAGAGGGAGGTTGGGGGGAAGAGGGGGCCCCTCGCCAAGCAAGCGCCCCCCCCCCGGGGCCTTCGCATCAACCTGGCCGGGTTGAGCCGCCCTGCCCGCCGGCCCCCTCCCCCCCGCGGCCCTTCGCCCCCCGCTCCGCCGCCTTTCCTCGCTCGGGGGGACCCGCTGGAAGCCACGGGGTCGACAGACTTGCAGAGGGCTCAGGGGTCTCGCGTAAAGCTGAGGAGCCCCCCTGGGACGTTGGAGGGGTGAAGCGGCTGCCTCAGGGCGAACCCCGGGGGCCGGGCCTTCTTTCCTCGCCAGGGTGGACCCACCGGAAACCGGGAGGGTGGCTGAGCATTCGGGGGGCTGGAGGAGAAGGGAGATTTGGCTGCTACCGCGGACCGGGGCTTAGGTTTCCCTTCCTCACCGGAGGAGACCCGTTGGAAGCGGTGGGGTCGACACGCCTGCCAGACCTCGGGGGTCTTGTGTGAAGCCGGGGGGGCCCCTTGGAACGTTTCACGGCGGGAGAGGAAGCGGCTGCCTCTGGGTGAAAACGGGGGACCGGGCCTTTTTCCTTCCCTGGAGTAGACCCATTGGAAGCGATGAAGTCTACGGACGTGCCGGATCTTAGGGGTTTCGCGTAGAGCCGAGGAAGCCCCCTTGGAACATTTCTCAGGGAGAGATGAAGCCGCTGCCTCAGGGTGAAAACCAGGGGCCGGGCCTTTGTTCTTCACCAGAGTAATCCCATTGGAAGCAATGGGATCGATAGACTTGCCAGATTTTAGGGGGCCCCGTGTATTGCTGAGGAGCCCCCTTGAGACACTTCTTGTGACAGATGAAGCAGCTGCCTCAGGGTGAAAACTGAGCAATCAGGCCTTTTTTTCTTCACTAGAGTAGACCCATGGGAAGCACTGACCGTTCGGTGGACTGGAGGCCAAGTCTCTCCTCCGAGAAGCCCCACGGAAACAAGAGATTTAGGCTGCCGGCCTGGGTTTAGGGTTCCTTTCCTTGCTCAAGTAGGCCTATTGGAAGCAGTGGGGTCTACGGGCCTAGCGTTCAGTGGGCTAGCTTCCAAAGGTCTCCTCTGAGGAGCCCCATTGAAACAACTCGGGAACAGATTTCACTGGCTGCCTCAGGCCTTAAAACCAGGCGCGAGGCTTCCCATTCCTCACTAGAGTGGACCCATAGAAAGCAATGAGGTTGCAAAATGTGTTGACCCACCATTCAGCAGGATGGCTTCAGGGAAGGAGAGGTCTCCTCCACTGAATCCACTCGGCACCTGCTTAGCTGGCTGCCTCGTTCCAAAATACCCCAAAGGCACCAGATGCCGTCTGATCTTGGAAGCTAAGAAGGGTCAGCCCTTGGCAGGGAGACCACCAATGAACAGAAGAGACCCACTGAATCAGTGGGATTTACACTGTTGTCAACTTGTCACTCAGTGTGACAAATGCCGTGGGTCTTTTCTAGATCAGAACTTTATGGGGTTGGATTTGGGGCTTCTTCCTTCTAGTCTCTGGATTTTAGATTTCTAGAAGAGAAGGAGAGTAAAGATTTGGGGTACATCTGGGGATGCTGGGAAGGGGAATCCACAGTCCTACAAGGACTTGTGCAAGACGGGTGGTTTCCTGCTGCTCAAGGGAAGAACAGAACAGAAAGTCACACAGCAACAGCGTGTAGCTTCCATGTTGGTGGAGCAGTGGATCAACTGCAGGTTTTACCCCAGGCTTTAAAGACACCGTCCAGGGTGCTGAACTCGATTCCTGAATCATTTCAACATATTGGAAAGCTGTTTTAAAGCCAGCTAAAACGTGGAACAGATAAAACCTGGGGTCTCCTTCTCTGGAGGCTTTTGAACGGAGGCCGGCCGGCCGGCCGTCAAACCGAGTGCTTTGACTGTGTCTTCCTGCGTGGCAGAAGGGGGTTGGTCTGGGTGGCCCCGGGGGTCTCTTCCGACCCTAGGATTCCATGATGGACTCTGTGATTTCCCACTTCACCGACGTGGGAGCCGCCCAGCCACTGCTAAAGTCGCAGGTATCGCGTTCCTCGCCGCCGTCTCTCTTCCTCCTCCTTTTCTTTTGTCACGTCTTACCATTTGTATTTCTTCTTCTGGTTATTTTTAAAAGTTTGCACATTGCCTGGAGTGGTTTTCAGAGCTTGGGGAGACCCAATGCTCTAGGTGACAGTTCCCGGAAGCCCCAGGCAGGCAGCTGGAGTTGCCGTCCGAAACTAATCCGTTTCCCAAGCAAGACGAGGACCTTGAAGCAAGGTGGGCTAGACGGTGTCGGGGGCTTCGTAACGGGTTGGCCCCCTGAGCCAGGGAGGGCCGGCCCGCGGTTGCTCTTCACCCCAGAGGGAGGGAACTTGGCTGGTGCCTCAGGGCTCTGTCCTCGGTCGGGCGTGGGATGGTTGGCTTAGGCGGCGGAAGAGAAGAAGGGGTCGCCAAAGCTGAGGATGACTCCAAATTAGTTCTTGTTATGCGCCCGATTTCGGGAGACGCTAAGGGGTGCCGAACTCAATTTCATCCTGAGCCACGTCAGCATTATGGTTGCCCCCAAAGGGCCGGCTGTATCTGTACGACTGTATCCATGTATCTACTCTTTTATTGTATTAAATAATCGCCTCTGCGTTCGATTATTCCTGGTTTTAGTAATAACTAGCTCTGAAACGAGAAGTCTGGGAAAAATAGCGGCAAGCAGATGTTCAAGCGTACAACTATTGTACAATCTATTGAAAAATTAGTTTTGAAAACAGAGAGGCTTTTTTTTTAATCATCAGACAAACTTTTTTCGTTTTCTGTCCAACTCTCTTGAGCTGCCGTTGTAACCCGTGGCAAGACCTGGACGGAGGAGCCGTCAGAAGTAGAAGTAGATCGCGAGCGCCGGCTGCCGGGCCCCTCTTCGGAACACGGGCAGCCGGGGCCCTCCCTGCGGGGATCGGGCTCTCCAGGCGGAGGGGGCGCCACAGCTGCAGGAAAGGTGCGAGGGCCGCGTGGAATGGCCCGGCGGGCTGGATTTGGCCTACAGGCCTTGTGTTTAACGCACGTGCTCTAAGGTAAACGTAATTGTGGCATTTTCTTGGTAGAACCTGTCAGTACTTCCAACAACACCGTGCGATGTGTGTGGACGTGACGGATAATAACTCCTGGCGGGTGTTGTGGCCGATGCGGTGAGGACGGCCAGCGGCCGAAGACCCCATCCCATCCGTGAGAGCGACATCAAATCTCGAGACCTTTGTTCTGATTGGGTACCGTAAATGGGGCCCAGTCAGCACCTCGGTTTTGATCTGTTTCGATCGGACACCTGCTGGCCTCGGAGAGGCTAGGGAGAGAATAAAAGGAGCAAAGACGGAGTCGGCCGATTAGACTGCTTGCGGTCCGCGCTGAATGAAAGATGACGGCTGTGTAACTTTCAGGTTGCGCTGTTCCTGGTGGAGTGGTAAACTGCCCAGATATGCCAGTAAAGATGGACCGTACTGGTAAGCGACACCGAGGCTATGCTGAAATAGATATATATCCCGCTATGAGCGTAATAGATGCCTGTTAGGATGCTTATGACTATCCCGAATACTATTAGGATTTAACGGTACTCGAGGATGCTAACCCCTTCGACGTCGGTGTGTTCGCAGATGCCCGTTTAGAGATGGGCAGTGTCTCAGCAGAGGAAATTCTATTCCTTGATGGTTACAGATGTGACACAAGGGACAAAATTCTGCACATACGAAAGCCTTTGTACAGTGTCTTAACAGATAGCATGGAAAGTATGAAAGAACTTGACGATGATGGATAAATGGTTAAAGTTATAGTGTTCAAGACAGCAGTCTTCCTACATGGGTTAGCCGTGGAAAAGCCTGTTAAAGAGAGAGAAAAAGTTTAGTCCTTATGAAATTGCAACGTCTTAATAGCCATATAAGGTTTGGTTCTGGCTAATCTCATTCCTTTATTAGGCATAATCAAGTGACGTGTAGCCTGGGTCTGCTGGGACATGCAATCCAAAAATTTTGGGCCCACTTCAAACTCCTGCTTCTTTGACAGATCCTAGAATAGTAGCCCAGGCACTGTCATGGGTTGGGCTCTGACTCCTAGCACCTCTTCCCATTGGTTGTGCTGGCAAGGGGGATGCTGGGACATGCAGTCCAAACCCATTGGGATGCCCACATGGTTCTCGCCCCTGCCGTAAACAGAAGAGATCTTTGGGCTCAGAGAGGGAATATGCATACAGTTTGCTTAGGGGAACAAATGGGAACAAAACACTCTGTAAAACTGTGCACTATGTTTATGTGCTGAATATATGTTTTTTAGTTAATTTGGAACAAACATATTGGTTTTTCTTAATGCACTATAAACCTTTGCACAATATATTGTTTAAGCTACTGTGTCTTATATTTTAAGAAAGGTAGAATACAATGAAATCAAATCAAATCAAGCCCCCAAATGTGCCGATTTGGATGGCATCCTGCAGCCCTTTGGCTTGCACTTTCCCCATGATAATCCCGCCTTGCAGGGCGAGTGTGTGTGTGTGTGTGTGTGTGTGTGTGTGTTTAGAAACACAGAGGAACAATCCCATTGGTTCTCTCACTTGTCAACCCTGGCCTGTTGCCACAGAAACAGATCATTTCCCTCCCTCCCGCCACTGTCACCATGGCAACAAGGAGTAAAGGGGGGGGGAAACCAGGTTTCACGCTGGCCGTTTACATCAGAGCAAAATGGCCGGCCCGAAAAACGTTGCCAGCTCTCCCCCCTGCACCCCAAAATGTTCTCCCCGCTCCCCAGATCCCCGTGGAATCGGAGGAAGGCTTGGATCCCCGCCGCCGAGCGCTCTCCAAAATTGGTCCAAAAGGACCCTTCTCCTTTCACACCCAGCATCCTCAGGAAGGCAGCCCGGGGGAAATGACCTTTTCCGAACGAATTTTCAGGCGGCCGTGTCGGTGCCTTTCGGTAATGAAAAAGACAGGGCAGGGAAGCAAGGGAATAGGCGGGAGCCTTTGTTTTAGCAAAGTGTAACGAATTGCAAAATGCACGTCGTGATGGGGACTGCTGTTCGGCCGGCCGAAGAAAGCAAAGGACATCACACAGGCTTTAGGAACTCACCGGACTCTTCTTCAGATGTCGTCGGCGTCGTGTGCCTCTAGGACATTTCCAACATACGGGTGTTTAAAAGTCATTTGGGTTTTTTAAAAAAATCGTTTGGATTTAGCGGTCATTAGTTTTAGGCCCTTTCCGCACTACGCTCTTATAGCGCGATGATTCCACTTTCAACCTCCTATGGAATCCTGGGGTTTGCAGTTCCGGGAGGGGCCGGCCGGCCCCTCCCGGAACTGCAAACCCCAGGATTCCATAGGAGGTTGAAAGTGGAATCATCGCGCTATAACAGGCTAGCACGGAAACGGCCTTGCAGACTGAAGAGTGATCAGTTCTGGAACCTACTGAAAAATTAAACAGGAATGTCTAGAAAAATAAATACAACCACTTTAGAAAGAAAGTATCTGAGCATATTAGGCTGACGTAGGTAAATTAATAACTAAATGAGACAGTAAATATATATTAAATCAAAGAGATAAATAATCTCTAACTGATAATAAGTAGATAATAAGTAGAACTGATAATAATGTAGAATCTTGTAGTTATAAGCACAATGTAAAAAAATGGATCCTTCATGATAGCAGTAAGGTAATAAATAACTGAATTGTCATAAGGAAGGTTTTTCTCTCCTCCCTTTTTTTCTTTTCTCCCTCTTTTCTTTTGTCTCCTCTCTTTAGATATTTGTGTGCGCTTTTTTCTTACTTTTATACGTAAAAAGAATTGTGGATAAGGTTCTGCAAGCCGATGCCTTGATACGGAACGATAAGGTATAAATATAGATATCTATATTATACAAGGCATCTTTGTCCTGGTAAAAGTATAAATTAAAAAAAAAGCCATTTGGATTTTTGCATGGATTCTTCCCTAGCTTAAAACAGCACTTTCAATAGCTCGTGGAAGACACAGCTCCATGACTCTCCATCGTGACATTTTCCCCTCCGCAACGAATTTTGTGGCAGGTTAAACGAATCAGTGAATATTGCCGGCGAATTGGGTGCATTCCAGGCAGGAGTCGGTTTTTTGCAGTTGTACTTTTGAGAGCCTATTTATGGCCATTTCTTTCGGATTTTTGGCCAGTTCGTTTGGGACTGTCCCATGGCGCCGATCCGTGCTGGAACCCCAGTGGGTTTTGTTTCCTGGGGGCTCTGAAAATCTCCGTTTGGAGGTCTCAATACTTCGCCATCTTTCCCCCTCTTTGTCCCCAAGGACCAACACATCTATAACCCAATTTTCTTTTTTTCTCAACCACAGTGAAGTCCAGCATCTTGTATTCTAATTGTTTGCTCGTTTGAATCTTAAAGTTCCACTGGATTTTTACGTTTCTTTTTGCAACAACTTTTTCACGCTTTTGTTCACATCAGTTCTTTGCGAATGGGAAATTTTTTTTTTTTTTGGAGAAATATTTTTATTACGTTTAAGGAAGCAAGATAAAACAACAAAACAGAAGAAAAAAGATTTTCTAAAATTACCAAATGTCTTCCAAAAGGAATTAGAGTAAAGAAAGGGAAGAAGTAACTTCCTACAGTTACACGGACCAGCCATGTTTCAGCCTCTCCAGTTTCCATACCGCACACTTTTTTCTATTATTACTAAACTAATAGTCAAATCCCACAACAATCAGATCATCTTTATCTTTCCTCAAAGAGTCCATAAAGGGTTTCCGCTCTTTAAGAAATCTTCCCAAGGATTCATCTTCAATTAAAACAATTAATTTGTTCATCTCGGCTAATTCCAGAACTTTTGCGATCCACTTGCCAAACTTTGGTGTTGCCAAATCTGTCCATTTCTGTCTGCAGAGACACTCTTGTCAACCCAAAGTAAGAGGGAAGAGAAGATATCTTTCCTTGCATTATGTTATTAATGTAGAAATTAACTCAGAGGAAAATAAGAGGGAGGAAAAGGAGTACTCAATAGTCAAATAGGCTTTTCCAACTTAAATATTCTTAGTCAGAAAATTTTACTTTTTACTTATTATATTATTATGTTCTATTATGTTTCCCCTCACATGTAAAGAAGGCTGGTACTTCTGTTTGCAATATTTTAAAACTATCTACCCACCATATGGGGAAGTCTATATCTCTTGCTCATGTCATTCTTTCTTTTTTCCCCTATCTTCCTCCTTTTTCCTTCTTTTCTACTCCTCTTGGTTTGTATAGTTCTCAACTAATTAGTTTCTCAGTATCAGTTCATTAAGTCAATCAGTATAACCAATTTTCTTCTTTTTATGTCTGAGGTATAATATATATTGTATAATCTGCTCAAATTTTGGATTTTGTTATGCAGCATGTTAAATTATAAGATACATATGTAAATATCTAAATATTTCAGGAACTGGTTTTCTTAATAATTTTTTTTAAAACAAGGGTTTTTGTGTGTTTCACTGCAAGAGTATCTAAGTGTTACAATCTTGAAAAGTTGAACAGAGATGCCCGTTAAATCCCATCCCCCTTCCCAAAATTCTGGTACGTCCAGTGCCAAACTCCATGCTTTGCCGTCGCAGTTTGAAAGAACGTGCCGGGCACTCCATTCCAAGCCGGCGAGCAGTGATGCAGCGAGCATCCCGCGCGTAGGTGCGTCTTAGCATTCAAGAGGCGCTTACTTGGCGTGGCTGCTCCTCCCCCTCCCTCTTCCCCCTTCCAGCTTTTGCAAACGAGGTCAGTCGCTGGCTCTCCCTTGATTGCCTCTGACGCCCAGGCCTAATCCTGAGTCACTCTGTCCTCCCGCTTCATACGCGGAGGCTGCTCCCTGCTGCGACTGCTCCTTCCTTTCCAAAGCGGTGCGCGGCCTCCACTGCGCCCGCCTCGCAACCTCCCAGGTCAGGCAGAGCAATTTCTTCAGGTCAGCATCTTTACTGTGAAGCACAGCCACGCAGTTAGCATTGTCGTATACAAGGTTCAGCGTCCACGGAGGGCCGAAGGGTGAGAACCACTGCTTTAGAACGGGGCGACTCTCCAGACGCTGGACCTCCGTAGCTAAACTGGGATTCAAACCTCGTTCTCCCGGAGATGGAGTCCGGCGCTCAAGGCCGCTGGACCACCCAGGACCTCTGTGTTGCGTTGCCTTCGTGCAGATCTTACTTCTGGATATCTGGCACCCACAATTCCCAACCCCGGGGGCAGGAGAGACAGGGCGCTGACCGTCTAGCCCTCAAGTTGTTAAGCTGCAACTCCCATCTCCCCTAGGCGGCAGAGCCAAGGGTGCGGAATGCTGGGAGTTGCAATCCAACATCTAGAAGGCAGCATTTTGCCACCTCCGCTTTATAAAGGCTCAGTCTCTTGCCCAGAGATGTGCAGATGATCTTCAGCCAAATCCACCCCCTGAAACTCCTATGGAGTCTAGGTTGCATCAATAGGAGCCTAGCGTCTAAGTCAAGGGAAGTGATAGTACCCCTCTGCTTTGATCAGGCCCACCTGCAATACAGCGTCCTATTTTAGGTAATTCAAGAAGGATAGAGAGAAGCTGGAAAGTGTCCAGCGGAGGGCAACCAAAAGGGTAGAAGGCCTGGAAACCATGAAGCCCTATGAGGAGCAGGGTAGAGAAATGGGTCTCTTTAGCCTGGAGAAGAGAAAGACAATATGATAGCTGTGCTTAAAATATATGAACGAATGTCATATGAAAGATGGAACAAGCTTGTCTTCTGCTGGTACAGAGACTAGGACATGGAGCAATGGCTTCCAATTACAGGAAAAGAGATTCCACCTAAACATCAGGAGGAACTTTCTGAGGGTAGGAGCAGTTCAACAGTGGAATTGTTGGGGTGTGGTGGAGTCTCCTCCTTTTTTGGAGGGTTTTAAACAGAGTCTGGCTGGCCATCTGCCAAGAATGCTTTAATTGTGTCTTCCTGCATGGCAGAAGGGGATGGGATTAATGGCCTTTGGGGTCTCTTCCATCTCTGATTGTCTCCTCTTCTCCAACTTGCAGCCTTCTGCAATGCCCACGCTGACGGTTTGGAAGAACATGTGAACAGCAAACTCCCCTCCTGCAAGGAGAAATAATCAATAAAGCAAAGGAGGGCAATGGGAAAAGGCTGCCCATTGCAGCTTCGCTCCCTCTCCGGCGCTCTAAGAGTCCTACCCGGTTAGAGGCGAGAGAAGTCTTTCCCCAAAGAGGCCTCCCTCCTGTCACACCAATGCCAAGCCATACTCCATCCTCCATGCCTGAAGACACAGGCGATCCGCACTGGCAGCTCCCTGGCCCCGGAGGCAGCAGGAGCACTTGGGGAGCGGGAAGGAAGATCCCAGCTGAACCGAGGCAGCGGTGGGGAGGCAGCGAGGGCGGACAGAACGGTCCCTACGGCTGCTCCAAGTCTGGCACATTAAGCAAGCGCACGGGGTTACGTAAGCATTCCCCTTTACGTCTACACACACATTTTCTAAAATGCTTTCAGGCGCTCAGAACTCTTCATACACCGTCTTTATTTCCACAAACTCAGAGAAGCTGCAGATATTTATTGTGCAGACAATGGGGATATCAGAGTAGCTGAATGCAGGCCACATCCAGACCCCATAGGACCCCCCCACACACACCTTCAGGCCCCCCTCTGAAAAAGCACGTAATCCCCCAAACAGGAAATCACTCCCCCAGCAGCCTCTGGGGTGTAGCATATCCCTTCCAAATGCCAGTTCTGCAGAACCTATCTAAACAGCAATCAGAATGACCTGGAAGTTTCTGAATGCAAGTTTTGCTATTTTGGAAAATAGCCTTGTTTTCCCCAGGAACAGTTGTGGCCGACCAAGGTGCAGGATAGGGCAAAATGGCTCCCACGCTCTCAGAAGACGCCCACCCTGGCTCTCACGGACACACCCCCTTCACCTGAGGTGCCACAGCCCCCTACCTGGGAGAGTAACATGCTGGCACCAGTTACCGAAAAAGGGAACAAGGCAAGGATGTAACCCCCCAACCCCATTACACGCCTCCCAAATGGAGATGCTTTTCCTTCTCAGCAGCTGCTGGATGGAAGCAAACGGGCCACGGAAGGTGTGGTGAGGACTGTACATTTATTCAAATACACATTTATATACACAGCAGAAAAGGTGCCCCGGCATGCTCAGAGACGCTCTCCCGGCCCCGATCCACAGCCTCCCCAAAATTAGACAAGGGAAGCTGCTCAGAATCCCATCTATGCAACAGTCACATGGTTTCTCCCTCAATGGCTCTGGGCTCTGTGTGCGTGCGCGTGCATGCGCGTGTCCCTATTTTGCCATCTCTTCAGCTACTGCTTTGTTCATCTTGTCCCTGAGATAGGCCGCCTTCTGCCACTCTGACTTCAAATCAAGCCACTCATAATAGGGAACCTGCAAGGTGGGTGAAAAAAAGAGAAAGAGGAAAAAAAATAGGTCAGAGCTTGGAGAAGGAGACAAATCGCAGCCTTGTGAGGCTGACAGTACGCCTGGGGAGACAGGAGCACGAGCTGAAAGACTCCTTGGAGGTGGGGAAATTCAGTTCAGGATGTTGCAGAGCAGGACCGGGGCCAGAAGAATTTCTGGAACTAAAACCCAACAATCAGTTCCAAGGCGTCCTTGGTTGCTGCTCCCATAATGAGGACTAGAATGTTTCAGTGAAACGACAAATCCACCCCTAGGCCAGGGAGGGCAAAGTGCCGCTTCTGGGGCCCCTGAAGCCCCCATCGGTTCCCCAAAGCTCCCCCCAACATTGTTTTAGGTCATAGCCCCCAAAGCCATGAAAACACACTAAAATGCCCCCAACCATACACTCTAATGGCTGCATTGTCCTCTGCAGTCCTTCTCAAAATGGTGACAGGTATTTGGGCTGCAAATTTTGGCAGGTACCACATCGCCATTTTGAAAGGGGCCACAGAGAACAACACAGGTATTTGGGATTGATGGGGGGGGGTGCGGACCCTGGGCGGGGTCCTGGTGGGAAACAGGCCCCTGGTCTCCACCCAGTTGCCCACCGTGCTGTGTGCACTGTACAGAACATACATGAAAAAATGACAGATCTGTTTATCCTTCTTCAACTAAAGGTTGATTCCAAGCATTACGATCCATAATCCATAAAACCTCAATATTGGATTGAGATATCATCAGCTCCCAGAAAGGAGGTGCTATTTATCAATCCATCTTTATTGTTCAGTCACAGATCATTAAAATGCAAGATATCCATCATCAAAAATGTGACAGAAAAGCTAAACAATATAAAAATAGACCGGGGTAATATCAATTCAAGAATTGTTTAAAAATTTTAAAAACAAAATAGGCTTAGTATCATTTAGTACAATTTTTAAAAGGCCAGCAAAGCCCAAGGGTTACATATGTATATGAGTCATAATTTTACCAATCTTAGCAGCAGAGAAAAGGGACTTTGCAAGAATTTCTGCTACACATTGTTTAGTATCTCCTAACAGATAAGCCAGGTACAGAGGATCTTCCACGGAATTTATTTCCAAGGGGCGTAACTGACCTTAATCTCTCTCATAAAAATCACAAAAGAAAAATACACAGGACAGATACTCTACTGAACTACCTCCAGAGACAAATGTGTTTTTTTTGCAAGGAATTCCCTGGAAATGACCATCCAGCACAGCAATAGGAATGGCATTAAGCTGAGCTTAAATAAATAAAAAAAGATATGGTATTTAGAGATGGTCAGATGACAGTCCTAGATTAATTAGGGAACAGGCAGTACGAGCAGCAGGTAGAGAAAACTACGTATCTATATGTTTAATCTGGCAAGCAGGAATCGATTTTGCCTCAGAAAACTCTTGGGAAGAAAGGAAGTTGTTAGAGGTGGTCTTCCCTCCGAGAGGGACCAAAGAGCTTTCCCCAGCTGTGGGGTTCTGGAGTGTGCCGCCTGTTTGGAGCCAAGATGGCAGCAGGTTCACGCATACGCAAGCCAAGAGCCTTCCAACTGAGGAAAACCTGGCTTTGAACCAAGAGAGATCACCAGACCAGAGTGGCTTTGAGCTAGCCGGCGACAGCCTCGGAGCTGGAGTGGGGTGGCAGAGAAGACAGACCCTGATTCTGTCCAGATGGTTGGCCAGGGATAATGGGCGTCCCTTTCCACTCTGGTGACTCTCAATGACCTCCGCCCGACTTTGTACAAACAAGCGGCTGGCCGGCACCTGGAGGAATGAAAAACCCAGGCCAGCAAAACCTCGTCTCGGGATCCACGGCCGTGGGAAAAGGCACCAAAGTAAACCAGCAAACCAGGGGTGAAATGAGACAGTAAGAGCATGGTTGCTCAGCGGGACAAGAAGTGGTTTTAGGCAGAAATTTCCTTTGAGGTTTTTTTTTTAGGCAGAAATTTTTGAAAAGCTACTTAGAAAAAAACCCAACAAAACGACAATCAAGAGTTGCCATTTTAAGCACGCTCGTGTGGAAGAACGTCATGGAAATGAAGGGAGCTTGCTTCCTAGACTGATTTCGTTTTCTGCTGCCCCAAAGGACTGGACCTGTTCTAACTGTTCAACAGCTTTTTAATTATATTACACACACATGCTGGAGAACCAGCACGGTGTGGTGGTTTGAGCACTGGACTACAACTCTGGAGAACAGGGTTTGAATCCTCATTCAGCCAGGGAAACCCCCTGGGTGACCTTGGCAACTCACACACTCTCAGCCTCAGAGGAAGGCAGAGGCAAAGGCAAGCCCTTCTCTGAACAAATCTTTCCAAGAAAACCCTGTGATGGAGTCACCACGGGTTGGAAATGACTTGAAAACACACAACAGTAACACCCACCCCTGGGTAGCTGGAAACTTTACAGTTTGGGGCTGCCATGCCCAGAATCCGGAAACAGGAGTCCAAAAGTGTAACTTTCCCATGTGCATACATGCACACAAAGGCCTAATCTCCCATTCACTCTGCACACACCAGCTGGCCTGTCTTCATCCACAGGGCCTGGCTACGCAGGGCTCTCAGCCAGCAAAGCCATCTTCCCATTTTAAAAAGAGCACTTAAAAGGCACGCAGCTGCTCCGAGCAACTCTCCTAAGTGGGGGAGTAGGAAAAAGCTTGGCTTTCCCACAGTGCTAGGAGAACATTAAGGGATGCAAGAGCAGGAAGGGTTTAAATTTCTTATTTCAAGATGCATTCCGTGGTCTCCTGGACTTTCCTCTTTCCTTCCACCAGCAAGGAGAAGGGACCATTCCTGGAGAGAGGGAATGGAAGGAAAGCGGCGAATTTCAAATACCTCTAAGGAAACTATAAATCCTGGATTTCCATAGGATGGAGGCATGGTAATTGAAGTGGGACTGAACCTCCAAGCTATGTGGGTACACACACCAAGATGGATCAAATAGGAGATACAGAAAGAGTTGTTGGGAAGCCAGTTCAACTTACAGCAGGCAAAAGTTGAGGCAATCCGTGGGCATTTTACGCTCCCCAAAATAGAAGGAGACAGAAGCATGCCTCCACCTGCCCTGTCAGCCAGCCATTTTGCAAGCAGATAGAGGAGGGAGCCATGCGCCAAAGACTGCAGAGCTATAATTGCTCCCACGGAGCTTAAATAATGAATGGCGACTCCGACTGCAAGCTTCCCTGCCCAGCCTGAGACCGCAGAGGAGGCAGCCGGATGCCTCAGAGAGAGCTGGAACGGTCAGAAGCTTCAGGGAACAACACGCTCCCTTCCCAACCATCCTCCTATAAAGGGATACAGAGCAAAAAATAAATGTGCCAGCCTTCCTTGGTGAAGGCTGAGAACTGGGGGCACCCACTACGCTTCCCTGAACACACCAATCTCCTGATTTCAGGAAGTTCCATTCGTTTGATGATGGATCTGATCACTTCTTGCCCATGAGAAAGAGTGGACCCCTCATTGAATGAACGGAACTTGGATTGCAAGCACAGAAACAGAGGTCGTCATGCCTACGGAGGCTCGCTTGGGACCACGTGTGCTGCTCACAAAGCAAGCTGTGAGGGAGAGAAAAGATGCCAAGCCAGCTGAGAAACTTAGAGAGCAGCGCACACAGGCACGGTCAGTCCCAAGACAGTCTCTATAAGTCCTTCACATTCTCTGCAGTACATGGGTCTGCTTTTGACCAATTCTGCTTTCTGATGGCGCTCTGGTCCATAACCCGTCAGATAAGAGGGGGAAGCCTGTTTGTAAATTATAACCCATTTCTCCTTTTTACACAATACACATAAACTCACATCAACAATCAGGAAGCCACCAGCTTGGATGTGCCGCCGGGCCATGGCGAAGCGCCCCAGCAGGTCTTTGCTCCGGTTGCTGAAATTTGGGAACTCCCAGGTAAGGAAGGCAAGTCTGCAACAGAGCAGGGAGGGAGGAAGAAGGTAAGTTTACCTCTCAGCTGCATCTCTTCTGGGGCAGTGAGGAAATTAAACCCTATAATGTGGGCGGGATGCAGACCTTGGGCCACATGTGGTTCTAAAGGACACTTTTGTGACCTCCCCATGGCCAAAAAAAATCTGGCAGAGAGAAATGACCAAATACCGTCTTTGTGGTGCAGGAAGTATTTTCATCGTTTTTACCCACTGCCCCCAGTTCCTTTTAGGCCCAGGAGAGGCCTTTTCTAAAAAAAAAAACCAGGAAGTAATCAGGCAGTGACTTCTGCTCACTTCCTGTTGTTAAAAAAAGGCCTCCCTAGGGCTTAAAATGGCCCAAGGGGGGGCCAAAACATGGCAAAAATGCCCAGAGAGGCACTGGTGGAAATTTTGGGACAAAAACATTTTTTGGAATTATTTTTGGCAGACAGGGTGTGACCCTCTCCAAGGTCTCCTGGGGAACAATGCTGCCCTTAGCCTCCCAAAGCTGTCCCAAACACAAAGTGTTTCACCCAGGGCTGCCTTTGCCAACAACGAGTGGTCATGCTGACTGGGGATTTTGGGAGCTGCAGTCCAAAAAAGTACTACCTCAAGGTCTGCTTCACCCTGGCTGCTTCCCACCAGCAAAGGTTGCTTGTCGTGCAACCAGGTAACACAAACAACACCTGTCAACATCCTCTCTTCTGCACAACCATTAAAGAGATGGCAACCCATCTCTCCAATCCCAGTGGCACTCAGCGTACCCTCCAGCCAGGGAAACTCACCTTCTGACTCCTGAAAGGGGAGGCTTTGACCCTTTAGATGGGGGAAGAGGTGGAGGAGTAACAAAATCTGCCACAGGCAAAGGCTGGTTGTCGCAGTTGAGCACCATCTCAGCATCTGCAAAGGAAGGAGGAGAGAACCTCCTGTGCCCAGTGGCCTCCCCAAGGGGACAAAGCCAGAGGCTATGACAGGGCGCAAAGACCCATTCCTCACAGGGGAAAGCATACATCCTTGAAGCTGGCCGGCCATAAAGGCAGCAGTTTCGGACCAGTCATGCTTTGGGAGACTAGAGCTGAGAGCTTGCGCGGTAAGATACCCAAATTCAGGACTCAGCCATGGCTCCCCTGTCACCATCCCTAAGGCCCACTGTTGTGTTTTGACAGCCACCGACCCCACAATCATTCTTTTGTTGGTGGAGAGGAGGGTGGGGAGGTTGCAGACACAACTAGACACCTGGAAAGTTTTACGAGGAGCAGCTTAGGGAGCTGGGGATGTACGTTTAGCATGGAGGAAAGAAAGTCAAAAGGGGCCAGGATAGCCACATTTAAATATTTGAAAAGATGTCATACAGAGGATGGAGCAAGCTTCCTTTCTGCTGCTCTAGAGACCAGAACATGGAGCAATGGCTTCAAAGTTCAGGAAAAGAGATTCCATCTAAACATTAGGAAGAACTTCCTGATGGTAAGAGCAGTTTGACAAGGCAATATGCTACTGCCTCAGAGCGTGCTGGAGTCTCCTTCTTTGGTGGTTTTTAAACAGAGGCTGGGGGGGCAACAGATGGGAGTGCTTTGATTGTATCTCCCCACACATAATGGCTGGATGAGGTTGGACTGGACACGGTAAGAGATTCTAAATGCAACAGGCCCACAGGACTCCTGCCCTCCCCAATGTACACCCCCAATGGGACTCACCCAGCTGCCAACCCCAGGTGGTGTCCACTTCGAAGCGCACTTTCCCCTCCTCTCCAGCCACTCCTTTCAGCACCTCTCTGAGGCTGCTTTGCAAAGGGGTGGCCTTCCGGTCTCCCTGCAGTGCCTTGACCCGCAGAGCCTCTGGGGGTAGGAAGGGACCCTCGTAGTCAGCATGCTCCAGCCGGGCTGTGGCATTGATGTGAAGCAACTTGTGCTGGTAGTTCTGCCCTTTTGGGGACTGATCTCCTGCAAGGGGGCAGGGAGGTGGGAGTCAGGGGGTCGGGGAAGAAAGACACTGAAGGCCAAAGGGAGGGCCAAAGAACAGGCAGAAAAAAAATGGTATTTCATCTCCTCCCTGTGCCTCCCATGTTAATTAAAATGGGCCACAAGGCAGTTGACTGTAAGCGTAAATCCAAAGCATCTCTACTTCTCACTTCTTGGGCTCGCTGAGGAGCACACGTCTGTGACCAAAAGCTAAGGCGGTTCTAGGCTCCATCAAGAGAACTGCTAGTATTCAAATCAAGGAAAGCACCAGTTTACAATACGCCCCCCATACCCACTTGACCACTATACACAATTCCAGTCACCTGCACTGAAATGCATTTTCTTCCTATCTCTTTTTCGACCACATGTCCCTGTTAATTTTTATGTTTTTATCAGTTGTGCACTGGCTTTGGAGTGCAAATAATGGCTAGCCTTCTTCCTCTTAGATTCTAAAGTTCTCCTCTCCAAGCTGCATACTTGTCTTGATACTCACACTGTTCTTCTCATTAAAAAAACAGTGCTTGCTATTACCCATGGTACATCCGGGAATGTATCTCCCAAGGATACAGGAGGAATTACTGTGTTCTGCTTTGGCGGTACATCGTCTGGAGTTCTGTGTCCAGTTTTCATGACGTGAGAGTTTAAGACTACTAACAAGCTCGAATATATCCAGGAGGGAGGGAAGGGTGATGAAAATGGTGCGGAAGCGAAGCCCTCTGTGGAATGGCTTAAGGAGCTAGGTTGGTTTAGTTTGGAGAAGAGAACACTGAGAGGTGAGAGGACAGCCTTTTTCAAATATCTGAAGGAATGGTATGTAGAAAATGGAGCCAGTTTGATTTTTCTTACTCCAGGAACTAAGACACGAACCAGTGAATTCAAATGACAAGAAAAGAAATTCCACCCAAACGTTAGGAACAACTTCTTGACCCTAAAAGCTGTTTGACAGCAGAATCCGCTACCCCAGAAGTTGTCACTCTCCCTCTTTGGAAGTTTTTAAAAACAGGTTGGAAACCCACAGTTATAGATTCCTCCATGGCAAGGGGTTGGACTAGAAGGCCCTTGGGGGTATTTTGCTTCCCAGGCACGTAAGTAGAGAAGGCTTCAGGAAGCACCTGCTTAAAAGCTATAGTTCCAGACAGCAGGAACTGCTAAAACATCCATAATTCAGATGTTCTGGACCAAGTACATTTTGTCCTTGTGCCTCCCCAGCTCTCCCTTGGGCAGCTATCACCCTAAATAGGGCTGGGGCACCCAAAAACCTCCATCTTCCTCTGAGTCCTTCCCAAAATGGTGACCAGAAGCGATGTTGTGTCACTTTCTGTCACTGTTTTGCAAATGACTCCTACAAAAACAGAAGTATTGGGTGTTCTGCAGGCTTTCTGTGTGGCACTGGGGTATTTTGCACATTTTAGGGGCCCTCCACACGGTTTTCGGGCAAGCCCCCCCTTTTTTTCCTACATGAGGTTTCTTCACATGGATTCCAAGATGAGGCCTTTGGTGTTCTTCAGTAGCCATGAAAGCGGGGACTGGTGCCCCATGCAACCTGCCCTCCAGACTTTGCCCACCCTGGCATACAAGCACTCTGCCCGCTCACTTTTCTTCCTAGGAGACAGTGCCACCTAGTGGTTATGTCTTTATTCCAGCTCACGACTGAAGGATGACGCACCAACCCGCAATGTACGAAGTTTTCGCCCACTGTGGCTAAATACCCTGAAGGCCACAGATCCCATCTAATCTTGGAAGCTAAGCAGGGTCAGCCCTGATTAGTACTTGGATGGGAGACAACCAACAAATACCAGGTGCTGTAGGCTCTGTTTCAGAGAAGGAATTTGGAAAACCACCTTTGAGGATTCCTCGCCTAAGGAAACCCCAGGAAATTCATGGGGTCACCATAAATTGACTAGTGACTTGAAGGCACGTACGCACACTTCGGCCCCTCCTAGGATCGTGCTCCCCTAAGAGCCCTCTGTCCTTACCTAAGAAGCGCATGTGAAACGCTGGTGCCAGCACTTTTTGCAGATGGGCTGCCTTTGCTTGCTGGAGCACACAGAGGGACCACACCAAGTCCAGGAGCAGATAGGGATCCAAGTCGTCCAGACAGTTGTCCAGCCCCTTGTGGATCTAGAGAAAAAAGGGCACAGCCCGTGTCAGGAAGGAAAATTAATTCTCCTATCGAAACAGCTTAAAATTCTACACTAATTTTAAATATGCATTAAAATATTATAAAAACCAGTGCATCTTTCTGAAACCTTTGACTTTAAGAGGCAGTCAGTTGCTAAAGTCCGGTTACAGTAAGGATAGGCAGGACTTTTCAATATTTTAAGTCTCATTTATAATCAACATGACATTTTTTACTGATTTAACTGCTTGTCTTAAAAATATTAGTTAACTGTATTATATATTGTATATTGTATATTTATATTATATTTGTTATATTGTAATTGCTATTTAACATTGCGCCTAGGATGCAAACGCAAACCCAGACAAACTCACAGCATTCCCTACAGGCTGAGTAAAGGAATTACCATATTATAGAAGGCCTCGCTGTTGCTGGGATGGAAGTTCAGACGTGCAAAAGCAAGGATGACATTGCTCAGCTGGACCGGGGTGACTCTGTCAGCTTTGTCGACAATGTACTGAGAAAAGAAGGAACCCAGGAGAGGAAGCAATGAGTTTCTCCCTCATTGTAATGGTCAAGGTAATCAAGAAGACCAAAAACACAAAATGGTAAAAAAGACTCAAAATCAATAGTTTTAAGCAACATACTACATTTCAAAAAGAGGCTAAAAATCTCCCCCAAAATAAACACATTTACACCCTAAGTCACAGATGGGAATCATGTGCCTCTCTAGATAATGAGGGACTGTCAGTCCCAGCATTTTTCACCACTCAGTAAGGCCATTTCCACACTATACTGTTATAATGCTATTACTCCACTTTCAACATCCTATGGAATCCTGGGAATTGCAGTTTAGGGAGGGGCATTTAGAATTCTCAGCCAGAGAGCTCTTTGGCCTCAGGAAACTACAAACCCCTGAATTCCACAGGATACTGTGAAAGTGGAATAATAGCACTATAACAGTGTAGTGCGGAAATGGCCTGGGTCACCAAGGGCCACTAGGTGTTGCAATCCAACACCCTCTAGGCAAAGGTATGCAAAGTGAAGTCCTATGGTTGCACATGGTTCTCAAGCCTGTTTGTGCATGCTTCGATTCCTCCAGTTTTCTGGACTTCCATTTTTCATAGTTCCATAAATGATGGATGGCCCTTCTCAGAATTTATTGAATTTATACCCCACCTTTCTCCTTGGATGGATGCCTGGAGCAGCAATGTACCTTTTAAAAGTCCCCTTATGAAGGGAGATGCTGGCAACCTTGACTGCAGGCAGCCAACTGCAGCTCAAGGAATGCTGTGAAGGGAGGGGCCTGCAAGGAGGAAATGTTGCAAAACCTGAGGCTTGTTTCTGTCACAGAGCAGAGAGGGGAAATGCTGACACAAAGCTAGGGAACAGATTTCAAAGAGAGACTGGAACAGAGACAAGAGTCAGATAGAGGAAAGGACTGACTATGGTTTTAGGGAGCTGTTCAAGGGTTAGGGTATTATTTTCTTTTTGTCTTCATAAACCTCCACTTGTTTGTTTTTTAACACTTTCTGTCTGTTCATGTTAAGTCTGGTGGAGGGCCTGGTCACCCGTACCACAGAAAAATTATCAAAACAACACAGCCACTGGTCCACAAAAGTGGGAGGTCACCTTGCGGTCCAGGTACCCTTTCCAGGAAGGGATTATGGGGGGAAAGGAGAGCTACAGGAACTCCAGGTTTGGAACTGCGGAACAAGCCTGGGAAGGGGACCCATTGAACTCCTAAATTGCTTAAACTCACAAAACACCACTTCCTGAAAGTAAATTTCTGGCTGCTTCTGGTTTGGGGAGGGTTGGCATTTTTGGCAGTCCATGTGTCCCCCTCAGGGGTCCCCCGCACAGAAAACAGCCTCTCTTCTGACCCCTCTTCCCAGGCATATAGGAGCCTTGCCCCAGAGTTTGTGAACTTTGCAAGCAGTCACACAGGCACCCTCAGAAATTCCCCACCTCCCAGCTACTCACCTCTGTGACAGCTTCAAAGAGGGGCAGGTTCAGCCACTTGAGGTATGCGAAAGACTTGATGCAGCGCACGACGTCCGTCGGTGCCAACTCGGCCACGCGGGGCTGGAGGTCAGAAGCGATCTTCTGGAACACCTGCGTCTGGTGGAAATTCAGCTTCCCTTAGGAAGGAAAGGAGATGCAGCTACTTTATGAGAGAATGAAACTGAGCACAGAACAAGATACACTGGAACAGAGTAGAAGGGAGAAGAGGCTTGAAGGGAACATAAATCTGAATGCAGAACTCACCAAAGGCGAAAGCCAGGTCCAGGAGAACACCGGGGCTGAGGGCAAAGTGCTTCTGGACCAAGTGGTAGGAAATGGCCCGGAGCAGGGGGATGGAACGGCGGTTCTGATGAGCCAAGGTCATGGCGATTTTCCGTGCCTCCTCTGGGCTGAACTGCTCAGCCATCTCCAGGCCCTGGGGGCAAAAATGACGGAACAACCACTCAAAATTAGTAAGAGAAGGGTCTACAGTTTGAAAATTTTCCTGTAAAATACATCTACAAATGCTCATAAAAAGTAAAGAATAAAAGCAAGTACTCTTTACACTGGGGAGAGCATGCTGCAGACCACAGACCAAACACAGCCCCTGGATCTCACCTATGTGGCCATGAAGACCTCTTACACCCACAGTTTTTATTTTTGTATAAAAATGGTACAGTTTTTGGGCAAAACCACACACAAAGCCCCTCAAACAAGGGGAAACTCATAAAAATACCTTCCTGCAAAATCCCAGAACTCTACACCATTCCCAAGCATCTGTTTTCCTCTGCAGTCCTTCTCAAAATGGCTATAGGAAGTGACATGATGTCACTTCTTGTCAACATTCTGAGAGAGACTGCAGAGGAAAATCCAAGTGTTTGTGCTTGTTGTACCGGGCACAGCCTGGGGCGACAGGCCTGGAGGGAACTGAAATCTGGCCGCTATGCAGCTGCCCACCCTTATACCCTTAAAGTGACTTTGCTCTCACTCCAAAGCTTGTTTGGGGGGTTTGATCTGGCTGCTTGCCACCTATCACTTCTGAGTTTCACCTTGTGCCAGTGTCTGTAGCAAAACTATCCCCAGAATCCAGCAAGGATTCCAAGGTCCATGAACTACAGGTGGTTGATGCCATGGGCCAACCTCACCACCGAAAAGGCGGAGACCAAATTTGACACAGCCGCAGAGGCCTGAACGGGGAGGAGGGTGCCTGTCTCCCTGTCACCCGAAAGATCCACTAAAATTCAAAGAAGGGTCACCATGTGGCTAGTTTACCCCAAGAAAGAAGAGAAAGAAGCTATGGTAGGCTGGGAAGAGAAGTTTATGAGCATCTCTAACCCTCTTTTTATTTTCTCATTTATTAGGGTTAACATATTTGTGATTCGTTGACTGTGTTTATTAAAGACATTTATTAAAACATGATTTCAGGCCCACCTACACGTGAAATTAATTAAACAGGCTAAAATAAAATATGATTTTATTCTATTTAAATTATATGTATTGTTTCAAAATTTTACCTCTGAACTAAAATTGATAAAAAGAAAATAAGAAGAGAGATTCCAAGCTGCTTGGGCTCTGAATGTCCTCACCACCACCAAGAATTCAGCTCAGAAGTGCCCTGGCAAACAGCACAAGTTCTCCTGATTCACTTCTCCAGCCTACCTTATCCTCCAGGCGCTCCATCAGAGCAGGAGAAAGGGCCCCGACTTTGGTCATCAGCGCCACCACCGTCCTGGGGTCCTCAATCTCTGTCCACCGCAGCTCCAGGTGCTTCACCAGGTCACTCAAGAGTTCACTCTGCTCTCCCCTCGGGATGCCAGCAGCCACCTGTTCGGCTAGGGAGGCCAGGTGCCGGAAGGTCAGGCGCCTCAAACGCCAGCGCACCTCCTGCTCCACCGAAAGCACCTCCCTCCGGCTCCGGTGCAAGCCCAGAAGGTAGAGGCTCTTCAGGAGGTTGGTCAAGGCGGCGTTCCACACCTGGGACACCTGGGCAGGTAACAAGAGAGGGGCAGGACCCGGGAGAGACACAGGAGAGGGGAAGTCAGGGCTGTGGAGTTGGAGTCAGTACTCAGCAAGCCTTCAGCTACGGTGCTGCCTGGCTTAGGAGCAGGTTTTGCCAGAGGGGCATCAGCAGAAGTAATTACAATGCGGGAGTTCCATTGCTGTAGCCATGTCCGACAATACAGGATTTCAACCCTTGTTTTCCACCAGAAGGTACAGAACTTACTTGTGCGTCCACAGTCTGAAGCAGCTGTTGAAAGCGGGCATCCTCCACAAAACCCCCAGGGTCCAGCTTTTTCTCCATCACCAAACGGGAGAGCCGAGTTATGATCCGGGCAGCCTGGTTCCCGCTGACAGGGTGAAGGTCCACTGAACGCAAGAGTTCCTCAGCAGTGGCTGCTGTGTCTATGAAGTGGTCCAGCTCGCTGGGTTCGTGGGGCGTCCTGTAGGGCTGCTCCTGGACTGAGAGTTTGTCTGTCTGTGCTGAGTGGCTGCAAGTGGTCACGAAGGCAAAAGGTGTTTGCGAGGACACTCTCACCGTCTGGTTTCTTGTGGAAACAGTGCTGGCTTGGACACATAAGGGAGGTGAGACCCTGTAGAGTCGATACCAACGCTGTATCAGCTTGGCGGCCATTCTGCGGCTAAGGGCAAGGCAGCTGAGGAAACGTAGGTGCACTGGATTGGCATCAACTCATGGCCCAAGATCTGTGGGGAATAGAGGGGGAATATGGAGAGCTTATTAGGAACATACATGCTAATCTCAAAGCCTAAGGAAGGAAAAGTACAGCCCTAGATTACAGCAACAAATCTAGTTCTGCTATAATTCTGAGTGCCACACTCTTAGATATTGAAAAGCTGAAGAGAAATATGAAAACATCAACCACTCCACAAGATCCCAAGTTAAGAGCCACCATGAATGTGG
The DNA here is from genome assembly GCA_030412105.1 of Cyclura pinguis. Taxonomy (NCBI): domain Eukaryota; kingdom Metazoa; phylum Chordata; class Lepidosauria; order Squamata; family Iguanidae; genus Cyclura; species Cyclura pinguis. The sequence continues at coordinate 2,000,817 of CM059604.1, read as the reverse complement.
AATTAGCAACATAAAAAGCTAACTCCTACTGAATTAGATCTTCAGTTCTTCTAGCCCAGAGGTTCTCAACATTCAGTCCTCCAACTTCTCAACTTTCAATTGAAACTTTCAACTTTCAAGCTTTCAACTTCAATTCCCAGAATACCCAGCCAACACAGCTAATGGGAAGGGATACTGGGAGTGAAAGAGGCATGGTCCCCCTTCCTATCTCTTATACCAAGGACTCAGGGTCCTTGCCTCTTGTCAGCTAATTCTGGATTCTGCCTTCGGGTCACTTTTATCAACTTCTGGTCATTCAACTTATGATATTGATTAAATCAGACAGGCCAGGTTAACATCAACACTCCATTTAAAAAATTCAAGTCTTGGAGTTCCAGGTTATTTCCATGGGAAGGAACAGACTCTTATGGAACAGTGCACCCTCTGTATATGCAGGGTTTCCATCCAGGAACTCCCAGATAAAACCAAAAACAAACAAATGCTTGCATCCCTTTATTGTCAGTGGACATGTCCTACGCACACCCGTTGCGTCCAATGACAATAACAGAAGCTTCACTTTGTGCAACCTTTGATTTGTGTATGTTGAGGTCAAACCACAAAAGGGCACACTGTACTATTTTTAGGCTATTTGTCATAAATATTTATACAGATAGATACACATATAAGTTGCCAACTGAAACCAGTCCAGCCTATAACAGATTCACTCCCTGGCAACTGTGTGGCATCGGGATATCCGTCATACAAACATTATAACTACCTATCAGTTACATATGCACAGGTTTTGGAAATGGGAGCTTCTTCATCAACATAATGTAACAGCACATTTTTAAACTAGCAACCACAATGGCCAAGCTGTTTTGTGGCCACAGAACATTTTGGCCTTGTCAGATTCACTGAGGAAACTGAAGCTGCTCTACAGGCTGAGCAGCAGATGGGGAAATCGTTCATTCAGACCTCACCTTTGCTATAAACTTCTTAGAACTAGTGTCAGGCTTGTCACTTTCTCATTAAGTCTCTCCCATTCTGCAATACAGGAACAATAAAGGAAAGGTTTATGACTTTGACAAGTCCCATGATGCTCTGAGTATATTTACAATACTGTTTTAACAGCCTCTCCCAAAGCAGTAGAAAAGGGGAAGGAAGACAACTGTGCAACCTCTGGTGGAGCCACATCCACTGAACTTCACGGTTGTTGCCAGTCTTGTTAACTGATGTTACTGTGGCATGGAATTATGGTGACCCTCTGAGTGAGACCCCCAAAACCTCCTGTTATTAATAGCTATGCTCAAATCTTGCCAACTCAGGGTAGCTGTGGCTTCCTTGACTTGTCTGTTGTTGTTGTGTGCCTTCCAAGTCATTTCTGACCTACAGCAACTCTACCATGGGGTTTTCTCGGCAAGGTTTGTTCAGAGGGAGTTTTGCCTTTGCCTTCCTCTGAGGCGGAGAGAGTGTGACATGCCCAAGGTCACCCAGTGGGTTTCCAAACCTGAGTGGGGATTCCAACCCCAGCCATCGCCACTACACCACACTGGCTCTCTTGAGTCCATTGCCTTGTAACACAGTCTTTCTCGTTCTTTACTGCCTTACGCTTTGCCAAGCATTACTGTCTTTTCTAACAAGTCAAGTCTCAGGATATGCCCAAAGTACAACAGTCACAGTTTAGTAATTTTGACTTCAGGAGACTGTAGGCTTGATTTGCTCTCAGAACAATTCATTTCCATTTCTAGCAGTCCGTGGCGTCTGTGGAGCTCTCCGCCAGCACCATACTTCAAAGGAGATGATGCTCTTCCGGTCAAGCCTTTTTCATTACCCGGCTTTCACAACCGCAGACTGCCCCAAATATTCACCCATCAGCCATGGCATCGTATTAAGAATATGTGCCTAACCTGTCCCGATTTCCTTTTCCTTCCCTATTCTCTTCTCCTTTTCTATCACCACTTTTTAGACTGTAAGCTCAGATATATGCACTCTCTTGTCTGAGTGAAAATGAGACCAGTTTATATACTGATTAAAAGCCACGCTGACTTCCTAACTATAAAGCACTGCATACATTATTTTAAAGCTATAACACAACTTGAATGCTTTTCGCACACAAAAGTGGCGCACTGGCGGAACCAAGTCAAAATGAACCCATATGAAACGATGAGGGAAAGGATCTATCAAAGCTTGTTGCCGTTGCCGCACGTCTTCGTTTCTCATTTATGGCAACCCGGCTCACACAATAAATCCTGTAAGGCTTTAAAGCGTCACAGGAGCCTTTGCTGCCACAGACGACCACAAGGGAAAAACCTTGCTACCACTGTTCACAGAGCTCTGACAGGATTACTCTTTGGGACTACAGCTCCTATAATTCCCCCAGGCGGCGTGATCTAGGGGTGGCTGGGGGATTCTGAGAGCTGCAGTTCAGAAAGTAACTTTTCCAAGCTCTGCCATTCCTCGTGCGTTAATGACAACCCTCGGCTCGGGGCCCGCCCCGCTCACCACTCGGCAGGAGGGAAAACGACACGCTCGCACCCGCGCAGCCCGACCCCAAATGGCCCCCTCTTCTTCCTCCCCCTTCCCGCCCCCAGCAGCCCCCAGTCCGGCCCAGCCCCTCCCCACCGCGGCCCTCCCGGCCCCTCACCCCCCGGGAGCCGCCACCGCTCGGCCGCCCCCCCTTGACCTCGGACGGGCGCCTCGCGTGCGCGGGCGCTCCGGGAAGACGGCAGAGACCGAGGAGACGGCGTCGCGGGACCGATGGCGTCACTTCCTCCGCGGCGGAGGCAAGAGACTGCCCTGTAGACCCACACGCGGAGGCGAGTTTCCGGGTTCGACCAAGAGCTTCTTTCTCCGGGTGGGAATTTTGTTTGAAATGCCTCCGCAGCTTACCCGGGAGTAAGTCCTTTTTCACTAACGGATACTTATGTCTGAGTAAGCGCTCGCGGGGTTTGGCTGGAAAAGAAGTGGGGGTCTTCGCTTCCCCCTCCCCTTTTGGCAGGGAGATGCCCCGTGTCCCAGTCAAAGCTGCGTATTAAATCGTTGCATTTCTCTCCACTGGTTGCTATGGTCAGACAGGGAAGTTCCTCATTCCCGTAACAAAACTCACTAAGAAAGAGTTCTTAATGCGAACCCGGAAATGATTCACTTAATACAAGACGATCCTTCGATCCGATAGTCTATAGAACTTATTCTCTCCAGACCAATTGGCTACAGGTAAGGGAACCGGAAATACTTGCAACGCCATCTTTTCTCAGGGCATATGCTGCCTGTTCTGCTAGGCTTCGAAGCTAGGAGTGTTTTACTATTACATATATATTCCAGATTTGTCATGGCACCTTTGTCCAAATAGCTCTGATGCAAGCGCAGACCTGGGGGCGGGGGAGAATCTCCACCCCAAAATTCAGTTTCTGACCTGAATATTTAGCTCCTGGAAGGCCATGACCTTGTTCTGCCCTTGCTCTCCTTCCATCTGAAGATGGGTTAATAAGTTCTTAGCTCCTGATGGGCCATTTCCGCACTACACTCTTCTAGCGTGATTATTCCACTTTCAACATCTTATGGAATCCTGGGGTTTGCAGAGTTATAGCGGTATTATTCCACTGTCAACATCCTATGGAATCCTGGGGTTTGCAGAGTTACAGCGCTATTATTCCACTTTCAACATCCTATGGAAGCCTCTGGCCCCTCCCTAAACTGCAAACCCCAGGATTCCATAGGATGTTGAAAGTGGAATCATAATACCACTATAACAGTGTGGTGTGTAAATGGTCTCCCCTCCTTCCTCCCATGCTTCTCTCCTTTGCAACCATAGCTGCAAAGCTCCCCACTTTGCTATAACATATGCTCCCACCTGCCTTCACTGCAAAGAAGCAGAAGTTGCTGCTTGAAACCAAGGGCAGGAAAGCAGGCAGGTGAAGTCTTGAATCTCTGCTTCAGGACAAAGAATAGCGCAAGGTGAAATCAACAAGGCAGAGGGACTCATTAGTGATGCATGGGGAGGCAAGGTGTGGTGCAGAGAACATGGTCATAATAGAGGATCAATCTGGGAGCAGGCAAAAGCCTGAACTGAATACACAAAGTTGTCATTGTGGGCTATTTTTTTTTTTTTTTTTTTTTTTGCTGAACAGACGTTTTGCCTGGAAAAGGTCCAAGAATGTGTTCTCAGCAGAATGTTTGTGCGCTTCTCCCAACTATTCTTGTGCAAGCTAGTGAATCTGAAGGGCACGGCACCCTAAAAAGCTGGTGTCTGGGGCCATTTTCTGGAATCTAATGTTTGGGCCCCTAAGCACAATTGTGGTGTTGGATCATAACCTGCAACACGGACAAGATCCCGGGAGTGTTTAAGTCACCCTTAACTTGGGCTCCATCTCCACACTGCAAGAGTAAACTAGTAGGTTATATTACAGCCTTGTCATAAACCGGTATATATTTATACACACAGTTGCAAAATGGGAGGGTGACAGTGAGCCACATTACAGGGCTGTCATTAGCAACTTGTTTTTCTCAGACTCAGCTGCCACCTCCTCCTTTACCTCCAGTGGCACAGCGTGCAAGACATGGGCTATTTTTGCACCTGCAAGAGCAAATTCCAGTTTAAAAAAAACGCTCCATCTAACTCCCCTCCTATGCAATTTGGGAGTTCCAAGAGTCTTCCAAGAGTTTCAGCTTTTAGCTCCCAGCAGCCCTAGCCAGCATGGCTCTGGTGTGCTGGCTAATGAAGTCCAAAACATCTGGAGGGCCAAAGGGTGAGAACCACTGAAATCAGACCCTACTTAACACATAAATCGCTACTTTCGCTTCTACTGTTTTCTGTGAGAAGGAGGCCACTGAAGCCAGCACAGTGGGATGCTGTATCCACTTCAGGTATGTCTGAAATCTGAAAAAACACTGCTAGGTGCTGAAGCTTATTTTGGAGGTGGGGTTTGAGCTTCTTGTGGATCTGCTTTAGAGGTGGGATAGCCAAAACTAGATACTTTAGCATGGAATCGAAGGATGTATTTCCCAATGACAGCTGCTGGCTTCCACGTCAAGGGGTGTGGAAATCTATTCTGGATCTCAGTCTGAACTTTAATGAGCTATCCAAGATGTGCAATCCATTTCTTGCATATCTTGAATAAAGCTCTTAAAGTTCAGACTATAAACTGAATCAACACCTCACTGGCACAGAAGTTATTTGTACCTTTCCAATAAAGTCCGGCATTTTTTTCCTAGGGGCTCCTTGCACTCCACGAGAGAGGAACAAACTGATGGCCAGGATGTTTTGAAAACCAAGCCAACAGGCTCTGTTTAATCCGGATCAGGCTCCCAGCCGCCGCTGCAATCAGTTGAGGGCGCTGCAGAGGTGAGAGGTTGTATGTTGTGAGCATTGGGCTAGGACTCTGGGAGACCAGAGTTTAAATCCCTGCTCACCCATGACAGCCCCCTGGGTGAGCCCAAGACCCTCTCTCAGGGCAACAGAAAGGAGGGCAATGGCAAACCTTCTCTGAATAGATCCTGCCAGGGAAACCCCAGGACAGAGTTGCTAGAAGTCAGAGTTGACCTGAAGAGACAAGCCAGCATGGTCTAGTGATTTCAGTGTTAGGATAAGACTCCAAGAGACCAGCGTTTAGATCCCCACTCAGCCATGAAAACCCACTGGGTCACCTTGGGCAAGTCATACTCTCTCAACCCAACAGGAAGGCAGGGGCAGACCTACTTTGAATAAATCTTGCCATGAAAATCCTAGAAGCTGGCACGGTGTCATGGCTTAAGTGTTGGGATAGGACTTTGGGAGACAAGGCTCTGAATCCTTGGGCAGTCATGGTGGTAGCCTTGGGGAAGTCACATTCTCTCAACCTCAGAGGAAGGTAGTGGCAAACCTTGGAATAAATCCTTTTTATTGCAGGCAGTGTGCTGTAGTGGTTTGACAAGGATATAGATGAGTTGGAGCAGATTCAGAGAAGGGCAAAAACGATGATAAGAAGTATAGAGAACAAGGTTGAAGCAGCTGGGCTTGTTTATCTTGCTGAAGAGAAGACTGAGGGGTGCCATGATTGAACTTTTTAAATATTGCAAGGGCTGCCACAGAGAGGAGGGGGCAGCTTTGTTCTCTGCTGCCCCAGAGGGGAGGACCAAGGCTAATGGTTTGAAGTTACAGGAGAGTAGATTTCGATGGAACATTAGAAGGAACTTCTTAACAACAACAACGTTTATAATGCCTTTTGCACCAACGGGGAGAACATCAACATATACAGTTAGAGATGAGAACACTAGATATACTATAAATATATGTATAGTCAAAGACAAGGACAACAAAACATATCTACTATATAAATGTCAAAGTTTGTGAGTGAGCTTGTCTGTTTGTGTGCGTCAGGCAGGCAAAGACCTCATATGATTGGCTGTGTGAGGTGAAGACCTCGTATGAAGCTGGCTGTGAAGATTCTATGGAATCCTGGGGTTGGCAGTTCAGGGAAGGGCCTTTAGAATCCTCAGCCAGAGAGCTCTGAATAGGCTGGCTGCTTTGGAGATGAGGCCTAGCAGCAAGGAGGAGGGCAGTGTATTTCCCTCAGGAACCCAACCTCTCTGTGTTAATAACTCTGAATACAGATTGGATTGGGAAACATGGGGAAAAGTTTCAGGTACTGGACAAGGCAGTTTGGGGAATTAAAGACACAGGATCCCAAATCTTTCTAACAAGTATTACCTATGAGAAAATAAAATCCGGGTAGATACGCTAGTTTAAATATACCTACAATGAAATCCCCAACACAGTAAGAGCTTACTTGAACGTAGGGGCAGTTCAGCAAAGGACCCAACTGCTTAGAGCGTTGGTGGGGTCTCCTCCTCTGGAGGGCTTCCAAAAAAGAGAGGCTGGACACTCCGTGCGGAGGATGCCCTCGCTGGAGATGCAGGGGGTGGGAGTTGATGGCCCTTGAGGCCCCTTTCAGTTCTATGATCGTTGAGCCAGGGCTGCTGGAGACCAGGCTTGAAGTCCCTTCTCAGCTGTAGAAACCCACTGGATGTCCTTGGGCGAGTCACACTCTCTCAGCCTCAGAAGGGGACAATGGCGACCCCCTTCTGAACAAATCTTGCCAAGAAAACCCTAGAAGAGGGTGGGCATAAGTTGGAGCAAGAGGGGGAGCCAGGATGGTGTAGCTGAGGACGCTAATGGCCAAACTTCCTCTGAGCAAAACCTGAGAGGCGGCGTGGTGTAGTGGTTTGAGCCTAGGATTTACAAGAAACCAGGATTCTCGGTCCTGGAAACCCCGTGACTGACCTTGGGCAAATCTCACTCTCTCAACCGTGGTGGCAAAGCTCCTCTGGAGAGATCTGGCCACGAAAGGGTCGCCAAAAGTCGGAGTCAACTGGAAAAACTAACATGAAAGAGGAGAGACTTCAACTCCCAGAATCCCTTGGAGCCAACAGGAAGCCGAAGAAGCGTCTCCTCACTTGCCCTCCTCAGCCCCCGCCCTCCCTTACCGGAAGCTCCGCCCGGCCGCCCAAAGCGGAAGCGGCCTCTTTTTCGCTGCCCCCTCCTTTTCGCCTCTTCTTCTGAGGGCTACTTCCGGTGACGGCGGCTTCTCCTCGGTCGGAGGCGCCGGTGGACGCGGTTGGTCCTTGGCGCGCGCGCACGCCCCTCTCGCCCTCCCGCGGGATGTAGCTGCCAGGACCCCCCGGTAGGTGCCCCGGGCGCTCTCCCGAGGGCTCCCCGCCCCCGAGCCCCCCTCCTCGGCGCCGGGCTGGGCTCCTGGCTCGGCCGGTGCGGGGTCTGTGAGGCCCGAGACCCCTTGCCTTCCCGGTAGCGGCCTCCTTTCCCCGCTGCAGCCGCTCCGCTCTCTCCCTCCGGCCGCTGCTTTCTCCGCCCCGCCGGGCGTCCTGGGCTTCTTCCCCTCCCCGCCCGCGGTCGGCGACCAAAAACAAGCCCTTCCTGGCACGGCTGGCGAGGATGGCGGCGTGTCCTTACGAGCCCTTTCACGCTGACCGCTTATCGCTCTGTGATCCTGCTTTAAAACATCGGCCGTTTCCGCACTAGACTGTTATAGCGCGATTGTTCCACTTTCAACATCCTGTGGAATCCTGCGGTGTGCAGTTTAGGGAAGGGCCTTTGAGGGTTGCTTTATGGGGGCCTTTCAGGCCCCTCTCTAAACTGCAAACCCCAGGATTCCATAGGATGTTGAAAGTGGAATAATCGCGCTCTAACAGTCTAATGCGGAAGTGGCCATGGTGTTCTGTCTTAGAGCATCCTGGGATTTGCAGTTTGGGGAGGGGTACCTAGGATTCTAAGCCAGGGAGCAATAGTGCCTCCCCAAATTGCAGCTCCCGGGGTTTCAGAGCCGTGGCAATGGAATCACAGCGGTTTAAATTGTGTGGTGTGAAGGGGCCTGATGTGGTTGCCTTGCTGAGGGAATGGTAGAGGAGGTTGTGGCTGATGGTCTGTGTTGGCTGCCCAGGTCGCTTTTGATGTGCCTGTACGAACCAGAGGTGGCGGGAGAAGCACAGCTCTCCAGATCTTAGTAGGTTTCAGCCCCCATCCTCCCTAGCTGTTGGCTGAGTTGGCTGGGGTTGTTGGGAGTTGCAGTCCGAGAGAAGCAAAGTGTGGGCTGCCAGATGTCATTGGACTTCAGTTCCCGTCGTACCTCAACATTGGCTTGGCTGGCTGGGGATGAGGTTTTCAGTCCTGCAAATATCTGGAGGGTTGCAAATGGATACCCTGGTGTGAATTGTGCTAATTGCTGATGAGGGCAGTTGAGCTTTGAGATGAAATATTATCCAGTATCCTTCCTGTCCCTCAGCTGTGTGTGGAACTGGTGTGGTTTTCTGAGTTTTTTAATCACAGTTTCTTTGGAAGTAGAGCTTGGGTATCTTTCTCTTTCTCCAGTTTCTGTATGTGTGTCTGTCTGCTTCCTTCCCCTTTTCATCCACCCTGAAGTTGCCCAACCATGGCTGGTTGTTTAAAAATGTGCCAATTTAAAGCACTGGCTAGTGTTACAGTACTAGGAGACCTTCTGATTTCATGAAACAAGTTCTGCTAAAGGGTTTGCAACTTACTATCTCGCTTAAATTGGGTATTCATCATCTGCAGATTGGATGCCTTCCCTTTGAATCATTTGCTCAGTTGGAGTATTCAGCTAGCTTCTTGGTTTCTACTTTCCAAGCAGAAAAGGAAGCTCTGTGTGTCAGTCCTTAGAAGAAATATTTGCATCCTGTGGTGTATTCTCCTTTGCCAGCATTCAAAGTCTTGCAGGGATCTCAGAGAAATAGGAGATGTTACTTTTTGGGGGTTACAGCTCTCTCCCCCCACCCCAGTTTTACAGGGCCATTCTTTACATGTGTTATAGTCCAAAATCTTGACTTCTCCAATTTCTTAGAGAATGCTTTTCTGCTCAGAAAGTCATTTTCCACTTGCAGCTGATGATGGGAAGATACAATAACGGGGAGGACTAGCATGTTTCTCTTCTTCATGAGTTTAGTAAATCCAGATGAATAACACCTGAATAGGTCTCTAAGTCTGCCTGAATATGTCAGTGATGAACAGGTTACTTTAGAGAGGACCTGCAGAGTTGTTTGAGACCAGGTTTTGATAGTCTTGCTTACCCTTCTCAGCATGGCGAAGAGATGAGACAGAAGCATCCTCTCTGTGCTGGTGCTACAGAAGGACAGGAATGAGCCTCAAACTCTGAACATGAAAGGAAGATTGGTGTTTGTTTTAGCTCTATTTAGAGAGCCAGAGTAAACGACTTTGTCCGCTCTCTGGCCCCAAGCTGGAGAGGGATAGTGAAGGCTTAACTTTGCCCCTGCTGACTCGCTAAAGCTGCAGCTGCCGGTCAGGGAAATCAAGCACACCTTCCCTGTGCCTTGCTAGGTCCCACTTAGAGCAGGATGATGGAAGAGACTGGAGCTCCTGTGGTCCTGTAAGTTTAGAGAAAAAGGCCAGATAGAACCAAAACCTGAACCTGTTCTGGCTCCATGCTGGGTTTTGGTGGTACAGCATGCGAATGAGCAGAAGGCCCAGTGCCTTGGGGCAACGGCATGTCTTTATTAGGATCATTTTGTTTGGTCACACAGAAATCGTTGGAGTCCCTCTTTGGGACCTCAAAATGCTAGGCTTTGTTACTTTCTCTTCAGTTTGATAGCTACAGATATTTATGAAAGTTATGCATACAGGAGCTACTTCCAACATAATGCAAGACCGGATTAATACCTCTTTCTCTGTGACAGCCAAGATTCTTCTCTGTTTTCTTCAGGTATCTACACAACTGTAGCACTATGATTCCACCTTCATTTCCATGGTTGAAGGATTTGTGGCTTAGGGAAGAGTACTTAGAATTCTCATCCAGAGAGCTCTGGTGCCTCACCAAGCTGCAGACTGCAAGATTTTGCAGGATTCTGCCATGGCTGTTAAAGTGAGATCCTAGCACTAAAATTGTGTAATCTGGAAGGCAGTTGGGTGGCTTTTGAATAGAGGAGTTGGCCTTTTAACTTGCATCTTTGATGAGTGGTTCTTAGGACACTTTGGTTGGGAGTTTTGTTTGCATCCTTTGCTTTACTGTTGGAAAAACTGAGTGAAGTGGTATTAATCAGTGCCTTGTGACAGAGCCTGTGCTCACAAGCAGTAAAGGAATAGACATAATCCTGCCTCTCACAGTGTGGGCATTCAGATTCTTCATTGTACCATCTCTGTATTGCAAAAAAAAATTGTACCATTAAGACCTGTAGGCCTCTATCATGGTGGGAAAGCTGTCTTTTGGGAAGCATCCAAAGAGAAATCAAAATGCAAAAACCAGTAATGCATGCATAAGGAAAAACTGTTGGAAGAAAAAAAAAGGCTGAGGTTGGGTATGTGTTGTGGGGAGTCATTAGGTGAAATCCCCTCGTGGTGATGCAGCAAGCAAAAGGAACTGAGAGGAGCTGAGAGGGAGGAAAGATAGAAGCCTGGTCTCTGAGGGAATGAGGATGGGCGAGCTGCTAAAATACTACTCTTGTTCAGAACTTCTGAAATGAAGGCCTTTGTATGGAACTTCACAGAGGCCACAGAGAAAAGTGTGGGGAGCATTATTTTCTCATTTGTCTGCCGGAAACCTTGACACAAGAAGTGTTGCTTGTGTGACATGAGGAGGCCTTTAGCAGTTGCAGCAAGCTACTGTCTTAGGGCTTTATTGGGCCAGTTCTGAAGCATTATGGCACAAAGATCATCATGAGAATTTCAGTTATTGCTGTAGTGCACAAGTTCTCAAATGATTTATTTTGTTTATAGACTGATCATGAAGTCTAGTAGTTGTCTCTACAGCTGTGATCTTGGGAGCTCTGGACTGAGCAGGTTGATAAGGGGGGGTAAAACTACCTAGGAAAAAAGCTTGCCTACCATTCCTCTTTTTCTCCTGCAGTGCCTAGCCCTCTTCTGTTCCAGGCACTCTGCCCTACAATCTCCGCTCATGCCATGAGAAGCAACAGAGCTGGTTGTGCTTTGTGTGAACGAGGGCTGCTGTACTGTGTCAGTAGTTTGTTTGTTTTGCAAAGAGTTGTTGTGAAAATGTGTCCTTAAAGGTCTGTGACTTAGAAAACCATGGCTGAGGATTCTAGGTCACGCTTCCACCGTTCTGTCAATGTGTAGTGAGTACAAATGAGACCCATTAGGCCTTGTGGTAGCAGAGTTTCCCCTGAAATGCGCCCTTCACTCCACAGCAGTTGCACACTGGAGGTGGAAGTTAATAAAGATGAGTATGCTGTCTTTGGAGCAGTACAAACATTTTTTATGGAAACCAGTTTAAAACAAACCTCTCAGTTCCACTGCATATCTCCCAGGTGTTTGGGTTCATGTGCGTTTGAGACGCAGGTCTTATCCCATTTTGTATGTGGTAGGGAATTGTGTCTAAAACTAATACTCTTGAAGCAGAAGGTGAGCTGCAAATGAGAGAGAATATCAAAATGGGATCATTTTTTGCAGACGACTTTTTGTTAGATAATTATTTGGGCCACAGGGACAGCACAAGTGCATGGGAAATATTAGGAGACAGGTCAGAGTGTCTTGCTACAGAGCAACATTTAAACACAGCAGGGAAAATGTCAAACAAGCTTTTCCTGTACTATAAGAACAAAAAGTGTTTACTTCTAATCCTTGGAAATCCTGCTTCTAGGCTTTGCAGAGCTGGAATGGCAAGCTGGGTGGAGCTGTGAGCCAGAGGCCTACATGGTGCATCTTTCCTGGCAGCTCAAAGGTACTAAGTCTTTTCCCTGGCTTCCTTACGTTTCGCATTCACATCTCTTGCCTCTGTTCAATCTGTGTTCTCCTCAACAGAACGAATATATTGTTCCTTCAGACTAGTGGGAAGTTACATGTCTTTCAAGGTGACCAGTTCAGCAAATAATTGACAGAGTTTGGGTTACAAATCAGACCTTTTGACTTTTGGGTCCTTCTAGTGTTTCTTAGACCTCAAGATAATTGCCTCTCTTGATCCTGAAGGCAGGGAGCCGTTCACCTGGGGAGAGTTTGCCTGCCTGTCTGAATTGCCCAATGGGTGAATTTACGCAGTGTGAAATCTCAGTACAGTATTGTCTTCTAGTGATTTAGTCAAGACCCCAACAGTAACTGACATTGGGTTACCAGTACCTTCTGGCATTCAGCAGTTGGAACAGCCAAGGAAGCAGCAGCAGCGCTTACATCACCACCCAGGCTGCATTAGTGACCTCTTCTACCGGGAAGAGCCAGAGAGTTGCAGAGTGCCTGGCTGTACAGCTGAGAAGCTGTACAGCTTTTTGCTTTTTGTTTGTTTTGCAACGCTTTGCAAAACAAAACAAAACCAAAAACATCTGGTAGTGTCTGGAGTTGCTTGCTAGGCATCACACCGCCGTGTAGGTATATGCAATTCATGCATATTAAATTTCATTTATGATTGGCTGCCTTGGAGATCTCTTGTCAGAGAAAGAGGTAGAAAATAAATATATCCAAATCTCCCTTCTAAACACCACAGAGCTTAATCTCAGAGATTCTGTTATGCATCTAAATCTTTGTGTCATCACAGTTTCCAGTTGCATGTTGTGGGGAGGGAAAGGAGTGTTTGGTATCAGCAGTGTTTCTCTGCGCACCCCAACTGAAGCTCCCCCATGTGACATGCCATGGTGCTTTGCAAAACCTCTGAAGCAGCTTTTGGGGAAGGCATTGTGGGCTGCCTTTGGTGAGAGTAAGGAGCATCCCGTACACAGGTTCTTGGAGAACATTTTTAGCCCCATCATTATTTCTGTGGCTTTCTGTCTGAGCAGCTGGTGTCTGCTAACTTCTTTTTTTCCCCCCGCATAATTTAGAACACTTACCTTTCCTCTCCTGGTCCACCCACCATGAGTCATAACTTGTACAGTCTCAAATAAAGAATAAAATACAGTCTTACTGTATTGACTTTGGCAAGGTTTGAATCCATGATTTATTTTGATTTTCTAGCATCCCTGTTTGTGAATGGTTTTGATCCTGTAGCTCTTTGAAATCTCTTTTGGAATACTTTCTATATTTGCAGGCAACGTTAATCTGACAGAGTTGCCCTTGTAGTTTGGGCATGTTTCTTTTGTAATGCACATCTGAGGAACACCTTAATATTCCATTCCCATATGAGTTAAACATTTGCTAAATCTTACTTGCTATCCTGGAAGCACTGTGAGAATTTCCCTGACTTTTGGTAAAAAGACCTAATTATTTAATCATTTCATTAAAAGCTTAACTTAATTTTTTTTAAGTGTGCCCCACTGAAAAGCATTTTTTTAAAAAATGGTCAACTGTTTGCAATGACTGTGTGTAGCTGAAGTCATATTGGACGAGATGTTTCTTCATCTCCCACAGGGAATCCATTTTTCAGGATGGGGGCTGCTGTGGCACATCCACACTTAACCCAGAAACAAAGTTTTGCAATACCTTAAAACCTCACAGATGTATTACGGCATAAGCTGTTGTGGACACAGGTCATGTAACAGTCTTCCCTGTATACCAGCTTGAGTATTGGTTGCAAGATAGGAGAGTAACTGGTGAGGTCAGAAAGAACCAAACTTATTTTCCTTTCTCTTCAGACTGGGACTCAAGGTAGCTCACAAAAGAATTAAAAGTGGAGACAGCAAAAACCACAAAAGTTAGATTGCTAAGACACAGGTAAAGAAGTTACAACGTTAAAAGATGGTTGTATTAAGAGTCATTTAAGAGCACATCTCTTAAGGGATATGTAAGAATGTTCCAGTCAGAATGAAAAGAACTAAAAGGGAACAATTTAAAGGATCCCCTATATAATTTTAGTACGAAGTCTGAGGCTCTTCTGCAGATTTATCACAGAATGTACTCTTTTCAGTGAATTTTAGTTCCCAGGTTAATTCCTTTCTTTATTGTAACAGCTAAGTTTCTGTACGTCATCTGCTGAGTATGTTCTTCTATGTGGAGAAGGGTCCACTTGTACTCCAAGTTGTAGTTATATATGAAATAAAAGGAAATCAGATAAGCTTCAGAATTGTTGGCATCCTGTTGTCCCCTGCCATCTTTTAGCATGTAGGCTAACTTAATGAAGATAGCAAAGACAAGATGCTGTGAAGCTAAACTTTTTATGATGCACTGTATGCCAGCTTCCAGTTTTTTTCTCCTTTCAGCTCTAGCAGCGATCAAAAGCATTCCAGTCAGGTCTTCATGAGATAATTGTTTATTCCTCACCCCAAAATTGGAAGCAATGAAAGTTCTCCCTGCAGAGCACTCCTGTGGTTTTTCGTGCATGAGATAAAATCTGTTGCTTGATTCCGGAACTTCTTTACCTCTGGGTATTCTAGCCACGTACACTTCAGATTACCATTTTTCCTGTGAACTCTGCCAACATTGTGGAATTACTTTTTTCTTTTTTTGGTCAGTCTATGGAATACAGCAATGTCAGTGGTGCACTGTTCTTAAAATTGTTTTTTTTTTTAGTGGAAATTGATTTAAACGGGTGTGAAGTCCATAAACTGAACCAAGAGGCTATGGGTAGTTTTGTTCCGTAATCATGTTTCCATACTAGATATGGTCTCTGAACAAATCCTTGCACTGTGCTTAATAACTGGCACTTTGAATTGTATGCCTACAGGTAGACCAGTGGCCAGTGAAGTTGCTGTAAAAAGGCAATCCCATGTAGAAATGCAAAAAGTGCATCCAGTTATCTTAACAGCAGTTATTTGTAAAACAGTTGTTAGGTAATTTTGCAGACATCATTGCACTGATAAGCTGATTAGTACATGTAGTATGATGAAAATCCTTTTCTTATGAACTGCTTTTACTATCATGCAGATTTAACTTATTGAATTGTTTGAGTTAATCGTCAAAGATTTTGTCACATCTGAAAGGGTTCTATGCTGGCCTGGAAAGAAAAATCAATATGTGTGTGGAGAAGGATTTCTTCAGAAATGGATAGCCCTGCAAAATAACATGTTCTTTTTCCTAGCAAGACTGTAAGCGTGCTGGCAGGCCCTGGCATTCCTCTGTTCACAAAAGAGAAGTCATCCTGAAGTCTGCACTGGCCAAATGTCGTCCCGTAAAGCCTCAGTAACCAGCCAAGGAAATGGACCTACAAGTAATGTCAGGGAGAGGGAAGATGTGGAGCTGGCTGAACTTGGGCCCCTCTTGGAGGAGAAAGGGGAACAGCCAACAGCCAGTTCAGCCAACGTAAGCAATTTTCCACCAGTATGGTTGTGGAAACCCGTTAATGTATAGCCCTGTGTATTAACAAGTTAAGTCACGGTGATGCCTTTGAAAGTCATACCGACCTTGATTTAAGCACTTGTCCCTTGAAGGAAAGCACATTCACCCCTGCAGAAACAGCAGGGCCTGAGATGAGGCCTGCTTGCTGAAAGAAGATGCGTCTGAATGTTGATATAGAAAAAAAACTTCCAAAATTGATCCTAACCAAATCCTCCAGTGTTTCATCGAGGCATTTAAGTTTCTTGGTGCGCCCTTGGCAGAGTAACCAGAAATATAATGCAGAATCCTATTAGCAGCTTTGTGGCTATAATCTTGCCCAAGAGAACGGGGCCTGGTACAATCTGTAGGTCTGACCTCTATTTGATAGTGCTGACATTCTCTACAGTGTGGGAGACTGTACCTCAGGAAAAAAAATACTGTTTTTAATTTTTAAACTTTGAAAATAGCTTCTAAAAGATTACATTTTTATTTTCCAGTATGGATTAGTATACCTTCCTTAATTTTCCAGAAAAACATAAAGGAATCCAGTAGCTACTTCTTTGAGACTAAATGAGAAGAAGAAATTTTCTGGCATAAGCACTTATGGATTCAGTCTGTTTCATCATATGCAGACGAATCCATTCTTTCCTTTCTGCCTTGGCTGACTGCTAGGTTTTTTAGGATTCCAGACAAGGATTGGATTGCTTTATGTATTTTATGCTAAAGCAGACTAACATGGCCATCTCTTTGATTTTTCGAACAGCCTTGGATGATCAGACTGAATATGATTTATTCTAACATGTTCTGTGAATGTAAAAAAATTTAATACAGATTTAAACCTAATCCAAATCTTTTAAAACAGCAGTGCTAGTTTTGGACACTGAACAATGGAGCTAAATATTGGAGACCCCTGTGACATTTTCTAGCAACTGGAATATACTGATTTCATAAAACACTTTTCACACAGTACTGTGAGAGTCTTCTGATAATCTTTGTAACGCTACCCATTTATTCTGAGTGCCCAGAACTGTCCATACAGTAATGCAACTTGGAATATGTTTTTCTCCTAGTTGTATTACTCCTCCTTGCAACTGAAGATTACTCTGCCTTTCTCATTGCACTGAAAATGTCGCAGGACAGAGGACTTTTTGAGGGTGGTAAACCAGTGTTCTATGCTGGGGCTGCTCTTGTGGGAAATGAACCAATGAAAAGAAGAATTTGTTCTTTCTTTTCCGCCTTGGCTGGCTGTTAGTTTTTCTTGGGCTCCAGCCAGGAAGAGAAACGGAGCTGCCAATTTTGGTTGCCCTCTTAGTTGTAAGAAGCAAAAGCCTTTGCTTTAATCCTTTCCCTGAATTCAAGTAAATCTGGGGATTACTTCTCTGCTAGAGTTCAGCTGTTCGGCTGCCGGCAGAGGGTCTCCCTGAGGGAGTTCCCTTTGAGCACCCCAGAATTCTGGATGGTGGTGGTGTGCCCTCCTGGCATGCCTGTTTCCTTTGGCCTGCTTGCAGGTGCTGTCTGCCCTGCTTCCAGCTCTTTCTCATATCTCTGTGCAAAGCTAGCCAGCTGAGGTGAATTCCTGGAAATTTCCTCTGCCTTCTGCGTGAGGCATCTGGGACTTAAATATGGGGTGCATCTTTCTCTCCACATCTGTGCTTCATCCCCATTCTATGAGCCCAATGCTCCAGCTTTGAGGACATGTTTAATTTTTAGGTAGCACTCCATACCCCAAGTGTTTGGAGCCGATTTTCCAGATGTTTCTGCTATTTCCTTTTGTGCTCCTTCCCCTGTGTTCAGGCTGAAGAGATTTCTCTCTTTCTAGACTCAAGACCAGCCATGCCCAGCCCCCCAGGAGGAAGAGGAGGAGGAAGTGCGGGTGCTGACGCTCCCTCTGCAGGCGCATCATGCCATGGAGAAAATGGAAGAGTTTGTCTATAAGGTAAACTGCCTTTGTGGTCTACACACCACTGTTGGAACCCTGGGCTGGGCTGTTTGTTCTTTCAGGTTCAGAATCTAAGGCCATTTCCACACTGGACTGTTACAGCGCTATCATTCCACTTTCAACACCCTATGGAATCCTGGGGTTTGCAGTTTAGGGAGGGGCCTTTGAGGAAAGGGGGAATCAGAAGCCCTTGAGGCCCTTCCCTAAACTGCAAGCCCCAGGATTCCATAGGATGTTGAAGGTGGAATGATAGCACTATAACAGTTTAGTGCGGAAATGGCTTCCAAGGGCTTCTGGGCATGCTGAGTGGAGAATACCTGCCCCTCTTTTCTTGCAAGTACTGTAGCATCTGCACTAACTTGAGAGCTTAGAGTATGAGCCAGTCAAGCAGTTGCTCAGAAATAAAACAGCAGCATGGTCTTTAGAGTTGATGGAAGAAACCCAGCACTCTGGCTATTGGTTTTGTAACTTTTAAAAAGGCGGGGAAGCTTCTAGGTTTGAAAAAAGAGATTCCCAGTTCTCTCTGCACACCCATTCCATCTGATACGGCCAGATGTGTCCTTGAGGTTTCAGATTTCAGTTCTCCCGATTTATTAGGTGGCGTTTTTTAAGACGGGGGAGTGAAGGCACCAGCTGTTGATGTTCTGGTCCTTCCCCGAGTGGCCACAACAGTTACAGTCTGTGGTGGTCAGTCAGGCACAGTTTGTGACAAAGTGTCAGGTTGAGGAAGAATCAGTACCACAGAGAATCAGTGATGTACCATCGCTCAGCTTTTTCTGGAACGTGGGCTATCTGAAACATTGAAGCACCCAAGTAGTATATCAGAGGTTGGGCTAATTGAAGCTGCCTTTAAGTGTTGTCTGTATTAGGTGGGAAAGGGCCTGGTTCTATTCCACAGAAACTTCAGTTTTGTCAAGTTGCTTTAACCTCGGGAGGGTGGCTGACTGCCCCAGGTCCTAAGAGCTACCAGGCCACGGCCACCTGCCTGCTTTGGTGTCTTCCAGGTGTGGGAAGGTCGCTGGAGGGTCATCCCCTACGACGTTCTACCTGACTGGCTGAAAGATAATGACTACCTGCTCCATGGGCATCGGCCCCCCATGCCGTCTTTCAGAGCCTGCTTCAAGAGCATCTTCCGCATACATACAGAGACAGGGAACATCTGGACGCACTTATTAGGTAACTCGGCCTCTGGTTTCTGCACAAAGCAGAAAAGGGCTTTTATTTTCCCCACTGGATTTTTCTTTCCCTCGAAGCACCAGAATTGGCAAGAAATAGAGGTGAG
The DNA here is from genome assembly GCA_030412105.1 of Cyclura pinguis. NCBI lineage: Eukaryota > Metazoa > Chordata > Lepidosauria > Squamata > Iguanidae > Cyclura > Cyclura pinguis. The sequence continues at coordinate 1,981,968 of CM059604.1, read as the reverse complement.
AGACAGTGTAGTGTAGTGGTGTGAGCGTTGGACTGTGACTCTGGAGACCAGAGTTTGAATCCCTGCTCAGCCATTGAGACCCACTGGGTGACCTTCGGCAAGTCACACTCTCTCAGCCTCAGAGACAGGCAAAGGCACCCCCGACCCGAACAAATCTCGCCAAGAAGAAATCCCTGTAATAGGGTTGCCATACATGAGAAATGATTTGAAGGCACACAACAACAATGAAGAGAAGAGTTAGGAAGTGAATGCGAGAATTATAAGAGAGTGAAGATCTCACCCACTTTGGAAGTTGATGGGCAGGTCTGTTAAGTTTCAGCTGGATTATGTTCAAAGTTTAAACTGTTCCTAGACCTGGTGTTTCATTCCTTGCTGACTTCTGCCTCTGGTCTGTACTGTCAGTGTAGAGCAGAGCTGTTAACAAAAAGCAGGTTTTTCTTCACGTTAGTATTACTATTCTGAGTTTATTGCTCTGTGCAAACTGCTGAATCCTATTTAGAAAACAAAAGGGGTTTTTTGGTCTTGTCTTGGTGCCAAGAGCCAGCACCTTTGTATACCTCATAATTTTAAGAATATGTTGAAGAAGAGTAAATACTGCATATACTGGCATATAGGTTGACCTCAGGTATGAATTGAGGGCGGGTTTCAGGGCCAGAATTGTGGATTTTGATATGACCTATGGGTAAGTCGGGGGCCATTCCACAGAGGAGAAAACACTGGTGCCACCTCAAGGGGCCAGCTGCCTCAGCCAGGACCATTTTCCTGCTCACACATTCAAAAAGACTTTTCATTACTCTGCTCAGAGAAAAGGATGGAGTTTTTTGTTTGCTTTTGGATAAATTTAAAGTACAGTTTTAATATTTAACAAATCTTGCCAAGAAAACCGCATGATAGGTTTGCCTGCGGTAAGTGCGAAATGATAGAACGACTACCACCCTGGGAGTCTCAGTTGGCCTCCTTTATTACGACAGATTGAGAAGGTTGTGTTCTGGGCTAGGTTTCTCCTATTCTTGGTTGGTTTTGTTGCTGACATACTCACTTCTGTTCTGTTCTCTTGCCTTTTGTCCTCTTGGGTTTTTATTGCATTGGTTATGAGGGTTATGTGTTTTGTCATAGCTGGCAGGTGGGGCATAAATATTTTTCATAAGTGACTGGCTAGACTTCAGTGGACTGACTCGGAAACTGGCTGTGGTATCCTGGGAGTTGCAGTCCAGCATATCTGGAGGGCAGCAGTTGGGGAGAACTGTGCTATCCCATTTCTACATCATTGACCAGAAAGTGAGATTGCTTAAGGTCTTCTGTGACCTCAAGAATTAAGCTAATATTGAAAGGTGTTACCTGAGTTGGCCACTGCTGTAGAAACAAAAGTGATATCATTGCACTTCAGACTGGCTTGGGAACACAGCAGAGTTCAGAGTTAATATTGCAGCTACTTATGGATTGTTTTTGTTTCTATGCTGGTGCTTCCTGCTACTGAGGTGACATTTATCAGATAACTTATTACCTAAAATAGTTCTCTCCCACCCTGTACCAAAAAAATCTCAGAACAGCATACTAGTAAAACCAGTACAAATAGACTAAGGTAATAAAATTGGCTGAAAAGATATTAAACACGATCAACAAGTTAAGCAGGTTTAAACAATTGAGGAAGCTTAAAATCATGTGCATTCACATGCTGAGAAATCAGCAAGGCCCAAAGGCTTCAACAGCAGTGTTTTAACTTGGTGGCTAAATGAAGCCAGTGTTGATGCCAGTTGGGCCTCCAAGGGGAGGGCATTCCACAGTTGGGTGCCACAGCTTAGAAGGCCCTCTCCCACATCCTCACAAAGTGCACTGGCCTCACTGGTGGGATACAGAGGAGGGTCCCCAGCAGACCCTGGTCCTCAGGCAGACACACATAGAGAAAGACACTCCCTCAGTACCAAGGTCCCAAGCCTTTTCTTAGAATCATGGAGTTGGAAGAGATCCCAAGGGCCTCCAGTCCAATCCGTTCTGCCATGCATGAAGATACCATCAGAGCCCTCCTGACAGATGGCCAGCCAGCCTCTGTTTGAGAAGTTCCTTGGAGGATAGAAACAGAGGTTGGATGGCCATCTGTTGGGAACGCTTTGACTGTCTGTTCTTGCATGGCAGAATGGGGTTGGACTTGATGGCCCTTGGGGTGTCTTCCAGCTCTGATTCTATGAGTCTGTGAAAAACTGGGAACAGCAGAGGAGAAGGGTTGGACTGTATGCCTGTGAAGTGGGCCGGCACAGGTGATGTTCTCAAGAGGCCCTTGCTTAAAAGATCTGGACCTCCAGAGAGATTCATATCGAGGCGTGTTATCACTTAGAAAACCAGGGCCTGAGCAGTCCTGGGCTTTAAAGACTGAACTGTGAATGGCCATGAGCCTCGATTTGGAAACTGGTGCTGATCCTTCAATGTCAGAGTAATGTGGTATCAGTACTAGCCGGTCCCTGGTGTAAGTCATCTACTGGGGCAACTGGAGCAGTCTCCATCCTATATCTTGGCCAGACACCTGAATAAAATGGAGTCAGGCAGTGCCATCTCTGAAGTGACATTGCTGACTTAATCCTTCTAAGGCAGGAGTGGGAAATATGTTTTGATTCTGATTCTACTGCGAGCAGAAGCAGTGGTCAGGAATGGTGACAGTCCTATGCTAAGATGTTCAGGTTGCATTTGCTCCAGCTGAAATAAGTCAGTTGGTCAAACGTAGCTTCTGTGATCATTGTAAGGCAGGTAGGATCCTCAGCGTGAAGTTGGAGTTCCTGTTATATTGGCAGCATGTTTATGGTTGGGTCGCTGTGTACATTGTAGAATCACCTGTAAGGGATAAAGATCCCTGGCTAGTGAAGACTTGGTCGGTCACTTTGATGCTGTTTTCCTTCATGACTTTCCTACCAAAGAATCTTCTTCAGGTTTTCTGCAGACCTAGGCCAGTGGTGCAGTGATAAATTTTGAGGTATGGAACATCCCTCATAATAACATAATAATCCCTAGAATGGTATCACCCCAAAGACAGCCCAAAAATGTAGGGGCTGTTCTGAAAAGAACCTTCCTAGCAAGTTTTTAGTTCCCTGAGGAACAGCTCTTTTGTAAACTTAATGGGTCTTTCCCACCCAAAACCAAGCCACTCCAGCAGGGCAGGGGGGGCAGTTCAGGGTGGAATGACAGATGATGCCAGAGTCCCTGTTAATCAAAGGTCCAGGTCCATGGCCCTGTGAGCCCCTGGCATTGCTACTCCACTGACCCAGACGGAGGTATTCAGAGTGGGTTGACCTTTTCAGTGGTGGTGACTGAGAGACTAGATTTCTTTCCAAAATTGCTTTGTGCTAGCAGGCTTATTAGCTTTGTTGCAAAACGATCTCCATGTTCAGAAATGTTAAGAAATCCCATGAGGATTGAATGTTTAAATGTCAGCCTACAAGTCTGGTATGTCCTATGTAGAAAAAAAAAATCCATTGGCTGCTGAAGGACCTTGAGAGAATGGTACTTTGAGGCCAAGGGGTGAAGCATAGCGGGGTAAGAGAGCAAAAGTGAAGGAAACAGAACAGGAATTATTTCCAAAATACTTCCCTGAATCCCTGTAAACAAAGAGGAGTTGGCCAGCATGGCACACAGCATTCTGTCAGTGAGATGGGCATTTGTTTAGAAATACCAGTTCACCAGATTGGTAGATGAACCAAGCAACAGTTCCACTTGGTGCTGCAATTTCTCTCATGAGAGACTTTTTACTCAAATTTGCTTGTTGAATGGGTTGACTGAGAACATTTGCTTCTCCCCTACACTTACAGATTCACCATAGTGCCAAATCTTTCTTTTGATCTGACAGTTTTTGTTTGCATTTTTTGCCACCTGTTGTGAAGTTGCAAGAAAAGAGAGGCTCCTGGTTAGGTTAGGGGCTTTGGCTCAGTCATGCTTCTTGAGGGCCTAGCAACAGCACCAGGCTCTTTGCCCTGTGATAAATAGGCTGATGTCCCTTGCCACTCCTGAGGATGTGGACTGGAGCCCACAAAAGCTTTTGCGAGAATAAAGAAGTCAGTCTGAGAGGGGCTACTGGATTTGCCTTTTTAGTGCTGAAACAGGCTAACATGGCTCTCTCTTTGAACCCTGCTGTATTCCTGTTACAGGTTTTGTGTTATTTCTTTGCCTGGGGATCCTGACCATGCTCAGGCCGAATATGTACTTCATGGCCCCCCTGCAGGAAAAAGTGGTGTTTGGGATGTTTTTCCTAGGAGCGGTGCTGTGTCTCAGCTTTTCCTGGCTTTTCCATACGGTCTATTGTCACTCAGAAAAGGTCTCTCGGACATTTTCCAAGTAAGTTTTTGTTTGAATAAAACAGGTTTGACCAGAAGCAATTCTTGCTCCAAAGACCATTTTTCTCAGGTGATCTCTTGTTTGTTAGCATCAAATAATGGAAAAGATTCACCTGCTAACCAGGGCTTGTGGCTTCTGCATCATGCTTGTTGGTACTCAAAAGCCTTTGTGCCATGAAGCTGTTCATAGGACAAGACTAGAAAGAATTCATTTTAACTCTGAATTTCTATGTCTGGCAAATATTTTCAGAAAACAGCAGGGTAGTTTTAGTCAACAACCCCATCTGTTGTAACATTTTCCATTTTGATCTCATCGAATTATGGTGACAGTTATTTTTTTAAAAATGTTTATCTAGTTAGTAGTGGTCTGAGTGTTGAATTAAGACTCCAGGAGACCAGCCATGGAAGCCCACTGGGTACTTTGATAAGTCCCACTCTCTCAGTCTCGGAGGAAAGCAGTGGTGGCAAACGCCCTCAGAATAAATCTTGCCAGGAAAATATTAGGAGAGACAGTGTTGTGTAGTGATCTGAGTCTTGGGCTAGAACTCTGGGAAGCTAGGGTTCCAATGCCCTCCACTAACCCTGGAACCACTAAGGCCATTTCTGCACTACACTGTTAATAGTGCTATTATTCCACCTTCAGCATCCTGTGGAATTCTGAGGTTTGTAGTTTAATGATGCTAAAGAGCTCTCTGGCTGAGAATTGTAAACTGCAAAGGCCAGGATTCCATAGGAGGTTGAAAGTGGAATAATAGCACTATAGCAATGTAGGGCAGAAATGGCCTATGACAGTTAAAAATACGAGTTGAACATCCCTAGTCTGGAAATCACAAAACTGGAAACCAAAAACCGAATTTTTTTGCCACCAGCTGCCTGCTTCTGCCTTTGAGGTAGCAGCTGTAGCATTTCTGCTCATTCACCGCTCAGATCCTCCTCCTTTCTCTGGCCTGCTGTCTCATATACAACACAAGTAGCAAACGAACGAAACATAAGGCTGGAGAGAGACGTGAGGATCTTTGAAATGTTGAGAGTTCAAACATAGTGTTTGGTGCAAATCTGTAGCTCTTGCCGGTTCAGAAATCCTTGCTTTTCTCTCCAGCCTCCCATCTAGTTTGTTTGCTACTTATGTATGAGATGCAAGGTTGGAGGGGGACTGAGGGTCTTGGGATATATTGGACCTAGCACCTATATTCAGAAAAAAAAATACAGTATTGTACAGAAGATCTCCAGGGAACCTACCAGCAAGCTGCTTCCATTTTTGAGACAGCAGCTGCAGTGCTCCCAGTCATGAGTTTGTGGGCTCCCAAGAGATCTCCTGTACAGAACTGTGTTTTATATATACGCAAATACAGCTATTCCAAAATCTGAAAAAATACAAAACACTCCTGATCTCAAGATTTTTGGGTAAGGGATATTCAACCTGCAGCACCAATATAAAACTATTAAAAGCAATTAAACCAGTTCTAAACATTGTCGTTAATTGCTGTCTAGATTACAGCGACCTTTTGCCTGGGAGACCTCCAAGAGTCCCTGTCATTGGCAACGCTGCTCAGGTGTTCTGGTCTCAGGGCAGCCACAGCAAACCTCTTTATGGTGCCTGTTGTCATGAAACCCTAGCAAAGTCAAAGTCAACCTGAAGGCACCTAACACGCTCACGTGCCCTTAGTTAATAGGGCGGCTGAAACTGGGGCACCTCTAAAGAATGATCTTACCCTGTTCACACACACACACCCCACCCTGGTGGTCTTTAAGCTCAAACATTTGCTGCAGTGTTAACATTAAAGCTTTTTTTTGCATAAATGAGACTGAAATGTGCTTTTAAGGGGAGAGAAAGCATTCTTTGAGAGGGACATGGGAAGCCAGGTTCTGCCATATACTGCCCGCCCGTACATCTGCTCGTGAGCTCAGAGACAAATTTGAAATTGAATTTGACTGTCGGTACAGCAAGTGCATGACCTTCGTTCCTGACTTTGCCATGTTTAAGCTCTTCCTTAAATGTAGCAGTTGTCATATCGGTGACAGCTCTTCCTATTAAAAAAATGTGCTACCTCCTTTCCAAATGGCATGCCCTCTCTCAGAAAGCATGTACACCAACCAAGAATGCATAATGTGCCTCTTGCTTTAGTCTAAGCTCTCCCTCTCTCTTTCTCTCTCTCCTTTTTGGGCATTTGCTTCCTAGGTTGGATTATTCTGGAATAGCCCTGCTGATCATGGGGAGCTTCGTCCCCTGGCTGTACTACTCCTTTTACTGCTCTCCGCAGCCTCGACTTATCTACCTCTCCATTGTGTGCGTGCTGGGTATCTCAGCAATCATTGTCGCTCAGTGGGACCGTTTTGCAACACCGAAGCACAGGCAAACAAGAGCTGGTAGGATAGCTTTCTGTGGATGAAGCAATAAATCACCACTGTAATGTCTTGGGGATCATGGTGTAAACTAAGAGGCTGAAATTCATTTGGCAAAGCACTAAAGACTTTAGTTTCCCTGAGTTAAGCATTTCTCTAAAAGGGGCAGCAGAAGTGTGTAGCTTGGGATTTCATAAATAGGATGTGGGGGGGGCGGACTGTACAGAAACTGGGTGCTGCACACACACCCCCCCACTGAGTGCACCAGAAGACCTCAGGTTTTCCTCAGAGTCCCTCTCAAAATGGCAACATCACATCACTTCTGGTTGCCATTTTGAGAAAGACTGTGATGAAAAGAGAAGTATTAAGGGTGAGAGATGTGGGGGAGGGGTTCTCACACTTATAAAACAGAGCTGATTTTTTAAAAATTGGCAGGGGGGAGCTTTGTGGGACTGTCAGGGGCTTCAGGGAGTGCAAAAGTAGGAGCCGGGGTGACATGCAGCACTCCAGTTGCATTTTCCTTTCTCCTGAAATGGGAGGATAGAAGAGATCATCGGTGTGCCCAACTAGCCCTGTTGGTACCTCGGGAGCATAACCAAATTTTAAGTTGTTTGTGGATTTTCAGAGCTGTACATGGAGATTTACTCCTGTGCAGAATTGTTCCTGGAGGAGAATCAGTCTGAATTGTACTTTGGTCCTCAAAGCCACGATGGTACTCTTGAATTCAGGTTCGCAGAAATTTTCAAATTACAGGCTTAAAAGGCCGACACACAGCCACACTGAAGGTACTAAATCTCTTGGAATCTGACAGGATTCCAGCTTCCCAGTTTGACCTGTTCATTCTCCCTTGGGTTTCTTGCATACACTCACAAAACTGGGGGAATAAAGCAGATATCAAAAGGTTGGTCATTGAGTTAAAGTCTCCTGGATCTCACACTTGTCTTGAACGTCTCTGCAGATTTCATACCGCCACCCCTCACAACAAGGCTGGCCCCAGGGAATTTAAAAAAAAAACTTGTCATTTGAGGTGCCTTTTCCTTCTCTCCAACTGAGATCTCTCTGTTTCTTCCCTAGGGGTGTTCCTCGGACTCGGCCTGAGTGGCGTGGTGCCCACCATGCATTTCACCATAGCAGAAGGGTTTGTAAAAGCCACAACTGTGGGCCAGATGGGCTGGTTTTTCCTCATGGCTGTGATGTACATAACGGGAGCAGGACTGTATGCAGCCCGCATTCCAGAGCGCTTCTTTCCTGGCAAGTTTGACATCTGGGTAAGTGTGACCTTTGGGAAGAACTGTCATTCTCCCTGGTCACTGAGACCGTAGGAAGGATGCCCAGTTGATCATGTTTGTGTGTGCTTGAGGCATCATGGAGCCTTACAAGGCGAGCGTTAGCAGCTGCTGCAGCTTTAACGCTCAAGACTTAACTCTGTTCTGTGTAGGGACAGTGTCACAAGGAGAGCTTTGAAAAGTTACTGTTTTGGACAAAAGGTCCCAGAGTTCCCCAGTTGGTGTGGCTGCAGTCATCCAAAAAACCAGCAGAAATTAGTTTTAGGAGGTGCACTGGCTGGTTTAGTTTCCTGGTAAGGCCTGAAGCAGGCCGATCTGTTCCCCTAGTCTCCCTGGCATATATCATGAAAGCATAGACAGAACTCTCAAGGGGTCTGGCCCATGCATCAGTATAATACTTTTATTTGAGCTATTTAATTAAGTTATATTCTGCCTTTCTCCCAACATGGGGCCAAGGCAGCTGGCAACAAATTAAAACAAGCACAGCTAAAATCTTATATACAAGTTTTAAAAGAAATAAACACATCTGTTGAAAGCACAAAAGTGAAATGCATTTGAAATATAGTAAAAAAAAAAAAGCACAGCACAGCCATTTAAAAGACTCTTCTGCCACATGAATAAATAGCCAAAGTCTGGCCTAAATAAGCAGATCTTTGCCTGCCAGCAGAAGGAGAGCAAAGAGGGAGACAGCTTAGATTCCTGTGGGAGGGAGTTCCACCACGTGGGAGCAGCCACTGAGAAAGTCATCTCCCGTGTCCTCACTGAAATAATCTCTTTGCAGCATGCCTCCAAAAAAAATTAAGTGTACACATTGACCTTTTTGTGCTGCAGGTTGTCCCTGGCTGCCTGCTGAGTGCCTGGTTGCCCTGGGGGAGCCACAACAGGAGCCATTCGCTCATGATCCACACTTTGAGGGCCCTGAAGCGGGTTCCTCGGTGCCTCCAGCTTCAAATGCTGTCCTTCCAAGAGTGTTGGCAGGCGACTGTGTCCCTGGTCTGAATGCTTGTCCAGAGAGACTGCCTCTTGAGCTGAAAAAATCAGACTGAGAGATTTGCCCAAACGTTTCTCTTACGTTGCTCCAGGGAGCTGTTAAATTGCCACTGCCCTTGATGGGCTGCAAAGAAGAATTCAGAGTGAATGGTTGACACTGCTTTGTTTTATCTGTCAAAGAGTCCAGGAAACTGACCTGACCAAGTATCCCAATGCTTAAATTGTCGAAGTAACCAAAGTGTTTTTGAGAGTCCATATTGTGGCCACACAGTGTTCTGCCATTCGCCTGCCATGTTCAGTCTGACCCAGCTATGTCTGGGCGATCCAACTCATAGGATGACACTGGCTTTGTATGTCCAGTGTTTGTTCTCTCTTGGGGTGTGACGCATTGAGGTTATATCTCCTAATGTGGTGATACAAGTAATACATGTTATTTTCTCTACTAGTCAGAGTTTCCTTCTTGTACAACGCTCAGTAAGCTACGATGGCCCATCAGCCACTGTTACAAGTGCTTGCCTGGAAATCCCTTGTTCCTGAAAGTCAGGCTAGCCTACGGCAGTCAAAGGGACCAAACATACTAACAAGTTTTTCCTGGCCTACCAGCTATTATTCTTATGGTACTCTTAACTTTGTGGTTGCGGTATGGTGGATGATGAGAATCATGCAGTCCATGGGCCATCTTTGTGTCCGCCATTTCTTCCCTGCCGCCATACTGGGGGGAAACAAGGAGAGTCACTCTTCCAGAAGTCTCCTAGGAACCTGACTCTCTTCCAAACCAAGGTTTGCTCCCTCACATTCCTCTAGCAAAAATAAACACCAGTTTTTAAGAAGTGACGTGGTGTTAACAGCTAGAAGTGGCCTTCTAATCACTTCTGAGTTGATGGGAGGGGCTGATGTGGCCTGCTCTCATGGGGTCCAGGTTATGGGGTGAAAAATGGCCCCCCAAACCCCCGGAGGATGCCCACCCTGTTAGAGGGTAAGTCTCATCCCTTCTAGCACTGTGTATGCTAAAAGCATAATAGAATGTAAAGACAAAGCTTTGTGCTGGGAGATTAGACCTGACAGACTGATCTCAGACAGACTTCTGTTCTTCAGTCATTCTTGTTGTTATTTTGTGCCCTCAAATCAACTCTCCTAGGACTTTCTTGGTAAGATTTACTCAGAGGAGGTTTGCCATTGCTTTCCTGAAAAAGCGTGGCTCTCAGCCAGGGTCACCCGTTATTTTTTCAGAGCTGAGCAGGAATCCAGACCCAGGTCTCCTGCAGTTCTTACTCAGTTTCCTTAATAAAATGCTGTCAATCATGGACTAAAGAGATGCCAGCTTAAACATCCCCATTTTTAAACACACGTATTAGGCTCTTAATTTTAAGAGATAGAAAGGAGTCTTGCAGCACCTTTAAGGCTAACTGAGAGAAGTTTGCAGAGTGTGCTTTTGTAGGCTCAGTACTTCATCACAGTGAGGTACACTGAATCTATGAAAGCTTATGCTACAGACTTTCTCTCACTCTACCTCAGAGGTGCCACAGGATTCCTTCGTACCTTAAAAGGCAGTCAATTGCTTCTGATTATAACTCAGTGGACAGTCGCAGTTTCCTTCTTGTTAATGCTCTTCTTCCATTTCTGCAGTTCCAGTCGCACCAGATCTTTCACGTGCTGGTAGTGGCTGCTGCCTTTGTCCATTTCTACGGAGTCTCCAATTTGCAGGAATTCCGTTACGGACTCGAAGGAGGATGTACTGATGACTCACTTCTCTGAGGATTGCAGAAGACTTTAGTACAAGCTTCCCAAGTGCTTTTAGAGTGACTTCTTTACTAAAATCAAAAGAAGACTCTTTAACATTTTTTTTAAAGCAAGAAACTCAGTAAAGTTGGCAGCAGCCATTCTTGGCTTCTCTTCTCTCAGGAGAACCGGGCGGGGTTGGGGGTGGGTGGGTTGCCATCGGTGTCCACTGGGCGGAAGTGCCTCTAGCCACAAGCCCCATTTTTAGTGACTTGACTTTTCAGGAATTACCTTGGGATTTTTCTGGACATGAGAGAAATCTGGGCATCTGGCAAAACCAACCAACAAACGAGGAAAGGGGCTGTTTCCTGCTCTCTTTCTTGCTGCAAACATCCCTCATGCTTGAAGAGACTCTCTATGTGCGTGTGACCCATCAGAGACCCCCCATTTGTCCTTCGTGTCTGTAGGAGACGAGACACCGTGTGGTAAGGCTGAGGCGGCTCGGCACAGGGGCCGTTTCACAGAAGTTTTGTCTTTCTCGACAAAGTAATGTATTGCCTAGAAAATGAGAGTATTTAATATTTAATATTAAGCTTTAAAACAAAACACAAAAGGCGCTATCCCTCCAGCATATTGTTACTGGAGAGCTGTTCAAGCTGTTGCCGGTGGGAGCGCTGTTTAGAAGACTGTAGAGCCGCTGTAGCTTTTATGTCAAGGCGACTGAAAATAAAAAGATCTGAAGGTGTTAATTGCTGGGTAGTTCAGGATTCAGGTGAGATGCCTTCCGGTATCTTCCTCCCTCTGGCCACAAAGATCGTTTGTACTTTATCCCTCTCCAGAGCACCCAGCAGTGCCTGCGGGCATGGCACATGATGATAAGCTTATTTTTTTGTGTGCTGCTCATTAGATAGGGTGAGCCTCTTACTCCTCCTGGGCCTCCCTGTATTCTTTTCCACAGCTGGGGTTTCTGCAGCAGCCACTATGCAGCATTAGATCTCAAAGTGTGGCCGTTGCTCCTGAGATGATTGCAGCATTCTGAGAAGATGTGTTAAGAACCAGTCTGCTCCCTCTTCTTGCTGGCTTCCCTCTTCTTCTCTGGCTGACTGTGGCAGAAAAATGGCCAGACCCCGCCCAGCCCAGCCCTTGACTGGCCCTTGCGTTGCCTGTGACCCAAGGGGCTGTTTCTGCTGTGGTTTTTTTTCGCCCCAGAAAACATGGTGCTTATGCTCTTCCAGCCCTTCAGTAAGATTGTCTATCTGCTGTGGAATTGATTTTCTTTTGCTGCAGTTAGGGAAGAACAAATTCTTTATTCAATTTATCCTATTTAGATTTCTTTATTTAATGTGTGTTCAGCCTGCCTGTGAGAGACACTCTTTTCAGAGCTACAGAAAGTTAGTTTTTTAGACAACATGACTCTGGCTGGCTGTGGGATTCCAGGAGTTGTTTTCCAAACAGTAGTGTTTCCATGCTCTGCTTCCTTCCTTCTCCAGCTGTGCGCTTAGCCCTGTCTCCTTCATCTTTGCCTCTGCTGAAGAAAGCCAAAGGCCGCCTGTAATCTGTGATGATGAAAAAGAGGCTTGCTTGCCTTGGGAGGCCAGGCAGTTGGCTGGGAAGAGCGAATACTTGTTTGCCTGAGTTCTGCTAATGTTGGCATCTTGACTTGGTGAACTGGGCCAGCTAGCTCCATATCTACACACACTTTTGTTGATTCTGGGTGCTGATGGTTGTCAGACTTCTCACAGGACAGTCACCTGACCCCCTCAGGACAGTCCTTCCCCAGCTCGATATCTTTCAGATAATGTCAAAATGCAGACCAGCACTTCTGGGAGTTACAGGCATGACCAGAAGTTTAGCAACAGGGAGGCCAGGTTGGCAGCATCCTCCTCCCCCCATGAGAATTCTGCCCCACCGTGAGTGTTCGTTTTGGTCCCCAGGTTTCTAGCATTGCAGTAGTTAGGGCTTCACTTGAGCATTTAGAAATAAAGTGTAGGCCTCCACAGAAAAGGGCAGTTGAAAGGACCAAGGAGGTACGAACATGGCAGATAGAAAAGCTCTTGGTGTGAATGACCTTCAGGGTCTTACTCTCTGCAGTGCATGAGACTTTGAAGGAAAATCTCTTTGGCAGCCAAATTCTTAGGGGGGGCTGGCAATACCCTCGTCTCCCTGCTCTGTAGCTGCACGCCAATCTTGAGGAGTCTGGGGCAGGCCAGGTTGAAGGAGGCTGCCGTCAGAGATCCCCACCCACCCTTCTTTCAAGTATCCCCCCCCCCCGAGCAAATGCTGCCAGGTGGTTCTGTACTAATTGCTCCTGGCAGGATTCATACAGTATTAACGGATACTAGAGGGAGCCGCTCTGGAAAAAGGGCAGCCGTCCCTGCTGGGTGCTGCTCCTGCTGCTGCTCTTCCTTTCTCTTTGTTACACTTAGATCCTACATGAGCTTCCTGGCCCTTTCTGCCATGCTTTGAGGCGGGCGTGGGTGCCCCTTTCTTGGCTTAGGCAGGCTCCCTCCTCAACCCGGGTGTAAAAAATCAGTGGCATTAGTCCTAACGTGTTTCTGTACACTCCACTCAGCATGCTGTACAGCTCGAGCCTCCCTTAGCTGAAATGCTTGGGACCAGAAAGGTTACATATTTTGGATGTTTTCAGATTTTGGAGACAGTACCTTTTGAAATAACCTCGCGTCTTGTTTGTTCGCTGCTTGTGTTGTGAATGAGATGTGATGCTGGAGAGAGACTGAGGATCGGTGAAATGGTAGGAATCCAAGTTCAGTGCTTGGCACAAATACACACCTCCCGCCATTTCACAGGTTCTCAGCCCCTCTCTTTTTGCTGCCAGCTGCCCGTTTGTGCCTTTGAGGCGGGAGCCGTGGTGCTCCTGCCTGTTCCTCTCTCAGTCCTCCATCTGAGAGGGAGAACACTGGCGGTAAAAAGAGACTGAGGACCTGAGAGACAGGCAGTCATGAATGCCACGACCGCTGCCTGGAAGACAGAAGGGGGCGGCCGGCAGCAGAAAGCTTCGGTTTTTAGAGGTTTTCAGGTTTCTGGATAGGAGAGGCTAAACCTGTACTAACTTTGGCAGGACATCCATTCCAGCTGGGTTTTCAGTCTTAGCTTAATATGGTGTGTGTGTGTGTGTGTGTGTGTGTGTGTGTGTGTGGGAGGGAGGGAGGGAGGACGGACAGATGGACGGATGGACGGACGGGAGGAAATGAATGTTGGTGGATGTGTTACCTTGTGCGCAGTGTACTCCTAGTCCGTGTCGATCCAAAAATGGTGTAAAGCAGGACTGAGCAGCTGTGGGAGGGTCTGGGGCTATGTTAGCCCCCGCCCTGGAGACCCTGAAGCACTGCACCCCTACCACCCTTTCCCCAGTCAGTTTTACTTGCTCCCAGAAATTACTTCCTATTTTTAAAAAAGGCCTCTCTTACGCCTAAAATAGCCAAATCCCCCCCAACAGAACAGTAAAAATACTCCCCACATCCCCTTGAGATTATGTGCAGGGGGGGGTGCATTTTGCAAATAGTAATAATAACCTCAAGGCCACCCTGCCTACTCGTAGTGTAGAGGCTTCGAAGGACTAATTCTTTGCCAAGAATGATGCCCCCGGCGCCCCTCCTGTTTGCTTAGAGCTGAACCAGTATTTCATTTTGAGCGCCACCCCCCCCCCATTTGTAACAATGGACATCTGTGTCCCTGTGACCCACAAGCGTTTGTTTCTGGGGACAGTTGCACATGGAGGTCTCTGCCCCAAGGCCATGGCTTGCCTGCCCTCTGCGTCCAGCAGCTCTTCCTTTGTGGGGAGTGGGTGGAAATGGTTGGAAAAGCACCCCCTGGAGGTATCCTTTTTTTTCCAGGTTCCATCTCAGGCACTGAAGAAAACCGCCAGATGTTTTTTTTAGCGCTTAGCAGATGGAGGGGGCACAGTGTGTGGTGCGGGTCCCTGCTCTTCCCTTTATCCAGCAGTGGGCTCAGAAGACAAATAGCTTCCTCATACATTTGCCCTGAAAAAGAACAACTATGGGTTTGCCTTTTTTTTTTCCAGCCAGACTTCTTTTAAGGCAGGAGTTCTGGCCTTTCCCTGAAATGTTTTCTCAATCCGGTGTGCCCCCCAGCTAGCCTCCGTAATTCTCTCATATTCCCTCCAGGAAGAAGGCAAGAAGAGGAGAACTGACCAAAGAGGGGACCCCAAATGAAAAAAAACAATACAAATCTATATTTACAATGGTTAAATGAACAGAACATTGAAAAACAAAAAGCAGGGGATGCCTGTACAAACATCCCACCTTAGAACCATAGAATCATAGAAATGTAGAGTTGGAAGAGACCCCAGGGGCCATCCAGTCCAACCCCCTGCCATGCAGGAACACCCTCAAAGCACTCCCGACAGATGCCCATCCAGCCTCTGCTTACAAACCTCCAGAGGAGGAGACTCCACCACACTTCGAGGCAGCAGATTCCACTGCCAGACAGCCCTGACCGTCAGGAAGTTCTTCCTGAGGTTCAGGTGGAATCTCCTTTCCTGCAGCTTGAATCCATTGCTCCTTGTCCTGGTCTCTGGAGCAGGAGAAAACAAGCCCTCTCCCTCCTCTACATGGCATCCCTTCAAATATTTAAACATGGCTATCATGTCCCCTCTTAACCTTCTCTGCTGCAGACTAAACATACCCAGCTCTCTAAGTCTGTCCTCATAGGGCCTCATGGCTTCTAGGCCCCTCACCATTTTGGTCGCCCTCCTCTGGACCTGCTCCAGCCTGACCATGTCCTTCTTGAACTGGGGTGCCCAGAACTGGACCCAGTATTCAAGATGAGGTCTAACCAAAGCAGAGTAGAGTGGTACCAGTACCTCCCTCGATCTAGACACCGTACTCCTATTGGTGCAGCCGAGAATTGTGTTGGCTTTCTTGGCTGCCGCATCACACTGCTGACTCGTGTTCAGCTTGTGGTCTATTAGGACTCCTAGATCCCTTTCACACGTACTGCCATCCAGCCACGTGTCCCCCATCCTATATTTCTGCATTCCATTTTTTCTACCTAAGTGTAGGACCTTACACTTCTCTCTGTTGAATTTCATTTTGTTAGCCTTGGCCCAGCTCTCCAATCTGTCCAGGTCATTTTGAATTTTGATCCTGTCCTCTGGCGTATTAGCAACCCCTCCCAATTTGGTGTCATCTGCAAATCTGATGAGCATGCCCTCTATTCCTTCATCCAAGTCGTTGATGAAGATGTTGAATAGCCCTGGGCCCAGGAGAGAACCCTGTGGCACCCCGCTAGTCACTTCTCTCCAGGATGAAAAGCAGCCGTGGGTGAGGAGCACCCTTTGGGAACGGTCGGTCAACCCATTACAAATCCAACTAACAGTAGCCCTGTCCAGCCCGCATTTTACTAGCTTCTTTGCAAGAATGTCACTTAAACTTAGACACAGCAACTGTAGGCAGAGAGGTTAGGTAAAGTCGCCTCTAATCAGTGGAAGGACCCTTTCCCCTGAAGGAAAAATAGCTGGAAATTCTCACTGGTTATGAAAAGAAATGACCCCTTTGCAAGTTGGGTCTCTTCCAGTCTTCAATTGGCAGTGAGGAAGAAAATCTTTATAGATGACTAGGACTCAGTGTGGACATAACAGTATAATATGCACCATCTTGCAAAGAAGGAGGGAGGGGCAGGCATGGCATAGCACCAACAGTGTTGATTACAAATGGTGTGTGTGTGTGTGTGTGTGTGTGTGTGTGTGTGTGTGTTGCAGAAACAAGAAAATAGTGGCAATGTCTGATGAGATCAGCAAGTCTGAAACTCAAGCGTAGTGGGAGACCTGTGTTAACAGAAGCTTGTTTTTACAATACGACAAGGAAAAAAGACATTAACAGCAAGCTCTTCAAAAACCTGGCTGTGTTAACTAGATTTTTTTGTGCAAAACACTTCTACTCTTTGAATGTTCTGATGGACATAAATGGTGCCGGGATGAAACAGAATTTGACCATCTTTATTTGGCATTAAATGGAGGCATTTGTAAGTGTTAACCTGGTACAAAATCCCTCCACTTTTTTTTAAAAGGGGGGATTTAGGTTTTAAGATTAAAACTAGAGGAGGCACATTAGTGGAAGGAGGTGTGTATTAATTGATGTGTTATTGGTAGGAAACTACAGAGAGCATTTAAAATATGAAACTGATAGTTGGAACAAACTATTAATGATATAGATCTATTATTAAAAAGGCTATTATAGTTGGAATAATGGTATAGATCTATTACGTAGAGATGTAAATGTTCAGATAAGAAAGCAGATGTATTTGATATATTTGTTTCTTCTGGTGCGGGGAAGATACTGTTGTATTCATAACAATGAACTTTTTGTTCAGTTTGTAAACTAGGGAAGATTTTAAGATGTTTATCAGCAATAAACATTTTTAAATTAGTAGATCTTGACGATGGCTGCACGGGTTGAAAGGATTTGTCGGAGGCTGTTCCCAGACCACTTCTTGCAAAATAATACTTAAGTAGTACACAAATAAGCTGGCTGAGGATGGCCAGTGTCTGCGGCTTGACCCAGATCATCTAATCTCTCCAGTGTGGACGTGCTCGGTGTTGAAATCACACCTTTGCCCCAGCCTCGTCCCCTCCACCCCTCCCTGATTTGTTAGCACCCTGTCCCCATGTTCTCAGTGGAGGCACCATCACCCAGTTCCTTCCGCAAAAGAATGCCAGCCACTTGCTCTTCCTTTCTGGTATGTTATGCTAGTTGAAAGAGATTGCTGTGCACATTATGGTGACCAAAAATGCCTGGGAAGGTGCGAGAGTGTCACAAATAGCCCAGTGTACTTAGTTGAGCAAGCTGCTTAGGAAAAAAAATAGCTTATCCTAAGAGGTCTCTTATAGATAACACTATTACCTATTAATCCCAAGATGCTGTTGACATATAGACCATCCAAGCCAGACAGCAAATGTTGAGCTCTTTCTGTGCCTGTAGATTGGCTGGCCTACTTTTCCTGTCACTGAACGCTCCTTTGAGTGGAAAACCAATGTCAAAAGGGGGTTCCAGACTTAACCTTGGATCTGCAAAATGATTTAATTGCAGTGGGAGTTGCGTTTAGGATGTCATGAGACAGGGCTGTGATTTTAGCTTTGCAAAGAGACCCTGCAAGTATTGTTACAGTCAGTTGGCTTGAAGCTGGGCTTGATCCAGACTGGACCGGCCTATCATTTCTGGTTTTGGTTCTAGATCTTCTCAATCTCCCCATACCTGGCCCAACCTCTGTCCACTTTCACCTCGTAGGGGGAGGTAGAAGTTCCACTGGGCCACAGGGCACTTATATTTCCTGCACAAGAAAATGTCAAAGAGTCCTGAAGGAGAACACCATAAGAGTACCAGATGGCTTCTTTACTCTTAATTCATGTTTGATTTTGCAAATTTGCAAGCATACTTCTCTGCAAAACTGGACTTGCACTTATATAGATAACAGTATTAATTCAGCTGAAAGCATAATTGATATTTTCTGTGTGGTGGGAAATCCCCTCCAAACAAATGCTGGAAATTCACACCTGGGGCCAATAGAGTATGGAAGAGACCCTTTTCACTCTCAAGTTTCAAGTACGGGCAAAATTACACTCTTAGATTGCCAGCATGCCGCTTTTGGCTTTAATGTGACCTGACTGCGAGCATTCAAAATGGTTACTCGTTAAAACCTGTGTAATTTTTCAGCCTGAGCTGGGAGGAGCCACGTTGAACTCGGGGTCACCCAGAGTGTTTCCCTGGCTGAGTGGGGATCTGAACCCAGGGCCCCGGAGGCCTCCTCCAGCCCCCAACTGCTGGGCCACCCCGGCGCTCTCTTCTTCCCAGGGCCGTTTTGCGTACTGGGAAAGTACGAGGAGGAGGATGATGATGGAAGAAGAAGAAGATGATGATGATGAAGGAAATAAAGCAGGATAACGTCCTTGAATATCACTCTGTCACACGTTTGCAAACAGTTCTCAATCGTTCCTCCATAATCTCCAAGTGGGGGAAAAAACTCATCCCCCAGAATTAGGAGACGTTACTATTTCGGACTACGCCTCCCAGAGACCCCCAGCTACCAAGGGCCGGGACCCTCTGTGGCCACGTAGGCTGGGGCAGTCTGGGTTCAAAAAAAGTAACTTTTCCCAGCCCTCCCCCCCACCCCACCTCCCCTTCCTCGTCCCTCCCAGTTCTGGAGTCTCCGGCCCCGAGGCCCCCCTCAAGAGCAGGCGCCCTCAGTCTGGCGCGGACTGATGACGTCACTTCCTTCGCTACAGGCGGAGGTGTCTCTGTCGGCTTAGCCGGCAGAGACGGGTTCTCAGTTCGCACATACGTTTACGTTATTGCGCATTAAGGTTTTTAAATGTATTATTCCTCACGAAATAAAGATGGATAAATTTCTAGATCCTGCCGCTACAGCCTAGGAGCGACCGGGGCACCGCCCTCTTCTCTCAGGGCAACTGGAAGCCATTTGCCCTCCCCGCGAGGGCGGAGGTTGTGGGCGGGGTTTTTCGGGAAGGGGCGGGGCCTGCGGTCAGCTGTCTGCAGCGCGATAGGAAGAAAGGAAAGACGGACGGAACAAAGACCCGCCTTCGGAGGGCCGTGCATTCCCGCGGCCCGCTCTCTTCCCGTCAGGGTGGGGTTTTGCCGGGAAGGGGCTCGGCCGCCATCTTGGGGCCGGTGGTTTCACACGTGGGTGTTCAGGGTTTTCTTTGTCGCAGCGCCAAAAGCGGAGGTGTATACTTGGGCGAAGAAAACGAAGTAATAGTTTAGGGCTACCAGCTGTTACTTGTGAATCTTAACTATCATTCACACACGTTATATCTATATATACATGTTTGTGCGGAGAGACAGACACGTGTATATATGCGTGTCGGTGACTTGAAAAACAACATTTTTGGTGTGTGTGTTCTGGGTCCCAGACGAATGCAGCTACTGATTAAAAATACATTAGTGGTTAATGAAGGTCTGTTTGTTAATCACTCAGAACAGACACGGTGCACGTAGGTATTTATCAAGACGCGTCCAGCTACGTCTTGACAAGAAAAGGCCGTCATGTCGGCAAGGTGGGAAGCAGGGAAGGGAGGAGCCGCCCTGCAGGCGGCTTGACCCGAGGAAGACCGGCTGCCCTGGCGCTGCGAGACCTGAGCAGCCCGGCTCGCGGAGCTCCCCAACGGCAGGAAGACCGCTTGACAGCAAATACCACGTTTATTAGGGGCGATCAACAAACGGACCTGAAGACATGAACTAACTAAATGCGGTTATTAAGCTCATTTCTTGAAACACTAAAATGATCAACAGGGTGATAAAACATTACAGCCAAACCCTCCATATCTGCAAATTCCATAGCCAAGGATTCAACCAACCATGGCTTGAAAATGCCTCCCACCAAAAAAAAAAAAATTCCAAGAGCAAATTTTGATGTTGCGGTTTTATCTAAGGCAGGACTTTCCAGATGGTGCGCTGCGACAGGTGTGGCTGTCGCCTGAGGTGTGTAGGTGTGTCACCTACAATCTTGAGCATGCATGTTGTTATTTATAAATCATATATTTTAAAAAATAAAGGTTTTCATGATATGTTGTATCCCCATACATTTCATTATTACAATTTATGTATGTGTCTGTACCTCTTATAAGGGGTTAGTTTAACCTCCAGTTTGCTAGTAAAACTGAATTACTGTGTCACGAAATGATGCATGTCTAAAAAAGTGTGTCACCAACATGAAAAGTTTGGAAAGCTCTGATCTAAGGAGCATAAATTTACTACATCACTGTACATAATGGGACTTCAGCATCCACAAATGTTGGTGTCCAGAGGGGGTCCTGAAGCCAAACCCCAGCAGATACCAAGGGCCCCACTGCACAAGGATATTGATGGTTGTAAATGTTATTTGCAACTCTGCAGTGACTTCCTATTTTTTTTAAAAAAAGAAAAAACTCACTTGCAATGCAATCTAAATTTCAGAACTGTCTGTACAGAAGAAGCTTCCACTCGGCACCTTTTAAGTGGCAGTCTGGATATCCAGTACTGTAACAATTTCTTGTTAAAAATGCCCTGCAGCCTTATATTTGAAAGCACATCTTTTTTAAATCATGGTTTAAATAAGCAGTTAGAGCTGCTTTCATTCTGTGTTTATGTTGTACAGATCTGCTTTTTAATTGTATGTATGCAATGGCCCACAGCTGTTACTGTAAATTGCTTCTGCCATAACATTTATTTCATGCCGTTGCCTGTACCAGTAAAGGTTATTATCTCAAAAATAAGTCATGCCAGACTAATCTTCTCTCTTTTTATGATAGAGTTACTAGCTTGATAGATGAAGGGAATGCTGTGGATGTAGCATATCTCGATTTCAGTAAGGCCTTTGACAAAGTTCCCCGTGATGTTCTTGCAAAGAAGCCAGTAAAATGTGGGCTGGACAGGGCTACTGTCAGGTGGATCTGTAACTGGTTGACCGACCGTTCCCAAAGGGTGCTCCTCACCCATGGCTGCTTTTCATCCTGGAGAGAAGTGACTAGCGGGGTGCCACAGGGTTCTGTCCTGGGCCCAGTGCTGTTCAATATCTTCATCAATGACTTGGATGAAGGAATAGAGGGCATGCTCATCAGATTTGCAGATGACACCAAATTGGGAGGGGTTGCTAATACGCCAGAGGATAGGATCAACATTGAAAATGACCTGGACAGATTGGAGAGCTGGGCCAAGGCTAACAAAATGAAATTCAACAGAGAGAAGGGTAAGGTCCTACACTTAGGTAGAAAAAATGGAATGCAGAAATATAGGATGGGGGACACGTGGCTGGATGGCAGTACGTGTGAAAGGGATCTAGGAGTCCTAATAGACCACAAGCTGAACACGAGTCAGCAGTGTGATGCGGCAGCCAAGAAAGCCAACGCGATTCTCGGCTGCATCAATAGGAGTATGGTGTCTAGATCGAGGGAGGTACCGGTACCACTCTACTCTGCTTTGGTTAGACCTCATCTCGAATACTGTGTCCAGTTCTGGGCACCCCAATTCAAGAAGGACATGGTCAAGCTGGAGCAGGTCCAGAGGAGGGCGACCAAAATGGTGAGGGGCCTGGAAGCCATGCCCTATGAGGATAGACTTAGAGAGCTGGGTATGTTTAGTCTGCAGAAGAGAAGGTTAAGAGGGGACTTGATAGCCATGTTTAAATATTTGAAGGGATGCCATGTAGAGGAGGGAGAGGGCTTATTTTCCGCTGCTCCAGAGACCAGGACAAGGAGCAATGGATTCAAGCTGTAGGAAAGGAGATTCCACCTGAACCTCAGGAAGAACTTCCTGACCGTCAGAGCTGTGTGGCAGTAGAATCCGCTGCCTTGGAGTGTGGTGGAGTCTCCTTCTTTGGAGGTTTTTAAGCAGAGGCCGGATGGCCATCTGTCGGGAGTGCTTTGAGGTTGTTCCTGCATGGCAGGGGGTTGGACTGGATGGCTCCTGTGGTCTCTTCCAACTCTATGATCCTATGATTCTATGATTATTTTAAGTATTTTTTGTACCACCTCCCAGCCCAGAAAGGCTCCCAAGGCAATGAACAAAGACAAACTGATTAAAACAATACAAAGAGAAAAAACATTTTAAAAACACCTTAAAATACTCTTTAAAAACTCCTAAAAGGAGCCTTAAACACAGTCCTAGAATCCAGTTTTGTAAGAGTTAAAACGGCACTTTTAGAGACTGAATGCTGTGTGGAACAGCACTGTTTTGGCTGCCTGCTGGAAACTTAAAAAGAAACGGAGCCAGCTTAATTTCCTCGGATAGAGACTTCCACAGTTGAGAGGCCGCTAAAGAGAAAGCCGTTACGTACACCCACCAATCTAACTTCGTGAGGGGCGGGGACACGCAATGGGGCCTCCTTGGAAGATCTCAAAGTCCTAGCACTGTCAGATGGAGCCGGGAGGCAGTCTTTCGGATATCTTGGCCCCAAGTTGTGCAGGGCTTTGTAGGTTAACACTAGCACCTTGAATTGTGCTTGGACGCAAATGGAAGCAAGTGCAATTCCTTCAAGGCCATGCTCTAAAATGCACACCCGACACCAGTCTGGCTGCTGCATTTTGCACTAACTGCAGCTTCTGAATACTTTGCAAGGGCAGCCCCACGTAGAGCACATTACAGCAGTCTAATTGAGAGGCAACTAAGGCACGGACCACTGTGGCCAGACCTGCCTTCCCCAAGAAAGGGCTCAACTGCCACACCAGCCAAACCTGGGCAAAGGCACTCCTGGCCACTGTAGCAACTTGGCTTTCCAGGAACAATGGTGGTCCAAGAGCATCCCTATGCTATGGGGGAAAGCAACCCTGTCCAGAACAGGATGGGATTCCAGGCTGAACTTCCTACTGAGCAGCTGCACTTCTCTCTTGTCTGGATTAAGCCTCAGTCTACTCACTCACATCCAGTCTTTTACTGCATCCAGATAATTCAGTGCTACCACAACCTCCTTGACAGCAGTTGTCAAGGAGAGATACATCTGGGTATCATCAACATTCTGATGACATCCAAATCCAAATTCTTGTCACATACAGAGAAACAAACAGTGTCAAGAGTTCAAGCATCTGTTTTTATTTAAGTCCCAACAAGCTTTTTTTTTTTCGCCTGAAACATGGTTTAAGTGCAATGTGCAACAGAAATTTCCTGGATGATTAAGCGTATGAGTTGTGCGGATGGCTTCTGGAAGACCTTAAGACCTTCATTTGTGCAGCTTGTGAAGGGAGAAAAACGTTTACTCTTTAGAAGTCCGGACCTTCCTTTTTCAGCTTGCTGTAGTCCGTGCTAACCGCAAAGAACTAGGAAAGGGCGAAAGGCAGTGCTTTGAACCAAGATCACATCAGCGCAAGAGTGACAGTAAAGCAAGAGCAGGCACAGGGTAGTGGTTTAAGAGATGGACTATGGCCCTGGAGACCAGGGTTGAATTCCCCATTTGGCCACAGAAACCCATTGGGTGGCCTTGGGTGCCTCTCACACGCGCACAGCCCCCAAAAATGGGGGCATGACAGGTTCGCCGTAGGGTAGCCGTAGGTTGGAAATGAAGGCACACAACAACAACAACAACAAGAGTAAAGCATGGATCATATGCAGAAGCACAGCCCAATTCCAATTTCCCAGGAAAGCACCAGGTCTCCTGCTTGCTCCCAGCATTTGGGGAAGGCCCAGAAGAAAGTCATTTCATTTCAACAAATCCCAGCATGCACCATTCTGGACTGTTGCCAAATACAGGTTGAGTATCCCTTATCCAAAAATCCAAAATGCTCTAAAATCCCAAAATTTTTATAAAGCATAACCCAGTCTTCTTCCTGTGGGAGGGAATTGGAAATTCACTTGAGATCATGATGTCTCATGCAAGGTTCCATAATTCCCTCATTTTCTCTACAAGAATGTGGTAAGAGGAGACGAACTGACGAACAAACAGGCCCTGCATTGAAAGAATGGTTTATAATCTCATTCTGAGCATGCAAATATTCCAAAATCTGAAATATCCTTGGCGCCAAGCATTTTGGAAAAGGGACACTCAACTTGTATTTAGGAAGCCCCAGAATAATTTATTTTGAACTAAATAGTGGCCCTCCAGATGCTGCTGGACTACAGCTCCCCTAAGCTCTAGACAACACAGCCAATGGTAAAGGCTTATGGGAAATGCAATCCAAAAACATTTGAAGGGTCACAATTGCCCCCCATGTTTTAGACCACTATAGTGTTGTACAGATAAAGGCAATGTAACTGATTGTATATGGAAAAATTAGAAGTTTTTGCATTTCTGGGGTAATGGAAGTAATTATGCTTAACTGTCCTACAGACATCTTCAAGTCTAGGAAAACAGATTATACATTATGGTTATGAGTATGATTTATATCCTGCC
Organism: Cyclura pinguis; assembly: GCA_030412105.1. NCBI lineage: Eukaryota > Metazoa > Chordata > Lepidosauria > Squamata > Iguanidae > Cyclura > Cyclura pinguis. The sequence continues at coordinate 1,957,463 of CM059604.1, read as the reverse complement.
CTTTCCCCAGTCCAGGACTCAAGACAGCTTACAAAAGTTAAAACAGATGCAGCTAAAAAAATCTGCTTCGTACAAAAGCTAGAAGTATAACTAAACTATCAACAGAATCAAAGTAGTTAAAAGTATGGTCATTAAAAAGAAAAACAGCAAGCAAAACAATACAGCACATCCTAAAAGGCCCTTTCTCTCTGGGTAATCAAAAGTCTGCTGAAATAAAAAGACCCCCGTCTGCCTCCAACTGAGAAGGCCTTGTCTTTCATGCTCCCACCAGGTGTAACCGTGGTCTTGATATGTCATAGATGGCACTCTGAACTGGGCCCAGAAGCACACTAGCAGCCAGGGAGTATATAAAGGGATGCTCCCTCCTCTCTTTCTCAAGTGAAGAATGCCTGGGGACTGTTGCTTGCCAGCTCCCAATTTACAACAAATATCCCTTTAAGGGCTAACTGGTCGATAATCAGATCACCTCTTTAATATAATCCAGCAAGGACACTGCACCCCCATTTGGAATTCGCAGTAAAACAATGGCAGCAAGCTTTATTTTCCAGGTTGCCAAGTTACGTTGTTGAATTCCTAATGTTTACGCTGCAAAGATTCATGAGTTTATACAGAAGGCAATGCAAAAACATCTGGCTTTATTTAGATCACCCATTGCTCGTATTTCTTAAGCTTACATGCCCAAGATCTTTCCTAGCAACAAAGCTAGACAGCAGCTTTTGTACAAAACCAAATATGGGAGAAATGGAACTTTCTGCTCCCTTTGGCAGACAAGCTAGAATGTTTTAAATACTATAACCAGGGAAGAAGAGCCTGTATATACTTCCACTCATAACCAGATTCTGGGTTATGTAGAAATCAGTTGCTTAAACAAAACCAAGACATAAGAAAATATTTTCAAGCCAATCACATGACATTTGCCTAATGGTTCTACACTGGTGTTTGTACAATCTATATAACTGTTTCCTTATTTAAAAAAAGATTCCTCATTATTCACGATTCAAAGCAATTTTGTAGCAATGTGTTTTCAAATTACAGAAAAGCTTTGGAAGATTTCATGGGATAAGTTGACTGTTGGAAAAAATATTATCCGAAACCATTTTAAACTATTTTGTGGAGTTCCTTCTCTACTCACTTTCAGTATCCTTCCCTACTCACTTCTATCACTTTTTCAAGGGTTCTTGCCAGGGTCTGGAATTTTCTTCCCGCAGAAGTTTAGATTGGTGATTGTTGGACTGAATGCTCAAGAAGAAAGGGCTTTTAAGAATGTGCTGTACTGTTTACTCTGTTTTCTTTTTAACGGTAATGTTTTAATTTGCTTTTAATTATATCATTAAATTAATTACACACTTTGTATGATATGAGTTTTAAGCCTGTAATCTGTTTTAACCTTTGTAAGCTGCCTTGAGTCCTGGAATGGAAAAGAAAGTGGAATACAGAAAAATAAAAACCACCACCACCTACACTAGCCTCATCAGAAGGAAGAGGTCTGGCTGTCTCTCGGGGGAACACTTATCATTTTAAAAGCCAGTTCATAGCCGACAAAACAGGCCAGGGTAATCAGATCTTGTTGGGATATTTTGCACCATACCTTGTACTGGTCATTGGGTCCCAGTTTGTTCCAAGGTTCTGGGTTATTCTTTTTGTCCCAGCTGTGTAGAAAAAGGTGGAGAAAACAGGTAGACAGCAATCACTACAGATGCGCAGTGCAAGATGTCCCCTGCTGGCCTTTTCACGTTCTCACCAGCAGAAGGATTGTGGCCTCAGCACCATGCCAGGTTGCAATTTCTTTAGTACATATCTCTTTTGTAACTTGGTATCCGATTTAATATTTATGCAACACCTTTTAAAAGTAGGTCTGAATTATTTCAGAGGCACTAGCATAATATAGTATTAGTTTCTGTTTCCTTTTTTTAATTTTAAATTGTATTAAACTGTTTAAACTGATTTTACCTGAATGTCACCTTGAGATCCCATGACAGAGGCTGGGATTTAGATATTTTAATAAATAAATCATGCTGATTTTCACTACCACTGCAGGCAGTGGTTAAACGCATGAAATGCCTACCTTCTTTCCAATGCAATTTCTTTCTTCAGTTCTGTTTCCTACTTGCTAAATTACTCATTTCAAACAGTTCACACTCTTATAATCAAAGATCTTTTAGCAATGCCACTCTTTACAATACCTAGAATATAACTGATGAACTAAAACTCTTCCTTTCAGACTGAGAAAGGGATCAAATATCAGGCCGGTGCCTCAGCTGGCTGTTTTAGATCTGGACATGCTGTTAAGTAGCAGTACTTAAAAGCAGCGGTACTTGCCAGACATCGGGGTTGCGAAAAGCAAGACGCATGATGTACAGGGCTGCCCCAGTCCCTCCAGCTCCAATAAAGATGAAGAGGGGAATCAACTGTGTGGGAAAAAAAGAATATTCCACCATAAGCCCAATCTGAAAATTAGGAATGTCTCTTCGGGTATGTTTGCATTACAGGTTCAGAGGCACAGGTGCACGGGCTTTCCCACAGGGCTGCACGATACCTGATTTCATTAAATAAAGACCTGTAGATATGCACAGAGATGGAGCAGGGCGCACACACAGAAATGAGTAAAACTCGAGGCTTGTGGGCTTCCTATAGGCACCAGGCAGTGCAGGTAGGGAGAGGAAACCAGTAAAACTCCTCCTATGGGACTTCAGAGACCAGTAAGAGATACAGAATGAGGAGAAAGGCCAAGCCATAATGACATGGTCCACTGAGTGCAGCTGCACAGATGACCATTCCTAGCACCCTAACGGATGAGGGTGGGAGGGAAAATAGCACGTGCTGCATACTCCGCTAAAGGCTCACCAAGTGCCTTCCTCAGACTGTTTCCAGGTTGCTCGCTCCTTTTTAAGTTCCTCATTGCTGTGTCTACTTTGTTCACCCTCCCTCTCCACCCCCAGAAGCCACAGCCAGCCAGCTGAGACTCACACTTCATAGACCTGATGTGCTCTAGATATTCTGGACTCCGCTGTGGACTACCAGGCACAGCAAGCATGCTTACTAGCAAGGGATAACGGGAGGTCACGTCAAAAATACTTGAGGATGACTGACGTGAACTCCAGTTGAGGAGTCAGCAGACTTCAGGTCTGCAAGATCTTTGTTTCTTGGTAAAACCGCAAGATTCTCCTACAGGAATCTGGTGCAAAAGAGGTACACCGAGAGTTAGATTTCTGGGCTTCACAGTTTGTTCTCAATACTGAACTGCCAGCATGGTGTAATCGTTAAAGAGTTGGACTATAATTCTGGAAACCAGGGTTCAAATCCTCACTCAGCCACAGAAACCCACGGAGTGACCCTGGACAAGTCCCACTCTCTCAGCCTCAGAGGAAGGCAAAGACAAAACCCTGCTGAACAAATCTTGCTGGGAACCCCCCACAATAGGTTCTCCTTGAGGTCCCCACAGGTCAGAAACAACTTGAAGGCACATAACAACAGTGCGGAACTGCACAACTCCCCTTCATCCACATCAACTCCTCTTCAATCCAAGCTTTCCTGCTGCAGCAGTATAATTTAGAGGGCAATACATGACAGCGGAATTCATAATTTAGTCGCTGCTAGTTAAATGGAAATAGAAGTCTTTGTTGATCTACTGTAGATTGTCCAAGGATATACTAGTAGGTTGAGATCTACTTTCTGCCTGCCATTGGTAGCGTGGGAAATATTCTAATAAGGCTTCAGACCCATGCAAAATAAGGCAACTCTCTTCACCACTAAATCTTTAAGGTACCAAAAACCCATCCTGTGGCTTTTGCTTTCTTCTTCTATGGCACAAGGAAGGAGGCAGTGACAGGAACGCAGTCCTGCTGTTAGGAAGCATCCTCGCTCAGCATCTTCCTACCATCACCACTGGCATCTGCATCAGAAGGCTGGAGCTTCAGGATTAGCACCCAGACCTTCTTGTACCTCCTGAGTTTAGATCCTGACCACCGCAGGGAGCAGCGCTTTCAATGGAAATACGTTCCTGAACGCAGCCTCTCCGCTGTTGCTATAGGCCTTCGGGTGGACTTTGACTCGCGATGACCTTATCGTAGGGTTTTCCTGACAAGATTGATTCAGAGAGTTTGCAGCCACGATCCTTCTTTGAGACGGAGAGAGTGTGCCTCGGCCAGGGTCACCCGTTCGAACCCTGGTCTCCCAAGAGTCCCAGTCCAGTGCTCAAACCAGTACAATACACTGCCTCTTAGGATCCTCTCGGCAAGCCTTGTTCAGGGAGAGAGCGCCACCGCTTTTGCCTTTCTCCGAGGCTGAGAGAGCGCGACGTGGCAGCAAGGTCGCCCAGTGGGCTTCCACGGCCGGGGGGGGGGTCAAACCCTGGTCTCTCACAGTCCCAGTCTAACATGGCACCACGCGGCTCTCAGATTTACCGCCACCCTCTCCTAGGATTTTCTCGGCAGGTTTCCCCAGAGAAGGCCTGCCGCCGCTTCCCTCTGAGGCTGAGAGCGTGTGACTTCCCCAAGGTCACTCGAGGGACGCCCACGGCCGAGCGGGGAAGCCACCCCGGTCTCCCAGAGTGACACCCCAAGGTTCCAACCGCTGCCCCACGCCGCCGCTCCACCCCGCGCCGCGGCCCTTCTGCGCCCTAAGCGGACCCGGAGGACGGGAGCCACGCGCTCCTCTCCGCCCGTTCCTAGCTCTAGGGCCGAACCAAGGCGAGGAAGAAGGAAGGGGCCGAGCGGGGAACAACGGGGGCCCTTTCGCGACCGCCCCCTCCGCCCCGCGGAAGACGACACTCACGCTGGGGTGCTTCTTCGCCTGGCTGGCCATGAGGCGGAACATGGCGGCAGAGCAGCTGGGGCGGCCTCGCGGGGGACGGCAACGACGGCGACAGAGGCGACCTTCCGCTTTCCTTCTCCGCGTCGCCTCTCTTCTGCGCCTGAGCGGAGGCCCAAAGTCACGCGAGGACCCCGTTCCCGCCCCACAAATCCCCGCGCGGGCCGCCCGGGGGCTGTCTAAGGGACTGCCTGAACTGGGAGGCACCTTTTTCCCCCTCAGCCCGGGTTGCCAAGGGGGAAACTTGGGGGGGGGCTCCCGCGCGTTCGGTGGCTGTGCGGAGAACGTCCTTTCAGCGCGGGGCCGGCTTTTTACCTGGTCCCAGGGCAAGCAGCCCGTGCTAAAAAGCCCCTCTTCCACACAACCACTCAAGGAGGCCCCTCCAGTTTTCCCTGAGGAGGGGCTGCTGCCCACCCGACCAGGAAGCGAGCAACGAGAGCGCTGCGCAGTCCCATCCTGAGAGGGGGGGGGGGACCGGACATAAGTTCAATAATTTAAATAGGTAAATAAAACTGTGTTGCTGGAACTCGCTCGCCCACACAACCGTTGAAGGTACAGGAGCAACCTCCAGTCTTCGCTACTTCCCAACACTTCACAAACGAAAACTGGGCCCGTTTCTGCACTACACTGTTAGAGCGCCGTCATTCCCCTTTCGACCTCCTACGGAATTCTGGGGCTTGTAGTTTCCTGGGGCCAAAGAGCTCCCTGGCTGAGACTCCTAAGGCCATTTCCGTATTGTACCGTTATAGTCCTATTTATTCGGCTTTTCAGCATCCGATGGAATTCTGGGGTTTGCAGTTGAGGGAGGGGCCTTCAGAATTCTCAACCAGACAGCTCTTGGGCCTCAGGAAACTACAAACCCCAGAATTCCACAGGAGGTTGTAATTTCTTTGCTCAAGATTGCACGTAGTGACGCTTCTACTTAAAAAAAATGGAAGAATGAGGAAAGCACTCTCGGCATCGGTCTATTTAAAAAAAAAAAAAAAAACAACCCTTCGCCTTCCCACCCTCATTCTGGGCCACAGAAAAACAGGCGCTGCGCAGGACGACTATACAGCGAGAGAGCGGCGCGCGCAGCCTGAGTGCGGGACTTCTTTGCTGCATTTTTGAAGGTGGGGGGGAGAAGAACCGCTAGTCTGTCTACTGCCCATGCGCGCAAGGGGAGAGCCTTGTTGTCATGGAAATCCTGGTGCTGTTTGCGCTAGCAGGCAGGGGTGGCCCAGCGTGTTCTGTATAAAATTGCGTTAAAAGGTGCTTGTAATAAATTAAATTGGCGTGACTTTTCTTAAATAGGACAAATTGACCCACTGGAATCACATATTGTCTATTCTCTCATTAGCCTCTGGCCCGACTTGAAAAAAAAATAATAAGGATAACCTTCCAGGTCCGGGTCTGGCAGGGGCAGTCCCCATTAATCCTCTGTCATCCCGTTTATTCGGCTGCTTTTAGAATGTCCCGGTTTCTCTCTCCTTGCATTTTCTCCCTTTGTTCTCAGCTTGCTTCAAAGGCTGCAAATGGAGTTGCTTGCACTCTATTCACTCAGCAGGAGGGATTGCAGAGGAGGGGAGAGGATGTTGCCCTTCCCTGGAGGCTCAAGGCCAAAGCAAACCGCTGCAGCCTCTCCCCGCTTATGTGCTTCTCCACATAAATAATTGTTCCCATCTTGACGTCTTCCACTCCACTCCCACTCCTTTTCTGTCTGTTAAGAGGAGTCTATTGTACCGAGTTAAGATCTCTTTGTCGTACGGAACCCGAACACTCTCTGTCTCTCTCTCTCTCTTCCAAAAGTAGCAATACTTTATTGGGCCAACTTTGAAGCTTAAAATACATCATCCAAGCTTTCAGAGCTTCACTGGCTTCTTCATCAGGCAAAGATGTAAAAAAATCATACAGGAGAATAAAAGTGACGATGTCACAGGCCTCCCTTTTGTATGAGATTTTACTCTGTTGTCATTTTTGCCTGATGAAGAAGCCAGTGCAGCTTTGAAAGCTTGCATGATATACTTCATGCTTTGGAGCTGGCCCGATAAAAAATATCACTGCTTTGTGGATTTTGGGTTCTGTTGTACTTTGATGCATGGCCAACCGCTGAATTTCCCTCTCTCTCATTCTCTCCATGCCTGAATGCCAGCGATGTATTTAAGTCTTTTACTCTAAGCCTCAAGGCAAGTCTCAAGTCTCTACCTTCAAGTCTCAAGTCTTTGCAAGATCCTTTTGTGAGCGGGTTGAAATCCCGTACCCACGGTATCCAAAAGGATCGGACACGGAGCTGGGATGAGCTCTGAAACTGGGTAGGAAGTGAGGCAGCAACGGAATGCGAAGTATGCAATACAACAAAACAAACAAAAGAGTTTTCTTTGGCCAAAGGATCCCACTGATAACCAGAATTGCGTTCAGTCCAGCCTACTAGCAGCAGTGATCCAGAAGGATAACTTTATTCTTCAAGCTTCACGTTTTTATAGTATTTTCTCGATTAGGAAAGCAGAATGAAACATACATCGGGAGGATCGGTATTTCACTTAAGACCGACTACTTGTTATTTCTTATCTAACCCTTCCGTCAGCTGTCTGGAAGAACAGAGCAGTACGTAACTATCATAATGTTCATAAACAAGTCTATCACTGACGTAACAAATGGACTCCGGATGTCAGCAATAATAGTTTCATACAGAAGTTTAAAAAACAGGGGTTATTCATATAATTGGTCAATGGATGCAGTTAATCGATATTCTTGTTAATTATACTAATGAGAGGGCAACTGAGGATCCTCCAACATCCCTCATGTATATTTGAAGGCAACGCTTTCAAGTCAAGTCTCAGGCCAAGTCTGAGAGCCAACTAAAACGGAAAAAAAGGGGTGGCGGTGGGGCGCGGGGGGCTCCACGGGCTTACAAGGGTCTGCAGCTTCAGTCCTCGGGCCGGAGGCTTTTGGGTCGGTGGGCACAAAAGAGACTGCGGCTTCTTACTCCCCATTTCCAAAGCTGGGCAGAAAGAGACAGAAGTCTTGTTCAAAGTCGTAAAGTTTCCGGACGGATGAGTCACGTCGCTGAACCGAGGGCAGCAAGTTCGTCACTAGAAATATACAAGTCGCGGGCCAGGCCAGCGTTCCGTTCGCCGCCGAGTCGAGTCCAAGTCATCGAAGCGACTCGAGTCCGAGTCGATCCGCTTGGGTCTACGTCACTGCTGAACGCTGCTTTAGTCGCTCTGTCAGCTCAAGTACAAAAAGACACACAACTGTTCCGAAAGCTGTTGCCAAACCCCTCTGTCTGAAGGAGCGCTCTGAGTCATTTGAAGCTTCCCTGAAGTATCCTAAATGTGCACTGGAGCAACGTGTATTGCAGACATCTACAACAGGATCGGTAGCGTCTTCTGCTGGCTGATGGCACCCACGCCAGTGGACCACTGAGCCCGTTCTAGGCTTTATTTCACGTTTTTAAGGATGTGTCCCAGGTGTTGATCCCTAGCTACCAACTAGGATCATTGCCGCACTACACTCTTATAGCGTGATTATTCCGCTTTCAACCTCCTATGGAATCCTGGGGTTTGCAGTTTAGGGAGGGGCCTCTGAGTTCATCTAAAAGCCTTTGAGGCCTCTCCCTAAACTGCAAACCCCAGGATTCCATAGGAAGTTGAAAGCGGAATAATCACACTAGGGCCATTTCCGCACTACACTCTTATGGCGTGATTATTCACTTTCAACCTCCTATGGAATCCTGGGGTTTGCATTTTAGAGAAGGGCCGGCCGGCCGGCCCCTCCCTAAACTGGAAACTCCAGGATTCCATAATAATCGTGGAATAATATTATTATTCCGTAATAATAATAAAAGTGGAATGATCGCGCTATAAGAGCGTAGCGCAGAAACGGTCTAAAACAGCGTAGTGTGGAAAGGCCCCTAAAAATACGCCCCATTCCCACTTATGTCCTCCAGGCGGCGCAGGACCTCAAGCCGCGGCTTGGCCGGTCAGAAAGCTTGTCTACGTCCTTCCATCTCCGCGGATGACTCCCTTCTCTCTGGTCGGGCCGCGGCCTCCCGCCGAGAGCGGGATGCGCACGCGCACCACTCCCTCAGGCGAGGGGGGGAGAACCGGAAGGGGCTCCCAGCGGCCATGCTTCTTTCTGGCGCCGCACCCCTCCTTCCGGGCGTCGCCAGGAGTCGGCCGCCCATTTCCGTTTCCTGGCCCGACTTCCTGGACGGCTGGCATTTAAAGCCTAGCTGCGGCCGCGGAGGGAGGATGCCGCCGGTCCTCGCTGGAGTGCCTGTCCCGCCTCCCTCCCTGCGCGGCGCTGGTGAATTTCTGCTCCGGGGCGATTAGCTCATCGGGTCCTCGCCCTTCGAGCTGGAGAAAGCGAAAGCCCAGCCAGCCCCGAGGAGGCGGCGGCGGGGGCTCAGCAGCAGAGCCCAGCCCAGCCCAGCCCAGCCCAGCCCCGTGGCCGGCTGGACCTTCGCTTTGCAGAGCGTTGGATGCAGAGAGAGCCCCTTCCAGGGAGGGCGGCTCGGTCGCGGTTATTTATACTTGCGTGTGTATGCATTTGTTTTGTAGCGGCCACCGTATCTCCCACGGGGGCGGCCGGGGACAGCTGCCGGGCTTGCTGGGTCTTGCGGCGCTGCCTTGCCCCCGGCGACAGCGGCATCTCTGCGTGCGGCCGCGGGGCGGGGGAGGCAGCGGGCGAGGCGGGCGCGGTCTCTGTCCGAGGAGCCCCGGCCCCCTCCTTCGTCCTCGGGCGCCGGGAAGGGCCGGGCGGCGGCGGCGGCGGCGGCGGCCCGCGAGGCTCCTTCGGGGGACCCCAAGATGTTCAGCTGGCTGGGCCGCGACGACAAGCGCAGGAAGGACCCCGAGGTCTTCCAGACCGTCAGCGGGGGCCTCAAGAAGCTGTACAAGACCAAGCTTCTCCCGCTGGAGGAGCACTACAGGTTCCACGAGTTTCACTCCCCGGCGCTGGAGGACGCGGACTTCGACAACAAGCCCATGGTGCTGCTGGTGGGCCAGTACTCCACGGGGAAGACCACCTTCATCCGGTGAGCCCCGCCGGGCCGCGGGGGGGGGGCGGCGGCGGGCGGGCGGGCGCCGGGGCCGAGCGAGGCGCCCAGCCTTTACCGGCCCGCTCGCGGTTTTGCGAGCGGAGGGCGGGGCCGTGTCTCCCGCCAGCCCCCTTCCGCACCGTTGCTTGTTCTCCGAAAAGGCGAGGCCGCGGGAGGTTCTCCCCGGCGCGGCGGGCACCCGTGGGTTCCTTCGTGGTGAGGCGCGGAGGGCGGGTGAAATGCCGGGCCTGCGGCCTGGTCCGTGGTGGGATGGAAGGGCGGTCGAAACGCTGGCATCGGCGGCGCTAGAGGGGTCGCGCTGGTTCGGTTTCGGGGGGCGGCGGGCTTGGCGTGGGGGGCTGTCGTGTGGGAGGAGCGCGTGAGAAGGCCGGAGCCTGTGGGAGTATTTGTGGCTCTGGGGGGCTGTGAAATTAGCGTGACTTGACAGGCGTGGGGTGCCAGTGAAACGCACTTGATGCACCTCTAAAAGAACTGGTAAGTAATCTGGGAATCCTGAGAGAAGGGCGATAACCAGAGTTGACTGGTGTTGTTCAAGCTATTCTGAAGACCACACCACAGAAGCTTTTCTGTGAGAAGAGTGTCTGAAACCCTGAGTGTACATATTCTGAGAAAATTACAGGCGGGACGGGCTGCTAGTATGATCGCTTAAGGTGTTCATAATTGAAGGATGGATGGAGGAGTGAGGAGGTTTAAGTCTGGGTGCTGAGAAATTGAGCAGTGTCTTGAAATATTTTGCTGTCACCTTCAGATCTTTCCAAAACTGGTCCCCTGAAGTATCCTGAACACTGGCCTCAAGTCTGTTTTCCCAAGTCCTGAATCATTCTTACGTGTCTCATGTGGTGTGTGGGAATCCTAACCAGATTTGTGTTTTATAGCCCTGGGACCCCAATTCTTTTAAACACCTAGCAACACCACCCCTACTGGTGCCTACAAATGAAAATTTGTCTTTCTCAAATGGGATGTTACCCAGATGTGTTGTGCTACAAATGGCATCATCCCTGACCTAGTTGGAGCACATTTAGAGGGCACTGTTTTGGAGAAAGCTGATAGGAATGCCCATCCTTGTCTGAAAGAAATGGGACCCCCAGAAGAGGCGTTGATGGAACTCAGTGCAGATTCAACATCATGATCACCATCATCCCTGCTGTGCTTTTTAGTCATAGTACCTATTAACTTTTCCATTTTAGAGAGCAAGTGTCACGTGTCCACGTGCCTCACTTCCAGTGCAGGATCCTTGTAAGTAGTTTGCACACTTGTCTCACCTCGAGATGCTTCATGCCTGGTTGTCTCTGAATTGGCAACCCTGCGGTTAGGATCTACCACTTGAACGTGAAGGTGAAACTCACCTGATGGAATGCCCCAAAAGAGGTATACCTCAGTTTAGCAAGCAGATGTGTTCCTCAACATGATTTCTTTAACAGAAAATTTGGTACCAGAGACAGAATTGACCTGGAAAGACTAGGGATGGGTTCCTACACCACCGAGAGAGAGGGAGGGCGGGCGGGCGGGCGGGCAGGCACACAGAGTTCAAGTTTCAGCAGAGTTTTTAGCAGGAAAACAATATGCGTGTGTGAAATGAACCAGGTTTGGGAAGGCTTGTTTAACTAAACAAACATTGTGAATCTTCTGGAGACCACTTGGAAGTTTCTTCCAAAATATATCCAGGGATGATTATTTTCTTTCACCAGCCTCCACCCTTATTATAGATCTGTGCTTTTTAAACTTGCTAAAGAAGGCTTCCCTGCTCTCATGTATCTCTCTGTCTTGCTGTTCATGGATGCTCAGCAAAGAATTCTGGATTCAGCTGCTGTTTAACTTGCCTGTTTCAGGCAGGCACACCCAGTTACAGTAGGACTGGCTAGAAGAGGATCTCATTCTATCCTAGTCCAAGCTTTATTGCATTGTTTACTGGAGGCACACTTGGAACCTGTCAGTGAAGATCTGTGTTTCTCCAAATTTGCTTCACAGTCCTCCCAGTACTGAAGCTACTAAAAAACTTCCAGGTATGTGGAGAAAGAAAGAGGGGTACTGGGCAGCGTAACAAGACTTTTTAAAGTGACCATTGTTGTCAGTCTTTGTTAACTGAGGTACATCCTTGTTTTGTATTCCAGTCTTCTACAGAATTGTAGTCAAAGTACAGGAGAGAAGGTTCGTATTTCACTGAAGATGAATTGTACCTCTGTCAGGGTTTAACTGCAGAACTCTCATAACTGCTAAGCTGAATTCATTTCTGGGCTGCACTCACTCATCACTCTTCCTGCTTTCTCCAGGGTGTATTGCACTCTAAATAAGATGCAACACACAAGGAAAGAGGGATGGAGAGGGAAGAAGAGAAGAAGTTCAGTTCAGTAGCTGCTGGCCCAGGCATTGTGAAGATATGCCTGGCTGCTGTTCTTCCAAGACTCTTAGCACAATGCTTGTGCACATCATCTGAACGTCTCTCTTGCGGTGTGCAGGATAAATTCCTTAACTTTGATACTCAGTTGACACTAGTGTCTTTGTCCTGAATTAGTGTTACTACAGCACCTCTATAAAGCCAAACTCCGGCCTGGGAGAACTTAAAAGGGGGAGCTGAGTGGGGCGTACAGGGTACTTTGAGCAATTACTTTGCCTTTCTTCATTAAAGCTGCAGTAAAGTTTCCTTTTTCCATTAAAGCTGTAATAAAATTGCTAGGCTTAATTTCAAGGATTTTAAAGAAAATCCAAAGCATCATATGATTTGGGAGAGCAGTCTTCCTTGCCATTTCTTCCAGTGCTTAGGGAGAAAAAGACATAGATAAAAATAAATGAGGCATGGTAATAAAACTACCAAGACCTTACGTGCTGATTAGTCACCTTGAACAGTCTGGGCATTTCTACCTGCTCCTGCCTTGCTGAAACTTAATACTTGTACCAGAGAGCCAAGTACAGAATGAGCAAGTAGGTCAGCCAGATGCATTTTTTAAAAATGAAAGTACAAGTCCTTATAAGCTAGACATTGTTCTGGAAGGGTAGATTTTTTTTTTTTAAAAGAGGACTTGAAGGTAGGGAAGCATTACGTATAATATCGGGTGGAGTGAATAAACCTGTATTTCCTGGTCTTCATCTTAAAACCGTTTTTTCCCTTAAAGTGTTATACAGGCTTACAGTGAAGCTCCATTTTGCAGAGCTTTTTGACACCTGCCCAGTCACCTTTTTTCTCCTAATCCTCTGCCTAGTCACATGTCTTTTAGCAGCAATGGATGACATGAGAAACATGGGCTTTCAGTGTCAAACTATAACAGCATGTCGGCAGTAAACAAGGCAATAAAGGTAGAGGTGGGAAAGCAAGTGGGATTTTACAATAGCTCATCTTACTGTGGCTGTGTGTGTCTGCCTACAACAGGGAAGGTAAGCAAGAGCTGCCCCTAGAATTCCTCACTGAACATGGGCAAACAGCAAAACAGGGAGACGAGCCGCTAAGCCTACCTCACTAGCTACCTCTAGAATGTTACAAGGGATGGGACTGAGAAGTTTGGCCACCAAAATGGAAATTATAAGAAAAGTGGAGTCCGTGGAAAAAGCTGGAGAAGAGCCTTCAAGTGGTCTTTCGAGGTTCAGCCTGCTTTTCTTTATACTTACACAAGGCTTACTTGAACTGGGTGGTTTCCTTTCACATGCGCATATTGTTAGTTTTGAAAAAAAAGTTTGCTCAAACATGTTGAACTCTCTTCTTTTTATTTGTGGTGCAGGAACCTTTCCCTATTCGTTCCAGGTTACTTTTGCCTCCGGTAATTTTCTGTCAAATGATTAATGCCCAGAAACTCCTCAGCTTTTTTAACCGTGTTCCTTCAAGTTGTTTCTGACTTACAGTGACCCTAAGGCAACCCTATCATGGGTTTTTTTTGAGGCTGAGAGTGTGGGACTTGCCCAAGATCACCCAGTGGGTTTCCATGGCCAATCTGGGAGTCGAACCCTAGTTTCTGGGGTTGCAGTGCAACCCTCAAACCACTGCACCACCCTGGTTCTCAACTGAGGTATAAACTTGCATTTAAAAGTTGAATTGACAGCCCGGGAAGATTCCAGGAAAAGCGTTCGCCCCTCTTGTCCTTTGGCTGAATGGGAGTTAAGGACTGCAGAAAGAGACGCAGGGTCTTGTGTGTCCCCCAGGCCACCCCTTGCCCACCTCTGCCTTAAAAGGTGGCAGGGGGCTACACGCTCCGCTGGAGGTTTGGCTTGTGCTCTTCCAAATCCTTAGGCTCTTGGACATCCACTTAGCAAGGCTTGGTCTAGGACAGCTGTCCTTAACCTTTTCTTTACACAGACTCCCTCCCACCTCCGCTTTAAATATTTTCTGTTGCTGCAGACTTCCAAGACTTAATTCAAGGTCCATGATGTGCATCAAATATTTATGTAAAGTTACTCATCGGGGGTTTGAGATTTGGAGAGAAGGGAGAAATAAGTGAAGGCACACTATTCAGTTACAGTACTTTTGTTGGAATGATTCCATACAAATTTAAAGTGATATTTAAAATATTACCTGAACACCAAACCATATTACTTGTTAATTTCAACTAATGAGAAGGCTGGCGCTCCATTTTACTTAAGCCTTGTTCTGTCAGGCATAATAGCTGAAACTTGCGAGTTCTGAGTTTACATTTTCCAAATGGTTTCTGTATTTATTTTTAACATAATGTCTGTGTTTAAGATGATAGACATGATTTGTCTATCACTGCCTGCCTGCCTTTCTTTTCTTTTCTTTTCTTTTCTTTTCTTTTCTTTTCTTTTCTTACCATTTCTTCAAGCCTTTTTGGACCCCCTATGAGGACACTGTGATCCCCTGGGGGTCCCGGGGCCACAGCTTAAGAGCTGCTGGTCTACGACATTAACCCCTTCTCTTATGTGTCCCTGCTCGTCTTTCCAAGTAAACTAACCTGATTGTTTGTAGACTTATTTTACAGTATTGTGATAACAATTTCAGGAGCTAGGCTGGCTCTGTGGGACACACAAGCAAACACAAAAGTCTTTTCCATCACTAGTGTGAGGGCAGTGGCTGACATTGATCTCTTTCTTCTTCCATATCATACAGCATTCCCTGTCTGACTGCCTTGAGATGTGTTAGATAGCAACATCCATCATTCACTCCCGGACTGGCTTGTATGTTGATGGGGGCTGTAGTCCAAAACATTCAAAGAAAGGCGACCAAGGTGGCAAAAGGCCTGGAAACCAAGACGTAGGAAAACATCAGAGGGAGCTGAATATGTTTAGCTTGGATCCTTGGACTACCGTGTCCAGATCCAGGGAAGCAAATAGGACTGCTCCCTTCTGCTTTGGCCAGACCTCTCATGGAGCCCTGTGTCCAGTTTTGGCATCATAGTTTAAGAAGAATATTGACCTACTGGAACGTGTCCAGAGGAGGATGATCAAGACAGTGAACAGTCAGGCAAACAAGCTCTGTGAGGAATGTTTTAGGGACCTTTAGCTTGGAGAAGAGAAGAGAGTGTCATAAGATAAGGAGTTTTAAATATTGGAAGGGATGTCCTATAGAAGAAAGAGCAAGCTTGTTTTCTGTTCAGTAGGATAGGAGATGAACCAATGAATTCAAATCTCAAGAAAAGAGATTCCACCTAAACATCAGGAAGAACTTCATGATGGTAAGAGCAGTTCAACAGTGGAGTATGCTGCTATCCAGAAGCATGGTGGAGTCTCTTTCTTTGGAGGTATTTAAACAGAGATTAGACACCTGCCTCTAAGGAGTAACTTACCTGTAGATTCCTGCATGGCTTGACTAGATGCCCCTTGGGGTTCTTTCCAATGTTGTTATTTGGTGGAGCCTCCAAGATTGTCAGAGATTGGCTTGACCTTCTCTTCATAACCTGTTACCAAAGTTCTTGCTGTCACTAGAGATGAACAACAATCCAATTTATTAATGTGGCCTAGTCTCTTGTGTAAAAAAAAAAAAAGTCAAAACCCATTTTATCCAGGGCTAATTTAAAACATGCATTATCCATGCTTCTCCTATCTCTGCTTCAAATGCCATTTCATCCCTGTCTTCTCCTTTTAGGCCAGAACACAATACCCGAGACATACTGTAATCTTTTTTTTGGGAAAAAAAAGTCCTCCAGAATGTTGAATTGGACTTCAGAGATGTAATTAAGAAGAGACTCCTGGCTCCAGCCCTGTGTTTGAATTAGAGCTCCCTGTCTGCTGAGCTAGGGATGTGCACAAGAATGCGTACATTTTTGCTGATAGCCCATGGAGACAATGACAGATTACATATTTTTTTTACTTAGTGGCTCTCAGTGGCTATCGACAGCTTAAGAAATCTAGCTGAGATCAAGGTGAGAGGTAGAATAGAATTGTCAGTGTCTCAGCAGTTAATGTTTGCGGGGGGAGGGATATATTTTTTGGATGTCAGTTTGCAGAATCCCCCAGCCAGCTATGCTCCAGCTTTTTTCAAACTCCACAGAAGCTTTTTCCTAGGGGCTGTGAAACAGCAAAGAACGGAGGCCTGCTGTGTTGAAGGTTGGTCAGTGAAACGAGACTTGAAGGCTGACAGCGTGTTTCCAGGGAATTCATCTGTTTCTTTCTTTGCTTGCATGCTTAAGAGATGCTTTCTTTGACAGCCTGGAGGGTCATCTCCAAAGTTAGCTGGTTTTGTATATTGTACCTGCACTCTCTTCCTCCTTCCTTTCACTCCTGTGGTATAGCTACACAATTGTAGCTGTTTCATCCCACTTTAACTGCAGTGATTCTACCAGTTCCTAACCTGTGCTCTGTAGACCCCGGGATGGGGGGAAGAGACCCTCACAGGGGGTCTGTGGAGGCTTGAAGAAGCATTGTGAGCTTTTGCTGTCAAAATAGAAAGACAGACAGGCAGAAATACATTGATCTAAAAGAGCAGAGTCTTTTGCTGATGACAGACATTTGTCCGAAGTTTCGTTATAATATCTCAAAAGTATGGAACCGTTGGATAGCAAAAAAATGTACTCAGCACTTGCTACTTCTGTGGGTGGTGAGAACATGCAAGCGAAAGATGCTGAGTCACTGAGAGAAGGCACGTGCCATTTCTTGCTGCCGCACATACTGCTGGAAACTGTCTTAAGTTGTAGTGGTCCACAGCAACAAAATATATTTAAAGGGGGTCCATGGTAAAGAAAAGGTAAAGAACCACTGGTCCATAGAATTCCCTGACAGTTTGCTCTAATACTGCAGTTCAGAAAAGTGGACTAGAGCAATCCAGCAGAGAATTCTAAGTACCAAGGAACTACAGATTTGTGGCTTCTGTAAGGTAGAACCATGACCATTGAAGCAGCATCAAAGCGTTATAATTCAGTAGTGTGGATACATCCCAGGAGTCTTTTGGGAGTTCCAGATCCTGTTCCATGTGAAGTCTGATATTTCATTTCTTTTTTGAATTTTTCAGCGCGTTGAGCTGGATCCGAGCTGTGTGTTCAGCACAGTTGCCTTTTAATGTGCTGCTTGTGTAGGGCAGAGAAGCCGGAGAGGGGACAGCGTACAGTCGACCGTCATTGACTAACGCACTGTATACTGTAGCCACTGCTTAGAATAGCTCTGGCTTGAATCCATAACCCTGTTGGCAATAAAGTAAACACCAGTGGCCCGGAGGAGTACTGGCTGTCAGCAGCATAGCCTGCATCGGGCCTTGTTGCTTCCAGAATGTGGCCAAGTTACTTTTTTCAGGAGCTATGGTAGTTTCCCTGCAGAGAAGGAATGGCTGTTGAACTAGACTAATGTACGCCCGTTAAAAGCAATGACCATACATATAGCTGTAAATAGAGTTGCCAGAGTGAGAACCGGAGTGGGCTTCTGTGCCTTGTAGAAGAAGAAATTGCGGCAGTTTTTTATTTATTTTATTACCTGGTTTGCGTGACAAACAGCATCTGTTGAAATTTCCACTTCTACACAGCTATTAAAGGCACAAGAGCCCTTTCCATACGGCTATTAAAAGTACAGGAGCCCTCTCTGATTTTGAGTCTGGCAAACCTAGCCATAAACCAGGGATGGGCAACTTCACAAGAGTCAGTTGCCACCACAACCACCCCAGGGGCTACACTCCTCAACAATGCTTCCAGTTATCTCTATGTTGGTCAGAGTCTTTCCCAAAGTACTGAAATAAAAAAGCCATACCCCTGCATGTGGAAATATAGCAAGGAGTGTGCCAGTTTAGTTTTGCTTAGAAGGGAGTTTCAGAACCTGAGAGCAGCCACCAAGAAGGCCTTTTCTGGTGTTCCAGCAGATGTACTTGTTTGAGTGGTGGGAGAAAGAGAAGGGCCTCCACAGAAGGAGCTCAAAAATGTGCAGCTCCTACAGAGCAGTGCAGTCCTTCGGATCACTCAGCCCTGAGCCGTACGGGGCTTTAGAGGTCATAAGCAGCACTTCCAATCGTGCCTGGAAATGAACAGACATCCAGCGGAGCTGTTGCATTAAGGGTGTGTTCCTGTAGCCGGGCCCCGTTGACAGTCTGGCTGGAGCACTTTGGAGGAACAAAAGTTTCCAAAGAGTCTTCAAAGACAGCTCCACATAGAGAGTGTTACAGCAGCCCAAATGGGAGGCAACTAAGGCGTGGGTCACTGTGGCCAGACGTGACATCTCTGGCACACAAGCCTGTGCCAAGCCATTACTGGGCACCACTGCGACCTAAGCATCCAGGCTCAGGACTCAATCCAGGAGCATACCCAAGCTGTGAACTTCCGTCTTCATGGGCAGTTTAACCCCATGAACCCCACATGTTTAGGGCAGCCATGGTTGGGGAGTGAGTGAAATCTCCCTGTGCATTGCAGTCTTGATAAGGGCTACCGCTTCTTTCCCACACACCTTTAATTAGTCCAAGAGGAGGTAGACATATATTCAACCTGCCAATTAGTTTGCTCCTTAGATGGAAGCAACATCTTAAAGCACTTTCATTCTGCAGAGTCTTCAAAGACAGCCTCACACGGTGTGCATTGCAGAAGTGTAGTCACCACAGTAGCTTGTTTGACCTGACCAAGCTGAACTTAAAGGGATGTTGTGATGCATCCACTACTGTATTTAAAGCGACGCAGAGAAGGGTATGACATTCCCAGTGCTTAAGACCTCCACTGGTAGTGCGTGTGTCATGCTCTGCTGATCTGACATGTTTTTAACCTCTTACACCAGCATAGTTTGCTACTCATTCTTTCTTCCTCCTTCCCCAATAGCAGTCACTTTATTTATTGTTGTTACTAGTCGCTAGCAAGTAAACTTTGACTTATGGAAACCGCAAGAATGAGAGGTCTCCAAGACACTTGTCATCCACAGCCCTGCTCAGGTCCCACAAAACTGGGGTTGTGGCTTTCTCAGTGAAGTCAGCCCACCTGTTCCATGTCTTCCTTTCTTCCTGCCACTTCCCACTCCACTGAACTTTGACTTACGGAGACCGTAAGATCATGCAAGACGTGAGATCATGTCATCTCATGGTACTGCCAGAGTCCAGGCATACCCTGCTTTTTATAAAATCGTTTTTTTGACATTCTACTCTTTACAGATGCGCTCTGTTTTATTGATGAGGGGTCTGCACTTTGGCTGTCCTTCTTGCCCACGGAGGCTCGCTTGGGACCACTTGCGCACACGCTGCTTGAAAAGCAAACTGGGGCGGGTGGAGGCACCAGGCCGGTTGAGAGGCTTTGCAAGCAGTGCCCGTGTTCCCTAGTATACCCTATAAGAAGAAGACTGGGTTCCTCTTTTTGGCCAATTCCACCTTCTGACAGTGCTCTGGTCCCCAACCCACCAGGTAAATGGCAGAAGCCTGTATGCGTGATAGCCTCAGTATAGTCATTTTGGCTTCTTGGGAGAGTTCAGGCTTGATTTGTTCTAGGACCCATTTATTTCTCCACAGTGTCCATAGAACCTCCTCCAGCACACCCTTTCAAGGGGTCAGTTTTCTCCTGTCTGTTTTCCTCACTGTCCAGCTTTTACACCCACGCATAGAAATCAGCTATGCAATGGTACAGACTGTCTTGACTTTGGTATTCAGTGATAGATCTTTCCATTTTATTACGCCTCACCTTTTCTCCAAGACTGCTTACAGATGAAAAGAAATACCGATAAAACTATGTGGATCTAAAAGCGTATAAAAACCAAGATTACAGCAGTATTAAACTGCCTGTAAAATTAAAACGGTTTTAAACAATAAAAGCATAGAGCGAAAGTAGTACAGCACACTGAAACAGAAAATTCCTGCATGTAAAATAATCGGTTCCCGGTAATAATGAAATCCTTGTTCTTTGGAGTGAGTTGCTCAGGTCCCTTTGGGAGAAAAAGGCGCATTTACTCAGGTTTTTGAATTTCTACCAGCTATTGCTATCAGAGCAAATTGCCTCTAAGCCGTTTTTCTTTCAACGTGTAGTGACAATACACTCCCTGACACTTATCCTGTTTTGCCTGACAGTGTGGCATTGCAGCCTGTGCCCTAGATGTGGGAGAGCTGTGACCTATGAGGCCCAGAATCTCTTTCTGTGGCCCCCAGAAACGTCCCCCTCAATGCATTTGGAATTTTTTAAAATTCTCAGGTGGAAAAACCCTCCAAACATTTCCAGAGCCATCACTCCCAGCCATTAAAACACATCAGGTTAGCTTGATTTCTCAGTCTATCACCGCCAAGCCACCCTCCCCACGCCCTAGAGATATATCTAGCATAAAGAGCACCTAGCGCAAGCGTGGAGGTTGGGCCCACCGCCACTTTGGTACTGCTTTTTCGTGCCCCCTCCCCGGGCATTGATGCCCAGGACACGTACCCCAGTTGCCCCGCCTTGGGTATGTCTCTGCCGCCCCCACAGAATAGCCCTGAGGGAAGAGGCTGGAAATCAGCTCCAAATACCCACAGTGTGGAAGGGAAGCGTGTATCTCCAAATACATGGGATTGCAATGGGCTGGTAGTTGGGTGGAGCCAGCACATTGTAGGGATTTGGGTATTGGAACCCAAAGGACCCGGGTTTGAATCCCTGTGACCTCAGGGCGGTCATGCTCGCTCAGCTGAGGAAGAAGTCGAGGGCAAACCGCTACAAACGGTCTGTCCAAGAAAGCCCCGTGGTAGGTTTGCCTTAGAGTTGTTGTAATTCGGAAATGACCGGAAGCATGCGGCAACAGAAGGGTGCCAGGATTAGCCTTCCTGGCATATGTGCCCTGATGGTTGGGGTCTCTGTCACACTGCACCGCTGTGGCACTTTGCTCCCATTTTAACTGCCGTGGCTCCATCCTATGGAATCCTGGGATTTGTAGTTTGGAGAGGGACTTGGAATTCTCTGGCAGAGCTCTAGTGCCTCACCAAACTCCAAATCACAGGACTCCATGGGATGCCGGAGCGGTGACAGCTGAAAAGTAACCAGTGTGTCGTAATTGTGCATTGTGAAAGATGCTGTAGACGAGGTTCCTTAAGGCTTTGTGGTGTGTGCTGAACCATGAAAGTTGGCTTTAAAACACACGGCACCTGTTGCTCCTACAGAAGGTGAATCGGGCCCCGTAGCTGAGTGGCTTGTCAACCATCTCTCTGTGTAATGCCTGTCCTTAATGAACAACTGTAGAAGACAACCTGTGGTCACAGTAGTGGCAGGAGTACCTGCTTAGGCTCCGTCAAGCCACCAGACTTTATTTTCCAAAAAGCTACGTCCTATTAATATTTGTTGGGTGCTCTGTAAGAAAAGTATTTCTAGAGAAGTCTGTCGACCTAACCAGGGAATCTGCCACCCCGGTATTCTCGCTCTTCACAAATACTTTGATACCAGGATGTACTCAAAGCCCAGATTAGTTCTTCAAAAACATTCATGTGATGTAGGCTGTGTCTTGGAGACCCACATCTGTGTGTTTGCAGAGGGGTTTTTTTTTGATGAGTTTCAGTTACTCATGACAAGATGGTTTTCTTAGGAGATTAAGCCAACCTGCCTCTCAGAAGAGCTACCAAGACTTCTTAAATTGGTCCTGGCAACCCAAGGGATTGACCGTGGGCATGTCACACTCTCTCAGCCTCAGAGGAGAGCAAAGGCAAACTCTCTCTCTGAACTAATCTTTTCAAGAAAATGCCATGATAGGTTTGTTTTAGGGTCCCCATCGGTTGGAAAAAAATTGAAGGAAAAAACCACCCAAATATGTAATGGATTGTCTTGTTGGTTTTTAATCTGTTTATAATGTATTTTTAAATTTGCATGTCAGGAAACTGGTAGCTCTGTTTCTCTCCCCCACCCTCCGCTTAGCATCTGACATGGTCTTTGCGTTTGTAGGTACCTGCTTGAGCAAGATTTTCCAGGAATGAGAATTGGTCCAGAGCCTACAACAGACTCCTTCATTGCCGTGATGCAGGGGGACGTGGAAGGCATCATTCCTGGGAATGCTTTGGTGGTGGATCCCAAGCGGCCCTTCAGGAAACTCAACGCCTTCGGCAATGCCTTCTTGAACAGGTCAGTATGTGGAGTTGTCTCTGGGAGCAGGTCCGGCTGTGGCTTCGTTGATGCAGCAGATGGGCCCCTCCCTAAACTGCAAACCCCAGGATTCCATAGGATGCCCAAAGTGGAAGGAAACCGTCGCGTGTGGAAATGGCCTGAGTCATCAGATAACGAGGTATCCAAAGGTGGGGGCTTCCTTGTAATCTGTACGGTATACCTGCTTAAAAAAAAGCAGGGAAATAAATTGCATGGGAATCTGAAAGTAAACGTATGGCAAGAAGAGTTGAACTTGGGGAGTGCCGCTTCAGGCCAGAATTAACAGCGGCAGCAACCGATCACCTTTGCAGTTCACTGCCCAGATCTTTAGAAAATTAAAGCTGCTCATTCGGTCTGCTGCTGCTGCTGCAAAGGCAGCCACCCTGATTGTGATGGATTTACTATGATCAGCTCACAAGTAAAGTGTAAAAAAAAAAAAGGGCCAGCATGCATACAAACTTTAATTGACAGAATTATTATAAATTCACAGATTAAGTAGTCATTTTCAACAGTAAGTCTTGATCAAGTTTGTACAAGCAGGCATTAGCTTCTAATTCCTCAGGAAGAGTCCTTTGTTAGATTCCAGTTTGAATCATCAGCAAGTGCTTGTCCTCCTAGAAGGATGATGTAGTTTGCCAAGATTAGATAGTTGCAGTCCTTTGGATATGAATGGCTCTCTTTGTTGGAAGTAGGACTTTATAACGCAGACTGCAAGCTGTCTGAAGGCCTCGCATCTCTCCCTGTAGTCAGGTAAACTGGAAAAGCCCAAACAGCCCATATCCACCCATAAATCGCCAAAATCCATGCATAGTATGTTGCTCTGTCTCTCTGATCCAGACTATAGTGTGTACAGTCAGGTGCACCACAGAGAACAACTGAATGTGCGGTTAACTTTTGAATCATAGAATCATAGAAATGTAGAGTTGGAAGAGACCACACGGGCCATCCAGTCCAACCCCCTACCATGCGGGAATACCCTCAAAGCACTCCTGACAGATGGCCATCCAGCCTCTGCTTAAAAACCTCCAAAGAAGGAGACTCCACCACACTCCATTGAGGCAGCATATTCCACTGCCGGACAGCCCTGACCGTCAGGAAGTTCTTCCTGAGGTTCAGGTGGAATCTCCTTTCCTGCAGCTTGAATCCATTGCTCCTTGTCCTGGTCTCTGGAGCGGCAGAAAACAAGCCCTCTCCCTCCTCTACATGGCATCCCTTCAAATATTTAAACATGGCTATCATGTCCCCTCTTAACCTTCTCTTCTGCAGACTGAACATACCCAGCTCTCTAAGTTTGTCCTCATAGGGCTTGGCTTCCAGGCCCTTCACCATTTTAGTCGCCCTCCTCTGGACTTGCTCCAGCTTGACCATGTCCTTCTTGAATTGGGGTGCCCAGAACTGGACACAGTATTCAAGATGAGGTCTAACCAAAGCAGAGTAGAGTGGTACCAGTACCTCCCTCGATCTAGACACCATACTTCTATTGATGCAGCCAAGAATCGCGTTGGCTTTCTTGGCTGCGGCATCACACTGCTGACTCATGTTCAGCTTGTGGTCTATTAAGACTCCTAGATCCCTTTCACACGTACTGCCATCCAGCCACGTGTCCCCCATCCTATATTTCTGCATTCCATTTTTTCTACCTAAGTGTAGGACCTTACCCTTCTCTCTGTTGAATTTCATTTTGTTAGCCTTGGCCCAGCTCTCCAATCTGTCCAGGTCATTTTGAATTTTGATCCTGTCCTCTGGCGTATTAGCAACCCCTCCCAATTTGGTGTCATCTGCAAATTTGATGAGCATGCCCTCTATTCCTTCATCCAAGTCATTGATGAAAATATTGAACAGCACTGGGCCCAGGACAGAACCTGTGGCACCCCGCTAGTCACTTCTCTCCAGGATGAAAAGCAGCCATTGGTGAGCACCCTTTGGGAACGGTCAGTCAACCAGTTACAGATCCACCTGACAGTAGCCCTGTCCAGCCCACATTTTACTAGCTTCTTTGCAAGAATGTCATGTGGAACTTTGTCAAAGGCCTTACTGAAATCGAGAAATGCTACATCCACAGCATTCCCTTCATCTATCAAGCTAGTAACTCTCTCATAAAAAGAGAGAAGATTAGTCTGGCGTGACTTATTTTTGAGAAATCCATGTTGACTTCTCGTGATTACTGCATTGCTTTCTGAGTGATTAGAAACTGACTGCTTAAAGATCTACTCCAGGATCTTTCCGGGTACTGACGTCAGGCTGACTGGGCGATAATTATTTGGGTCGTCTTTTTTTCCCTTCTTGAAGATGGGGACAACATTTGCCCTCTTCCAGTCTGCTGAAACTTCTCCTGTCCTCCAGGATTTCTCAAAGATTATAGCAAGCGGTTCCAAAATGATCTCTGCCAGTTCTTTTAATATCCTAGGATGCAATTCATCTGGCCCTGGCGACGTGAATTCATCCAGTGTGGCCAGGTGTTCTTGTACCACCTCTCTACCTATTATGTGCCTCATTTCCCCTGCTTCCTCACCTAGCTCCCCAACCGCCAGGTTGAGTGCTTGTATCCTTCTGGGAAAAAACTGAGGCAAAGAAGGTGTTAAGTAGTTCTGTCTTTTCTCTTCCCCCGTTAGTAATTCGCCATCTTCTGTGCGCAGCGACCCTATCGCCTCTTTCTTTTTCCTTTTGCTGCGGACATATTTAAAAACGCCCTTTTTATTGTTTTTGATGTCTCTGGCCAGCCTAAGTTCGTTCTGTGCTTTAGCCTTTCTGACCTTCTCCCTGCATCTCCTGGCTACTTGCTTAAATTCTTCTTTGGTGGTTTCCGCCTTCTTCCATTTCCTGTACACGTTTCTCTTAACGCTTAGCTCAGCTGAGAGTTCTTTAGTCAACCACTCTGGTTTCTTCAGATGCCTTCCATTTTTCCTCCTTATTGGCACAGTTTTAGACTGTGCCTTCAGTATCTCCCTTTTAAGGAACTCCCATGCCTCCCGAACTCCTTTCCCTTTCACTATTCTTGACCATGGAATTTCAGCCAGCAGCTCCTTAAGTTTACAGAAGTCCGCTTTTTTAAAATCTAAGACCAGTGTCTGGCTACACTTATCTTCTCCTTCCCACTGAATGCCAAATTCCAGTAGGGCATGGTCACTCCCCCCTAAAGATCCAACCACTTCTACCTCATTAACAAGGTCATCCCTGTTGGTCAGGATCAGATCTAGAATATTTGATCCCCTTGTGGCCTCTTCCACCTTCTGGACCATGAAATTGTCTGCAAGACAAGCAAGAAACTTGCTGGACCTTGCTGTCTTGGCAGAGTTTGACTGCCAACATATATCCGGGTAATTGAAATCTCCTATTATTACTGTATCTCTCCTTTTTGAACGCGCGGTCATTTGGTTGAGGAAGGCGTCATCAAGGTCCTCAGTCTGGGTTGGAGGTCTGTAGTAAACCCCCACCAGAATATCCCTATTGTTTCTCGCTCCCTTAATTCTTACCCGGATGCTCTCGACCTGGCTTTCTGGGTTTAAGTCACGGATCTCTTCACAGGTGAAAACATCCTTGACATACAAGGCTACTCCTTTCTTGTTTGGTCTATTTCTACAAAATAGGCTATACCCCTCTATTCCTACATTCCAATCCTGAAACTCATCCCACCAGGTCTCAGTGATGCCTATCAAATCATATTTATTTTGTTGTACTAGGAGTTCAAGTTCATCTTGCTTGTTTCCCATACTCCGTGCATTAGTGTAGAGACACTTAAGTCCCTGGGCCCTTCCTGCAAGTCCTGTACTATAGTTTCTACTCCTCCCGCCACTGGCCGCTTGTACTACTTGGTCAATATCATTTGGGCCTTTTCCCCCTGCACTCGCCGAGTCTTTGCCCTGAATAATATTGTCTCCCTCCCCAGCAGAACTTAGTTTAAAGACCTCTGAATCCTCCGTGCAAGACTGTTTGCAAAAACATTCCTGCCAAGTTTCGTGAGGTGCAGCCCCTCCTTTGCCAGAAGCCCGCATTCATGGAAATTCAGGCTGTGTTCCAAAAACCCAAACTGTTGCTGGCGGCACCATGTACGGAGCCAGTTGTTGACCTCTGCTATTGCCCTTTCCCTTTGTGCGCCATGTCCTTGAACAGGGAGGAGAGATGAAACGACCACCTGCGCACCAAGGTCCTTAAGCTTCGTCCCCATAAGCTCGTAGTCCTTTGCGGTCTGGTAAAAGCTGCGCCGCGCAGTGTCATTGGTTCCGACATGAACCACAATGAGGGGCTTATGGTCAGTGGGCTTGACCAACCTGGTTAGCCTCTCCGTTATGTGGTTGATCTTGGCCCCGGGAAGACAGCAGACTTCTCGATTGAACTTGTCGGGTTTGCAAATTGCCGGTTCGGTTCCTCTGAGCAAGGAGTCCCCAACAACCAGAACTCGCCTCCTCTGAGGCTTGTCCGGGGCTCCTCGACGAGCAGGTTCTTCTAGGACTGCCTGGGCACTCTGTTGAGGCTGGGAATGTTGATCTAGTTCCTGTTGCCGAAGTTGGATTCCTTCTTGTTGACATTCTGTTCCCTCCTCCTGGTGCTCCTCATCATTCATAAGGCCAAGAACTTTGAAGCGATTGTGTAGGTTGAGAGTCTCTGTTTCCTTCCTGGTCCTCCTACTCCTCTGTGTGACATTCCTCCAAGCGTCCGTTTCTTGGCCCAGCGTGCTGACTTCCTGATCTGGCAGCTCCCCCGTGCATTCGGTCTTCAGGAAAGTCTTCTCTGCCCTATCCAAAAACTCCTCACCTTCCCTAATAAGATTAGAAACTCGTGCCTCCAGCTGGCGAACCTTCTCCTCCAAGAAGGTCACCAGCTTGCACTTGGTGCAGGTGTACCCGACAACATCTTGTGGCAAGAAAAGGAACATCCCACAAGTGCTACAGGTGACCGCGGCAGCTGCCTCACCTTCCATCCTTGATACTACAGAGAGTAGTACAGGGAGTAGGTCTAGAAAGAATAACAGGGCTTTCTTTCTAAAATTCAACTGAATCAAGTATGTCTCCTCTGCTGATCGCCAAGGGATGAATTGGAAGGGTTGAAGAAGAGGGCTTCAACTGCGCGTGCCTTTGGCGCGCGCCGTTGGGAGCTCCTAATAAGACTCCTCCCCGCTAGCTGGCTCCTCCCCCTCGTTAGTCAGACCGTGTGCTCAGGGAGAGCGCACGGCCAGCACAAGGAGACCTAACAAAAACAAGCAAACAACCAGACAGACAAGCAAGCACAGCCCCACAAGCCTGCAAACAACACCTGGTGAAGGATGTCTTCACAGACGCAGCTCCCCCTCTGCTCTCTCCTCTGGGAATGAAGCGAGTGAAACTGTCGCTGTTGAGGGAAGACCAAACCTGTCTGACCAAAGGAGTCTTAGAATGAGTCAGCAGTGTGATGGAGAGGTGAAAAGGGCCAGTACAGTTCCAGGCTGCATCAATAGAACTTGCAATGTGCAGATCAAGGGAAGTCTTAGCCCCAGTCTGTGTTCTTTGGGCAGGAACTCTCATGGACTACAGTGTCCAGTTCTCAGCTCCACAGTTTAAGAAAGATATTGACAAGCTGGAACATGTCCAGAAAAGGGAGCATGTCAAACTCTGTGAGGAACAGTTGGAGCTGGGCATGTTTAGCTTGGAAAAAGGAAGACTGAGAGTATATGATTGTTTTTGTGTGCCTTTAAGCTGTTTCTAACTTACGGTGACCTAAGACCTAGACTTAAATCCACTTCATCAGATGCAGGGAGTGAAGTGCCTAGGAACAGACCTTTATAGCCATGAACGGGCAGGTGAAATACCACCTCATCACAATGCTCACAAGTTTTGCATTTCTGTTGCTATTCACACATACAACCTGCTCATTCATGGCTATAAAAGTCTGTTCCTAGGCATTTCGCTCTATGCACCTGATGAAGTAGACTCAAGTCCAGGAAAGCTTATGCTGCCAGCTTCTTTCTCCCAGTTAGTCTAAAGGTCCTACGAGATCTCTTTGCATATTGATCCAGACTAACGTGGCTATGTCCTTGAATTTTGCCAAGAAAGGTGCATAATGTGCCCAAGTATCAACATAGTAAAGCCCTGCTCAAAAGGAGAACCCTTTTTGCACAGTATATAGATCCTAGATACCTCCAAGGACATTTTCCCACAAAGAAGTAGAATATGAGAATGCTACCTTTTTGTGTGACAATTCCCAGAATCCCTATCCCTGGTTGAATGATTCTGGGAATTGTCATAAAAAAGTAGCTGCCCTGCACTGTGCTCTGAAAACAGTGTGCGGAGGTACAGAACAAGAAGAAGCTAAGAGTCAAAATGACTGCGTGATTTGAGGAGCTGATCTTTGAGAAGTGTTCTTGAAGATTCATGTTCCTGCTTGCCAGGCCGAATGTGATGAAACGGGTGGGAGAAAGGCCTGTGCTCAAAATCAACAGCATAATGCAGTTGTGGCATGTTGCCTTAGTCTACAAGATGCAACTCCAAACATTTGTCATTACTCATCCTTTCCTTGTCCTCCATGAGTCAACCACTCTGCCATCGGTATGCACAGTCACCTCTGCGGTTTCTTGGAGAGGACTCGAACCCAGTTGCATGCCCTCCAGCTGTCCCAGCTGATTAATCCTTTGTCATCCCACTTTTTCACCTGCCTCTGAAATGTCCCAGTTTCTCTGCCCTCCTGCTTTCCTCCTCTTTGCCCTCACCTTACATCAGTTGCTACAGAATTCAATATGAAGAAGTTCTTTGTGCTCATGTAACTTAGCAGGAGGGAGAGGAGAGAAGGAGGCAGTTTCTTGCCCTTCCCAAGAGGCTCAGACAGAAGCAAACTATTGTAGCCTCTCCTAGCTAGCATGTTCTGCCTCATTAATAACGTTTGCTCTGTGGACGGCACTCTGATGTTGCTCAGCCACACGTGTCCTTGCTTTTGTCTGTGAAATGTTGGCGGTCATGCAGTCCGCCCACCTGTATCCTTGGCTCAAAGCTCACCGGTAAGTGGTTCTGTAATTCACTGAAAGAGCACCAACCTTTCCCAAACTGGTGCTCTTTGGAGGTACTGGACTTATAACTCCTATTGTCCACAACTATTTGGGGATAATTTTCTGCTTCTGGCTGGCCAGTAAACTTTACCATGCTGTTTGTGTTTTGCTTCATCTGTGTCTTTGAAATGGAAATGAACATGCAAGCTCATAGAATCACAGAGTTGGAAAAAACCACAGTGGCCATCAAGTCCAACCTCAATGGCTGAGCTGGGTTGTTCTCCTTGCCCCAGCCCTTGCAGTGCTTTGCTTGTAGAATGACACAGTTGGAAGAGATGTGAAGACCACAGACCCTAGAAGGAGAAGGCAAAGAGGGGGACTGGGAACAGGGTGGATAGAGGGCAAACAGGAGGGGGGGAGAAACCCAGAAAAAGAGAAGAGGGTCAGACTTCAAGCCTGAGCTCTCCTTAGAAGCCAAAATGAGGCTCTTAGACTCTGGACACATCATGAGACAACATGACAACAATGCTTGGTAAAGCAGGAGGCAGTAGGAAAAGAGGAAAGCATTTTACAGGTAGATTGGTTCGATCAAGGAAGCTTCAGCTGCCCTGAGGTTGCAATATCTGGGCAGGACTGTGGATGGCCAGGGCCCTTGGACGTCTCTCCTTCATAGGGTTGCCGTAAGTGGAACCTGACTTGACGACAA
Organism: Cyclura pinguis; assembly: GCA_030412105.1. Lineage (NCBI taxonomy): Eukaryota > Metazoa > Chordata > Lepidosauria > Squamata > Iguanidae > Cyclura > Cyclura pinguis. Next base: position 1,927,545 of record CM059604.1, on the reverse strand, counting down.
GCAACGACTGGATCTGGAAGGCCACAGTGGGTTTAATAAGTAGTTGTTGCGAGGTGTGGGAATTATAAATCAATTTTTCCAACACACGCATAGCAGGGGGTTGGACTTAATGGCCCTTCTGGTCTTTTCTAGCTCTGTGAGATCTTCAAGAAAGAACCTTCTCTTAGTTGTATTACTTTCACAGGCACTTCTTGGCAATTTGAGAGAAGGCCTTCTTGGTGGCTGCTCCCAGGTTGTAGAATTGCCCTTCCCAGGCAGGTGGGCCAACCCCCTCTGTACTGGCCTTCCTTTAGTAGGCAAATGCTCGTTTTTATTATTATCATTTCAGTCAGTGAAATAAAGGAAGGGCTTTCAACAGCTGAAATCTGTTCTTAAACTGCTTTTTAATTTAAGAAAAGTGTTTTAAATCTTATAGCCTCTTTCATTGTGTTTTTGTATAATACCCTTCTGCATATTGTTGCCTGGACCTGCTTTTTTATCTGTCTGTTTTATTTTTCTTGTGAGATACCTCCTGTCCCCCGGTTCTGGAGAAAAGGTGGGGTGTAAGTTAAATAAATTAATGTCCTAAATTCTTGCCAGCTCTTCTCAGTTAAAATTTACTTTGGAGGCACCTGAGAAGAACTCACTGGCCAGATTGATTCCCAGCCTGAATATTATCCGTGTTATCTTTCCACCTCATTCATTATTGTGAAATGTTCCTGTTTCTCTTTCCCTTTCTCCCTCTCTCCCCCTCCTTAGATTTGTCTGTGCGCAGCTGCCAAACCCAGTACTAGAGAGCATCAGTGTGATTGATACTCCTGGGATCCTGTCTGGGGAAAAACAGAGAATTAGCCGAGGTAAAGTGTAAGGTCCTTCTAACTGTTACGTGCCTTCAAGCCAACTCGGACTTATGGTGTTTTCTTGGTCAGATTTCTTCAGAGAAGGTTTGCTCTGGACTTTTTCACAGGCTGAGAGAGTGTGACTTGCTCAAGTTCACCCAGTGATGTGACAGATCCCCTTTCCAGGCTGGCTCTGCAGTTCCAACCCTGGGTTCCTCTCACTCACCTTACCCTTTTCCTCCCTTAAACCCTCCTTGGAATGGGCACTTGGGCTTCAAGGTGACCCCCCCCCATTGTGGACCAGTAGCTGCATTGTTTTGATAGGTTTGATGTAGGAAGTGTGACTGGTTCCTCTACCAAACTTAATATGACAGAAATGGTGGTAAAACAAACAAGTGGAAGTTGATTAAGACACAAATAGATAACATACTAGCCCTTGAACTACTAAATTATTTAGAGCTCCCCAAAACCATAGTTAGTTCTTTCCTCTGTCTGACTCTCCTGTCTCTATTCCATCTCTTCCCCTCTCTCTCTTTCTCAGCTCCCTGTCTCTGTCCCAGCTTTTCCTCTGTCTGCCCTCTGACAGAGACAAACCTCAGTTTTGTAACATCTCCTTCCCCCATGGTCTCCGCTTCACAGCATACCCTGACAGTGGCATATCTAGCATAAACAAGGGCAAGCATGAAAGTTGCACCCATACCTTCTTACCCCCCCCCAATCCTGCATGCACTTTTTTTGCACCCCCCTGTCGTTGGTGCACAGGGCACGTGCCCTACTTGCCCCACTCTAGGTATGCCTCTGAGCTGTGATTGGCTGCCTTCAGCCAACCTCCCCTGCAGTTCCCTGCATGCTAGTCTCCTAAACTCCTTGTCCAACACTCAATTCTTCTGCGCTACATTGACTGCTTACCCTACAAACTAGTAGACTTCATACTACAACCAGGCCCCACACTACAAAGTTTGCTGTTACGTGCCCTGGAGTCTGTCCTATGGCTACCCTCTCCTAGGATTTTCTTGGCAAATTTTATCTTGAGGAGTTTACTATGGCCTTTGATTCCATGGCTGAGCAGGCATTCCAGCCTTGATCTCCTGGAGTCCTAGTCCAGCATTCAAATTGCTCTGTAAAGTGTAAGGAGCAACGTCTAATGATGGGAAATCCTTCACTAGGATTTGGGTCTTGTTTCAGAACTTGTAACCACAGAGAGCAAGTAGTCATTGCTGCTCATTATGTCCTTCAGTGTTGTCAATTTATGGAATTAGGAGTAGGAGAAGAGAACGTGGAAATGTGCAAGAGCAGCCGTCTTTAAATATCTGAAGGACTGTCATGTCGAAGAAGAAGGGAGGGAGCCTGTTTTCTGCTGCTCCAAAGACTGGGGCATAAACCAACGGATTTAAGAATGGGGATTTTGAACTAGTATCAGGAAGAACTTCCTGTTGGAAAGAGATGTCTGACAGTGGAATGGAAGACCAATAGAAGTGGATTTCTGCCTGGTAAGGAGTTGGACTAGGCAGCCGTTGGGGTTCCTTCCAGCTCAATGAATCAATTATCCGTTTAAAAATTATTTGGCACTTCAGTCGTGCTCAGCATAACCACCACATCCAGCATTAGTCACAACCACACCCAATTTGCTGTGTCAGCTTAGCTTGGCTGCGTTCACCAGTGTGGCTTTATTTACAGTACATTTAGTGAATTTATTGTTATGTTCTGCCTCACAGAATAATTTCCTGTTTTCATGTTCTCTAATGGTGCGCCCACACCCAAGTGACCCTGCGAATAGAAATCACAAGGAAGATAGGTACAGAAGTGTGAGTGGGGGAAAAGATTAGAAAAGATGTTTTGTAGCACGCTTACCCCACAAGTAATTTGAATTGTTCCAGTGAAATATTCTGTCATTTTTTTTCTGAAAGAAGAAGGGGACGGACAAGTGAAAAGACGTTGCTGCAAAACTGAGGCGGTCATCGCTGTGCACTCCCAGTGCATCCAGTCTATTTTGGCTTAATTGGTGGGGGCTCCATCCCATGTCTTCCTGGGATCTGCAGTTTGAAGAAGTTAGAATTCTCTGCTGTGGTTCAGAGGAGTGGTAAACAAACGGGCGTACAGTGGCAGACGCACCAGGAGAGAACAGAGAAGTCCAGCTTTGTGTTATCTTGCAAGAACGTATTTTGAAGCCTGGGCTCAGTGAGTGAGCTCCAAACCAGAATATTTTTCACAGGCTTCGCCTCTAAGAAGGCTGCTGTTGGGAGAATCTTAAAAATCTATGTTTCAGTTTGTCCCCGGAGTTATCCAAAAGTGGGTGGCATGGTTGCAAAGCTAATGAAATTTCTGAAGTGGAAGTGGGGCTGAAGGAAGAGACGTTTAGTTTGTGGGAACAGGATTTGAAATCCTGTTGACACCATCTAGCAACTTGAAACATCATTCTTTTTGTATATAATTACTTTGACTTCAGTATAAACTGTGGTGACTTGTGGTAGAAAATCATTTCTGCTTGGCAGGTTTATCTGCACAATCCATAGTCAAGCAGTGGGAAATTTTAGCATTTTCAACACTCAGTCTGAGTCTGGTTTCGTGAGGAGGAGGAGGAGGCTGGAGACTTATGGCTGTGGCTCTCTCTTTGCTGAATCGTGGAGCTGGAAGAGACCGCAAGAGTCCAACCTCCTTCTGCCGTGCGGGAATCCACAATCAAAGCATTCCCAACGGAATGCCATCCAGCCTCTGTTTCAAAACCTCCAAAGAAGCAGACTCCACCACAGTCCCAGGCAGCAGTGTATTCCACTGGCAAAATGTTCTTACTGTCAGGAAGTTCTTCCTAATGTTTGGATGGAATCTCTTCTCCTAAACCTTGAAGCCATTGCTGCACGTCCTAGTCTCTGGAGCAGCAGAAAACAAGCTTGCCCCATCTTCCATATGACATCCCTTCAAATATTTAAGCATGGCTCTCCTGCCACTTCTTAAACTTCTCCAGGCTAAACATCCCCAGCTCCCGAAGCTGCTCCTCAGAGGGCTTCATGGTTTCCAGGCCTCCAGCCATTTTGGTTGCCCTCCTCTGGACGTGTTTCAGCTTGTCAAGATCCTTCTTGAATTGTGGTGCCCAGAACTGGACACAGAATTATGGCAGATGAGCTGTAACCTAAGCAGAATAGAATGGTACCGTCACTTCCTTTGACCTAGACACCATATTCCTATTGTATTCTTATGACAAGAGAAAGATAGCAAGAGAGAGAGAGAGAGACTTTTCAATATGGACAAAAGGGAAAACAAAGAAAAGAAAAACCAAAAAAGAAAGACACAACAGACAAAAAAGGAAAAAGATTAAGGTTGTCTTCTGACTTTCTTGATAATGGTTATACATTTTACTATGTAAAATAACTTTTTCGAATAAAATACTATTTCTGCATGTCTTCAGCTTAACTAAGCCTATTAATTATCAGATTTTACAGCTGACATGCTACCCTCGCTTTTCTGCCAAAAGGCAGTCAAAGATTCCCAGCCTTTCAAAAGTGATGCCAAAGATTTTTCTCTAATTAGTGGTGATAATTTCCCCGTTTCAGGTAGGTTGGCCAGTTTGAACAACCAGTCTTTGTTCATTGGAGTTACGATATTTTTCACTCCTGTGCATACATTAATCTCGCTGCCGTGGTCATATATCGTAATAATCTACTGGAAGGAACTTCTTTGATAGTAAGAGCAGTGGAGCAGTGGAGCCCGTGACCTCGAGAGGAGGAGGTGGGGTCTCTGGATGTTTTCCAGAAGAGCCTGAATAGCAACCATCTGGAGATGTTGCAGCTGGATTTCCAGAGATGTTGCGGATGGATTTCCTCCACCGAGCAGGGCGTTGGACTCAGCCGTCTGTGGAACCCCTTCCAGCTCTCTGATTCTCATTCTGGCTTCCACTCTCCCCGTTGTAAAGCCTGTCCTGGAGCCACGTGTATGTTGGAATGCGCCCTGTGCGGCTTTCCCCTGTGTACATGTTAGTCCTGGCCTTGCGGGGCGTGTATACGTCATTCTTGGCTGTTAAGCGCCATACAGACGCACCGCTGCGGGGAGACATTTGTACGGTGCTGTTCGGCAGACGCTTGCTTGACCGGGCTGCTCCCCGCTGCGCCGCCGTCCTGGGTGTTTCTTTTCATTTTGAAGAAAGGAGAGGCTGCTCTTCGCCCCGAGTCAAAATTCGGGTGTTCCCCACAGTCATTAGGGCAGAATAACATGAAATAGTATAATTTGGTTCCTTTGCATTGCAAAAGCGATCTGTCCCCCACCCGTTCTCCAACATAGTCCTAGTATGTGCGGCCTCTTGGGATGTGGGGTTTATACAATTCTTTTATTCTAATTATGCTTAACTTCTGAACGTTTTTAGTGATGTAAGCTTTTATCTGTTTGTGATTTGAATCCCAGTGCTGGGGAAAAGGCGGGACTTCCCTCCTCCTCTAGTCAACTTCTTCTTCCTTTCCTTGTCATTTCTCATTCCTTTTTCTTCTTCTTCTTCTTCTTCTCTTCTTTCCTCGTTCTCTTCCTCCTCCTCCTTCCTGCTCCTCTCTTTCCTCCTTTCTTTTTCTTCCTCCTTCTCTCCTCTTTCCTTGCTCCTCTTCCTCCCCTTCCATTTTCTTCCTCACTTCTCCTCCTTCTTCCTTTCTCCTACTACCGCTACTTCCTCCTCCTCCTCCTCCTCCTCCTCTTTATTCTTCTTTACTTCCTTTCCTCCTCCTTTTTCTCTCTTGCTGATGCTTCTCCTCTTTCTTCCCTCCTCCTTTTTCTTCTTCTTCTTCCTGCTGTTGTTGCTGCTTTTGCTTCCTGCTCCTCCTCTTCTCCTCGTTCCTTGTTTCTTCTTCTTCTTCTTCTTCTCCTTTTCCTCTTTCTCTTGTTTCTCCTCCTTCCTTGCAGCTGCTTCTCCTCCTCTTTCCTGGTTTCTTCTTCTTTTCTGTCTTTTTGTCTTGATTCTCCTCCTCCTTTTTCTTTCTTGCTGGTGCTTCTTTTCCTCTTCTTTTTCCTCCTCCTTTCCTGATTCTCTTCCTTCCCACTCCTCTTCTCCTTCTCTTTGTCTTGTTTCTCCTCCTCCTCCTCATTTTCCTTCCTTCCTGTTATTGCTTCTCCTCCTCTTTCCTTTCTCCTCCTCCCTCTTCTTCCTCCTCATCCTTTGCTGCTGCTGATTCTTCTTCTCCCCTCTCCTCTCCCCTTGCTCCTTCTTTTTCTCCTTCCTCTGTCTGTCTTATTTCTTTTCCTCCTTCATTTCCTTCCTTGCTGGTGCGTCTCCTTCTCCCCTCCCACCCTTTCTGCCTCCCGCTCCTCTTTCCCTTCTTTCTCTTCCTCCTCCTTCCTTGCTGATTCTTTTCCATCTACTTCCTTTCTTCTCCTTTTCTTTCCTTCTTCCTCCTCCTCTGTCTCCTCCTCCTCCTCCTTCTCGTTGGTGCTGCTGTTGTTCCTCCGTTCACACTCCGTGTGCAGTGCTCCAGTCCAAATTTAGAAGCAGGGTGTTCTCTACCCATCCAGGCAATTTGCAAAGCTAATTATTTTGAATACAGCTTGTAAACGGCTGGAGGATTCTGGGTGTCACTGTCTGAAAAAGCACCTTTTCGGAGCTCTCCGTTTGTACCCGTGCAATGAAATGTGACGCAGAGGGAACGATGGGCCTGCAGTTGTCTCCCATCTTTCAGACCAGTTCTTCTCCAAGCATAAGTAACTTTTAGCCCAGCAGAGAGGACGGAGGGCCCCGTGGAAGCGGGAGGGAACAGAAGATGTTCAAATGCAGCTCAGAGATGGATGCTGAAGCACGGCAGCAGTATAAAGCTTACTAAATCTCGTTCCGTGTTGGGTACCGGAGACCATGAAAGGTTGACTGCGACGTGCGGTTCGGCTCCGGGTGGCGGCTGGCGTTCAGCCGTCAGGCTCTGATGACGGCCTGCCGGGGGGCCGTCGGAGGTTGGCAGCCGCTGCATCATCCTCGGGGAGGCGAGTGCTGGCGCCGAATACAGAATCCTGGCCGTCGGAAGTCTGGGAAGGGGGAGATACGTGGATTGTTCTGACTTCTTGGTTTTAAATCAGGGATGGGGGTCTGGAAGGCTGCATGAGCTCCCCCTCCCCACGAATCCTTGGGGGCCCTCACCCACCCACCACACACCCAGTTCAAAAAAGGAAATCTATTTTTTGTGCCTGATAATGCCCCTCGGTTCCCTCCAGGGGATATGGGGTATATTTTCGTCATATTTTTCTCCCTCGTTGGTCATTTTAGACCCAGGAGAGGCCTTTTTTAGTGGCAGGAAGTACTTTAACATGGTAGTGTTAAACAAAATAAAGTATACTCCGATTTAAAAGGCCTTCAGCAGTGGCCAGTTAACAGTCAAAGGACTGGGTAAATAGGAAAGAAGGAGAACAAAGAGGGGGCAAATCTTGCCTCCTCTAGGAGGGAATATTTTTGGGGTGGACATTTTGTCTTCACCACCCTTACCTGTGATGGTGGTGACACTGGGATAAACCCCTTCCCTGAAATTCTCAAAACTTGGGCAAGCTCATATTAGGGAATACAGTTTTTCAGAAGGGCTGGACCCAAGCTGTGCAGGAATTTAAAGGTAGTAACCAGAGCTTTGCATTTTGCCCAAAAACTAGGGTGGTCAGGTGTCCCATTTTTGGGGCCCTGAAAGCTTGTTCGTTATAGAGCTGGTAAGTGTTCTTCGTAATAAGGGATGCCCCGTCTTTGGGGGCTGGAAAGCTTTTTCGCTTTATGTATACTCAACGGTATGCCAAAAAAATCCTGTATTTTTGGGTGTGGGCCCTTCATAAAGAGAGAATTGTGTATTTCAGTGTAATTTAGGAATGCAGACAGTATGTTAGTTTTACAGAGAAATGCATGGCTAAGATAAATCGATGCTTTTCATACTTTTGGGTGAATAGACCTTTACGGATCATAACCGACACTTTGAATGTTGGTAGTAGCTGCTAGTGTAATCAGGGATGGCATCGTCTCCCTTCTGATGGGTCCGTCTCTCTCTCTTTCCCACCAGGGTATGACTTTGCTGCCGTCCTAGAGTGGTTTGCCGAGCGGGTGGACCGCATCATTCTCCTCTTTGACGCCCACAAGCTGGACATCTCTGACGAGTTCTCCGAGGTCATCAAAGCCTTGAAGAACCACGAGGACAAAATGCGGGTGGTCCTTAACAAAGCCGACCAGATTGAGACCCAGCAGCTGATGCGGGTTTACGGTGCTCTCATGTGGTCGCTGGGAAAGATCGTCAACACGCCGGAGGTGATCCGGGTCTACATTGGCTCCTTCTGGTCCCACCCGTTGCTCATCCCGGACAACCGGAAGCTCTTTGAGGCTGAGGAGCAAGACCTCTTCCGGGATATCCAGAGCCTGCCCCGGAACGCGGCGCTCCGGAAACTGAACGACCTCATCAAACGGGCCCGGCTAGCCAAGGTGGGTCCCTCCAGCCACGGGCCCAGGGAAAAAGTCAGGGAAAAAAGGAGAGATACGCCTCTTAAGTGCCCAGTCAATGCTTTTTATTTTGGAACAAGTCCAGTGCACTTTGGCCTGTGTGTGCATTTCAATGGCCGTCTTCAGGGAATGCATAAAAACAAATACCAGCAGAAATGTCAAATTAAAAATCAAAAGGGCAACACATTATTATACTGTAATGTCTATATAAAACATTATAATGCTTTTTGGGTTTTGAATATTGCTTAAAGCCTGTGCCTACCAGTATGCTACCTAGCAGCAGAAATTTCTGGACTGAAATTCTCATTCCAGTTACATGGAATCTCTTTTCCTGAAGCTTGGGACAATTGCTTGGTGTCCTGATCCCTGGAGTAGCAGAAAAGAGGCTTGATGCATCCTCTAGGGGCGAAATATGACCCAAAACACCACAAAAACATGGCATTTGAGGTTGGTTGACCCTGTGACTCCAGTCTCCCCAACCTGGCCAGTTTTGAGCCAAACCCTGAAGGTATGCTATATCATTTACAAGTTGCCCGAAATTCATTTGTGCAGACCACTTGGAGAGGGGAGAAAAATTGGCTCTCAACGTGGTGCCATTGCTGTCCCCTCATGCAGCGCATGTTAGCTTTGATGGAGTGATCCTATAGCTACTCTTGAAACATATGTTGAAGAAGTTATTGCTACTGTTATCCTTATCATCCTCATCATCATAAATGCCTCCTTGTGCCTTGCTTTTAGGTCCACGCCTACATCATTAGCTCCCTGAAGAAGGAGATGCCCTCAGTGTTTGGCAAAGACAATAAGAAGAAAGAACTCGTGAACAATTTGGGAGAGATCTACAGCCGGATCGAGCGGGAGCATCAGATTTCCCCGGGGGACTTTCCTAATCTGAAAAAGATGCAAGTGAGTGCCAAAAACATGAGGAACTGATCCAGAGAACAATGATGAGAAATGCTGTCTTTCAGCTGCACTGAATTAGTTTGTAGCAAAACTGAGCCCTACTGCCCCTTTTGCTAAAACATTCTAGTACAGCAGGAATGCTTTAACACAAGAGAGAACATAGTTTTTCAGTTCTGGTTACTACTGTAAGAGGGGAAATACTGCCTGCCTTCTAAATTCCTGAGCAGTAAGCATGTTAATAGTCTGCTGTAGTCAAAACATCAGTGTCCTTTGGCAGCTGAAAGATGAACATCTATCATACTTTCATAAACCAGTTCATTTGTCAGGTGCACACAGTGATCCCTACATAGACATCAGTACCTGGTTTGCAGCCAAAAAGTGGAGTACGGCAGGCAGTTGTAGCTGGTGCCTACCATGTTGGTAGGACAGTAAATCCATTCTGGGTTTTAGTGTGAACACTGAAAAAGCCATCCATGGTGGTGAGCTCTACCCCCTAAACAGAGCAACTCCTTACATAGTTCCTTCAAACTTGAGACAAAAACCCAGAATAGAATTCACCACTCCAATCCCCACCTGCTACTTGGCTAATTGTTTTAAAGTTCAAACTAAAACCCAGAGCAGATTCCCTGCCCCTGCTGACAGAGATGCCACCAACTATCACTGGCAGCAGATTCAGGAAGGCCACTTTAGAAGCTGAAGACAACGAAAGAAGTTCTCAATGATTCTTTGAAAGCAAGAGAAATGAAATGCCTGGTAGATCTCCCCTGATAGAAAGAGCCGTAATCTTGGTGCTGCTACCAAAAACAGTCTCGCTTCTTGGGATCATCTGTCTGGCCTCGTGAGCAGACAGAGCAGAGAGCAGGGCTTTTTGCGGCTGGTCCTAAAGGCCGGGCCAGTTCGTACAGGAGTCCTTGCTTCCGGTGGTATCTGGTCCCTGATTAAACAGGATTGTCTTGCACACCCCAACCCTGTGGTGAGCGGGTCGTGATGCCGTGCGCAGAGAAGCTTAAGGGACCAAAGTGGGCCAGGAGGCACTTCCCGTGTCACATGTTACTAGGGTCTAAGCTTGGGAGAGTTGGCTTTTGGACTACAGCTCTCACGCCTGCTCTTGGTGCTGGCTGGAAAATTCCGGGAGCGGTGGCATATCTAGCGTAAACAGCACCTAGGGCGAGCGTGGAATTTGTCCCCCTACCTTCTTACTCTTACCCCCCCCCCCACTCCTACATGCATGCTTTTTTGTACCCGACGTTGGTGCCTCGGGCATAGACCCTACTTGCCCTACTCTAAATACGCCTCTGGCTGGGAGTCGTCATTCAAAAAACTCCCCTAACTTTTGCCAGCTCTAGTGATGACTTGATAGTGCAGTGCCAGCAAAACAGCACCCAGGTTAGTCCCACGTTTGACAACCGGATCACCAAGCCTGCTGAGGAGCAGCTTAGGGAGCTGGGGATGTCTAGCCTGGAGAAGAGAAAGTTAAGAGGGGGCGTGAGGGCCGTGTTTAAATATTTGAAGGGGTGTCCTCTGGAGAATGGAGCAAGTTTTGTTTCCTGCTGCTCCAGAGATTAGGACACAATGGAGCAATGGCTCCAGACTTCTAGAAAAGAGATTCCGCCTAAAGATCGGGAAGAACTTCCCAGACAGTAAGACTAGAGCTGTGCATCAGTGGAATATGCTGCCTGGGAGCGCGGTGGAATCGCCTTCTTTGGAGGTTGTTAAACCGGGGCCGTACAGCCCTCTGTTAAAGGGAATGCTTTGGTGGTGCCTTCCCGTGTGGCAGAAGGGGGTTGGACTGGACGGCCTTCGTGGTGCCGTCCAACTCTGTGAAGCTATGATCAACCTTTCCTCTCCAACTGATAGGAAAGAGTTGTGCATACGTTTTCAGATTTTGGCTGGTATTCCATAAACTCAAAGAGGGGAAGGCTGTTTGGAATTTAAAAAACCTGCCGGTGTTGTAAAGAACAGGGTTTGGTTGCCTTGAGCGTCGCTTGCAAATAAGAGATGGTCTTTGGCTAGTAGCTCCTTTTAGCCGATGAGAATTTCTCGTAGTCTTCAAGATGCTGTATATAAAACCGTGACTGCAAACTGGTCTCCTGGGGCTTGCGGGGCTCAGACCACCGGGGACATCCATTTCTAGTTGCTGCCTTCTTAAACGCATTAGCCGGCTCCATCTGTGAGGAACAGATGGGAGATGCTTTATCCCACTTGACAGAAGGAAAAGGCTCTTAAGTGTCAGAGAGCTCATCTCTTTGTAGTGGGTCACTTGAATGCAGCGGGACTGTGCTGAATGAAGGACAAAGACGGTGTCATGCCAATGAAAAAGGCACAACGTTCTCTACAGACTTTTGAAACAACGGGTGTCGTCATCAGGGGGTTGGATGGAGTGCAAGGGTGAGAGGATCGCCCTTTGTGTCGCACCCCAAAAAACACACACACAAAGGGCAGACATGGAAGTGCACAAGTAGAGAATTACACTTTGCCCACTTGATATAGGAGTTCAGCCAACCTCATAGAATCCTAGAGTTGGAAGAAACCCCAGGGGCCATCTAGTCCAACTTCCGGGCAGGAAGATACAGTCAGAGCCCTCCAGACGGATGGCTGCCGTGTCGCTGGCCCACGTCAGCTGCAGTCTAGCCACAGAATTTGCTCAGCTTTCCAAAGAATTTGCAAGCACATGTCCAGAAAGAGCACATTATAGCAACTGAAATAGAGTGCCAGTACAGAGACAAGGGTGGGATGTAAATGAATTTTTCTCTTTCTTCTTCATCTTCGTGAGCATTAGAATTAGTATTAGCATGAGCATCATCTTATAGCTGGCATGCCTGTCAGGTTTTGATATCCAGTGAAATCTCGGGGAGACCTGGAACTGCAACCAGTTCCAAACAAGTGCTGACCCAGGCATTCTTACAGTAGAGCAACGGGGAATTTTGATTTGTAGTTTGTTAATCTTTAGTGATAAAGGAAAAAAAATAAATAAAATAAATCTAACCCATTTCTCCCCTGCCCCCTGCTGCCCTCCTCTCTCCTTTCTGCCTATGATCTGTTTTTCAGGAGCAGCTCCAAGGCCAAGACTTCAGCAAGTTCCAGCCCTTGAAGACAAAGCTGCTGGACGCGGTGGAGGACATGCTGGCCAACGACATTGCGCAGCTGATGGTGCTGGTGCGCCAGGAGGAGTCCCAGCGGCCGGTCCAGATGGTGAAAGGGGGCGCCTTCGAGGGCACCCTCCACGGCCCCTTTGGGCACGGCTACGGCGAGGGGGCGGGAGAAGGCATCGACGACGCCAACTGGGTGGTGGCCAGGGACAAGCCCATGTACGACGAGATCTTCTACACACTATCCCCCGTGGACGGGAAGATCACCGGAGCCAACGCCAAGAAGGAGATGGTGCGGTCCAAACTGCCCAACACGGTGCTGGGCAAGATTTGGAAACTGTCCGACATCGACAAGGATGGGATGCTGGATGACGAGGAGTTTGCGCTGGCCAATCATCTCATCAAGGTCAAGTTGGAAGGCCACGAGCTTCCCAACGAGCTGCCCTCCCACCTCATCCCGCCGTCGAAGAGGAAACTGGCGGAGTGAAAGGAAGGGAAGAAAAGGGTTGCAGGCTGGGGTGGGAGGAAGTCATGGGAGTATACCTGAGTTGTACCTGTCGAGATGTGAGGTCCCTTTTTGGCTTGTAACCATTTTCAGGTGTGAAGAAGAACTTTAGCAAAGGAAGAGAGGAGTCTCCACCTGCTTATTGATGGTCTATATTTAATTCTTTAAGAAGTCTTGAAGAGTATTTTATTCTGTAAAAAGCCGGAATAGACTATTCATCAAGGCTTCTTAAAGAATAAAATATCAACCCTCACAGACACATGGAGTCTCGTCCCTTCCTTTGCTTGTGGATTCTCGTATGTGCTCTTCAGTACCTGTTCTTGGTTAGGAGGAACTTTAGGCCAAGATTATATATGCAATTAACTCTTCCCTGGTACCATTTTTGCTTTGATCCATATTGGTAAGAAGAATAAGTTGTGATAGAAACTATGGGAGTGAAGTTGGGTGCATTCCAGACATTTGAGTGAGTCTGGTAGATAACTCTTGTTCCATTAAGCAATGTGATAATTCCCTTGTATTTCTCCTTGATGCTTTCAATTTATCCTGGAGTCCCAGATGGATTCTCCCCAGAGCTAAAATCTCAAATGAAAGGTATCTCTGGATGAGAGTGGGTTTAAAACTCGCACTTGGGTCTTAAGCATTTTTGTGGCGCAACTGTTCAGTCTTCCTGCCTGTTGTGTCTTTTTAATTATATTTTTAAATTAAATATTTGTGGTACACATTTTTCTGCAGAGTGACTTGACAGAGGGTCAGCAATGGAATTGTTTTAGCCGTTGGAAATTAATTAGCCCCAATGGCCTGCTCTTTCTTGAGAGATGAAAGGAGAATTCACGTAACACTGAAACGGAGAGATGGAAGACCATTGGGAAAAAAGCTGGAAAAGTTCTCCCACCTCCCCAAAAATCAGGAAAGAAACATTTTTTCTGGTTTTTTGCGGGGGGGATTGGGAATAGCAGAAAACCTTTTTTCCAGTCCTTCACATCTCTTCACCAGAACGTACACATGCACTATTTTGGAAATGTGGATTCAGTTGGTAACATCTTTGAATCCTTTCTCAGGACTGTGAGTACTTCTGGGATTCTGCTCCTCCAGTCTCAGAATGGCAGAGCCAGGGTTTGTCCAGGGGAATGGATAACAGTCCAGACTCAGAGGCTGGAGAGGGTTAATGCGAGCCTTTCCTCCTTGGTGCCTTCCAGGCGGTGGTCCCACATGGGTCAGAAGCCCCCTCTGCGATCACACGCAAGTACGGGCTTTTGATCTGTGAACTACAGAACATCCTTCCAACAGAGATCAGTCATGTTGGCTGCACAACTTTCAGCCCTTTCAGACAATCTTTCTCCAATTGATAAATTCCAGCCATTGTATTTTATTTTTTGGCCTTTTTTTCCTTCTAATTTATTGTACCATGCTCTGAAACGTTTAATGCAGAGTAGTTTGTGGAACCTGTAAATCCACAAATGCACTGGTCTATGACTCTAGAGACCAGGGTTCACATCCCTGCTGAGCCCTGGAAACCCACTGAGTGACCTGGGGCAAGTCACATTCTCTCAGCTTCAGAGGAAGCCAAAAGGCATGCCACCTCTGAACAAATCCTGCCAAGAAAACCCTGTGATAGGATTGCCTTAAGGTCGCTATAAGTCAGAAATGACTTGGAGGCACACGACAACAACAAAAGCAGCTCATACAAGGCAGAATGCTGTTAGTGACTTAAACTTTATATTTTTCTTTTTGGATAGGGCACTGGGGGGAGACTATTCTCTTCTTTGCACCCAGCCTAAAAACCTGCCCCTCTGTCAAGCCCCAGCAAGGGTTGCTCCTCTTGTTTTCCTTGTTACAGAGGGAAGGGAGAGAAGAGTAAGTTCAGACTAGGAGGATGTGGCTGGTCTTGGTTCCGAGGGGAAGGAAAACAAGGGTACCTTTCCTCTAGGAGCACGCCCTCATTTTTCCCTCCTGTGAGCTCAGCCTAGCTGCATCCTCCTCCTCTTGTCCTTCTGCTCCCTCCACTTCCCATCCGTAAGGAGCAGGCTTAGTGCCCCTCTCCAGGGCTTGAAGGCTAACAGGGCCAGGGGCTAGTGCCTTGGCCACAATCCCTGGCCAGCATGCTCGTTGGCTGGAAATGACAGGGAGATCAGAGATACGAAAGCAGGGATTAACAAACAGGAGCAGGGCTTGGGCAGATTAACTTTCTTGCACTGCAGCTCCCATAATCTTCCAGCCAGAATGTAATTTTTTTTTTCTCCCAAGCTCTGAATAGGAAGAAGTTATCTCTAAAATAGGGTAACACTTTTCACAATGCTTTGAACACTAACTCTCAGAAGGCTGGGCTAAGACAGCTCAGTGTGTTTACCATTCATCACAACACATACTTGTGTACGTGTGTGCAATTGAATTTGCAAGCCTCAGACTTCCATTTCCTCTTCTGTTCTCGCCGGTGTTGTGAGCAAAGGGTGCAACGTGGAGCCATCGCTGGCCTCCGAGCATCCGTGCATCCATCAGCCAAACCTTCCTGCCCTCCCAGCACTCACTTGTGATTATTTGTGATAATCTATGGAATGAATATTCTGACCGTTAGTGAGACGCGAAGAGCCTGAGCCAAGCCGTGTCCGCCTGCTCTTCCTCGCCTTCCTTTCCAGCCCTCCCTCTCTTCCGCCCCGTTTATTTCCTTGGTGTCAGCGGTGGGATTGCAGTCCTCGTGGCTTTGTGTTTGCTGAACTTCTACTGTGACTCAAGGGGTGGGCTTGCAGGAAGACAGAACCAGGACACTTATTATAACTTATTTTATATCTCTGTGTTAATATTATATAGAGAAATATATATTCCATGTGTGTAAAAACATCTTTATTTGCAATGCATTTATTATGTCTTAATTAAAAACAAAGTTAATGCATTAACCTTTTTTTTTGTACCTGCATCCTGAAACACTATTAAAAAATTAAGGCCTGATTGCTTTTGTTTGGTGTTCTGTTGTTTAAGTGCAATTAGAATTCCTTCAAGTGAGCCTTCGCATTGCTCAATTTTCCTTTTGTCAAGCACAGGCTTTTATGAGGAATGTTGTAGTCTTTTGCTTGTGACCCTCCCATGTTATCCCAACCCTTTCCTTTGCTTTTTGCTTTTCTGCCCATGATGGCAGATAGTGGTGCCCGTGTCAGTGGCATGGGACTGGTGGTTGTGGAAAACCTGCTCTGGATTTTAGTCTGAACTTTAAAAGGAGCTAATCAAGGTGACAAGTGGGAGGGATAGGGTTGAGCGCCTTGGATAGCTCCTTTGAAGCTCAGACTAAAACACAGAGTAGATTCAGCCGTACCACTGACATGGAAGTCCCCAGCCGCCCCAGTCCCCACACACACACACGGCAAATAGGAAAATGACGAGCTTTTAATTAATAAGTCTTAAGAGCCAGCTTTCCAGAAGCACCTTTAGTTGAGCTTCATGCCTGGGGAAAGGTGTTTGCAATCCTGTCTTCACTTGAACTTGTAACTCAGGGTGGGCAAAGGTTAGCCCACCAAGGATGGTTTTGTGGCCCTCAACATCTCTAGAATGACCCTTTCCTGGCCAAAAAGTGAAGGTCAGTTGCAAGTCCTGGAGCCTCCAGGTGCAACAATTTACTTTTTAAATAGACTGCTAGGCATCTTAATGCTGCTTAACCTATTTTTGAGAGCCAAAAGTCAACTTCCAGCCTCCTTGGAGCAATTCACTCTATTTTCTGGAGGTCCAGGTGGCCCTTGGAGGGTCCTGGAGCATAAAAGTGGCCCCTGGACCTACGGCCATTGCCCACCCCTGGCAGCGGCCTAAGCATCTACCTCTGTCCCCTGGCGTCCCCTTGCCAGCTGTTGGGTTTTGTCTTGCTAACGTCTGTGTTCTGACTGTTTGGAAACAAGTGAATGGGTGAAAATTTCACCTGTGGTTTTCTCTTGGATGGTGCAGCTGATCTCTTCGAGCTGACTAAGCCTGTAAGAACTGCAAAATCCTTTTCCTGCCTGTTTATGACAGAGCAGCTGCCCCCCCCACACACAACCGTTGTGCTCCTGTGGGGGAGTCTCCAGCAGTGATTGTCGTCTCGTGGGACGTTGGCTCCATCAGCTTCATTTCCATGCACGAGGCAAGAATGGCCACTGAACTACTGTGGCAGACTGGATGTTATTTCTTGCGTGTTTTCTGCAAACTGTAAGCCTCCAGAGCCTGTACATTGGAAGATGAAATAAGCGGGTCTCAGGAAAAAGCCAAATGTCTTTGCGTGGGACAGCGAGGAAGGATGGACCTGCTCTAGTTCTGGCTGGAGATCAAGGGAACTGAGTCAAGAGAGAAAACAATTGGAAAAAACCAAAATGGGGCTCTGAATCGGTATAATAATGCTTAATCAGGTTGAATCGTATGTGATGCATTCCTCTGTGCCTTTCCAGAAGGCCATTGACAAGCTGGAAGGTGTCCAGAGGAGGGCAACCAAAAGGGTGGAAGGCCTGGAAACCATGAGCAGTGGCTCAGGGAGCTGGGTGTGGTTGGTCTGGAGAAGAGAGAGTTAAGAGGGGACATGATAGCCATGTTTAAGTATTTGAAGGGGGTGTCATATGGACAGCGGAGCAAGCTTCTTTTATGCTACTCCAGAGACTAGGACATGGAGCAGTGGCATCAAGCTTCAGGAAAAGAGATTCTACCTAGACTTCAGGAGGAACTTCCTACCGGTAGCAGTTTGAAAGTGGAATACGCTGCCTCAATGAAGTGTGATGGAGTCTCCTCCTTCTTTGGAGGTTTTTAAAGAGGGGCTGGATGGTCACCTGTCAAAGGGAGGGCTTTGATGGCATCTTCCTGCGTGGCAGAAGGGGGTTGGACTGGATGGCCCCTGGGGCCTCTTCCAGATCTACAATTCTGTGATGTCAGGTGGCCAGATTAATAGAGGCCAGGTACCCTCTAAGATGACTGGTTACTTGGTGGCCTTGTACCGTTGCCCAGTAATACGCGTAGCCCTCCAACAGTTCCCAGGCCAAATCTGGGACATGCACAACCAGGCAGCATCAGAGCTGTGGTCAGGAGGGTAAAAGTTATTGATGGGGGCAAGCAGACCAGCCAGGAGGGGCTGCGGAAGTTTGCTTTTGCCGTGAGTTGGCTGGGAAGGGTGAGGTTCAGCCCCTCTCTTGGCCAGCACAGCCATTACCTCCGGGAAATGGGGAAGAGGCTGACGACTCCCTGAGATGGAGATTTCCGCTTGGCTTGCTTTGGTTTTTCCTTTCCCTTCCTTGTGGTTCCTGGTGTTTCTGCCTTCACGTCTTTCACAAGGCCACCCTGGGATACGCTCTCAAACAAGGCCCGAGTTCACGATTGTTCAGCTTCAAGGCTAATGAAATATTAAAGGTAGCCGTGCTGATCCACGAACAAATGCAAAATAAAAGCCACAGGTGGGCGGCACCTTTATTAGGGCAACCCAACATGTCTCCAAAGGCAGCAGGCTTTTGACTTACCCAGAACTCTTCTTCAAGGTAGCTGGTGATAGGATGGATGGATGGATGGATGGATGGATGGATGGATGGATGGATGGATGGATGGATGGATGGATAGGGGAACAGTAGAACAAATGGGAGGCCCCAAATGTGGACATGAAAATCCCAATAAAGCAGATTCCTGACTTTCAAGAAAGGACCATTGCAGAATTAACTGAGCAGGTTTTAACCTTGTGAGTTGGGGGCACTGTGAGTTGTCAAGTAACAAAGCTGGGGCGTAAATTATTTTCCGTTGCTTTCGCGGAAATAGCTGGCATCTTCCCTGAAGGACTCTCAGCTGTCACTTGAGGCAGAAGACCGTGCTAAATTTCTTCCTTTCTTGCTGCTGTTCCTGGCACAGGAATCTTCTGTCAGGAGAAAAATGTCGGAACTCCCTGTCCCGATCCTGCCCCTGAGGAAACACGGAGGACTCTTATCGGAGCTTTAGGGAAATGTCAGACACAGAAACAAATACCCTGATAACTAGCCTGGGAAGACCTCTTGGCAAACCTGAAATAAATTTATGCCGACAGGTCAAATCCTGCACGCTGAACTACTTACTTGCATTAGTTTTGCAAAATCTTTTCTATTCCAGCCACGAAAGCTTCTGGCTTCTTTTATAATGAGATATATTGAACGTCATAATTCAAACTCAGACCATCCAACCATGCAGAGCTGAGGCAGGTTCTTTTTTTTTTTTGGACTACATTTCCCAGAACCCCCCAACCAGCATAGTAGGACTGGCTGCTGACCATCCTGACTGGGGGATGCTGGGAAATGTAGTCCAAAAAAGTAACTTCCGTGAACGATAGATCCCCTAACAGGATATACCTCTTCTCGGGACACATCACATCCAGTTGTGATGGCCAAATGGGCACATGATGAAACTGTTCTCTGCAGAAAACAGGAAGAACCCAAACCTAGATTTCAGCCATTCCCGTGCAAATGTTATTTAAAGCAGGGGTGGATGGGCTATTTTCCTCCTCTCTTTCAGTGGGGAAAAGTGGTACCTGTGATGAAATCTCTCATTCCTTTCACCCATTTCTTTTGGGTGTAGGGCTGCCCATTCAGCAGCATCCTTCCGGCAGGGAGATTTCAGGGCCAAACCCTGAGACGGAGGGAGGGCCCCGGTGATATCTCAGGAGGACAAGGGTGCCGGGTGGAACAGCCTTTCCAAACACACAGTAATATAGTTTGTTACCAGGCTGTACAGTTCCACAATTTGATATGGTTTAATTGGCAAAATAGATTAATTGGCATAAATATCAAACGTGCCCTGCTATGGCTGTATGGCCAAGCTGGACAAGAGACTGGCTGGACATGTGCATTGTGAATTAGGTCAGAAAACACTTTTAGGCATAGCCAGGTCATAGTCAGGAAATCACCACAAAACTCCAGAGATAATGGGCATGCAGTTAGCCTTAACAACTCGCCCTTTTGGACAATAGCATCTGGGGGATTACAGGACTGCTGACTGTCTTAACTCTTTTCCCTCTGATCAAGCAAACTTCTCCTTTGTCCTAAAGCCAGTCCAACAAGCACTGACCTATCAGGGTGACCATTAGCCCTTTGTCACCCAATGCTAAGATCATTCACCCATTCCTGACCCCATTGTCCACTCTGTGAACTCCATCGGTTACTCGGCCACGGAGCCATTCACACCCTTGCCCTCCAGACAGAAATTGGGTAGATAAACCCCTGGTTTTGGCCAGTCAACTCGCAGTACATCAATTGCTGGTCCCTGCTCTGATTTCTGATCGTGTATTGTTCTGAGACAGGAGCCTAAGCCACATTGCTGTTTCTTCACTGATATTCTAGATTGATAAATATCACCCACTACGTCCTGAAATCTCACTATCTAAAACTTTCCCGCCTTGTCCTTCAGCTAGCCTTGTGTGATTGCACGACTGTTTGAATCTTGTGTGTGTAATTAATTCCCCCAACAAAATACATTAAGCTTACTTTTGGATCTCTGGCTGGTTCTTCCTTGTAGAAGTACTGGATAAACATAGGTGTCAACGATCTTGTCAGGTTAACCCCCTCTTGCAGGGCTTCCAATATTGAGCAAATAATTCCCCGCGTTTGCACAGAGGTACTGGCATTGCAAGTGGACCCCCGAGTCACCCACATTTTGGAGTAACGGCGCAGTGCAGTTGTGTGCACCCTCACACACAGACACACAAAGACTTGTCTTCCAGGCAGTGCTCTTCCCCCGGGATTCTCCCAGCACTCCCTGAGGAACAGGGAAGAGAACTCAAATCTTGGAAGCCAAGTGGAAAAGTTGTCTCAGTTTCTGAAACAGGAAATCTTAAGAGTTGTCACGCCGAAGGACCGGGGAAGCCATTTAGACTTAAGAGCTCCAGTCCAAGAAGGAGGCAGGCAGGCAATCAAGGCCTGCTCAGGTCTAAAGGATGTTTAGCCCAGAGAAGAGAAGGTCAAGAGGGGACATGGTAGCCATGTTCAAATATTTGAAGGGGTGCCATATGGAGGAGGGAGCAAGCTTGCTTTCTGCCGCTAGGACGCAACGGAGCAATGGCTTCAAACTACAGGAAAAGAGATTCCACCCAAACATTAAGAGGAACTTCCTGACCGAAAGAGCAGCTTGGCGCTGGAATCTGCTTCTGCCTCAATGGAGCACGGCTGGAAGGTGCCAGGTGTGGCCTGCGAAGAGTCTAGGGGCCTGGAAATCCAGCCTCACCTCACAGTCCAGGGTTTCCTCGGCCTAGAAGGAAGACTAGGGAGGGGACGGGGCCCTGAGTTGGCCCTTGTCTTCCCTTTTGGGTGAGACTGGAAGCCAGTCAAAGCCCAGTGTAGCCATACAACGAAATGACCCAGATCACTTTCACAGAGTTGGAAGAGACCCCCAGGGCCACCCAGTCCAACCCTCTTCTGCCATGCAGGAAGACACAGTCAAAGCACTCCTGTCAGGGTCCAGGGCGTGGGCAGCAAGGATTATCAGAGGCAGGGGCTGGGGTCGGGAGGCCAGGGGTCAAGAGTCCAAGGCATCAGAGGTCTGACCTGGCATCGAGGGTCGAAGGGGCAGGTCCAAGGAACAAGCCGAAGGTCAGGGTCCAGCAAGAGTCCAAGGCAGCAGAAGTCTGACCTGGTATCAGGGCTCCAAGGGGGCAGGGGCAAGAGGCAGGTCCAGGAAACAGGCCAAAGGTCCAGGGGTCAGAAATCAGCAAGGCCAAGACCACTGAAGCATCAAGAGAGCCTACAGGCAGCACAGAAGACCATGTTGCTGTGGCCAAGGCTGCAGAGAAAACCCAGTGCTTATATAGTTGGCTCCTGGCCGCTCCAGCTGTCCTGTATCTGAGTAGCCAGCTGTGCCTGCAGTCACCGGCCCGATTTTGCAGAGACTGCAGTCAGGGCCAAGATCCTTGTGGGCAGGATCCTGCAAAGACTCAGTCAAGTACCCAAACCCTTACAACTCCTGACAGATGTCCAGCTGGGTTTGATTTAAAAACCTCCAAGGAATGAGTTTTGAGGATAGGTCTCCATACCCAGGACAGCTCCTCTAAAGCTGAGACTAATCCCTGGAGTGCATCCGTCAGCCCACTGAGATAGAAGTCACCAGCAAACACGGATTTTAATGGCATGTTTTAGGTCAGGTCAAGAGAGCATGACCAGAACTGATGCAACGGCACAAGACAAGAGGGGATAAAGAAATCAAGGGCACAGTTTGGCAATTGGGTTGGATTGGTGGACTCTCAGGGCCCCCTCCGTCGCTGTGATTCGGCAATCCCCTTCTTTAACCACAGTGCTGAAGAGCATTACACATTCCCCAAAGTCTGGTCTCTGCACACCAACTAGTCACGCATCACAAATTTGGTACTGCGTTTTTAAAAATTGCAGCTTGTTTTTCTGCAACTCCAGAAGAAAGGACCTGAACTAATGGATTCAAGTCACCAGACAGGAGATTCCCACTCAACATTAGGAAGACCCTCCTGAGGTTCATACTTTTTCAACGGTGGATCGTGCTCCCTCTGAAGACGGTGGACTCTGTCGTTGGAGGTTCCAAGCAGAGGTTGGACGGTCATCTTCCCCTGGGGTGCCTTAGCCAGTGATGTAGACTCGAGCCGATTGACTCGGACTCAAGTCAAACTGAAGTCACTTCAGTGACTTGACTCAGGTCATTTCCGCACTAGACTTGTATAGCGCTATGATTCCACTTGAAACATCCTATGGAATCCTGGGGTTTGCAGTTTCGGGAGGGGCCGGCTGGCCCCTCCCGAAACTGCAAACCCCAGGATTCCATAGGATGTTTCAAGTGGAATCATAGCGCTATAAAACTCTAGTGTGGAAATGGCTTCAGACTTAACTCGGCAATAAATGATGCACTGACTCAACTCAACTCAGGACTTCTATATTTTTGGTGACTGACTTGCTGCCCTTGCTTGGTTCAGTAACACAACACAGTCGTCCAGAAACCGTATGACTTTGAACATCGCTTCCATCTCCTTTTTGCCTACTGGTCACGTGGCAATCCGTCTCGAGCCCAAAGTGCGGACGCATTTCTGGGAGAGGAACAGCAAACGGGTCAGGCAACGGGCTTGAGGTGGGATCGAGGTCTGCCCAGCAGCCTCTCTCCGCTGCGGATCGGAGCAGCCTTCCAAAACGTCTCCGAAGAGCAGAAGGCAAGAGTCTCCCTCCAAAGGGCAGGAGGCATTTCTCAGAGGGGAACAGCAAACGGGCTCGGCAACGGGCTTGGGGAGGAAGGATCCCTCCTTCTACAGCTTCTGAAGCTTCGGTAATGGGGAGGAAGAAGGATCCTATTCTTCCCTTAGGAAAAAGCCTCCAGCTTCGGAAATGGGAAGCAAGAAGGATCCTATTCCCCACTTCCGAAGCTGCAGATGGAAAAATTGCAAGCGTGGAGGGCCAATTCTGCTTAAATTGTTAAAACTGACTTTATTCAACCCTGTCCAGGAATTCTGGAATACAGGTTGGGGGATGAAGTTAGTTCCCAGACTTGAGGCTCGACTTGAAAGTATCTCCAAGGATTTGGGACCTGACTTGAGACTTGGAGCAAAAGACTTAAACACATCGTTGGCCTTAGCAGTGAATTCCTACACTGTCAAAGGATTGGATGAGATGAACCCTTAGATTTTCTCCTGGCTCTGTGATTCGGCAGCACCCTCCCTTAGCCACACGGATGAAGGGACAAAGAGCGTTACCGATTCTTCACGGACTGAGCCCTGCTTACAAACCTGTCCTGAATAACAAATTTGGAAGAGCAGTTTTACACACACACACACACACACACACATATATATACACATATATTGGGGGAGACACCAGTTTGCTGTTTCCTGATCTGAACACAGAACAAAAACAGGATACTAACTCGCCCCAGCAAACAATGAGAATGTAATTGGTGCAAATGTAACAGAATTGACATGTCAGATAACAGGCATTCTATTATTCCACCCCATTTCCCTCTCTCCTCCACCCCTCCAACTATCGGTTCCAGCTGGAGATTTTCTCTTCCACGTCCACGGAGGGGCCTCCGCCCACCACACGCCATAAATTACTCACAAACAACTCCTGAAAGGAGCACTGACCCTAAAGTAACACTTCCACCAAGTAATAGTAACTTCCTGATGCACCGATAAGCATTTCCTGTTTTGAGGTTTTTAAAAATAATTTACTCCTCCACAGACTATTCTGAGAGAAACAGAATTCTTTGCCCCCACGAATTATCTTTGTGCTGGAATGTCCTTTTGTCTTTTTCTGCTTTCGTCGAGACGCAAGCAAAGCCAATGCCCTAAATACGCAGATCGTACCCGAAGTCCAGCTATTGCATTGAGACCGCTTCCGCCTCGGTTCATCATACATCAAAGTTTTCCATTGCAATTTATATATTCAGCATCGCCTCTGAACCTTGGCCAGACTCCAGGTCAACATCAGCTCCAGCAGAAGAAGTTAACTGATAGTTTAAGAACAATGGAAAATAACCAATAATTCCTTGATTTAACACGCTATTAGTTTATTAGTTCTGCAAACAGGAAGACTGATTGTTTTTCCTCTCTCTCCTGCCTTTTCCCATATTGCATTTCGGAGAGATAAGTTAGCATGAACCTTGTACAGTCAACCTTCCATATCCACGTGTTCTGCGTCCACAGATTCAACCAACCGTGGCTCAAAAATATTCAGGAAAATTTCCAAAAAAGCAAACCTTGATTTTGCTGCCTGGTGAGCACTTTGCTTGTACCCTCCAGCCATTTCACAGATCCTCAGGCTTTCTCTGGCACGTATGTGTGTTGTCCGCCCTTTTATATAAGGGACGCCATTGTGCTACACCATCCTATGCAGTGGGACTTCACACCCACGGAGGTCCCCGAACCAAAACTTGGTGGAAACGGAGGGTCTCCTGCAACTGTAACGGATCTGAGACGACTGTGCTCTGCATGGGTCTCTTTTCTTTTGTGTTCCTTTGTGTTAGAATTCTCAGGGATTAATTGTTTTTCTATGAACTGTCATTATAAAAGGACTACATAAATTTGACAAGTTAAAAAAGTGAGTACCCACATAGCTGATAGATGACGAAGGAGCTATAACCTTTGTGGCTCTCTCTGCATCTCTCCTTCAGGAGTCGGGTTCTGTTTACGACGGGCAAAATCTATTTTTTAAAATCCTGTATAGTTTCATGTGCTGATTTCAGTTATTCTCTTTAAATTTTATTGTGAAGTTTTTTTTTAAATTAACTGTCTCAGGGAGCTGCCTTGAGTCCCATTCTGGGAGAAAGGCAGCATAAAAATGAAATAAGTAATAAATAAATAATGTAATAATTTATCTGAAAAGGCAAAGTTTTTATTTGGTTGGCAGTCCTAGTAATTTAGACAGACAGACAGACAGACAGACGGGGTCACGGAGCCTGCAGGGGAGAAAGGTTTAATTTTAGTACACATTTTGTTCTCCTCGCATTAATTCAAACGTCAAGCAAAAATAGCATTTCCTGTTGGGATGCTCAGAGATTCCTGTTTTTGCCAGCGCTTGCGTCGCATCGGGGAACCAAACCGTCCAGGGGTTACGGCGGAGCCCCCCTGAAGGGTGACAGCATTAAGGATGGGATCGGATGGAAGTCACACTTCCCACCGCCGCACCTCGGGGAACGAAGGGAGGAGTTCGTGACGTCACCTGGGGCTTCCTTTTCATGAAGACATAATAGCTACAGGCCCCGTGTTTTTTGAACAGACAGCTGTTTGCGGGGGCGAGAAGACCTATGGGGTTGCTGCACAAGGGTGTATCCAGTTTTCATTGTCAGTAATTAATGATGGGCAGACAAGAACACACACAATGGCCGGAATCCCGCCGGTGTCTTACGCGCGTGTTAAGTCCCCCTAGGGATGCGGGGGGACATTTTTGTCCGATGCTAAATGTTTGCATCTGCTTCAAGGTTGCCGAAGCATAGCTGGGCATTGGAAAATGGCAGCCGGCTGCTCCCAGGTCAGTGGAACAGTGAATCTACTCCAGGTTTTAATACAGGCTTTAGAGACTCTCTCCAGGGTAGGGAGGCCTATTCCCCTCAAAAGAGGTTCAGGACCTTGGAGAGCTTCCTCACAGCTACCCAAAACCTGGAGTAGATTTACTGCCACGCTGACATGGAGCCGCTGTGCCACAACGACTAAAATTCAGACAGGGCATACACATGGGTAACTCGCACTATGCACGTAAAGACAAAAGTCACCATCCCGCAATAAGATACTCTGCTGATGGTGGTAGAAATGTGTTCCACCGTTCCTCGTCTTTGCAAGTTGTGCATCGCACACTGTGGGTGTGCAGTTTATGCTTTGCAATTTGGTTGTGAAATGTATTGTTGCATTGTACAATGTCAAGCTTGGAAAAGTTTCGTTTTTGGATCGCAGCTCTCTGAATCCCCCAGCTAGCATGGCTACAGACTTTTCTTTTTCAGCCCAAAATGTAAGTTGGTCATGGAAAAGGAATCAGATTATCCATATGCAAAAGGAGATTAGACATTTATACTTACCAGCAGCCGCCTAGATAGGGACAAATGGGAGGCATTTTACTTTTGACAGGATGCACCAATGGGAAATGTCACCATTCTAAGGAAACCTATGTACATAAGATACTTAAAAAACAATTAAACCATTTAAAAATTCATTTAAAAACATAAAATAAAAATTAGCAAAACAACACACCATTAAAATCCAATTGGAGCCAGTTCCTATAAGCTCATTGCAAACAGAGAAATTTCCACTTGCTAGAAGACGGAGAGCAAAGAGGGAGCCACCCTAATTTCTTTAGGGGAGGAGTTCCAAAGTCTGGGAGCAACCACCAGGAATGCCTCCTCTCCTCTTTCCACCCAGGGAGTCTGGGGAGGTGGCCAGGACAGAAAGAAGAGCCTCTCTCCATGGTCTCAGAGCTGAAATAAGTTCACGTAGCCGTAAGGGCAGTTCCTTGATTTTCCATCTGGCACCTGATTTTTCATCTGAGCACCCCCCGTTCTCCTGCTTCATTCTCCATCTCTCAGAACTGCAAACATGAGAGCCGGGGGGGGGGCAGTTCCTTGCTAAAAGGTGACACGCTTTTACTGCACTTGCCTCCCCCATCAGCTCCCACCGGGACGTGGTTAGCGGACACCCCGTTCCAAGTTACCTTTTTTTCTTTTCTGCTGCAGGAGGTGGGCCACATCCCTGCTCGTGAGATGCAATGGCCCCAGCGTCATCCGTTACCACCTGCGGGAAAATGCAGGGCGAGGGGCGTTTTGCAACAGATGAAGAGTCTGTAGGCCAGCTTCATCGACCCAGAAAGTGTTTTAAGAGGCCACGCTAGCCGTTCTGTATTTTCCGCCAAAGACGCTATGGCGGCTAGCATGCCTTTCATCTTCTAGAATGAAAACTGGGATACGTTCCCTCTGTCAACTGTTTTCAGACAAATGTAAAAATGTTCCGTTCTCAGATACAGAAATAGCTCAGATTCCAGGAGCGTTTCACACTACACAGTTATAGTGCTACGATTCCACTTTAACGCTGATGGCACCCGGATTTGCAGCTTGGGGAGGATTATTTGGAATTTTCAGCCAGAGAGCCCCAGTGCTTCAGCACCAAAATACTACCAGCTAAAACAAATCGGGAACAACTCTGACTGGAACAAAGCCAAAGGAATTTCCAGAAAGGCTGGAAGTAAAAGTACAGCAAAGAGAGTTAATTTTGGGAGCGTCACCGCAGGCCAGAATTAAGAGCGGCAGCAACCGCTCACCTTTGCAGTTCGCTGCCCAGCTCTCTGGGAAATTAAAGCCGCCCATTCGGTCTGCTGCTGCAAAGGCTGCACAACCTTGACTGTGATGGATCTACAGTCAGTCCTCCAGATTTGTGAGTCTGACTTCCGCAGATTTGATTATTTGCAAGTTTCTTCAACCCCCGTCTCCCACCACACCCCCAGCACCTCTTTTCTGGGGGAAGCTTCCCCCTTGGCGGCTCTTGCCACCCCCAAAAGGTGGGTGATTCAAGGGTCCACCTGCAATGCCAATGCCCCTGTGGAACAATGGGGAATTGCTAGGTTAAAAGGGAGGCCCGTGAGAGCGGGGCAAACTAACAGGATCCTTCCGCGTTTGTATACTGGTACTAATGCAAGGACACCAGTCGGAGGTTCGAAGGATGTTGCAGACCCTTACGAACCCACCTCTGGGCCTCCTCTTCCTCCATCAGCTGCTGCCCGGCCAGCTAAGGACAGCTCATAGCACGATTTCTCAGCACCGCGAGCCCTCTCCCGATGCTCCGCACACAACACCCGAGGAAGGAGACGGGTCAGAGAGAGGAAGTATAAGGCCAGCCTGCCAATCCATCCCCTTTCCCAGTCGCAAAGGGACGGGAAGGCGGTTCGCCCCGGGCGGCAATGTTTTTGGGGCGTCCCGGCCCATAGCCACGCCCCCATGTGCCCTGGCCACGCCCCCATGTGCCCTGGCCACGCCCACACGTGCAGTGGACACGCCCCCTCCCGCACACTCCCAGCTGGGCCGCCGCCCTTTCCCTCTCCCTCCCTGACCTGGTTTGGGGCTGGGTGCCTCTTCTCCCCACAGCGCCTCAGCTTCCTCCCCACAGACACACACACACACTTTGATATTTGCAGTTTTCCCACCTTTGCGAGGGTCCTGCACCCCAACCCCAGCAAACGTGGAGGGCCGGCTGCATTACAATCGGCCCACCGGTCAAGCGCTTACAAAGCCAACACGCGCACGGAATCCCACTGACGGGATTATTCTAAATCCACAGGCTGAAAAGTCTCGATCAAGTTTGCACAAGTTCATGTTGGCTTCTACTTCCTGAAGAGAAGTCCTTTGTCTGATCCCAGCCTGAGTCATCAGAAAGAACTAGTCCTACCGGGGGGAAAAAAGGCACCCGAGAGCTCTCCGTCTTTCAAAAACATCACCAATTGTTTGTCCTTCCCCGCTCCTTTTTTAAAAACTTTGAAGAAGGCCAAATCCCACCGGATTACTTTGGGGAACAAGACCATACACCGAAACACTGGTCAAGACCCTGCAACAGGGAGACAGAGCGTAACCTCGCGGGCACGGAATTCCACAATTCTCGTCAATGCATTGCAATGCCAGAGCTCGGCACTTTGGGATCGCTCCCTTAGAGTTTGGACTGAAGCCAGGAGCGGATATTCCCCACCAGCTGCCCCCGGCCACCACTGAAAATTAGCCTGGGTCAAGGCCTGTGCAGACGAGTGTAACGGCTTCCACGGTCATTAAGCGAAGCCTCTCGGCAGGGTGTCGTGAGTTAATTATAGGAATCTGTGATAAATTCTGAATGCCTCTCGACAGCCCGGAAAATCTCCTTATTTAATTGCCTGAGAAATAGAAGGATATTATTGCTGTAAAAGCCAGCCACTGTGAGTAATTGCTTTGCCTGGTTGCTTTAAGCTTCCAGGTTTTCGGCAGCCCAGAAGTCTTTGACTCACTTCGGAGTAAATTTCCTCTCTGGCCCAGCACAAGGGAGGGACGCAAACAACCATCTTGACTCCGTCCATCGTGCAAACATCCGGCAGCCCTTTGACAAATTTGAGATGATCTTCCTCCCAGGATGAGGAACGGAATAAGAAGGGATAATCAAAGCTCCAGGCTGGAACAAAACAGGAAAACTCTGAGCAAGGGGGCCGTTGCAATCCTTTTTCTGCCTGTTCATCTCCTAGGATGAAAATATGACCTTTCTTTGTCTTGCGTTCCTCCCTTCCACCTGCATTTCAGGTTGCAGTTCACATAGCCACCGTGTTCGCTGCAAACCTGTGCACGGATTATCTGCACAGGGAGCAGTGTGCCCAATGGTTAAAGCTGCTAATGTGGTGCACGTGAGCAGCTGACACCAAGCAGCGAAGCGACGGCATCCACAGAAGAGGTTTCGTCTGCAAAATGGGTTAATATTACTGTGCTAGTGGACTACAGCCCTTTAGATCTGGGTTCGATTCCCCAATCACCCATGGAAACCCACTGAGTGGCCTGGGGTTTGTCACACATTCTCGGCCACAGAAAACCCAAAGATAGAGTTGCCTCAGAGTCGCCATAAGCTGGAAATGACTTGGAGACACACAACAGCAGGACAGAGATTGCTGAGCTGAAATAAGATTATGACATATTTTGTGGATATACACGTTGAGTATCTCTTATCTTTAAATCTAATATCAGAAAATCTCCAAAACCCAGAACTGGAGATCTCCAGTACCGAACTGTACTTTACGTGTACGCAAATACAGACATTCCAAAATCCAAAAAATAAAAATACAAAGTACAAAACCCTTATAGTCCCAAGCCTTCCATATAAGGGATGCTCACCCTGTATTCTTATTTTATTTGCATCATGCCTTTCTTCCAGTGTGGCAATGCTCTATAAATACAAAGGGAGTTAACACATAATTAGGCATTTTGAAGTCCTATGGCTTTCAATGGGATTGGTTTTCAGTTGGGCTTTTTTAATTAACTTATTGGAATATCTTATGCCCTTTACTGCAAACGGGGTTCAAGGCAGCTCACAAGATTGAAAAAAGAAAAAAAAAGCCCACATCTGCTGCACAAGTCAAATTCAAATACTGAATCACAGTAAGTTTGAAAGCATAATTGAAAAACACAAGACAGATCCGTAAGGAAATGTGAAGTAGCCATAGTTTTTAAAACTCTTCTTCAGCAACCGCTCAGCTGCCCAGAATTAAACGCCGAGGTTTAGCCCTCTTGTTGAAATCAAGGGGCGTCCACTGTTTTGAATTTTGGCTGCTAAGAAGTCTTGCCACGTTTCCCCCCAGCTCAGCCGGATGGCTGGACTCCGGGGCTCTCCAGCCGCCCGGCTCTCGGCGGTGCCGCCTCGGCAAAGACCACGGCCCGTGTCCCGCGCGGGTAGCCGGCGTTCCCTCTTGAGTTCCCGATAACGCAAAGGGCTCGGCACAACTTGCGCCTCAAGAGGGGTCCAGCCTTTGACGCTCGCGAAGGGGTTGCCCACCCGGGCCCGTAGGAAAGGAATGGGAGTGACTTCCCTGCCCGCCGCCCCCCTTCCGCCACATAGAGTAAAAGTATTCCTTGAGGAATGGGGTGCTGCTGGACATCACATCGCAAAGGTCACGTTCCCATCAAGGGGATAATAAAACTTGACCTCTGCAATTGCTATATATTTGTCGTTGTGTGCCTTCAAGTCATTTCCAACTTAGGGTCACCATAAGGTGAACCGATCAGGGTTTTTTTCTTGGCAAGATTTGTTCAGAGGGGGAGGAATGTTCTTTCTTGTAGTTTGAAGCTATTCCTCTGTGTCCTAGTCTCTGACGCAGCAGAAACAGGCTTGCTCCGTCCTCCGTGCGACGTTCCTACAAACACAGCTATCATCTTTCGTCTTAACCGTCTCCCTAAGCTGCTCCTCAGAGGGCTTCTTGATTTCCAGGCCTTCTACCATTTTGGTCACCCTCCTCTGGCCACATTCCACCTTGTCCGTATCCTTCCTGAACTGTAGTGCCCGGAAATGGACACAGGATTATTCCGGGTGGGGGCTGACCAAAGCAGAATAGAGGGGTACCGTCGCTTCCCTTGACCTGGACACTAGACTCCTATTGATGCAGTCCAGAATCGCATTGGCTTTTTTAGCTGCTGCATCCCACTGCTGACTCAAGTTCAGCTTCCGGCCACTAAGACTCCTAGATCCCTTTCACCAGTGCTGTGGTCAAGCCAAGTGTCACCCATCTTATATCTGTGCATTTCATTTTTTCTGCCCAAGTGTAGTACCTTACGTTTCTCTCTGTTGAAACTCATTTTGTTAGTTCTGGCCCAGCTCTCTAATCTGTTAAGATCATTTTGAATTCTGATCCTGTCCTCTGGGGTGTTAGCTATCCCTCCTAATTTGGTGTCATCTGCAAATTTGATAAGAATGCCCTTTATTGTTAACCCAGACATGCCCGTATGCAGTAGTACAGCAGAGGTAGGAATCCTATGCCCCTGCACATGTTGTTGGACTGCACCTCCCAGCATCCTTCATCACTGGCTATGCTAGCTAGGCCTGCTGGGAGTTGCTGCAGGATTGCCACATCTGCAGAGTTGCAGGATTCCCGTGTCTTGATTGCATCTTTAACTGATTCAGCCGATAGTCCAGTTAAAGGTTGTGGTTGGGCTTCCTACTTAGACAAAGGCACCGATTGCTTCCTAGATCCTTAACGGAGCGGCTTGCCAAGAACGTCCCTTACCTGAGGGCTGGCAGTCTCGTCCCTTGTAGGATAGGCAGGTGTCCCTTTGTTATAAGGGACGTCCTTTTGTAAGAGCCAGAAAATTTGTCCCTTATACGGCCGGCCACTGTCCCTTTATTATAAAGGATGTCCTCTATTTAAGAACTGGGGAGATTTTCCTTTTATAGAGACTGAATGAGGTGCAACAAAACCCCCACATTGGGGAAGCAAGGGCCCTTCTTCAAGACAGAAATGGCTGCATCACATCCTGTGTGAATATAGACTATATATTCATTTTACAGAAAAGTACACGGATAAGTAAACTGAAATCAGCATGTCGAGTTAGCATTTAGGTGGAAGGCAGACTTGGTAACAGCTGCTTCCTGATGGTCCATTCTGGCGTGTCAGGAATTTTTGAAAACCTGGAA
The DNA here is from genome assembly GCA_030412105.1 of Cyclura pinguis. Lineage (NCBI taxonomy): Eukaryota > Metazoa > Chordata > Lepidosauria > Squamata > Iguanidae > Cyclura > Cyclura pinguis. The sequence goes on along the minus strand of CM059604.1, from coordinate 1,895,258 downwards.
AGAGTAACTGTTCCTAACCTGGAAGTACGGTGCGCATCAGGGGCGCACGGCGCACGGCTGCGGGCAGGCGCCCACGTCGGCGGATGGGACCGGTCAGCGTGCAGTTACCGCCCTCTGGTGGACGCTTGGGGCGTGCCGGAAGAAGTCGGGCTGGGTGGCGCAAGGTGGGTTAAAGTCCCGTTCGGCACGCGGCGTGCCCTTGGCTCATTTATTACCATCCTATGCCCTTCTTTCCAAGATTTATGGGTATGTTTAGTCTGCAGAAGAGAAGGTCGAGAGGGGACATGATAGCCATGTTTAAATATTTGAAGGGATGCCATGTAGAGGATGCAGTGGGTTTGTTCTCTGCCGCTCCAGAGACCAGGACAAGGAGCAATGGATTCAAGCTGCAGGACAGGAGATTCCGCCTGAACCTCAGGAAGAACTTTCTGACAATCAGGGCTGTCCGGCAGTGGAATCTGCTGCCTCGGAGTGTGGTGCAGTCTCCTTCTTTGGAGTTTTCTAAGCAGAGGCTGGAGGGCCACCTGTCGGGAGTGCTTTGAGGGCGTTCCTGCATGGCAGGGGGTTGGACTGGATGGCCCCTGGGGTCTCTTCCAACTCTACATTTCTATGATTCTAAGGTGGGATGTTTGTACAGGCATCCCCTGCTTTTTGTTTTTCAATTGTTTTTCAATGCCCCGGGGGTCTCTTCCAACTCTAGGATTCTATGATTTCAAAGTGGCAGACCCAGTTCCTTCCCATTTTACCTCCACACCAAGAAGAACTGTGCAACGATGGAAGAGACCCCCAGAAGAGACCCCCATTTCTGCTGGATGGCCACTTGCAAGAGTTCCAGATAGGTGGCTTCATTCTTTCATTCATTCCTTCCCGGAAGAGAGGGCAGCGTGGGTGACCCCCCCCCCAAGGATGCACCTACAGCTGGGGCAATATGAGGGCATCCCCCCCCCCCAATAAGAATCCTCTCCTGTCCCAGGAAATTTTTCTTCAGTCACCAAATTTCTACCATTGGAGAGAACGAGACACTAAAAATTGGTGCCATCTAGGACTCCCAGAATTTGCCGTGTCTGCCATTTCTTTGATCATTTCGCCTGTTCCTTCTCTTTGGATGCCGAAACCGTATTTGTAAAGGCTCAACTGATACTTTACGTTACTGCAACGCTAGAGGTTTGGGGACCGACGGAATTTTTTTTTAAGGAGGGGCAATTCCTCACTTGGCCCCCACTCCCTCCAGAGGTGCATCTGTGATGACTTGTGGATCCCTTCCAAACCCTACAGGGACTCGTATTGAGGAACACGGAGGTGCTGGGACACAGTGGCTCCTTGCAGCAAGCTTCATGACGGAACGGAGATTTGGACCCGGGTCTTGCTGATTCTTGCACGACCGCTGCAGCCAGCCCCCCCCCCTTTTGCAGGTTTAACTTTCACAGAGTTGATTATCTGAGTTTCTCCAACACCACAAACCCTTTTCTGATGGCCCCCAACACCCAAGGAAGGAAATGGTTGAGAGGAAGTTTAGGACCAGTATGCCAGCTCGCCCCTTTCCCCTCTCCTGGGTGCCCCCTCTTCCCACCATGCCTCCCCCCCCCCCCGGCCACAGATACGTTGATATTTGTGGTTTTTCTCCTTTTGCAGGAGTCTTGCCTCCCTAACCCTAGTGAACGTGGCGGGCCAACCGTACTTCATACTCTGCCTCCAGAGTGCCTTACTCAGCATGTGCGAACAGAAAAACAGAAAGAAAAGCAAAGAACCAGTTTAACACCCTTACCAGCTATCCCTGACATATTTAAAAAAAAAAAAATCTAGAAGCTTGGTAACCAAATTGGAAAGGAAATCACAAGTGGAGGTTGGTGAAAGAAATAGTCATTCCTGGATGCCTCTTGGAAAAAGTCTTTAGGTGGTCTCTAGAAAATTCAACATTTTTATTTCTGCAAGGCTTCCCTTAACCTAGTTGGTCCATTTCACACGTGCGTATTGTTAGTTGAATTGTTCTTTTTTTGTGGTGGGAAGAATTCTTCTAGAAAACTCAGAATATTTCTATTTACTTACATAAGACTTACTGGTCATTTCTTTTCCCACGTGCACATTGCTAATTTTGAATAAAATGTTTGCTGAAACAGGTTGAAGTGCTCTTCTTTTTGGGCTGTAAGAACACCTCTCCACTCTTTCCATATTATTTCTCCCTCTGGTACCAAATTTTCTGTTAAAGGCGTCATGCTCACAAACACACCTACTTTGTTAAGTGAGGAGTGTGCGTATGTGTCCTCAAGTCACCTGTCGACTTACGGTGACCTCTTGAATTTCAGAGGGCTTCCTTAGGACCAGTTCCTTCCTCTGGAAAAAGAGCCTACAGCACCCGATATTTGCTGGCAATCTCCCATCCAAGTACTAAGCAGAGACAACCCTGCTTAGCTTCTAACAGTCGTCAGAATCTGGTGCCTTTAAGATAATGATATTTGAGCAAGCAAATGCTTTCACTGTTCTGGCTGCTCTAAATGTTTTATTTTACTGCACTGTATCTTATCTTCTATTGTTTAAAAGTCTCACTTTGTGAATCATCTGGGAAAGCTTTACCTCCAGTGGTAGCACAGAAATATTTGTACTAATAAAAGACACACATAGGCATGTTGGGCTAAGAGTCCAGGAAACCCAGGTTCAAACTCCTGCTCGGCCGTGGAAACCCCCAGGGTGCAAGTCATACCCTCTCAGCCTCAGAGGAAGGCAATAGCAAACCCTTGAATAAATCTTGCCAAGAAAACCCATGATAGGGTGGCCTTAAGTCACAGCGGACTTAAAAGGCTCATAATTACAACAATCAAAACTAGTACTAATATGAATCCATTTAAAAAGCATTTAAACCAATTTGAAAGTCGTTATTAGTTGCTGTCAAGATGGCTCTGACCTCTAGCATCCTTGTACGCGGAGACCTCCAGGCGCCCCGGCCATATGATTTCCTTGATAAGAGTCCATCCACCTGTTGTTTGGTCTCTCTTTTTCCTTCTTTCCTTCCTTCCTTTCTTCCTTCCACTTGTTCAACACCATCATCTTTGAGTCACATCACCTCAGAATGTGCCCAAAGCATGACAGCCTCTGTGTGGGACAACATACTTGCTTTTATGTGCCTTCCTTTCCTATTTATGGTGACCCTATAATGGGCTTTTTTAAAGCAAGATTTGTTTTTGGGGGGGGGGGCATTGCCATTGCCGCCTTCTGAGGCTGAGAGAGCGTGCCTTGCTGAGGGGCAGTTTGTGGAATTCCCACCCTCTGGAGGCCTGATGGGCACCAATGTTAGAACCATTTCAGTGCCAAGTTAAAACCTGGCTTTTTATTATTATATTTCATCCAGGATATACATTTTTATAGTTATATAATTCCAGTTTGTTTAACCAGTTTTAAACTGTCTGTTTTTAAACTGAAAAAATATATAACATTTTTAGATCGTCTAAACTTTTGTAATTATTTACTGTTTTAAGTTGGTTTTATTGTGAGCTGCCCTTAGATCTTTGGATAAAGGGCACAATATAAACATTATAATCAGTAACAATCACAAGCTGGAGGGGCTAGGGGAGAAGCGATGACCACTCCATGGGCCAGATCCAGCACTAGAACCACACCTGGGCTACAGCCAAGGATGGGCAGCCAAAGCTTCACACAGTACTGCTGAGTAATTGGACTGCACAATTTAATACCAGCAACAACCACAGTAAATTTACGGCCTTGGGTGGGGGAGACTGTGACTTCCATTTACTTCTTGAAGCCAGAACAGAATCATCCATTGCTTTGTCTGTTTTGTTCTCCAAATTAACTTACCTCCTGCTGAACAGTAGGCTTACGCTCCCCTGCGACCAAGACTAAGCTTCTTTCTGCACTACACTGTCATAGTGCTATTATTCCACTTTGACCATCCTATGGAATACGGGGGTTTGCAGTTTAGGGAGGGGCATTTAGAATTCAGAGAGCTCTTTGGCCTCAGTAAACTATAAACCCCAGAATTCCACAGGAAGTTGGAAGTGGAATAATATCACTATAATGGTGTAGGGCGGAAAGACCCTAAGAATTAAACTTAGTGAAAAGATACTGCGACAAAACAACAGACTCCACAAACCACTCTCGTGACAGAGTACAACTGTTCTTATGTACATATTGTTTAATAAAACCAGAGTCATTGGGTTAGATTTACACAGCACTGATTAGAAACACTCAGAACACCATCATAAAACCAAGGAACATGACCAAAAGCCACAATTTTTACAGATTTTGGATTCCACTGCAGCCACAGCTGTATGCCCATCCACTCTTCGCCAGTACGACACTGACAGGTTACACCTAGTGATTTATGGGGGCAAGGGTGGATACCAGCTACATCAGCTGGCCACTAGTGTGTATTTTTTAAAAAGGCTTCTCTTGAAGGCCAGACTTCACGACTGAGTCAGCATCCTCCTGCTGCTACTCAAGAGTGAATCCGTGCCTCCAAGAGACCAGCCTTCCTTCCCCCAGCTCTGAGCTGGAAAGGCAGACCAGGGCCGGACCCCTGCTGAACTGCTACAGGGTCAAGTCACCACCCAGGAAATTGTGGGAAGAACAAAATTTAGCAAATGAATGTTATGGCCCGCTGCCTAGCACAACCCTGGCCTTCAAAGGCATAAATATCCTTAAGTTTCCATTTACTTTGGAAACCAAAACAAGTTGTTTTTGGCCCTGTTCTTTGGCTGCTAGAAGTTTCTAACTGGGATGGGAAACTTGTGACCCTCCAGATGTGCCTAAACGGCTATTCCTACTGCCTCTCACCATTGGGAACACGGACCAGGGCTCACAGGAATGGCAGTTTGGTGTCTGGAGGACCATGTGTTCCCCATCTCAAAGTACAGAGACTTTACCATCACCACCCTTAAAAAAAAAAAAAAGCGGTACATAAGCCCTTTACTATAAATGGGACAAACACACCCCAAAGAATTGTGCAATACAAAAACTTTAAGAAGCTGCCATCCCATTCTCAGTCAAATAAGTTAAACTTCCATACTGTGCAATAAATAAAGTCTTAAAATAGTTTAATCCACTCCTTTTAAGGCTCATATTTCAAAGATTAATATTCCACAACATTTGTTCTATGGGAATTTAAAGAAATGAGAGTGACTGAAAGGCTAAGCTTCTTGCTATTCCTTGAACTCATGCAGGAGAAACCCCTGTAACCCTCCCCCCAACTTCTCGCTTGCCCTCTCAAACCCCAACTTACAGGAACAAATCCTGAGTGTGAAATTCTAAACCCCTAAGTCACAGAACTGCTAAGTGCCATGTCTGTATAGCGAAGAGGAGTTTTGATCTGTAAAACATCAGTTGACGGTCTTACTCAAGACAGAGAAAAAATCTAGGGTGACACTGGCAGCAAATGGGTTGACACCACGCGTGAGATGGACCAAGTGAGAGATGCACCCCTGTATTCACTGCAGCATCATTTCCATGTGAGGTCTAGATCTAGGGTACATAAGAACATCGGCACACACAGGCTTCAGCTGGCCTTCTCCTAGGGCTTGGGCTTGGCCCAGTATTCCCGATACATGGAATAGAGCACGCCTGGAAGACAAGAAGAAAAAGAACGTGATGATGGTTAGAATTCAAAACTGTGTTTCTATCACCGTAAAAGACAAGACGTTGTTGTGTGCCTTCAAGTCATTTCCAACTTACAACGATGCTAAGGTGAACCAATTATGGGATGGGATGGGGCTGCGTGATGCCCTCAAGATCACCCAGTGGGTGTCCGTGGCCAAGCGGGTCTCCAGGGTCATAATCCAACACTCAAACCATTACATCATGTTGGCTCTCGACAACATGATAGCCATATTTAAATATTTAAAGGGATGTCATATGGAAGGTGGGGTAAGCTTGTTTCCTGCTGCTCCAGAGAGTAATGTTTTGCCCCCTGTGACACAATTGGAAGAGACCCCAAGGGCCCTACAGTCCAACCCCATATTCTGCCATACAGCGAGGCACAATCAAGGCACCCCCTTTGACAGATGGCCATCCAGCCTCTGTTTAAAAACGTCCAAACGAGGAGACTCCACCACACTCACGGGCAGCATATTCTGATGTCAAACTGCTCTTACTGTCACGAAGTTCTTCCTAATGGTGAGGTGGAATCTTTTTTCAATGTAGTTTGAAGCCATTGCTCCCTGTCCTAGCTTGCCCCATCTTCCATATGACAATGAACTTCTGCCACAGCCAGTTAACCAAAGGCCTCCATAAACAGAAAGGCCTTGGCAGGCTGGCAGAAAGAGTCCACGGAGGGGGCTAACCAAGTCTCCCCTAATTCCACCAAGCACATCATAGGAGAAGAGGCTGCATACAAAAAACCAATGCAATTACCTCCATGCTGGAAAGAAAAAGGAATGGAAGGGGAACAAAGTTTAGTATTCCACAACATTTGTTCTATGGGAATTTAGAAAATCAGGGTGACTGAAAGACCAAGCTTCTTGTTATTTCTTGAAGGCACACAGCAGAAACCCCTGTAATCCTCTCCCAACTTCTTGCTTGCTCTCTCAGACCCCAGTGACCTGACCAGGTCAGGCTTTGGCTGCTGATTTTATATTACAGAAATCAAAGAACCACAAACCAAGCTGCTTGCAAGAGACGGTGATGTAAAATGGGAAAGATGGTTAGCTCCACAGCAGCACAAGGCGCTGCGCATGAGGCAGGCCTGTCCTTTGGGTACCTACCACACGTCATGGCGCCAACGACAAAGCCTTGTGCTGCCACTCGCATGTGGATCAGGTGGACAGACATTTTCGTGTCCCCTCGGTGCTTCAACTTGTAGAGCCCGTAGGCTACCACTGCAGCAAAACCTGCAATGCCTGAAAGAGGAAACAGAGGACTGTGTCATAAACGTTACCTTCCTTGATCATAAAGAAGAGGAGTGCCCTCAAACATCTCTTAAATGTAGCTGTAAGCACCATGTGAGATCCAAAGACCTGCGCAGATTCACAGAAAAGGTTTGGACTGCCACAGTGGAATTTTGGGGCTTTTTAAAAACACCTGCAACATCCTTGCCCATCTTGCATAACCCAATGTCTCTCATTTTTTAAAAGCAGTTTGTCATACAGCACAATAGCCTGTCCTTCCGTCTTGAATGGCCTCCCAGAAGAAGCCAGATGCTTCTCTGGATGGTGGCCGAAAAGTTTAAGAGCAACAATGAAAAGCTTGCTCTGCATTCTGAATTAAAGACTAACCAATTCCACTCACAGTGTATCTTGGTAACAGGCAGAGGCACGGACTGGTCTGGCTTGAGGTCTTTCCCGGCAGTTCAAATACTGGCTGCACACCAATGTCCAGTTCTATGTGGAGTGCCAGACCTTTGTCCCTAACACACTTGAGCACCTAGCAACCACACTTTTTATTTTTTATTGTCAACAACAGAGATGGGGAAAATGTGCCCATGGACCAGGCTTCTGCAGTTTCTGAAGCCCTGCCAGTCACTGCTTAATTTGTTTAAATGGGGGCAGGAGAGAGAATATTCACCCAGCAACCGTGATAAAGCCCCCCAAATCCACAACAACTATGGCAAAGCCAGATGCACAACCCTCACAGAAACCCCCACATCCCTTTGTTTTCTCCATTTCCTTCCCAAAAAGGCAACCGGAGGTGACACGATGTCTCTCCTGGTTGTCATTTTGTGAAGAAGACAGATTTTACAATGGAGACATTTCAGCAGTATAGATTCAGCATCCCTTATCCAAAAATGCTTGGAACCACAAGTGTTCTGCATTTTGGATTTTTCCAGATTTTCGATACAGTACCTTTTTGGAACAGCCTTGCATCTCATTCTCGCTGTTGGCAAAAAGAGAGACCCCAAGGATCTGTGTGATGAACCAGCAGGAGCACCACAGCTGCCATGTCAAGGGTACAAGTAAGTGGCTGGCGGCAAGAAGTTTTGGTTTTTGAGGTTTACAGATTTTGGCTTTCTGGATAAGGGAAGCTCAACCTGCATTCTGGTACATGGTGTGGGGGAGGGATGCAGCCTGCAGAGTGAGGACAAGGAGGAATTGGTCCTGGGCCCCCCTGAGGTTGCCCACCTCTGGTCAACAGCATCTCATTCCTTGGTCACTGCTGTAGGTCACACCAAACCCTTTCAAAAACACTATATGTTTTGCTACTCCCTGCTTCCTCCAAGGGTGGACCTGCACATAAAACAACGTATGCACAGGGCCAAAGTTCTCTCATCGTTTTTGGGGGTGGGGTGGGGGGGAGCCAGGTTAAGCAAACGCAAATTCAGATTCATGCACCCTTTTCTAATTTGGCATGTTGTGGACATGTTACACTACAAGACCAGCATACCTAGTCAAATGATGGGACTGGTAGCCCAAATACCCAGAGAACACCAAAGGAAGGCTGGATTGAAACCTTATCGTGGAGAAAGTAGAGGCAGGAGCAGCAATCCTAGCCTCTCATTTAAATACAGGGCTGCCTACAGTAAGGAAGTAATATTTCAAGAGCATTTCCTGCTTGAAGTGTTTAAGCTTTTATTGTATTCACACCCACCGCTTAGGACGTAGAACAAGGGTGTATATTCCCAGGGGCACAAAGTAGGCCAGAAGGCCAACTGGCTAAACACGTTAACGGCAGGGTCAGAAGGACTGCTTACCAACTGGGACAAAGGGAGACTCCCGGGATTTTCTTATCAGTTTTGAGCCCTGGCTCTCTGCTGGTTCATAGCCGGCAAGAGGGTTTTCTGAATCAGACGCCATGTTAACTGCAAGGAAAGAAGAAAATTCACATGCTAAGAAGAAGGAAAAAAATGAATTCCTGTTGTGCCTTAGAAATGCATGTTTTTTTTCCAAGACTACATTCTGTGCTCCTGTCACTCAGCCACTCCAACCCCTTTAAACCGCGGTTAAGTAAAGGCTCCTTGCAACCTCCAACACACTAATACTACAAAACTTCAGTACTAAACCCACCTTCTAAATAAGATGAACCACAGGCTAAGCAGAGAGTCACTTGAACAACTCTACCCTATTAGGAAGCTCTTCCTCTTCAGGACGGCAAGCCATGCAGCTGGATAAGAGACAAACTGTTTCCGGAATCGCTGTTCATAAATTATCACACTACTGCTCACCAAGTTCTGGTTGGGATTCCTGTTTCCAGGCTGTCCTCACAGGCATGAGAGCATGAGGTGGTGCCTCAAAGCTGAAAACCTGACCCTAGAAACATCTTAGAGTGGGTTTTGTCCTGCTTGAGAGCTCTGCCTATCCAAACATAACTCTGAACTTTGAGTTCCCACTGCAGTCTTTTTCAACAGTTGTTAGTGACAAAATAGACAACCTAACACTCTTCCGATATTTTGACTACTATTCCCATCAGCCCCAACCAGCATATCCAACAGCCTGGAATTATGGGATCTGCAGTTCCAAACTTCTGGCAGACAACACTGCCATATCCCTCGATAGCCTGAAGTCCTTGAATACAACACATAACTGTGTACTTTCAAAGTTCACAAGTGCAGCATGCCAATACAACTGCAGATGCCAGACCAGTCACGAAATGCCAGTGTAGACGAGAAATGAAAGGAGAAAAGGAGTGGACAGCAGAAAATTCCAAGGCTCTGTGCCTAACACCTTTGATTCAAAAGCTTCTGATGGCAGACAAGGAAAGGACATGGGAGCACCTTGCAAGCAGCAGGGCCAGAATGTCAGAACTTCTAGCAAGCTTCTAAAAAGGGAAGGGAACTGGGGACAGGCAGCACCACTCAGCACAGCTTTGCAAGAGGAAGGTCTCAAGTTCAACCCTAAGTTAAAAGGATAAGGTAGGAGGGGTAAGAAGACCCCCTTGCTAGCCTAGGAGAGCTGCAGCCAGAAGAAACAAAACTGGACTAGAAAGGCAAGCTGTCCGACCAGGAACAAAAGGCTGTTCCCAGCGATGTCCTTCAACCTATCCTGAAGGTCAGGAAGAGATTTTTCTAAGGGACACAGAGAAACCAAAGCAGAATGAGGCTATCACATAGAAACTTTGCATCTGGCCTCATTAGGCACCAGGGCGTCTCCCTGGGTCAGAGATTTTCTGTGGTTTCACAGCGCCCTACCATTTTAGTGACCCAAGGCAGTTTTATCCAAAACAGCTGCCCAATGTGTATATATTCATAGCATTAACACAAAGCATGGTACAAGCACAAGTACGAACAGCAAAGACTGGGAAAAACAATTGGCGGAAATCAAGGAAGAAATGTATAACAGCAGGGTTACAGTAAAAAGTTAAGAAAACAAACAAAATGGAAACTGTAGACAAGAAATCAAAAGAGGACTAAGACTGAAAGGGTCACTTGGAAGGAACCAGAAGATCCGTAAGTGTAAAGGTGTACCACTGAGTACCCAAGTCAGGCTCATCCATGCAACAGGGTATTTGAAATCTGATTTTGGAGGAGAGTTCTGCAGATATTGTGGACTGCCAGAAAGACAAATGAACGAGTCCTAGAGCAAATCAAGCCTGAACTCCCAGTAGAACCCAAAATGACTAAAATCAGGCTGTCGTACTTTGGGTACACCTTGAGACAACATAACTCATTAGAAAATATAATAATGCCTGGTAAAGGGGAAAGCTAGGAAAAGAGGAAGATCACCTTGGAGGTTTACAGACTCTATCTAGGAAGCCATGGCCCTGACTCTGCAAGATCTTAGCAGGAGTGCTGAGAAGAAGATGTCTTGGAGATCTCTCATTCACAGCCTCACCTTGCGTCAAAGCCAACTTGACAGCAAGAAACAACAATACGGTGCCGACGTTTCAAGCAACCGACTCGTAACGGTCACACATGATTTCCAACTCAGAGAGTAAGCTGCACATGGAGACCAACAGATACAGCTTCCCTTGCGGGTATGCTGTAAGGACCAGGTAGCCCTGGTTTTAGTCATTTCTAGCCTGCCACTGCAATGGCAGAGGTAGCTTGCCATGAGAGAATGACAAACGTGTTGCAAGAACGTATATGTTTCATCAAAACTTCTCCTGCGAACACCAAAAATCTGCCGGAATGAAAGCAGGCTGCCCGGTTCCCTGCTCCGACTTCCGCCCTAGTGATCTGCCTCTAGCTGGGGAGCAAAGACTGCTGCTGCATCTGCCATCTTGGGGTGCTCTCTCGCTCCAAAGGAGAAATATTTAACCAGGGGCCACCCGTGGTCTGAGCAGAAGGGCAACGCCTCCCCAAGATGATGGGGGAAAGCTTCCCCATCTGCTTGGACCATTAGCCTTAAAAGCACCCAGAACAGTAACTGATGCAGAAACATTCTCCTCTGAAAAGAAGCCTCGGGGCCAGTCTGGAGCAGAGAAGGTTAAGAGGGGACATCACGGTCAGGTTTAAATATCGGAAAGGATGTCATATGGAAGATGGGGCAACCTTGCTTTCTGCTGCTCCAGAGATTAGGACACGGCGCAACGGCTTCAAACTACAGGAAAAGAGATTCCACCTGAACCTCAGGAAGAACTTCCTGATGGTAAGAGCAGCTCGAGAGTGGAATCCGCTGCTTCCTGGGAGTGTGGTGGACTCTCCTTCTTTAGAGGCTTTGAAACAGAGGCTGAGAGGCCATCTGCCAGGAATGCTTTGAGTGTGTCTTCCTACACGGCGGAATGAGGTTGGACTGGAGGGCCCCTGGGGTCTCTTCCAACTCTAGCATTCTATCATTTACCTCAGGTTTTAAATCAGAAAAGAAAAAGAGATCAGTTAGGCGAGATATAGGAAGTCCTACAACAACTAACTTACGGGAACTGTTGCAATGCAGGGGCTTTCCCCCATTGCACCTCCTCTAGACAGGAACAGTTCTCGTCACTCGTCTTCCTGGAAACGCCGGCAGCATTTCTGCAACGCATTCCTGCCGCCCGGTCTTCGGCCCCGGATGTGCGTCTGCCTCCCGTTGCATCACCACCCAAATGCCGGCAAACGCAATCTTCCGCCGCCGCCGCCCCTCCCAGCTACTCCAAACTCACGTGCTCAGCTCACCTCTCTGGGCACTCGATGACCTTAACACCCCACCTCCCCCCTGCCCTTGACCCAATCTCCCCCCCTCTTTTTCCCTCATAGATCCCCTCCCCCCTCCTGGACCGGCCATTTTAAAGCCATATTCCTTGACGAGGAAAGGCAAAGCAGAAAATATCCTTAAATATCAATGCTTTAGAACATTATTATATTTTCAGATTGCTTTCTGACTTTAAAACCTTGCTCCCCAGGTTGGGATCTCAAGCCACACACTCATTCGAATCCAGTTTCAGTGTCAAAGTTGAGCAAACGGATGACAAATAGTACTACTGAGGCCACCAAATCTTTCTTCTTCTTAAACGCGGGGTTACAGCTACAATCCCTCTTTTTCATACGCAACAAAATGAACGAGCAGAGGGAAAGAGGACAAGACGGAAACAGCAGAGCACTTCCTGACACTCCCCTCTTCGTGCAACATATTCAGACAAAACTTTTCACCGGAAGAGTCTGAATCAAGCCCACTCCATGTTTTTTGTAACAAAAAATATGTCTGCTTTCTCAAAGACACCTAAGGAGACAGATTTTATATTTTTTTTAAAGAAAAGCAGCATTTTCACAGAATGGGGATAATTCCACCGTATTTTCACCAACAGCAACTCAAGAAAGAGGCTGACCTTGAACCTCACCAAATCCCGGAAAACGGTTAGTTTTGGGGACCAGAAGCAACCTCACTATTATGCAACCATTTAAAAACTGATGATTTTGAGAGAACTGGAAGGGGGAGGTTTACAACTGCCAGAATCCCCAGAATTCTGCCATAACGCTGGGAGCTGTAATCCATGGTAGTTGGGGAATTCTGGCCAGGCAGGGGGATTCTGGAAGCTGCAGTCCTCCCAAAAGCACACTTCTCCAAGCTCTGAAGTTAATGCACGTGTGAGCATAGGGAGGCCTTCTGCCTCCAGAGCTTTAATCCAGTGGAAGCTGGGGAATTCTGGCCAGGTCAGGGATTATGGAAGCTGCAGTCCGTGGCAGCTGGGGGATTCTGGCAGTTGCGGTCCTCCTCGAGCTCCGAATTTGCTGCCCGTGGGAGCGGAGGAGGAAGGAGAGGACAGAGCGCCTCTGCCTCCAGGGCTGGGGGATTCCGGACGGCTCGGGGACGCTGGGACTCGTAGTCCACACCGGGAGAGGGACTCTGGAGGCTACGGCCCCAGGACAGTCACTTTTCCAAGCCCTGTTATACAATCTATGGGCGGGCGAGGGAAGAAAGCGGGGCGCCGTGAGACGCACCCCCCGAAGCAGGCTCAAACGCCAGTCAACCCTTCCCCAAAGGGCCTCCCGCGCCGGGGCCACCCCCAGCAAGGCGCCGCCATTTCCTCCTCACCTCGGCCGCTGCTCTCCCTCGACGGCGCCTCGCAAGCCTCGAACGTCTCGCCAGCCAACCGACTTCTGCCCGGCGAAACCCTCGCGCGGCCCCACTAACCCCTTCTGGCCTCGCCCCCTCCCACGCGCAAACGCACTTCCGCCGCTTTTCCCCGCCCCTTCCGCCTCGTTCCCCGTTCTCTTGTCGAAGACGGTCAAGAGGGGGAAACTACGATTCCCAGAATGCATAGCGATTTCTAAAAAAAATAGTCAACCGTATATATAAGCTCAAGACTCTCTTAACAGGCAGAGAGTCTTGAGCTTATATGTATAGCTGGCCACACAGATATTTTTCTACATGTCAATCACGCGTGTTGACCAATCAGAAAAAAGAAGCCCGATGACATTATTTGTCACCAAGGCCTACCTGCTAGGAATAGGCCCCCTTTTTATGGTAACGAGGGATTTTTTTCCTCTTTTTTGGTGTGGAGAACGGGGAAGGCCTCCTCCGTCCATACAAAGAGCAGAGTGGAATCTATTTTACAGGGATAACTCGCTTCACAAAGCCTCCGGCGTGAAACTTCTTTTTACAAGAGCTTTTTAGATCCGCCCAGCCGCCTATTTCTTCTCCTTCTCTGTGTAGCTGGGACTTCTTTAAGCAGCATTAACGCTGGGAGGCTGGTGAAACAGTGCAGGGCTTCAACAAAACAAAAAAGCCTGAGCTTGGAAAGAGCGGTGAGTCTTGCAACAGCCAAGGTAAAAAGAGCTGTCCCCAGAATCCCTTGGGGAGCGTGCCTGGCCTGCAAGAAAGAAAAAGGGAATGCAGATCAGTTTCCCCAACCAGCTAGCCCAGCGTGTTAAATGAAAAGGACAGATCTGTAAATTCGGCCACCAAAGTGGAAATCGTAAGAAAAGTGGAGGCTTCACTCACAACAACGAAAACAACATCTTCACCAAACGCAAGCCTTTTTGTCCTGTATGATTTTTTAATTTACTTTTTATTCATTGAATACATTTAATACAATAAAAGAAAAAAAATGATATCACATTATAAACTCGTGGAGTTATTTACAAATATTGCAGTTTGGAAAAGTTGTTTCATAATTGTATATGACACCTTTATCATATATAACCATCTTGTAAAATAATATTATCATAACTATTATGTTAAAATATATTTCTGTCTCCAAATTCCTCATTCATCTACTTTCCGTGTTTCCCATAAATTGAATAACTCCTTCCATTGTTGGCGAAATAGTTACTCTAATGAACTTCCTGCCTTCCTTTTTTGGGTTTATTCTTACATGAAAAATAAAAGGTACCTCTATTTACCTCATAAACTCTTTCGTCCTGTATGGTTTTAACACCTTTTCTCGGTGAGGAAGCCAGTGGAGCTTTGAAAGCTTGCATGACATATTTTGTAGATTTTTAGTCTGGTCAATTTTGGATTTCGTTGTATTTTTACTGAGCGTCACTAAATTCTTTGACGCTTACCTCGCAGCAAAGGAACAGAGCCCCTTCTCGGTGGTTTTAAAATGTGTATTTATGTTAAAGTTGTATAGGCAGCCTCACAAAAAGTGTAGGGCCATTCACGATAAAGTGCCAACCCAAAATGGGAAAGTACAAGTTCTCCAAAACCAGCTGGGAGTTTCAGCTACAGTTCAAATTGTAGTGTTTTGCCTGCTCCTCGGTGCTGGTTTCTAGATGCCCCTTTAAGTCCTGCACCTGTATCCGGAAGCCTCCGAAGGACAGTATCACAGCCCCAAACTGCCTGGCTTGACAGGAATGGCCCCGGTTAATCCTCTGTCCTCCTCCTTTTTCGTCGGCTTTTAAAACGTCCAGTTTCTCTCTCTGTCTCCCCCCTTTGTCCTCAACTCACTTCAATCGCTGCTGGGTTCAAGATGCAAAAATAGTTCGCACTCAGGCCATTTCCGCATTAGGTCGATATAGCGCTATTATTCCACTTTCAACATCCTATGGAATCCTGGGGTTTGCAGTTTGGAGAGGGGCCTTAAAGGCACTGGGAGGCCCCTCCCCAAACTGCAAACCCCAGGATTCCATAGGATGTTGAAAGTGGAAAAATAGCACTATCAAGGCTTAGTGCGGACACGGCCCCAGTCAACTTGCAGAGGGGCAGAATCTTGCCCTTCTCAGTCGGCTGAGGCAAAAGCAAACCGCTGCAGGCTTTCTGAGCTTGTGTCCTCTTCCTCCTTCATAACTTTTCCCCTCTTGACCACCCTCCGATGCTGCTTAGCCACGCGTCCTAGTTTTCACCTGCGAAATGTTGGAGGGTAGGTTAAAGGCAGTAACAGGAATATACCCTCCATTAACAAGGCCAGGTTAAGGTGCTCGGAAGCTTGCAGCAGCTCCAAAAATAACCCTCCCCTTTCTGCAGGTGGGTGACAGTTTTGTTCCATTACTCAAGTAACACTCAAAATACTGGAAATACCACAAAAAACGAGAGATCCAGGGAACAAGATGGAGAAATCTCCACCTTGTCTCTTGGCTTCTTAGCCTGTGACCATCCTGGATCAATTGCTCCGATCTCGTCGCCGGTACCCTGGCCTTCTCCGTCAAGGCGCGCATCTGCGACACACTGTGAGCCGCGTCGGCAGGCTAGAAGCAACGGGGACTGTCACCAAACTAAACAGCCACAATGTTTAAAAAACTCTTTTTTTCCCCATCCCTTCGTGTGTGACCTTGGCCCATTTCCTGGAAAAAGGGACAGAGAGAGAAGATAATGTCTTTTTTAAATTTGTTTGTTTTTTTATCTCATTGCATCCGAGAGGCTTTCATCCAAGTGTCGTCCCTGCCGTCCCGCTCGTCTCTCAGCAGCACGCAGGCCGCGGACAACCGTCAAGCGTTCTCTCCTCACGCCCTCTTCTCAGGTATCGCTGGTCCCCCCCCGCGTAACATTTCTGCAAATGTTCCTCCTCGGCCCCATGGGAGACGCGGCCGCAATCCGGCCAGCAGCCCGACCTTCTCATCGGATGCTTTTCTGTCAGCAAGCAGTTACACAAAGGGGAACGGGTGGGTGACCTGGGTTTTTGCCCCACCTCATCTAGGGGGCTCAGGGCTCCCTTACCTGCTTTTGGGAGCACGACGTGTCTCTTCGGAACGACGTCGGCAAACAGGATGAGCCGACGGATTGTGCGTGACCCGTCTTTTCCAGGTGAGAGGGAAGAGCCCCGAACAGGCTCTGGCTCTACCGCTCAGCCGTGGCCCTCATCCCAAATAACGTGTACAGTCTTGCACGCAAAATAAATGTGTGTTCCAAATTGGCAGTGAAAAGCCATCCGCTCCTGCAATATGGCAAAACGTGGCAGGGAGAGCATAAAGTTCTTTTCAGTTACGATGGATTACATAGGCAAGATTCACCTTGCAGTAAAAATGACACCCCTATTCATCATCGACACGCCTTAGAAAGAAATAATGTGGACGCATTATTTTATTTAGACTGCGGTTTGCAGAATCCTCCAACTAACAGGCCTAGGGCCCCCGCTGGCTGTGGAATTATAGGAGTTACAATCCCAAAACGAGTAACTTTACTGAACTCTGGACAAGATATCCCCATGGCTGATCTCACAGTTATGCAAGTTTCCAGTAAGTGACATCACTGATAAGAGGTCAAAAAGTTTTCCAGATCTATCAGAAGTCAATTCATGTGACTCCCTTAGGTAAATACAACGTGAAGGCTGACTTATTTGGTTTTTCACTACATGACCAGTAAGTGGATACGCAGTTTTCTCAATCTGATATTCAAGCTTAAATATATTGATAGCACACTTTGTATTTTGTAGGAACTTAAGTTCCTTGAATTACTACTTTTTTCCTTTAAAAGTGAAATATTCACTACTCTTTTCTTTCCCCTTATGTTGTGATAATATATTTCTTTAATTTTCTAAAACTGTTCCTTTTTACTTTTCCTTTCTGAAAAAGATGGTAACATCCTACAGCAATCTTCTGTTGTTTATCTTGCAAAACATTACAGTCTCTTAATTTGCTTACTCTCAAACGTGATGTTCTCTTGGGAGCACCATAAATGATTGCACTTGATGACAACAATCCTCGCCTTAATTTGATTTTGGCTCAGGAAGAAGAAAATTGTTTGACATCAGAGTTGAGCAAACGGAAGCTATTTTCCCACGCTGGTTTACCTAATCTTGGGATTAAACAGCTAGCTCAAAGCCAGGCCATTTCCGCACTAGCGTGTTATAGCACTATGATTCCACTTTCAACATCCTATGGAATCCTGCGGTTTGCAGTTTCGGGAGGGGCCGGCCGGCCCCTCCTGAAACTGCAAACCCCAGGATTCCATAGGATGTTGAAAGTGGAATCATAGCGCTATAACATGCTAGTGCGGAAATGGTCTCAGTTAAAAGTACACAATTTTAATATGCCAAATATTGTTTCTGATAACTGATCTCTTTACTGAAATACTGTATGCAGTTCTGTACGTTTCTTGTTGGCTTCTGGCAGGGTTTGCCATGACCTTCCTCTTAAGACTGAGAGAGGGTGACTTGCCCAAGGTCATCCAGTTTCCACGGCTGAGCAGGGATTTGAACGCCAGTTTCCCACAGCCCTCGGCTCTACACTACACTGGCTCTTAGAGTTTTCTTTGGCAAGATTTTTTCAGAGGTGGGATCCTATACTGACTTCTTCTAAGGTTCAGAGAGTGTGACCTGCCAAAGCTGGGTTTCCATGGCTGAACAGAGATTCAGACCCGGGGCCATTTCCACACTGCAAAGTTACACTGCCATTATTCCACTTTCAACATCCTACGGAATCCTGGGGTTTACAGTATAAGGAGGGGCTTCAAAGGCCCCCTCCCCTCAAAGGCCCTTCCCTAAACTGCAAACCCCAGGATTCCATAGGAAGTTGGAAGTGGAGTAATAGCCCTGCAACATTCTAGTGCGGAAATGGCCCTAGTCTCTCAGAGTCAGACCATTACACCACGCACGTCTACTCAGGTGTAGGCTCCAGGAAATTCAGAGGGATTGACTCTTCTCCCAAAACCTACTGAATAAGGTTAACATTGCAACATCTGATATTAACATAAGCTTAGAAGGGAAAATCTCAAACGATAACACTTCCAGTTATTTCCATAATATATATTGTTCTATTTTATAACCATCTTTCAATTCCCATCCTAACTTTACTTTCTCCCGACAGGTGTGTTATTCTCTCTCTTAAACGACAATCCCCACTATGTTTATTTTTCTCCTGTGCTTACTATAGGGATAATAAAAGAGTAAACCAGAGGTAAAAGGGTGCAGATTACAGTCAGCAGGAAAACATCCTGTAATTTCAACAGAGAGAAATGTAAAGTCCTACACTCAGGCAGAAAAAATGGAAGGCACAAATATAGGATGGGGGACATGTGGCTCGATAGCAGTACGTGTGAAAGGGATCTAGGAGTCTTGGTAGATCACAAGCTGAACGTGAGTCAGTAGTGTGGTGCGGCAGCCAAGAAAGCCAACGTGATTCTTGGTTGCATCAAGAGGAGTATGGTGTCCAGATCGAGGGAGATAATGGTACCACTCTATTCTGCTTTGGTTAGGCCTCATTTGGAATCCTGTGTCCAGTTCTGGGCACCCCAATTCAAGAAGGAGATGGTCAAACTGGAACGTGTCCAGAGGAGGGCGACCAAAATGGTGAAGGGTCTGGAAGCCATGAAGCCCTATGAGGAGGAGCGGCTTAGGGAGCTGGGTGTGTTTAGTCTGTAGAAAAGAAGGTTAAGAGGGGACAGGATAGCCATGTTTAAATATTTGAAGGGATGTCATGTTGAGGGGGGAGTGGGCTTGTTTCTGCTGCTCCAGAGACCAGGACAAGGAGCAATGGATTCAAGCGACAGGAAAGGAGATTCCACTTGAACCTCAGGAAGAACCTCCTGACGGTCAGAGCTGTCTGGCAGTGGAATACGCTGCCTCCATGGAGTGTGGTGGAGTCTCCTCCTTCTTTGGAGGGTTTTAAGCAGAGGCTGGATGGCCATCTATCAAAGGGAGGGCTCTGACTGTGTCTTCCTGCATAGCAGGGGGTTGGACTCGATGGCCTCTGGGGTCTCTTCCAACTCTAGGATTCTATGATTCTATGAATACAGGTTTGTGACGTATTCCAGCAGCTCTGCAATACAAACAAGATACATTTGCAATGGCACACACAATTCCTTCTTTTTCTCCGTATTTCAAAACAGAACGCCAAGTCGGGAGGCTGCAAGTCTGACCTGAGAAATGATGGAGGAGAGAGAATATGAGCAAAATACAGGAAAACCGTCCCCCAGAGACAGAGTAAAGGTCCCTTTAGCAGGGCGTCCTGTTTTCTACAGTGCTCACAGCCAAACACATCTGTGCAGCCCAGCATTCTTATTCCATGACTTCTCACAGCAGCTGGGATTCTCAGAAGCACATTTGCCCTGTACAAGAAAGCTAATGACCAACAGCAGAGCTTGGAAGTTACTTTTTGGAGTACAGCTCTCCAGATCTCCCCGAGATTATGGTCCACGTCCATGCTGGCTGGTGAGCTCTTGGAGTTGTAATCTAAAGAGCAGTTCTGCACTGTTGTTATGTGCATTAAAGGGTAATCCCTAACTTGGGTGCCACAAAAAAAAAAAAAAAAAAGGCCCTCTCCTGCACCCTCCCACAGCACATCGTCCCGGCTGATGGGACACGGAGGAGGGCGTCTCCCTAGATCTCAGTTCTCGCCTGGTGTATGCGCGGAGAGGCGCTCCTTCAAGAATCAAGGCTCTCGAGCCTTTTTGGTCTTTAGAAGTCGTCACCAGCACCCTGAACTCCAACCAGAAGCATATTGGCAGCCACTGGAATTCCTTTAAAGCTGGTGTTACATGGGCTTTGCATGATGCTCCAGTCAGCAGTGTGGCGGCTGTGTTTTGCACTAGCTGTAGTTTCAGGCCATTTCCACACTAGACTGTTATAACACGATTATTCCACTTTCAACATCCTATGGAATCCTGGGGTTTGCAGTTTAGGGAGGAGCCTTTGAGGATGGCCTTTTTGGCCCCTCCCTAAACTGCAAACCCCAGGATTCCATAGAATGTTGAAAGTGGAATAATAGCAGTATAACAGCCTAGTGCAGAAATCGCCGCAGAGTCACCTTCGAGGGCAGCCCTGTGTGGCTGAAGGTGGCCCCGAGCACTCTGAGCGTGACAACCTTCTAAGGTACACGGTCAGGTTTTATAAAGGAGACAAAACTTGAAAACTATGGGAATAAGCAATGGCCAGTCCAACCCATGCTACTTTTGTTTCCTTTGTTACCTCCAACAATTTGCCTATATCTTTTTTTGCTACCGATGAGAAAGCAGCTGCAGGTGATGGTGGAAGTGGTTAATGAGTGAACTTGCTTAAAAAACAAGAACAGATACATGTTGCTACACGCTTAAATCAGCGTGGACCCTAGAAGGTTGTCATGCTACGCAACAGTGTACTATATACTGGGGAGGCAAGACTTCTCAAGGAAGACATGAGTGTGTTGCATGCCTTAAAACTGCCTGCTGACTTATGGTGACCCCATGAATTTCGTGGGGTTTTCTTAGGCAAGGAATACTCAGAGGTGGTTTTGCCAGTTCCTTCCTTTGAAATATTGCCTATGGCACCTGCTATTCCTTGGTGGTCTCCCATCCAAGTACTAACCAGGGCTGTCCCTGCCTAGCTTCCAAGATCAGACAGGTTCTGTTGCCTTAAGGGTATTTAGCTATACTACAGTGTAAGATTTTATAATATAGGATACTATAAAATGCTTCACTATAAAAATTGCAGCCCAAAACCTCCACCAGGCCTCCTTCCAACGTTCCATCCGTCATTGTAGGCAAAGTTTCTTTTAAAAGCGTTTAATGCTTCATCAGGTATGATGAAGGAGAGCTTATTCATGAGGGTTCTTTCAATAAATTTCCGTACTTCTGTAATGTTCACACAGCTTTCAAGGAAAGGTGATGCAAACTCTGAGTTCTTAGATAGATAGAAAATGTGGCAGAAAGAAAGGCCGGAAAGCAGTGGAGTGTTATTGGAAAAGAAATGAAAGGTCACCTTGAGAAAAATGTAGCCCACAGATGCAACCTGAGGAAAAGCTGATAAACTGCTTCACTTAGCCGTAACTGCAGTTGGCTTCCTGAGTGAGCTTGAATGCCAACGGGCTGGTGGGAGCGGCAAGAAGAGAGCTGCCCAGAGTCTCTAGAAGCCATTGCAAAGAAAGACAGGCGGGGATTTTACACTGCCTCTGCGTAGCGTGAATATCTGCCAGTAGAGTTACACTGGGCGATAACTAGGCTGCCCCTACACTGAATAGCACCATAGCGCAAATATATGAGAAACGGTGAAAAGGCATAGCTCTCAGCACAATGTGTAATGCACAATGAATACTGACACCTTAGTCTAGGTGCAACAGTTCCAAACACGGAACTCCACTTCTGCACCATCATCTGGATACGTCCACTCTGTATATTGTTCCAGAGTCATTCCACATACACAGCCACAACTTACCCCTCCATGCAACATTAATGGGATTCTGACCACATTCTCCAGAACTGAATTCTAAATGAACATATAGGCAGTTTTGTCCATTTTCAAACCCCTGCTCTCTCACCAAGGCTGTCTACTGAGTTCAGTGTAACCCTGCTGTTAAATGAAACAAATATTTCCTGAGATTGTTTTTCTCTGGAGTAAAAGCTTATTGAGCAGCTGCTCAGCCAGACCACACCACCGGCCGGAGCAGACGAACCGCGTCCTGAACCAACTTGCATCCGATCAAGAGAGGTTGGACCATCTGGAGAATCTGCTCAGAATTACGGATGCTACCAAGCAGTTAGGACTGGTCAGCTGTTCATTGTTATATTTTTGCAACCATGTAAAATACTATTTGGCTTTTCTGGACCAGGACCAAAATATCTAGGAGCCCGTTAGAGCTCTACGATCTTCTGAAGAGGCCTTTCGCTCTCTCTCATCCCCTTCTGAGGCTCATTTGATGAAAACAAGGGAGGCCAGACCTTCTTGGTGCCCGTGCCTATGTTCCCTCCCTAGGGAGGCTAGTATGGCTCCTTCCTCGCTCTCCTTCTTCCAGCAAGTTAAAACTTTTTTTTTAATGGTGTCAGACTTTTAGAAATTGACTGTAATGGGCCTTTAATAGTGTGTGCTTTTGTTTTATGGTTTGTATATATTTTAAATGTTTTTAGTTTTATAATGTTTTAAAATAACTTTATACCTTTTAATATTTTTGTATATTTTACAGTTTTTAATATGTATTGTGTTTTTTAATAAGTGTAATAAATTTACATAGTTATTAAGTGTAATAAGTTGTAAGCCAGCTTGGTCCATAATTGGGAGAAACAAGTGGTACACATAAATAAAATACAGGTAATAATAAAATGAGTAGCATTTTATTTCACTTAATGAAAGCGAAGATAGTTACGGTACACTTTGCCTTTTTCGTGAGGGTGAGAAGGTTAGTGTATGCTGTGAGGCTGGGCATGTTTTATCACACAGCAAGTCTCACTTTTTCCTGTTGAACTTTCACTGAGTTATCCAGCAAACACATACAGAATTGCAGTACGCAACATATATCTGCCCTTGTTTAATTAAGAGTCAGATCACATTTTACATTAGCAGACTTTTCAGAAATGTGTTTAAAGCTGCCTTCTTTATTTTGATCAGCAAGTGTTGCTGGTGAAAAGGAATCAGGCTTCCTCTTTCAATGTTGATATGTGGAGGGCTGATCATGGAAGGAAAGCCACTAGCCTGAGTTTTCCCTCGGCTGATGCTGTAGTGAGGATGCAGTCCAGAAAACCATGCCTTCCCTGCAACGCTACCCACAGAGAGGGAATGGCTTGATTAAAATACGGAATACGGGACCTGCATTGGTTAGTTTTCCCTTGGCAATTCCATGCTTCGAAAACCAGGGACCTAGTACAGGAACGGCTTCCGTCTTCCATGTGACATCCCTTCAAATATTTAAACACAGCTATCATATCTCCATTTAATCTTCTTTCCTCCAGGCCAGTCCTCACAGGGCTTCACGGTTTCCAGGCCTTTTACCGTTTTTGTCAACCTTCTTGGGACACATTCCAGCTTGTTGATATCCTTCTTGACCTCTGATGCCCAGGACTGGACACAGCACCCCAGGTGAGTTCAAACCAAAGCAGAATGGAGTGCTACTATCACATGGAAGTAATAAGTAATAGTAGCGGGAACTGTGTCATTTTGCAGCTCTTATGGCCTGAGTATTGCATTATCAGCAGATTTTTCTTATCTTCTGAAGTAAATGTCAGAGTTTCTGTGCCTTCTGCTGCCATCTGCTGGAGAACTGTACATTCCAATCTTTCGCGTCCCAGTTCTCTAGAACCTCGATTGTGGCTAACCGTAAGATCAAATGTCATAGACTTTAACTGATTCATCTAGTGCCCCGTTCCATCACACAATTATAGCACTATGATTCCACTTTCACTGCCATCGCTGCATCCAATGGAGTCCTGGGTGTTGTAGTTTAGTGAGACAGTAGCACTCTCTGTTGAAAATTCTGAATACTCTTCCTTAAACTGCAAATCTCAGGATTCCATAAGGCAGAGACAAATCAGTTAAAGTGGAATCAAAGCACTGTAATTGTGTATTGCCAAAGGACCCCTCGTCTATGGGAACAAATGTCTGGGCTGGGTGGGAATTGCAGTTCAGGACACTGGGAAGGTGCCAGCTTTGGAAAGGCTGGTGTACACCAGGGGAAGTGAATGTTTTTCAGTGGTGTCTGCCTCCAGTTTTAGGGCCTTTTACGCCCCACACTGTTGTAGTGCTATTATTCCACTTTCAACATCCTGTGGAATTTGGGGGTTTGAAGTTTACTGAGGCCAAATAGCTTTCTGGCTGAGAATTCCAAATACCTCTCCCTAAACTGCAAACCCCAGGATTCCATAGGATGTTGAAAGTGGAATAGTAACACTATAACAGTGTAGTGCAGAAAGGCCCTTAGTAATCTCAAATTCATTTGCACTTACCTTGCAAGAGGAGCAGGTGCAGGCATTTTTGCTGAGAAAGGAGCACTGCTTCTCTGCTGAAATATGTTTGTTGTTGTGTGCCTTCGAATCATACCAGTTAATTAATAAAAACGACTCCACTTTCATCCATCCCGCAATATTACAGGTGTGTATCCTCTGTGCTGGGCATTCAAACAAATGGATCATCATGCTGGATCAAAGGCTTGCTTGGTACTTTTCAAAAAGCTTTTCTTGTCTCAGATTTTCAGTCCACACTGAAAACTGTTAAGGAAAGAGGGAGTGTCACAGTTAACAGAGCCAGGAGCCAGAAGCCCTGTGCAGATTTGGATTCTGCTTTACAACAGAAACAGCTCCTCTTCCTCTAGCTCCATATGGGCAGACAGACAGCAAAGGTACATTGACAAGACTCCCACTCACCTACAGCACACCCACCCACTCACCGACCCCACCTCTTATATTCTCTTATATTCCTTTTCTAACAAATATGCCTCTGACTTTGTATGACTGAAATTCAGCAGAAATGAGATGACTCAGTGCCTTTGTGGACTATAGTGGACTAGAAGAATGAAATTCCCCCTGAATCTGCTTGTACAGCTTCAGAGCTATGCAAGGGGGGAGATAAGATCATGCTTGCACATTTTGGTTTTCTGTGTTGCCTTCTGAACTATATAGCCTTTGGGAGTTCATCTTCCCATCGGGGATACACCTCAGCTCAGGGGCTCCCCTTTTAGCCAGCCACAGGGAATTGGATTGTCAGCTCAGGGACAGATCGGGCAGAATTAGTTGTGCAGGGGCCTAGATCTACCATTGGCTTTGAGGGGACGCTGGAACTCAACAGCAAAAGGGCTGGGATGCTCCTTTGCTGTAGACCGCCTGTTGTATGATTTACTACCAATAAAGCTTGCTGCCACCTTCACTCCTGTCCTACACCATTTTAAATAGATACTGTGCCTTGTGTTCACAGTCTCTCAGAGTCTTGCTAGGCTTGGAGAGAGACTGCAAAGGTGATGCAAAGCTTACAAGTCCGTTAAAAACGGTGTAGGGCAGCAGTGGAGATGGTGGCAAATAATCCATTAATAATCCAATCTGCAAAAGTTAAACATGCAAAACTGGAGTGATGACTGTACAGCCAGTTCTGGAACAGAACAATGTTAAGCTTATTCTTCTAATTTTTAGCATGTGAAATGTTATTTTAATATGCCACTGAAAAGAATGTGCTGCGTAAGACAGGCATGGGCAACTATGCTTGGTCTGTGGCCCAATTTTCTGCCCCTGGGGCTTTATGGACTGTTAAAAACAGTAATTTCCATTAACCTGAATTTCCTGACAGCCTGGGACTGCGAAGGATGTAAGTTCACAAACAGATGGCCTAATAAATTTAAGGGATTTCACTGTAATTGTTGCATCTAAGGATTGATCTGTACACTGAGGAAAAAAGTACTCAGTACAACTTTTCTTGGATTCCACAATTTCAGACTGCAGATGAGAGAATAATTACAACTTTAGCAGTTATGCAATGCTTTGGTGCATCCACAGTTATTTCCTTTATGTTATTCCAGTTATATTCACAATAACCTTGTATCTTCTGTATGATTGACAAGTTTGTATGTGTGTTTTCTCAGAGGGTAGAGACTGGCAGATAATAACTGAGCTAAAGCTTAAGAAAACCCTATGAAATTCATGGAATCACCATACATCAACAGGTGATTTGATGGTACATACCCACATATAAGGCAACACAGTAAGCTGATAGTTGAGCCAAGAGATGAACCATCAAGAGATTTTCCACCTTGTACTTTCTATATAAAACTAACTTTACATCCTTTAATGATTCTTTAATGATAGAGAGAATGAATCCTGCATTGTTTACTACAGACATGTTGCTGCAACATGACTCTGAAAATTTGTCTTTCTCTCTTCTCCACCAACTTCTTAATTCCAATGCTGCTAAAAGCCCTTCAGATAAGAGGGAGGATGAGGAGAGAAAGGGGACTGAGCAGACATAAAAAGGTACTTCTTTGCCAAAGGCTTTGTTAACTACTAGCAACGTATAATCTTCCGGGACTCATAAATTCAATTCAAACAAAATTAATCCCCAAAACTTCCCAGGTATTCTTCCTTTCCTTCCCTCAGCCACCCTGTTCTTCCTTTCAGCTCCCTGTTTTCCCTGCTGTTCCCCAGCCAGGCTGCTCAACCTCTCTGTAGTAAAACATGTAATAACACTAATAATATTTATCCTAATAAAATTCCCCAAATATCCTCTACCTCAGCCTTCCCTAAACACCCGGTGTAACCTCTATGCAACGCAGTAGCTCTTTTCCTTCCCTTAGTCTGCCTTTCTTCTTCTTTCTGAGGAATGCCCCTGTGCCCCCAATAAATTTAATCCTGATAAAATTAATCCTAATAAGGTTCCCCTAACCTTCCTCCACTGCCCATCCCCTCTCCCCTCAGCCACCTTGTTCTCCTCCCTGCAGGCCATTTTCTCCCCTCACTCTGGGAGCAACACTGCTGTGTCCTCCCACTAACAGATTTAATACTAATAAAATAAAGCTAAATAATAAAACTTCCGCGGAGTTTTCTCCAGTGCCCGCTTTCTTTTCTCAAACGCCTCACGGCATATCCCCTTCCCTCAGGTGGCCCTTTTCTCCTCCCCTCATCCCACATCTCTCCCTCGTTCGCCAACTGGCCTCCCCAGCCCTCATGAAATTAATCTTAATAACCTTCTGAGCCATTCCTCAACCTCCTCTTCCCTGCTACCAAACACTTTAACATCGTCCCCTCAGCCCGCTTTTTGGCCCTCATTGGCGGGCCCTCTCAATACTAATAAAGATCATAGAATCATAGAAATGTAGAGTTGGAAGAGACCACACGGGCCATCCAGTCGAACCCCCTACCATGCGGGAACACCCTCAAAGCACTCCTGACAGATGGCCACCCAGCCTCTGCTTGAAAACCTCCAAGGAAGGAGACTCCACTACACTCCGAGGCAGCAGATTCCATTGCCGGACAGCCCTGACCGTCAGGAAGTTCTTCCTGAGGTTCAGGTGGAATCTCCTTTCCTGCAGCTTGAATCCATTGCTCCTTGTCCTGGTCTCTGGAGCGGCAGAAAACAAGCCCTCTCCCTCCTCTACATGGCATCCCTTCAAATATTTAAATATAGCTATCATGTCTCCTCTTAACCTTCTCTTCTGCAGACTAAATATACCCAGCTCTCTAAGTCTATCCTCGTACGGCTTGGCTTCCTGGCCCCTCACCATTTTGGTCGCCCTCCTCTGGACCTGCTCCAGCTTGACCATGTCCTTCTTGAATTGGGGTGCCCAGAACTGGACACAGTATTCAAGATGAGGTCTTACCAAAGCAGAGTAGAGTGGTACCAGTACTTCCCTCGATCTAGACATCAGACTCCTATTGATGCAGCCGAGAATGGCATTGGCTTTCTTGGCTGCCGCATCACACTGCTGACTCATGTTCAGCTTGTGGTCTATTAAGACTCCTGGATCCCTTTCACACGTACTACCGTCCAGCCACATGTCCCCCATCCTATATTTCTGCATTCCATTTTTTCTACCTAAGTGTAGGACCTTACCCTTCTCTCTGTTGAATTTCATTTTGTTAGCCTTGGCCCAGCTCTCCAATCTATCCAGGTCATTTTGAATTTTGATCCTGTCCTCTGGAGTATTAGCAACCCATCCCGATTTGGTGTCCTCTGCAAATTTGATGAGCATGCCCTCTATTCCTTCATCCAAGTTATTGATGAAAATATTGAACAGCACGGGGCCCAGGACAGAACCCGGTGGCACCCCGCTGGTCACTTCTCCCCAGGATGAAAAGCAGCCATTGGTGAGCACCCTTTGGGAATGGTCGGTCAACCAGTTACAGATCCACCTGACAGTAGCTCTGTCCAGCCCGCATTTTACCAGCTTCTTTGCAAGAACGTCACGGGGAACTTTGTCAAAGGCCTTACAGAAATTGAGATATGCTACATCCACAGCATTCCCTTCATCTATCAGGCTAGTAACTCTATCATAAAAAGAGATAAGATTAGTCTGGCATGACTTATTTTTGAGAAATCCATGTTGACTTCTCCTGATTACCGCGTTGCTTTCTAAGTGATTAGAAACTGACTGCTTAATGATCTGCTCCAGGATCTTTCCACGTACTGACGTCAGGCTGACTGGGCGATAATTATTTGGGTCGTCTTTTTTTCCCTTCTTGAAGATGGGGACAACATTTGCCCTCTTCCAGTCTGCTGGAAGATCGATCGCAATAAATATTCCCTCAACTTCCTTCCCGGCCTCTTCCCTCTCTCAACCACCCCATCATATTGCCTTCCCTCAGACACCTTTTCTCCTCCCCTCAGCCCGCTTTTTGGCCCTCGCTGGCGGGCCCCCTCGATACTAATAAAGATCGATCGCGGTGAATACTCCCTCCACTTCCTTCGGGGCCCCTTCCGTCTCTCAAACACCTCAGCCTTCCCTCGGACGCCCTTCTCTCTTTCCCCCCAGCCCGCTTTTCTCCCTCGTTCGGGGTCGGGCTAATAAATTTAACCATAATAAAATTAACCCTAATAAAATCCCCTAAGCTTCCTCCAGGGCTCCCTTCCCTCTCTCAAACACCTCAGTTAATCTCGCCTTCCCTCAGCCGCTTTTCTCCCTCGTTCGGGTGGGGGAGAACGCACCGTGCCCCCAATCAATTCAATCCCAATAAAATTAACCTTAATAAAATCGCCTAAACTTTCTTCACGGCCCCTTCTCTCTCTCAAACACCTCGTTCACGACCCCCTTCCCTCAGCTGCCCTTTTCTCTTCCCCTCAGCCCAATTTTCTCCCTCGTTCGGGGTGGGGGAATGTCGTTGTGACCCCTGACACCTTTGATCCCAATAAAATGAACCCTAATAAAATCCCCTACACCTCCTCCACCATCCCCTTCCCTCTCTCGAACACCTCGCCCAGGATCCCCTTCCCTCAGCCGCCCTTTTCTCTTCCCCGCAGGTCTCTTTTTCTCCCCCCGTCTGCAAGGCGACGCCGCTGTCTCACCCCATTAATAAATCTAATCGTGACAACATGAACCCTAATTTCCAAGCCATTCCTCGATCTCTCCGCTACGGATCCCTCTGGCGCCCCCTGGAGGCAGCGGCGGCCCCGCCCGGCCCGCCTTTCCCCCTCATTCGCCCTTCGACGCCCCCCATTAATAAACTTAATAACGCTCTTCTCGATAAACTTCCAAGGGGCGCCTTCCCCGCCCCTTTCCTCCTCCGGAGTCACGCTTCCCGGCCCCCTCCCTCCCTCCCGGGCCGCCGGCTCTTTCCTTCCCGCGCTTCGCGGCCGGGGCGTCGCGGCGGCGCTTCTTCTTCCCTCAGCGGGCGGACACTCGCCCGCCCGTCGGGCCACCCGGCCGGGCAGGGCCGCTCCTCCGCCCGCGGCGGCTCCTCGGAGCGCTGAGGCGGGGAGCGGGGGAAGGAGGAAGAAGAAGAAGAAGAGAGCCGAGGAGGCGGCGGCGGCGTTGGCGGCGTTCCCGGGGTTTCGGGGCGGCCCGGGCCGGCCCACATGGGGCGGGAAGAAGCCGCTTCTTCCTCCAGGAGGCGGCGGCGGCGGGCGGCCGGGGCTGGGCGTCCGGAGGGGCCCTCCTCCTCCTCCTCCTCCTCCTCCTTCACCAACCGCGCCGCCCGCCCGCCTCCCCCCGTTCCTTCCCGGACAACTTTTGGACGCGGGAGCCCCGAGGAGGGCTTCCCCCCCGCGGGGCGGCGAGCGGCAGAAGCCGGCGGCGGTCTGGCGGCGGAGGGAGGTGCGTGAGGCGATTTGGCGGCGGCGGCGGCGGCGGCGAAAAGAAACTGAAAGTCTGCGAAGGGAGACGGACGACAAGGAGGGCTTCTTTCCCCTCGCACCGTCGCGGCGTCGGGGTCCTTGGCCCTCTCTCTTTCTTTTTCCTTTTCGCCTCCGGGTCTGTATCCGGGAAGGAGTGGAGCCCGGAACTCTTTTCCCGCCGCCGCCGCCGCCTTCCGAGGGCGAAGGAGGGGAGAAGGAGCGCCGCCCTCAGAGTCCGCCCCAGCCTGAGGAGGAGGAGGAGGAGGAGGAGGAGGAAGGCCGCGAGGAGGGGGCCCGGCTGGCGAGGACCCCCTGGCCATGAGGGTCCGGCTGGCCAGGAAGGGCCCCTGGCTCGGCCGCGGGGGCTGCCTGCTGCTGGGGCTCCTGGCCGTGGGGGCCGCCTTCTTCCTCCTGGCGGAGCTGTCCATCTCCGGCCTCCAGGCGCCTTTCGCCGGGGCCCCCGGGGACGGGGCCACGCGAGGGAGATGGGAGAGGCGGCTCTCGGCGGGGGCCGCAGAGGAGAGGGAGGAGCTGGCCCGGCCGGTGTACCGGAAGGCCCCTCCGGACCCCCGCGGCCCGGGGGAGTGGGGCAAGGCGGCCCGCCTGACCCTGAGCCCCGAGGAGAGGAAGCTGGAGGACGAGCTGGTGGAGCGCTACGCCATCAACATCCACCTGAGCGACAAGATCTCCCTGCACCGCCACATCCAGGACGGCCGCATGCCCGAGTGTAAAGCCAAGGCTTACGACTACCGGCGGCTGCCCACCACCTCCGTCGTCATCGCCTTCTACAACGAAGCCTGGTCCACTCTGCTCCGGACCATCCACAGCGTCCTGGAGACCTCGCCGGCCGTCCTCCTCAAGGAGATCATCCTGGTGGATGACCTGAGCGACAAGGCGTACCTCAAGCATGAACTCGAAAAGTACGTCAGCGGCCTGCAGAGGGTCCGCCTGATCCGGACCAACAAGCGGGAAGGGTTGGTCCGGGCCCGGCTGATCGGGGCCACCTTTGCCACGGGCGACGTCCTCACCTTCCTTGACTGCCACTGCGAATGCGTCCCTGGGTGGCTGGAGCCGCTTCTCGAAAGAGTGGCTCAGAACGAGAGCGTCGTCGTTTGTCCCGTTATCGACACCATTGATTGGAACACCTTCGAGTTCTATATGCAGTCGGGAGAACCCATGATCGGGGGCTTTGACTGGCGACTGACGTTCCAGTGGCAGTCGGTACCCGATTACGAGCGCCAAAGGCGGAAGTCTAAAATCGACCCCATAAGATCCCCGACTATGGCTGGCGGCTTGTTTGCTGTCAGTAAAAAGTACTTCGAATACCTCGGTACTTATGACATGGGGATGGATGTGTGGGGAGGAGAGAACCTGGAGCTCTCCTTTAGGGTCTGGCAGTGCGGAGGCATCTTGGAAATTCATCCTTGTTCGCACGTAGGGCACGTGTTTCCTAAACGGGCGCCATACGCCAGGCCCAACTTCCTTCAGAACACGGCACGGGCTGCAGAAGTGTGGATGGATGAGTACAAAGAGCACTTCTACAACAGGAACCCTCCAGCACGGAAGGAGAACTACGGAGATCTCTCAGAGAGAAAACTCCTCAGAAAGCACTTGAAGTGCAAGAACTTTGACTGGTATTTGAAAAACATATTTCCCAATTTACACGTGCCAGAGGATCGGCCGGGCTGGCACGGAGCTATCCACAGCATGGGCATCTCCTCAGAGTGTCTAGACTACAATTCACCTGAACATAATCCTACCGGGGCCCACGTGAGTCTCTTCGGTTGCCACGGCCAAGGAGGCAACCAGTTTTTTGAGTATACGTCAAATCAAGAAATCAGATTTAACTCTGTGACTGAGCTCTGTGCTGAGGTGCCTGAACAAAAGGATTTTGTAGGCATGAGACATTGCCCAAAAGATGGTTCTCCCATTCCAGAAACCATTAAATGGCATTTTAGAGAAGATGGGACCATTTATCATCCCCACTCAGCAAAATGCCTCAGCGCTTACCGTACTCCTGAGGGTCGAGCTGATGTTCAAATGAGGACATGTAGTGCCGGAGATAAAAACCAAGTATGGAGGTTTGAGAAATAAGTAGCAGTCAGTCTAGTCCAGGGTTTCTCAACCAGAGTTCCACAAGAAGTTGTTAGAGGACTCGTAGAGAAAAATGAACTTGTTTTTGGAGCTGTAGATATAATAATTTTTATGCAGGAGTTACTTGAGACCTGAAAATTATTTCTAGGGTTCCTATAGGCTAACAAAGTTGAGAAATGCTGGCCTAGTCTCTGACCAAAAGTACTGCCTCTTGAGTGTGCAGAGGGGTCTTGTAGCACCTTTGAGACCAACTGACGGAAGTTGGTAGCATAAGCTTTCCTATACTGGGTCTATTTCATCAGGTGCAGAAGTCTTGTAGACCAAGTCTACCAAAGCTTATGCTACCAACTTCTTTCTCAGTCTTAAAGATGCTACAAATTCCCTTTGCATACAGATTCAGACTAACGTGGCTATGTCTTCGCCGCTAAACTGTCATTTCACTTTCAACATCCTATGGAATGCTGGGGTTTGCAGTTTAGGGAGGGGCCTTTCAGGATGGCTTTTGGGGCCCCTCCCTAAACTGCAAACCCCAGCATTCCATAGGATGTTGAAAGTGGAATCATAGCACTATAACAGTCTAGGGTGGAAATGGCCTTTGTCACTTGAGAAGCATATATCTTCAGAAACATAACTTTTTCTTCATGTTAGATAATTTCTAAAAGAGTTTTTAAATACAGATGTGGGGATTTGCCAGTTAAAAAGTGCCTTTTACCTTAAACTTAATTGTCCGTTTGAAAAGAACCCACCATAAGTATTACAGTATCCTGAAAGAGTCATGTAGAACCAGATTTCTGTAACATTGTGAGAAGGAAGTAAATGAAATTAAGTTCAGCCAGAGTACAGATCATATTTCAACATTCATTAAATTATGCGAACAATATGCAGCCAGCATAATGGGTCTCACTGGGGAAGGAAGACGCACGGCCCCTTAGGATGCTGTCTTGAGTGTTGAACTGAAGGGGCTGGTTGTGCAGAAAGACAATTTCTTGGCTTCAGGGAGCAGGGAATTTACAGGCTTGAACTTGTTCCTCCAGTCCTCTGTGCAGACACATACATCTTGCTTTTATTTAAGCAAGAGCGCGGAAGAACTGCAATCTATGTGCAGTCATTAAAAACCGCCAGACGCTTTTGACCATTGAAAGACGAGCAGAAACAATCAAGTTAGAACTGAGGTTAAAAGTACCAGTGGGGATATTCTTTTTTAATATCCACTGAAAGAATGAGAAGTCTGGCTTTTTATTGGAGCAGCAACATCTGAGGTATAAATGTTGCAATTATGGGTGGATTCTGTTTATCTTCTCTGCCTTAGCGTTTTTTTTCTGATAATCTTGTTCATACTGCCCCTTTAAAATCAACTCATAATGGTGAGGTAAATGGTTTTATAAGTGGTGCATTTTAATACATTTAACATGTAGGAAGATAAAATACAGATTTTCCTGAGGGCCAAAAGGGTTACTTGTCTTTGAAAATGCAGTATATTCTTAAGGGAAAAAAGTTATCCTATGGTCATAATTTCTCAAATCACTTGTTATCCAAGGTTTCTTTGTTTACTTTTTGTAGCAGAAGGTGGAAACTAACTCTCTGCGTTCCAAACCAGCGCCTTGAACCCAGGCTGTCCTCCTGTGGTTATGTAGTGACAGGAATTTGAATTTATCAGGTTATACAAAATACGAAGATGCACAAAGTATGAATGATATCTAGGTCTCCAGCTGCTGCATTTGGATCATTAAATTAAATTAGACAAAGCCAAACTGACACTCATTCCTAGTGTGCAGAGACTATGAGAGAAAAATGGGAGGGGAGCATCAGTTATGAGCATCCAATTGCCGACAGTGCATAGTTGGGTCCCTTTGAAAGCAGTTACGGGACCTACGCTACTTGGCTCTTGGCAGGAGAAGGGAAGCAAGGCTTAAGTGTGCGTGTGAGTGTGTGTGTGTATGTGTGTGTTTAACTCAGCTGTATTCATTTACTGGACACAATCCATAGCTGTAGATAATTGTGTGAAGAGCAGCTTCATTAACTCCTTCGGGAGCCAGGAGCTTTTAAGACACAAGGGCCACTTGTCTGAAACTTAATTGTGAAAGCTGTCTTGACAACCAGACACTCCAGTCCTGGAAGCAAATCTCACCCTCTTGAGTAATACAGAATCTAGTTGGAACGAGCTGTTCCAACAATGTCTGCTTTCAGTTTTTAAAAAAATAGACACTGACATTTCTAATCTTTATGCTGAACAGAGCAACTTGGAATTGTGCGATAGTATAGCTTGAGAACGGGTGAGAGTTTTCTGAACGTGGCATGCCAGAGGCATAGATGCCTGTGAAGCACTTCCTGCCACTTTTATCACCCCATGTCAAACATCTGATAGGTCATTGCACGCTTAAAACCTGATAAACCCGTTTGCTTTAAAATGGTATCAAGGCCAAATGAACGGGTTTGTATGCTACAGGAAGTAATACCACTAATACAATCGTCACATATTGTTTGTTTCAGGATTGGTGGGGGGTCTAGTGTTTGAGGAGGAGACAGGGAAAAATGCAACGTGGTAAAATGTTCTTATGTCTTTAGCACAATCGCTGTTCTTTGCTTCCTTATTACTGCTCCTAATCTCTTTCATCTCTCATAATCTCTTCCCTAACTGTACCATTTTGGCCTTGCAAAAATATATACATTATTTGCAAATTTCAATTTTAGGAGTAGGAAGGGGGCAGTATGCGGGCAACTTCCAATAGCCCTGGAGTCAGATTTTTGCACAGAAAATCAACCAAGGGCCATAAATTCTGGGGAAAAATGTTTGAAACTAGAAGTAGTTGGAGGTCCATTTCTGGGTTAATTTTTGAGCTTCTGTGCGGTGGGAGCAGTTTGGGGTGCAGGGACCCTGGCTTAAGGCCAAAACTACTGCTCCAGAGATGATTTATACTTAATGAATTTTTAATAGGGGGTGGGTTTTGGAGGGGGATTTGTTGGCTGCCGAGATCGTCTGGTAATTTGCCCATCCCTGATAGTATATGTAAAGAGTAGAGATTCCCTAGTTGTAGAACTGGGAATTTTCTCATTTGTACTCGCTAGCCAAAGCCTCGTCCTGTCCCATGAAGTAGAATAGAAGCCCCTGTGTGACAGAGCCCTACATAGCACTTACCCCTTGGTGTTATGATCCTGGCGACTTGAACGACAGGTGTGGGGCATAATGGCACACTGAATGACACAGGTCTGTTGCCATCAAAAACAAACCCATTTTTTCCAACCAGCTTAAGGTGCTGAGTTAGACCATATGGAAACAAATGTTTTAAGTAGTACCCAGATTACCACATCTGACCTGTGTTGTGGTAATGCATTTTTCAGTTTCTGCATAAAGGGATCTGTATGGAAGTAGGTTGTTTGGAGTTGAACGATTTGTGCTGGACTCCGAATACCATCCTTCCCCAAAGGTATGCTGGCCTTCTTCTGACAGTCCAGCACCACAGAGGTCCTGTTGTGTGATGACTGTATAAATCTGTCTGAATCCGCTCTTGAGACTTCATATTGTTATTCTGTGATCTGTACAAATCAGAATTGAGATTTATGGAAAAATAATTGTACTGAAGCACTTCAACAAGATTTCTCTGTGCACATTTATCTAATGTGATATATCAAGTTATTTCTATGACACTTTAGTATTGTTATGATTTAATATCCTGAGGTGGTTTTGTAGGATTGAGGAGCAGCGTCTTGAATAGCCAGAAGTGACCTTAAAAAGAAAAAAGAGACATAAATTATTTTAATGTGGACTCCACAGCTGAGTCCATGTACCTAATTTTCTGCCAAGCACTATTTCACCATGAACCTGTGCAAACTATGCAACTTTTATCACCTATATGCCTTATTTCCTTTCTTAAAGTTGGGGGGAAAGTTGTATTTCTTATGAAAGACTGTTTACATTCCTAATCTGAAGGCTTTCTAGTCTCAATCAGTAATAATCTGTGATTGACATCTGAAAACCATGTGCTGGAGTTTAAGTCCTGTTGAACTGTGCAGGACTTACCTCAGAGTAAATGCACATAGGATTTTGCTGTTGCACAAAGGGGAAAAATGCAAAATTGAATTAATTTTTTTAAACTGTACTAATAAGTGCAACTCCTTGTGGAAGAGCCAAGGATTTAATGATTGCTCTGAATAGAGACAATGTGCATATGTGTTAAGGTTTATAAATCTTTTTCTACTAAGAATTTGCACTGGCAATCTTCTTAGCTGTCATGTTGCTACTAAGTCAACTTCGATTCAGAAAGGCAGCGTGTAGTGATAATCCACTGAGGGAGTTGGTCCCAACCACAGAATCAGGCAGGGCATTCTCCCTTCCCCACTGCAGCCCCCTTCCTGCACACCCCAAAAACCTGCTCAAGAGGGCAAGGAAACCCTCCAGAGCTGGTTTTTGGGGAGCACCAAGGGTTGTAGTGGGAAGCAAGTTCCGTCCTGCTGGTATTGCAGCATCAGCATGACAGTGAAGTTAGGGCAATAATGTTTACAGGCTTCTAAGACCCTTACTATCTGAATAATGATGGTGTGCATACTATAATTCTTTAATGAATCATAAATTTTTTGGGGAAAATTCTTACTGTGAGACAATTAAACTACTGATTTCCAATGTCTGTCTAGGAAAGTGAATAACTTTACTATGCTTAAATGTTATATATTTCTCGCAAAAACAAATAAACATTTTTTCAGGTAAATCTTAAATTGTTAACTGCCTTTTTTTCGTCCTGTTTTTACTGATAAAATTCCCTCTCTTCATGGGCAAGTCACACTCTCTCAGTCTCAGAAGGCAAAAGGCAAACCTCTTCTGAACAATCTTGTCAAGAAAATCCCATGATAGGTTTGCCTTGGGATAACCTTAAGTTGGAAGCAACTTGAAAGTACACAGCAACAACGATTTATACTGTTCTTTACCTATTTCAACGTGGGGACCTTAATACCTGTGCACTGAATGCAACACAGAGAAGGAAAACATCAAAGAGCCTCGGGGCATGTTAAAGACTACCGCGAGCTTTTACGGACTATAGGCTGTTTCAGTGTTCTGAAACTTTGGTCTTCCAGGTGTTTTGGACTTCACCTCCTAAATTTCCTACCTGTTGGCCAGGCTGGCTGGGGCTCCTGGGAGATGAACTCCAAAAAGTATAGGGCCAAAGTTTGTGAACCATCAGGCTATTTCATCACATGTAGGAAGTGTTATCTAGATTTTCAACTATATATACAGTAACCATGGTTAGGAATAGGACTGGAGGCAGTGAGGTTAGAGGGAAATTAGAGGGGGATTAGAGGGTTAGAGGGAGATACAGAATTAGAGAGTTAGAGGGAGATACAGAAGTTACCGATAGTGACAACAACGGTACATTATTAACACTGGCCATTCACCAAACTGGTTGTGTTGCGTTACTGTCTAGTTTAGGTCTGTCCCACAGGAAAACTTTTCCCGGGTGTCAGTCTGGCCTTGTTGATTAATTTTCTTCACTTACTTCATTGGGCGAGTGCTTTCATTTGAGAAATGGCTGATGTTGTGAGTCTGACCAGTTGGATCCTTGAGCGTGGCAGCAGGCAACGCATTTTGTGGTATGTTCAGTACAGGTGCTGGAAGCCTGTAAGTATGTGCAGTACTTAGTAGGTTTTCAGTATAATGTAGTCCATAATAAGTCTCCAGATCCATTGGCATTCTTCCAGAGAATACCATTCTAACTACCATGGATGCATACACTGGCTAACTTAGTGCAGGATATTTTGTGTTATCAGCAACAATTTGGTGAACAGCCAGGGTTAACAATGGAACAGTGTTAACAATCAGTACAGGCATACCCTTGTTAAGAAGGCTTCTGACAGTAAAGCTCCTTTTTACAAAGGGTTTTCCCATCTGTGAAGTCCCCCTTTCCCTCCTTATCCTCTATCTAGCTGGATTTTTTTAAATAGCATTGGCACTGGGAAGATGGCGGAGGCAGGCTGAAGAAAGACAGACTTCTTGGTGTCAGGATGCAGCAGCATGTCTGGAGTGAACAATGCAGTACTGTTTGAGTTGGGAAAGATTCTGCTCTAGCCAATCCTGCTGTGTAGCCTTATGTGCCAGCCTGCAACAGGCAAGTAAAGAATAGCTGCCTCCGGAATCCCTGACTGTGTATGCACAAACAGCAAAACAGAGAAACAGAGAGGAGATAAGCCTGCCTCATGAGTCCCCCTCCAGCATTTTAAAAAACGGTAGATCTATACGTTTGGCCACCAAAACGGAAAACAGAAGAAAAATAGAGGTTGGGGGAGATTAAAAAAATCATCCCTAGATTCATTTTGGAAAAAAAAACTTCAAGCTGTCTCTAGGAGGTTCAAAATATTTTTGTCTACTCACGCAAGGCTTACCTGACTTGGGCCATTTCTGCACTACACTGTTACAGTGCTATTATTCCACTTTCAACATCCTGTGGAATCCTGGGGTTTGCAGTTTAGGGAGGGGCATTTAGGATTCTCAGCCAGAGAGCTCTTTGGCCTCAGGAAACGACAAACCCCAGGATTCCACAGGGTGTTGCGAAAGTAGAATAATAGCACTGTAACAGTGTAGTGTGGAAATGGCCTTGGTTGTCTCATTTCACACATGCATATTGTCAGCTTTGAATAAAAAGCCTGTGGAAATATGTTGAACTGTTCTTTTTTTGTGGGATCGGAAACTTCCTGTTCCTCCTGTGTTATTTCTGCCTCTGGGTCAGAGGGGAAATTTTCTGTTAAAGCAGTAATGCACGGGAGCGCATCTGCTTTGTTAACTGAGATATAATGACAAGTTTCTGTGATTTTCCCAGCCTCACTGAGAAAGCGGACTATAATTCTCAAAAGCTCGTACTTTAATGTGTTTACTTTTTAAGATACCAGAAGTCTCTTTGTTGTATTTAAGTGTGACAGGGTTTACTTGGCAATATTTCTTCAGAGAAGGAGTTGCCTTTGCCTTCCTTTGA
The DNA here is from genome assembly GCA_030412105.1 of Cyclura pinguis. Taxonomy (NCBI): domain Eukaryota; kingdom Metazoa; phylum Chordata; class Lepidosauria; order Squamata; family Iguanidae; genus Cyclura; species Cyclura pinguis. The sequence goes on along the minus strand of CM059604.1, from coordinate 1,856,115 downwards.
GGCTGAGAGAGTATGACTCGCCGAAGGTCACCCAGTAGGTTTCCAAGGCTGAGCAGGAATTCAGATCTTGGTCTCCTAGAACTCTAACCCGGCACTCAACTCACTATGCCACAGTGGCTCTCAATGTGGCTAGATCTTGGGATAATACAGATTCCATTTTGTTCTTGAAAACAGACGAGTTGTTTAAAGTGAGGTATCTATATAATTGCAATAAGGGTGTGCTGATAACAGTCAGTGTAGAGAGGAGCAGCAAAATGGCCAAAAAAGTCAGCCTCTGATCTTGGAAACTAAGCAAGGTCTGTGCTGGTTAGCACTTGGATGAGAGACCACCAAGGAATAGCTGCCAGTGCTGTGTTAGGCTATATTTCAGAGGAGGGAACTTCCAAGTATTCCTTGTCCAAGAAGACCCTGTGAAATCCATGGGCAACTTCCAGGTGCACGTACGCATACTTGCACACACATACACCTCAATGAACTCTAGAGTTCCGGTTTGCAGGTCAGTGAGTGAGCCTAGTTGGAAGGTTCTTATAGGAATTAGTATCTTGTGACCTACCTTGGCTGATAAGAGGATTTCTTGCTGGTACGGTTTCCCTATAGATTTCCTCTTTTGGCCAGAGCTTTGCTGTGGTGTGCACGAAGGCATCTCTGTCTAATGTATCCCAAGGGCCAAGGGCCGATTTTCCTCCAACATGCATACAATATTATATTCTTGCCGTACAATATATTTTATTTGACATTTTTTAAATTTACCAAACGTACCTAATAGTCTCTTTTCTGCACCCCAGGTTCAAAGCAATGCCCAATTATAGCTTATTGGAAAACAGGTTAAGCATCATTTTCAAAAGGCAGCCTGAAAAACCAAAGGCCAGATGGAATGGCACAGTTTGGCTCACTTGTTAGAAGTTCAGCATGGATGGGACCAGCCTGATTTTCTTCAGAATGGAGCTTTAAATTCAAGGGGCTGCTGCAAAGAAAGACCTGACTCATGCCCTTGCCTGCTCATTGTGAGTATAACTCACACACTTATTGCGGTGGGACGGGGCACACCACACAGCCATGCAGAGGGAAGTCCCAGTATCTTCATGGGGCTCACTCCCATATTTGTATATATGAGAATACAGTCTTAGTTAAACAACTGTGATACAGCCCTAATTTAATTTAATTAAAGGTATCCTTTTGTATCGGTGGCAGGCCTGGGTATAAAGAGAGTGCAGCATTATAGTTTTCCATATGTAAATCAAACTGAGACAAGGATTCACACTGCCAAATACATTGATCCCTTTTGGATTCATATCACGTTCTTATGGTTTCTTGCGATTGACAGGTTGCCTCCTCCATGTCACAAACATGTTTTGAGATTGGGGTCATTGCATGGAGTATCCGTGATGACACAGTTGGATTTCCAGAGTAATGTCACGACTACAGGAGTGGACCTTCCAAACAGATCCTTGTGCATATGTATATGCATATGAAGACATACCGATTTTGATATGGGAAGAAGGAAAGCTGAATTATAAGCAGAGCTTGTGTCTTCCTTCTCCACTCTTTCTTCCCCAAACCCTTCTGTATGAAGCAACCAGAAGAAATGAATGCTTTCTCTTCTTCTAACATATTCATATTGTAGGGGCCAAGCAGCAGAAAGAGTGCAGCAAAACTTTCCTATTTTCCAGCACACAAGTAGAGCCATCTATTCGCTGCCAGGCCTTTTCTTAATGAGCTCAAGAGGTAGTACAGCGCGCCCTCTTCTGGCACAACCTCTGCAGACGTGATGCAAGGTTGCACGAAGCACTGTGTGCATTGTTGATAATGGGATGTGAGCATTGGCTTTGTTTTACATAGAGGTTCCTGGAATGCAACCCCCACAGGGGGGAACGCTGTATTTTCTTTAGTCTTACTGTTACCCTGTGCCAACAGGGTAACGGCACAGATGAAAACCAGGACACCTGGGGCCAGGCAACATCAGAGCGTGGCAAAGATGGTAAAAGTTGTCAACCTGGAAGAGCACACAAGCTGGAAGAGGCCGCAGGAGTTCACTTTCGCATGAGCCCACTGGGACGGGCAATTACAGGACGTCTCACTCAGGAAATGAAAATCAAAGGGGACATGGGGTGGCATTAGCAGGGAGGAGAGATGTTCCAAAAGTAGTCAAGATATACGGTACAAAGTCTGACCAAACAGTATCAATAAGACTTCAAGGAAAACTCATCAGTATACATACGATCCAAGTTTATGCTCCAACTACAGAGGCAGAAGAATAAGAAACTGAAAGATTCTACTTGGGAGCCCAGGAGGAGATTGATCACATGCCAAAACAAGACTGGTTAACTGTTGGTGACTGGAAGGCAAAAGCAAGAAAGACCAAGCCCAGCACTGCAGGGGAGCGTGGCCTAGGGCCAAGAAGTGAAGCAGGCGAGTGACCGATTGAAGTTTGTGAAGCCAGTAGTTTGTTCCTCGCAACCACATTCTTCAGGAAACCAAAGAGGTGACTATACATGGAGATCGCTTGATGGCCAATACAGAAATCAAACAGGCTACTGTGCGTAAATGGAAGCAGAACAAGGAAAAGCTCCGTTCTCCCTGCAAAAACAAGGCCAGGCACACGCTCTGCTAATATCAGAGATTAAAGTGACAGAAACATCAAATCATTGTGCCAAAACACGACCTGCAGAATATCCCTGTAGAATTTAAAGACAATGCAAATAAAATAAAATAAAATAAAAGATGAGCACTGCTAAGCTTAATTGACCGAGAGTCAGAAGCACTCTGGCCGGCAGCCTGAGACAGGAAGGAAGAGCTGTTGCTGCTCCCATGAAAGAATGAGCAGGGTAGCGGACGACCGAGGCTCCCGGGGGTCTCACTTGATAACAAATAACAACAAAGCGGATCCAGATACGGTCTACCAATTAGCCCACCCCTTCTGTAGGAAAGCCCACCCTCCCAGGAAGAAAGGGCGACAAGGACTGGCACGCGGCTTCCGCGGCTGCTCCTGGGCATGCTCGGAGGAGACGGGGCGGAGCTGTACAGCTCCAGCCACCTCCTTCTCAGGGCAAGAGGGACCCGCCGTCACTCCCCCGCGGGGCGGGCGGGACCTCTTCCCTTTCCTAGCTCTAGGGCCCCGCGCAGTGCTCGAGCGGAAGCCGGCGCCAACCGCCGTTAAGCCCTCACGGGCTCTCTGTGCCTTCTTTCCCAGCAGCCCCCGCTCCCGAGGAACCCGGATGTCGGGTCTCCTCCGCGAACTGAATGAGGCGGCCCGCGGCCGGAGCGGCCTCCGGAGCTCCTGAGGCGTCGGCGGCCGCCCGGTGTCTTCCTGGTCGGGGCCTTCTTCCTCCTCCTCCTCCTCCTCCCGCCGCCGCCGCCGCCGCCGCTTCGTGAGGCCCGGGCCTGGGCGTGAGGCGCCGGGGCGGCGCGGCGATGGCGCCGATGGGGATCCGGCTGTCGCCGCTGGGGGTGGCGGTCTTCTGCCTGCTGGGCCTGGGCGTCCTGTACCACCTCTACGCGGGCTTCCTGGCCGGGCGCTTCGCGGCGCTGGGGCTGGGCGGCGCGGCGGGCGCGGCGGCGGCCCCGCCGGTGGACCTGCGGGAGCTGCTGGCGGCCTCGGTGGCGGCGGCGGTGCGGGGGGGCGCCGAGGTGCGGCGGGTCCGCGAGGGCGACGACCTCCACGAGGAGGCCAAGGGCAAGACCCGCGAGGGCGCCGAGGAGAAGATGACCAGCGGGGACCTCCTCTCCAACCGCAAGATGTACTACCTGCTGAAGGCCGCCTTCCCGGGCGTCCAGGTGCGGGGCGCGCCGAGGGGGGGAGGGGGCGATCGGCGCCCACAGCCCCCCTGCCCCTTCCTTCGTCCCACCCACCTCCCCGCGGGCCCCCGCCGGCCCCGCGCCTCCGGCCCCAGGAGCCCCGCTCCCCCCCTTAATCCCTTCCTCGGGGTGGCCCCTTACGTACATGGTGGGGGTGCGGTGGGGGTCGTGTTGGTCTCCGCGACCTGGCCCCAAGGCAGCCCCGAGAGAGGCGCCCAGTTCTGAAACCACCGTCAGAATGGGTTTGTCGAGCGCAGAGCGGTGTATCGTTGGGCCCCGACACTCGCTAGGGTGGGGGGCGCAGGACCCCCACAAAAGCGGACAAGGTGCCGCTGTCAAGGTGCGTGTCTGTGGGAAGGGGGCCGAGGCACAGCGGGGAGAGCGGGTCCCAACCGGGCCAGGGAAAGGAGGCGGGTTGACACGGGGGACCTTCCCTTCCTCCCTCTCTGGTGCCCCTCTCCTTCTGTGGGTGGACGGGGGGGGGGCTCAGGAGACAAGGCCTGGCCTGACTCCAGTACAGGCTTGACACAGCCGGTTTTAAAGCGAGAAGAATATGCTTATTGAACACGGCGGAGCAGCGTGTTAATCTCTGATATTCTATTTTGTCGTTGTGCGCCTTCAAGTCATTTCCAGTTTGCAGCAACCCTATTATGCAGTTTTCTGGGGCTGAGAGTGTGTGACGTGCCCAGGATTACCCAGTGGGTTTCTATGGCTGAGTAGGGAATTGAATCCCGGTCTCTAGGGTTGCAGTCCAGTCCGTTCTGGCTCTCTTCTATTCTTTTACGCTCCCCCAAATCGTAGTTAGTTCTCCCTGCTGGCTAACTGTTCTGTCTCCCTGAAATCCACGTGTCTCTTCAAACTACTGTCTCTTATCAAAACAAAACCCTGTCCCCTTCAGACCCTGTCTCATACTCACAGAGACAGGCTTCTGCTTTTGTTGCCCTGCAGCCCCCCCCTTCTTTGGAGCCTGAGTTGGGATTGTTTGCCTTTAAGCTGGGCCTGCCCAGCACCTCCATCACACCCTGCTGTGCAGAAGTACCACTCCTGAAAGATCCCCCATCCAACCTCTGCATGCAAAGGGATCTTGTGATACCTTTGAGACTAACAGAGAAAAAGAAGTTTGTAGCGCGAGCTTTCCTGGAATGAGTCTGCTCGATCAGATGCAGAAGTGGACTTGAGTCTACCGAAGTCACAAACTTCTTTCTCTCTGTTAGTTTCCAAAGTGGTACAAGATCCCATCGCATACTGATCCAGGCTGTCTCTTTGAATAAATCTGACCTCAGTTTAAACAGCTCCAAAGAAGGAGAGTCCGTTTCCCTCTGAGGCACTGTAGAACAGCTTGTACAGTTAAAACACAAAACAAAACAAAGCTCTTCCCAGTATTCAGGTGGAAACTCTTTTCTTGTAATTTAGCTCCACTGGTTTGTGCTCTAATCTCTGGAGTGGCAGAAAACAAGCTTTCTCCATCTTCTACGTGGCATCCCTTCAGGTATTTAACAATGGCTGTCATCCACCTCTCAGTCTTCTCCAGGCCAAGCCAAGCCTGCTCAGCTGGTGATGGAGGGGTGCTGGTGGCCAGGGTTGTTGTGATAAGTCCACTTTGGGCTCCCGGTATGCCAGATTCCAGACATAATGTGTTTCTGTGGGTGTGTGGATTTAAACAACATAATCATTTTGGTACATACATCTTAGGTGTTCCAGTTTTTAAGACTTTCCTTTTGGGCGGGTTCTGTGAGACTTTGTGAACGCCTGACATGATAAAGTTGGAGAACACGATTTTCTTTAGTAATGCATCCTGCATCCTCCATTACATGATAGAGAAACAGGCTAGCAGGCAGGGGAAACCTGAATCTGACACTTGCAGAATTAATGCATGTTGAAAGGTTTGCTTTTCTGAAGACCCCAGCATTCTTTTTGTGTATCTGTGGACTCATGGACACAGGAGTGAGAGGAGATCTGTACCAAAGGTTTCTATTTACGTTTTGCCTCCTTGGGCAGCTTGAGCTGGCCTGAGGAAATTTGGCATGCCACGTTTCACAGATACAGGATCAATCATTTCAGTTTGTGGGTCTTAAAAACTGAGGATGACCTATTGCAACTCTGTAAAACTTGCACAGATTAACCATGTAGAACTTGAAGCCTGACTACAAAAAGATGCCGTCAGGCTTGTTTACAGTGGCAGCTGTCCATGGAAAATTTAAGATTGCAGTGCACAGTGACGCGTGGATAGCATTTTAAAAAATGATAAGAGTTCTTTGTTTGGACAGGTGTTTAAAGAAACACAGTCCTCTGGGGTAGCTTAGCAATTGCTTTGGCATTTAGGCTACAGTATCAGAAACGGAAGCTATTTTTTAGTTCCTCTTCTCTAGTCCAACGGTCTTGCCAATTACCTCACCTAATAGTGCCACAGATATAGTGAGAGAAAACAGCATGGGGACCTGGTGATGCTATTTTTATTGGCTAAGCTTCTGTAGCAGCAGTTCCTTACATTCAATACATGGAGCAGTGAAATGTTCCATTGTTAATAATGCCATCATCATTGGGGAACACATGATTCTCTACTTCTCAGAATGAGTTGCTACGTGCTTATTGAATGAAGCTATATCTCTGTTTTTACCCTTAGATAAATACTGAAGAACATGTTGATGCAGATGATGAGGAGATAATTTCTTGGGATCGCACTATTCCTGAAGATATAAAGAGACAAATTCAGCCTAATTTTGTACAAGCTGACAGCGTTACAGTGTGGATTGATCCATTAGATGCAACTCAAGAATATACAGGTAACAACACTGAATTAATATGTTGACTTGGTACTTCCCTGTAAGTTTCCTATTCTGGATAATGTAATTCTTCCTCATTACTAGCATGAATTTAATTTCATTCCTTTCTTCTGATAGTTGTGTAGCAACTGATCTGTTCTGTAAATTGAGGCTTAGACGAGGATCCTGTTGTCCCCCCCGCCGCTGCCCGCCACAGTGGTGGAGAAGCCTTGATGGAAGTGGGAGGCAGGCATCTTGTGCCATCTTGAAAACTATAAGATCTGTTACCTTTTGATAGAATCCTGTGAGATTTAAGTTGGTGTGGGTGATGTGCTTCATCCTACATGGATCTAAAGTCCTTTTGTATTTATCCTTCAGAGAATCTTCGTCAGTACGTTACTACAATGGTGTGTGCAGCTGTGAATGGTGAGCCAATTATAGGAGTAATACACAAGCCATTTTCTGGATATACAGGTATGGGGCATATTTTATTTCAGTTTACAAGACCATGAATAGTTGCTCTGGTGTGATATCATTTTGGTACCATCATCATTTATTCATATAGCACCATCACTGTACATGGTGCTTTCAAAGAACAACAAAACAGTTCCCTGCTATAAGGCTTACAAGCTAATTCAGATGTAATACAAAAGAAAAAGGGGGTGGCAGCATGGGAAGGGATTAAGTCCAGCAGATACTGCCTCCTCTTCTCTCTCTCCGAGGCCAGGGCAGTGCAGATGGGATGGAGGGAGGGCCTTTCCTCTGCTTCTGGGCCCAAGCATGATGGAGCTGTGCCTGCCTCTTCTTCTCTCTCTCAGAGGCCACTGGCAGTTGGGATTTCAGTGTATTTGTTTTCCAAAGATTGTGGCCTATTTTTGTCAATAGTTCTTCCAGTAACAAATAGGAATGCCCTTGAATTATCCAAGATCTCTCCAGTCCACTTGCAGGCAGTGACAGAGGAAGGAGGTAGAACAAAGATGGCAGAAGAGGTTCAGGTCAGCTGTCAGCAAGGCATTCCTCTGAAAAGAACGTGCACAATTCCAAAAGAGAGAGTGGGGCTCCTGAAGCCTGGCAGGAATTTGCCCAGTAACCTTTGGTGCCCCACAGACGTTGAAGCTGCTCCCAGTGCCAAGCTGTGGGGAGGCTGCAGCCACCCACAGACTAACAAGCTGCCTCTGTTTTGCAGCCTGGGCAATGGTGCGTGGAGGATCCAACATTAAGCCACGGTCTTCCTACAACGATCAGACTCCCACCATCATTGTGTCCCGCTCCCACGAAGGGAAAGTGAAGCAGGTTGCTCGGCAAACGTTTGGAAATAAAACCATGATCATTAAAGCTGGCGGTGCAGGTTTGTTATCTTGAATTTTTCAGCCTCATTGCAGTGGGGGAATTATTAATGCAGTTAAGAGTTACTGAACTGGAAATGGGCTTTGTAACACTTAGCAAATGGCAGTCATTGCTGGAAGTTGTGCAGAGTGTGGGCAGGTTTCATAAGTGCCCTGATTTATGAGAAGAGAAAGAGGAAATGGTGTGTATAGATCCAAGGGGTAGAGAAAAAGACAGAACTGAGCATTGCAACCCTGTTTGTAGCTATTCAGAAAGAAGCTTTATCAGTTTCAGTGGATCTCACTTCCAGGCAGGCATGCCTCTTCTTGTGCCTTGACGGGGCCTGAGAAGCTTTAGTCTTCCACTGATCAGTAGATTTTGTAAAGATTGGTGACTTTGTGGGAAAGGAAAATCCAAACTCTTACCTGGCAAGAGAATGGCCCTGAGTTTAAACAGCAGCAGTCATCACTGAACTTGACTGTAAGGTTTTCAATGGTTAGTGAAAGAAGATTCTTAGTGGCTAGCAAATTGTTTGTTAAAAATACAAAACACATCCATGGAATAGTACTTGTGGTTGGCAGAGCTAAACGTGTGCAAAACAGCACTTTGTCAGGTGTGTCTCATGGTTTTCTGTTGTTATTTCTGTGTGCATACTGTTGATGAACTGTGCTGTTGACATAAAAGGTACAGAGGAGCATTAAAAAATAAGAACCATCAACAATGTTACCATACAAACCAACAAATCCAATATAAAAAAATCTACAGTTGCAATACATTCTAATCTACATCTCTTTGATATGTATGAAAGACTTGGACATAGCAGGGACTTTTGTTTTTAATGGCTAATTATGGGTGATCAGCAGATCATAGCGCTGGAAGAGTCCAGAACACCTCTAGATTTATTGTAACACAACTGTGGCCCCAACAGTCTGCACATCAATTCCTGGAGCAATGAGGGGTAACATTTTGCCTGCAAACAGAAAGGTTTTGTAGTAAGGAAGTAATTTTCTTTGAGCAAATACCCTGAATCAACAAGTGTGGTTTGTACTTGCTTTTGTAGACAGGGAGTCTCAAAAAAAGTTAGCTGTGCATTTCTGTAATCACATAATTGCCATGTGAAGTGAGGCATTGCACTCTCTGTTCATTGGAGATGGCAACCATAGTTGGGTTTGCACAGTTACGTAAGCAGAGCTAAAAATGAGGCTGTTTAAATTTTCTTTAAATTTCCATTAGGGCTCTGAATTGTGTAATTACATCCTAGAGATCTGTGTGCACTCATAGGTATGCTTTTTAATACATTACATTCAGCAGTAATCTCAAATGCACCTGTGGCAAGACAGTAAACCGTGAGCTTTGAATGATTTCCCCTTTAGGATACAAAGTCCTGTCTCTCCTTGATGTGCCTGAGGCAGACCAGGAAAAAGCCGACATCTACATTCATGTAACATACATCAAGAAGTGGGACATCTGTGCTGGGAATGCAGTGCTGAAAGCATTAGGAGGCCAAATGACGACCCTAACAGGAGAAGAAATCAGTTACACAGGTTCCGATGGCAACGACGATGGGCTCATCGCCAGCATCAACATGAATCACAAGGCACTCATTGAAAAACTCCCCATTCTAGACAAGACATCCCAGAATTAAGCTCTGAAAAGTGAGTATGCTGCCCTTTCTGGAGCCTGAAAATGATCCATTTGAGGGGAGAAATGTGGAACTGGAATAGGTGCTCTCCAGCAGATGTGCATTTGGAGGACTACATCGGAGCATGGCAGCATTTTGGAGGCCCACCTCTGGACTGTGCCCATGCTCAGACGCTGGATTGTTGGGTCACATGATGTTCTCAGGCCTCAATGTCAGTCCTGGGATTTTTGAGGCTGTGTTTGGTGTCTGTAACACAATTGGAGGACTCTACATCTGTGTTAGTAATAACAGAAGTGCACCACAAACATTGGTTCCAGTGAACCATCACTTCCTGTTAAAGCATTCTTTATATTGTCTGCCAAACGAAAAAAAAAAAGTAATTGGCTTTGGCCACTTGAAGTCCATGGATAAATATTCTTCATTCCTTTGAGATACAAAGTATGAGGAGGCTGAAGCATCTTTGTGTGACTCCTGTTCCTCTTGGGTACAACTTGAAATGATAAAGGAGATACTTGGATCTACTTTTAATATTTACCTGAAAATTCAAACCAGCTTAATGTGGATGAGAGTGTTAATATCTGTGTGGTTTTACAAAAATGTTCCTTACGGTAACATTTTTTCCGTGTGTTATTTTAAAAGAAAGTGTGTTCCCTTTGTACAGTTTCAGCTGTTGACTATTGCCATTAGAAGAAGCAGTTAAATTTTCTTAAATTCTTAAATATTTGGTTTTGAGCTTATACATTAGTCATCTGCCCTTTTTCATTCATTAAGCCAATTGATGAGAGAAGTGCAGGGTTTTATTGCAACTGCTGGCCAACATAAAATGAAGAACATGCATCATGTGAAAATTTTTACAGGGACTCTCAAGTGTCTTGCCAGCTGTCCTAACCATTGCGTTCCTGAAACGTTATTAGAGTTGTGCCTCAGTCTGTTTTAGAGCTCTCATCCGGCATGTTATCTAGCTTCTGAGTCTTGCATACAGATCTATAAAATTTCCCAGGGACCCTTAAGGGACCTCAGTGGTCACCGGCAGCTTTCCTTCTTTTAAATTGATTTGTGACAAAGAAAGCTATATTTGTTTTCTGAGGCAAGATTATAAAGGGCTTGTATTGGTGCGGGGAACATAGATGGCAGTTCAAAGCGAAAGCTTACAACTCTGTGGGAACGGAGTCTGCGGGCTGCAGTTCAGTCAATGTGATTAATCCAGCCTTGATTACTCCCCCTCAATTAACATGTGAGGGAGACAGTAAGCAAGAGCTCTGGAATTTGATCCCCCAGATGATCTGTTAGCATGCAGGCCTCAGGGGCGTTGGCTCTGTCTTCCCTACTGAAACTACTGTCTTTCAACGGGCAGTCACAGAATGCTGGATGGATGTCTGAGCAGAAAAACAGGTTAGTGTATGTGCAACTCACAAAAATGCTTTACTTTTGGTTTTACTGAAGAGGTTTTTTTTTCCCTTGGTACTTTTGGTAGTATGTTAACTTATTTTGATCACTTGAAAAACACACAAGAGGTGATTAGTAAAAAAAAAAAATGCAGTCCTAGACATGTATGTTTACTCAGAAGTAAGTCTTATTGTTTTGAGTGAAGCTCACTCCCCATTAAGCCTCAGGACTCTCTGCGTGCTTGGCAATATTACTTAGAGGTTATTTTTAAAATAAGTGCCAGGAGGCCTGTGTTGTTCAGAAAGTTGCCAAAGCTGGATTTTATTCCAATGCTATCTTTCTTTCACAAGCAGTTTATTCCACAAATGTGTTAAAATGACATGGCCTCTCTTCAAAGTATTAATCTGCAGCTCAGTTCCATGGAGGAGTTACACTTTGACACACGACTGTTTGAAAATTAAATGCTTTACAGTGGATTCTCCTTCTTGCTGATGGCACTGATGTTCCAACTTAATGTTTCTCTGCAGATCACATGAGGATAGGCAGTGTTACTGGGGGCAGTTTCTACTGATGCGGGCCGTTTGGGGAGACTCCATAATACTGCCTTTCAAAAGCTGATTGACAAATGAACATAAAATGAAGATATGGGTTGGAAGGGAATAGAAGGGCTTTGTTCATTTATGGTTTATTTTATGTAGGTTTTTTTATACCCTGCCCTTCATCAGCAAGATGAACTTGAACTCCTAGTACAACAAAATATATACGATTTGATAGACATCACTGAGACCTGGTGGGATGAGTCTCAGGATTGGAATGTAGGAATAGAGGGGTATAGCCTATTTTGTAGAAACAGACCAAACAAGAAAGGAGGAGGAGTAGCCTTGTATGTCAAGGATGTTTTCACCTGTGAAGAGATCCGTGACTTAAACCCAGAAAGCCAGGTCGAGAGCATCCGGGTAAGAATTAAGGGAGCGAGAAACAATAGGGATATTCTGGTGGGGGTTTACTACAGACCTCCAACCCAGACTGAGGACCTTGATGACGCCTTCCTCAACCAAATGACCGCGCATTCAAAAAGGAGAGATACAGTAATAATAGGAGATTTCAATTACCCGGATATACGTTGGCAGTCAAACTCTGCCAAGACAGCAAGGTCCAGCAAGTTTCTTGCTTGTCTTGCAGACAATTTCATGGTCCAGAAAGTGGAAGAGGCCACAAGGGGATCAAATATTCTAGATCTGATCCTGACCAACAGGGATGACCTTGTTAAAGAGGTAGAAGTGGTTGGATCTTTAGGGGGGAGTGACCATGCCGTATTGGAATTTGGCATTCAGTGGGAAGGAGAAGATAAGTGTAGCGAGACACTGGGCTTAGATTTTAAAAAAGCGGACTTCTGTAAACTTAGGGAGCTGCTGGCTGGAATTCAGTGGTCAAGAATAGTGAAAGGGAAAGGAGTTCAGGAGGCATGGGAGTTCCTTAAAAGGGAGATACTGAAGGCACAGTCTAAAACTGTGCCAATAAGGAGGAAAAATGGAAGGCATCTGAAGAAACCAGAATGGTTGACTAAAGAACTCTCAGCTGAGCTAAGTGTTAAGAGAAACGTGTACAGGAAATGGAAGAGGGGGGAACCGCCAAAGAAGAATTTAAGCAAGTAGCCAGGAGATGCAGGGAGAAGGTCAGAAAGGCTAAAGCACAGAACGAACTTAGGCTGGCCAGAGACATCAAAAACAATAAAAAGGGCTTTTTTAAATATGTCCGCAGCAAAAGGAAAAAGAAAGAGGCGATAGGGTCGCTGTGCAGAGAAGATGGCGAATTACTAACGGGGAAGAGAAAAGGCAGAACTACTTAACACCTTCTTTGCCTCAGTTTTTTCTCAGAAGGATACAAGCACTCAACTTGGCGGTTGGGGAGCAGGTGAGGAAGCAGGGGAAATGAGGCACATAATAGGTAGAGAGGTGGTACAGGAATACCTGGCCACACTGGATGAATTCAAGTCTCCAGGGCCAGATGAATTGCATCCTAGGATATTAAAAGAACTGGCAGAGGTGATTTTGGAACCGCTTGCTATAATCTTTGAGAAATCTTGGAGGACAGGAGAAGTTCCAGCAGACTGGAAGAGGGCAAATGTTGTCCCCATCTTCAAGAAGGGAAAAAAAGACGACCCAAATAATTATCGCCCAGTCAGCCTGACGTCAGTACCCGGAAAGATCCTGGAGCAGATCTTTAAGCAGTCAGTTTCTAATCACTTAGAAAGCAAGGCGGTAATCAGGAGAAGTCAACATGGATTTCTCAAAAATAAGCCATGCCAGACTAATCTTATCTCTTTCTATGATAGAGTTACTAGCTTGACAGATGAAGGGAATGCTGTGGATGTAGCATTTCTCGATTTCAGTAAGGCCTTTGACAAAGTTCCCCATGACATTCTTGCAAAGAAGCTAGTAAAATGTGGGCTGGACAGAGCTACTGTCAGGTGGATCTGTAACTGGTTGACTGACCGTTTCCAAAGGGTGCTCACCCATGGCTGCTTTTCATCCCGGAGAGAAGTGACTAGCGGGGTGCCACCGGGTTCTGTCCTGGGCCCAGGGCTGTTCAATATTTTCATCAACGACTTGGATGAAGGAATAGAGGGCATGCTCATCAAATTTGCAGATGACACCAAATTGGGAGGGGTTGCTAATACGCCAGAGGACAGGATCAAAATTCAAAATGACCTGGACAGATTGGAGAGCTGGGCCAAGGCTAACAAAATGAAATTCAACAGAGAGAAGTGTAAGGTCCTACACTTAGGTAGAAAAAATGGAATGCAGAAATATAGGATGGAGGACACGTGGCTGGATGGCAGTACGTGTGAAAGGGATCTAGGAGTCTTAATAGACCACAAGCTGAACACGAGTCAGCAGTGTGATGCGGCAGCCAAGAAAGCCAATGCAATTCTCGGCCGCATCAATAGGAGTACGGTGTCTAGATCGAGGGAGGTACTGGTACCACTCTACTCTGTTTTGGTAAGACCTCATCTTGAATACTGTGTCCAGTTCTGGGCACCCCAATTCAAGAAGGACATGGTCAAGCTGGAGCAGGTCCAGAGGAGGGCGACCAAAATGGTGAAGGGCCTGGAAGCCAAGCCCTACGAGGATAGACTTAGAGAGCTGGGTATGTTTAGTCTGCAGAAGAGAACGTTAAGAGGGGACATGATAGCCATGTTTAAATATTTGAAGGGATGCCTTGTAGAGGAGGGAGAGGGCTTGTTTTCTGCCGCTCCAGAGACCAGGACAAGGAGCAATGGATTCAAGCTGCAGGAAAGGAGATTCCACCTGAACCTCAGGAAGAACTTCCTGACGGTCAGGGCTGTCCGGCAATGGAATCTGCTGCCTCGGAGTGTAGTGGAGTCTCCTTCCTTGGAGGTTTTCAAGCAGAGGCTGGATGGCCATCTGTCGGGAGTGCTTTGAGGGTATTCCTGCATGGCAGGGGGTTGGACTGGATGGCCCCTGGGGTCTCTTCCAACTCTACATTTCTATGATTCTATGATTCAGCCAAAAAGGCTCCCAGGGCAGCTTACAAATCGTTAATTTGACAGTTTGCTGCCCTCAGGCTTACAATCTAAATAAGATATGAAACAAAAGGGCATGACAGTGGGGCAGGGGATTAAGTCCAGCAGATGCTGGCTGCTCTCCTTTCCCTCAGAGGCTAGAACAATGGCAGCTGGAATGGAGGGAGGCCAGACCAAGGCACAAGGGAGCTGTGGTTGCCTCTTCTTCTCTGCCTCCAAGGCCACAGCAGTGACAGTTGGAATTGAGGGAGGCCTGGGCCAAGGCATGAGAAGGGTGTACTGAATAGTAGTGCAGATGTGATGGAGTGGCCGAGACTGATCAGGAAGTCCTGCATTTGAATTTTGCCTCTTCCTCAAACTCACCAGGCAGCTTCAGGCATACTGCTTCCTCTCATCCTCAATCCTTCCGTGCATGTAGGTGAAGCTCTTGAGACATCTGAAAGTCTGCTGTACAAATGCTAAGCATTGCTGTTGTGAAATTGCAATAGACCAAAGATGATGGTATCAACTTTTTCACATTCCTTTTAAACTTAAGAACAGCTGCTGTGTTATGCTTGAAAAATGTTCGCTTGAGCCTGGAAACAAGCAGTGGATTTTCCCAGATTTGGAGACAATCTTGGAAGAGTAATCACAGGCCTGCACACCCATTCTGTCATGGTTCCTCGTGACCAGGAGAGACAGTGGGAGAGAAGTGTGTGTGCTGGCCACAGGGCAGAATGGGAAGATGAGCCCCTCTCAGCCAGCTTGAAAATATTTCTGTCTCTTGATAGTGTGCTGAAGTGAGGGAAGCAGTTGCCCAAGGGATTTGCAGATCCATTTTCTGCACTTCTGATAAATATTTGCCAGGAGCAAGGTGCTAAGGCAAAATAATGCCCAAATTTAAAAGCAAGTGTTCTGGATAAAATAAGACTATGTTTCCTTCCAGCACGCCGTACTTGCGGTTTCCTCTGATTTCAGCCATACAGTCTGGGCGTGGGCACAGAGGGAACTCTCACTCTACAAAAACAAGCAGCTACAAATTGACCTGTCACTTGGTGCTGCAGGGCAAAGGGTGAGCTGAACTCTTGATTCAGATTTCCTGAAATCTGTTAATGATCCAAAATAGCCGACAGAATAATTAACTACAGTTGAAACCTTGAATGTGCTGACACTTGAGCCCAAATTGCTTCAGCCTGTAAAACACTGCTTGTAACCAAGGCACACAGCTTCCCTAATCAAGGGAGGGCGATGCCTGTCAGAGAACTTGGTCAATGAGTGAGTGGATCAAGTGAGGTGTGATTTTGCTTTCAGGCCTGATTGATGTTCAAGTTCCTAAATTTTCCACGGACAAACCTGTGTGAGAATTTCTGCTGCAGGGTCTCATGACAGAAAACATGTGACCTCCAGACTGCACATTGCCCACTCTGGTTCACACCATGCATGAATGATGTAGGATTGTGGCCAAGTATTTTAAAACCATTCTTTTTAATAGAACATCATGGACAGGTAACTCACAAACCTCCAAATTCTCACAGATGAAAACCAGGACACGTAGTCAAGCATCTTCAGGGTGTGACCAAGAAGACAAGAGGTTGTGAAAAAGGAAGAAGATACAAGCTCGGAGAGGCTGCAACAGTGTGCTGTTGCCTGAGCCTACTGGGGTGGGCAAGAGTCCAATCCCTCTCTCCTCTCCTGCTGAATTATGGAGTACAAACCTCCTTTTCCCTTTGAACTCAGTTTGCAGCAACTGAAGTAAGCTGAGGACAAAGGGGGAAACTGGGAAGAGATAGGGACCAGGACATTTTCAAAGCAATTGGAAAAGTGAGATAGCAGAAAATTAACGGACTGGAACTGATTTGGCAGAAAGCAGCTTAAGGCTGGACAAACCGCCAGCCTCGTGAAGAATGAGAACACTGTGCAGCCTTACACCTACCATCTTGTTTCCCCTTCGGTCGGGTGTGAGGAGAGGCCATTTGGAGAACCTGCTGTTCTCATAAAGCAGGAAGGCATGGTGCAGATGCAAATTAGAGGCCTTCTTAGATGCTTTGCTTCTTAAAGGCTGAATGGTTCCTCCTCCACATCCAGCCCCAACAGGCCACCTGCAGTATATACATAAACACCCAAAGACGTTCAGAAAGAAGCTTAGGAGAAGCTATTGGAAGGACTATCCACCCTCTTATTGGTGCCTCCTGTTCTGCACTTTAACTCCATTTCTTCTTAACAGGAGTTTTTCTTGGGTATGAAAAGAAAGTATTGCCATGGGTAAAATTCTTTGCGCTGGGCTATTCCTTCTGTTCTGTGGTTTGGTTGGTAAGTCCTAGAAATTTTATTTATAGTTATATGCGCAAGAGCCTGTGTGGTCTAGTGGGTTAAGCATTGAACTAGAACTCCAGGAGACCAGGGCTCAAATCCCTGTCCAGTTGTGGTAACTCACTGAGTGACTCTGAGCAAGTCCCACTTTCTCAGCCTCAGAAGAAGGCTTCGCAGCAATGGCAGACTTACTTAGGATAAATCTTTGTGAGAGCTAGTGTAGTGTAGTGGTTTGAACGTTGGACCAAGTCTCTGGGAGGCCAGGGTCTGAATCTCTCACAGCCATGGAACCCTCCCCCAGATGACCTTGGGAAAGCCATATTCTCAGCCTCAGACAAAGACCATGGCAAGCCACTTCTGAACAAATCTTGCCAAGAAACCCCTTCTTGTCATCATAAATCAGAATTGATCTGGAGGCACAGAACAGCAACATAAGGTCTAAATATCCTAAAGTCACCAGATCTTATCTGATCTTGCAAGCTAAGCAGAGTCAGCCTTGTTAAGTACAAGGATGGGAGACGAATGAATACCAAGTGCTTTAGTCTCCATTTCTGAAGAAGGAACTGGCAAAATCATCTGAGCATTCCTTGCCTATAAAGACCTATAAAACTCATGGGGTTGCCATAAGTTGGCAGGCAACTTGAAGAGACAGACACACACCCAGGCCTAAATAAGGCACCAGATCCCATCTGATCTTGGGAGCTAAGCAGGGTCAGCCCTGGTCAGTGCTTGAGTGGGAGACTGCCAACGAATACTAGGCACTGTATAGGGAATATTTCAGCTGAAGCAACTGGCCAAACAACCTCTGAGTATTCCTTGCCTAAGAAAACCGTGTGAAATTCATGGGGTTGCCATAAGATGACAGGCAACTAGAAAGCACACACACGAGATCTGATCTTGGTCTCTCTTCCCCAAATGCTGCTGGCCAAAATTTCCAGGGTGCAGGGAAAGGTACCTTTTTGTGGGCTGTCAGTCCCAGAATTCCTCCAGCCAACTATGCTACATAGGTGAGAGAGAATGCTTGATTTTCCAACACCTATAATATAACAGATACTGGTTTGGTCCTGGCTGAAGTGTGTCTGTCTTCTCTGTTTTATGCAGCTGAAAGTCTCAGGTGCAAAATGTGTTTCCGTGTTCGTCGGCACTGGCCATGTAAAACCGCTGACTTCTGCGTGGCAAAGCCTGGACAGTTCTGCCAAACAGTTCAGATTAAGTATCGTATGTCTGTCTTGTGTTTTTGAAGGATGGGAAGGAGAAAAAGTCTTGGGGTTTGCCTGTCCCAAAGGAGGGGTGTACAGTTCCTCTTCTATGCGGGTGGTTTGCCTGATTGCAGAGTACGTAGCTCTGAGGGCAGGGGGCAAAAGAGGCCATTTTTATCCCCTCCACCTGTCCTGATTTGGCAGGACAGTCCCAATTAATCCTCTGCCATCCCACTTTTTCAGCTGCTTTTAAAATGTCCTGGTTTCTGTCTTCTCTTCCCACTTTTATCCCTTTCTCCTAGGCCTACCTTAGTTGTTGCAAACTGAATTCAAAGTGCAAAAGTAGTTTGCTCTCATTTAACGTGGCAGGTACATGAAGGGGGGCAGAATGTTCCCCTTCCCAGTCAGCACAGGCAAAAGCAAACAGCGGCGGCTTCTCCTAGCTTGTGTGTTCTTCCTCATTAATAACTTTCACTATCGTGACCCCACACGCTGATGTTGTTTGCCCACACGTGTCTCAGTTTTCATCCGTGAAATGCTGGAGGGTATGGGTTTCCCTTCAACCCTCAAATCCCTAGTAACGCAGAGAGTGAGATCTTGAAATTGTTTACACTTCAAACTCCTCTATCTGCTGGGTTCACCTTTCTTGGGTTACTGGTTTCCTGACCTTTTTCTTTGGATGATTAAACTATTTCTGAAAGTCAACATAAGTCTTAAAGTACTTCAATGCTGAAGATGTAGGGACTGAAGGAAAACTTAATGATGGGAGAAGAATTCTAATTTGTGGCTGCAATGCCCTCCTTCACCCATCCAGCTACATCTTAGTATCACAAAACACTACAAGGGCCCTCCAGTCCAACCCCATATTCTGCCATCAGGAAGATGCAATCCAAGCCCTCCCTTTGACAGACATCCAACCGCTCTTTAAAAACCTCTAAAGAAGGAGACTCCACCACACTCCAAGGCAGGAGCATATTCCACTGTCAGGCAGCTCTTACCATCAGGAAGTTCTTCCAAATGTTTAGAAGGAATCACTTTGAAGCTATCGGTCCGCGTCCTAGTCTCTGGATCAGCAGAAAACAGGCTTGCTCCATCCGCCATGTGGCATCCCTTTAAATGTTTGGAGGTGGCTGTCCTGTCCTCTCTTAGCCTTCTGCAGGCCAAACACACCCAGCCCCCTCAGCTGCTCCTCATAGGGTTTTATGGTTTCCTGGCCTCTGGCCGTTTTGCTTGCCCTTCTCTGGACATCTTCCCTCTTGTAAATATCCTGCCAGGGCTGGACGTGGCCTTCCAGGCGAGGCCTGGCCACAGCAGGACGGAGGGGGACTGTTGCTTCCCTCGACCCGGGCCCTGTTCTTCTGTTGGAAGGGGAGGGCAGTTCAAATTCTGGCCACCTAAAGGCCAGGGCGGGGCAACCCCTGACCACGTTTTTCTGCCCTCCCCTCTCTCTTTTCCAACAGGGGGCCGCTTCCAGCTGGAGATTCGGAACTGCACGGCCAGAGGGGCTGCGGATTGCCAACCGAGGACCGCGTCTGCCTTGCCCGGCCTTCGAGTAAGGCGGAGCTGCTGCCGAAGAAACCTGTGCAACGCGTAGGCGCACGCCCGCTGCACCTGCGGCTTGTGCGGGAAACAACACTGTATTTTCACTGGGATGGCCAGATATATAAATATGTATATGATTGGCTACGCAGGAATCTCTCTTGACGTGGGAGTGGGTTTCACGCCCCTTTCCAGCCTCAAACGGTTAAACGTTCTCTCAGCCTTCGGCGCCGAGGACACCCGCCGGGCGACTCCACCCCTTCCAAACTCTATGTTCCCCTCCGCTACTCTAAACCCGCCCTAAGCCATCAGGACACGCGTTATTATTCGTCATCACTGCGCGCTCCCTCCGCCATTGGCGGTTCGGAGGGAAAGCTTCCCATTCGTCCTTCCTCTTCTCCTCCTCCCGAGCTCCGCCCCCAACGTATAGCGCGTGGTGAAGCTTAGGCGTTCCTTACAGACGTACTGGAGGAAATAACGATTCCGGGCATGTGATTGGTCGCTGGGACAGAAATCTTCTAGTTTATTGGTCAGTTTTGATGCCTATCATTTCCGGGGCGGTGTGACGCGCCCTTGCAGGCGGAGCAGGGCCGGGTAGCCCTTCTCTTATTGGCCAGCCTCGCTTTTGGCGGGAGGACGCGAACTTCTTGCTAGTGGGCCGCTCCCGAGGGAAGAGGGCGTCGACTGGTGGCTGAGGCGCGCGCGGGCGTTCAGGCGTTCCTCCCCGCTCCCGCCTTTGCCAGTGAGCGTGGGGGCTGTTTGTCCGCCGACGGGGGCCGGGGAGGGTCATTCCGCGCCCGAGGGCCCAGGCGAGCGGGCGGCCGAGCGGCGCTGCCGGGGACCGGCCGAGTCGCCGACCGACGGACCGACCGGGCTGGCCCCGCCGATGGAGCCCGCGCGCCCGGCGCCCCCGCGCGCCTCCCACCGCCGGCGCCTCCTCTTGAGCGACCAGCCCCGTCTCCCCGGGCAGGGGCCCGGACTCGACCGCCGGAGGAGCCTGGACTGCGGCAGGTGAGCCCCGCGCCCGCCCTCGGCGTCCTCTTGCCGCCGCCCGCCCCCAGTAATAGCGACTGTTATTGGCATTAATGTTGCCCGTTCGCGTAGCACCGTCCGTGTGCGTGGCGCCGGGGGCGTGCAGCCTGAAGCAGGGCTCTCCGAACTGTCCGTGTGGGTGACGCGCTTGTTGGACGGGCGTCGTTTCGCGGCGCAGTAATGTCGGTTTTATTAGCAAACCGGAGGTTAAACGAACCCCCCGTAAGAAATGCAGACGGGTACATAAATTGTCATAACGAAATGTATGGGGGCGCCACGTATCTCATGAAAACTTTTCATATATTTTTTAAAATATATGCTTTATAGATAATAACATGCGTTTCCAAGATTGTAGGCGACGCACCTGCACGTTTCAGGCGACGCGCTCTTCGGGGAGCCCCGGTGTGGAAGGTCTCGGGAGACTCTGGCGTTCTCTCTCCCCTCGACTCTTCTCCCCAGGGCGGGTGGGGTTCGGGCAAGGCGCAGTTCCCCTCTCCTTTGCCTGCGGGGTCCCTCTGCCCCCCCCCCCAGCCTCCCTCTTTGTGTCCTTCGGATGCCCGGCTGTGGTGTCCGGGTGACCAGGCCGCGCACCCCAGGACAGACCCTGGGGGGTCACTGGCCTTACGTGAAAGACCCCGCCCCTCAGACCCCCCTCTCTCTCTGCCCTTTCGCCGCCTCTTCCTTCCCTCCGACCGCGCTTCCCCTTTCCACCCCGAAGGAGGAAGCTTAAGAATGAAGGTACTCTCTCACCTATGCTTTTTGGTAGCTGCTTAGGATCTAGGCTTCCCAGTGCGTGCGTAATTATAAAAGTTATTAGTAAACTTTTGTAAGTTTATAGCCTGAAACTGCCTGCCTTGTGTTGCTTTCTAGGTCAGTCTCAGTTCAAGGAAGCCGCACGCAGAGACTGGAAAATGCTTTGTCTGCTACTCTGCTGAAATAAGGCCGATTCCTAACGGTTTTAGCTTTCATAGAGTTTCCCCCAAAGGGCTGACACCCTGGGAAACTAACTCCCAACAAAATGTACATGTATACGCACCAACAAAGAGAAAGAAGGAATAACAAAAGTGTAGCATAGAAATATAAAAAAAATTATCCAGATAAAATAAAATGTAAAACAAACTGATGAGTACACTCTTCTCTGGGAAGTGTTTGTAAGTTCTGGAGGGGGCTCAAAATGGGCATGGGGTAAAATTGGTTTCCCCACCTATTATCCTTAACTGTGGGAAGGCAAAAAAATGAGGGGGGGAGGCTCTACCTGCAGTTTCAGGAATGATCTATGTTTCACCCTGAGCTTTAGGGGATACCAGTCTCACTTCTTGTTGGTGTCTGTCTGAGAGAATGGACTGATACCCAGGAAACCTTATGCTAAAATATAAACCAGCTAGTCTTAAAGGTGTTAGTCAATTCCTTTTCCCCTTCCCTTCTTAGACTATGGCCATTTCCGCACGAGATTGTTACAGCACTTTGATTCCACTTTCAACATGGGATGACCAATATTGGGCGATCCAGATGTTGAACTTAAACTGGACAGCCTTCAGGAGAGCTCGGCCGGTGGTGGGCTGTTGGCATTTGCATTCAGGCACTGGTGGGTGGGTGGGGTCGACGCGTTCCCTGTCACTGCTTTAGGCCAGCGGTGGGAAGATGTGACTCTCCCTCTAGCCTGAGCCAGTGGTCAGAGATGATGGGAGTTGTAGTTCCGTCTAGATCAGGGTGTGCAGAGAAAATTGGAGGCAGGATAAGTTAGAGAGACCAGAGAGCTGGAGGTCAAATAGTTACTCACAGCAGAGTCACAACTTCAGCTCAGTATTGGCTGACAGGGATGCACGTGTGAATTGGCCCCTGAGTTCTGTGTGTCTGGCCCTTGATTGAGCCTATGTTTTGCTGGACACAACTTATTCACAAGTTCAAATAGATTTCGTTCTAAGTTGTCAACAAGAAAATCGAATTAATACTTTGAGTCTCCATGACAGTTTGTGGCAATTTTATCTAACCGTCTCTTTCCAATATTTTTTATGTGTAAATGTTAAAATTGGGATGAATGATGAATATTCAAGGTTGTTTCCTGCAACATCCTGCAGAGACACTGAATGGTATTATGCTAGTTCAGAGAAACCCTGTTAAGGATTTCACAAATCCCTGAAGTTTTGATTTTCATTGCCTTTATGTGGAGAGGCTAGGTATTTTATTTTATTTTTTTTGGTGTTCATGCTGAGATTCTAGCACCCTTAAGTCACTGAGTCATTATGATTCCAGCATTCTGTCTAAGTGAAGGCGGGTTTGCCAAAAGGAGCCCTGTAGCTCAAGGCTAATGAGCGCCATATGGAATGTGGAAATGCCAGCGTGGCCGTCACTTGTGCCAAGTATTCCTAAGCATAAAATACCCTTTGTATCCTTCAAGATGTTGCCATTCCCTCTGGGTCAGTGATTTAAATTCCTAGAAGCACTGAACATCTCAGATCATTTAACATGCATCATGTTTGATTTGACTGCTGTGAAGCTCCTTTGCAGTTCTTTGTGAGATGACAGTGGTGGTTCTGAATCTTTACAGCTCGATTGAAAATTGTTTGCAAATGTTGGAAGCAAAGAATGTCAACCTTCAAAGGACCTCCTCTTCTGAGTCCACAGATTCAGGTTTGTATCCTTACACAGGCTTTGGGTTACAGATGTAAAGGCTTTTGTTTGTTTGTTTTTGTTTTGTTTTTTGCCTGTGTTAATCTTGAGTATCCTGCAGTTTTAAATTGAACACTCCCTAGTCCGAATATCAACTTAGTCAGGGCTCAGTGGAACATGTTGTAAATTTGCACCCTGATGCCTTGTCCTGGTTTGATTAAAATGTAGTGGTTGGAAACCCAGAGTCAGAGTTTGCCAGGTTGAGGGGTACTGGCAAACTGGTTTGATTAAATTGAGGCAGAGCACAGAAGCCTGCATCTGTCATACTGGCTGCTGTTAAACTGTAGGTTGGCTGTCAGTAGAAACAGTCATTGTGTGGTCATAGGCAAGCTTTGGTCCCTCAGCTTCCTTACTGCATTATGGAGACAGTTCTGAACTAATATGCTTATGTGACTGCTAAATTGCTTTTTACAGCAGCTGTAAGATGATGTCTTTTCTATAGGGTGCTGTATGGATTCTCCCATCCTGCTTGGCATGAAAGATCTTGAAGATGAAACGTATGTAGAAAACACGCTAACTTTTTTGCTTTGTGTTGTGTGTGGGGTAACCTAGAGGAGCTGTTGAGGAGCTCATTTAACATACCAAAAATGCCTTTGTAAGGTCTGATGGTGAGAATATTCACTCTGTTCAGAGTGTTTCAGGGCTCCAGTACTTTGAATTCATAAAAGTACCGTGATCTTTTCTTGTGACTCGTTTGCAGAGACTGCAGTTGCCTTTGGATGGCACTTGCAGTCACACAATAGCCTTTGTTTCCCTGACATCATGATTATGGGGATTGGTATTTCTTGGAAAGTTATAAGCAGTTACTGTCTAATATTCTGGGCTTCAATTGTGGAGGCAATTTTAAGAGCTCTGTCTTACCTATTTGATAGATCTGGGATGTGCTGGCTGCCTTCCCTTTTTAGACTTAGATAATGAGTTCTTGAAATGATCTTGTGTTCACTGTTGCAAGAATGTAACATGCTGATAGTAGTGTGCCTACCTTGGTAAAATTAGTAGCATTTGCTAAAGTAGTATCTTAGCTTTAAAAGTGGGCAGATTGATTCTGGCATCAAGGCTGTAGCAGGATAAGAAGATTACCAGCTATATGCTGCAACTTTTGGTCTTGAACAAGTGAGAAGAACCTTGCTTACACAACTTTAGACATTTTTACAGTAACTGGAGTATATTTGTGCTCTGAACACTTCGCATTTGGCAAAGTTCATGGCTAAGTTCAAAATGCCCAGCATTACCCTGAGCACTGTTGGTTTAAGGCTGAAGGTAGCCCTACAGCTGCAGGCAAACTGCAACCTCCTAGATATTACTGGGCTGCTCCTCCCATCATCTCCAACCAGCATAGCTAGTGGGGGGGATGCTGAGAGTTACAGTCCAACAGTCATTGGCGGGGGGGGCACACTTTGCTCATAATTCCTTCAGAAGAATATGTACAGGACTGCTTTCTCACTATGCGGGTCTGTAAGAGCCCTCAGATTATTATCGGCAATTGTTAACCCTGTTAGCAATAAGAGAGAGAGAGAGAGAGGCCTACCAGCAATGAGCCTTTGGCCATTTCTGCATTAGACTGTTATAGAGTGATTATTCCACTTTCAACTTCCTATGGAATCCTGGGGTTTGCATTTTAGGGAGGGGCCTCAAAGAGTCAAAGGCTTCAAAGGCCCTTCCCTAAACTGCACACCCCAGGATTCCATAGGATGTTGAAAGGGGAATAATAGCACTGTAACAGGCTTATGTGGAGATGGCCTTTCTCAGTGGTAGCTCTCTGATAGGCTAAGTTAAGCTTGGGCAACTGCCAGGGTGATGAGGGCCAATTTTAACCCTCCTCCAGTAAGCAGGATTGTTGTGTCCCCAGACACCCTAAAAAATTTTCTCCCCGATGATTTTTTTTCAAACTGCAGCAGTTTCTTTTCCCCAAGCTCCTCACAGACCTTAACAATCTGCAGCCTCCCCTTTCCTTGTTGGTCAAAAATCAGCCAAAATCAAAATAGGAAGTGAGCGGTATCACTTCTCCTTGTGATTGTGGCCAATTTGGGTGGGGGGTGGGTTCTAGTAGGTTTTTAAAGTATGGGAGGGATTGAGAGAGCAAAAACCACTGTGTTTTGCAATGGCTTTGAACTTTTGGGGTGTGAGGTTGCATGGGAAAAATCACCTGGAAAAATGTATAGTTTTGTTTTTAGAGGGTTTCAGGGGCTGCACTTTGGAGTCCCAAATGGCTGCATGCAGGCCATGGGGCCAGACCCAACGTTATGCTGGTGGGTCTTCTAGAACTTCATTCCTCTCCCATGTTCTTCACAATACCCAGACCTGCAGAACCAGTTGTGCACCAGACTGCATCATAGAAGGACGCTTGTACTCCTCTGAGTTGCGCTTGATAACACCATTTATAAAATTACGTGACTGTAGAATTTGAAGGACCCAAGGGTCATCTAGTGGACAACTGCATGGGCAGCAGGGGCCATTTTCCTCCCTGCACTTCACAAAAGTGCTCCTGTGTAGCTCTATCCTCATTTGTGTCTGTCCCAAAATGGGTGACCAGAAATGCCATTGCGCCACTTCCAGTTGCTATTTTGCAAAGGACTCCTAGAAAAGAGAGGTATTTGGGGGTGCTGCGGTATTTTCCTTTTGTGACTGGAGGTGTTATTGCATGTTTTGTGTCTTACCTTATGGTTTTGGGGTGAAAAATAACCAAAATTGTGCAGAAAATTTAGCAAATAATTGGGGAATAGGCAGGGGGCTTGGGGGGGGCTGCAAAGATGGTGCACAGGGCCCTGCAAGCTGCATGTTTCTCACCCCTGGTCTAAGTACTGTGTCATGCTAGTGCAGGAATCCTCAGCTAAAGTCAACTTAAATTCCATCACCAGGAGTCCACTGCCCTGAGTTTTCTGCTGGCTGCCTGCGTGTATAGTTTTAGCTTGAATGCTGACGTTCAGTCTGAATATTACTGTCTGTATGTGTTCTTCCTTTAGTTTTCGACTGCCCATGCGAAGAATGCATTCCCTACCGGTAAGTAATGTTTGGGAAGGAGATCCTTTGTTGTAAGTGCCTTCTGAGCTCAGCTTTCTGAGCTTTTTGTACTGTGCTGATCTGGGTGTGAACCTTCTGAGTTATGTGTGTAAGGCTTCCCAAAGCTCATGTGTTGTTGCAGGGGTTCTGGGAAATGACGTTAACACCTGTGGCTTTGAAAGCTTTACAGAGCCCTCTGTAGGAAGGGGCCCTAAAACTGGTGCTTGTTTGAAGAAACCAAGGCCTGAGGACATGAGATACAGGTTGAGCCTCCCTTACTGAGAAATCTGAAGTCCAAAAACCAAAACTTTTTGTTGCCTGCATCTGCCTTTGAGGCAGGGGCGACAGTACCTCGAAGGAAGACGTGGGTAGCTGATGGCGAGAAGACGGAGGCTGAGGTCTGTGAAGTGGCAGGAATCCAAGCCCCCTGCCATTTCACAGATCGTCTGTCTCTTTTGCTACCAGCCACCCACTTCCACATTTGAGGTGGCAGTTGTGGTGCTCCAGCTCATTTGTCTCGTGGAGACTTGGTCCCCGTCCCAGCAGCAGAAAAAAAGAGAGACTAAGGATCTTAGAGATGAGTGGGAAGGAGCGCCACAGCTACCACCTTGAAGGCAGAAGCGGGCAGCTGGTGGGAAAAAGAGAGAGACTGAGGATTGGTGAAATGGTGGAGGGCATGAATTCATGCCATCATTCGTACCACCGTTTCACACATCCTCAGTGCCTCTCCAGCCTCGTGTCTTATACACAACTAAAGTAGCAAATGAATGAGACTATTCCAGAAAGGTACTGCATTCCAAGATCCAAAACAAATCCAGAATACTTCTGGTCCCAAGCATTTTGAATAAGGGATATTTTCTATATATGTCTGAGTTGGACAAACAAATATTTCAGTTTGGATCTGTAGCAAAATGTAGTATAGCCTTACTTCCAACAGTTCTTCTCCTGTTAAAGTTGCAGTAAGCCATGCCCTTTTCCAGACTGCTCCACTGTTTTCTTTTCCAACTGACATTTTACATCAGGCTAGAAATGGTGTGGGTCTCCATATGTTTTTGGACTTTAGTTTCTCACAGCCCTGGTCAGTGCAGCCTTTGAGGAGGAATGCTGGGAGCGGAAGTCCAATAATTTCTACATGGCTGCACAATCCCCACACCTGTTTTGCACACTCTGGCCGCTAAGCACAGACCTCATCAGCATAGATTTGCTGTACTTGGCAACCTGGGGATGGGGAAATCTCTCAGAAAATTGATAACCTTCTTTGTTGTGGTTCATTTTCTGTCAGAATTCTTCACCTTGGCTTTCTGTTAGAAGGAGAAAGACTAGTGAGAAGTGATGTTTTTTCCTTTTAGTGTGTTGTTTTCAGAAGTTACCATCTTCTACCTATGTTTCAGTTTGCAGTTAGAGGTTGATCTGGGGGTATCGACATAACTCGTAGATGTAATTTTTAATGTTCAGAATATATTGGGATCCTGTTTCTCCTTGGAAGAAAACAAGGAAACAGAAGCCTGACTGGGTTTTTGCTTTATTTCCCCAATTGCAGCACAGCCTTCTGGGGTGCAGCCCTGCTCTGAAGAGGAGCCACCTGGATTTCCTAGGCTGTGACATCTTCCAGGCATGTGGCTCTGAAGAGAACAAGGAGAATGTGAGTTTATTTTCTATACTTGAGGGGGGAGGTGGCTGTGATCATACCCTTAGTTATGGCTTGGAGAAATAGCTTTATTCATTTATTATTTTTACTGTGCTCAATCACAATGATTCTTTGGACAAATTATGAAAAACTAGAAAAATCAAATGTTGTACAGTGCAAATGTACAGGAACCCCTAAGATTAGCTGTATGATCTAAAATGAAAAAATCCTCACTATGTACAGAGAAGTGATTTCTTAGCATAAGATGGGGTAGTCAGGGTTGTAATATGATTGAATTATTTAGATGCTTCTAAAGGTAGTATGTCCCAGCCTAAGTGCCTGTCTGCTGTCATCCAGTACTGCATGTGAATACTGGATAGATTATTAGCAGTGGACTAAAGTCAAGGTTCTCTAGTTAATCACAGTTATTTAGTGTCAGAGGAGTAGTTCCAGCTGCAGTGTTGAATCACACCAGTCTGTCTGCTTCTGTCTCTTTTCTAAAGGTCTGGGGGTGATGTCTTTAGCTTTTGTGTTGAAGTTTGTGCAGTTTGTCCAAGTGGAGGATAACTTTTTTTGCCTAAAGGGTAATTTCTGGTCAGGGCAGCTTTTCACTGCAGTGATGTATTTATGGAAGACATGCAGGCTTAATAAAAAAAAGTTAATGGTGTTCCTGATTAACTTCAACAGATACAAATTCCAAGCTTTGTTTAGATAATCTACTGCAGATGCTTGTCGGGGTAATTACCTCTACCTTCCCCACAACACATTTGTGCCATAGTTGTGCCGTGTTGAATCTGTTTCATTACGGGAAGCTTGATGAGGAAGGCTGGTGATAAACAGGGTTGTAATTTTGCAGAAGATTTGAGGGTTGTGTAACACAAGAGCCAGTCAAGAGCAGATTTTCTTTGAACTTGTTCTCTAGACCGAAGGTGGTAGGCTAAAAAATGCTTTCAGCTTTCAGCTTCTGGATTTTGGTCTCTTAAGAGTGCAGTGACAGCCTGCCTTGCTCTCTTTTCTTAAGGAGCCCTTTGAATTCAAGAAACCGACACAACCCGTTTCTCGTAGCTGCCTGCGTGCCTCTTCTGTTGAAGATGAGAAGGATGCTTCTGAGCTGAGGCAGAAATCTGACTCAGTATTTGTGGTATGTATTAAAGGGATAGAATTCCATCTTATAGCAGGGCAAAATGCTTTGCAGTGATGGTCTGGTTGTGGCAATGTTGGAGTACTGAGGGAGGAGTGCTACTTTAAGTACTGTGCACAAAGCCGGGCGCTCTGCAGTCGTGTGTTGTAGAGGAGCCACTTTGGTGTCAGAAATGGTAGGTAAAAATCTAGGAGACCTAAAGTAGTGACAGACAGGGTGGAGCAACAGTATTTCTTTGGTGGAGGCGGAGACGACTGTGCCCAGGAGATTCAAGGGTCTGCCCTGGTTAGACTGTGCAGAAGAGTTTCCCTTAAAGCTGCAGTTTCTGAACCAGATTATGTTCTTTATGATACTCGGAAACCTGTAGTAGAGGTAAACCTAATTAGAACTTATGACAGGTAGTTCCCATTGGTTTCAGTGGGAGCTAAGTTAAAGATGGCTTACTTTTTCCCTTACTTTTAATGAGACCAGCTAAAAAGATAGAAAATCAAATTAATCTCCTCTCTCTTTCAGCACTGTAGTGTTGACAGGCAGTGCTTGTTGTTTGAAGTAATGTCCAGAGCTTTAGTAGACATCAAATAAGCTCTTTGCTAAAAACTTAGAAATCAAGAGAGAAAGCAGAAGACTGAACTGAGAGACAAACATATCTTCACTCCGTCTGCCTCTTTGCTGACCATGAGCATCTGGTAGCTGTAGGAAATCCCCTGTGCAGTACTTTGGTCCTCTATACAGAAGTGTTGCCATTAAGCACCAAATTCTGATTGTGGTAGAACTGTTTGTGCAGACCAGTTAGAATTAAATTTTTTTAAAGGCTGGTATAGGGTCCTACTGTGCCTGTAGCAGAAATCTACAACCTCTGCAGTTGTGGGTTTATAAAGCAGCAGTTGTAGGTAAGAGCTATCTGGGCAATTAGGAATATGGTACTGTATACAGTCCATCTGTTCTTCTTTTGCTATCTTTTTAGAAATGAAACAGTAGTCCCTTGGGGAAAAATGAACTGAATGTAACCATTAAAATATCCTTTTTTTTAGTTTCCTAGTGGTGAAGCTGCTGGAAGTAATCTTGGAGGTTGCAACCCAGCTTTTCTGAGGCGGCGCTCTCGAAAGATCTCTGAAACAGAGGAAGAAGAAGATGATGGATTTTTAGAGATAATGGATGGTCCGGATGCCAGTGTAAGTACTGATTCTTAGAGAAGAAGGAAGAAAACCTGAGCCATCACTCAGCTGCTGTTTGCTAACAGGCACTGATTACTAGCTCTGCCTGCTGATTATTGTCTCTCACCCATGAGAATTCATCACGGGGTTCAACTCTGTCTCTTGCCATTTCCATAGTGACAGTGCTGGAGCATGTGCTGTCAGTTCGTTTATGGTACCCTCTCGGTGGACACTGGTTTACAATGTTGGCAT
Source organism: Cyclura pinguis (assembly GCA_030412105.1). Classification (NCBI taxonomy): domain Eukaryota; kingdom Metazoa; phylum Chordata; class Lepidosauria; order Squamata; family Iguanidae; genus Cyclura; species Cyclura pinguis. Next base: position 1,825,754 of record CM059604.1, on the reverse strand, counting down.
TTAAAGTATTTTGGTTCCCTCTCAGCCCATGGATTACATCCCAGCATTTGTATAATCTGCCAACTGGAGTAAACCCTTGATACACCTAGTGAAGTGGGCTGCATAAATAAAACTTATAAGACGCCACAAGATTCCTTGTTGCTTCTAATACCTTCAAAGTTGAAAGATTTGCCAGCTAGGAGGCTGTGTTGCAGACAGCCACTTTATTAGCTGATTTCCCACTAATGGAGCCTAAAACAGTGTAGAAGTATCTGTCGTGCATTAAAGAGTAATTTAAAAAGGTCTTTCCTTGTTGCCTGAGGAAGGAGGTATGTGAGGCCAAAATGGAAGTACTCTATTATTTTGTCAGTATTCTCACCTGTACATGGCAGGGCTCACTTGTGAGGAATGGATGTGGCAGATGCCTGTCTGCCTGTGGCAGTTTAGGAACCGCTGGCTCTAAATCTAGGTTTCCAGGACATCCCAAGTGGCTGCCACATACCAGTCAGCTACTCTGCCGTTTAAAGTAAATGAATAATCGGTTAATAACGTAAGCCATTGCAGTTGCTGCCAGTTGGGGGTTTCCTGTGCTGTAACTAATCTTGGGGATTCTTTCCTTTAGAACAATGAAGAGAGGCCCTCTGATGTAGCAAGCCTTTGGACGGCCCCGTTAGTTATGAAAAAAGAGGAGGACACCCACGTAAGTTGACCCTCTTAATCTTTTGGAGATGGAACATTCCAAACAAAAACCTCTTAATTGCTTTCAGCAACAGTTGAGAGCATCGTTCTCATGTCAGTTGTTGTGGCTTCTGAGAGGAAGGTTTGTTTGTTGTGCACCTTTGCCTGACTGTTCAGGTGTAGAGAATCTGGTGCCCAGTCCGTAAATTCGTGAAGCTTCTTTGGCTGTGGCTTGGCTGCATTGTTAGAGCCTGGATTTCTCCACTGGAGCATTTTCCCCATTGCTGTGCTGAATCTTCGTAACTCAAACCATCTGTACAAGCCCCTGTGCGTCTTGTTTGTTTACTTGGCAGCTTGGCACCTGATCTCTCCCAAGGAATCAATATAGTTTTCTTTCTTCCCTACAGTGGCATTTACTGTTCTTGCCATATTTTCAGATTTACTGTGAAAATGACAGCTTGTGAGTCAAGAGTTGAGGGTGGTGCCTTCGGCTGGCAGGCTGTGCTAATGCTGCTTTGTCTCTTATCCAGAAGAAACGGTGCTGGTCAGTGAGCATGGAAAGCAAGCCGTTCAGCATGGCCAAGATGGCCCTGAAGAGGATGGAGAGGTCCCAAGAAGACGCTTCGCCGGGTTTTAGCAAGAGGAGGAAAAATGTCTGTGGAGCTCCTACTGTTGAACTAACGGTTGGTAACTGAGAACCAGATGCAGTCTGGGGGCTTCACAGTTCCTTTTAGCAGCTGGCTTTTGAGGGAACACTGTCTCCTGGCTGCTGCTTTTCCCTTGATCCTTGAAGTCTTCTCTGTCCTTCTGGTGGTCTGCGTTATTCTTGAATATTGAGCCTCACAGTTGAACTGCTTGTGTGCTGCTGTTAATGCATCTTGAAGTCAGCTTGGCCCTCTCATATCTCTTTGCCTTCCTCTTTCTGCAGAGTCTGGTCCTGGGTGGGACACAGTTGTCGTCGTCCTCTTCAGCAGGGATAGAGAGCCTTTTGGACAGTGACCCAAGGGATCTAATTGGAGACTTTTCCAAGGTACTGTTTGTTCTGTTCCCTCTTACCCTTCTGGCATATTGGTTTATATACTTTGATGGGGACAAGGCCTGGGATCCTGTTGGTGACATGTGCTGGTGTAGCCTCCCGGGACACCCACCAGCATATGTAGTGATCAGTTTGATGGCAGAGGGCAGTGCATCTCGTAAGCCCCAGTTGATGGTTCCTGGGGATTCCCCCATAGCCAGTCTGGGGGTGGTGGGACTAGATGGCCACCATCATGGAACTAGGAGAAGGAAGAGGTGTAGCCCTCTGGAACTCCTAGAGGACAGTGGCTCTTTCCCTCCCTCCCTGGCCCCAAAACTGCAGCCGACTGTTGTCTGGGATCCTCCCATTTCCACCAGCCGTTGGTTGCTGTTGGAGACTTCACACCCTGCCAGCAGTTGCAGAGGATCTTGGTCGAGCTGTCCTCTTTTGCATTCTGTGGTGTTTTCCTTCCTCTGAGCCAGAGTTTTTTTTCCACTCTGTAGGGCTACCTTTTCAACACTGTCAGTGGGAAACATCAAGACCTGAAGTACATTGACCCAGAAATGGTAAGCAGCATGTGCTCTGGCATGTATAGACTTCATATGGTTGGTAAATTTGTTTTCTTTGCCCTGGTCTCCTGCTTTTCGGGCGGGAAAATACCACTTCAGGGTCTAATGAGAAATTTTGATTAGCTCAGCCCCAATAGCCACTCTGCTTGTTTTCCCATTGCAACAAAGGAAGTTTGTGTAACTGGGCAGTGTGTGCCTGAGGTCTGATGCTTCACCTCTTCTCTCCAGATTGTGGCAGTGCTGAATGGAAAGTTTTCAGGGGTCATTAAGGAATGTGTGATCATTGACTGCAGATACCCTTACGAGTATGAAGGAGGTCATATTAAGGTAAGTAGGAGTACCACCATTGACTCTTGGCATATCTGAGATAAATTGGGCAGTGTCCGAAATGATTTCACAGTTTGAAAGGATGAATCCAAAAGCTAGGCAGTCTGATTTAATTCTGCGAGTTGTTGCTTGTCATTCTGGTTTTTTGTTTGTTTGGTTTTTGTTTGTTTTTGTCCCTTAGCAATACTGAGAGTGGCTTTCCCTCCATAAGTTAGGATTTTAAAGTTCTTCTTAGCAAGGAAAGGTCACCTAAGATATCTGCATTCCCCAGGTACAGCTGGCGTGCTAGTCTTAACTGTGAAAATGCATTCCTGACCCCTGCCAGAATGAGTGTCCAGGCTCTGGGCTACCCCCTCACCCCACCCCAAGCAATTAGCCTGAGATTTCAGGGAGAACATAACCCCATCCAGCACTGGTTGAATCCCTGTTCCCTGTTCTGCCGTTTGACTGACCAGAAGCACTTCTGGCTTGCCCGGATTAAGTTTCAGTTTGTCTGTCTTCAGCATCTGTTATTCCATCACTGACAAAAGACAGCTTTAGTTCCAAATCGGCTTCCTTCGAGTTAGATGGAGGTGAGAGATAATTGGGGGTCGTCGGCATATTGGTGACATCAAATCTTGAAATTCCGGTTGACCTCTGCCCGTGATTCATTGTGTATATTGAAAACTTGAGAGGCAAAGAAAGGCTGCTGGACAGGGTGTTGAGCGGGAGCCCCCTGGCACCACATTCTGAGTTGGTCCTTCCGAGAAGGACTGGAACCCTGGACTGGATGGCCCTTGTTGTCCTTCCCAGCCCTGTAGATCCTGTGATCTCTCTCTCTGACGACGGATGACCCTTCCTTCCCAGGGTGCTGTAAACCTTCACATGGAAGAAGATGTGGAGAACTTCCTGTTGAAGAAGCCCATGGTATCCTCGGGCAACAAGCGAATCGTTGTCGTTTTCCACTGCGAGTTTTCGTCGGAGCGGGCCCCCCGCATGTGAGTCCTTTCGATCTCACTTCTGCATAGGTCAGGAAGCTGCCTTTCCTGAATGTCATGTGATATAATGTGTGATGCTTTTCCTGTTAGAAGTGGATCCATCTACCTGTGACTTGCCGAAAGTTGTATTTTGAACTCTCTCCTGCTCCATTGCAGGTGCCGGTTTGTCAGGGAGAGGGACAGACTGGGTAATGAGTACCCCAGTTTGCACTACCCTGAACTCTACGTTCTGAAAGGTGGATACAGGGACTTCTTCTTAAAATGCAAGGTAAGTGTCGCTTCTGTTGGTTTTTGCATTTCCCCGGCTCATGCTGCTTTCTTGCATAAGCGTGGTTTAGTGGTTTGAGCATTGGATCATGACCCCGGAGACCAAGGTTTGATTTTCCACTCAACCGTGGAAACCCCTTGGTGACCTTGGGGTGTCACATACTCTCAGCCCCATAAAACCCTGTGGTAGGTTCACCTTAGGGTTGTCATAAGTGGGAAATAACTTGAAGGCACGTACCAACAACAAGAGAAGAGGTGTTCGTTGGCTTCACTTGCACACTACTGTACAGATTTAGTTAAACCAAGAACCGACAGGTTCTTGGCTGTCTAAGTCTCGTGAGTGAGGACATTTGGACAGTTCTGTGCATGGATTTTCTCGTTATTTTTATTATTTATGTCCCAATTCTCACCAAATGGTGACTCAGGTGGGGTCACAAGTTTGAAACAGAAACAGATCCACACATGGTCAGATTGCCTAGAAGAGAAGTGAAACCTATATGGAAAGTGTAAGCTTCGTAGAAATAGGGGCTAATGTACGTGGCAGCCCTGAGGATCTGTGGGAAGTTTGTTTGAATAAGAGCGGTCGGTGTACGACCAGGGGCTCATGAGATTCTGTGAACCTTGCTCATTTAAAAAAACAAAAAACCTTCTGTTACAGAACTACTGCGAGCCTCAGGGCTACCGCCCCATGCACCACGAAGACTTCAAGGAAGATTTGCGCAAATTCCGCACCAAAAGCAGAACCTGGGCAGGTGAGAAGAGCAAAAGGGAACACTACAGTCGCCTAAAGAAACTCTGAAAGCGCCACCCAGGGCAGCTGCATTCTGCTTACGCTCCTGCCCAGTGGGCTGTAGCAGCCGCCTTGTTCTTTTAACTCCTTTTCTCGCAGGACTGAATTATTCCTTGGGGTGCCTTGGCTTTGCTGCAAGATAAGGGGAAATGCTCATATGGCCTCGTTGCAGGCTTGGACCCTGGGTATCTGCCTGCTATTGTGAATCCTGGATCTTGCCTTGTGAACGAGGTCTCTATGTGATTTAGGCAAATGGAGTATTAATCGTGAGGTTTTACTGTGGATTTTTAAACAATGCCTTTTTAAAAAAATGTTAGTACAGTGAAATGAAGCTAAGTTATCTCTGTGGCTGAATTGCCTGGCTGGTGTCACGGTCCAGTTCAGTCCAAAGAGCAACGTATGGGGCAGGGCATGGGCCTTGGAGCCTGTCCTCTGAACTGCTTTCCTTCTCCACTTGCTTTTAATAGAAATATATGCCTGAGCGAGTGTGTGTGTGTGTGTGTGTGCGTGCGTGCGTGTGTGCACACATGTGGTGAAGAAAGGTGAGCAAGTTTTTCCAACAATTTAAAATGCTTGGATCACCAGAAGTATTATCAGCTATGAAAACAGGGAGCCATGTCATTTTGTTTTGTTAATTGAAGTCTTTGGCTTTGCCCTGTTGGGTTTAATCTGATCATAGTGACGTATTCACCTGACTTGGTTCGTGAAAGAGGAGTGTGGTGATTCCTAAATGGGAGGGAGCAGCCTTTTTTAGATGCAGTAGCCTGGCAGGTGCTGCATGAGGCAACCTGGTGCCAGAAGTAGTTTGCAGGTGTTCTGATGAAAATCACACAGATGCAAAGCACATCCCCTGTGTGTCTGTCAGGGAAGCGTGGTTGCAACATGCCTGAGAAGATAAACCTGATTTGGCACAATCATGGCGTGCGTTCCTCACCAACCTCTCCCCACATCACTCGCAGTCTTAGGCTTATTAATGCGTCTGAAGAAGCGAACCTCCCTTGTGCATCCTTGTGCCGTGGATGAAGGGTCGAAGAAGATGGTTCCTTGGGTGGGGGCTCATTGTTTACAGCTACACGTGCCTCAAAGGAAATGGCTTTCAGGGGCCCTCCTTTGCTTCAATGCCAAGAACGTTCAAGAGGGTAAATCAAAACATTGGACTAATGTGAGTCGGTTGGAACAGCTTTTTGGCCTTAGTCTGTGTTAACTTTATACTGGCGGCAGAACAAGCCGCAGGAGTTCGAAGCCCAGCCAGAGACTTTTTGCTGTAGATGCTGTGGCACTTGCGTTTGTGGCTATATTCTTGTGTAGCACAAGTCATGGGGTAACGCAGATGTGGGAATAGCGGGACCCTCTGGAATTATGGAATTACAGCTCCTAGCATTCTCCACCATTGGCTTTGCTGTTTGGGGCTGCTGGGAGATGTCATTCAGCATCATCTGAAGAGTGGCAGAGTTTCCCACCCCTAGCTGAGCTTTGGATTGTGCAAGGTGGGATAAGCCTGCTGTAACACTTGGCATCCCGCTGTCCCTGCTTGTGTTGTGTCCCTTGTTCAGGCAGCAGAAGGGCTTTGCTAGAGTTCAGTTTCACTTTTTCACCTAAACTGGGCTTGTATGTGGTTGGTCACAGATGGCTAGATTAAACTAACTTTGTCGTCCTTGGTTTGAACTTGGCTTGTTTCAAAACTGATCAGAATGTTTAACAAACCACAAACCTTGGTTTGTACACAATAACAAGCTAAGATTGTGGAAGAGTGAAACTAAATGCCTGCAAACGCCTGTCTTCCAGGCCCGTAGGAACTAGTTTGAGGGACAGTGAATCCAAACCTTTGCTTGGGCTCTTCTGGCTTGTGCAGGTGGTGCTAAACCATGGTTTATTGTTGTGTGTGAGCAGTCTGTGTGTCAGTATTAAAGTGGTTTACATCTAAGCATTTGCTGGTCCGAGTAGGGCAGGTTTTTAGGGGCACACCCTTGTGTATTTTAGTTGTCCTTAATATTTATGTCAGTAACAGTTTAATCCCCCACAAAATACTATAATAATAAATCTTGTAGCAAGGAGGGTTGGAATTGTATTTGATACTTGCACAAATGTTTGTATCTTGGTGGAATTGTTCCATCTGTTTTTAAGCCCTTTGAGTTCTGCATCAAATGTCTGTACCAAATAGGAACCGGTTATTGATAGCCTTCCATGCAGGTGATCAGTATTTACTCCCAAATGGCCCTCCGGCATAAGCCAGCCCCTCAGGCAGCGTGAGGAAATGGGGCCTTCCTCCAGGGGGAACCCCATACCGAAACCGGCTAAATGGCCATTGGGACATTCCTGACTTTCTCCCACTCTTAAAGGATCCAGCAAAGCACTAGGTGACTTGCTGACTTTTTTTCCTGGGAAGATTCCCCCAAAGTCCTTAGAATTCTGTCTCCCCCCAATACACGTCCTTGTATTGTGAAATGTGCATTGTTCATTCAGGCTGCTATTTGTCACTTTGATTTGTGCAAATGTCAATCTCATTTGAGTCTTGAGAGGGGAGTGTGTGCTTTTATCATATGGTAAATGTTTTTAGGGTGAGGAGGCAGAATTTGAGTTGAAATTAAGACGGGGGGGGCCCCCGAATGACACCTTCTTGTGGCCTTGGGGAATAAATTGCCTCATTCCCAAGCTCTCTGCTGTTTTTTCTTTCGCCTTTGAGCCATGGCTTCCAGGCTTGTTCCAGCCAAATGAAGACCTCCAGGTAAGCAAACCACACATTTTGAAATCTTTCCTTGTTGCATCTAGGCAGAATATAGTGTGCCCTCTGTTTATTAGGAATTCAGTTCCAGTATCCCTTATGTAAAACAAGAAATGTGAATGCTCTGTCCCATTATTGTCAATGGATGCAGCATGTGTGGCGTGCACCCAGTGCTTCCAGTAATGGGACGTGAGACTTTGCACAACCACATACGTGTGTGCAGAGGGTGTGTGGCATATGCCACTCTGAAGCGTGCCATTAACTTTTAATCACCAGTGTGTTTAGCGAGGTAGCAGTGGGAAGGTATGTCCACTTCCAGGTCAAAGAGAGATGGAGTGTGACCTCGGCATCAGGGTCAGACTCATGACAAGGTCTCTTGACTGCAGCCCTTGTTTATCTCTCGTAGCCCTGTGAGAGTTAGTGTAGAGTTGGCTCCAGCAGGGGAAATGATGCAGGGGGACATGAGCCTCCTGTGGTTTTGCTGTGAGGGCTAATGGATTGGGACCGGTCCACGGGTTCAGAGCGGCTGCTTGAAAACCTGCGGTGAGAAGGATGAAGCTGTTGATCTGTTCGTATAAAATCTGAATTATTTAGCCAGACCTGATAGAAATCATTTTTGTACATGCACGCAACATTTGCCAGCTGTGGCTATGTCTTAAAAGTCCTCTAGTAGAATAATCTTTGCATGCATTCAGGAGGGTCTGTAATGCAGATTTTAAATCAGTGGTATGCTGTAATTATTTAACCTCTTTAAAAGATGTGTCAGCCAAGTAGCTGGATGCATACCTTTCTCAGTGTTTCTGTGCCCATGCTGTTGGTGAGGGGGAGTCCCCACTGGGGGGTGCTGCTGCTGCTGCTGCTGCTGCTTGCGAGCTCTGAGCGTCTGCTCTGTTCGCCTGAGCTCCTGCCTCAGCGGTGAGGAGGAGACATGAGTGGTACCTCGCCTTGTGGCAGGTCACCACAGCTCCTGTGTTTACAGAAGGTGATCTGCTCAGGGCTGCCCGAGTGTGTGTTTCTGAAACAGGATTTGAACACAAATCTTCCAGACTCCTTGTTGAGGAGTTTTAAGAGCATTCACAGTCAAAAAGCACTGTGAGGCAGTCTAAATGCCTTCCCACACACCACCTGCCGTCCTTCAAAAGGGTCAAGATTCCAACCCTCCCAGTAATTGTCAGCCAACATCTGGCCAGGTTAACTCAAGGGAGTGGTAGTCCAACGCACCTGGAAGTTTCCAGGCTACGGAAAGCTAGCGGAAAGAACTGGGAAGGTATGTGGGCAGTGGCATGCTCTGTGGCAGTGTGGGCTTGTTTTAGGATTCCCCTTTTCCAAAGATGGGATGAGATAACGGTTGGGGAATGCTCCGTGCGGTAGACATAGTCAGAGCGGAAAACAAGAAGCATGGAAGGACTTGGTTGAGAGCGCTCAAGCGGCGTGCTCCATCAGGCCTAGGCCGCCTGATGTGTTGCGCAAGTCCTCTCCATAATTCCCGGTGCGCCACCGTGTTCTGCTTCCAGCCCAGCCCAGCCTCTTTCTGGCTCCGTCTTACTCAGCCCTCTTCCCTCCTAGCTGAAATCGCAGAGCATTTGATCACTTATTTATAATGACACCGTGCTGCAGGAAGTCTTCCCACTAAGAGAGGCCACTGTGGGGGAGTCTCCTCCAGCAGCACTTTAATGCTTCTCCCGCTCTCCTCTTGAGGTGAGAAGGCAAAACCTGTGTGGGTGATGGTTGGCGAGGCATGGCATGGCATGGCAAGGCAAAGGAGACTCGCCCCATAATTATGCAGCCCTTTTCCTTCTGGAAAGAGGTGAAGACTTCTGTTCTGCAGTCAAAGGGTCACAAACGCAGAAATGTCTACACACACACACACACACACACAGAGAGAGAGAGAGAGAGTGCAGTTTTTTTGAAGATAGACTACATAAGAACCTTAAGAAAAGCCACCGCTTTCCAGCTGTATTTTCTTATATAGTCTTTACACACACACACACACACTCTCTCTCTCTCTCTCTCTCTCTCTCTCTCTCTCTCTCTCTCTCTCTCTCTCTCTCTCTCTCTCTCTGCCTGTGGTGGGAATTTTGCCCAAGGGGATTGGATGACCACTTTCTTCTGGGTTTATGCTGCTCAGAAAGCAGCCAAGAAATAAGGACATTTAGTTTTATTTCTGCAAGATTATGATGAGAGGAGGCCTACTGAATTTAATGACTTCTTCTGGTTGACCACAGTGAGTTGTCAAGGTGACTTTGAAAGCAAACACGGCCTTTGCGACAGAGCAGAGGAGCCGGCGGCCTTACAACGACTTGGCAATTGGTCCCCCTCCAGGCCGAAAAAGTCCAAGGCGCCCCAGGATGGGTTTGGCCATCTGCTGGGTGCCATCTGCGGTTGACCATCTGCCTCTCCACCTTTAGGTGCTGGCGTCCGTATCTGCAGGGCCCAGGCAGCCCTCTGCCGCAGGAAGAAAGCTCTGGGTGAACTAGTTACGGCTGGTTTTTAAGGCTTTCTGCAGAGAAGTGCATAGCCATGTATTCAAATGAGGTCTCCAGACAAAATCTCTTTAAATATATGTAAATATACGTCGTTGTTCTTTGCCTTTGAGTTGTTTCTGACTTAGGTTTGCCGAGAGTGTGTGATGTGTCCAAGGTTACCCAGTGGGTTTCCACAGCCAAGCGGGGAATCAGACACCGGTCTCCCAGGTTGGGGTCTGGTGCCCAGACCACTACGCCACACTGGCTCGTCTTAAATACAGACAGTGACCTCTCCACTTTCATGAAGGTTTGGGGTGCAGAACCCTTGCAGAAGTGGAAGGACCAGAAATAACTCTCCCTTTCCTTATCTAACCAAACTACAAATCCCAGGATGCCTTAGGATGGAGCCAGCTAAGTGGGATCGAACTGCTGTCGTACCCGTGTAGCTCCATGCTCGCTCTCCTGGACTTAAGTGACTCCAGATGGGAGTTTGAAAAGCCAGAAGCTTCTTCTACACAGGGACTTACTGATGCCGTCCCGTGCGTATCTGCACCACCAGAACTGTCGGATTTAGAATCGGCCACAGTGTTATGCGTGCAATAGTTTTCTGCTTCGTTTCTCTTTAAAGCAAAATTCCTAGTCCTCGTGGTTATACCCATGGCTCCCTTCCAGAGGGGGCCTGACCAGGGCACTTTGTTGTCAACAGAGAGCCAGGTCTTAGCATTCCAAAATCCCAGATCCACGGAAGTGATGCATTTCTGCATGATTCCCTTGGAAAGAAGAGCCCACCTTTTCCTGATGTGCATTTTGCATCTTTTTTTTAGAATAAAAGACAAGCAACTCTTCCCATGGAAGGCAAAATTGTGTTGAAAAGAAGGGCGTGTGGTGGCTGGCATTAATTCTGCCTATTCAATGAATTCTCATTAATACACTTTTCTTTCTAGTCTAAGCCCTGGAACTGACCATTTAGCTCTTGGCTCTTCACATGGTGGTTTTGATTTCTAAAGGCATATGTATACACAGGATTATAAAAGACAGATTGCAACCACAAGGCAATTTCCTTTCTGTGCAATCAAAGAGATTTTACAGGCATAAACACAGGTTAGCAACAGAACTGGAGGAACAGTTCTAGAAAGCCAGAAGCTGTGAGCAGAAATCTCATTGCTGTCCCCAAAACCTACATAAGTCTTCCTCTTTTGACTTCAGCCCCTTTTCATGGATGTGGGCTTAACTCTTGCCTACCTTTTGGAGGTACTGTAGGAACAGCTTGGACATCACGTGCCACCTGAATGCTAAATATTGCTTTGCAACTCCTTGTCACATTATTTTGTTTGCAGAAACCCAGAGACTCACAAGGCATAGGAGAAGCATGGACTTTAGCCCTGTATTCTTTTTCTGGGGAAGCCTGAAATTACAGATGACCTTGTCAGAGACTGGTAGCAGGAAGAATCAGTTTTTGTTTCAAAATGATTTCACAGAGTCAAATGGAACCAGCAGACAAAACTTTGTGCAAGGTGCACAAAGCCTGTGATCCACAATCCCACTAAAAAAAAAATGCAGCTGCCATAGCAGCGATATGATTTGCCTCTCCAGAAATCCAAACGTGAAGAGAAAGAAAAGACTGGCATTTTAATGAGTATAACAAATTTCTACTATGTGGCACAGAGATCAGAACAGTCTTGATGGACTCCAGATTGGGGAGAGGAGAAAGAAGACATGAGCCCCCTGCCCAAGATTAAGCTGGGGTGGGGCTAGGCCCACACTGGAAAAAACTGGCAGAATTGGACCACCAGGACTCCTGTGTAGGTGAGCCTCCTCAGAAACTAGCCATCAGACGGACTCAAAGACCAAGCACTGAGAAATATTAAGACATTGATTGTTGTTGAGCCCTTCCAGGAATTACGAAGGCTGCCCCAAATTTCTACCAGGTACACTTACTAGCACTGAACAGACACGGTGGTAGCGGGGACGGCAGGCTTACAAGAGTCTTCATATTTAAGGATGCTTGGATCATAATGAATGGGGAAAAGTAACCTGCCTTTCTTGCAAGTAGGCAAAATTAACCTGCCTGCTCATGTTGAACCTCTATAAAAGGGTTCCAGGGTCCCTGGTGGTCTTGGTTGTCTCCAGTTGCCCTCGCCCTTTGGTTAATATTTTCCACCAACATGATCTTCCAAGCTCATAACTTTCGGTCAAGAAAATGACAAGTCGCTCAGACCTTAGAAGAAGGGCGCCTTCACCCGAATGCAAAAGACAGGTTCCTAATTTGGGGGGAAGCTAAGCACAGCATGCCACGGAGCAGGACTTCAGGGGTTTTTGCCCTCTGTACGTGTATGTGCCTTCTGGTCACCTGCCGACTTAGGGTGACTCAACGAATTTCACCAGGTTTTCATAGGCGAGAGGTGGTTTTGCCATTTCCTTGCTCTGAAATAAAGCCTACAGTGCCTCGTATTCGTTGGCAGTCTCCCATCCAAGTACTAACCAGGGCTGGCCCTGCTTAGCCTGTTGACTTTAGGGTTACCAATCAAATAACAGAGGTATCCCTCCATTGGCAAAGTCAGTGTGTTCCTGAGCATGACTTCAACACAAAATGTGGTACTGGAGGGGAGAAATAACATGGGAGAGGTATATATACCTAAAAGAAAAAAGTTGATAAATTTTGGGAGACCTTATTCAAAACTAACAATATGGACATGTGAAAGGAAACAACCAGATCATAATAAGCCAACCTTAGACAAGTCACACACTCTCAGCCTCAGAGGAAGGCAAGGGCAAACCCTGTCTGGATAAACCTTGCAAAGAAAACCCCACGATAGATTGAATTTCGGGTTGCCGTAAGTTGGAAATGACCTGGAGGTGCACTACAACAAAGTGAAGAAAAATATTTTGAGCCTCCAAGTGACCATCTGAAGGCTTCTTTCAAAAACGCATGGGTGGGTTTTTCTTTCACTGGCTTCCACTTTCCCTAGGATTTCCATCTTGATGGCCAAACTTACTTATCTATCCTTTTTTTAACGTGGGGAGTAACTGGTGAGGCAGGCCTCTGCTCTCCCCTTCCTTATTTTGCTTCCCATGCAAATTCAGTAGGGGATTCTGGGGCAGCTGCCGTTTACCTCGCCTGTTGTAGGAGGGCACACACAGCTACAGTAGGATTGGCTAGAACACACACCCACTCCTTCCTCACTAAGGCTTTGTTCATTGCCTTTTTTGCTAAAGAAATGCTGCTGCAACCCAACACCAAAAGTCTGTGTTTCCCCATCCCCCTCTAAATGCTGATGCAGATAAAGAACTTCTACCTAGACAGAGGATGAGGAAAGGGATGTGAAAAGGTCTTCATCAAAAGAAGCTTCACTGTCAGAGGTTTTGTCCACCAAGTTATGCCTGCACGTTGATCCATTTGTTGCATGTCTCAAGAGCTCTGCATCCACACAGTGCTCCCCTCCCACCTCTCTGCAAAACCAGGCTTTGGATGGCAAAGAAACCAGGGAGAGCCAGGCTTTCAGGGAGGTTTTCTGTCTCTGCCCGCTCCACTCTCTTCTTGCTGTCCAGGCTCCCTGTCAGGCAGAGGAAGGATGGCATCATCCCTGGGGACAGAAGTGGTTGGAGAGGAGATTAATGAAGCCAGTGATCGGAAAGCAGAGATGGTTTCCAGGAATATTGCTGGCATCTGCTGCAACAGAGAGAAAATAGCCTCAGTAGAGGTACAGGACATCTTTTACTGCAGAAGGAAAAGGAAAGAGGACAAAGCCAGTGTGCAGGCCAAGGCAGTGTTACGGAAAGGGAATGGGGCCACGGCCACACCCTAGATGACCTTTGTCAAGTCACACACTCTCAGCCTCAGAAGGCAAAGGCAACCCCCCAAGAAATCGTGTCAAGAAAACTCCACGATAGGTTCACCTTAGGGTTGTTCTAAGTTGGAAACAACTTGAAGGCACACAGCCACCCGGGCTGTTGGGTCTTTCCTTGGCCTGTCTGTGGCTCTCCAAGGCCACCAGGAAAAGGCGAGCTTTCACATCTTCCGTTCCAAAACCGTTTTCAACCGGAAATCCCAGGATTAAACAATGGGAGGGGAGGCAGTTTTTGGAGGCAAAGCATGAGCTGTGAATAAAAACCTGACCTCTCATGGAGTCCAAAAATGGGACCCCACCTGTCCAGTGCTGCTTCCCCTACCCTGCAGTGGTTCTCCAGCATCTCAGAGAAGAAAGAGGGTCTATTTATCCCTGCCTCCCCCTTACCCTCTCTGAGAGAGGAGACTGGGGAGCGAAGAAGCTTCTCTCTCCCCTGGAGCTGCACCCAACTCAGGTGGCACTATGGATTACGGTATTGGAAAGGTCCCTTCCTTCCTTCCTTCCTTCCTTCCTTCCACCCACTGTATTCATCTACACCCTTTTTCTCTGTGAAGCTGGCTGGCCAAATTACGAGAGAGAGTTTTACAGCTCACACTGCACTAAAGTTAAAAATAAAATTAAGCTACCAGTAGAATTACAAGCAGTTAAAAGCACGGCCATCAAAAATGAATGAAGGAAAAAAAAGCACAGCGCGTTGTGGAAGCCCCTTTTAACCTAAGCAGCGGGCTCTCGCAGGCCTGCTGAAGCAGAAGGGCGTTTGCCTGCCTATGGAAGGAAAGCCGGTAAGGCCGGCCAGCCCCTCTGCAGAGGCAGTTTCGGAGCCTGGGAGCAGCCACCAAGAAGGCCCTCTCCCGTCCCCACCAGGGGCACTTGTGAAGGTGTTGGGGCAGGGGGTAGAAAGACGGCAGGCTCACATAGGGGAATGCGGTCCTTCGGATAGCCCGGACCTAAGCCATATAGAGCTTTAGAGGTCATTGCCAGCACTTTGAATTGTGCCCGGAAACAGACCGGCAGCCAGCGGAGCTGTTGCAGCAAACTCCGCTTAGGAAAATTACTTTTTTTTTTTTAAACATCTCCCAAAATGAGACTCCTAGGACTTCTGGGAATCAAAAGTCTAAAAATCTAAGTTCTTCCAAGTTCTGATTTCATGCACAAAGAGCTCTGGTTTGATTCACATTCATTCACAGACACACACTCGGGGGATCTATGCTTCTAAAATGAGAGTAAAATGCATACTTTTGCGGCATGCATTTAACAGAAGAACAATCCACGTGTGATCAAACAGGCTTTTAAAACAAAGTTTTTAGAGAATGTGTGTTGTTTTAACTGTTATTTTTAAGACTTTAAAAATCGTAATTACATAACTCATACTGTAAATAGTTTGATTATTTAATATTCACTTTTGATAGGTTTTAAATTGTATTCTTTTAAATTGTGAGTCAATTTCGGTCCCAATTTTGGGGAAAAGGCAGGATATAAACAGATATTCTAACCACACCATCAACAAGAGCTGTCTTGAAGTTTTATTCCCACCCACCCACCCACCCCTGTGGGGCTCGGAATCACACCAGAGAATTCGGATTAGGTGCAGAGAGAGCACCTGAGGTTGGTGGTGTGTATACTTTTGCTGCTACCCCACCTCCCATCCTCACGAGCGCCCTGGCCTTAACCTAGATGCGCATGTCACGTTTCCAGCAGAGCCTTGCTAAAAAAGAGTAATCTCGCTTGAGCCAGGATTTCAGTACGGAGATTTGGAACAGCGGCCGCACATCTTGCATGATCGTCCGAGCAGGACCAACGAACACGACTCCGGACAGAAACCACGGGGGCTCTTCTGTTGGCCCGCGCACGCATGCTCACGCTCACCTGGGCCACTGTTCTGTCTTCACCAGCTTAAAGCACCTCCGGACCGTGGAAGAAACGACCACGCAGTGCGCTTCGGCTTGCTTCGTTAACTGGGGATGCAATCCTGCGCGCGCTTGCAGGAAAAGAAGCTTCTGCGAGCTTAAAGGCGTTACTTTTTTCGGGCCAGAACTCCAGAATCCTCTGGCCGGCATGGACAAGAGCTAGGCTGGGGGATTCTGAGAGCTGTGGCCCAAAAGGTACTGATTTTCAAGCTCTGATGAAATCAAATTGGTGCCTTTTAGGACAATATGGCTGGCCGCCATATCCATGACTGAAGCTTGAGCCCGGGCTTCCTAAGCCCTAGTCCTTCCAGATGTCTTGGACTTTAGCTCCCATCATCCCTGGCCCATGCAGGTTGGTGTGATGGGACTGATAGTACAGAGCTAGGCTAGGTGAAACTCAGCCAGGTTGGGTGATAGTCTTCTTTGAACATCT
This sequence comes from Cyclura pinguis, assembly GCA_030412105.1. Classification (NCBI taxonomy): domain Eukaryota; kingdom Metazoa; phylum Chordata; class Lepidosauria; order Squamata; family Iguanidae; genus Cyclura; species Cyclura pinguis. The sequence goes on along the minus strand of CM059604.1, from coordinate 1,809,777 downwards.
TTGGCTCGAGAAGAGTTCTGTGCCACTGCAAAGCCTGCTTCCTAAGTTTTGAAGACTACGTGGTATTGTGTCTCTCTTCCTATTTCATTAATTTATTTGTTTATATCCTGTCTTTCTTCCAAGCATGGTACTCAAGGGAGACTCAAGAAGACTATTTAAACATGCACATGCGTGCACGCAAGAAATCAAATTATAATATTAAAACACAGTTGGATTGGAAGCACGGCAAATCCTTAAAAACAATGTACCTTGCCAAGTTTGGGCTTCCCTTTCTAATTTCAAAGAATCTTATCTGTCAGAAGAGACACTGTATAGTAAACAGGGTAGTTAAACACTTGGGAATTAGCCACCTTGTCCTGCTTTTGGGTAAACAGTCAGAGGGTCCCTTGCTGCTAGGCACTCTGGGAACTGTAGTTCTGTGAAGGAAGGGGCAAGTAGGAAGGTCTATCGGAGAAAAGTCGGTGCCATAATTTTCTCTGAGAAGCATCTAAAATGAGAGGGAATGGTGTGGCCCTCCCAGCTTTGAATTGCAACTCCCAGCATGCCTGACAAGTGGCTGTGCTGGAAAATGCGGCCCGTTCCAAACAGTGCTGTTTTTTGTGATTGTGCTGTGATGGTCTTATCTATGGAAAATTCATTGAAATATTTTGTCCTGTTAGAACTGCTCCCATAGAAACACTCACCACTGGTACTAGAGTTGGATTCTTTTCCCAAAGGTCCTGAACGTCAATTTTTAAAATGTCCTTGTATGTTATAGTCTTTTCCCTCTCTTTGTCTTCCATTTTGTTGCTGGTAATATATAATAATATTGTATAATAATGATAAATAATATTATAATATGGTCAAAATACATATAAGACATGTAATATTCTGATTTTATATTTGTGGTCATTGTGTACCTTGAAGTCATTTCTGACTTACAGAGACCCTAAGACCCTGTCCTGGCCTTCCTCTGAGGCTGAGAAAGTGCAGCTTGTCACCCAGAGGGCTTCCAGGGCTGGTTGGGAATTCGAACCTTGGTCTTCTGGCCTCTTAGTGCAACACTCCGCTTACTGCACCTAAACCCAATACTGGGGTTGTCGTTATGTGCTTTCAAGTCAGCTCTGACTTCTGGAAACTCTATCCTAGCGTTTCCTCCACCAGATTTGTTCAGAGGGGTTTTGCTTTTGCCATGGAAACCTATTGGCTGCCCTTGGACAAGTCGCACTCTCTCAGCCTCAGAGGAAGGCAAAGGCAACCCTCCTGTGAGCAAATCTGGTCAAGAAAACCCCATGATAGGTTCACCTTAGGGTCACAATAAATTGCAATGACTTGACGGCACACAACAACAAGAGATCCAGAAATCCTAGTCACCAATACTCAATCATTACTCAATATTTTTCCGGAATATATACAAAATAACAACAATAATTATAACAGTATGTTGTTGCTGTTGCTCCCCATTCCTCCTTTTTCTTGGCTTTTCCCCATTCTTAGGACTCAAGGCAGCTCAGAAAAATTAAAATGGAGGCAGGTAAAAGTTCACATCGTTTTCTAAGTTTGGTTGATTGACTAATCTTTCTAGAGTGTTTTTCAGTTGAGGTTTGTTGTTTTTTTCCAGTGGTGGAGGGGGAGAGGCTGGGGGTTGTTAGAGGAAATCGGATCTCCCCAGACACTTCTTCGCCTCTTTGATTCAAAAGGACTCTCTCAGCTCTGCTCCATCAACATTGTCCAGTTTGGCTTCTGCATCTACCCACGTCCCAATTCCGTTCCAGCATCCCCCCAAAACTCCATCCGTCCAGTTTGGGGCATGCTGGAAAAAAGGGATGCCCTACAAGCAGTTCTTCCTTTCTAGCCTCAGACCCTGAAGAGACGAATGTTCTTTCTCTGGCCATTTCCACACTAGACCGTTATAGTGCTATTATCCCACTTTCAGCATCCTGTGGAATCCTAGGGTTTGCAGTTCAGAGAGGAGCCTTTGAGACCCCTCCCTAAACTGCAAACCCCAGGATTCCACAAGATGTTGAACGTGGAATAATAGCACTATAACGGTCTAGTGCGGAAATGGCCTCTATCAATTAACACTTGTCGCTCTGCACCATTGGCGGAACGGATGATCACAGCTTCCAAAAATTGCACAGAGAATGTGGCCGTGGGCTTGTCTCTGCCTGGCTGGATCTTGGCAGGGCAGCTGCCTCATTGAAGGACAGGCGGAGAGAGGAGCTGAGTCACGATATCAGGTTATGGATTCCTCCCGGGCCCGGGAGCTGGGAGGAAAGAGCTGAAAGGGAGGATCAGGGACCAAAGGTGGAATCGTAGAAGCCTGGAGTCAGAATAGATCCCAAGGGCCGTCCAGTCCAACCCCCTTCTGCCCTGCGGGAAGACACCATCCCAGCCCTCCCTTGGACAGATGGCCATCCAGCCTCTCCTTAAAAACCTCCAAAGAAGGAGGAGACTCCTCCGTACTCACAGGCAGCAGCTTATTCCACTGTCAAGCTGCTCATACCGACAGGAGGTTCTTCCTGAGGGTTAGGTGGAATCCTTTTTCCTCTTGTTTGAAGTCATTGCCCCATGTCCTAGCCTCAGGAGCAGTAGAAAACGAGCTTGCCCCGTCTTCCATATGACATCCCTTCCGATGGCTGTTATGTCCCCTCTTAACTTAAGGGCAGAGGCATGGTGCCGGTGCCCAGGGGACCGCAGCTAGGGCACCTGCTCTGATTCTTGTTATTGAGGTCCTTTGCCTCCAATCGATGGCAATTCTATCCTAGGGTTTTTCTCTTTCCTTTAGAGGAGGTGTGCCATTCCCTTCCTCCAGCTCCCTTAATCTAGCAACTCCACTGCAATTCTGTTTCCAGACATAATTAAAAGTGCTGTTTTGTCCCATAAAGCTCTCTGTGGCTGAGCTTCAGGCTACCTGACAGGTGGTACCTCTGCGTGTGACCTTGCCCGGGCCCTCTGATCCTCCTTGGGAGAGGCCTTTCTCTGAGGTTTTGCAAGCACAGTGGTGGAGATGCAAGAGAGGGCCTTCTTGGTGGCTGCCCCAAGATGCTGGAGTCCCGTTTTAGGGTGGTTAGAATGACCCCCCCCCTTGCTGTCCTTCCACTGTCCACTGGAGACTTGCTTCATTCCAATAGGATTTTAGAACTGAAGGTTTTTAAAGGAAAGACCTTTTAGAAGAGTGCTATATTATTTTAAACTGTCCTGTTTATTTAAACTGTTTTAAAAATAATTTTTAACTCTGTGTTTCAAATGGGTTGCTTTTGCCTGAGCCTCCCGGAAAGGGCAGGATTCCGTCCCCCCTCTCCTCGGCCCCCTCCTCCTGAGTTAAGTGAATTAAAACTACATTGGCCTTTGAACTTAGGGCCTTTCCACGCTGCACTGTTGTAGCGCTGTTATTCCACTTTCAACATCCTATGGAATCCTGGGGTTTGCAGTTCAGGGAGGGATGTTCAGGATTCTCAGCCGGAGAGTTCTTTGGCCTCAGGAAACTACAAACCCCAGAATTCCCCCAAGGATGTTGGAAGTAGAATAACAGCACTATAACGGGGTGGCGTGGAAAGCGCTAAGTCTGCAGCAACAGAGTATGCTGAGGATAATGGGAAGAGAGTGGGAGGAGGAGAGAGAAACCAGGACATTTGAAAAGCAGCTGGAAAACTGGGACAGCAGAGGATTCATCAAGACCGTCCCTGCCAGACGGGGACAGTTGGAGGGTACGGTCCCCTAGGCCCACGTTGTGGGGAGGGGAGAGCACGGGCAGTGCCCGCTGGTGTCAGGACGCGGAGGGAGCGAGCGAGCGCGCACGCGGCTCTTCGTCTCCACAGTTTGGCGCACGGAGGAGGAGAACAGTTTTAATGGGGAGGCAAATCCTTTAATCTCCAGATAGAAATCAGCTGCAGGGCAGCAGAACAGCTAAAGGACAGAGAATAGCCTATAGGCCGGGCCGGGCCCCCTCCGTCTCCTCCTCGTTTAATCGGCTGCTGCCGTATTTATAAAGGGCGACTCGAGGCTCTGCGCCCGGCCCGGCCCGGCCCCTCTCTGCCCTCTCGTGCCCGGCCGCGGAGGGGGCTCAGGACCCCAGGGGGCACATGGCCAAAGCACCCCAAAAACCCCGCTTCTTACATGTAGGAACTGTAAGAAATTTCCCTTCTTCGAGGTCTGGAAGACGTCCCTTCCCGGGCTGGCAGGGGTCCCTTCATTATAAGGGAGGCCCCGTATTTAAAGGTCGCAAGTTTTCCCCCTTTATACAGACTGGAAAAACATGCCCCCAAGTTCTCTCTTTGGTGGGTTTCACGCTCCATCAGAACAGGAAATGTGCACGTCACACGATTTACGACAGCATGCTTCGAGGCACCAGACCCCCCCCCCCAATCCTGGAAGTTCGGCAGGGCCGGCCCGGGTTCGTGCTCGCGTGGGGACCGCCGAGGCACACCGGGCTCCGTAGGCCGCACTTCAGGGACCAGGACTGGGGAAGCTGTCTCCGGGCGCTCCTTGCCTCAGAGAACCCCAGGAAATCCAGGGTGTCCCCGCACTTCGGCAGGCAGCTCGAAGGCCCGTCTTAATTTTGCAGTGAAATGCACGGGTCAGTTAACAGAAGCCGGCCCTTTCACTTGGAGTTTCTAGGCGCTTGTTAGAAGCCGCTTCCCGCGGGTGAGCCCCGGATGAACTCCGACCGTCCCCCGGCGCGCGCACGCGGCTGTTGCCGGCCGGCCGCCCCCGGGTTGGCCCGCGGTGGCCCTGCGGCTGGGAGACCGGGCCCGCCCCGCCCGGGTCTTGCGGGGCCGGGGCGGCCGCGGCTTCCTCGCCCCGTGAAGCGCCGTCTCCCTCCGGGGGGCCGCGCCGCCCCGCGCGCCGCCCAGAGGACCGCCGCCTCGGCTGCCGGGGGGCCCCGGGCTCGTCTGTCTGCCTGACAGCCCCCGCCGCCCGCAGAACCTGCTTCTGCCGCCGCATTTCGCCCAGGCGCGGCCCCTCGTCGCCGCACGGCCGTCACAGTCGGCCACAGAAGCTGGGAGCCGAAACGGCGCCGACGCGGGGATGGGGCCACACGGCGTCCTCGTCGGAATGTGGGTCTAGCGCCTGTCACAGCGCCGTTAGTCCACTTCCAGCGGCCCAGGGGAAGCTGGAGTTTGCAGCTCGGGGAGGGGTCTCACACGCCCCTCCCCAAACTGCAAACCCCAGGATTCCGTAGGACGTTGAAAGTGGAATAAAAGCGCTGTGACAGGCTAATGTGGAAATGACCTAGGGGACTCAGAGAGAGAGAGAGAGAGAGAGAGAGAGAGAGAGACCATGGAAACCCACGGGATGACCCTGGGCTTGTCACACTCTCTCAGCCTCAGAGGAAGGCCCGGGCAACCCCGCCCCGAACAGACCTCGCCAAGAAAATCCCACCCCCTCGGGTTAGCCTCGGGGTCGAAGTCACGAAAGAAGTTCTCCGGGCCACTGATTTGCCGGGATTCACGCCCTTCTCGCCCCTAGCCCCGCCCCTCCGGCTGCGGCCCCGCCCCCTCGGGCCTCGCGGCCCTTCTTTCCCCTCAGAGGCAGCGCCCTCCGCAGAGGAGGCTCCGCCCTTGTCCCCGCCCACTCTCCCGCGCGCCAACCAACCTCGCAGCGCGCTTGCCGCCTCACCGTCCAAATCTCCGCCTCTCCCTCCCGCGCTCGCCTCCATTGGCTAAGGGGAAGAGCTCTCCGGCGGCGATTGGCTGCATTCGAAGCCCTTCCAGCGGCCAGGTTCGGTGGAGGCGCGGGCGAGGCCTGAGGCGGCGGCGGCGGCGCCTCTTTTGGGGCTCCTCCCTCCCGGCCGGGCTCGCCGCTCAGGGGACGGGCGAGGTAGAGGAAGGCGGCGCAGCCAGGCAGGGACACTCGCCGGGCGACGGCTCCCGCGCTCCCCTCGCCTCAGACCCGGTAAGCCGGGGGGGGGGGTCGGCTGAGCGGGGGGCTGTCAGGGCTAGTGGGCGGAGGAGGGCGGCCGGGCGCGGAGGAGGGCGGCAGTGGGTTTCTTTTCTTGGGTGGGGGCGTCTTTTTGGGAGGTGGGGGGCGAGACGGGGGAAATTCGGGGTCCCCGTGAAGGGCAGGAAGGGGTTAATTCGGGGAGCGCCGTGGGTTTGTTTACGGGGCGTGCTTTTCGGAGGGCGGGAGGGCAGGGCGGGGCCAGGTGGTGGTGGTTTTGGGGGCGCTGCTGGTTGTTAAGCAACGGGTAATGGGGGGTCCTCCTTGGAGGGCGGGAGGGGGTCGGTTGCGCGGCCCCTGAGTGGTCGTGAGGGCAGAAGGGGGTTAATCGGGGGCTTCCCGTGTGGGTCAGGGAGGGAGGGGCTCACTGGAGGGGCAGGAAAGGGTCGAGCGGGGGTCCGGGGTGGAGCAATCGGGGGGCACTGTGAGGGCAGCGGAGGGGCCGGAAGAGGTTGATTGGGGTCCTTTTGAGGGGCGGGAGGGGCAGGCCCTTTAGGGGAGCAGAAAGGGGCTGGTTTTGGGGTCTCAGTCAGTGGGGGGCCCGAGGAGCCGGAGGGGGCGAGTCTGGGGTCCCCTTAGAGGGCAGCGGGTGGGCATGGGGGGCAGTTGGCACCGAGGGGTCGGGAAGGGCGCTCAGAGGCAGCGTCGGGGCTTCCACGGAAGCCCCCTTTCGCAGACCGGCCCGGGCCTTGGCGGTGGGGGGGGAGAGGGGCGGGTGGCGGCTCTCGGGGAGCGGCCCGGGGAGGGGAAAGTCGGGCTGAGTCCCGTGTGGGCGGGCGAGGCTTTGGCGGGTCTCCCTGTCCCGGCCGGGGTCGGGTGGGGGTCCCCCTGGGCGGGGGAGAGGAGCCGAGCCCTGCGGCCTTTTCGGTCCGGAGGGGGTTTTGGAGGCTCCGAGGGAGAGCGAGCGAGCCTGTGTTGGAAGAGGAGGGGGGAGGACGGGGAATGGGGGAGCGATGGGGGGCCCTGCGGGTGGGCGGGTGCTGCCGTGTGGGCCCGGGGGTGGCGAAGGGGGCATCGGGGTTGGCGGCGGGGCGGGGCGGGGGCGCTTTGCAGGGCCGGGCGGCTGCGGTTGGCCAGCGGGCGGTTGAAGCGCTCTGAGTGGGTGTGGACGGTCTGCGGTGCTCGTTGGAAAGTTCCCAAGGCCCCCCCCCCGGGTGCCCGAGCGGGAGAGAGGGGAAGGGGTGGCCGCGGGGCGAGCTCTTCCTTTGACTTGAGCTTCAGGGGGAGGAGAGGGGCTTGTGCATCACACCTTTTTTTAATCCCCATTTTGTCGAGTCAAAACAGGAGAAAAATGAGGGGAGGCTTCCTGCTTGCAGCTTTCTCCAAGACTTGAAAAGTTCTTTGGAGGCTCCTGGTAACTGTGGCAAGCTACCCAGCACTTTCCGTAGTGCCTTTTCCTTATTCCAGGTATCAGTCTTGTTTCTTTGCTGCTTTTGAGACTCGGTAAACAGTTTGTTGTTTTTGTATGGCTTCAAGTTGCTTCTAACTTACAGTGACCCTAGGGTGTCCCTATAAAGCTGGGTTTTCTTGGCAGAACTTATTCGGAGGGGATTTAGCTTTTGCCTTCTTCTAAAGCTGAGGCAGGATGACTTGCCCAAGATCCCCCGGGGGTTTCCGTGGCCGATTTGAACCCTGGTCTGCGGAGTCATAGTCGGGTGCTCAAACTGCTACATCACACTGGCACGGATACTGGGTGATAAAATAAATATCGGCAGTCATTTTTATCTGACCAAAAATTTTATTTGAATAAATTTTATCTGAATGCAAATCTTTGGGGAGAGCAGTGTTTAAGTATGTGTATGTTGAGTGAAGGTACTTCTTTAGACACGTTCTTAATATTGTTTTACGCTATGTAGAAATCTAAGTTTTTACTCTTCCCTCTGTGTGTCTTCCTCTTCCAAAGCCTGCTAACTTAATTTCTCTGGCATGTGTTCAGGATGACATCTTGGGCTATCCCACACACTCCTGACCTCCACTTCCTTCCTTTTTCTCCTAATATCCCAGAATGTCTGTTTTTGTGTGGCATACCCGTTGTTAACTGTCTGGTATGTGTGTACATGTGTGTGCTCAATATTGTGGAGTCATTTTGCAAAACTACAGTACGAGGAGCAGGAATGTCAAGAGGGGTGTGTGCCTGTGTTTGACTTGCTAATTATCAGGCTTCTGGAGGAGAGAAAGATAGAATGAGCTGTAGTAATGGTAGGTGCTAATAACAGTGGCAGGAAATTAGCCAAAAAGAGGCAGAGGAAGGAACATCTTGTTTAAATTAGGACAGCATTGTCTTCAGAAGATCTCTGTGCTGTCTCATCCTGAAGGAATTGGGAACTTTTAGGAAAGGGGGCAACATTTCTCATGGAAGTGCCTTCGGTTTGCCTGTCAACTTAGGGTGACTCCATGAATTAGGGCAACGGTTCTTAATTTTTTCTTTACCACAGACTTCCTTTAAATATATTTTGTTGCCACGTGACATCAAGACTTTACTTGATATTTAGAATCTTAAAGTGCATAAAATATGTAATTTAGTGTTGCCCATCAGGGAACTTCAGATTTGGAGAGAAGGGAGAAATAAGTAAATGCATACATTCCTATTATATTTTTATTGGAATGGTTCTGTACATATTTGTCTTTCTTCCTTTATTTTTCTTTTAACTGTAAAAGCTGATAACTTTTCTTCAAGGCTTCACAGACCTCCAGTGAGGACATTGTGGCCCCTGGGGGGGCATGGACCCCAGGTTAAGAACCACTGTTCTAGGGTTTCCCTTAGGCAAGAAATCCTCAGAAGTGATTTTGCCATTTCTTTCCTCTGAAAAAGGGCATATAGCACCTGGCATTTGTTGGTAATCTCCCATCCACATACTAACCAGGGCTGATCCTGCTTGGGTTCCAAGATCAGATGGGATCTAATGCCTTTAGACCATTTAGGCCCAGTGATATATTATGTGTGTGTCCTTAAAAGTTGTCTGTTGACTTGTGGCGACCTCACGAATTTCATAGGGCGTTGTTAGACAAGGAATCCTCAGAGGTGGTTTTGGCAGTTCCTTCCTCTGAAGTAGAGCCTACAGTGCCTAGTATTTGTTGATGGTCTCCCATCCATGTACTAACCAGGGCTGAGCCTGTTTAGCTTCTAAGTTCAGGTAGGTTCTGATGCATTTAGAGTATATACTATGCTATAAAAGTTCTAGGCTTTCTTTTTCCTTGCTTCTCAGATGATTCCAGTTCTACAAGTTCTGTTTTAAGCTCGCTTGCACTTACTGTTGTGTGGACTGTGATTTCTGATGGGTGTTGCATCTTGTTCCCCAGCGCACCATTCCTGGTTACGTGGTTCCTTATCCACTGTTGCTTTTCTGCAGCTGTGACTAGCTGGTCTCCTTCCCAGCTTTTACAGGGATGGTTCTGGAGTTGCATCAGGGGATATTTTATGCTGTAATTCAGTAACGCAGCCAGGCTAAGCGATCGCAGAACCGGGGCTGGAGAGGATGGGTGTGGCGAGCTGCGTGGATGCAGCAGCGAGAGGAGGGAGCTTGTGTCTGGCCTGAACGGTAACTGCTCAGTCATCGGCACAAGAGATCTGAAAGGCAAGCTATTTATATAAATCGGGCCTTGCTTCCAAGCTGGGTGCCTCAATTTAGAAGGAACAGTTGTCATATTTTAAGTATTAAATGAGTGTGGTATGAATACGACGTTGCCTCGGGTAAGTTTAGACACAGGGCCCTGCTGTTCTCGGGTAAGGAAGGGGCCTCTGCTACAACCCGGCCCCCCTCGTGCTTCGAGTGCATACCAGGCCTGCCTGGCTTCTTTGTCATTGCCACATTCACTTTTCGTTAGAGAGTTTCTTAAAATTAAAATTCCAGAAGAGTAGCTGTGTTCCTGTCTTTGAAGCAGCAGCATGCCCAAGCGACTTGGTGGCTCAGTGACTAATGACTCAGGCTTGGAAAACAGGCTGGCCGGTCTTTTTGATTCTCAGACCCCGCAGGACTTAAAATTCATGGTCCTTGCCTTTTCCTGCATGAAGTCTAAAGCTCTCCCCCAGCTGTCTTCTGACTTGCAATGCTTTCATGGCCCTTCCCTTCTCGCTCTCTCCCCCCTCTTGTTCCCCCATGACATAATGAGCTTCCCCCCACCCTTCTGCTGTGGAAGGGTGTTTGCTGGTTAGAAAAAAAGTTGCTTGTGCTGGTGAACAGATGCAGAGCCTTTGTTATTAGGACACAATAGCTTATACTAGAAGTTTCTTTCTTCTCACTTGATCTTGAAGGTGCTGTTGAATTCCTTTATGCCCTTTTATTAAGATAGTTTCAGCTGGAATGGGACTATAGAAGGCTTTACTTTTCCCTTGAATAGTGTCGGTTAAGAGTTTTGTAGCCTGTCCCATCCCAGGCCAGCATGATATAGTTGTCTGATTGTTGGACTCTGGGGACCAGGATTCAGATCCCTGCTTGGCTGTGGAAACCCAGTTGGTGACCTTGGACAGATCACGCTCTTTCAGCTTCAGGAAAGAGCAATGGCAAACCTCTTCTGAAAAAAAAATCTTGCCAAGGAAGTCCTGTGATAGAGTTGCCTTAACGTTGGCATAAATCAGAAATGATTTGGGGAGGCACATTAACAGTAAGACTTACAGTATGAGACAACATTTTAAAATGCGGCTTGTTAAACGTGAGCAGTGGTGTTTTCAGGTAGGAAGTGATCTAGTTAAAATTGACATCTCAGGTGGGCACTCAAACAGGACTGACAGGAAATACCAATCAGGAAGAGGCAGTAATCTGCTTAGATTATTTATCTGCTTATTTGTTTACTGCTCTGTATCTGAAGATCTTTCTTTGGGAGGGATATAGTAAATGCAAGCAACCTTAAAAGAATGTAAAATGATGTACACAGTTTTAAGTAATTAAATAGAACTAAAAGAGCAAAGAAACAAAATGAAATAAAATCTGACTCTTAAACCTGGAGTTTGTCTACTTGCATTCTGACTAGCAGTTAGAACTTGCAGAATGAGTCACTAATGAGTATAGTAAGCTGTGGTGTTTTGCTTTGTTTTTTACTTCTGAAATGGAGGGTATAGTGATTCTTAATGGCAGCTGTTTTGGGGCTTTGGTTACTAAGTGGTGGAAGCTTGGGGTGTGCTAAACCCCCATAAGTAGAGTCCTAGTTCCTTAAGGTTTAAACCAGCCCTGGCCATCTGCACTCCTGCCTGCAGCCTGGTATTTACCTGTGATCTTTCAGAACGGGCAAATACTTTGGAGCAGCTTTTCTTTCTCTCGTATAATGCTAGACCATGGAGTCATCTCCTGGAGCTGAATGGTGGGAGATTCAAAGGGAAAAACTTCTTCAACCAGCATATCATAAAACTGTGGATTTCACTACCATAATGTCAAAGCAGGTTCACAGTGGTTGCCAGCTTGAATGGCTTTAAAAGAGGAAATTAAATAAATTTGTGGAGAAGAGAGCTGCGAGTTAGTCCTAGCCAGGATGGATATATATTACCTTTGGTTTCAGAGGGAGCAAGGCTGTGGAGTTGGTATCCCAAACCTTTGACTCTGACTCCTCTGTTTTTCTGCTCTTTCATAAATAGCAAATGTATATTAGTTAGAAGAAATTTGCTGTAGTGAAATGGTAGCACAAGGCATTTCATCACCACTATCAGGCTACTTGGGTTGGTAGGACATAAAATATATTTCTTTGATTAAAATTTCTGAACAAAGAAACGTCCCTAAATTGCTATCAAGGTAAATATGCAATAAACCAGATGTTAATAAATAAAAAAAGGTTTTTTAACAGAAACATTGAATATATCTTAGAATTGAAGACTATATAAAATTAAAACCAAGATAACATAATGCATAAGCTGATATCTGCTTATGAACTTTTTTTAATTATATTATCAAATGCTTTCCTGAATATACATACACTAGTCTACTACTTACAGTAAGTCAAAGAGAATATATTTGCCATGTGTTGTTGCAATATTACCAGTTTTTATTTTGAAGTTGAAATTGGAGTTTGTACATTTCTACCAACTTGCCTCAAAATTGCTTCTAACTCTCAACTCCATAGCCCTGAGGAGCAGTCTGTATGCATATATCAATTACTGGGAAATGCCAAGCATGCAGTAGGTATAGAATCATTACTGTTATTATTGTATTCTTTTATAGCTAGTGTTTTCCCCAACAGTGGGACTCAAGATGGTCTATAAATGATTAAAAACAGTAGAAACTAAAAAAGATATAAAAACAGCAGTGTGTGTGTGTGAGTTATTTTAGAAATCATTTCAACAATCTGTTGAGTAAAAACCGTTTAAAATTCATTAAAAGTCAGAACAGAAAAATTCAGCAAAACAGCACACCATTTAAAAAAAACTCTCACACTCATAAAAAATTGGAGGAGTAGGAGGGTGTTCATCTGCATTGTAAGGAGAGCAAGGATGGAGCAATCCCTGCCATTCTCGGAGGGAATTCCAAAGTCTGAGTAGGCCCCTTCTCTCTTGTGCCCAGCAGAAGTGCCGGAGAAGGTGGTGGGACCCAGGGAGGGGCCTCTCCGGGAGCCCTTAGAACTTAAACAGGCGCATATAGGGAGATAACGGTCCTTTAGATAGCGTGGATCTGAGCTGCATAGAGCTTTATAGGTCATAACCAACCGTTGAATTGCGCCTGGAAGCACACTGGCAGTCAGTGGAGTTGTGTATTCCCTTTAGCCAAACCCAGTTAACGGTCTGACTTCAGCTCCTTGGGCCAGCTGAGCAGTTTCTGAGCAGTTTTAAAAGGCAGCCTTGCGTAGAGCATGTTATGGTAATCCAAGTGGGATATAACCAAGGCTTGGGCAGATCAGACTTTTCCAGCAATGGGTGCAGCTGGTTCACTAGTTTTTTATTGTGAGAATGTACTCTTGGTAATGCTGAAACCTGAGCCTCCAAACTTAGGGCTGAATCCAGGCTTACGCCCAAACGGTGCCTTCAGTGGGACACAGTTTTGGTGTGCCCCAGTCAGCTCAGGCTGAATTCCTGTTCCCTGTTCTGTTTAGAAGGATGCACTGTGTGGTTAAGACAGAAATAGTAGAAGGCCCTGGATATGACTTTAAAACTGCCTTTGGAATAGATTGCCCACAAGATCTTTTAAAATTGCCTGCCTGCCTCTACATACTGCTGCTAATCATTCTGCCAGAAAGGATGGCATGAGTGAGAGCATAGGTCTGTTTCTCTTCCCATGTATGCCAGTTTTCCTGTCTGATTGCCTGTAGACGATGCTTACTCACCCTAGGTGCCGAGATGCTCTTAAACCATAATTGAAGAGAGCTTAAGTAATAGGCTAAAGCCTTTTCCAGAGCTTGAAGTGTGACATTAGGTCTGGGCGAGCAACAATGCATGAGATGATCACCCCTGCCCCCCCCCCAGTATTTTCATTCATTTACACCCTGGGTGCATATAGAAGCCCCTGCTGTTTTTACAGAAATAGTTGTCTGTATGAGGCCATGAGACCCAGTGCGGTGTGGTGGTTTAAGCATTGGACTGTGACTCTGGAGACCAGTGTTCACTCAGCCTTGGGCAAGTTACTCTCTCTCAGTCTCAGAGGGAGCAAAGGCAAACACCCTCTGAATAAATCTGGCCAAGAGGACCCTGTGATAGGTTCATCTTAGGGTTGCCGTAAGTCAGAAAATATTTGAGGGCACAAATCCTCAATGTATGAGGCCATAGTATTCCACGAAGGAATGTGATATATCTTTGGGCCTTTGTATTGTATGCTCCCTGCTGGTTTTCTGGTTTGCCTTCATATAATTTTTTTGCCTTCTCCCACTTGTAAACAGTTGCCAGGTCTTGTGTTGGTGGCTAGAAAGACTCTATAAAAAAGTGGTAAATGCCTGCCTTGGTCATGATGGCTTGTGAATGCCCATTTATTGCCCTTTTTTTTTTGTCACTTTTTGGCATGTTACCCTCTTGGCCTCCTGTCCCCTTTTTTTATTACCCAGTGTTGTTTATGTAGTGTTGTTTATTTGGCTTAATGGATCTGATTTCAATTGAACTTGTGATATATAGATGCTTCCTCTTTTTCTGACTTGCGCTCTTACCTTGCCAGAGAATCTTCTCTTCTCCCCCACTCCACCAATCCCAGTGTCTGGTCGGGAAGTCTGATGTTGAAATGGCTCCAGCCAGCCTAAACCAATAAAATAGGGGGTGGCAAGAACTTCCTGAGTGTCGTGGTTAATTAGCTGCATAGTGTCTAATGTACAGCAGAGCTCTTGACGGATCTTTGTGGCCTGCTGAGATTGGAGCAGGTGGATACCTTCAGTTTGAAACAACCACAATTAAGTTTTCGTCAGATGGGCAGTGCCATCATGCTCCTGTGTTGTTTCCCTTGGCCGTGGACCGAAGACACAATTATTTGTTCTGTATCAGGAGTCTACATACGATCTCTAGACAGAGCAGTTCTTACTATTCATTTTATCTGGATGGTGCCCTTGTGTGTTAGGTGGACGGTCCCAAGCTGGGTACTTCTAAGCATACTATTTCTTTCTCAGTTGATATAAAAAGGAGAAGTTGGGGGTGGGTGGACAGGAAGAATTCTAGCAGCACTTTTAAGACTTACCTGATTGATTTCAGTGTGAGTTTCTGTGGATTTCAGTCCAGCTGGACTACAGACAGTTAAACATGTCCATCCCTGCATTTCTGAGTACAATGGCTGAACTTAGTATAGTTCTGTGAACAAGTAAGTGATTTCATTTGCACTGTAAGTTGAAATGAGAAAGCATCTTGGTCCAATCTTCAGGCACACCCTTTCTGTATATTATTTTGTAAGTGAATTTTGCCAGTTGGGGACAAAACCAGATGTAAGCAGTAGCTCTGAAGTCTAGTTAGGGCAAAGAAAGTGAGTGGAAAGGTCTGCATATCCCAAAAAACAGCCACAGGCTAGATATTTCAAAACGAAGATCAGAATTAGTACCAGCTGATTGTGCACATTTTCCAGCATTGCCGCCCACTAAGTTTTTTATGCACATCAGTGAAGATACTTTGGTTCGTAACTTGTTAGAATCTTTTGAGATAATGAACCCCAAGTACTAATGTATCTGTGGGACATCCCCTGCATTCTAAGACTGATCTAAAATGGGTCGCCTTAACAGAGCCATCTATGACCAAATTTGGGTAGCTGGTGTAGCGTGAGGTATTTCCATTTATTACCCCATAGCCGCACAGGCCTGTTCTGCTAAGAATGTAGGAAGAGCTTTTGGTGGTTATCTTTTTTCCTTGAGGGAAGCAGATGGGCTTGGATCCAGAACTCTTTTGAAATCCAAGTACCCTGATTTTGGCACTGTCCAACCTGATGAGAGAAGTCCCTGTGAAATAAGTTCATATGTTTTGCTTTTGAGTTGTATAGAAAGTATCAGAGGGTCTAATAATAATGGAAAAAACCCAGCTCAGAGTTATCCTTCATGTCCAGTAAAATCTTAAAATCCTGATAGGCATATGCCAAATCTTATGATTTAAATGGAACCACCAATTGGGCATTGAATGATTCTGTCAAGGCACATTTAATCAGGCACAGTTGGAGCAGTTCCTTTCTGCTTTAAAACAGATCTAACAGCTGCTTTGAGTAGGTTGATGCATTGAGTTTGACTTTTATAGACTTCATCAAAGGCCAGTACTCAATAATTCATAACATGATTTCAAACTTAGGAGGCCAGGAAGGAATTCTAGACTTTGATTTGGAAAGGCTGGAGCCTGGCCTTTCCCTGTGGGCTGCTTTGGCCAGTCATAGTCTAGATATCTTGATGTGTAAGCATATCATCATAAGGTAGTTACTATGATGGGTTTTTAGCGTTGCTGAGTTTCTGAAATAACTATTATGTTCAGTACTGATATGTTGCCCTTGCTTATGATTTGTACTTCAGATTATCTATCCATCCACCCATCACTTTATTTATATCCCACCTTTGTCCCAGACTGTGACTCAGGGCGGCTCATAAAAGACATAGCATTGCAATAAAAACACATATAGTGAAAACAGGCAAAATTGAGATTGAAACAGCAAACAGTAAAACAACAGTAAACAGTAAAACAACCGCAGAATTAAAACAAAATCTGTCTCTAAAACGAAGATTAAAATTTGAGATTAAAAAGAATAAAGCACTATAAGAAACTCTTTTCTTGTTAAAAATCACTTCCCAAAGGTTTGCTGGAAAAGGAAGGTCTCAACCTGCTACTGAAAAGACAGCAGAGAAGGAGTCATCCTGGCTTCCACAAGGAAGAAGATCCCAAGTGTGGGAGCAGCCACAGAGAAGACCTTTTTCTGTGTTCCCAGCAGCTGTTCCGGTGAAGGCAGTGAGACAGAGATTTCCGGGTTTCCTTTTGTACAGAAGTCAGTGGATGGTTGTTTGGAGAGAGAGAGAGACACATAATCTTAGCCATGCATCTCCTTCAGATCTCCTTTTTTATGCATCTTGTAAAGATCTTTATTATGATTAAAAGACGTAGTGTTATCTTGTAAGGCATTCAAGAAAAGAAAAAGAAAAAAGATGGTGTCCTTGAATCTAAGATATAATAAGGAGAGAAGATGTTTGTTTGCTGCTATATTTGTGTCTACTGCCATGAGCACTGAAATGTTTGTTTAATTTCTTAGTAACATCTCTCATGGTTTGCTCTTGCTTCCACCTGTTTGCCAGTGTCTGAATCTCAAATGTGGGTTGGCCAATAAAAGAGCCAGTGTGTTGTAGGGATTTGGGTTCTGGACTAGGACTCCCGAGAGACTAGAGTTCGAATCCCTGCTCAACCGTGGAAACCCACTGTGTGACCTAGGGCACGTCACACTGTCTCAACATTAGAGGAAGACAGCGGCAAGTCTCGTGAATAAATTTTGTCGAGAAGATTCTCTGAGAGCATTATTACAGCTTGGAGTTCTTTGGGAGATTTTTAAACAGAGGCTGGATGGCCATTTGCTGGGGGTGCTTTCAGTGTGTGTTCCTGCGTGGCAGAAGAGGGTTGGACTGGATGGCCGTTGTGGTCTCTTCCAACTCTATGATGGCACATAGCAGCAGCAACAAGGTGGGCTGGTGCTCTTACTTTGCAGCTTATAGACTGTTAGCTTTCTACCTGAATTTATATCTGGTGGGGCAGAAAGCTGGCTCCCAAGTGGGGAGTGGGGAGGGCTAGTGAATGGGAGTGTGAAAGTTCTATGGGACTTGAAGGAAGGAATGGGCAGGCTTTGCTTCTCAGCATGAGTGGAGCTCAGGGGAGGTCGTGGTAAGTCTGGAGGAAGTCTGTGGAGATAATATTCCTTGTCCCCTCCTCTCTTTATGGAGAGCCATGTTCCAAAGTGGAAAATCACTGGAAAGAAAGGTGTCTTCCTTGCATTCATTCTCACCACCTGCAGAGTACAGACCTTGACATTGCAAACTGGGAGGGAACAAAAGGAATTTCTTGGTTATGGAATCCGTAGCGTTCATTCACCAAAGCCACCATCTTCTTTGTAAAATTTACTTCCCTGCACCTTTTTGCCGCAGGAGGCCAGGATAGTGTGCATGGTTTCTTCTCCCCCACCCATATCACATCCCTGAGAGAAGCAGAGTGACAGGGACCAGCCCAAGGTTACCAAGTGGGCTTTGTGGGTGAACAGGGATTAATATTTCAGTTTCCCGGGCTCAAGTCCAGCGCTCTGCTAATTGCAGTGCAAGGACTGTTTGCTGGCTTTCAGATAGCAGTGAAGGATGATGCTTTCATTGTAGGAGCTGAACTTGGTATGATAACTGCTTCTGTGAACTTGAACACTGAATTTTGAATTGAAGTTTTATTTGGTGCATTTTAGAGGTGGAGTTTGTTAGCCATGTTGGAAGTCATTGCAGTTCAGTAGTATGGCACCAATATTTAAGTAAATTAAGAGGTGATTTTGGGCTCCTTCCTTTAAATCTGCAGCTCTGTCAGAGTTGGCCCTGCCACTTGGCATAGTGAGGTAGCTGCCTGGGGCAGATGATCTTGGAGCATCATGGTGGGGCAGCTAATTTTTGTTAATTTAAATTGTGTGTTTTCTCTTAGAGGGAAGTGGTTATGGGTTTTTCTGGGTGCCATTTTTTTTTAACAAGCCCCTGTGTAGTATATGGCTTGGATAGCAAAGGAGTAGTGGTAAATTTTATGTTTAGGGAACCCAATGATTTGAGACAGCCCTGGGTCTCTCCTGCAGCTGGTGCCTTGCTTCTTATCTGAGTGATATAGATTGTGCTTGGTCATCGTTACTTGCAAGGGTTTTTATGTCTGTTGTTCCTCAGTCTGGTTGCCAACCTATGATGTGGAGGCAGGGTAGGTTCTGCAGTGTGTTTATGATGCTTCTGGGTGAGTAAGGTGACTTGCAGGCTTTTAGGAAAGTGTGGGGTTTGATGCAGGAGTGGCAACTAGGAGGATCATGTCTGGAGCAGTAGAGTCTATAAAAATGCTTGGTGACTTTTTGGTTTGCTTTTAACGGAACAGTTTGGCCGTAGGTTATGTGGATTACACTTAAAGGTCTCTGCACTCTGAAGGGCGCCCTGCATCTGTTCTTGCTACTCAAAGCGTTCCCAACCGCCATGGAGGAAGGGTGAAGGCAGTGCTTTGCCAAAGGCCAGAAGATGCCCCTCATGGAACAGTTGTGTGACAAGTGGAAGATAAAGTGGAGACAAGTTTCTCTAAAGCGAAGAGAGATCATCATGATTTCTTTTTTTTATATATATATATAGTTTTATTTAAATTCCATCATATAAAACACATTTATATATAATTGTACAATTCATTGAAATATTTCTGATAATCTGCCTCTCCTCCCTAGATTTCATGTTCTTCATTTTAATCAACATGTTAAAGTTAAATGTACCACACTAATATATGCTAATATTTCATGATGGCTCCTGCATTAAATCCATACTAAATTTTATGTCATATTGTTCTTCTGATCACATCCTCTTGATAAAAATTATACATTTATATCAAGCATTGTCATCTGAAAGTACCCAGCATTTATCCGACACTATTTTCCATTCTTTTTTATCTCTTCATCAGATTTCCCCTTTAATCTCTGAGAGACTAAATCTGCATTCCTGTTTTCAACAAAAGTTACCCACCATTGGTCTACTGTAGGTATTTGCTGATTTTTCCATAATCTTGCAAATTCTATAGGAGCTGTTGTGACCATATATAGTATTATCCACCAATATTTCTTTAAAACAGTACCATCCAACATATGTGTCATATTTAACAAATACATTTCAGGTGTCTTATCAAATTGCATCTTCAATATTGTACAGATCTTATTATGTATTTCCCCCCAATATTTCTTTGCTTTATTACATGACCACCACATATGAAACATCGTACCGACCTCCTTTTGACATTTCCAACATTGCCCTGTTCCTGTTTTGTAAATTTTCGTCAATTTTTCAGGTGTCATGTACCATCTGTGAAACATTTTATAATAGTTTTCTTTTAAATTCTGGGCTAATGTGAATTTCTGTGTTCTTTTCCAACTCCGTTCCCAGAACTCTAACTGAATTGAATGTCCTATGTTTTGAGCCCATAAATTCATTGTAGTTGTTATTATTTCCTCTTCTCTCTCTTGTTGTAATATTTCCTGATATATATGAGATAGTAAATGTGGGGGATTTTCAAATAGCCATTTAATCACTCCTTCTCTCTCCTTTTGTTCAATTCTGTAGGTTTTTAAATCCATCTGAAATCTTTCAGTTAGTTGTCTGTAACGGAACCAGTTCAATATTGTTCCCTCTTCTTCCAATTTCTCTCTTTTCTTGATCTTTATTAAATTTGGAGCTGTTTTTTTCTATTATATCCTTGTATCGAAGCCATTTTTCTGTTTTGATCCATCTTCCAAAAAAAGCCTCTTGAGGGGACACCCATGAGGGGAGCTACCTAATGTTTTTAGTCTTGTATTCGTTCCAGAGGTCATCATGATTTCTTGGTTCTCAGAGCTGGGAAGCTTGGCCATAGTTTAGAAAATATCCTCAGGGCAAACTAAGATGTGTAGTTAGCCCTTCACATCTTTGGGTTTAACATACACAGATTTGATTATTTGCCACCACCTCCGCAGTTGCCGAAAGCCATTTTTAATAGGGACTTCTAAGTCTGGCCTCATGTTTGCAGTCTCTCTGGAAGCCTCCCAAGACTGCAAGAGACTGTAAAAGCAAGGTGAAGCTTGTAAGTCCCTATTAAAAATCACTCAGGGCAGCAGTGGAGGTGGCAGCAAGACCTGTCAGTTGTCTGCTTTTGCCTTGCAAAGGAATCCTGCTGCCTCAGAGGCCCAACTGGTTGGCTGGCGTGCTTCCCACTGCAGATTCAAATGTATTGTGTACTGTGCATTTGCATCTGCAGTGGATTGAATCTGCAGATCGTAAAAGTACTTTGCACTGTGGGACAAATATCCTAGAAAACAAACATCTGCAGGGAAGCTACTAAGTTGTAAAATTTGAATTATAATCCAGTTTGCCCTGTTATTGAATCCTAACTAAAAGAATGAGAATTAATTACTCATCCAGCAAGGTTCTGGAATAGAAATAGGCCCTTTAGTGCAAAGGGAAAGGTTGTTACGGAGCATATTAACCTCTCTAGTAAAATTTCTCCTTTGTTTATGATGCAGTTCATCAGGGCAGAGAATAATACCTGTTCCTTTCATGCTTTGGTCTGCTTCTCACAAACAGCATATGAATTTGTGGCCTGACTCTCTTAAAAAGCCAGTGAAGGCCTCCGTCAAAGATGAGGAACGTATGCCTCTCCAGTTGTTGTTAGACTGCAATACCATCAGCTGTAGCCAGCAGCATACAAATGGTGTGAAATAATGGGAGTTGCAATCCAGGAACACCTTGTAGTCTCTGGTGGACAGCTTACTTTTTTGGATTCCTGCTTCCAAATACTGCAGCCAGCATGGCCAGTTTTCTGCCCCTCAGACCCTTTGGGGCCTGCTCTAAGTGTCAACATTGCAACAACAGCAACAAGCCAGAAGTTCACTTTTAGTTTTGAAGAATGAGTGATTTTTAAAAGTATGAAACAGTTTAGGCAGGGTTGCAGCATACAGTATTTGGAAGACGAGGTGTCACTCCTCAAGGTTTCCAGGAGCAGCAGCTTACCAATTTTTGCTGGAAACTTTTATTTTGGAGAGGGAATAGACTGTTCCAGGGAGGTCCAGGGTAAGTGGGGAGGGTCAGCTTATGGACTTCAGAAGCCGCTTTGGGGACTGACCCACCCCTGCTTTATGGATAATAAATGGAGTGAAATGAAATATGGCTAGCTCCCTTAACTAAGAGGTCGAAGAGGTTCATGTCGATTCCCACTGATCTTCAGCTCGGCTAAGGCCCCATGCTGAGTTGAACGTTCACGCCTGAGTGACATTTGAGTCAGGGGGGCTTATGGCCGGCTGCTCAGTTGTGTCCTCTGTGTTATTGGTTTGGATGCCTTTTTGTTCCCATAAGGCCATTGATAGGTAAGTCCAGAAATGTCTGTGAATAAAGGAAAGGAGATGTGGAGGCTTCACTCAGCATGACTTTAAGAGCCCATAGAGGCAGACATTTTCTCCATCATATGGAACTGCCTGTAGGATTCCATGAGTTTTGCTACTGGAATAGAATGTGTCTGTAGGCAGAAAAGGTCAGCAAAATGAATAGCAAATTCTGTGTGAGTGGGAGGTCTTCATTCTTGGCCCTTGGCAGCACTGCAAATACCTTCTTTAAAGAACCCGTTGACAGAAAGCTTCAGGTCTCTTCCCCCCGCCCTGAAAAAAAGCTCTCTCCGCAACCCAAAGTGACTGCATTTTGGATAGTGGTGGTGGTGGTGGGGAAAGTAAGACACTCTGTAGTCCAGATACATTCTGGTGTTAGGTGTTGCATTCTGTTGGGTGTTGCAACCCTGGAATCTTGTGAATTCTTTTGATTTAATTGCAAACTGGCGTTGAAGCTTACATGGAGTAGGTGGCAAAGAAGGAGCGGCTCAGGTGTGGTCCTCTGTATGATCTTAATTAGGGTGATGAGCTGCCCTTTTTAAAATTGGTACTCTGTGTTTAGAGACCAGTTGGTCTCAAAGGTGTGTTGCAAACAAATAGGAAAGCAGCACATGAAAATAAAAGGAAAGGATAAAATCAAGTGAAGCAGGAAGCAAGCAAAAATGGCAAAATAATTAGCAGATTAATAAAATAGAATAATGACCCCATGAATTTCTTTGGGTTTTTTAGATGAGAGATACTCAAGAGGTGGTTTTCCATGGTGTTGCTCTGAAATACAATTTACAGCACCTGGTATTTCTTGGAAGCTCCCCATCTGAATACTAGCTACTCCTGACCCTGCTTAATTTCCAGAGTCAGATGGAATCTGATACCCTCAGCATATTTAAGTCTCTGCTACTTCCTGTCAAAAGCTTGGGAAGCAAAACCTAGACCTGAAAGAAATGAGTGCCAACTGGATAGGTTTGGGAGGGGCATTATTATTAGTGCAAACTGTATAATTTGAAGGGACCCTAGCAGTCCTCCACTGGTTCCCCCATGCCAGTGGGGGGGTCCACAGCTGAAGCATCATTGAAAAGAGGCTCTCCAACTGATTTTTAAGATCCTCTAACCCTCACCTTCTGAAATAGTATGTTCAGGTGTTAAAACAGCTCTTACCTTTAGGAAGCTCTGGTCCTTGCTAACTGCCATCAAATTGACTTTGACCTCTGTTAACCCTATGAAGGAAAGACCTCAAGTCACCCTGCTCAGGTCTTGCAGATTCAGGACAGCTGTGGTTTCCTTGATTGAGTCTATGCCCCTGTAATGGGGTCTTCTTCTTTTCCTTCTGCCTTCTACCTTACCAAGCTCTTCCTAATATTTCATTGAAATCCCCCTCCTCCTTTTTTGGAAGGAGGTAATAATTATTGAATTCAGCTGATACCCTGCTGTTCCTCATAAACGTTTAGGGTGGCGTTCGTCATGATGGGCCGTCTACACAGGAATTAGTGAACTGTGGCTTAAGCTTCTGAAGCAGGGAACACCACTGGCAGAGGCCTAGATGTTGGCCTTAGTTCAGACATCTTCAGGTGAGCCAAAGGGCTCTTTTGGGAGCAAAAGCAAAGGAGCAGGAGACTCTGGCATTCCTGGTCATAGTAGTTGGGCAGGGAGGGTGATTAGCACATGCAAGCAAAAGTGGGGCTGTTCCCCACACCCTTGGGACTTACAGAGTTAAATCAGAGGTGGGCAGCTTTGGGAGGGCACGCAGCTACATTAGCCTCCCAGGAGACCTTGAAGGCCCGCACCTCCAAACCATATCCCCTGATTCCACTCCCCAAAAAAGCATTTTTGCCCCCAAACACCCTCTAGGAGGCGTGGGGAGATTTTCACTATGTTTTTTGGGGGAGCGGGCCATTTTAAGTCCAGGAGAGATCTCTTTTAGCAACAGGAAGCGGCTTGAGTTCACTTCCTGTTCATTTCCCAATTTAGAAGAAGACACTCCCCTGCCTAAAGTAACCCCCTAAGAAATTTGGTAGATGTGCCCTCCCATGCCTCTAGGGTACATTTGGTGACAAAAACATGCTTTTGACAGTTTTTCCAAAAAATTCTTTGATTTCCAAATATTATATCAATACAACAGCGACAACAAGTTAATTCAATTAATTTAAATTAAATTAAACATAATTTAATTTTAGAAAATTAAAACGAATAGCGATAATGACAATAACAATAATTATTGTTCTTTCCAGGAGAGTCCTGGGGAGTCTCATGCAGCTCACTTCTTTACTTGATAAATATTTAGATATCGGCCGGCACCCAGGACAGAAATGCTTTAGATTCCCAGCTATTAGAATCAAATTCTTAAATGGCTGCCTGATCTTCCTCCTGGATTTTTCCATGAGTTGCATTTATATTTTGTGGTTTTGTGATGCTCTTTTTGCAAGTTAACTGTGAGTTGGCGGGGAGGGAGAACAACCCTCCCCTTTGAAAACATCATGGAGCAGTTTGCTGGTAAAGCCAGCTTAGGGGCATTTGAGTGTGGATCTAATATAATTCTTGGGCTCCTGTTTTGGAAATAACTCTTTTTACCTGTGAATATTGCCCTCTTTCAGGACAAAGTTGGTGGAGGCATTTTGAATCTTAGCCGTGGCTTTTGGGTTTTCTTACTTACCAGGCTTGTGAACTAAGAGATCACACTTTGCTTGAGTGTACAGGCCAGGCTAAGTAATCAGCTGGGAGATTGTGCTCTGAATATTTCAACACCCACACTTCACTTGCACGTGGCCAAGATGGCAACTCTTTCATGTGGGGAATTTGCCATAGCTGGATCCTGTCGAGTTGGGCGGGTCTAGCCGAAGGAATTGTTTGCCTCTCCGGAGGTTTCTCATTTCAGACTGAGTTCTCTGCAGCTGCCTGGTTTTGGTCTTTGTGAGAAACTCTGTTTGGAAAAGAGTTTTAATGATATTGTTGGTCTAATTTACCCTTTCTGTCCAGTGTTTGTCCTAATAAGATGCGTTCTTTGACTAGAAGAGGACGTTAGTGGGTGGAACAGCAGACTTGGCTTTCTGCTTATGATTAGGTCATATTTCCAAGACAGTTTTTGTATTGTCTACTGGAGATAAACCACTGTTTGTGCTGTGGAATTGATTGGCTCTGGCTCATTCTAGAACAAAACTATTTCAGCTAAATTTAGGTTGTTTCTTTGCTTTATGCTACCCCAAACCAGAGGACTAAATATTGGATCAATTTAAAAGTTTTAAAAACGCTCTTTATTATTTGAATGACAGCTTCATTACTTGGAGTAAACTTTGTACTGATATCCTTACACTTAAGACTTTATGCTGCTTGCTAAAGCTATAACAACATAGAATTAAAAAAAATTAAAGAATAAAGTATAGGTGTAAAGGCTATCCTTTTCATGTAGAGATGTGATTTCTCAGAGGACAGGGGTGTTGCCTTTTGTACCCCAGAAAGGCCAGCTCATCCTTGTTGGAAACAGGGCGCAGGAGTAGGTAGGAGTTTGGTCTCATCTAGCAGGGCTGGTTGTACATTCTTGTGCTAAGGGAGGCTGAACACAGAAGCAAGCTTAAAGAGATCTGGAGTGATGAGTTGGCTTGTTTCAAAGGCTCACGTTTTTAGAAAGCCCAGTTGGTAGAGCAGATTGTCTCTCTGAATGGTTTTTAGGTCCTGCTCGTTGGGGACAAATGGCTAGATTTCCACTCATCCTCTTGTGTAAAGGGCATGTTTGTTGCTCTTTGGAATCAGGCACAGCAGGTCATGTGTCAGGCCTGGGGGATTACACACAGTGTCCCAGGGCGACCTTCTTAGTAGCTTGCATTGGTGTAATTGATGAATGACAGGATTTGCCAGATTTGATATCTGCACTAAGAGCATTCGTAAATGCTGGCTTACTTGCTTTTTACCTTCAACTTAATTTAAAACTTGGGAATTTGCTGCTTAAGGACAACCTACAATAGCTTTGCTGTGACCTCCAAGCCAAGGTTCATGTTGTAAGCTCTTCACTATGGTTTTGGTGGATTCTTCTTCTCCTAAATGGGGGTGTGAGGCTTGCGTGTGCACTGGGTGAAACCTCTGGACTGCTTTGAAAGAAAAAACAAATGAGCCCATTCACGTGTGCATTGCCCTGTAGAATTGTGCCATGTCAACAGAACGCTTGGCATTGGGTTGTCAATTAAAACTGACCCATGGTCTGGCATTAGGTCATTGCTGTGCAGCTTTCCACTCTCCCTCTGTTTGGAAAGAATGTGTAGGTTTTTTTTTGCAAGTGCTGTGGAATGTTGTTGGTTAACCTTCTTTTGTGAGCCTTTACAATGACAGCTTGTGCACAGCTGAACGTCTAAATCCGGAAGGGAAGAGGGAGTTCCTCTGAGAAGATGAGTGAAGGGAAGCCCAATTTAACCCTGTGGTAGGATACATAAGAGACCTGGTTTTGAGAGTGGAAGATACGGGTTCAACTTCCTGCTCATCCTGTTGCTTGAGCTGCTTCTGTCTTGGGATATAAGCCGCCACATCTCTGTTAGGCCTAATTTGCAGGGTTGTTCTGGGGGTGTCCTGTCCTTTGTCAGACACCTCTCCCTACAGTGAAAAATAACCACAGAAATGGTTTTGTGTGACTTCTTCAGTTTGTACCTGTTTCGTTTTGGTGTGAAGCCCTGGGTTCATGATGAATCTAGCCAAAATTAAAATGCTGACCTAATTTATAGGGCTCTATGGAAGGACTACCGATTGATATGTGAATAAAAAGCTCGGTTGCTCAACAGATGTATGAAATGCTCATTAAAATCTGCTTAGGTCCACGCTTGCTAACAGATTAATTATAGCTCCCCCTCCCCAGTCAGCCCAACTGTAACATATAATGCTATCCAAGTATGCTTAGGATTTGCCAGATGAGGTTTGTGTTTACTGAACTTCTGGAGAAAGATCCAACATGCAGATGTGTAAACATGTGAAGCTGCCTTCTGTTTTGTCCAGTGAGTCATTGCTCCATCTATCCCATTTGTTTTCTCTGTCTGGCAGTGATCTGGAGGGGCACATTAGACAGATGTGTCTTTGTCCAGCATCGCTGGCCTGAGGTCTCTTAAACTGGTGGTTCTACAGACTGAATGTGAAAGTGGTCTTTAGGTTTTACCCAAAGTGTACTGTGCCCCTTTCCCTGGGAGGAAATTGGACCAGGACTTGAATTGGAGACTGTAGTTTTACAGAACAGCAAGAACTTCACTTTGGATTTGATAATTATTGTTTAGAAGCCCAGAGCCCATCCTGGCCTGCAAGTAAGCTTGGAACTTAACAGTTTTGTAGCAGCAAACCTGGTGGTAGTTTTGGGTTAAACTGGGCCCTAGATGCTGGAGTGCTTTTGGGTCCTCTTTGGGTTCCTGTGAAAGTACTCAAACAGTCTTCTTTGTTAGCCCCGAGAGAGGGCAGTGGAGCATCGTGGTGTGGTATATTTGCTCACCCTGCACAACTTACACACCTGTTTTATTTCAACAGGCTTTTCACGGCGTTGCTTCAGATTTCGCTACTGAGATGTGAGTAATTTTTCTCTCCTCTCTATGCTTGCTTTCAGAGCTGTGATACTTACAGGCTGCCATCTTATGCGTGTTCGTTGTTAAGGCAGTAAAGAAAACTTTAAAATAAAGCAGGTGAGATCCTTGAGGTTGTTCTTGAGGAAGCTGCAAAGGGCACGCAGGGGAGGAGCAGTTTTCTCCTGTGCGTCTGCCCTGCTCCAGAAAGGCTTAATAAACTGGCACTGTGGATCTTACTCTGGAGGCTGCTGGTACAGATACAGCAGCAGTGATTGGATGCCACCGGGTAGCCCTTCCCTGGCAGAATGTTGGGCAGCCATGTTTGACACACTAGATGCCCTCAGTCTGTCTCCGTCTACAAGGGGATTATGCTGGAACTTGCCCTGTGTGGGCGCACCGTCCCACAGTTGTCCATTGCTGGAATTCTTACATCATCCTCTGCATTTGATATTAGCTCTTGCTGGGGAAGAAGCAGCTGACTTAGGTAAAGGAAAAGTCTGGTTTTGAGTGACAACCCACTGCCTGTTGTGTATCTTAGAGTCACTTGTTCTCAGACATCACTTCTCACTCGTGCCTCTGGAGAGGGTTGTATTAAATCCCGTGAACGTGGACAGGAAATCTCGGGGGTGAAAAGCAGGTTACTGTGCACTCTTTCAGCAGCTTGACTGTCTTTCTGCCAGCAACTCCGAGGTGGTGAACAAGAAGGGGCTCCATGGATCTGCTTGCCAGGGGTTAGTGTCCCTCGCCTTCCCTGAGGCCCGCCTGAATTTTAGAACACTTGAAGAAAGAGACTGGCTTGTTCCATTTACACTCACTTTGAAGAAGGAGCATGGCTTTGCATTTTGCATAGGAATGGCACTGGATGAAGTGAGAACCAGCCCTTTCTATAATTTGGGGGCTCTGTGAAAATTAGGTTCTCTTTTTACCCAATTGGGCAAAGAAGACATGGCCAGAAAGAACCCCAGATTGTCTGTAAATGGAGTATTTATTCAATATTTCAAGGAGGAGGAACTGACTGTCATTTGGATTACTTAGGACGAAACGTATTACATTATATGTATTCCCTGTTTTCCCTTCCTGATTAATAGATCCGGGTGGGCATGGTGTGGCCTGCAGGCTGCTTGCAGCCCCTGGGGCCCCCCCACGGAACAACTCTCCAGCAAAAGAAAAGAAGAACAGCTCCACTGTTGTTGTTTTTTTAAATGAAGGGTGATTTGTGAGCAATTTTTGTCCCTAAGTGGTCCAAAACCGCCTGAAAATGGAGTGTTTTTCTCCCCCTAACCTACAAAGTCCCCTAAAAGACCATTAAAAATAAAAGATCAGCCAGAATGACAGCCAGAAGTGACATCATATTGCTTCCAGCACACTGAAACTTGCTGGTATGGCCTGCCAGATGGGTGCTGGGAGGTAAAGTGGCCTCAGCCCCCTGTCCAGTTGCCCACCCCTGAGTTAGATGTGGTCCTAAAAGTTTCCAGCTATAGCCTACACGCCATGTCCTCTCTGCCCCCTGGGTAAAAAGAGAATCTTATTTTTACTCACAACTCCACAGCTTTTTTCTCTGTAGCTTGGGAATCATAGAATCATAGAATTAGAATCATAGAAATGTAGAGTTGGAAGAGACCACACGGGCCATCCAGTCCAACCCCCTACCATGCAGGAATACCCTCAAAGCACTCCCGACAGATGGCCATCCAGCCTCTGCTTACAAACCTCCAAGGAAGGAGACTCCACTCTTAGGGAAAGACAGAGAAAATGTCTTAGAGGTGACTGAAACATCCAGGTGACCTTTTTGGTTGGAAGAAGCTTTGTAACGGGAGTGTGTGTGTGTGTGTGTGTGTGTGTGGTGGTGGCAGTGGCCGCCGCCTCTTTTTCCAGAGTAAGGGGTCATAGAAGCAGAGCGGGATTTCAAAATTGTTGAGGACTTCAAGTCAGGATGTGGGATGACTGATGGTTTGTTCTTCGTCCACAATCAGATACTGTCAAATCTTCTATGAGGTCATCTTTTCCTGAGCTGGTGACCTCCAGATGTTTTGGAGTTCAGCTCCCAAGAGTGTGAAGAGAATTGAAGAGAAGACTGAGGGGCAACCTGATTGCCCTCCTCTCTGGGACAACCTGAAGGGCTGTCACAGAGAGGAGGGGGCTGGTATGATCTCTGCTGCCCCAGAGGGGTGGACCAAGTCTAAAGGCTTTAAATTACAGGAGGACAGATTTTGACTGAGCCTTGCAAGGACCTTCTTGACAGTAATAGTGATTCAGCAGTAGAACCTTCAGAAAGAGGCTGGAGGGCTACCTGCTGTGGATGGTCTAACTGGATTTCCTGCACTGAATAGGCAGTTGGGCTCAATGGCCTACGGGGTCCTTTCCAACTCTATCATTCCTCACCTTTGGATATGCTCTGTGGAAGTGATGGGAGTTGTGGACACTAGGCTAGGGAGAGCCTTATTCCAGGAATGGGCCACAAGTTACATCTCCGGTGATGGAGGATGGGGAGAGATGCCATCCCAATGAGATCTGGAGGGCCATGTATTTCCTAATCCCAGAATTATTAAGTGGTGGTGAGTAGGTTACAAAGGTTGCAAAGAATCTTCAGAAGTATTTGAGTGGTAGATAAGAAGTGGGTTTCCCAAGTATCTGGAAGCACTGGTGGGGAGAATCCTGAAGGGACAAGAATATCCACAGTTCAGGATGCATTTTTTGGCAAAAATGCTTTTTTGAGGATGATTCACAGATTGGGAGTTTTTCAGTGGAAATGGGTTTTTTGAATAGAAAACAGCATTTTTGCGTAGAAAAAGTTCTTGTGTGTAGAAAATGTGATTTTCTGTACCAAAAAAGCCCCAATTTGGATAATTTTCAAAAGCTGTGCAGTTCTTGAGGTCTTTCTCACAGTGAGGGGAAACATGGTAAAAATTCTTTCCTTTGAGAATGAACTTTATGAAGTTTCATATCTCTACTAGCTGGCTTTATATTTTTATTGCATTGGTGGGCCATTCAGTGATGCCTTCCTTACATTCACAGGAGTTGCTGCACGTACGCGTGTGTATGTGCACGCTCCTCCTTTGGTGGTGGACACTTTTGTCCTTTAATTCTTCCAAAAGTTGAATTCTCTTTTCCCTTCTCAGTTGAACTGCTTACCTTTCTCTTATTGCTATGTTGTAGTTGGGGTGGGAGAGAAGAAAAAAAACTTTGTTAAATAGAATAACCTGACAGATAATCTGAAAATACAGTAATACAGAAGCATAAATCTCTAAAAAAGATAACCAGATATGCCAAAGTTGGAGTTGATGTCTGCATGCAGCATGTTCACATGTTGAAAGGTTTATAGGTCCTCAGTCTGCTGAATAACAGAGGATGGCATTTCCCTTCCCAGTCCTGTAATGTAAGGCACAAAGATCTTGTGGATTTCCGATTCAGTGACATGAGCTCTGCATCGTTGGGTTAGAGAAGCATTTTGCTCTGCACTTGCTTCCCCTGCAGGCAGGGGCTTGGTGCCTCGTTCCCATTTGTTACTCCCCGCGACTTCTGAACTCTGAAATCTTAATCCGTTGGTAAGGGTGGTGAACCAGCTCCTGAAGATGAGAAATTCCTAAATAAATGTGAAAACAACTTCCCATTGTTAATCTCAGTAGCGTGTAAGTCAGGAGAACAGATGGCTTCGCAACAATATCCTTCCGTCTGTACACTGTAGAGACTGGTGTTTCTGGCTGATTATGTCAGATATCACAGGTGTGACGAATATGGCAGCTGTTCCATCCAGTTAGTTATGCCAATCAGACAGCCTTTTTTTGTCCGCTGCTTTTCTTCTTCTGGTTTTATATTTTTTTAAAAACTATAGTCTTAAATTTCAGTCATGATAACAAGGAGAAAAGCACAACTATGGAGGAGCTCATCTTGCTTCAGGTTCACTCTGTATTTTTTCCAGTGAGGCCGCCACAAGGAGCTACACTTGTGACTCGGGTTCATTCATGAATGAGGGTCTGTGGCTTCCGCCGTTTCCCTGAAAGCCCGCTGACTCCCTTGAAAGGCAGCTTGGCCCTAATAGGGTAGGTGATATTTGAATTTAGCTTGCAACAGAAGAGCATTCGACTGAACCACTGCAGACCTGGTTCAGGAGGGTCACCAAATTCTGTAATGCAACAGAAGTTGCCTGCTTGGGCTAATGTCTTTGAAACAAGTGGCCCTGTCTGATTGCAAGTGAGTTCTGCTTTTTACAGTTCATGTTTTTTAATGTTTGTGCAGCCAGGCTTAAGATGTTGTTTGTTTCCTCTAGTACAGAGGTGGGAATTACAGGGGCCTCTTCAGTGTTGTTGGACTGCAGTTCCCAGTGTTCCTTGCTATAGGCTCTACTGTGTAGGAGCAGATGGGATTTGTAGCCCCAAATGCATCTGATCGGCCTCCTGTAGATCTCCACCCATGTTGTAATAATTCAGTCTCAGTGTATTTTATCTGTACGATGGGATTGAATTTGCCATGTAAAACAAAAAAGTGAAGGCCTCATTGAGGTTGACCAGTGTCCTGAGAGTCTAGCATTTCTCTTCTCTCCCTGCATTATATGTCTGTATATGTATAAAATTGTTTGTGTTTAACCC
The DNA here is from genome assembly GCA_030412105.1 of Cyclura pinguis. Classification (NCBI taxonomy): domain Eukaryota; kingdom Metazoa; phylum Chordata; class Lepidosauria; order Squamata; family Iguanidae; genus Cyclura; species Cyclura pinguis. Next base: position 1,778,307 of record CM059604.1, on the reverse strand, counting down.
AGATTTTAAAAAACATTTTTTCCCCCTAATAACTGGGAGCTGCAATGAAGTGAACCATTCTGTGACCACTCACCATTCTCATTTGACATTGGGGGAATTATTTTGTGGGTGGGAAAGCTAGGTTTTTCACTCCTGAAGATTTTCCCTCCTACTTTTGCAAACGTGGGATTTCCCTTTGCATACTGATACTTGTTTCCAGATAGCCCTGCTTTGGCTACATCACTATTATAATTCAGCATCTGAGTGTGCATGTGATAAGGGAGGGCATCTGCTGATCGCTGGTCATTTTCAAGGAGAATTCCTACAGGCTGCCTTGGGAGCAGCAATTTTGTAGGAATAACATGACTGGAAAGAAAACAGCTTATGAAGCTGCCTGAGGCCGAGTCTCTCTCATGCAGTTGGGCTTCTTCAATCAGCCATTACCACTCTAGGTCTTAATGTAAAGGGTCCTTCCCTTCCTAATCCTGAGACCTTGGCATATAAGGCTGTGCTCTTGCCCCCTTGATAAATGCTTCTAGAATTTCTGAGCGGTTCAAAGAAAACGTATAGAAAGCAGATATGAGGCTTTACTATAGGAAATCCGTATTCGAACTAGAGTCAGAACAGAACACTGCTTGTGTTTCTTAGATGATCTTTTGTGCTAGTGACCACTCCATTGTGTCCCAGCCGCCTCAGCAGACATGTTCTCTTGCAGGAGAGCACATTAGACCCACCTGTGGACTGGCTCAGGTATGTGGTGTTGCAGCACAAGATATTATTTTGCACTTGGTTGAAATATTTATAGCCATCCTGTCTGCCTGACAAGGCCACCGAGAGTTAGTGATAATAGATTCCTAACAACCTGTAATAAGAATCTTATATTGATAGCAGAGCTTTCTAAATGCCCTGCAAAGAATTGCTTTATGGAAAAGGTCTACTTCACAGATCTTAGCAGTTATACTGCTACAGTTATTCTATATGCAGGCGTATGCTACTGCTTTCAGAAATCCTGCATGGAAGCTTTTCTGTGTAAGCAGTGGGCAGAATTTTTTAAGCCAGATGTCCTCTTGCTCCACTCGAACTTCTGCAGGTTGTAGAATAACACATCTGCTTGTGGGATCAGCCGACTGGAATGTGGTATTCTCTTGTGCACTGAATAGGAGCCAAAGCAAGTTTCATGAACTTGTTCACCATTGTTTTCAGTGAGATTTAATCATTGGTAGCTTTAGCTGGATTGGGACAAGGAGAGGATGTTTCCATTGCGGCTGCTAAGTGGTCTTGCATGTGGCCTCAGCCCAGTGAACACTGTGTGCAAGCAAACAGTATTTCTACCTGTTTTATTTTACTCATCTGTGAGAGGAAGGAAGGGCTGGCCAGTCTCTCCCTAGCTTTTTACAGTATTTCTCTGTCTGTATAGAGTCAGTGATACTGAAAAGCAGGCTTCACTGTGAAAAGGAGGTCAAGAAATTCTGTTGTGCCTGCAGAACTAATAGAATCACAGAACTTCTATTGTCAAGAAGTTCTTTGAATGTTCAGTTGAAATCTACCCTCCTGTACCTTAAAACTGTTAGATCGGGTCCTGTCTTCTGGGGCAGCAGAGAATAAACCTGCCTTCTCCTCTCTATGCCAGCCCTTGAGATATTTAAAGAGTACAATCATGTCATTCCTCGGCCATCTCTTCCCCGGGCTGAACATGCCCAAGTCCCTCAACTTTTCCTCATGGATTTTGTTTTTCATACCTCTTATAATAGTGGTCGCCCTTTTCTGAACTACTTCGACTTGCCTGTATGCTCCTTAAAATGAGGTGGCTAGAACTGAATGTAGTTTTCCATATGAGGGTGACTAGCACAGAATATAGTGGGATTATTACTTTCTTGGTCTTGGAAACTACAGTTCTATTAATGCAGGCTAAAATTTTATTTGCCGCCTTTACCGTAGCATCGCACTGCTGGGTTTATGTTCAGTTTATGATCAGTGATAACCCCAAGGTCCTTTTCTCATGCCATTCTACTAAGACCAGTATCCCTCATCCTATAACTGTGTGCTTGTCTCTGTTGAATTTCATTCAGTTAGTTTCAGCCCAGTTTTCTAACTTTTCATGCTTCTTTTGAATTCTATTTCTATCTTCCAACATGTGAGGTTCCTCTCCCAGTTCTGGGTCATCTGCAGCCTTGATAAGCGAGGGATAAAGTCCTTGAGAACATCATCTTTTGGGAGCGGGGAGGGGTTAGTTCCTTGCCATATATCCCTCCTCCCTCCCTCTCTCCTTTCCTTTGTGGTTCCTTCTGAGGTTAGAAAATGGAGTCAGCTTGCTGAGGAGAGGCGTTGCTGCTGTTGCTGGAACAGCTCCTGACAAAAAGCTTTTTGATGCTGTTGGCCGTTAAGGGTGATCTCATCTTTGTGACCAATCTGAGAAACGTACAGAGGCCCAGCTCTTGGTTAAAACAAAACTCTGCTGAGCTGCCCGACCGCAGAGAACGCAGCCGGCAGGGCTAAGGGCTGTCTTAGAGTTGGGGGCCTCAGTGCAAGGGGGATGCTGGCGCTGGGGCAGCGGGAAAGGAGGTAGAAGGAAATGTCCTCGGCCCGGGTTGTGTAGGCAGCTACGTCAAGTGACTAGGAGGGTCAGACATTTCCATGTGAAAATCTAGCGCCGCCTCTGATTCCCTGAGCGCCTGGGTAGCTCAGCTTTCCCCACCCTGATGCTCTTCAGAAGGGTTGGATGTCTCTCAGCACAGCTCCTGACTGGTGAAGGAGGTTGTTGTGAAGCTTCCAGCCACTACAATCGAAGAAGTAGATAATTTGTGGAACATTACTTTTAGCAATGCCTGTAGAATTGAATGAGAACGCCTTAGAATTCATCAAATGATACATGGAGTTTGAAGGGAATTGCCATGTCCCTTGCCACGCTGGAAAACACAAGAAAAGCACTCTCAAAAGGTGTCATCCAACTTTTTCTTAATGAAGAAGTTGCCATCAAGATTTTCCTTGAAATGTTTAGGTAGAATCTTTTCCCCCCGCAATTTTCTAGTCTCTGGTGCATCAGAGAACAAGTTTCTTCCAACTTCTGCATGAAACCCCTTTGGTTGTTTAAACAGGGCTGTTGCATCACCTCTCAGTCTTCTCTTCTGCAAGCTAAACCTTGCCTAGGAAAACGCTGTGGAATTCATGGGGTCACAATAGGTCAACAGGGGATTTGAAGGTGCATATACACTGGCCTCAGCTGTAGACCTCCTTGGAAATCAACTTCTGCATGGTAATTAAATGGAGAAAGAAAAAGGATATTAACACCCCTGGGTATAGCATTTGGGGCTCTGGAGGATGAATGTGGGGTGAGACCTTGTAAGGTCTTGGCTTAATAGTAGCCCTGTTCATTGATGCAGCAGTCAAAAAACTGCAACAGCTACATTTGAAAAAGATCCCTTCTGTTCCTGTTGTTGCGATTTAAAATGATTGCAAACTGTTTAAAATTAGTGGAGTTTTAATAAGACAGTTCTTTAAATTAGACCTGGGAGCAGATGAAAGGCCACTGCCACTCCTGAAGCCTTGGAGGGAGAGAAGAAAAGGCAGGCACAGCCCCATCATGCCTAGGCCCAGCGACTGAGGAAAGGTCCTCCCTCCATCTTGATTACCGCTACTGTCGGCCCAGAAGGAGTGAAGAAGAGGCAGGCACTGCTGCGTTGTGCAAAAGGACTTTTGAGCTTAGTTTTGGTACTGGGCTGGCCATAACCCACTGGGCTAAATGTGCTCAGAGGCCCCTTCTTTTTTTAATTTTTAGTCAGTGTCCACATTCTTGAGCCAGTGTTTCGCACTTGGCTAGAGTAGTTGGACCTTGGATTCTGCTAAAGGATAGTGTAGATCCACCAACCCTGAAGACGATAGCTTCCGGGCTAGCTGACTCTTAAAAGGAAAGTTTTTGTTTGGTCACCTAGGTCTTCAGAGAAGAGACTGTCCCTTGCTGCAATCTGTTGGGACAATTGTGTGTAAAACGGTATGTTTGAACAGATCCTACGCAGTCTGGAAGAGTGATTGGAAAACGTCTCCACCACAGGCACAAACTATGTTTAAGGAACATGCCAAAATAATTGAAGTAATTAATGGGTGAATGGGGGTGCTCGAGTGGTTCATAGAAAGTCTTGCAGCACGTTCACAACCCTGGAATTCTTTCTTTGGGAATGAAATTTTCGTGTACCTGTATTGTAAGTGTGTCCCACTACCTTTTATTGAAAAGTGTGTCTGCAAAATAAGCACAGTCAGAATGATAACACTTGGTGACGTGAAAGGCGGTAGGAAAAAGAAGACCAACGAACGGGTGGATTGGCTCAGTCAAGGAGGCCATGTCTGCCCTAGAGCTTGCAAGGCCTGAGCGGGTCTGTTAATGACAGCTGCTGTTGGAGGTCTCTCATTCAGAAGGTTGCCACAAGTTGAAGCTGACTTGGTGGTAAATAACATAGCCACAGTTAGAACGCCAGTGCTCTGGAGCCTCTCAGTCTCTTCTTCTTCAGATCCCGGACAGAGCTTCCTGACCCAAGCCCTGTGAAGCCTCTTCGGTCAGGCTGTCAGCAGCTCTTCCTCCCCAGACGTTGGCCTTTCTTGTCCCAGATGGCAAATTATCTTCTATGCTGGGCTAGCACAGTCCTCTGGCATAGCACCCAAATAGCTCCTAGGATCAGTGCTCAAGAGAACCAGTAAATACCATACAGGTAAGAGAAATGTTGTTCTGGTGTTACAGCTGGTTATTTAAGACGGACGTTCTTCCTCTTCTTTGCCTTGGGCAGTAATCTAAGGAGTGTGTTCTTCCCCAGGCCTTCACTGACCTCTAACAAACGAAGAGCATTAGGTTACCATGATTGGCTGTAACCTCCTGTTCTCGGAGTGATAGCTCTTTGTTTCGTCCCTCACTTCCAGAGCCAACCGGTGATTTCCAGAGTCTAGTTACTGCGGTGGAGAAACAAAAGGACTTGCAAAATATGAAGACTGAAATTCAAGGAGGCCGGGGAGCTCCTGTGAACAGCCTTCTTGCTTGCTTGCGTGTGCCTTCCTGCCTGCTTCAGGAACTGCTGCTTTCCAGCTCCTTCAGATTTCTTCTAGGGGTGGAGGGGATGGCTTTTAACGTTGAGGCCAGGAACAGGGGGGCGGGGGAGCTCAGGACCACCCAAGACTGAGCCCTCTGAAATGATTAAGCACAGTTGGGCCACCAGGACTTGTATTATCTGTCAGAAGTGTACTAAATGATCAAGCACTGAGAAATGCTGAGATAGCAACAGCCAATTTCTACAGTCTTCCTCCCGCTCTCCGTGTGTTCTCTTTTTGTACCTGAGATCTTGGATAACACTTCTTGTATCCAATGTAGGGGACTGTAGCCCCGCTGAAACCTGGTGGCATAAGAAATTTTCTCATCTTCATCAGATTGGAGACTGTGGAGGTCTCCTGATGTGGTTGTGCTGCAGTTCAGGAAGCCGTAGCCGGCAGAGGCAGCGATGAGAAATTGTGGGACTTGCAGTCCAACCACATCTGGAGGGCTTCATGGTTCCCGTGCCTGTTTTTTAAGATAATACAGGGCTCCTTATTTCTGTTTGTGGTGTCATCGCTTGTTTTTTATTTATTTACTCTAATGTGCTCCCTGCTTTCTTTTGTTTAAAACTCACCTACAATGAAGGCTCCAGATCCTGCCTGGTCTTGGAAGCTAAGCAGGGTCATTCATCATTAGTACTTGGATGGGAGACCACAAGCAAATCCCAGATATTGCAGGCTACAGTTTTTAGACTGCCTTTTGAAGTTTTTAGAGAGTGTTTCAATATGTCTTAAGAATGTTTTTGTTTTTGTATTGTTTTAATTGTTTTTTATTTGTTCGGAAGAAGATACTGGCAAAACCGCCTCTGAGTATTCTTTCCTTAAGAAAACTCATGAAATTCATGGGGTTGCCATAAGTTGACAGGCGAATGGAAGGCAAACACATGTACAGACAGTAAAATGTTTTTGTTCTATTGTTCCCGCTTTCCTTTTTGCTCTCCTGGTTCCCTTCTGCATTACACAGTCATGCATTCTCTTTTAACTTGTTCTTCCCTCTTCATTTGAACTTTTTACCTCCTAATATCCATCTGGCATGAAATTGCTTGGTTTGACTGAATTTGCCTGTCTACCGTGCTGCTTCACTTGTTTGTCTCTGTATTTGTTTTTTTGTCTGCCTCCAGTTGTACAATAGGCGGGCAGAATCTATCTATATTGGAGAATTATGTTTACACACATCTCATTTGAGAGAAGAAATGGTAATTTTTGAAGCCACTAACGTAAACCTTGCTTTTCAACTCCATCTGAAAATGAAGACTGTTTGTGGCTATTTCTGCACTAGACTGTTACAGTGCTATTATTCTACTTTCAACATCCTGTGGAATCCTGGGGTTTGCAGTTTAGGGAGGGGCTGGCCGGCCCACCCCTCCCTAAACTGCAAACCCCAGGGCTCCATAGGATGTTGAAAGTGGAATAATAGCACTATAACAGTCTAGTGTGGAAATGGCCTGTGTGGGTTTTTGCTCATGTTTGTTTTCTTAGAGGATCTCCATTCCAGTTTTCCCAACTCCTGTTTCTCTCTCCCATCCAGTTTCAGTTTAGATTGGAAAATGTTTATGAGTACTGTTTCAAAAACACCCACTTCACCTTTTATTTAGTTTATGTCACGACCATCCTGAGCAGGATGCCAGGGAGCTTGAACAGATCTCTCTCCCTTGGATCCTTTACTCTTGAAACAACCCTGGGAGGTGGACGTGGCTGAGAGGACTGCCTCAAGATCTCGGGGCCACCTGCGAGGCTGAGCGAGGAAATGAGGTCTGGCCATTTATGCCCTACTAAGTCTGACACCAGGAGGACTGTACCCTGATGGTGGTTGCTGTAAGAGGTGGTTTCTGTTGTTGCTTATTAGAAATAGAACAGAACGTACTTAGTGACTGTGGTTGTTATTGTTGTGTGTCTTCTAGTCCCTTTCTACTTATGGTGACCTGACGGTGAACCTGTCATGAGGTTTTCTTGGTGATATTTGTTCAGAAGGAGTTTGCCTTTGCTTTTCTCTGAGGCTGAGGGAGTGTCACGTGCCTGAAGCCACCCAGTGATTTTCCATGGCTTAGTAGGGGATCGAGCCCTGGTCTCCAGAGTTGACGTCCAAGATTCAAACCACTGTACTATGCCAATGTTCATCTTGTAACTAGCACTAGAAAATTACTGTGAAGTCCTGGGTACTTGGGTGCCTAGTACTTTATTTCCACAGGGAGAGATTGAGGTACGCCTTCCTACTTCCAGCCTAAAATTGTATTGTGTGTATGCATGTCTGAGTACCTTAACAATAACTTTTGCTCTGTGCTTTTTTTTTTTTTTTTTTCACTTCTAACAGTTGCTCTTAGAGTTTCTGTGATACCAGGTCATACCTGGCCCTCAAAAATGCAATATTAGCACCCTTTACAGGCTGAAAGTTACTTTACTGCTTCAGAAAAATAAAATATACTTGGTCTGACACAAAATGATCATGTTTGATATACCAACATATACAATAAACATGTTATATAAAATTTTGCTTGATGTATTAGAAGTCCATTTGATTCAGAATTAGAAACAGAACTTTAAATTTTTTGTTGCCAAGAAACTACAAGACCCTGAACTGTAAGGAACCTCTAAACTATAGTGAACCTTCTTGGTTTTGCCAGTTTAAGGGGGAAAAAAAGATGAATGATTCCCAACATATCATTAACATTAGTAAAACAAAGATTATTTTGTCTCCACTAGTTCTCCCTACTGTTAGGCAACCATAATGCACTTATTTCCATAAAAAGTCTGAGAAAAGGAAATCAAAACCAGGAATTGTATGAAATTCATGCAATACATAGCCTTACATAAACATTTTCCTCTTAATGTATATTTTAGAAATGATTTGGGGCAATAACTATGAGAACACTTACTATTAAACATCTTATTCATGATTCCAAAAAAAAAAAAAGTTCCATAATCCATTTTTTCAATTTTTTCATTTTTTGGGGGGGGGGGATGGTCTTGGAAAAAACCTGATTTCTTTACTGGTTTTGCTTTCCTCTACCCCGGCTTTTATATCTCTATGACACCTTCAATTTTGTTATAAAAAAAGGCAGTATATTGTAAAACTAAAGCTTATATTCTCAAATTAAGTTTTGAACACTTGATTAAAATTCTGTCACTTTATTCAGTTATGGGGGATTGGTTTGAATTGTAGTGACTCTACTCAGCCTCATGGGCATCTATTTTTAGGTTCGTGTTGAATTTCAGCAGAACCCTCTCATGCGTAGCTAACTTAGTGCAGGAGGACAGCAGGGTTTGGATGACTTGAATCCATGTGGTTATGAAGAGTCCCTTGGTGCTGAGAAGCTTAGCTTGTACTATGGGGAGAAAAGATCTCTTGAATTTGAGTTCCCTTTTATGTGGATAGAAGTAGCCAGTGGGGGTCCCACAGAGTTCTGTCTTAGACCTGATGGTGGCCAGCATCTTTGGAAAAGACTTGGATGATGAAAACAAAGGTATGCTTGCCATATTTGCAAATGACACCAAATTGAAAGAGCTAGCTAAAATGCCAGAGGACAGAATCAGGATTCAACCTCAACAGGTTGGTCAAAATGGTGAAGGATCTGGAAGCCATGAAGCCCTATGAGGATCAACTTAGGGAGCTGGGGATGTTTAGTCTGCAGAAGAGAAGGTTAAGAGGGTACAGGATAGCCATGTTAAAGTATTTGAAGGGATGTCATGTTGAGGAGGGAGCAGGCTTGTTTTCTGCTGCTCCAGAGACCAGAACAAGGAGCAATGGATTCAAGTTGCAGGAAAGGAGATTCGACCTGAACCTCAGGAAGAACTTCCTGACGGTCAGAGCTGTCTGGCAGTGGAATACGCTGCCTCCATGGAGTGTGGTGGAGTCTCCTCCTCCTTTGGAGGTTTTTAAGCAGAGGCTGGATGGGCATCTGTCGGGAGTGCTTTAATGTGTGTTCCTGCATAGCAAGGGGTTGGACTCGATGGCCTCTGGGGTCTCTTCCAACTCTATGATTCTATGGGAGCTAGGCCAAAAGTTGAAAAAAAATTATTGGGGACAAATGCAAAGTACTATTAATTTAAGCTCAAATATAGGATGGTGATACCTGGCTTGAAAGCATTATACATAGAAAGGTTATAGGGGTCATAGTAGACCTCAACAGTGTGAGCTGCTATGAGTCAACAGCACATTGTGGGAGGAAAAAGTCGGTGCAGTTCTAGGTTGCATTGCTAGGAGCATAGTGTCCAGACTGAAGGAAGTAATAATACCTCCTCTATTCTGCTTTGGTCACACATTACCTGGAATCCTGTGTCCAGGTGTGGACACTAGAGCACGAGAAGGATACTGATCAGCTGGAAGATGTCCAGACAAGGGTGACCAAAGTTGGTCAAAGGTCTGGAAAGCAAGCCCTGTGGGGATCAGTTTGGGAAGCTGGCTTGTTTAGCTTGGAAAGGAGAGGATTGAGAGGTGACATGATAGCCCTTTTTAAATAAATGAAGTGATGCCAGCTAATTAGTTAACAATGTTTGTATGCATGCATAGGTTGCCTCTGGTTAAATCTAAGCCTTTGTGTTCTGTCTCTCTTTTGTAGCTTGAAAAAGCAGTTGAGAGGTTTCCAAAATAGATAACCAATGGTAAAGGCAACAAATTAACAAAAAATTTTAATTAATACTTAAAACTTCATAAACTTAGCAGAATGAGATGGACTAAGGAAATAAAACATTGTGGCAGCATAAAAACTTGGTAGAAGAGTGGAATACTGTTGCTTGGTACAGGGATACCTCTGCTAATAAACCTTCTGACAGAGACATTTTACAAAGTCCTTTTATACCTGCCACACCACCTTTCCCCCTCCTTCTCTATCTGACTGGATTTTTTCAAGCAGCTTTGGCATTTAGGGGATGGTAAAGGAAGGGTGGAGAAACACGAACTTTCAGTGGTAGGTTGCTTTAGCATGTCTGCAGTAAACAATGCACTAAAGAAAGCTTGAGCTGAGAAACAGTGAGGTTTTACTCCGGCTGATCCTGCCCACAACAGGCAAGGTAAACAGCTGCTACCTCTAGAGTCCTTTTCTGAGCATGTGTGATTATGTTGATTGCATGTGCATATTGTCAGTCTGGCATAAAAAGTTTTCTGAAAGATACTCAACTGTTCTTCTTTTTGGAGCTATAGGAGTTCTTTCCATACTATTTTTGGCTCTGGTATAAAACTTCCTGTTAAAAAGACAATGCTCAGGAAGGTGTCTACTTCATTAATGTAGTTAGGTATGTATATAAAAAGCAACTGAAACGCCCGAGCAAATAACGTTTCAGCCTGTTGGCTAGGGCTGGACAGTGAGGGTGTCAGTTGGGTCTCCTTGGAGAGAGCATTCTGTAAACCGGGGACTGACACCAAAACAGCCCCTGCCTTGCTTTATGCCATGCCTCTGAGGGCTGTGGGGGCCTGTCGTCAGGCGTCTGACAGAGGGATGAGTTCTCACGCAGGTTTGTCCAGGAGAGGTTGGTTCCTTGCCTCTACCTCAAACCTCTGATCTGAGTGATAAAGAAGGGATCAGCAGTGGCGGCTGAGCCTCAGATTTAGGGACTTACTGAGATGGCTTCCCCTAATTCTTGGCTACTGAAGAGCAACTCATCACACGCAAAATGGAGCAGAGAGATGTTTGGAAGGCTGCTCCTGCCGCCCAGATCCTTGTGGCAGAAGGACGGCCGGGCTGGGGGAGGGAAGAAAAGGCGGGCATGAAATAGATCCTTAAGGAGAGGTGGGAAGGGGTCCGGAAGGCACCTAATAGAGACGAGGCCGTTGTGACCTAAGGGTGCCTCTTTGGAGGAGAGACAGATTGACCAAGGGGATGTTGTGAGGCAGTGGTGTGTGTGATTGTGCGGCCTGGAAAGCAGGAGGACGTCTTCTGTGTGGCACTAGATGGAAACCAGCAAATTCACATTCCATGCCATGGGTTTTGCTTCTCCCTCCCTCCCTCTCTCTCTTTTTGGATAAAGTAGCTGTGGTGTACTGTTGTTGTTGTTGTTTGCCCTCAAGTCAACTTATGCAATCCGGTGCATGAGAGACGTACAGGATCTCCACCCGTTTGTTGCCCTGCCCAGTCTGGAAAAGGTAGGGCAGCCGTGGCTTCTTTGATGGAACCAGTCCAACTGTGGTGCAGTTCCCCTCTTTTTCTGCTGCCTTCTCCTTTACCAAGCATTATAATCTTTTCTAATTAGTCGTTTTGTCTCATGATACGTTCAGGGTATGACGGCCTCAGTTCAGTCATCGTCACTTCTAGTGGGAGTAGCTGCACCAATTCACAGTGTCTGGAATCCTGAATGGCACTGCTTAGCATGGTAGTTCTGCGTGCAGAACTGCATGACTGCTGGCCATTCAGCACCCCTTGAATTGCGTCAGCACCTACCCCCCCCCCCGTGTCCATTTTGTGGTTGGTGGAGAGTGGAGGGAGGGAAAATCGGAGAAGTGTCTGGCTGTGTTCCTGTAGCCAGACAGGAAATGGTTACCTCATACGCTGAGGTTCATTGGGGTCCTCCAGAATTCTCAGTGGTGACGTAGTTGTTTTGGGCCAGCATGGTGACATTTGACCATTGGACTACAACCCTGGAGACCAGGGTTTGATACCCTGCTTGGCCGTGGAAACCCACTCGGTGACTTTGGGTGCATCATGTACACACAGCCCCAGAAAACCCCGTGATAGGTTTGCCGTAAGTTGGAAGCAGCTTGAAGACACAACAACAACAACAGCAGCACATAGATATTTTTTAGTCTCCCCACAAGTTCCCCGCCAGCTGCAGACTGGCTTTTGGGAGGCGCTGCAGCAGCTCAGTGGTAGGTCTGTGGGAAGGGGGCTTTACCATTGTGGAGGGAGGAGGAGAACACCAGTTTCCACCATGACCAAAAAAAGACATATGCAGCCATCAGGTGGACTTATGGCTGTGTGTGTCATTAACAGGATACCGGCCAAAACAAATGTGTGTGTGCTGATGACTTTGAGGCCCTGTTCACACGGGGGAATGAGAAAGTTCTTTTGGAATTGGTCCATACATGTGCAATACTATACTTCCTGCTCTTTGATTTTGTGGTTTTGCTGAAATCTTGAGGAATAACATTTTATTTTCTTGAAAAAAAGAAAAGAAGGTATCCTTCTCCATTGCTTTTTAAGACGAAGAAGGATTTAAATCCACAGACGATATTTGCTAAAGTCTTGGAACCCAAATTCTGCAGCTGTGAGGTTATGCACACCTCATTGGACTGGGTTGGACTGAGCTGTGCATTTCCTCCACCCCAATAGCTACTCATGGAGTGAGAATGTCTGCCTCTTCTCGCCAGATTTTGTAAATATTCAGCACTCAGGAAGTATGGTGGTAACTCTCTTCTGTGGATTTGTACAGAATAATAGAACTAAATTTAATTTGGTCCTACCAAGAGCAGGCCCATCCAGTTCAACAGGACTACATTACTTAATAGTGACAGTTCCCACTCAACTCTGGATCTGTTCTAGGTAAGGCTGAGGTTGGAGTTAGTCCATTAAATATGGTAGGACTGCAGAGCCTTCTAATTTGGTGTATACAGAATGTGCCTACAACTGTGAATGAGCTTTTACACAAAGGGAGAAGTCCAGAACGGTGTTTGTGTGTTGGGAGGGGAGGGGAAAGCAACTTCTAGGCCCTCAAATCTAGAATGTCAGGCTCTTCCTTTATTTGTAATGTTGGTTTTGACTTCAAACTTTCACCCTGGCACTCTCATTGCGATGTCAGTCTCTTTTTTTAGCAGAGGAGAGAATTAGAAATCTTATCCTCTTAAACATACCAGTTTAGGTAGGTCACAAAACTATATCCTTTCCTTGTGGGTCATCTGTCCAGCATTATCCACAGTAGATGATGCTTGAAAATGGCCTGTAAACCTTTGTGACTTGCACCCTAATCTCAACCATGATTACTTGGGAATTAGACCTAATTGAAATTGCGAGCACTTAATTCAAATGTGCCTGCTCAGGACTGCATTTTGTTAATAGCAATTTACTTCACTGACTCCAGGGAACATGTGGCAGAAGCCACACCTGCCTAGAGAGCTCAGCTGGAGTCTAGGAGATGTCCTCTATGCTGCAAATGTGCCCAAGAATGTTTCTTATATTGTGTGGCAGGCTTCATGCATCTGGCTTTACAAACAAATGAGATGTTTGACTTTGAACATGAGAGACTAGATTCATGACCCTTACTGTGTGCAAAGCTCCGTAGCCCTGTGCATGCGATGTCGAAAGTCGCCTTACAGTGAATTGGACCCTCGGTCCATTGGGCTTGGTTCTGTTTCTACTGACTGGCAGTGTGGCTTTCAGACTGAAGTCTTTCCCAATCCTATCTGGATGTGCCAGGGATTTCCCCTGGCATCTCACCTGTGCAGCCCTTATCTTAATATTGCAAGTTGGCTGTGAGCATAAAGAATAAGGAGGTTCGTAAGGCATAGAAGTGAACTTCGGAGTGTGATGGAAGGACTGTCCATATTTGAAGGAGCTGAGCTTCCTTGTTGTCCCATGCGAAGAACTCTGAGTGTTGTAGTTTTGTGAAGTTGCTCTCTGGTAAAAAAAAATCCCTGCCCTCTTTGATTTAAAATTAGCAGTGGGTCTCTGTGTTGAGTAAAATATAGTTTATTAGTATTCATACCATCTTTTTTCTAGTTCACAGCCCTGCCAAGAAGTAGTTTGCAAATTTTTGTAATGTAAATCTCCTAACATGACTCCTGTTCTCTTTTGGAGGCTAATCCACATTCTGTTTCTTACTTCTCCCCATTTTGCTGCTATCCTTCTTCCTGCTGCACTGTATGGTGAAAACAAGGTGCATGAGAAGACTTTTCAGAGAAATTTTGTTTGGAATTTCCGTCTTAACAAAAAGTCTCCTTTTCTCATTTCTAAAAGTAAGCTGCTGAGACAGAAGTAAGTTTGGGGTGTGTGTGTGAGTGCTGGTGTTGGAGGGAACTAGGAGTGGATTTTGATGTGACTAGACTATGAATTTATAGAACCACATTGCTGGAAGGGACCTCAGTGGCCATCTAGTCCAACCCCCTGCTGTGCAGAAATACACAACTAAAGCACTCTCAAACGATGGCCATCCAACCCCTGCTTAACCCCAGCTTCAAAGAAGGAGGGTCCATGAAGCAATTAAAAAATTCCAGGATTTCATAGGATGCAGCCATGACAGTTAGAGTGGAATCGTAGTACTATAATCGTGTAGTGTGAAAGAGCCCTTTATTAGGATGAATAGTACTATAGCACTGGTGGCAAAGTTGATCAGGCCCTCACCACCAAAAGAAGATGATCTATGTGAGCACTTTGCATTGTGGAAGCAAAGAGAGAAGCGAGTTCCTGAAGCTGATGGTTTTTTTGTTTTTGTTACCAGCCACATCCAGTGCACGTTGCTACTGTTGCGAAATGTGAGAGGTTTTGGTGGATCTGTCAAGCAGAGTGTCTAAAAGCATTAGGCAGAAGTTGAAGCAGCAACTAGCAGAGAAAGAGATCCCTCACTAAAGTTCTTGTTACGCGACCCAATCAAGAACTGGTTTCTGTTCTCTGTTCTTCACTGTTGTTGTGCCCCTTCAGGTCATTTCTGACTTATGACAACCTTAAGGTGACCCTGTCACAGGGTTTTCTTGGCGAGATTTGTTCAGAGGGGGTTTGCCTCTGCCTCCCTCTGAGGCTGAGAAAGTGTGGCTTGCCCAAGGTCACCCTGTGGGCTGCATTGCTGAGTGGGGATTTGAACCCCGGCCTCCAGAGTCATATTCCATCCCTCAAAGCAGTGTATCACACTGGCTCTCACTCTATTCTTCACTACTCTGGAGGCTGAAGTTCCTTCCTCATTCCCGGGTCTTCATTTGCATAAAAATTAGAACTACCGTTTAGCTGAATATTTTAGTTTATTTAAATTTTTTCCTGCTTTTGTCCTAAGGTGGGACCCAAGGTGGCTCATAGCACAGATCAAAGCAAAGAATAACTAAAGAACAAGGATGGCGAAAAAGTTAGTAAACAATGAAAAAAACCCTGTCTGACTAAAACATAGATTGAAAACAGCTTAAAAGCCTTTTAAAAGCATAACAATAATGTAAGTATCCCTGCCATTGACCTATAATTCTGCACAACCAGTGAATTGCCAAAGGACTGTTTAAATAAAAAAGGTCTTAAATGTTCTTGAGCCCCAAATCCAGCTTTTAGAGGTCCTGTATTGCATATTACCGTGATTTGAGAACTCCCTTCTTTCATGTTAATAAATAATTCTTTCCAGTCTCTGCAGCCATTTTTGGAAAATGCGCATAAATGCCTGACGTCCCCTAGATGACAAAGGTGGAGGAAGAACGAGCCCTCTGCACCCAATATGCTTTTTGGGGTCTTCCAGAGCTACGTTTGGAGTTCCTATTATCCTCATGTCCTTGTTCAGCAGGATGATGAGGTTGCCTTTTGAAGTTTGTACAGATAGGGTCCTGGGAGTAAGGAAAGAACTTCTGCTTCATGTTCTCCCTCCAAGCAATTAATTCATGTTTGGTTGTTTGGTTTTTTGTTAAAGCATGACTTTGAGACCTTGGCCTGATTTTTTTTTTAAAGTGACTTCATGAGAACCTCAGATGCAAGTGGTGAGCGTCTCTTTTTCCAGTCGCTTCCCAGATATTCCCTGAAGTCATTGCTGGACACGACACAGTCAGCCTGGCAGCAGAAACAACCTTCAGCCATTATGAACTGGGGCTATAATTTACCGCTTTAGCCTCGTTTCTAGCAAGAAGGGGCTGTTTAATTTTACCAAATTAGCAGTTAAGGGAGATTCTTGAAGCATGTGTCAAAAGTGTCTGGCTTGCACAGAGCAACCTTGGGCTGTGTGTTCTCCACTCCCTCTTCTCTCTTGGCAGGGACTTCAGCGGCGGCGGGGTGGAAAGAGCCTTGCGGCATGAGATATAAATGCCGCAATTGGCTGCCTCTCAGGCTGTGTGCCTCCACCACCGCCCCCCCCCCCCCGTATTCTGCAGTTTGTAGCTGGCCTGTGTCAGAGTCCATTTTTTGTTGGATAAGCGTTCCCGGTTCAGCAAAGGGTTGACTGGGCTGCAAAAAAATCCCCCGTTGCCCCCCTGTGCCACCTTCCTCGTGTGTTGGTAAACAGCATGACACGAGAGACCGCTATCCCTTCCTGGGTCTGTGTGGAACCTGATGCTGATAAGGCAGAAAAAGTGCTCCGCAGGGCACAGGACAAGGGTTCATTCAGGATGCCAAGCCAGATTTGATGGGTTTCGCCTTTCCGAGAGGGCAGGGGAAAAAATTGACTGTTAAGCTGAATGAACAGCCAGGGCTTGCAGGCCTTTGCGGGCAAAACGGTCAAACCTTCTTTGAAAAAGAATGAACAGCTGCAGCCAAAGCCTTGATATGTGTTGGCTTCCCAGGTTTCATTTGGGCTTTGGAAGAAACTGCCTTCTCCCACACCGATTTTATATCTGTCTGTCCGTCTGAGTACGACTTTCAAGTTCCTGCAGGGCAGGGCGGTCAACGGTCACAGGCTAGGGGGATGTGTCAGCCCCCATGAGACCTGGCAGGGTTGCACCTCTCCTTTGCATAAAAAACCCAAAAAAGTAACAAACCATGATTTGCTCCCAAACGTAGGGCATTTCTGCCATATTTTTTCAGCTTCTTGGGACCATTTTAAGCTCAGGATAGACGTTTTTGTGCCCCAGGAGGCGAAATTTTGTACAGTAGGAAGCAAGCCAGCATGGTCTAGTGGTTTGAGCATTGGACTACTACCCTGGGGACTGGAGTTCAGTTGCCTGCTTGGCCATGGAAACCTGCTGGGTAACCATGGGAGCATCACACACTCTCAGCCCCAGAAAAGCCCATCATAGGGTTGCGATAAGTCAGAAACAATTTGAGGGCACACAACAACAACTGGAAGAGATCGTGGAATCATTTGCAGATTACTTTTTGATTCAATTTTCTTTTTTTGGCTCTCTAGATGTGACAAAATTGTGGATCTCGCTTTGTACACCCCTGTCAGAGGGGCACACTTGGAGACTTCACAGTGATAGCAGAATATGCATTCCCATTCCCAAACGTTTATAGGTGGCAAAAGAATGTGGTATAGCTGGTTTTTCAGTTCACACTTCCAAGCCACTTGCATCTTAGGGTTCTTCAAAAGCCGTTTCCAGCCCTGGAGGTCTTCTTTCACTTAACGGTGCAAATCATAAATATTTTTCTTGCTAATCTCTTGTTGTTGTTATGTACCTTTGTGTTGAATCTGACTTCTGGCAACTCTTTCCAGGGGTTTTCTTGGCGAGATTTATTCAGAGGAGGTTTGACATTGCCTTCTTCTGAGACTAAGAGTAACTTGCCGGGCGTCACCAAGTGGGTTTCCATGGCCGAATTTGCATCTTGGATGCCTGGAGTCCTAGTCCAGTACTCAAAGCACTGTGCGATGCTGGCACTGGCTCAATTGTAGTTTGAAATAAGAATTTTAGTCCCATGATTTTGAGTGTGCCCATGGAAGTGGCAAGGGCTGTGTCCTTTTGTGGTGAGCACACTCTACCTATAGGTTGCTACCATCTGTAATGTGGCATTGTTGCAGTGTGGCATTGAAAGTGCCTGACAAAATAATGATGAAATTGTGGGCCTATGGCCAAATCACCCCAACTCTTCTCTTGGTTGTAGCTCCCCCTCCACAGTAAGCCCAAAAACGATTGTTCTACTCTGCAATCCTTCTCAAAATGGCAAAAGGAAGTGATGTGCTATCACTTCCTGTTGCCACTTAGTAGGGACTGCAGAGGAAAATGGAGGCATTTGGGGATAGAATGAGGTTCAGCGGTGCTTTTGGAGGTAGAATGGGTGGATTTTTGCATATTTTAAAACCTTTCCATGTTGGTTTGCGGCAAACACAGGCTCCCAGAAGTTGTGCTGAATTTTTGGAGAATGGTGGGGTGTTTCAGATGCCACAAAAAATGGGGCCCAGGGTCTACATGCAGCCTACTTTAAAGCGTTACAAGATTCTTAAGCTGCAGTCTCATACTTGCTTTCCGGGGTGCAAGTCCCACTGAAATCCAGGGGGTTTACCTCTCAGTAGACTTGTACAAGCTGAACCTCTTCCATCTGGAAATGAAACCTCTAAAAACCTAGACTTTTTGCCACCAACCTCACACCTTCGAGGTGATGGTGGTGGAGCTCCTGCTTGTTGGTCTCCGAGATCTTCAGTCTCCCTCTTTTTTGCCCCAAGACTCTTAGCATAAAAAGAGAGACTGACAATCTGAGAGACAAACAAGCAGGAACAGCAGTGCCATCGCCTTGGAGGCAGCAAAAAGAGAGAGACCGAGCTGGCAGCAAAAAGAGAGAGACCGAGGATCTGTGAAATGGCGAGACATGTGGATTCATGCTGAGCCCTATGCTTGAATTCCTGCCATTTCACAGATCCTTAGTCTCTCTCTCTCCCCCCCCCGTCTCTCTCAACCCTTACGTTTCATGCACAGCACAAGTAGCAAACAAACAAGATGTGAGGCTATTCCAGGAAGGTACTGTATTTTAAAATCTTTATAAATCTGAACTACAGAAGTCTTCTGGCCCCAAGCGTTTTGGATGAGAGAGACTCAATCTGTATAAGATTGCTCTGTTTGTTGAAACAATAAAAAGAATTATTTCACCCTCTCTAGAAAAACTACAATATTTTCCTTGCTCCACATTTTTATTCATGAGGATAGCTCTTTATATACTTTTTTCAAGGGGACTTTATTTCTCCCCTCTAGATCTCTAAATGGGTACCAGGAGCAAGATACCTTTCTTCCCGAAGATCTACTTTTAATGTATTGTGTGTAATTTTTAATATTTTTGTACTAAAGTCAAGAGTTTCTTTGAAACCAAGGCACCATTGCTATAATTGAATCTTTTGGAACAAAAGCATGGTGGGATTTAAAAAAAAACCTGAAAAATGATTTATCCTGCCCTTTAGGGCAGTAACTTGAGCTGAAGCAGGGATGTATCTAAAACTTGGCTGCCGTTTCTCTCTAGAAAGTGAGCCTGCCCTGTCTCCAGCTTAAATGCTTGATTTAAGATTGTGGCAAGGCAGGATGCTGGCAGAGAGCCCGAGGAGAGGATAGTTGTTAACCAAGAGGTGAATTGTATTTGGTTCCATCTTTTAACAAGGTAGGGTTACTACTAGGGAAGCAGGCTTGTTCCCCCAAACTAAAGTATAAAAAGAAAAGCCTCTCCTAAAGAGACAGAGGGCTGCTTAGCAAAGTCCCTGGATGGATTTATCCCAGAGAGCAAGGCATGTCCTCTAGTGTGCAGGGCATCTCTTGCCTTTCTGGTTTTGTTTGCCAGGCCATTCCCCAAATGACCATTTGGTGCTTGGATGCAGATGTTTGCTCAGTAGCCAGGGCCAGGCTCTGATTGTCAAGATGAAAATCCAGTCGCATTTTCTGAGAAGTACTAGCAGCAGAGTGGCTGTTGGTTTGGATGGCAGGCTGGGCAACCTTTATGCCTTCCATCTTGTGGCGTGGTCAAATGGCTACTGACCATATCTGCAGAATGGGAGTAACGGTGAACGGCGCTGCTGGATGGTGAAGCCCAAGGAAGGTCAGAAAGTATGCAAACTCCAAGCTCACTTAATACCTTCAGACTTTGAAGTGCTTCACTCTCTATTTAAAAAAAAAATCATTTTTTTGCACCAAAACACTCTCTTGGGGGTGTTGGATTATTTTTACCATGTTTTGGGGCCCCTTTTTGACATTTGAGATTCAAGAAAGGCCTTTTTTTTTTTTTTTTTACAACAGAAGGTGACTTGGAAGTTACTTTCTATTTTTCCAAGGGAGTCTCCTTGACCATATGGAGAAAATGTCTTATACCCCATAGGGGACATTTTGGGATAAAATATCTGTTTTCTTTCTTTATTTTTTTAAAGGATCCTGGCAGAAGATATCCTGGGGCCGCGTATGGCCCACAGGCCACACAAACACATGGGCTTCACTTTGGCTGCTCTGGTTTGGAGGTTGTAGATAGGCCTCCTTCTCCTGGCTGGCTTGGTAGAAAGATGCAGAGATTTCTTTCAGTAAGTCTGGATTTTAGGAATACAGGTTGAGCCTCCCTTATCCGGAAATCCGAAAACCTCTAAAAACTGAAACGTTTTGCCACCAGCCATCCGCTTCTGTCTTCAGGATGGCAGTTGTGGTGCTCGGGCTCATTTGTCTCTCAGATCCTCAGTCTCTCTGTCTTTGCCACTGCTGGCAAAAAAAAGAGAGACGCCGAGGATCTGAGAGACAAATGAGCAGGAGTGCAGCACCCACCACCTTGAAGGTGGAAGTGGGCAGCTGGTGGCAAAAAGAGAGAGACATCTGTGAAATGGCAGGAAGCGTGGATTCAGACCAAGCGCTACATGTGAATTCTTGCGGCTTCATGGATCCTCAGTCACTCTCCAGCCTCATTCACAATACAAGTAGTGAATGGATGAGATGTGAGGCTCTTCCAGAAAGGTACTGTATTCCAAAATCCAGAAAAATTCTAAATAGGGAACACTTCTGGTCCCAAGCATTTTGGAGAAGGGACAGCAGACCTATGTAGGAAGGTGCCCTAGACATAGTCAGATCCCTGGTTTGTCTAGCCCTGTGTCATCAATGCTGTCAGGCAGCCACAGCTCCAAGATTTAAGCAGGGTTCTTTTCTGCCACTATGCCTGGAGACCCTTCATGTTCCTTCCTGGGGTACTCCTATCCAAGTTCTAACTAGACCCCACTCCACTTGAATTCTGTAATCTTACAAGATGGCAGGCATTGAGAGTAAGTCACGCTGCTTTTCCTGCGTCCTCTTTGTCAAAGTTTCCAACTAAATAGAGGCTTAACTGTTCTGGCCATACCCTCTCACCCACTGAGGTAAAAAGAGAATCTTATTTTCACTTAGAACTGTATAGCTCTTGCCTGTGTAGCTTGGGAAAATGTTCTAGAGCTGACTGGAACATTCAAGTGACCGATAAATTTGGGAGAGGCCTTGCAACAAAACGGTGGGTGGGTGTCTCAGCTTCTTTTTCCAGGGTAAGGGGTCGTAGAAGCAGAGTAGGATTTCAAAACTCTTGAGGACTTCGAGTCAGGATGTAAGACGACTGACGGTTTGTTCTTCATCCACAATCAGATACTGTCAAGTCTTCTATGAGGTCAGCTTTTCCTGAGCTGGTGAGCTTCAGATGTTTTGGAGTTCAGCTCTTCAAGGGAATTGAAGAGAAGACCGAGGGGCAGCCTGATTGTCCTCTTTAAATACTTCAAGGGCTGTCCCAGGGAAGAGGGGGCAGGAACGATCTGTGCTGCCCCAGAGGGTTGGACCAGGTCTAAAGGCTTTAAGTTACAGGAGGACAGATTTTGACTGAACATTACAAGGACGTTCTTGACAGTAGTAGCGATTTGGCAGCGGAACCAAACACTTAAGAAAGGTGATGGGATCGCCTTCTCTGGACATCTTCAGAAAGAGGCTGGGGGGCTGCCTTCCAGGGATGCTGTGGCTGGGTTTCCTGCATTGAGCAGGCAGTTCCTTCAAACTGTAGGCCTCTACGCTTCCTTGTCTTCCTTCCCTCTCTGTGCCCTCTAACACTGTGAATGATTTGGCTGCAATTGAGCAGTTCCGTTTCCAAGTCGGGGTATGCGAACTCTGCCTGTGTCCTTCGAGCTTTGCTGACAGAAGCAGAACTGGGCTCTGAAGCCGCTGTTGGAGGCGGCCTCCCGCCACTTTGCTCTCCACCCCCTCCTCCTGCCCACATTGGCACTGTGTTCTTTCTACTCGGTCATCTGTTCCCCCACTTTTTTTTAAAAAAAGTTTGCTTCAAGTGGCCTGTCAAATTTAATAAGCCCAGTACCAATAATAATACCGCACAACCTTTTCCTCCCTGAATGTAGAGCGGGCTCGGTAGGAAATTTCCAATGATGTATGAAAGCTTTTCTGGGTGGGGGAGGAAAGGCAGATGAGGGGAATGGGAGGTTGGAAGGCATAGCGGGGGAGGCGGGGTCAGAGAGAATGCATGTCCAAAATGACCCTCTACAAAAAAAAAAGATGCGATCACTTTATGCCTGCAGAAGTCCAAATTTTGCCCCAGGCCAGCTGGATTTTAGGCTGGGATAAAAGGTGAACTGTAAGTGAGTCTGCGCAAGTCTAGGATTTTCTGGCATATATTGATTAGCTGTGCGTACGGTGAAGGGCTGGGAGAGCACGAGGCACGTGGAACAAGGGCCCAGTGAGTGGGTGGCAGCTGAATGGTGCCCCCCTCCAGCCCTGGACATTTCTCTTCTGTGTTCTCAGCCGTTGGTTTTCAAACTGCATTCCTGGGCTCCCTGGGGTTTATTGATAAGAAAATCGGTAGGGCCAGACCAAATGGGTGTCTGAAAGTCAACACAGAGGTGTGGGGAAATGGGGGGGGGGGAGATGCAGCAGACTTGGCTGGTACCTGTGTGGGCCAAGCGCATGCGCATGGAAGCTCTGAACGGTGCGTGCCCACCCGTGTGGAAAGGGCTCAGTGAGGGCAAGAGGAGAGTGCAGGTTAAGCCTCCCTTACCTGAAACGCTTGTGGGTCAGAAGCGTTCTGTATTTCTGATGTTTTTGGCTTTTGGAATGCGGTACCTTTTTGGAATAGCCTTGTGTCTCATTCATTCGCTACTTGCGTTGTGTATGAGATGCAAGGAGAGGATCTGTGAAACGGCAGGAATACAAGGGTGGTGCTTGGCGTGAATCCACGCCTCCTGCCATTTCACAAATCCCCCCCCCTCTTTTTCTCTTTTTGCCGCAGGCCACCCGCTCAGGCCTTTGAGGCAGCGGCCGCGGCACTCCTGTTTGCTCGTCTTCCACATCCTCAATCCCTTTTTGCTGCCAACCCTGCTTCTGCCTTCGAGGCAGCGGCGGCTTTGCGCTCCTGCTTGTTCACCTCTCAGATCCTCAGTCTCTCTCGGTGGCGGCTGGTACCAGAAAGAGAGAGACGGGGCGTCTGAGAGAAGAATGAGCGGGAGCGGCTGCTGCCTCGAAGGTGGAAGTGGACGGCTGGCAGCAAGACGTTTTGGGTTTTGGAGGTTTTTGGATTTTGGATCTCTGGACAGGGGAGACTCAACCCGCAGTTATCTTTTTCAGAGCCAGAGAGCGCCTCCCCTGCTGTGCTCTGTAGACCTGGCCCAGCTTTCTCAGAGTGCTAGCCTACATCTGAACTGCATAAGGTGCAACCCTAAGGATGGGGCCTCACACTGCTCAATGTATCTCCATAGCAAAATGGTTCACACAGAAGATGGGCGCGTCGCGGGGAAGAGTTCTGTGTTAGCCTTCTCTCAGCATGCTTTTTTCCTGGATGGAGAGAAATGTTTTGCATGAATGTCCGTAGAATCCTATGAGGCCCTCAAACTAGTGCAATTCAAGCACAGGCTGATAATGACCCGCCCCCTGTGCGAGTTGACCCATAAACGTTGAAGCCTTTCTTCTACAGAGGTGAATTTCCCAGCATATAGTTGTTGTCGGCAACAAGTTCTTCAAGAACGGTAGCTTCAAGAAGGTATTTCTAGGCTCTCCTGCTACCTTGCTCCGTGGAGGCTGGAGTCAGGGTTATGGGGCGGGAAGGTGCCACTTAATGCCGGCCTTGGCTCAGAGGCTGCCAGTTGTTTACCCTGGCACATAGGGAGCTTGGGATCTGATTGTCTGTGTTGCACGTAGAGGCCTGTAATACCAGACATCTGTGTGTATCACATAGGGTGGCACTTGGGTTTCTGCTAGTTGTAGTGCCAAGTGATTGATTCCAGCCTTGCACCGATAGCCTAAATCAGTTGCCTCTTTGGTCTTTAATCCTGGGAGCAACTGAGATGTCTGTGGTGACATTGCTACCAGGCAGTGGTCTCACGAGATTCTCGGGGACTGTCTAGACTTATGTAATGAGTATTTTTCCTGTCCAGTAAAGCAGTGGTTCTTAACTTTTTCTTTACTGGGGACTCTCTGTAAATGTAATTTATTGCTTGGGACCCCCAAGACTTAACTCATGTTTAAATAGTTAAATTTTGATTTGAATATTCAAATATTTGCTTAAAGCTGCTCATCAGTTGCTCACCCTTTTCTCTTATTCCTCCCATTAGCCAATGTAAAGGAAAGGAGGCTTGTTAACGGTCTGGAATTTCCTAAAGGAAGGTTATGAATGGGAGGCAGGCCTAAAGAATAATTTCTTTTGCCCTTTCCCCCAAAGCAGCTCCTGGAAAGTAAGGGTATTGGGGCTGCTTTGTGGGAAGGCATGAAAGAAATGTTGTTTCCCTCGGAAAAACACTGCGAGAGTAGAGTAGAGAGGGTAGTTGCTTCTTTTGAAGGCACATATTCTCTCAGCGCTTCTTCAGAGGGAAATGGTGTTTCTTTTGTGCTTTCCCCCAGGGGGGCACTGAGACTCTTACTGCTTCACTTCCAAGTAGCCACAGGAGTGATAGGGACTCCCTTCTATTCTTATGGCTGCTTGGAAGAAAAGCTCCGTCATGCTGCTTGTCCCTGGGCACAAGCAGTGTGTTGCCACACTCACCACACATGGCCTGGGCTGGGCATCATTCCTCGTCTTCTGGGCTCTCCTCTTGCCTTCCTGCCTCCTGGGCTCTCTGGCGTACCTGCACAGTAGCACCTGGAGCCTCCAGCAGAGGATGAGACACCCGTCAGAGCATTGTTGCTGCCGCCACTGCCATCATCACTACCGCCTTTGAGGAATCTGGGACATTCTGCATCAACTGGCCACAAATGGCTGGGATGTTTCTGAGTCCCTTAAATCCAGGATTTCACCCATTTTCTGGGATGAATGGCAACCCTACAGGAAACCCTACGAGGGCTCCATGGACTCTAGGTTAAGAACTGCTGCAGTAAACTGCTGGTTCGCTGCACACCATGACAGTGGCTCATAACTTTTTATGCTTTATAACACTTCCTGTCTGCAGATAATGTCATTCAAGAATATCAATATTCATGGATTTCAGCCTCTCAATTGCTTTTATAATGCAGCATTGCTCAAGAGACATGGAATGACCCTCCCCTCTTGTGGGACACACATTTGTTAGCCTTTTATTGTAGTGTCACCAGAGTTAATCTTTTGGTCTGCAAAAACCCTCACTTGATGAGAGTTCAAAACTCAACCCTGCTGTGCAGTGGTGTTGAGTTTCCGGTGTGGGCAAAATTGTGCAGTTCCCGTAGTCATCAGTTGTTTGCACACGATCTGTATTTTTCTGGGCTCTGTTTGCCATGGGATGTGCATAGATCCTGAGCCCTAATTTAGGACAGCTGTAGCTGCTCAGTGGCAAGCACAACTGTTCCTCCATGTACTGATGTTTCCCACAGCAGTGTGGTTAGCATGCACCCATGGCCTTTCCTCCAGGATCCTGATTGGCTAGGGTTGCCAGTCTTTGCCTATGGGTACCAGTGGAAACATGGGTTGTGTCTACACTGCTGGTGCCCACACAGCATTTGTTTGCAGTCACATGTTTTGTAATGTATGTGTTTGCCCTCTGTGGCTTAACTCACATCCTCCAGCATGCCTGACCACTCACTGATTCTCTAGCCCACCTTTAGTGTATTTGTGTTCAGTGCTGACAATAAATGGTGCCCGGTGCATGGCGTGATGCCATTCTGGTCTTGGCTGTGCTGCTGCCTGTCAGGTGATAAGTTACCCGAGCGGGGCTTGGCGCTCCACGTGAGTTACGTAATTCTGACGAATAGCTTGTGTGCATGAGAGTGCTTCACACCTGTGGGCTGGGTGCGGCTGAGTCTGGTGGCATCATCCGTGGATGTTCTTATGTTGTTCCAGACAGGAGAGCTGGCAGAATACCAAATGGAAGTGATAAAATCTTTACTACTCAGCTCTGTCCTTACTCACTGAATTCCCCTTCAATTTTAAAAGTGGGATTTGACAAACATTGACACTCGATTCCCAAGGAACTTCTAAGTGGGAGAGGAGGAAATAGAAAATGATGCAGTTGGTGTTTTTCATGTTGTTATCCTATCTGAGACAGTTTTCTCCATCTTTACCAGGGTTTTCTCGTACCAGAATCAGTGTTGCTTTCAGATGTTTCTGTTTGTAATATCCAACTGCTTCTGTAGGATAGGCAGGACTGTGGAATGATTATAGGTTGAATGGTAGCAGAGCTGAGATCCTCTAGACTGTGAAGCGTTTTACCAGGAAGTTTGCAAGTATGGAGGTACCTGCAGTGCCTAGCTGTTGACCCAGCAGCAAGAGGAGTTGTTAAATTTCAAGTTCTTTTTTCTCTGTTGGTTATACTTGTTCTTACCATTAGTGTCCTTCACAATTGGGCATGAGAAATGGTTGCTGTCTGTTACGTTAATGTATCTTGAAGTGCTAGACATTCTCTAGTTACATCATTGTTTACTTGGTTAGCAATAATTGTGCAAATAATTAAAGTCTCTGTGTCCTAGCCAGAAAAACAACCTTGTGTTCGTAGTATGTGGCGAAGATTTCTGTAGAGTTTCAAAGCCTGGTGGTGGCTCTCATGGCCTCAGCCTTCCTTAATGGGATGCTACATAGGCTATTACCTTAATTGAAGTTTATACTGAGTAGTGCGTAAGAAGCCTCTAGATCTGGATTAGGATCCTAATGACTCTCTTGACTCCTTGTTGTGGGGTGGCGGGGGGTGGCAAGGCAGAGGAAGGAGGCCACGTGGAGAAGAAGGTACAGACTAGGGGAGTCACACAGGCGATAAGGGTGTCTGGGTTTCTTGGCTGATCCGAGGAACAAGTTAATATGTGTGTGCTGTAAAGTAAACGCAAGTTACTGGTCAACAACTAGTTTTATTTCTTTATTTTTATTCCGCAGATAAGCTGTTTGAGAGATCCAGGACATACTAAGGGATTATCTACTTAAGGTAAGAACTGCTTTTTGCTCTGGATACCCCGCTGCACGTTCCCATACTCTTAGGCCGTTCCTACCCGTACAAATTGGCCCGCAAGTTATAAGGCCACCTTGCTTTTACTCAGTAATTATGTGTGGCCCGAAAGGAATCAGCCATTGTAAAGCTTCCTCCCTTGGTTACTTGGAAGCAACGTCTTACTTACCTGCTAAGTGCTGCACAGTTTGCCTCAACCACTTGCGTGTCAGTGTGGAACTATTCCAACTCGAGCATGCCTGCGACTTCGTCGTGAAGCCTTGTGGGACTCGTATGGTCGTTGCAATAAGAAAAAATGAGATCATTGTATAGAACCTTTCAAGGACTGCCTTGTCATGTTTAGGAGTCTTCTGGGGAAAGTTTTGGCAATGGAATATGCTGCTTCCGTACCTTTCCATTTCTCTCACTCGCTCGTTCTCTCACTCTCATTCTGTGTGCGTGCGTGCGTGCACGGGCACGGGCACCTTGAATTGTCTTCAGGATTTCTGTCATTTCAGATCTGTTCATTTAAAGCCCCCATAAAACACAATCTGCGTTAAGTAGTTCCTTTGCTTTGCTCTTAATCTAGTGTTTGCGTACTTGCAAACATTGGGATTTTTGTCACATCGGTGGCTGTGATAGAGGCTCTGGGGAGTATTGGATGCATGTGTTCAGAGCCAAGAATAGGAGACATGTAGCCCCTTTGGGCACAGCAAATATCTTGTAGTTCCCCTTGAAAATATTGCGTGTTGGAATCATAACACTGTCATAGTCCGTTGGAATCTCAGAAGAGTACAAGCCCTGGTTGTGGGACTGAACCTCCTTTCTTCTTTTGCATATCATGAGGAAATTGAACTTAACATATCAGTCAAAGAAGATTGATGCTAAATCTTCTCTCTTTTTTGCTTCTATTACTCTGTGAAGCGCAATTTATGCTTTCATTCTATAAATAACTAAATTATCTTGAAGAATTGGAGATGCTGTATAATCAAGTTCATGAGTTGTTGTAAACCCTGTGTAGAATTTTACAGCAAATGAAAATGGAATTTTGATGACTGGTGTTTTCCTCACTAGGCTGAATGTATTCTTCACCTCTCAAAAGAAGGGCAAAATGCTAAGCCAGACATAGTAACCTTTG
This sequence comes from Cyclura pinguis, assembly GCA_030412105.1. NCBI lineage: Eukaryota > Metazoa > Chordata > Lepidosauria > Squamata > Iguanidae > Cyclura > Cyclura pinguis. The sequence continues at coordinate 1,750,307 of CM059604.1, read as the reverse complement.
TTCTTGTTAGAAATCCTTCTCAGCCATCCCTACAGCATGTTGGTGAAAGCACTTTAAAGCTTATCTGTGCTACCTTTGGGACTAGCAACGTAATTTTAAAAGTGAAACCAGCATTTCTCAAGATTACTAATCTTGTGCCGAATGCTAGTTTTTGTCATGAAATCAAGACACGTCTTTATTGCGGTACACTACAATGTCTGCAGAAAGAACTGGGAGTGGACCTGTATTGTTGACCTGCTGTTAGTAACTAGGATGTGACGTTAAAAAGAGCAGTCAATGTGAACGTTTAGTGCTCATTTAGTCTATGTCTCTTTCAACCAGTCAAACCTATGTGCAACATATAACAGTAGGATATTTTTTGGGAAGTTATAGAATCATAGAATCATAGAAATGTAGAGTTGGAAGAGACCACACTGGCCATCCAGTCCAATCCCCTGCCATGCAGGAACACCCTCAAAGCACTCCCGACAGATGGCCATCCAGCCTCTGCTTAAAAAGCTCCAAATAAGGAGACTCCACTACACTCCGAGGCAGCAGATTCCACTGCCGGACAGCCCTGACCGTCAGGAAGTTCTTCCTGAGGTTCAGGTGGAATCTCCTTTCCTGCAGCTTGTATCCATTGCTCCTTGTCCTGGTTTCTGGAGCAGCAGAAAACAAGCCCACCCCCTCCTCTATATGGCATCCCTTCAAAAGTTTGGTTCTGAGACTGGAGAAGGTTGACATAATTGGCAAGTAGCCACTGGCTATGCCGGCTCATTGTAGTCCAAAAAAGTAACCACCCAAACTCTGATCAGGAGTCCATTGAAGAATTTCTCTCTCTTAAGGAAGTGGTCACGATCCAAGAAAGGTGGAAGAAAAAAAGAATAAACTATCCTGGAAAGATTCTTTGTCCCAACAGGAACTGGGGCATGTGTGCTCCTCCCTTCCACCCTCACCCAACAGTTGTATTTGTTCTGTAACTTTAGGTCCTTTTCAAGTCTCTCTGAGTCTCCATCTTCCAAAACAAGGGCAAGAAAATGGCAAAATGGGTGAAGAGAGCAGCTATTATGGACTAGATATCACTGTGTGGTGTATTACCCCTTCTCCCTGCACAAGGCTGAAAACAAAGCTAGGAGAACTGAGGTCAGGATCTTTGTATGGGCAGATCAATAAATAGCATGCTTATTTCCTGCATGTTAAAAAAGCATAGAGAAAAGATAAAAGAAAATGTAATCTCTGGATGCATTTTGGAAATAGCTTTGAAGTAGACGTTAGAAGGTTCAACTTGTTTTTGATTATTTATGCAAGGCTTGTCAGACCAGGTTGTTTCATTTGGCATGCGCATATTGCTAGTTTTGAATAAAAAGTTTGCTGAAATATGTTGAATTGCTGGTTTTTGTGCTGTAGGAGCCTGTCCCTATTCATTCCGTGTTACTTCTCCCTCTGGTACCATAATTTATTTTAAAAAACGGTGCCCAGGAACACACTGACATTGTATTAAGTTCCCCAGATGTATCATCAAAAGGCACCTTTTTGCTCTGAGGTGGGCATCTTTGTATACCGCTCTACCCCCCCTTGTCCTGGCACTTCAGCCTTGCTGTTTGGCAGCTGTCTGTTTGTCACTCTGCCTGTTTCTTTCTGTTAGTCACGGGCTGATGCCTCCCTTGCCCTTAATGCAGCCACCGCTGCCGTTTTGGAGCAGGGAGGGCTTTGTGGTCATCTTATGGCATTTGGCCACCCACAGGGCTTGGATTTAGCTCACTGAAAATCCTTCCCGGATCCTCTTTTAAGAATCAAGGTCATGTGACTGCTCGGAGCCTCTTCTTGGGGCCCCCACCTGCTCCCTGCTAAAGGAGGAATTAAAGGCAGGAACAGGAGTCTCATTAGAGCTACCACGGTGTGCATAAAAGAGGTGGAGGGAGGGGGAGGCCCGGTGGATAATCTCTTCTGCAAGCGGGCCAGCCCTGTCCCAGTTTTCTCCCAAGGTCTTCCAGTGACGTTTTGCAATCTTGATTTGGGACTCCCAGTGGGACGGACAGCGTCAACACTGAAGAGGTGGCTGCTGGATGAAAGGCATTCCAGGGCTGCTGTGGGACAGTCAGAGGCACCGCCGCCTAAATGAGCCCCCGTCATCCGCCAACTTGGCATCGGGTCAGGCAACCTGGAGAGCCAGTGCCACGTTGCTGAGACCTATAAAGTCCCCACTGAAGACTCAACCTTCGCTGTGAACGGCTCATCTCCTTGATCCTGCCCGCCTGAGTGGCCACCCTCTGCTCCTCTCTGTTCTCTGCCTTAGGAGCATGGCTCTTTGCCTTCCTCGGACTGGACCACTTGGCTCTGGCACTTGGAATTGGACCCTCTGGTTCCTGTCCCTCCCCACCCATCTTTGCTGACACTGGGTGACGGGGAGCTCAGACTAAGTTTTCACTTGGAAGTGCTGGGCTCTTGTGAACCTGGCCCCAACCCCTTAAAACTTCAGAATTGTGCCCTTGCGCTAGGGTAGCTGAATGCTTACCTCATGTTGGAAGTGTACTTGTGCACCAGCACAGATTGGCTCATAGATCTGGCTCATAGAATCATAGGGTTGGAAGGAACCTCAAGGCCTAACTAGTCCAATCCACTGCTGTGCGGGAATACATGACTGTAGCACTTCTGAGAGATTCCCATCCAGCTGCAGTTTAAAGACCTCCAGAGATGGAGACTCCATCACACTATGACGCAGTATATTTTACCACTGAACAATTCGTACAGTAAAGAGGTTCTTGCTAATGTTTTTTTTCTCATAATTTGAATCCACTGCTTCATGTCCTGATCTTTGGAGCATCAGAAAACTAGCTTGCTCCATCTTCTATATGACATCCCTTCAGATATTTAAAGATGACTGTCATGTCACTTCTCAGCCTTCTCTTCTCTGGGCTGAGAAGGCTGTGCGCTCTGGGACTAGAGAAGCCCTATCAAGGTGCTTACAAAGAGGTCAAGGACGAATGGCGCAATGAAGGGTGTGTGCTTACTGTCTTGTTGCTTTGGTCACAGGACAGAGATTGCCCTTGAGCGAAGAGCATCTGTGTGTGGTAAGCCAGAATCCTGGAAGATCCAAAATCTGGCTTATATGGAGACCCTCCATGCACACAGGAGGCTCTGATCAGAACTGTTGCTTTCTAAAAGATGAAAGCTGGGCAGGGGGAAGTCATGGCTAGCATACCCCGCTTCCCTCAGGTGCTGTTTTAACTACTTTCTGGGTTCTACAATAGGGCCAGAGAGTCAGCCAGGGTCTGGGAAGACCTTGTCTAGTCAGCCTCTTTGGCTCTTGCATCTTGAAGCTCTAGATGGCTTGAGATCAAGAACCTTAAGAGGGAGCCCACTGGGTCAGAGTGAGGGGCCTCTAATTACAGGAAGCTGCCTTTTCTGAGTGAGACCATCACCCCTCTAGCCTGGTACTGCCCACGCTGACTGGCAGCAGGGGTTCTCCTCCACAAGGAGGTGTGTGGCATTGTGCCTAGCTCTTTTTGCATACCAGCCCCTCTAGGCCGAGGGGAAGCCCACAGCCAAGGCAGGAGAGGGAGGCCCTCTACCTGCTCCCTTACCCCCCTGCACCACATTTGTTCACAGTGTCTGGGGTAAAACAGGGGTAAGATTCTTGTTCTGTGAAATTACGCAGTCTTTCTTTAAAGCCATCTAAACTTGCAGCTGCAAATCCCTGCATTTTATGGCAGTGAATTCTGGAAACTGCATCTTCTATGAAGAGCTCCTTCACAGTACCAGTTCAAGTGACTGGCATTCTAAAGACAATGCTGCAGCTTGTGTGGAAGGAAAAGTAGGTGTGGCAGGTGAGGACACCTTGCCTTGTGATCGCCTGACTCGTTATGTATGCCCAGGAATGGATTCGAGGTTGCTCTCCTTGCAAGTAATCCTCTTTGGGGTGAGGTGGGAATCCTCTTGCTCTGCTTTGCAAGGTTGTCCAAGTTGACCCCATTAGTTTGTAAAGCAGCACTCTGCTTCTGTGAGTGTGTGTGAAGGGGGGCGTGTTGGTGGGTGTCAGAGATCCCCCAATTTTGTCTGTTCTACCCCTCAGGGTACTGCAGAACCATGTGAATGGTCCTAGTGCTAAGAGTGCATTCTGGTCTTCTGCCACATCAAGGAATGGGGAACGAGGGAGGCAAGAGCTTAATCTGGGTCCCCTGATTGATGATAAAAACTCTAGTCCCATTACGGAAATGGCTTTTGGCTAATACGCCGTTCCCTGGCTTTGCTTTTAGTTCAATGGAAGCAGCTTTCCTTTTTGATGCACGTACTATTAAAGGAAAGCAGCTGACAAGAACAGCTGCCTGCCATTCCTTTTTGGTCTCTGGCTTAACAGCCTATCTACAGAACAGAATGAAAATGCTTTATTAACTGCAAGTGTATGCTTTGCTTTTCTAAAAAGAGGAAAATCCCCCTTCATTACTGTTCATTTCCTCAATTTCCTGGAGAAGGGATCTGCACTGGAGCTGAAAGGGGAGCCGTGAATTTGGATTTCTCTATTTGCTGGAAGTTTTGTTGTGATGGCAGTGTTGCGTGCACAACACAAACAAACTTAGAGCTTTCGATTCCTTGATCCAGTGAAGCCTTTGCTAATCAATGAGGATTTATATTGCATGAGAAATTAATAGAGGAGAGAAAGGTGGGAAAGAGAGAGAAACTTAAGATTTTGCTGGCTATGGCCTGCCTGGATCCCCTTAATTGGAGCTCCCAGTTGGGTGGAGTCTGGACTTAGAATCATGGAACCATAGAGCGGGAAAGGATTACAAGAACTTCCTCTCCAGTGTCGTCAAGGTTCTGCAGTGATGTCCTGGAAGAAGAATTGGCCAGTGGGAGTGGGTTGGATTGGCTTGTTGAGACTTACTTGCACAGCTTCAAGCCAGGGTAAAAGTGGGCAAAGAGTAGCCTTCCAGTGGTTGGTGGACTGTAGCCCCAGCTTTTCTTACCCTTTGGCCGTGTGCTGGCCAGGGCTACTGGGAGTTGTAGCCCAGCAACACCTGGATGGGTGTATGATTCCCAGTCTTGCTTTATACAGTTGGAGCGGTTTCTGCAGCAGCTGGCCAGCCGGCCTCTGGAGCTGGTTTGTAGATGAGCTTTAGAGGTGCTAAATGGGAGCTAAACGGGCTGGGGCAAGTCAAAAGTCCATCTCTTTTCAACTTGTACCCCTTTTCTGGCTTTGCTGTAGGTAGTGAGGCATTGGAATACTGAATTCAGGGCTGATCTTTTCTCCCCAGATTCTTTTGTACTAACTTCATGTGTTTCTCTTTAACCCTAGGCTTGCGTTGAGCTGATTAAAAGAACCATTTTTAATCGCTGACATGACATTTCTAGATGCTAGAAGCTTTCCCCTACCACTGGAAGATAAAACTTTGGAGCAGGGTATTAAGGCTGTAATAAATTCCCAAACCGTATTTCTTGCATCTGCCTTTTTTCATGAAGATCTCATGCAGATCATGTTACAAAACCCAACATGGGATATAATGTAGCTGTAGCTTAGAGCTTGACAGATTTGCATTTTTTTTTTGTCCTGTGTTGATTAGGAGGTTCATCTCCAGTGCATTGCAGCTCAGTGAACCAGTGCTAGATCAGTGGAACGTAATTGATTTAAAAAAAAATTGTGAGCTGACTTCCTACAACGCCATAATAGTTCACAGTACTTAAAACAACTTCCTGAAATCGTTTTAAAATCTGCTTGGGACTGCCTGCCCTTTGAGACATTTTTGGCTAGCCCACTCCTATGCGTTCTGGCAGCAATTTGTTCAGGCCCCGTCCCTGTACAATCTGAAATGTGGGAAGAGAGATCTCTTGTTTGATGCGCACAATTCACACCATGCAACCAGCACTGGTTGCTGAGGGGTGGATTCCTTTAAAACTCCTGAATCAAGATATGTCAGGATCATTAATGAGAGCCCTGGTAGGAAGGGGAAGTGGTAACTTCCCAGGCCAGGCGTCTGAAAGAAAGGAAATGATTCTGAGCAGTGGGGGCTGGAGAAAACAATAGCCATTCCAGCTGTAGCTATGTTGAAAGTTTATCCCGATGGACTAAATTACAGCTGCATTCAATGAAAAACATATTTCTAAAACAATGAGTTATAGGGATGAGGGGGATGGGATGTTTTTCGTGGAATTGCTGGTCTGTTTTAAGGGTGGCTACATGCCAGGTTTTGGAGAGGTTCGCACATTCGTTAAAACACTTAAAAGCTGCAAATAGTTGTCAGTTATAGGTTCTTAGCATCACAACTTTTAATTTTCCAATCAAGAGTAATTGAATTCTGACAGACCGAGCTGTTTTGCATGTTTCTTTTTTGCAGAATTCTGGCTTAGTAACTGCTAGCAGATAGTATAATGAATCATGCACGTGATGGAAGTTTGTCCCCAAACCCTGGAACTCTGACTCTAATGATGAGACTTCTGCCAGAGTTCCCGGACAAGCTTTTACTTGCAGTCCTAAATGGGGCTAGACCCGTGCCATGGGGAGTGGTGGCTCCCATGTCAGTGGAACAGTGAATTTGCTCCAGGGTTTAAACCAGGCTTTGAAGGACCTCTTCAGGGTGCTGGGCTCCATACCCAAGTAGGGCCAGTACCCTGGAGAGCTCCTTTGAAGCTGTCCTAAACATGGAATGGATTCACTGTTGCATTGACATAAGAGCCTCCAGCCACCACTGGGATATACACATGAAAATAAATGGAAAATGACATTATTAGAAAGCTTCTGTGCTTGAAAACCATATTCTGCACTTCTGCAGAATTAAACAGGCAAATGACCAAGCTGTGATCTGTTTGCTTTGTGGTTCCCAGAGTTCTTCCTTGATAAATCACAAGGACTCGTGGATGCTGACTGGGGCATCTTCTTTGCTCCTTCCAGATTTTTTGCCAAGCGACAGCAGTCTCTTATCCATCAAGTGGAAGTAGAGAACAGTGCATTAGATCAATTATTCCCCCACACAGTAAACTTGCCTGCAGTTTTCCTTGCACTCACATGGATAAAGACCTGTCTTTGGCCCGAGTGGGTTGGAGAATTTCAGCAATGTCATCCTTGTTTGGTGTTTTAGTATCATCCTGTTTCTTGGCAGTGGTCTCATGAGGGGAATCATTTTTGTCCCTTTTTGACAACGGAAAATTCTCTATATTGTGGGATTTTTTTAAAAAAACTCATATATTTTTGTGGACCATTTGAACCACCAGATTACATTGGTTAGTTAGAATTGTCCCCTCAGTGAGAGGAATGGTAGTGGTAGGCTCATCAGTATTCACATGCTTGGTCCCACTTATATATCTATTTATAGCTGTATTTTTCACATGTGGTTGCCTATGGGATAAAAGTACCATAACTGAATGATGAGATCAATGAATAACTTAGTCAGTTTGTTTATGTCCCACCCTTTTCCCCAAAGCGGGGCTCAAGGCAGCTTGCGGAGTAAACAGTAGTGCAAGTAAAAACACATATAGCTGAAAACACGCAGTTAAGATAAAAGCAATGTCTAATTCTAACCAAATAAAATGTACATTTCAGAACATAGACTAACATTACAGGTTGAGCTTCCCTTCCCTGTCCGTTCATCTCTCCGATCCTCAGTCTGTCTCTTTTTGATGCAGCTGAAAAAGAGGGGCTGGGATCTGAGGGGAACGAGGGGGAGTGCCGTGGCTGCTGCCTCAAAAGCAGACGCGTGCAGCCGGCACAAAAGGAGAGAGACGGAAGCCCCGTGCGCGTTCACACCGAGCACGGCGCTTGGATTCTCGCTGCTTCACAGGCCCTCGGCCTCTCTCCAACCTCGCGTCTCATGCACAACACAAATGTCAAACAGACAAGACTCAAGTCTATTCCAAAAAGGTGCTGTATGCCAAAATCTGAAGAAACAAAAAAGGAAATACAGAACACTTCTGGTCCCAGGCATTTTGGATAAGCGATGTTCAACCTGTATATGAAACGACCGGTTTTCAAATCTCTACTGGAACAGAACAGCCTTCCCCCAACGGCGACGAGATGACAAGGAGGGAGCCAACTTTAACCTTCCTGGGAAGGGAGTTCCAGAGTGTAGGAGCAGCCACCGAGAAGGCACTGCCTCCCATATTCCTAACACAGTTGCCTGCGAGGGGAGTGGCGCTGGGAGATGTGCCTGCCCTTGAAGATCTCAAGAGTTCAGGCGGGCCCGTGCGGAGCTGCTGACTAAACGTGTCTTCCACCCGAATTCTCCTCTTAGTGTGCTATTCGTTTCTCTAACTCCCTCTCCCCACTTCTGTTAATCTCCGGATATCTTGAGAGCTGAAGCAGCCGTTGTCCCCAGACAATGCGGACTTGGTCATTCAAGTCTCAGGAAGATGGGGATTGATTGTCTAAGACACGCGGAGGGTGCCGCGTTGGGGAAGGGCGCTCCTGCTGTTTTTCTGAACCACGATGGCCGAGGAGCACCTCTCGGCAGTCCTGGGCTTGCTGCTGCGTGGAGATTCGCTCCCAAAGGCCAAACGTGCCTAATTCCGCAGCCGGAGGACTCGCCTCCCTGGACAAAGGGATTCTGTTTAGACATAAGCCTGTCGTAAACAGATGAAGTAGGCAGGCCGCTTTTTTTGTTGAGTGCTCTTAACCCCAGGGCCCCTCTTTTGTGGGTGTACAAGTACCTGCATTGCGGAGCAGAAGCCTTTGAGCGGCGGCGGAAGCCTGTCGAGGCGGATTAGCCTTTTCAGGCTCAACAGCCGCTCTCTCCTTGAGAGGCGAGTGCCTCCGCTTGGATGCGAGCTGGTTGCTAATGGTGGCCTTTGTACGCAGGGTCGGTTATGGTTTTGCTGGCCGGTGGGTCTGTCAGCGTATCTCTAGTTCTGCCTCCGGGTGCAGAGAGGCGAGGGGAGGGAGGGTCTCCTTCCTTTTGATGGATGCTTTCAGATCCATAAAAGTTTTCATTTTAACTGCTCGAAGGAGAGGACTGTCAGCAGGGACTCATTGCCTGCAATTGCAAAGGACATCCTCCATGTTGCGAGAGAGGGCTCCTTCAGGCAGAACAAAGGTGTCTGAAGGTTATGGAAGTTTGTGGGTGTTTATTGCTGTAGTTCTGCCCCCCCCCCTTAAAGAAAGATATTCAAACAACTTTTCTGTTGTCTTGGATTATCCACTGGCAATTCCGAGCACCAGCTGTAACTTTTTATTCCTACCCTCAAGTGAGTTTGCTTTTTATTCCAAGGCATATAAGGACAAAAAACCCCCCACAAACAAACCTTCACCTTCTTATTTAGACTCATAGTGTTAGTGTATCAATCAAAGGGTACTTTTGCACTGCACTGCTGAAACTTTTGAGAAATTTTTAAAAGTAACCCTGCCTGTTCTTATTGTTGCTAAAAGGCTTATACTCCAAGGTTGGAAAGATGAATATTCACCGTCTGTGTTTCAGAAGATGTTATTGCTGTGCACGACTGTGTGTGTGGTCAGCTTGTATCCATATGTGTGCCTAGCCCATCTCCATATCCTTTGTACTTCCCGTGCCCTTCCTTCTCTCTTTTTCTTTTTCCCCCTCCTCTCATGCTTAAATAAATAAATAAATAAAGGAGTCCAATTGAAAACAGGATTCTCTTCATGAAAGGTTCTGCATTGGCCCCATGCGCTAGTCCCAAGGCTCTTCCTGGCCGCAGCGTGGAGTACTGTGTGGAATCCCTGGAGAGGTTGCAAAGAGGAGAGAGGGTACTGCATTTTTGCAGTTTGCAAGAAAAGCACAGGCAAGGTGGAGAGTTGGTGTGGCTCTCTCTCAGGTGTCACGAATGGCTTCAAGAGGTGGAGTTTAGAGATGTTTTTGGAAACAAGACAGAATGCAGTCCCATTTGTCACTGACAGGTCAAACCAGAACTTGATCAAAGGCTTACCCACGCCTGAATGTATAAAAAGAGAAAGGAAAAGAATCCTCCCAGTGTTTCCCTTTCTTAGCATATGACTCACTCTTACATGGTAGAATTTTCCTTGTTTGTGAACATTAATTAAGGTTGCCTGAGTATCTCTTTATTTAAATATTCTGATATTGGGGAGGAGTTCTTTATGGTGTGTGGAAATTTTAACTTGTACTTTTCTTTAAAAAAAAATGAATGTTCTGCTTATTTAATAAGTCCATACAAAGTTCTGTGCTGAATCAGAGCAGCGTGGCCAGGTGCCTGTTTCTTTTCAGAAGCCAGCGGGGCACCTCTGGGAAACCCAGAAAGAGGCCATGAGGGCAACAGCACCCTCCTCCTCGTGTTCCACAGCAGTTGCCATTCAGAGACATAATCTGCCTGAATTACTGGAGGCAGCACATTGTCACCATGACTGTTGTCATCATCACCATCATCTGTGTTTTCCCCAAAACTGGGACTCAAGGTGGCCATTGATGGCTGTGACATTTGGGAATCTGCCTTCTGTCAAGGCCAGCCATTGGGTCCATCTGGTTCAGGGGCATCTAAATTGATTGGCAGCAGCCTCGCATGGTTTCAGACAGAGGTCAGTCCTAGTTCTGCCTGGAGCTGGCCAGAGGTTGAAACAGAGACTCTGCATGCACAACTTGTGGTCTGCCACTCGGCTGCTACCTTCCCTTTCATGAAAAGTGTTGAGTGGGTTATTCGTAATCAGATTATACCAGTTGTGCCCCATGCCACGATGGGACAAATCAACTTGGCACAGCTCACCAAAATAAAATGTTGCTTGTAGTTGTATTAAAATGAATGGAATGAGTTTAGGAATTTCCAGATAATGGATGTGAATATAAAATCAAATGGGAGCAACAGGAAGGGTGAAATCCAAGTCAGAATAACACAGCAAGGATTTCAGAAATTTGGTAGTACACTTGGCATTAAAAAGATACCATATTGATTTGCTGGCATGCCAACTTGGAGATAAAATTCCAGAATCAAAGTGCCACAAATGAAGAGATGCTGTCATGGGGCCCTACCACGAAGGCAAGGGGACCCAAAAAGGGCCCTTAAAGAGACTCTTAGTAGCGAGCGAGATTGGTGGTTGTTTAGAGCTGTGGTATGGGTGGATATATGTAACGTTGCTTTTTGTGTGTTGTTTGATGCTAGTAGGTGTAGTCCATAAAACATAAAGGGCTTGGACATGCAAAGATCACTGTGTATATGTGTGTTGTGTATCTGCACACATGTGCCCTCGACTCACCTGTCGACTTCTTGTGACTCCATGCTTTTCAAAGGGTTTTCTTAAGCAAGGAATACTCAGAATTGGTTTTACCAGTTCCTTCCTCTGCAATGCAGCCCTTAGAGCATCCGGTATTCATTGATGGTCCACTGTCCAAGTACTAACCAGGCCTGACCGTGCTGAGCTTCCAAGATAAGATGGACTCTGGTGCCTTCAGGGTATTCAGGCCTGCTGTGTCTGCTTTTTAAATCCGTATCGTCAGAAGTGCTATTCTTTTTAATCATGTATTTTGAAAGGAAATTAAACATGCACAAATCTTTTCTTAAATTTGACAACACACCAAGCTATCAGTAGAAAAACATCACCCAAGAACTACCAGTTTCCTTGTATAAAGGGGCAAGGGTGGTGAACCTGCAGATGTTATTGGATTTGAGCTTCCATCAGCCCTACGTAGCGTAGCTAATGATGAGAGATTATGGGAACTGTATTCCCATAGTGTCTGAGAGGGCCACAGCTCCCTTCTCCAAACTCTGGCATCTGTACTACCTTGACAGCTGCGTAGAATAAAAAAGTGGAATTCTTACGGGAACTGAAAGGAAAAGAAACTCATTTTCTTAAGCTAACGTTCTGTTAAGGCGGCAGGAATTTTAAAAATACAAATAGACTCTCTTTCTTTCTGGCACACAAAGCCTGTTATGGATTAATCTAGAAAGAAAAATAGTTAATTGGGCTCCTGGGAATCTTCCAAGCGTTGAATGGAGGTAAAACAAAACAACATCCCTCCTCCTTGGCCTTGAATGCCTCTCGTGCTCTGCCTTCCAGGCAAACTTCATTAATCCATGCTATCTCCCGATGTGTTAGTGAGCGGACAGAGCCAGTGGGAGGAACCATCACGTTTTCCAGGATGCTCAGATAAATTCATCAATTGTAAACTTCTCACCTTTAGCTCCCGTAAGGCAAAATGTTTGGTTTCACGGTTGAACAGCCTAGAATCCCTTGCAGCTCCCCTTGTAGTCTTTTGATAGGCAGCTGTGTCTGTTGGTGCCAATATTTTTGGAAATGGGCTACTTAAAAGGCATACCTGAGCTGATAAAGGTACGTCTCTTTTTAGGAGCACATGTAAGCTTGCTGTTGATTGGTAGTAAATACTGCTGTATCAGTTGGCAGAATTCAGTTCTTTAAGCTTGGATCCCTCTGTTTAAAACCTTTTAAAATCTTGTGTTGAGGCACTGGAAACAATTCTTGGAGATGACATTAGTAGTTTAGTCATACCATGTGCCAAACTTACTTTATTATTTGAAAGGTCAGAGTCACTAGATGTTGTTGAAATCCTACTACTCCATCCTGGGTCGACAAAATCCCTTGGGATCACTGGAATGGAAATCTGACTTCTCCTTTTGAAATCTGTTGCAATAATTTCTTGTCTAGAGCCAGTGAGGTGTAATGACTTGAGCGTCAGACCTGAACTCTGGGAGACTGAGGTTTGAATCCCCACTCAGCCATGGTGACCTTGGGCAAGCCACACTCTCTCAGCCTCAGAGGAAGGCAGTGGTGGCAAACCTCCTCCAAATAAATCTTGCCAAGGAGATCCTAGGAGGAGATTTCCATAGTCAGAGTCATCTTGAAGGTCTGTAGCAACAGCAAACAAAGGCAGCCAAGGCAGTGGCTTTATTTGCAGGCCAGTGATGCAGGTCTAGCAGAGACCCAAGACCTTTCTGTCTCTCTGGCTCTCTCTCTCTCTCTCTCTCTCTCTCTCACTCTCTCCCTCTCTCTCTTTCTCTTTTGGGGGGGGGCATCATTTGTAAACTGTTTTTGCTTTGTCTTTTGTCAGCACACAGGTTGTGCTGCAACCACTTGTTCAGTTTCCTGCACCATCACCAATGTCTGTTAAAAGGTGCAGGGTGATAGAAAATTAATGAGCCCCTGCTTTCCCGCCTTCAATTAGCAGTGCTGATGCTGCAGAAAACAATTAATGCACCCTTACAGAATGAAATGTCTTGTTTGTGGAAGTGTCAGATATGCTTTCAGTTCTTCCATTACTGTTGGATGTCTAGAATTTGGGGCTAAAAATAACTACATTTCAAAAGGGTTCCCAATTCTCCAAGTTACATACATAGTCTAATTTTACTTAACGTACTTTTAGATTTGGTTTCACTTGTTTAATCCTGTTTGGCTTGTAAACTGAACTGGATCTTTCCAGTTGATCACAAGTTCAGGAAAGGGGCTTTTGTCCATGTAACACGTGCAGAGGTACTTACTCTTACTCTTGAAAGGCCTGCATCTGCCTATTGAACTATTGCTATGGAACTTCAACTCCCAGCATTCCTCACTGTTGCTTGTGCTGGCTAGGACCAATGGGAGTTGCACTCCATCAACATCTGAAGGGCTGCCCTCGTTCCCACCCTCGCTCCAAGGGAGTCCTGGGCCTCCGTGCGCCAGGGGCTGTGATCCGTGTGGGCCCGAGGCCTGTCCTGGCCGATCCAGAGAGGGCTGTGCCTTTGGATCTCCTCCCTCCCCCTCAGCGTGGGCCTGCACAAAGGGGTGGGTCCATTTGGGGCCGGCTGTGGGCTGCTGTGTCAACAGAGGCTTCGCAATCTGGCTTATCCTTGGGGTTAGAAAAGACTGTTTGCTTTAAATTAATATTTTAATTGGATTGAGTAATGCCTTTTTAAGCCCTTGTGCCACGTATTGTTATAGCCAGTCTGTTTTAACTTACATTGTAAACCACTTTTGGTCCCGTTTTGGTAGGATATAAATCGAATCAGCCGGTCAATCGGTAGGGATATTTGAAGTGTTCTCTTTTGATGGTGGCAGGTCTGATAGACCAAGGGTCTTTTTAAATAAACCAGATCTCAGAGCTGCCACAGCAAAGGGGGTGATATTCAAAGTTTTGCTCTTTCCTTTGGCACCGTCCCAGGCGTTGCAGTCTTGCAAAAGTGGTCTTAGCCCTGGGAAAGAAGAGGGGATGGCTTCCCTTGTCCCTGTGGGAGCATCCTTTATCTATGAAAGAGCAGCAGGGTGGGAAGAGGATTTTCCTTTGGACCACAACAAAGGGGGAACCCGAGTTAAATCTTCTCTTCCTGCGTGGCCTGGTCCCAAATCTGATTGAGACCCCCTGCGGGTGCTCCTTATGGTTTTAAAGAGATACAGCTCCAAACCATATGTAATTTTTGCCTTTAAGACCTTCTTTGATGCCAATCTGATTTACTTCTTAAAACACACTCACACGGAGGAGGGTCTTTCCACAGATCCAGCCTGAACTTGCTTTGCAGCAGCTGAAATTCAGCAGTGTGTGTGTGTGTGTGTGTGTGTGAGAGAGAGAGAGAGAGAGAGAGAGGGAGAGAGCACTTCTTCTTTGGGAGCCTTTGGGATATCTGAGAGTTTGCCACGCCTCTGTTTCCTGTTCCCTCTTTGTCACATTCCCCAGCTCCAGTTCTTCATTCTCAGTTGAACTAAACAGAAATGTGTCTGGTTTCTTCTATCCTCATACATTCCGTTAGTCATTCTTTAGATATCCTGTACAAGCATACTTCAGTTAACAAAACCTCTCACAAAGAAGCTCTTTTTTTACAAAGTCTTTTTACATTCTCCCAGCATCATGTTCCTCCTCCTCCTCGGTCTAACTGGAAGGTTTTTTTTTTTTTTAAGCAAATTGGCATTGAGAGGATGGTGAAGGAGTGCTGGAGAAACAGACTTTAGGTGTTGGGTTGCAGCAGCATGTGTACACTAAGCAATGAAATGAAGCTTCTGTGGGGAAAAAATGGGATTCTTTTCTAGCTGATCCTGCTGTATATATGAGTTTCTGCCTACGAGAGGCAAGGTAAACAGCAGCTGCCACCAAAATCCTTCCTTGACTGTGTGTGGATGGCAGAACAGACAGAAAAGGAGAAAGCAGGTAAGCCTGCCTCAGCGGCTACCCACAGTATATTAAAAGTTGTAGTTCTAAAAATGTGACCACCAAAATGGAAACCGTAAGAAAAGCGCAGGCTGGTGAAAGAAAAAAAGTCATCCCTGAGTGCATTTTGGAAGAAGTTTTCAGCTTTCAGGTGGTCTCTAGAAGACTGCGAATGTTTTTGTTTGCTCGTGCAAGGCTTACCCAACCTTGCTGTTTAAATTTTCCACGGGTATGTTGTCAGTTCTGGCTGAAAAGTCTGCTGAAACATGTTGAGCTATTCTCTGTTCTGTGGTGTAGGAACCTCTGCCAATTCTCTCCATGTTATTTCTGCCTCTGGTACCAAATTTTCTGTTAAAGAGGTTGTGCTTGGGGAGGCGCCGACTCTGTTAACTGTGGCATTCCTGCTAGGGTGTATCTTCAGAGATGCATGCGAAGCCTCAAGAGCAAAAATCTCATGCGACGGGGGATTACCGTCCGCGAGGGCCCCTCCCTACGTGCCGGCTTTTAATAGCTGCACACATGAAGGACTTCTGACCTGTTTCCTTGCCCCACCGTGACTCTGGGGCACCTAACTTCTCCCATCTGCTCGTGGGATATTAAAGGCGACTCCGGTGTGGGACACTTGGCCCTCCCTACCCAGGGCTAGTACGGTACGCGCACCGGTCTCTTTGCGCCACTCCTGTGGACAAGGGGGAAGCAGGAATTAATGAATGAGGCTGGCAAATTGGTTTATAACATGAGTTTCACCTGAGGAGGTACGGGGCTAATCCGAGCCAGTGTTCTGGCTCTAAGTGCATCTTTAAAGAGGGGAGGGCCCCCGCTGGGCTGCCGTGGGGAGGGGGGCACAGAGCTTTCCTTCCAGTGTAAACAAAAGCAGTGAGTTGTTGTTTTTTTAATAAAAGGAAGAGGTTGCTGACATGAGCAAAGAAGTCATCTGAGGTCAGAAACGTGCCCCAGGCTCTCCTCTATGGAAAGGATAAACAGTGATTGAAGGATATACAGCACTCGTTATGTAAAGAATAATCTCTATAAGGGAAGCCTCGGCAGATGGGGTACCGCCTCATCCTCCCCTCCCACCAGCCCGGCTTCATTTTTGCTCCTGAAATAGACTGAAGTATAACCACCTGAGGAATATTTTTGTTTGAGCCGGGAGGGAGGGAGTCGCGTTAGAATATTTATCCTTCGCCTTATCTTCATTGTTTTAAGTGGCTTTCTGCAAAGTAAGCGCAGAGCGACGGAGCGTTTCGGAAGAAAAGCATCCTAAAGACACTAGTGGAAGTTACAGGGTAACGCTACGTCGTGAGCCCCACTGCGGTCGTACAGACCCAACTTTCTGTTCTCGAAAGGCAGCCGTGCTTCCTTTTTGAAGTGGAGAAAGTGGCGTCCTTCGTCAGGGAGCCTGAAAGTGTTGCTTAACACTGTAGGTTGCCATACTGGATCCGTGTAGATGCTAAATGCTGGTAGATGGACTTGATCTGTAAACTCTGGGGTGCAAATATATTTTTTGTATCTTCTGAACCGTTTGATTCCTAAAGGCAAAGTACAAATCATTACAATATGTAAAATAAAAATTCTCACAAAATCAGAGTTGTGCCTTTCTGAGGGAGAGGAATCATAGAGTGATACAGTTGGAAGAGACCACAAGGGCCATCCAGTCCAACCCTCTGCCATGCAGGAATACACAAAGCAATCCAAGGAGTTGTGGGATTGACCATAATAGTTTTATTTTGGAGGCTTGCTTGGGGAAAGATCACACGGTTTGCTCACCAATAGTTCCAAGTTCAATCTCTGGCTGCTCAAACTGGAAGGAAATTGGGTACCCACTCTCAAAGCCATTTCTGCCAGTCCTAGTTGGTAATATTGGAGTAGCTTCTTGGTATAGAGCAGCTTCCATGTACATCCATAGGGACACGTGGGATGTGATCGCTGTAGGCTTTGCTTTGTTAGATGTGAACACTGGCATAGTTGGGCCTTCGGTCTGAGCCAGCTGGGCTCTTCTCATTTGTTCTTGTTTGTTCTTCTACTTAATCTCCCAGGGCTTTGCTTCTTGTGGCAAAGGTAGGATTTCTATAATCCACAAAGGACCAGGTTACGTATACAAACACAACATGATTGCTCGCAATATATACCTCCAATAGCAGGATGCAGACTACTGTAACTGCATCCCCACACACTTTTCTGCAACTTGTATTTTGATGTTCCCTCTTTTGTGTGTTGTAAGTTATAGACACATGTACCATTCTTTGATGCAAAGTCCCATATTTGCCATTTCTTCTCCTCTTCCCTTCTTCCTGTAGGGAACATGAGAGAATTATGGGGGCTCGCCAAGTGAGCTTATGTAATTCCTTCACGTTTCCTACGGGAAGAAGACAAGACAAGAACTGATGAAAGACTGCGCTTCTTACTGCCGTGCCTTTTGCCTGCTTAAGAGTTCTCCTTTTTTGTCTTCTTTCTTAGCTTTTTAAGCTCAGAGAGTTGCTGAGCCATGGCTGACTTGGACCACAACCTCAGCCTCGCGGATGCCCTGACAGAGCCACCGCCACAAATTGAGGAGGAAGTGAAACGAGATTTTATCGCCACCCTGGAGGCAGAGAAATTTGATGACGTGATTGGAGAAAAAGTTGACAAAACGGACTATGTCCCTCTTTTAGATGACGACGACCCCAAGGCTGGGAACCAGGAAGCGAAAAGCAAACCCCACGCTGACAACGTTCAGGTGGAGCGTAAGTGTCTCCGTGGAAGTCTCAGTGACCAGGGAGCAGGTGGGGGGTGGGCAGCGAGGAAAAGAGTCCTCTGTTTAAGAGTCGGTCGGTGCCGTTGATGCTGCTCTTTCTCTGGGACAGCTGGGAAGGATGCTGTAGGATGCTGTCAGGCATCTGATGGAGGAAACTCCCCCTCCTCTTACATCCTCTCAGTATTCACTGGGGTTTGGTTCCAGGACCCCCCATAGGTACCAAAATCCCTGGATGCTCAAGTCTCAATATGTACAGTGGTGTAGTAAAATGGCAAACAACTCAGATGAGTGCCAGAGAGAACCTGAGGATTTGTGAAATGGCGGGAGGCTACAGCAGGGTGTGCCCATACATCAGTGTGTAGTGTTCAGCGCAAGGCAAAATCGGGGGTTGCTTTTGAGTCCCCCCCCCATATTCTTGAGTGGTGGTTGGCTGAATCTGTGGATGCAGGGCCCATGGGTGTGGAGGGCCAACTGTCTCTTTTTCTGCTCAGGAAGCCAGGGCATGATGGGAAAATCGGGAGCAGAGAACGGTGCGGGTGAGGGAGGCAGGGACTGTTTTCCTGGTAGGACTGTGGATGGCTTTGGAGGTCTGTGTGTCGCGCCCAGGGGGCGGCTGTGAGTGTTGCCCAGCGGGAGCAGGAGGAGGTGGGGAGGGGGCCTGCCTTCTTGGGCTCGTCAGGACACAGGTTTATACGGGCAAGCCCAGGAGGCCTAGGGTTGGGCAGTAGACTGTTTTGCTTTAGTGTACTAGCATGACACAGGACGACCCTGAGAGTGACATGGACAAACTGTGGACAGGAACAGGCAGAGCTCCCCTCCTCCCCCTGCCAGTGGGTTAGGGTAATTGTTTGGCAAATCCTGGTTTCATGGGAAAATTGGACAATTCTGAGCTTTAGGGTGTTTAGGATCTCACAGCATGCTGGAGTCTTCCGTTACAACCGGAGCTTGGAAAAGCTACTTTTTTGGGACTATCACTCCAAGACTCTCCTGATTAGCTTGGCCCTTGAGGATGTTCTCTCCAGGATTCTGTAGTGGAGAAAAAAAAGCGACTTCCCCAAGCTTGATCTTCTGAGATCTTAGAGAACCTCACAGGCCTGTCCTTTGGAAGGAGCAAGGACAGCCGCAGCAGCTGGTTCATTTCCTTCCTCCCTGCCCTCGCCTGACTCTTAGGGCTGATGCTGCCTCCTCATCTCCGCTCTCTCCTCCTGTTTCTGTTCTTTCCGCTACCCAGTTAGTTGGTGCCTGGCTTGTTCCTTCTCTCTCTCTCTCTCTCTCTCTCTTTCTCTGCGCCTGCTGCTGAAACAATTTGGGCATCTTCCTCTCACTGCCTGTTGTCTAGACTGTCACTCCTGCCAGTCTGGCTTCCTGCTCAAATTCATCCTGGGTGTTTTGGTTGAACTCTTCTTACTCTCCATTGGCTCAGCATAGATTCGTGCACGTGTCCCGCTCTTCTTTTTGTCCTCATTTCTCCCTTCTAAGCTTTATGGAGGTGAGGGGTGGAGATAGGGAGAGATTTGTCCTGTCATGGTTTGTTGACCCTGTGAAAATTCAGTTTGGGGGCAAAGGAGTACAACCCAAGGTGGATGCAGCTGCAGCTAATGAGGAGAGGGGCTGGATTTCTCAGCAGAGCCCCTCCTCTGTCCTTCCTTGTCCCCTGCTTATGCCCAGGCCAGGGCCTCTCCCTCCAGCTTTGCAACAAGATTAATCTTAATGCTTGCTGCTGTTTGTTGCTTTGCTCTGCTCTGTAGAAGCTGATTGACATAAACAAAACGCATACCAGGGATGTAATTTCCTGTTAATTTTGTTCTCAAAGGAAGCAGGGAGTAATTTTAGCAGTTTTCTTCTAGTGCAAGAAAGTCACAGTTTGGGACTGTGCAACATTAGTAGGTGGGTTGTTTTTTATTCAAAAAAGGCATTTCTTCTTGAGAAACAGCATTTTTCTCTGTTGAAAATACTCTTTCCTGCACAAAATATGCTCTTTTCTGGGCAAAATCCCCATCTATTAATTTTGTGTAGAGCGGGTTCTAAACTGGGAAGATTCTTGTAGGTCCAGGATTCTGTTTATCAGGATTTCCTAACACTCAAGAAATAAATTTTTGATCATTTTTGAATGTTATCAAATATTCAGTATTCCTACTCCTAAGTCAGTTCTTAATCAGAAGAGAGGCTGCAAACAAAAAATCAGAAGAAGGCTAGAGATGGGAAGAGCAGCTGTGAAGGAACTGGATGAGATCCTGAAGTGGAAAGATATGTCATTGAATGAAAAGTTAGGATTGTTTGTGCCATCATATTTCTACTTTCCATGTATGACTCTGAAAGCTGGACAGTGAGGAAAGCTGATGAGTAGAGAATTAACTCCTTTGAAATGTAATACTGGAAGAGAATCCTGTGGATCCTGTGAACTGCTAAAAAGACAAATAAATGAATCTAGAGCAAACTGAGCCTGAATACTCCCTAGAAGCCACCATGACTCAACTGAGACTGTCGTCCTTTGGCCGTATCATGAGATGCTCTGACTCCCTAGAAGAGATGATAATGCTTAGTAAGGTAGAAAGCAGTAGGAAGAGAGAAAGACCCCGTTACAGGTGGACAGACTCAATCAAGGAAGCCATGGCTGCCCTGAATCTGCAAGCGCTGAGTGAGTGGTTGAGGACAGGGTGACTGAGAGATCTCTCATCCGTAGGGTTGCGCTAAGTCAAAGTCAGCTTGAGGGCAGTTAACAACAACTGAATATACATTAGAGAGTTTTTGCATGTACTTTGGACATACCTTGAAAAGATGTGGCTTACTAGAAAAGACGATAGTGCTGGTAAGGGGCAAGGCATTAGGAATAGAGGAAGACCTCCTTACAGATGGACAGACTCAGTCAAGGAACACATATTCCTGATTCTGCAAGAGCAGGGTGGTTGAGCAGGGGGGTGACTCAGAGCTCTCTCATCCAGAGGGTCCCCATAAATAGAACCTGACTTGATGGCAGTTAACAGCAGCAACAAGGTCATACATTCTTTACTTGCTTCTTTTTCCTTTCTCCACTTGCAATTTAATTACTGTTCAGGTAAATAGCAATTTCCCGGTCTCCCTTTCCTTGCCTTCTGCTTGCAACATCTGGAGGAACAGCTTCCTCTTTTCTGTTATGCAAGGAGGCTCCTCCAGGCTCCGTTCTGGAGAATCCTTATTTATATAACACTTATTTAAAAGTAAACTTACATCATGTGTCAGGACGTTTAACTTGTCTCTGGCTGGTGGGCCTAACTTTATCTCGCCTGGCAGCTTACCCATTGTCTGGCCCTGGCAGAAATGCTTAATGCTCGATCCCAACATTAAAGGAGATGGGTGAGCCCCTGGGGAAGCGGAAGTGGTGGGGAACTGCAGGGGAAAGAGAATTTGCAGGCTCCTTCCTTCCTGTCTTCCTCCTTTGATCCCTCTCAAGGATCTCCAGCATGTAAACTGAGCTCTTCGTTGCTCGCTCTCTCTGCGAGCCCTTGACAGGTCTTAATCCTGGCCTTTCTGCTTTCAAAATTGGAAGTTTATAGCCTCAGACACATCTGGAGTGCAAAGTGGAAGGCCAGGTGAGGGATCAGCGAGGGGCCTGCCAGGAGCCTCAAAGGCGTGCAATCTTTTGAGTCATTTGGAAACCTTTGCCAGGCAGATTTTAGCCCTTGTTGCTTGAGGACCTAAGGCAGGCAGTGCAGTGCTTTAGACTTCTTGAAATACATCTCTGCTTCTCCGAACACACCTGCAAGGTAGGTGAGTGACATTCCAGTTTATATATGCTGCTGGCGGGGGGTAGAGGGGATTAGTGACATGTCTGTGATGAGATTTGAACTGGTTGCACAGCCCAGGTGAGATAATTTGCATTGTGTGTTTGTGCACACAGTATAGGAGGGGATTTTTTTTAATGTTCTTTTTGGCTACCACTCCCATTGTCTCCCAGGCAATATGGTCAGTGGCTGGGGAATATGGTGCATTGTAGTCCAAGAGCAAACTTCCAAATGTGGAACATGTATTAGAAAAGGGGTAAATTGAGCTAATGAACACATTAATTCACTGAACCATTAAGCCTAGTCAGTAGACGCAAAAGGTCTTCTAGAGGCAAAGGCCTTATTAAGACCTGATAGTGATACAGTGTGGGCTGTTTTGAATTGGTTTCATTTAGGAGATGAAATCTGACCTGCTGTGGGTTTCTCTTGCTCTTGAGTTGTCATCCAGGTACTCTGTGGAGTTGGAGCTGAACTCACAAGAGTTGTTTCAGGACCTTGAAGAGGAGGTTCATTTGTATTCCCAGAGAGCTTACCTGGTCAGATCCTGGATACCCCTTCCTCTCTTTTTCAGAGGTGCTCTTGCCTGGGGGAATTGCTTTGAATGCCATGGGCACTGTTGTTATTTCTTGTCGTCATGTCAACTTCTACTCATGGCAGACCTATGAATGTGGGAGCCCGAGAGGCCCCATCATCCAGAGCCCTGCTCAGGTCATGCAAACTCAAGACAGATACGCTTCCTGGATTGAATCCATCCTGCCTGTAATGTGGCCTCCCTTTTTTCTTTTCCAACAAGTTGCGTCATCTCATGGTAAGTCCGAGGCATGGGAACTTCAGTTCAGTCATGTACAGTTACCAGATGAAGATTTGGATTCATAAGATTACCACATTTTGGGTCTTGGAAGGAATGTGCAACCAGCATGAGCTCATTTGGTGACCCTGGGAAGATCTTTGCCTGGCTCTGTGGTTGGGCATGTTTGCTGCACTCTTCTGCATTATTTTTCTCCTTTGTTTCAAGGACTTCAGTAGATGATGCTCTTGAATAAAAGGGAAGGGGTGTAGAAGGTGTTCAGCGTAGGCTGGCCTCACATGGCCCAAGGGTGAGACTGGGTGATCTCATTTCTTCAAAACCTCCTTGTTCTCAAATGTTAGAAATACCTCTTGGGTCTGCTTCTCTGTCCTACTTGAGGCAAGATGAGGTCAGCTGCTGAAGATGAAAACTACTTCCAGGGGCGTGACTCTTTGGCTAGGGTTTGTAACTTTGGGCTGTGCCAAGTCCTCAGCTTAGGCCTCGGTGGATCTTTGTGAAAATGCCTCCTTTGTGATCTTTGTGGCCTCTGTGGGAATACAATTTGGTTTCAGTATGTTTAAGGGCATGAAGAACTTACTTTCTGAGGTGGGCCATCACTGTTCCCCTTGTACCAACAGCAGAGTGGGACAGTGGTGGCATTTTGAATCACAGTCGCTGGTTGGCATCCTGTCGGTGAGTTCCAGTTGGAATAGACCATTCAGTCAGTTGTTGAATGGTGAGTCAGCATCTAGGTGAATCTCATTGATTGATTCAGTGGCTGTACTCCCTGTTGTTAGTCCTGATTAAAGTACAGCCACTGAATCAGTTTAGGAATTTTGGTGCCCTTGAAATAACCTCCCAAGAGTGGCCAGCCTTCCCATTTTTACTGATGATGCCCTGAGACTCTCCTGAGTAACTTGTTTAGGGCCACACAATGAATATCTGGAAAAGAGGGGACTGTAGCTCAGTGGGAGGGGGTGTGCTGTGCATGCAGAAGGTCCCAAGTTTGATTTCTAGCATCTCAACATACAGCTAGTTAAAAGAAAAATGCCAGAAACCCTGAAGAGTTGCTCCCAGCGAGTGTAGACAACATGGAGCTCAATGTACCAAAGGCTGTGCAGTTTCTTGTGTCCCACAGTCAAAATCTGATGCTGCATTTCTGGACCAGGCTGGCTTTTGGCATGTAAAAGCCAGATCCTGAAGGTTATGTTTTCACCATCAATTGAAGCAGTTCAGAAGTTCAGTATGCAGCTCCTGCTTTGCGTGCATGAGGACCTAGATCCCATAATTCAGCACATCTCAGGACCCCTCTGTTTCCACTTTGAGGAGCTGGGCTAGTGGATGAGTGGTCTGAGCCTTACGAAGCCGGCGCACCTAATACCCTGTACGCTGCAGCGTGCGACACTTTGTTTGGTTTGCCTTCCCCTCCTAAGTCTTTGGGTCTGGTCTGAAGCCCTAAACCAGAATGGGGTGGCAGCTGACTGACTGGCACATGGCTGATGCATTATGGCCCCGCGGCAAGAGAACTTGTTCATTCAGGCCTCCGGCTTTCCCTCGGACAGTCCAGGAAACGTCTCTTTAGGATGTGGCTCCTTCTGTCACTGAATCTCTGGGAGGAAAAGAAGGGAAGGGCTGACTAAAATCCCCTGGCCAGATGAGGCGAGCTTAACAACCGGTCCTGCGTGGACCCGCGTGAACCGTCTTGGTGTGAACAGAGGGGAAGGCTTTCGAATAAAGCAGCAGTCAGTCAGGAATTGGTCCTAAATAAGAGCAATTTGAGCATCCCCTTCCCTCCACCCCCGCAATTTGGATTGCATTTTTTTCCCCACGAGGATAATAATAACAACCAGCAAGTTGGGTTTTTACCAAGTGGCTGAACATCGTAATTTGACAAGTTCCTGCTAATCCTCTTATTCCATCCTTTATGTAACGCCGGCGGGATTGCTTTGGGAGCTGAGGAAGCCCTGCATCTCCCTCTGTCCTTCAAGCAACTGCTCACGTGCTCTCTGTGTCTTCTTTGAAACCTCAGAATATTTGGGCGGATCCCTGAGGGAAGCAGTCAGGTTTCTGCTGCTCCAGACTTTGAAAGGGGAACCCGGGAATCACCTGCTTGGCTGCTGAGGAGGTCTGGTTGAACCCTGGACTGACCCGATGCAGTTCAGGCATTTTGTCATTTGTTGCTGAGACGGAGACGGCTCTTCTTATTAAACAGTAAGCTGTGTGTGAAGAGAGGGGAGGTTGCGGAGAAGAAATTTCAAGCCTTAATATCCTCCCCGCTCTGCAGTAAACGACAACAACCACAAAATGGGTTTTGTGGCTTCAGCAATCAAACAGGAACTTTACCTTTTCTTCCAAGTCACTTTGTGCGAGTCTGGTGTTAGATAAACTCTTGTATTCCAGACTGCTAAGCAAAGTTGGATAACTGAGTAATTAAAGCACTCCGGTGCCCACCAGAGGGTGCTGGCAGTATTCTCCTGGCGAAGGCAGAATTGCGGCTCATCGGTAGGAAACGTGTCCACACCCCCTTGGCAAAAGAAGGCACGCCACAAAGGACGAAGGAGAACAAACGCCTAAAATGTCTCCCAGCCCCCAAATGCGGCAGTAGGATTTGCTTTTTCTTTTATGATTGACCTGCCAGCTTTGGAGGGTGACAGTTTTGTAGAGGGAAGCATTGATGTGGTTGAGAAGAAGCAAAGCACGTTCCGACCCTGTTTCCACATTGTTCTCCAAGTAGGATTTGAAAAGAGCTGGACGGTTAGGTTGCAGGTACACTTGGAGTTGAATTCATGAGACCCTCCGTGTGGCCTGGGGGCACAGATAACGTCTCCGAATGAGAGGTGACGTGCGCTGTGAGGGGTGATATTCCAAGCTCCCTCCTTAAAACATGCTTCTTGGAATCAAGTCAGAGGCTGTGAATCTGTTCAGTTTGCCGGTTTTCTTTTTCCTTTAGAGGCTCAGCTGGTGAATACAGAGAAGAAATTGCAGGTCATCCTGTTAAAAAACAGGTGACGGTAAATGAAGCAGCTGCCTTTCCTGTTTCTAAAACAGACGTGTCCCTTTGAGACTAATTTTTCCAATCCTGGTCAGTTGCTTCAGGGCATTTCTGTCTCTGCCTACAAGTGCCTTCAGACTTTCTGTTGCTCTGTCTAACTTTTGGAAATAATACATATTGAATATCTCGCCCTACAGCTTAGGTCCAGGCTGTTTGACAGACTGTCTCCCCGTCTGAGCCTGGGGGGGCCCTGAGGTCCTCGGGAGGGGTCCTTTGAGCCCGACCACCTTCACGGACACGACTGGTGGGGAGGCACCATCGGACCTTTCCAGCGGCGGCTCTGGGGGGCTCCCGTTCGCCGAGGCTGGGATTGTGCCCTCCCTGCTGGCCCTCTGTCAGCGGGCAGCCTGTCCGACAGGCTTTTGACAGCTCCAGCTTTTTAAAGAAAGATCTTTTAAATGACTGTACTGTTTTTTAAACTGCTTTTGAATATTTTCAATTGTATATTTTAAATTTTTAAAATGTTGTTAATAGTTCAATCCCATGTTGATGATGATGATGATGATGATGATGATGATGATGATGATATTATTATTATTATTATTATTATTATTATTATTATTATTATTATTATTTAGCTACACTGTACTTGTTTTGATTTGGAAACTGCCTTGAATCCCAGTCTTGAGGAAAAGGTTGAGTATAAATAAAATTAATGCTAATAATAAAGAGGAGGACAAGGAGAAGTCGTTTCAAAAAGTGTAGCTATGGACGCTGGTGAAAACCTTTTACCGTTGCACTCTTTTTTTTCAACACCGCTAGCTTACAAATGCAAGGGAAACCTTTCCCAAGTTGGACTGAGATCTGTCTGCTGGAGCATCTTGTAGCCAGCTATGGGCATAAGCAGGGCGGGAAGGCGGCTGTGCCCACACGGGCTGAGGGGTCCCGTGGGTTACAGGTCAAAAAGCAAAGTGACATAAACCTTAGGACCCTTCCTGGTTCAGTTTCCTCTTTCGCCTGTCTCTGCTTTGAGAGCCGCAGTCATGGCTGCGTTTTGGGTGATTCTGTCAGACACACGCGTGGTTCCTTAATTCTGCCTGAAATGTTCTGAGCCCTGAAGACCATTGAGAGGGCCTGAAGCAAGCTGGACAAGCCAGGTGAATCAGCGGGAGGTGCTGCCAGAGGCTGGGCGGTCACCCACCCACCCAGCTGTGCCGGTTGGGGTTGATGGGGTGGCAGCCCAACAGGGTCTGGAGGGCCACACATTTTCTGTCCCTGTTTGATGACCATGGAAGTCAGACAGTTTAAAAAGAAAACTGGAAGTGGGGCACCTGAGGAGTTCAACTTCTGTGCCGGGCTGAATGTGCTGAATATTCAAAGCTCTGGCTATATCCACGAGAGCCAGTGTGGCGTAGTGGTTTGCACTGGACCCCCAGACTAGGACTCTGAGAGACCTGGGTTCAAATCCATGCTTAGCCCTGGAAGCTCACTGGGTGACTTTGGGTAAGTCACGCTCTCTTAGCCTCAGAGGGAGACAGCGGCAAATTCCTCGGAAGAAATCCTTGGGGGAGATGGCGTAGTGGGTTGAGCGTTAGACTGGGCTCTGGGAGACCAGAGTTTGAATTCTTACTTGGCCGTGGAAACCCCCGGGTGATCTTGGTCAAGTCCCACTCTCTCAGCCTCAGAGCAAGGCAGTGGCAAACCCCCTCTGAAGAACTCTTGCTGGGAAGACCCTCTGATAGGGTTGCCTTAAGCTGGAGTTGACCTGAACACACGTAACAACAAGAACAAGCCTGTATGTGCCCCGGCTACGCATCCATTGCCACGGGAGCTGTGTAAAAGCTTTTCTGGAGCTGGTGTCATTTTGGCAACTCTGGCTGCCACGCTCCACATACTCTCCCCTCGTAATTGCCAGAAGTCAGTAGCCAAAGCAAGATGACTTCTTTCCTCTGTAGAATGACCCTCCTTTTTTGTTCAGCTCATATCAACAAATAGCAAACAAACCAGGAACCCTGCAGGTGCTGGTTACCTAATCTCACTCCGAGTGAGCTTTTCAGCGCAAGCCTTTCTCTCTCGCTCTCTCTCAGAAGAGGAAGACAACCAGCTGTCTTCTGGGCTGATCTCTAGGAAGACAGGCTCCCAAAGCAGCAACGATTGAACTCAGTAGTTTCCCTTACAGAATGATCCTCCTTTGGTTTCCTTGCTTTCTCTACCCTCTGCTTGAAACCTGGGAGTCTGGAGATTTGATTAATTTGGATTAATAGGTCAGCATCCTGCACTAGGTGGGTTCCTTGTTGACCTCCCCTTTTCGGGGGGTGGGCTCGCCCCTCTAACATGTTCTACAACTGGTTTGAGCAAGGGTTCTGGAACTTAGGTGTGTTTTTAAAAGAAATTATATAAAAATAACCATCAGGATTGCTATGGCTTCTTTTTCAAGAAGGGTGGGTGTTTTTCTTCAAGGCCTGGGCATGGCACCCCTTCTTAGCGCTCTCTCTCTCCATTCCTCGGCTTCCTTGGGTAGTTTCAGTCTCGGCTATCATGGGGTTGGGCACCGTGCTGGCAGAACCATCTGTCAGGCCCCCTCGGGCCAGCCTTTCGGTTGTCTTCTCATGCATGAAATCATGTGGCTGTTCATATTCAGGACATGCCTTTTTGTGGGGGGAGCGATTAGGCTTAATATATTGGCCCCATCCTCCTTGTTTAGGATTATCTCTTTTAGGGCATGGTGCTTTAAGGGGTTGTTTATGTAAAAACAATCCTTTGATCCTTTAGCCAGATGTAAGTAGTATCTAATCATTTGGAGCAGGATTACTGACTTGGGGCATCTTGCTTTGTTTTAGGTTCTTAGATATTTTTTTTTTGAAGGGGAGATTCTTTGAACAGTTGGGAAGGGTGTGTGTGGGTGTATTTAGAAATAAAGGAAGCTAGGTGCTGTTGTCTTTGGTGGGGAGGTACGGAGAAGGAACTCATATGCCACGACGTTGCAGATTTTGGAAACGAAAATGACAGCTCTGTTCAACCATTGCAAGCCGGAAGAGCAGTGGGCAGCTGGGCTGGGGCACATCTTGCACAGACTGTGGCTGATTTCCATTTATCCAAGCATCTGTTTCCAGAGTGGAACCTTTTGGTGTGGGAAGCTTTGCTGCTCCTCGCTTGCTCAAGGGGGAATCTCGCAGAGGAAGGGAAAGTGTGTCAATCTCAGCAATGGCACCAAGAATCCTTTCTTAAGTCTGTTTTGTATTTTGCCCTTGCCTGGGCAGCAGAAGCTGCCTTTTGAAGAGCGTGCGGTCTTTTGATGATGCTTCCTCAGTTCTGCTCACAGAGGAGCTGTTTGATTTATATATACTTATTCCCAGATGCTGATGTACAGAGAAAAGAAACCTTCCCAGCTATTGGGATCGATAGATTAAGTCTTTGCAGAGACTGTTCTGAAGTGTGTGTGTGTGGAGAACTGTCTAATCTATGGATCTAGTTATTTTAAACTAGTTAAGTGGTAGCATTTCACTTTCAAGCAGCCCCGATGATGAGCCCGTTATGCTGTCTCATAAATTCAGTGTCTTTATGCCTTCCGGGGTAGTGGCTTGTGGGTTGTGTTAAAGAGAAACCAGGGGATGCTAGAGGGTGCCCATCGCATTTTGCCAAAGATGGGCTGATCTTAAAAACAGCTCAGGAGACTGTGAGTAGCCTGGAACTGAATCATAAAACATCTCATTACCACGACTGTCAGCAGCAGCGGATTGCCTGAAACGTGTGCCTTCCGTAGATAAGCACCTTTCCAGAGATGGACTTGCTTGGCTGGTTCTCCCGACAGCCCCTCAAAGCAGCTGGGGAAAGCCATCTCTTGGAAGGTGCTTGTATGAGGAAGACACATGTTTCAGGCAATTGGCTGCTGGTTTTGTTCAAGAAGTTGGCCAGAACTGATCTCTTCTTTTCACTCCAGGGTTTGCCTGAATACCAGACTGGGTGGGATTTCATGGCAGATCTTTCAGATGAACACAGTTCTGTGCTGGCTTGAAGTTTATTTTTTAAAATGGTGGCTGAGATGCTGCATCAGAAGCTAAGTCATGTTAACTTTACTGTGCATTGCTGTGTCCCTGACAGGATACACAACACTTCCAGTGAATTGCAGCGATGTGCCTCAGGGTGTCTCACATAGTTTCCCGTTGTGCAGTGGGACTCATGGCACCGTGATCCCCGTTGCTGGCTCTGCTCTCACAATGATCCCAAAGGCATAGCTATGTCGCTGCTTCCCACCCGATAATATGGGTGCTGTGCATCATTGCAGTTCACTTTTACATGCACATAAGTCAGTTTGTGATGACATAAAAACCTACCAGGATGCCAGCTGTTGGACTGTCTGGGGCCTCAGATTGTTTGAAGAGTTGCCTTCTCCCAGAGACGCCCACCTGCCAGAGGAGATCTTCATCTGAGGTTCCGCCTCCACATTTCTTGATCAGCAGGGGAGAAGCAGGAAAGGATTAGGAGCAAACGCAGTAGGAAAGGAAAATAACAAACAAGTCAGGCAGTTCTGAGGCGGAAAAGGCAAAAAAAGAAAAGGCTTTGCATCAATTCTGGGAGGCCCCAGTTTAACCCTGTGCTTGGTTGGAAGGTAGAGCCCAGGACCAAAGAATTTCCTCCCCTTCCCATGGATGGAGTGTCAGCTGCAGGGATGGGAATCGTGCTGCTGCTCTTCAGGTGCTGTTGGGTTGCAGCTCCCAGCATTCCTCACCATAGGGCTCTTGGGAGTTTCCATCCACCAACATCTGGAGGGCCACATGATTCCCACCCCTGCTCTGCTGCTTGGCTCTGCTTTCTGCAGTCGTGCCTGCTTAGGCGTCCAGCCGGTGGGAGTTGTCATCTGGAGCATCTGGGGCAGAGGTGGGGAAAGTGCCTTCTGGACTCTACTGTTAGAAACCCTGAAGCTCCATATCAGTACCTCCACTGAATCCCTCCCAGTTTAAAAAAAACAGTCTTTCGCTACTATTTTTACCTGAAAACATGAAATGTAGAAAGACACTTTCACCTCCTTAGCATCTGCTAGAATCCCCCACTGCCCCCTAAATACCATGTTTTTTGTCACAGCACCTGTGAAAATGGTGATAGAAAGTGATGCCACATCACTTCTGGTTGCAATTTTGAAGGACCTGTAGAGGAAAACAGAAGCATTTGGACCCGCTGTTGGTGGGGGGAATGCGACCCTTGTAAGGGGTTTGGGGACAAATTGGTCATTGCCTGCCATGCAGTTGCCCACCCATTCTAGAGGGTGCCTTTGCGAAGCCTGTTTCGGTGCCGCAGGCTTGACAAACACATAGTGCCCTGCTTCTTGTCCATTTGCTGAGTAGTAGGTACATACCAATGAGCTCTTCTTCTATGAAGCTGAAGGTGTGAAAGCCTTGCTGGCAGCTGGCAGTGATGGCCAGCTACCAGTCTCAGTTAGTGGACAGTCCGTCACTGTGGAGATGCCTAATGAAGGAGGATTGGTTCAGCAGCCCATTGCTGATAAAACAGGAGGCCTCCTCCCAGTAGCTTCCCACTGGTTGACAAGAACTGTGTTGGTCTGTCTTCCAGGCAAGTCAGCAACTGGACCAACAGCCGTGGTGGAGAACGGTGACCATGGAGTAGAAGGCAGCCGGAAGGGTAAGGTTTGAACATCCCTTAGTCCTGTGTCCCTTTCTGGTGCGAGAGAGGCTTCCTCTGGTGGCACTCCCATGCCGTTGCACTCTGTCTACATATGTGTGTGTTTGTGTATCAGTAAATATGAAAGAGGAGAGGTATTGGAACTGGGTTTGCTTCTTCTTCCTAGACCTTGACCTAAGAATACACATTTTAGCACTGGATTGCAATTCCCCAGGAGCAGCTGTGTTGGATATATGCCATGCTCCCCCCTGCCCATTCCTCATAACTCAATCTTCTCATACAGACATCCCCCTCTTATCTGATGGGTCAGGGACCAGAGCACTGTCAGAAAGTGGAATTGGTTGAAAAATGAAACCCAGTCTTTTGTCAGTTCCTCTCCTCTTGCCTTCTTCCTGTAGGGGACATGAGGGAATTACGGGGGCTCGCCAACCGAGCCTCCGTAATTCCCTTGTGTTCCCTACAGGAAGAAGGCAAGAGGAGAAGAACTGATGAAAGAGCAGACTCCATGTTGAAAGACTGGTACGTGTCTATAACTTACAATGGTCAAAAGCGTGGAAAGTTGGACAGTGGGAAACTCTTCTTGTTATGGGAGTGACATAGATGTTTCCTCTCCTCTCTACCTCATCATGCTAGGATTCCTTCACAAACTGTCTCTCCCTTGCAGAACAGCTTAGAAAATAAGAGTAAGCATGAAAGCATCTGTAAGGAGAACTTATGGGCTTGCTTGTATAGGATCCCTAAGGCTGGGACTTTTTGGTAATATTGCAATAAAACTAAATTAAAACTGCCTCCTTATGGCCCATTCCAAAGGTTTATGTAAAGTCCCTCTTCTCACCCTCACTCCCTGAATAATATGTAAGCGGGAGACTGTTTCAGCTATCTCTTATTCCTTCCATCTTCTCCAGCTTTTCTCTGTCTTCCCAATCTTTCATGCACCCTATGTTTTTACAGAAGTTGGTCTCTTCCTCATCTGTGAACATGGTTATGGGGTTGGTCCCAACAGTGGTCAGGGTCAAAATATCTAATGGGACTGATTCTAACCCCAGGAAGGGGTTGGCTTCACAGATGATATGGAGCCACTCCTGTCCATCCACTTCAGTTTAGAGTTTAGTGTGGTGAACCTCATAATGGCAGGACAGTGTCTTTCCCTCACTGTTAGAGGACTTGCTTGCCTAATTCTTCATCACGTGAATGGACGTCCAGTTAGGAACCTCACCCTGGACAATGCATCAAATGGTGGCTTCTCATGAGCCCTTAGTCAGGCTTAAGCATCTGGCAAGCTGCACAGACATGTGACACAAAATCTGGAGTGTTCTCGAGCCCACTGCAATCTGTTTAAGGGACGGTTGCATATTGGTATGTGTTTATATGTGTTGATTATAAAGACAATTTGAAAAGAAATAATCTGGCTCTTGTTTTTCCAAGTATTAACTGTGTGTTCTATCAACCTGGCATAAGTAGGTTTAATTCTAAGACCCCAAAATAATCATGACGACTAGGTTTGCTCTGAATCCCCCCTTTTCCTGTGTAAATAGGATAGTGGGGGGCTTGAATGATGCTGAACTCTTCCTCAGCTGGAAGTACTCCTTACCTAAGTTGGGTGAAAATGGAGGTCTTACTGCTGTAAAGTGTAGGTCACTGTGCTTCAATTTGTGCCCCATTCTGCTGTGCCCCATATCGCTTTGCCCAAAGACTTTTTGTATGCCATGATGCCTGTCAGCGGATTCTGTCCCTTTTCCCCCCGCATAGGCAGTACCTCCTGCTGTGGCCCTCCATGTCTACTCCTTGCATCTACTACTGAGCCGTGCTTGCTTTCATCGCTTAATATTTTGTGTGTCTGTGTGTGGTGGGAGACAGGGCTGTGAATCATTGTCCTTACAGTTCACGCATGTGTGTTTGTCTGTGATTGCCCTAGATGTTCTCTGCACTTGCTGCTTATGGTGGATGCTGACAGACCACTTCAGACTGCTCTGTTTCTTTAGGAAGTCAAGACTCTATCAACCCATGTGTGAAAAGTTCTTGGGATTTCAAGCTCTTTTTTTAAAAAAAACCTTAAGTGCCATAGTGGCTCCAGAAAGTGAAATAGCACAGCTTTGTTAGAACAAAAACCAATAAATGCTGCACGATAGAAAAAGGCCTTTTCCTGTGAATGATCAGCTCTCAAGGTCTTCACTCATCTCCAGAATGACACCATGGGAGGTGCCAATCTAGCCCTTCTCAGAAGGAGATTCCAGGGAGCAGCCTGGAATGCCTGGGAGCAGCCACTGAGAAGACCCTCTCTTATATTCACACCAGATTTAACTGTGCCAAGGGGGAGACAGAATGGCCTCCTCAGAAGATCTTGAAGCACAGGCAGGTTCATATGGGAGAATATGGCCTATTCACGTAACCCAAACCTAGTCCTTACAGGGCTATAAAGGTCATGGCCATCGTTCTGAATTGTGCCCCAAAACAGACTGGTAGCCAGTTTCTCTGTCAGTCACAGGTTCCCAATTCGCTGCTTTTGCCTCTGGCAGCACACCGCTGGCTTGTGGAATGTCTCACAGGACTGCATGGGTATAATTGCTTGCTCCTGAGTCTTTCTCTGTTGGTGAGAGATGCTAAGTGGTTAATTTTTTTAAGAAAATTGTACAATGTGCCACCCTGTGAGTTGTGGTGTTGTACTCCTGGGGTGAGCATCCCAGACAGGGTGTGGATTTCTTCTCTTGTGTTCTGCTCCAGACTTAAGAATTACACGCTGAGATGTTCAGCCAGAGAGAGATTTCAGGTGTGGAAGTTACAGAGTTTGTAAGTCTTATAAGAGAGAGATGGTCTGATAGTGGAAGAGCCTTAAAAAAAAAGTTCTGAAAGGCAGTGTAGCATGAGACCTAGTTGATAAAACTTTAAAATAATGAATTTTTAATAATTCCCAAAGAAGCTGTTCAGAAGATTCCTTAAAATGTATCTCCTGAAATGTGCCTGAGAAATAGAGGTGGTGCCAGCTCACAGAGACTGCTGTGTTCCAATATCAGCAGCCTATGGGGTTTTCCTTAGCATGAGTTATCATGAATGATGCTCTGCAAATCCGAGGAGAGTTATGCAGGAAGATGACGAATAAAACTGGAAGTGAATGAAAAAAGAAAAATTATTTTTGTGAGACAAGTACTTGCTGGTGGGATCTCCCAAGTACATTGGTGATGGGTGCTTTTTGACTAAGGTGCTTCAGAGAAGATCACAGACCCCTTCCTACAGTTGTGTTTGTCATGTTTGGAGTGATGGTTCCCCACTAATGGGAAGACAGCTCTGTGCAGTTGTCCTTCTAAAATACATGGCTTCTGGACTACCACACATGGGAGAAAGGAGTCATCAAGCTGAGTGGCTTGTCTACTAACGCAGGCTTTTTGTCTTAATCCCCAAAGGGAGAGCAATGAGGAAAGCAAGATGTTTGGGCCACAAATCCCCAGCTATGATTCAGTGATCAGGTGTTGCTAGAAAGTTGACGTCCCATTTAAAAACAAACGAAACAACCAGAGATCCCTTTGAGCGCCTGCTATAGTACAAGAGTACAGTACAAGCAGTAGAGATCCCATGGAGCTGCTGTTCCTAACAGGTTACTTGACTTAGAATCATAGGATCATAGAGTAGGAAGAGACCCCAGTCCAACCCATTCTGCCATGCAGGAAGTCACAGTCAAAGCATTCCTGACAGATGGCCATCCAGCCTCTGTTTGAAAACTTCCAAAGAAGGAGACTCCACCACACTCCACTGAGGCAGCAGCATTGAACTGCTCTTACCCTCAGGAAGTTCCTTCTAATGTTTAGGTGGAACCTCTTTCCCTGAAGCTTGAAACCATTGCTCTGTGTCCAAGCTTTCCCCATCTTCTCTCTGACATTCTTTCAGATATTTAAGCATGGCTATCCTGTCCCCTTTTCTTAACCTTCTCTTCTCCAGGCTAAACATAGCAAGCCCCCTAAGCTCCTTCTCAGAGGGCTTTGTGGTCTCAAGGCCTTTGACCATTTTGGTCACCCTCCTCTGGACACGTTCCTGCTTGCCAGAGGAGGGTGACTTGAGAAGGGTGACCACTGTGTGGTTCAGGCCCAGCTTCAGACTCTGGGTGACCAAGCGTCTCACAGCTGTCACAGCGACAGACTGCTACTCTGACGGAATTGGTGGGAGGCACCGGAAGGCTTCGCTCAGTGGCATTGCCCCTACTTTGTGTGAAAAGCACACCAGGCTTCAATCCTTCCTCATGCCAGGAACAGTGAGTTTTAGGGATACTGTTGGCCAGATCTGGAAGGCTGCCATTTTGTTGCTCATTTAAATGATTCGAGGTAGGCATCCTTTCCCATTGTTGTGTAGTTGTTGGAGCTGGTTTGTGTGTGCATGTATGTGTGCATGTTTTCAAACCATGTTGTGTTAGCTTGGGCCATTCCTGCACTGTCACCATTTTGTGGGTCTTTTAGGAAATAGTTTCTGGCATGTTCTCTTATTTGCAGAGTTGCCAGATGAAAGAACGCACAAGGTTCCTGTACCTTTAATGGTTGTATGGAAGAGGGAACGTCAGCAGGTGTTGCTTGTCATGCAACCAGGTAGCAAGCAACTCCTGTTGAAATTCCCTCTTAAAGGATAGGGGTCCTGCCTCCTTTTTTCACCTGGCTACACTTATGGGAAGAGCTGACTAACTGTAAACACACAGTTGTCTAGGTGTGTGAGATAAGCATCAGTTTTGAGAGTTGGGGAAAGGCAAGTCCTTGAGTGAGCTTCACTTATCAACCAGTGATTTGGGCCCCGAGATGTGACATCACTGTATTTTCAACTTGGCTTAGCACAGATAAATTTGGAGTGGGTGGGGCTGAAATTGAAGCATGGCCCAACAGGGACTCTTTTTCAGGGCTTGACCCACTGAATAGAGATTATGTGTTCACATTCTGTTTGGGCTATGTGGGAGAACCTCCTGGTAATTTTTCTCTAGCCTGGAGGTGCTTCTACCCATACTGAAGAAGGCCTCTTAGCTACGTAGGTCCTCCCGATCACGGTGTGGCTGGTGACGGTGAGAATTCTGTGCGCTCAGGCCCTCTCCAGACCCTACATGCTAAACTTCTCAGGATTCTGCAGCCATAAATACATGGATACAGCCACATTCAAATGCATTAGCCTTCTGCAGTATTTCCAGAGGGCGGCTTGCTCTGATGTGAATAGGGACGGACCTCCAGCCCATTTCTGCCTGTTCAGTATAGCTGCCTGCTTCCTTTCCACACCCTCGCCCTGATTCTCTCTTGTCAGAGCAAGCTTCCCCCTTGTCTCTGTTTTGCTGGCTGTCCTTGGTGATCTATTGCTTGATGTGCGGTTTGCTGCATTAATGTTCATGTTGACTAATGACTTAATGCTTTTATGCCCCTTTCCCTCTCTCCCGTCATCTCCCCCCTCTTCTATCTCTTTTTTCCTTCCCAGAAGTCTAGGCCCTGGGGCTGCTGTCGACAGGAGACCAGTGTGCTTTCCTTCCCGTCCTTACACTTTAAAAACAAAAAAAAAGCTCAAAGCAAACTCTCCCTGCATTTTAAAGAGCTCTTCCTTTACCTTCCTGGAGACCGTGGGGCTGAAGAATCGACAGGGGTAGATCTGCTGTTGCCCCCGCTCGCGGCCACCACCATCCTCCTCCGTCTCCTCCTCTTCCTCCCTCTCTCTGCTCTGCAGCGCTTGTTGACACCTTTCTTAGCGGAAGCACAAGTGTGCACAGCAGGCGTTGAAGCTACACTATTGAAATGTTGGAAGGTTTTTCTTTCTTGTTCAGAATCACCTCCGCTTTTTTAATTTAGTCATCCATTCTTTTGCTTTAAGACCTTCACCATCAAAACCCATCTTCTTAGTTTTCTGTTCTTTTCTGCTCACCATTTGGTTGCCTTCTCAGTCCCATCTGCACTCTCACGGGGATGGGGTTTTCCCCTCGATTGGCGGCAGCCTTTCTTTGTGCCTCGTTTTCTCCTGCCACCCCCTTTTTGTATCCCCTCTGTGTTTTCAATATAAGGAGCTCGGTTTGATTCTTGCCCCCCGCCACCCTCCGCCTTGATTCGGAACAGGTGTTCCTTCCTTTGAACAGAAATTACTCCCAAATTTGCATTGGCTTGGACCTGAAAGAAACCAAACGTCGTCAAAGAATTCTTCAAGCGGGAGGCTGTCAGCCCTTCTGTTCTCAGCCAGGCACAATAACCTTGATCACGTTGTGCGGCTCACATCAAACTTGGAGCCGGCAGACGGGTTCTGCCTTCGTGAAAGTTTAATGTCTGTCGAAGTCTACCTTTGTGGGAGCGCGGTGTCGTTCACAGGCAAATTCTCCTTTGGTTGTTGTAAAAAAAAATTTTTTTCCTTAAAAAAAAAAAGTATGAAGAGACTGACAGGAAGGGAGGAGGGAATGCTGGAGCGAGCACTCAGCCAGACATCAGACATGTCAAAATCGCTAATGAAATAATTATCTGACAAGGCTGCAGCCAGAGTGGGAAGGAAATGGGTCTCTTTGAACTCTCCTGATCTATATGTAGGTTTAGCCTGTCACTTGCAATTCCAGAGGCTGTCCCCGTTTGGATATAAATTGGCCCCTGTTCTCAGAAGGAGCTATAACAAAATTTGTACCAAGACCTAAATTTGGACTTCTTGCACTGCAAGGCTAGCAGGCAGATGAGGGTTTTTTTTTCCCCCAAGCATAACTGACTGTATGTTCTTGCTGCCTTATCTACTACTTAAAAATGGATATGTAGATTTCCTGAGAGCGGTTGAGCCAGCTGTGAAACTACTGTCCAAATCTGGGTTTTGGCAACCAACATCTCCTCGTAGGGCAACGCAAGATTGTAAGTGTACAAGAGCCCTGCTGGAAGGCAAGGCCTTAGAGTTCTTGCAAATTGGGCCTTAAGGTCCAGTGCATATTTGATTGTATGTAGAGGACTTTAATCCTCTGTAGTTCCTGTGCAAGATAAGGAATACTGTTGGGAAATTCACAGGCAGTTGGTACTTTCATTTCAAACCATGAGGCATTTGCAGTACATCATCTTAAACCTCATGACTCTGGGTTACTCCATTTGGTGTCGTCCAAGGCCTCTCCAAGTGACTGAGCTGCAGAATTCATGCCAGGACAAAATCCAGCATATGAGATTCTCCATTTGGGAGCCTTTCATTTGATTGAACTGCTGCAGTTGCCCTTGAGCCCAGTATACGTCTCTTAGGAACATTCTCTGCGTTTCCCTTGTCTCCGTTGTGCTGCAGTTTTTCAGGGTGCTGAATGGATGCGTTGGACAGAAATCCAGAATGCACAGGGACCTCATGTTTGCATGGTGTAGCCCAAGCCTGCTCCCAGTCTTGTGCCCCCCCCCATGTTTTAGGGTCCTTCAGTTCCCACGCGTGACCGGCATGGAAGCCAGAATCCAAAGTGTTTGGAAGACACTAGATTAGAGAAGACTTCTTTGAGTCCAAGGGCAGAAATTATGTGTACTGCTAGTGACCATCCAGTGTCTGCTCTGTTGTGGGGCAGCTGCTGTGGCGATTATTGTGCAAGGCATTGGAGGCAAACTACTCCCTGTTTGCTGTCCTCGTTGCAAACATTCCCCATTGGCATTCCTCTATTGTCTCAAAGACAAGACAGAGCAAGTTCCATAGAATTGCCCTCCAGAGTTCCCTAGAATTGGCTGGTTGGCTGTAGTTGCATACTGAGGAAGATTGGTATGTGTTGCTAACAGTGATGATGACCGGACCCTTCGCTTGTGCACGAAGCGTGATGAAGCTGACTTTTGCGAAGAGGGGGTGGCTGCCTGGGCACGTCATGAGATTCGTGGTCTTCGCTGCTCCAGTGTAATGTTTTTGTCCTGCTTACCAAAGTCCTCAGAAGATCTCCACCTCGTGCAGTTTAACCTAAGACCCGGCGTAAAATGGCCTGCGTCCCAAACAGTCTTGCTTTTGAATTACTCCAACAAATAGCCCACAAAGGGGACACATATGGGAATGAAGAGGCCTTTCATCCTTTTAATTAGTTTGTTTAAGGAAATGGGAGTGTGGTGCTTTGACCTGACTCGCAGAACCTCATTAGTGTCAGGCTGGCTGTTTGTTGTGCCATCTTCTTTTCAGCCTTCTGAATAGTTGCTGCTCTTTGTTATCTTTGTCCTAGGAAGTGTCTGTGTACTGAGTCCCCTTGCAAGAGTATCTGTCCCGTTAAACCCTTCTTCTGACTGTAAGGCTGAGCCACACCCAACGGAATCATCTTAGTCCAGCTGCCCACAATCCCGTGCCCTCCAAGATGTTGTAGAATCTCTCTCTCTCTGTCGCTCTCTGTCTCTCTTTCTGTCATTAGTCACCCCTTGATTTCAGGGAACCCCATGAATTTCACAGGGTTTTCTAAGACAAGGGATACTCAGAGGTGGTTTGCCATTGCCTTCCTCTGAAACATAGCCTACAGACTTGGTATTCCTTTTTGGTCCCCCATCCAAATACTAACCAGGCTTCGCTTCCAAAATCAGATCGGATCTAGTGCCTCCAGGGTGTTTAGGCAACAGTTTTGGATTATAGTTCCCCAGATTTCTGACTTCGGGCTTTGCTGTCTGTGGCTGTAGAGGCAGCAAAGTCCAAAATGCCTTTTTGTATTGGTTTAGTGAAGTCTGATCTCAGCTGTCCTCCTGCTTCCTGATACACTATATTAAAAGCACGCTAAATACTGAAGCATTTTTTCATCTTTCTGCATGGAAGAGAAGCTGTTTCCAGTCTCTGTGTAGTCAGCCACTGGTGAACACTTCTGCACCAGGAGATGCTAAAGGTCAAGACTTGAATGAATGAATGCAATTGTTCTGTTTCTGTGAACTGCACAACAAAGAGGCTTCAGGTATAGCATTTGGGATAGTGATTGGTATGTCTTCTCAGTGTGAGCCCTAAGTTGTCAGCATTCTGGTAGGAGCATTCTGGGGTTTGTCCCAGGAGGCAGCAGTCCTGGTTGCCCCTGCATTGTTTCTGCATTCTTGGCAGATTTAGCAAAGTGGTTAATGCAAGGGAATCATATGGGGATTTGGGCCCCAGGAGTCAAAAACTGGCCGTGTTGCTGATAAACAGGTTGGACCCCTTAGGAAGATCTTGCATGCGTTTCTGCAGCATGCGGCAAAGTAGTATTTTGAGTGAAGTGTGCTTGAATTGAAGTAAATGAAGCTTGAGATGAAAATAGACATTTGTGGGTTACAAGCAGCAACCTCCCCTCATATATGGAGTTTTGATGCTTCTGGGCCTGAACAGTGCGTACATTACTCTCTGAACTTCCTTGTGGGAGGTGTTTGCGGGAGGTGTTGACCAAAGGAGGTAACTAAGGGAACTTCCAAGAGGAAGACCTTGCTCATTTCTTCCTTCCCTTGATACAGGAGAGAGATGCTTGAACTCCTGCTGAGCTATCTCTGCAAACCTGGCTCCCCAAAGAAATGTAAACTGTTTCTCTAAGCAGGGAGCTTTCAGATAAAATTTTTCCGGACCAGAGATACTGAGCTACTCAGGCTTTTCAACATCAGTGACTTTATCAAAGAATGAAGTTTTGTCCAAGTGTTTTGGAAAGCTGGTACTCCATGTTATTAGCAAAAT
The DNA here is from genome assembly GCA_030412105.1 of Cyclura pinguis. Classification (NCBI taxonomy): domain Eukaryota; kingdom Metazoa; phylum Chordata; class Lepidosauria; order Squamata; family Iguanidae; genus Cyclura; species Cyclura pinguis. The sequence continues at coordinate 1,709,830 of CM059604.1, read as the reverse complement.
CCAGTTTGATCACTCTTTCAGCTAAATGGCTGCAGTGGTGTGTTGCTCGCAGAGAAGTGAAGGTGGAAGTTTCAAAGGGTAGCCTTGGGGCATTGGGGTTGACCATTCGATCAGGTAATGACACATTCCAAATTCTTCATTGGGCCAAAAAGAAGCTTCCCAATTTCCTTCTTTCTCCATAATTCCATATACTACTCTTTCTTTCTGTTTAACATTCTGTTTTGCTTCTTTCTTCTTCATATATTAATTTGTCCCCTTTTCTTTGAGTTTACTGAATATGTTTGAGTAATACTGATGTCTTTCTGCAGATTGTTATATGCAGTTTATCACAGATGGGTGGGTGGATGGCTTTCTTTTATGAATGAAATAATACGTGCTTCTGTTGTTTGACTTTAAAAATATTTGTTTGATGGAGAAAATTTGAGTGCTTCATCCTTGGCTTTTTAATCTGACCTTTTCTGCAAATGCTTAAGTGTACTTCTGAAAATACCAGGCCTCTTTCTTTTTAACATGGACCAATGTGCTTTCTTGCTTAGTTGCCTGCAATAAATATAAGATGCCTCTGGAAGATTTCATAAGTCAACTCTTGTCTCTTTTGTACGCAGTCCTGTATACTGATCCTGTACCACTTTGCTGAATAAACCACTAATAAACGTCTGTGCTAACCACTCAGCTGTCTCTCTCTCTCTTGGTGGAAATGTTTTGGCATGACTGAAAAAAAACAGATGCTAAACATTTGTTGGAGATACAAATGCAACTAATTTTTTTCCTTGGTTGTGATAGTTGAGCCAGTCCCTCATTAGGTGGTAATAATGGCCAGATGGCAAGAAATGAGTGTTCCTCAAATCTGAATCTAATGACCTCTCCGCACAGATGAAGTTATGCGGCCTTTTCCAGAGGTAAATGCAAACAATGTGGGCATGGTGATTTTGCCCTAGTGCCTTTCTAAGAACGCTTGTGTTCTGTGTGTGGTTTTTGTAGGGTTTTAGGGAGCAACATCTCTCTAAGATGTGTACAATGACCGTCTCTTATTTCAGAATGCCATGCCTCAAGTGTTCCTTGCATGTACGTATACAAGTATGAGTGTATGCACATGCAGACACACGTGCACACACAATATACTCATTCAAATTCATCTCTTTCCTCCCGATACCCTCTCAAGGCTGATTCAGCATCCAGATGTATTCTTTCTTGACTTAAACTAGGAGTGAGAATCATGCCTGCTTTCCAGATGTTGCTCAACTGCAACATATTCTGCCATCCCTAGCCAGGATAGCCAATGGTGAGGAATGCTGGAAGTTCTTTTGCAAACAGAGAATCTGAAAGCATTTTCTGGCTTCTTCCTGACTTTGACCTTCTGACTAGATTAGTTTGTTCACAGCACCATTCAGGAGGACGAGCATCTCTGGCGGCTCTGTTCTGTGTCTTTCCTGCCTTTCAGCCCAGCCTGAAAAGCTGTCTGGGCACAATCTTGTGACAGAATAGCATACCGATGCGTGGAGGATGATGGGCAGGCAGGCAGATGAGATTTTGGAGCCCTGCCCAAGGCAAGGAAAGCCGCTTGTGCTCCGTGCTCTCGTGTGCTGTGGTGTCCTTTGGCTTTTCCTTATCTGATTTCCTTTCCTCTCCCAAGGAAAGAAGATGTTTCTTCAGATGCAGTTCTCAGATGTTGTGTCCATGAGGAGGCTTGTAAAACATGGGATAGTTGTATGGTTACTCTAATGGCTGGTCTCCTGGTCAGTGGGTTGCTAACCTTTTGGAGGGGCCCCCGTGTCAGGGCTAGAGAACAGCAGACCTTGGAAAAGTTTGGACTGCAAATCTCAGCATTCTTTCCAAGCAACACCGCCTCACCCTTGCCACCAGGAAAAGCAAGAAATGCTTCCGTCCATTTAGGCTAACCATCTCTCTGCCACTGGTGTGTTGACATGACCACCCGAAGGCTCCTGCAAAATGTTGCTCTAAATACTGGCAAATCAGCAAAAAGCCTTTTTAAGAAGCCCAAGAGACACTTGTTTTAGAGGGGTTATAACAGTTTAAGATTGCTAAAAGCCTTTGAAAATAATCCCTGTTAATCTTGAGAATATTAGTTTGTTTCCTATTTGTTTGCTGGTTTGCAGACCCCAAGCTGTGTGATTTGGCAGTGGGTTGGGGCACGTGGCAGATTCTGGATGGAGGGACCAAGCCTGAACCTGCCAAAATCGTCTGCCCTGGTTTAATTGGAAGGTTTGCTGATAAAATCCTTTTCCTGATGCCAGCTCCGGCTCTCTTTTCTACCCCAGCAGGAGCCACCAAAATGGAAGACGCCTCAAGATGTAAACAAAACACAAAAGGGAGTTGAGACCTCTGCTCCTAAGACGGATGTGTTTTTGTTAGGCCTATTCTAACAAGTCAAGAGCCAGTGCAGCAGATGTGATGCTGAACTTAGCCTCAGTGCCCAACTCAAATCCACACCCAGCCTTGGATCTCCCCGGCCCTCGGGCCAGTTCCTGTCTCTCAGCCTGGAGCCTATCTCACTGGCTGGTCTTGAAGGTTTTTTTTTAAAAAGAAACCAGGATATACTTCCCTAAGCTCCTCGGAGAACAGATTTAATAAACTGGTTTAAATGTTCCCCCTCCAAGAGATATATTGTAATGGCTTCTCGGAAGGTGACTGCTGGTTGGGATGGGTTTCCAGCCATGTAGGGGTGTTGGACTACAGCTCCCATGATCCCTAGCCACTAGTGTAGAAAGTTGGGAGCCCAACAGCCTCCGGAGGGGCACAGGGTTCCCGCCCCTTCTTTAGAGACTAGCGAAATGGCACCTGCAGCAAGCGGGAAGAAAGTCATCACAAATTAATTAGGCAGCAGAGCAGCTTTGGCACAAGTGTAAAGCGAATGATTTGTTAGGATAACAGCACAGGGGAGGCACATCTGTTGGTGTGAAGGGAGGAAGGGCACCAGGAGCCTCAGGCTTTGATCTCCTCCCAGTGAGCCACGGGGAGCCTCCATGCCGCTGAGATTTAATAGGAGGCGGATTCCTGGTTCCCTACTATGGAGTGCCTCAGTGCACATTTAAATTAACGGCTTTGTTTTGCATTTGCTGCATCATCTCATAATTTCCTTTGGAAGTTATGTTGGAACCTGGGTTTCCCTGGGTTCGAACTTTGTTGATGGCGTTTTGGTTTTTGACAGTTCCACCCAGAATTTCTCTTGACTGCTACACTGATCTGGATCTTGATTGTTCAATCTTGATTGCGGGCAGATTTGCTCAGCTTCTTGTACTCTGCCCTCCCGTCCCCAAATCCTTCTCTGACACAAAAAGAACATAAATTTGCACTCCAAACATGGTGTGGAACTCTGTGTAGTAGTAGTTTGCTGAAAAGTTAGCTGTTAACTGCATGTCTCTAAAGTATGTTATGTCTTTAGGCATAGACATTAATGAACTTCAGATTGGTATATTGTGTTATCTATAGTTAAGCCCCTTACTTCCAGGTCTAAAGTTTCTGAAGTCCAGAAATATGACAGTAAATATAGTACACAGAAGCTCACAACATGAATTAAAACCCCAGTGATAAAAAAATAAACTAGCAAATATTAAAGCATCAGTACTTTTAGGCAATATAAAATCACTTAGAAACCATGACAAGAATAATAAAAATTTAGTACAGACATTAAAGACCTTTCTACATAGTGACTTAGTAACCCAAATGCTTGATCAAATAAAAAAAATTTTTTAATCTGTTGGAGGAAAGTCAGCAGCAAGGGGGACTCCTGGCCTAGTCTCCTGTGGCAGAGAGTTCCACAGCCTGGAAGCAGTCACCAAGAAGGCCCCGTCCTTTTGAGGCTGGCAGGATTTGTTGAAAGCGCCGTGCTCCCTCCCCAACTCATCAGAATCAGGAGAGAATCTAGCCCCGAACTGGACTGCAGTTCCCCACTCCTGCTCTGTATAGTCCACACTTACACAGTACTCAGGCACATCTCAGTGTGAGAGATTCCCTTTCTTACCCTTGTCTTTGGCCTGCCTTTCTCTGTGGTTCACATTGTGGTGGGCAGCTAACTTAGAAATGAACACCCCCCTCTTCTGGTTGGAGTTGCTTGCATAAATTAGCGCTGGTGCATCTTGAGGTCAAGATTTCACAGAGTCATAGAAACATAGAGTTGGAAGAGACCACAGTGGCCACTGAGTCCAACCCCTTGCCATGCAGGAACAAACCTCTAAAGAAGGTGACTTCATCACACTCTGCAGCAGCGCGTTCCACTTTTGAATGGCTCTGACTGTCAGGAAGTTCTTGAAGAGCTTCCCAGCGAGCGGCTTAATCTTTCTGAATAGATAAACTTTGTGGTAAGAAGAGTCGTGTACGGTTCATGTTGCAGCACTGTGGGAGCATGTGAGCTTCCCTACGCGGTCTGGCCTTTCACAGCAACAGCACTTCTGGCTGTCCCTCCAAAAAGGAATTGCAGGGTGCTCTGGAATATTTCCACACCCTGAAGCTTCCTCCTATTGCAGATACCTTCCAGGTTCTACAATTGTCCCTCTACGTTTGTGTGTTCAACTTCCGTGGATTTGATTATTTGTGGATTATTTGCTGCCACCTCTGCTGCTGCCCCCTGCCGTTTTTAATAGGGACTTACAAGTTTTGCTTTGTGTTCGCGGTCTCTTCAATGCTCGCAAGACTGAGAGAGACTGCGAACACAAGAGTGGGCTTGTAAGTCCCTATATAAAGAGGTGGAGGACAGCAAGCCCCTCTTCTGCCTTGCGAAGGAGCCCCACAGCCTCAAAGGCAGAAGTAGGCAGCTGGCCTGCTCCCTGCTGTGGATTCAAATTGTACATTTGAATCAGTGGTGGGTTGAATCCATGGATTATACTTCTGTGTGTGTTAAATATGGCTCAGGAGCCCTGTAGCTATTTGCATTTGTCCCACTTTAGTGGGGTCTTGCGCCTTTAACCGCTGCGAATATGGAGGGACAACTGTACTTCTGTCCTGATCATAGGGGTAGGAATGCCACCGTTGTGCTTTCATAAGCCTCGCTGAAGTGCTTCTTGCCATGTGGGATGAGTGCCCAGGCATGAGAGCATGACACCATTTGCTGATGGAGAGCTGGGCTCTCAGTGGGATGTGCTTATATAATATTGAATCACATTGGTTGGATGTCATGGCTTGTGCAGTCAGGCCTAAAAGGCAGCGCAGCCACACCGATCCTTCAGAGGGCCTGTGACACAGTAGTCTCTTGTCTAGGAACCACAATGGCTGGATGTGTAACCTGATAGAATAAGGAGTTTCCAGGTCCCAGCCGTGCTGGATTTGTGATCAAAATGAGACCGGACAGCTGGACTTCTGGGCGGTCTCCTGGTCACCTAAGAACCGTTGGCCTTAGAACCAACCATCCGTGCATCCTGTGAGTGCTCCTGGTGGCCCGTGCTAGGCTACCACCATGTGAGTGGACTGGCACAAAAGTTAGTACAGTCAGCCCTCCACATTTGCGCGTTTCACATTTGTGGACTTGATTATCCACAGATTATTTGCCGTCACCTCTGCTGCCTCCCTGTGCCATCTTTAATAGGAACTACTGGCCTCGTGAGACTGAGAAACTGTGAACGAAGCTTCTAAGTCCCTCTTAAAAATGGCGTGGGGCAGCCACGGAGGCGGCAGCACGCCCCACCAGCCCCTACTTCCGCCTTGTGAGGGAACCCTGAGGCCTCAAAGGAATCCACGGTGGGTTGAATATGATGATCATACCTTTTTTGTGTGTTAAATATGGTTTGGGAGGGCCTGGAGTTATTCACGGTTTTTCCACTTTCACGGGGGTCCTGTGCCCCTAACCCTAGCAAGTGGGGAGGGAGGACTGTGTAAACAAAATCATGTCACATCTTAAAGACTAACAAGTTTATGTTGGCCTGACCTGCTGAGCTCAAGGACTCTTAGAAGAGAGAGAATTCTTCTCTCCTCTCTGCGTTCTGGGTCTGTATTTCATAGAATCATAGAATCATAGAAATGTAGAGTTGGAAGAGACCACACGGACCATACAGTCCAACCCCCTGCCATGCAGGAACACCCTCAAAGCACTCCCGACAGATGGCCATCCAGCCTCTGCTTAAAAACCTCCAAAGAAGGAGACTCCACCACACTCCGAGGCAGCAAATTCCACGGCCGGACAGCCCTGACCCTCAGGAAGTTCTTCCTGAGGTTCAGGTGGAATCTCCTTTCCTGCAGCTTGAATCCATTGCTCCTTGTCCTGGTCTCTGGAGCGGCAGAAAACAAGCCCACTCCCTCCTCTACATGGCATCCCTTCAAATATTTAAACGTGGCTATCCTGTCCCCTCTTCACCTTCTCTTCTGCAGACTGAACATACCCAGCTCTCTAAGTCTGTCCTCATGAGGCATGTCTTCCAGGCCTCTCACCATTTTGGTTGCCCTCCTCTGGACCTGCTCCAGCCTGACCATGTCCTTCTTGAACTGGGGTGCCCAGAACTGGACCCAGTATTCAAGATGAGGTCTAACCAAAGCAGAGTAGAGTGGTACCAGTACCTCCCTCAATCTAGACACCATACTCCTATTGATGCAGCCGAGAATTGCATTGGCTTTCTTGGCTGCCGCATCACACTGCTGACTCACTTAGGTGGTCTGAGTAAGTTGGCTCTTGCCTACCCCAGCGTAGGCTGCAATGAGCGTGCTGGCCTTGCGGATGCCTCAAGCTGTGCGCGTGTGAGAGAGGGCTGTGGTAGACCAACGTAGCTTCCGACTTTTTGATCCGTGTGATCGACAAAACTGTTTTGCCAGGAACGTTCCTTAAAACCTGCAAGTTCTCGGCTTTTTCCATTCTGTGGAGTCTGGAATAGGCTACTATGGGGAAAATTCTGTTGTGCTGATCTAGCAGATCCAAAACGGCAGCGCTGCTTGTAAGCTTGTGCGCTTGGATGTAAACTTCTGTTGGGTCTTGCAGTGGGAGGTGGTCAGAGTTTTTGCCACTCTACTTCGTTGGCAAGCAGCCATTTTTCAGAAGATACGACCGGCCTCTCTTGCTCCTGAGTTACATTTCCCAGTGCGTTCTTTCCTCCTTTGTTTTTTGATAGGCTAAGTTATAAGCCAATAAGAAAAAATGTTACTAAAAGTGAGGTGGGCCAGCCCATCCCTTGAAGCTGGGCCATAGGGGATCTGTGGTTAAGGGGTAGTTGGCAGCACGGTTGCTGCTGGAGTTTTCCTAAAATCCAGTTCAGCTCCATGTATACGGGTACCTGAGGGCGAAGACCTGAGTGGGACAACGGAACGTGAAGGGGACACCTGGGTCTCCTTTTGGAATGGCTTCAGCACAGCAGTTTTAGGCTAGATCGGAGGTGGGCAAAGTGGCCGCTGTAACTTGTTTCTGCATCCCCTGAAACCTCCCCCCACTCCACAAGGCCTCCCAAGCCATCAATTTTAAAAAAAACCTGGTGTGAAACTAAAATTAATATATACAACATAAAACATAAAATGCAGTGTACTTGGACGGATCACATGGAAGCTGTTGATGAACAGTGCTTCTGGATGTCTGTATTTGTTTTGGTTGTAAATCAGTAAAAAAAAACTGACACAAAAAGGTTATTTATTGGTTTTAATTTGGAACAGATTAAATTGTTTGTGTTGTTTAGCTGTTTGCTGCTTGGCGATCTCAGGCTAAAAGGGCAGGATAGGAATATTTTCATTAATAATAAATGAAAATAAATTATGGATCTGGAACAGCGATGCCCTCCATTATTTGATTTTGCCCACTCCTTGGCCTTGCTGAGAGTTGGTGCCCCCCTGCTTCCCTGGAAGACCCTTCCAGAAACGGATCTTTTCCCTTCCCGTTCTCCCAGAAACTGAATGAACAGCAGGCCTGTCCTCTCTGCAGGATGCTGGAAATCTGCTTTCTGGTGTGTCTGCTTCCATGCTAAGGCCCTTCTATTTTTGTTGCAGCGAGGAATGCAAAGTCATAGTTTCAGGAAGGGCTGATATTTTAACCTTGGTCTGCTCCACTGCCGCTGTCTGTTCCTTTTAGCGGCGGCGCAGTGAGATGTCTCCTCGGAGGGAGCCGGGCACGGCCGGGCGGGGTGAGGGGAGCGGAAGCTGAGGCCCTCTCCCTTCTTCCGCCTTAGCGTTTTGCGTCCAGCCCTTGGAACAGGGCCTCTGCAGAATTAACCCTTCTGCCCCCCGGGTGCCGAAGCGTAGCTCTGGAGGGGACGGGCCTCGGCCTCTCGTGCGGACAGTCGGTGCCACGGGCGGCCGTGCGCTTACAACGGAGAGTCAGGGAGAAGCGCCAGGAGGAATCATGGGGAGCAGAAGGCATCGCACCCCCCTTGGAAATAGAAACTGTCTGGAAGGGGGCTCCGGTCTTGCCAGGAAGCTTTCCCAGTTCTTGTTTGCCTGCTTGCGCACCATGGGCCTTTCAGTCAATTTGGACCATCTCCTCTGGTTTACTTTGCAAGACTTCTCCAGTGCGTGGGGGTTGCCATTCCCTTTCTCCAAAAGTGGAGAAGGGGCGTGACTTACCAGAGGTCGCCTAGTGGGTTTCTGTGGCCGAGCCAGGACTTCAACCCTTGTCTCTCAGAACTGCGGTCCAGCACTCACACCGATAGCCTAAACCGTCAACCCTCAGCGTGTTTTTTTTCTTTTTTTGCAAGATCTGTGGTTCAGAGGAGATTTGCAATGCTTTCCTCTGAGGCTGAGAGAGTGTGACTTGTCCAAGGTCACCCGGTGGGTTTCTCTCTCTGAGTGAGGATTTTGATCCTGGTCTCCCAGCCCCATAGTCCAAGTCTCAGACCACTCCACCAATCTCACGGTTTGCGTAAGCAGAGCCAAGCCCTATAATCTTCACTTTTCCTCAAACGTAGGAGTCTCCCGCACCCGCATTTCTGCTGCTCGTTGTACCCACCAGACTGCTCCCTTACGTGCGTTTTGAGGCTTCCGTGATGGTTAACAAGGGTTTGCTTTGGTGATGTTGGATTTTTACCCCAGGAGGGTGGCAAGATCTCTTTCTCTGCGGCGCACTGGAATACGAGCCAGCTGTTTTGAGGGGTGGGGAGGGGAGGGAGAAAGAATCTCCTTTGGAGTCTTTTGGCTGCAGAAGAGCTCTTCTTGCAGGCTGCCCGGAAAGTTCCACTGGAAGGTGCGTGGGGAGGGTTTTCCTAGGATTGCAAAGTGTGTTTCTGAAAAAGAGTTGGAGCCTCAAGTCTCCTTCACGCTACACAGTTATGGGTCTTTGGTATTACCTCAACGACCATGACGGCATACTTATGGAATCCTGAGATTTGTAGTTTGGAAAGGGACTTAGAGTCCTCTGCTAGAGAGCTCTAGTCCTTTACCAAACTACAAATCCCACGGTACTGTTGGATGTAGACATGGTGTGGTAACTATGTGAAGAGAGACCTTAGTTCTGAGTCCTAACTTCTACTGACTTGTGAGATGGGTTCTCCTGTTAACGGAAGTTTTTGGCATCTCTGTCAAGATCCAGTAAATACAGTTGGCCCTCCATGGATTCTACCAACCGTGGCTCAAAAATATTTAAAAAACAAATCCAGAAAGCAAACTTTGATATTGCCGTTTTATATAAGTGACACCATTTTACAACACCGTTGTATAAAATGGGACTTGAACATCCATGAATTTTGGTATCCATGGAGAATCCTGGAACCAAACCCCAGCAGATACTGAGGGCCCAGTGTATTTCCAGGGGACTCAGTTGGATGACTTGCCAGCTTCCGTGATGTGTGGCTTTGCCAGGGCTGACCCAAAACCATGTGCCACCTGAGGCAGAGCTGCAAATGACCCCCACTCTCTTCCAGTCAAGGTGCATAGCACCTCAAGCCAGCCAGATTATTTTGGCATGTGCGGTAGAAGAGCCCACAAACACCTCACCCTGGGAGGAAAAAAAATACCATAGCAAGTTCCATAAGGAACAATTTCAGGATTTCCTTTTGGGATGCCCAGATTGTTCCGCCTTAGGCAGCCCATTTCTGTCTGTCTATCAGTTAGTCAGTTCCTTACTGTATGTGTACCTTGCCTTTTCCCCAAACAAGACTCCAGGTGGCCTCAGTCTGCTTAGAGGTAGCCCTGAGTTCCATCTCGCCCCATCCCAGAGTGCTCATAGGCTCAAGGAGAAACGCCAGGCATATGTGCTTTTAATTCAAATGCTTTCAACAATGTGTTTATGAGCGCTGTATCAGGAATTGTAGTAATTTAAGAATCTGTGGTTTAGCTGCCTTAGATCCTGATGGGTGACCCACAAGATCCATTTGTTGAGCAGTCTCTTCTAGCCCTGGTTGCTCTCGTGAGATCTACCAGACTGTGCCTGTTAAGCCCGTTGGATTTAGGCTTGAAGTTTAGGTGTTACTCGCTTGCCAGTTTTCAGTTTTTTTCCCTGCTTCCAGGCATCACCCTTCTGCCAGCAAATAGTAACCTTCTGGCCTTGGTTCATCGGCCTTGAAGAGCTGCCCAGAACCTCCCCTGCCTTTAATAAGCGTTGGATGGGGCAGGAGCGAGGGGGGGGTAAAGGTGCTTTGTGGCCTGATTCTGGATTGTTTGATACGATGCCAGGTATTCTTTAATTGGTACACAAAATTCTGTCTTCCAGAGCACTCTACATCTCTCTCCCTCTCCCTCTGTGTGTGTCTCTGTGTGTGTGTGTGTTTGTGTGCATGCACTGGTTGGTTTAAATCGGGCTGCTGGAGGGTTACTTTTTGTCAAAAGAGGGAGAGAGTTCTAGGCTGTGTCTGAACAGAGAATAAATATTTCATTTGCAGTAGAGACTTGGGGACATTTCTGTCCCCGCTGATACAGCAGCCCTGTCTGCTGCTAGTTTTTTTTTTTTAAACCCACTTCTCTTGAAGTCTGAGGACTGTACATTCAATTTTGGATACTCAGATGGGTGTCTCTTCATTCATCTGCGCAGGAAGGTAAGACTACAATTCTGTAATGTGTTGTAATGCTCTTCAGCCCTTACGGTTTCTCAAGGAGAGTGCTTGATCAAAGTTGTTAACTGATGTTCTAAATCAGGAGCAGGGAATTAGTCATGTTGGTCTCATCCTGCAGGCTGTTTGGTGAAGTGGACCGGAGTCCACAAAAGGTTAGGCTGGAAATGTCTTTGTCGCATCTTAGTCTCAGAGATGCTACAGGATCCTTCTATCCCTTTCTTACAGATAGTTATATCTGTTCATTTTATAAAGCACCTTCCCTGGGCTAAAAGTTATATATGCAACATGGGGGTGGCAGTCTTTGGACAGAGAGTTTGCATTTCATTCTCTCCACCCCACCCCCTGCTTAGTTGAAAAGGGGTTTCCTCTGATTTCTTTAAACCCCGTGGTAGCTTGCATCCGGCGAAAGCCTTCTGCTTCTGTGCAGATCTTAGATGCTCAACCATCCCTTGCTTTTGCTCCCGTGCTGAGAAGCGAGGCTTACGGCAGCTCTGCCTTCCCTTGTCCTTATTCAAAGAGGACAGAGGCAGACCTGAGCTCTTACTCCCTTTGTTCTGAGCAGGAGAACAGCAGCCACTTCTGTGCTCTGATCCAGATGTTCTACCTTAAAGGTGCTCAGAACTGCTGGTGGATCAGGTACTTGGGTTACCTGCTGATAAAGCAGGAAGCCTCTGGTGATAAACGTCTGGGGAGGAATTAATTCCAGCGTTGAAAGGATGTCAGTTTGCTGGTAGAAAATGCCTTGAGTGCCAAGTATTATGAGTAATATTATACATCATGAAACAACTGAAGTGCTAATTGTTGGTGTGTGCTGTACCAGGGAGACCATTTTATGGTGGAATGATGTGGAATTGTTTGTTCCCCTTTTGGGTTTGGTATGTGCAGTTCCTAACATTTTTTGGCAGAGACTAGTTACGCTTCCAGGATTGCAGAGTGCTGGTCTGCTACAAACTCCCCATAATTGCTGTCAGTTGAGTTCTTACAATAGGATGATCCAGATGTCACCTGATGGAATAGCTGGCTATTGCATTTCTAATAATTAACTCTTTGCTGCCTTAAATCCACTTAAATTTAGGCAGAGGGGGAAGCATGCACAGTTTAGTGAGAAAGCACATGCTTTGCAGCAGAAGATCTCAGAATTCGGCCCTACCAAATCCAGATGAAAGGATTTCAGTTTGCAGGGCTGGGAAAGAAGTTTGCCTGCTTGAGACCATGGAAAGATTGCTGCTGGTCAGAGTCAACAGTAACTGGCTTGGACCGGTGCCCTCCTTGGAAGAAAACTTCATCAGGTGTTATGCCCCTCAGGTGGAAGAGATTCTCAAAAACTGCTGGGTTTTGATCTTTTGTCTGCCGGGTTTTGACCATATATCTTGATGTCAGGTGAAAGACCAGGAGGGTAGGCTTTTGGTTTGCTGGTGTTCATTCTGCACAGCAAAATGTTAATAACTTTGTTAAGAACACGCAGACCTGGAAATCACGATCACCTTGTTTTAAGTTGTCCAGAAGAACCCTGCATACACTGGGAGAGCTGTATGCTTCAACCCCAAACAGTTGTGTGGAAACACTCAGAGCTCAGTTATCAGCTTCCTAGCAGGGGGCCCAACCCAGTGGGAGCATTCCTGGCCCTTGGCAATTCTTCAGTGACACACCGTACACAGTGAAGGGTAGAGTCTGTCTTGTCGTGTTACACCTTGGGCTAAAATCTTTCCATGGATTGGGTCTGTATTGCAAAGGCAAGGCATACCCTCTCCTCAAAGTCCAGAATGGGATTGGTCCTTACTCATGCTTGTTAAAAGCTAGCACCAAATATGTGAAGCCCATTCTTCATTTTGTCATAAAGGTCTATTAAAGAAAACTAGCATTTTGTGTCACCTTTAAAATCGTGGGTTGGGGTACTGATGCTGCTCTGCTTGCAAAATTCAGTAACTTAACTCAGTTCCTAACGTGGACAAGTTTTGCTCTTGAATTCAACTGTGAGAGTTCGGAATACTTGGCTGTGGCGGAATAGCTCAGCTTTTGTGAGGCATGCTTTATACGCTAATAGCATAATGTTATATTTTACACAGAGTGGGTGGTAGAAAAGATGTAGAAAATTCGTATCAGATTTAAACCAGGGGAGGGGAGTTAATTGTAGCAGGAAGGGTGTGTGTGTGTGTGTGTGTGTGTGTGTGTGCGCTTTACCTATGGTATTGCTCAAGTACTGTAGTAAAAGTGTTAACTGCTGGAAAATAATGATAAAAAATGTGGCATTCTGGGGGATGCGGTAGGGAAACAAGTCATCCCATCAAGCTGGTGGTCTGCTATTGTGGGAGGGGGGTGGCTCGTAATTTGGAGGGTGAAATCTGTGGAGGGGCTGACTCAAGTTTGGCTCATCGGGAGGTGGCTTGATTATTAGAAGCAAGCAGGCAGGTGGTGGCACGTGGGGTGCTCTCTCAAACAAGATAAGCAAGGCTGTGAGTTTCCCTGTGAAGCTGCCGTGCCTTGCATCAATAATGCACCAGGGGAAATGAGTGATCTATTGAGGGCAGCCCCTTGATGGGCGCACAGCTTTGTTCCTTTCTCTCCGCCGTCCTGCCGGGGAGTAAGGAGCCCTTTTCCTCTGGCATTCCTCAGCTGCAAGGAACGTGGCTCTCCGCAGTCTGTTGCCGTTCCCCCCTCCCCGTGTTTTTCCGTCTTGGTTACTGAAGACAATTGTAATTGATGTCGGTTTTTTCATCCCTTCATTCTTGGTTTGCTCAAAATAGTACAAGGTGGTACTGATGACCCCCCCGCCCATGCTGGTTTTTTTTTTTTAACTCATTTCTCTGTCTTTCTCCTTGGCATGGATTCAGATGCTAAAGGCAAGGGAGAGGGGATATTCTATAATGTGGTGGCTGACATGTCCGGGGTCTCTAGCCTCACATCTTCCAGAGGATGCGTTCTCACAGTTAGTTACCAAAGGGCAGGCATGGGAAATCTAGCTGGGGTTGTGATATGGAGGCAGAGTGGTTCAAAATAAGACAAAGCTGCCTTTCCGTTGCAACAGACTCTCTGGCTGCAGGCAGCTTTTCGTTGCACCAGCCGGGCGGGAGGATGGCTGTGAGGGAGCCGCATCGGCCTTCGGGGGGACCCTGGGAGGCTGCACCGCCCCCCCCCCCCGCAGCAAAAGGGCTACAAGGAAGGCCGGCGTGATGTGGTGGTTTGAGCGTTGAGCTAGAACTCTGGAGACGAGGGTGCAAGTCACACTCTCTCAGCCTCAGAGGAAGGCCAAGGCAACCCCCCTCTGAACAAATCTGGCAAAGAAAAACCCTGATAGGTTTCCTTTAGGGTTACCGTAAGTTGGAAAAGACGTGAAGGCACACAACAACAGAGCTTCTGAATCCATGCCCTATGTGGAAACCAAGCCATTGCTCCATGTCCTAGTCTCTGGAGCAGCAAAAATAAGCTTGCTCCATCTTCAACACGACATCCCTTTGAATATTTAAACATGAGTATCACATTCGCGTCTTCTCTTCTCCAGGCTAAACGTACCCAGCTCCTTAAGCCACTTTTCATAGGGCTTCATGGTTGCCAGGCCTTTGACCATTTTGGTTGACCTCCTCTGAACATATTCCAGCTTGTCAATATCTTCCTTGAATTGTAGTGCCCAGAACTGGACACAGGATTGCAGGTGAAGTCTGACCAAACAGAATAGATTGATGCTGGTAGTTCCCTCAACCTAGACACTGTGCTCCTCTTGATGTAGGCTAGAATTGCATTGGCTTTTTTAACTGCTGCATCACACTGCTGACTCTTGTTCAGCTTGTGGAACACTAAGACTCCTATCTCCCTTTCACATGTACCGTGGTCAAGCCAGGGTCACTCATCCTTCATCTGTGCATTTTATTTTTTCTGCTTACGTGCCACTGCGAATGTGTTGACTGTTCCTCCTCACCTTAAGAGGACTGACATGCAGTGGCTGATTCTGCTGACAAGGAAGACAGCCCAGAGAGGAGCAAGCCTGCAGGAGCATAGAAGTCCTCCTGGTGTGGCCCTCCTGGATGAAAACCCAGCCCGGGGGCAAAGGGATGGGGATCTAGTACTACTTGCCCAGGAAAGTAGGGCGTGTTTCAAAGACGTACGGCTTCCCCAGCTAGGAGGGTGGTCAGCATGCTTTTGGGTTTGTACCATCTGCCGCCGCCGCTGCTGCTGCTGCTGCTGCTGGGGGAGGCCATCTGACAGTTCGGGAAGAAGGTGGGTTGGAGCTCAGAAGGGGTGACACGTTCACCCAGCGAGAGGAAGAGCAGGGGGTGAGCGGCGGAGGCGGGGCGTCTGGTTGTTTGGCCAGATGTTGGCAACGAGGGCTGAGAAGGCGAGTCCTGAGGTTGGAGCGGAGCGGCGTCCCTGAGGCCCGCTCTGTCGCGCACAGACGAAGACTAAAGGCTCGTCCCCCGGTGTGGAAAAAACCCTCCGGACGACGGCCGCTGCTCCTCGCGTCGGCAGAGCCCCCTCATCCGCGACAGGCTTCCGACAGCTCCGGAAACGTCGGGTCTGGTCAGCGTCAATTGAGGAAAGCTGTGAGATCGGGGGTGGCGGAGACTGCCTTTGCGGGGAGGGCGTTCGTCCTTTCTGTTTTGGTCTTCTAAAAATACAGGCGGAAAAGTGTGAAACGCCTGGCTGTCCGACCTCTTCTGGAGGGCCTGGGAGAGACGGGAGACTTTGCGTTTTTCTGTACAGCGCGGGGTACTTCGGAAGATGGAAGGTAATTAAAAAAGGCAGGTCCCTGTCTGAAGGAGTTTGCCAGCCAGAGCTTGACAGATGGAAAAGGGAAGAGAGGGATGAGCCCGGGGTGAGAGGAAGATGCGGCGGATGCGAGCAAAGGCTGTGGCGTCTCCTCACGCTTAGTTCGGGTTGGAAACTAAGCAGTAGGGATGTAAATCCCCAGCTGTCTCATCCCCGTATGTGGGAACGAGAGAGCCAGCGTGGTGTACTGGTTTAAATGGTGTAATAATAATCATAGAATCGAGGAATCGCGGAGTCGGAAGAGACTCCAGGGGCCATCCAGTCCCACCCCCTTCTGCCAGGCAGGAACCCACATCAAAGCCCTCGCTTGGACAGATGGTCCTCCAGCCGCTGCTTAAAAACCTCCAAAGAAAGAGGAGACTCCACCAGACTCCACGGAGGCGGCAGCAGATTCCACTGCCGGACAGCTCCGACCGTCAGGAAGTTCTTCCTCAGGTTCAGGTGGAATCTCTTTTCCTGTAGTTTGAATCCATTGCTCCTTGTCCTAGTCTCTGGAGCAGCAGAGGACAAGCCCGCTTTCTCCTCAACATGACATCCTTCAATTATTTTAGCATGGCTATCCTGTCCCCTCTTAACCTTCTCTTCTGCAGACTAAACATCCCCAGCTCCTTAAGCACCTCTTCATAGGACATGGCTTCCAGACCCTTCAGCTTGTCGATATCCTTCTTTAATTGTGCTGCCCAGAACTGGACGCAGTATTCCAAATGAGGTCTGACCAACGTAGACGAGAGTGGTACCGTTACATCTCTTGATCTAGACACCGTACTCCTGTCGATGCAACCGAGAATCGCGTTGGCTTTCTTAGCTGCGCCATCACACTGCTGACTCATGTTCAGCTTGTGATCTGATAATAACGATGATGACGATGGTGTTTATTTATAACACCCTTTTCACCAAAGGGCAGAACATCAACATTTAGAGTCAGGGACAAAGACAATAAACATAACACTGTAGCAACACATGGAATGAAATCCCCAGCACCACACCAGTCACTTCCCATCTCAGCACCTTAAATACAACTCAGCGGCTTTAGAGGGTGAATCAAAGGGGAAGGTCTTTGGCTCTTTTTGAAAACAGGGGAGATCCTCCTTCCTTTGGAGGTCCAAAGGAAGACCGTTTGACGAATGGGGAGCTGGACCTTGAAAGGCTCGCAGCCACAGCAGGACTGTGCGTGTTGGTGGAACAAACAGTAATCCTCTGCCTGTAGATCTTAACATTCCTGGATCGAGGATACTATACTAGCCAAGCTGCGAGGTACGGAGGGAAGTCAGAGCTTGAATACCATAACCAAAAGTTTGAAACGGGCCCTGGCCCGAACTGGTGGCCGTTGAAGAGATCTACAGGGAGAAGAAACAAGTGATTATTTAGTGAGATTTAAAACAATCCAGACGGCATCGTTCTGAGTTGAAACCAGAGCAAGAAGGGAGTAGGAAATGAAACCTGCCGATAGACTGTTAGAATGATCCAGCCGTGAGATAACCAAGGCCCTGAGAGGCGGATGGGCAGCCCCAGCAGTCAGGAACCTCTGGGTTCTGTGGATGTTCAAAAGATGGAAATTACATGCTTCTGCTGTTGCCCTGAGAAGGGGGCACAGAGAGAGGCGATCGTCCGGCAGGACTCCGAGGGTCCTGGCCGCGAAGATGGGAGTTACTGTGCGACCGTGTAAATCCAGTGGAGGACCTGAGGGAGGGGCTGCTGAATGATCAGGATGAAACATCAAGATCTACGTTTGGCTGGACCAGGACTCTGGGAGACCAGCATTCAGATCCCTGCTAGGCCGTGGAAACCCACTGGATCATCTTGGGCAAGTTATTTTCCCTCAGCCTGAGAGGAAGGCCATGGGAAATTTTCTCTGAACAATAAATCTTGTCAGTGAAAACCTAAGATAATGTTGCCGTAAGGCTCAGAATTGACAAGGCACATAAAAGCAACAGTACCGTGAATTATTTTGCTGGAGAGAGCATGGTGTAGAGGCACGAGGACTTTGAGAGGCAGAGTTCAAACCTCTGCTCAGCCTTGGAAACCCACTGGATAACCCTGAACAAGTCACACTCTCTCAGCCTCATATGAAGGCAATGCCGCCTCCTTAAGATCTCCGTAAGTTAGAAATTGCTTGAAGGCACACAGCAACAGCGGCGGCGGCGGCAAATGTGGGGATGAATGATTGTAGTAGCTTTCTTTTCACTGTGGGAAAAAACGTTCTTCAGTTTTCCCTCTGCCTGCAAGTGTCCTAAAATGTTGTGAAAGAATTATTCTGCTTAGGAAAAGAAAAGCGTGTTTTCCGTGCAGAAAAAAAAGGGTTTTTGCAAAGAAATGTGTTTTCAACACTGAAGGTAGGTTTTTGCACAGCCGCCCTTCCCGGAACAATTCCTCTGCCACACTTTGGTACGTTCAGATACAGGGAAGAGATTCCACAAGATTTGCTTGGCTCACTTGGCTGTTATTCTTCCTGATAGTTTCCCAACTGTCTGGAGTCTCTCTCTTTTTTTCTTTTTTTTTTACTTGGCTTGGCTTGACTTGACAACAAATAATAATGAATATTCTTTTCATCCCTACCAAGCAGTCAGCCTTGCAGAAATGTAGGGAGAGGTTTGAAGGGGTCTGTGATTCAGATGCTGTGTAGTTCAGGTGACACAGTGGTGATGCTGGATGTAGGAAGGGAGAACGGGTGGCTGTTCAGGAGAGCTTTCAGCAAACGCAATGGAATATGAGGAGCAGAAAGGAGAGTTGGGGAAACTGCCTCATCTGTTCTCAGTTATGAATGGCTAAACCAATCTGCTTTCCTGATAGGCTTAATCTGTTTCTTCTTGCTTTCGAGTTTGCCATAGGCCTCCGATTGGGCGAAAGGAAATTGGACTCCGTAGGCCTTTGATATGATTACTCGTGTGTCCTGTTGTGGTTAGGTTAGGTGTGTCCTGTTGTGTCTTTGTAGCTATAGGCCTCACGTAATTGAGAAGGTTTGCTAGTGCATGCTCCCTGGGGTTATTTATAGCAAACCGGGGAGAGTCTTCATTGAACCATTGTTGATGATTAGGCCAATCTTGATGCCTCGGTTAAAATGATCTGACTTGTTTTTAGCAGAGAAAGAGACAGATTACTTTCATGTTTCGAGATTTTTTGGTAGTGGCATTGAAGAAAACATACCATGCCATCGTCTGTCGCAGTGTTATGAAGGTCTTAGGATGTGTCCCTCGTGGCATCACACCCTACCAGCCTTCAGTCAAAGGCATCAGAGAGTTTCTAGGTGAAGAATGCCAGCAAATGCTTTGAAATAGCTCCTTTGTGTAACCTCCAGTTTATTGCCTGAGGTCTGGCAGCTCTTCGCATATTTCTCCTGCAGAAGATTAATATTCTCCTCTTGTTCCATCTTCTCTCCCCCCCTCCAGCCTCATTCCCCAGTCTGCATTAACAACTGGGAAAACAGCAAGTTGCCCGTTCCAGGTCCCTTTTAAATGGAAGCTTTCTGATAAGGAAGATTTCTGAAATCCCGAAGGGCCAAGTCTTGCACCCTTCTCGTCTTATGCAAATAAGCCATTTTACTTTGATGTCCCTCATTTCATCTATGTGGGCACGCTCTGGAATTAATGGCCTTTCGCAAACACATGACCGGTGGGGGAGATCTGTTTCTTGCCTCCGCTTCGTCTTCAGCATGTGAATTTGCAGCTCTTTGCCAGTGGGACTGGGGAAGATGAAACTAGGTCAGTGGCGTGTCTGTGTGTGTGCGCTCGCATGTGCGAGTGTGTGTGTGTGTGAGGGAGAGAGTGAGTATAGGCTGAGAAATGGGATATAATCTCAGCATTAAAGAAACCCGACTGTAATGCTGCAGGGGTTTTGCTATTTTAAGCACTCATCTCCATGATTGCCACCGCTCAGTGCAGAGCAAACATACATTTGCAAAGAGCACACCGAAGCTTTTGTGCTCAAATTGCCAACTCTTTTCTGTCGATTGCTTCTCAATGGCACCAGTTTAGTAGACACAATTCTGTCCTTCTGTGGCCAGGAGTGGGCAGATAACTGGGGAAGGAGGTTGGGGGCATCCTGAGAAAAAGCATGAGGAGGACTTGAAGACTCATGCAGATGGTAGCAGTTTATTACAGGCAAGACAGAGGTTGGGGTTTTTGTATTTCTCTGGATGGTTTTGGACAGCAACTCCTGTAATCCCACACTGTTGGAGGGCCGTGTGGTCCCCAGCCTTGCCCAGAGAAGATTTGGAGCATAAGAGAGCTGGAAGAGACCCCAACTCCCAACAAAGTCATATTGTCAAGGTCAGCTGCCCTGCTCAAAGTATTGAAAGCATTTCACATCCTTGGTGATCCTTGCAGCTGCCCAATAAGACAGCTTAGCATCCTCTTCTTGCGCTGTGGATGGGAGAGAGCTAACCTACCCCAGGTTGCCTGGGATGAGATCTGAACTGGGTGCTGTTGCCCATCCCAGGGTACCACCTCTCATTTTCCACAGCCTCCGCTGTCCAAATCCCCCTCCATTTGCCTCCCAAGGACACACCCTTCAACATGCAGCCAAGCGCAGAATGTGAGTGGGTCTGCCTAAAGCTGACTCAAGGGCAGAGCTTGTCCTTCCACTGAAGTTTTCCTTCTGCAAAGGGCAGGTAATAAGGAACATTCTTTTATTTCCTCCTGTCCCCCACTCAGGGCAGCTGGTCATTTTCTGTGGGGACAGGCCACAAAAGCTAAGAGTGAACTGGCTACCTGTAAAATACCGCAGTGGCTCTTTGCACAAGGCCATCTTCATGCCAGCGTGGCTGAGGAACCAATGTCTCCCCACCCCACAGCGTCACATAATCACAGAGCTGGAAGGCACTAAGGGCCATCCAGTCCAACTCTATGCCAGACAGAATCCACAGGTAAAACACCCTTGAAAGATGATAGCCCAGCCTCTGCGTGAAGACCTCCAAAGAGGGAGAGTCAACCGTGTCTCTGTCTGCAGCCTTAAGCTTTCTGGAGCTACTGGAGCAAGAACAATGGCCTCAGTTGAAGAAGGCTGGTTAACTGCATAATGCAGATATCCCTCCTGTTCGCTGTTGTGGGTTCTTCTCCTGCTCGAATTCTCTTTCATCCACCTCTTTGTTTGCCCCACAGCAACTGCTGCTGCTATGGTTTCTGGGACTCCCACGTCCAAACCTTGTGCCCATGCAAAACAACATTCAGAGCATCCTAGACCTAGGTAGCTTTTGGTGGGAGTGCCCCCCAACCCTCCGTGTGCCTGTCTGGGTGTGTTGATCTCCTCTCCTCGGCCCCCCTTCATCCACAGTGGAAACATTTCTTTTCTCACGTAACTTCATAAGGTGTCCGGTTGAGTTCTTTCTCTTCCTTTCCCGTCAGTCTTGTTCTGTTCTCCTGCTTGTTTGGTCTCTTTCATTATTCTTGCTCGTTTGTCATCTTCGGTTTCTGTCATCGTTATCCTTCTTGTACAGCCTCTTAAGGCCCTCTTCGCAAGACGCCCCTCTTATGGGGGCCAGGTGGCCCATTCTGATGGTCGGTCCCTGTTTTCCTTCTGCTTCAGAGAGGAATCCCCTTTCCTTCGAGCTGCTGGTCTGGGTCTTGCCTGTGGCCTTTCTGCCAACCGGGTGGGACTTTCTCCCTTCAGAGGAACTGCGCAGATTGTCCACACTTTTTCCCATCAGCAGACAATAGGTGTGCGCATTCCTTGTTTGCACAGCCAGCCAAAGGCTTAGGAACAGCAGCTTGCTTTTAGCGTGTCTGTGTCATAGAGCGTGTTGCTTGAGTTAGCTGCATGAGTCATTTGGGATTTTGGATCCATTTTGGATGCAGTAATCTGGACTGATTTACATCCGTATCCTGCTCTTTGCCCCAGGAAGCTTCAAATGTGTAGAAGGAGTTACCTAATTTTGCCCCTATGAAAAGGATTTAAAGCATTGCAGTTTTGTTCTTTTCCTATTGCCCTCTGCTATACCAAGCAGTGTTAGCTTACGTCCAAAGTGTGATAGCCTCAGTTTAGTTATTTGGCTTGTAGGAGAGAGTTCAGGTTCAATTTGCCCATTCATTTGTCCCCTTTTCCCCCCAGACCATGAAATCTACAGCACCACATGTCAGATGAGTTGATTCTCTTTTTGTCAGTTCTCTTCACTCTCCAGCTTTCACAACCATACACAGAAATCCTCTGTCTTAGGCACAGGGAATCCGCTCTGGGCTTCTCCACTGTTCCTTCCAAACTGCCCTATCCGGAGCCCTGCTGGGGCTGCTCCCCCTGCCTGCTTGGTCCTCCCAGAGTTCCCATTCAATTTGGAGCAAGTGCGGGAGGAGCAGCAATGAAATCCAGAGTGGATTCAGTCTCCCATGGCAATCCACTGTTTCCTTTTGGCTGCTCCCCACCACAGCTGTGAAAGGTGGCTTTACCTCTAGGTTGTCAGTCCTCATGGCTGTGTTTGGATGCGTGCATCGAGATTTTCCGGCCCTGCGCTCTGTGTGTTTAATTTGAGAATGCTTAAAGATTCTGCACAGAAATACAGCAGAGGGGCTGCAGACTTGTTTGTATGGTTGACTTATCACAGAATGGCAGTTTCTGAGGAAGTTTACACATTCGAGGGATGAATTGAGAGATGGGAGAAGCACACTGAAAGCATCTGGCAGGATGTACGCCTTCTGTCTCATGCTACTTTCACCGCAGGATAAATAGTCACTCTCTCCTGCTGGCCTTGTTATCGCTCTTGCCCCGGGATTTCACAGTTTGGCACTGAGGGAAGGCAGCCGCCTTTTGGGTGACCTGAGGAAATTTTGGCAAGAGAGGACTTGTACGTGGCTGACAGTCGCTTGGGAATAACGCTGAACAAGCCTGAGACTCTAAATGCTGAAATCTCAGGAAGGTTGCTGTATGTGGGTGTACTTAGCGCTTGTGCTGATTTCCCCTTGGACCCTTCAGGATCTCCATCATTGTGGAAGCGGGGTGAGAAGACACGTGTGCATGCGGAGCTGTTTTTGTCTCCTTCCAAGATTTCCTCTTGTCCTTCTGAGGCTGCCAAACCAAAGAGTGGATACCCATGGTTCTTCTTCATCCTGGGGAGAAGTGGCTAGTGGGGTACCTCACGGTTTTGTCCTTGGCCTGCTCAACATCCCTATAAACGCCTTTATAAATCTTTATAGATGCCAATGAAATGGAGGCCATGCTTATCAAGTTTGCAGGGGCACCAAATTTGGACAGGTAGCTAACATCCAAGAGGTTAGGATCAGGATTCAGACAGATTGGAGAGCTGGAGTGAAACTAAGAAAATGAATTTCAAAGGGGATAAGCAAATGAAATGCACACGTTTAGGATGGGTAGCGCCTGGCTTGGTAACAGAATGTTTGAAAAAAGATCTAGGGGTCTTAGTAGACCACAAGCTAGACATGCATTAACCAGTGTGATGCGGCAGCCCAAAAAGCCAATGCAGTTCTTGCCTGCAGATGCATAGTGTCCGTATCAAGGGATGTATTACTGCCTCTCCATTCTGCTTTGGTCAGACCTCACCCAGAGTACTGTGTCCAGTTCTAGGTATGTATCACAGTTAAGAAGGATATTGACGAGCCAGATCATGTCCAGAGAAGAGCTACCAAACGCTGTGCGGAATGGCTTAGGGAGATGGTTATGTTTAGCTTCCAGACTAGGAGGTGATAGAGTCTCTATCTTTAAATATCTGGAAGGATCACGTATAGAAGATGGAGTCAGCTTGTTTTCTGCTGCTCCAGAGAGTAGAACGCGAACCAGTGGATTCAAATTAAAAGAAAAGGGATTTCACCTAAACATTAGGAAGAACTTTTTTTAATTGTTAACAAAAAATTCTCAGTCCCAGAAAACGCCGTGATAGGTTTGCCTTTGGGTTGCCATAAGTCAGAGATGATTTGAAGAGGCATAACTGCAACAACAAGGTGAAAGTATCCCAGGGTTTTCATGGTGAGATTTGTTCAGAGGGGGTTTGCCTTTGCCTTCCTCTGAGGCTGAGAGAGTGTAGCTTGCCCAGGGTCATCCATTGGGTTTCCATGGCGGAGTGGGGACTTGAACCCTGGTCTGCCAGCGTCCTACTCCAATGCTCAAACCACTAAACTATCCTGGCTTTTGTAGAAGGAGGATTCTAAACTCCTGTTGGGTCTTGCAGGGCCTGCCAAGTATGTAAAATGGTTTCAGTGCTCCAAATAGAAGTTGGCTTGGGTGAAATGCTCCAGTGAGTTGAGAGTGGGAAATATATCCAGGTGAAGGGCCCAGGAGGAAAAATGGGAAGCAAATCTATGCCTTTTACTTGACCATAGCAGACAAATATTTCATGAGTGTGGCGTCTTCCCATTTCTGTTTCTAGCGGTGGTGGTTTGTCACCTGGCCGTGCATTAGGGAAGGAGAGACCAGAGAGAACGAGTCATGTCTCTTAGCACTGGCTGGCTATGATAAGGCTGGTATTCTGAAGGGGAACATAAGCATTGGAGCCCAGTTGGTTTTCATCTACACAAATGTGCAGTTTGAGATCATTTCAAACTATTTTAACTTGTTTTAAGCTGTCTTCTTTTAACTGGTTACATTTTTGAATATATTTTTAGCCTTTTAAACGTAGTTTTATTATTTACATTGATTCAGATTTATCACGTTGATTTTATTTGTACTCTATCCTGAGATCTTTAGATAGAGGGTGAGATATAAATGTTGTGATAACTAATTAAATAAGCAGCCATTAGCGGCCAAAGCCTCTGCTTTGTTGTGTTAAAATGTACGGCACAGCCGAAGTCCGATCCTGATATTCTGGGATAAGAGCCAAAGGAATGAATGATTGTTTAAATTCGTGAAAATCAGAAGGTTGTTAAAATTCTATCATGCTTCGATAGTCCTTTTTTTCAGGGGGCGGGGTAATTAACCCTGGAATCAAACCTTCTGGTGGCATTGTTGTCCTTTATGTTCTAATGTCCTTAAAAAAAAAAGCTGGCTCCTCCAAAGGCCGCATTGACTACTAAAAATAAACTTTTCTTCTTCGTAGTCTTTCAGTGTGGGTCTGCCTCTTGGACAAGGAGCAATGTGAAAACTTCTGGAGTTCTGAGTGGCCTTCCAGAGCCCGCTTTCAGGTGCCTGGTTTATCGGAGGAATGGAGTCTTTTTAAGCCTTGTGTCACCCTCTAGCTTTCTTGATTAATTCTGGCAGGTGGAGCTCACCCTTGCAGGGTCGTTAATATTGAAGATAGTTATCTCTGCTCTGGTGAGATTATTATGCTGGCCCTCTGCGAGAAGAGGCCGCACATTTTGTAATTCCTTGTGGAGGAACTGTTCTTGGTGGAAGCCTGCTGTTTTGAATGGAGCCGTGCCGTTGGTACCCCAGGCTGTTTGGGGAAAAAGGAAATAACGGTATGCGGCTCACCTTCGGCACTGGAAGGCTTGGTGGAGCAGTTGTGATGTGGATTTGCCGAAGCATGGCTTTCTTGTTAGATGGATTAACTGTTTTATTTCACGATTGGCTTATATGGCCGTGCCGAACCCTGCAGAGCAGATGGAAATAAACCCCACGGCCAGCTAGTCAGTGAGGGGGGCAGAGTGGGGGTGGAATTTGAGGCTTCAGGGGGATCTCAAGCCCTGGTTGGAGTCCTGAAAATTGCTTGCTTTATGGCATTTCCCCAACATCTTTGGGCTTCTGTTGAGCTTACAGAGGCATCATAAATCAACCACATTACTGTGTTTTCTGTTCCAGCTGACAGAATCATTCTTGGTTTCCATCTGTTGGGAAGCAAGTTTTGCACTCCCTTGCCTCAAGATTAGGGTAACCAAGGAAAATTTTCTAATCTGCATCTTGAAGATGTTCTGTTCCAGTTTTGTCCTTTTTTCCTAACATTTTTCTGATGATTTTGTTTTTAGTACTTCTGCAGACTTGAAACCTGCTGATACCTTGAGTCTGCTGCATGGGGATGATTTGTTTTGGTTACGTATAGATTGTTACTTGGACAGTGAGGTCTCTTCCATCCTTCACAATTTAGAACTTCAGTATGACTATGATATTTCCATAGCTGCAGCTGGTCGAATCTTGAGATGTGTAGTTTGGTGAGACACTAGAGCTGGCTGGTAGAGAGTTCTAAACACCTTCTGAAACTACAAATCCCAAAATTCTATAGGACGCAGCCGTGGCTGTTAAAGTAGGAAAAAGACGTGCATTAGTGTGCAGTGCAAGCCCTGTTGAAACAAAAACTCTCTTGGGGATCTCAATTTTAATGGGATTTGTGCCTGGGAAACCTTCTTAGAATTTAGGTCATAAGTCTTCAGGTTCTATTCATCCAAATGGGATGTTCTGGGGGCACTGGATGCCCAGATGTTTGTGGAACTTTTCATTTTTATGAATTTGTGATGGTTTATGTTTAAGGCGTCTTTCCTGGGCTTTCTTGCAAGAATCAGGTTTCACTGGAAGAAAAATGTAGGGCAAAATTACTCTTCCCCCAGTTTGATGCAGCTTAACTCAGTGTTGCTCAGCCGAAGCCACCGTGTGAAGACAGGCAGCCCATCATTAGCTCTGGTTAGGTTTGCAGCCCGAGGCTGTAGGAATGGTTTGGCATCACTGCTGTCTGTTTTTCCTCTGGTGTGACAAACAGTTTATAAATCCAGCTTCCAACCCAGAGGCCTTCGCGGCATCCGAGGAAAGCTGCTTTATATTTAGCAGCTCTTAAGCAGAGTTCCTCTTCCACTCCTCTCCTTGCTGTGTTTGCACCGTTCCCCCTCCCTGCTTCCCAGAATGCCTTCTGCTTCAGGGAATTTCCCCCTCCTGCTGCTCTCTGAGATCGGATTGAATCTTGCGGATGCTTTTGCGTGCTAGAGAAGAAACTGGCTTCCAGCAGCGCTTGCAGCGCTCCGAGGGTTTTGCAGTGGGCCTCCGAGGGCCTGGCCCGCTCTCTGGACCTGGCGAAGATGCGGAGAAGGGGTCAGGGCAAAGAAGGAGGGTCTTACTCTAATACGGAATCGCAGGGATACCGAAACCTTTGTTTATCCCAGGGCAAATCTAGCCTGTGAAGAGAGCACCAAACAACAGATAAACGGATCATGGCATCGTAAGACTGGGAGTAAGTACAGGTGAGCTCCCTGAGCCAGATTGGTCCCCAGTGCACCAGAGATCCAAAAAATAAAAATTGCTGTCACTTTTTTAACAATAGGAAGTGAGTGAAAGTAACTTCCTGATCACTTCCCTTTTTTTAAAAAGGCCAAAATTGGCCCAGGGCAGAAGTGTGGCAAAAATATCCCCGCACCCCTAGGGGGCATTTGCAGGCTTTTTTTTTTTTTGGCTGCAGGGGGACACAGCTCTGCAAGGCCTCCTGAGCATCTTATGCGGTCTCCTGGCCTTCCAGGTTTGCCCACCCCTGCTGTAAGAGGTAGGAACCGCACAGCCCTCCAAATGTTTTTGAACTGCAACTCTCAGTATTCCTCACCACAGGCAGCGCTCCCTGTTCCATTTCTTCCCATTGACGTTTGAAGGGGCTGAGAACTGTTAGATTTCCTTTCTGCTGACAGATGCGCGCGCGCACACACACACACACACACACACACACTCTGCTACAGTTCCCAGGTTTCCTTTGGGAGAATCAGTGTAAGTCTGTGGTGCTGATTTATACAGTTTGGCCCTGCCAACTCTCAGGGTTTATTTGCATTTAATTTTGACATTCTTGAATCACAACATCACTCTCCAAATCAGACTCTTGGCTCTCCAACTTGAAGATGTTTTCGAGGATTTATGAGAAGCTCTTGCAACTGAGCAGGGGAAGGCATAGGCTCCAGAAAGTGGGCAGGAGAAAAGTCTTAATCTCAGCTTTGAGGATACGGAGCTGAATGTTATAATCTTGAGAGCCCTGGAATTTGGGAGCTCTGCAGTTCTCTCTGGTGGAAGAATAGCTTCTCATCATCTTGAGATATAATGTAGCCCAAGGTTTTTTTTTCCCAATTAAATTCATATTGCTCCTTGTTTAAAGGTTAGCTGTGGTTAGCTCACTTAGCTCTGCTCTGGCATGGTGCCAGCTTTTGGAAGGAAAAAAGATCCATTTGGATCTGCACCTCGTTATTTCAGGTGCTTTGTGGTCCCTGCTTGTTTCAGCAAAAATACTGCCGTGTAAATTGTCACTTCTGTCTTCCACCTTAGTATCTTCGAAGGGTTTCTTATCCAACACTGGTTTAAACTCCATTCTTCTATCACTAGCCCACGATTGTCACATCTTCCTTTCTGCACATCACTTATTTTCCCATCCGGCAAGCAAGATAACCTTAAATCTTGTCCAAAGTCAAACATACTGAACATTGCTCACGACTTGAACAACAGGTAGGAGGCCTGTCGGAAGGAAACTCAAGTACCACTTGCTGAATTGGGGTTGTGTTTGGGAAACACAGCAGGATAGGCTCAGTGGCCTGAGCTGCTCTGGAAAGGCACGATAAGGGGGTTTCTGAGGGAGAAGAGCCTGCCCTCTGGCACGGCACCTCCAAAGAGCACCCCTGCCCCAAGCCCAATCCTTTTCTGGAGTTAAGCTGGACTTTCCCATCCGGAGGTGTGACATGGGCAGAGTGAGGAAGGTGGCTGCGTTTGCCTTGTGGTCTTGAGGAATTTGTGGACGTGGTTGGTTTCAAGGGTCCACTCCCAACAGTCCCTTGCAGACATCTAGTAAGAGAACTTTGCTTTTAGAGTGACCGTGAGTACCACAGGCTGTAAAACCTTCTGACTCTGAAGGACGTGATGGGGTGTTTCCTTCCTACCAGACCTTCCGTGGAAGATACCCCCCTGTGTAAGCCTGGGCAGAGGCAAGGCAGCTGACTCGGGGGCATAAAGGGCTGGTTGTCTGTCGGTGACTTCCTGCCGCTGAGACAGACCAGCAGCTGCAGGCCCCCCAGAAGAGAGAGCCCGTGCAAACTGTTGTCAGCCAGGAAGCATTTTACATACCCGTTTTTCACTCAGAGGTCTCAAACACAATCCTCTTTGTTCGTTTCTCTCGGGGCCTATTTACATGACGAGCAGGACTCGTGGCGCCTTCTGTCATTGGCCGGAGCTATCGCTGGAGAGCACAGAGACCTGTTTCCGTGGCCGTGGGTTACCTGTCACGTACGCCAAGGTGCCAGCGCTAACACAGCACAGAGTTCTCCTAAGAGGGCAGGAAAATCCAGTTACAGGGCTAGGGCGTGTAAATGACATGGCAACTTGAGGTTGGGCAGTACCTCAAGTTACCTTAGGACACATCACGGTTTTAAGACCACCTGCAATTCCAAACTGTTGACCGAGGTAAGACAGCCGGGTCTGTAAGCAGCGCGGCAGAGCCAGGAGCCAGGCTGGGAGGTCTCTTTGCAATGGGAACTGCTTGCTCTTAACTTGCTGGTTCTTTGCCGTGCCGCTCTCCATTCAGCTCGCTATTCTCAGCGGCAGCTGTAGTTGCCCCTTCTCTCTGTTCTCTACCTCCTCGGCTTCCCAGAACCCTCTGCCCCTTCCCCAGCCTCTGGGCTGATGGGTAGAGTCTGCAGACAGCTAAGGGGGCTACGGGAGGGAGGCCGCAAGAAACCCCTCTGAGTGTGTGCGCGTGCACATACGTGAGCATGTGTGTAAAAGTATTTGTGAAGGGTACCGTGTTTGTGAGGAGAGAGACTGGGTGTTCTCTGATGTGAACAGCATACTGATGGTGTTTCATTTCAAAAAATACAACATTGGAGGCCATCTTGTTGCCCCACAGGCCCACTTTCAAAATTTGGTGAGGACAACTACCAGGTTTCAGTTCCTCTGTAGTAAGATTGGCTTTGTGTATGCTCAAGGGCACTTCATAAATTTCTGTTGGTTAGTAGAACTACTTGCTATTTAACAAATGTTGGTAGACTTCTGTTTAAGATACCTTAAAAGTGATCTGTGACAATTAATACTTCCTGCCCATGGTCAGTAACCAAAAAATGTAAGCATTAGAGAGAAGCTGCAGGTGATGGAAGGTGAATAAGGCAGGCAATGAAAACTACAGGTAATATTTTGACCTGCTTTGGAGATGTCTAAACTTTCGTAGAAAAGCACATTGCTCAATGCAGTAATTTTTCTTTTGTCATCAGGAAGTAACAGAGGTTCTGAGAGTGCAGGTGTCTTGAATTTTGGGACATAAAAGCAAGTTTCAAATGTGAAATTAAGAAAAATAATTTTTAAAAGAATGAAAGATATTGATGTACCTGATAATTGTGGAGGAAAGATGTCTGGAGGAGGAATTGGATGGTTTGGAAGGCAGATCAGTAGACTGACTTCAAAAATTGAAGGAAAAGCATGAGGTTTTAAAGAAACAGCTTTAAATATCTTCCTTAGGAATATAGCTAGAATTCAGGATCTGAGGAATGAGTTAGGGAGAATATTGAGTGATTTCAGATCAGATTTATGAATACCACTACTTTCCTTCTTCCTTGAGGAGAACTATCCCTGTCTTTTTAACCATCGCCCTAAGTTAGAAGGCCAGGTGGAGTATCCAGTTGAAAGGTTTTTACCAGCACACCCAAGGGCTTCATTTGACTGCGGGATCCCTGCCAGATCCGAGGGCGGTGTAGAGGTTGGAGTGCTGGACTAGAATTGCTGGGACACCAGTGTTGTTCAAATCCTTGCTCAGCCCTGGAAACACACTGGGTCATCCTGAGCAAGTCACATTCTCTCTATTTCAGAGGAAAGCAATGGTAGCAGACCTCCTTGAAGAAGTCTTGCCAAGAAAACTTTATGATGGGATGACTGTTAAGTTGAAATCGGCTGGGAAGCACATAAGAACAACAGTCCCTGCCTGATTGTTACTAACAGCACTGTTCTTTTCCCTTTGCTTTCCAGTGTCCACAGGAAAGATCATGGATGAAAAAATGTCCTACCAGGAGTTTCTTGACCGCAATGACTCATGGGTGACGGATGACAGGGGCCATTGCTTTGAGTCACAGCCTGCATTTAAGCCCATGGATGTTACAGGTAAGAAGCAACAATGAGAAGCAGCTTTAGGGGAGCCTGATGAAAAGTGAAGCCTACAACCCTCTGTTGTTGTGATTTTAAACTGAAATCACGGCAGTGTCCTGTGTCTTCTTGATTAAGAGGATGATGCATGAAGTGATCACAGGGTACCGACAGAACATCTCACCCAAACATTGACTATTGTGGAAGGTTCTTAGGAATGGAAGCGTGGAAGCCGGGAGCATGTTGTAGGAGTCGGTGGGAACAGAATTGCCCAAATATGAAAACACTTCCAAGCCAGTCTCCATATCCAGTGGGTTTGTCAGAGAGTGGAGGTCTCCTCCCTTCTCTGAGAACTGAAGACCTGGAATAGATCTGCCCTCCTCACCTTCCTCTATTTTGCTGGTCACTGTGCCTCCTGATGTGAACAACACCTGTGTTATTTTTGGGTCCTCCTCCTCCCCATTACGTGAAGCGTCTTTCTCTGCTATAGATGGCGGTTGTCACTGATGGCTACTAGATGGTAAGGGGTTAATTATCTGTTGCATGCGAAGAAGTGAGACACTGCAGCCCGGAATCCCACAGAGAACCCTCGAAGCATGCAGAGTGCTTCTTGACAGTTGTTGGCCTTTTTCGTGTTGCTGCAGCAAACTTGAACTGACATATTCAGTGCACTTTTGATGGTGCCTCGCGAGCTTTGTTTCAATGGGTGGTGAGAACCAGTTTAGAATTACCACCCCTGCCAGTCTGCGTAATAGGTGGAGTTAAGATTCATGAGAAGGCATGACTCAGTAGGAAAAACTTTTAGTGCTTGGTAAGGTGGAAGGCAGTAGGAAAAGAGGAAGAACACATCACAAATGGATAGACTCCGTCAGGGAAATCTGCAAGACCTGAGCAGGGCAGTTGAGGATAGGGTCACCTGGAGGTCTCCCTTCAAAGTTGACTGGACAACAGTTAATAAAAGGTTCCACCTTGCCTAAATACCACAAAGGCACCAGATGCTATCTGATCTTGGAAGCTAAGCAGAGTCAGACCTCGTTAGTAATTGGATGGTGACCACAAGGTGCTATGGGGTGTATTTCAGAGGAGGGAAGTCACAAAACCACCTCTGAGTATTCCTTGCCTATGAAAATCTCATTAAATTCATGGGGTTGCCATAAGTTGAGAAAGCCCTTGTGCAAGAAGTCTCACCAGCGTTACTGTATCTGCCCTGGTTATAGGAGTGCATTAAGCTCTTAGGATCCCAAACTGTTGGGTTGCTTTTTCCTCAAGGCTTGTGTCTCCTCCATCCGAAGGCAGGTTGGAGGGTACCTGAGAGGATTTAGTGGGTCTTTGGGAGAGTGAGTGTGTTACCAAACCATGAGAGGAGAGGAACACCTTTTGAATTACCCATCTTCCTCAGCTGATGCGTGTGGTTTCCTCTCATGACTCAGTCTTCCTGTGAGGTAGAACCATAGAGTTGGAAGAGACCCCAGGGGCCATCCAGTCCAACCCCATCCCGCCATGCAGGAACACCCATCAAAGCCCTCCCTTTGACAGATGGCCATCCAGCCTCTGCTTAAAAACCTCCAAAGGAGGAGGAGACTCCACCACACTCCATTAAGGCAGCCGCATATTCCACTGCCGGACAGCTTTGACCGTCAGGAAGTTCTTCCTGAGGTTCAGGTGGAATCTCCTTTCCTGCAGCTTGAATTCATTGCTCCTTGTCCTAGTCTCTGGAGTGGCGGGAAAAAAGCCCGCTCTCTCATTGACATGACATCCCTTCATGCCCATGGCTGTACTGAATGTGTTAATTCCATTAATAAGTACGGTAATGAAGCCCATATAGTTGCCATGGGCAGTACAGCTGCAGGAGCATTTGCGTGATGAGACGTGTTGTATGCCACACCAGAGTGATAATGGCTGTGTTGTGGAGCATAAAGTGTGGGTCTGGATTGTTCCCCCCCCCAACCTGACACAAGGAGCTGAAGCATATTTCATCTTATCCGCATGGCTGCCTGTGTGAGGAGGGGCTCTTTGGGCTTACCAATCCTTACCATTCAATTTCACACCGCAGTTGGCTCAGAATAGCTGGTGAGTGCTGGTCTGCAGGGCTGGGACAGAAAGATTAGTGTAGGGTGTATGATGGCACTATTAAATTGATTTATTCTCTGTGTCAGTTTTTTTTTAAGCTGGCTTAAGTCTTCTGTTTCTCTTGAAGAACAAGGGAAGGGGGAGGATTTGCGGGAAGTCGTTGGTGTTGCTTCTGCTAACACAAGGATAGGAATCCCAGGCCTCTCAGATGCCACTGGACTGTAATTCTCAGCAGGCCTGGTTAGGGTAGCCCGTGATGAGGAATGCTGGGAGGGGGAGTCCACCGGCGTCTGAGGAGCACAGAAGCCCCACCCCTGCTGCAACCGTGCAAAAAGAGCTTTTGGAGTCAGTGGTGGTAGCTGAAGTGCAGGAATAGCCTTCAGTTAGGCCCCCACAATGGCTTTCACTTACCTTTGGAGTCTCTCTTATCCAAAATACTTGGGAACAGAAGTGTTCCACAGTTTGGATTTTTATTTTATTTTATTTTGGAATGCAGTACCTTTTTGAAATAGCCTTGTGTCTCATTCGTTTGCTACTTGTGTTGTGTATGAGATGTGAGGCTGGAGAGAGACTGAGGATCTGTGAAATGGTGGGAATTCAAGTGTAGTGCTCACCGTGAATCCACGTCTCCTGCCATTTTACAGATCCTCAGCCTTTCTCTTTTTGCCAACAGCCACTTGCAGCTGCCACCTCAAAGGTGGAAGGAGGCAGCTGGCAGAAAAAAATGTTGGTTTTTGGAGGTTTTCAGAATCCTGGATAAGGGAGGATTACCTTTGTAGGGGCAAGGAATCTGAGTTTGCTTGTTTTCTGTGGTCACCACCTTTCTGGACCAAAGGAAGGATCTCAGGATATCTTCTGCAACTCTTTCTGGATTACTGACAAGCTGAAATTGTGTGTCAGGGTTTCAGGAACCCATAAAACCTGCCTAGATTGGTGAGGCTCTTGATTTGCCTTCCATTCAGTTCCTGACAAACTAGAAGAGCAGAAGAGAAGTCGTCCCTCCCTTGCTTCAACAAATGCTTTCAATCATCCAAAGTCAGGAATGCTCCTTCAGATAATAGAGATTAAAGCTCCCCAGGATTTTTTGTGTGATTTACATAAGCTGTTACCTCAGAATAACTGTCCTGAGAGGAGCTCTTGAGGTTTGATAGTGAAAAGGAGCCCTAATGCAGACTGTGACTCTGTGTTATGTCTGTCCATGGATTGAAAAGCTGACATTGAAAGGTTGGCTCTGCAAGGAGGCACTGGGAGAGAACCACCAAGAGTTCCTCTTCTGGTGTGTTTATCCAGTATCCTCCCAACCCCCAGCTCCATTATGCTCCAGTTCTACAACCTTTCACTCCTCATCTGTGTAACCGAATTTCTTCATATATGATCATGGATGTTAAATGTGGAAGGCACTCCTGGCCCAGCTTTGCTTAGGAGTGTTGCTTCAGCATGTTGGAGGCTGCCCAGCTGGAGGAAAGAGGCTTGTTTTGGAAAAGCCATCCTGTCTGCAAGGAGGTCACCGCCGTGCTCAGCTGCCTCTGCCCAGTCAAGGATGTAATGGGAATTCTGGCACGAGCTGAAAAGATAGATGTGTAGAGAGACCAGGTTTGAAAACTGTCAAGAAGTGGCAGGTCATCATTATCAGCTTACAAATATGCACCTATCCCTTGGGTGGATGCATTTTTTTTTACCTGCCGTATCTGAAAAATTAGCCATTTATTAGATTAGCACTTTCTTTCTTCCTATCAAAAGCCTTGTGAAATTGGGCTGCATCAGGAGGAGTGAGTGAATTTCCCTGAGCCATTCTTGTGTGGATCAGTGGTTCTGACATGTTGGCAGGCCCAGCAATCAATTATTCGGGCTTGACCTGCAGAGAAGAAATCGTTGTTCCTTTCTCTTACCCACAGTGACTATGGCCCTTAATTTTATTTTATTACAATATTTATCATCTCTTCTATCTGAAAATCTCAGGGCAGTGTCCAATAAAAACAGTATGACTAATTTAGAACAATAAACTATAAAAAAGGCTAAAACGTATTAAATGATTTAATGGGTTTGAAAATATGGATTAAAATTGGTTGAGTGGTTTAAAATAGTTTTGGACTGTGTACCTGTTGGGGTTTGTGTGAAACCAATTAGGCTTTTGAGAACAACCATGTTTTCAGTTGGTGTTGGAATGGCAGCCGCACAGAAACCAATGAAGCCTCCAAGGAGAGGGTGTTCCACGGCTTAGGTGCCACAACAGCAAAGAAGGGGCTCTCCCATGTTTTCCCACAGTGCATCACCCTACCAATTGGACAACTGAAGGGCCCCTCCAGGAGATCTCAGTTCTCATGCAGATATATGCGGGGGGGGGAGAGAGGTGTAAACATATTTGGCTGTGGCTCCCAAATGTACAGTAAAACCGCAGACTGTCATGCCAGGCCCAGTCACGCCTAGGCACCGGGGGAGATGATGTCGATCTTGTTGATCTGCCTACAAGTGGGGTTATTGGAGTGGCAGAGAAATGGCCTTCCCCTTTTTTTGCCCAATCCCAATGCAACACTTAACTATGGTTAATGCAATCCATGGTTTGCGATTTATTTTGGAGTACATCTCACATCCTAGCTGGTGTCTGTATTTTAGCTGTAGGGCCTTAGCTGTGGTCAGATGTAACACTTAAACACAGTTAAGCATTATAATTGCGTGAGGTTGGTGAGGTAGGGCTCATTATACTGATGGAAAAGCTTTCTTTCAGCGTGCATGATGTACTCTGTTCCAACCCAGGATTCCATACAGTCGCTGGGATTTAAACAGAAGGGGTTTAAGTTCAGCATTTAGTTTCTGAAATCTCAGTGTTTTCACAACAGAATGTGAAAGCACAGCAATGCAGCATCGTGGGAACCCAGCCTAAGTCTCTACTTCTCTAAATTTCAGGAATCCTGGACAGTTTTCGTGGGTTCACCCACTCAAAGTTAGGGTTGACCTCGCAGTATGTTTTGATGCTTGAAGCAGAAAATCCAGATCTATCCCTCTGTTTTCCCTCCTGTTAAAAACCACCAAAGCACATTACTTTATGTAACTCGCCACTTGCTGTCCTTGAATCATGCCCCAAGTCTTCTCCCCGAAACAGTTACTTCCCTTTGCAAAAGAGCGTCTCTGATTGTGTTCAGAGAGTTGCCGTAAGGTGGCCTGCGGGAAGCTTGATAGCTCCCAGGTAGGCAGCAAAAACAGAAGGGACGTTAAGCCCCTGAATGGCTCTGATTTCATTTCTTGGGTCACTTGTTGGGTCTGGCTAGGAATTGAAAGGAGAGGCATACGAGACAGCCAGAAGTTACCTCTACCCTCCTGCTGGGAAAACCATTGGGGCGGGGGAAGTGGTGCAGCACTTCTCTTTGCCCATTGAAAAGCAGTCTCTTCATTCTGCAGTGCATCCCACAGCTTGTGGTGGCAACAGAAAGAGGGCTGTATGACGCCTATACAGCGGTGGGCAACCTCCCCCTCCTCAAATATTTTTGGCTTACAGTTTTCATCAGCACTAGCCGAAACAGCCAATAGGAAGAGATGATGGAAATTGAGGTGTAAATGATATCAAAAAGGCCAATGCTTTAGTGAATTCTAGATCTTGAAAGAAGTGAAGCCAGTTCTCCTGTTCAGCCTCAACTGAGGATCCGTCCCAAATTCTCCTCCTGTAAATATCACACACTATCTGGTGGGGCCAGTTGTGAAAACAACCTTGTGCCTTCTTGGAGAAATGTTGGCAACAGAAGCATCCACAGTATCGAACTGAAGGTCAAGCTTGAAAGAGGGCCTTACGTCATGAATGGGGAAAGTGCTGCTGTGTTTGTGGCCCTCAGGAACCAACAATGCCTCCCCTCTTTTTTGCCCCAATTGTCCTCAAATACCAGCTGGGAAGGGCATGGGGAACAATTCTGCTGTTGTTGGCTACCCTCGGGCCTTTTTGTTTACCAGGAAGTAATTAGGAGTTGACTGGACATCACTTACTTTTGGGAAGAGACCTGTCCTGGGCCTGAAACGGTCCAGTGATGATGCTCCCAAACAAAATTAGACATGGGTGGTGGCCTGGGGGTGCAGGAGGTAAGACCCTTTTTGGGTAAGTGTGGCAGGAGGTAAGGCCCTCCAAGGTTCCCTGGGGCCCAGTTTAGCCCCATAACCTCCGACAGTTGCCCACTGCTGCAGGCATTGGAGATAGCAAGAAATGTGGGGTGTGGGGGAGGATCAAACTGCCCTGGGAGGCCAAGTCAAGATGGGCCGCTGGCCCACCCCATCCCTCTGCGTAAGAAACGAGAGCGAAAGGCATGTGACCCCTGCGATTGTCCTTCAGAGCCTTTCAAGATGAACCGTGAAGACGTCCTGTCCGACCTGCTGCTGCTTCCCCAGGAAATGATGAACGTGCCACCTTTTGGAGAGTATTTTGGAGCTTCCAGAGAAGGCCCCGGTACCGTTTTCCATTGTGCTTGTCTGTTGCATAACTCTTCCCGCTTTCAAGCGCCACTAAGAAATTCTTCTGCATGGTTGATATCTTTCTTCCTCCTCAGCTGCTTTGAAACTCACATTAATTATGGAAAGTGTTGAGGGACATAATCTGCTTTCTCACTAGGCTTTTTTCTTCCCTCTAAAATTCTGTGGATCTTGAGAACCTGCGTGCCTGCCGTCGCCCCATGGAAATGGGCTTGTTAAGTCACGGTTTTGTGCATCCCTTTGAATTTTTTAATCCTCTGTGTTGACTCTCTTGTGTTGAAGGATTGCATAGGAATGTGAAGACCACATGGGCCGAAAGTTCTAATTTCTGAGCAAAGTGTTCCATATCAGGGGGATTAAATACCTTGTTGTCTCTTCGTAACTTTTGCTCACCACAGTTTCAAGATCCTCAGCCCTCCTTCCTCTCTGCAGCCAGAACAGAAAGGCAGGAAGTGGACCCCAGATAACTGGGGGGCTTTAGCATTGGCCCCCTGTTCCCTGGGTGTTTGGAACTGGAAAATGAGTAAGCCCAGAGGTGGGCAAGGTGTGGCCTCAGAACTGCATGCAGCCCCTCAATGATGTTTTTGTGGCTCTCAATGCCGAGAAAGCCTAGACCGAAAAAAAAGAGGATGCACTGCTGCTTAAGGAGCCTTCAGGTGCAACATCTTACCTTTAAAAAAGGTTGCAAGCCGTCCCTTTGCTGTTAAAGTTAAAAATTTGAGAGGGGTCTGGGGTCTTTAAGGTGGCTGGGGGTCACACTTTCTGGCCTGCGGTGGTGGTGTGTGGCCCACGGGCCATACTTTGCCCTCTCCTTCCAGCTTAAGGCGGATGAGCTGACCAACAGTAACCCAGCGGGGGTGCTGCAGCAACTGTGGTCTCCGGCTCTGCCTGGGGTGGGAGGTGGGGGGGTGGCACAAAATTACCTCTGCCTGGGAATCCTCTGGCCTTCCATGTATTGTTGGAGTGCAGTTCCAGCAGCCCTACCCAGGAAAATACGTGGTGAAGAATGCTGGGCTTTGCAGGTCGAGAACCTCTGGAGGGTTGCATGGTTCCGACCCTGATTCCCAGGCACTTGGTAGCAGGTCGCTCTTTTCTCCACTATTCTTATGAAAGCCTCATCTGGGAAGAGCAAGAGGAAATTAGCGAACCTTTTCCTCCCTTACCTGGAGCTGGGTTTTCTTCCTCTCTGGAATGACCATCCTAGAAGGGGGACTCTGGGCGAAAGAGCCGCTGGGTCTTCCTTGCCTCGCCTCCCACTTGAGAGATGCGACGAGACCGGTCTTGGTTCGGCCGGCAGTCCGCCCCCTCCGGCCCTGCATGAACCTCACTGCAAATGGTCTAGAATCACGAAGAAGCTCCCGGGGCCGTCTCTTCCACCCCCTTGCTACCCGCACAGGAATCCATGATTAAAAAGTATCCCTGGGAGGGAGCCATCCAACCTCTGTTTGCAACTAGGCTGAGTCCCCTACTCTGCGAGATAGTCGGTTGCTATGTCAGACAGCCCGGTTCCCCCACAGGGGAAGTGGAGCCACCGCCGTGCCCAACCTGCCTTATTTCTTCCAGCGCCTTTCGGAGCTGCGGGAGTACCTGAGCAGCAGCCCCACCCTCTAGGGGCCCCGCGCTCTCCTGCAAATGTTTTTGACCCACTGGGCTTCCTGAGTGGAGATTCGGGGGCAGAGATGCTGCTGAACCAGAAGCGAGCAGGTGAGCCCACACTGATCTGCTGCCGCCAGGGACAAGAGGAGGGCCGGAGGGGGGAGCTGGGCCTTGAAAACTTGGGGGGGGGCGGGTGGGATGTGAGTGGAATTAGCAGTTGTCACTGGAAACCTTAGACGGTTTTCCTTACTGGCCTTCAGCTTTCTGGTTGGTGGTGTCCAACTTGTAGATTTTTGTCTCCCCTTTGCAATCCATTAGGCCTCAACACCGCAGTTTTTTAAAGTGTTTTGCCAGAAATCACACATGCCCTCTAAGAATTGTGCAGCCTTCAAGTCCCAGCAGCTCTATCCTGCATAGGCAGTGGCGAGGAATGCTGGGAGTTGAAGTCCACTAACATCAAGGACACATGTTTCTCATTCCTGATCTAAGATTTTGTGAAAGAAGAAGTTCCTTCTCATTTCTTCATTCCTTTCGGTTATTAAAAGCTCTGCCTGTTCCTATCTTGAGTTTCTCTATTTATGAATCGTGATTTGCTTAACTACTACTTTGAAACTGGTACAATAGATAACTGTAACTAAAAAGAAGAAAAACAAAAAACAAAGCACTTGGTGGAAGCAACGACTGCTGAGAACTGGGAAGGCCAGAGGGCAAGAAAAATCAGAGTGGGAGACAGGGCACAAGATGGTGCTCAGGTCTCCAACTGGCTCTTTCCTCAGAATACCTCTGTTATCCGTTCTCTGGCTGGGCCGTGTATGCTCAGGTGAGTGTTCCAGGTGAGCCAGGTATCAGCCAGCCACCCCAGAGTTAGCCAGAGTTCCTTAAAATGGAGAAATGTTCCCTTGTGGGTGAACTGCTAACCTCCAGCCTGGTGTGGCTTAACCTGGCTACCAAGGTCTTCTTTTGTGTGTGAGTGAAGCCATCTTTGGGGATGGTTTCACCTGAGGGTCTCTGTGTGTCTGCTCCCTGTCTCCCGTAGCACCTGCACAAGAAATGGGACTTCCTGAAGATTTCTGGTTGGGATCTCAACACTTTATGGCAGGACAAGGAGCACCTTTCTTTGAGCCCCCAGGTAAAAAAACTTCAGAATTGGGGAGACCGGTCTCCATTTCATGTGACTTAAGCAGAAGCACTGTAGCCTCTTTGTGGGGACTGGCCCCTGGCAGCCCATGGCAGAGCACATGTCTGACACAAGGCCCTCCGTGCTGTTATCCTGTTCCCTTGGTGGCTGTGGTTGAAGTGATGCCTGTGAGCCCCTGTGGACACCTTCTGAGCCAAAGATGGTTGCCCTTCTGTGCAGGACTAGCTATGATTTCCTTAGTTTTTCACAGAAGCTGCTGCAAGAAAGGAAAACTTGGATTGCCCAAAATTAAGTGCCCAGTGTAAAGAAACAGTTCTGCCCCCGACAGTAGTCTCAAGGCCAGTCCCAAAGTTTTAGATGACCACTGTAAGCTCGCATCCAGTTAGTCTAACATATGCATTTTTGGGTCATTGCGGAAATTGATATTTTTTGACTCCCTTTGGAATGACCAGAGCCCCCTCAGGATTCATCTTTGAGCCTGTGTAGCCCCCTCCCAGCCATTTGGGGATGGGTGGGATCAGAGGAGGGTTTGTTCTGTCCTCATACATTGTCCACTGAGACCTCGAGAGGACCTCGGTGATCTCCACGGGAGATGCTGTTTGTCTGCATCTGACTGTGGAGATTGAGCCAAACACTTCTGTGACTCTCCCGCCAGCTCTCCGTCAGCCACAGGATGGTCTCACAGTGGGGACTGAAGCAACTAAATGGTGGGGGGGGGGTGCTGAGAAGAGGTTAACGTAACACAGATCCACAGTTTATGCTACACTCTGCAATACAAGATGGCAGCCTAAAAGTGTGGAAGCGCCTAGTTGGTGGGGGGAGGGTCGAGGCATGAGAGAGCAGCAGAACATCAGCCAGTGCTTTCCAAAATTCTTTGCTTCTCACCTAAGAAGATGTACCATTCCTGCCCTCATCCTCCTGTCTGACTAACACTGGAAGGAGGGAGAGGGAGGAGAGAGAGATTAGCTGTCTCCTGTACAACCCAACTTGGTATCCTCCTCCAGTCTGTCTTCTAAGGCACTAGAGCTCCTCTTCTTTTGCCCTGAAGGGGCAAGAGGCAGGAGGAGAGCCATGATGGTGAGGGAACTCTGGGACCTCTGCTCACCCGCACAGTTCTTAGCCTCAGACCTTTAAATGGCCCTTGTTTCCCACGTTCCATTTTTTTCTTTCACGTCACACCATCTTGTGTGGAAGTCATACTTTGTAGGTTTCTAGTAATTCAAAACCAAAGGCCTGGGCGAGCTGGGGGCCCTGTCTTGTCCTCTGTGTCAATGGTTTATTTCTCTCTTAGAGCCCAGTAAGATCCCTGAAGCTGCAGAGAAGCATGTTCTCGGAAGCCCCTCTGCCGTGCTGGCAGACGTTGCAGGGCAACCTAAGGTACCCGAGGTGAAGCAGTCTCAGCCAGCAGGTGAGAAGGAAAAACCTAGTTGAGTTTGACACCTGGGCACCCCCAGATTCATAGACTGATAGAATCCTAGAGTTGGAAGAGACCCTAAGGGCCATCTAGTCCAACCCCATTCTGCCATACAGGAAGACACCATCCAAGCCCTCCCTTTGACAGATGGCCAGCCAGCCTCTCTTTAAAATCCTCCAAAGAAGGAGACTCTACCGCATTTCCCAGCAGCAGATTCCATTGTCAAACTGCTCTTACTGGCAGGAAGTTTTTCCTAATGTTTAGGTGGAATTGCTTTTTCTGTTGTTTGAAGCCATTACTCTGTGTCCTAGTC
The DNA here is from genome assembly GCA_030412105.1 of Cyclura pinguis. Lineage (NCBI taxonomy): Eukaryota > Metazoa > Chordata > Lepidosauria > Squamata > Iguanidae > Cyclura > Cyclura pinguis. Next base: position 1,668,302 of record CM059604.1, on the reverse strand, counting down.
TCTGGAGAAGCAGAGGAGCACCATCTTCCATATCACATCCCTTCACATGTCATGTCACCTCTTAATCGTCTTTTCTCCAGGCTAAATATACCCAACTCCCTTAGCTGCTCCTCACTGGGCTTCATGGGTACCATTTTGGTTGCCCTCCTGTGGACACATTCCCTCTTGTGTATTCTTGAATTGAATCTCACCTCCCATCCTGCTTTTACAAGTGCGCTCATTTGCTGGGTGAATAAGGTAGCTGTGTGAGGCTGAGATCAGCACATCCTGCTACAAACTGGTTTGGCTGCTGAGCAGTTCTAGCAGTGTGATCCCTGCAAACTAAACCTCACGGTTGGGTGGGGGTACAAGAGGTGTGGTACTCACCTGGTGGGCTTTGGAAATTGTTGGACAGGAGAACCCGACTTGGCTGTCTCAAATACATACCTGGAACCCTGATTCACAGTACTTGGAGGACTAATTTGTAACTGAGCTGCAGTTTGTCCAAGTGATGGGCAGATGGGCTTGAATCTGCTTCTCCCCCAGGAGCGAAGAGCAGCCCCTTGACCATAGGCATTATGTTATTTCCAAATATTTTAAAAAAGGGTGGTGGGAAGAAAAAGGCCTTCCGAACGTTCTCTTTGTATTGATCTCGGCAGTGTCCCCTTCTCCACTTGGTACTGGTCCTGCCCCTGCACTGGAAGAGTTGATGGGATTCGAACCATCGTTTGACCACAAATCTCTTCTGCTGAAAGAATCTCCAGCCGGTGAGCTTCCACTTGATCTGAGACCCCATGAACTGTTGTTTGAAAGCCAGCTGAGTTTGGGGCTTCCTTAGCAAGCTTTCCTGAAGATCACAGAATCAGGCAGTTGTAGAGTTGGGAAGTTCTTGGTGCTGATCTAGCTTAAGCCCCTGACAGATGAGGAATCCACAGCTGAAGCATCACTGACAGATAGATGCCCATCCAACCCCTGTTAAAAATCTCCAGCGAGGGGGAGTCCATCACCTTCAGAAGTAGTTTGTTCCATTGTTGACAGATTTCGCAGTCAAGAAATTCTTCCTCCTCCTTACTCAGAATCTCCTTTCTTGCAGTTTGAATCAGTTAGTTCAGGTTCTGTCCTCTGGAGCAGCTGGAAACAAGTTTGCTCCCTCTTCCCAAACAAGGGGGCTTCAGTTCAATTCAGTTTGAAGGTAGCTACCATACCTCTTAGTCTTCCCTTCTTGAGGGCGAAAACACCCAGCTTGCTCACCCATTCCTCACAGGGCTTGGTTTGTAGATCTTGCTGTAAAGCAGTGGTCTAGGTGCCAAATAGCCTTGCTTATAGGAACCCAGAAAAAATAGCCTTGTCAGCAAGAGGAACTGGGGAGACATGTCGGTCCTCTTTGCCTCTTGCTTTCTTTCTTCACCTCCCTTCTTCTCAGCCTCCACGCCCCTCTCCCCTCAGCTCCATGACTGCCTTTCCTTTCCATCACTTCCTGTCTTCATGGATGCGCCGCTTTCCTTTTGCTCCAGTGCCCGTAGCCCAGTGGTGCCACGTTTCCTTGCAGATGCAGCACTCTGGTGTTCCAGGGATCTGGGTGTTTGGGACAGAACTCCCAATTAAAAGCTGCACAGGAGAGCTCAGGAAGAGTTAGTTTGGGGAGTATTAACTGCTTTTAGCCATTGGCATTCCTGTTGCTTTTGGAAACTTGACTGTTGAGGAGCAGCTCAACAGCAGTGATGACAGCAACAGCAACAACAGTAGTAATATTTATTTCTTGCCCACTTCTCCCAGTGGATTAAGGTGGGGAAAAACAGATTAAAATGCAGAAACAAATAGACATGTAACAGTGTTAAAAACATGAACATCAGTTAAAAACAGTCAGTTAAAAGAGCATAATAACATTGTTTAAAAAACCATGCATATTAAGAACAATCAGTTCATAATTTAAATATAATTTGAAAACCTTCCAGATAGGCCTGCTGGAAGAGATTGGCTTTGATGCTGCTTTAAAATTAGATAGCGTATCTGACTGTCGAATTTCTTCTGGTGGGTCATTCTACAATTTGGAGTGGCTGAATAAAAAGTCCTCCGGTTAACAGCTACCTACCTAGTGCTGGCTGGCTGAAGCAAATGTCAGCCAGAACTAGGACTAGGACCTGAGTAAACGGGGTGGATTATATGGGAGAAGGTGATCCTGTAGGTAACACAAACGTAAGCCATATAAGACTTTAAAGGTAACAACCAAGAAGGGTTGAGTGGTTTGCATGCGGCTGGTTCTAGGTGCTGCCAGATCTGACGAGAGGAAATTGTTGATCGTCAGACAGTGTCTGAGTGCACTGCAAATGGGAAAAGGCAACTCTTTCTCCTTTTTCCTTGCAACAGGTTCTCCAGAAGCCGCTGCAACCAAGGAACCCAAAGCGAAGGCCACTGACACAACATCTCTGGCTGCAGGCGGTTCCCCTGCATTGGAGAAACTAGGGGAGAGCAAGCCTTCGCCTGAGCAGCACAAGGAGAAGGAAGACGGTAGCAGGTCTCCCAGCAAGGAGGAAGCAGGCAAGCCTTCCTCCAGTCAAAAAGTGGATGAAAGTAAGACTCCTCTCAGTCTGCAAGCAGAGGAAAAGGCAGCTGCAACACAGCCTCTTGGCCAGAAGGCAGAAGACAGTAAGCTCTCTCTCACCTTGTCTGCAGAGAAAATGGAGGGCAAACTGCCCAGCCCCAAAGCAGAAGAACCAAAACTTCCAGCTGCTGCTCAGCCCACAGAAAAGGCTAAGGAGACGAAGGACTCTCCCACCCAGCAAATACAGGAAGGGGCAGATAAACCTTCTCCTACCCCAAAAGTTGAAGAACTGAAGGTTTCTCCCCCAAAACAGGCAGAGAAAGCAGAAGAGGAAAAGGCTGCTTCTGTCCCCAAGCCTCCAGAGAAAGCAGAGGAAAGCAAGCCGCCTTCTATCTCAAAACAGCTGGAGAAACCAGAAGAGAGCAAGTCTCCTTCTGCCCCCAAAGAGCCAGAGAAGCCAGAGGACAGCAAATCTCCTTCTACCCCCAAACTTCCAGAGAAGCCAGAGGAGAGCAAGTCTCCACCTGTCCCAAAACATCCAGAGAAACCAGAGGAGAGCAAGTCTCCTGCCCCCAAACAACCAGAGAAGCCAGAGGAAAGCAAGTCTCCTTCTGCCCCGAAACAACCAGAGGAGAGCAAGTCTCCTTCTGCCCCCAAACAACCAGAGAAGCCAGAGGAGAGCAAGTCTCCTTCTGCCCCCAAACAACCAGAGAAGCCAGAGGAGAGCAAGTCTCCTTCTGCCCCCAAACAACCAGAGAAGCCAGAGGAAAGCAAGGCTTCTCCTAAAGAAGAGGTTAAGACACCTGCCTTCCCCAACCAAGAGGTGCAACAATTTCTTGGACTGGAGAAACCTGATGAGAAAAGCAAGAAGGCTCCCGGAGTGTCTGCTGAGAAGCCAGAGGAGCAAAAGCAGCCACTGCCACCGAAACCTGTGGAGCATCTGTCGGAGCCTGCAGGTAAGGAAGGTCGTGGCCAAGATGGATTCCATTAGTGTAGGGAGCCTTTCTCTTCTCTTTCTGGCAGCTAGGAAAGCTCCACCTTCTCTGTTTGAGTCTGCTTCGCCCATGTGATGGTGGAGGTGGTAGAAAGCCCTTCCAGTTGATCTGTGTGCGGGATGGTGGTGGGATTTAAAAGAAATGGGGACCTCCTGCCTCTCCCACAAACCTGTGTTTAGGGTTTTAACTGGACAGGCAGGTTTCTAGGAAAAGAAGCGACAGTCCCAGTGCCAAACTGGGTCCAGGCCAGCATTCTGCTCAGTATCCTCTGGGAGTCAGGTGTCAGGGCAGGCCATGCTTACCGTGGCTGCAGTCTGAGATTGTACTTCTGGCCATGGACATAAGTGCCAGAAAAATCTCTTATTTCTTACGGTGATCTCTTTCTGTTTTTGTTCCTAGCAGCATCAAAAGAAAGTGTGTCTCCAGGAGAGTCCAAGGCTGACACTGTTAAAGAGGCTGTGACTGAAAAGCCAGTTTCTGCTGTTGCTGAAGCAGCCAAGCCCAAGGAGATGCCTGAGCTTGGCTCTGAGAAGCCCGCTGAGCTGGCTCAGGAGAAAGTCCCCCTGGAACCCACAGGTAAGAGGTGATGGAAACCAGGGAGCTGAGCTCTATTTCAAGCATGGTTCTTCCAGCTCCTTCCTGCTGCAAGGCGGTTCTCCTTCTGCTGTCAGAGGGGCAAAACTCCATCTGCTGTGGTTCGTTTAAAGAACTGCCTCACCTGATTCTTCATCTTTCTTTCTATTTGCTTCCCCTTCTCCAGCCCCAGAGTGGGCGTCCCGTATTGGATTGCTAACATCACACTGGTGGCAAGGGTAATTTCCCTAAAATCCTTTCTCTTTCTGCTCTGTAATTCGTTTTTGTTTCTTGTCTCTGAGAGCCATTGGTTTAATTTTTACTCTTGGCCATTGAGGCAGTCATTCTGTAGCTGACTCTTTAAGAATACTGCTTTGCATTTGTGTGGGAGAATAGTTCTGGTATGTCCTCCATCTTCCCTGATAAACACACAGTGCTATTGTTGCTGAACTGGAGGATAAATTGAGGACCCAGCTTGGACAAAGAGGGCCTTGGGGTCTCTGCATTGAAGAAGAAACATTTTGGGCCCAGCCTCAGCCTGTGTTCCCCTTTCCCAAACCTGTAGAGGTTTTCCTTTAAATCATTCCATGCCTGCCTGTCTGGCTTCTTCATTCAGCTGTGCCCACCTTCTGCCGCATCTTTATTCAGCAGTGTTTTCACTTCCTGCAAGAAAAGTTCTCTATTTCTAGAGTTCCTGCCCGGGTACCTGGCCTTTTCTTACTTAAAGGAAGAGGCAAAACAGGCCCTGAAAGTACTCTCAGAAAAGTGTTAAGGCCTCCTGTCTTTAAGTATTAAAGCACTTGCTTGAATATCTTTCGTAGAAAAATTCTGCAGACTTTTTGTCCATATTGGATGATATTTGGTAGAGGCAGAGAGAAACGAAGTGTAAAATTGAAAGGGTTGGTACCCTTCCCAGCCCATCCCCCATGATGCAGCTAGGTGAGAGGTGATGCTACTGTAGGCTGTAGACCAGAGAAGAGTAAAGGGGAGCCTGTGGCCCCCTTCTGAAGCCCCCAACTCCCATTTCAGAAAAAGAATTTGGTGTAATTTGGGGCGAGTTTTGCCCAAAACCTGCATAGAGAGCCCCCAAATGTGAAAACGTGTGCAGGCCCACACAGAAAACATCTTAGCACCCACAAATACCTCTGATTTCACTGGGGTGTTTCTGAAATTGGCTACAGAAAGTGACGCAACATCACCAGTTTGGGAATGATTCAGATGAAGATTGGAGCCTTTGGGAGTGCTTTGGGGGGCAATAGCCTGGGGGACACAGGAGTTAATTGGCCCCCGGCCCCATGGGGTTGCCCACCCTGCTCTAGGCGTTGGGACCCTTAGTGCCATTACTCTTGGTGAGGAATTGCTCTGGTACTTGAGCAGACTTCCTTCATTCCAGGTGTTCCTCCTGCCCAAGTAAGACAAGCTAACAAAGCCAGTGACCACCACAGGTTCAGCAGAACGAAGCCTGCCCGAGTGGCTGTGGCAGACGTCCCAGAGGAACTTCTTGTAGGTTTCCCAGCTCAGAAGAGTCATGACCGAGGAGGAGACCCTTTTTCCATGGTGGAATGCAGCTATGTTGCTGGAACATCCCCTCGCAGCAAAGCTTCTCCAAGGAAGGCGGGTAGCCAGCCGTTTGAGTTTGCAGAGGCTCCGAGAGATGTTTTGCGAGAGGGCTGGGATGTGGAAGCCACAGCAGCACTGAAGAAGAAGAAGAAGAAACCGAAACAGAAAAGGAGCCAGCAGCCGAGAATGGCAGAGACGTTGGAGGGCAGTGCTGAAAGGCTGCGGGCCAGTGCTGCTGAGCCCCGTAAACCTGAGGTCTCCCTGGCTGAGCCCCAGGAGAGTCCAAACGGGTTCTTCAGTGCTTCTGCAGAAGTTCCTGGGAAAGAGGCTTCTTCAGGGTATGGAAGAGACACTCAGAACTCCCCCCCAGATCCTACAAAAGGAGAACCCACACTGCAGATGGAAGGCCCGTTTAAACCGGGGCTGGATGCAAAAGCAGGAGAATTTGGCAGAGTGGAAGCAATGAGTGATGACAGCTTAACATTTGCGAGCAAACGGAGGGAATCTTCTGAAGTGGAGCAGAGGCACCCGGCTGAGCAGAGTAAGCAAGGAGGCCCTACCTCCCCACCCACGCAGGCCGGTCCTATGGCAACGAGCCCATTTGGGAAAAACACAGAGCAAGGAGGGCCTCTGCCTCTCATCGACTCGGCCCCTGATTTGGAGACCAGAGCCACGGTAAGCAGGAAAGTTGAGGCCGCGTCCACAGTACCTGCAGTTGCAGGTCAGAAGGTGGCCCTAGCTCCCTGCAGGGAAGGGTTGGCAGCGAAGCCAAGGAAGGAGAAAAAGAACGAAGGGGCTGGTGAAGGAGTTGCCAGGTCCCCTGCTGAAGCCCAAGCCACTGAAGAGACCAAGGGAAGGGCTTCCGCTGATAAAAGCAAGGAAAGCAGCTCTGCTCCTGTGGAGCCTCTGCCTGAGTCGAGCCCCACTGGGGTACTTTTGTCAACAAATACAAAGGAGAGTGGTCCAGCCAAAAGTGAAAAGCTTGACTTTAGTGCAGCGGAATCTCTCCAGTTCTTGGAAACTAAGTGTGACCCAGCAAAGTCCCTCTCTCCCGCTGAGCCCATTGACGGTCCGAAAGTGCCCTTCGCTGATACAAACAAGGGAGCCTGTTCCAGTCCTTTGGAACAGCCAACTGGGCCTGTGCCCAGGCTGGGGAGCGAGCAGCCCAAAAAGAGGGGCAGCGATGGGAAAAACAAGAGAGCTAAAAATCAGTCAGAGCAGCGTCTGTTCCTTTCAGAGAACAAGGCCGGTTCCAGCAAGGTTCCAGGTGCCCAAGAAGCTGAGTTTACAGCCAGAAGCGCAGAGGTGGGCTTCTCCAGCATGGTGGATAACCAAACAGTTCTTAGCTCTGGAGGGCTGGTGGAGAAACCCAAGAAAAGAAACAGTGAAGGGAAGAGCAGAAGGCCGGCAGAGAAAAGCTCCCTCGGGCCTCCATTCTTCCTGGAAGCGGAAAATAGCTCCGGGCATCTCCAGACAGAAGGGGCCAGCCCTGAACAAACTAGAGAGAGAACAGGCCATGGGGAAGCAGGGACTGACCTCTTAGCTGCCAACCAACCATTGAAAACTGCTGGAGATACAGCGAAGCTGCAAAATGTCGCAACGATGCCTACAGCAGAAAAGACATGCAAGGCAGTTCCCAGAACAACCGACTGGGTTGACTTCCCTCTCTCAGCATACCCTTTTATCTCAGAAGCACCGAGCAAAGAGACAGAGTGTCTTGCATTTCTTGAGGCAGCTGCCCAGACAAAGGGAACTACCACATCAGATAAAGGGAAGGGGCTTCCCATTTTAGAGAGCCCCACCATCCCGGACCTTGCTCCGCTGTTGCCGACAAGCAAACCCAAGAAAAGGAGCGGTGATGGGAAAAGCAAAAAGTCTGGGAAAAGTCCTTCTGAGCAGCCATTCCTCATGGAGACATCTGGTATGAGCAAACCCACCAAGAGTTCTGAGATAACAAAAGAAATGGGTTCTGCTGATAAAGGCCCAGTATCTGGCGGCTCCCTGTTGCTGGAACAGTCAGGCGACAGTCACACACAGCTTCCTGCTTCAAAACCAATGGAAAAAACCGAAGGCGAGAAGAGCAAGGACTTGAGCAGGGCTAGAGAAAGCAGCTGCTCTGAGCAGCCGCCCACTTCCGATCGGAAGACACTCAGTTCCGAGCCAGAGCCGATGACTGAAGCCAAAGAGACTCCTTCCACCGATAAAGGGCGGGAAGCCAAGCTAGCGTCTGATGTGGACAGTGTAAAAGACACCCTGAAGTTACACCCAGAGCTGGTGGCAGAAGAGCCAAAGAAGCAGAATACTGAAGGGCAGGGCCACCAGATTGATAGCGCTATGGAGGCAAAGCCAGAGCCGGTTAGGCCGGCTGTTGTGTGTCACGAGCTGGCTACAGCTGAGGAAGGCAAGACAAAAGGATTAGATCAACTCTTGAAGGATGCAAAAGCTGCCAGCCCAGCCTCTGCTGTGTCTCTTCTCAATGAAAGGCCTCTAGGTGCAGGAAAGGGAAAAAATGAAAAAGATGAGCCTTGTTTGAAAGAGTCCAAGGAAGAAGCAGATACAGGTTTGGAAGCTGAGAGAGAGGAAAAGTTGAAAGAGCGCTCTTCCCCTAGAGGCAGCAAGGAGGAAAGGGCCGGAGGCTCAGAGTCTGCAAATAAGCAGGATTCCATCACAAGAGCCACCAAACGGGGCAGTGACCGGAAAAGCAAAAGGGCCGCGGGTGGCTCCCTGCCTTCTGTTACTCTTCAAGCAAAGGCAGAACCAAGCAGAGGGCCCAAGGGGCCTGGACTGGAGTTTCCCATGGGAGGAACGGAGTTTGTGGATGAAAACAGAAATATTAAGAGCCTTCTCCTAGGGCATCAGATGCGCTGGGAGGAGAATACAGCGTGTGTTTTTGGACCCTTTGCTCCATCTGGCAGTCTTGAGGAAGCCGCTGCCGCAGGTCAAGGGCAGGGTTGCCCCTTCCTAGAAGGCAGGTTGGTTGGTGAGCAAAGCAAGGGGCAGCTTTTTCTTCCTGAAATACCCAAGGATGCCGGCAGAGGTGGCCAGAAGGATCAGCAGGAGCTGCGAGAGAATTTGGTAAAGCTGCAAGGTACGGAGGCTACACTGGAAGCATCCCTTTTGATGAAGGCTGGTGATGAAACCAGAGAGAGGAGGAAGAGAAGTAAACGTCCCCCATCAGATCAACTTCCCACAGCAGATGCCGGAGCAGGAAAGGATCCAGCTGTCTGCTCCGTTTCAGCAGAAGGTGGAGAAATAAAACTCCCAGGCACAACACAAGAGTCTGGGCTTGGTTTGACAAAACTGCCGGTGGAAGGAGGACCAAAGATGGTTGCTGCAACAGAAGGAGGCAGCTCTGTTGGAGGAGGAACCAGTGTCCCTTCTGTGGAGTTGCCGTCCCTTTGGGAGAACGAGAAAGAAGCTGCCACACTGGAGGCCCTGACGGCAGCCCTCGTGGGCAGTAGTCGTGCCGAGGCGGAGGCAGCCCTCGTGGGCAGTAGTCGTGCCGAGGCGGAGACCTTAGCAGAAAGCAAGGCAGAAGAGGGGGCCTCTGGATGTCTAAAGGGTTTAGGAAGTAAGGCGCAGGCAGATAAGGTCCCGGAGGATGTCCGTGCGGAGGAAGCGGCTTCTGCTGATAAACCCAGAGTCCTCTCCGAGCATCCGGAGCCTGACGATGCCAATGAGCCAAAGCTCATCCCACCAGTCCAGGAAGCCAGCGAGGACGATGCCAGTCATCTGAAGGAGGAGACGGTGGAGCCGAAAGAGGCACCAAGTCCAGAGTCGGCTGCTGGGGAGAGTGCGGCCTTGGTTCCTCAGGCTGCTGCTGGGCAGGGCGACCAAGTGATGAAAGAGAGCAAGAAAGAGGCAAAAGCCAAGGCGCCTCCCCCAATAAAGGGCTACATGAGGCCCACCAAGTCCCGGGGGCCTCCTCCTCCGTCGCTGAGAGCCGCCGCTGCGCCAGAGCCGGGCAGGAAAAGGCCGGCCAAACCGGACAGCTCCTCCCAGCTGCAAAGGCAAGAGAAAGGTGTGTGTTTGCAACCGTGGCCTGCCAGCAATAATGCATACTACAGCTTGTGTGTGGGAATTGGCTCCGTGTTGGTGGGTTGGCATGAGCACCTAACTGTTAATCCTGCGCCCAGCGCACAAATGGTACCTGGCATGACTGTGTCTTGGCTGTTTTTCCCCCCAAAGAGCCTGTTTGATTCCGCTTGCCTGTTTTCACGGCGCTAACGGCCAGATTTTGAAGAACTGACATTGTAAGCCAAGCTCCATAGCTTCTATTTATGTGCTTCTCCTTGTTTATGTATTTGGTACACCTACTCACTCGTGTGGCTGACTGGGAGCTTCTTGACGCCTCATTTCAGCTGAGGCTGAGGTCTTGGTGCATTCAGGTCTTTTGCTAATAAGACAGACAGACAGACAGACAGACAGACAGACAGACAGACAGACACACACACACACACACACACACACACACACACCATAGTTCATAGACAAAAGCCCAATGAATTGTAAAGTCAGCAGAAACCTCTTCTGTCCTTATAGGGTTGTTGACCTGCATAGAGAGCAGAATGCAACCTTATGGAATGCAGCCACATAGAAGTGTTTCAGAGGCCCTTGTGGCATGTTTGTGTGGGAGGTGGAGTCATTTAGAAATCCCCCTCCACGCGACCCTCTGAAAATTCAGTGAGGATCTCCTCACTTGCAGTGAGGAGACAGTCTTCCCTAGATGAGGTACACAGTCCAGGGATGTGCCCTCTGCATATCCTCAGAGGTCTCTGTTCTACCTTGTTTCCATATCAGCAGGCACAGACACAAATGTGTCTTAAGCCAAGTTGCTCATTAATACATATTTGATACTTAATCCCATATATATATGGGATTTTTTATATATATATATATATATATATATATATAAATTTATTTTATTTATATCTATATTTATATCTATATCTATATCTATATAAATATAAATATAAATATAAATATACGTATGTATGTATGTATGTATTACGTCTATATATCCTCAGCAGCACTGTGTATCTGACCGCTCAGCTATGTTCATTTTGCATCTATTGGAGAGAATGTTTTTCTATCATTTTTATGTGACTTGATTTTTTTTTCTAATTATAGAACATGTTAACAGGAGACGTTGCTTAAGACTGGTTATTTGACCTGTTCGGGTTGTTCAATGTTTATCAAGTTACACTTTACTAAGAGAATTTTTTTACAGTTTTTCAGTCAATAAAATTTATTTATTGAAAGCATTAGTTTGTATCCGCTATGAAAAGGAGTTTCTCTCCAGTCAACATCAGTGTTTTTCTTAAAGCAAATTTAATCTGGCCACGTCTGCCACCGGTTTAGAAACGTGAGGGATGGCAGCGGGCCAAACCTAGACCTGCCGGCCTGCTCCAGTCAGCTTCCAGAACCGTTACTTTTCTCTAGGCCCCATCTAGAACTTTTCCGGAGCTCCTTTCCTTTCTCTCTAGAACCCTCACAGCTGGGTTGATGAGTTGGTGCCTTTCAACAGAGTGTTGTGGCACTGGCTTGCATGGAAGACTCCTGGCTGAATAATAAATAAAAGTTTGAGTCACGCTAGCCCTGATGTTTTGCTGTGGTCTCTTAGACGTCGTGTATCATTCATGAAGGTTGCATAACCTGTAAAGTAGTTCTGTTCTGGGGGAAGTGCTGTTCTCTGCATGCCCGTGTGCCTCCTGAGAGGTGGGGTGTCTGTGTGTGGTTCCTGCATGAGGGGCTGCAAACGGGGACGGTGTTTAAAGGCAGCGCCTTTAATTTAACCGCAGCAGGTCTATTTCTTTTTCACACTCCTTGTAATCTCCTGCGTTTAAGAGGGGCGTGAGCACAAGGAGGCTGCTCCAAATCAGAAAAGACAGGTTTTAATGAAACAATCGGTTTGCTAAACTAATGCATAAAGTTAAAGAACTGATGGAGGCACAGGCAACTTTACAGAAATGTGGCTTCCTTTTATTAGCTGTAGTAAGAATCCCAGGGGCACATGGAAACGGGCTCCCAAAACTCACAGGAGTGTTTGGAACAATGCAGTTGGATAAAATAAATTATGATTCCAGGTGATATTTCAGTACTGCGATATGGTCTGTAGATATTGATATTGATTTTATCCTGTTATTTACTGCTCGTTTTTCGTCTGCTCTCCTTTTCGTACTTAACATTTTTTAACTAAATGGATTTTTTTAAAAAATGAAAAAACCGTACAGGTAATTGGGCTGCAAACGGAGCATCGTGCCCCCGGAGGCCCGGTGGCTTGGCTGAGTCCCTTCTGTGTGAGCAGGCCGGTCTGGGTGGGCTCCACCTCAGACGCTTGCAGAGCGGGAGCAAATCTATCCCTTCCCTTGAGGAGCCTCCCCCAGATGGAAACTAGCCTCCCCGCTCTTTGGGAAGGTAGAGGGTTGCGTTAAGAGTCTATTTGTTTACATTTATACTGTTTTATTTATTTAACTGATATCCTGCCTTTTTCCCATATGGCACCCAAGGAGCATCACACGTGAATTAAAAGGAGAGCCAGGTTGGTGTAGTGGTTTGAGCATTGGACAAGAACCCTGGAGAACAGGGTTTGTATCTCCGCTTGGCTGTGGAAACCCATTGGGTGACCTTAGGTGAGTCACACTCTCTCAGCCTCAGAAGGAGGCAAAGGCAACCCCCTCTGAACAAATCTTGCCAGGAAAACCTGATGAAAGGGCCAGTCTAGGGTTGCCGTAAGTCAGAAATTACTTTTTTCGAGTTGTTGTTCTGTGCTGTCAAATCAGCTCCAACGTACCGCAGGGGCTTCTTGGGATGATGTCTTCTGCGGTGGGTTGGTGCCGCCTTCCTCTGGTGCTGAGAAAGTACGGCTTGCCCAGTTTCAGCCAGTGGGTTGCTGAGTGAGGATTTAAACCCTGGTTTCCCAGATTCCTAGTTCAGCACTTAAACCACTGCAGCGTACTGGCTGTGTAGTATCAGGTGCTGTGTGTATGTCTCTACCGAGATTTCCCAGTGAACTCTTCAGAAGATTTGGGTGCTGCCATCCCTGGTTTCTCCCATATCTAATAAAATTTAACCTCTATTGGTTCAGTGTTTCTTGAAGGAGAAAAGGTTTCCTTTTCCTTATAGTTCGTTAGTCATTTCTAGGTACAAATGAGGCAGAGGTCTTGGGTACGAAATCTCTCATAGGATTCTGCCGCTCCTACCATCAGACATCTCCGCTAGTCCCGATCGGCCTGGGTGACTCTGCTTGACGGTGGGGTTGCTTATTAGCAGACGCGTGTATCTCCTGGGCTCATCGAGGAGCACTTTGCCATCCGGGAAGGCGCAGTTGCCTTGGAAACAGGTGCAAAGGGGACTCTTGCTTGAAACAGTTTGTTTGCAAAGTCTTTTTAAAACCATCGAACAGATAAAAAGTACTCGTGTGAGAAGCAAAGCGACCCGCCCGTCCTCGAAACCCAAGGCTTTTGTGGTGGGAGCTGGCGGCTCCGGCCTGGAGTCCTGGTGTTTCCGAAGCTCCCTCGCGGAACTCGGAGGGTCGGCAGGGTCTGCGTTACTGTTCTCCCTCTCTCTTCCCTGCCTCCTTGGCTGTCAGGCTTTTGTGGCGTCCCCTCAAGTGCCTTCTTGGCCCACTTCCTGCTCTGTTCCCCTTCCGCTCCCAAACTATGAACTTTCCCGTTATTTCAGCCTCCTTGCTTTTGTCGATTTGGTTGTTCATGCGCCCACCTGCCTTTTCGGATGGCGGCGCATGGACCTGTCTGTCCCCTGGCCCTGTCTCTACCCTTCACCCGTCCCACCCACCAAAACCAGCACCTCGCTTCCATTGCCTCGATGCTTTGTGCGGTTATCTTCTGTTTCCCCTGAGCAGATAGAATGGTTGCTGACATTCCATGGCGACACCGGCAGCCGGGGAGGGCTGGCAGCCGGGGTGACAGCCAGTTTTTAGCCTTGTCTGTGCGTGTGTAATTTAAGACTGCACACATGAGCTCTCACTTCTTTTGTGTTCAGCCGATCTGGGTGGGCGGTAATTGGGGAGTGTCATGAAATAAAGGTTAATACCGCTTTACGCCGCTTGATTCACAGTTCCGACATGGCTTCCACCCTGTACTTAAATGCAAGGAGTCAAATGTCTGGATTGAGAAAGGGTGGGTGACTTTATATTTTTAAATGCAGTAGGATAAATTGAGGGGGTGTGCTGCAGTTCAGGAGTCTAAAAATACTCCCGGCAAATTAAGGAGCGGGAGCCGTCACTGCTGCACGGTGGCGTAGGGGCAGCGTTCCCTCTCTGTTCCCGGCAGCAGCCGTGCCCGTGTTGCCGGGCTCTCTTTTGCGGGCATGGCCCCTGCTACCAGACAGATGCGTTTTAGAGTCTTTGTCAGCATCAAGGCCAAAGCTTAACAGCTGTCCAGGGGCATGAGAAGTGTTCATTCATTTTCACCAGGCCCTGCTCAGTAGTTTCATTTTAGCTAGCCGGTTCAAGGCCAACAGTTGACTGACGCCTGGAAGCAAAGGCAAAGTCCTTTTCCTTTTAACAACTTGCTTGTAGTGTTTCCTTCGCTAGTAAAATGGGAGATGGACCAGGCCTGTACTTTTCTGTTTCCGTTGATTCTGTCCTGCATAATCCTGGGGCCCCGTCTTTTACTGTCCTTCCGCTGGGAGGTGCTCCTCGGCCCAGGCGGCCCATTAACCAGACAGGGAGATCAAGAGTGTTGATCCTGGGAGAGTCAGAGTAGCATTAATTGCTGAGGGGCCCAAGTCTTCCACCTTCTGGAAAGGAATGCAGGAAGCCCCTCGACTGAAGCAATGCGATGCTTCCTTTGCTTGTTCTGTCTGTCTGCCTCTCTGTCTAATTTGTATCCCACCTTTCTCCTGGTGCAGGATCCAAGGTGGGTAGTGCTTCTAGTGCTGCTTAAGCCATATGATGTGGGGGAGTGTCAGAGCTTTTTCCCCATGTGCTAAGACTCAGGCACATGTTTGTGGCCATTGACCACAGTTGTTTCTCCTCTTTTCTTTCCTGGAAGCTCTCTGCAGACTAGCAGCTGATGGCTTGTGGCCGGGCACTGGTCCACGTACCACCACTGTGAGTAGCACAGCTGCACCTCTTTGCAACTTGGAACACCCTCCTCCTTTGTAGAACTGTCCTGGCCCAGAAGCTGGATTTCAGTTAGACCAGGTGTGTAGCTTTTCACAGAGACGCCCTTCCCTTTCCCGTCTCTGTTGGGAAGAGCGAATGATTGTGCCACCTGCCACCTAGAATGTGCAGCCATTCAGCAGAGCCCTCATTCTCCTTTTCCTTCACCCAACACTGACTCCAAGGGCAGGGGTGGGTGAGATATCCCAAAATAACGCAGTTGTCTAAAATGTGATACATCTGAGGGTTTGTCTTTTTCTGCAGGTAAGTATGGTGCAAGATTACGTGAGTGAACTGGGGAGAGCACTGCCTTGCAGGGTTGTGGTAGGGTTTTTGACATGACAGAGTGCTTTCAGCATGGTCGCAAGAATCAAGTACATGAGAAGCTTTATTGGTTGGAGTAAGATCAGGTTTCATGGAACCCTGGAGTGGGCATCTTCCCCTGCAGGGTGGAAAATACTGATTTTAGTCCAGGGAACCACACACACAATTCTTACCTTCCTTCTGTCTCTGTCATAGAATCATAGAATGACAGAGTTAAGATCATGGAATCATAGAGCTGGAAGAGACCATGAAGGCCATCCAGTCCAACCTCCTGTCGTGCGGGAAGACACAATCAAAACACTCCGAACAGAGTCTGGTTGCTCTGGATGGCCCTTGTGGTCTCTTCCAACTCTCCGGCAGTTGGAGCACGCTGAAGTGCTGCGAGTTTATGCGAGATAGGTAAAACAGCCTTTGATGATGGCAGTTGCTTGCCTGTGTAACAGGCCTAAAGACCATGCAATTCTCTAGATGTTGGTGGACTGCGAATTTTATTGTCCTGCATCATTGGATGTGCTGTGTGGGGCTCATGGGAACTGCAGTCCCATCACTTCTACAGAATCAGAAATTCCTCACTGAATGAGTTTGCATCATATCGTGCCCTTCAGGTGGACCAGAGGCTTTGGGCAAATCATCAAGAAAGCCTTCTTTTTAAAGCCTTTCTGAAACTGCCAGGTTGAGGTAAGAAGTATGTCGTAGAGAAGTACCGGACCTGTTTTAAGCATGGAGGTGACACTGGAGACACCAGGATCCTGCCTTGCACTAGGTCGAGCATGACCAACTGTGGCCTCCATCTCTTTGGGGCCTACGCTGCCCTTCAGCACTACCCAGCTTAGTCAGAAGGGAGGAAGTGTGGGAATTGGAGCCAGAAACATCTGGCCGTGCCACAGTTGTCCATTTCCATGGAAGCATCATCCTGTCTGTCCGTCTAGATCTATTCTGTTAAGCATGGGCTTTGTAGGGAGTCAGGCTGTGCAGGCCTGTGTGTCTCCCTGGGGCCTGATCCTGTGAACTGGAAATGTGGGAGACGGTGCCTGGAACCTCCTGCATTCAAGGTTTGAGCTGCAGTCCCTCCACTCCCTGGGGAAAGGGGACAGTTTGCTGTTTGAATAGCAATGTACCTACTTAAGACACAGATTCCAGGTGGTGGAAGAGAGATTGCTTTAAGACACTCTTGATGGGTGCGCTTGAATTTGACGTCTCCCAACTGACACACCTGTCATCTGGTCCAGTAGGCAGAACCTCTGTCACAGGGGAGATCATTGTTATGGATTCTTTTATTATAAAAAGACATCAGATGTATCCACATTCCTGGGTGAAAGAGAGAGGGGCTTACGTCTGCCAAAGTGGTTTGTCTTGAGCTGGAGCAGTTCTCTGGAATGTTCCTTTTGTCTGCTGCTCAGTAAGGGGAATATTACAATTTTCTGGGGGGGGGGCTGACCTCTTTGCTGCTCTGGAGAATGGGGCTGGTGGACCATCTTTCCCGTCTCACTTCCTGTGTCTTTTTCATTGCACTGTTTGAAAAGGTACGAGCAGAGCATCTTGTTGGGCACCCCAAAGTGCATTTGCAAATGAAATTTCCATTTTATGTCCAGGAAAGGCTAAAGCCTTGAGTGCCTGTAATTTTTTGAAGGGTCTAGCTAAAACGTTATTCTATATTTGGGTGAGTGCTTCAGCTTTGAGGATGCGGGGGGATGGTGTTTTTTTTTAAAAAAAAATATGAGCAGAGGGGGCATGATGTGTCGTCACTGCATCGGCTTGCCTGTGAGCCTGGCTTGCTTGCTGGGTGGTGTTACAGCTTGGAGGAGAGGAAAGCGAGAAGCAAGCAGAGATGTCTCTCTCTAACCAGCCACCCGCACCCCTCTCAGAATACAGCCAGCTGTGCAAAGCCAAGAACACGGACAGCTTCTCAGAAGCCTTTCACTGCATGGAGACACAAAAGGACTTTGGCAAAGCCGAATTTGAATGGCAGAGGACGGAGGGCAAGCTCAATGAGATCGGGCTGAATGTGAACTCCGGGGGGCAGCTTAAGGACAGCCTGGTGAAAAGCACGGGCTTCACAGATGAGGACAAGCTGTGCTTCTTTGAAGGGAAGCTGGACAAAGAGCTGAAAATGACCCCCAAGGACAAAAGGGAAATTGAGGCTCAAGGCAAAAAATACCAGGCAGCCCCGGGTCACCTTGAGAACTGGTCTCTGATTTCAGAGACAGAAGGGAGCACGAAGGATCTCAGCCTTGCAGGCTTCCAGGCAGGGCAAACGGAGTCCGCACGGAATCTGCCTGCCAGCCTGGGACAAAATGAAGCCATCACCGATCAGGAGAAGGCAGCAGGTAAGAAGGTGCTGGGGGAGGCAGCGGAGGAGGCCAGGTGTCAGCAGGAAAAGCCTGGTCTGTCTTTGCCGGGGAGCGAATCCAGCAAATACACAAAAGACCCTGAAATCAGCGTCTGGAACCCCCATTTCAGCCCCGTCTTGCCGAGCGGCATGAGTGACCCGGAGGTGCCTGGGAAGAAGGATGGGGCGACTGCCTATAGCGTGGTAGGAGTCGTCAATGACAGCTACCTTCAGTGTGGGTTTGCCTCGTCCCCAGCGGCGCCCAAGCTGGGACCCCCGACGACCACTGTTGAACTGGCCCAGGACGACTTCAAAAGCGACTATTTCAACAACGGCCCTGAGACGGAGGAGGAGAGGCGTTTGGCCGAAGCGGAGGAGAAGCTGGGCTCGGTAGAGGCGGAGGGTGGCTTCCTCAGCCGAGGGGCGCACCAAAGGAAGGCGATGAGGCGTGCCATGTCGGAGTGCTCCCATTTGTCTGTCCCGCAAGCCCTGAATCTAGCGGACAAATACCCTGAGCCAGCGGCGCGGGAAGAGCTCCTCGCCAGCCTGGTGTCGCCTAGTGGCAGCACGGAGAGCCCGATGACCCGAAAGCCGAGCGCACCAATGAAAAGGTCGGCCACTGTCTCAGAAGATCAAACATCTGCCCACAGCCCGGGCGCCACTGCGCAGAACAATGCCGAGCCACCCAGCGTCCCAGTGAAGGAGCATCCCTCCCTCCCCATGGAGGAGCCATCTGCCAGGAAGAGAGAAGACCGGGACAGCAGCGGCGGTAGCGGCACAGTCAAGAGGGAGCTGGCCAGCCCCGGGCAGTACCACAGCAAGCTGGAGCAGATCCCTGAGGTCGGGGGCCACGGCAAAGTGGGCAGAGGGGAGGAAGAGCTGGCAGCGGCAGCAAAGAGTGAGAAGAGCAATGCCGTTCACGAGCCCGGTTTCCCCGGGTCTCCGAGAAGCAGCGGTGCCGGTGAGATGGAATCGAGCAAAGCGGCTCCGGCTGCGCTGGAGAGAAAAGAAATCGAGGTCAGCGATGCGCCCAGCGCTCTATCTTCCCAGCAAGGAGACAAGCCACGTGACGGTATGTTGCTAAATTTTCTTCCCCCAGGGGAGCAGGCAGACGGGAGCAAAGGAGCCGACTTGACAGATTGTGGGCAAGAGGGTGGGCAGCGGCGGCTCCTCCCGTCTTCTCAGGACTGACACGGCTTGTGAGGGAGCAGACAGAACAATGGGATGCTGGGGGGGCAGGCAGACAAGGAGGGTGGGGGGGAGCAAAGCTTGGGCGTCCCAGACTGCTTCCAGGTGCCGGGAGAGAGCAGAGGGGACATATGCCTGGCCAAGAACCTAAGCCAGGTTTGTCTTGCATCCTGGTGTTAAAGATGCCGGTTGTAGAAATGATTGCTGAGTTGCAGCTTGAAAGGTAGCTGAGACCCCTGGACATTCACAGAGCTGTGGACAAAGACGTTAACAATAGGCAGTGGACAAGTTTTGGATGCTGCTGTTTCACCGGGTTGGTTTATTGGCCTTTTCTGCTTTTTGGAAGACCAGTGAGGCTTGGCGGCCCTTTCTCGGTGAGGCTGGAAAAGTCAGCCTCTTCCTTTCGGATTGTGTAGAAAAGCACCCTCCCCTTTCGTAGTGGCAAAGCAAAAAGCTGTTCGGCTTGCCAGCTGCAGCATTTCTCCCACAGTCTCTCCACTCCCCCCTCCCGCAGGCCAACCGGTTTCTCTCAATTGTAGCTTGTTTTATTTCTTATTGCCATTTTGGTCCTCACACAATGGTTTTGAGGTCAGTCGGCTGAGACGAGATGAAAGAAAAAAAGCCAGTGGACGAGCACAGTCCATCTTTTGTGGTGTGAAAAGAAGAGTGGATCTTGTTTTCTTCTCAAGCTGGTTTTAGCAGGGCTGTTTAGGTCCATTCTTCCCTGTTCCTTGGAAACAACTTGCTGAGGATTGGCATCCTGTTGAAACATCAGTGTGGAGCACCTCTGAGGGAGAGGGTTGAGGCAGCGGGAGTGAATTTCACTTGACAGCATTTTGGGCAGGAGTTTGTTCTGCATCAAGAAGGCTCAGTCTGTAAAACTGCAAAATGAAAGGCTGCATTTTCTTCAGTTTGATTGGTGGCGATGCTCCCCTCTCCAAATAATTTAGATGGTAGTCAACTCTGTTTGAATGGCCAGGTTGCAGTCTTCCGTAACACAAGTTTCACAGTCCAAGGTACCAGTTGTGGGCGCCCTCTCAAACTGTAGGAGAGAATCCTTTTCCCTGGTGAGGTAAATGGTGCCCACCCCTCAAAAGCCTTTCAGCTGCATTTCTGCTCCTGATCCTGTGCAGACATTTCTTGAGTGCTTCTGTACAGCCAATGCTGTTAACACACCCACCCACCTCCAGTTTGCAACTTGACTGTAGGGAAGCAATTGCGGGCTAAGCTAAGTCATCAGAAAAGCAAAAACACAAAGCTACATCATTTTAATTTTAATTTAATTTTATTTATGTCCCACTTTCCCCCTTAGATCTGGGACTCGAGGCGCCATGTAAACATTGGAACAGCTACACATAAAGATATCAAAAAAGTTATCCCTTTATGTGTGCATTTGTCTCTGTATCTGTTCTAAACTTCTTGGAAGTCATTAGTTGCAAAACCAAGGGGTTTTTTTACAGAATTTTTTGCAGTTTTTTTTCTTTTTAAGCCAGTTTGATCCTTCCAGGACCTTCAAGATACCTTCCTAGCAGTTGCACTTTTTGGAGGAGAGTTTCTGTTTGGGGGTGTTCAACGAGAGGTGGAGGTTTGTCAGGAGTGTCTTCCTTTTTCCAAGTGGAGCCCTCAGCTGCCTTGCTCGCGCTGAGAACAAAGGAGCACGAGGACGGCTGGCTCACTTGCGCTCACCTCCCCATAACCTTCAATGTGCTAGACTCCCCTAAGCAAGGGTTGGGGGCAGAGTGGGAGGTACATTTTGGCTGCCAAACTCTATAGATTTGACCTTTCTGCTTTTGCTCAGTGGAAATTTCTCTCTGGCGTTGAAATAATTCCACGTGCTGTCTCCAGCCATTGGGAAGGTCCATTCCATTTTGGGAGCGATGGTAGAAAACCCTACCAATGTTTCATAGATTTCCTTCCTCGCCTCTTTTTCTCTCTTCCCCACCCTAAATTTCTACAACCCTTTTCTATATGGCTGTGATCCAGGAGGGGCAGCGTTGGAGAGGAGGAGGCATCTGGAGATGACAAAGGGCACTTTTTAGGGCTTCATTGAGTTGGCATCTGGCCATAAGCTTTGTTCTTCTGCTCAGCAGAAGGGTTTAGCAAGAGCCCCCTAGGGCCGGTTGCCCAGCTTCTAGGAACATCGGTTGAACACGAGACGCATGGGCTTCTGCCTCTGTCGGGATCGCCTCTGTCACTGTGGGTGGACTGAATGGAGAATGCATGGCCCCTTCCAGTCCCCTTGCCCTTAGCCACCCTGAAAGTACCAGGGCGTTCTCTGCATTATGGTTGGACGCGCAGGCTTGGGCTCACTCAAGTCACTCTTTCTCGGCCCTAGTGTTGCAATAAGCATGGCATTTTCCTGAGCTGGGGGTAAAAAAAAAATCCCCTTTTGGAACACGAATCCCAGAACGTCCCCAGATCTCTGGCCACCACAGCCGTCGTCCTGTGCCCTGGGAGTCATAGCCTCCAGAAGTAATTGATCCAGGCTCTGGCGTTTTCCACCTTGGTTGTTTGGGAGGACGGATAATAAGCACGCCGTCTGAGGCTCTGGCATTCCAGTGCGCTCTACGTGAATGGTCGTATTTCCTCTCCTGTACCAGTAACCTTGTGGGCAGGCAGGGTTGCTCTTTCCCCGTGGTTGGCCAGGTGCCTTCTTCTCTGACTGCCACCGTTCCACGTCTTTCTGTCCATGGCATAGTGCAGTGACTGACACCCTTCTGACTCCCACTTGCAAAATGTCTTAAACTACATCGGACACGCTGGCACGCTGTTGGCGGTCACAGGGAGTGGGGTGAACACCAGCGTTAGTGGTGGACCGTGGACTGCCTTGACCACGGCTGCACTTTCTCGTTCCCTTAGGGATGTAAAAATTCCAGAAATGTTGGGAGGGAAATGGGTCTTTAAGAAAAAATTGAAATTTTTAAGAAAAATGCAATATTTAGTATTCTTTACATATTGAAAGTGATTTTCTTACTTTGGGAACATAGGAGTTCTTGTGCACTCCTCCGTCCACATCTGTGGTTTTGACCTTTGTGGATTTTATTATTTGTGAGGCACAAATAATGCCTCCCTCACCACGTCTCCTCCTCCCATTCCCTTGCCTTTTGCGTGTGCGTGTGCGCCTCCCTTCTCTGTGTTTGGGCGAAGGACAAAGGGGGAGGGGAGGGGAGGGGAGCACGGGGGACCTTATTCGCAGTTTTTCCACTTTTGCAAGGGTTCAGCACCCCAAACCCTCATGGAAGTGGAGGGGCCACTGAATATAAATTGAGCTGGAATAATGTTATCAAGCTTGATATATTAAAAGTACGGTATATTTAGAATATAATTACACATTGAACTTGCTTTTTAAAAAAAAAAATCGTTGCAAATAGGGCTACAGAGTCTCCACTACCTTTCCACAGTATCAAGCAGACCTCATGCGCTCATTCCCCTAAACAGAACTTGGAAAAGGAAACCGAGACCAGGAATACGGTGGAACGATGCTGCGTGTAGTCTTCCAGGAAAGCCTTCCTGATCAGCTGAACTAGAAGGACTCTCTTTGAAGTGGTCAGTCTGAGGAGCAGGCAACCCCCGCTTCATAAATTCTTGCTCGTACATTGTTTTTAGAAATTACTTCGGGGCAGCAAATAGGTGAACACCTTTTCTTAAATAGATTGTCACTCTTCATTCTAAAGAGGAAACATTCTGTAATCCGTATTTTTCAATTTTTCCAGGCGAAGAAGGCTTTGAAAAAATAAGTAAAAAAAAAAAAGAGAGACACTCCCTCTCCCAAACCCCCCCCCCCCACACACCTTCATGTCTCTTTAGTCCCACCCAACCTGCTACTCTTACCGGGCCAAGATTTGCGTGGAAGTAAGGGTGGGGCTGCTCCTGACATTTGCTCACTGCTAGGCTCTTTATTGTTGGTGAAACTAGTGGTTCATTTTGAAATATTTTAATGAATAAATGAATTGGAGTGGGAGGCAAGGAGGCATATTGGTTCTGATACAAATGGGTGTTGATTCTCCTGCTTTTAAGACTGCTTTTGGAGGCTTTTAAACACAGGTTGGGTGGCTGTCTCCCAGGACTGCTGTAGGCGTATTGGTGTTGCTGTTGCCCACCCCGGTTGTGCCAGGAGCCGTTATTCCTGCCATACGAAAGAATGGAGATGCGAGAGCAGAAATCTGCACTTCATAAAAAGAATCTGCATTTAAAAACCTCCAAAAAAAAAAAAAGGGTATGGCATAGAGAAAAGAGAGCCAGCATTGGGTCGTGGTGTGAGTGTTCGATTAGGACTACCAAGAGACCAGGGTTCAAATTTCTGTTCAGCCATGGAAGCCCACTGGTTGACACAGGGCAAGTTGCACTTTCTCAGCCTCAGCAGAGGAAGGCAATGGCAAACCTCTTCTGAAGAAATCTAGCCAAAAAGACAATAGGAGAGACAGAGCCAGCTTGAAGAGACATTACAAGAACCTGTTTTAGATGGAGTCTTCTCATTGACCCTTCTTAAACCTGGCACGATGTGCTCCAGCTGTTTTGTGGTGGAGACCACTAGCGATTATGAACTACAGCACCCATCATCTGCAGTTAACGTGGCTTTTGGAGGAGGTGGGTCTGGTCGCCATGGCTGTCCAAGGATTCAGGGGCTATAAGGATTCTAGCCCTGCTACCTGTGTTCCTTCTAAGCAGAGATACAGAGATTCATACCTGAAATCAATCCTTCACCAAGCTGTATCCTATATCCCTGATAAAGCAGAATGTACATGTGTGTACATGTTCATGTTCGGGAACCTTGTATCAAGAAGCATTGGAAGACCAAATACAGAGATCAGGAATGGACATCCCTTGTTACTATGATAGAGCCATTGGTACCTCCAGAGAAAGAATGGGAGACTGCTTCTGGCAGAAGACCAGAGGGGAAGACTACTTGTGGAGATCATAAGACTAGCTGTGAACACCTGAGGTAAAGCCTCCCAGAAGACCAGAGGTAGGGACTAGCTGAGAAGACCAGGGGTAAAGACCAGCTGAGAAGATCAGAGATAAAGACTAGAGCCCCAGAAGGCCAGAGTAGAGACTAACTAAGAAGACCGAAGGGAAAGACAACACTGTCCAAGAAGACTGGAGGGAAAGACGAGAAACCCTGTCCCCTCCAAAGACCAGAGGTGAAGGCTGGCTGCCTGTTGAAGCAATCATCTGCAAAGGCAGAAGGTGGGTGGGGTCTGAATCTCTGAAGCAGCCCCCAGTGTTTGCGAGCTCCACAGCTGTTTGTTTCATAACTGGAAGATGGCTCGTATCTCACGTCCTGCTGCTACACACACGCATTCCAGTTCCATGGGTGCCTTGTCCCCTCTGGTCTGAAGAGCAGCCACCCTAGAAGGCGTGCGGCTCACTCAGAGCTGATCAGGCCGACTCTCACGGTGTGGCTAAAGTAACAGGTGAGGAGCATTCCAGAGAGAGAGTGGAAAAGGCCTCGCCCGGAGCTAACCAGCTGGCTTCCTGGATGCACAGCCAGAATTTCGGCTCCTCTGTCCTGCTGCCCTCTGTTCCTTTAACCTTGGGTGTGTTTCTGAAGCAGTGGAGGGTCTCAGAGAGAGGGCAGGAGCCATTTTTACATAACTTAGCTGTTCGCACAAGCAGGAGGCACAGAACAAGGTTCTTTCACAGGCGCAGGGCATTTTGCCTTATACCGAGTCCCACGATGGATCCACCTGGCTCTGTATTGTCGACTCTGGCTGGCAGCAACTCTCCAAGTTGCGAGGCGATCTTGCCCAGCCCTGCCTGGAGATTCCTGGGATTCCCTGGGGCTGTCCATCCAAAGACTGACTAGGGCTGACCCAGCTTGGCACACTCAGTCAGACAAAACTGGGCATGTTCTGGGTGGGGTGGTGATTTTTCACAGACAGTTGATGTTCTTGCATACGTTTCCCATTAAGTTATGCATCACCAGGGTTGTTGCCTAAGAAGCGATATGGAGAATGGAAAGTGCAGGGGTGCAAAATGCAGAGTGAGGGGGTTCCCTCCATTAATTCCCGCCCCCCAATTTTGCCCCCAAATTTCGAGTACTGCAGAGAGTGAGATGCTGAAAATCATTCCCACCTAAAATCTTCTGTTTGCTGTGTATTCACATCCCTTGGTCCCTTTACCTGTTGCCCCTTTCGTTTGGGTGCCTAAATTGTATTTCTAGGTGCTCGACTGGAGTTTTAAGTTACTGCAATGCTAGAAATTTGGAGACTAAGGACAATTTAATTGGGGGAGAGGCAGAATTCTTATTGGAGAGGCAGTGACCTGTCACACATGCCCTGGGGAGGTGCTGTACAAGATAACGGTGGGCATGAACACTCTTCTTTTGAGCTCTGACATTTCCCCATTTGCCTCAGGAACTGTGTGGCCCTCCAGACGTCCAGCGTGATACCCAGCATCCTACCCCGCTGACTCTGGTGGCTGGGGCAGCTGGGAGATGCATAGGAACAACACCTGGAGGGCTGCAAAATTCATTCCCCACTTCAGGGGCCGGCGGGAGCACCTTCCTCACCAGAGCCAGGGAGGTCCCTGCGAGGACTCAGCTGAGCTCCTTCCGCCCGATCTTCCCATGAGGGTTTGGTGTGGAGGGCCGTTCCAGCATGAGGGCGAGCCCCCTCGCCTGTGTTCCACAGCGGTGCAGCCCAGGTAGTGGTGGATCTTCTTACCAAGAACCGTGTGCCTTTTCCGTGCCAGTGACTGTGAGTCTCCTCCTCCTCCTCCGAACTCATTCTCCTGATGGTTCGGGACTCGTCCTTGTGGGCACGTCGTTCTCCCTCCCTGTATCGTTTTACCGCTTTGCCTGAGCAAAGAGCCAACCTGTTCCGAGCGCATAATGCCCTTTTTGTACCTGCTGTGCAGAATCGGTGGGTTGTTTAGAAGTCTTGCTTTGCCACACCTCCGTAACAAATGGGCGCTGTTCGAAGCCGTTCTAAATTTCTTTCATCCACTTTGCTATTCAAATGCAGGAGATTCCCTGTGGGTTATACCCCCTGTTGTGCGTGTGCGTGTGTGCATGCGTGTGCGTGTGTTAGGGTGAGTTTGTGTGGCTTTGTGTATGTGTGTCCAAAACAAGCTGCAGCGCATAACCTTCTATTACCTCTTTGTGCGTAGAAAATGTTAAGCTTTTGAGCAGATTAGGAGCTGTACAAATTTGGTTTCTGTAGGCAGATCTTAACCTAAAAGCAAGAACGGAGGCACGCTTTCTTCTTTTCTCTCCCCGCCCATCAGAGAAAACCTTTTCAATGTGCTGCGTTGGCTGGTGGGGAATCACTGTAGTATGCAGTCCGGAGTGGGTGGCGGGCATTGGTGGAAAGGGGGTGTGGATATGTATGGCGTGATGAGAAGAAAAGAGCCAATTGAATTTACACAGCCCAGTGAGAGTCAAGGGAGAGGTGAGGTGTGGGTGGGATTTTACATACTGAAATCCTTTCTTAATTTCTTTCATGTTTTGGATGGTAGTGATTGTAGTAGTATTACTTTTCAGGACTGCCCAAGAAATGCACTTGAGGATGTGAGTCACGCGATAAGAACAGCCTTCTGCAACCTGGTGCCTCCTTCACCGGTCTTTTGTCTGCAGGGAAATGGTTGCATCAGAGGTCAAGGCTGTTAAAAGACTTTAGCTCTGGGAGATAAATTGACCCTCCAAGTTCAGAGGCGGTGTACCTCTAGACCACAGGTGCTTTGGACTGACCTGTGTGCAGGCTTTGCTTCCCACCTCTGCCTGGCAGACAGCTGCTGGAAACAAGTGCTCTCCAAGGCCCCTCCCTAAGCTGCAAACCCCAGGATTCCATAGGATGTTGAAAGTGGAATAATAGCACTATAACAGGCTAGTGCGGAAATGGCCAAGGTGTTGATCTAAACCAAGGTGGGCAGCTCCGCATGGAGCAGAAGACAGTTCCTTCCCCTGCAAACCCCACGTGAGTTGCAGCCCTCCAGCAGGGCTCCCAAGTACCTCTTTCTTCATCCGGATCCTTCCCAGAAGGGTGACCACGGGTGATGTGGCATAACTGGACGCCATTTTGAGAAGGACTGTGCGTAAACTAGAGCTCCTTGGGGGAGCCGGAAATCAGAGGAAAGGGCTGCTTGGAAGCTCAAACAGGAGGAGTGCGTGTCACTTAAGAGTTAGCCAGTGTGGCAACATTTTGGTGTTATGTTCCTTGAAGTCAACTCTGGCTTCTGGCAGCCCTTTCCAAGGACTTTCTTGGCAAGATTTGTTATTCAGAGCAGAGTTGCCCTTGCCAAAAGAGTGTGACTTGCCAAAGGTAACCCGGGGGCAAGGGCGCGGTCCATGATGTGATAGCCATGTTTAAACATTTGAAGGGATGTCATGTGAAGGACAGAGCAGGCTTGTTTTCTGCTGCTCCCATCCATCCCCGACTGTTGTTTGGGGAAATACTGTTGCCCCAAATGAACAAGTTCTGCTTAGCTCTTAGGACAACTTACCCTTGATCTGCCTATCTCTGTAAATGGATGTGATCCCCATTAAAAACAACTAAGCTAGTATGGCCATCAGCACATTTTGGGCTAGTACAGGTTGAATATCCCTTATTCAAAATTCAGAATCCAAAACTTCTGAAAAGCGAAAGCCAGTCTTCTTCCTGTGGGGAACATGAGGGAGTTCCAAAGGCTCCCTTGGGACCATGTGGGTGATCCAAAGCGAGCCTCCGTAACTTCCTTGCGTTCTCTACAGAGGAAGAAGGCAAGAGGAGAAGAACTGACAAAAGAGCAGGCTCTGTTGAAAGAACAGAGGTGTATAATCTCATTATGTCTATGCAGATATTCCAAAATCTGAAAAAATTCCAAATCCGAAGCACCTCTGACCCCAAGCATTTTGGGTAAGGGATGCTCAGCCCATAGCGAGTTCTGTATGTTAATTCAGAGCTCAGCGGTGCTCCTTTCTCCAGTCACCAGCCCATGCTTGATGGGGGATTCTGGGATCTGAAGTCCAAAAATAAACCGCTTAACTCTGAACCAACTGCGTGTAGTATAAGTCGTAGCTTCAGAGATTGCGTAACAGAAGATGAATGGCGAGGAATTGCGTTAGAGCACTTTCTAGCAGAGATCATGTTTGTGAACCTCTCTAAGCTCTCCAGCACTATTTACCTTGTTGTTCAAAAGGAGCATTTAAAAATCAAGCCAGTGGGCTGGCTTTCCACAGTGCTGAATCCTCCCCCCCCCCCAAAAGCAAGATTCTCCACTTTGTGCAGCGATCACAAGCTGGCTCTTTTGTGCTGCTTTGGTTGACTGAATCCAGCAAAGCCCTAATGAGAAGGTAGTTTGCTGGTTCCTGAGCCTGCGTGGCCAAGTCTTCTGGGTTTGGGAATGCGTATTCTCGGAAAGCGGGCCGAGGGGAGAGAGGCAACTAGAAGGGAGGGAAGGGAAGAGGTGCTCAGTCAAATCTCTAGCCTGACATGCACCCTCATGAGGTCTGAGGCTTTCTGTACTTGGATCAAGAGGAAAAACAGGCCCTTTTTGTGTGTGCCTCTGTGTATAACCGCATTCAGCGCGAAGAGGGCTCCTTTAGGTCTAAACCTGTTTTGCACTGTGGACCTGAGGGGCAGTTGCATCGAACGGCATCTCGGTCGTGGTCCCTGCAACCCACAGCTCGGCCGTAGTCACGGCGTGCTGTTTCGGGTCCATCGAATCCCTTCGCCTGCTGCCTTTCCTCTCTGAATAGCTGCCCGCCCGCCCCGCTCCTTTTTTGTCTATCCTGATTCTGTTTGAACAGAGAGCGAAGACGGCCATTCTCGCACAGCTTAATCCATTGCTCTGAAGGATTAGCGTCATCGGCAGAAAATCCATTATGAGAATTATTGAGCTATTTCAATGAAGGGTGGTTTGGTTCAGCTTAGGGAACTGGAGCAACATGTTTGGCAGGGGCCGTGGGCCCCCGCTTCTTCACGAGCCCTTTGGGAGAGCGATCTCTGTTGCTTCTGCGGCGGGCAGGGGAGGGAGACAAACGCAGTTCGCCGGGGAATGGTTGAAGATAGCCGCCGCGTGAAGCGGAGTTCTCTGGTCCTCCTTTGGGCACCTGGAGGGTGGATGGGAGGAGCAGGAGGGGGGCATTGAAGCTCGGCTGAGCTGCCCCTTTGCAGCATTCTCCACTGATGAGACGTTGTGGGAAGCTTGCGGCAAGCCGGGAAAGTAAAGGAAGAGGCATTCTTCCAGCTGCAAAGAAGAGGAGTGCGTTTGTGTCCGTCAACTCAGCCAGCGTGGCTCATAAATGACTCCAGATCATGTGAGGGTCCCCAGTTTGGAGGAAATTACATCCAGTACAGCATTAGAGGTGCCTGTCTTTTGGGGTTGTCTGGCAGAGTTGTGTGAACCAAGTAACATTCAGAGTGCTGAAATGGTGAGCCTTCAGGCTACACAGAATTCTTCTCCCATTGTAGGTGTTCACAGCAGAATCATCTTGTGTGGTGGAGTTGCATGGCAGGCAACCATTTGCATGGGCAGACCAGTGGCTTGAGCAGACTCTGTGTTCACCGAATTACAAACATGGAGCCTGGCAGAGAGATCATGTTTGGAACCTTCCTCTGCTAGCAGGCAGCAAGAAAATGAAGGGCAAGGGAAAGGCAAACTCCCCTTCCCAAGTAGTATGGAGTTTGAATCTCCCGTTGTTCATCAGAGAGGAACTAGTTCAACATGGTCTCACTTGACCAACAAAGCTGGAGATAAAGGTAGGAAGCGCTTAGGAGGCTCCCCCTGTACCAGAGATAATCTGTGTCTTTATCTCTCGGATTACACTTCCAGAGGGCTGGGACCCCAGAAGGGGCCGTATTGTGGTAGAGCCTCCGTGACCCGGTATTTGTGCAGCATGGTTACTCTCCAGAACTGTGTTCTTGAGCTTGGACGGGTTAAAGCCAACTGGGCCAAGTCTGTGAGCTGTTCGTTCTGAACAGCAGGCCGCGGTCTCTGGGGTAGGACATATTTTTGTTTGTACTAGAGAAGGGACCCTGAACGCTTCGTACCCAAATGCTTTTCTGGCAGATATTTGTCTGCCTCCCTTCTGAAGACCTCCAACAAAGACAAGGACTCAGCTTTCCTAGGTCATGTCAGTTTATTTGTTGCTGTTTCTTATTTCAAAAAGTTACAGATTTTGTAACTCAAAGTCTGTTTCCTGTCACTTAACCTTTCGACTGTTGCCTTCAGCGAGCATAGCTGAAAAACAGCTCCTCTTCCAGTGTTTCTTCTGCATCTCTCCTTTCTCCTAAACTTCTCTCTCCTAAATTTTCCTTCTTTCCTCGGTGCTCAGCTGAGCTGGTTGCAAACCCATCTGGTCACTCCCGTGTTCATCTCGGCTGCTGTCCTCTCCTTGCCCTGTCCTCTCTGGTGATTCTCCCAGTTTGAGTCTAGTACAGTCTGTCTTTCTGGACGTTTTGTGTTACCTTTCACGTAGGAAAAAAGAAAAGAAATCTTCCATGTGGAGGACAGAGCAGGCGTGTGAATGACTGTGAGAAGTGAGGCAGTTTCCAATCCCTGCACTCACAGCAAATTCTCACACCATTTCACAGGTATCGGGAGGGCGTTCTCTCTCTGGCGTGCGTTTGTCCTTTTAGATGGGTAGGCAGATTAGGAATATTAATAGAATTATGAATCTAACTGGTCTGAGGTTTTATCTAGCCCTGGCCCTGCTGGGTCAGCTGAACAGATCAGTTGAGATAATCGCGGGATTGAGAGGGGAGGGAGGGGGACAACAACAACGTATGTGTGTGTGTGCTTTGCACATTTTTTTAAAAGTGTCCTTGAAACGCCTGTTGGAGAGAGGGGTTGCAGCCTGGAAAAGTCTCCTCCCTCAGTCTTGATTAACTAATTAATGAAAAAAAAAAAAAACCAGCAACGAAGGTTTGGCAGAACGTTGCTGCACCCATATTCCCTGGAACTAGGAGGAAGCAAATGTTCATGCGCGAGTGGCCTGAAAGAGGACAGCCTTGTAATTAGACGCTGGAGAATGAGAACTAATGTTTGCTGGTGAGCGTAGTGGGTGGTTAATTAAATGAGCAGGGAAGCAGGAGCGGGAGAGCGGAAATCTCCCCGTTTGCTGCCCCGGGGTGCGAGTGACAGAGAGAAGAAATGGCCTTTTGTGCTTTCTCTGTTGGTGGCTCCCTGCCTTTGAAGAACCTTTCCCTCCCCATCCTAAATGAGAATAGTATTGGTGTGAACCATAATCGATAATCAGTCTGGAAGTACAGGTTGAGCACCCCTTATCCAAAAACCTCCAAAAGCCAAAACTTTTTGCTGCCAGCTGCCTTCTTCTGCCTCCGAGGCTGCGACACTCCTGCTCTTTCGTCTCTCAAATCCTCAGTCTCTCTCCCTCTCTGTTTTTGGCAGCAGCAGGAAAAGAGAGAGGCTGGGGATTTGGGAGAGGAACGAGGGTAGTGCCGCAGCTGCAGCTCAGAGGCAGAAGCGGGGGGCTGGCAGCGAAAAGAGTGAGACTGAGGCTCTGTGAGATGGCGGGAGGTGTAGAGTCACACTGAGCGCTCTGCTTGGATTCCTGCCGTTTCACAGAGCCTCGGTTTCTCTCCAGCCTCACCTCTCATACACAACACAGTTAGTGAATGAGCAGGGTACAAGGATGTTCCAAAAGGGTACTGTAGTCCAAAATCCGAAAGTGAAAATCCAAAATATAGAACACTTCTGGTCCCAAGCATTTCAGATAAGGGATGCTCAAGCATCCCTTATCTGGTGCTGCCTCCCAGTGTGGTTCTTGTTGAGGTTGCTCTGGAATAATGTGGCCTCCCAAAACAGTGCTAAGTTGCTAGTAGTGTTGGGGCTGTATGGGGTGGCCATTTCATTTGGTGTAGCCCCATCCTGTATATTCTCAGATTGGAGCATCTGTGCTGCAGAATCCTTTGCACCATGGCACTGGATGGAGGGGTGGGGAGGGGAAGGTCCAAGCCCCATGTCGTCCCCAGGCCTTTCCATCCCAATATTTGTCCCACTAGGGGATTTGGAGGGCAAACTTTCTGCATATTGTGGGCCCTTGGAGACCCAGGAGAGGCCATGTTTTCAGCAGGAAGTGGCCTTGTACCTTTTGTTTGGATACCTCCACCTTATCTCTCTAATATTCAACTGAAATTTTAAGTTACTGCAATGCTACTAATTTGGTGACCGGAAAGAAATTCATTTTGGGGGCAGAATAATTATTTGGAGGGTAACACTGTCATCCCTCTCCCTGTGGCTGCACCGCTCTCTGCCTCTTGAATTACAGTCACAAGGGAGTGTTGTCTGTGCTTGAATAAACAGCTTTATAGTGGCCCCCAGTGCAGTTGCCGGGCTGCACAGTGGAGGCTGATGAGCTGGCGGTGATGCCCATCGATTGATACTGCAGCAAAGGTGGTATTTGTGAGCTCAAAGAGGGTTTGTGTCGGCACGTCCCTCCGTCTGCCCTTGAACTTGAATGGGAGATGGATGTGGCTTGCGGCAGGGAGGAAAGGGACAGCCGTCGAAGCCTTGAAGCCTCGCTGACCGGCTGTTAATTTAATCTGGCCAGAGGCCTGGGGCAGCTAGGCCTTGGAGAAGTTTCTTTTTCTGGAGTGTGAAATCCACCCTTGTGACAGACCAAACTGTGCCATCCTTCTGCCAGAGGCCAAAGAGAATTCTGAAACACATTAATAACTCATTCTGATCTGGAAGGCTGGGCTGAGTCTGTTCTTCTCGCCCTCCTGAACGCCTCATTGGGTTATCTCCTCTCCCCACTTTTCATCTGGGGGTGTGCCTCGTTTTTCTGATGAGGGAGAATGACCTGGGTTTTTTCCAGGACTGTTGTGGAAGCAGAGTCAGGGAGGACTCAGCAAGGAGGGCCACGCTCCTCCCCTGCCTGGGATTGGGAGGGTATCGCTGCCCATACTTTGGAAAAGTTCCTTCTTCGGACCACCACTGCCACTGCTGGCTGGGGAAATCTGAAGCATTAGTCCCCAAACTGCAGTGCCAGGACTGGCTGCACCCCACCCAGCCCAACCCTGAAAAGTAAGATGATCTGGGGGCTTGGCTGAGTGAGAACCTCCTTCCTACACCCACCACATTGGGGGGAGACTATGAAAGAGCCCCTTCCCACAGCCAG
The DNA here is from genome assembly GCA_030412105.1 of Cyclura pinguis. Lineage (NCBI taxonomy): Eukaryota > Metazoa > Chordata > Lepidosauria > Squamata > Iguanidae > Cyclura > Cyclura pinguis. The sequence continues at coordinate 1,635,623 of CM059604.1, read as the reverse complement.
AGCCATACCGGGGCTGTTTGTGAGGTTTCCACATCAGCCTTGGAGGTACTTAGAGTAGAAAAACTCACCCTTGGTGACTCTTGTATTTCTTTCCCTTGACCTGATGAGCCCTTTGCATACCCAAGCTTCTGGACAGCTGCGGGGGAGCCCTTTCTCCAGGTAGATTTATGTCCCTGCCACCTGTCAGGAACAAGATGGAGCAGGCTTGTGTTCTGCTACTCCAGAGTCTAGAACTGGAACCGATCAATGACAGGAAAGGAGATTCCACCTAAACATAAGGAAGAACTTCCTGGCTGTGAGAGCTGCCTCTGAGGGTGTTGGACCTCCTTCCTTGGAGGCTTATAAAGTAGAGGTGGGGTTTGGGCATCTCTCAGGAGTGCTTTAGCTGAATATTCTTGCATGGCAGGATGGGGCTGGACTAGATGGCCTTTGAAGCCCCTTCCAACTCTTAAGATTCTGTGCATCTACTTCTTCCACTTCTGTACAGGAAGAAGCAGGCATGTCTTACTTTATTTTTTATTGATTTAATTTATACCCTGCCTTTCTCCCAATATGGGTCCCACTTAGCAGCATGCTTTGGCTGCAAAAAGGGTGGGTGGGAAGAATTTTTTTGTTCCTCCTGTGTTACTTGCCCTTCTCTACCTCTGCCTGCTAATAGTTGTTTTCCTCCAAATTACTTGTACCTTGGGTGCCATCCACTGATTTCTTCACTCAGATCCCTTCACTGCTGTTGCAGATTGAAGTGAAGCTTTGCAAGAGCTGAGTTGCTGGTCCTGTCAGTAATCCCTTGCAAAAGAGAATCAGCTCCTCCTCAGCATAAAACTCTGCATGAGATCTCACTGCAGTTTGTTTGAGATTAGAACTTAAAAGGAGGAGAAACGGGGAGAGCATCCAGTGGAGTCTGCAAAAGAAAGTAGAGAACACCTTGAGATGGTTGTTTCATTAGTAAAAAATGCCTTTCTTTTGTGAAAAAGCCTGGGCATTTTTACCAATGAAACAGCCCTCTCTTGGGCATTTTGAGACATGTCTCCAGTTTCTTCTGAGATCAGAATTCAGAAGTGGGTAAAGAATTAAAGAGCATTAGTGTGTTCAACCCTGATGCAAAGCACCCAAAGGCCCTTTAATGTGTTCGGCAGTTGGTGCTGTGTTCTGACTGGTTGTGTATATTACAATTCAGCGGGACTCGCAGAGAACGGAGCCTGCTGAGTCCGGTGGGCTTTGAAATACAAGTTGCCAGAAATGGCCACTCCCCGTGCATCTGCCTTGCCGCCGGCATGGCTTCTTGGCAGAGATACACGCAACATATTGCACAGTGTTGTCGCATGTTCTTAACACTTCTCCTGTTCTGATTCCTCTTCTTGTGTGCCTTCAGGTCATCTCTTGACTTACGGCAATTCTGTCCTAGGGTTTTCTTGGCAAGATTTGTTCAGAGGGGGTTTGCCTTTGACTTCCTCTGAGGCTGAGAGAGTGCGACTTGCCCAGGGTCCACCCAGTGGGTTTCCAGGCTGGGTGGGAACTCGAGCCCTGTCTCCCAGAAGCCTGGTCTCACACCCAGACAACCACATCGTGCTGGCTCCCGCTTTATGGGCCACCAGCTTCAACTCCCACTTAGAGGGTTTCCTTGGCAAGATTTATTCAGAGGGGTGGGGCATGCCTGAGACCCTCCAGTGGGTTTAAATGACTGAGCTGGGATTTTAATTCTGGCTGCCCAGAGTCCTAGTCCCATACTCAAGCTGCTGTATTGTGCTGGTTCCCCAAAAGTTCTGTGCCAAGGAAGTTTGCTATTGACTCCTTCTGAGCCTGAGGTCACCCGGTGGGTTCTGGCAGAGAAGAGCTTTGAACCCTGGTCTCCTTGAAGTTGCAGTCCAGCATTTGAACCACAAAACCACTCTGGCCCTCTCCTGCTCTGCTACTCACATGGAAGGTAGAAACAGAGCCTCTAGCTCGGGAGCAGACAGGCTTATATGTGCACATCGGGCTGAAAAAGTGGGGAAGAGATGAGGGGTACATTGTGGCTGCACCACTGTTTCTAGACTGAGGTGAACCGGAGAGAGTTTGCTTTCTAAAATAAAATTTAAAAAGGGTTAAAAACTCTGTAATCAGCCTGTAGAAGTTTTCTCCCCCTGTGATGGAGAGGCTTTTCCAGCTGCCTTCTGTGATGAAACAGGCACTTCTCCCCGTTGCTGCCGTCATGCTCTTTGAGCTCTGTCTCCCTTCTGTCTCTGTCCTCGCGGTGCGCAAAAGACTCATTGCGATGCCTGAAATCTAAGTCCATTTCCCCGCTCTTTGCTTTGGGCAGCAAAACCAGAAGAGGTGAAGCCGGCCACTGAGGTTGCGACTGCAAATGACGTTGCTGCCCCGCCCAGCAAGGAGCTTCCGCCGAGCCCTGACAAGAAGGCCAAGGTGAGCATTCCTTCCCCATCGCCCTTCCGGCTGTGTGCGGGTTTTGGTTCTCATTGCCTGCAGCTACGTTCCCCTTCGCTTCTTAAGCCACCTGTGAGTTCTCTTCTCTGAGCTGATGGACGCCAAGGGGAGCACCCGGGGTCCCGAACTTCGTTCTGTGGAGCTCAAGGTTACTGCTTCACACAAAGAGTTTTATCACAAAAGGCAGGAAAATCTCTGCAGCGGCACAGTAATGGCATCTTTGGATGGGGCTTATCACATGACATTGTTCTTCTTCTTTTTTTAAAACTATATTTATTAAAGTTTTACATATTTACAAAAAGTTAAAATATGACTTCCCACATCACTCTGTATGGTGATTTAAAGAAACCCAAGAACGTTGTTCCTCTTCTGATGTTCTCCTGGTTTGAAAAGTGTTTCTTAGCACACATACAAAAACAAAACAAAACAAAAAACAGGCATTGATGATCTCCTTTGTGAAAGAAATGCTTCCCAGATGATCTCCCACCAGGAGAACAACAGAAGAGGAATGACTTCGTGTGATAAGTCCCAGCCAAAGTTGCTGTTATCCTGCTGCAACTGCAATTTAGTTGACCCATGATAAAGCCATAAAACCCCATTTCTTGCTGGCGTGTAAGAGAACACTGGCCACACATGGGAGTTTCTTGAAGTATATTGTTCCACGCACTGTTTGTAAGACTAGTTCAGTCTGCTGGAGGATTCCTCAGATACCACCAGACCTGGGGTGAATTTTCTTGTATTTCGATTGACATCCATTTCATTTCATTTCATTTCATTTCATTTCATTTTATTTTATTTAACATATCTCCTGGGCTTCTCCCATTATGGGATCCAAGAAAACTTATAACTTAGTTTTAAACAAAATACACTTGAAAAATTCATAATATGAAAGTAGAATACCAATAAATAAGCAGCCTTTTTAAAAACACTAATTTAAAACAGTATAAAAAAACATCTGAAGCATAGTAATGAAGATAGAAATACAGTGCACACACCCACATGCTCTGAATGACACTTTTGCCACAAGCAGTTAGCAGCCTAAGGCCAGACTTAATGAAAAGGTCTTTGCCTGCCGGAGAGAGAGAACAGAGAGAATTCCAGCACAGAAGAGGAGTCCATATCCTGAGAGCAGCCACCAGGAAGACTCTCTCCCATATCCTCACCAAACTTGAAGGTGAGAAGGTGAAGCGAAAATCCTCTTCCAAAGATCTTAGAACTGTTAAAGTACAGAGAAGATCAGCCGTCCCTTACACCCTTGGTGGGATTTTAGGCTTCAGTTGACACTGAGGGTCTTTAGAAGGCCTTGGGATTGGGGGCAAGGTGAGGTGGAGTCAGGAAAGACTCTCTTCACTTTGCAAAAAACAAGGCAAATGGCATCCATTTTACCAGGAGACATTCATAAGCAATGCCTACTACTTTTCTTCCTTTCCTTTCTTCCCCTAAATTTCTGGTATTTCAGACAGAATAATGCAAGTGAAAGAACATCTACTAAATATTAAACCTTCAGGAAAGGTTTGCTGCTCAGTGGTTGAGCATGCGAGCCCTGCGCTCAAAAGGTCCCAGGTTCCGATCCTGGCATCTCCAGGTGGGACCGGGAAGGGCTGCCACCTGAAGCCTGGGAGTGCCACGGTGTCAGAGCAGACAGTGCTGAGCCGGGAGGAGTGAAGCCCTGACTGTGACGCAGCTGCCTGTTTTCTGATGCCTATCCTCATGCCAAGAACTCTCTTCTTCTGGGCACAGGTCAAGACTGTTTTGTCTGTCTAGCCTGGTACTTGTCTACTGTGACTGGCAGAAGCTCTCAGGCCCAGAGAGATCTTTCCCATCCCTGGCTGGCTGAGGCTTTTAACAGAAGATTCCCTCAAATTCAGGCCCTTCTGCTTGCAAAGCCTGCATTCTGCTTCTCAGCTGGGACCCAAAAAGGATGGTGACAATCTGGAAAGTGTCTGGAGGAGGGTGACCAAGATAGTCTGAGGTCTGGAAACCTCCAAGCCTTACGTGGATAGCTGAGAAGCTGCGTATGTTTAGCTTGGAGAAGAGAAGAGAGAGAGGTGGCATGACAGCCATTCTTTATGTATCTGAAGGGATGACACGTAGGAGAGGGAGAGAGCTTGCTTTCTGCTGCTCCAGAGACCAGAACATGAATTAATGGTTTCAGAATGCAAGAAAAGAGATTCCGGCTAAGCATTAATGCGAATGGCCTATGGCCCAAGCATTAATAAAACAACAACTACTACTACCTCCTAAATGCTAGGAAGACCTTTTGACTGTAAGAGCTGCTTGCCAGTGGCATAGGCTGCTTTGGGGGTCTGTAAACAGAGGTGGAGGGCCGTATCTCAAGAATGCCTCGGTCGTGTGTCCTTGGATGGCAGAATGGGGTTGGACTTAGACAGCCATGAGGTCCTTTCCAACTCTGATTTCATGATCTCACTCCCCCAGAACACGACTAAGTGCATTTTGTTTTATCTGAATTATTTTGTCCAATCTACCTCAAACTTTAGCCTAATTTAGTGGATACAGGGAAAGAAATTAGAAGTTACAGGTTATGATTGGGGTGGTGTCCCCTCTTGCTCTTTTGGACAAATTGATAGACGTTCTACTTTCTTCTCTCCCCCATATTCATTCCTCCCTCAGACACCATATGGGCCATCCAGTGTTCCTCAAATTGCCAAGAGAAGAATGTAGAGATAACCAGAGAAAATTTGAGGGAATGTCTTTCGAACAAAGTCCTAATTATTAGCTCTAGCCAACAGCAGCTATGCAGATTGTTACACAGAGGCTGACCAGACAAAGCTTGTAAGGAAGGCCAACAATTTCAAGTGATGTTCAGAGTGGATTGAGCCTTAAACAGTCTAGTTGGGCCTCCGTTAATTCTCCCCACAGCACACACGGTTTCTTTTGTTACACTCAGAGAAATGAACCCTGGCATCTTTATTTTCGCTCTGAATTGACTTCTTATTTTGCACTCATTTTTTGCTGCTAAATATTTGGTTTACAATGCGCTTCTTTTCTTTTTGTTACACGTGTGTGTGTGTGTGTGTCTCCCTTTCTTTTGCTTGCGTGTGCACGTCCGTTTTGACATAAAGACTCCAGCCTCCACTCCAGCAGCAAAGTCTGCTGCGGCAAAAACCAAGCCTGTGGGCATCGCCGCCGCCACCACCCCCACCACCAAGCGGCCGGCTTCCGCTACGCCAGGCCAAAACAAAAAGGCCACCAGTCCCACCGCGGGTCCGGCCGCAGCCACCACCACCCCTAAACGCCCAGCGACCAGCACAGCACGACCCTCCACCTTAACTCCTAAAGACTCTAAACCAAAGGTAAGGAGCAGGGTGAGGTTTGGCTGGGGAGGGGGGTCCAAGGCCTTGTTTGTGGGACCGTCACAGCAGGAGGGATGGTACAGCCTTGGGACTGGGTGGCTGGGCAGGTGAAAACAAATATTTTTGACCCTCTTTTCCCTTTTTGCTGTGAGAAAGAGCTTGAAAACTGCACAATTTTCAAGGATTATTTGTAATTCAGGTTTAATCTTTGCAAAGAAAAACACCACACGTAGGTGATTACTGTGCAGAAAAACTGTTCTGTGCAGAAATGTTCTGTTCTATGCAGAAAATCATATTCTTCACACAGGAAACATGCTTTTCGCTTTTTTTGGACTGAAAGGACCTGTGTGAATTTTTGATGGAGAAGAAGTCCTGCAAAGGTTCTCATTCCTCCAGTATTCACCTTTTCAGAGCTTTGCAGTCCTTAGGAAAACCACTTTTCATTTGTCATTTGAATATTTTCAAATCATCTTTCCATTCCTCATTTGGGCACACGTAGCTCATTGCCGTCTCCCAATTCCCTGGCCGAATGGCCATTGCTGCGTCTTTCTGTGGCAGTTTTTGCACATCACTTCTCCTGGAGGTACTTTCAGCATTTGAAGACGGCACACGGCAGCCTTTTTCATGGAATATGCCATCTCAGAGCCAGTGCGGTGGAATAGTTGGACTACAGCTCTGGAGGCCAGGTTTCAAACCCCTGCTTGGTCACGGAAACGCACTGGGTGGCCTTGGGCGAGTCACAGTCTGTCAGCTTTAGAGGAGGGCAAAGACAGCTCCCCTCAGAACAAATCCTGCCAAGAAAACACCGTGACAGAGTTGCCCTTGAGTCACCATGAGTTAGAAATTGCGTGAAGGCACACGACAACCACCAGCCCCTTAGAACATAGGTGTGGAGTTGCACATGTGAAAGCTTGTCCTGATTTTTAAAAAATAAAAATTCACTCAGTCATAAAGTTCATATGCCAGAGAACAAAGGTTTTAACTCACCTTCCTTGACTTGCTAGCCTTCTTTATGCAGGGTGTGTTTGTGAATTAGGTGATGCTTCCCTCCGCTTGTATTTCGTTCAAGGCTCTGGACAGGGGGTGTCTAATCAGTCATCTCGTCTGTTCAGAACTTGGAAACACCCAAAGAAGCTGAAGAGCGAGGGCGTTTACCCCACTTGTAATACTGTATTGGACCCATTTGTAGATAAGAACATTGAAGATGGAGCCCAGAGCGGCAGGGAAAAATTGTGCATTCTCTTTCGGGCTCCAGCTCCCAAAACTCCCCAACTGGCATGACCACCAGCCATGTGGACTGAGGGATTCTGGGAGCTGTAGTTAAAAATGAGAGTGCCAAGCTCCTAAGCTCAGACCAGTTCAGTTACAGGTGTGCGAGCTTATTTCAGCTGCCTGAAGCATCCGGCTATAGGCACTGTGGCGGAGGAAAGGTTTGAGTTGAACTTGGTGGGGAGAGGGATAGTGTTGATGCCAAGTAACTGACCTGAGAGGGAGTTCCAGGCGTCGTGGGCAGCAGGAACAGAGTGTTTCAGAGGAGGAAAACTTGGGACCGGCTGAAGCTGAAGAGGAACGGTCACAAGCAAGCATGTCCAGATTGAGTATCCCTTATGTCGAAATCTGAAAGCCTCCAAAAACTGAAACCTTTTGCTGCCAGCTGCCTGTTTCTGCCTTCGAGGCAATGGCTGGGGCGCTCCTGCTCATTCGTCTCTCAGATGCTCAGTCCCTCTCCAGCCTTGCATCTCATACGCAACCCCAGAAGCGAATGAATGGGACTCGAGGCTGGAAAGAGACAGAAGGATCAGTGAAATGGTGGGAAGCCAAGCAGGTAGTGCTCTGTGCAAAGCGGTGGCTGCAGCGCTCCTGCTCATTCGCTCCTGGGCTCCCCAGAGATCTCCTGTACAGTTCTGGATTTTATGTATAAGCAAATACAGATTTTTCAAAATCTGGAAAAAATCCAAAATAGGAAACACTTCTGGTCCCAAGCATTTCAGATAAGGAATACTCAACCTATACTTGGGAAATGAGCATGGAGACGGAATTGAAGGCTTCTACTAACAGCTGGGGAATAAACTCGGCCCTGCCTGGGTCAGTGTGCCGCAGCCATTTTGAGAGGAACCGGGAGTATGGAGGGCTGTGCAGCTTTTGTGATGAAATTGCATTTGCTCTCAAACTTTAAATGGGGAAGCCAGAATCCCTGCCTCTCTTCTAACCATTGCAAGAGGGTGGATTGTACTCCTTCACTTCAAGGAGGAAAAGGGGGCTGAGAGGAGGTGAGCATCCCCAAGTAGAAACTGGCCTGGCCTTTAATTTGCTGGAAACGGTGCCTTTTGGCTGGGAAGCCTCAACTGGGCTCCCAGTTCCCATTGTGATCAGGCTTTGCTGATCAAAATTCTGACACTTCTCATTAACTTTGGGTGTGTGTGTAAACCAAACAGGCAGTGAGCGTAGAAGCACTCCTAAGTCTTCTCCAAGAAGCGTTTGTGACTCTTTAGATAAGTCAGTGGGGCTGCTTAGCAATTGGCGTTGGATTTTAGTGGTTACAGATGAGAAGACAGCCTGTCACATAATCGATTCTTCCCTGCTTCACTCCCAAGATATTCCTGAAGCATACCCCCCCCGCCCCGCTGCAGCCCCTCTACCTTCCTGGAAAGAGATTTTTCTCCTCTTTGCCTGCTGCGTCAGCTGTTCCTAGATTGATCGGCTGTTGCTCATGTCCCAGATGGTCTCAGGCAAACGCCATCTAAGCCTGCAGAGCAATTTTCTCTTTCTGCCTGTAATTAAAGAGCTTCCTCTTGGCAGATGATGGGCTGGGGATGAGGGATGAGGACTCAAAACAAGACTGGACATTTTGTGTAGCAGTGGTGCCTCCCGGCCTGCGAGCCCACGTGCCTCAACAATGGATGCCTGTTGTCTTGAAGAGACGGTTCTCTGCTGGCCACCTTCTGAACAGGGGATGGTTTAGCAGCTGAAGCAGGGGAATTTTTTGCGCGAGATGGACATAAACATTGACGTAATCCCTGATAGTGTCATCTGGCTGGTGGCAAAACTTGACGTAGGTGTCGTTGTTGTTTTTGTTGCAGCATGCCTCCCATCTCATTTCTGACCTTACGGTGGAGCTGACACAGGGTCTTCTTGACAAGATGTGTCCATGGGCCCTTGTTGTGGCCTTTCTGTTGTGAGGTGTTTTCTTCAGAGGGGAGGAGTGAGGCTCTCGGTTTGAAGTGGGTCCTTCCCCCCCGCCCTTTCTTTCTTTCTCATTATAGGGGACAGACGTCAAAAGCCCGGATAAGCGAACCTCTCCTTCGAAGCCACCGTCTGCTACGACCCCTCGACTGAATGCAAAGAGCAGCCCAGCCGCCCCGCGGCCGTCGACAGCACAGCCAAGTCAGAGTGCACTGAGCCCCCGGAGCACCACCACCGCTTCCCCGCCGAAGAGACCCTCCAGTAAGTGTTTTCTTACCCCTAACTGCACTGGAAGGAAGAAGGATGCTGGGGGGATGTGGATTGTTCTTTTGGGGGTCTAATTTCTGCTTTTCAGCTTAGCCATAGAGGTGAACAGTGTGGTTAGCTGGGGAGGAGGAGAGCTTAGAAACCTTACTTTGTTTTTCCAAGTGCAATTCCAACATTGCAGCTGTTGGCCACATTACATCAGGGATGCCAGGAGCTGCAGTCCAAAGTGGTAACTTTTCCAATCTGTGGCCAGACACCTATGTTCCATTGGGCCAATGTCTTTGTGAGCTGTGCCACATTAGAAGCGCAAACTCCCAAATTCTGCAGACCAAAACTGACAAATGAGTTCTAATTAGACCCATTATAATCAAGCAGTGGTGCCTTCTGACCTTGACAAGACATGGAAAAGCCATTCTTGCTTTTAGAAATGTTTTTAAAGATCTGGTGATACCAGATCAATTCCATTGGTGGGCGAAAGCAAAATAAATGATGGGGAAAGACACACACACACAGAGTATGTTTTTATAGGGCTGCTGAATTCAGCTGCATGGTGCCCAATGTATGAGTGTCTCAGTGGCTGGCCATTGTGCAGATGTCGAGCTGGACAGACCTTCATCCCATCCAGCAAAGAGGAAAAAGAGGACCCACTTTAACTACTTTGAGTGCAAAAGCTTGGTTTAGCCTGGCTTTGTATTGCTGCACATACCAGTTTGTGCCAATGATGCATGTTCTTACTTAACCTTCATAGGAGCTCAGAATATGTAGTTTAAGGAGGGGGGGATATGAAATGCCCTTAGATGGAATGGAAGCAGAGACTATAACACATTGGACATATATCTGGCCCAGAACTTGGAAAAGTTACTCTTTTGGACCACAACTGCCTGAGCCACCTCCCATCCACCATGGGATTCTGGAAGGTGTAGTCCGAAAAATTTAACTTTCCTAAGCCCTGCTCTTGCCCAATCTCAGATATGTATCTTCCACCTTCATTCCCCATCTTGGGGGGAATGAAGGTGGGTATGAATAGAGTTAATGTTCCAGTTAAGTTTTTGGAGTCTGTGAAGTCTTTTCAGTCGAGTCAGGAATCGTGCAGCCCTCCAGGTGTCGTTGGACCACAACTCCCTTAAGTCAGTCAGCAAAGCCAGTGGAGAAGAATGCTGGGAGTGGCAGTCCAGCAACAGCTGGGGGGCTGCCTGATTCTTGCCTCTGCTTCAAAAGGATCAGGAAGGCAAAGTAAGAATAAGAGGAACACAGCAGCAGAAGAGGGGAAAACCTGTTTGTGGTTGAGGCGCTGCTAGGATCCCCTGCTTAGATTTGACATCTTAAGGCAAAGGCTGGGAAGGCACCACGTGGATGCTGGGGGAGGCAGTGCAGGGGCTCAGCTGGCTCTCTTTGCCTTGTGCAGCCATCAAGACAGACGCAAAACCCGCTGACGCCAAGAAGACCACCGCAAAATCGCCATCAGGTAATCCCCCTTCCTAGTAAAGAAAAATCATTAAACAGGGTTTTTGAAGGACTGGAAGCCCCTGATGGACTTTCTGAAGAATAGTGAGGGTGACTTGATGACTGCTGGTTTTATTGAAGTTAAACATATAGATGAAGCGTAACCTATAGACAAGACAGAGAGAGCTAGGCTTTAAGAGTTACAATATATCTGCAGAAAAGTTAGCTGGAAGTAAAAAAAAAACAATTTGTTAATTTGTTAATTGTAGTTTTTGTTACGTATAGAGCTAGTGGTTTGAATGTTGTAAGTTTTGTGTTTACTTTTTTGTTTTGAAGTTTGTAGGTTTTTTTGCTTTATTTTTTATTCCCTTTTTATTTGACGTAGATGTTACTTTTAAAAAAAACGGCCTACTGAAAAAGAAGGGTAATGCCACTCCCTGTTGTGCTTCTGAGATGTCCGTTCCGCCTGCTCCGCCCGCTGCAGGCCTCGCTCACTGCCCTCCTCCTCTTATTTGCAGCTGACCCGAGCCGCCCAAAAAGCGCCCCGGCCTCCACCGCTCCTCCTCCCGCTCCCGCCGGAGCCACCACGGCTGCTGCTGCTACCGGCCGGCCCAAGGCCAAGCCAGCTGCGCCCAAGGCCTCGGGGACAACCAGCGCGACGGCTGACACCAGGAAGGCCTCCGCGCTCAAAACCGCCCCCAAAACTAGCCCTGTTCCCAAACCCTCGCGGCCCCCCACCAGCGTGTCCGCCCCTGACCTGAAGAACGTCCGTTCCAAGATCGGGTCCACAGATAACATCAAACACCAGCCTGGTGGAGGAAAGGTAGGCCCCTCTGTCTAGATTGTGGCTCACTTGGGTGGCTGGAAAGCGCCCTTCCACACTACAGAATTATAGCGCTGTGATTCCACCATAACTGCCCTAGTTCTGTCCTCGGGAATTCCAGGATTGGTAGTTGGCCGGGAGCTGTATTTCAGATTCTCAGCCAGAGAGGTCTAACGACTCACCAAACTACAAATGCTAGGATTCCGTAGGCTTCGGCCATGGCAGCTAAAGTGGAAGCGTAGCACTATTGTTGTACAGTGTGAATGGGCCCCTGCTCACAAGACCTACACGGCTTGATGGGTTTAGTTCTTCGTACAGCTCAGAGGCGGGTGCTTTCGGTCTGGGAAAGCCAAGCTCAAAAGTCCAGGTGGATCCTTTATGAGCAGCGGATTTGAGCCTCTTCATATGGTGCCCCTAGCAGAGCAGCCATGTCCTAACCGAGTACTCTCTGGAAACATTAAGCTACAGCTCCCGTTTGGTAGGGAATGATGGGAGTTTTATTCCAGAGCAACCAGTTGAGGAAGACTGCAGTTGAGTGTTTGGGGCAGGAAGGAGCTGACTTGGGTGTCAGTAAACAAAGCAACAGAGATATGGAGGGGCCAGCGTAGTGCTCCCGTTGTGTGAATCAAGCAGCCCCCACAGATGTTGCCGCCTTTCCCCTGACACACTGACTTCCTGTGTGCAGGTGATAATAGGCTTTGTATAAAGCAGGGAACTTGTCTAAGTTCTGGGGAACCGAGGAAAAGGCGGACCACTTCACTGAGGAGTAAAATTAAAAAGATTTGTTTCTCCCAGCCGCAGGAAAGCAAAATCCCTGCGGAAGAGCTTTCCTGACAGGCACCTTTAGTCGTATCTCCAGCTTGCCGAAGCTGAAGGGATGGCTGGGTGGAGCTTCCAGTGTGGTGCTCCTGTAGGGCTCCCATTTTCCCTCTGCCATTTTCTGCAGGAGGTCTGGGAATCATGCAGTCCCTCCAGACATTATGGACTGTAAATCCCAGCATCCCCCTAGCTTGGAGTTGCAGTCCAACTGCATCTAGGGGGCCCCACAATTCCCACCCCTCTTCTGCAGAGGCACATGATCCCAAAATGTGAGCCTGGCTCCCCGTTGAGGTGGGAAGGGGGGGCCACTTCCATGGAGGGTGTGACACCCCCAGCCACCCCTCCAGGAATCCCAGGATTTTGATGGGTCTTGAGCAGCACTGGAGGCTGGCCAAAACAAGTCCTTCCTCCTTCGGTGGTGATTTTCCTGCAGTCCCTCTTGTGGGGAACAGCTCCAGCCTTGTTGTGTTTGGCTTGGCACTGTGGCCCGGGGCAAAGGAGAGCTTAGTCGGATTAACCTGGAGCTTGTTGGTGCTTTCAGTTATCCCGGAATAACAACCCCTGTGCACGCTCTCTTCCTCCAATTTTAAATTAGCACGCACATTGAAATGAATTTATTGAGTGCTTTGGTTTCTTCATTCCTGAGGATGATGAGAAAATTTTTCAGCAAGGAAGGGAATAGTGTAGCCCTCCAGATGTGATTGGACTACAGCTCCGAGGAGCCCTGGCCAACATAGCAGAAGGTTAGGAGTGCTGGGAGTTGCAGTCCAACTGTCCCTGCTTGACAATGAGAGAGCCCAGGCCGTGGCCCTAGGCCCCTGCGCCTTTGTGCCAAGTTCATTGGTTGTGGCAGTGGCTGCCGCTTCTGCCGAGTCACACTGAGGTAGGAAAGAACCAAAGCAGTTGAGAAGGTTTGGGAGTGCTTGTGCTTCTTTTGGAGCCCTGTGTTTGCCTGTCTGGGGATTGTTGGAAGCAACTCCCCCGGCACCAGTGACACTGACTGGCTGGGGAATGGAACGCACTGGGGAGTTCTCTTGCGGAAGCCTCTGATGGGGAGGCAGTAGCACCTTTGCTTGGCTCCCTTTTACGTTGGCGAGGCAGGCACAGGACAAACTCCCAGCGTACGTCCGATCTGTTGGCCTTTCTACTCTTCTGCATCTAGTTGTGTCCAATAGGGAGGGAGAGCACGTTGGGAGATATTCAGACAATGGTCAAGAACTAGTTTCTCCAGTGGTGAAAAACCCAGATGAGGAAAATCCTGAATCAACAAGAGTCTTCTCGGTTCAGGACTTATTCTGAACAGAAAATAAGCACATGGCGGGTTGTTTTTTTTCCACAGAAAACAGCATTTTTTTCTGTGCAGGAAAAAGCATTTTCACCAAAGAAAATAATATGAGAAATTATATTGTTTTCTGTGCGGAAAATGCTATGTTCAGTGTGGAAGGGAAGTGTGAATTTTGCCCAGAATAGGTCCCCCAACTACAGCATTTTCTGCACAGGAAATGCTGCCCACCCCTGACTTAAACAGGAAGTTGCCCCCTTCCATTGAACCCCTCTCGTTTTCAGAGATCCGAGGGAGAAGATGGATATTCCCTTCAACATTTTCTCAACTTCTGCCCTGCGTTACCATCTCTGAATCTGTTTGTTAGCAACAAGGAAGGCAGCCTGCTTCATTCCATTATAGTTATAGCAAAATGCAGAACTGCTGCGGAAGATCCGGGGAAGGGGATCTTTCAGTTTTCAAGTGTGATTGCAAAACCCTTTGGGAGCTCGTGGTTTTGAAAGCATGAAGCAAAATACATTACCCATGGTAGCGGCAATGAAGCTTGAGGATTCTCCCCCTCCTCTCACCTTGGTGAAGACGGTTGGTCAGTGGTTCACTTTTAAATCCAGTGAAGAAGTAGGTGTTTTGGTCTACTCCAGAAGTGAATTTTGTCAGATCACCCATCTAGAAAGAGTTGAGATGCTGGAGAGTTGGGCAAAGGACAGAAAAGGGCAGCTGGAATGGTCAAGGGAACAGACCACCTCCAGAGCCTCTGTAGCTTAGAAAAAAAAGGACTGCAAAGGTGGGGGCATGGAAGGGGTGCACAGCATTCGGCCTGCTAATAGCACCGGGCCTGTCCCAGTGCTGGAGGCCGCTGGTGTTGTCCGCTGAAGCAGAACAGTGCTTGGAACAGGTGGGAAAAGGGAGAGTGCCAGCATGGCACAGTGGTTTTGCGTGTTGGACTCAGACTCTGGGGGGCCAGGCTTTGAATCCCCACTCAGCCATGGAGACCCCCGGGGTGACCTGGGGCAGGTCACCTTCTGTCAGACAAAGAGGAACGGAATGGTGACAAACCCCCGAAGAAACCTGGCCAAGGAAACCCTGGGGTAAGGTCACCGTACGCCAGAGTTAATTTGAAGGAGTGTACAAGAGTGAAAGGTAGTGTGTAATTGTGCTGGAATTTGCTGCCATGGAAGGATTGAGGGCCGCCATCTTAGGCCACTTTGAAAGGGGCTGAAGTGTTTCCCGGAGGAGAGGTTTCAAAGAAGGAGCCCTTCTTAAGCCCTTTTCGGTATTTCAAAGGGAAGGCCAAAGTCATCCGGTGAGCCTTTAGGAGTAACCCTTACATTTCAGGCTCAGCCCTCATGGGCTCTGGCCCCCAAGGGCCAAATGCATTGCTGGAACGCATTGGTCACTCTTTGACCCTCCCTTTTTGGAGAGAACAAGGCCATTGGTGGCTGCTACTTGTGATAGCCCTCTACTCCCTCCGGTGCCAGCATCTGGCGTCTCTCTGAATACCAGCTTTCCCAGGGAACTGGGGGGGGTGGTGCTCTCACGTCCTGCTTGGGGGCTTCCCTGTGGTCAGTGTGGGAACCTAATGCTGGGCTAGTAGTCTCCTGATTTGACCAGCCTAGCTTTTTCCATGGGAGGGGGAACACTAAGCTGGGAGGGCAGTCTGTTTGTTTTGCTTGAAGCCAGGCCTGCCGCTGTGCCTAGAGTGAGTGGGATGAATCGTTGCCCACCGGGGGCCCTCTAACCTCAGGCCACCGCCCTCACCTCTGCCCTGGATCCCCCATATCAACGTCCCAGGTGTTGTTTTTTCGTGTCCGGTCGCCTCTTCCCGTCATTGCCGCTGCTGCTCATTTTTTTCTTTTTTTTAAACCACTCACAATGTGAAAGTTACCCTCCGTTTGTCTCCATTTAGGCCAAAGTAGAGAGAAAGGCAGACTCAGCCGGGGCTGCCCGGAAGCCTGAACTCAATGCAGTATCTAAAACGGCTCCCACTAGAACAGCTGTTTCTAAAGAGGGTGCCCCAAAGCAGCCCAATGGGAAAGTGAGTTTCCGTTTCAAACTTCTATCACTTGGGAAAGAGGAAAGGACCGGCTCTTCTTCCGCTCTCCTCTCTTTTTGTTTTTCCACTCCGCCTCACCCCCCCGGGTTTGGTCACTGCACCCCCTTCTCTCTTAACTCTCTCTCCACGTTTTTCTTGAGCTCGGCACGACGCCCGCTTCCCTCCTCCTCTGCACGTGCGGTTCTTTGCTTTGTATTCCACTGTGCTGCTGGCGAAACTGTCTGTTGAACGTCTCTCTCCAAACACACCTCACGGTGGGGTCTCTCCCACCCCTGACCCCCTTTGTTTCGGAATGACAGGAGGGTGCTGAGAGAGAGTCCCTTGGGGGTTGTGCGGGCAGGTGTACTTGCCTCTGTCTTCCCACCCAGAATGGGGAGGCGAGTCGATTCGCCAGGCTCCCAAAACACAGTTTGCCTTCTGCCCAGCCGGCCGAAAACTTTCCTGGAAGTTTCCGGTTGTCTTCCATATCCTGTCAGGATTGTTCACGGAAGGCCCGAGAACTGGACCGTGGTGGGGGGAAGGGGCTCTCAGGATGTTCGCCGTCTGCGTGCAGAGCTGTGTCTTTGGAGCTGAATACCTGGGCCGAGTTCTCATTGAGGAGGCAGATTTGTGTCTGTGATTCGGGATGGCTTGTGATGACATGCACCTCCGTACAAAGGACAAGGACTTGTACCTTCTCCCCTGAGATGCTAGCTTTCTCTGTGCAGGCGATGATGGTCTTTATATAGACCAGGGAAGCTGTGACCCCACCCCCAAAATAACAAACTGCTCTTCCCATCATCTCTCACCATTGGCAAAGTCAACCGGGCACATGGGAAATGGAGCCCAGCAGCATCTGGAGTCCATCAGCAGGTTTTCCCACACAGGTGTCCTTAGTTCTGAGGACACCCACCTGTCATCTCCAACACAGCTTGGAAAAGTTCCTTTTTTGGACAACAGCTCCAAGAATCCCCTAGCCAACATGGCTGTTGTGAGAAGGTATAATCCCAACAAGGAACTTCTCTAAGTTCTGGGGAAGCGAGCAAGACAAAGGTTGACCAGCTTACTGATGAATAAAATGATAAAGAGTTGTTTCTGTCAGCCCCAGGAAAGCAAAATTCCTTGCTTTCCTGTTTCCTGCCTTTAGTCGCCTTTTCGCTTGGCAGAGCCAAATATTTTGAAGTGGAATCTCTTGGTCAGTTTCCAGGAGGCTACCCGTTTTCCTGCTTTTACTGTTTCCATAGTGAGTGATGTGTTCAGATAGTCGTGGGTGAGCTCTCCGTAGCTGATGGTTCTCCTTCAGTTTTTCCCCACACGTGAACCCCATTGTTGGCGATGAAGGTCTCTGCCTGTGTAAGAGCTCATACTGTCCAGACAGCCTTGAAGGCGTGGTAGACCAGAGCGAGTGGTGCTTTGTTGGCACTACCAGGAGCTGAGTGTTCCTCTCGCTCATTGGCAGTCTTGGCTTTTTGTCAGGTCAGGCCTTCCAACACTGCTGTTTTTGTGAGGCCTTAATGGGCTCTGGGGCTTGGTTGAGCTTGTCCGGAACACAGACAATGCCTTGGCATTGGAGCTGACCCCAATTAAGTTGAACTTTGGTGGCTTTGTCAGGACGGGGGCTGGTCCTGCTTCCTCCGAAAGCTGGCCTACGCCAGTCCGAAGGCTTTGCAGCTCCACTTCGTACCAGCTTGGAGCTTCAAAAGGGCAAGCGGCTGGCTGCCTCAGGGATATGTTTGCTAGAGGCGGGTGGCGGGTTCAGGATGGGTGTCCTGGGAGAAGGAGCCAGATGGGTTTCTGTATGGAAACAAAGGGAGCACCATCTCTTTAACAGTTCATGCTCATTTCTCCAAAACTTCCACATCTTTTCCCCTGCCACACATATGAGTGGAAGGGTGCAGATCCAGATGCTTTGAAATCCGGCTCACCTCATCATTGGGTGGGGGGCTTCCGGCCTGCCCACTCAGTGCTTCCCAAGCTCACTCCAACCAGTTTCAAGAGCACACAGCAGAAGGCCTGTATCCCTGCTGGCGCCCACATCAGTAGGGCGGTAAATCCAGTCCAGACTTTGAAGGAGCTCCCCTTCAGGAGCAGAGCTGGTCTCCCTGAAATAGGTTCTTCCTCTTGGAGAGTTCCTTTGAAGCACCAATTAAAGCCTGGAATGGATTCACTGCCTCACTGACCTGGGAGGCACTGTGGCAGGCAGCCCTTCCCTTTCATCTCTTCACTCCCTCTCTCACAGCCCCACTGGAGGCATTGATTGGGGAGTGGAATGCCTGCTGCCCCATCCCTTCTAGACATTCAGTGGAGACCCCCCCCATTCCAGGGGTGTTACTGGGGGAGGGGGCAAAATGAAGGCGTTGCCCCTCCAGATAAGAATCCCCCCCCCCAAGAAATTTTCCTCCAGTCCCCAAATTTCTAGTTGTGCAGTGATGTAAAATGTCAGTTAAGCATTTAGAAACTGAGCTTAGGCATCCAAAGAGAAGGGAAAGGCAGAGCAAACCAAGGGAGCACAGACACAGCAAACAGAAGAGTTCTAGGTATGAATTGTCTTCAGTCTCTGCAGTGCTAGAAATTTGAGAACTGAAGGAACATTTGAGAGGGGGCAGAATTGTTATTTGCATCCATGCTCTCCCCCTCCCCGCCCCTCCCCAGCTGCACCCCTCCATCCAGGTATAACTTCCAGGCTGAGTAGCTGTAAAAGCAACCACAACAAAAGACCTTAACGCCTAAGAAGTTGGTTATAGCAGAGTCTTTCCCAGCCTCTTCAAAAGACCTTTGATCTCCCTTCAGGCACAGATTAAAGAAAACGCAAAGTTTGAAGTTATGCAGCAAGGCTGGTGTTCCCTCAGTGAAGCTGGGCTTCGCTGGGTTCTAAAGGCAGGGGAGGTTTAAAGATGGACAGCGGCTCATCCGGCCTCACTGAGAGGAGTAACCCCCCCCCCAGCCAAAAACAGGACAGGACCGCAGAGAGGAAGGCGAGGAGGCACTAGATGTTGAGGAAAGGTAGGCCCAACATGTTGGGCTTGAAATAAAGGCCTTTCCTCAGCATGTGACTTGTCTTCCGTCTGTGATCTTGTGTTCTGGGAGAGGTAAGCCAAGGGTCTTTCCTCTCCCAGTAAAGCTAAGTGGAAAATAAGTGGGACGCCTTTATCAAGATGTGAGGAACATCAGTCAAGAAGCATGTGGAAGTGGAGCAATCAGACCTCTCCCCTCCACTGTCGTGTCCTTGGAGGTAGTCCATAATGCAAGCAGAAGTGAGCTGGGATCTTTTCCAGGTTTTTTTTTTCCTTTACCTGAAAGGAACGTCAGGCAGGGTTGGAACGTGGCCTCATCCCGTTGGGCACTTCAACGGATGTCTGTAAGCAAGGCTGTCTGCTCTTGGCCACGCATCGCAGATCCCTGATAGCCAAAGACAGAAACACACACACGGCGTATGTGCTCGTCCTTTGCAAACTGAAAGCAGTTGGCCACTCTGATTCCACCAATAAGTCAACCAAACTAGACTGAGAACTGCCGGGCCCAGTACAGTCCCTTGGGCGTTTGCTTTTGACTGCCCGCCTGCGCTCTTTAAGCCCGTGAAGAAGGTGGGGCACGGCGCTGTCTTGATGAAGGCCAAAGCGTAGAAGGTGCTTGCGGGGTTTGCCTCGGTGCTCTCGCTACTTACCACCATTTGCTTGGCTGCCTTGTTGGTTCCTTTGCTGTCCTCTTTTTTGGCTCTCTCTCTTTCTCTGTCCCTTCCCTGTCCGCGTTTGTTGACACCTGACCCTCAGCGGCAGGTTGGAATTCTAACACCAGCTCTCTTGTCTCCCCGTGTCTGTCCATCCGCCGTGTCTCGCGTGTTGCTCCCTTGAGAGAGTTCTAACCAGCCCTTTTCCCTTGTGTTGTTCTCTCCATCTCTGTGATGCTCCAGGTCCAGATAGTCTCCAAAAAAGCCAACTACAGCCACGTCCAGTCCAAGTGTGGGTCTAAGGACAATATTAAGCATGTCCCTGGAGGTGGGAATGTAAGTATGAGGGGCTCTGGACAGCTGTCTTTCTACTAACTCACTCCCTTCCTTCGTTTTGGTTTTGACTGGGGTGCGTGCGTGTGTGTGTGTGTGTGTGTGTGTGTCCTGGCCACAAACGAATTCAGGTGTTTAAGAGGAGACCTCCGGCTTCCAAATCAGAAAATGGAGGAAAGAGAGAGGGAGAACTTGATTAGCGTTAGAGCAGTTGGACTCACGGCACCTTAAAATAACAAAGGTCAAAATGAAAGATCAGGGAACACTCTGTTCTCGGGAGCACTTTGTGGCACACAGTGACGCTTTGTGAGAAATGGGGGCATTCTGAAGAGAGAGGTAATTTGAGAGGCATCAGCATCTTCCTCTCAGAGAACAGCTCAGCAAGGGAGGACGGAGGGGTCTGAAGCAACGCCTGTTTCCTGACAACCTCACCCGACCCTGATCGGGAGTTGTGGTATCTGTGGTGGTTTTGTTATTGAGATAGATTCCTACCCGTTGGAGTGGGGGGCTTCACTCTGCAGTGCCCCCCCCCCCGAAACATACAAGTCTATACCTTAATCACCTACCTGTGCTGCTTGTCAACAAACGAAGGTCTGGATGCCATGAGGATCCTTCTTGCCAGCTGCCTTATGGTTGAGGCCAGAGCTTGGGAAAGTCAGATTTTTGGGACTACAACACCTGTAAACAGTCAGAATAGCCCACAGCTTTTAGAAGAGGAAGACCGAGAAGAAGAAACGACTCTTCCAAATTCTGCTTGCAAAATGCTTTCCTTCCACTGGAGTCTTCTTGCCTTGAAGCCTCTTTGAATGGTCAGCCACAGCTTTTCATATTTCCATTTCATGACCAACATTAAGTTCCAGGTGATTAGGGTTGCTAGAATTCAAGAGTACTCTTTCACGTGAGTTTGGTCCAGTGGAAACTTTACAATCCTGTGGAATCTGCTAGGCTTAAAGGTCTAAAGAGAGAGAGGTACTTTTTTGCTGGCAGTGACATTCATCCAACCCATTTGCCTCATGCTTGGCTGCATCATGGGGAGTATCTGTCTGTTGATGGATGAAAGCCCAAATGCGCAATCAGATGGCCATCCTCGGCCTAAGAGAAGCCCAGCAGTTTTTAGCTGCTCCCTGAGCAATAGTTTAACAAGGGCTCAGCCTCTGTTTCCAACTTGCCACTTCAGCCCCTGGATGGACTTGCATCTGACTTAGTGTTCCTCCTCACCCTTTTTAAAAAATGGATTCCTGTAGAAAGCCGGTATGTCTAGGAGAAAAGGCTTCCATCTGTACTTCGCTCCCTGGCAAGGCATGATCATTAATGTGAATTCTCCTCCCCACTGCAGCTGTCTTGGTATAGCTCAGACTCAGGTGGCACCTCTTAATGACAACCAGTCATCTGCAGTGGGCAGTTTTCATAAAATTCATTAGTAATAACTGCCAGATGCCAGTACAGTCACAGATGGGTTTGGCTGTTTTCCTTCCCCTGAGGACAAGATGCTCCCTGGCGAAAGAGGATGGGGTTTCAAGTCATACTGAGTCAGATTTGCTTCAGTTTGAAACCGAATTAAGCAGTGAGAGTGATCTTATGGTAGTGGAATTGGAGGCACTTCAGTGAACATGGTGGAAGGAAGTTTAATACCGTGGGAAGCAGATGGATGCACGACCACTGTGTATTGCGCAGCTGAATCGTGCGCTTACAACCTCTTTGCTGCAAGCATGAGGCCGTGCGTATCCCACAACGGAACGCCAGCCAAAAACTCCATTCTAGATATGGTGACAGTGACAAGGAGCGGATACTGCACAGCAGAAGTGTTTCAGAAGACTCGCTGTGGTGAAATGCGTGTGCTCCTTCCACTGTACATTTCCAGAATTTCGGAGGACCCCTTACGGGCTTAAGAAATCGTGAAGGCTTTCACTCCTCGTTGTTTTCTAAGGGCAGCTTGTTCTTGAAGAGGCAGTTGCCATAGCTGTGTTCTTGACAGTCCCCTCCTCCCACACACACACGTGCTGAGACGCCCTATAACTTCAGATATTCTGTGTGACCCTTCTCAGAGGAGAACACTGAGCAGAGACCAAAGCTGTATGCTTTATTCATCAGCGCAGTGAGTCAGCCAGTATTTTAACTACAAACTTCAAAAGCATGTGTGTGTCTGTTTGGCAAGATTACTTTTTCTTATTATGGGGTGAGGGAGCACAGATAGAGGTTTTCCCTGTCCTCTTTCCAGGTAGGCAGATCCCAGGGTCAAGGACTTAACAGTCTCCGCTCGGTACAGCAAGCAGACAAACCAGGCAAGGGGAGCCCCGGGGCAGAGTCAGAAGACAAAAGAGCAGTCAGATGAGAAGTCTTACCAGCAAGTCAGATAAAGCGGGTGCTGGAGACAGGATCTACCAGGGTCAGGATAGACGTTGTTTCGAGATGATCATCGCATAGAATTGAGGCTCCGGTAGCTGAGCTGCTTGCCCCCTCCAGGCTCATCTACAGGCGCTTCAGCAAAAAATCTCCCCTGGAGCAGAAGCCTCCTCTCCTGGAAACCCCCTTATAGCCAAGGAGGCCCCTACTCCCAAGGAGCCCTCTCTTGCAGATAAGCCCTCTGTCATGTGGCTTCCAGCCTTGCTGCTGCTGTGAGCCTTCCAGTTGATTCTGACTTACGGTGACCCTAAGGAAGACAAACCTGCCACAGGTTTTCTGGGCTGTTTGTGTGCCCAGGCCAACCAGAGGGTTTCCGTGGCTGAGCAGAGAACCAAATCCTGGCCTCCGGGGTCATAGCCCAGCGCTCAAACCACTCCGGCACCCAGGATGTGCGTCCCGCCTGGCCTCTGCCTTTTCCCCTGAGTCTGGGGCTCTTCCGGGGCCGTAACAGACTTTGCCTCTAACCCCAAGGACTTCGGCTCCACAGGGATGGCCTGTTTTGAGTTCTGGTTCATGGAGCTTAGAGTCTTCCTTGCTGGAAGAACTGTCCAGTGGGACACAGCAGTGAGTCCCACCTAAATCGCTGCCGCAGGGAGATACCGTTGCTGTGCGCTGCGCGTACACGTGGAGAGTGTGGCCTCACTTCACATGCCCGGTCTTGCCGCTTCTGCCTCTTGTGACTGTTCTGGTCGTGCCTAACCTTGGACTTCACACAGGCAGGCAGTGACTCTTGTTTTTGTCAGTGTTAAGATGGCAGCTCCTGTGCCTAAAACGCTGGCTGGCAGTCAGGGAGTGGAATAATATCCCAGTTGGTTTGAAGCTGTGTGCGAAACAAAAGTTTCTCTGATACGACCGTTTGGGGACTTTTTGCGTGGCCCAGGCTCAGGCAGCCGGTGGCTCCCTGCGTGGTTTAGGCCCACGGTCGGGGGTGACACCGTAGGCCACGGGTGGCTGAGGAGCAGCCTTCTTTTTACAGAGGCAAAGGGGTGTTAGTTGAGATTCCCTCTGGTAAGTTTGCTCTCCTTCTGTGGCTTTCAAGGTCTACCTTGAACTACTGAGCTTGTCCTTCGGAGTTAAAAGCCAGAATCCTCTTCAAGCATTGGTGGAGGTGATGGCACCGGGCCAGAAAAGGCCACAAGGCCGCAAGCGAGCGCAGCGGCGGCCATGAGGGTGCGGAAGGCCTGGAACCAGCCGCTTCAGTCTGCCTCTCTGGTCGCTGCTTGTGCAGCCCTGGCCGAAGGGCCACCGTGGGTGTAGGGCAGCAGATTCCAACCGCGGCTGATGCTCTGAGAAGCATTCTTGCTTCCCCCAAGCCCAAAAGGCCTTTTAAGTTGCGTGTTGTGTTTGACAGGGCACTTGTGGTTGATTCTGTTTCTGTCTTGGAAAGTGGGGTGGGGTGGGGGAGTGAGGGTGAGGGTCCGCAGGATGGGCACAGTCACCAATGCCTTTGTATGCCAAACCACATCTAGTTCTGGTACCTGGCTGCTGAAAACCTTTGCTGGTGAGGTTTAATTTGCTGTCAGGAGCTGTGAGCCTTCGAGCTTCCGTGCAGCCTTGTAGGGTGAAAGATACTTCCCGACGTGGGCAGCCGTAACTAAACCATGAAGCTTGCGTGGGGAGGGTGGGGGTGAGAATGGCTCTTGATGCATAAAATTCTTCTTTTCTTCCACCTGCTTCTTCGCATGTGGACTTACAGGTAGAAAAGCTTCCTTTGTTTCTCTGCAGATTCTCTTCCTTTTACCCTCTCAGCGACTATAGCAACCATCGTTGCAGAACCAACCACTTGCAGAGATGAATTCTTGGTGATTCTCCAGCGTTATGTGCTAAAAACTGTCCCTTTGCTTTCCAACTTTGCTGGGCTATTCCTTCCACGGCCATCTGGAGTTTCAGAGAACTGGGATGGTGCCCACTCTGATCTCTCCCCTCTTCCTTCCTTCCTCTCTGTCAACCTCTCTCTCTCTGTCTTGGAACGGTCTCCCACCTTCCCCTTCCCACACACTGTCGCCTGTTTCTTTTCGTCTCCTTGGTCCTCAAACCAAAGCTCTCCAGCCGTGAAGTCCCGAGAGTAAAGTGCTTATTGTTTTCAGGTTCCAAATGCCCCCAAGCCGGCCATGGGCAACCACTCCCAGCCGTCTACCGCCCCCAAGCCCAGCCAGGGCGGTACCAATGTGAGTAAAAACCACCGCAGCGGCCAACTTGGCCTTTGAGTTTTCACCTTATTTGTTTTTTAAAGATTTTATGTTACCTGCTCTGGTCTCGGGCACTGGCCCTGTTAGGCAGCTGCCCCTTGTGGTAGCCATTCTGCCACTGCTGCCGAGGGTGTTCCTTCTGGCAGTCCCGTAGCTTTCAGGCTCGCTGTCCCCAGAGCCTCGCTGTCAGCTGTGCGGCAGGAGCTTGGCTACTTGTAGAACCCCTCTTCCCGGCTCCCCATAGGCCTCTGAAGGCGGGTCTCTGCTCAGCGGTGGACAACCAGCTCAAGCGGCTGCTTTTGCTGTCCCAGAACGTCAGTCCCATAAGCTCGAGAGAGGAGTAGGACCTGTCGGCACAAAAAGTGGGACGTGGGTCGTACGTCCCTTCCAGCTCTTGGTCTCGCCCATCCGCTGGGGAGATAGAGGAAGGCCTGCCGGTTACCTGCCAGCAGCTGTAGTGAGACTGTGCTCTTTTTCCAGTTTTACTGTACTCCACAATTACAAGCCCCAGCTTTGCTACAGATAGAAAAATACAGCTTGGAAACATTATGCAAAGAAGCAACCATGTTACTTGTTTGACCTTAATTTGTTTTTTTAATGAGTAACACACCACTGGTGAGTGGCTGGCAACACAGTTGCATCATGAGGCATTAGTGCTAGCTTTTAAAAACAAAACTAAACCTCCAAATTAACACAGACCTCCTCCAAAAATCTTGCAAGTAACATTTTTGCAGTAACAAGTAAGTGTTGCCTATTATGCAGAAGTGTGCAGTGCTTGCATCGTTCTTCTTAGAATGCCCAAAAAGAACAACGCTGATTGCCCCTTGTCAGTAAAAAAACATAAAGAATAAACCCTCACTCCAAATACAGGTTGAGATTCCCTTATCTGAAATGTTTGGGACCAGAAGTGTTCCGTATTTTGGACTTTTTTGGATTTTGGAATTCAGTATCTTTTTGAAATAGCCTTGTGTCTCGTTTGTTCACTGTTCGTACTGTGTCTGAAACGCAAGGCCCGAGAGAGACTGAGGGCCTGTGAAACGGCAGTAAGCCGAGCATAGTGCTCAGTGTGAATCCGCCACACCTTCTGCCATTTCACAGATCTTCAGCCTCTCTCTTTTTGCCACCAGCATCCCTTTTCTGCCTTTGAGGCGGTGCCTGCGGCACTTTTGCTCATTCGTCTCTCAGATCCTCGACTCTCTCTTTTTTCCACGGGGAGCACAAAGAGCGAACAGAGCATCTGGGATAGAGAGATGAGCAGGAGGGCCAGAGATGTCGCCTCAAGGGCGGAAGCAGGCAGATGGCAGCAAAAAGTTTTCATTTGGGGAAGGTTTCAGATTTCCAGATAAGGAAGGCTAAACCTATAATGCCATTACTTTTAATGCTTTACTTGCAGACTCTGAAACAAAGTTTTTATTGGGGGCCAGAATTGTCTGACCACTGTTCCTTCAGGGGTTCGGTGTCTGTATTTGCTAGTCGTCATGATACCTGGGTTGAATTTGAGCATGTGGGGAGTTCCCGGGGAGGCTGGTTGCAGGATGGGGCTGGGCCCGGCCTCCAGTGCACATCTTTCCCCTCCCCACCCACCGTCCTTCAATGCCATCTCGTTTCAGAGAGTCACCTTCAGCCTCTCCCCCTTTTCCCCTTCTCTCCACCCTGGTCTTTGTCTCCCCCCCCCTCCCCGTTCTTTGAACACTGGAATAAATTATGCAGAGTTACTTGACTTTGCCTAATACTTTCCAGGCACATATATTCTGGATGCTTTGGGCCAAGATTTCCTTGTAAGCTGGCCACCAGCTGGGGCTCCTTAACATGCATGGCATCCGCCCCCTCCCCAGCCTTCCAGCATTTAAAAGAGGCACGGATCCCACTGGGCCTCAGGTAGAGCCCCAGTGGGTTTAGTGTGCCAACTGCCAGTTTGTGATGCAGATGATATTATTATTATTATCATTATTATTATTGACAATAGTTTATTGTGCACTTACGGATGCTCTGTGCGATGTCTGCTGCCACTGCAAAGACGCTCATCTGTCTTCTTTGGCTGCGCTCCTGCCTCCGCTGTTATGCAGTACACTAACTTTTAACTGTCGATGGGACTTTGAGAAGCCCAGTCCCCTCCCACCCTGTTTTCTCGTGGGGACCCCCTTACCTGGAGCGGTTGTGCTCCTTGCCGTGTCAGCCAGCAGCCTGGAGGGAAGAGGGTGCTGGAACGGTGGAGGCTCAGACATCCTGGTGTTTTCGAAACTTCCACAGAGTTTCTGGCACAGAGCAGGTTCCGCTGCTGGTCCCTGAGTTTCTGTTTTTTCCTTTTCCCTTCCTCTTGTTCTGCAGGTGCAGATCCTAAACAAGAAAATCGATCTTTCTAAAGTGTCCTCAAAGTGTGGCTCAAAGGCAAATATCAAGCACAAGCCAGGTAAGAGTGAGGAACCGTAGAGTTTGAGGGACACGGGTTGGCAGTGCCCTCTCCTTCCCGGGGGGCAACCTGTCTCTTCTGGTTTTGGTGGAGGCTGTGGGGGCCCCCTGGCTATTGAAAGCAGGGGTCAGCAATTTTCAGGAGTTTGACAGCCACATTTTAAGACGTTACCCTCTTTAATTGTGTTTTAACATCATGTTTTTAGTTTTGTCTTGTTGTAACCTGCCTTGGGTCCCAGGTCAGGAAAAAGCCAAGATATAAATTAAGTAAATAAATGAGTGTGGTCACCTTGGTGCTGTCCTCAGTCAGAGCCCTTGGTGTTTTCTTCTGTAGAAAAAAAAGAGGAACCAGCTGTGAGAAGGATATTTTCCACACCACAGAGTCCCTTTCCCAGGAAGAATCATTTTCCTTCTTTGTTCCAGGGGGAGGAGATGTGAAGATTGAAAACCAGAAGCTGAACTTCAAGGAGAAGGCCCAGGCGAAAGTGGGCTCTCTGGACAACGTGGGGCACGTCCCAGCTGGGGGCACAGTGAAGGTACATGTGGGGCAATCTCCGGGCATGGCTCCCCTCCCCTCCCTTCTCCCTCCTCCCCCCTTACTGTGTGTGGCCACTTGTCAGTCCTATCGTCACCCATCAACACCTTCACGTCCATTTTCATGGCACCGCATGAAGGAGGATTCTGAATGGAGTCTCGGGGGTTATGCCGTCCGGGAAGGAGGAGGGGAGTGGAGGCGGCCTGTTCACCTCACTTTAAAGACTGTACGGGCTGAGTGTCTTTATCCAAAGTGCCTGGGATCAGAAGTGCTTCATCCTTCAGATTCTGCATATACATAAAATAAAGGAGAGCTCAAGGGAGCCCGCAAACGAACAGGCGGGAGCACGACAGCCGCTGCTTCGCCACAGGCGCTGCTCGGATTGCCACCATTTCACAGATCCTCATACCTCTCTCCAGCCTCACGTCTCGTTCATGCACTGCTTGCGTTGTGCATGAAACCACAAGGCTGGAGGGAGGCTGAGGATGGGAGAGGCAAACGAGCAGGAGCGCCGCAGCTGCTGCCTTGAGGGTGGAAGTGGGCAGCTGATGTCAAAAAGTTTGGTTTTGGGATATCAGATTTTTAGATAAGGGATACTCAGTCTGTATAAACGCTAGAATCTGTGGAAAACGGAAAACAGTTCGTGGCGGTTTGGAGCGAGTACAGCCACAAGTCTGTTCCTGCTCCCTCCCGTAGAAAGATTTGTCTGTTTCTTTGGAGCATTGATCACATCTCAGTCCGCCAAGGTCCCCAACAGATGAAAACATTTGAAACATTAAACTTATAAATGAAAACACAGAAGAACATAGAAACAGGCTTAAGAAGCCAGAATAACAGCGTGAGAAGTGCTTGCTCTTTACGACCCCCCTCTCCCCCCAGCTTCTTCAGTCATTCTCAGAATTGGCCACGAGGCAGCCAGAGCAGCCCTCCATTGCCAGGAGTAGCGTTGCCTTTTCGGCAAGAGGGAGGAGAAGCTCCCGGCTGTAAAGATATGGTACATTTTGGCTTTTTGAACCAGCCAAAAGAAATTGCTAAAGGGCCGCAGGTGGGAGAAACAGAGGAGATGAAGCTAGATGTGTCCCTGGGCAGGCCCTGCAGTACTGAAGAGTGTGGGTCTTGAGTAAGGTGGGGACATTGTAACACCCACCTCCATGGCAGAGGGCACGATGCCACCCAAAGGCTTGCTTGTACAAGTGGCTGCATGGCATGCAGCTGAAGAGGAGAGCCCCTTCCTGTGTTTTGTGGGGGATGCTGGGCATGACTCTTGGCTCGCACGCACACAGCCCGGGCATTGCCCCCTGGCATTCTCTGCAGTGCTGCGAGGGGATGCTGGCACACCTCTCTCGGGTCATGTGCACCACGTCCTCGGCATCCTTCAGGGCACCTGTGTTTCCCTGCACAACCACACATGGGTGACTGGGCTGGTCAAGCCAGGAAGCCTTGGGCAGGAGTGTGGAATGTGAGGAGTGGGCCGGGGTGGATGAACGGAAGGGAGAGAGGCAGGGGAGGGTGACCGTCACTGCAGTGGAGGACAAGGCGGAGGGGGATTGATCTGGAGACCAGGCAGGCTGGAAAGGGAGTTGGGGAGAGGAGGGTTGAGAAGGAGGCCGGACCTTGACCCAGCAGAGTTGAGCAGAGGCATTCTCCGTTCGTCAGGTGGTGAATGAAGCGGGGGCACTGGCTAGCGGAGAAGCCTAGCAGAGAAGGGGTTGGTGTAGGCAGGAGCCATGGGGCGGGGTGCAGAACAATGTAAACGGCCTCCTCCCCATCGATGTGTCTGCGTCCAGGTGACTTTGAGGGTGCCTGCTTTGGAGTCGCCTGCTCTCTTTGGCCAGCCTGTCTTCATCTCACCCCATCCCATCCCCATCCTTGTATTGACGCCTCATTGTCCTCCCCCACCCCATTGTTTCATTGTAGACCGAGGGGGGTGAGGAGGCAGCCCCACAGAACGGAGCTGTGACCGCCCCCCCGCCAGGCAGCGGGGCCATGCAGGAGAATGGCGTAGGGCCAGCCGCGCCCGTTCAGGGCAGTGGTGACCAAAGGGAAATTCAGTGCTTCGACACTCACATACAAGAAACAAGTAAGTGCTGGGCATTCTCCCCCCCCACCGGGCTTTATAGCAGCTCAAGGGGGGCGGTGGGGGGATGGGGGTGTCATTTGATGGGGAGGGAATGGGATTAGGGTTTGGGTTTGCGTTTTGGAAGGGGACTCAGGAACGCCTCCACTCTGCAGCCTTATTCGGAGGAACTTTCCCAACAGCAGAGAGGCGTTTGGGTGGGAGAATGGGCAAGGGGTCATCTGTGCGTCTCTAGAGGGTCAGCGAAAGGCAGGAGGCAGCATCCATGCCAGGGACTTGTGAGATGAGCTGCTAGAGAGCCTTGTCCCCCCCCCCCCTTTTTTCATCATTGGATACTTCTAGCAATTTGTTTGTTTGTTTCGGTTGCTTCTTGCTAATTTTGTTAATGAAGCCAATTGCCTTTTATTTTCCAGGCATCTAACGATGACATTCTGGTATCGCCTTCCGTCCCTTTTTCTCTCCCCCTGCCCCCTGCTCCCCTCTCTTCCCGTTCCCCCTTGTGTGTGTGTCGCTGCAGATTGAGTCCCACAAGCTGAAGTTCCGTGAGAAGGCCAAGGCCCGCACGGACCACGGCATGGACAGCACCGTAGTCTCCAACAGCAACAACCCCCCCGTCTTTTCCGGTGGCACCTCCCCTCGGCGTAGCACCTCTGTCAGCGAGAGCCTGGGCTCTGTCGCCTCCTCTTCTTTGCCGCCGCCGCCGCTCCCCTGGCAGGCTCCCCTCTCGGAAGACGAGACCTCTGTCACTCTCTCTCAGCAAGGCCTGTGACTCTGTCCCTCTGCCCACACTTGCCTCCCGTCCCACATGCAAAGCTTGTCTCCCTTTGACCGGAGCCCGGCTTTGGCCCCCGGGAGGTGACCTCCCTCCCACCCACCCCCCTCCACCGTGAGCTCTGATGGAGCTCTGCCCCACCTGCTGGACCTTTGAGATGGCCCCGGTGGAGAGCAGCCCAGCCGCCTCGACTGTGTTGTCTCTCGCTGGGCACAGAAACGGCCTCCGCAGTTTCTCTTCGCTTTTTGTTTTTTGGGGGGCAGTGGGGGATTGAAGTATGAAATTTGAATGTTCTGGTTCCCCCCCACCTCCACAAATGAAGGTTTTTTCTTGTCTAGCTGTGTGAGGGAGTCTGGTTTGCCGTGCCCATAGCAGAGCCGGGGTGGGGGGATGGAATGGAGGGAGGTAAGCTTTGGCATCTTCCCTGCTCACCCCCAACTCACCCGCTCAGTCCTGTTGACTCCGTCGCACGTTTCCTGCTGCCTCTTCTCTAAGGCTGGTCTGTATTATCTCTGACACGTAACTCCATGCTTTTCTGGAACTCTTTTAACTCCTTTAACCTTCCGCTGTTTTTATTTCCCTTCTCCTTTCATTGTGATTCTGAAAAACAAAAGTGTTGCTGCTTCCTGTCGCTACATTGCAGGCTCACGCTTCCCCACCCCACCCCACCCCCTCGCCATGCCCCCGTCCCCATTTTCCCCTCGCCATAGGAGAATTAAAAGAACCATTAACCACTGCTGCAGTGCTGCTGGCATCTTATCAACATATCCAGCCATTTTAACTGTGTTCTTTTTATTTTAATTTTATTTTTCCTTTTGTGTGTGTGTGTGTGTGTGTGTGTGTGTGTGGTGGTTATTTTGTGTGTGTTTAAAAATTTGCTTTTGAAATGATGGAGCAAAAGCACATTAAGCCATGTCGATTTTAAAGCAGAAAGTTCTAAGGTTGTGTAGTGGGGAGGGAGTGGATTTTTGGAGAGGGGTCTCCTCCAGCTGCAACCGTACAGAAGAGCCGGTGGGTCTCTCGGTAGCCCACAGAGCCGCAAAAGGAGCGGGGAGGTGGTTTTCTTTCGGAAGGCTCTGTGGCAGGCATCCCGTGGGAATCCCACGAATGGCTAATTCCTCCTCCCCCTCAACCCCACCCCAGACTCGTCATGTGCTCCTGTAGAGTTGGCTGCGGGGAGTGCGGTGGGGGGGAGTGAATGTTTATTTTAATCCACGTAGCTGCAGATTTGGCTCGGGCACGTGAATTTTGTAAGAGAAGTTGAACTGGGATGTGGTCTTTTAAGAAGCAAGCTTACCCGTGGCGGAGAAGCAACCTGGGTTGTGGGCGTGGGGAGTGCGAGGGCGCAAGCGGCTGTGCTCGCTCACCCCACTCCACCCAAGAGAGACCAGGAGGGTCATTGGAAAGTGCGTGAGGGCGTGAAGAGGCAGTCTGCGTGACGCTGGCTAGCTGGGCTTAACGTGTCAAGGAGGGAGAGTGCTTTTCTCTTGGAGGATGACCCCCCCCCCGCCCGTCGCTTCTTTTCCTTAAGGGAGGGGGACTGTGAGAGTTTGAGCTCCTTTGTTTCACATTGCAAAAAAAAAAAAAATGACACTAAGATGGAAATGTAAATAAAACTTTAAAAACCATGTATTGTGAGAGTTGTGAGGAATTCTCATTTAAAACCGGGGAACCCAAACTGCAGGGAAGGAAGGCCGTGTGAGGGCCCCACAGCCAAGCTTGTGCCTGGGGCCAGAGAGAGGGGGGGCTCCACAGAAAGCCCCCCGCCACCATCCCTCCTGGGAGGAAAGGGGAGGAAAAGCCCCCGTGCGGAGAGAGGGGTGCCTCCCCACCCCCTTTGGCCAGGAGGCTCCTCACCCGCCCATTCAAACCCACGGGTCTCCATTCACACACAAAGACATATTGCACTTGTGGTTGGTTTTTTTCATATATATATTATATATATATTAAAGGTTGCATGATTTCTAATAAAATGGCTTTTTAAACTGTAAGGAGGGTTTTTTTTTTTTTTGGCATCAGAATGGTCTGTTAAATCTCATGATCACATCTTCACCACTTTCGCCACCTTAGAATATTGTAACCCTGCAATAAGGCCATTGTGGATTTGTGGAAAGGGGCGGTTTTTTTATATATACCTCTGTATATTTCCTCACTACCCTTCCATGCGTCTTGGCCATGCTACTTTTGAGCCCGTCACCACGTCCTCTTGGTGTTGTGAACCTGTTGATCATCCGCTTGCTGCTGAGGCTTCACAACCTTCATTTGTCTCTTCCTTCGACTCCTCCATCCTGCGGGCCTCAGGAAGCCGCCCCGCGATGTCACACCGCGTGCCGTGCAGCTTTCCACATCTCCAGTGTCTGCCGTGTCCTACCGCTCCTCTTCCTCCTCTCCTCACACTTTTTCTCGTTCTCAGGAGGCCACCTGGCGGCATCTCCCATCTCGCGGACCGCAAAAGAACCGCAAGAACAGCAATGAGGAGGTGGGCTCGGGGACGGAGGGGCGAGACAAATACTTGGCTAGCGAGGCTTTCTTTTGAGTGAGGCCGTGCGGCAGCGCTTGCCGCGCTCCCGCATGAGGTTCAGACAAGGAAGCGTCCCCGTTGGCTAGCGGCCCCTGTTAGACGGCGGCGGGGATGCAGCGTTCTTCTGTGATTGGGGCCCGGAGAGAGACCCGTAAGCGACGGCACCAACCTCGGCCGGGAAAGGTCCGCCGTGGCTGGAGAAAGCATCCGAGCCATACAGAACCGCCTGAGGCCGGCCTCCTACGAAGGGAAGCGGCATCTCCTAACCCCGACCTCCCATCTGTCCTCCTCTCCCCTTGCATGTGCCCGCCTCCTTGCTGTGGATGACTGCCCTATGCCGGGACGCTTCCCACACTCGTCAGGTTTTGACTGCCCGCTTAGATCTTCCAGTCCACTGACTTCACCTCAAGACCAAGGGGTGAGGTGGGGGAAGCCCTCTTTTAAATGGGGGGGGTGTCCCTCCCTGAAAGCAATAACACGAGCCCGTGTTCTGAAAAGAGGGGCCGTCCTTCGCTGCTACAGAAGGCCAAACGGGCCTCTTGAGAATTTGGGAAGTCCCCTTGCTTCTTTTGCCAGAAGGGTTACTCAGAAGCAAGGAGAGCTTGGAGCTCAGATAACAGGCACTAAGTCCTGCTATCCTGGGCGTGTTTGAGAGGTCTTTTTTCACTCCCTCTGTCCCTAAGTTGAGAAGGAGAACCTAGAGAGGCTTGTTTGCTGAAAATTTCTGTTCTCACCAAGGCGGGCCACAGACAGGTTGATCCTCCATTAGAGTTTCTCAGTGGGAAGTCAAATAATGTCTGCGCTTTTTCTGTGACAGCAAACAAACAATGTTACAGTGTCTTGTGAAAGGGTTGTTGATTCCTTCTCCTTTGTTCCTGAACCAAATTATTGTGCTGCTGCTGTGAACAAAAGCCATCCATTTCTGGAAATGGCACGGGTTTTTCTTTCTATTTGCACCCAGTTCCAGCTGGACAATCTGCCGTGTGTGTGCGCACACCCTTCTGTGCCATGCACCCACTGACACGAGTCGTGCCTCTGTTTTAGCCGTAGACCCCCTGAGTCACCTTCTGGGGAGGGGGGTTTCTAACCCCCAGCTTTATGGTTTCTAATGAGGTTTTTTAACAATGCAATTTTAGATTTCTAAGTGGCTTGTAAGTACTGCAATTCGGGAAAGGGGCTCAGAGCCCAGGAATTGTCTCCTCCCTCTTTGTGAGGACGGATAAAAGCAGAGCGGGTGGAAGCTGTTTGTGTTGGTGCCGTAGCAAGGAGATCATGGGCAGTTTTGCTGCTATCTTCTGTTAGGTGGGGTAGAACATCACCCACCCACCCACCCAAAAATAGTACCAAAGCCCCCTCCCCAGCAGTGTTTGAAAACCTGGTTTGGAATCTACCTCTAGCCTGTAGGGCTTGATGCCCTAGCTGCGTGATCACTTCGGGTGGCAGATTTGGGGTGCCAGTCAGAATGGGAGGCAGGTCTGGTCTCTGCGGGAACAATTGTACTGTCGTTGCCCTGCCGTGTATCTCCTTGGAAATACCCAGTGGCTATGTAGGAGCATGAAAACTGGCTAGCACCATTGCCCCTTCATTTAAGGAAGGGTTCAGGAGGAAAACTCCCTGGTGGGATTCTTCCCCCACTCCCATAAATAACTGCGCATAGGTGGATGGGTTTTCTTTCAAGAAGGTTCTTCTGGCATGCCATCCTTGAGGCAAATGGCATCACAAACATCAATTCAGCCTATGCCAACACTCTTTCCTTGTGGGGCCCACACTGTACAACTTACAGGTTGGCTGTGTCGTGCCCAAGATGGAAAAAACCAATGCATTCCACTTTGGCACATATAAGCATAACTGGGTCTGGGGAAGCAAGGAGGCAGCAATTATGTGGCCACCTCCCACCTTACACAGTGGTTGTATGAACACCACTGAAGCAGTCAGTGGATGACTTGCTTTACAGAAAGTGTAGATTTGTGTTCTATCTGGGGATCAGTTGAGGTGAGAGAGGGTCTTTGGTACTGGGCATCGGAACCAGGCAACCAAGCTCCAATGATGCTGACTTTGATAGACTGTGGAAAGGGGGGTGGCAGATTGAAGGAAGATTTGGTGTGAGGCTCTAGCACACAAGTGTGGGTAGCCTTCCGGGACCCCACTAGTTATGGCTTTCAGTATGTGTTCTGGAGTAGCCCCAGTGATTCCTCAGCAATAAAGTGGTAGCGGTACATGGGCTTTCTCCAAAACCCAGCTTCCCCAGCATGCCCCGGGCCATGTTGGTCATGTTCCACATCATTCAAGGTTAGTTGCTGAGGTCCTCTCCGTTCTCAGGAGCTCTGAGGAAGTTGGAGGGGACCAGTGGGTACGATCCATGGCTGGGCTCTTGCAAAGAACATCTTTGCACCTTTTCTGAAGCCGGGTGATGAAATGCCTGGCAGTCTGGGCATGCAGAAAGGATGATTGTCCTTAAGTTGGCATTCCAGGGGGACAGCCATTTTGTGTGACATGCTTGCTAGCTGTACTCTTTGGAGCAGAAAGGAAGGGGGTCGGGGCCTGGGGGCTTGAGTGCCCTAGCATCACATATCTATGGTACGCACAAGAAGGTGTGTTATCTCCTGCCAAGCAAATGAAAGGTCACTTGGGTCAGAAGCTCTGTGGTTGTTACACCGTACCCACACCTGCCTAGGAGACGGGGGTACGTCCTGGACTCCCTCTGCCCCCCCCCGCTCCTCCCCAGAATGATTCTTGGTTTTCCTGATGGGTAAGTAAGGGCGAAAGAGATATATGATTGTTTTTTAATTGCAGGCTACTTTTCAGCTGTAGGGTGTGCTCAGCTCTGCAAGTTTTGTTAGGTAGCACTACCAGCTGTGTCTTAGCCCTTCCCTTTTTCTCAAGCCAGCCTCTTTTAACGGCAGCATGTGCACAGTAATCCCCACCCTTTGCATGACCCTGCAAAATAAATAAATAACTCTACAAGCATTTTTTGTTCAAGTTGTGAACTACTTTAGGGTGGCAGGTGGACGTTGTCAGCGGTGCCATGGCGCTTGGCCATCTACGACGCTCTGCTGCTACCGCTTTTCCCCTAAGCTGAAGTCCTTTCAAAAAGGCCCACCAAGCTGTATTTCTCAGCTCTTTCCCAGAAGGAAGAAACTTCATTTGCAAAGCACTGGGGCTATAAAATTGTCTCCTTCACCCTTAGAGATGCCTGACTCAATTCTGAGTGTAGTTTTCTTGGCTTGACCTCAGGTTGTGTCCCAGCACCACCGAGTTGCTTTCAGGTGGCACCTTGGATTTGTCTGGATTAAGCTGACAAATGTTGTGAATATGGCTGTTTGACCAAGAACTCCTCTCCCTTCCATCCTCACAGAGTGTCTGTGGCAGGTAAAAGGGACTGGGAAAGCCAAGCATCCTTTTCATTGGGACTGAATGCTGATGGGTCAAGCCACCCAAACATTGCCTCAGTGTGCCAGCATCATCTGAGAGACCCTAAGGAGGCAGAAGGCTACCCAAAAATTGTGCCCAAATGCTCCCCTGCCACAATGCAAGAGGATTTAGGGTTACAGCTGTCAGACTGTAACGCTGCACTGTGGCTTGGGGTCTGTAAACATGCCTTATGCATCTCCTGTATCTTCTAACTTGGTAGCATCTTCTCTGATTTGTCTGGGATGGGGCAGAACCAGGCAGCTGGCAGGAGGACAAAGAGGCCCCACTATAAGGAGGGAAAGAATATTCAGAAGTAATTGAAGAACCTTTGAAAAATATTTCTCAAGACTCAGGAAACCATGATGGCAATCTTTGCAGTTTGGGACTTACCCAGCACAAAATTCGCACCCGGATTTATTGAGGAGGAAACAGCATTTTCTACACAGAAATTATTTCTGTGCAATGCTGTTTCCAGTGCGGAAAATGCTGTTCTTTACACACACACACAAAGTACATATTTTGTGCAGAACAAGATCCCAATTTCAGTATTTTTAGCACAAAAAATCAAATTGCCTTGATGAAATGTTAAAAATTATTCTATACAGCAAAAATACTGTTTCCTGTGCAAAAAAAGATACCAGTTTAGCTCAGAATACTGTGAATAGTCTGTTTTTGAAGATATTCTTATAGCAAGAAGAAAGATACCTGAAATTGCTGCTTGTTCTATTCGAGAACAAAATTAGTGAAGCAGGACTTCCATTATTCCCACTGTCCAGTGGCTGCTCTTCCTCCTCACAGTGGGTGAACTCAAAAAAGAAAACTATCCATTGGCATATCTCCTGCAGGAATTTGGGAGAAGATGACAACATGTCCCATTGCATCTTCTGCCTCTTAAGAGGATGGGAAATGGAGATTAATCTCCCACAGTATGGGGAGGGGACGTCTCTTGAGAAGCGTCCTTGCTCCTGGCTGTGCGATTGATTACTATGAAGGGGAGTGTTGCACAGTAGGTCAATAGGCCAGAAAGATCTTGGAGGATTCTGGGAATTGTAGTCAGAGCTCTGGAGGAAAGCTGAGAGCGTGCAGCTACGGGCAAGAAACTTAGAGCTCGGGGGGCCTTTGGAGCATTTAACTGGGCCATTCTGCTGGGCTGATGTATTAAGCAAGCATCTGTGTCCTGAGGTGCCCCCGTCCCACGAGTGCTGAAACGGGCACTTTTGTCTGTGGCAGATGTGGCCATAGAGTTCCCCCGCCCCAGGCTCGGCATGGATGTGGAACTGAAGGAGGCGGCGGAAGGGGCGACGCTTGGGCCAGCGGGGTTGAGTTCCGCGAGTGCTTCCACACTAGCCTAGCGCAGGTGGTCCTGCTTTGGCAATGGTGGCGGGTGGGAGGGGGTCTTCTGGGTTGGGATATAAATGCGTGGGCGACTGTGGGCGCTGAAGCGCAGGAGAGGCAGGCAAGTGAACCTGCCCAGGTGGGGCTCAGAGCCCTGGTGTTGCCACTGAGCGGGGCTGGTTCTTCACGCGTTTGCTTCTGCCTTTGCGACCTCCCTCTCCTGCCCTTTGACTTGTAATAGTTTGACTGTCTCCGTTAGCGGCGTTTCCGGATTTGGTGTTGTGATTCTTCTTACCTATTGTAAAGGGTTCAAATAAAGCTTCTAGATGTTCAGCCTTGCTGGCTGCCCTGGCCTTGAATTACTTGGTGGTTTTGGCTCCTCTTTCTTCTCTTCTCCACAGCTACTTCCTCTGGTCAGACTTCAGTTTCTTTGCCTTCTTCCTACCTAAGTTCAGGATGAACCAGACAGAAAAGACCGTTGAAGTAAAAAGGGTTTCAGGATTCCAGGTTAGTTTAAGAAATGTTGGAAAGTTAACAGTCGGCTTCAATTCTGAGCTCTATTTGCGCTCCCACAAATAATGGACCGCACATCCACCAACGCAGTGCAATGACACGCTTGTAAAACCAGAGAGACGCAGAGAGCTGTAACACAGCAGGGATTTGTAAAAACTCAATTTCCAGCTAATAAAATGAGGGACTGCTGATGCCCTCTTGGGAAAAAGAAGGAACTGAGTCTGGTTGCATGGCGTGGAAGTTGGGGTGCATCTCACTGGCACCAGCCCCTCCCCAAGAACTCTAAAACAGCCTGGGCGCCCACCCCCCACTTTTTGATGACTCATTTCCCAACATTCCACTCTTTCCACTGTTGTAAATGATAGACATGTAGCGTTTTTTTGATGTGGGGTCCACTTTTTTGTCAGCTCTTCTCCTGCCTTCTTCCTGGGGAGAACATGAGAGAATGATGGAGGCTCACTTGGTGCAATTCCCTCACGTTCCCTGTAGCAGTGGTTCTCAGACTTTTTACCCCTACGGACCTCTTTACATCCACATGAGGATGTTGTGCCCCCTGCTCCATGTTATGTCCCCCCATGTCCTACCCTATGCCTCCCTCTTTCTCTCGCAGACCCCTCATGCCACATCACCCTCCATCTTAACACTGAGTGAGTTCTCAGGGCCGCTAAAGGGATGTGCACCTCTTATGCCAACAAAAGAACATTGGGAGAAGCATTTAAAAAGGGAAGCCAATTTTTTCGCAAGTCCAAATTTGGAGGAAGGCGACTTTGTTTTGTGCTTTTACAAAGGGTACTCAATCCTCAGTGTGCACATGCACTCAGAGGTAGAGTCAGAGGTTTGGCCTTCTCTTTCATATTTGCTTTACTTGCAGCTTGATGTTTCTTGCATCTCCTTGAGCAACTACTGTACACGCACACACGCACACACACCCCTTAGGGCTCCGCCTCGCAGTGAGAACCAACTGCCCTACTGGGAGAAGGCAGGAGGGGAAGAACCCGGTTCTGCTGTTCTGCTTTTCAACCAATTCCACTTTCTGACAGCGCTGTGGTCTCTAACCCACCCAATAAGCACTGCGTGCCTGTAACCTAAATCTACAGCCAAGATCCTTCATCAGGAGATGTCTGTCTGTCACACGGCTCTGTAGCGACATCTTCTGAGGGTGTCCCACCAAAGCACTCCAACACTGTGACGTCCGTGTTGTCAGAGAGGAGGAGCAGGAGTGAGAACGCATCTGGCTATTTTCTTGTAGCTGGACACACTGCGGCAAGCATCTGAGCACCCTCGCATCCCGTCCAGCTACAGGGAAAAAGCTGGACAACTCCATGCTCATCCTTCTGCCAACATAAAAACACCAGTGTTGCAGGACAGGGCTGTGCTGCTTGGCAAGTAACTTGGAAGGGGCTTGCCTGCTTGCGTATTGCATTCGTACGTCACCTGTCTCCCAGAGGAAGGTTGGCCGATGTGTGGTCGAAACGGAATCCTGACCTACGTGAGGATCATGAATGGGATGGCATTAGGTCTGACTTAACACCGCTGTAATTCACAAAATGCCATTCTGTGCGTTTTTCTTTCCTTCTTTCTTATCACAACAGAAAATCAAAGTACCAGCCTTTGGGTGGGTGGGGTGAGACATATTTGGCCCTCCCTGCCGTCCATTTCAAAGCCAACATATAGCACCCCTTTGGCTACAGAGACTTAAAGAAGGCTTCATTTTTCATCTGACACAACGTTCCTGCTTTTGTTGTTTTATATTTCTGCACGTTGTCTTAAAAAAAAAACACAACCTTACGGGGAAGGGTAGTTTATTGGTGCCCAGCTGTCTTTCCCAACCCAAATGACAACATCCATCAACGGGGAATGTAGTCCAACACACCTAAAGGGCGTGATGGGGCAAAGCTGATGTGTTACATATTTTTAGATACTTCAAAGCAGAAAGGCGAGAGGTACAGGTTGAAATAAAGAGAATGTTGCAATTTCCACCTACACTGACTCAAATTTGGATAGGAAGGACTGGCGTTTTTCTCCCGTGGAGGCACGCTGAGACTCCCTGGCGCAAAGAACCTGAGCGGGCTCTTTCATCGCAGCTGCCCAGAGCATCCCAGCGGAAGGGCCCTGGTCTGGGAGCCTCAGTCTGCCCTTGGGTTGGCTTTCTAGGAGCCAGGAGCCAACCGGGGAGGGGAAGCTGCTTTAATGGGACCAGCAGCTGGCTGAAAAGCGGGGAGGCCAGGCGCCCGAGCTGGAGCTGAATGGTCAGCGGCTGTGAGTCTCTGTCCTGAAGCTGTTTATCGAAACGGAAAGCACAAAGGCTGCGGCCCTGCGGACGCAGAACCAGGCAGGGCCGTCACCCGAGACGCAAAGTGCAGCAGGCGCAGCGGCCGGAGGAGCTGCCCGGGGAGCGCCGCCCGCCCGCCCGCCCGCCCGCCCTCGCAAGGCTCGCCCCGCGCGCCGCCGCCGAGCTTCCTGCCGACGGGTGGCCGAGACGCCACGCGGTGGGGCCGCGGCTCCCCTCCCGCCGCCGCGGCGCCCCCGGCGCACCACGGGGGCCCCGGTCCCCACGGCCCTGCCGCTGCTGGCGGAGGGCAGAGGCGGTCAGAGGAGCGTCTGGCTGGGTCCAGACAGCTTTTACGTTACTCGTGACCTCTAGTGAAGGTTAGGCCGTCTACGTGTCCCAAAGGCGCCCGGTCCCCTCTGATCCTGGAAACTAAGCAGGGTCAGCCCTGGTTAGTACTTGGGCGGGAGGCCCCAAGGCGCCCAGGCCCCGTGGTAGGCTCTGCTCCAGGCGACGGCGCTGGCAAAGCCACCTCAGAGGCTTCCTCGCCTGAGGAGACCCTCCGGAATGGATGGGGGGGGGCACCGAAATTCAACAGGCAACTCGAAGGCACAGAAACACAAGGCAGAGGCGCCCGCAAGGGAGACGCAGCCGGCAACCGCATCCCTGAGGCCGTCGACCAGGGAGGAAGACGCGCGAAGGCGCGGGCGCGCTACCCCGCCCTCCACGTGCGCGGAACTACTTCCGGTCCACCGCGCCCCCCTCGCGCCGGCGCCGAGCAACGTCGGCCTCCCGGCCCCCGGAGCGCGCCGCCAGGTCCTCTCGCCTGCAGGGGGCGCGGCAGGGCGCAGCGCAGACCAGAAGCGGAAGTCGCTCGTGCAGCTTCCGGCAGGGAGGCGACAAGGAGCGCACCTCGAGGAGACGCTCCGGGCTGGCGGGCGCCCCCTGCAGGCGTGGCGCCACAACCCTGCCGGAGAAGCTTCGGCTTCCCAGCATCTTGGAAGGGGCCGGGAGGGAATTTAGCCCCAGCCCTGCTGGGCAGCGACCCACGGCTCCCGCGCTCCCCCCAAAAGAGAGGGAGCCCCCCGCCCCAAGGCGGCCGTTGCCGCCAAGCGTCTCTTCCTCCTAATGCTGGAAGGGAATCCCTTCGCTTGCTTTTGGACCCCCCCCCGTTAGTTTGTTCCCCCGTCTCTCTTTCAGAGGGAGAGCAGAGCAGAGAAGGGGGGTCTCCTGCAAGGGGGGAGGAGTTTGGACAAAGGCAGCTCCCTGGGCTATGCAGGTCGCTGGATGCGGGACCACACTCGGCATTTTAGGGGCCCCCCCCACCTTTTTTGGACATAGTCTGAGACCATACGACTCCCCGGGGGGAGCGGGGAGGGCGTACGTTCCACTTTCCCACTGAACTCAATGGGCGCTTTCGGAATTGCTATCTATTTCTGCAGAGCTCCCGTCCCTTTGCAAACCAGCACCCGGAGGACTCCAGAGCGCGCCGCCACGGCAGTCCGAGCGGCTCCCACTGCAGGGTCAACCGGCATCTCGCTTCGGGGAGGGCAGCCGACTTTTGCAGGTCGCTTCTCCCTCTGGCGCCCTGTCTGGCTCCGCTCGCGCCCCGCTCCCCAGAGAAAATAGCCCGGGACGCGCGCACACTCCCTCTCCCCCTGGCAGAAAAGCCGCGGCGGCCGCCCGAACCCCGGGCTGGGCCCTGGGCTCCCCCTTCCGGAGCCCGGAGAAGCCATCGGAGGAAGGAAGGGAGAGGTTTGGGCGGGCCCTCCGGGATTTCACAGGTGAAAACCGGGAGGCAGGCGGCCGAGGGGCAGCCGCGTGTGGGCAACGGTGACCGGTACGGGAGAGCGCGCCGGCCGGGGGAGGCCCCGCTGCCGGCCTCTGCCTGCGCCCCCGCGGAAGGGAGGCGACGTGGCACCCCCTCCCCCCGCCCGCCCAGCTCAGCCTGCAGCCGCGGAGGGAAGCGGAGGGCGCGGGGAGAACCCGGGACGCTTGAAAGGCGGCCGAGAAAGGCGGGCGAGAGAGGGTCAGCGGGGGCTGCCCCCCCCTCCAGGGAACGGTCGGAGGGCGGGGGGAGCTGCCGGGAGAGGGAGCCCGCCCGAGTCCGACCAAACCCCAGGGAGCCACTTTTAAGGGCCCCCGGGGCCGCGGCCGCTTCCACGGAAACGCCAGGGGAGAAGCCGAGCCGAGGGGGGCTCCTGGGGGCGAAGCCTGCTTGCAAAAGAAGCTTTCCGCCCCCGCTCGGGCGGGGAGGGGAGAGGCAGCTGCTGCCACTCACTTCCCGGTGGAGTCTGGGGCACGTTACTTTTTACAAGCTGTGGACTGTAGGCGGGGAAGAGACTTTCCCCCAAGGCGCGCTCGCCGGCCGGCCGCTCACCTTCGCTCTGCGAAAGTGCCGCGCCTCGGGTGCCACCCCGCCCTCCCGCCGGCAGGGGGCGCCGCCTCCGCCGTCGGCGGAAGGCTTTCCCCGCGGAACCCTCTCTGGGCGGCGGCGCCGGATGGCGGGGCCCACGGAATCCCTTTCCCCGCCTCCTGACGACCTCGTTTTCGTAATCCCGGGCG
Source organism: Cyclura pinguis (assembly GCA_030412105.1). NCBI lineage: Eukaryota > Metazoa > Chordata > Lepidosauria > Squamata > Iguanidae > Cyclura > Cyclura pinguis. Next base: position 1,593,037 of record CM059604.1, on the reverse strand, counting down.
GGGGCGGGCTTGACCCCTTCCCGCCCGGATAGAGCGGGAGGGCGTTGCCGCCCCCTGGCCTGGGTGTCCGTGACGGTTCTGGTGCCAGCAAAATTGGCAGGTGGAGCTGGGGAAAGTTCCTCCCCAGTCCACTCGCTTCCCATGCCGGCTGGGGGATGCTGGGTGGTGCAGTGCATAGAAGCAACTTTTCCCGCCTCTGATAGCGTGAAGAGGGTGGCAGAGGTCCCAGTGGGCTGATGCCTTGCCTCCGTATCCCGTGTTCTCCTAAACCACAAGGAAGGGGGGAAATACTGTTTTATCAAAATGTCTGCAAATTGAGATTTTCCTTGAAGGAGAGTGTCTGCGCAAAACCACAGAGGTAGGGAGTGGAGGTGATTCTTAGAAGCATTAAGAAAGCAATGTACACGGAGGAGCTTAGGCCGTTTCTGCACTAGGGTGCTGTTAGGGTGCTATTATTCCACTTTCAACGTCCTGTGGAATCCTGGGATTTGCAGTTTAGGGAGGGGTGAGTGTGGAAATGGCCTTAGTCCTAGGAAGGTTGGAGTGGATGGCGTGGTTGGACAATGCGGCCTCTTCCGGGTGTGCTGTTGTGGTCCCATCTATGGCAATTTCATTCAGATGTTTTGTCCGCCTACTTGGAGTTGTTGTTGCTGTTATTATGGCTACTGTTACTGTCATCGTTACCATCACACCCATATTCCATCTTTCCTCCCCTAACTAGGAGTTACAAATTAAAACAAACATGATGTATAAACATACAATCAGTTAACATTAAAATGTAGCTGTCAAAAGCATTAGAAAAGTTTCAGACATTGGACCAGTAGACCATATCACCAACTCAGGCCATTTCCGCACTAGCCTGTTATAGCGCTATGATTCCACTTTCAACATCCTATGGAATCCTGGGGTTTGCAGTTTCGGGAGGGTCCGGCAGCCCCTCCCAAAACTGCAAACACCAGGATTCCATAGGATGTTACGAGTGAAATCATAGCGCTATAACAGGCTAGTGCGGAAATGGCCTTAGTTAAGTACATTTAGCTAAGCAACTTCTCCTGTCCTGACTCCTTCCCCAAATCTCACAGCAGCAGCATCCTCCTGTGCTCTGACTGCTGGCAGAAAGATGATCCCCCGTAGAACAGGCCAGAATAGAAACACAGAATCCTAGGGTTGGAAGAGACCCCCAGCGCCATCCAGCCCAACCCCCTTCTGCCATGCAGGAAGGCACAATCTAAGCCCTCCCTTTGACAGACGGCCACCCAGCCTCTCTTTAGAAATCTCCAAGGGAGGAGGAGGCTCCACCACACTCCATGCAGGCAGCAGCGGATTCCACTGTGGAACCGCTCTTTCCGTCAGGAAGTTCTTCCTAATGTTGAGATGAAACCTCTTTTGCTGGAGTCCGAAGCCGCTGCTCCATTGTCTCCTACTCTCCGGAGCAGGAGAAAACAAGCTTGCTCCATCGTCCACCTGACATCCCTTCGAATATTTACACACGGCTATCATGTTGCCTCTTAACCTTCTCTTCTCTGGGCTAAACGCATCCGGCACCTTAAGCTGCTTCTTATAGGGCTTCATGGTTTCTAGGTTTGGGGGGCGGTTATCGTCCTGACAGTACCATCACAATCATGGCTGTGTTGTGACCGTGAATACGGAATAGCTATGGATGAAGTCACTGTTCCACATTCCCAAGCTCTCCAAGCAAGAATCTGGGTAGCCGAGCTTGGATTTGTGTTGGACGTTGAAGCGAGAGTTCTGGGTTGGAGGCTGCCAGTCCCGCCTGGACGCTGTCAGGTACAGCTTTGGGCGAGGCTCTGTCCTCAGCCTCCCTGGTTGCAGCTGGAAAATGGAAACATCTTTGAAACAAGTTGGTGTGACACCAGTCAGCTCAATAAAAGAAACAAGGGCGTTTTAAAATGTCCCGGCAAAAGTTTGTGAGTCAAGAAGAAATTCTCTCCCAACTCTGACCGTCAGCAAACAAAGCCAGCCTCAGATTCTCGGGGGTTGATGTACCAGTTCAGGGCGTCTGCTCCGCCTGTAATCCCAGGTCAAGACCTGCCTCAGGGCGTGGATGGACGAGGTAATGCCCTCTCCCCTGGTTGGTGCCCTCCGCTCCCGTGCAGAGAGAGATGCCGAGTACAAACGCAATAAATGTATAAATGAGTCCCCCGGAGACTGGAAAAGTTCCCATTCTGGGGGCTTGAGCTACGACTCGCTGAGGAATCGAAGAACTGTAGTCCAAAAAGTCAACTTCTCCACACTCGGCGTGTTCCCAGAACTGGACTGGAAGCCACCCAAGCGTGCCCGCACGCGCGACTCTTCGCCCTAGAGGCGCCGGGGGACCTGCCCATCTACGCGTGCCCGGCCCCCCCCCCCGAGCCCGCAGGAGCCCCCGAGAACCCTCTGCGAGCCGGGCCACGGCCCCCGAGCCGGTGCTGCCTGCCCACGCGCGCCCGCGGCGCAGCGCTTCTCTCCTCGCCCGCGGCGGGAGGAGCAGAGGCGTAACGTGCGAAGCGCGGGGGCTCGGAGACCTCTTCCTCCACCTGCCCTCCTGTTTCGCAAATCCACATGAATGACCTCGGTCGCGTAAAATAAAATTGACGGCGGCGGGGGGGGGGGGAGGTTGCAGAGAAAGCGAAGGCGAGGGGCGCTTGCGGGGCCGCCTTCGCCCTGCAGGGGGCGCGCCTCCCGGCCAGGCCCCGTTGGGTGTGTGTGTGTGTGTGTGTGTGTTGCGAGCCAGCGAGCGAGTGCGTGCGTGCGTGTTTGGGGCCAAATCGCTCCCGTTGCTCCTTGTGGATTGCCTCCCTATGTAACCGGCAGCCTCGGCCGCCGCCGCCTCCTCCTCCTGCAAGCCGGCCGGCCCGCCTCTCCGCCCGTCCGCTCGCCCGGCCCGGGACGCCCCTCGCCCTGCCCTGGAGGCCGGCCCGGCCCTTTACCCCCCGCGCGGCGGCGGCGGCGGCGGCGGCGCCCCCCAGCTCCGGGCCATGGCGGAATGGGCCCCTGCCCAGGTGAGCGGCCAGCGGGGCGGGTGTGGGGTCGAGGGATTTGGGAGGGGGGTCAGAAAGTGGGAGGGCCCCCCCCCCAGATGCGCACCGGGGAGGGCCGGATTCATCCGCTTTGGAAGTTGATCCGGAGTCCGGCGCAGACTGGCCGGGAGGGAGAGGCGCTGGCCCCTTGGCGGGGGAGGCGAGGCGGGCCGTGCGAAGGGAGGAGGCGCAGGCCCTTGCTGCCTCGCGGGGGCCCCGATCCTCCTCCCCCCCCGAAAGCGCTGCGCTTCCTTTTTTTTTTCCCCACGCAAAGCTCTGGATCTCTTGGCTTCTTTGCGGGGACCGCAGGGGAAAGCGCATAGAGGCATTTCTGCGTTCGTGGTGTTTCTCGGGGCGCGAATCCAAGAGAATTCGGTGGTTTATCCGGGCGGAGGGGAGGGCGCTGACCTCTCCGTTCCTTTTGGCGGGAGACCCGGGGAGGGGGGCCGAATCGGCAGGACCGGGGTGCCCGGGGCGGGGGGGCGGGCCCGCTGGTCTCCGCGGGAGGGCTGGAGGGCGACGCGGCGCTGAGCCCAGGCGGGCGTCCCGGAGCCCATCCTTTCTCGGGCCGGGCGGGGGGCCGCGTGCGCCCTCCCGGCGCCTCTCCCTGCCGGACCGTCCGTTCCTCCGTCCCCGGGGAGGCGGCCTCTTTCGGGATCGGGGTGCCGCGTGCGCCGCGGAGAGTCAGCGTTTTCGACGCGCAAGCCCCCGCTCGCCCGAGGCGCGTGCCCGCCTCGGCCTCGGGCTCTGCCGGAGGAACTTCGGCGGCCCTCGGGGCCGAGGCTGCGGTTCCCCCTCTCCCGGGCGGCGTCTGGCTCTGGGACGGAGTTCGGGCTTCGGGGGCAGACCCCGCTCCGCCTCCCCCGCGCGCACGGGCGATCTCTCCGCGGCCTCCTCGGAGGAAGCGCTGCGGCGGCGGCGGCGGCGGCGCCGCGGGTGGCCCCGCCGGATGGCCCGGGGAGCGGCCCCCGTCGCCCTCGCGCGCCGGCCGGAGAGGGAGGCCGCCCGGCCCTTGGCGTCCAGAAGAAGCGCGTGTTGCGGGGGGAGCGCGTGTGGCACAGAAGCATCGCAAAAGCCTTCACCGCGAGGGGCGCGGCTCGCCTTCGCCGGAGCGCGCACTGCCCGGACCGGGCCTGCCGGACGGAGACGGTCCTTGGCGGCTTTAGCACACGGAGGCCATTTCCGCACGAGACTGTTACAGCGCTATTATGCCACTTGCAACATCCTATCCGGCCGGCCCCTCCCTAAACTGCAAACCCCAGGATTCCATAGGATGCGGAAAGTGGAATCGTAGCGCTATAACAGGCTAGTGCGGAAGGTGAAATCGCGCTCGAAGCAGGACGGCCGCGTCTTTGGCTGGGACTTAACCCGCGACCCCGTGCCTCTCTGCGGCTGTCCTCCAGGCGGGAGACCCTTTGGAACGTGTTTTTTCCAATCGCAAAAAACAAAACCCGTTAGCGTTAACTCCTTTGTAAAAGGTCCAGCCACCGGGGCGGGAGATTGCAGCGGCTTTTGGAGGGAAGCAGAGCTGCCTGTGGTGTGGTTAGGCTTAGAGGCCAGGATGAGCTGATGATGTGGCCGTGTGGGTCCTTAAAAGGGTTCCTGGCCCTTGAGGGTGCTTCCAGGCGGATGGATCCTTTGCAGTTTGGATCAAAAGGCCGTACAGATAATTTTGGGAGCGAATTGAGGGGGGAGATGGAAGACGCTGAGGGGAAAAGCAAGTGGAAGACAGGGACTTGCTTCCCTGAGTGAGGCAGCGGGACTGCACCGTGAAGCCCCCAGTGGAGGGTATCCACAGCGTCCAGGCACAGCAGGCCAAACAAGACTCGGGTTCTCAGGCCTGATGGGGGCAAGCGCTCAGAACAGTTTCTTCCCAAAGCACCTCCTTCCACGGTTCCTGGCTGTGGAGCCACGGGCAAATCTCATAAGGGGAACAGTTGCTCTCATCTTGGAAGCAGGGTGTTCTTGGACTACAGGTTCCAGAACCTCCCGGCCGGCATGGTCGAGGGCACTGCTGGTTTGGGGAATTGTGGGAGATACTGTCCTAAAAGGATACGTTCTCCAGCTCCCAGAGGAAAGTTTCCTGAACTCTCCCTGGTTTTCTGGTTATAAGGCATGCCGCTGATTGAAGAATGAAGTGATGTATCATTTGGCTAATACATGATTAACTAACTATAAATAAATGAATGTGTATAGAGTCCTGACATCAAAATAGGCACTTCTGAAGAGGCATGAGCTAAACTTGAACGTTTTATTATTTACTTATCTAATAACTAAAATAGCTAATAAAATATTTCCATCCTGCCCTTCATTGTAGGGTCTCGGCCACAAAAATGTAAAACCATGTAGGTGGAGGTTTTTAAGCAGAGGCTGGATGGCCATCTGCCGGGAGTGCTTTGAGGGTATTCCTGCATGGTAAGGGGTTGGACTGGATGGCCCGTGTGGTCTCTTCCAACTCTAAATTTCTGTGATTCTATGATTCTATGACACTTTGAAGCAAATTTGTCCCCAAATGCTTTGGCCAGAGCAGAGTGGATCCGACTCAAACAGAGCCTGGAAATGTTCTTTTCTCCCCTGATTACAGCTCCCAGAAACCTCCAGCCAACATGGCCCATGGGACTGTGGGGACTGTAGTTCAGTCTTTCCACAGCTGTGACCCGGAGTGGCAGAGAGAATATTCTGGCTGGGAACCTATGGGAGCACCAGACTGGTGTAAGAAACACTGCTCAAGCAGTTTGGTGGCTCATTCTAGGAAGCCACCCGAGCGTGGGAGGTCATGCAAGGGTAACTTTCAGATTTGTCACTGCCTGTGGATGGGTAATTGACCACAGTGGGAGAGCACAAAACCACGGTGCCTGCTGCATGCGCTGCAGCTGGGCCTGATGTAACTCTGCTATGGCATGTTTACACTAATTTATTTAACTTGTATGCAGCCTTTCTCCCAGCATGAGCCCCAAGGCAGCTTCCAGAAACAGTCAGTTAAAAAAACTTTAAAAACAATTAACATCACCAGCTAAAACGTTATAAAATCATAAGATAAACAAAAGATTCTCTCCTGTTAACACTTTAAAGCCTGCTTTTTACAAAATCCTTGCCTGCTTGTAAATGGAAAGCAGGGAGGGGCCCGGCGGAGCCTCCTGTGGAAGAGAGTTCTGGAGGGCGGCAGCAGCCACTGAGAAGGGCCTGTCTCGTGACCTCACCAGGCGAGCTGGGATGGCAGTGGGACTGAGAGAAAGCCTTCCTCCATAGATCTTAAAAACTCTGGCAGGATTGTATACTATGTCATAGCCGGAGCCAGTGTGATGCAGTGGTTGGTTGGTTTAACTAGGACTCTGGGAGACCAGGGTTCAGATTCCTGCTTGGCCACGGAAACCTGGGTGACCTTAGGCAAACCACATTCTCAGCCTCAGAGGAAGGCCATCGCAGACTCCCTCCAAACAGATCTCAGAATCGTAGGATCGTCGTGTCGAAAGAGACCGCAACAGCCATCAAGTCCAACCCCCTGTCATGCAGGAACACACAATGCACCTACAGCAAATGTCAAGAAAACTCCATGATAGCTTCACTTTAGGGTTGCCATAGGCCAGAAAAAACTTGAAGGCAGACAGCATCAACAACACAATGTGTAGCAGGGGTGGGAAAAGTACACCCCATGGGCACCACATGATCAGCAAACCCTACATGGCCCTTTAAGCCCTCTGACAATCACTGTCTCTGTCAAACCAAAGCTCCCGATTTAAAATGTGTTTGATTATTTGTAGGCAACTTATCATCCCAAATTTCTCAAAAGTGTGTGCAAAGCATACACACATTTGGTTAACCCTGTCCCTTTAAACCTCATTTTAGACCACAAGATGGTTAAAAAAGGGCAACTGGAAATGATATGATGTTACTTCCTGTATGCCAGGATGTACCACGGAAGCCCATGGTGGTAGCGACTGGCCGGTGAAGCTGTCTGTGCCCAGTGTACAGGCTGCTCTGGCTCTGTGCCTCATCAGTGAGTCTCCTCCAACTCCATTAGACGTGTGGGCTTCCAAAGGCTGGCGATGTGGACAGTTTGAAAGCTCAGGAGCTGTTTGGATGCCTGAGAAATCAGCCCATAGCCCTCCAATCCTGTCTGTCAAACTGTCTTGGCTGGCTCTCCTTGGCAGTGCCTTTATAATTAGGTCAGCTCTGTGTTAGCTTGTGCCCAAATTGTTGGCTTGTTTAGAGGTGGGAAGTCCTTTGATTTGTGGAGTCTGCAGCCTCGCTCTTGGTGCTGCCACTCCATAGTCACACCAGTGCAATTGCTGCAATTAAATCTGCTATGGCTCTTTGATCTGAGCACAAGGAAAAGTTTGGACATGCTGCTTTTAATTTTTGGAAAGATTTCTTGGTACTCCTGAGTCTGCTTGGACTTCAGCCCTACATTTCATGTCTCTGGAAGCCTAGAGCCCTGGCTTCCCTCTTAAGCCAAATATCTTCACTGGGATTACCTAGATGTTCTCAGATTGGTGTAACTCATGCCAAAGAGTCATTATTTTGTATATTTGCACAAACTACTCAGCTTCCTGCATTGAAGTTTTCAAATAAACTGGAATTGCTTGTTGAAAATCCAGGCTACTGACATCGACTAAAGTAATGAGAAAGCTGGAAAGTTATTCAAAAAAGGCTAGAAACTTGGCGTTAAGAAATGGTGAAATGAGTTTCTTTTAGCAATGCTCCAAGTTTAGGTTATCCCCTTTCAGGGCCACTATTTGGGTTACCTTAGGAGTGGGAATCATCTGGTCGTCCAAATGTCATTGGATTCTAAGTCCCAGCAGCCCCTGTCAGCATCACCCATGGCGAAGAGTGCTGGAAGCTGCAGTCCAGCATCTTCTGGAGGACTAAATGATTCCTGCTTGTAGTCTGCATACGCTTAATATGTGTGTGGCAGCGTTATGATTCTGTTTGCCTGACAGCTTAATGGAAAACTGTGTCATAATGGGTCAGAGTCAGTCAGGATCAGAGTTTGGGGGAAAAAATCTTTTTTGACCGGCCATGCCGGTTGGTGGCATTATGGGAGATGTGGTCTGGAGAGAACATTCTGAAGCTATGAGTCCATCCCATGAGAATCAGGACCAGTTGTCCCAAATAATGTCAACAGCAGTGCCCAGCTCTTTGGAGCCCTCAGTATTGGCATGCTGTACTCTGTTTAGGGTGATACTGACATATACAGGCCTACTTCAGTCAGCAAAGTGAAGCTCCTTTTCATGCCCACCCAGCTGCCTCCTTTCCTCATCCTCTGTCTGCAGGAAGTTTCTTTTAGCAGCATCCACATTGGGAGGATGGTGAAAGAGGGCTGGAGAAACAGACCTTGGGTGTTGTGTTGCAGCAGCACGTCTGCCTTAAACAATCCAATTAAGCTTGACCTGGACGGGAATGGGATTGTACTCCTGCTGATCCTACTACAGCCATGTGTGCCTGCCTACAAAAGGCAAGTTAAAACAGCAACATGATGAAAAACATAGCTTTAAGGGCCTAGAGGACATCTTTCCTGAAGTGTGTGACTACCTTGTTTTAAATTACTGGTTCAGCCTCAATCTGGGACAGGGAACATGTGGCCTTCCCGATGTCGTTAGACTGCAGCTCCCTTTATTTCTCACGAGTGGCAAGGATGTCTAGGGCTGATAGGAGTTGCAGTCCAACAGCATTTGAAGGGCCACCTGCTTCCCTTCCCCGCTCGGGACAGTCTGTCGACTGTCCACGGCCGCAGCTGTGTGGTGCGGTGCATACTTTGCAGTCGGAAGGTCTCAGTTTCCAGCCATCTCCAGGTGTGGCTGAAACCCTGGACAGCTGCCACCAGTTAGAACAGACTGTACTCTGTTGCATCAGCTGGCCAAAAGTCTGAGAGTCTGCAAAGCAACTTTCTGTTTTCACCCCTTTCTGTGATCGTGCAGAATTCTGTGTCTCTGCAGAATTCCATGATTCTTCAGAATCCTTTGATTCTGCAGAATTTCATGACTCTGATTTTGGCAGTCTGGCTGCTTGGAAAAACCCCTCCGGTTCTTGACCGTTCTGATCTTTTCTCCAGATCCAGGAATGGAATGTCGAAGCCCAGCACCTCATGCCGCTCCAGCCTCCCCTCGTCCCCGAACTGAGCCACATGAGGGAAGCGCAGCTGCACACGGCAGAGGCTTCCCTCTGGAGCGTCGTGGCCACAGTCCAGGCCATGGAGAGAAAGATAGACTTGCTGGCCACTCGGCTGCTCAGCCTGGAAGGGAGGTCGGGAACCGCTGAGAAGAAATTACTGGACTGTGAGAAGACAGCCATGGAGTTTGGGAACCAGCTGGAGAGCAAGTGGGCTGTGCTGGGGACCTTGATCCAGGAATATGGGCTGCTCCAGAGGAGGCTGGAGAACATGGAGAACCTGCTCAAGAACCGGAACTTCTGGGTCCTACGACTGCCCCCAGGTGCCAAGGGAGAAATCCCCAAGGTAACTGATTCCAGGGAGAAGAAGGGGGCTGGAGTATCTAGGGCAGGGAAGGGGAGAACCTGTGACCTTCCAGATACTAGATTTATTTATTTAATTCATATCCTAGCATTCTTCCAGTATGGAATAGCAAATCTGAGTTAAAAACAAAATACAGTTTAAACTAAGACTGGTACAAAAGTTAAAAAGCACAAACGACAACACTTAAATGAACAACCACATTAAAAACAATGGCTGGCATCCTGTTGAGCAGTGATGAATGCCATTTCCACACTGGACTGCTATAGTGCTATTATTCCACTTTCAACATCCTATGGAATCCTGGGGTTTGCAGTTAGGGAGGGGCCAGCCCCTATTGCACTGCTTAATATTTTTAAAAATCCTGGACAGTATTCTCCATCAGCTGCTTAATTAAGTACAGGTTGAGTATACCTTATCTGAAAACCTGAAATGCTCCAAAATCCAAAACTTTTGAAAAGCAGAACCTACTCTGCTTTGTGTACGGCACATGAGGGAATTATGGAAGCTTGCTTGGGACTGTGCATGCATGCAGTCCCAAGCGAGCTTCGATAATTCCCTCATGTGCCCTACATGAGGAAAACAAGAGGAGAAGAACTGACAAAAGAGTGGTCCCTTTCTTGAAAGAATGTTGCAATATTAAAAATGTTGTATAAAATTACCTTCAGGCTATGTGTTTAAGGTGTATATGAAACTTAAGTGAATTTCATATTTAGACTTGGGTCCCACCTCCCAGATATCTATTGTGTATATGTAAATATTCCAAAATCCGAAAAAATCCAAAACACCTCTGGTTCCAAGTATTTTGGATAAGAGCTACTCAACCTGTATACTTAACTGACAAATATAACCCCCCTCCCACCTACTTTAAATACAGTTTAGTATACTTAACTAAGTAACCCCCACCCCAAACCTGATGGAAACATCATCCGCCTGCACCCCACTGGCTGAACGGACCTCTTTCTCCCCATGCAGCTGATAAAGTAGGTTGGGCTGGAATTACAATCATGGCAACAGTGTCGAATCCATAACGAAGTAGCAATCGTGAATATGGAACCATTAAGGATGAGTAAATCTGGGCAACTGTTCTGTATTCACTTCTACTTGAGACCAGAGGCTCCCTTGAAGATTACTGGTATTGTTGTTCTTGTTACTAAGATCTCAAAGCCTGGGCAGGGAGCCTCCCGTGGGAGAACCTGACCCAAGCTATAGAAGGCTTGAGAGGTCAAAGCCTGCACTTCGATTATGTCTAATTGCTCTTCCACTTGCAGATGCCGGTGACATTTGTTGACATCGCTGTGTATTTCTCTGCTGAAGAATGGAAGAACTTGGCTGAATGGCAGAAAGACCTGTACAATAACCTTGTCAAGGAGAACTACGAGTCTCTGCTAAGCCTAGGTATCAGAACATCACTGTCAGCTTTTTTCTGTTGTACTTGGCAGGTCCTGAGAATTTCACTTGTATGTTTTTTGTCAAACTTACAGCAAGCCTCTAAGTTACAAGAGTATTACTCGTCCTCTGCTTTTAATGAGGCTGAATTAACAGTGACATATTTGAGGCTACCTAATGAGTTTGTGGCTGAAGCAGGATTTGAACTGACAATGCAGAGATCACAGCTCATAGCTAAACCTACACTGTTTTGCTTGACTGTTGAGAATGGCAATAAATACGGAATGTTTATGTCTAAAGAGAACTCTGGACAGCAATTTTGATTTTGGCTGGAACTGAAGATGCTCATGAGGGTCTGATTTCTACGATATAACGATCATTGCCTGCCATCTTCTGGGTAGTGGCCCTGGGACCATGCTGCTGTTCTCATGTATCCCTTAGAAAGTGCCCAAAATCTGCTAAATGTTCTGCAGAGATTAAAAGATAAGGCAAATGGTGCCTGTATGTTTCCAGCTGAATAGATGTAACACAAAAGGAAAAAAGGGAAGAGTGAGGAAGAGGAAGATGAGCATTGAAGCAGCTACATGAGGGTAGGAATTGGGTGGCCCTCCGGGTATTGCTGAACTACAAATCCCAGCAGCCCTTGCCAACACAACCAATGGTGATGAATTGCGACAATGCTGGCGTGCACATTCAGTGCCTTCAAATCAACTCCAACTTACAGTGACCCTCTCCTACAGTTTTCTTGGCAAGATTTATTTAGAAGAGTTTGTTGTTGTGTGCCTTCAAGTATTTCTGACTGATGGTGATCCTAAAATGGTGAACCTATTGTTGGATTTTCTAGGGCTGAGACTACGTGATTGCCCAAGGCCACCCAGTGGGTTTTCATGGCCAAGTGGAGAATTGAACCCTGTTCTCCAGGGTCATAATCCAACACTCAACTCATTAAACCATGCTAGCTGTCCATACTCTATGACCGAGAGAGTGGGACTTGCCCAAGTTCACTTAGTGGACTTCCATGGCTGAGCAGGGATTTGAATTGTGGTCTCCAGAAGACCTATTTGAACTTTCAAACCACCACACTATGCTGATTCCCTTCTGGTTTTATACCACTGCTTCTTTTGTGCGGAAGAAAACAAGGAGTGATAAGGCTGTACCTTGTTTTAAAAGCATCATGGCTCCTAGGACCCTTTCACACTGCACAACTCTATCAGTTTGATGCCAGTTTAATGTGGAATTTTGGCATTTGACGTTTGGTGAAATATTTAGAATTCTTTGCCAGAGGATTCTACGTTCCTCCCTGAGCTACAAATCCCAGGATTCTGCAGGAAGGAGCTATGACAGTTAAAGTGGTATCAAACTGATACAATTGTAGGTGCAAAGGGCATTCTATATATTTCCAAGAGTGGTAGTTCTTTTTTTTTTTAATGGAAAAAAGCGTACATGTCAGCATGGGAGTTAGCCGATGCACAACAAACACGAGTGTGGGTGGTGGGATGTTCAGGCCATGTGTTGTTCATTGCCGGTCGAGACCAACATGGAAGGGGATGGGACATCTGCATTAGAAACTAACAGTTTTTACTGGCAGACAAGGAAAAGGAAGTAAGGTCAGTTACAAGGCAAGCCTGAAATACCACCCATCTTTAAATACTTGACTGTCAGGTGAAAGAAGGAGCTCCAGAGGCAATGAGCCAATGTTGACGAGGAAGCAGATTCCAGCTGCATATTAGGGAGAACTTCCCCACGGTAAGAGCTGTTTGATGAAGGAATGGACTGCCTTAGAAAATGGTGGACTTGCCTTTGTTAGAGGTTTTAAGCAGAGGTTGGCTGCCCCCCCCCCCGCCCGGGAGGTCTTAGTAGTGGATTCCTGCATTGGCAGAATGGGGTTGGACTAGATGGCCTTTGGGATCCCTTCTGTCTCTTTAATCTAATAAGCTACCAAGCCACACGTTGTGGGTTCTAAACTGCTTGCCTGCTGTCTGTTGTCCTCTCATGCATACACGTTTGATGAAGGGCTGACAATTAGTCAGCTAAAGAGGGGAAAGAGATCTAGCAAAAGGGGATTCTTCTCACTCAATCTTTACATTATTTCTCTTTCTCTCCCCCCTCTTCCTCAGGAGCAGATGTTAACCCTTCCAAGCCAGAGTCACATTCCAGGGTGGGCCGGGGAGCAGATCCATGTGCTCCCGAACAACAGACCACCACGAAAGAGCGGGAGATGACTACAGAGCCTTGTCCTGGTGAGGAAGGGAATTGGTTTTAGAAACTTTGGCTCCTCATTCAGGTTTTTAGGCATCTCACCCATCTGTCTACAAGCAACACTAGTGTCCTGTTTCCTACAGATCTTCAGGGTGTTTTTTTCCCCCTTCATATGTGTAATAACAGGGATGAACAACCCTGTTCAGTCACTGGGGCAGGATGGTCTTTGGCAAACATGCAAGGACCAGGACTGGAGCAGCTCGGCTTACCTGCCTCGTGTACTGTTGAGCACAATTTGCATATCAAACAGACTAGCAGGATCAGCAGAGCTGGCACAGCCAAAATCAGACAGCAGAATGTTATCTAGAAATGGAGGGGGGTTGGGGAAAATAAACTTTCTAGGGAGCCTTTTTTTTTCTGAAAAATTTAAAACATGGATTATGGAATATTTTCGCTTAGAATGATAAATAAAATGTTTGAGACAAAATGTTCACATATTTACTGCCCTAAAATCATTTCTAAAAACTGTTTAAGAGGAAGACTTTTATGATGACTATGCATAGTATCAGATCACTGTAATTCCTGGTCTAGGTTTACTTTGTTCATTTTCTGAAAATGAGTGCATTTTAAGTTTGTACAACACTATAAAGATCTAGTGGAAACAAAATAATTTCCCCTGTTTCACTAATGTTGGTGTTTTTTCCTGTTTTTATTCAGGGAGGGGAGAGGGAGTTTGCCTGCTCCTCAAACTGACAAAATCAAATAGTTTAGGAATTCCCTGCAGTTCAGAACGTTGTAGTTTCATCTGTAGCAAAATGTAACACTTGAAAAAAAAGTTCAGTCTGTTGTTGCATTCTGAATAAACTGTGTATTTTATATATCAAACACCATAATGTTATATCAAAGTTATATTTATTATTTATTTACATGCCACCTTTCTGCCAGATTGGGAGTTTAGTTCCTTAACTAACAAAATGACTTTAAATCTATAAAAGAGGGATTAATAATGCATTTTTCTATTTTTCCAAAATGTCTGTTTTTTCTGAAAACTTCTCAGGAAAAAAAACTTTCCCCTATCACTGCAAAATTTTCAGAAATTTTAAATCTCTGATTCTACCATGCTCTCTTGTCCCTTTCAGCTCTAAGATGCTATGATTCTATAATTTCCTTTTCCCAGCAGAACCCTTGATGTCTACACCTGACATCTTGACCCGCATCAAGCAAGAGGAGACGTTTGCTGGCGGAGGGCAGTTCGCGGAAGAGAGAGGGATCCCATCAGATCCCTGTGCAGGTGATCACAAGACCGTATTGCAGGAAGGGGTCTGTTCGGTAACCAGCTGTTCTGTAACACCTCTTCTCATTTTCTGTGCATAAAGAATCCAGGTGCTGCAGTCTGGTGGCAGCTTCTATGTCACTGGAGTGGTAGATCCACTCTGAGTTTTAGTGTGAACTTTAGGGGAACCGATCAAGTTATAGAACGTAATTTGGGGATAGAGTTTGGCACAATGGGTGGCTCCTTTAAAGGCTGAATGAGATCCGCTGTTGCACTGAGTTGGCCTACATTATTTTTGTTCTATTTTTGCAAAATCTGGTCTGGTCTCTTCCTCCCCTTGCCTCCACTCTATATATAGATATAAGCCATTTCCACACTAGCCTGTTACAGTGCTATTATTCCAGTTGCAACGTCCTGTGGAATCCTGGGGTTTGCAGTTTAGGGAGAGCCTGGCCGGCCCCTCCCTAAATTGCAAACCCCAGGATTCCGTAGGATGTTGCAAGTGGAATAATAGCGCTATAACAGTCTAGTGCAGAAATGGCCATAGATATGGATATAGATATAGACAGGGAGAACAAAACTAGACCAAATTTCCTCCACAGTTATAGGACACAATCTGTCAGGAGTTTCCAAAGCTTGGGAAATGTACTTTATGGGAGGACAGCTCCTAGAATCCCCCGGCACTCAGGCTGGAAGTAATTTTTCCAAGCTCCGGAAGACTGTCCTAAGCAATCCCCACAGAAATGAACTGGTGTTAGGCAGGGGCGTCAGCCAAGCTCAGTGAAGTCAAGGCCTGGAAGCTGGTCTCTCCACCCCAGGCCTGAAGGAATACAAGCAGAAGGTTTCATTCTGTTGATTCTGGTGATGATTAAAGGCCAGACTTGGAAGTATTTATACCAGACCTACATTATGCCAGGTGTTAAAGCAATCCAGCATCTCCATGCTGATGGGCAGTCAAAGGGACTGGTGTTGCACTGTCTGCTTCCAAAAGATTCTGATGCCTAAATGCTCACAATCCTCTGTAAACCAGATTCTAACTCTTGAAGGACTGTATTCTAGCCCTAAGGCACCTCAAAAACCCACCAAATCCCTGCCTGAAATTCCCAGCATGAGGGAAAGTAAAACATTTTACTACATGTTTATCCTGCCCTTTCTGCCAGCTGCTGGAAGGCACATTTTATGCTTACAACATCCCTGTGAGGTAGGCTTGTGTGGCCTCTTCCTCCTGGAGCTTATGTCCAGCACTTTAACTGTTAGACTGCCCTGGCTGATTAAAGCAAACAATGAGGATGAAGCAGAGCCTTCTCTACATTGGCTCCAAAACTTTGGAATATGTCCCCAAACTGGTCCTTTGGGCAGTCTCTTTCTTCTTCTGCCCCAGAATCTAAGTGTTTTTCAGAGTCCAGGTACTGGGGTTCTACATCAGCAGTCTGCCCTGGGGAACTTCTTACTAATTTTGCTTGAACTTCTTGTTGCTGTCTTTGTATAGGTGCCGAGGCTCTTATGTCTGCGCATGACTTTCTGTCTTGGATTAAGCAAGAGGAGGAGCCCTGTGTCAGAGAGCACTGGGAGTCAGCGGAAAGGGACATCCTCACTGGCCCTGGCCCAGGCAAGTAACCGTTTCTACCATTCTGGAATCCCTGAGGAGCTTCCGAAGACCCCATTATGTTTTGGCCAGTCCAGTCCTTGCCCTTCCGTGTATTCTCTGTCTAGGACAGGGGAAGTCAGTTTCACAGGTGGGCTTCACTGGTGCAGTCCCAGTATCTGAGTGGTGTCATTTCTGGCTTTGCATTTTATTGTTTGTTTCTTTGATTTTTATCCTGCCTTTCACCTAATATGGGACTCAAAGCAGCTTATGATGTTGTCAAATGGCCATTCCTCTCAGAGCTGGGCTGCACCTTCAAGAGTGGAAGGGATTTTAAAATAACAGTAGTGTCATGGGAGAAGGGAGGGGAGAGAATTAATAAGTACTGCTGGCATCCTGTTTTTTTTCATATACAGCTGTGAGACAGCCTTCTGCCTGCATTTGCCTATTTTTAGTCACTGTGGAAGTTGGTATTCCCTTCTTTCCTCGAGAACAACCAAGACCCACCACAGAGTCTCTGCTGCGCTCCCCCCACGGCCATTTTCTGCCTGGTTAAAGTGGGGATGGGTGGCAGACTGGAGAAGGGTCTTGCTATCTCCCCATAGCCAAACAGAAAATTATTACATCATTGACTGTGAGCTCCAGAGAACCCTGGTGGACCTCAGTGAAAGATGTAACCATTTTGCATCTGTCTACAGGGACATAGTCAGACACTCCTCTGACTGCCCTCCCAACCAGGCACAGAAGGGCCATTGAAGAAGGGGGGCTTCAGGTCCGGGGATCAGGGATTAGCCAGCAGTAATGTAGTTCCACGTGTGGAACTATGATGGCTATGGTGGACCATATAGGGTTGTGGCCTATATTGGCAAAGGTGGAAGAATACAAGAAAGTCGGCCAAAGATATCCCCTACAAGAGGTATCACTGGCATCCCCTTGGAAGGAACTACATTTATGCCAGGAATGTCTCCCAGTACCTTGTTTTGTAGCCTTTGAAGTCCCTTAAGGAGACCCCTAAAGCTGTCAAATACTTTCCATATGTTGTATTTTTTAGCTGAAAATTTACCTGGAAAATATCCCAAAAAAAGCCACACCCAAAGCACCACAAAAATGTGGGTCCCCTTTCACCTACTTGCAACCCTCCCAAAGCTAAAAATATTGGGTGTATTTTGGCTGAATCCTGAGACGAGAAGTCACATCATGTCATTTCCAGCCGTGTCAGGTGTGATGATGCAGCCTGTAGAGAAGCAGGATGGGGGGGACTGCCCCATGCTCCATCCAGCTGCCCACCTCTGTTGTTGGGGAGAGTACTTTCTATTATTACAGGTATACCTCAGTTACTGTTGTAGGTATATCCCTGGACACGACTTCTTTAACAGAAAATTGAATACCAAAGGTAAAAATAACATAGAAGGAATAGGGACAGGTTCATACACTACTAAAAAGAGGAGGAACTCAACATGTTTCAGCAAACTTTTTATCTAAAATTAGCAGTATGCACATGAGAAATGAAACAAGGTCAAGTGAACCTTATGTTAGTAAACAAAAACATATTGAACTTTCTAAAGAACACCTGAAGGCTTCTCCCAAAATGCATCCAGGGATGGTGTTTTTCATTCACCAGCTTCCGCTATATTTATGACTTGCATTGTGGAGGCCAGATTTATATACATCAATGCTTTTTTTGAACATGCTGGGGGTCCTGATAGGGCTGGCTTACCTGTTCTTCCCTTTTCTCTCTGCCTTACTGTTCACACACGTGCAGTAAAGGATTGTGACAACAGCTGCTGTTTACTTTGCCACTGTAGGCAGGCTGTGGTAGGATTAGTTAGAGAAGAATCCCATTCTTGCCCAGCACTGTTTACTCCAGACATGTTGCTGCAACCCAGCACCAAAAGTCAGTGTGTTTCTCCAGCCCCCTTCCCAGTGCCAATGCTACTAAACAAACCTCTAGCTGTACAGAAGACGAGGAAAGAGGGTGGGTGTGTGGGCGTAAAAAGGTTGTCAAAAGGAGCTTCTTTCTCAGAGGTCTGGTTAACTGGGGTTTGCCTGTACTTCCAGCTGGCGACGGGATGGCGGTCAAAGCTGAGGATCAGCGCCAGGGCCCAGAAGAACCAGCAAGGCCCAGGGAACCGATGTTCCAGGGGGAACCCCCTCCGGTGGCCGGAGGAGGAGGGGCCATGGAAGCCTATGCTGGTCAGTGTGGCCCAGTCCCACAGCCCCTGAGCCCATCCAGGAGCCGACCGGGTAAATCTCTTGAGTTAGACACTGAGTTGCAGAGCATCTTTGGCCCACAGGGCCCTGCCGAAAGGCCTCACGGCTGCAATGAGTGCGGCAAGATGTTCGGAGTGAAGAAGAGCCTCAAGGTCCACCAGCGGAGCCACCACAGCCAAGAGCGCCCGTACGAGTGCGCGGAGTGCCGTAAGAGCTTCAATTGCCACTCGGGGCTTGTGCGGCACCAGATGACCCACCGGGGCGAGCGGCCCTACAAGTGTGAGGAGTGCGGCAAGTGCTACAGCCGCAAGGAGCACCTCCAGAACCACCAGCGGCTGCACACTGGGGAACGGCCCTTCCAGTGTCCCGTCTGTGGCAAGCGCTTCATCCGCAAGCAGAACCTGCTCAAGCACCAGAGGATCCACACGGGCGAGAGGCCCTACCAGTGCGCAGAGTGTGGGCGCAGCTTCCGCTATAAAGAGTCCCTCAAGGACCACCTCAGGACTCACAGCACAGAGCCTCCTGCCCAGCGACTTCTGCCATCTTTGGGGAGAGAATCTGTCTCGTAACCCTCCACGTGATAAGGAAACGGGGTGCTTTAGCTCAGCCCGATGGTTTCCTGTCTCCATTAAAACTGCTCCCTCGCCCCCGCCCCAGGTCCAGCACCTCTAATTCTGCCTGACATGGTGGACAGCCACTAAAAGGAGAGCTGGGAATGTGTGCATGCTGCGGGGAGGAGAAGGTCCTAGCTTGAATGGAAAGGTGGTAGGCCAGTCACAATGTACCAAATATGTACCAATAGGAGAGGCACAGTACAGGTTGCCATCCCTGTCATCTCAAAACCAGACCAGAGACTACAGTGGTTTTCAGCAATCATCATGACCAGCTGAGACTATTAGACTTGGGATGGACACTGAGAATCTTCTGTTTTCAGAAAAGAATGTTTCTATCTCTCTTGAGGAGGGTGGAGGGGCATGCTGGAAAGCATGTGTTTTGCTTTAAAGAATCACAAACCATACTACTCTAATCCAACCCTCTCAGCTTACATATATATATATATATACGAAATGATAATGTTTTCTGGCAGTTTCAGATGGAATAAATCTCAAATTTTGGGCAGGATGTACTTTAGTAGTTGTGGAGCAGCCACATTTGGAACAGACCTTGGCTAACCATGCCATCTCTGTCACTCTGTGTACAAGTAGGAATGCTTCATCTCTTTTCCTGGATATCCAGTTTGCGTTGCTCCCCTCACACTCCATGGGACTTGTTTGAGCTGTTGGCCTCTAGTTTCCTCTTCTTTCCCCACAGTGCCTGCTTCCATTCCTGGCCTCCAAACCATTTTTACTGCAAGCACCTTCTCCTGGTTGCAGTCCTTCCCTTTTCCACAGACACACCTGAACCCTGCTTTTCTCTACCTGTTGCAAATATATTTATTCATTCTCTTCCCCTACTTCCTCCCATGACACTACTATTATTTTAAAATTTCTTTTATTTCATGAAGATGCAATCCAGCTCTGTTTTTAAAAATTAATTTTTTTAAAAAAACCACAAATTATTTCCAGGTGTAGTTTTGTAACAAGTTGCAATGCAAATAAAGGCAAAAGGAAAAGGAAAGAAAAAGCAACTTGGATTTTTTAAAATAATTTCATTTTGGAATAGAAGTTGGTGCTAGAAACCCATGGAGTTTCATGGTTACACATTTAAAAGGATTTGCAATCAGGTTTTCTCAAATCCAGCGTTAGAGGCTTTTTCACATATTATGGTCTTTTTGGGGTATTTTAGATGTGCACCTAACACAATGCTCTTTTTTTTTAAACCGCTGCTGCTAAAAATATGTTTTCTTAAAAACGACTGGTATTAAACAGTATGATGAGACCTGGGGTTGCCTATTGGACCCTATTGAGTGCATACCTGCAGGCTGGTGAGTCTTTGGAAGTTTGGTGCAGTCAATGGGCGAACAGTGAATGCAGACAAAATGCCAACCCTGGGGTTTGGGGTTAAGCAACCTCTCTTGTGTTCTGTGCCAAAGATTACGAGCCTTAATGAATGCCATGGGGTTTACTAATGACTATGTACGTACAGCATTGTGTTGTGATGCTGGGTAAAATACCCTCTGCAGCTCTTTCATCCTGTGGCAAATTTTGGATTTCAGAAAATTTTGCAGAGAAACATTAGTTGGGGGATATAATGGGAGCCATGAAAAGGGGTTGGGTTTGTTGCCTCTAAATATCATGGGAAAATGTTGGGAATGGAGTTGGGCAGAGAGTGAGACAGAGGCTGTGATACCACAGAAACCCCCAACTCTCCTTAGCTGCCCCTTCTCCCAATATCCAAGCTGGCCAGTGGGAAAACATGTTCCTTGTCCGCTGGAAATGATGCATGGTGTAAATGATTTTCAATGCCTCACTCTCTGAAATGCTACAACTTTGAAGAATGAAGGAAAATTTCAGGGGGTGCAGAGAAATCTCATTTGGAAGTGCAGTGCTCTCATTTTCCCCCATACTAATGGATAAACCTATACTCCTATATATCTACAGCCTCCCTCAATCCAGTACACTCCAAGTGTTTTGGTTTGCTTCACCAGTCGTCTCCATTGGCCATGACGGGATTGATGGGAATGCATCTTCCAGCACATAGAATTGGCAGAAACCATAAGGCCCCTCCAGTCCAATCCCATTCAGGAATCAAAGTACTCCTGAGAGAAGGCCATTCAGCCTCTTTCCAAAGAAGGAGACTCCAACACACCCAGGCAGCAGCATATCCCACTGCCAAACTATTCTTACCATCACGATGTTCTTCCTAAGGTTTAGGTGGAATCTCTTTTCCTGAACTAGGGTATATTTAGCCCAGAGAAGAGGTTAAGAGATGACATGATGCTCATGTTTAAATATTGGAAGAATGTCATACGGAAGATAGGACAAAGTTGTTTTCTACTGCTCTAGAGACTAGGACACAGAGCAATGGCTTCAAACTGCAGGAAAGAGATTCCACCTAAACATGACGGTAAGAGCTGTTCAACTGTGGAATATGCTGCTGCCTGGGACCTTCCTTCTTTGGAGGTTTTTAAACAGAGACTGGACGGCCATCTGTCGAGAATGCTTTGATTGTGTCTTCCTGCACAGCAGAGTGTGGTTGGGCTAAATGGCCCTTGTCGTCTCATGCGGCTCCATGATTTTATGATTGAAGAGGGCCAGAGTGGAGAGTGCAGCATGCACACTCACTGAGGGTGGAAGACCCTGACTTTGTGATGGAATTCCTTCTTTACAGATTGATAAGAATAGTGCTTGTCTTTGATCTCTTATAGGCATTTATTCTGCACCAATGGAGCCTGGGTATTTTTGTTTAATCTTCTATTTAAATTGAGAAAGCTTATGGCTTACACACATTATAAACACTGGAACAGAAATGGAAGCTGAGATGCGACCCAAGGAAAGTGCATACCATCCATCCCAAGTCGAACAATTTCTTTTAGTTTAAATGGGAGAGTTTTCAAGTATGTGGAAACATGGGGCTTTATTTTAAAATATACAGTAATGGTCAAGATCCTACAATGATGAGATGGAGCATAACTTTGCACTCACATAGTTACATGGCAGTTGTGCGACACCACCTTATTAGTTAATTGTGTAACTGCATGCCCAGCTGTATACTGCACATTGATTCCCACTGAGCAATGATAACACAACGACCCCATATGCGTAACTTCACTTCTGCAAATCAAAGTGAATAGAGCTGTTCCACATTGGACGGAAATGTCCAACTGCTTCCATAGGAGAGTTTACGTCTGTGTATGTCACCACCAGGATGCCAGCCAATGTTTAAAAGCAGCACTGCTAAAAAGGTGTCACAACACTAACTTGCTGAGTGGAACATGGACTAGCTATTCACTTACTGTTGTTGTTGTGTTCTTCAAGTTGTTCCCAACTTATGGTAACCCCATAGCAATCTATCACAAGATTTGTTTAGAGGAGGCTTACTTTTGCCTTTCCTCTGAAGCAGAGAGAGTGTGATTTTGCCAAGGTCACTCAGTGGGTTTCCATGGCTGAATGGGGAATCAAACCCTGCTCTCCAGAGCTGTAGTCCCAGTGCTCAGATCAATACACTGCACTGGCTCTATCATTTGCTAGTTACCCTCATTTTAGCACGGCACAGGAACACAGAAAGCTGCCTTATACTGAATCAGACTTGATCTATCTAGCTCATTACTGTTAACATCTAGGGCTTTGCAGGGTTTCAGGCAGGAACAGAATTACCCAGTTGTCATCCCTCCAAGTACTAACCAAACCTGACCCCACTTAAACTTCCAAAATCAGCCAGATTTCCTATTTACTTTGATTGTCTTTATCATAATTTTACCTTTTTGAAAGCTGCCTCTGGAACTGTTGAATTTCAGGCTGTCCAGGCCATTAAATAAACTAAGTTAGATCACCAGTATTCTACATCGATAACTGAATTACCTCTGTGTAAAGTTATATGAATCCTCAGCAAGTGACTAATGAAATTTCATAGATTTAAACATAAGAGAGACTGGTGGCTTTGAAACTCATATTATGCAGTTGCACATTAGCACAGGGAAAAGTATCGACCATTATACGCGTAGTTGGAGTGAAGCCTACTGAAGCCCTGGTGGAAGACCTCAACTGGTTCAGGGCCTCGAGTCAAGACAATAAAAGATGTCATCCTAGGCGCTACTTCTGTCTCCGTATCTCCTCTTGCCACAAAATCACAGGCCCTAATAATATTACTCACAAGATCAAAAGTTCACTCACTTGTTCATCTTCCAGTGCAATATATTCCATCTTCTGTCAGCAACTTCCTTCTGTATTCTGCACAGGGCAAGGAGGCCACTCTCTGCATTAAAAGATAAAACAGACATTGATCTGATATCAGAAATGGCAATATTCAAAGGGCAGTGGGAGAACACTTCAGCCTGTTAGGGCACTCTGTCACTGAATCTGAAGCAGCCATTGTGAAGCAAAGAAAAGAACAAGGGACTGCTGTGTTTGCATTACAATTCATCAAGAGGTTCTAATCTCCCCTCGAGGTTTGAATTGGGATAACCTTTTCTTATCACACTGTGTGTGTCTCAACTGGCAGAAGGAATGCCAGAATGTTTCTGTTTTATCAGCCACTGTTTTGTGGACAGCTGGTATTAAATAATACCCAAAGGTGGGGTTATTAGGCCTTTCTTAAGACCGAATCTGATACCAGTAATGACAGTTTCAAAATTCAGTGAGAGAACACTTCAGTTACATAGGACATATTGTGTCAGTGGCCACTGCAGAGCAAAATTGTTTCAAAAGGACATTCTAGCAGCAAAGCCTGCAAGCTTCCAAGTTTTCTAGAATTCTGCATCAGGCTACAAAACAAGATGAAATCAGAGGGCACTTTTTTCCCAACCCCTTTTTGGGTATCAATTAATGGGATAAAAAGTGCTGGAGAACGAATACTCTTCTTTGCTTTGGTTGATCCTGATGGTAGGGCTCAAGAAAGGCTTTTGTTTTTATCCAGCATGGCAAACTGCTTTTCCATTTGCAGTGTCAACTAATGTAACTATCATTATCACTGCTTTTCGCATTTAATTGCCCTCTGATTTCACTTTCTCCAGTTCACCTCCCCACCATGGGTACTCAGTATCTACATAAAATTCCGGCTAAGACCCCATGTATCTGATGAAGTGGGCTGTAATCCATGAACTCTCATGCTATAAGTGTTAGGTTTCAGGATGCTACAGGACTATACAGCCCGCTACTATTGTTCCATGCAAAGAGGTCTCAAGTCTCTAGCATTCTCTCTTCCCAGAGGAAAAATTATTTGAAAAATCCTAGGGAAATGGAGTAACATGAATTAGCCAGTGAAAACACATTTACATGCAACAACGGGAGGAGAAGCCACAGGTATTTATGGTATTTATATTTAAGTATTTATAGTGCTGTAACAGTAATGTCCATGCCATTGTATTTTCAATTTCTATCTGTGGCTGGACAGTGAAGAAATTCGATAGGAAGATCGGCTCATTTGAAATGGGGTCCCAGAGGAGACTTCTGCAGATACTGTGGACTGCTAAGAAGACAAACGAGAGCAAAGCAAGCTTGGACTCTCCCCGGAAGCCAAGATGACTGAACTGAGACTGTCGTACTTAGAATCAGAGAATCATAGAAATGTAGAGTTGGAAGAGACCCCACGGGCCATCCAGTCCAACCCCCTGCCATGCAGGAACACCCTCAAAGCACTCCTGACAGATGGCCCGCCAGCCTCTGCTTAAAAACCTCCAAGGAAGTACTTTGGCCATATAATGAGAGGACACGACTCCCTGGAAAAGACAATAATGTTTGACAGGGTGGAAGGCAGGAGGGAAAGACCCTCTTTACAGGTGGACAGACTCCAGCAAGGAAGCCACGGCCCTGAATCTGCAAGACCTGAGCAGGACGACTGAAGGTAAGAGTGTCTTGGAGATCTCTCATCCATAGGGTTGCCACAGGTCAAGACCAACTTGACAGCAGATAACAGCAACTGTGTAACGTAAAAGAGCCCTAAAGGCACTGTCAGACAACACTTATATAAATCCTATTAATTCAGTAGCTCTACTCTAGTGAGGAACTAACCACTGGATTTATGCTTCAGGGTTGCACGTGCACTCAAGCTCTGTTATGGTGATCTTCTCATAGAGTTCTCTAGACGAGATTTGTCAACACTGCTGTCCTCTGAGGCTGAGAGAATGTGGCCTCCCCAAGATCACTCAGGGGGCTTCCAAAACAGTGATCTGAACCCTGATCTCCCTCATAGTCCTAGTGCAATGCTCAGATCACGACACCGTGAGAATCACAGGGTTTTCTTCAGCAGGCTTTCTGCAGAGTGATGAAGTCCCAGGCTGTCGAGAGTTAAGTAACTTGCCCAAAGTTGCCCAGTGGGTTTACGTGGCTGTACTGGGATCTGAACCCTGATTTCCTGGAGTCCAACACTCCGGCTCTAAGAATGGACTTTCCTTAGCAAGATCTATTCACAGGAGATTTGCCATCGCTCTTCTCCTGGGCTGAGAGTGAGACTTGATCAGGGTCACCCAGGGTTTCCATGGCTGACCAGAGATTCGAACAGAGGTCTCCGGGAGCCCCAGTCCAACATTCAACCCACTATTGTGGGTTATGGAAACCCTCTCCTTGGGTCCTCCTGGCAAAAGTTATTCCCAGGAGGTTTGCCACTGCCTGTGAGGCTGAGAGCCTGCGACTTGCCACAGGTCCACCCAGAGGGTTTCCCACGGCTGAAGTGTGGATTTGAGCCCTGGTCTCCCTGAGCTTTAATCCAACCCTCAAACCACTTCGCCACGACGCCTCTCCGGTCTTTCTCGGCCGAAGCGCTTCACAACACGCTCGGGCTTGCCACCGCGGCCCTCCTCTGGGGCCGGGGGAACGCGCCTTAGGGAAGGCCATCCGGTGGCCTTCTGGGCGACTCGTCCTTTATACCCGGGTAGCCAACCGAGGGGATCCGGTTTCGCTTTCGTTCCCGCTTCGATCTGTCTCCCTGACGGTGGAGGCTGAAAAGGCCGCGCACCGAGGGCGGGCTCTCTCCCCTTCCAGGCGGCCCTTTTCCGCCTCAGGCGCCCGAGCCACAAGGGCCTCTCCCCCTCGGGCGGCCCTTTTCCGCCTCGCACACCCGCCCCGGGCTACGAGGCGACCGGAGGCCCGAGTCCTGCCCCGCCGGCGAGCGGGCGGGCGGGCGAGGGAGCCACGCGGCTGAGGGTTGGCGAGCGGCGCCATGTCTGAGGGAACCGCCTCGGCTGAGGTAAACGGCAGCGGCTTTTTCCCGCCTTCCGCGCGGCGGGTTTTTTTTTTTTCCCGCCTTCCTTGCGGATTTCTCCTCAGGCTGAGGGAGAACGGGAGGGGGGCGGCGCGGGAACGAGTCCCTCCTGCGCGCTCCCGGGATGGGCGCAGTTTGGGGAGCGGGGTGGGGTGTGGGGAGTCTCGACTGGGGCTGGGCAGCCCTTGGGGGAGATGAGCCCCCTTTGGAGGGGCTGCGGCAGATTTTGATGGGCCTTGTCGGTCCTCTGTAAGGAGGCCCCTCCCCTGAAGAGCTAGGCGTCTCCTTGCAGGGAACTGTCGTCAGATTGCGTCTAGTAATTCAAGTGTTGTTGAATGTCTCCTAAATTGTTGTGGAAGATCAATGTCCAGACTCCAGCAACTTCTCGTGACTTTTGGCTTGCCAGCGTCCTGTGGACAATCAAATGTACAGAAAAGAAAAGAAGAAGAAATAGAGAGAAAAAATAAACATGCTGAACAGGGACTTATAGTACAAACTGGTGATGCCCCAAACGATGATGGATGAGACAAACACAGAGAAAACCAAAATCCACGCAGAAATTAAGAGTCTCATTTCCCACCAGCCAGACTGTGCTTATTACACGATTTTGTCAATTAGTCTTAAAGCAACATTTAGCGCTTGACTTGAAAGAGACTATGGGATATTGTGCTAGTATCGGATTAGATTTTTCTGTTATTGTTAAAGCTCTGAACTGTCCAACCATCCCGAATGTACCAGATCTTTAACAATAGACAAACTGCATTCTGTTTCATTTTAAAAAAAATTTTTATGCCCATTTACCTCTTTCCATCCGGTTGCTTTCTTTCAGCTCTATAGGGAGTTTTATATATTGCAGCCAAGTGTTCTGTACCTGAGGGCAAGTAACTTTTTTTGTCTGTAAAGTACCCTTATTTTAAGGGGAATACCTATCTGTATTTATGCCCGCTGCTTGCAGTTCTGCAGTGAAAGGTTTCATCATCTTTCTCCTGGAGAGTGTGTCTGCTGACGGATGTTGAAATGCAGATATTTTCGCTCTAAATTTACTCAAATGCAAATTTGGGGATGTCACTCGTTATGTCCCCAGGATCTGAAAATGTTGAAGATGTGAAAATGCATTTTTAAAATCTGCTTTAAGGGGATGATTTTGCTGAGTTCATATCTTTACACCAGATCCATACCCAAAAGTATTATTTCTCTTAAACTGAGGCCATGTCTGTACTAGACTGTTACAGTGCTATTATTCTACTTTCAGCATCCTATGGAATCCTGGGATTTGCAGTTTAGGGAGGGGCCTTTGAGGAAACCCCAGGATTCCATAGGATGTGGAAAGTGGAATAATGGCACTATAACAGTCTAGTGCAGAAATGGCTGTCGACTTCCACTGTGTTGATAAGGAAAAACAGTTTGTAGGATGGCGAAGAATGGGAATATATAGAGTAGATATTTTTTGCTAGATGTGTCATTCTACACAAAGGGAACAGGGGTTTAAGGTTATTGGATTTCTAAAGCTACAGGTAATATCTTTCAGAAATATACCGTTGTTAGACTTGAAATTTGGTGCTCTGTCACTTGCTATAGAATTAACACTTGATCGTCATTTACTGTGGCATTGATTAGTATTTTAGACACTCAGGGCTCAGTCCGTAGCTCTGTGGTAGTGTGCATTTCTCCCAACCTCTGAATTAGAATTGTTTGTTCTGCTTGTCTCATGTTTGTGCAAAGAGGAAGACGCTACTCGGGAGGTTGGCGGAGGTATGTGGACTCAGGAATGTTAAGCGTCAAATAAAATGTAACACATATACAAACTGTCTCTGCTGATTTTGATGCGTGAATTTTTTCTTTAATGTAAGCGTTCTTTTAGGTAGACATTAAAAGGATATAGAAAGGGGAGCGTGAAAGAATAAAATTATCCTTCCTTATCACTACTGTTAGTAGGCAATACTGAACACAGTCTTGATATTTGGATGCATCCTTTGGCCAAAGTTACTGTGTGAGTGTGTTTCTTTTACTCCACTTCTACATCTACTCTTCCTAAATTGTGTTTGGGATTCAGTTCAGCTCTGTGTCCACCTGGGGATACAGTGAGGTGTGGTTTATTTACTCACTCTAACGCTGTGTATCCAAATCAGTTACCAAATGTAAGAATTTTTGTATTACAGTAACCAGTTGCACAGAAAGGCAAATGCCTTTATTTTATTACTGGCTACTACTAGAAATAAAGTACCGTTGTCCACGGGAGAGTGACTTTAAATATACTAGGTAGTAAGTGGAACAAAATGTAGCAATCCAAGCATCTTAAATCAGTCTTCACGATAACCAAGGAAAATATGCTAACGATAACCCACAGATGGCATTGTTGCTCAGCATCTTAATGTACATTTTATAAGGAAATTCTTCTGCAGCGCTGGAGGAAATGCAAGAACACCAGAGTTATGTAAAATTAGTTTCACAACTAATTGCTGAGGATGCACGACAGACTGGAGAACACTTTTTTTGCTAACAGTCTTTCTGGTAGGAGCCATTGTGAGATAGTAGTTCTGAGTGTCAGGCTAGGACTCAGAGGGGCCTAGGTTCAAATCCTTGCCCAGCCATGGAAGCCCAGTGACCTTGAGCACTCACATTCTCTCAGCCTCAGAGGAAGGCAATGGCAAATTTACTCTGAACACAACTGGCCAAGAAATGACTGGGCATTTGCTGGAAAATAGCACTTCTAGAAACACTGACTAGCAAACTGAAATGCAAGAAAAGAGAAAAGGACTCAAGACAACTGTGAAGCTGTCTGGTTCACAGCTTTTTGAATTTATTAATTCTGAACATTCATGCCATAGTCTGCAAGACAGTTGGTGGCAATACTGGATGGATGATCCCTGTGATGAACTAGATGAAAGATCAGAAAAATCAGCTACCATGGCAGATTAATTAATGGAGAATTCATGATGTAATTTTATGTACTTTATTATTTATTTGTTCTGCTTATTGTGGTTATTGATTTGCAGATTTTAAAATGTTTAAAAATCTTTTAAAAAGGTCACAAGCTCTTTCAGTTAGTTTGCAGTGCCATCGATACTAATGGGAGTTAAATGTGTCTGACTCTTTTTCATCTGTGTTGCTCAAACATTCTTTAAGATTCCATATGCAACAAAATTCCACAGACGTTTCATTTACCCTTTGTATTGTGGGTGTGTTTTAAAATCAGTGTGTTTTTATTTGAATTCTCTGAACAGTTGATGGAATTATTTGCTCCACTTTTTAAACTGAGGTGTTTTCTATTTCAGGCACTGGTGGAGTTTGAGGATGTCATTATTTATTTCTCCAGAGATGAATGGGTGATGTTAGAAGAGTGGCAGAAAGACCTGTACTGGAAGGTGCTGAAGGATACCTATGAATCCTTGATCGTTGTAGGTAAGGAGGATCCTATGGCTGAAATAGAATACCTCAGAATTATCATGACACGTCTTTCAGTAAATGGGAAACTCCCAACCTGTCTGTTCTCAGACGGCCTCCCTGTTTTGTACTATATAAAGAGTCATGGCACAAGGGCCATCGTGTCCAACCCCCTTCTGCCATGCAGAAATCCACATCTAAATCACTCCTGAAAAATGCCCATCCAGTCTCTGTGTAGGACCTCCAAAGTTATGAAGAATCCACCATCCTTTCTGTTCCACTGTAAAGAAATATACAGCTCCTACAGCAAAGAAATTCTTCCTGCTGTTTAGGTGGAATCCCTTTTCTTGTAATATGAGTGTGTTGGTTCATGATCAGGTCACTGGAGCATCAGAAAACAAGTTCATTCCATCTTCTAAATGACCCCCATTCAGTTATTTAAAGATGGCTATCATGTCACCTTTGAGTCTTCTCCAGACTAAATGTATTCAGCCCCTTAAGTTGTTCCTCATAGAGCTTTGTTTCCAGGCATTTGACCATCTTGGTCACCTTCCACTGGACATACTCTAACTTGTTAACGTTCTTCTTGATATTGAAAAGTCTCTGCCTTTGCTCTGAAAACAGAGCTTTCTGCTACTGTGATTGAACCAGGGGACTGTACTAGGAACTTTGTTTTCAATAAAATGGACAGAAATCTGCTTTTCACTTCCAACCAACATTCACTTGTTGTTTCTCCCAGTTCCAAAAATATCAAACTGACATTAACAAATAAGATGGCGGGGTTACAGAATGTGACAGCAGCGAAGAGATAATCTGGCTCTCTAGAAATCATTGTGTTTCTGAAAGAAAACCGGAGAAAGCATGGGGAACGGCAGTCATTGGAGTGACTGCATCACATAAAAGCTAAGCCTTTCTTGATATCACTGTGCCTGCTTTGTTTATCGCATAATGTCTTCTGTGTGTCTCTTCCGTTTGTGAGCAGGACGTCCAGTCACCAAAACAGACGTCCTAGCATGGATTGAACGGCATGAGCGTCTGAATAGCAATGGAGCTCAGCAGTCCAAAGCCAGCAGTTCTTCTGGGAATCTCTGCTGGTGTCCGTGTAAGTGAAAATAGGCTGCTTGCGGGATTTGAGTTTGATTTGAGATCTCCTTTCTTAGTCTCTGTCATGTTCTAGCCACTCTTTTACTCTCAAGAAAACACTCACAGTTCATCAAAAGTGTTTAATGAAGCGTATGAGGCATAGTGTTGTAATAGTTGCTAAAGCTAACATTCTACAACACATACTTGGTTATATGATACACAGTTTTATGTGTGCACAATTGCTATTGGTGGATTTCCAGGGGTCTTGCCTTTTCCTAAACTCCCAGTGGTTCCCAGGGGACCTTGTTTGTTCCCATACTTTGATCTTGCCCCTCTCAGATTTTCCCAGGTTTTCTTATCAGCCCCAAGTTGTTTACTGACCCATCTCCGGTGTTGCTGTATCTCAGTCCTTTATGTTTCCCTCCTAACATTGACCAGATGCTTGGGGTATACATCTTCCAAACTACCCTCTTGATCCTCCTCCTCTGGAATGAGATACAATTGCTCTTTCCTCTGATATACAATGCACACAGTTTTAACCTAGGCTACATTACCATTACAAAGTACCCTAAAGCTAGTACACAGTAAATCACTTGGCAATTGCTCTCATTTCTAAGCAAACAGAGCTATGCCTTCATGGCAGGGCTGAGTCCCTGACAGTCTCTCCACCCTCACAGGCGTGTCTGGTTCCAGTGAGGGAGAGGGATTTCTTGGTGGCTGCTCCCAGCCTCTTGAACATCCTTCCCAGAAAGGCTAGACTACCTAATGCCACTTCAGCAGGGGAAGACTTCTTTATTCGGATAGCTTTTGTTGGGGGGTAACTGAATTAGTAAAAGAGCTTTTAATAGTGCACTGAACTTTTTTAAAAAAAATCTTGCCTTTTAAATTGGTTTATTTTAAATTGTTCTCAGTTCTGCTGATAATAAACATGTATTTTAATAGTAACATTGTATGTTTTTGCCTATATGAGTTTTAATCTGTATCTTTTTTAAATTTAATGTTTGTTGACTGACCAATTCTGATAAAAAGGTGGGAGGTGGAGTACTGGAAAGGTGCTGGCTGTGTGGGAGGGAGGAGGATGGAGAATCTGACCCTCCCAATCTACAGAAATATGTATACATTTAATTTTAAAATGTTTATATTCCACCTTTTATCCAAAGATCTCAGGGCAATATATACAAGGATCTTTTTAGGATGACAAATGACAATAACGGTTATTTTAAAAGACTAAAACTATGTTAAACCACTTATGACTTGAAACCAGACAACTTAAAACCAGTTGAAATAATTTCAAATAGTGCCGACTGTAGAACATGTCCAGATTGGATAAAATCAGTTGGGAGCTGAGGGCTCTAATAGTAAACCATGATTTGATTTGGTGCTGGGATGATACCAGTATTGGCACCAGCTGGGCCTCTGATGGAAGGGCATTCCTAAATCCGGGTGCCATGACAGAGGAGGTTCTGAAGAAATACAGCAGGGACCACTTGGTTAAGTATTGTATGGGCTGAAAAAACTCACTAGCCATTCATCTCATGTGCAAGAGTATATAGCTGTTTATGTCCTGTGGTTGTGACATTTTGTCCAACCATGCTGTTGCTTTCTGATAAATGTTCTGATAAACTGATAAATGTTCTGGCAGGAGGCTTGATAGCAGGTGGTTCCTATAAGACTTTTAAGTCTTTTGCTCCAAATTGGAGGTTGGACTCGATGGCCCTTGTGGTCTCTTCCAGCTCTATGATTCTGTGTTGGACCTGTGGAAGTACATTCATGTGTTTAACTTTTGTGGATTTAATTATTCACTGATTATTTGCTGCTGCCTACACTGCTCCTCTATGCCATTTTTATAAGGAATTATAAGTCTCTCCTTGCATTCGCAGTCTCTGTATAAGCTTCACAAGTCTGAGAGAGTCTGTGGAAGCAAAGCAAGGTTTGTAAATCTCTATTAAAATAGAGCAGCAGCAAGCCCCACCAGCCATCCGCTTCTGCCTTGCAAAGGAACACCACCACCCTGAAGGCAGAACCAGGTGAATGGTGTGCTCCCTGCTGCAGATTCAAATGTATTGTGTTCTCTACATTTCATTCCTCAGTGGGTTGAATCCATGGATTGTATTTGCTTTTGTCTGTTAAATATGGCTTGGGAACCCTAGAGATATTCATCGTTTTTCCACATTCATAGGCATCCTGAGCCTCTGACCCCCACATATGCTGAGGGAGGTCTGTTCATCTTTTTTGGTTCCACAGCAGAAATTAAAAGTTACTGGAATAGAAGTTTAATCAGCATATGCCTGTGGTGCTGTGCCTTTCACAACTTCCTGTTGGGTAGATATCTTTGGCCTGTTCCTTTTAGATCTCTAATGAATTTATGTTATTTTTTTTATTCTAGCAAACCAGAGACGTGCTCAGGCATGCCACAAAGAATGTATCAAACAGACAGGATCTCTTCAGGTGATCTGTGGTAGATCTGAGGTAGATACAGCCTTACATAATGACATCAGAGGAAGCCATTCCCAGAGTGCAGTCGTACTGCCCAAACCGTATGAATGTGGAGAATGTGGCAAGACGTTCCGGTTGAAAAGCCTGCTTCAAATACACCAGAAGGTCAGCGTGAAGAAGGGATCGTTTCCTTGCCCCAAGTGCAGGATGTGTTTTCCTAGCTCTTCACATCTGTGGTTGCACCAGAGGATCCACTTTCAAGGTTTTAGGGAGAGAGGGAAGGGCTGTCTTCAGGAGAATCAGCTGAGTGCACATCATGAGAACTCCCAAGCCCTGGAGAAGCCGCACTGTTGCACAGACTGTGGACAGAGCTTCCACAGGTACCTTGACTACCTCGAGCACAGAAAAAGCCACGAGGTGGCAAAGCCATGGCTATGTGCTCAATGTGGGAATGTTTTTATGTCTCAAAGCGATCTTGTGATGCATGAGGAGAGCCACCTAGAAGAAGCAACACATGAGCTGGTTAGATGTGGTCAGAACTGTATCTGTGAGCCTTCCGTTCAGCTGCATTTTGCACCTCAGATTAGTGTTACGACAGTTGGCTTGGAAGATCAGTTGCCCCAGGAATTTTGTGCCAAAGAGAAGAAACCCTACTTGTGTGTTCACTGTGGGTTGCAGTTCAAATTAGAAGTGAACTTGGGAGTGCATTACAGATACTGCGTTAAGGGGAGGCTGCTGAAATGGGGAGTAAATGGCACCCCCCAGGACCTGAAGGTTCACTCTCAGCATCTCTCTCAAACATCTGCTCAGCAAACAGGCCCAGATTGTAGCAAGTTCATTCCCCACAGGCCTGGTCAGAAACGTCGAGGAAAGCAGCGGGACAGTGCTGAGCATGACAAGAGCATTGCCTCAATGGAGAGTTCTGGTGGCTCTCTGAAATCTTGTGCAACAAAGAAGCTGTACAAATGCCAGGACTGTGGGAAGACGTTTGTTTATAAGTGGCAGCTGTGTGTTCACCTGAAAAGCCACGGAGTGGGGAAAAGGTACCTGTGTCCCTTTTGCGGGAAGAGCTTTGTGTGCAAAAGTGGTCTTCGGAATCACTGTCGGATGCACCAGAGAGGAGCGGGGTGTAAAGAAGACAGCCGTCAGGAGAACCTGGTCCCTGCTGTCAGTCGCAGAATGGACAAAGAGAAAATTCTTTATCCGTGTAATGAATGTGGCAATAGCTTTACAAAGTCATACATGCCTCACCATCGGGCATTTCACGCAGGAGTGAGATACAGGTGCCTATTTTGTGGGAAGGTGTTCAACTTCAGGAGCGGAGCAATTACACACCGCAAGCTCCACCGACTAAGGGGGGATTTCTCTGCATGTCCCAAATGTAACGGGAAGGGCGAGCTTCCGTCTGCAGAGTGTCTCTGCAGGATACAAAGGTTCTGCATTGCTCCTGGGCTTCAGACGCAAGATGGCAAAGGAGCGAGTCTGCATAAAAAGTCTGGCAAGAGAATCTTTTCCATGAGTCACCTTAACTCTAGGCAGCATGTTCACCTCAGAGGGAAGCACCATTCTGGGGCAGAGGATCAGACAAACTAGTCAGAAACTGAAGGGTAGGCCATTTCAGAATACCGTCCAAAGGCCCTTCAGGTGCAGAGAGTGTGGGAAAGACTTTGACTCCTTGGCTTCTGTGGTGAAGCACCGCAGGACACACAAGGGTGGATTTCCCTTCCAGTGTGCAGAGTGTGGGAGGAGCTTTGTCCATAGAGGTTACCTCAACGTGCACTGGAAAAAAACATGCTAAAGAGCATGAGTGACTCTCCTTCGACTTACATTCCAACTTTTTTGCTCAGCGTTCCACGTGCATATCTTCTTGGATAGATCAAATCTCACACACAGTTCACTCCTAAGCAGTGTGTACCTGTGTTTCTTGTGTATCCTTCCTAGAGCTGTGAAGGCCTGGAAGGAAACAAATGTTTTTCCAGAAAACTTGAAAAACCTATCATGGAATATTTTCTTTTAGAAGGATGAACGAAATGTTTGAGACAAGGTGTTTATGTATTTGTTGTTATTGTCTGCCTTCAAGTTGTTTTTGACTTACAGCAACTCTATCGTGGTGTTTTCTGGGGCTGTGTGTGTGTGTGAGACACGCCCAAGGTCATCCAGGGAGTTTCCATGGCTGAGTGGGCAATCGAGTTGTAGTCCAGAGTTGTAGTCCAACACTCAGAGCACTATACCACGCGGGCTCTCTGTTCACACATTTACTTCCCCCCAAAAAGATTTCTAAAAGCTATGCGAGAGGAAGAGTTCTATGTAAGACTACATTCAGTCTCAGATCACACAATTCCCAACCATGGCTTCGTTTTCACAGTTCATTGTATGGAAATAAGTGCTTTATGTTCACTTGACACAATGGAGAACTAGTGGAGACAAAATACTGTTTTAGTAATGCTGGCATGTTCGTCTGCTGAGGTGTGTGTGTGTGTGTGTGTGTGTGCGCGCTGCTCAAACTAGAAAAATGAAAGAGGTTCCTTATAGCTCAGGTGTTCCTTTCAGTTCAGGGTCTTGTAGCTCCCTTTGGAGCAAAACTTAATTGTTTTCTAAAAAAGTAAGTTCGCTTTGTAATTATATTCTGAATAAAACTGTATTTTTAATATATCAAACATGATAATATTTTGCCAAAGTTTATATAAAATAAATTTTATGTTTCTGAAGTAACAAAATTACTTTCAATCTGAAAAGGATAGTTAATATTGCATTTTCTCATTTTTTCCCAAAAGTACATAGAATCATAGAATCATAGAAATGTAGAGTTGGAAGAGACCCCCAGGGCCATCCAGTCCAACCTCCTGCCATGCAGGAACACCCTCAAAGCACTCCGGACAGAAGGCCATCCAGCCTCTGCTTAAAAACCTCCAAGGAAGGAGGAGACTCCACCACACTCCGAGGCAGCAGATTCCACGGCCGGACAGCCCTGACTGTTAGGAAGTTCTTCCTGAGGTTCAGGTGGAATCTCCTTTCCTGCAGCTTGAATCCATTGCTCCTTGTCCAGGTCTCTGGAGCAGCAGAAAACAAGCTCTTCAAGAGGTAAACATGTGTTTACCTTTAGAAAAATCCAGAAAAAATGTGAGGTCTTTTTTTTCCTCCCCATGACTTCAGAATTTCTGGAAATTTTACAAGTCTAATCCTACCTTTCCACTCTTAGAAATGACCAGTGTTAGCATCTTAAATAGAAAGAGATGTACTACAAGCAGAGGGGTTTTAAAAACACTTGATAAATTGGAATATATTGGTTGGAAATGTTATGTCAGTTGAAAATGCTGAACAACCTTAGCTTCTGTAAATGGCTAGATTGGGTTTGGGCCATTGTAGTCAGCAGCAAGTTGACCCAAAATCTGTTAAGGTCTCTGAGAAAGAAGGTACATTCACACATATGGTAGAAATCTATTTTATTTGCTAATAAAAGTCTCTTCTCTTGAAGTTTTGGAAGGATTCTTTTAGTATTGTACAGTATTGCTTTATGGAATTATGACTGGATATGTGTTACTCTTCATGAATTTGATTTTATGATGTCCCTTCATCTTGTAACAAATGCACATTCAATAAAGAACTGAGGTTTTTAAAGAAAAAAAATAGATTGGTTACAGATGCTGTAACATGTTTAGTTTAGACATGTGTGTGTCTTAGATATAGGTTGTGTTCATAAGTCATGTCAAATACGACAAACGAGTTGGACTCTAATGTGCAAGATCCACGCCTCCACGCTGATGGTGGAAGCAGTTGGGTGGTCGCAACATGTTTCATTTTTTTAGGTTTTCCAGATAAGGGACGTTCAATCTGTGGAGACAATACAGCATATTATGAAAGGCCATTTCCCCATTGGCAGCGAGTCCTCAAAGGCTGGCTGAAACAAAAAGGTCTTCACCAGCCTATTGTTACTCTGATTTTTGAGGGTCCCTGGGGGACACCTGGATTTGCTTCAAAAATACAAAGGTTGGGGAAATTAGCAAAGCATTGCTTAGTGAAACGGAGGGCAGGGCAACACAGCGAGATCTTTTATCCTATGTCTACGGGGTCAGACTGTACGAGAGGGAGAGGGAAGTCAAGTGTCCATTTAAAAAGCATTTTATTTGACAAAATTGGCAAAATTTCTTCACATTCACACAGAACAGTCACTCACACAGGTACACAAGGACTACTGAGTTTGAAAGTCTTAAGAGCGGGAAAAGTGAAGGGAAAGAAAGCGATTATACTGCACCTGATCTTGAAGACCGCAGTTCAGGAAGAAACGAAGATAGATCAGCAGACAAAGAAAAAGACGGATGGGAGCCTTAAAACTAGCAGACGCTAGTCAGAGGTGCAAGTTTTCCCAAGAAAGAGAGAGAGAGGCCCAGAAAGGGAACTCAGTTATAGTACACAACATGCCTGGAGGGGGGCAGACCCTTTCCTGGGAAAGGACAGAAACTGAGTTAAGCAGATAGACCTCAGCTTTGTAGTTCCCGCGATTGTGATCACTAACTTCATCCGGGAGACACTTAGTCTCTCAAGGTGTCAAAACTGCAGCCGGCCCATTTGATATGGACACGCGTGCCTTTCCGAGGTTTTCCTGGGATACGTGACGGGGGGTTATTTGGTCAGATCTATGCCAGGGGGGATTTCAGCCTTTAGACCTGGGTATCTACGTTTCAGTCTGGTGCACCTCTGGCTCAATAAATATAATTCTCCGAGATAGAGTCTGTCGACAGGTAATAAATATCTCACTCCTGCTGTCAGCAAGTAGTGAATATTTTCTTTCCGCTAATGTCATGGGTTACACTATGGAAGGAGAGCAAGAAGGGTGCCAGTCTAACCTCTCAACAAAGGGAATCCCAGAGCCTGGGAGCCCCTCTCCCCTGTTCCAGGTGAGCCTATGAGGATGGTGGGCTTCCCCAGAAGATCTCCCCTGGAAGGCTTGAAAGCAGATGCAGGCTCATAGGAGAATGTGGTCCTTCAGGTAACCGGTATACGTGTGTGTGCGTGTGTGTTCCGTCTGAAAGAAGCCATCAGAATAGAGCAGGGATGGGCAGCTGCACAGGGGTGGGGAACAGCCCCCCCCCGACCTCTCCTGTTGGTTGCACTGCCTGTCGGCCAGCCTAAACATCTCAGTTCTCCTCCATTGTCTCAAAATGCCCCCCCCCAAAAAGGCCTAAAATTATACTTTTTTTCCAAATGGGTTGGGCAGCTGTTTGGGACTGGTGGGGGGCACAAAAATGCCAGAAGATGTTACAAAATGGTCTGAGGTGGTCCTGTGGGTCAGCCTATATGTTCCTCCAGCCACCTCCCTCAATTTTGGGTTGGGTTGGTGGGAGCACCAGGTATGAAAAGGAAGGTCTCCACCGTCATGCTGGGACGCTCAGCAGTTGTCCACCCTTGATAAATGGTGTACGACCCTCGAACACTTTGGGTCGCAAACCCCCGATACACGGCTTCCTGTTCAGGAAGTGGCCCTGTTTGGTCTAACTGCCATGGCAATATGCGACGGTATTCTGGGATTTGCACTTCGGGAGGAGGGTATTCAGAATTCTGTGCCGGGGAGCTGTAGTGTTCCCCCGCAACTACAGACGCCAGGGTTCCATAGGATGGACCCGTGACAGTTGAAGTGGAATCAGAGTGCTATAAATATGTGATGTGGAAAGGCCTTTAATCCACCGCCCTTAGTGTTGTTGGGGTGAAAACTGGAGGAGATTCCTGTCCTTAATGGTCGTGTAGCGGAGAGCATAGATGTGCTGCTTGTTATTTGGTTGCATCAGTCAGTTTTTCAGTTTAGGGCCGGGGTGGGTAAGATGTCGGGGGCCTAGCTCCTACAAAGCCCCAAAAGGGGTGTACAGAGCGGGATGCCACATGCCAGAATAACTGCATGCACGGGCTACACGCGAGAGTTTTTGCCTGCAGCTCCTTCTTGCTCTGGGATCAGACGCGGTGATATGGTGTGCTGTTTTCTTACACAGGAAAGGGCATGGGCGTTATGGGCTGGAATCCCACAGGTCACAAGGCTGTGCAGCACGTGGAATTACGCTATCATAGGCCATTCAACAACCTCTGGAGTTACTGATGACCTGCTGCAGTCTCCCCACAGCCATTCCATAGCTGGTGGGGAGCACGCTGATGGGGTCCTCCAGGGGTCTCAGCAGCCGATGTAATTATTTAGTGTCTGGCTGCAGGGACATAACCAAGTGCTTCTCTGATTCTCTCCATGAGCCAGGGAAAG
The DNA here is from genome assembly GCA_030412105.1 of Cyclura pinguis. NCBI lineage: Eukaryota > Metazoa > Chordata > Lepidosauria > Squamata > Iguanidae > Cyclura > Cyclura pinguis. The sequence goes on along the minus strand of CM059604.1, from coordinate 1,553,950 downwards.
GCTGCGGGGGCTGCAGTGGCTGGACAATGAGTTGCTGGGAGGTGTTGATTGTTGTGGAGGGAGGGTAGGAATACCAACCTCAAACCCACCCCCCCAATAAAAGGAAGATGTGTGAGGGATAAGGTAGACTTACCGCTGTGTATGCCACTAGCAGGATGGTTGCCATATTGTGTTTCCCGAGTCCAGGTCTGTTCTGGCAGAGCATAGGGCTCAATTTTACTGGTCTTCCGGTGACGGCATGGTGGTGCCCTCTCTGCTATTCACTCTGGAAGAATGCCCCTCTTAAGCCCTGGCCTCACACCACTTTTATGCCTTTCCCTGGGGCATCTGCTTCAGAAAATTACTCTCCGGTGACACTTTGCCTGGGAATCTTAGGTGGTGCTCAGCTCACCACTTGAACCTTCAACTGACCAACCTGAAGTGCCAAGCACAGGCTGACTGATCGCTCTGTAGTGAGCTAGGCCTCTGGGTTTTGGAGGCCTTGTTCATCATGGCATGAAAGGTTAGATGGCCAGAGTCCTGTTGGGCTGTTATGACCGAATAACCTAGTGTTACGGACTTGTGGCTGTTTCGTATCCATGATCTCTATGTAGCTCCAAGTTTAGGGGATACAGAGGGACTGTGGAAGTCCTCCAGTTCCCACTTACTGGGCAGCAGCTGCTGCAATCGACAGGGGTCTTTTTCCTTGTTGATCAGGAAGCGCTTGGCCTACCTCACACAAGCAATCTTCAGAACAGGGAGGAATTACGTACAGCAGGGATTCTCCTTTCGCCTGTTGCGACAGACATCACTCACGGGAGGGAGTAGGAATGTCCGTTAGCCGCTTCCCAGTTGATGAGGAACAGACACTCATCGGTTGTAGCAGCTGCTGCCCAGCAATGTGGATCAGCCCAGGAGTCACTGCGTAGCAATGTAACTACGGTGCTCAGGTATTTTTAATTCCCCAACAGGCTTCTAGCCATTCATTTCAGTTAGCTTGTTGGATACTTTTTGCTTCACTTGGCACTCTGAGGCTGAGAACGGACTGAGGAAGTGAATTTTCCTGTTACTAAACAAACTTATACAAATTTCTACAGCTATGGAGCAACAAAGATGGGTCACACTTGCACTCTTTTTTCTTTGTCTGCTTCTGCACTATGTTACTCTTAGGGAGCCATGCTCTGGGAAGAATTAGTTTGGGGTTCCAGTTCTACCCCAGGCCTCAAGGGGATGTTGGATGCTGTCTGCCAAAGGGCAGAGAAGCTTCTCTGCTGTATCACTGACCACCAATAACGCTTGTAGCAGTAAGCCTCATCTGTCCTCAGCACTCAAAAGAATTCTTGGAGAAGCCTGGAGCAACACCGAGTTCCAGCACAGGAAACCCTCCTTAAAGCCCGCCTGCTCCTCCTTTGTTCCAAACTCCGGGCTGCACAGTAGGCCTCCCTGCCCAATCTTGCCTCTGTTCCTGACGTGAAGATTTCATCATTCCATATTTAGTTTAGATGCAATGCAACTGTCAGGCAATTTCTGCCCTAAAACCATGCACAAAGCTCCCTAAATGTGTGGAAATATCCACCCAAACCTCATAGGAACGCCCAAGTATATTTCAAAATGGTGACAGACGGGGAGAAGGGAGGGTATTTGGCCTTATTAGGAGGGTTGGGGCCCCCCCAGAGCAGCCTGAGTTCCCCACACAGTTGCCGACCCTACCTTATAAGTGAGAACGGAAGGATCAAAATGAAACGGCCAAGACCGTGTTCCTGTTAGTGCCAGCTACCCAAGAATTACTGGACTGCACCACTCCATAAGCAGTGGCACAGTGGACAGTATCAGTGGCACATTTTTCCATTATGCAACTGTCATAACTTCCCAGCCACTGCTAAGGACCACATGTATGGAACATCTAGACAGCACGACTAATTGTGCACCACTTTACCCTGAACGTCAAGCAGAAATTAGCATTTACAGCTGCAGAAAGCGACAGCAGAATTCCAGATGATAAATATATTTTGGGTAGGGTTTTTTGGAATCAAGAAGGATGTGCAACCCTAGTTTAGAGAATCTCATTTTGCCACATCATGCATCTTGGTGTAACCCAGGTCCACCCCCTCGTACCACCATTCACTCAGAAGTCAGGGCTGTCCAGCAGTGGAATCCGCTGCCTCGGAGTGTGGTGGAGTCTCCTTCCTTGGAGGTTTTTAAGCAGAGGCTGGATGGCCACCTGTCGGGAGTGCTTTGAGGGTGTTCCTGCATGGCAGGGGGTTGGACTGGATGGCCCGTGTGGTCTCTTCCAACTCTACATTTCTATGATTCTATGACTGTGTCCCACAGACAGAAGTGTCGTATGTGTGTCTCCGTCCCTCACTACTACACGTCAGTAAAATCTGTATCCAAATGAGGACAATTTTGTATTTCAGAACCTTGCCAAAAGAACCACTCACCTTAACGAAGTGTGGTTTCCAAGTACCTTTTTTCTGTAACAAAAAATGCACACACACCTTACTTCTTTGGTTTGTTTGTTTTTTTAGAGAAAGAGTTTATGGAGATATATATATATATATTTATATTTACGCAAAGTAGTCCATTAGATGACTTGCAGAAAATGCTGAAACAACAGCAACTAAGAACCTGTAATTCCTGTTGACCCACACAGTAGCAAGGTCACACTAACATATTTCATTCACTCACACTCTCCCTCTCACACACACACACATGCTAATCACACTTAAGACACAAGAGTTTCTCTCCTTTGGACTATCTGCCCTTCCCTGTAAGCATTTTGTCCGCACCCATAATTTGTGAGCCTGGGTTGCACACTGGATGTACACCAGGCAGCACAAACAACAGGGTGACAACAGCTAGAAGGGTCAGGGCCACGTCCTGCGTACGTCAGCACTGAATCATCCTGCTTCCCACATTTCATGACTGTAGGCACGCATGTAACGTTACGGGATTCCCAACCGTGTGGACGTAGGAGCACAGTTCACACAAACCACTTTCTTGTATTCACCCTGTCACACACTCAACTCCTCACAGGCTCAAGTATTCACACACAAGCACGGGTCCCCACTTTTCAGGTCTCCTCATACATCCTCTCAGACATCCACTTCTTACGCATTTCTTATACACCCATTTCTTATGCAATAAATCTTGTGGAGTTAAGAGTTCTTCCATACTACAAAATTAATGTGCTTTGATTCCACTTTAAACTGCCATGGCAACAACCTATGGAATCTTGGGCAGTACAAGGGGTGTTTAGAAGTGTCATCAGGGAAGCTCTGACACCATGCACCAAACTACAAGCCCCAGCATTCCACAGGATGGAACCGCAGCAGTTAAAGCAGAATCAAAGAACTATAGTTCTGTCATGTGAAAGGGCCTTCTGGATCTCCCTCCTGCTGGCAAAAGGACTCTGTTGGGGAATCACAAGGATCCTCCCATCCCACATCACAGTCCCCCGAATCCTCTTTGTACAATTTTTTTATGGGACTTGGAGGAGCTTGCATAGGGAATGGAAGTCTCTTCCACTGGTCTAACTGTGGCCTATATCAATCCAAGATCACATATACTGCCATCAGACACGCACCCACACCCACACCTTCCACACAACCACACGGAGGCCGTTCTACACCTCCCTATGTACACGCAGAGCATCCGCCGGCTTGGCTTTCGCGAGCCTCCCTCTGCCCCTAGCTGCTGTTGATAAACAGCCTTCTGTGTCTGGACGTGGAGCCGCGGGGACGCCCCCTCCCTCGCCGGGAGATGCCGTGGGGACTTCGGGTAGCCACGGCCGCCTCCCCTCGCCCAGTGCTGACTGGGCATGGTCCAGAGAGGGCCCCTTCAGTTTTGAGAGGAAAAAAGAGAGCGGGGGCAGGCTCGGAGGAGACCTCTGCCAAAGGGGCCTCCGATTTTGAAGGTGAGGCAGTCGGTGTCGGCACGGCAGTCTGAGCGACGGTTTGGGAAGCCCTCTCCTGCCGCGCCGTAGCTCGTTCCTGCCGGGCGGTGGCCCTCTCCTGACGCAAGTACCTCAGTTCATCGCGGATGTCGGTAAGGATGCCAAGGAGCCTGAACTGGAGCTCCCGGTCTCTCGCCCGCTCCTCCCGTTGCTGGGCCCGCTCTTCTTGCCACATGGCTAACTCCTGGTGGTAGAGCTGGTCCCACTGGTCCTCCATGTCCATCAGGCGATGGATATTCGTCCTCCAGGTCTCCCGGCCACTGCCCTCCCGCAGGCGGGAGCAACCCGTTCCCCGCAGCAAGGGCTGTGAAGCGGGCACCTGGTCCATCTGGGGTGAGGCAGAGGAAGGCAGGGACTCCTCGGTGAGGGCCCCAATGTGTACAGGGGACGTGGACTGCTGCTCCTCCTCTTGCTTCTCCCACGCGGGGCACACCAGCACCCGGGGCAGGGAGCCCAGCTCGGCACTCGGGTTGGCTGCCTCTTCTTCCTCCGGCTGAGAGGGGTTGAGACCCCGACCCACGACCGGGACATCGGGGGGCCCCTCATGGCCCCAGTCCGACTGAGCATCCGCGTGGCTGAGGTTGTCCTCTGCCAGGGAGGCCACTGAGCCCTGAGAGTTGCACCGGCGGATGAGCATCGGCTGCCGGCCGGATACCTTTGGCTCTTCGTCGGCTGACAACTGCGACTCTGGGCCCGCTTGCAGGCCGGTCCCACCGTCCACTTCTTGGGCTTCTCTCTCTTCTTCCTCGGATGCGTAAGAGACTGAAGACTCGTTCCTTAGCGGGGGAGAGACGGTTGAGGTTTCTGGAGTCCGTAGCTCCGGTCCTGATTCGGCTGGAGCAGGAAAGAAGGCAAAGAAATCAGTAATTCATCCTAGCAGTGCAAATTCCTACCCCAGACACAGATTCAACCATGGAAAAGTTACTTTTCTTGTGGCACCAGCGGTCAAAATTTTCTTTCACTCCAAATGCCGTCTAGGGAACATGGGAAGTGTTATCTCCATGTTTTGGAGCACCTTGGGCCATTTTAGGCCAGCAGACGCCTTCTCTTGAAACAGGAGGTGGCTTGTGGGTTTCTTCTTGTAAGAAATCCCCTGTTCTGGACCTAAAATGGCCCAGAGGACCCCACAATCATGGCAAAAATGCCCCCTTGTGCACCCTAGTGGGAGTTTAGGGGAATTTGGTAAAAAAAAAAAAGGCCGATTTTTTGTGGCGGAGGATGCAGACCTCCCAAGCCTCTAGGCGCAGTCCAGCCCCCAGTCTCCAACAGCTGGCCGCCCTTGGACTACAACTTCAGGACCCCCAGATTCTGGGAGCTGTCATCCAAAAAAGAAACTTTTCCATGCTCTTGATGCTGTTTCTATGACCGTTGGTCACTTGGCCTCTCTCTCTCTTGGGCTCAGTCCCCCTCTCTCACAGCTTTATCAGAAGGAAAAATCTGATTTCTAGGCGATGATGGTGGCCACTGACTCAGATGGATTGAAAAAACTAGACAAAATAAAGAGGACACATTTATTATTGGCCAGTAGTCACAGTGGCTATCTACAACCTCCCAATATTATGCCATCAAGTATTAGTTACAGGAAGGAAACAAAAAAGTTCCTGGTTTTCTATCCTGATCACGTGCTTAGTAACTGTTTGATTACTATTGCTGAAAAAGGTGGAATAGATCTATTCCAACAGCTATTGTGTTTTTCTAAAAAAATAAAAAATAAACACAAATCCATGACACCATGACATGAGGGAATAATATGGAATTTTATTGACAGCAATGCATAAGTAGTCCCCTTTACGATCCCCGTCCGCAGGGACCCTCCTCTCTGTGCCAGCACCCTCTCAGGTACCCTTGCTGGGAACAAGGGAGGCAAGGCCTTCTCAGGGGTGCTCTCAGGCTTTGGACCTCCCTCCCTAGAGAGGCCAGGATGGCCTCATCCTTATTCTCCTTCCTTGGCAGGTCAAAACATGGTGGGATGATTGCATTCGCACCAAGCACTGTGCTTGGATTGCTATTTTACAGGTCCTCAGTCTCTCTCTAGCTTCACATCTCTTAAACAACACTCATTTGTTCAAGTAGCGAATGAACGAGACACAAGGCTATTCTGAAAAGGTACTATATTCTAAAAAAAAAAAAATCCAAAACATGGAACAAGCATTTCACATAAGTGATACTCAGGCTGTACTCACTAAAGGTACAGGAGCCCTCTCTCCAGGTTTCACTATGGCAACTTTACCCACGACAGACCCAAATATTTCTGTATTTGAGGACTGAAGGTAGGAAGTGATGTTGTGTCACGTCCCGACACCATTTTGAGAGGGACTCAGACGAAAACACTGGGGAGAACGGGAGGCTTTGGAGGACTGGTTTGTGCAATATTGGTCTCTTTTAGATGCTGAGTTAAAAGATGCCTTTTCATTAAATCTTCCTGCACTTAATCTGATCATTTTTTAAAGTAAATAATAGTTTTAGCCCTTTCCGCTACTTTAACCTGGCAATTTATTCAATATGTTTTTATTCTATTTAAATTACTCTCTCATTTTTTATCTGGAATAGCTTCAAACGGCTTCTACTGTTTTAATTGTATGCCCCCCCGAGAGCTGACAATAAGAGGGTGGGACAGAAATGCTTAAATCGGGCAACACAAGGAGCAAGCCCTCCGCCCCCCGGTACCTGAGCCGCTCTGCCCTTCGCCTCTGCTGTAGTCACAGATCACCGACGGGTCCGGGCTCCGGACTCCCAGCCGAGGGCCCGCGGAGCCCTCCGCATCAGGCAGAGAGGAGGGGTGCCCATTGGTGTCGATGTAGATGCTGGGGTGGCTGCCTCCGGGCTGCATGGGGAAAAAGGACTGCTTAGATGCTCCAGGGAAGAAAATCTCTGCAAGACAAGAGGGGACATATTGCTTCAGGCACGGTGCGGCTTCTCGCCACTGTTCAGTTCCAAGAAGTACGGCTACAAGGCAGGGATGGTGGTCGTGGTGGTAGGGGCTGTGCTACAGTTGGTCCAGAAACCGGGAAAAAGTATTACAGGTTGGGTATCCCTTATCCGAAATGCGACCAGAGGTGTTTTGGACTTTTGTTTATACATGACGCAATTATATGCCATTATTTCATGGCAGGGTTTGCCTTTTATGTCAGTTCTCCTCTGGCCTTCTTCCTGTAGGGAACATGAGGGAATTATGGAGGGATTATAGAGCTGGGATCACACATGCGGCCCCAAGTGAGCTTCTATAATTCCCCCATGTTGCCTACAGGAAGACGACTAGGTTCCACTCTTCAAAAGTTTTTGGAACATTTCAGATTTCCAGGTAAGGGATATTCAGCCTGTATTGATCCGTATCAGCACTCACCTAGCCAGTGGCGGACGGAGGGTTAACAGTGCCCAGGGCAAGGGGGCTGGGCAACCAGCGGGCGGAAGTGGGCATGGTCAGTGGGGGTGGGGGGCGGAGGGGGGAGAGGAGGTAGGTGGGACGAGAGGCAGAAGTGGGCGTGGCGAGCAGAAGTGGGCGTGGCGAGCAGCAGTGGGGGCAGGCGGAGGGATTCCTCTTTTTTGTGGCCCCCTGACATTTGCGCCTGGGGCAGACGTCCCAGTTGCCCCATCCCAGATCTGCTTCCGCACTTAGCCAAACCCGTGATGCCTCACCCGTGGTTAAGTTCACACAACAAGGCTGTGTTTGCTTTTTTGGTAGTGGGGAGGGTGTCCCTGAGTTATTGTAGGCTCGGAATAAGCCTTTATTAAAACAGGAAATGGACAGGAAGTGACTTCTGGGTTACTTCCTGTTGCATAAAAGGCCTCTCCTGGACCTAAAGTGGTTCAGGGGCCCACCCCCCCCCCAAAAGGCAAAAATACCCCCCATGCGCCTTGGGGGAGCAATGGGTTTTTTGTGTGGAGGAGGTGTGGCCCTCAAAGCTTTTTAAGCCCACCGCTATCCCTGTGTTAGATCCCGATTACTATATTTGCTGGCGTATAAGACTAACTTCTTTCTCCAAAAAATACTGTTTGAAAATGGGGTGCGTCTTATACACTGGTGAATAGTATTTGCCAGCGTATAAATGGAGTGCGTCTCATACACCGGTGTGTCTTATACGCCGGCAAATATGGTATTCACAGCGGTGTCTGCGAATGTCAACATGCATCAGTGCTGTTCTGCGTATACCGGCAACCATTCCACGTCTTCCTAGCTCACCTGGGTCCAAGACAATTTCTGGTTCAGAATCATGCGTTGGCTGGAGAAAGGTGGAGGCCACCATCTTCTCCAGAGGGGTGAGCCGAGGTTTGTGGGGGGGGCCCGGCCGGTGCAGAGGCGGGGGCTTCTTGGCCATTATCTTCTTCTTGACGTCCAGCCTCAAGTCCCTCCATTTGTGCTTGAGATCGTCGATGGAGCGCTCGGTGTAGCCGAGGAAGTTGACCCGGCTCTGGATTTGCGTCCAGAGTTGCTTCCGGCGGACGGGATGAGCCCGAAAGGACTCGGACCCATACAGGGCGCCGAAGTGTCGGACTACATTCCAAACCAGAGTCTCCGTCTCGTCGTTGGAGAAGTTGGCTTTCCTCTTCCGGCCGGTGGCATTGGCCTGGGAGGCAGCGGCTGAAGTAGAGGGGGGAGAGTCGAACCTAGGTCCCCATTTGTCCCTCTCGGCCGCCGAGGAAAACATTGGAGTCCGCGAACCAAAAGGAACGGAAGGAAGCAGAGGCCGGAACAGCTGAGGAGTCAGCAGCCACGCCAATATCGCAGTTCAAGACGGCCGCCACCCCAGGACGCGAAGCCCAGTGGATTCTCCCGGCAAGGCTGACCCCAGAAGGATCAGAGATCTGCTCCAGAGTCATACAGTCTCATACTGAAAGCACCTGGAAGAAAAGACCAAAAGAAGGGATAAAACGAAAAAGGACAAGCCTGGAAAAGATACATTTGTCTCTCCAGACTGGTATAAAGTCTGCTTTTGGACAGGGGCACATAAAATCCTGCACAGAAGGAGAAGGGAGAGCTTGGGGGAAAATGCCTCGGGGCACGAAATGCGTCCTTGGGAGATGCGGCGAGGCGCACCACCAGGCAGGTGGTCGCTGGAGTGAGCATCTGGCCAAACATTAATAGGTATCCAGAAATAAAGAAAAGGTACTTTCTTTGTTAGCTTGGCAATTTAAAGCTGGGAAAAGATAAGAAGGCCGAGCACGGGCTGGGGGAATGAATCTCCTCCGTCACTAACTGGCTCGCCCAACCCTCATAGTCCCTGCAGGCGGCGATGGGTCATGTCGCACATTCTGATTTTGTTTGCTTCTGCATTATATGACCTTCAGGAGCCTGTCTCCGTTGGCCTAACTCTAGGGGGATGCAGCCCAACTTAGGGGCCCCACTACCAGTTGGCGGAACTGAATTGCTAACCCGGGATCGTCTGAGGAGGATTTGTTGTTTAGGCCCCTGTCCCCGCTTTGGCTGTGAGAGGATGCCGGAAGGGCTGAGATGCTCTCCTCTCTTGCAGTCCACCTGCCCCAGCCTTTGCCACCAACAAAGCTCATCCCCAATCAGTTACGTGTGCCACTGTTCGGCCCCAAAAGAACCCCTGGGGAGGCCTGGAACCACATTCAGTTCCGGAATGGAACCGTGTACGATGAGGGTGGTGGGAGAGAGAGAAAGAGGCCTTCCACGATCTCAAAACACGGACAGGCTCATACAGGAGAAGGGAGTCTTTCAGACATTCTGGACCTGAACGCAGGCACTCTGGGCGGTGTTGCTCTGCAATACTGTTTTGCAGGTCCACCACACTAAAACAACAACAAAAAATCTAGCCTGGAAATAACCAGAGTGTCTCTTCCAACTGCAGAACAAGGTGGCCGTTGTGGTGCAGCCCATGTGCGGGCGGATCAAGTGAAGGAGGTCTGTTCGGCTGCCGATTGGTGCACAAGGAGGACGATGTTTCCACTCGCCTCCTGCCAGCAAGCTGGGCTGCAACGAGGAATTGTGACAGGGGTCCTGCTTCTGATTGTCACAGCCTTGCTCACAGGAGGGAGAAGTCCGGACCCTTTTTGCACCCTGATCGGCAGATGAACAGACCTTCTTCACTCAGTGCAGCTGCTGGCCGTTGAGGTGGGTCTTTTTTGGGCGGGGGGATTTTTGATCATGGCAACAGTGCCACCATTGTGTCTATGCAATGTTGGTGAACATGGAGCAGTTACGGATCCACAGCTCTAGGTTACGGATCGGTGACTGCAATACAGACTGCCAGCCGATAACAACGACAACAATAGCAATAATTGCATTTGGGCCCTGCATGAAATTAAACCGAATTAAAAGATGTTAAACTCTACCCGCAGCCCTTGAGGGAGCCGCCAGGGAGATACAGAACTGACCAGCATTAAGATATGGAACAGCTGTCAACTGTGTTACAGGGCACTTTGCAAAGAAATTCCAAAGCCAGGCAGCCTCCGGATATGCCTGACCGCACGCCCCATAATTCCTTGCCAGCTGGCCAAGGATTATGGGCTTTGTAGCCAGGCACATCCAGAGGCTGTCCAGCTTGGGGAAGGCAGATCAGGCCCACCATGGCTTAACTCGGAACGGCGGCGTCTCTCCCAAGGCCTGAGGCCTCATATTCTTTGCCGGCCGTTTTCCCGAAGGGTTTCGAGGTGGTGACCTCTGACCCTGGAGGGGGGACGGGATCTCTCAGCTGCCCAGCCTACCCCTGAAGTCACCTCAGCAGTGAGTTGCAAAGTTGTTTAATGATCTTAAAGAAATATGGGGGGGGGGAGAGGGATGAGAGAGAATAACAACCCAGTAACGCATTTTGGTCATTCCAACCACCCCCATCTTGCGGGTGGTTAAAGAGCACCAAGGGGAGAACCCAACCAGCAGCAAATTATAATAGGCATAATTCTCTGGAGACATTGCAGCACAAGCCTGCCTAACCAGGGCATGCTTTTAATTCGGATTAAAGCCACCCAGAGGGAAAGGAGGCGGGCGGCCGGGCGGGCGATCCCTCCGACTCCCAGGCCCCTCCTGGCCGGTCCTGCCGTTCCCAGAGGTCCTTCAGCCCGGCCAGGGAAGGACGCCCGGGGCAGCCGCTGGGCAGCGCAGATTCCAAAGCCAGGAGGAGGAGGAGGAGCGGGGGCGAGGGATGTTTACAACCCTGGGAAGGGAGTGGGGTCAGCCCGAAGCGCAATGCCCGGATCCGTCCTCCGGCAACAGGACCTGGGTCCGGTTCATTCCGCGCGCCACCACCCCTCCAGCGGAGATCCGGGGCTACCGACACCTGCGCCCAGACACGGAGGCAGCCGGCCCCGCTTCGCATCCCACGGGAACGCCGGGCGGCGCGTAAAGACGCGGGAGCGAACCGCGGCCCCGGTCCCCGGCGTCTCTCCAGGCCGCCAACCCGCTGCGCGCGGTCCCCGGAGCGCAAAGCCGCCGAGGCCGGGGGGGGGGGATCCCCGGCGCCCGGGAGCAGGCCCGGCCGAGCCCACGGACCGCGACCCCGCCCGCCACGCGCCCCCCTGCTCGCCAGCGGGAGCGCCGGGCCCCTCGCCCGCGTCCCCAAACGGGCAGGGCTCGCCAGCGCCGCACCGGGCTCCGGAGCGGGCGGAGAGGCGGCCGGGGCCGCGGGCGAGCGGGAGCCACGCGCGGCCTCGCCCGGGCAGGCGGGCCACCTCGCAGCGCGCCCCTTACCCGCCAGGCGCCGCGCTGCGTGGGGCGGGGACCCGGGCCGAGCCTTCTCCCCGGTGCCCGGCGGGCCGATCCCTCCTCCTCCTCCTCCTCCCCGGCCGGCGGGCGGAATGGCTCCGGAGCGGGCGCGCGGGGAAGGCGGGAGGCAGCAGCGGCCGCCCAGCCAGCCAGCGAGCGGGAGAGGCGGCTCCGCCAGGGCGGGAAGGAGGGGAAGGGGAGGGACCCGCCGGGCGCGTTTCCTCCGCCGCCGCCGCCGCCGCCCTCTGCCGGCCCCCGCCGGGCAGCCCCCCCCCGCGCGCGCGCGCCCGCGCCCGGCCCGGGATGGGGGCTCCCCAGGAGCGCCCCGCTGCCGCGCAGCCCGTCCCGCGCGTGCTGAAGAGGAGGCCGCGGGGCGCACCGAGGCCCCGCCTCGCCGCTCGGCCCGGCCGGCGGGACTCCGGTGCGCGGGGCGCCTCTTCCTTTGCTAAAACAGGCACTCCCGGGGCTCTCCTGCTGTGAGCGGCCCCGCCTGGAAGGCGCGCCGCTGGGACCGTAGCTCCCGCCATCCCCAGTTCTTGTTCCGCGCCTCCCAGTCGACGCTGGCCGTTTCCGCACTAGGCTGCTACAGCGCTGTTATTCCACTTTCAGCATCCTGTGGAATCCTGGGGTCTGTAGTTTCCTGAGAATTCTGAAAGCCCTTCCCTCCACTGCAAACCCCAGGATTCCATAGGAGCCTGAAAGTGGAATAACCGCGCCGTAACAGGCTGGTGCGGAAATGGCCTCCGACGCCGCGCCGGCGCCCCTCTCTTCGGAGGAGGTTAGTCGCCCTTGCCTTCTTCTAAGGATGAGAGAGTGTGACTTGCTGAGGGGGAGGCTCTGGAGACTGCAGTCCCGGGAAGTAACTCCCCCAAGCTCTGGTGGAGAGCGCCTGCCTCCGAAGGCCAGTCCGCTCGGCGCTCGGGAGCCGCGTTTCTTGCTGTTCAGCTCCGACTCAGGGCGACCCCCTCCCGGGGTTTTCCGGGCGAAATGCGTTATTCTTTGCCGCCGTTGCCGCCTTCCTGGGCTGAGAGAAAATGACTTGCCCAAAGGCACCCCCCGGGCTTCTGTGCCCGGGCGGAGGCTTGAACCGTGGTCCCCCGTGCAAACTGCTGCACCGGGACGGCTCTTGTTTTCTTGGTGGAATTCATTCAGAGGTTTGCCACGGCTGCCTTCTTGGGCTGAGAGAGCGCGACTTGCCCAAGGTGGGCTGAGCAGGGATTTCAACCCTGGTCTCCCGGAGTCCCGGTCCAACAGTTTGGGCCTCCTGGGAACGATTCTGACTTGTATACCTTTTCACCGCTCTCTCATCTTGGAATTCAAGATACCTTTTTAAAATTTAAAGGATGATTATGCCATCCTTCATCCAGTTTACAATTTCAGAGTGGCGTGGGGTCAAAATGGCCACGGGGACCATGAAGCCCTTTGAGGAGCTGAGTGTATTTATCCTGGAGGAGGGAAGGTGCCGTGTCTCAGTCTCTCTTGGAATGCAGCTCCCAGAATCCCCATGGGGCGCCCCTAGCCGCCACCTTAACTCCTCTATTTATCCAAAGCACCGAAAGGGGTCAGCCCGGAATCCATCATAAGGGTCGCGATAGCCAGTCGGAAGGATCAGAGGAGCGCTGCCCGTTTCAAAGATGGCCGCTCTGCGCTATAGGGAACACGGCCGCGCGCGTGTTGTTGAGACCACATGCGGGGCAGAATGCGAAAGGGCGCCCCCTGCGATTCCTTAAGCCAGCGTGGCCATGTTGGTTAAGGGTGGTGGTGTCTTGCTCTTCATTCATGCGTAATTTCGTTTGAAGACTCCATTTTTTAAAAACTTTACACCCGTTTTATCTCGTGCGTGGCCCGTAGAGATGCCTCGCGGAGCGAAATGCAGTCAAAGCATCGACTTCCAAAAATGCACCAAAACGTTAAATTGTCGCGTTCTTACAAGCTAGACGACGACCACCGCGGGAGGTATCCGGAAGGCGCCCGGGCCCCGCGGGCGCGGAGTCGCGGGGGGCGTCGGCCCTCTCCCCGTGGGGCGGGGTGCCGGGGCGGTCCCCCCGCGGGCGCGCCAGCACCGGGGCTGCCCGCGAAGGGCCGGGGTGCCCGCGAAGGTGGCCGCTCTTCTGTCATTTTAAATGGTTGTCTCTGCATTCGATTATTACCGGTTTTGGTAGTAACTAACTCTGAAACTAGAAGTCTAGGGAAAATAATGGCAAGCAGATATTCAAGTGTACAGCTAATGTACAATTGATTGAAAATGAGTTTTGGAAACAAGTTTTTTAAAAAAAATCATCGGACAAATGTTATCAAGCGCTGTTTATTACATGAATCTTGTTTTAACCTTTTGGTCCCAGCTGAGACCCTCTCTGCATCTCTTTGTGCCCCCAGCCCCTCCCTGTGCTTCTTTCTGCCCCCCGGCCCCTCCCCGTACCTGGGGAGCCCGATCCCCGCATTGCGGACCCCCAGCCGCTGGTATTCCGAAGAGGGGCCTGGCAGCCGGCGCTCGTGGTCAGCCTCTATTTCTGACCGCTCCTCTGTCCGACTCTTGTGAGCTGTGTGGAGCATCGCCATGGTAATCTGCAACAATGATGAACTTGGACAGTGGAGCAGTCAGAAGTAGAAGTAGATCGCCGGTGCCGGCTGCTGGGCCCCTCTTCAGAACGCAGGCGGCCGGGGGCCCGCAATGTGGGGATCGGGCTCGCCAGGCGGGGAGGGTGTCGCAGCTGCAGGAGAGGCGCGACGGTCCCATGAAAGGGCCTGGCAGGCCGGATTCGGCCCGCGGGCCTCGTGTTTGACGCGTGTGCTTTAGATGAGCTTTTAAAATGATGCGGTGCTGTAGTTTGATGGCCTTGCCAGCAGGTGGGGGTGTGCACCCACATCTGGCGCAGCCCTTCCCGGGCTCCCTCCACAGTGGGAGGCGAGGGCGCGGCGCCTCCGAACATCCCGCCTGGGTCACACAGCTGTGTAAGTTCCTTTCACCACACAGCTGCACTTTTTTGGCCGTTCTGCAGTGGAGGCCCTCGTGATCCCGTGCGAGGCTTGCACGGTTTTGGATGATGCATAACTGTGTGCTGCTGCCTTCAGTGCGCCTCGCGGTTCCCTGGGATTGCAGAGAGACCCCCTGTTCTTGTTCTCGCAAGAGGGGAGGAGGAGCAAATGCGGGTGGGCTGAGACCCCAGGGGCTGCCCCATGTCCCTGCGTGGCCGAAGGGTGATGAAGGGCCACGCAGCCGCGTGAGTGTAGATTCGCACTCCCTAAGCGGGATGTATGGTTTTAGGTTATATGTAAGGATCTCGTGTGTGTGCATCAGCCTTTACAGTATTTCCATCTCACCTCCTATCCAACGATTTCTAATATATTTGATAGTATATTTAATAATATTAAATACACTATGATATTACTACAATTAATACAATATAGCAGAATACTGTGTTACTAAAATTGTTATTATACACAATGAGAGCTAGTTTGTTGTTGTAGTTTGAGTGTTGGCTATGACCAGAGTTACAGTCCCCACTCAGCCCTGAAAACCCACTGTGCGAGTCACATTTTCTCAGCCTCAGAGGAAGGCAAGGGCAGACCCCTTCTGAGCAAACCTTGCCAAGAAAACCCTGTGATAGGTTCACCTTAAAGTTGCCATAACTTGAAAGTGACTTGACAGCACACAACAACAATTATATATTATTATTTTATTCATTTACATTCACTTATAGGGTTTCGTGTGTGTATAAATTCATTCATTCATTCAAGAGTGAGAAAACAAGCCAGCAGAAACTCAGGCCATTTCCGCACTAGCCTGTTATAGCACGATGATTCCACTTTCAACATCCTCTGGAATCCTGGGGTTCGCAGTTTAAAGAGAGACCTGAAAGGACCCTCCCTAAACTGCAGACCTCCGGATTCCATAGGATGCTGAAAGTGGAATAATAGCACTATAACAGGCTAGTGCGGAAATGGCCACCGAGGGGGTCCTCTCTCCCTTGTTCCCACCCAATGAGACAGAGAGAAGGGTCTCTCTGGGGAATCTCCTCCTGCCCCTCCCTTCAGCCACCATTTGAGGCCTCGGCTTCACCCAGAAGTCTGTCTGCACAAGGAATGAGAGGGAAATACCTTGTTTTCCACCTATGTAATGACAAGATCCAGCACAGATTTTGGTCACCTTTCAGGAAGAGACAAGAAGTTGTAAGTGCCAGAACAGCCCCGATCCCACAGAGACCCTCGCTCCTCCCCACCCTGATTACGTCTGTCCGGAAGGAGAGCTCTGGCTTGTGCCACAGCTGGTGCCCGCAGGGCCAGCATGGAGCTCTCCTTGGAAGAAGGCTTGGTGCTGACGTTTAGCCAAATGCTGCAGGCTGGGCCTATGAGCTTATGGCTATTAAACAAGAACAACTGTTCTAGATGCCCATGAGAAGGTAAAAAAGAAAAAAAAATAGTTTCAGGAAATCCAGCAAAGATAATGCAGAGTTCTTCAACTTAGTTACAGAAGCCCCTAAAAGCTGGCGTCCCTGTGTCTGCCCCAACAGCCATTACAGAGATTCCACAGACTCCCTACTTTTCTCTCGCTATCAGGAGAAAGAAGAGGCAAGAAGTGAAGTTGCAGGTCTGAGAACAGGTTCGCATATGAAAATGTTTGTGCAACCATGTATTTCATTAAGTACTTATACTGTCATTCATTCCGTCTAGATGCCCCCAAGCCTAGCATTGCTCACAGATGGGCACAACAGCATCCGTGTATTTGGAAGGGCTTGAGGGCCCTGGGCACCTTAATTCAGCCCTTGCCGGTGCGCGTGTTCTTCTTACGCCATCGTCTTTGAAGTCACACGAGGTGATATCAACCAAAAACTGGCAAACTGTCTGTTTGATCTTCAGGGAAAATGACTGGATTTTTGTAGAGGTCGGATTCTGTGGAGACATTAAGCAAAAGCAGAGACACAGCTACTCCTTGGACTGGAGACAGGTAGCAGTTCCGGTGCAGGTCTGGCACTGAATCAGTATCCCCCCACACCGGTGGTTCCCAGACCTCAAGGTCTGGCCTCTCTTCTCTAATCATTAAGGGGGAAAGGGAAGGACCCTCAGGGTGAGAATATCACCATAAAAATTACATCTCTCTGCCTGCCTGCCTGCTTGCCTGCCACCCATTCATCATCCATCCATCCGTCCGTCCGTCCGTCCGTCCGTCCGTCCGTCCGTCCGTCCGTCCATCCATTCTAGGCTGTAGCCTATGGGGTGAATGTGAGAACTCTCTGTCATCTATCTATCTATCTATCTATCTATCTATCTATCTATCTGTCTGTCTGTCTGTCTGTCTGTCTGTCTGTCTGTCTGTCTGTCTGTCTGTCTATCTATCTATCTATGCATCCATCCATCTATCCATCATCTATCCATCCATTACATGGTGTGAACAACTGGTTGATGTTGAATGTGTGCTTTGGAAAGGAACTGGGTTCAAAGTTAATAGTCAGGGGGAGAGAGTGGGGCAGGATCTTGCC
Organism: Cyclura pinguis; assembly: GCA_030412105.1. Classification (NCBI taxonomy): domain Eukaryota; kingdom Metazoa; phylum Chordata; class Lepidosauria; order Squamata; family Iguanidae; genus Cyclura; species Cyclura pinguis. The sequence continues at coordinate 1,536,879 of CM059604.1, read as the reverse complement.
CTTCCCAGTTGGTTTAGACAAAAACAAAGTGCTGCAGCCTCGCCTGGCTTGTAGACAGGTTGGATGGCCACTTCTTGGAAGTGCTTTAGCTGTGGATACTTACATGGCAGACGGTTGGGCTAGATGGCCCTTGGGGTTCACTTCCAACTCCAGACTTCTGTGAGCCTTTTTTAAACTGTTCTGAACTGGTTTTGTTATATACCACCCTGAAAATCCTCAGATGCAAGGGAGATAGAAATATTTTAATGAGCTCATCAGTCAATCAATGGATGAAGCAAGCAAACAATCACAACAGAGGACCACTGTCCTTTGGCTGCTCACCCAATTTGGCTGAGTATCAGCAGACATGAGCCGGAAGAGGAACTCACTGCCCGTCTCCATGTTGTACTGTTGGATCACGAATTCGAGAGCCTTGTCATAGTCCAGGGGAGGGGTCTCCTTCAAGGAGTCGGCTGTGACCGTCCCAATAAATAGGAGTACCAACCAGTGTCTCACCATCTTGAGTTCTCCAGACAGCTCATGCTGTCCGGAGCAGGTGGCGCGGCTACTTCTTTTATGTCCTACTTGCCGATCCCTCTGGGGAGGCGGAATGGGCTTCCTTTCCCACCCAGGAGAAAGGAGTCTTTGGGGGCTGCCAGCTTTCTAAAACCCACATGTAATTGATTTTGTCTGCCTTGCAAATGGTCCAGGAAAGAGAGTGAGGTGAGGACATGGTGGCTTTCCCTTCTGTTAGGAAAGGTTAAGACAACAGTGTCATCTTTGTCCTCCTGCTGTAAGCCGTGCTGTATACTTTTGGTGACCGTCTTCCAAAACATGAAGATGGACATCTCAAGGATGTGGACAGGGTGTCTGGAACAGTGTGGGCTGCCCTTTGGTTCAAACTTTTCCCTTCAGGGCTGGTCAGACCAGCTGATGCGGGACTGATGGCCAGGGTTTAGGGAAGATGATGAAAGCCTTTATGTGGGAGAGCGTTTCGTAAGACGTTCCTTGAAGAGAAACCGTCTCTTGAACCAGGAGTTTTTTATGAACTGTAGGCCAACCCTACATGTATTCTGATTCTCATCCTCAATAAAATTGGCCCTCCACATCCACAGGTTCGCATCCATGGATTCAACCAACCAGCACTCAAAAATATTCAGGAAAAAAAAAATTCCACAAAAGCAAACCTTGATTTTGCTGCATGTTGAACACTACCCTGGTCTGTAGGCATTCCCTGCTCTATCCTTCCAGCATTTCACAGAACCTCTCTGGCACTTGTTTGAGTTGTTCACCCTTTTATATAAGGGACGCCGTTCTGCTACTCCATTGCATGTAACGGGACCTGAGCATTCACAGATTTTGGTATCCATGGGGTGGGGAGGTCCTGGAGTCAAACCCTGGTGGATACTATGGGCCTATTGTACCAGTAATGATTCGAGAACCCTGGCCCATTTAATTCTCAAGCCAGCTCAGGCTTGGGGTCTGTCAAAATGAAATGAATTCACAGGTGCCCCAAAATGTTGGTCTGTTGATTACATGGAGATGCTAAGAGGACATACAGATAAACTCTAAGGCCATTTCCGCGGTACACTCTTATAGTGTTATTATTCCACTTTCAACATCCTATGGAATCCTGGGGTTTGCAGTTTAGGGAGAGGCCTCAAAGGCCCCAGGATTCCATAGGATGTTGAAAGTGGAATAGTAGCACTATAAGAGTCTAGTGTGGAAATGGCCTAAGGCAAAGGCAAAGTGAGCGAACATCCCCTTCGCTGATTGAGCCAGTCTTTCATCACAGCTGCTGTGCACCAGGGTCCCCGCAACGAACTAGATACCCTTCCCACAAATGGGGGTTCTGGGCTGGACACCAGTGGAAATGCTCCCCCTCCGGAGCAGAGGGACTTGCCCAAGGTCACCTAGTGGATTTCCATGGCCAAGCAGAGATTCGAACTCTGATCTCTGGAGTCATAGTCCAAGACTCAAACCACTATACCACCCTGGGTCTCTAACAGCAAAACACTTCTGAGTATTCCTTGCCTAAGACAGCTCTATAAAATATGTGGGGTTGTCATAAAGTTGACAGGAGACACACTGTCATTGCTGCTTTGGGTGTCTTCAAGTTGCTTCTGACTTATGGTGACCCCAAGGTGAACTATGATGGGGTTTTCTTGGCAAGATTTGTTCTGAGAAAGTTTGCCACCATTGCCTTCCTCTAGGGCTGAGAGAGTGTGACTTGCCCAGGGCTACCCAGGGATTCAACAGGGATTTGAACCCTGGCCTCCCAGAGTCTTAGTCCAGCACTTAAACCACTATGCTACATTGGGTCTGGCTTAATCAACACACAGATAAATTCAGTTGGCTCAGTGGCTCTTCTGGAAGTAATAAGATTTCAGCCTGTGTGAAATGGCTACACTTGTGGAATTCTGCTTACACAACCAGGAACTAAATATGTGAACTGCACAATGGCCAAAAAAGTACAACCCCATGAATAGGGGAATTTATGCAGGTGCAGGGCACCAAGAGACTCCTACGGCCATTTCCGCACTAGACTGTTATAGTGCTATTATTCCGCTTGCAACATCCTGTGGAACTCTGGGGTTTGTAGATTCCTGAGGCCAAAGAGCTCTCTGGCCAAGAATTAGAAAGGCCTCTCCCTAAACTGCAAATTCCAGGATTCCATAGGATGTTGGAAGTGGAATAATAGCACTATAACAGTGTAGTGTGGAAAGGACCCTGGTTTCTACCTGTGAAACGTTGGTAGGTGTGCAATTCCATCTCCTAGAAAAGTGTGTTCCAGGTCAATGGCCAAGCCAGGTATGTGATCTGAGGAACTGTGGTCCCAATAAATAATTTCCCACGCTCTGGCCTAAGCTTAATTCCGGTATGAAAAGAACTAGACAGGGTCGCATGCTAGGAGTACTGCTTTATATTCTGTTGCAGGTGCAACTGAACGTGAGGGGTAGGAACGAGGCAAGGAAAAGTAAGTTGCTCAAACAGAAGCGTATCGAAGGTTTGCTTCCTCCTGCAGCTCTTAGGTCGCCAGGATCATTTTATTTTGATTCTTGGTGGATCCATTTTGCAGTTACTCATGGGAACCCCAGAGGTGAAATCCTCTTCTGAATCCTCTCAGGAAACTCCCAAGCCCTCGGAATCTGGTAACGCGGGTGGGCTGGTGGGAAGAAAGGCACACAGGGTGTTAACGGAGACCTCGAGACAGCCCGGTCCAAGTGGAACGGCTGGATATTTGTTCCTCTGATGGCTCGCACCATTCCCACTCTTGGAAGGGCCCAGGAATCTGCCTGACTTACACCAAATGAGGTCCTAAATTCATCTGAGCGGCAAAGCTAAGGTTGTTAGGCGAGGACAACCCCAGACCCAGAGATTTCACTGCAATGCTTGCTAGAAACCAAAGGGACTAAACGGGGGCTATCGTACTTTGGCCATATCGTGAGGTGACTCATAGAAAAGGCAATCACACTGGTGAAACTGGACGGCAGCAGGAAAAGAAGATGGACAGACTCAGACAAGGAAGCCACGGCTGCTGAGTTGAGTTTGCAAGACCTGAGCAGGGCTGCTAATAATGGGGTTCCTTGGAGAACTCTCCTTCAGGGGGTTGCTAAAAGTCAAAGCCAATTTGATGCCACTTAACAACAGCTATCCGTCCCCTCTCTGCGGATTCCCTGAAAAAGAACTCAATTTCCCCACATTGGCTAACACCTTTTTAGTGACAGATGCAGTCATAAGTCTGTCTTATGCCTGTACCTGTCCTTTTTTGGTCATTGCAATGGGTTGGTATACTCCACCCTCTGCAGTGAACAAAGGGACCCCAGACTCACTATTTAGCAGCTGCAGATACTACAGCCCTTCCGTTGTGGGTGAAGAATGGGTTAGGGAAACAAAGCAGTGTCTGGCTGTGCCCCTGTGGTGAGGTGCAGACCAAGGGCATCGTCTGCTGAGACCTCTGGAGGTTTTTGATGAATCTCAGCAGATGATGTCATCACTTTACATCTGGCTACAGGAACACAGCCAGACCCTTTTCCAAGCCCCTTTGCTCTCCACCAGCCGTGGAATAGTTTGGCGACAGGGGGAACCTGCAGTGACTTAGGCCATTCCCGCACTGCACTCTTACAGCGCGATGATTCCACTTTCAACATCCTATGGAATCCTGGAGTTTACAGTTTAGGGAGGGGCCAGATGGCCAGATGGCCCCTTCCTAAACTGCAAACCCCAGGATTCGATAGGATGTTGAAAGTGGAATCATCGCGCTATAAGAGTGTAGTGCGGAAATGGCCTTCATGGTGAGTTTTGGAGAAGGGTCTGAGATGTAGTGTAGGTCCATCCTATAGGACACCCTTCTTCAGGCCAGCCAGGAAGTGGGCGGGGGAGCACATTCCACTGTTGCTCACCAACATCAAGCTACTTCCCCCGCTCCCCCAAAAGATGTGGGTTTTCCAGTCTAGCCAGGGAGAAAGTCAAGGGGAAGCCCAGCAGCTTTTCCTGGGATTTCCTGAGATGGGGTCCAATCCTAGCCCAAGAGTAAGAAATCGCTATTAGGACATTAAATAGTGAGGTTTGAAATAATGGTACACGTATACCATCACTGACAAGAATGGAGGTCACTTTTTTCTCTTTCTCTCTTTTTCTTTAAATTTCTTATTTTTTCTATACTGTATTTTCTACTATATTTTTTCTTCTTTCATTGCCTTGTGTTTCTTTTTTCTTCTTCATAGGTTTGTAATGTTTTACTGTATCCTTATGGCTTTTAAATAAAAATATTTTACGTATAAAAAAAGGCATCGGTGTGGCTTCCGACATCTGCATCGCGCGGACGGAAAACGTACCTCTTGGACGGCAGCGTCACAGGTGACCACGATCAAAGCGTTGGCCTCCTCAGTGGAGAAATAGCCAGAACAATCTTTCACCAGCTGCAAAGTTGAAAAGAGGATGGAAAAAATAATGTTACTCTTTTATTTAATTATATCTAGTCTGTCTCTCAGTCCTGAGACTCAAGGTTCACTTACCAAAATTAAAACAGATCCAGAAGAAAACTCGCTTTGGTAAAAAGACTAAGAGGGTTTAGACCTCAGATTTATTTCTCCCGTTCAACGATCCAGGCCTCCCTTGTGGAACAGGGAGAAATCAAACAACTTTGGACAGAAAGCTTAATTAGAAATATCATGCCTAGCCAAAGTGGAAGAGCACAGTTCCTTAGTTCGGAGCCAAAATCCTTGTACAGGACGTTGTGTTATTGTTTTAATTACCAATTTTTTTTTTAAAAGAAGGTCTTAAACTGGATGACCAGTTGGTAAACAGCTAATTTTTTTCCTGGCCCCTGAACCAGAATTTCATCAGGTTGCTGGCTGGAACATGAAGATGTAAAGTTAGGGAATAGCTTGGTCTTTCCTCCTGCCACATTTTCATGGTTATTTACCTCAAATGGATGTAAAAATTAAATGAAGGGACTTTGCACATGCTCTGAGACACACTAATCACTTTCTCCGTTCTCTTCCCCTCTCATCTCAGGGTGTGTTTAAAAGCTGCTTTCTCCAGGAGGGGGAAAGATATAAGGATGAAACTATGGCCATTTCCGCACTAGCCTGTTACAGTGCTATTATTCCACTTTCAAGATTCTATGGAATCCTGGGGTTTGCAGTTTAGGGAGGGGCCTGGCCAGGCCCCTCCCTAAACTGCAAACCCCAGGATTCCATAGGATGTTGAAAGTGGAATAATAGCACTGTACCAGGCTAGTGTGGAAATGGCCTCAGTCTCAGAGGAAGGCAAGGGCAAACCACCTCGCAATACATCTTGCCCAGAAAACCCTGGGATAGGGTTGACATAATTTGAGAGCTGCCATGTTTTCAGTGGTTTAAATGCTGGACTAGGACTCTGGGAGACCAGGGCTGAAATCCCTGCTCAGCCCCTGGGTGACCTTGGGCAAGTCACACTCTCTCAGATGTGTCTTACACACATACCATTTCCCCTACGGGAACGGTTGGACATTTTTTGCTAAGGAAGGATGGCTGCATTCGGCTCAAGGTTGCCGAGGCAGAGTTGCACATGCAGTATCAATGGGCGCTTATGCGCGCTGATGTGCAATGCACCTTGCAGGGGCACATGCTCGTTTGGCGGGGCAACTCACTCATGAGATGTCATGGTGTCACTCCATGAGGGTAAAGTTATGCTCCGTCTGCTCAGGGAAGCCTCTTGGTCCCCATTTTAGACACGGAGTGTGAAAAGGACTTTGCAAAACGACGTTATTCTTCCTGCCCGGCTGTTCCTTACCCCATCAGGCTTGAATTCACATTCTTCAGCGAGGACGTCCTTCGAGGTCGGGCAGACGGTCTCTTGTATGGTGAAGTTCATCTGCTGAAGTGCCAGGGAGCTGGAATTCTTGGTGGAAAAAAAAATCAAAGGAGCAAAGGGCACGGATTAGCATAATGGAATTTTGCTTTGGGTCACGAACCCATCTATAGAACATCTGATATGTTAAACCCCAAAACTTTGCTTCATAGGTGTTGCTTTGGGGTGCCCTTTTCCCTCAATCTAACATTTTACTGCCTGTGCCTTATTTATTGCTGTACATCATGTAGAAATTCAGCTGCAGAACCTTTTCCCTTCACCTCAAGGGGAAAACAAAGCAACTCTGCCTCATGGGACTCTACATATTTGGCTGTATGTAGACTTTGGATCCCTGCTAGGAAGGAATAGTCATTGGGGTACTCACCAGACTGGGGCAGAACATTCACAGAAACATCAATAAGGGAGTTCTCTCATTATATACTGCCTGCCTGCCTGCCTGCCTATCTGTCCGTCCGTCCGTCCGTCCATCCATCCATCCATCCATCCATCCATCATCTGTCTCCAAAATATTCACAGAAAAGTTAATACGGGAGTTCTCTTGTTTTGTATCCATACTACAGAGTTATAGAAGTTTCGTAACACTTGAACTGTCTTGGTTCCATCCTATAAAACCATGGGATTTGTAGTTGGCGAAGCCCTTAGTAAGTGAGGTACTAAAGCAGGGAGAGTACTGGATCTCTCTAGGAGAACGCTGTAACCCCACCAAACCACAAATCCTGGGATTTTATAGGATAGAGCCACGGTAGTTTAAAAGTGGCAACAGAGTGCTATAGCTAACTGTGTACTAACTGGAGTATCAAATGTTGACTTTTACAGGACATTCATTTGATAATAAAACATTGACAGTGGATTGCAAATACACAGCAAAATGTTTAGCAAATATTCAGATACCTTCAAAGAACATCAACAACTCACAGGAGGGCTTTGACGAAATTATTTTCCCAGGACAAAGCCATTTCACTTCTTGCTCTGAAGGTGACACTGACATTCTGACTGCAGCAGATTTGGCTAAGCTCACCCTTCCCGCGCCCACCAGCCTCCTATGTTTGACTTACCAGTCCAGGCAGAGGGGTGGCTTCTAGAACACGGAAGGCATTTTGGACCCTGGGCCCTTGGTTGTAGATGGCCACAACCTGAGAAAGAGCTTCCCGGAAGTTCTTTGGGGGCGACAGGGGGATGGCGGTCGCCAGGCCGAGCAGGACCAAAGCTCCCCAAAAGCGGGCCATGGTGTTCTCTGGGGACAGGCTGAAAGCGGAAGGTCTCTCTGTCCCTTATATATTACGGGTCTGGCCTTTTCCTATGGGGTTATTGGCTAAGAGTGGTCACAACGCAGGGGTTTCCTCACACCTGCGGCTTTTCCTTTGGTCTGCAGGTGGCTCGACCAATACCCAGCAGACGCATTACCACCATCACCTCAAGATTTCACTTGCTTGTTTTTAGGATGGAGACAGTTATGTGTATCTATGAGGTGTCTGGGGAATATCCAAGGTCTCATGATCTTGCAATTCACAGCAGTGGATTTGGACGGCACTTGCTGTTTTAATAGCACTTTTATATTAATAGGGATGAATTTTGATAGCCCTTTCCTAGCACTGGTTAAAAGTAGTGGTTCAGAACCTGTGGGTTCCTGCATGGCAGAATAGGGTTGGACTGGATGGCCCCTGGGGTCTCTTCCAACTCTCGGGTTCTATGATTCTGTGAGATTTGCTGCCACTTCTCATAACAACCAGTGTTTTTCTATCGTTATCCTCTAGATGATTTGGATTTCTGTTTCCAGAAGCCCTAGGCAACACAGCCAATGTTCAGGAATTCTGGAAGTGGAATTCAAAAACATTTGGACAAGGCATTTTAAGAGTGCCATTTAAGTGTGTGATGGACTCTCAGGCCATTTCCGCACAACACTCTTATAGCGTGATGATTCCACTTTCAACCTCCTATGGAATCCTGGGATTTGCAGTTCCAGGAGGGGCTGGCTGGAAAGTGGAATAATAGCGCTATAACAATCTAGTGCGGAAATGGCCTCTTTCTTAAAAGCAGAGGTTGTATAATTCTCGAGAGTGCTTGAGTTGGATATCCCTGCATGGCAGGCAAGTTGGACGAGACGGCCCTTGTGGCAACTTCCGCATCGTTGATTCTACGAACGGGAGAATGGATGACCAGCAGCATTTATTCGAAAATGCCCCATGTCTAGAGAACCTAGAGGACTGAGAACTACTGGGTGAGTCCACTCAGCTTTGGTTCTGACAGTTGGAGACCATTTTCTCCTAAGGTCTCGTCCTTAGGAGATCAAACAATCTGTTGTTTTTTTCCAGAAGGTAACCTGCAGCCAGATGGAAGGCCTGTCCCAACTCAGGGAAGATTGCAACGTCCTTTTGGTTTGCGGGTAGACCCCGCAGGTGTCCAGAAATAAATGGTTCTCCTTCCTCCCTGGTGACAGTTCCCTTCCCCTTTGTGAGCTTCTGCAAAGATATTGACAAAGGATGGCTCTGCAAAGATGCTTGCGACAGGATTGCAAAGGGATGGTTGTGCAAAATGATGGCCAGGTTGGCTCCTGGCGACCTCCAGGAACAGATGTGCCCAGCCTTGAGCAACAGAGCGGCTCTCTTGCATCTAACGTGTGTTTTTCCATTCCTCTAAAATGTTGTCCTCACCCTTCTGCTTTTTGAGCAATGGCTTTGGGGTGTGTGTGTGTGTGTGCATATAATTTTAATTGGCAATTTTTCCAAATACACTATAAGCTATGAATACAAAAAAAAAAAAAAAAAGGCAAAGAAAAGAAGAATAGATGGAAAAGGATAAAATACCTAGAAATACAGGAAAAAATAGGAAAGCAAGGAAAAGGTGAGTTCCAATTTTCTTCTCTGCAGTTAAACTCCATCCCAGCTTAATCAAACCTCTTTCATTACAGTCGCATATTATATTTTTTCTGCATATCAAATCCTCAATAATTATCAAAACCCAAAGTTATAAAATCGTTCTTTGTTATTGTTGTTGGCAAAAAGTCCATAAAGAGTTTCCAATCTTTTAAAAATGTGGTTTTTCTTTGACCAAACTAATTAATTTGTCCATTTCTGCCAAGTCCATCAGTTTCAACAACCATTCTTCCCTAGCAGGTAACAATGAGTTCTCCCATTTCGGCGTATATATCAATATATCAATGGCTTTCTGAGCAAGATTATAAAATTTGGATTATAAAGGGGACAACCTCTGGAGTCCTAGAGGGCCAATTATTTGCCCCAGAGCCCTTTGGGGGCACATTAACTACTAATTTTTTTTAAAGAGAACAAATTATACTTGTGATTATCAAATAATAACATTTTTATAATCAAGAAATAATATATATGTTTATGTATATATATATATATGTGTGTGTGTGTGTGTGTGTGTGTGTGTTTTGCTGAGCAGATATTAAACAGTGCAAGGGGCAACCTGGAGAATCACAAGAGAGTCAGTTTGTCCCCTTTCTGGGCCAAAAAATGGCATTTCCAGGGAGTCTGAAGGCCATGAGAACCACAAAAAAAGAGTTAGGGGGCTGCATGGGCTTTTTTGGGTATGTCTGTAGCAAAGGGAGGTTTTTAAATAGAGGCTGGACGGCCATCTGAGTCGCCATATTTAAGAATGTTTCAGTGGCAACAGAGGGAAAAGTAGTTGGCCCTCCTCATACAAGTTCCTTCTGCAAGAAGGCAAAATTAATAACGACTGCTGGTTTAGAAGAACTGGCGGACTGAGCCACTAAGACAGGACTTAATGCTACTGGCAGTAAGTATTGCGCTGGTAGTTTAACTTCTGCTTTTGTTATATGCTGGGTTTAATCTCACTCTTCTTTATTAGTTTTGTCTCCTGCTTCATATTTAACGTTTTTAATAGTACACTGCTTCTTCAGTCCCTTCACTGGAACAGTCATAGAATGACAGAGTCATAGAACTCTAGTGTTGGAGGAGATCCCCAGGGGCCATCCAGTCCAACCCCCTTCCGCCATGTAGGAAGACACAGTCAAAGCACTCCTTTTGACAGATGGCCGCCCAGCCTCTATTGGAAAAACCTTCAGAGAAGGAGACTCCAACACACTCCATTGCAGCAGCAGCAGCAGCAGATTCCACTGTCCAATGGCTCTTACCAACAGAAAGTTCTTCCTAATGTTTAGGAGGAATCTCTTTTCCTGTAGTTTGAAGCCACTGCTCCATTTCCTAGTCTCTGGAGCAGCAGAAGGGAAGCGTGCCCCATCTTCTGTAGGGCATCCCTTCAAATATTTAAACATGGCCACCGTGGCCCCTCTGCATCTTCGCTTCTCCAGGTTAGACATCCCCAGCTCCCTGAGCTGCTCCTCAGAGGGCTCCGTGTTTTCCAGGACGTTACCATTTTGGTCGTCCTCCTCTGGGCTTGTTCGCAGCCAGAGTGCTCCGGTGCCTCCTCAGACAAAGGAGTGGGAACGTCTCCAAAACCAATGACAGTTGGGCTTTTCTGTGTATCTGAGTGGTACTGGCCTTTTGGTTTAACATGTGTAGCAGTGATGCATGCGATATTCTGCATAGACCCCTAGGTGAGCCTCTATGGCGGCAGCAAGATATTGGAAATGTCTCCTTATGGTGGAATAGAAGGGCGGCTGAAGAAAGGGCTCTGATCCAGGGTGAAACAAGCTGCGTGTGTGTGTGTGTGTGTGTGTGTGCATCTGTGATGGGGAATGATTGCCATTTGTTACTCTTTGGTAAAGTAAAACCTTGAGATTTGATTAAAACAGGGATTATCGAGGGTGGTGGTGCTGTGTGAAGGTTGTTGTCACATTCAGAGAATTAAACCTACACAGAAGAGGACATTTCAGCCAATGTGCTTTATTACCTGGTCACGTAACAAACAATTACCCGCTGAAATCAGAGATACAGGAGCCCCCTCCACCACAGCAATTTCAATCACGTTATTGTTTAGAGGAGCCTTCCTCAAGCTGGTATCCTCTGTTGAACTACAATTCCCAGTATCCTGCAATGCGGTATCCTGACTGGAGCATTCCGGAAGCTGAGTCCGGCACATCTGGAGAACAGTAGCTTGGGAGAAGGTGTTAGTTTAGGAATGTGAGAATTTCTCTTCACCAGCTCATTACATGGCAGAATTGACACCAGTACGATCAATCAGTCAGTTGGGAGGCATTAGCAAGATGTGGTCTTTGCTGTAATATTTTATTTGTCGAGGTATTCTGGGCATGGTTTTAAGCGGACAGGGCCCTGCCTGCTGGCTTGTGATGTGGTCGAGCACGGCAAAAAAGCAATGGTAGAAAAGGGGCAAGGAGATGGGTTTCCCTCCTCCAACAATTCTCCCTATGTTGTTGGACTATAACTCCCATTAGAACTAGGAAGCATAGCTAGGAATGCTGGGAGCTGCAATTCCATACCACCTGGACGGCTTGTAATATAGTGATTTTAGAGAAAGCAGAAGGCAAGAAGAATCTCAGTAGGGGAGAACAAGACGTTTAGAAGGTTTTTTGGAGCAGAAGAAAGGAGAGGGTTGGACAGGCTCGGTTCCAGATTTCAGGAGGGTGACAGGAAAGAAAAATCACAGCTCGGCAACAGCACACGGCGCAAGAGGAACGGTCAGGTTCCAAGTGGACAGACAGACAAAGGGTCCCTTCACACTGCAGAACAACAGCACGAGGATCCCACTTGGACCGCCAAGAATGCTGAATCTCGGGGTTTTTAGTTTTGGCTGAGAAGTCCAAACGACCCTCCCTCGGTTGCGAATCCCAGGACTCTGCTGGATGCGGCAGCGAGAGTGGAGCCATAGGGCTACAATTCAGGAGCGGGAAAGGGCCCCCAGAACGGGAGGGCGAAGGAGTCAAAACCAGGAGGGCTCCTCTTGCGGCTCTGCGGGATTCCCTGGGGTGCGTCAGATTCACGGTATGGGCACTCCCGCTGTGGAGAGAGCCAGCTTCCCTATCACCACGGTAACCTTGCTTTTGAGGATCCTGCGGCCGGCTTTCTTTAAACCCTTGCGCAGACGTCGCCTGGTCTTCCTCCAGAACTTCTTGAACCGCTTCACGCGTTTGGGCCGCTTGGGCTGGAGAAGAAAAGAGAAGAAAAGGAAGAGAAGGACCTCGGGTGATGAGGGCCTCATTCTTCAGCCGAGGCCCCGGGGACAGAGCTTGGGGCAGCAACTCCCAGAATTCCTCAGTCAACGTGGATGCTGGGAGATGCCATCCAAACAAGCCTGTTTCCCCCAGCTGGGCCCACGGATCGCTTGAAGTTTTCTATGCCTCTCCTCCCGGTTCCTGAGCTTTTGTTTACTGCAACGAGACCAGTTTCGATTGCAGTGTTTCCTTAGAGTACAGAATCACAGAGTCAGAAGAGACCCCAGGGGCCGTCCAGGAAGCATGGTGGGGTCTCCAAGGCCGGGCGGCCCTCTGCCAGAGGGAGCGCTCTGACGGTGTATTCCTGCGTGGCGGAAGGGGGCTGGACCGGATGGCCCCTAGGGAATTCTGGACTCTGTGTCGGCAGACAGGCTTCTCCCACTTATCTGACAGGTGAGGGCCTGGAGCACTGGCAGAAAACAGGATTGGTTGAAAGATGGAACCCAGGTACTGTGTTGTAGGGAGCATGAAGGACTTGCAGCGGCTCACTGGGGACCGCATGTGTGGTACTTGCCACTTGCAAGGTCTCTCAGCCGGCTTGGTGCCTCCCCCCCGCGAGCTCATTTTGCACGCAGCACAGGCTGTGCGTGGCCTCAAGCAAGCCCCCTTAGGCAGGAAGAACGATGAAAGAGCGGAACCTCTGTGAAATTAATGGAACACGTTCTTAATTTGGAAGCATTGAAAGAGCAAGTTGTTAGATAACGGGCTGTCAAAAGGTCAGGCCTTCCTATGTTTATTTGGTTAGCTTCTTCCATTCCTCCCAGTCATCGTCTGCTCTGCTCTGCTCTGCATTCACTTTCTCCCTAGAATCCAGGGGGCTAGACTATATCTTCCTCACTGCACCTTCCTACATAGGTGACGAAGAACAGTCCTTGCATTTCACCTTGATCTCGGAACAGCTCCTTTCCCTGAGATTTCTGCTTAATTTCCAAACCGTAGAATACGCTTCTCTCTGTGCTCTGTGTCCGAGCACTTAGTGCTCTGTGAGCAACTGTGGTTGGCACTTAATGCATAATGTTTAATGATATCTCCAGGGGAGATTTCAGGACCTGGGACATTCCTGAACTGGCAACCCTCCTTCCGCATGTCCTGCGGCCTCAGGACACGTCATGCCAGCGAGATCAATCAAGTCCAAACTGGCCACAGAGCCATCAGATGGTAGCTTTGTTCTCATTTGCTTCCTCCAAATAGCAGCTGCAGGACCCCAGGCTGGGACCACAGCAGGGAATGAAGGGTTAAATCCCGCTCCCTATCAGCATCCCAATCCAGATCTGCTGTCCACACACACACACACACACACCTCTCTCACCAGATCGTGGTGGCCTGGGGAAATTCTAGGAACTGTAATCCAAAAAAGGTTAACTTTCCCAAGCTCTGATTAGCTTTGTAATTCATGCGTCAGGAAAAGGGTTGGCCTGGGCAGCCCCTCCCGCCCTATGATTCTCTGGCCCTGATCGGTGGCAGCCGTCGTCCCCCAGGCCAGAGGAGCTGTGGCGAATTTGCCCCGGGTGTCCACGCCCCAAGCTTTACGGGAGGTCTCCGAGGCGCCGAATCACATTCGCCGAACAGGTTCAGCCCCTTCGCAGACATGTATATCCTTCACGGATATTAAAGGAAAAACCCAGTGCGGATTCACCATCCCAGCAGCCTGGGACACGCAAATGCGAGACTGGCGGATGAAGGGTGATGAAAGAGTACCGAGGGGGAGAAGCTCATCCCTGCGAGAGAAACCTTCTTACCTCCTCCTCCTCCTCGCTGGCCTCACTGCAGACGAGGACGGCCGCCGGTGGCTGTTCGTTGAGGAAGCTGTAGCCAAAGCACTTTCTCAGCAGCTGCGAGGGAGAAAAAGAGAGGCTGGAGTCTTTTTTGGCCCGATTTGACAATGCTTGGCTTCTTAAATTTCAGTAAGAAGGACAGAAGAAACTGATTGTACACCAGCAAAGACTATCCCCTTTCCTTCTCCTTTTCTGACACAGTATATCTGCACGGCACCGCTTACTCGTCACGGCTTCATCCTATGGAATACTGGGATTTATAGTTTTGTGAGATGTGTATAATTCTCCGGCCGAGAGCTCCAATGTGCACTAATGACATCCACAAGCACTGTCTGACATTTTTCAAAGGCAAAAGTTGCTGGGCTATTTTCACTCCATTTTTCTGGCATTTTTCACCTTATGTCTGACCCCCACAGAGGTTCCTTAGGCCCACCGTAGTCACCTGCCCCTCCGCTGTGGTCTTTATACCAGAGATGGGGAATATGTGTCCTTCTAGAAGGTTTTGGACTGCACCTCCCATAATCCCTCACCAAGGGCTGGTGAAAAACAGGGTTGTGTTTAATGTTTTAAACGCTTAATGCTTTAACCTGAGAAATTGTTTGATTGCTTGTTTAGATAACTTTACACTTTTATCAACATTTTTGAATAATTTTTAATCTGTATTGTTTTAGACAGGTTATTAGCTGCCCTGAGTCCCACGGTTCGGAGGAAAGCAGGATATGAAAGAAAATAGTAACAACATCACCAACAACAATTTATGTTAAGCAAAATATCAAGGTGTGTTTACAAACCATATCGTGGGAGGGTCATTTCTTCCTCTTCCTTTCACACTGCACAGTTTTTGAAGTTTGATCTCACATTTATTGCCATGACTTCCTCTTATGGTATTCTGGGGTATGTAGTTTGGTCAAATCTAAATACCGCATGAAACTACAAATCCCAGGATTTCATAGGATGGAGTCATAGCAATTAAAGTAGGATCAAAATACCAAACTGGATTGCCTTTTTTTGGATTGGTGTCATTATTTGTTGTTATTGCCATTGTTGACAGTATTATTTATTTATTTATTAATTATCTTTTTTTCTCATAGAGTGATTCGAGGTGGCTTACACATATTTGAACAAAGAAAGTTAAAAGCACTTGCAAAGACATAAGTAAAAACATAGGGTGTATCCACACTATAGCAACCATAACAGGTTTTGATGCCGGTTTAGTTACCATGGTTCTACCCTATGGAATCCTGGAATTTGTAGTTTCATGAAGTAACTACCATTCCCTGAACTGCAAACCCCAGGATTCCATAGGATGTTGAAAGTGGAATGATAGCGCTATAACAATCTAGGGCGGAAATGGCCAATATCCCACCAAACTACAAATCCCTGGATGCCCTAGGATGCAGCCATGGAATCAAGCTGCTATCAATGTGTCGTGTAGAAGACATCCAGAGGAGAAGTTACTGTTAAAAAGGAATTAAATTATCATAGAGCTAAGGTCATTGAAAAGAAATTCATTAAAAGAGAATTTTAAAAAGAAAATTAAGAAAAACAGCACCCCATTAAAATCCTTTTAACTCCTTCCCCAAATGCTGATAAGAAGGGGAAATTTTTCACTTTTCAACAGAAGGGAGCCCTGCTGGCTTTCCTGAAGGGAGAGTTTTAGAGCCTTGGAGCAGCTACCAAGAAGACCCTCCCCCATTTCCCCACCAAGCGTGCTTGGGAGAGCGGTGGGATGGAGAGACCTCCCAAAGACCTCGCGTCCCGGGCAGGCTCGTAACAGAAGATACAGTCCTTCGGCCGGCGACACGAAGGTGATCCCTTACCCCGTGGTCTTTAAAGCTACACTCTTCTTCCTCCTCTTCCTCCTCCTTTTCCAACTTAGGTGGTTTGCTCTTCGGTGCCAGGCACACCGCCTCCTTCAGGGTGAAGTCCAGCTCCTGGGCGTTGGCAGAATTTGCATCCTGAGAAAGAAAGTAGCCAGCTGGAGGCACTAATCTGTAAGATCTATCCACACTGCAACGTTATAGTCGTTTAAGGTTCTGGCCGGTTCGTGAAGCAGTAAACAGGGTGATTTAGCTATGCAAGTAGTGAAGGTAAGCAGGTGCAGCTGAATTCTTTAGTTTTCCTCCTTGTTTTTAACCTGGTATATAAGGTGTGTGTGTACTCAATAAATCTACTCTCTGGCTGCACGGCTTGAAGGGTGGCGGGCGTATGGCCCTCTGGATCAAAAGCTCTGTGTTACATGTCTTCTCTTTCTGACCAGACTGACTTTCCTTCACCGCTCTGCACCTACTTGGAGCGCACAATACTGATGTTCCAGTAATAGTCAACACAATGATAAAAAAGGACACACACAGGCGTAAGGTGGACTTACACTTCCCTGTGTCACTAAAGGAGGCGGCAGAATTGAGTCCACCCTCAAGCATAGCTTTGTGTTCTGCTAAACAGGCCCTGCTTCCGAACGTGTTGTCATCACATTTCTTCCTTGGTCCCCTCCCGTATATGGCTGTCAAGATGGAGAGGATGCTACAGCCTATGTTTAAGTCGACCACTTTTTAAAACAGAGAATGTGCCCCGGGCAAGGTGGTCTGAGGGGGAATGGTGGCTACCTTTTCTCCGGTGGCAGCCGGCGGCTTGTGTCAGTGGGGCAGAGAGTCCGCTCTGGGTGCTAGTCCGAAACCCCTGCCCTTTGCCCAGCCCCGTTCCAAGCCACAGGAGCTGAGGAGAGCATGAGAAGGTAGTTGCAGCTTATAAAAACCCAACGCCTCCCTTGAGTTTACATAATTGGATGTGCAGTTCTTTGAAACCTGAACTTTCACTGGTAAGCTCCTCAGGGACAGAAACCTAATTCTGGGCTTGTGGGACTCCATACCGTGCCACATGCCTGACTGGCACATAGGATGTCAGGTCAGGACTGTTCTAGGCAAAATCTGAGACCTGGAGGGGCAAGCGCAGAAGTTGTCACAAGTGTTCTGTAATGAGGTGCATCCCTTGGCGTTCATTCGGTATGACTCCTTAAGCGTCAACCACAGCTGCATAGAATGCACCAACAGTTTGAAAAACAAGGAAATTATACACGCCCTTTTTTTCAAGGTGGCGCTCTTTCCCTGAGATTCCTTCCCCTGGCTTCGAGGACTGCGGAGGAGAGGTCAGGCCCAGAGACTTAAAAGCCAGGCCCCCAAATCTGGGAACACTACATAGGATGCATCTGGTGACAAATAATAGCCGTACTTACCCACTCAGGGTGTGGAGCAACTTTGAAAAGGAGGAACGTGACATTTTCACCTGCGTTTTGGTTGTAGAGGTCAGCTGAGAGCTCCACGGCCTCTTCATAGCTCAGGGGCCTTGGCCTCACCCAGAGTGAGTTGGCGGTAGCTGCCGAAGCCGCCCCGACCACCAGCAGAACTCTCCAGAAACCGTTCTCCATCGTTGGTGCTGGCGGTTTTCTCACCCGGTGTGTCTGCCGGGGCCGAGGTCATTCTAGCAGGTGCAAGAGACCTCCTTTTATGTGCTGATGCTCTGTTGCGTGAACTGCGTGGGCTAGGCACTGATTGGCTGCTGGCTAGGGTTTTCCCCTTGAAAACAGTCACGGGAAATTCCAGCAACCGTGCCTATGCAAAGTGGGGGTTGTTTGACATGGGAAGGGGAATGAGAGGGGGCCAGAATTTGGGATTTTTATTGCTCAGACCAGGAACCAGGTCTGCACACGATGAGGAGGAAGCAGATTCCGAACAAGGAACAGAGGGTGAAAAATGAAAATAATGTTATTTGTTCTAATCCACCTTGTCCTTTTGAAATGAACAAGGGGACTGGCTGAGAACCAAGGCCCTGCAGAACTGGAGGCGGCAGGGACTCTTAGAGCCTCAGATAAATTTATTCAGTGCTCTTGTTTCCAAAAGGTAAGTGGCTCTTGGGTACAACCTTTGGAGAGCCCCAGGTTGGCAGATGGAAAATGCTGAGAGCAATGGGCAAGGCTTGGAGAAGCAGCTCATTTTGGACTACACCAGCCAGAAAGAGATGCACACCTGGGCTGGACTAGAGAACACCAGCTGTTCTCTCTCTCTCTCTCTCTCTCTGTCCATTTGTTCTTGTTGTTGCCTTGAAAGTTTAGTTTAAAACCTGGAACAGCTTTAATGCACCACTAGCATGGTAACCACCAGCCTAAATCCTAGGGCCCTCCTGCACTACATAATTATTGCATTATAATTCCACTTTAACTAACATGGCTGCCTCCTATAGAATCCTGGGGTTTGTAGTCTTGGGAGGGTTCTGGAGCTCTCTGGCTGAGACTGCTAAATATCCTTCCCTAAACTGCAAGTCCCATAGTTCCAAAGAACAGAACCTTGGCAGTTAAAATGGAATCAGAGTGCAATAGTTATGGAGATCAGAAAGGTCTTTATTCTTAGTTCTAAGTAGAGTTAGATCCATTGAATCAATTAGATACCAACATGCTGTAGTGGTTTGAGTGTCGGGTTCGATTCCCTGTTCAGCCACTGGCTGACCTTGGGCACGTCACACACACACACCTCCCCCCAGAAAACCTTGGGATAGGTTCACCTTTGGGCTGACATAAGTCAGAAGCAACTTGAGGGCACCCAACAATGTTCCCCCAGGTCACCTGTTGACTTAGGCAACCCCACACATTTCTGAGAGCCAGCGTGGAGTAGTAGTTTGACCATTGAACTCTGGAGACCATAGGATTCAATTGCCTGCTGGGCCGTGGAAACCCACCGGGTGACCTTGGATGTGTCACACACTCTCAGCCCCAGAAAACCCTGTGATAGGTTCGCCTTAGGGTTGCCATAAGTTAGAAATTACTTGAAGGCACGCAACAAAACAACAACAACAAGATGTTGACTCATCGTCCAATAACTGATTGAATGGGTCTACTCTAGCATTCTGGAACAGGATTCCAGCTAGCAGTGGCAATTCCAGTTAAAAAGATCGAGGGGCTATTCTGCAGAAAGGCCAATAGTAAAGCAGATTTACTCACAGTGTACAAAAGGCACCTTTGAGGATCATGGCCGGCTTGTGTACTCTTTTCATGAACAGAGGGGAAAGCCATACTTTTGCAGTCATCCCTTGTCCAGAGGCTGACGTGATGCAAATCTTGATGTATTTGTAGCTGGGAGGAGACCCTTTCCGTCATTTTCGGAACCCGTTGACTTGAAGTGCCTCTTTGACCTTGTCAAATCACTGCTGCCCTACCAACAATAGTTCTGCTCAAGGGTATGTGAAGAAAGGGGATCATTGTTCTACACACTGGAACACAAATTGAGAAATTTTGTTTCTTTAAAAAAAACCAACACCCAGCCCTAAGATAATACAAATTCTGATATGGGTACATTTCCCCTTTTTTCCTAGATGTCAAAGTGATATTCAAAAACCTCATAAAGTTGCAATTCTCTCCTAGTTTTTAGATTGTGTGTGTGTTTATCTGTGTGTGTTGTATGGACTACAACTCCCAGAAGTAAAAAAAGTAGCTTTTCCAAACTGAAGTCACTAATGGGATTTTGACCCAAGTCTGACCAAGTGGTCACAAGGCCTCGACCTGCTTAACTTCCTAAACTGGACAACACTGGGCATAAATGGGTGTCTTTAGAACATAACTCCCATCATCCCCAACCACCATAGAATCATGGAGTTGGAAGGGACTCCAAGGGTCAACCAGTCCAACCCCATTCTGCCATGCAGGAAGACACCGTTAAAGCACTCCTGACCGATGGCTATCCAGGCAAGTTTATAAAATAAACAGGTAAGCAAACAAATATTTTGGGACCATTCGAGTTCAGACTAAAACCCAAAATAGATTTATCCTCTCCAACCCAAAAGGGTCGTGCATGTGTTCATTTCTCAAATAAAAGCCAGAATGATCATGATGCAGAATGATATGCACCTCCAAACCAATTGTGGCTCTTTTTGGGGGGACTCACACAGCGCATACACGTTTGAGGAGAACCAGCGGGAGCAGAACTGCTGGTTTCTGTAAAGTGGGGGAAAAGGCCGTGAAGGCACAGCCTGGACTCTTCTTGGGGTCTTTGGGTTCCCTCTGCAGGCCGAAATGGGAACGTCTTTTGACTCTGTCATTGCTGTGGTTATTGTGTGCCTTTGAGTCATTTCTGGCTTATGGTGACCTTACGGCAACCCCACGACAGGGTTTGCTGGGGCTGAGAGTGTGTGACATGCCTGTGGCTGAGTGCAGAATTGAACCTTCCTTTGCAGGGTTGAAGTTCAATGCTCAAACCACTACACCATGTGGGCTCTCTCCATGTGCTTTTGCTTGGGGTGTGTGTGTGTGTGCGCATGTGCATAGGGATTGTAGTCTCACACAGGGGGTGGGAAGGCACAGCCTATGCAGTCGGAGGTGAAAGTCCAAGGCAACTCCCAGTAACTTCCCACTGAGTTACAGAGTCATGGGGGTTAAATTGATGAGTGGTGGCCATGGATAGATGATCTTCAGGGGTCTCATCTCCTAGTCAAGAACAGGAGATAGGACTGTATAAGACCTTTGCTGAGATGACCCCTTGAATGGCCAGGGCTCCATCTATCCTAACCAATGTTGGGCTTTGTAATTTCACAAGATATTTGGAGTTTCTTTGCCTGAGACTGTCAGTGCTTCAACAAGTGAAAAATGGCGGTGATGTTTGGTCCACTCTGAATGCCCTCCTAAATATTTTTAAGTATTCAAGGTGCTGAACCCTGATGGGCAAAAGAGGTCCTACCCTTGGGACAGCTCCAGAGGAGGGATCTGGCTTCCTGCAGCAGAGAAGAGGATTAGAGGAAGTCATTGGGCTGATCTTGCGAGCCTCTTAATTCTCTTTTTGTGTCCGGAGGGGCTCCACCTCTCCCCTGATTTTGGCTTTGTCACTGTTTTTTGTTCTGCACTTTCAAGTCATTTCCAGCTTATGGTGACCCTACAGTGAGCCTATCATGGAGTTTTCTGGGGGTGACAGCATGTCATGTGCCCAAGGTCACCTATTGTGTTTCCATGGTCAAGCAGGGAATCAGACCCTGGTCTTAGGCCGGCTGAACTCTCTCTGCCTTCTTTTAGGTAGATGGCTTTGCTTTAGTACTTGTGTGCTTTGCTGTGCAGGTGGGGATGGTGGGATCTGTTTATGGCTGGGTGAGCTGGGAACATGGAAACGTTATGGTAATGACCTGTGGTAAGAGAGGAAACAGGCTACAAGGTCAGAGTGTTGGCGAGCTGAGTGGGAATATGGGAGGGGGACAGAAAGCCTGGGAAATGGATTGTTTGAGTAAACCATCAAATGGGAAGTTAGTGTGCTCTAATTCTGAAATTTAATAGTTTACCTAGGACTGCAAATCCAATATTCCTTTAGTCTTGGCAATGCCAAGGTGTGCTGTTGTTTCTTCAACGCTCCTGAACAAAGCTGTTGAAACCTCGAAGCTCAATTCCTTAACTCAGAGCTATCCCGCACATCACACCTGGCTTCCAGGATCGTAGTGCAACACTCAAACCCCTTTGACTGCGGCCCCCTGTTCTCCTAATCTTCTCCGGGCTGGAGTTCATCTTCTGGAAGCCAGAAACCAGGCAGGCCGTCTTCCTGCCTGCTTGTGGTGTGTGGTGCAGGGTGTCAACGGCTGGGAGGAAATGCCAGTTTGTTGGCCAATCTGGGAAGGTGGGGAGATCAGTTGGAGGTGAGGACCTAATGGGTGAAATCTGTGGTATTCCTTGCAAAATCACCCCCACGAGAAAGACAGAGCAGAGGGCAGAGGAACGGAAGGGAGAAGGATTGCCCTCTGAGGAAAAATGGAGTCAAGGGAGTGTGATTCTTTGAGCTGTAGCCTTGTCATGTTGTGGTGGCTGAAAATATCCTCCAACTGTCCCAATTTGGCAGGAACAATCCCAATTAATGCTATGTCTTCTTGCTTTTAAAACATCCTTTTAGAACACCTGTATGCCGGCTAGGAGCTATCTCCCCGTCCCTGGCTGCACCGGCACATCTTGGGCCATACCTTGGACCTCTCCTTTAAATTCTGGATCGGGGCTTGGAGTGGATCTGCTGCCTCCCGCCACCCCTGGTGACATGGGAGCTCCCCACTGCCGGGGCTTTTCTGTGGTGGTCCCCTGAATGGGTGACATCTTTGCTGATAAACTACATCGGGGTAGCCAGTGGGCCACTTATGGCCCTTAAGACCCCAACATTTGGCCCCTGAAGCCTCCCAGAAACCCCAGACTCTAGGTTTAGGTGACTCTTTTTGTCCCCAAGCCAGCCAAAATGTATCCATACTACAGCAGTTAGCTTCCCCTAGCCCTCCAAAGCTCCCCAAATTTTCCTGAAATGCAGGAAAAAACGGGGGGGAAATCAGCCCAAGTGACAATTGGGTGCAGTTTGGGCACACCAAAATGGCTGGTGTGGCCTGACAGGCGGGTGCAGGGTGGAAAAGTGGGCCCCTCTCCCTGCACAGTTGCCCACCCTGGCCTGTATCGAGGAAATGGAATGCACACGTACAACGAGGAAGGTGTGCGGTGGCTGTGCAGCTCTGCCTTGTTAATGAGTTGAGCTATTGTGCAACCCACATGAGTGATGGATTTGCATGCCCCGGGCCACTGGGCACAAGGCCCATGGGCATCTGTGCCCCATGGGATGGCATGTGCTACCCCAGCTCTGCAATCTTGAAATGAATGCGGATGTTCTGCATTGGAAAAAAAAAGTGTCTAGCCACTTCGGTAGAGGAATTGTATGCACGTGTTAGACGCCAAGCGAGGCGGTGTGGTGGAGTGGTTGGAGAGCTGCGGGAGGACTCCATGAGGCCAGGATCTGAATCCTCAGTCACCCTGTCAGCTTCAGTGGAAGGCAACGGTGAACCTCCTTGGAGCAAATCTGGCCAAGGAAACCCTAGCGGAGATCATTTGGACTGAACCCTAGAATCCTAGAAGAGCTGGAAGAGACCCCAAGGTCCATCCAATCCAACCCCCTTCTGCCATGCAGGAAGACACTATCAAAATATTCCCTTTGACAGATGCCAGCCAGCCTCAGTTTAAAAACCTCCAAAGAAGGAGGAGACTCCACCACACTCCACAGAAGCAGCAGCAGATTCCACTGTCAAGCTGCTCTTTCCATCGGGAAGCTCTGTTGCATGCCATCAGGACCGACCTGAAAACAACAACAAGAGCAACAACATGGCTCTGTCTTGATGGCCATACTGGTTGGGATTGGTTCACAGTTGGCTGCCTCAGCAGGAAGGTTGTGGAAGCTCCCCCGGTGGTCTCTTTCACCAACAGCCTCCTCTCTGCCGCCCTGGGCAAGTCTTTCTCCTGCTCTGACCCTCCCTAACAGCTGGCTTCCGACATGCAGCTGGCCCTTTGGAGAGGGGCGGCCACTGTCCATTGGGGCAGGGGACAGGCTAACCAGAGGGAAAGCCAAGGGGTCAGGAACTGGCTCTGACTCTCTGGTTTTTGTATGTCAGCTCCAGGCAGGAGAGGAGAGTGCAAATCCTCCACTTTTAGGGGGGCCAGCTCTAGGCAAGGGAAAAGGGCTGGGTGCCAATTTCCGGCTCATCCGTCAGAGCAACAGCCAGGTGCAGCTTCCAAGCCTTAATTGATTTGTTGCTGCAGCTTTCCAATGGAGTTTGTGGATTCCCATAATGTCCTCCTTTCCTCCCAGTGGCTGCAAGGTCAGGGCTCTGCTCTGCCTTCCCCTTCTGCCTAGAAGCAAGTAGGAAAGACTGAATGTTTCTCATCCTGTCTGCCCAGGTAGGCAAAAAGCAATAATCTCTTTGTTTCACCTGCATTTGGGAACAGCTGCTTTAGCTAAGATTTCTTTCTTAGTTTTCTAACCGGGAAATACATTCTCTCTCTCTCTCTGCCTATATATATATATCTGTTATGTGCATACTTCAGTGAGAAGCTGTGAGCAAGTGTGGTTAGTACATCAAGAAGTTCTTCCTAATGTTTAGATGGAATCTTTTTCTTGCAAATTGAACTCACTGGTCTGTTTTCTAGTCCAAGACTGCCTATTCCACTTTCAAATTGTTCTTAAGCTCATGCAGACACTGAATAAAATGGGAACCAGGGGAGAACTCTGCAGAACACCAAGCACCAAAATAGGCCCAGGGCATGGCCCACCAGGAGAGCCCAGAACGTTGTGGTCCATTCCTACTCTGAGATTCCACTCTGTGCACAGTTTCAGTCCCTGATCCACCAAGAGAAAAGCTTCCTCAGGGGCTTTGGTCTCTCCTAGCAGAAGAGGGAGCTTCCTTCCAGCTTCCCCACCTGGGTGGTTTTGCAAGGATGATTTCAGTCGTTGCCTTTCCCCACATCCAACTGTTATTCCGCTGTTCGGTCGGATCGACCACGGGCACTTCCTGCAGGGTGGGAAGGAAAACCACTGGGGTCCCCCCAGGCAGCCAGTGGATGTTTGCTCACAGCGGGGAGGGCCCAGGAGGCAAGGGGAGCTATAAATAAGGTGGCCCAGCAGCTCCAGGGTCCAGGTCTGTGCCAAAGTCCAACTCCCCAAAGAGAAAGATGGAGAAGATGGAGAGGGCCTGGGCGCTGCTGCTGTTCTTCGGGGTGGCCACAGCGGCCCCCACGGCACGCACCCCCGTCTCCTATGACCAGGCGGTGGCTGCCGCTATTGACACCTACAACCAGCAGCAAAAACCAGACTATGTTTTCGCCCTGCTGGAATCTGAACCCCAGCCAGATTGGGTGAGTAACGCCACCCGCCCAGTGATATTTCACAGGTGAAAACAGGGAAAAGCAACATCTGAATGTGGTCAAGGTGGCACAAATTCTATGTCTATTCTTACCATATTCTCTTTTTTCCACCTGTTCCTGCCATGTTTTCTTTTTTCTGCCTGTTCTTACTGTTATTCTCTTTCTTCTGTCTGTTCTTATCATATTTGCCTTTCCCCACCTATCCTTACTGTATTGTTGTCATTTTTTTCTGCCATCAGGCCTCCACCGCTAGAGCGCTAAACATCCCTTTTGAACATCTCTTCCAGTTTTCTCTTAGTAGTTGCAAAGAGATGCGATGGAAAGGCTCTCCCTGCTCCATTTTCTTCCCTGATCCCCCATCTTTTTTGTTGCTTATGCTGTTATAACAAACTGGGCTGAACCTGAACCGTACAATGATATCTGTTTCTTGCCACTTTAGCTGGCATTACTTGATTCTAGAGAATCCTGGGACTTGTAGTTTGGTAGGTGCTTAGAATTTTCCAAGGGCAAAAACCAGAACTCTCTTGCAGAAAATTCTCAGACTCCTCCTCCCCCCCAAACTAAAAAGCACAACTTTTCCATAACTGCTTAAGTGGCATGAAACTGGATAGCCCAGATATGCCCAGAGAGCACAATGAGGTGTCCAGCGGAACTCCCTTCCCTTTTTTGTGTACATTGTCAAAAAGCTTCATTGAGGGATCTGGAGCGGCTTGTTGAGAGCCAGAAAAGGAAATGGGCAACATGTAAGCAGAGATGTCTGGTGACTCCCATGTCCGTGGAGCAGTAAATCCACCCTAGGTTTCAGTCTGGACGTTAAAAGAGGCCTCCAGGTTGCCGAATCTATTTTGCAAGTAGGGTTCAGCACCGTAGAGAAATCCACTAAATGAAACACGGAGCGGATTTAGTGCCCCTCAGACACGGGACCCACCACCTGTCACTGTCTCCAGGGAAATGTAGGCCCTGAAAATGTCTTTGCTTTCACTCCTGGGAAATGATACTTGCAGCCAACTTTATTTCTGGGAGGCCTCCTGTATCTCTTTGGCAGACGTGCCCCTGCTAAAGTTTTCTTCATCACTGGTTCCATGTGCCAGAAAAAAAAAAAAAAAACACCTCTGTTAATATTTCTGCCTGTGGTGTTGAAGGCACGGGGCTGGCGTGTTTCATCCCACTTCTGATACCATGTCACCATGGGTTTGGTAAAGCAAGCTTATTTGCTGCAAGACTCCAGTACAGATGAGGATTAGTTTGTTTTTCAACACACAGTACTCTCTACATACCAGTGAGAGTATCATGCATGAACGGTAGATGTTGCAGGAGGCTGAACCCATTAAATACTCTTCAGATGCATTGAAGGGAGACCAGCCTTAAGGAAACGTTGCTCAGCGGAGCCCCGGCAAGGAAAAACCTTAGAGTTCCTGTTGGATATATTTCTGGGTACACATTAGGGATGGAATAAATATGTAAAAATATTCAGTCGTTGGATGAAAAAGGGGTTTCCAATGTGGAGAATTCTTCCACGACAACAATCTTCATAGTTGGGGACTTGGCTGCCTGAGAAAACCCACATTTTTTGTTCAGCATAGAAAATACCATTTTCTGCACAGGAATATTGTTTTCTTCAATGAAAATTGTTATCTTCTGTACAGAAAACACAGGAAAATGGCGTTTTCTATCAAAAAAAAAAGAAAAAAAAGAAGAGAAAATCATGCGATCATTTTTTTGGGCAGAACAAGTCCAGAACTAAAAATACTAGTTGGAAAATGCCATTTTTGAGGATTGTCTCCAGCAGGGAGTAAATAGCAAAGTGATGCGTTGTTGCACCTAGGAGCAAAAATTATAGGGAAGTACATTCCTGGTTCTCTGCTTTTGTCCTTTCTCTCTTTCTCCCCATTCTTCCCCTCTATTTCTCTTTTGCACACCCACACCCACATACTTATGCTACCGGGTAGCTGAGGAGGTATTAATCAATCCTTTTTCCTGAATGTCTCTCCAGCAAACCACTGGTCAGACCACCCAGCCTTTGAAATTCTCCATCAAGGAGACAGAGTGCCGCTTTTCCGAGAAGAAGGACATCAGCCAGTGTAGCTTCAAAGAACAAGGGGTAAGGGCTCTTCTCTTACTGCAGGCACTGGCTGCCTTGCTGAGCAACTTTTTCCTGTTCCTCCGCCTTGAACCCTTGGAGGGGGTGGCTCTGATGTCGGTGGGGCAGTGCGGCCGGTCCAGTTTTTCCTTCTTGCTTTGCAGGAGCTCTCCAACGTGCTGGGGCTTTGGCTCAACCCCACGGGGAGCTCCTTTAAAGTTCAGGCTAAAACCCAGAGCAGAGGTGCCGCTCCACTGTCACAGAAGGTGCCAGCCACTACCGCCACCGTGGCCTCTAGCAGCCGCAGCTGAATGTGTTGGATGCCAGGCCTAGGGGTGCCCTTCTTCTCCCCTCCTTCCCACTGAGAGCTGCCCCAACCTCCTGCCAGTTTTCATCGGTAGGAGTTGATGGACCCCATGTCACTCTAGTGGTGGTGAATTTATTCCGGGTTTCAGCCGCAGCTTCAAGGAAGACACCAGAGGTGGTGAACTTATTTGGGAGAAAAGATTCAGTACCGTGGAGAGCTCCTTCTGAAGTTCTGACTAAAACACAGAGGGGAAAGCACTTTCTGAGAGCTTGGCTCTCCACTCTTGAGCACTTGGTGTTCAGGACTGACGCTCCACACTGCATCAGGGCTGTACCTGTGTCCTTCCAGAATTTTAGGAATTTTAGGGGGGCTGCAACTTCCATCAGCCCTACTCCACACAGCCCAGGGACTGACGGACACTTGAACCCAGCACCATCTGGGAGGCCTGAGGTTGCTTGTCCTTGCAGAGAGCTTGGAATAATTGTGGTTCTGGAAGCAGCTGCCAGAATCCTGAGAGAGACAGTGGAAAAGTAACGGCACAGAGCTTGGAAAAGTTAATGTTGGGACAGCAACTTCCAAAATCTTTGTGCTGGTTGAGGAGATGTTGGGAGTTGTAGTCCAAAAAGTAACATCTTCAAACTCTATTCCTTCATGTCACGCATGGAGCAGGAGGAAGTCAGGTGAAAAAATTCTGCTGTTTCTCAGGGGTGACTGGGGACTAAGGCAGCACGCCTTTCTGCCCTCCTAGGCTGAAACGTAACTTTGCCTCCTTTTGGAAGCTAACCTGAACTGGGAGGCAGCCGTGGCAACCGTCAGTGCTGCTCTGGCAACCTGGTCTCATTCTCAAGGCTATTTGGGCCATTTCACCAAAGCTTGAGAAAATGATCCTTTTGGATCACGGCTACCGGAATCTCCCAGTTGGTACGACCACTAGCCCTGCTGGCTAGCTGCAGGAAGGGGGTTCTGTGAGCCATAGTCCAAAAAAGTAACTTTTGCAAACTCTGACCAATACCATGCTTAACTGGCATGGCGTGAAAGAGGAGAGCCGCATGGTGGCAACACAGCATTTCTTGGGAAATTTGGATTTTTAGGGTTCAAAGGCATATGTAATTTTGCCTTTGCGGAAAGTCTTTTCATGTATTTGTATCCTCATTTTTCTGCTCTAACTGCCTCTTAAACGGTATTAAGTTAATGCTTTTAATATGATTCTTTATTAGACCTTATACTGAGAAAAAGGGAGGGTAATTCGCTAACAAATTAACCAGTTAATTAATCAACCAATCAAATTTACTTGGTTTTACATTTATCTTAATTAATGAATTAATCAATTCAATTTACCCCTTGACCTAGCTGGCTAACAGCAAATTTTTAAAAAAGTATAGCTAAGAAACTGTTACTGTAGTCCAAAAATGAATTAATTTTAGGGCTCCAATTCTCCCAGTGCCCCAGTCAGCTGATTCTCTCCCCCTCCATGAGGTCTTCAGGGGAGTTGCAGACCAAAAGTTAGTGTTCCTGGCCCTGATTCAGAGCGTAACGTGTGCCCCTCCTCCTCCCATGGGCACACCTGATGCTGGCACTTTCCCTGAGCCTCCCCTGGTGAAGATGGCGGCGGCAGCGGTGGTGGTAGAGGAAGAGAGAGGTGGGTCTCCTGTGCTCAAAGCCCCTTCTGCCTCTCCTTCTCCTTCTGGCTTGGGCTCTGAGTCTCTTTTCCCACTCCTTCTGCAGGTGGACAGGGACTGCTCTGGCTTCTACTCGACTCAGAAAACCCCGCCAGCCATTATCGTCCAGTGTGAGGATGTGGATCAAGAGGTGAGGTCTTTCCCTTCTGTTCTTCTCTTTTACACTGGGTGTCAGGAATCTCTCCCTGCCGAGCCGCAGCCAGCAAGGGAGGAGGGAGGTCAGGAATACTTTCAGGGAGAGTCCAAATGTACCAAACACCAGGAAAACACAAGCTGAGCCAGGTCAAGGTCCAGTCCAAAGGTTCAGGAGGCAGAGATCTGTCCAGAGGGTTTCAGGCAGCAGGAGACACAAAGGTCGTGAGGGCTTGCTGGTAATTTGCTGCAAGCAAAGAGCAGCCACACCGGCAGACTTGAATAGCCACTGTGAGCAGGTGCTGCTTGTTATTGTTTCTTCAACCTAGTCCATGCAGCCTCCCTCTGAGCAGCCCGTTTCAGCCTTCTTCATGATTGAGGGCTGATGGGCACAGGTGGCTGTAACTCCTCTGAATCACTGCTGGTTCCCTCTCCATCATGAGCTGGCCGGGGCAACTCTGTCTCTGCTTGACCTTCCTGTGTGGGGGATGTTTGCAGGTTGACTTGCTCACTCACTGGCCCAGTCCTTGGCACAGTCAGTTGCTCCTCTATCTTGGAGGCATCATCTATCCCACTCACTAGCTGGGTCCCATGCACAATCAGTTGCTCCTCAATCACAGTAGCAGCATCTATCACACCGGGGGTGCTGGAGAGAGACAACTCTCAGGGGTTGGTGGGATCTCTGCTTGACCCCCATCCCACTGCCAACACTTGTAATAACCCAAGAGTGGCCCTTCTCTCAGTCCCACCACCAGTGAAAGCATGGTTGGTGGAAATGCAAGGGAGGACCTTCTCGGTGGCCGCCCTGGACACTGGAACTCCCTTCCCAGGGAGGCCAGAACGGCTCCGTCCCTGCTGTCCTTCTGGCAGAAGACTAAAAACTTATTATTCTGCTTTTAAAACAGAAAGTTATTAAAGAAGGAGCTAGGGGAGTGCTGTGTTGTTTTAACTGCTGTTTTTAAGAGGTTTTAAAGAATCTTTTTAAAATTGCATTTTATACTTTTTTCTGTGGTGTAATTGTTTTCATACAGTTAGTATGAAAACAGTTTAATTCTGTTTTTTAATTACTTAATTGAAAACAATTAAAATAGTTTAATTCTATTTTAATATTAACTTTTTGCATATTTTAATTGTATTGTTCTTTTAACTTGTAAACCATCTTGTGTCCCAGTACTAAAACTAATACTAATAATTATGATGATGATGCTCTAAGCTGCTGTCCCCTTTAGTGGAAGCCCAGTTCAAACGCTCTGCAGGGCCACCAGTTCCTTTACCCTCAGTGCAGAGATCTGGGCACATGCCAAGCTGCTGCTATACCTCAGCAAGTGATGGAAAATCAACAGCAGTTCCAGATGTGTCTTGCAATGGAAAAGCAATGGATGGACCACATTAGGAGCTGCTAAATGTGAACTGTACTAAAACGTGGAGTGTTATCCTGGTGGGATGACATGTAGGGCCTCCCCCCATACCCACACATTTTACATATGAGAAATGGCACCTGAACTCTTTTCCCCCTCTTCCCTCCTCGTCCCTTGTTCCTTGTGTGTCATGCCTTAAATTTCTTTGCAAGCCTTGAGGTGGGGAACGCCATGCTACGTGCAACCTTTGAGTTTGAGAGAAAGAAGTTGGTCACATACACACTACATTCTTATAGCACGATTATTCCACTTTCAACATCCTATGGAATCCTGGGGTTTGCAGGTCAGGGAGGAACCTTTAAGGCTTATTACTGGGTTATTACAACACCTTTAAGGCCCCTCCCTAAACTGCAAACCCCAGAATTCCATAGGATGTTGAAAGTGGAATAATCACACTATAAGAACATGGTGCAGAAATGGCCTAAATCTGCTTCATCAGACCTTCATATTTTGATTACCTGTACTTATCAGTTTGCTTTCTATTATATTGTATTTTTTGTATTTATCTGGATAATGTGTTTTACAACTGTGTGCTATAGTTGCGTTATTCCTTCCTTCTTCCCCCCACCACTGTGTATATATGCATATATTTTATACTGTACATCTTTGGCAGGACCCCCTGTTTTTGGTGGTTTTACCTGTAAAGCACCATTGACCTAGATGCTACCGTATACATAAATGATGCTGATAGGCATCTTTGGTAGCCTTTGGGGCGAAGGGTCAGGTGGGGCGGCAATGAATAAACGCGTGAAACGGCCACCCGCCTCACTCACTGCCCCCCTCTCACTCCTGGTCCAGCTGAGTCGGATCACCCGGGGAAGATTCTGGAGGGAAGCGAAACGTTTTGTGAGGAAACATGGGGTGAGCATCGCCTTAGGAGCTCTGCGATTTTTTGGGTAAGAGAATTCCAGACAAACCGGGTGCTGGAATGATCACCGCCCCGACGCGCTCAAGGCAACCGCTGCACAGCAAAGATTACTAGAAGCTCAGCTTTGGGAGTCCGGCGTTCCTCCTCTTCTACTTCTCTTCTACCTCTTGCATAGATGTGTGCCAAAAGGCTTCCGCGTGTAATAAAATTCCACGTCTCCCACCTTACATTTGTCAAATGCTCTTTTTCTGAAGTTAAGGGGTCTTTGCCCAGCATCTCCAGACTGATAGGAAAACACAACAACATCTAAAATCTGCAAAACAGAGACACCTTTTATTGGGCCAACTAAAAAGTATTTAAAAAAGCATGGCAAGCTTCTGAAGCTCAACTGGCTTTGTTGGAGTGGAGAGTTACCGTATTAAAGAATGGGCTAGGGCAGCGCTGTATTGTTTAAACTGTCGTTTTTAAGAACTTTTTGTCTTTTTAAAATTGCGGCCACCATCCCGCCACCATTCCGTTGAGATCAGCCCTTTCCACAGGGCCACGGGCCACAAAGCCAGCTTTCCTGGCCCTCTGACGGTGCCCTGAAGCCCCTGGGAACCCCAACATTTCAAAAAGAAAAAAAGAAAGGAAAAGAAAAAGAAAACACCATTGCTGTTCGCCATGGGTTAAACAAAGAATTCCCCCAGCACCCCCAAGCCTTTCTCCTACCCTCCAACCTTTCAGAGATGAGAACTGGGACACATGTGGCCAGGTGGTCAAATGGCCCAAATTACGGGTGAGGAAAAACAGACAAACTAGGAGAGTCTGCAGCCATTTGCTTTAATTAATTAATTAAGTGGAAACGACTTCTTCACTTTGAACCCAGTTGGCAGCAAATGAAGCGAGATGATGATAAAAGGGGAAAGGGGTAGAAAGAGAGAGAGGTGGGGCATTTTAAAGGCAGCTGAAAGAGTGGGAGAGGAGAGGATTCACTTGGGCTGTCCCAGCCGGACGGGGACAGCTGTGGGGGAATGCTCTCTTCGGCTGGAATTCAGCTGAAAATAGGAACCAGCAGCGTGCTGGAGCTGCCGGTACAGCAGATTGGTGCAACATTTGCCCCATTCAACGTATAGTTGCCCATGGCTAAACTTTTGGGTATGCACACTATGCAGTTATATCAGTTTGAACCTACTATAACAGGTCTTGCTCTATCCTATGGAATCTTGGGATTTGTAGTTTTTTTAAGTTCCTCTCTAAAGAACTTGCAGCTGTGGCCCTTGGGATTCTGAGTGCCTCACTCAAACTATTCCACAGGATTGAACTGTGGCAGTTAAAGGGGGAATCAAACTGCTATAACTGGGCAGTGTGGATGCTCATGGTGATTTGCAACAGCTCTCCAGAGTCCTCAGAATCAATCTTTCCTAGCCTTATCTGAAAATGTTTGAGCCTGGGATCTCCTGTGCATAAGACAAGCATCCTTTTTCAGATAAAGGACTCCATCCACCCCATTTAGAATGATCTGAAGAGTATGGAAAAATTACTTTTTACTACATATCCTATCAGCACCTAGCCAGGATTGTTGATGGGTAGGGGAGTTCTGCAAGTTGTGGTTAAAAAAAGTAACATTCCCAAGCTTTCTTTTCCATACAAGCCTCTTCCAGTTTCCTTCCACTAGGCATTTCTGTTGTTCTGTACCATCTCATCAATAAACAGTAGAAGAAAATTTCTTAGAAGAGTTATTTGTTAGCATCACGCATGCTTAGAGATTTATTATGCTCTGAATGATTGCTTATGCCTTTCACATTTGTTACAGTCTTATCATTTTGCAAAGCCTTTTTGTTTAAAGGTAATTGTCTTGTTGAATCACAAAACATTTCATCAAAGTTCAGCACAGGCTGGTTCTATATTTGTTGCTGCAGAAGCTGGCCGAATTGGGCTTCGTTCTGTAGGAATACAAACCTACATTAATTTTTCCTCCTTTATGGAGTGTGAGCATGTCTCTCAACCCCTCTTCTGAATTGTGGGAGATCATGGGAACGGTTATACTGCAGAACCCAGCATCCATAAGGTTTGATACAGATCATTTAAACAGATACATGAGGATCATCTTGATATAAACCACCTTCTGATTTATAAATCACAATATGATTCTATTTGCTACATTTCCTTAAGAAATAAAAGGGGGAAGAGACCCTTAGATGGCTTTGGCCATTTCCGCACTAGGCTGTTATACTGCTATTATTCCACTTTCAACATCCTATGGAATCCTAGGGTTTGCTATTTAGGGAGGGGCCTCAAAGGCCCCCCATGAAGCAACCCTCAAAGGCCCCTCCCTAAACTGCAAACCCCAGGATTCCATAGGATGTTGAAAGTGGAATAGTAGCACTATAACAGGCGAGTGCAGAAATGGCCCTAGTCCTTAACACTCAAACCACAACATCGTGCTGCTGCTTGCAAACTACAAGTCCCAGGATTCCATAGGATTTGGAATTGGAACAATTAAAGGGATCTCCAGCTGATCTCTCTGTATGCTGATCGATACTGTCTTCTTCGTATGTTTTGTTGAATTAAAACAAAATCAAAAAAAGGAATGAATGGAAGTTGAATGAGCTGCGGGTGAGAGTGCCGACTCGGCCAGTTAGCGTGGGCAGAAGCAGAACTCGACTTGGTGCGGGATGTTCCCAAAGCCACTGACGTCCGGAATGAGGTTGATTTTGGTGACTCCGGGGGGGTGCTTGAGGCAGAAGCTCTGCAGAATCGTTGTGACATATATGAAGAGCTGCATTCGAGCCAATCCTTCCCCTAGACAGTTCCTCTTCCCTGTAGGAGATGGAAGCAGAAGGACCTGTGACTTCAGGGAGGAAACTGTATTTTCCCACAGGCGTCTCGAGTATGTCAGGACATTTCCTGTCACCATTTTGAGAAGGGGCTGCTGAGGAAAACAGATTTTTGGAGGTTTCTGACGTGTTTGTGGAGGAGAGGGCTAGGTGGGGATATTTTCCACGTGTTTGCAGGGAGGGGTCTGTATGATTTTGGAGTAAACGTTGCCCCAAAATTAAACTGATCCTTTTTTAACCTGAGGCTACTGTGGGGCTCCCGCGAAAGGGGAGTCTGAGGGTTCTAGGCGGCCTACGGGCTGCAGGTTGCACAGCCCTGCTCCAGGGAACTGGGGAAAGTTTGGGAACTAGTTAAGAGGTTGCGTCAAGCCTGTCGTGAAGGAGAAGCAGGGCAGACCTGGCTTGAATGCGGCCACCTGGGGAGGCCACGGGGCGCTGGGGCGAGATGCAGGTGAACGGGATATCACAAAAGCAGAAGGGTGCCCCTGTGAGGCCAGACCGGGTTTTGGATTTGGAGAGAAGGATGGATTTGCCAGACAGAGTTGGACTGAGTAGGAACCATGTAGCCAGCCAGAAGGCAGAACTAGCTGTGGTTTTGGAAAGCCTAAAATAATAGAATATTAGAGATTAATATATATTCCTATTGTGTTTAATAAACCTATTTATTGTGGTTGTCTTACAACTGCCTCCGGCTGTCTCAATCAAGGCTGCTTTGGAGTCAGGCCGGGCATCCCAACACAGCACCCACAGGCCCCCATTTAAGGGGTCACCCTGAGGTCCAGAAACCCAATCCGAGGAAGGGTTAAGTGGGGAAACGAGGGCAGGCTGAGTGGCAAGATTCCTAAGGGTGGAACTGTGGGGCCAGCCTGGGCAAAGGGAATCTTGCCTTGTGGAAATCACGGACGCTGGACCGGGCTGTTGTTAGGCTGCTTGAAAATCGACCCTGCTTGCAAACATCATTGGCCTCCGTTGTCAGAAAAGCAGGACCAAGACGGCCAAATAAAGACATTCTGGACAGGGGACCACCTGCATGGATCTTGTATGCCCCCAGTGGTCCAGAGACCACCATCTGAGAAGCTATGGGAGATACACACACACACACACACACACACACAGATACAAACATATATACATACATGCATGCAGATATATGTGCAATTTTTCAGCAACTTTTTCCCCCCCAAACCCAGCAAAGCCTCATGCAAATTAAGTATAGGTTTGCCCCAAAACTCCTAATTTGTGTTTTTGGCTGCAGATTGGCTCAAAATGGGAACATGAAGTGATGCAATGTTACTTCTTGTTCAGCACCATTCTCTGGTGTGGATGACAGGGTAAAAACTGGCTTCTGTTCCCAATCCGGTTGTCTAACCTTGTGCAAAATTATTCCCAAAAGATGCCCACCCAGCCGTCCCCCAGACCTGCAGAGAAAGGCATGTCAGCTCCATTCTTCTTGAATTCTCCTTTTTCATCTAGGAAATGTCCTGGGTCAAACTGGTATGGGTTTTTAAATTGCTTGGGGTCATGCAGCGCAGACCTCAGGATGGGATAGAGAGTAGCTCCCTGTCAGAAGAAAGCAGAGACAGTGACAAGTGGCAGCTTCATTATTCATTTTCAAGGTTCCAAAATCTTATTTCAGCATGATAAAAGTTGTGGGATCATGTGCATAGAACTAGAAGACTATTGAGCAGAATGCTTTCTAGCAGACAGACCACAGACAGTGTGTTGGAGTCTCCTCCTTCTTGGGAGGTTTTTAACCAGGGGCTGGCCGGCCATCAGTCAAAGTGAGAGTTTTGACACTGGATGGACCTTTGGGGTCTCTTCCAACTTTAGGGTTCTATGATTCTATGACTTTGTGGCTGAGATCAGGCATGGCTACTGCTGTGTATGATACTGGTAGTCTGTTCAGTTACAGCTAGGGTATCCCGATGTACATCTGTGCAATTCACTAGGAGGGTTCCGACTGCTTTTGTTACATAGCTAAGTTTGCATAAAGTTATACAACCAAGACCACAATATAAAATTGTGGCCTGTTCCCCTCCCCACCATTAATTTTACTCTGTTTCTCACTATGTGTGTCTTGATGAATCCTCAGAAGAAAGACTTGGCAGATCCTCCTAACGCTGGAGCATCTCCTGGCCTCCTATGAAAACCCCAGATACCTTTGGGATGTTAAATCCTCCCAGTTGCATGTCCTTTTTCACCAAACGGGTGAATCCCAAGGGGATGAGGGAATGAAACCTCTGGGCTTCGCGGAGGGCAGCTTCCGTGAAAGGCATCGAGAGCCGGTCCTTCATGGTGGGTGGCCGTTCCCGCCCAATCGTGTGGTCTATTTCCTCGTGGATCTTTGCTGGAAGTGGAGTCAAAGACAGGGTGTTAAATGCATTCAGCAAGCTAAGACTAAAAGGAAAGACCGATCTCTCTGTTACCCCCATCAATATTAGGAATGCAAAGAATATTAGCTCATCATTGCTGAGTAATGAGGTTCCAACCTGTTTGGGGTACCCCATCAGCATTTTTTGACTGCTAGAAGAGGGTTTTATCCTGAGTGAAAGTGCAAAGACCAGAATAGTTTTTCTCTTTCCATTTTCCATTCTCCATTTCTCCCTATTTGGGGCATAAAAAGTCCTATCTTACACGAAATACAATGGCCAGGACTGTGGATGGAGACGGAACATAACATTACGCTCATGGAATTGTTTAGAAGGGGAGCAAGATGGCCTCATGAGCAAATTGCAGCTTTATGCCACAGAATGTGTGAGGAAATGCGCATGTAGATCTCCATGGGTGACCCTCCCGGCATGCACAAAGCACACGTGCAAGGAATGGCACTGCATGGACTACTCCATTTCCACAGTCATGGACTGAATGCAGATGTTTTGCATCAGACGAAGATATCCAAGCCCTTCCGCAGGGGAATTTATACCTGTGTAAGACACCAAAAGAATTCCAGCTGCTGGGTTTTTTTCCTTGCAAATGAAATTTTTGCCAATGCAAATAAAATATTATGAAAAACACACAAATCTTCTTGGAATCTCACCCAGGCCATTTCCGCACTGGACTGTTATAGCGCTATGATTCTATTTTCAACGTCCTATGGAATCCTGGGGTTTGCAGTTTCGGGAGGCGCCGGGTGGACCCTCCTGAAACTGCAAACCCCAGGATTCCATAGCATGTTGAAAGTGGAATAATTGGGCTATACGAGTGCAGTGCGGAAATGGCCTGGGATTCTCGAGAGATCCCAAAGGGTTACGTTGTCTTTGTGCATCCAGCCACAGGGGCACAGCCAGATGCTTCTCTGCTTCATTCCCCCCCGGCCCTGAATATTCATATTGGGCAGGTGGGCCACAGGCAACAGGTGAGTTTCAAGGGAGTGGAGGTTGTTTTGCAAGGGAGGTGGTGGGTTCCTCCCTCCACAATGACTCCAAAAAGACATCCGGCAGTGTTAGGCTGGTACGTGTCGCTGGCAGCATGCCAACTGACATGAACGGATGCCGAATTCTCTGAGCCAAATCCGAGATCAGGCACAAAAATCTCCTGGCATTGATTATCCTATGGGAGTGGCTTTCAGAATAAAAAGGAGAGCCAAGTATATTTTGAGCTAGACCTGGGGTTATTTTCATAGGCAGAGAGGAGAAGACAGTAAATAAATAAGCAAAAGAAAGGTGTTGGGCCAGAATTACGGAAAACAAAATTCAACTGGTTGAAGCACCCAGTAAACACACATGCACACAGACACACAGTTTGTTCAAGCAAAGATCAAGAAGGTGAGTTTAATGAACGGACGGGGAACCTTGCACGGCTGGGTGTTCCATGAGGACCATCAGGATGTATCTCAGGCTGGTGCTGGTGGTTTCCGTCCCAGCGAAGAAGATGTCATAAACGGTCATCATCAGGTTGTCTCTGGTAAATTCTGTCTTGGGGTTGTTCTTCTCCTGGGAACGGGGAGAACAAAGGTGAAACCAGCTTCCACGACTTAAGGGGCCAGCTGGAAGGACCAGAACTGGAAGGAAACGTGACTTTTTTGGACCACAGCTTCTGGAAACATCTTGCTGGGAATTCTGGGGATGTAGCCATCTAAATAAACATTTCCAAACTTTTTTGCATAGAGTTGTCAGATTTTAAAATTGAGAAGGCTTCTGTACTTTTAACTGTTGTGTAGAGAAGAGAATTTCAGCAGCTGTTGCTTGTCATGCAACCAAATTCTCTCTTCTACACAGCCATTAAAGGGACAGGAACCCCAGCTGGCCCCTCCCTAAACTGCAAACCCCAGGATTCCATAGGATGTTGAAAGTGGAATAAGGGCGCTATAACAGTCCAGTGCGGAAATGGCCCCAATCTGACACTCTAACCACTGCAACACACTGCCTCTAAAGACATGGTGACCTTCTTTTAGGGTTTTCTTGGCAGAATTTAGTCAAAGGAGGTATTCCATGACCTTCCTCTGAGGTGCAGAGAATGTGACTTTCCCGGGGTTACCCAGTGGGTTTCCACAGCTGAGCAGGGATTTGAACCTTGTTAGCCTTGTTACCCTGTGTACTGGGGGTCCCGGGAGGGACACCAAAATGTGCTCAATAAAAGGTGGGGAAAATTAGTTCAGAGCACTGCTTAGCGTTCCGAGAGGCAGGGTAACGTAGCGAGATCTTGAACCCTATGTCTACGGGGTCGGGTCGAGTCAAGGAGCACACAAAAGTTGAAACAATAAATGATGTTTATTAAACACAAGCAAAACAGTGTATGCGACACGCTCACGCAAGATAACTAGAGAAAATAAAGGTTGGAGTGGTATAGAGGGATTTTTAGAGGGATTGCTGATTTGGGTGATACTTCACTCTCCTGAAGCCCAGAAAAATAGAGAGCAAAGCTGGGGTGCGATGTAGCTCAGCACGCGGAGCTGAGGGGAGGCTCGCCAAGCAAAGCGGCAGCAAGGAGCGATCCGAGGAAGGTCTCGGAATCAAGGGTTTTTATAAGGAGAATGTGACTGCAGGCTATGCCGTACTTGGGGGAAAACAATAGATTTGGAGTTGGAGACAAAGCCTCCGAAAGGTCAGGATCTGAATGAGTTATCGTAGCGGTTCTCAGTAGAGTAGCCAGTATGCAGACGCAGAGCACTTGGGTATTGCATAGTTAACCCATCAAGCTGCCGTTGCGGGGCAGAGGCTCTTTTGTAGGTTGCGTGGATACCTAATTAGAGTACTTGCCTGGATGTCTCCTAAAGCAGTGAGTCAGCTGTTTTCTGGCCTGCCTGTATTGTAGTTTGAATATTACGGCTATTAACGGCCGAGCTTGTTTACGTGCTTGTCCGGTGGCCTCGCAAGCACGTGGAAAGGAATAGAGAAGTGCAGCTGAATTGTGATATCAAGGGATATCTTTTAATATCCCCAAGCTCGGACTAGCCAGGGCAGTAACAGCCTTCTGCACTAGACTGTCATAGTGCTATCATTCCACTTTCGACATCCTATGGATTCCTGGGGTCTAAGGCCTAAGGCCCCTCCCTAAACTGTAAATCCCAGGATTCTATAGGATGTTGAAAGTGGAATAATAGCGCTATAACAGTGTAGTGTAGAAATGGTCTTAGTTTCCAAACAGGAAAATCTGTTTTCTGTGTGTGTGTGTGTGTTTGCATGATAAGCTATGAGCTATTATGGTTAATACTTAACGAACAATGCTTAACGACCCCACCAGGGCCCATCCCTAGGTCTCCAAACTGGAGGCCCTTGCTCTAGCCGCTCTATCACATTGGCTCCTCCACCTCTCACCTGCTCCATTTTGAATAGGAAGGCATCTATGAAGTCCCTTGGACCACTGCTGGGGTCCAGAGTCTTCTCATGACTTCTGATCTTCCGGGCTACGAAGGCCTGGGCTTCGGCAAGGTTCGTGAAGAACGTTTGGTGAGGGCCAGGCAAGTAGTCCATGATCCTGGGGAAGAAGTTGTATAGCTGAAGGGCAGAGAAAGAGAGGGAAGGAAAGACGTTTGTGGTGAACACTGTGGTGAAGCTTTGTGAGGTCGCTTTCTGTTGTAAGTGGAGAGGATCTGATTAAAAAATGACCTCTTGGAGCATCTCCTCAAGCTGAGATCCCTTCATTACAACAGTAATTTTTGAAGTAAAAAAAATGTATTAAATGATCTGTCACTTAAATCCAGACAATTTAAAATGGGTTAAAACAATTTGAAACAATTCCAACCACAGCACAGGTGCAAATGGAATAAAACCCGCTAGGCCCTCCGGGTTTCATATCTGCCTAATATGCAGAGTGGCTGTACCGGCTGGGTCAGGGATTCTGGGAGCTGTAGTCCAGAAATGGAATTTTTCTGATCCTGGCCCTAGGCAACACACTTTAGCAGGCACGCTGTGTGTTTTTTCCGTCGTGGGCACGGCTGCATTGCAGCTGTTGCCGTTGCAGGGGTCAGGCAGAGAGAGGAGTGAGCAACAGCCATTGCTCTGTGATCTTGGAAAAAGTAGCGTTGCCAGTAGCTTGTTCTCTGCTGCTCCAGAGACTAGAGAACAGAGCAATGAATTCAAACGATAGAAAAAGATTCCATCTAAACATTAGGAGGAACTTCCTGACAGTAAGAGCAGCTCAACAGTGGAATCTGCTGCTGCCTCCGTGGAGTGTGGTGGAGTCTCTTCCTTCTTTGGAGGTTTTTAAAGAGAGGCTGGATGGCCATCTGTCCAAGGCAGGGCTCTGACTGCATCTTTCTGCGTGGCAGAAGGGGGTTGGACTAGATTGCCCTTTGGGGTCTCTTCCAGCTCTAGGATTCTTCAATTCTAAGGTTGCCGCACTGAAAACTAGAAAGGGTTGCATGCTGAAGATTGAATTTCAATAAGTGCTGCTTGTCATGCAACCAGGTAGTGAGCAACACCCGCTGAAATCCCCGCGTCTATGCAACTGTTAGAGTTACAGGAACCCTCTCCACTTTTCACTTTCACTTTTCACCAGCGTAGCGTAGTGAAGTCACCAAATGCAACACTATCTAATGTCACATCCTGCCTGGTGGAGGCTTCCTGTGATGGGGAGAGGGGGAGTCCACGTGGCAGAGCCCTGTCAGAGCCAGAAGAGGCTGCCAGCCCTGCCCTGGAAGCAGAGCCTGGGCCATCCCATGTAGACTTTGAAGAGCAGAACCGAGGAGTGCTACATCCTTCTGAACACTGGGGCTTAAAGCAGCAGCATAAAAGAGGAGGATATGCCTTGGCAATGCTTTAACAAGAAGCACTGGGACAATGAGGCTGGATGTGTTGATTTACAGCTGGCTATAAATTAGCAACTCTCTGCTGCAAAACAACATCTCCACGATCTCCATTTGGCCCTGTGTGACATTCCCTGCTCTCTCATGTCCTGTGCTTTATCTTGCTCCTTGGATTGTTCTCTTCAATTACTCCCTGCTTGGCTTTGGACCCTAAGCTGCCTGCCTTTCGTGCCCAGTTGCTGGACAGACCCCCTGCATTTGACCCAGATCTGGCCTGGTTGTTCCCATGCTTGTTCCTTTGAATCCCAGGCGCCATTTCCAGAGCACTCACCACCCTGAACACCGCCTTGAACAGAAGATGAGTGCCTACCACAAAAGAGACACAGCTTTCCAACTCACTGTCCGTAGCCCAGCCAGCCCCTTAATATCCCACTGCTATCCTTCCCAGCACAGAACCAATGTGGGGGCCTTTGCCCTCCTTCTTTCCGAGATGCTCCTCACCTGTCCTGCAACGGAGCTCTCCAACCTCAAGCTCTCCATGAGCAACCGGACAA
The DNA here is from genome assembly GCA_030412105.1 of Cyclura pinguis. Taxonomy (NCBI): domain Eukaryota; kingdom Metazoa; phylum Chordata; class Lepidosauria; order Squamata; family Iguanidae; genus Cyclura; species Cyclura pinguis. The sequence goes on along the minus strand of CM059604.1, from coordinate 1,494,932 downwards.
TCCGGCAATATTCCTGGTCCTGGTAATCGAACCGTTCTCCCAGGAGGATGTGACCGACGATATTGGCAGTGGCACAGCTGAAAACCATGGCTGGGTTGAAGGGCTGACCTAGGGAAGGAAAGCAAAGGGAGGTTCTCCAAGGTCACATCCCAGTTGAGGGCAGGAGCATGCAACTCTTGGAGACCAGGGGCAATTTTGCTCATGTGGAGGTTGTCTGCATCTCATGGCTCCCAAATATTTGAAGGTTGCAGTCTCTAACTTGGCAAGCCTGAATTTTTGGCCAATCATGAATTAAATTGGGGGTGGGAATCATGCTTCCCTCCAGATCTTGTTGGAATGCAACTCACAGCGTTCATCTCCTGTGGTTATGCTGTCTTAGGGATGGTAGAACTTCCAATCCAACCACATCTGGAAGGCTGTAGATTCCCACCTCTGCATTAAATTAACATGTAGAGTCTTCTCTTCCAGAACTGGGTGTTATTCCAGGCTTCCCCAAGAGTTCTTTTGGTGCAGAACTCTGGCACACATTACTGCTATTGCATCAGTTTTACTGGTGGTAAATGATGGAGCTGATGGGACACAGTAGAGAAGCCTTCCAGCCCTTTTGCCCAGGACCCCTCATGGTCAACGGTAGTAGGGGGCCCTCAGATTATACCCAGATTCACCCCTCAGTCAGCAGTCAAATCCTTCATGGCTGGATATATGGGGATATGCGGTTGGGTGCAATGCCTCCAGACCAAAACTGGTGGAAGATGGACTCCCAAGGGTTATATAGTGCACAAGCAAATAACAAAAATCAAAGTGTGCAAGTGACCCATATCCCCGGCCCACAATGCTTATGAGAACTGTGCAAGCACAGAGCTAGTTTTCACCATGGATACATAAGGAAACCACTAACGCTGCAGAACTGTTTTTTTCCCTAGTGCATACCCTTAGTGGCTCTGAGCTCCTTCATCAGGTACTCTGCCTCCTCCTGGATCCGTTCCTCAATGTTTTTCTTCCCCATTCCAAAGTTCCTCATGGTTGTGAGGGAGAAACGGCGCATCTGGAGCCAACGATTACCATTGCCCATGAGAAGACCTGGAGAAAACAGTTGGAGAAAATGTCATGATGAGCACAGCGGCTTCTCTGGTTACGCATGGGAGAGATGCCGTTCTTAATACAGGATTCACATTGTGAACAGAGGCGCAGCCATGGGGGCAGGGAGCAAAATGCGGGCGTTGTCCCCCACAAAAGTTCTGCTCCCCAATGAAATTTTCCTTCCATTTCCAGATTTCTGGGATGGCAGTAACTTCAAATGCTTCAGTTGGGCAGGAAGAGACAAAGTTTAGGTATTCAAAGAAAAGGAGGAGGGGAGTGAGGACACAGCAGAGAGAAGAGTCCAAGATGTGGAACCATTTTCATTGCCTCAGTCCCTTCAATGTTAGAAATCTGGAGACTAGAATTCTTAGATAGGGATGGGCAATGCCCTCATTTTGCCCTTTCCATAGCTACACACCTGTTGTGTGAAATTATGAATTGAGCCGTGCCAGCTATTAAAGTTGGTTTCTTCTCAGAATCTATGCCAACATTCAGCTGTAGGTCTATAGCCTCTGTGGCACAAAGTCCAAGGCCATTTCCACACTAGACCATTATAGTGCTATTATTCCACTTTCAACATCCTATGGAATCCTGGAGTTTGCAGTTTAGTGAGGGGCCTTTGAGGCTTATCTGTCTTCAACCAGTCCGTTACTGACAATAGACCCTGGTTTACTACTGAAACTGCTTCTTTGGAGTCAGATGGAAAGGAGATATACAGTTGGGTGCCATCAGTGGAAGGTGGCACCCCAACCCCACATCCCTGGGCAACTTCTCCCACAAGTAATCAAGTAATCAGCCTGGTGAGAAGCCCAAAACAAACAGCATCTTGCTTTCTAAGACAGGCAATACCTAGTCCTCTGTTGGTCTTATCTGCAGATGGGAAGCTGCCTCGGTCAAGGAGTTCATCTCCACTGTCTACTAGAATCTTCTTCACTAAGTCGTAGCCATAGAGAACCACCACCTGGTCTGAGCCGAAATACACCGTGAAGATTGGTCCATATTTTTCACTCATCTGCAAAGCAGAACAGAAAATAAAGTGTGAAGAGGCACGAGGATAGGGTGCGTTTGGAGGGCAGGATGCCACTCTCTGTGAACAATCCCCTCTGGAACCAAAATGGATTTGACGGAGGCAGCAGGCCAAGATGCCAGGAGACCAGAGTTCAAATATTTCTTCAGCCCATGGAAACCCACTGAGCGATCTTGCCCAAGCCATATTCCCCCAGCCTAAAGGAAGGCAATGGCAACTCTCCTCTGAAGAAATCTCTGACAGGGTTGCCATAAGCTGAAGTCGGCTTGAAGGCATGTGATAACAAAGTCTGTAGTGTGAGGCCTGACTTTTAGTTTGAGGCCAGGTAGTTTGTAGCATGTAAGGTGTTGTGCTGTGGTGTTGTGGTCTGGCTGTCGGATTAGCACTCTAGGAGACCAGGTTATGAATCTCCACTTAGCCAAGGAAACCCACCGGGAGATCTTGAGCAAGTCACACTCTCTCAGCCTCAGAGGAAGGCAAGGGCAAGCCTCTTCTGAATAAATATTGCCAAGAAAACTCTATAACAGGCTCCCTGGAGATCAGAGCCAATTTGAAGGCAAGTAACAAAAACAACAATGAATTATTTCCTTGGAGGCAGCACGGAATAGTCTAATGGCTTGAGTGTTGTACTAAGACTCTGGGAGAACAGGGTTCAAGTCCCCTCTGAGTCCTGGAAACCTACTGGGTGACCTTGGACAAGTCACACTCTTCCCCCATCCTCAGAGAAAGGCAACGGCCAACAACTTCAGAATAAATATTGGATCTGACCCTGTAAACGACACCACTGAGTATCTGGCATGTGATAAATTGTTCCTCAGTTGGTGGGAGGCCAGGATTCAGCAGTTCAATGCTAAAGACAAAGGGCACAGGCAGAACTTGGGGGGGAGTTGGTGGGTTGCTTTGGATTTGCATTGAGAGACGATGGAAGAGTATCCACGAGACTAAATAGGATGTTGTCGGGTGAATGATTAAAAGCAGAGGACATCTCATGACCCAAATAAACCCATAAGGATGAAAAATTAAACCACTGGAGTAACAAAATTAAAGCAAGATCATTTACTGCTGTTAGCCAGATAATTAACCTTTCTCACTCTATTCTCTGTTTACATCCCTTTTGCATGGACACATTTACCTCTTCCCTGCATTCCCTAATCAGCCTGTTTTGACCCAGCCTGTCTCCTCCTCATCCAAGTTTAGCTCTTTTAATCTTTTGCTTCCAAGCCACTGGAACATGCGTCTTACTCCTCCTCACATCTTCACTTTCCTCCAAGCCCTCGCTCGACCTCTTGCAAATGGATGCATCCCTGGGCTGTGGAACTGTTGCTCTCAAGAAACTTGCAACCCAAGTTACTGCCAAACCCAAAATGTTCTGTCTTGTCCTTACATAACCTCTTTGCTGGTGTCTAGGGACAGGGCAGCTGTACTCTCATGGCAACTTCTGCAAGATGTCTTATGACTAGCAGATTCATTAAAGCCTGAATTTTTTGCAGACTGTAGGAATTAATCTGGAGCTTGCAAAATTTCTGTTCTTGAACTGCAACTCTCATAACCCCACTAGCTGGCTGGGGGATACTGAGAGCTGCAGAGATCAAGTATTTATGAAACTTTTTATGAAACTATGGCAATACTCTATATAAAAAGACCAAAAACTGGGGATAATAGTAGTAGTAGTAATAACAACTGCAACAATAATAAATTTCTTACCCACCTCTCCCCATGAATTAAGGCAGGGAAGAGCAACAGATTAACGCATAGCACATATCACTTAAAAACAGAACATCAATTAAAAAACAACAGTTAAAATGCATAATATCAATTTAGAAAACCCTATGAAAACTTCATGAAGTCACCATAAATTAACAGGCAACCTGAAGGCACATACACACCGAGACTCAGGCAGCCATGGCTGCCCTGAGTTTGAAGATATGGGCAGGGATGCTCACAACTGGATGTTTTGGCAGTTTCTACTCCATACGGTGGCTGTTGAGTCAAGCCAACTTGATGGACCACAGCAACAAAGACACCAGTGAGAATCTCCGCCTGCACAATCTATTTCTATGTTGTTTTCTGTCTGTCCGCCCCAGATTCCTATTCTGTTTCCTTACTGTGGTGTGGAGATGGCCCAGGTCATGGCCTCTGGCAGGTCCTACTGAGGTAAGCGGGCTCTGAATAGAGCCCTGTGGTCAACTGAGCACTTGGTGTCCCAGAGGCAGCCTAGCTTCTCTTCATCCTGGAGAGAAGTGACTGGTGGGATGCCAGAGGGTTCTCTGCTGGACCCAGTGCTATTCAACATCTTTATCAATGACCTGGATGAAGGAATAGAGGGTTTGCTGATGAAATTTGCAGATGACACCAAATTGGGGTGTGTGTACTAATATGCCAGAGGACAGGATCAAAATTCAAAATGACCTTGACAGATTAGAGAGCTGGGCCAAAGCTAACAAAATGAATTTCAACAGAAAGAAATGTAAGGTCCTATACTTAGGCAGAAAAAATGGAACGCACAAATATAGGATGGGGGACACATGGCTGGATAACAGCACTTGTGAAAGTGGTTGCATCAATAGGAGTATGGTGTCTAGATCAAGGGAGGTAATGGTATCACCCTATTCTGCTTTGGTTAGACCTCACTGGAATACTGTGTCCAGTTCTGGGCACCTCAATTCAAGAAGGATATTGACAAACTGGAACGTGTCCAGAGGAGGGCGACCAAAATGGTGAAGGGTCTAGAAGCCATGAAGCCCTATGAGGAGCGTCTCAGGGAGCTGGGTATGTTTAGTCTGCAGAAGAGAAAGTTAAGGGGGACATGATAGCCATGTTTAAATATTTGAAGGGATGTCACGTTGAGGAGGGAGCAGGCTTATTTTCCGCTGCTCTAGAGACTAGGACAAGGAGCAACGGATTCAAGCTACAGGAAAAGAGATTCCACCTGAACCTCAAGAAGAACTTCCTGATGGTCAGAGCTGTCTGGCAGTGGAACATGCTGTCTCAGAGGGTGGTGCAGTCTCCTTCCTTCTTTGGAAGTTTTTAAGCAGAAGCTGGATAGCCATCTGTTGGGAGTGCTTTGATGTGGGTTCCTGCAAGGCAGAAGGGGGTTGGACTGGATGTCCCCTGGGGTCTCTTCGAACTCTATGATTCTTACATAGTGCCTTATTGCTACTGATGAACTAGCCACAGCAACTGTGAACACAATGACAATGTAGAGCAGTTGTGATTTGCATCCATAAAGAGACTATCATGAAATGATGAGGTGTTTAAGCAGGAGTTGGACGCCCATCTTTCAGGAGAGCTCTAGCTGTGTATTCCTGTATGGCAGAATGGGGTTGGACCGGATGGCCCTTGTGGTTCCCTTCAGTTTATGATTCTATGATTCCTTCCTTCCTTCCCTGGAATGGGACCTTACCGTTCAGTAACTAGACTGGGATGCTCTCCCATCATGATCTCATTAGTGATCAGATGGCAATGTCTGTGAAGAGCTCTCTTTTCGTGCAGTCAGAATCAACCAGCTGAGCAGATACTTCTTACATCAGAAACCCCAGGTATGAGCTCAGTGTTCAGAAGTTTCTGATGACTTAACAGTGATTTCATGTGCCCTTCCCTACCTTCATCATCTTCACAGACCTATATAGTCTGTGATTCTATGGTGGATCTTCATGATGCCTGTCTGTGAGTATTTACCCACATAAAGAAGTTTGATACCATATTAACTGCCATGGCTCCAGCCTTGGGAATTCTGGAATTTGTAGTTTGGTTAAGGACTTAGAATTCCATGTGAGGGAGCTCTAGTGCTGTGGTGAATGGAGATGGATTACAGATGTCTAGAAAATAATTCCAAGTCCTTCCCCAAACTATAAACAGCAAGATTCCATCGAATGGACCCATGAAAGTTGAAGCAATATCAGACCTCTCTGAACGCGTGTGGAGATTGGCCCACCTTGAGGAGGGAAGACACTATTGAGTGTCTTGAACAAGGAGATGCAATATGTTCAGAAGTCCTGAAAGGAAGTGGGGTGAAAAATGGATGGGACTTGGTTTTTATGAATCCCCGTGCCTTACTTACCTTCTTCAGCCGTTCTGCAACATTGGAAGCCTGCAGCTGGAGGAGGTTTCCAATTATTGGGAGAGGCGTTGGGCCAGGGGGCAAGTTTTTCCTCTTGGCATCCACCTTCTTCCAGAGCACCAGAAGGAGCAGGCAGACTACCAAGAAGATGGTGGCGCTCCCCAAAAGATCCATTGCAGCTTAGTCTCTTTCCGTCCTCAGCAGCAGAAAGACTGAAGCTCATATACCTGCAAGGAGCATCAGTAGAGTCACCAGTAGGTAATGTTCAACCACCATCTGTTCAATGATTGTTATAAAAAATCTGGAATGGAGCCTGGGTTTATGCTTTTCAGCCCTCTTCCTCTCTCTCTGAGGAATGATAAAGCCTTCTTTCTCAGGCTTCTAGGCTTAGGACCAAGAAAGCGTTCCCTTCCCACCGTGCTCCACAGCACCAAGGTAGATATTCCACCATATCAACCAACACGCTATGCCCTCCTTATTAGGTCTTACAGCAATGGGGTGACTGATTGGTGGGCCATGGACTTTTGAGTCATCCCTCCTTTGTGTCATCCCCCAAGACCCTTCCTCTGCTTAAGGCTGTTTCCGCACTAGGCTGTTATAGTGCTATGGTTCCACTTTCAACATCCTATGGAATTCTGGGGTTTGCAGTTTTGGGAGGGGCTGGCTGGCCCCTCCCGAAACTGCAAACCCCAGGATTCCATAGGATGTTGAAAGTGGAATCATAGTGCTATAACACTCTAGTGCAGAAATGGCCTACATCTCCACTGCTGAGAAGTTTCAAACCCCTGTTTTAGAACCTCCAGCAAAGGAGAGACCACAGCCTTCTGAGGGGCCCATTCTACGGTCCCATGGCTCTTAGAGCAGGGCCACAGTAGCCTCTCAGGAGAACGAGGAGGGCTGCACCCCCAGCTGCATTCCCCCACAGACGATCACATTTATTTGCCCCCAAATGCTCTCAAAAACTGTCTAAGGGGTGTGAGGGGCATTTTCACCACAATTTTGGGTTCCCGTAGATCATTTTTGTCTCAGGAGAGTCCATTTTTACAATAGGAAATAATCAGGAAATCACTTCCTGTTTCTAAAACAGGTCTCTCTAGGGCCTAAAATGGCTTGGGCAGGCACAAAAATATGGCAAAAGTACTACAAAAATAGACCCATTGGTCATAATCACATCCCATTGGTTTGAATCCTGTCTTCTGGAGCAGCCAAATGACACTTGTTCCTTCTTCCACATTTCTTTTGGAGTATTTGAAGGTGGCTCTCCATCTTTTCTTCTCCAAATTAAACACACACAGCTCCCTAAGCTATTCTTCACAGGACACCCTCCGGCTTCCTTTGGACATCTTCCAGCTAGTCAATAGCTTTCTTAAGACACGGTGTCCAGAATGGGACACTACGATTCTGGGTGAGGTCCCACCAACGAGATGAGGGCCCCAGCTGCAGGAGGAAGCGAGGAAGTCCTTCCATTACTAGATCCCACACAATATCGGGGAGTCATCAACACCCTCAATATTGCCAATGGCAACAAACAAACAACCCTAAAAACGGTGGACGAGCAGGAGCTTTGCTGCTTATGACCCTGCCTGAGTTCTAAGATCCACAGAGGCGGCACTTCTCTTTCTCTCCCACTGCCTTCCTAGTCACGCTCGTTGAGGATGCAGAAGACCTTCTTGGTGGCTGCTCCCACCCGTGGAATTCCTTCCCTAGAGAGGCTGGGATGCTTCCTTCCTGGCTGTCTTTTCGGCAGCGGGTCTATTCTGGCAAGCCTTTGGGAAATGATTGCGAAGAAGTGAAGAACTTATTATGGTGCTGTGCAGTTTTTAATCTCTGCTTTCAAATAATACAGGTTGAGTATCCTTTGTCTGAAATGCTTAGGACCAGAGGTGCTTCAGATTTTGTTTTTCAAATTTTGGAATATTTGCATATGTATAATGAGATTATAATTGTTCTCTTGACATGGGGACTGCTCTTTCACCAGTTCTTCTCCTCTCCTCTTCTTCCTGTAGGGAACATCAGGGAATTACAGAGGCTTGCTTGGGACCAGTTGTGGTCCCAAATGAGCCTCGGGATTTTGCTCATGGTCGGCCGGCCCCTCCCAGAACTGCAAACCCCAGGATTCCATAGGATGTTGAAAGTGAAATGACAGTGCTATAACGGTCTAGTGCGGAAATGGCCTGAGTTTGCTTTTCAAGAGTTTCAGATTTTGGAGCATTTAGAATGATTTTTGGAGAAGAGATATTCAACCTGTAGTTTAAATGGTTTTAACACTGCTACTAGTTTAATATTCATTTATTTATTGAGTTTATGTCCTGCCTTTCTCCTGTGTTTCTGTACTTTTTAAGTATATGTCTGTCTTCTGTCAGCTGCCTTGCATCCCAGTCTGGGAAAAGGTAGAGTATAAATAAAGGGATGGATGGATGGATGGATGGATGGATGGATGGATGGATGGATGGTCATTTGTCCATAAGACCAGTGTTGCCTGCTCTGACTGGCAGCGGCTTTCTGGAGGTGTAGGTCAGGTGGCTCCCACCAGTGCCAGCTGCAGGGTTTGGGGCTCTCCCTGGGCTTCCTACCTTGTAGCACCTCCTGGTAGCCGCCTCAGACAACTGTTACATATTTATTTGTCATTCTAAGTTGCTCCCAAAGTCTTGGAACAGACCGGTAGTTAGAAATAAATAAATATAAAAATAAATAAGTCTCTTCTCATTTTGAGTACCTGATACCAGTTTTACGAAATCTTTTTGAGGGTTTTTGTTGCTAAGTGCCATCAAGGCAATTTTCACATCCCAGCCACATCTCTCTTCAAGCCCCGTGCTGCAGACTCAGGCAGCCGTGGCTTCTTTGATGGGGTCTATCCACCTGTAATGGGGTCTACCTCTTTTCCTGCCACCTTCTACCTTCCCAAGCATTATTGTATTTTCTAGTGAGTCAGGCCTTCTCATGATACAGCCAAAGAACGACATCAAAGTGTTGGTTATGGCCTGTAAAGCTCTACATGGCTCAAGTTCAGGCTGTGTCTCAGAATGTGACCCTGTCCAGGCTCTGAGATCATCGGGAGTGGCTCTTCTCTCAGTCCCACCACCATTGCAAGCATGGGTGGCGGAGACGCAAGAGAGGGCCTTCTTGGTGGCTGCCTCTAGACCACATATATCAAACACAAGGCCCATGGGCCAAATCCAGCCCAGCAGGCCATTTCATGTGGCCGTTGCACCTCCTGCGGCTGCGGCACTCCTCTCACCCGGCAAGCCCGGTCCCCACATTGAGGGCCCTGGGCTGCCAGTATTCTGAAGAGGGGCCTAGCAGCCAGTACTCGCAATCTACTTCTACTTCTCACTGCTCCTCTGTCCAAGTTTCACCATCAGAGCATTGCCACGGGTTACCATGGCAATGTTCTGCGTGGCTCACAAGAGTTGGACAGAGGAGCAATCAGAAGTAGAAGTAGATCACGAGTGCTGGCTGCTGGGCCCCTCTTCAGGATACTGGCAGCCGGAGACCTGCAATGTGGGGATTGGGCTCACCAGGTGCAGAGAGGGGCAGGGGGGCAGAAAGAGGCACAGGGAGGGGGAAGCAAAAAGAAGCACAGAGGCAATTATTTAATATGATAAAAGAGTAGATACATTTATATAGTCTCACAGAAACAACCAGACCTTTGAGGGCAACCATAATGCTGACGTGGCCCAAGATGAAACTGAGTTTGACAACCCTGCTCTAGACGCTGGAACTCCCTCTTAGGAAGGTTAGAACGGCCCCCTTCTTGCCCTACTTCCATAGTGGGGCAAAGACTTTCCCCCTCATTCTGACAGGCATCTGGAACTGGAAGTTCCCCCTGCCAAGGCTTTTAGGAGGGTACTGTACTGTGTCAACTGTACTGCTGTTTCTTATTTTTAATTGCTATGATTTAAGTTGTTTTAAAAACCAAATAGTTCAATTGTATTTTCATGTCGATCTTTTGTGTGTGCTTTAGCTGTGTTGTCCACATGTTAATTTGTATGCCACTTTGAGTCTCAGTTTTGTGCAAAAAGGGTTTTTGAAATCATGAGGGTATTATCCGGTTGGAACTAAGTCCAGCCAAGGTAAATCGTTAAAAGTGTAGGACATGCCATGGCCAAAACATATTTCTCTGGGTAAAACATCAAACTGGACAGGTAAAGCATTAAAATGAGGCACTCTGTATGGAGACCAGCGTCGTGAGTGGTCTGAGCATTGGACTATTGTCCTGAAGACCTGGGTGTGATTCCCTGTTTGGCCATGGAAACCCACTGGGTGTCCCTGGGCATGTCACATGCTCTCAGCCCCATGAAAACCCCATGATGAGTTCACTTTAAGGTTGCCATAAGTCAGAAATGATGTATGGTGCTGGCCATATGATTAACCTCCCCTCGCCCCTGCTATTGTTCCATCCCTCAGCGCCACAGTCGTTCTCGTTCAAAAAACAACATTCCTTGACCTGTCCCGCCCCTCTCCTCTCCTCCCGTCCCACTTCCCACTTTCAACCTTTGTCTGCAGACTCCCACCGCCATGTGCTGCTTATCCCACCGACGCGCCTCTTCCAAAGGCCTCCTCACTCTGGCCTCGGGTTACTGTTTAAGGTAGCACAATGTTTTCTCACGTCGTCCCGCACTCAGCTGATAGCAGCTGATGGGTTGGCAGGACTCCACTGTCATCTGCTTTGTGACCTAGAAGGGTCTCTGTCAGTCCCCATATTTTGCCGTTATAACTTCTTCAAGGGAAAGCAACCTTAATTGGGCTCCACATGCTTTGCCTGTTGGCGTTGTTATGCGCCTTCAGTCTACTCTGACCTACGGCAATCCTACCATAAAGTCAGCAGATTTGTTCAGAGGTAGTCTGCCTTTGCCTTCCTCTGAGGCTGAAAGAGCGTGACTTGCCCAAGGTCATCTAGTGGGCTGAGTGGGGGCTTGAACCTTGTTATCCTAGATTCGCCATCCAACACTCCAACCCCTATGCCACGTTGGTTCTCATTGTCATCATAGAATCATAGAAATGTAGAGTTGGAAGAGACCCCAGGGACCATCCAGTCCAACCCCCTGCCATGCAGGAACACCCTCAAAGCACTCCCGACAGATGCAGTTGCTCTTCTGTCTACTTGTTTCATGAGAAACAAGTCTACATCTGCCTTTCAAGTATGAGATGATGTGTAGGAGAGACTTGGAGTTAAGGGAGAGTGAGCAGGGCAAATGGCGGAGCACGAGAGCCCAAGGAGGGACAAGCTTTTTCTCACTCTAAGGAATATCTTTCGATATTTCCAAGGGATAGTTGTGCAAATGTTTTCCAGCAAAACCCAACAGGATTTAGTACCTACCCATGAGTCCTGAAAGACTAACAAGTTTTATTGGGCATGAGCTTTTGTGACTGCAGCCCACTTCACTTCACAGGGCTGCCTCTGTGGGCAGATGTCTGTGCAAACGGTTAGTGTGCAAAGGTGCAACGGGAGAGATGGGAGCAAATGGAAATGTGAAGAAGAACAAGCACTTATCTTCACCTTAACTGGCATTAGCAAACAGGGACTGGGTGGGACCACAGATGTCCTAGAGGAGATGAACAGCATATCATGCAAATTTTGATGAAAGTCAGATAGATCAGGACTGTTGAACTGTTTTCTACTTACAATAAACTATTTATTGTTATCTCTGAAGGAAATCACACCCTGATTTTTATCCTTTATTTCCTGCTGTCTGTCCTTAATTTCCTTTGCATCTTGCCCTGTGGATTGATGGAAAGATCGATGTTTTATGCTGCTCCAGAGATTAGGACATGGAGTAATGGCTTCAAACTACAGGAAAAGATTCTGCCTAGACATAAGGAAGAACTCCCTGGTGATAAGAGCAGATGGACATGGAATATGCAGCTGTCTCAGAGTGTGGTGGAGTCTCCTTCTTTGGAGGTTTTTCTACAGAGGTTGGGTGGCCATCTTTGCACTGTAATCTTCCTGCATGGCTGAAGCAGGTTGGACTCACACCAAGGATGGCCCCTGGTCTATTTCAACTGTAGGATTCTCTCATTTTAAGGCACTCTCTGGAGCCTCCTGTGATATTTTCATGGATCTGTGGCCTTTTACTAATGGCAAAAAAGTATGCAGTGATCTGATGAGAATACAACTGGAAATGGCTGTGCATGACATAATGTTAATATCATCATTGTTATTTTATCTGCACTCTGCTAGGAATGTACCACTTTACATGTTAAATGCCCACTTTACATGTTCCCTCTCTCCCTATTAATGTCCACAGCAGCCTCATAAGGTGTGCAGGCTGAAAGATAGTGACAGTTCAAAGTCACACAGCAAATTGCACCACCAAGCAGAAATTTGCACTTGTGACTTCCTGTTCAAAGTCAAGCACTTTAAACATTACTGTAAGGCAGAGCTTTCCAAACTTTTCATATTGGTGACACACTTTTTAGACATGCATCATTTTGCGACACAGTAATTCAGTTTTACTAGCAAACCAGAGGTTAAACTAACCGATTATGCATATGCAGTACCCAGAGGTATATCTAGGGTGGGGAAAGGCAGCCTCCTGATCCTGGCCTGCTGCTGTCACCTTCACCAGCAAAGACCCTGGCCAAGGGTGGTGGCAGTGGGAAAGGCAGCCCCCTACCTGATCCTGACCCACTGCTGTTGCCGTTGCCAAGGAAGGACCCCAGGGAGGGCAGAGGCAGTGGGAAAGGCAGCCCCCCTAGCTGATCCTGGCCTGCTGCCTTTGCCCTTGGCAAGGAAAGACCCCAGCAAGAGCAGTGGCAGTGGGAATGGCTCGGGTGAGGGGGGTCTTTCTCAGCCCAGGAAGGTGACACACCTACACACTTCAGGCGACACACTAATGGGTCGTGACACACCATTTGGAAAGCCCTGCTGTATAGTACACTTGTTAACGAAGTGCAAATGCACCTATTTATGGAAGTAGATATGTTGCTGGACATGACTTCTTTAGCAGAAAGTTTGGTGGCAAGGGCAGAACTAACAGGGAAAGAATAGGGAGAGGTTCCTGTGCCACAAAAAAGAAGATCAGGTAAACGTGTTTCAGCAAAGTTTTTATTCAAGATTAACTATATGCACAAGTGAAATGACATAAGCAGGCAAGCTCTGCATAAGTAAACAAAAACAAGTTGAATATTCTAGAGACTACCTGAAATCTTCCAAAATGCATGCAGAGCTGATTTTTTTAACTAGCCTCCACTTTTCTTATCATTTCATTTTTGATGGCCAGACTTCTAGATCTGGGGAGCCAGTTAGGCAGGCTTATCTGCTCTCTCCTCTTCTCTCTCTTTTGCTATTCACACATGCTCAGCAAAGGATTCTGGAGGCAGCTGCTGTTTACCTTGCCTGCTGTAGGCAGGCACACACAGCTACAGTAGGATTGGCTAGAGTACACTCTAGTTCTTTCCCAGATCAAACTTTACTACCTTGTTTACTGCAGACATGCTGGTATAATCTGACACTTAAAACCTGTGTTTCCACAGCCCCTCCTTCACCATTCTTCCAATGCTGATGCCATTAAAAAAACTTTCATCTAGACAGAGGATGAGTTGGGAAAGAGGGTGGTAGTATTGCGCTTAAAAAGCCTTTGTAAACAGGAGCTTCACTGTCAAGAGGTTTTGCTAACAGAAGCACACCGGTATAACTGTTCCCTCTGACCACTTGTAACTAGAAAATAGTATGAAGGTTGAAGCATAGTGGGAAAAAAATACATCAATTAGTATGCCTAATTTGCATAATATGTATAACAACATCTAATTTGCATAATATACAAATTAGATGCCCAGATTTGGGGCAGTGGAATATGGTAACCCTGCTCTAGCATCCCATAGGAGAGAACTCTACAATGTGGAATGTGTCCTCCATTTTAACCAGCATGGTTGGCTAATCATGAGGGTGGGCAAAGCAGGGCTCAAAGCCTCCATGTGGCCCCCAAGGCTGCTTTTGTGGCCCCTGATGCCCACCAGCTCCCCTGGTCCTGCAGAAAGAGTTAATTGCCTGTCCTGGAAGTGTTCCAGAATGGGAACTTGCCCTTCAAATCAGTTGTACTGCACTTCCTAACATTGAAAAAAGCCTGCAATACAAGACAAGTTTTGGCAGCCTAATAATTTATGGCTTCTGAAGTTAGCTCCCTGTTCCTGACACTGGACCACCCAAATGTATGCTCTGACTAAACATGCAAATCCTTTATTTCTTGACTTGTTGGAGAGCAGGCACAAGCCATGCTTCCAGCAGACCAACCTGAGCATTTAGCACACTGCACAATTTCGTACACACAATTGTTGGGAGTGGCAACCTTTGTATGCTTAATTAACTGGCTAGTTAGTTTGCATGTTTATTGTAAACATAGAGGGGACTGCCTAAAGGAAACTTCCCGTTGTTTGGTCAACACCCACTTCCCCTTGCATGTTGTCTACCTCTTCCCTTTTGTTCCTCTGCTTCCCTGCAAGCATATGGTCTCTGATCCTCTAGCAAGCATGCTTCCCTGTAAGCATGCAGTGCTTAATTTCATCTTACTTTCTTCAAGAACTGAACCTGTGTAGACTATGCACAAGATTTTGTGAGTAAACTTTTCATACTTTTTAACCAAACTGTTTGTGTTTATTTTGGGCTAGATTAAATGTGTTTGGGGTGGAGATGATAAAGTGGGAATAGTAATTTGTTCTACTGTGCATTACTCTCTACTCTGCTTATTAAAAATCTCTCAATTCCCCAACAACAATAACCCCATCTGAGGCTGTCTCTGTGTATACCAAATACTCTGGGGTTGGTCTGTTGTGAAGGCAGCGGGTGCCCACTCTTACTACTCTCAGCTCTACAGGTGACAGGGAGAGTAGCCCCTGAAGCCCCTTCGAAGTTATCCAGATCTGTAGCTAGACCTCTCTCCTTTTGGTCTGCATATTTCTGCCTCTGCAAGTGAGGTGAGTGTAACAGCGTAGTATATTTGGAATCAAAAGCAATAACAGAAAGGACATTAGGAAGCAATGAAGTGATAACTTTATTTTCTTTAATATGAACACTCCCCAGCTCCCATATACTTTTTCAGTCAGAATAAGAACTAGATGAAAGTCAAACGATTCCCTTGTGAAAGAACAGCCTGGGCCACTGGAGACTTCTTAGCGTGGGGAAAAGCAGAATGAGACCGGGTGTGGGATGTTCCCAAATCCACTAACAACTGGGGTGAGGTCAATTTTGGTGACTCCTGGGGGGTGTCTGAGGCAGAAACTTTGCAGGATGGTGGTGAGGTATAAGAAGAGCTGCATCCGGGCTAATCCTTCACCAAGACAGTTTCTCTTTCCTATAGGAGAGGGAAGCAGGAGGTGCCATCAATATATTTCATGGGGGGAAACTATTTACTTTCATTGCATGGGAAAATTTCATTTTGGGTCTACAGCTCCCAGCATCTTTAAGCCAGAAGGCTACTTGGCATGCTGCTGTGGGGATTCTGGGACTTACAGTTCAAACAGGTAATTTTCCCAGGCTCTGTTTATTTCTCAGAGACCTCAGGGATTCCAAAATGGTTATGATTACCTTTGCTTTAAGAGACTTACATTAACAGCCAATTAAAAAAAGAAAAAAAATAGATGTGTGATCATTTTGGGTTGTACAATTCTTTGGATCACCAGTTAAGGTTCAATGACTAGGATCACCAGCAAAGCAAACAAATAAGTAACAAGAAGTTTGTGACATTTTGTGAATTCTAATAAAGGGTTGCCACACCTGGAATTGTGTTTCCATTTGCGGAATCATATAAAGAGAGAAGGATCCTTTTAGTCTACCAGTTCCAGGAATGGACTGAAGGCAGATCTGAATCTAAAGGCAGATCCTTGAGCGATCAGCAACAGAGCAGCATGACTTTTAAAACCCTGTGGTTCAACAATGCCTTCCTCAGCATCTGCTGCTTCTATGCATAGGACAAAGCTACGCCCATGCAAAAGCTGGCAGGAACCAGTACTGGGGTGGATACGCCCTGGGGACTGGAGGACCGCAGGATCTGATTTTCGGCTCCTCCAGAGGGCTGCAGGGAGTTGTTGTAGCTGCCAATATGGGTGAACGGTCAGGAACAGATGTCACTTCCATCTGCTTTTCAAGGCACTTGGGGAGGGTGGGCAGCTCCCTGAAACAGCATCACATGTCCCCTGTGAGGTCTTGAAAACATGCGTGCGATCGTTCTTCAGCCAAAAAATGACTTGTTCCTCTGAAAATTTGGCTGTTTCTTTTCCTTTTGGCCAGGGCTCGTACCCTCCAACATTTCAGATACGAAAACTGGGATGCATGTGGCCAAGTAACATCAGAGTGTGATCAAGATGGCAAAGTCATTAATGAGGAAGAACTGACAAGCCGAGACAAGCTGAAGCAGTTTACTTTTGCCTGAGCCGACTGGGAGCAACAAGACTGCCTCTTCTTCCCCTTTCTCCCTTGTTGAGCTAGCTGAGCGCAAACTACTTTTTCACTTGGAACTCAATTTGCAGCAGCTGAAGTAAACTTAGGATAAAAGGGGAAAGAAACCAGGACATTTTAAAATCAGCTGAAAAAGTGGGATGACAAAGAATTGATCAGGACAGTCCCTGCCAAATGGGGACAGTTGGAGGGTATGGCCTAGGCTTGGGTGTCGGGGGGGTCCCAGGGGCCACACTAGACTCCCCAAAGCATTACATGTGGTCTGTGGGTAATGGGATTCCCACCCCTGAGCTAGTTATCCCCAAGAAATGACTATTCAGAAATTCCTACCAGCAGAAAAAGGCATGTCAGCTCCATTCTTCTTGAAGTGGCCATCTTTGTCCAGAAAGTGTTCCGGGTTGAACTGGTATGGATTTGTATATTGCTTAGGATCGTGCAGTACAGAGCTCAGGATGGGGTAAAGAGTGGCCCCCTGTTGGGGGAAAAAAACAGAAGACAACCAGGTAAGAGTCCACACACAACTACTAAGAATTAACTATTTTTTTACAAGGCCTTACAACATGGGTGGGTTTTGTGCAGCCCTTGAGCTGCATGTGGCACTTGGGCCCAAGTTTTGTGGCCCCTGAAATCCCCTACCAGTCCCCCGCAAGCCTCCTAGCTCCTCCATTTTTAAATAAACTGGTGTGAGTTTTAGGCAATTTGTGTTCTCAAACCATGTACAAATCTCCCCAAATTATGAAAACAGGCAACAACGGACTCCTATCCTGTGAGCACCCCAAAAACCCAACACTGCTTGCAAACACTTGCTTTCTTTTGTAGTCCCTCTCAAAATGGTGACAGGAAGTGGCATGATGTCACTTCTTGTTCCCATTTTGAGAGGGACTGCAGAAGGAAATGAAGGTATTTGGGCTTGCCATGGGGGGGGGGGGATTGGCTCCTGCCACTATGTAGCTGCCCACTGCTGCTTTACAAGCTGCCTGTATCAAGTCCAAATTTGTGACTGCCAGTGTATAAAAACTTCAGCAAATACAGGGTGTCCCAAAAATGTATACACCCTTTAACAGCTAATAGTAACTATGGCAATTATTTGAAGACTAAGCATTGAGAATAAATGTTATAATTACTCAGAGTAATGAGTTCCATCTTAAACTACAATTTTATGCAAAGTGTTCAAATTGTTGTCTCTGTCCAACAATGCACTGCTCGCATTGTCAAACCACAGACCTGAAAACCTCACTTAAAGTTTCTCTTATAATTTTGTGAGAGCTCTCTGCTACTGGAATCTTTAATCCTGTTAAGGATGTATACATATTTTGAAAAAATGCAAATGAAGGAATGAATAAATAAATTCAGAATTACAAACTGCTAAGCATGTATGCATTTTTGGGACACCCTGTATACATAAAAATTACTTTAAAAAGCATCGTACGAAATTAAGACCATTTTGAAAACTGACAAAAGACGGACAAACAGTCAACTGTTAAAATGGTAATCAATTCCTAAAAGCCTTGTGTAACAGGAAATTTTTCACTTGAGGTAGAAGGGGAGCAAGGGAGAAGACATCTCCTGCCCCTAGGAAGGAAATTCCAAACTCAGGGAACTACTGCTGAGTACCAAAAGTGCCTATGAAAACAGTGAGACAGAGAGAAGTGCCCGCCCTGAAGATCTCAAGACCTTAGGCAGGCTCATACGGGAAGACAGAGTCCGTCAGATATGCTGAATCTGAGCAGTCAAGGGCTTTCTAGGTCATAATCAGTACTTCAGATTGTGTCCAGAAATGGACCAACAGCCAGAGGAGCGGTTGCAGCAAGGTTGCTGTGTGTTCCCTGTGGCCTAGTATGTTCGGATTATGCAGAGCTGAAGTAAGATCTCAGGCCAAATCTGTCATGTTAACTGATTAGAACAAAGAGCTGGCCATCTCTTCCCCACTTCCTGATACTGGAGCTGGACTTCTAGAAAAACAGTAGGCGGATTCCTCCTTTTGTACCTTTGGGATGGTAAAGCCTTCCAGTTTCATGTCCTTTTTCACCACACGGGTGAATCCCAAGGGGATGAGATCAATAAATCGCTGGGCTTCATGGAGGACAGCTTCTGTGTAGGGCATCTCAAGGCGGTCCTTCACGGCAGGCAACCGTTCCTGCCCAATCACTCGGTCTATTTCTTTGTGGATCTTTGCTGGAAGCAGAGTCAAAGGCAGTGTGTAAAGCACATATTCAAAAATTAAGTCAATTTTATTATTCCCTCATTCAGTATCTTTCTCATATTGCAATGTCTTCTGGCAGCTGAATCAAGTCAACTGCAGCTGAGGGCTTCCGTGTTGGGCTGCAAGGAAATTCCCTCCAGGTTTTCTTTCAGACTTTAAAGCAGGTCTCCATGGTATTGAATCCAGTTTGGGGACAGGACTCAGCACCTTGGAGAATCCATTGTGAAATAAAGCTCAGAATGGATTCACTGCACCACTAATAGGGAAGCCAACAGCTGAGAAAACTGAACAAAGCTATACCTGATGCTAAGTGACCATGTTCAGTGGCCTGAAATTTTAATATGATGGATGGCAGGACTGAGACAGAAGCATAATGGTACAAGCAAACTAAGTTAGGCCAGAGCTTCTTAGGCCATCTGACACGGGGATCAGCAATTACTTTCTTCCAGTGTGTCAGGGACTGGTAGTAAATTTGTGCCCTTTGGGTACTATTGCTTCTTTTTCCTGGAAAATTGCCAGGGACCAGCAGCCAATGGCTCAGAGACCTACACCAGTCTGGGGTCCACCATGTTGAGTAGCACTGGGCAAGGCAGCTGCAGTTCCTTGATTTGGCCCTTTTGTGTATGAGGAAGGTTAGTGAAACAAAAAGAGCAGCCTGAGTGTTGGGACTATGACTCTGGGGACAAAGGTTAGAATCCCGATTGGCCATGGGATCTACTATGGTATAGCTTCGTTCAGTTTTCTCAACTGTTGGCATCCATATCAGTGGTGCAGTGAATCCATTCTGAGCTTTATTTCACAATGGAGTTTCCAAAGTGCTGATCTAGGCAAGTCACATTCTCTCAGCCTCCAAGGAAGGCGAAGGCAAACCTCTTCTGAACAAATCTTGCCAAGAAAATCCTGTAATTGGTTTCCCATAGTGTGATCTGAAGTCAGATATGACTTAAAGGTACACAGCATCAAAGTACACCAAGCTTTGCCTGGTATATAGTGATCTGAGATGTCTTCCTTATGAAAATAAGGAAGCTGGTGCTTATTTGAGGAAATATAAGATCAGCAAGATAAGAGAAATCCTGAGTCCAACCAAGCTGGGAGTCTGAATTAGACCTGCCTCTTGGAACAAAGCTAAGATGTCTCTCCTCCAAGAGAGAACTGAGAGGTGTGAGAAGGAAGGAGAAGTGACACCAGCAACCCCCAAATTTTGTCAGTCTACACTCTGGATTTTTTTGGTAGTCTCAACTAGAGCTAATCTCATTGTAACTAGGAATCAACAGTTATTTAGTCCCACTGAGGCAGAAGGTCTAAAAGTAAGACTACATATGGGATTCAGGGCTAAATCAGAAGGTCTGTTTAAGTGAGAGCAGACCAAAGGAGACTGTCTAGGAAACCTGGGGAAACCTTTTTCTCTCCTCTTTTCCAGGAGGAGACCCACCAGCTGGGGCAGCTAGCTGAGAAACTTGATTCAGTGGCTGAAGTACTTATTTAAAAACCACCCAGCTGACTCAGTGGTTGGAAGTACCTTGCACCTTTGGGTGCTCAAGCAGAGTCATAAGGATGTACCGCAGGCTGGTGCTGGTGGTTTCGGTTCCAGCGATAAATATATCGTACGCTGTCATCATCAGATTTTCTTTAGTAAATTCTGTCTTGGGGTTGTTCTTCTCCTGCAAATGGGAAGAATTATGGTGAAACCCCCCACCACAACACAAGGGTTTCCTCAGCTTGGTATGTCCCCTCCAGCCACAACACCTGGGCCTGAGGTAAGATCAGAGCCTTGGCCACGCTGGTTGGAAGATTCGGGGAGCTGAAGCCTTTAAAGGTGTAAATGTCAGCACTGACAACTGGTGGCTTCCGTGTCAGTGGGGCAGCGATTCTATCCATGTTTTAGTGCAAACTTCAACAGAACTAGCTATGGTTCTGAACCCTCTCCCAAAATAGGTTCTCAGCATCTTGGATACCTCCTTGAAAGTTTGAACATCTCCCTGAAAACGGAAACAGATCCGCTGCCCCCATGATGTAGAAGACACCACCCCTCACCAGATTGGTTGCCATGCTGTGTATAGATTCTATGTCCTCTTAAATCTTTGCTACCCAAGACTAAGTCTGCCTCAAATCTCCAGCTCATCCAGTAGAGCACCAGCTTGCTACAATTTGCAAGGGTTCATTGATTTGTGGCTGCAACATGCAGAGACCCTCCAGGGGCAATACGAAATTGCTTAGTTAGCTTCTTCTTCCCTTGCAGTTGTGGTATCTCAACATTGTTAGTCAATACAAAATATCCTTATTCTATAAACCACATGTTAGTTCTCAAGAAATCTATTAAATCTGTTAAACAAGCCGTACCCATCTTAAAACTATTGAAATAGCAGGAGCAATAACCTATTGTCATATCTGATTTTCATAGTACCTCTTTCATGATGATAAAGCTTAAAAATTAAAAAGCAACAGCAACAAGCAAGTTCAAAATCCTAAAAGTTCAAAATCCTAAAATCATCAATTCACCACTGCAACAAGGGCAGGAACCATTTTTAATGAGTTGTAGTTTTTTTCTTTTGTTTAGTTTTGTTAGTTTAGTCTTAAATGTTTCAATTTGTGTTTAATCATTTTAATGCTACGTGTAACTCTTAGTATAGTTATGTTTCTCTCCTCTTTCTGGGTGTATTGTTTTGGTTGGTATTTTTGTGTTTACGCTTAAAATTAAAAAAAAATTCTTAATAAAAAGAGAGAAAAAAAAGAAAAACCATGCTCGGCTTCTCAGCCATCTTGTGACTACCCCAGCTCTCACTCGGCAACCATTTTGTGCGAAAGCCTACGCAACCTGTGCAAGATGGCTACACTTGTGGAATGCTGCTTACACAGCTGCAAACTGATTACGTCCGTTTCCCAATGGCCAGTAAAGTAGAAGTGCAGGTGATGGGAGACTCGCGCGGCTGCATGCCATGACAACAGTTCTGCCCGTGGTGTTCAGCGTGCTCTACCTTTCTGCACTGTGCATCCTGGGTGCGTTGTGCAGGGGCTAATATGTGGCACTTGGCTGTCAGGCCGGCTTCGCCCACGGTTTCACTGCTTGACCTCACCTCCTATAGGTGAACCTTATCAGTGACTCTTGTGAACTAAAGACACCTGTGGTGTTTTCTTTTAAATAAAAGTTCCTTCCACAAGAGCCTTATAAATTAGACCTAGAAAGAAAAAATATACATTATTTAAAAAAACAAGAAAAAAGAAGTTTATAAATCTCTGTAATCCATTAATGTATATCCATATAGGTTTCTATACGCAAAAGAAGATATTCTAAATGGTATAAGCAATAAGAAAGAAAAAAAGAGGATAATAACTTTCTTAGGTGCTTTTGAAGAAGAAAAACAGCCAATTCTCCTGGAGAGTTTACAAGATTAACTAATTCTCTACCATTTACCAAACAGATTCTTTAGACATTGCTTTAAATATTGTTTTTTATATATGTGTGTGTGTGTGTGTGTATAGATAGATACCTAGGTATTTATTCTTCCAAACGAATTACTGACAAATCCTCCCATATAGATTTCCACCCGTGGTGGTTTCAACAGCCTGGCTCCGTAGTTTGGAGTTCTGATCTTTCTGCTTAGGCTCTCTTTTTCGGGTGGGAGTAGGGGTGTTAATTTTTATTAAGATAACAGTTTTACTCTACCGTATATGAATTAACAGTACAACGATATAAAGGAAAGAGAATAATAATGAAAAACACACAAATAAAAAGATACAGAGGAAAAACTACCTCTTCATCAATTGTTAAAGTACATGATCTAACTGTATTTCTCTCATCTATTACAGTAATTCTTCATCTTCCTTACTTTTGCATACGCCTACTAATATCTAAATCCAGACTTACAAATTCTTAAGTATATTTTCTACAGAAATTCACTAAGGGCTGTTAATACTTCAATCTTTCCCCCAAGTAAGGCTGGACAAATTAATCTCTCGCATTCTAACGTAACAACCATCTATCAATGCTAAATAAATAAATAAATAAAAAATCAAACACTGAATCCTTTCATCTGCACTAACACAGCTTTTCCAGCTACTCTCCTTCAGACTCTTTTCCAGGTGCCTCACCCAAAAAACAAGAACTCAGCCTCTTTGTAAAGATTTCCTCTCTTTTTTGCCCTTTCAATTTTCCACAGCTATTTCCTACAAGAAATACTCTTTTTCTGCCTACCTTCTCGACAACTTAACCGTCCTCTTTGCCTCACCGCTTGACGGGAAACGGTTGTTTCGCGCCCGCTCGCTCACCCGCAGCAGCCATTTTGCGACTAACCGTCGCCCCTCTGGCGGCCATTTTGCGACTCACCTGGCAGCCGTCTTTGAGGGAGAGCTTATCGCCCTCTCTTAAAACTTTGGACGTTCCCGCTGCCCCCTAAACGTCGGGTGTCATCTGACGCGACCCCCGGTCAACTTCTCACCTGCTCCATTTTGAGGAGGAAGGCGTCTATAAAGTCCTGGGGCGCGCTTGTGGGGTCCAAGGTCCTCTTGTGATCTTCCACCTTCTGGGCTATGAAGTCCTGGACGGTGTACAAGTTTGTGAAGAAAGTCTGGTGAGGGCCGGGCAAGTAGTCCATGGCCCTGGGGAAGATGTTGTAGAGCTGAAGGGGGGGAAGAAAGAAGGAGAATGAAGGTAGGCCAGACTGGGAGAGACGTGGGGAAATTTGAATCTCTTCGGTGAATTAAATGCGTGAATTTGGTCCAACTCTAGTGAGTTGGCTGGATAGCAGTAGGTGTGAATGGGATCTAGGAGTCTTGGTAGATCACAAGCTGAACATGAGTCAGCAGTGTGATGCGGCAGCCAAGAAAGCCAATGCAATTCTCGGCTGCATCAATAGGAGTCTGGTGTCTAGATCGAGGGAGGTACTGGTACCACTCTACTCTGCTTTGGTTAGACCTCATCTTGAATACTGTGTCCAGTTCTGGGCACCCCAATTGAAGAAGGACATGGTCAGGCTGGAGCAGGTCCAGAGGAGGGCGACCAAAATGGTGAAGGGCCTGGAAGCCAAGCCCTATGAGGATAGACTTAGAGAGCTGGGTATGTTCAGTCTGCAGAAGAGAAGGTTAAGAGGGGACATGATAGCCATGTTTAAATATTTGAAGGGATGCCATGTAGAGGAGGGAAAGGGCTTGTTTTCTGCCGCTCCAGAGACCAGGACAAGGAGCAATGGATTCAAGCTGCAGGAAAGGAGATTCCACCTGAACCTCAGGAAGAACTTCCTGACAGGCAGGGCTGTCCGGCAGTGGAATAGGCTGCCTCCGTGGAGTGTAGTGGAGTCTCCTTCTTTGGAGGTTTTTAAGCAGAGGCTGGATGGCCATCTGTCAAAGGGAGTGATCTGATGAGTGTTCCTGCATGGCAGAATGGGGTTGGACTGGATGGCCCCTGGGGTCTCTTCCAACTGTACATTTCTATGATTGAATGAGTTACGTCTAACAGGGCCAATGGTTTATTGAATTAAATCTGTCTGAAACCATGCACTCTGACCTAAGGATGTAATAACTTCATTTGGTTACTAGAAATTCTAGGAAGCTGAATTTATTTGGATCTCTAATGGTAGAATAAGACTTTTTAAATCATTTTTTGTTTGTTTTCATGACAGTTTCGTGGGGCGGGGCAGAGTCCTTTTGTGTCTTAGTGATTAGTTATGTTTAAGGTAATGGATTAGAGCAGGGGTGTCAAACTCAATTTCATCTTGGAACTCATCACCGTTATGGTTGCCCTCAAAGGGCCAGATGTATCTGTAAGACTATATAAATGTATCCACTCTTTTATCATATGAAATAATTGCCTCTGCCCTCGATTAATTGCCTTACCTCTGCATCAACATTTCTTTTCTTGGACATTTTGGGGCTATTTGATCATAGTTTATGGTCCCTGTACCTCCGCGCAGTGACATAGAGTTGGTAAGTATATCCGCAGTGTGCCACTTTCTGCTCCCGGCCCCTCTCTGTGCCTCTTTCAGCCCCCGGCCACAGCCGCAGGAGGGGTGCGGGGGCCACGTGAAATCGCCTGGTGAAGCGGATTTGGCCGTGGGCCTTGTGTTTGACACATGTGGCTTGGAGTTTTAGTAATGTGCTTTAGTAGTGTGTTATAGTTTTAGTTTAGCTTAGTTTTAGCTTTAGCTGTACGGTACATACTACTTACGTACAGTTCATTTTTCCCCCTCTGTGTTAATTGTCTTCTTGTGAATTTGTTTGTTTTAAAACTAATAAAATAGGAATAATAATAAAAAGGAACTGTGGACCCTGGAATGGGAGGGGGGATGACATGATTCTTTGTGGTCTCTGTATCAACTGTGTATCTGGTACATTTAATAGAGATGAATCTTTCAAAGCTAAATGAGCAGCTGTTCCTAATAAATTCTCCCCAACCTTATGTTATTGTTGTTTGAACCAATCAAGAAGTACTCAAAGCATGGAGTATGGAATAGGTGATAGGTTGGCCACCATGAAATCATTCATTGAGGATAGAGAAATTAAATGCTTAGATAGCAAAACTGGATGTTGAAACTAAACGTTTGTTTAATGAACTGAAGACAATTGAGATTAAGAAATTTAAGAGGGATGAACTTGGCTATCAGAGACAGAGGGTATATCCCTGATTATACAAGTAGTACATGTGTGTATTGATCGTATTATTCTGTATGTTTTTGTATTGTGCATGTGTGCTGAATGTAGCATTCAGTATGTTGTATATATTTTGAATATATTACTATTTATAAAATGCTGCTTTTTCCCCTCTATTGTGATTCCTCACCAGCACTTGTCTTTTAGAGTTTATTGTTGAGCCCTCCCAGGAATAAGAAAGGCTGCCTGCAATCCATCCCGCATGCACGTATTTGGGAGTAAACGATACTGAACACAAACTTGTAAGTACTACACATTGGGCACACAAATGCCTGTGTATTTGAGGATGTTTCATTGGTAACGGACGGGAAAAGTAACTTGCCCTTTCTTTGCAAGTACCTACAAGGAGCCAAAATTAATAACAACCCACCTACTAGTGATGAGCCAGCCCTCACCCACCTTAAAAACAGTTCCCTGTCAGAGGTCAGTGCTAAAAATGGAAAAAAGTGAGATGACAGAGGATTAATCAGGACTGCTCCCACCAAATTGGGAGAGTTGGAGGGTACAGTTAAAGATCCACATGCAGCTAACTGTCAGGCAGGACTGTGCTGGGTGGAAAATCCATTTGGTTTCAGAGAAAGGCCTGTTCTGCGCAAAAGCAAGGGAGGTTTGACATCACAGCAGTTCCGTCTTTCTGTGTTCTTGTCAAGAGGGAAGGCAGCCAGTTCCTGAAATGTTCCACCATTCATATCTTTGTGGTTCAGGAATGTAAGCTTTTTTCAAACCGCAGGCTCCACAACCCCCCAGCTAGGGTGGTCATGATGGCTCAGGGATTGTGGAACTTGCAGTCCAGAAAGCAGTCTTTCTGCTCTGCAATGCTGCATGTCCCAGCACATTGCTGCTTCCTCTCTGATGTTCCTTGGGTCCTCACCTGCCCTGCAGCTGAGCTCTCTAGCCGGAAGCTGTCAATGAGCAGGCGGAGGATCCGGATGTAGTTCTTGTCCTGGTAATCAAACCGTTCTCCTAGGAGGATGTGGCTGATCACGTTCCCCGTAGCACAGCTGAAAAGAGTGGCTGGGTTGAAGGGCTGGCCTGGGTTGAAGGAGAGCAGAGTTGGTTGTGGGCACATGCTGCAGTGGTTTGAGTATTGCAGTAGGACTCCAGGAGACCAGAATTTGAGTCCCCACTCAGCCCTGGAAACCCACTAGCTGGCCTTGGCCAAGTCCTACTCTCTCACCCTCAATGGCGATGGCAGCGGCGAACTTCCGCTGAACAAATCTAATTGAGAAAACCTCATGATAGGGTTGCCTTAGGATCGTTATAACTTGGAAACAACTTGGAGGAAAACAGAAACAGTGTGTCAACAATCTACCATCTAAAATCTGCCCCTCCAGGTCGATTTTCCCTAAACTGGTGGCTAAGGACGCATTCACACCACACAATGACAAGGCTATTATTCCACTTTAACATATGGTTTAACATATTGTTCCATCTTATGGAATCCTGGGATTGGCTAATTAGGGATGGGCTTTTAATGTCTCAGTCAGAGAGCTCAAACGGTTTGAGAGCCGCCTTGTCTAGCCGTTCTCACCTCTCTGAGATGTGAACTGATACTCCTAGGGATGCTTTTCTCTTCTTTCTTCCCTCTCTTGGCTCTCCTCCAGGGTGCAGCTAGATCTACCCAGTGAGGCTTTTCTGTCAGAATTTCTCTAGTTAAGCCTTCACTTAGGTCATTTCCGCACTAGCCTGTTATAGCGCTATTATTCGGCCTCTCCCGAAACTGCAAACCCCAGGATTCCATAGGATGTTGAAGTGGAGTAATAGCGCTATAACAGGTTAGTGCGGATGGCCTTAGTTTTTACAAACTAGTGGTTGTCTTTGTTCCTCGGTCAAGATTTCTTAACTGCTGCTGCCATTTTTGACTGCATAGACGTAGGGGATCCTTCTCCACAACCTGCTTCTGGTATCTCCTCTTTGTACTGCCCACACTCTATCTTTGTCGGCTGCAGTTTGCTGCACGGCTGTTCAAAGTGTTGGCTGGATATGGCACCCAAGGCCATTTTGAGGCTGCCATTTTTGGGGGAAAAAAGCAAAACAAGACTTTCAGTTTTCTCCTTGGTTGAAAAAAATGGACCCAAAACAACTCAAAGAGACCTCAAAACACGACAGAATTGTCCGTTGTGGCTCCGGTGGATTAGAGGGAGAATTTAAATGAATAAAGGAAACCATTAAAAATCTAGGCATGCAGTGGGAGGATGTGCAGCCCTCTGAGGTCCTGTGAGAAGTCAGTATGTACTGCTACAGCCCTTGAGAGTTGCTCACATCCTTTTTTTTTTTAGACAAAGTGTTGAAGACTTAGTTTCCCTTATTTTTCTATGCCTGTGGGTCAGACTAGATGTTAAGAGAGAGTTTGGCAATAGTGGTAAGTCTGGGGTCAATTTACTGCCTGGAGACTCTCCAGTGGCCATAGAGCTCTGCAAATATGCTAACCCTCCCCCACAAAGACTTAAAACAAGTGGCCAGAAGTCCACATCTGATTTTTTAAAATGGGTGTTATCTGCTGTATAAACAGTATTAGGAGTCCAGCAAGCTATGGACAAGTGAATTGCCTTTGCAGGAGGCGTTACCCGTTTGGGAAAGGGCAGGAAAAAAGCAATTTAGGGACGCTGAAGGAGCCAAGGACCACCAAAAAAAAAAAAAAGCCTTTGAGCCACACACGGCTCCACACACTTTTCCCACCCTTGCATTAAAGGAAATGCCTATTACTTCCAACAAGCTTGATAAACGTATTTTTCTTCTCCAGCAGCCAGACTTTCAAATTAAGCCCATGTTCATGTTCCAAAGAACAGTCAGGCCAAAGGTCAGATACACGGGTGAGGACAATCATTTTCTATTTCAAACTGGCATGTTTCTGTATCTGTTGTCTTTGTTTCCTACTTACCTCCTGTCTTTTCTAGATGTAGGTTTAGATTGCTACTCTTAGACTTGCTCTTTCCACCATTAATTCTACCTTCTCCTTCCTCCATGTAGAGAGACGCAGGAAACACATACCATAATGGTTATTGGAGCACATTTCTACACATGGAAGCTAGCTTTAGGGGCTTCTGTAACCAACTCTGGATTCCACCTCCCCCCAACCCTGTGTCTTTCAATAGATTTCCTGAAATAACAAAGTTTTCCTTTTATTTTACAAGAAATAAACTGTTTAATAGCCTTAAGTTCACAGTGCTAGACCAGTGAGCTCTGGTAATATAAATATCAGCCATACTTCCAAAATCAAGGATAGTTTTGTAATAGTGGCTGGGAAACAGGTATTTCACCTCACAGCCTGCTCAACCAAAAGGTAACAGAAAAGATGGCAGGTGTATTCCTTCTAACTTGGATTTTATTTTTTTGTGACTTTAAAAAAAAATTAAAACTGCAAGGTATCAAGGTATTGGCATGTACCTTTTGTGGCTCTGAGCTCCTTTATCAGGTATTCTGCCTCCTCCTGGATCTGTTCCTCAATGCTTTTCTTCCCCATTCCAAAGTTCCTCAAAGTTGTGAGAGAGAAGCGCCGGAGCTGGACCCAGCGCTCACCATTGGACATGATAACACCTGAAAGATGACAGTCAGAGAAGCTGAATGAGCACTGAGCCCATCTCATTCAAAGTAGAAGTGAACCGACTGTACACTGGAGATGTAGGATCTATCACATGTGTGTGAATGTATGTGCCTTCAAGTTGCTTTCCACCTTATGATGACCCCGTGAATTTCATAGGTTTTTCTTAGACCAAAGAATATTCAGAGATGATTTTGCCAGTTCCTTCCTCTGAAACAGAGCCTATAGCACCTAGTATTTGTTGGTGGTCTCCCATCCAAGCATTAACCAGGGCTGATCCTGCTTAGCTTCCAAAATCAGACAGGATCTGGTACTGTTATGATATTGAGGCAGGATAGGATCTGTCATGGGGTGAAAAAGTGCCCAATAGGCCATCAGGTCCAAGCCAGTGATGTAGTTAAGCCTTTTACTCCAAGTCTCAAGTCAAGTCTCAAGTCTGGGAACCAACTTTCTACTCCAATCTGTATTTCCAGAATTTCTGGACAGAGTTTAATAATTTAACTAGAGACAGCCCTCTGCTTTTGTAATTCTGCCATCTGCCGCTTTGGAAGTGGGGAACAGACCCTCCTTGTTTCCCATTTGCAAAGCTGGAGGCTTTGTTGGAAGTTGGGAATAGGGTCCTTATTCCCCATTATCGAAGCTTCAAGGCCTTTAGAAGGAAGAATCTTTCCTCCTCAAGCCCATTGCCTAATGCATTTTCTGCTCCCCTTTGAGATACACCCCTTGTACTCTGGGCATGAGTCTTGCTTCTGCTCTTAGGAAAAATTTTAGAAGGCTCCTTCTATATGTAGCAGGAACAGGCTGCTGAGCAGACCCGAACCCCACCTCAAGCCCGCTGCCTGACCCGTTTGCTGTTCCCCTCTGGGAAATGGATCTGCATTTTGGGCTTGAGACAGATCATCATGTGACCAGTAAGTTGTAAGGTTTCTGGATGAATGTGATGTCACTGAACCAGCTGTAACAAGTCAGTCACTAAAAATATGTAAGTCTCAAGTCGAGTTGAGTCAGCGTGTAATTCTTGCCGAATCAAGTCCGAGTCGAGTTGAAGTGACTTGAGTCCGACTTGAGTCCAAGTCTATCAACTTGGTGAGCCTACATCACTGGTCCAAACTCCCACTGAACTCAGTGTGGGAAATCTAGCTAGAGCATCCTCAGCAGGCAGCTAACTAGCTGCTTCTTGAAAATGTCCAGAGAAAGAGATGCCATCACTTCTGTAAGTTATTGGTTCCATTGTTGAACTGTTCTTACCATCAAGAAGTTCATTCTAATGTTCAACTGAAATCTACCTTCTTGTAGCTTAAAAGCATTAGACCTGTTTCTACCCTTTGAAGCAGCCAAGAACAAACCTGCTCCTTCCTCTGTGACAGCCCTTGAGGTATTTAAAGAGGCCAACCAAGTTACCCTTCAGTCTTGTCTTTGCCAGGCTGAACATGCCCAGTTCCCTCAACCTTATAAGTGTTGCTGTCCATATCTCTTGTCATCCTTGTTGCCCTTCTCTGTACCCAAACACTGTGCGGGCACTGTGATTGTGTTCCCTGGGACAAAGGACAGCAGCCCTTCTAAGCTATTCAGAATCCCTGTCATGCAGTTTGGAGAGGAAGCTGGATTGGACCCACAGCTCCTTCCTTCCTAGTGCATGAAGCCTGGCAGCAGGTCTGATGGCCACGATTCAGGTGAGTGTAGCAGGAAGGACTGTAGCTTGGCAGAGTACTTGCTTTATGCGCAAAAGTCTCGCCATCAGGGATTTTCTGATTATACCAAGGCCACCCACTGGACCTCAGAATTCTGTGGAGATTTGAACCTAGACCCTCAACCCCCAAGAAGGGAGGAGGAATCTGTGATCCTTCAGTTGTTGTTGAACTACATTCTTGTGATCCCTGCCTGTTGACCCTTTTGGTTGGGATTGACAGGATTGACATTCTACAACATTGTAAGGGCCCTTCATGTTCTAGACCAGGGTGGCGAACGGCATGGAGGCGAGGCACCAGTTCCCCTGGTACCCCACCTAAGGCTTAAGAGTTGCAAAATACCGATTTCCCCCTCCATTTGCTCTCCTAAAGTGAAATCCTGTCACTTCCTATAGCCGTTTTGGAGGGGAAACAGATGGAAGATACAATATTTCCCTTATTTTGGCATATTCTGAGGGCCTGTGGAACATTTTTTTCCTGGATATTTGCACACATTTGGTAGGCTTAGGACACAGATTTTGGGCAGTTTTTCTCCAAAAATTGAAACTTTTTCTAAAACATGTTTTGCAAGTGTTTGGAGGTGTCTTCGTAGCAGCTTTGGGTGGGTGCAAAAGTGAAGATTCATGGACCACTCACATCCTGCAGGCTGCACTATCCTATGCTTTTCTCAAAATAAGCCATGCACTTTTCTGTCACCTTGAGCAGCAGGTTTAATGGTGGGTAGTGATGGCAAGTGCAGCTGTAGACCCTTTGACTATACCATAATGGCTCTAATTTTTCCAGTTCTACGGTGCCTTGCTTTTTTATGTGACCAGTACTGACTCCTTGAGACAATGTAATACAGTGGTGTGAGTGTTGGACTAGGAATCCAGGGAACCAGGTTCCAGATCTCTCCTCAGCCCTGAAAACGTACTGGCTGACCTTGGGAAAGTCCAGTCATACTCTCTCAGACTCAGGGGAAGGCAGTGGCAAATCTCCTCTGACTGGATAGGGCCAGATAAACCCTGAGCCAGCTTGGTGTACAGTGGTTTGAGTGCTGGACTGGGAGCCTGGAAGACCAGGGTTAAAAACTCCTGAAAGCCATGGAAACTGACTGGGTGGCCTTGGGCACATGACACTCTCTTAGCCTCAGAGGAGGGCAGTGGCAAACTTCGTCTGAATAAATCCTTCCAAGAAAACCCTGAGAGAGCCTCCATAACTTGAAGGCACACCACCACCGCCATCACCACAACAAACCAAGTCCTTTGTTGGTCTTATCGGCTGACGGGAAGCTGCCTCGGTCAAGGAGTTCATCTCCACTGTCCACTAGAATCTTCTTCACTACATCGTAGCCGTAGAGAACCACCACCTGGTCTGAGCCGAAATACACGGTGAAGACTGGACCATATTTGGCACTCATCTGTAAGGGTATAGGAGTCAGAAGAGTGTTAGAATGTGTCAAAGCTAAGAGGGTTAAACTTACTGTATTTTGCAATAAAGGCCATGAAAAAACAAGTTTACTGCAGGTAAAATCGGGAATCTGCTTATTTAGTCATAAGTAGGGTTGAGCCACTGAATCAACTGTTGACTGGTGTATCTGTATGTAAGCCCAGTTGATTCAAGGAGTCTAGGTGCAGGCAGTGATAAGTTTTAGGCCAAGGTTTTGTTAGTGGAAGTTAGGTTGTGTTGGATGTTATGTTGGTAAAAAACACGTTCATAAGCCGTTGTGCTTTCTCTGAGTTTTTGTAAGCAAGGTCTTTAGTGCAGCCAGTGGGCCCAGGAGGACACGCACCATCCTTCCCTTGGATGATGGGTGACCTCAAAGCTGTGGTGTCTGGGTGCATAACGTAACGCTGCTTTATATTTTGGCTATGCTCAAAGTGTGTAAGACTTTGGCCAGTATCAAACTCTTACGCGCTCTCTCTCTCACACACTCACATGCACAATCTTTCCCTCTGCCACTGAATCCACCTCTTGACCCTTCCTATCTCTCCATCTACCATTGATTTCTAACTTTTGATCTTTGCCCACCAAAACTGTGATAACCCAAAGTGCTTTGGCTTTCTGCCTAGAAGTCGTATGATGTTTTTCCCAGTCTGGCTACTGTCCTGGGCGCTGCTCTGGTGCTGCCACTGCCCAACTCACTGCCAGAGCCAAAGATTTCTTTTCACCTTTGCTCTCTTATCCCCTTTGGCTGCCTCTGGTGGTTCCCCACTATAGCAGTACTCCTCCTCTTCCAGAGGTGGACAAAGTCCATGGGCCTGGGGGCCAGTTTCCCATCCTTGGGACTTTTGCGGGGAGTCAGATCAACCCCTCCATGGTAAAGGGAAAAACGAATGTAAAAGTGGATGGAAATCCCACCATTAAATATGTTTTATTTAAGAAAAATATTTCTAAAGGTGCATGGCAGAAACTTCCAGGGGTAGGACTTTACGCTCAATCTCTGTCTGTCTGTCTGTCTCTCCCTCCCTGTCGCCCCTCCCTCTCCTACCCATCTCCCCCCCTCCCATTTCTCTTGGACACGCACATTCATGAGATTCCACCTAAACTTTAGGAAGAATTCCCTAACAGTAAGTCCTGTTCAGCAGTGGAATATGCTTCAGCCTGGGAGTGTATTAGAGTCTCCCCCTTTGGAGGTTTTTAAAGAGATACTGGATGGCCATCAGTTGGGAGTGCTTTGATTGTGTCTTTCTTCATGGAAGAATGGGGTTGAACTGAATGACTCTTGGGGGGGTCTCTTCCAACTCTACGGTTCTGTGTCAAAAAAAGGAGAGGCAGTCAGAGTAGGATTTTGTATTTGTGCAAAGACAACCCTGTGACCACCTGTGTCCTATGACTGCCTGACTTCCATCTCTGTTTAATGCTCCAGAATGCCCCCTCAATTCTGTCCTGACCTTGGTCTGTTCCAGTTATTCAAACCATTCATTCAACATTTCCATGGTGGAAATTATTCTTCTCCTTTCCCCCTTCTCTCAGGGTTCCTCTGGACCCAGTTTATGGCTGTCCTCTAGTCTCTCTCTCTTTCTCTCTCTCTCTCTCACTCTGAAAAATTACAGCTTTGGAGTAAATCTTCCAGCATTCCTGAGACAGCATGACCAGTGGCCATGCTGCCTTGCAATTGTTGTCTCTTTAGCATGCCTTCTCCTCTCTCTCTCATTAATTCGTTCACTCATTGTGGAACAAAATTAGCATTAGAATTCCAAGTGCCATCAGTCTGTTAATTTAAAAAAGTAAATTAAATGAAGCTGCCCCTTCTGAACGAAAGAATTTCCAACTTTTAAAATAAATTCATGGATTTCAGCTGGTGAGTTCCTGTTTCTGACATTGCTAAATTACATAAGACTGCATTTGTTTTAGTCATGAGGTGCAAAACCTAGACCCAATATATCACAATTCCTGTTGGTATCATAGCCGGGGCTTGGAGAAGTTCCTCATTTTTTGTACCACAGCTGCTAAAATCCTCTGCCTTAAATGCATGATTGGCTGAGGTACTCTGTTGTATTGTGGGGGAAAAAGGAACTTCTCAAAGCTCCGTTTGTGGGGTTAAGAAGCCCCTTCCTAAAATCTCCCTCCCTACCTTTCTCAGCTGTTCTGCCACGTTCTTGGCCTTCAGCTGCAGGAGGTTCCCAATGAACGGAAGGGGTGTTGGGCCGGGGGGCAGGTTTTTCCTCTTGGCCTCCACCTTCCTCCAGGCCACCAGGAGGACCAGGCAGGCCACCAAAAAGACGGTGGTGCTCCCCAAGAGATCCATTGCAGCTCAGCCTCTCTCTCCCTCTCGCCAGCAGTGCAAAGACTGCAGTGCACAGAAATTCTCTCAGTTGTGGCACTTCAGAGGGTTATTTGCTTTAAAAGAGGTTGCTGTTCAAGAACTGAGCACCCTCCACCAGCAAATAAAAACACCCAAATGTTCCTGGGTTGTTTGGCCACATCAATTACTAATTTACAAGTCTGTCCTCATTTTCTTTTGTGAAAGGTTGGAGGGTAGGCTCAGATGGCCCAAGAGGAGGCTGAAAACATGGTGAAAATGCCCCTAAATAGTTATCAACGTTTTTTTGTTGGTATTTTTTGGGGGGGGGGGCTGGGTTTTTTAAACAACCGGACAGTTCATGGTGGTGGTGATGATGATGATGGTGGCATGCAAGAACATCCCTAGGGGCTGCGTGTGGCTTGTGGGTCAAACTTTGCCTTCCCCTGCATTAAATCCACGGGAACATGGTAAGATCCTATATCGCATAGAATGGTGCAGCTATCACCAAGGATTCAGAAACTCCTCAGATGATTGCCCCAAGATACAGTTGTACAGCATACGCTTGGCATGCCAGGCATCTTGAGTTCAAGACCTGTTGGCATAGCCATCCATCTAGAATGTTTTTGGGTCTTGTCCTGTCCCGGAAAGTTCTTGCTAGTATGTTGAAGCACAGGAGACCTAAAATGACCAGGTTACTCTGAAGAGCAGAGACATGCTCCATCCATGCCTTTTAACCATTTCATCCTTTGATTTTCTCTTCATTTCATAGCGTTGGTACCCACTCTACATTCACATATCCCCTACCCTCCAACTATCCTGATTTGTCAGGGACTGTCTCAGTTAATCTTCTATTCTTGTGACCAGGAGAGTGCCGAGTAGACTGGAGTAGGGCAAATATTCTCTTCATCTTCCAAAATGGCAAAAAAGAAGCCCCAAGCAACTACTGACCAGTCAGTCTGACACTGATACCGGGAAAGATTCCAGAACAGGTAATTAAACAATCTGTGTAACCTTATAAAGAAATCCTGTGATCACTACAAGCCAGCGTGGTTTCTCAGAAATACATCTTGCTTTTTGTAATGGAGTCACAAGCTTGATAGATAGAGATGTGCTGTGAATGTGATATACTTTGATTTTAAAAAGAGTCCAGGCCTATAGAGTGCTCACCAATGGTTGCTTCTCATCCCGGAGAGGAGTAACAAGTGGGGTGCCTCAGGGTTCTGTCCTGGGCCAAGTGTTGTACAACATCTTTGTAATGAAGGAATAGATAACATGGTTAGCAAATTTGCAGATGACACTAAATTACGGTAGCTAATAATCTAGAGGTTAGAATCAGAATTCAAAATGACTTTGACAGATTGGAGGGCTTTACCAAGAACAAAGAAATGATTTTCAGTAGAGGTAAATGCCACATTTAGGCAGGAAAAATGAAATGCAGACCTATAGGATGGGTGACATCTGGCTTGAAAGCAGTACCTGTGAAAAGGATCTAGGGGTCTTAGTAGACTGAGGTTAAACATGAGTCAGCAGGGTGATGTGGTGGCTAGAAATGCCAGAGCAGTTCTTGGCTGCATCAACAGGAAGGAGGACAGTGTCCAGACTGAGGGAAGTAGTGTCACTGTGGTGTTTTGGTCAGACCTCATCTGGAAGACTATATCCAGTTCTGGGCATCACAGCTCAAAAACGTTACTGATAAGTTGGAATGTGTCCAGAGAAGGGTAACCAAGACTATCAGTAGTCTAGAAACCAAGCCTTATGATGAACGACTTAGGGAGCTGGGTATGTTTAGCTTGGAGAAGACTGAACGGTCACTTGATTGTTATCCTAAAGTATCTGAAAGGATGTCAGGTAGAAGAAGGTGGAGTGGATTTGCTTTCTGCTGTTCCAGAGACTAGAACGCGAACCAGTGGATTCAAACTGTAGGCAAAGAGATTCCATCTAAACGTTAGGAGGAACTTTAGTATAAGAACTGCTTGAGCGGGGAATGAACTGCTTTGGAGAGTGGGAAACTCTCCTTTATTGTAGGCCCTGAAGCAGAGGCTGGCTGAGAATCTTCATGAATGTTTCAACTGTCCGTTCCCGCATGGCATTCCTTCCCCTCTTTACATGCAACACTTGTCAACTCCACCGCCCATCTGGAGTTGGTAGAGGTAGGAGCAGTTCAGAATTGGCAGAAGTAGCATCTAAACTTCTAAAGCCTACATTTATGTGCACACAAGAATCACACTCAGAAATCCACACAGAAAACACCTTCTTCATCAGCCTGCCTGGCTTCCCCATGGTTGTCCTGATGTTCCCACAGTGACAGTTTTTTTCTGTCTCTGCTTCCTGTCTCTGATATGGATTCGTAAGTGGTTAAAGGGACAAAAAGGTAGCATGCCCCTATTTCATATAGGTTGAAGTCGTGAGGCCGAAAGACAAGTCACCCCAAAACCTGAGGACAAGGCAAAGGTGGGATCTAAATCAAATAAGGTAGATCTCTTCCTTGGAAGCTGCATTCATAAAAAAGTCACACATCAGATTGAATCCTCTCCCCAAGACAGAGGTAGAGATACTGCATTGTTGCAGCAGAGCGTAAATAAATGTCAGCAGAGCAATGCTCTGTGTCCATTATGCAGTCCCCATAGTGGATAACAGAGTAGTAGAAGACATGTGGGCCAATCCTAAATGACTGTGGCTGAAACTCCGTTGTGCCATTGCAGCACCCCAAGCATGAATGGCCACACGCCAGTGCAGGTCATGTACATCCCACCCAGTGCACGTCTGTATATGGTGCCCCCTGCTACTATTGTGCCTCTGTTGGATATGACTTTGCAAAATCTCCAGTAAAAGCTCTCTGCGCATGTTATGCAACTTACATTTGTCTGTATCACTAATAGGAGGCTGGCTGCAGACACTGACATGCATTAAACTTCCAAAGCCTACATAATGTGCACCCAAGAATCACACTGGGGTGCCACAGGGTTCTGTCCTGGGCCCAGTGCGATTCAACATCTTTATCAATGACTTAGATGAAGGAGTAGAGAGCATGCTGATCAACTTTGCCGATGACACCAAATTGGGAGGGGTTGCTAATATGCCAGAAGAGAGGAGGCTGGCTACAGACACTGACATGCATTACACTTCCAAATCCTATATGATGTGCACCCAAGAATCAACTAAGAAGATTCCCTCACACAGACAGAAAACACCTTCCCCAAGGAAAACAGATTTCTTCATCACTCCACGTTTCCCAGTTTCTTCATCACTCTGCCCAGTTTCCCTGTGATTGTCTTGACGTTCCCACAGTGAACTCACCATAGAGAGTCTGCCAGGCAGCCCAAATTGACTCTTGCCCCTATGATTGCTCAGCCACCCCAACTCCTTTCTCCAACAGTTGTATAAAAAGAACTACTTTTTTGTTCTATTATAGACAGGAATTCTGGATTTAAAAAAGTAACAGGTGAGAAACACTTGGCTTTGAATCGTGCTTTGAGTCCTGGGTATTTTTATTTATTTATTTTTTTAAATAAGGAAGGCCAGGGGCTTTGGTGTCACCAAGGGAACCATTACCTTTGAGGGTCCACAATAGTGGTGGTTAGTAGGCCCCCTGGCAATGGGGCAGTAAATCCACCTTAGATTTTGGCTAGCTTCAAAGGACCTATCCAAGGCGCAGGACCTAGTGAGAAATAGGTTGAGCACTGTGGAGAGGTACCGTAAGTCTTGGATTAAAGCCTAAAGTGGATTCACTTTTTCACTGTGTCACTGGCATGGGAGCCACCAGTTACCACTCCCCCAGGGCTTGGGGAGACAGGATGGGGACAAAAGCCTTCCACCTTCCAGCCACAAGGAGAGGCAAGCTGACCGTGATTAGAAAGCAAGAGAGGATCATGTTCATCCAGGGACAGATGAGGTGAGATACGGAATTACAGCAATATTGTATAAGCCTTGTAATTAAAACACTGGCATATACACTAAGCAAGGAACTTCATCAGAACAGAGTGGGCTGCTTAGCGTGGAGAGAAGCAGAATGGGACTTGGCGTGGGATGTTTGCGAAGCCACTGACGTCTGGGGTGAGGTCGATTTTGGTGACTCCTGGGGGGTGCTTAAGGTGGAAGTTCTGCAGGATGGCGGTGAGGAATAGGAAGAGCTCCATCCGTGCCAGTCCTTCTCCGAGACAGTTCCTCTTTCCTGTAGGAGAGGGAAGAAAAGGTAGTGCCAAGATTCAGTGGACCCTCCCACAGGGGCTAGGGGAGCAAGATCTCCGCAAAAGTGGAAAGAACACATATATAACTAAAAATAGTGGATGCTATTTATTTTTAACTGGAGAGAACACTTATCTAGGAATCTCTAGGTCTTCCAACATGACATAAAATCACACCGGCAGACTAGAGATTCCTAGAGATAAAATGTTAATTAAATTTCTGAATCATGTGGTCTTGTAACTGCCAGAGATTCCCATTTATGGTTGTGAATGACTGAATGTGATCCCTAAAACCTATATTTGTGGCCTGGCAGCACCCCCTGTGAAGCATTTCTGAACCCCTGGGAAGCAAGGCACTGGAGAAATGATGGCTGCAGTGGTTTGCCAGTTGTGAGGGGCTTTGGAATAAGCTGTTGC
Source organism: Cyclura pinguis (assembly GCA_030412105.1). Classification (NCBI taxonomy): domain Eukaryota; kingdom Metazoa; phylum Chordata; class Lepidosauria; order Squamata; family Iguanidae; genus Cyclura; species Cyclura pinguis. Next base: position 1,455,970 of record CM059604.1, on the reverse strand, counting down.
GGCAGGACTGGGGGGGGGGTGCCTCTCCAGTTACTTCTTCATTTTGTGACCCACAAGTGTTGAAGGATGAAGAAAGTTCTGCACTTGTTCTTGCTGCTGTCTTGCCCACCAGGGATAAGACAGCTTAGACAGAAATAAATTGAAGCCCTTTTGCCTGCTTCCTCTGCCACTTTTACTAAAGCATTAAGGGTAGATGAGCTCATCAAGTTCGCTCAGAGTGACTTAACTGGCTGTCCCTTGTTGTACAGAAGGAACTAATCCAAGGCTGATAGCTCCCCTTACTCTTCTTGGTCTCTGCCATGTGGTGTCTCTTCACGGAGAAGGAGATGCTGGAACATCTTTCCTCTTCTAGAGCAGTTCAGTGAGGATCAGGCTGCTCTGTCTAAAGAAGGGGTTTCTCTAATAAATATTCCTCCTCTCGAGAAACCTCAAACCTGTGTTCTGTCTCCACTTGGTCCTTGTAAACTCATCTTCCCAAAGCAGGCACTTCTGATGTGGCTGGAGAAAATATTCTTAACAGACCTTTCTTTCCAGTAGGAATGTCCCTACATCCAATCCCTCCAGCAATCTGGAAGAGCACTACAGCTGTTAGTTCCTGTGCCCACACCTCAGAAGTGCTTCAGCTGGGGTCCTGCCAGGCTGCAAATGCAGGGTTTTTTGGAGGGGGGGAACATGTGGCATTGTCAAGATGTAATCACCATGACAGAGCTCTATTACCATGGTTGCATTAACCAATAGAGGATCAAAGTCCACATTTTCTGTGCAGGAATGTCATTTTTCTGCATAGAAAATCAATTTATTCTCACAGGAAATGTCCCTTCACATTAAAAACACATTTTCTGTGCAGAATATGCTCTTTTCAGTTCAAAAGGTCTGATGGCATTTTTTTCTCCATTGACTAAATCCCAGACTGCAAAGATTTTTGTCATGGAGAACTCACTTCATAGAGAGTTCCAAACAATTTTGAACCCACTTTTTTGTCTCTTTTTCAAATATTTATAGACGTTGAACCTCCCTTATCCAAATGCTTGGGACCAGAAGTGCTCCATATTTCAGATTTTTTTTTCAGGCTTTGGAACACACCACCTTTTTGGAATAGCCTCACGTGTATGAGAGGCAAGGCTGTAGAGAGACTGAGAAATGACAGGAATCCAAATGTGCTCTCGTCAAATCCACATCTCCTGCCATTTCACAGATCCTCGGCCTTTCTTTTTGCAGCCGGCTGCCACCTCCACCACAGCGGGAACTGTGGTGCTCCTCGGAGCTGAGAGACAAATGAGGAGTACCACAGCTGCTGCCTTGAAGGTAGAAGTGGGCAGCTGGCTGCAAAAAGAGAGACTGAAGATCTGAGAAACAAATGAGCAAGAGCTCCACAACCTCTGCTTTGAAGGCAGAAGCAGGCAGCTAGGCGCAAAAAGTTTTTGGTTTTTGAATTTCCAATTTCCAGATAAGGGAGGCTCAACCTGTCCGTATTCTCCAGCCCATCCAACCATTCCCCAGACCTGCAGAGAAAGGCACGTCAGCTCCATTCTTCTTGAAATTTCCTTTCTCATCCAAGAAATGTTCTGGGTCAAAACGATGCGGATTTTTGAATTGCTTGGGATCATGCAGTACTGAGGTCAGCATGGAGAGAACAGTAACTCCCTATTGGAAGGAAACGTATAAGGCAACAGTATGAGTCCACAAGCGGCTATCAAGAGAACATTTTTGTTGTTTTTGTTGTTGTGTGCCTGCAGTTCTTTTCTGAGTTATAGTCACCCTAGGGCAAACCTGTTATGGGATTTTCTTGTCAAGGTTTGTTCAAAGGGTGGTTTTGTTTGCTTTCCTCTGAGGCTGAGAGAATGTGACTTCCCCAAGGTCACCCAGCAGATCTCCATGGCCAAGCAGGGATTCGGACCTTGGTCTCCACAGTCACAGTCCAGTCCTCAAATAACTAAATCACACAGGGTGTACTAAGAGAGTTTATGACTGTACTTTCCAAGGTTTTTTTAAATGAAGGCCTTGTAGCAAAATACGGGATCTTGGCAAAGATTTTTAGCAATATAACGGCCAGGATCCTTTGAATTAGTCCCATTTACTGTGTGGAGAGTCAACACATAAATCCCGTTGCTTCAGTGGATTTACTCTAGTTGGGACTGCCAGTAGAATTCGGGTGACCTGGTTTCAGACAACCTACTTCAGTTTTTTTTTAATTGGAAAGTTGAGAAAACATTTAAGTTTTTTGAGTACATGAAGAAATACGGCAATTTTTGGCAACAAGTATCATCAAAGGCTGCTTCCTCATCTGCTGGGCATTTGTGCATGCGGTGAATTTTTAACAGCGTCATTGGAAATATTTCAGGTGAATTAAAGTACGCTTTATAGGTTATAAAATGCTCTTTAATGTATCTAAATTGCCAAGAATTGCTTTGGAGACTCAAAGTATTAGTTTGTCTTTCCTCTTAGTGGTATAGTAATTTACCTGTTTCATTGAATCTTTGATTTTTTTTTAAATACTGAATTATAACAATTTCTGCTGCTGTTTGTAGAATCATTTCGCTGCATGCGTATATTGTTAATGTATTTGTCGCAGCCTTCAGTTAGCGTAATAAACTTGCTGCTGCTGCTAATGTCATGAGTGAAGCCTCAGAAATCCAGTTCTGTCCAAAACAGGTCCAGTCTCTGTTTATGGTGGTGTGGCAGGGTGCTCATCTTATCACTCACGTGTGGAACAATGAACTTTCCCACTTGGTTTATCTTTCCTTGTGGGCAGCAGAGCCTAGGAAGGGCCAGCTAAGGAGCGCTTAGGAGCAGGCAGGGGCTGAATTGCTCTGCTGGCTGCTGAACTGCTTTCCAGCCTAACCTTCTTTCTGCTGACTGACCCTGGAGATCTTCCAGCAGAGGAGCCTGCTGGCATGACCGGTCTGCTGGCTGATCTCAGCTGGCAGGGGAGTCCTCCAAAAAAGAATGGAGCATGAGGGGAGCCATGGTATGCCAGATCCAAACTTCCTCCAGTTCAAGGGCATAGCCTCTATATCGGCATAAAATGAAGCCAGCATCAGGAAACTGCTAAAGACATTTCCAACATCCTTAGGCTGAGAGGGTTTGGATCCAGCAGAGTTTCACATGGCCCAGTGTTGGTTCACTTTATCCTTGACTATCTTAGCTAGTTAGGATTCTTCTCTAATGGGAGAAAATATCCAAACTGTGGTGTTTTTATCCCCCAGTCCTGGTCTGTTGGTTGGTAGCTGTCAGCAGCAGCTGCAATTTTGTATTCCCACCCACCAGGTTTTTTTTTTTAATTATTCCAAGGCATATCACATTGAAGAAGTGTCAAGGAGCACGTGCGCATGTACGGTGGTTCATGCTGGGAGTTTTGGCCATGTTTTCATTGAGGCACATTGTGACAAAGGCTGCAGTGTTTGTATATTGAACAATTTCAATATAGATGTTGGGAAAGGTAAGGTGAATTCTTTCATTCCTTTGTTCCTCTGTTTCTTCTTAAGAACATTTTGAGAACATAGGAGTATTTAGAATATTTTGGAAGTATTTCAAAAGTGGTGGGAAAATGTTGAGTGTCAGGAAACCCTGATAAGGAGAATTCTGGATTGCCAAAAATCTTCACAATTCAGCACTTAGTGCAAAATTTGTATGTTTTTGAATTTTTTATTTTTTTTCTTCCAGAAAGCTGTATTCTGTGGAAGAGACACCATTTTTAGTGCTGAAGATAATATTTCTGAAAATTGCAAATGCTTTCCTGTGCAAAGAATACTGCTTTCTATGCAAAAAAAAAAAAAAATACAATGGGAAAATTATGCACAGAATAAATCCTGAACTGTGAAAAGTTTTCAAAATTGCACATTTTTCAAAGATTTTGTCATAACAGGAAGAACATTGCTAAAATTATTCATTGCAAAATTGAAGTATATTCCTTAGCAAACCTTACTCCCCAGTTTAAAAAAACCTTCCAGTGAAGATCTAAGAAATAACTACCTCCAGCAACAAACCACACCCTTAAAACTGTAGAGAAGAGCCAACAGACAGGGAACAAAGGGATGGAGGGAAAACAGTGACTGGCAGTAACCAGCATGAATGAAGAAGCAATACTGTGAGAGCCCACACTTCTTTAAACCAGTCTGGAAGACCCCTGAAGTCTGCAATATGATTTATCATTAGAATAAAGATTTGGCTGTCCGTTCAGCCCCATGGTATCACAGCATCTCTTGGCACCCTACAAAAACCACTGTGCGATTTCCCCCAAGTACCTTTGGGATGGTAAAACCGTCCAGTTCCACATCCCTCTTTGCCATGCGGACAAGCCCTGAGGGGATGAGATCAAGAAACCTCTGAGCTTCGTGGACGACAGCTTCCGTGTAGGGCATCTCCGGGCGGTCCTTCATGGCCGGCAGCCGTTCCCGCCCGATCACTCGGTCTATTTCCTCGTGGATCTTTTCTGGAAGAGGAATCAAAGGCAGGGGTTTCCATACAATCAACAGACAGAGAAAAAGGCCAATTTGGGTTGCCCCACCTCTCTTTTAAACACAACACACCCTCCAACTGTCCTCATTGGGCAGGGATGGCCTTGATTGATCTTCTGTTGTCCCACTTTGTCAACTGCTTTAAGATGTCCCAGTGTCTGTCTCCTCCTCCCAATTTAACACCTTTGACTTCAGTTTACTTCACTTGCTGCAAACTGACTTCAAAGTGCAAAAGTTGTTTGCACTCTATTAACTCTGGTTTTTCATCAGATCATATAAATCTTTCTCCTTTTACTACTAACTCATTGGAGGAAAGGTGGAGTCTTGCAAGCAAAAACTAACTGCTGCAGCCTCTTGTAGGTTGTCTGTTTTGGATAAGTACAATCTGTTCAAGTGAAAGTGTATTGAAACACAACTGACTCAAGGGCTGACAAACCTTCCACTGCTGGGTGTTCGAGCAGAAGCATTAAAGTGTATCTCAGGGTGGTGCTGGTGGTTTCCACCCCAGCGATGAACAGGTCAAAAATAGTCATCATCAGATTTTCCTTAGTAAATTCAGTTTTGGGATTGTTCTTCTCCTGCGAGGGGGGAGGACAAAAGTCAAAACACCTCCTACAGCATAGCTTGCTGACTGGCACAGCACTTTCTCACTGGTCACAAAGATGAGACTGACATAAGGTCAGAACCAATGGCTCGGCTGGTTGGGGGATTCTGGGAATGATAGTCCAAAAAAGTAATGTTTCAAACCGCTCAGCATAAAATCTCCTGCTAAATTGGGGTGAGAATCATCTATCTTCCAAGAGCTTGTTGGACTGTGACTCCCAGCATTCCTCATTTTGACTATGCTAGCTGAGAAGTTGTAATCCAAGAACATCTGGAGGGCTGTGTGCTCTTCATGTCTGTCCTAAACCTTTGATCCAACCCAGAGATAACAAAACTGCTTCTTCCCTCCCTGTGATCTAGTGATGGGCAGCTAAAACATTGTGAGTGTGGCAGAGATGCCCTGAAAATACAGCCATGTTCATGTGTCCTACTTCCTAGCTGTAAGAAGTTTCTGTGGTTTCCAGGGTTCCAGGCAGAAGCTCACAGCTGAAGACTTAAGGAATCTTACATTTCTGTGATCTGAAATTTACATAAACGGGTTCAGAATATATGATATTATCAGCATTTTTCTGGAGAAGTGCTTCCACAAGTGGTGAATGATGTTTGTTTATCACATTACAATTTTCCCTTATGCTTAGCATGGATTGTCTTGTGATTCATCATGGGAAAGTAAACATGGCTTTAATTTGTATCTGAATGTTGAGTCTCAGGTCTCACCTTTGCTTTGTGCTTTTTTTCCCCCTGAGTTACTTTTTCTTTTAGCTTCCACAATTGCGATGATGCAAAAAAGCTATTTTGTGAAGGTCCTTTCCTGTCAGGGCAGCAATGTTGTGATTGTGGCCCCCACTCTGGCAGCCGTTTTGTGGCTGGCCAAGCCCTTAATTGGTAGCCATTCTGAGAAATAGCCAATGATGTTCTTTCTTAAAATTCCCAGTGGTTACAAAAGGGAGGAGAGCTCTTTGGCTTATTCTGTGCCTCCCTCCCTGTGGACATTTCCACATGAGACTGTTATAGCACTATGATTCCACTTTCAACATCCTATGGAATCCTGGGGTTTGCCGTTTCGGGAGGGGCCATCCAGCCCCTCCCGAAACTGCAAACCCCAGGATTCCATAGGATGTTGAAAGTGGAATCATAGCGCTATAGCAGCCTAGTGCGGAAATGGCTTGTGTCTTACCTGCTCCATTTTGAGGAGGAAGGCATCTATGAAGTCCTGAGGAGTACTCGAGGGATCAAAGGTTCTCACATGATCCTCTATCTTTCGGGTTATGAATGACTGGATAATGAATACTTCTTGGAACATAGTTTGATGAGGGCCAGGCAAATAGTCCATGATCTTGGGGAAGATGTTGTAGAGCTGAAGGGGACAAAGAGAGAGAATGAGAATAAGAATGGGCCTTGAAAGATGGGTTGGAAGCCACACTGGTGGATTTGAGTCTGAATTAAATCCATCTCCAGATGCTGATGTTACCTAGCCAGCCCTATGGGTAACCTCCCTCCCCCTTTTTTTTCTTCACCAGTTTTTTTCACGGCTGAGGAGTAGTGTGAAGTTGGGAAGTGGACTGTGGACAATTCTACGGCATCCCTGGGGTGGCCAGAGAGAAAAGGGCTCAGGTGCAGCAGCTGTGATAGAAGTAAAGCATTGGAGAAATGGGCTGTCCAAGGCTAGCAGCTTTTCTCTGTTCTCCTCTGCCGCTACTATGCAGCTCTGGAAAGAGTACAGCTGGTGGCAGAGGCACCAGCACGATTCTACCCCCTGTGCGAAGTAGGAAATCATGCCAGGATCCTACATGGGTGCCCAGTTCTGTGTCTTCACTGCCTGCCAGTTGTCAAGCCCTACTGATGTGGTTTACCAGTGAGGGAAGGAGAGTCTGGTCTCAGCTCAGGGGAGGGAAGAAATGAAGTAGAATGCACCCACTTTTTCCTTCCCCTCAGAACAGCCAGATCTTCATGGTCTGAATTGCCTCCTCTCCACTGCCACATGATAGTAAAAGGGATCCCTCCTAGGGCCCCAGCTGGAAGAACTGATGAATTCTTCTTCCATCCCTATTACTCATATAGTTCCCCTATATATTGCTTGGAAATGTTACAGATTTGGATCACAAATCTCAGAATCCTCTAGCCAGCATGGATATTTTGGCTGGTAGATTCTAGAAGGCATTGCCTCTTCCAATCTGCAGCTTCCATCTTTTCAACTCATAGCTTATTTTTGTTCCTTTGATGTCTCCTTCTCAGAGTTCTCGACATTGTTGTCCTTGTCTTCCTCCTCACCTGTCCTGCGAAACTGCTGTCTAGCCGGAAGGTATTGGTGATGAGATGGAGGATGCGGAGGAACTCCTTGTCCTGGTAATCAAACCGCTTTCCCAGGAGGATGTGGCTGATCACATTCCCAGTAGTGCAGTTAAAGGTGGTGGCTGGGTTGAAGGCTTGGCCTGGGTTGGAGGGCAGCAAAATTAGTGGTAAACATGGATCAACCCCAAGGACCAACTCACTGCCTAAAATTGTCCCATCCAGGTATTCCAGGGGCTGCTGGTGGCTTCCATGTCAGGAAGGCAGTAAATCTACTCTGGGCTTTATTGAACATGTTAAAGCACGTGTCAAACACAAGACCCATGGGTCAAATCCGGCCCGCCAGGCCATTTCACGTGGCCCTTCCACCTTTCTTGCACCTGTGGCACTCCCCCTGCCTGGTGAGCCCAATCTCCACATTGTGGGCCCCCAGCTGCCAGTATTCTGAAGAGAGGCCCAGCATTCAGCAACCATGATCTACTTCTACTTCTGACTGCTCCTCTGCCCAAGTCTCGCTATCAGAGTGTTGCCGCGAGTCATCATATTGGACAGAGGAACAGTCAGAAGTAGAAGTAGATTGTGAGTGCTGGCTGCTGGGCCTCTCTACAGAATACCGGCAGCTGGGGGCCTGCAATGTGGGGATCAAGCCCACAAGATACAGAGAGGGGCAGGGGAGCAGAAAGAGGAAAACAGAGGGTCTAAGGGGCTGAAAGAGGCACAGACACAGTTCTGGCTGCAATCATACGCCATCTTGTGATCCCTCTTCCCTCTTGTTCCCCTCCCATAATAGAGACTTCCTTCTCATTAGCAAAATCCTGCCTCTACTCATTCCTGCAGCCCATTTGTTGACCATGTTTGCTGGCTGGTGGGCACACCCTCTCTTGCATGCCATCATGCAGAAGCAGTGGCACCTCCTGGTTCTACCCTCCATATCATAAAGTTTAACATAAAGTTAACATAAAGTTTGTGTACTTTTGGGATGAAAGCAGCTAAAGATGCTTCCAAAATGTCAAATTTGGAGTGGGAGTATGGACTTTTGGAAATGGGTGGAGCACTTTGGAGCCAAAAAAGTGGGGCCTGGGAGTTATATGTGGCCTACAGGTGGCACTCTTCCAGCCCTTGCTGTCGGCCCTAGGTTAGCAACGGCATATGTCCCCCCTCGCGCCTTCAGTGGTCCTTGCTGCCTTCAACTAATGGTGTCTTGCAGGTCAGTTTGTAAACTTTGTAAACTTTGTTTGTTTTTCAGGGAGTAGAACTGCTGTTCTGACAAAGCATTTCTCTCTTTGGGGCAGAAATGAGAAGCGGGACAGAACAGATGCCTTTCAGTGCGGGAGGGAGTAAGTTCCTCTGAAGCCAATGAAGTCTACAGCCGAGTAAAACTAAACCGGATTATGCCTCCAGAAGCATTCAGAAAGGAGATGGAGGAAAAAAGGAACCCGTTTTTCTGTGCCAAAGCTGGCATTCTTTCTGAAAACTCTCTTCCTGCCAACACCTGAACTTCCCTTTCCCACCTCCCCTCTCCTCCCCCTAAGATTAAAACTGCAATTGCAATTCCATATGCATTTACTTGAGAGGAAGTCCCACTGAGGTCAGTGGGACTTATTTCTCAGTAGATACCTCTTGGGTACAGTTTCAAAAGGCTAGGATTACAGTCATCCCTCCACATTCGCTAGGGTTAGGGGCACAGGACCCCCATGAAAGTGGAAAAACCACAAATAATTCTAGGCCCTCCCAAACCTTTCATTTATATTTTTAAAAATATATGATTTATTTATAACATATACATTTCCAAGGCTCGGGTGAGGGGCTCGTTCTCAGTCCAGGGAGCTGACACACCTATACCCTTCAGGTGACACACTGATGTGTCGTGACACACCGTTTGGAAAGCCCTGCCTTAAACAGAGGTTGGATGGACAAATTTCAGAAGTGCTTAAGTTGTATGCTCCTGTATGGCAAGTGGTTGGGCTCAATGGCCCTCAGGGCCCTCCCAACTCTTACGTTTCTATGATTCTATGAACCAAATTGGTCATGAGGTTCAGCAGTCTGGAAGTAACCTCAGAGCAGATTCACTGCGTTCCTGAAGCTGGCAGCCACCAGTGTAGACGCTTACTAAGGTGCTGGTTGAGATCTTTAGCTCACATTGAAACAGAGGCCATTTCTGCACGACACTCTTATAGCGCGATGATTCCACTTTCAAGGACTGGCCCCTCCCGGAACTACAAACCCCAGGATTCCATAGGAGGTTGAAAGTGGAATCGTCGCGCTATAAGAGTGTCGTGCAGAAATGTTCAGAGAGATAAACTTATGTAAATGTCCTCCTTCTTTTCTCCCACTCTACAGAGAGACAGTAACCACATGGAGTCTGATTCATAATGGCAATCTGAGCAGATCTGCACATGTGGAAACTAGTTTTAGGGGCTTCCCCTCCCCTGTCTTTGAATGGATTTCCTAAAATAATACATGTATGTTCGTCTCTTTACCTGACTGCAGGCGTCCAGAGGAGTTAACCCCTTGTGTAACAGCTGTAAGCTCATAGTGAGATGTCTACCCTTCTGCAGATATTTGTATTGTACAAATGCTTACATACAGGTATTTTATTTATGTCATAGTAAATGTGTTTATGTACTTCATGTAGAATGGCACTCCACTGTGCCCCAAAATACCTTACTTTGTGTCTATCGTATGGAATCTTGGGATTTGTAGTCTGGTGAAGCACTTAGAATTCTGAAACCCACTCCCCTGTTCTCCTAGCAAAGAAGTCTTAAGCACCTCACCAAACTACAGATCCCAGGATTCCATAGGATGGGAAATGTCTGTTAAAGTGGAATAGAGAAGGAGACTCCTGATACACAGCCCCAGCCAGCTGCGCTCTGTTAGCGTAAGTACCAAATGCTGTTTTCTAGCTATGACTGGAGAACAAACAGCACTTCCCACAACCTCAGCAACAGAAAGATACCCATAAAGGCAAGCATATGAGTTCTTTCTAACAGTTCTTAAAAATCTAAAAAGCAAGGAATCAGCTGGTACCCTTTGTGGTCCTGAGCTCCTTCACCAAGTACTCTGCCTCTTCTTGGATCCGCTCCTCAATGCTTCTCTTCCCCATCCCAAAGTTCCTTAAGGTAGTGAGAGAAAAGCGGCGGATCTGGAGCCAGCGCTCACCGTTCGACATGAAAACACCTGAAGGAGTCAATCAGAGAAGCTGAATGGTGCAGAGCTCATCTCACTAAAGCTAGGAGTGAACTGGGTTCACCAGGACACTTGACCTGTGGCTGTGTTCCCCAGGACTAAGGACAACCGCCCTTCTCAGCCATTCAGAATCTGTATTATCTCAGTGTGGAGGGGAAGCACGGTCAGACCCACATCTCCCCCCTGGTGCATGAAGCTGGCCAGCAGGAATGGTGGCCATGATTCAGGTGAGTGCAGGAAAACGGCTGTAGCTCAGTGGCAGAGCACACGCCTCGCACACACAAGGCTTCCTGTGAGGGATTGGCTGATCATGCCAGGGTTGCTCACTGGAGTTCAAATTGGTCAGCAGAAATTTGTACACAGAGCCCTAGAGCAGGGAAGGAAATCTACTATCCTCCCGATGTTGTTCAACTACCACTCTAGTGATCCCAGAGAGGAGCTGGAGTTCTGCAATGTCTTCAGGGCTCCGTGAGGTTGCCCAGTCATGCTCTAGACAGGGTGGGAAACTGCATAGAGGCTGAGGGCCTGCTGCTGCCCCAAACCCCACACGGATTGCGTATCATCACAGTAATCTCAAATGTCTGTCTAGGGTTCTGCCATACTTCAACACAGTGATAGGAAGTGACATCGTATTTGGGGTTAGTGTGGGGTTCTGGGTGCTTGTGGAGAAAAATGGAGTATTTTTGCGTGTTTTCGCACAGTGGTGGTGGGGGATCTGTGTGGTTTTGGGATGAAAGCAGCTAAAGATGCTTCCAAAATGTGAAATTTGGAGTGGGAGTATGGACTTTTGGAAATGAGTGGAGCCTTATGGGGCCAAAAAAGTGGGGCCTGGGAGTTATGTGTGGCCTACGGGCGGCACCCTTCCAGCCCCTGCTGTCGGCCCTAGGTTAGCAACTGCGTATGTCCCCCCTCACGCCTTCAGTGGTCCTTGCTGCCTTCAACTAATGGTGTCTCGCTTTTCAAAAGACAATACCAAGTCCTCTGCTGACTTTATCTGCTGATGGCAAGCTGCCTCGGTTGAGGAAATCGTCTCCGTTGTCCACAAGAACTTTCTTCACCGCATCATAACCGTGGACAGCCACCACCTGATCTGAGCCAAAGTACACCGTGAAGATTGGCCCATACTGCTCACTCAGCTGCAAAGGGGGAACAGAGAGGAGAGGATGAGGATGGGTTGAAGGACTCTTCCGAGTGGAATCTGAGAAGGAGCCAGAGTGGCTGCTGAGGGATGGGAGCCACTGCAAGGTGAGATTTAGGCAGAGTAACTATCATTCTGAGTGGTTTTGTTACAGCCTAGATGGCTTTGCTTTCTTGAAAGATGCTCTTTGGTATCTGGTAGGCACCAACTTAGCCTTTAGCTGGCAGGTTGTATGTACAGTCCCAGCCCAGTGTAGGCTTCGGTGGTGGCACGTTTTAGAATTTTGAAAAATATGTAGGGTCTGCCTTGAGAGAAGGTGACGGAGGTGGTGAAAAGCATTAAGAAAGAGAGTAAAAAGAGTGGAGAAAGATAAAGTAAAAGTAGGGTACCTTTTCTACTCATGAAAAGTGTGTTTTAAAATGAAATTAGCTCAGGATAATCATTAACTCTCCTTAACGACCACTGAGTTTCAACTGTCCTAGAGGACGAGTGCTTATCTGTTTGACTGCCCAAACGTTCTACCCATCAGTCTCAGTTGCATTTGAGAGAGAGAGAGAGAGAAAAGACCTTTTCCAACCAGCCTCCATATGAGAGTTGCCAGAGTTTAAACTGGAGGGGGTTTCTGCATCTTTAAGGGTTGTGCAGAAGAAGGAATTTCAGCAGGTGTTCCTTCTTACCTGGTTGCGTGAAAAGAAAGACCTGCTGAAATGGCCATGAAAGGTACAGAAGTCCTCCCACTCTGGCACCCCTGCTCGAAACACACTACTCCATATGAATAAGGAGAGTATCCCGCAGACAGGTTACTTAGGCCATATGCTATATTGTGTGTGCGTATGCTTTCTCATCCCCCGGAACACAACCAGTGGCGCTTCACTACACCAAGAGTCCCTCTGGGCAACCTTGAGTGACACAGAGGCCAGTTCCCCCCAGGACTTTTCGGAAGGGGTCATGATCTCCCCTCTCCCAAAAGCGGGGGACAATAAAGGCATATGTAGCTATCTGGTCAGTTCTGGTTTCTGTTTCTTAAAGATTCTACGTAGTTTGGCAGGAAGAGGGACTATACATTATACAGAAGAAAAATCGCTGCTTCTGGGACCTTCCAGGAACTGGAATGTTTCTTCTTTTTCTCTTTCTTACACACACACACACACACACACACACACACACACACGTGCACACACATTGTTTGGTGGGAAGAACCCTGAGAAGGGATCTGGATGGCATAAACACTACGCCAACCCCATTCTTGTTTTATAACCCAGAATTTTCTCTGGGACACTCTCTTCACATCCATCTTTTCCTACCTTTCCAATTATTAATTGAGTGTTCTCTTTCATCTCCTGCAGGTGTTTATGGTCATTTTCCGTCTCAGAGCTTAGAAAAACAGCATTTTGGGTTACATTTCCCAACCTAAAAAAATAGTCTAAGAAGTCACGTTCCCCCAAGGCTCGTTCTTCCTACAGGCCCTCCTGTCCTCTCTTGACTCAAACAACCCCTGTGGCTTTCAACGTAATTCTGTTAGCCAGTGACACCAAGATCTAGCACTGCCACCTCAGCCCTGCAGAAGCAGAGGAAGGAGGCATGCCAGCCCTGCCAGGAGCCCACAGTATGGTCCAAAATCTGTGACTTCAGCCAGTGTTTTCAGAGCTCTGGCTGCAGGATTGAGAGAGAAAGAGAGAGCTTTGCTGAAGTCTCCCGCCTTACCTTTCTCAGCTGTCCTGCCACGTTCTTGGCCTTCAGCTGCAGGAGGTTCCCAATGAACGGAAGGGGTGTTGGGCCGGGGGGCAGGTTTTTCCTCTTGGCCTCCACCTTCCTCCAGGCCACCAGGAGGACCAGGCAGGCCACCAAAAAGACGGTGGTGCTCCCCAAGAGATCCATTGCAGCTCAGCCTCTCTCTCCCTCTCGCCAGCAGTGCAAAGACTGCAGTGCACAGAAATTCTCTCAGTTGTGGATGTCAAGTCAACAGTGACCATGGGTGGGATAATTTTTCCTAGAATTTCCTAATCAAGTCAACAGAACTTTGAAAGGTGAGATAAGTTCAGGCATCATCAACTCGGCGACTGTTACATAACCTTGGAACCGAGCCATGCTTGTGTCTTTCATTTTTTTCTGTCTGGTTCAGTGCAAAGCCAGTGTGGCCTCGCGGTCTGAGTGTCGAACTAGGAGACTGGGAGATTTGGATTCAGATCCCTGCTCAGCCATGGAAACCCACTGGGAGACATCGGGCACGTCACGTCACGCGTTCTCAGCCTCGAGGAGGCAAAAGCAGACCCCTGAACAAATTATCTGAAGAAAACCTTAGGATAGGTTCATCGTAGGGCACCATAAGTCAGAAATGACTTGAAAGCACACAGCAGCAACAACAGCAACCAACTCGAGCAGGAGACTGTAAAGCCAGGAAGGTTGCAGAACAGGTGAAGAAACACTTCAGAGGGTTATTTGCTTTAAAAGAGGTTGCTGTTCAAGAACTGAGCACCCTCCACCAGCAAATAAAAACACCCAAATGTTCCTGGGTTGTTCGGCCACATCAGTTACTAATTTACAAGTCTGTCGTCATTTTCTTTTGTGAAAGGTTGGAGGGTAGGCTCAGAGGGCCCAAGAGGAGGCTGAAAACATGGTGAAAATGCCCCTAAATAGTTATCAACGGTTTTTTGTTGGTTTTTGGAGGGTGACGTGAAGTTCAGAGATGTAAGAAATAGCTGAAAAGACTCATAAAACAATTTAGCACAGGATCGGCTGAAGCATTAAATGTTTATTTAAAAATAGGTTTCTGCAGAACCGGGAGCCTCCCAGAGAGAGAAGGACAGCCCCACTGTTGACTACCCCATATTCTGTCCCCCTGCCCCCGTTGCAGGTTTTCCCTCCCCTGGGATTCCATTGGATAGGACCCCAAAGGTATGGCCTATCAGGACCACCTCAGAAGTTACATTTCCCTTCCCCATGTTGATCACGCATCTCTCTCGTGTACCCTTGTTTCTCCTGTTACGTCCCAGGCGTCTTAGCAGCGGTTTCAAAGCACCCCTTTGTGTTCTGGAGTGTCCCTGTCGATCGGTGTACTCCTTTACAGAGGGCGACCGTGTCTCGCCTGCTGCGTTGTTATCTGAAATACACCAGCCATCCTCCAAGGTCTTGGGGAGGCCCTGCCTCGCTCAGCCGCCAACTTTAAAAATATGCTTTCTTAGACTTTATTGTACTACAGAAACTCAAATACAAAGTGTACTGAAATATATGTGTAAATATGTCTGAAATGTGTTACACTTATCAGCTAATACATATGTTAGTAATACTGTATACTCAGTGCAGAAGCTAAACTATATTTCATTTCTCTCAAGAGACCTCCTGTGAAAGTACATAATTAAGTCAACGGAAGCTTGAGATGTGAGATTAAGGCCATTTCTGCACTAGACTGTTACAGCGCGATTATTCCACTTTCAACATCCTATGGAGTCCTGGGGTTTGCAGGAGGCCGGCCCCTCCCAAAACTGCAAACCCCAGGATTCCATAGGATGTTGAAAGTGGAATAATCGCGCTGTAACAGTCTAGTGAGGAAAGGGCTTAGTTCAGCCATCGTCAGCAAAAAGACTGCTGTACAGTTTTGGAACTAAGCCATGGTTGTGTTATTTATTTATTATTTTTTCCCAATTTGCTCATGGGATGGGAACCAAAGTGGCTCACCTCAAGTTAAGAACAAAGTACACTAAAAGCCTGTTTGATGGGAAAATTTTAAATGATTACATTTTAAATGGTTAAACGGTTCCATTAAAAACACCAAATCACAACACTGAAAAACACATTACAGCAAGGTTAAGAAAAGATAAAAACACACCCCATGAAAAAGATCTTTCTGCCCCAATAAACAAAACTCCAAAGACCTGCCTAAGTTTTTAAAAAAATTACCCTGTCCCCTATGGATGTAATTCTTCCCCAGTTTCCTTCTTGAAGAAAGCAACAAGTAATGTTAGCAATTTTCTTCCCACTGTGAAAGACTCTTTGAAAACTGCAGTTTTGAGGAACTGTTTACAGTTTGGAATTTATTCTGTGTAAAATTCACACTCGAGTTTTCTGTGCAATCTCCCCTCCCTCCCCACCAAGATTTTCTATGAAAGATTTAAGCGTCCAAAGCCCCGCACATCTTGTGTGACGACCACCCAAAAATCACACCCAGACAACTCGCCCTCACAACAGAAAACACCTCCCGCCATGAAAACACACAAACATTTGCCCTCTTGGACCCCTTTTCTCGTTCCCAGTTGCATTGCCGCCCTGCCCAGCCCCTCTGGGGCCATTTCCGTAGCAGACTGTTACAGCGCTATTATTCCACTTTCAACAGGCAGCCAGGTGGGAGCAGAGCACTTCTTAAATTTTCTGCATCTAGGTGAATTCTGAATAAATGAAAATGGCAGAGGAAAAGTAGCACTTAGCTTTGAATCACGCTCTGACCCTTGGGTAATTTTTCTAATCTTAAAGAGTGGGGAGAGACAGAGGACTTCAGAGGCAGCAGAAGAAATGTCCTCAACCACCCTGAGGCCCATTGGCGGGGGCACCGTGCTGGACATCTCAGGTCTGGGGCAGCCAGAAGGTGGCCAGATTAGCTATTCTAGCCAGAATGCCCCTGTTGTATCCAGACTGGGGGTGCTGGGGGGGGGGAGAAAGCTTGCTGTGACCAGAGAACAAGAGATGGCTGTTTTCCAGTAGACACAGACTAAAGTTTCTTTCACAGTACAGAACTGTAGCACCTTGATACCCTTTTATGGATACCCTTTTATTTATTGATATACTCCACATTGATACTCCTGTGGAGACCTAGAATTTGTAATTTCACATGGGGCTGAGCTCTCTTGCAGAGGATTCTGTACCTCATCAAACTACAAATCCCAGGACTCTGTAGGGTGGAGCTGATTTGGCAACTCCTGGCTGGAGTCCCCTTTCAGGGGTCTTTTGCTTGGAGGTCACAGATGAGGCACGGCAAGGTGACCCAAAGCCCAGCTTTCTTGTAAATGCACACAGGGAGGGCTTTTGGCAAGGAACTACAACTTTGCCCGGTAACAAGCACACATAGGTATTGTTAACAAGGAACCTTCTAGAATTTCTCCAAAATCTTTTTAGCCAATCACCTTCTTAGGATTTGTTGTTTGCCAGGGGATACAATTTCAGTATGAGCTATAAGTTTCTTTGAGTTGGCCTTACTTTTCAGCACAGAGCCCTCAAATGCCTAACCGGAAGAAGAAGAATCTACACGGACAGGTTGCTGAGGTTTGCCGTGTGACTGGATTAAGCCTTCGCAGTCCGAGCAGGCTGACTGCTCGGTCTCTTTCACCCACTTGCCGCGTGAGGCGTTGCAACACTTATCGATCGGGTTGAAGTCCTTGATTTCCACCCCAGAGTCCTGGCCGTTAAAATGACTGCGGTTGTGCTGTCACGTGCCATCCCGTCATTTCCAACTTATGCTGCCCCCAAGGGCAATCTGAGAGCCAGTGCGGTGCAGCAGTCTGAGCGCTGAACTACGAGCCTAACGACCAGCGTTTGATTCCTGTTCAGCCGTGGGAACCCACTGAGTAACCTTGGGTGTGTCACACATCTCAGCCCCGGAAAACCCCGTGATAGAGTTGCCTTAGGAGCCCCATAAGTTGGAAATGACTTGAAGGTACACAATAACAACAACGAAAGGAACCCAGCAAAGGTTTTCTTGGCCAGCTTTACCGGCCAAGGCGATCTGCCGTTGTCTTCCTCTGAGGTTGAGAGAGTATGATTTCCCCAAGGTTACACAGTGGGGTTTTCATGACTGAAAGGGTATCTGAACCTCGATCTCCCAGAATCCTAGTCCAACACTCACATAACTGCACCGTGATGGCTCTAAAAATAGCACTTTCTTGGTAAGATTCTTTTTTTCTGTCTTCCACTGAGGCAGAGAAAGTGTGACTTGCCCAAGGTCACACCGTGGGGTTTCTATGGCTGAGCAGGGATTCAAACTGTGGTCTCCTAGAGCCCTAGCCCAACACTCAATCTAGAAATCGGGCTTTCTTGGTGAGATTTCCCCCAAAGAGGTTTGCCATTTCAGTTCTTAGAGGCTGAGAGAGTATGACTTGCTCAGGGTCACCCAGGGGGTTTCCATGGCTGAGCAGCAATTCAAACCTTGGTCTCTTGGAATCCTAGTAAAATATTCACACCATTGCGCCATGTGGGCTTTCCGTTAAAGCACTATAAGCGCACGGTGTGAAAGAGACCGTGAGGCACGGAGGCAGAAAGCTGAGAAATGGAGCAAGGAAAGCCGTGTGACATAGGTTTTGTCATTAAAACCGCAGCAGCAGGTACATCAAAGAAAGGACTTCGCTGGCTTTCCTGGCCTAGTAGCTTTTCCTTCCCAGAGTTCCTTTTTTTTAATTAAAAATGAATGACAGAACCATCTTTTGTGACAGGAGCAGTCCCCTCTGAAAGCACAGTCATGTCGGCAGGAGGCAAAGGGGCCATTTAGCGTGGGGAGAAGCAGAACGGGACTTGGCGAGGGACGTTGGTGGCACCGCTGGCTTCTGGGCTGAGGTCGATTTTGGTGACTCCTGGGGGGTACTTCAGGTGGAAATTCTGCAGGATAGTGGTGACGAATAAGAAGAGCTCCATCCGGGCCAGTCCTTCTCCAAGACAGTTCCTCTTGCCTGGAGGAGATGGAAGCAGAAAGTGCTATCAAGATATTTTGTGGGGTAAATAGGGAGTATTTGAACCACTGTCTCCTGCAGCCCTGGTCCAACACCCGAACCACTAAACAACCCTGCCTCTTAGGGTTTTGTTGGTAGATTGAGGCCCAGGCTCTCCTAGAAGTCATCCTAGGAGTATCATGGGCTGTTACTGAACAGGTTTTGCTCTTCTTGAGCGGCAGGAGGGAACTGGAAAGCTCTGCCTCTCCATTATTCCTCCTAACAGGCTTACCTGACTGTCAGAACCACCCTTTTTGATCGAGGAACAAATAACTGCTAATCTTCTTTCCATCTAAGGTGCCAAGTGAGGGTTACAATCAGGTCTTAGCTGCCTTTCTAGCCTGGTGTAGGTTGGGTCTCAGTTTGTTTGAATATGTGTTGGCTGCTTGCCCTGGTTTCTGGGTTGGCAGATCTCAGGTTTCTAGTCCAGCATCATCAGTATCAGTAAAGATTGTGGAAACCTGAAATTTTTGTATCCCTAATCTAGCCTAACTCTCTTGCTTTTTGCAAAAAATCATGAAGTAGGAAAGCTGATATTAAGTACCCTCTAGTGCTCCACTTTAAAATTTCTAGAGTCTCAATAGATCTCTTAAAGTTTGGTTTGTTCTTCAGATTCCAGCAGATACACAACTCAAATTTTAAATAACGTTTTCCCACATTCATTGCTGGCATTGTCATCAAACCTGGTGCATTATAAGGCTGAGGCCTTATTTTACTGTTCAGTAATTCACCCGTGACTGAAATACTCTCTTCCTCCATTGTGGAGGAGTAAGGGGAGTTAAATGCAGGGAGGAGGATGGATAATTCTAAACTGTGGGCCGCCTGAATGCAGGATGTACACGGCCAGTGGGCCACGGACCAGCGTGTGAGAGCCTCTGAGCTTGAGGATCCCCAAGAGATGCCCATCCAGCCATTTCGCAGACCTGCAGAGAAAGGCATGTCGGCTCCATTCTTCTTGAACTGTCCCATTTCATCCAGGAAGTGTTTTGGGTCAAAACGATATGGATTTTTATATTGCTTGGAGTCACGCAATGCAGAACTCAGGATGGGGAAAACAGAAGTACCCTGTCAGAAGTAAAAACACAAGGCAAGAGCGTAAGGGTGACTGACAAGAGACTTAAAGATTACTTTTGAAGTTCTGTGTGAAGATCTTACAGCCTTTCTGCAGCAAATCAAAATACGGGACCGGGCACACATTAACTCATGATTGGCCCATATTACTGATCAAAACTATCCTATATTGTGTGCGCTTAAATAGTGTAAATCTGGAGAGCAACTGTGGTATAGTGGTTTGGGCGTTGGACTAGGACTCTGGAGACCAGAGTTCAAATTCCTGCTGAGCCACAGAAATCCACTGGGTGACCTTGAAGAAGTCACACTTTCTCAGCCTCAGAGGAAGGCAAAGGCAAACCCTCTGAATGAATCTTGCCAAGAAAACCCCATGATAGGGTTGTCTTAGGGTTGCCGTAAGTCAGAAATGGTTTGAAGGCGCACAACAAAAACAACAAAGTCTACACTCAAGTCATGCAGTGTTTGTTGCATTACTCTACCTTTCTGCTGAACACTAACTTTGTGAGACTGATAGCTTTATCTGCTCATGTGCGCTGGCTCTTCCCTTGTGCGATGTGGAATAAGGCAGCATGGCTGTTTTTGTGATGCTATTAAACCAAGGAGTATGTTGAAGGCACTGACTGACAAAAAGTTATGCACCATCCAAGAATGTGCAGTTGCACGGTTAGAGTCCAGTTGGTCAGTCTGTACTATAGTAGATCCATTCAGTCAACTGTGGAATATGGGTCAACACCAATTGATTCAATGACTCAACTGTAGGTGGGACAAACAAAAGATTAAGGTAGGACCAGGTCTAATGGCTTTAAGTTACAGGAGAGTAGATTTTGATTGAACGTTAGAAGGCACTTTTTGATGGTAAGAGTGGTTCAGCCATGGAACCAACTGCCTAGAGAGGTGGTGGGGGTCTCTTCCTTTGGACGTCTTCGAGAAGAGGCTGGACAGCTATGTGCTGGAGATGCTCTCGCTGGAGATCCTGCACTAAAGGCCCATGAGGCCCCTTCCAACTCTAGGATTCTGTGAGAGGTGGTGGGGTCTCCTTCTCTGGAATCTTCAAGAAGAAGCTGGGCAGCTACCTGCTGGGGATGCTGTGGTCAGAGTTCTCGCACTGAGCAGGGGGTTGGACTCAATGGCCCATGAGGCCCCTTCCAACTTGGTGAGTGTATGATTTATATCAGTGTGAAATGGGCACACTTGTAGAACTTGACCAGGAACTCAGTAGGGCCATTATGTAACAGCCAGACAATTATAATTGCATGCATGAGGGAGCTTGCACATTTGTGGTACATGTGGAGATTCAGGCCAATCTGTTTTTGTTTCAGACAGGTCAGCTCTTTTTTATTGCAGAGTTTCAAAAGTATTTTGCTTTTACTGCAATTCAGTATGTTCAGTAGAATTTATTTTGAACTTTTGGTTAATAATGTTTTATTGTCTTTGTCCCTGATTGTATATGTTGATGTTCTGCCCTTTGGCGAGAAGGGCGTTATAAATAAACAGTATTATTATTAACAAATTGCCAGTATAAAGATGTTTATTCAGCATCAAGGTGTTAGACCTTCTTTTGGCCTCCTGCAAAGACCCCACCTGATTCTCCCCAGTTACCTTTGGGAGGGTAAAGCCTTCCAGTTCCACATCCCTTTTTGTCTTGCGGGCAATTCCTATGGGGATGAGATCAAGAAATCTCTGAGCTTCATGGATGACGGCTTCTGTGTAGGGCATCTCGGGCCGGTCTTTCATGGCAGGCGGCCGTTCCCGCCCAATCACTCGGTCTATTTCCTCGTGGATCTTTGCTGAAAGTAAAGTCAAAGACAGGGGTGTGAAGTGCATTCAACAGATGGGGAAAAAAGAAGGCCAGTGTTGGTGAACTCTTCCCTCTCTTTCTCTCTCTCTCTCTTAAACACAGCAGTGCCATAGGTCCATTGAAATTTCCAGAAGGATTGGGCTGAACTATACAAGATGCTGAATGGATCACTTGTACCTGCCAACAATAGTTAACAATTGCAAATAGTAGGACTGAAGCATCTGGAGAAGTTTTTAACGCTTTCCTGTCCCTACAGTGATCCTAACGAAAATGGCACTTCTGTTATTTCCTGCCCTTTCCCTACAGAATCAAAGATGTCCACTTAACTTGTCTACTCACTTGCTAACAGCAACTGTGGCTATGGCTATGTGTTTCCTTTCTTGTTTTATGATTTCTAGCTTTTCTGTGCTTCATATTTCTACTATTCTGTATTCCAGCTACGCACACCCGTAGCTTTGGACTGTCCTTTCTACCTCCGTGAAGCCAGTAACTGCATGTCCCTTTGGCTTGAGTCCAGTGCCATTGTTAGACATGTTTACTCTCTTTCTGTAAACAGAGTTTTCTGTTTTGACAGGCCTTTGAGGACTGATTGTTTAGGCAAGATGGGCCTTGTACAATGTGTTGGTTTTCCTAATTTTTTTTGTGCTGCTATTTTTTTATGGTTTAAGGGGTTTTAATTTTTTTTTTTATAATTCAGTCACTTTCTAACTTTTGTGAATTTTTAACTATACTTTTCTATAATCTCTTATAAGCCACCTTGAGTCCCACTGCAAGAAAGGCAGGATATAAATAAACACAATAATAATTAAATAGTAATTAGAGCCAGCAGAGCAGGGACTGAGGGGGCCACATACGGCCTTTGACCTTCAGGGGCCACATATGGCCCTTGACCGTCAATTTTGCTCACCCAGGCTCTAACAGAAGCCATTGGTAGAGGCTTTCTGTTGGGATGTTGAAGGCTCTGGTCCAACTTGGAGATAGCTCACTAAGCAACCACCTGCCACCCACGATCCCAGGGGAACGGATCATTTTTGGAGTGAAATGCAGTGAATGGCAAGCTCTGGGGTTGTTGGGGCATAGCAGGAAAGAAAAAATGTAAAATTAAGAAGAGATGGAAAGCAGCGGCTGGCTGCAGAAGCAAACGGCAAGACCGGTGGATTGACCAGAAGGTCTGTACCTTCCACGGCGGGGTGTTCCAGCAGGATCATGAAGAGGTACCTCAGGGTGACGCTTGTGGTTTCTGTCCCAGCGATGTATAAGTCAATGATGGTCATCATTAGATTCTCTCTAGTAAACACCGTCTTGGGGTTATTTTTCTCCTGGGAAAAGAGAGAATGAGAGTGAAACAGCTCACCGCCACACAGGGGCTGGATGTTTTCTCACCGGCCACAAAGCCGGGGCCCTGACGTCACAGTCTGCCTCTGGGTGGGGCACCTGTGAAGAGGAGGAAGGAATTCCCCCCGCGACCCCTTCCCTGGCGCTCTGCTCCTGTTTAGTCAAAGTGACATCATGTCATGCCCAGTTCTGGAATTTGGCGGACACGTGCCCAGCCTCTGCAGCTTGGTTCCCCTTCCTCTGGAACGTGTTCAGAGGAGGGTGACCAAAACGGTCGAAGGCCTGGAAGCCATGAAGCCCTGTGAGGAGTGGCCTAGGGAGCTGGGTGTGTTTAGCCTGGAGAAGAGAAGATTGAGAGGGCGACGTGATAGCTGTGTTTAAATATTTGAAGGGATGTCATATGGAGGCTGCAGCAAGCTTGTTTTCTGTTGCTCAAGAGACTAGGACATGGAGGAATGGCTTCAAACTAAAAGAAAAGAGATTCCATCTGGACGTCAGGAAGAACTTTCTGATGGTAAGAGCTGTTCGACAGGGGAGCGTGCTGCTGCCTGGGCGTGCGGTGAAATCTCTTTCTTTGGAGGTGTCTAACCAGAGGCTGGATGGCCATCTGTCAAAGGGAGTGCTCTGATTGTGTCTTTCTGCTTGGCAGGATGGGGTTTGGCTGGATGGTTCTTGGGGTCTCTTCCAGCTCTGGGATTCTATGATTCCATAATTTTACACAAGGGAAATAAGAAGGCATACTGGTGGACACACCGTGGGTTTCAACACTTTGGGATTCAGCAGAAGAGTGGAGCTTTACACGATGCAAGCGTGAGGTAGGCCTAGACGTGTTTTGCCGGGCAAGTCCATTTTTACCTGACACGGCCCAGAGCGGGTCCGGCATTGTGGTGGCGACGGCATCTGGACTGTCTGTCATGCCCTCCTGAGATCATCTTACTTAGAAGACGAAGCAGACCTGCTTGCAGCCAGAGCGGATGCCTGATAGCCAGCCGAGTCCCCCTCCAGTTCAGCAAGAAGAGGAGCTGGAAGAAAGACCTCACAGTCCCCGGCAGAAGTGAAGGCTTCAGCGTCTGACACAGACCCTTCTGCCCGGATGCAGAG
The DNA here is from genome assembly GCA_030412105.1 of Cyclura pinguis. Classification (NCBI taxonomy): domain Eukaryota; kingdom Metazoa; phylum Chordata; class Lepidosauria; order Squamata; family Iguanidae; genus Cyclura; species Cyclura pinguis. The sequence goes on along the minus strand of CM059604.1, from coordinate 1,432,303 downwards.
AGAGGCTACACGCACACAACTGTGAAGCGCGCTCCTTAAAATACTCTCTGGCTGAGCTGGCTGTCTTTATAAGCAGGGAGCTTTCTCCAGTCCAACTGCTGGAAGCAAACTTTCTGTTCCCCTCTTGTCGACCTGACTCAGCAATTGCGTGCAAGTGCTGGATTTATGATGCTTGGACTGTTTACTGACTCTTCTACCTTCACTGTTTGGACTCTGTTCTGATTTATGACCCTGGCCTGTTTGATATCAGTCTGAACTCTGAGCACTCTGAATTCTGGTTCAGCATTGAGAGTGGGATACTCTCCAGAGTTGCACACTTTTTGCCACTGAAGGCTTGTGAGATTAATACTTACGTACCTGCTGAACATAAGACAGCAGACAACATACTATATTGTCCTTGCATGGTGTAAATCTACACTCAGGTTGTCAAGTGGTGGGTCTGCTATACCAACCTTTTTCCAAATACAAACATGGTGCAACCCGCTGTGCATCTTTTAATGTGTTTGCTGTTTCTGCAGTTACACTGAGTCATAAAATCAGAGTTGGAAGGGATTCCAAGGGCCGTTTAGCCCATTCCTTTACCGTGCATGAATCTACTGCTCAAGTGCTGCTGGGAGATGGCTGGCCAATCTCTGCTTAAAAACCTCCAAAGGGGAAGAGTCAGCCATACTCCAAGGAAATTTATTCTATGGTCAAACAGCACTCAAAGAAGTTCTTCTTAATGTTTAGGCGGAATCTCTTTTCTTGTAATCTGAATCCCACCTCACTGACATGGCAGCCACTGGCTACCACTGCTTGTACGCATTTTCTGGCCACATAATAGGTTCCTAAAGCTCATCCATTTGGGGGTATTAGAGCCACAAATCTTGGGGTCAAGGAAGTGCTCTGCATGTCAGACCTCCATCCATCTCTACCCTTTGCTTAGGCTTTAGGCAAGTTATTTTCCTAGTAGCCAATTCAGTTGGCCAATTAGGAAGTGAATGGCCGTGCCCACCATGGTGGCCATTTTGTGAGTGGACAGTCCCTCACTTGGGAGCCATTTTATGAGACTGATCTTAGCACTCTGTTACTTACCTGCTCCATTTTGAGGAGGAAAGCATCTACAAAATCCCGGGGATAACTCGTGGGATCCAGGGTTTCCTCGTGTTCTTTTATCTTGGGGGCTAAGAATTCCTCAACAAAAGTAAAGCTTTTGAAGAAAGTTTGGTGAGGGCCAGGCAGATATTTCATGATCCAGGGGATGAAGTCGAAGAGCTGAAAGGTGGGGAGCAGGGAGAGAGATTGAGAGAGAGAGAGAAAGAGAAGGCATGTGAAAATGAGTGCGGGCCCTGAGGGATGTATTGGGAAATGGTAAATTCGTATTTGCTTAGTGAAGGAAAACCAACTGCACCATCAGACACCGGTGCTCCCTGGCCAACCATCATACTAACCAGCCCACCTATCTATCTAACCTGTCTCCCCACTGTGCCATTCTTTGACTGTTTGGAACTTGGAAAACCAGTTTTCATTTGCTGTTGTGTGCCTTCAAAATCACCCCAACTTCTGTTGACCCTAATAAGGGCTTTGGGGGCAAGACTGATTCTAAGGAGGTCTGGCATTGCCTCTTCTTCAGGCCTCTGAGAGAGTGAACTCAGGGTCATCCTGTGCTGAAGAAGGATTTGAACCCTGGTTTCACAGGGTGGCTCGTGAGCTTCAAAGCTTTATGTAATAACAGATGGGTGGCTGGCCAAGGGAACTTGCTGGCAAATTGCAGGAGTCCCAAAGCAGAATTCCTCCAGTGTTCTAAGATACTTAAAAAGAGTATCTCCCAACCAGAAATTTGTTCACCAAATGTTCCACCCGGTCCCTTAAAACGAGGACAACAAACTGATTTGATCTCGCCTTGGGCAAAATCCAGCCTGTACAAACCTCTGCCTGAGGAGGCTCCTCCTGTTTTTAAAACAAGGGCGGGAGCTCCCTTCAGAGAAAGGGGCCATTCTGCATAACACTGAACAATGCTTGCTTGCATTGCCGTTTTCTGCCATTCAGAGTTGGAGGAGACAGCGAGGGCCACCCAGTCCAACTCCCTGCCAGGCAAGAATCCATAGCTAGAGCACTCCTGAGAGATGCCCATCCAACCTCTGATTGAAGACCTCCAAAGAGAGAGAGTCCATCACCCTCTGAGTCTCTCTACCCAACTGTTGAGCAGCTCTTATAGTCAAGAAGTTCTTCAAAAAATTTTAGGTTCCTAATGTTTCTATGCACCAGGCAACAGTGAAGATATTCGGCTCTCTGGCCATTCCAACGTTCTTATCTCTGCTCTCCAGAGCTTTGAAATACAATCTTGCAGCTAGTATGGCTATGCTAACTTGGGCATTCCATGAGTTAAGGTCCCAAAAAAGTCATCTTTTTGATCCACAAGCACCCTGTCTCCCAGTTCATAGCTGCTTTCTTTTGCTTTGATGAGTCTTCCCCATGACTTACCCCTTCTTCTCCTCACCTGGCCTGCAACTGAGCTTTCTGTGGGGAAGATATTAATGAGCACGTGGAGGATCCGGTTGTAGTCCTTGTCCTGGTAATCAAACCGTTCTCCCAGGAGGATGTGGCTGATTGTGTTCGCAGTAGCACAGCTGAAAAGAGTGGTTGGGTTGATAGGCTGGCCTGGGTTGAAGGAGAGCAGAGTTCATAGAGTCATAAAATCATAGCATTCTAAGGTTGGAAGAGACCACGAGGACAATCCAGTCCAGTGCCGTGCAAGAAGACACTCCTGACAGATGTCCGCCCAGCCTCTGTTTAAAAACCTCCAAGAAAGGAGACTCCACTATGCTCCCAGGCAGCAGCATATTCCACTGCAGGACAGCTCTTGCCATCAGGAAGTTCCTCCTAACGTGTAGGTGGAATCTCTTTTTCTGTAGCTTGAAGCCCCTGCTCCATATCCTAGGCCATTTCTGCACTAGCCTGTTATAGCGCGATGATTCCACTTTCAGCATCCTCTGGAATCCTGGGGTTTGCAGTTTCGGGAGGGGCCAGCTGGCCCCTCCCGAAACTGCAAACCCCAGGATTCCAGAGGATGTTGAAAGTGGAATCATCGCGCTATAACAGGCTAGTGCAGAAATGGCCCTAGTCTCTGGAGCAGCAAAAAACAAACTTGCTCCATCAGCCACAGGACATCCCTTCCAGTATTTAAACATGGTTTTCATGTCACTCTTAATATTCTCTCCTCTGGGCTAAACAGACCCAGTTCCCTAAGCCACTCTTCACAGAGCACGGTTTCCCTATGAATAGATAAGGGATGTTAATTCGTTTTTATGAATTGTAATCCTAAAAATACTACTCAAATAATTTGAGAAGTTTGGAAAAAACTCTGGAAAATACACCGTCCAAATGGACAGACAGTGAAGGGTTGGCCTGGGTGGGAAGAAAGCAGAAGCAGTGGATTCATCCCCCGCCATCTAAAATGGGGGGGTTGAAGGGACAAGGATGGTCCTGGGGTCACACGTGGTCTGTCATGCCTGTTTTTTTTTGATACTCAACTATTGATAGGAAAAAAATAATTAAAATCAATTACACTATCAGTTAATTAAGAAATTTTCTTTTTAAAAGGAACAACTTAATTCATTTTTAAAATTTACTTGAATGACTTAAGCTGGAATTTCAGCATTAGTTTAAACTCCAGAATATAACTGATTAATTAAACAAGAGTTTATGTTAAAGAGCGATCAAATTTTGCATTTCCTTTGGGAGCAGCTAAACAAAGTGCGGAGTTTTGGCCTCCTGTTTTGTTCAATGTGCTGTATGCATCAGAGCTTAGAAATGTTACTGTTCTGGAAAAAAAAAACTTTCCTTAACTCTGATTGCCAAGCAAAAGAGGATTCCGCCTATAGAAGGGCCTAACCTAATCCTTACGCAGCACAGGGATCTTGATTTTGGATTGTACTGTTGGATACTAAGTGAAAGGATCAAAACCAGTCACGTCTGACTGGTTGTAAGGTGAACATTCCTTGGTGCCATTATTGATCCTCTTTCAAAAGTAATAATAACAGTAGCAGTAGTAGCAGTGGTGGTGATGATGATGATGATGATGATGATATAATGGGGCGGTGGAAATCAGCCAGGCAATCTGATTGGTTCAAGGCCTCGGGCTGAAGAACCAGCCAGTCACAGGTAGCCGCCGAAGGCAGAAGACAGCAAGAGCCTGGGAAAAGGGTGAAGACTTTTTGCCCAGCAGAGAAGTTAAAATTCGACAGAAAAGGCAGGGCTGCATTAAAGTTTTTGCAGGTCCTGGGCACTCTTGCATTTTGACTCCCTGCCTCACAGGCTCTAAATTTTTTTTTTTTTGTTAATCCTGTTTTTGTAGACCCTAAAATTTTCGTAGGCCCTAGGCAATGTGCTTGAAGGCAGCCCGGAGAAAAGGGCAAGACCAGGGACCCTTTCACACTACCCAGTTATAGCACTATGATGCCACTTGAACAGCCATGATAACGTCCTAGGCCTAGGCAATCTTGGGATTTGCAGTTTAGGATGGGGTATTTAGAATTCTCAACTAAACTGCTCTAGTGCCATACCAAACTTCTAGGTTTCCATAGGATGTTGCCGTGGCAGTTAATGTGGAATCACAGTGCAATAACGGTGGGCCAAAGGTTGGAATCTGTCATAAAAAGAGCTGGGAAAGGTTTGGGCATGTGGAGAGGGAGAGCTGCAGAGGCAGCCATAAAAAGCATGAGGCCAGGGTGCCAGTGAAAGGTGCTAAACCATCCCTAAACCTAGTTGGAAAAACAGTAATTACCACACGCCCTGAGATTCCAGAGGAGGGAGGCAGGGCATGACTTTATTTACGTCCACAGAGTTGTGTGATGATTGCACAGTGCTGCCTTGTTGGTGAACGGTGGTATTGCACAACTGAATGCAAAGCCAAACGTGCCTGCCTCCCATCCACAGTGTGCACCGGGCATGCACAATACACAGCCAGTTGTCATACCACAGGCACAACTCTGCTTCTGCAGCTTTCAACTGAGTATGGACATTTTGCCACAGACAAACATGTCTGACCTCTTTTGCAGGAGAACATAATGCATGAGTTAAGCCGTGCACAAGATTCCAGCCATTCTGTGGTGACAGAATTGTTGGAAAATCAAGCATTCTCTCTCATCCCACCCTTTTCTTGCTATTAGAACAGTTGCGAGATTTTAGATAGTGTAGGGTCCCCGGCACGTCAAGTTTCTCCATTTGCTCACCTATCCATTGCAATGCATAGTCATCAGTATTTTGTGTATCTAAACAACTAGATCATTTGACCTCAAACTTTAAGGGCCCGTGGTCATATAGAAACTCCCTTCTTCTCTACCTCTTTCCCTCCCTTTTTCTTTGTGCCCTGAGCTTCAAGATAGTGAGTTAAGCAGGTGACACCATCTGCAGCCAAAAGGAAAGAGAAGCCTCCATGGACAAGAGATGTCATTCTTCAAGCAGTTAAGGACAATCAAGAAGCAAAAGTAAAAGATGACAGGTATAGGGTCAGAGCCCTGGATGCAACTGTTCAGCGACTTGTATGCAGGGACAAGGAAAACTACAGTAATAATCAATGCACAGAAATAGAAGATGATAACAAAAAAGGAAGAATAAGAGACCGATTCCCCAAAATCCTAACAGATCCAATATTCATATTTTTCCCTAAAAGGGGCTAACACCCTGCGCTATATACTCCTGTTACAGGAATAAGGATTTTTAAATTAAGAAGCATCATACTTCTTTTAGGAGAAGTTATGAGCCCTCAACAAAGAGGTATTCTTTAAAAACCTGCTGTGGTAATTGGTGGGGGGACTCCTCCTTTCATTCCCCCCACAGCAAAGAGATGAAAATAGTGGCATTACTGCTAGTATTAGGAGTATGGGAGTAGATGTCCAGCATGTCTAGAATATTCCAAGTTCAGAAATGATCTTTCAGGACAAGGGAAGACTCTGATGCTCCATGTGTTTTGGATTTCAAGCCCCAAAAACACCACCTGGCTTGAACAGTAGTAAGGGACTCTGGGAAGTGATGTCTGAACCCTCTGGAAGACCAGAGTTTGAGAACCACAGTTCTAGGTAATGGTTCTCTTCTCAAGACAGATTAAATGGCCTGAATGCTATTGTAGTCCCACTAGAGCAGAACCACAGTATCAGTGGACTTTGTCCACGTGCAGCTAATGTGACAGGTCTGCTCTAGTTGGGACTGACCACTAGGACAGAGCCCAAGAGATCAAAGAATGTGAAGGCCCAGTTTCTGTGCCGTGCTCATTTTTCTGAGCATTCCCATGGAAATCAGCATTGCACTGTAGCTGTGACTGGCGAGCAGGTACTTCTTCCCTTGAAACCACGTGACAGTAAGAAAGACAGGGCCTCCTCTTCTTTATAACTTGGGTCCTATTTTGTGAACTTTGCTCTCTTTAATTAAACACGTAAACCTGCAGTGCTTCTGCTTGTTGTACCCTTAGTGTCTCTGAGCTCCTTCACCAGCAACTGCGCCTCCTCCTGGATCCGCTCCTCGATGCCTTTCTTCCCCATCCCAAAGTTCCTCAAGGTGGTGAGGGAGAAACGGCGAATCTGGACCCAGCTCTCACCATTGGACAAGAGGATACCTGGAGAAGACAGCTGAAGAAAATATCATAGACCACTTCCAAACTAGCCTGTTATAGCACTCTTATTCCATAGGATGTTGAAAGTGGAATAAGAGCACTATAACAGGCTAATACAGGACTTATTTTGCCAGAAATGGGAGTGAGCATGCGATGTGTGAGTAACACACATAGCCCATTAATACACACAAGCCCTTTAGTACACAGAAATGTGTCCCAGCAGACAAAGGAAAATGACCGTTTCCAGGCCCACCAGTGGAGATGGGTGGGACTTGGTAGAGGAAACTTGGTGTGTTTACCATTACTGGTCTCGTCCTCATGGAAAATTCCTACACAAAAGTCACCAAAAGAAAGGAGAGCAGCCTCAGCACAGTGGCCAAGAATCCTACATTGTGTCTGTGTAGCGTAAATCCTCACTTACTATGGTTACACTACCCTTCTGCTGTGGAGCAACATTGTGTGACCAATAGTGTGTCTCCCAGTGTGCCTGCTTTTGTCACCTCGTGCAGTGGGAATAATGCATAGGGAGTGTCTCCACCATCCCAGTGAGTAAAAGTTGCCGTGGCACCTGTGATGCACACCGACCAGCCTTAGCAACAGGTTACTAAGAGACCCAACAGCTCGCTAGGTGCATAAGAAGAACTGACCTCACCGAGTTACACCGTTACAGAGGGGTAACACCAACCCTAGTGACGTCACTGGAAAATGGAAGACTGAACTCGCTGCCAAACAGATATGCATCATCCAAGAATGTTCAAGTGCATGGCTGGAATCCTGTGGCTTAGTCCCAACTACAGCAGACCCACTGACTCAGTTGTTGAATTGTGAGTCAACACATAGGTCAGTACCATCGATTCGGTGGCTCTTCTCTGCTTGGGACCAACCATAAGGATTCAGGTCCATGTAAAATGGTTACCCTTGTGGAACTCTGTCTGCAAAAGTGTGAACTAGACCATTTGCACAATGGCCTGAAAAAGTACAACTGTATGTGGTTGTAGGTTAAAGCACACATGCATGCACACAATGACCCACAAACACAACAGACATAACGAGCACCCTGTTCAGATTCACAATGATCCTGTGAGCCAGGATGAGCTGAGAATTAATTGATCAGTGGATGTCTCCTGTATTCATTCAAGAGATGTGGTATCACGTCCAGTCACGATTGGCATGGTGGTGCAGTCCACAGGGAGGTTGTGGATATCAGTGGCCACCGATCCCTCTTGGGCTGCCCATCCCATTTTAAAAGAAAACTTGAGCCTTTGCTTGGTGGAGTCTGTTGGGAAATTTCAGTTGTCAGCCCAACCAACACTGCCCTTTCCTGCCATAGGCCGTAACCGTTCAACTGAAATGTTCTCTTTCCCTAGCCCGGGGGTGTTTCTCTTTTCCCAGGGGACCATACCAAGTTCTTTGTCAAAAACGCCTCCTGCTGAAAAGGTCCCTCGATCCAGGAAGTCATCTCCATGATCAACTAGAATCTTCCTCACTATTTCGTAACCGTAGACAACCACCACCTCGATCGAACCGAAGTACACCGTGAAAACTGGTCCATATTGTTCACTTATCTGGAAAAGCAGAGAGGGTAGGAGACCATGAGAATGGGTTGAAGGCCTCTATGAAGGTGGGTTCAGACAAAGATTCAAAGTGGTAGAGATATAGGATGGGTGACACCTGGCTTGACCACAGAACATGGGAAAGAGATCTAGGAGTCTTAATAGACCACAAACTGAATATGAGTCAACAATGTGATGTGGCAACTTAAAGAAAAGTGATTCTACACTCTGATTCAATAGAAGCATGGTGTCTAGGCCAAGGGAAGGAACAGTATCACTCTATTCTGCTTTGGTCAAGAAGGATATTGACAGTGATGTAGACTTGAGTCAATTGACTCGGACTCAAGTCGGACTTAAGTCACTTCAGTGACTTGACTTGGACTCAACTCGGCCTTAAACGATGCACTGACTCGACTTGACTCAAGACTTGTAAATTTTTAGTGGCTGACTTGCTGCCCTTGGTTCAGAAACATAAAACACATTCGTCCCGAACAGCAGTTCCATCTCTTTTTGCCTCCTGGTCACATGACGATTCATCTCAAGCCCAAACTGTGGGTGCATTTCTCAGAGGGGAACGGCAAACGTGTTAGGCAATGGGCTTGGAGGAAGAATCCTTCCTTCTAAAGCTTTTGAAGCTTCAGTAATGGGGTGTAAGAAGGATCCTATTCCCTGCTTCCGAAGCTGCAGACTCTTTCATGTCCATTGGCACAAAAGCCTCCAGCTTCAGGAAGGGGGAGTAAGAAGGATCCTAGTCCCCATTTCTGAAGCTGCAGATGGCAAAACCGCAAATGTGGAGAGCTGACTCTGCTTAAATTGTTAAAACTGAATTTATTTCACTCTATCCAATAATTCTGGAATTTTGGTTACTTACACGCGCGCACACGCACGCGCGCGCGCACACACACACACTCCTTTCGGTGAAGAGAGACTCAAAGAGCAAGGTGTTGGTGACATGCAAAAAAGAGCCTTGTGGCTACCACCTCGGCCACATGGAGCAGCTGATTCCCATCCCTGCTTTAAGACCAAGAGGGGTCTCTGAGATTCTGTCCTTAGCTGGTACTTTTCCTGCCTTTCTAATCATTCCCCGTTCTCCTTCGTCTCAGGGTGCCTGAGGGTTCTGTTTATGGCCATTCTATATTTTCTTGCAGAGAAAAACTACCCCTTTGGACTACAATTCCCAGAAGCCCCCACAGTTGTCTCAAAAGTAATTTCCCAAAGTCTGCTCTGCCAATGGATGCTGCTGTCCTTGATTAATACCTGTGGCTTTCAGTGCAATTAACAGGCAATGATACTGAGTTCTCTCCCTCTGGCTCAACCTTGGAGAGGCAGACAAACGGGACATATCAGTCCTACAAGTAATCCCATGAAATACATGCCTATAGCAAGTGTTTATTCATATCTTCCCATTGCCTTCATATTTATTTTGACCATTCTGCCTCGTTAATGTCTTTGGCAACGGCTACTAGCAAAAATGCCCCACTCAGGTTTGTCAGTTATCAGCGGGCCATGATCTGATAAGTAAACCAATCCTATCCTCACAGACTAACCCTAGGGCAATTACGGTTTTTGAGTCAAGAATGCTACAAGCCACCTGATTTAGTTTCTACAGTGTGCAGAGGGATTTCCGAGAGGGGGGTCACATACACCGTTTCTCCAAGTGAAATAAAAAACCACCCATATATTGCCAAACTCTATGACGCTGCATTCGTTCTGGCCACGAGGTGCAAAGCAGGGGGTAAACCTCAGCAGATCCAACATGCCAAGGGGCTCAGAGTGAGTTGGGATCCTGGAAAAGTTCTGCGTCTCATTTTCGTACCACAACTCCTAGATTCTCCACCCCAAACCCATTGGCCATGTTGGCTGGGGTGTTGTAGTAGTAATAAAAATACATTTCCAAGCTGCTTGGAGTTGGGAAACAGCTTCACTGGATTTTCGTTCCTTACCTTTCTCAGCTGTTCCGTAGTGTTCTTCACCTTCAGCTGCAGGAGGTTCCCAACGAACGGGAGGGGCGTTGGGCCGGGGGGCAGGTTTTTCCTCTTGGCCTCCACCTTCCTCCAGGCCACCAGGAGGACCAGGCAGGCCACCAAGAAGACGGCGGTGCTCCCCAAGAGATCCATTGCACGGCAGATCCCCTTTCTCTCTGTTCAGCAGTGAAAAGATTAGAGCTCATACATCTCTGAAGTTCATAAGTCAACAGAAGACAGAGAGGTGAGATTAGAGGTGAGATCTGCTCAGTTACTATTACATAATCTTGGAACTAAGTCCATGTTTCTGTTTGTTTAGTGATTTCTGCCTGTCCTCTAGAGATCTAAGCCTCCAATAATTTCATTCTCAAAGAAAGCAACAAGTAATTTTAGCCATTCTCTTCCCCTGTGAGAGTTTTTGAAAACTGCACAGTTCTTGAAGAGTACTTGCAGTTTTGAATACATTCTGCACAAAATTTGCACAAGGCTTTTTTTCTCCCGGAAAACACAGAACTTCTATGCAGGAAGCAACACTTTCTGTGGAGAAATGCTGCTTCCTGCAGAGAGAGCCCTCTTTTTTGTGCAAAAAGTATAAACTTTGTGGAGACTAAGTCCTGAAATGAGAAGATTGTAATCAGTCCAGGATTTTCCTTGTCAGCGTTTCCTGACGCTTTAGAACTAGGTATTCTAACCATTTTCTAAATATTTTTGCTTACATTGCCATTCCTAATGTCCTCTCATGGGGCTTCTCCTCAGAGAGATAGACCAGTTTGGTTGGTGAGGAATCTGAAAATATGGGGCAAAATTCCCTGAGGACAGGAGAGCTGTACTGGAGAGGGTCTCTCCCCTGGGCTCTTAGACTGCAAGTCAGGCAGCAACTGGGGATCTTTGCCTCCGAATGGGGAATGCAAAGCCCCCTCTTGGCCCTCCAGTTTATAGAGTATGAAGGGAGCAGAAATGCATCACAAACTCACTCCTGCCAGCAGAAGGCAAGATGTTTCATGTGACCTCCTTTTTAAGCATTGAGCGTACAGGGAAACGTGAAACTAAGCAGAGAAAATGGAGGAGAAATAAAACTCTAATCCTAAATCAATCAAACCTGGAAAAATGTCACACACACCCCCCGCAAAAAAAGAAGAAGAAGTAGATTGCCCAGTTGAAGGGACCGGGCAGATGCCTGAAGGCCAACCAGGTCCTCCTGTTCAACAGGTCAATTCAGGACTAGAGGAGGAGGCGGAGGAGGAGAGGCACCCAAATCCCAGGGAATGGGGAAGGCCTGGGGGTCTAGCTGGGATTCCTCCCCCCGGAAGTGCTTTCAGGAAGGCAGACCTGCCGAAGGCTGTCATTATGTACAGCTGGGGATCTGGGCAGACCTCGCTGCTTACAAAAGGCAGATGGGAACACCAGCTTTCTGTTGAGAGCAACACCATTTCTGGCTGTCGGTGTGTTTACTTTGGTCTTGACAGATGCATGACTTCTGGATTGCTCAATAACTTAACTGTAGATTAACCACAGAATTTTTTTACTCTGCTTGATGGCTTTCTTGACGCTTTTTCTGTCCAGGCTTCATTAAAGGCGATTAGCGAGTACTCAGGAGATTGGAGTAGGAAAAATATGAGGGCTGAACAAGAAAGGACTATGATGACGGAGGAAAAGAAGAAACAAACCTCCACAAAGAAGGACTAGGAAATGCCACCCCAGAGAGCAGAGGAGCTTACGGGGTGCGGAGGAGACAAGACGAGACATGGTTCCACCCAGAAGACCCCCGCCCAGCACGTCTCAGACAATGACAAGAAAGTTCAGTTGAGAAAAATATTCCTGAGCTCCAGTGAAAGGGAGCCAGATGATTTAAAAGTGATAGTGGAACAGAAAGATAAAGAAAAATTGGAGAAGAGGGACAGGAAAGCAGGGGAAGTGGCAGGTACTTGCTCTAAAAAGCTGGGGAGAGAAGCTGCGGTGGGGGCAAGAAAACCCCCAGGCGTCTTCAGGCCCCCGTTTTCAGGCTCTGTCTTGGCCGCAGCCTCTTCGGAGCAACAGGCAACGGCAGCCAAGTGCAGCAGGGAGGTGGAGCTGCGCAGGAGCCTCCTGCGTCCCTGCCAAGGTCCAGCAAAGATGACGCTCGATTTCAAAGTCTGTTTACAGAAAGGGCTCGTGGTTGTGCCTGAATGGTAGCCACGGAAGCCACGCAGAGTAGTGAGGGGATGGCACCAGGCACAGCAGGACAGAGAGCGCTGGGTAGAGAAGCAGATACAAATACTCAAATTGAAGACGCAATTCATTCTCTATTGCAAGCTAGAATGAACCTGCAGTTTAACCCACTAATGAATTTAAGCACGTCAGGGTTACCCCTGAACCCTTAGAATTGTTAGGGTTACCCCTGAACCCTAAAAAAAAAATTAAGTCTGCATGGACTACCCCAAGTAGTCTACACGATTGTGAGTGAGCCCTGAATCAGCCTGGAAAGGTCCCCAGTTTTGGCCAAAGGAACTTCCCCCACAAGCAGGAAGAACTCTTTTGAGAGTTCAGAAGAGCCAACAAAAAGCTAGCAAGTTGGACTCAAGAAGGCAACAAGCACAGAGTCAAAATGGTTAAGTTTCCTCAGCCAGAAATGTTCAAAATTTTGCTCAGTTCTGAGTGGACATATCCAGAGAATAATACAAAGGCCGCTAGCTACTGCCGGAATTTGCGCATGTATGAGAAAGATCTCATGGAGCAGTTAGCTGCCCCCAGGAGTCCCGCACGGAGGGGTGGGATGCCTCGGCAGGGGTTGGAGGCATCCAAAGGGGTGGCCTCTCAACCTGGAAGTATTCGCCCAGTTAGAAGACTGGTGTGGACGCTTGCAAATCAGTTCATTCACGCTGGGTGAAAACGCCAAGTTGCAGTGTTTCTATTTGATACACGGAAAAAGAAGTCCAGAGGCACAGGACTTGGTGACAGTCCCAAGGCCAGAGGGGGTACGTGGTGCTTTACCTCCAAGAACATTTATTGGACATTACAAATCAGTTGAATATAAATCAGCACAAGAGACATTTGGGCAGGAGGGTGCGGCAAGCAGTGATATCACCTTAAGGTAGTTGGGAGGTCCACCCAATATGCAGGACTTGGGAAGATCCCATTAGTACCCGGGTTGATCCTTCTGCCATCCCGAGAATGAGAAGTTGGTACTTCCACGAATGTTCATTCTGGGATGACAGGAGGAGGAATCACAGCCACCACTTGGAAGAAGAAGAGGAAGAAGAAGGGAAAAGAAACAAAACAGATAACGAGAGAGAGAGAGAGAGAGAGGTCAGGAATATAACTGGCTGGATAGGGAACGAGTCCAACAGAAAAAAAAAGAAAAAAAAACATTGTTAGTTCCTGTATTGGCTGGCACCAAGGGGATCAAACCCTTTAGTACGTGGATTGCTCCTCCTGTCACTCCAGAATGATGGTTCACGGAAGTACCAACTTCTCATCAAAACCAAATGTTCAATTAAAACAGTTTAGCAAGCCCTATAAAAGCATAACAAGGATGGCCTGAACAGACTGTATGAATAAAAAAGTCTTTTGCTGTTGGAAAAAGGCACAGAGAGCAGGCCAGCCTGGACCCCTGCGGAAGGGAGCTCCACAGCCTGGGAGCGCCGCCGGGAGGGCCCCGTCCCCCGTGTCGTCAACATGGGAGCAGCGGGGCTGAGAGAAAGACGGCCTTCTCCCAAAGATCTCAATAGTAAAGCAGGCTGTTAGGAGGAGACACAGTATTTCCAACAGTCTGGGCCCATTTTATTCCATTTTGTCAGTTGCTCTATTAGGCTATACATCGAAATTTTGTAGGAACAGGCATTTTATTCCACACAGAAGGAATTCTTGTTGAGAGGGAACTGGAAATGTCTTTTGGAAGAGGGAGAGGAGCCACCGACCATTGGCCTTGGGGTGATCTGGGAGCTGTAGTCCACAAAAAGTAACTTTTCTAGGCTCTGGGGCTTTTTCAGTAAACACATGTATGGGAGCAGATAACCAACGAGGCACTCCAAAGACATCCTGGGCAAGGCATGTGACCCTCCTCCACCTCTCTGAAACCCAGATTGCAGCCATCTGACAGCCTCCTAAGCGCGGCTAATAATTAATCGGATTGAGCCGGTGGCTACTCTGTGTGATCCCCCTCAAAAATTACCGGAAAGGAAGAGCCAAGGTCCAGGGACGGGGGGAGAGAAGGACGTCACCAAGAGTTTCCTGCCCTCTTGTTTTTGAGTTTCAGGACAGAGCAATTTTTCTTACCATGAAGAAGCTCTGGCTGTTCTTGGCTTTTGTGGCAGTTGCCGTTGCGACGTCAGGAAGACGGGTGAGCCAGTTTTGCTGTCTGGGGAGTGATATCGGAGGGGGACAGTAGCAGGAACAGTGCCAAAAAGACAGCTAAGGCAGCCACATCTTCAGGATTCACCTTAGTTCAGCTCACAGACGGAGCCGACAAAGGGGACGCACCTCAGCTGAAGGTGCCAAAACCTGGGCATGCCTTGCCAACCAAGTGCCACCTTCAAGTTGCCTGTCAACTTACAGTGAACCCATGAATTCCGTGGGGTCTGTAGGGTGGCCTTATTTCAGAGCATAGGAAGGGCAGCTCTAGAGTCAGGAGCAGAAGGGTCTTTGTCCAAGAAAACAGGCCCTTGCTCCTCATTCCCAGTCTCCACTGGTTAATTTTCAAGGAATTCCTGTGCTTTTGATTTCCCCACTGCTTGCTGTTCTCTTGGAGTTGGGCATCTTCATCCGTCCTGTCTGGAGAAAATCTGAAAGATGTCCCATAAAGATCTCAGGATGCATTTGGAAAATACTTCAAGAGTCATCCAAAATATCTGCACCTGGTTATTCGTCTTTTCTGCACGGTCCGGTGGTTGGCAGTTCCAGCTGGTCAAGAGCAGACGGGGAGGCACACGAGAAGGCTTCCGCCTTGCTCAAACTGGTCATCCAGCAAGACGGCCTCTTTGAGAGGCAGGGTAAAAGTGCCAAAGGGGAGTGGGCACCGGAGAAGGGCATAGCCAGTGTGCCGTGGGGCACAGAGAGCGCACTGTAGCCCTACCTTGCAAAATGGGGCTGGTCTCACCCAGCCAGGAAGAAGGCAAGCTGTGCTGAATTTTCAAGAAGGGAAATTCTGGGGCTCAAACCAGCCTGCAAGTTCTGCTCCCAGATCCTGAATGGGAGCCTATCTTGGCTGTGGCTTCCCAGTGAGGATAGGAGAGCACTCTGCGCTTGCTGTGAGGCACTTCATTTCTTCACCTGCACCAGAGCGGATGCCCCAGGGCAGTAAATATCTTTTGGGGCCGAGACCTGTAAATTTCAGAATGAGATCCACCTAAGCCTGCTGAAGGCTTAGAATCCATCAGACCTTGAAGACCCATGGTCTGCCGGTTGGCTACAAGGTTCCTTCCCCACCTTATACCCGCCCTCTGTGCAACTTTGGGGGAATTTGTGAAAAGAGAGGACACACGGTCCAGGGTGTAGTATGTTTACTCAATATTTTCACTGGCCACTGGGGGGGGTGCGTGTGCCATCGTGGGGCACCTTTGGTCCATACAGAGCAGCTGTGCAGCTCAGCGTCAGGAGCAGGGGCTTTGAATGCAGAGGTCACCGGTTCAACCCCCAGCACTTCTGATTTAAAAGAGAAAGAGAGCGAGGGAGAAATGCTCTTTGTTTAAAGGTTGCAGTCGTGCCCCTGGCATCCAAAGTGCTCTTCCAGACTGGTCTAAAGAAGCATGGATTATCACAATATACCTCTGTGGGTCTTGCCAATTATTGTCTCCTCTACCTGCACTTGTTCCATTATTTTGGGAAATTGGGGGGCGGGCACTGTCTGTAGTGATTTCTTGGATCTGCCCTCGGGCCTTTCCAAAGGGCTTTTTTAAAACTAGGAGTGTGGTTTGCTGTGGTAATTCTACGGTCTGAAGGACAATTTTTCTCTTTTTATAGATGAAGTGCGTGTCCAAAATGTATAACCCCTTGATAGTAGCTATGGTGAATATCTAAAGGCATAATTTCCGAACTGAGGGAAGTAATTGTCCCACTATATTCTGCACTGGTCAGGCTTCATCTGGAGTGTTATGTTCTGCCCCGAGCATCTCATTTTAAGAAGGACGTAGACAACAAGTTGGAGCAGGTTCAGAGAAGGGCGGTGAGGATGCGAAGAGGTAGGGAGAACAAAACCTGTCATGAGAGGCTGAAGGAGCTGGACACGTTCAGCCTGGTGAAGAGAAGACGGGGGTCGGTGCGGGGGGACATGATTGCCCTTTTTCAATGCCTCAGGGGCTGGCACAGGGAGGAAGAGCAAGCCCGTTCTCTGCTGCCCCAGAGAGCAGGAACGGGTCCAATGGTTTTACATTAGAGGAAGCTAGATTTTGATTGAACATGGAAAAGAACTTCTTGATGCTAAGAGTGGTTCAGCCATGGAACCAACTGCCTGAAGGTGGGGGTGGGGGTCTCCTTCTCTGGACATCTCCAGAAAGAGGCTGGACAGCTACCTGCTGGAGATGCTCTCGCTGGAGATCCTGCACTAAAGGCCCAGGAGGCCCCTTCCAACTCTAGGATTCTGTGAGAGGTGGTGGGGTCTCCTCCTCCGGAATCTTCAAGAAGAAACTGGACAGGAGACTCCGGGCAAGATGGCGACGTGATAGGTCGTCCTGCAAGCAAGCTGCTGCGGGACGATCAGCTTAGCGAGGTCACAGATAAGACCATCGTTCCGATTCTTCTGGTCCAGGAAGAATCAATGGGACTTGGCTCCTTCTTCCACCCTTAGATCCCAGTGTCGTAGCTGTTTTGAAGGAATAAGGAATACATGTTTGATCGAGACACGGAAGGGACCGAGGGGGATTGGAGTGAAGCCCAGCCTCGCTAAATGCTGCCGGCTACATGCTTGACAGCTCCCTGCCGGGGATGCTTTAGCTGGAAGTCCCGCACGAAGCAGGGATTGGACTCAGTGGCCCATGAGGCCCCTTCCAACTCTAGGATTCTAAGAGACAGTTTGCAAAGTTTCACTGACTGGTGGATGCAACCTGCAAAGACTCTCTGTGGGGTCTGTGTGTTGGTTTAGTTAGGTTCCCCCTTCCTTCCAAATTGTTGTGGTGCCAGGGACGATCCTCCGCTCTGCTCTACATCCACCTTCAGGAAGCAAGTAGGCCACATTAAATGTCCCTTTTTATGTCTCCCTGACTAAATGAGAAAGAGTAATCCCCTCATTTCATCTTGATCTGGGAACGATCCCTCGATCTAAGATTTCTCTCTCATTTTCTAAAGTGGAAAATGTGTTTCCTTCCATCTCAATCTTTCTGTGTGTGTGTGTGTGTGTGTTTAAATGGCGAGCTGTGAGCAACCATGGTTGGTATGCAATGTGTGACACCTAAGACACCACCAGGCACCATCTCCAGGTCCAGGCGTGGAATCCTCAGGGCTTGCAATGACCCTGGGCTGGCAACCCCAGTACGAAAGAGAGCAAGCTGGCTGTGGACACTGTTGCCAGGAAGCAGGCCCACCTTGACCTCTGGCCTCTCTCCTGTACAGAACCAAACCCAGAAGAAACCACCAAGATGGCAGAAGCCCTGCATTGAGTGCTACGCAGTTCTGGGAAGTGTAAGTACAAGGCGACCACGGGGGAGACTTCTGCCTGGTTTCCCCCTCAAAAGCACATTAGGCCAAGAAGGTGGAGTGGGGCTGGGGAACCGAGAAAACGGTGCATTTCAATGATCCAGTCATTCAAATGTCGGTAATTTCTAAAGTCAAATACCATGACCCGTGTTTGAATTTAGCACTAATAGAGCTGGTCCAATAATTTGATGTCCACTTCAGTGATGTTTGTTCTACAATCCTTTGAGCTCTTAATATTTTGTTCTTGGGCCCATGGGCAAATTGTTCTTCCAGACATTTATTCCCTGCCCCCTGGTAAATGCCAGTCTGTTTGTTAGCTTTTAAAGATTTCTAAACAATTCTGGGCAGAACGAGGTGCTTTCGTGGCTGCCACCAAGGCTAGCCAATCAAAACTCTGTACAGCCAGTCTCATCTAGACACAGGAAGAACAATCGGGTACATCATTTGTGCACACCCTCCAACTTTCTCCATTTGATAGGCACAGTCACCGTTAATCCTCTGTCATCTCATCTTTTTCAGCAGCTTTTAAAAGGTCCCAGTTTCTCTCTCCTCCTCTCACCCCCCCTTGTCCTCAGCTCACTTCAGGTGCCGCAAAGTGTGTGATCTGCCCTCCTTCGACTCAATGAAAGAGTCTTCCCCTTCCCTGTAGGCTGAGGCAAAAGCCGCAGCCTCTCTTGGCTTGTGTGTCCGTCTTCATTCCAAACTTTTGCCCTCTTGACCGCTCTCTGATGTCGCTTGGCTACCTGTTTCCTGCTCTTCATCTGTCAAATTTCGGAGAGTATATGCGTAGCCCATTGCTTAACCAAGGTTCTTCTGGACGAAGCCAGAGGACTGGGTGTTACGGAATGCTCACTAAAGTTCGTTCTTTGCTCGGCAGCCTGACGTAGCCGCAATCCCTTTGCCTAAGAATTCCTCCGTCCAAATAGCTGAGCCTGGCAAACAGGTAAGTTTGGGAATGGGGAGGCCGGTAGGTGGAGAGGATCAAGGGGGTCGGGTGGAGAGAGCCGCTGTCTCTGGAGGCCCACAGCAGGGTTCTAGCAGGGCCCCTTCTCCATCATACTCACAGTTGGGTCTGCAGTCACCACGAGGACACACGCTTCGGGGGGCAAATAGGAGTTCCAACTCCTACTGGTAGCTGTGTGAGTTCTGAACCAGGATGGGAATTATCCCAGAATGAGGTGAGGGCAGATCAGAGCCTCACCGGGGGAAGCCACGCACCAGCCAAATCCAACTGGTACAGCAAGGGATGGAGGGGCAGCATGAAAGCCTTGTGTCCAGGTAAGAAATCTCCCCACCCAAGCAATTTTCCTTCCCTTCTCAAATTTCAGAATTTCAGGATTGCAGAAAGTGAGACATTGAAAATCCTTCCCAATGAGAACTCTTCTCTTTGCTGTGTTTGCCTTCCCTCAGTCCTTTTATTGTTGCTCCTTTTTCTTGGGATGCCTACACTGTTATTTCTAAATTCTCAACTGAAGTTTTAAGTTACTGCAGTGCTAGAAATTTGAGGACTGGAGGATAAGTTCCTTTTCTTTGGATGTTTGAAGTGTATTTTTAAATGCTCAAGTAAAGTAGTGACTTACCACAATGCCATGCTGTACCACCACGTTGGAAGCAATTTAAGGAGATCCTGTGGACAGCATCCCCCCCGCCTTATAACACTGGGCCATGCGACAAGCAGTGGGGTTCTGCCCCTCAAATGGCGCCATAATGAGGCAGAGAGAGTTTTGGCTTGTCCAGACGGCACCACCCAGTGAGATGGACCAAGAGGCAGGCATCTCTTGGCCAGCTCCCCGTGTCTCCCCTAATCTTCTCTCTTTCTACAGCCTCCACTTCCAGGAATGAGGATCACCAATGCTGGAGATTCCACCTTGTCTGTTGAGGAGCCCAGCGAGTGGGTACGTTTGCAGATGGGGTGGCTGGAAGGCTGGGGCGGGGCCTGCAGAGAGAACAGGGATGTAACCCTTCAGTCAGTTTCTTCGCAGAGGAAGCAAGAGGTAACTTTAGCAATTTTCTGCCTGCTGTGAGAAAGTCTTCAAACGCCACCATTTTTGAAGCCTATTTGCAATTTGGCATGTATCCTGTGCAAAATTCCATGTGGTTGTTTTGCACAGAAAATGGCATTTTCTGCACAGAGATACCATTTCCTGTTCATAAAATGCTAGCTGGAATTCACTTGGCGACTTGAATTGTTGTAAGTGGATTCTTACCTGCAGGAAATAGAATTGAGCAGCCTTGCAACATCCATGTTCAGGAAAGGGAGCCTGAGTGTGATAGTGGTCTGAGCACTGGACTGCGACTCCAGAAACCAGGGCTGGAATCCCTTCTGGCTGCACCCCGCGTAAGGCTAAGCAAAGAGATCCATGGGAAGGGGAATCTTGCTGGCTTCCTGACATCGCTGTATTGCACTTCCCAGCATTCCTCCTCACTATTGGCTGTGATGGCCAGGGATTCTGGAACTTGTGGTCTGGAACTTATGTGTGCATGCCCTCCAAATTTCACAGAGGAATGCCAGGACATATAGGCAGCCAAGCAACATCAATGTCCGGGCAAGAAAGCGAAAGTTATTAATGAAGGGGAACAGACAAAGCTATCAGGGAGCGCAGAAGTTTGGTTTTGCCTGAGCTGACTGAGAAGGGCAAGACTCTGCCCCCCTTTTCTTCTTTCCCCCCACTGATTTAACTGAGTAGAAAAGACTTTTGCACTTTGAACTCCGTTTGCAGCAATTGAGCAAGCTGAGGACAAAGGTGGGGGGAGTGGGAGGAGGAGGAGACAGAAACCGAGACATTTTAAAAGCAGCTGAAAAAGTGGGATGGCAGAGAATTGGGGGGGGGTTTGCGGAGCCACTGTTCACCTCTCCCCTCTCGTCTGCAGGCTCAGAGGCCCAACGCCAGGCGGGCGAAGAGGGAAGAGAGGAAGGCCAGCCTGGTGCGGCGCAGAGGGAGGGGGCGGGCGGGCTCCCGTCCCGTGTGCCGGGGCTGCTATTCCGGCCTGATGATCGTAGCCCCGCCCGTCCACACCGGCAACACCACCGCTGGCGCCGTCGTGGAGAGCCACTCGGAGTCCGAGTGGGACTCCAGCCAAGAAGATTAGCTGCCTCGGGGGCAGCCAGGATTGCCAGGTGTCCCCCGTTGTAAGAGATGCCTCTGTTCGAGGGCTGGAGGCCTCACCCCCTATTATGAGAGATGGTGCCCCTATTTGAGGGCCAGGAAGCTTTTCCTTTTACATAGGTTGGACAGGGTGCCCCCAAAATCCCGTATTTCATGGTGTAGAGCCTCCATAAAGACAGAAACGTGTACCTCGTGAAATTTATGAACGTGGACAGCATGTTCATTTTGCAGAGAAATACACATCTAAGTTAAAGGAACCCAGTTCTTTCATTTGGTATTTGGGGAGAACGCAAACTTTTCAACAGCTCTTTCTTGACTGTCAGCTCTGCACCTCAAGAATATCAACTGTCCTTTATTCCGTTTTGAAAACTTGGCAACACTCAGGGGTTTGTTGCGCAAGGGAAATAAATCACAATAGCACGAAATAAATCACAATAGCAGGAGGGGGCTACTTTTATTGGATGACATTTCCCAGAACAGAGAGTGGGAATAAGGTTTACTACAAGAGCAGAAAGCTTGGTGGTGCCCTGCAGCTTTTCCAACACATGTCCGGAGAGCGAGAGAGAGAGAGAGAGCGAGAGCGAGTGCCCAAGGGCCCTCTGGTCTGTGGGGGAAAGAATGGGCGAGGGGCTAGCCACCCACTTTTTACAGCAGGCAACCGTGGAGGGGATAGGGGCCATTTTCACTCTGGCATTCCCCCCCTTGAAGGGCTGACCGCTGTGTTTTGCCACACTGGAAGTGAGGTCACAACACTTCTGACCACCATTTTGGCTAATAATTGGATTTTTTTCCCACTAGCCACTGGTGAGGAATGTTGGGAACTACGATCCAAGAATGTCTGGAGGGGGACTTGAGTCTCATCCCTGAAGCTCCGAGCTAGAAGGAACCTCTGCTTCCTATTCTCCTCTGCCTCCTCCGCCGCCTTTTTTTATTTATATCTCTTATATAACTTGTGTCTATAAGTTAGAAAGCAAACCACGATTAAATTAAAACCCGTTAAAAACAGTAGACAAGGACAACAATGATGCAAGGCCTGTTTCCCCTCAAAAAATTCAATTCTCCAAGGCGTGCCAGAAGAAAAAGGATTTCACCTGCTTGCGGAAAGATCGCACAAGGAGGGCGGCACGCTCACCTCTCTGGGAAGGGAGTTCCTGAGCCCAGGGGCAGCCACCGAGAAGGCCCCGTTCTGTCCCGTGTTCCCACCAGATGTAACCTGTGAGGGGGGTGGGGGAGAGAGAAGGCCCCCCCCAGAAGATTTCAAGCTTCAGGCACGCTCATTTGGGGAGAACGTGGCCCTTCGGATACCCTGGGCCTGAGCCGTACAAAGCTTTATAGGTCACGACCAGCATACAGCTGCTGTCCAACTTCCCCTCAGCATAGTGTAAAATTCTTCGTGTGCAGGGCATGAACAAAACGCCAGCCAAGGTGTATTTCTGCACGTCTGCGTGGATCCTCCTTTGCCCCTGGCTGGGCCGGCCTCTCCTCTGTTTCGGCCTCAACGACGCCCTCTTCCAGCCTTTCCACCGGCCCATCTCCACCCGCTGAGGGCCAGTCTGGGTTGTTTGCAGCTGATCCGTGGAGGGCGTTCCAGACAAAGGTCTACCCAGGCCTCACCTGAGCATTAGGAAGAATTTCCCGGCGGTAAGAGCAGTCGGACAATGGGATAGGCTGCTGCCTGGGAGCGTGGTGGGCGCTCCTTCTTGGGAGGTTCTTGAACACAGGTTGGATGGCCGGACGTCGGGAGTGCTTTGCTTGTGCAGAACAGGGTTGGATCCGGTGGCCCTTGGGGTCTCTTCCAACTCTGTCATTCTATGTTTCTATGACCGTTACTTTTAACAAGTTACTTCCACACTGCAGCATTTTGCACTAACCATCGTTTATGCAGCGGTTTTTAAGGGCGACCCCACGGCGCAACGGCAGGAGTGAGACAAAAGCGCTGCCGGCTACAGCAGCTCCCTCTCTGTTCCGGAGTGCCCTAAATTCTCACCCGCCCTTCCAAGACCCTGTGAAGACGGATCACCAAGAGACCCTGGTAATATTAACAGCCCTGCTCAGGTCCTGCTAACTCAGAGAAGCCCCGGCTTCTCAGATGGAGTCAGTCCATCTTGTAATACGGTCTCCCTCTTTCTCTGCTGCCCTCCACTTTCTTCTCATTCTCGTCCCTTTCTCATGAGTCACATTTCCAAAGTACGAAATTTTGGGAGTTCTTGCCCCAAAAAGTAACAAGAATAAGAATCACTGGGTTGTTCTCCTGGCCTGTTGGATGGGGAAATGTTTTCTGCCTCTCTCAAGGGAGTTTCTACATTTGGGAGAACAGCTTTTGCACAAATTGCCCGAACTGGAAAAACGTCTACACTCTGCAAACCGCAAATCAAACCAAAAACAAAGAGATGGGCTGTTTGCACCTTTTCGATCATTCAGCCAGCCCTTCGGTCCTTTAGCTTTGCTTCCGAAAAGGACAAGGCGGCAGCCTGGAGCAGGGCCCCTCAGTCAGGCATCGGGGAACAGGCCGAACCATAAAAGACAAAAGGGAGGCGAGGGCAACACGCCGTTTTCGTCGCCCGTGTCGGGTCAGGAAGTGCCCGAGCCTGTCCGAGGGGCTGGCTTGGAAATCACAGGTCGGCACGGCCCGGGGGGTTCGGGAAGGAAGACGGGCCGGAGCACAGCACCGCCCCGGGGGGACGGCCCTGGCCGCGAAAGGCCCGGCGGCGCAGAGCGATGCGCCGTTCGAGGGCCCGGGCCTTTTCTCCAAGGCTGGGGTTCCTCCTCTCGGGGAGACTGGCAAGCGGGGGGGTCTCCCTGAACCTCCTCCTCACCCGGGGTCGGGGCACGGCTTCTCGGAATCGGCAGCGCTGGAAGGGAGAAGGAACCTGGGCGGGGGTCCGAGGGAGCGCGGCTGGCGGGGCCGAGCCGGGAACCGTCCCGGGCCAAAGGCGCCGTTCGCGGGGAGCCCCCGGCTGGCGGAAATTCTCCGCAGTTTCGCCGCTTCCCTCCTCCTGGCGCGACCCTCGCCCTTCCGCGAGCTTTCGCTTTCGGGCGAAGAAAACGAAAGTGAAACAGCGCCGTGGTCGAGAGTCGATCTCCGGGCTCCAGCGGAGACTCCCTTAATTTTTCCCGGCAGGGAAAAAGGGGGTCCGGCGGAGGTCCGCGGTCAGGTGAGCGCCCTGCGCGTGGGGTCCTGGCGGAAGACCCCTTTTGGGGGCGGGACCCCCCTCGCGCGGCTGGCGTGCCGCGGGATCGAGCGCCGGTGGGCTCCCGCCGCCCCCCGGCCGATTCTCCGGCCCTCGCCGAAGGTTCCCCCGCTCCCGGGGGACCCGCCGGGCGGACGGGGGCGGACGGAGGGGGCCCGCCTCGCGTGGTCCGGGGCGGCTGCCTGGAGGGGCCCTTTCCCCCGGGAGCCCCTCGGCCCCGGCGTCTGCCCTGGAAGAGAACGACGGGGCGGGAGAAGGGGCTGGGCGATCCCCCCGGGTGCGCGACGGACCGAGCTCGTTCCTTTTAAAACGATCGACTCAACCCGCGCCTTCCGGACCTGGAAAAGGAACCTGGCGCCGTTTGTGCTGGGAAACCCGTGGGGGTCCGAACGCAAAGCAAAACAAAAACGACAAGAAGGGGGGGGAATCCCCCCCCACATATATTCAGAAACTATTCAAAGGGGACTCTGTCCAGCTCTCAAAGGCACATGAGAACGTTTGCTTTAACTGAAAGGTGCATCTGTCCAGAACTGAATGGGTTTCAAAAATGTATGTACCTCACCCCATGCTCTTTTGGAAAAACGGATAAAGAAATAGGTACAGTTTTCTCTCTGCGTCTAGGGGCGAATTCCGTCGGCGGGTTTGAGAGCTTACGGCCCGTCTCCAAAGGTGGGCCACAGCACCCCCTTGTGGCCGCCCTTGGGACGACAGCAAGTGGTGTTCCGTCACTTAGGTCATCCATCGTGACACTAGGAAGATCCTGGTGCTTAATTGTTAAACATGTTTGCGAAGAAACGATACAGGCCAAAATGAATTCCGGTGTAAGAAAATTTACACAATTAAATTGCTGAACTAAAAGCAAAGAGATTGTTGCAGGTTTCTATCCTCATGCAGAATAAGTCCACGAAGTCTGATGCAGTGATATTATTTAGCACCTGTAGATTCTCAAATGCTTAAACAGGAGTCATGCCTCTTTACATTTACCAGCCACGTTCATTCCTCCTTCCTGTTCAGGCTCTTACACATAACAGTTTATGCTATTAATTTTATCATTTCAAGACAGTTTAAGCACTTTCTCAAAAAGGAGATTCATAATTTATCATTAATGATTTCTTACCCATCCACAACGGCCTCCCTAGGCTTTGTCATCAGGAGTGTGGATAGTGTCATCCTACGGTCTTGTCACCGGGGGGCGCCGGACTTTGTTGTACCTCAGCGGAGTGTGGAGACGTCTTCTCTCACTGCCCGCTGCTCTCGCGTGCCCTTTAAGCCTTCTGTGTCAGTGCTTCCCATGCTACCTGATGTGGGGGACTGACGATTATAATTTCCCCATGCGCCAGGGCCAACACCATATTTTTGCCCGATTGTTTCTTTCTTTCTTGTAAACTCACCAGGGGCGCGCAGCCAATGGCCCAGGGACCACCACTCGGAGCAGCCCTTTTCTGTGCCGTCCGCCAAGCAAAGAATCTTCGCGTTGTTTCATGAGGCAATGTCTGGCTTTCCCTTCCCTTTCTGGGAATTACTTTTGTGCTGCTGCTTTGTGGCTTTCCTCTTCCCCTCTCCACCACCACCACCAAATGCTTCCAAATCCATCCTCCTTCCATCACGCCTCTTGTTTCTGACAGAGAGGCGGAGAGGAGAGAGACCCGGAAGGCCTGAGCCATGGCCTGGTCGGAGGATGCCGTTGAGATGCCGTCCCTGGGGCGCCCCTTCCAGCTGGGGATGTTCTACGACTGCCGGAAGGACGCCCTCATCCCAGGTAGGAGCTGGTCTCTCTCTGTGTGGGTGCAGGTATGTATCCCTTGCAGGAATGCCGTGACCCATGCTACTTCAGCAGACGCAAACGCAGGCAGACAGACACACGCTTCCACAGAAGATTCCAAGGAGACAACAGGAACTCCTTCTGAAAAGGAGCACTCCTGGTTGTTGGGCACGTGGCCTCCCTTGGACTGCAGTTCTTCCACATCCTCCTTTCAGAGATGGGCCAACATTGCCATCCCAGTTTTTCTTGGCAGTTGTGTGTGTGTGAAGTTTTGCTGTCTCCTGTATGTGTGTGTGCGTGTGTGCGCGCGCACGTTTAGGCTTCCCTGAAAATAAGGAGAGGAATTCAGCAAGGTGGTCAATTTTCCTCACTTCATGGCCAGTTCAGGTCTGTTCTCAGCCTCTCCCTGAAGAATAATGAATGGGCATCAAGTAGTAAAGAAGCGATGTCCAGTTTTCAAACCAACACCAGTTATGGGGATGTTTTGAGTCATTTTCTGGAGGGGGACATGCCTTGGTCTCTTGCAACAGAGCCATCAGGAATCTCGTAGCTCCTTAAAGACCAGCCTATTTGTTTATTGCATGAAGCAGCAAGGAGGAGCACCAGCGCGGGAAAGACAAAAGGTCTGGGGCAGAGGGAGGCCGCGTGTTGCTAAACTTACCTCATTCTTCACCAGATGGCCAACATGTTCCAAAGATCCAGTCCATCTTCACAAACTGCCATTTTAAGACAGAGACTGCGATCCGAGCAGCTCTTTTCCAGCTCTCTGAATATGTTGCCCTCTCAGCCCGGAGAGCGTGCCTGTCTTGGGGCGGGAGAATGTCTGGAGGGGCTCTGGATGCTCTGGATGAGCCAAGTGGCGAGGGGGGAGTTATTTAGTGGTTCATAGCATTAATCTCTCCCCTCTGATGTACTCAGTGTTTTAAAAGGGGAAAAAGGTCGAAGGGATGAACTCTGGCAGCACCTTGGAGACTAGACTAACTGCTCTACTTTAGCCTGAGCCCTTGTGGGTTTCAGTCCACTTCAGACGCACTGAGAGAGAGCGTTGCTAAAGCCACAGGTTGGAGGACGTTAGGGTCCACCCGCAATGCCAGCATCCCCTTAGAATTTGCGGGAATTATGGCTCCAAGGAGGCCTGCAAGAGGAGGATAACGGCGGGATCTTTTCACCTATGTGTACCAGTACTACTTGTAGAGAGGAGTCCGATTAACATTTAAAAAGTATTTTATTTGAATTAACAAACATATGAGAAATCAGACACTCTTAAGAACCACATAAGTGATGGCGCAGGGGTTAAATGCCGGTACTGCAGCCACAACGCTGTGAGTTCGATCCTGCCGGGCTCCAGGTTGATTCGGCCTTCCATCCTCCTGTAGGTCAGTAAAATGAGCACCCAGCCTGTGGGAGACCATTAGCTATAAAAACCTTGTAAACTGCTTAGAGAGTGCTTCGCACTGATAAGTGGTATAGAGATGTAACTACTATTGCTACTGCTATAAGGCTGTCAGAAAGTGAGCCAGGGAAGGTTGGATAGAGAGAGATTAGGGGTAGAAAATGTGATAGTTACCAGTTTTGAAGAAGAAGGTCGCAGTGGAGGGGCGCAGGCAGAACGGCAGTCTGGGGCACTATTTACCACATACCGTGTATTGCGTACTACGTACTACTGTCGGGTGGGGTTGAAGTCAGGATTTTTATACCTTATTTCATACCCTGAAGGGGTGCACTGACAAAGCCTCAATAGCTTTCCCACAGGACTGACAAAGAGGTCCAAGATGGGCTGGTTGCTTTAATTCTGAAGTGACAAAACATTAATGGGACTTAGGACAATCTCTTAATGTTCGGTCAGGTCGGGTGTATAGGGAAGATCTCCGCAGGGTAAGACTGAGAGATGGTCTCTGCTTGCTTTGCCTGGGCACTTCAGCTTCCATTGTGTTTGAAAATGTAAAGAGCCTGAAGGGCTGAAGGGATTAGCACAAGCCCATCAGCGTTGGGGTTTTCCACATAATCCCCTCTGGAATTTCCCACCATCATGGCCCTGAATGCGTCTCCAGTCAGCATGACCCTGACCACGCTCTCTGGTCATTCATAACTCCAATTTATGAAAACTCCCTATCTTGTAGGAGACGTGGTAGGTTATGATAACCTTCCCCTGTCCGCCAAGGTTGCACACGTGGAAGCAGAGATGCACCTGGCGCTTTGGGAGAGATGCGGCCAGAAAAAGGAGGGCATGGCCAGGCAACCCACAGAGGCGGTCAATTGTGTACAAAACTGCAGTGTGTGAAGCACAGACACCTCTGAACTGAAGAATCCCCCCAATCAACACAAATTGCTCTCTGTCTCTAACTTCTAACCTCCCTGGCAAGCCTGAGCTTGTTCTGAGCTTTGCTGGGCCGGAGGCCCTCTGGGTAGGCCCTGTGTTGCACACTCACACGTTTCAGGCCAGCCTGCGTGCACACGAACGAGCGTATTTGGGGGGCTGGCGCGTGCGGTTGCGTTGCTGGCTCAGGCTGCCCTGCATGCTGCCGTCCTGTGAGAATGGCCGAGGAATGTGAACGAGGGGCGCTTCGCTCCCCACGCCCTCCGGTACGGTGAGCGGAGAGCAGAGCCTGGTTAGAGACCGTCCGCTGCCGTCTCGGGCAGGTCATGAGACCTGGCCGCGAGCCTATCGTGCACCTGGCCCATGGGTGCCCCTGTAATTGGCATTCAAGGTGGGATAGCCCTCTCCCGCCTGTTTCGGCACGGTGGGTTGATGGATGGACGACCTGTTTTGCTACGCGCATACAAAAGGCTATATAATCTGTTGGAACGAAGAGAACCCTGCTCCGTTGCCTGCTTTGCGTTTCCGACGGAGTCAGAGTGTACGGATGCTTGTGTGCCTTTCGTTTTTCTTTTCGCTTCTTTGCTTAATCAACTGCATCCTCAAAGACCAGAACTGGCTCGGTTCTTCCCCCCCAGCACCTCGTACTTCGAACCTTGCACGGCCAGCCAATCCAGGGAGGGTCGTGTGTGCTACAAGCTTTAATCCTTCTGACCTTTTCTCTTCAAAACCTGGCTTCTTGTCTGTCCTTTTCCCTCCGTGACAATTTGCCCCTTCTTCCTTTTAAGCCTCGGCTCATCCAAATTCTCCTTGTACCTCCACCCTGGGTTCTTTAGGTGCCTCCTGCTTTCTCCTCTCAGAGGAATTGTTTGCCCTTGGCTTCTAGAATTTCTCCATTTGAGATTGTCCCAGGGCAGGATTGACATGGGACTCCTTAGATTCCCTGGTGTGACTGTCCCACTGAATGGAGGGTGATTGGATGGTGTGAGTATCTGTTTGACCAGGCCTGGAACAAGCAAATGGGTTGTTGAAAGCCCCTGAGAGGCAGCAAATGGCTCGTAACTCCCTTCAGAGCCTTGGTGGGGTGCTACTCTCCATTTGGGAAGGAAAATAAGGAAAAAAATGGGGGTGGAGTGGGTTGGCGTCTCGGTGGAGAGGGGCATCTGACCTGATTCCCAGTCCCAGGTGCAGGACTTCATGTGGCAGTCCTGTTGCTTTTCTGACCCATCAGACCTTTGCACCCAGCCGTGGATCAAACGGGGGTGAAAATGGTGGTTAAACAGGGTGATTGTGGGGGAAGGAAGAGTAAGTTTAGAGCAAGAGGGGGGACTTACCTTCCCAGACCTTTCATTTAGTTCCTTCGCTTTCCGTCTCCCTCTCCTGAGTCCCTCAGAAATTCCGACCTGCCTTTTCCCAGGCTAACTAAACTCAGCCACAAAGATGGTCCCCTGGAAAAGGTCACTTCTGTGGGTGGCTGAAATTCCACGTTTGCAGTTCTAATTTGGGGCAGGACTGGCTCTTTAAGACAATTCCTGTGGAAGACGGTGGGCAGATGCTGTTTATCAGGAGGATGCTGTTCCTTGCCAGATGCAGGCCAGGTGTGGGAGAGGAGTGTGTGAAAACCCAGGGCCTGCCCGGCCTGACGCCTCTGTATGTCCAGGTCTGAACGACCAGGGAGATTTCTCGATCGAGCCAGGCTATGACAACTAAGCCTGCTCTGTTCTCCCTTCCTGTGAAGGCAGCACCCGTCTCACTTTTGTCCCTCACTGGCGTACTCTCCTAGATTATCTCTGTTTACTGCTCTCCCTAAATCTGCACCCTCGGTCGGATATAGGGACAAGCAGTGATTTCTCTCTCCACTGAGTGTTGTACCAATGGTACAAATGGTGGTGTGCGTAAGCCGGCACAGAGTATATAGACACGCTCTCGAGGCAGCTCTTTATAAAAATGTAAACAAATCTTTGTTAAACACTGTCAAGGTAAAACGTATTTTAAAATGAGGGATTCATAAACCAGCACAGCACTTTTCTCTCTCTCTCTCCCTCCACACTCAGCTCTCAGCATCAACTCTCCGCTCTGTTCTTTCAACTCAACTGTCTCTTCTGTTAAATTTCGGTTACGCGCTCCCGCCCTTTAGCCCCTCCCTCTGGCCAGCCCGGGTTCCGTTTGCATCAGCCCATCAATCTGAACCCTCTGGGTTGCTAAGATGGCTCCGTGGCTAAGCCCCCCCCCAGGTTCGTCTCAGAGTGAGGGTGAGCTTGAGACTCGCCTCCTTTCCGCACGACGGGGCTCCTGCGCTCCGTCTGTCGCAGTCCCGGCAGAGAAGGGGGCACGCCAGGGATGCTCCCCTCTGCACCTCACCACCTGCCTGCGGAAGGGAGCGCGATGGCCACGCTTCTTCCTTCCGCGGCACAGGCGGGCACCGCCCAAGCCGTGCTATGGAAGGAAGTGTCAGCATCGCGCTTCCTGGGCTTCCACGTGGCTCTCCCGGGATGGGAGCGCTGTGCTACTGGAGGCGCAAAATGGATTTTTTCCATTTTGTGGATACCGTGTGAGTGCTATGCTTGGGGACAGGATGGCCGTGGGTCAGAGAGGACGTCATGTGGAAGCGTGACCGGCTGGCCGCTGCCGTCATGTCCCCAAAGTGGCACGGCCCCGTTGTGTGGAAGTGGCCTTGGAAGGAGCACGGAAGGGTCATTACGCTGTCATGGTGACTCCCCGGTCACCTCTGATCACAAACGACATCTCAGGGTTCTTAACAAAAATGCCTCTCTGTTTGGTCAGGGATAACACTGGGGCAAAAGGGAAGCATGTGTCCATCGCAGGCAGTGGTGGCTCTGTTGCACCACTTTCCGTTCTCTGTGGTTTTCAGAGCTAGGCATTTTGTAGTTTTTTGAATTACTAAAAATAAAAGTTAAACTATACAACCGCACAACTAAACAAAAATATCCAATTATAACTACTAATTTTAAATAAAATGTAAGTAAAACCACAAATTAACAAACTACACCAAAAAACATGTAGTAAATAAAAAAAAAACCTGACAAAAACACTACACATATTTAAAAAGATGATTCCCAGTTCTCCCTACATAGACTTTTGATCACATGTAAGGAGAACATTGCTCAAATATCATTCAAATATTTCCACTGCTACATTTCCCCAAATTCTAATTGCTAAATCCTGCTATTTGACATATTCTGGTTGTCTTAAAAAAGAAAGAAACTAAGCATTTTGAATGTTTGCATTCTGTATTTCACCCTGAGTGCTGCTGAGCTTTGCCCATTTTCCTCTCCTTCGTTTCAGGGATCACCCTTTGGGACCCGGACTCTCTCCAGAAGGACGTGAACATCAGATCCCAGCCAAAAACTGAATTTGAGATCATTTCATCAGATGGCATGGACGACAAGGCCTCAGCCCTCAACGTCTCAGCGTCCCTCAAGGCCAGTTTCCTGGGAGGCCTGATCAAAGTGGGAGGTTCAGCCAAATACCTCCAAGACACCAAGAGGTCCAAGCGACAGGCCAGGGTCACCCTGCAGTACAAAACTACCACCAGGTACGAACAGCTAACCATGAGTCATCTGGGAATCCAAAATGTCTCTCATCCAAGTGTCTTTGAACATGGAACTGCCACCCATGTTGTCACCGCCATCTTGTTTGGAGCCCAGGCTTTCTTTGTCTTTGACCGAGAAGTTTCTTCTTCAGAGTCTGTGCAAGAGGTAGAGGGAAATCTCAAAGTTATGGTAGAGAAGGCAATATCCATCACAGGAGATGCAGATATAAAGTGGGATCAGAGGGAGAAATCCCAGGCTGAGAACTTCAGCTGCAAGTTCCACGGAGATTTTGCTCTGGAGAGCAATCCAGTGAGTTTCCAAGATGCCATGCAAGTCTATTCCACTCTGCCCAAAATGATGGGAGAACATGGAGAGAAGGCTGTGCCCATAACGGTCTGGCTGTACCCACTGACCAAGCTGGATTCCAGAGCGGCCAAGATGGTGCGTGAAATCAGCTTAGCACTGATTTTTGATGCCCAAAAGGTTCTGGAGGAACTCAGTGAAATTAATATGAGGTGCAGTGACCTGGCAAAAAATCCCGTTGCTGCCACCTTCCCAGAACTCAAGAAGAAAATCCAGCAGTTCCAGGACCTCTGCAAGCAGCACAGGCAGACTTTCCAGAAAGAGCTGGCAGGCGTCCTGCCTTCCATCCGAGGAGGAGGGAAAGAGGAAGAAGCCCTGGTGGACATCTTGATGTCTGTAAACCAATCACCCTTCAACAGCCAAAAGCTCCATGACTTTCTGCACAACAAGGAACAAGAGATTAATTTTGTGAAATCTTACCTTACCATCCTAAGTGGGATAGAAATAGTCTCCTCTCGGAATAAGCTGGAAGAAATAGTGCTTGACCCCCAGAATGTGTTTGTCGTCTCATTTATGTTCACTTCTTTAAATGATGAAGAACCATATTTGTCCAGCTTGAAACACTGGCTTCAGGAACAATTTCTGCGGGAATCCGCTGATGCCACGGAAGGCGGGTCTGCAGCAGAGGAGTGGGAGGCTTGGTTTGAGAACAAAGAGATACGTCAAAAAGCTCGGAAAGCTGCCAAGGCCATGTTTGACTTTGCCCATGTCAATAAATCAAATGGGAAGACCCACTTTGTTGTGTCATTTGTCCCAGATGAGGACAACCCGGGAGCTTCCATCTACCTCTATGAAGATGGAGAGCTGGTCAGCAA
The DNA here is from genome assembly GCA_030412105.1 of Cyclura pinguis. Lineage (NCBI taxonomy): Eukaryota > Metazoa > Chordata > Lepidosauria > Squamata > Iguanidae > Cyclura > Cyclura pinguis. The sequence continues at coordinate 1,399,483 of CM059604.1, read as the reverse complement.
TAACTTTGAGCTTCCCCCCAAACCCCTCCCACCCCTGGTTGGTGACATTGGCCATGACAGTGTGCAGCTGACCTTTCAACCAGCTGAATATGGGAGGGCAAATATCACCAGCTATCGGGTAGAGTACAGGATGGTAGGAGAAGAAAACTGGAAGATTGTGGAAACAGAGGACAGCCAGGAGACATTCCTACTGAAAGGTCTAAGCCCGAACAGGGAGTACCAATTCCAGTATACTGCTAAGGGCAAGCCAGGCCTCAGTGAGACCAGTGACATGAGCAAAGCTTTGAAGACCCTTCCCACCAGCCCCCCCGAGAATCTTAGAGAAGTAACTGTGGGGTCTTCCATGATTTCTGTTGCCTGGGAGAGTCCCTGTGTCATTGGAGAAGGGGTTGTTATAAAGGAGTACAAAGTGGAGTACAGAGAGGAGTCTGGCCATGAAAACAGTGAGAGCAAAAATCAGTGGAATGAAGTAAGAACAGGGAGAACAACAGAATGCTGTCACATTGGTGGGCTGAGGCCTCAGACGCTCTACGGACTCCGGGTGTCCTCTGTGTGTGCTGATGGGGCTCAGAGTGCTCCCAGTGAGGAGATGGAGGCTTCCACCAGCCCGAAAGAAGAAGGAGAAGTGAAAGTCAGATTAGTTCAAAAGAGCACCCCAGTGCTAGAAGGACAACCAGCAGTCTATCTTCTTCCTCTGGAGGTCAGATCAGATAACTCCACATCTCATCTGATTTATCACCTAGGAGAAGAGAACCTGAAGGTCCCCAATAAAGTCATCATGATGATGGGAGCAACGGGGTCAGGGAAGACCACCCTCATCAACGGGCTGGTCAACTACATCCTGGGTGTCCAATGGGAAGACAAATTCCGATTCAGACTCCTTCACAAAGAGATCAAAAGGCTCCAAGCTGAAAACCAGACCTCTGAGGTGGTCCCCTATGTACTGAATTATCAAGAGGGTTTCCCAATTCCTTTTTCTCTCACAATCATTGACACTCCGAGATTTGGAAGCACAAAAGGAATAGAGGATATAAAATCAGTAACTGAGCAGATCTGGAAGTTTTTCTCCACTCCGGGAAATATCAACCATATTGACTCTGTCTGCTTTGTGGTCGCGGCCCCCTCTGCTCGTTTGACACTTACCCAGAGATATGTTTTTGATGCCGTGCTCTCCATTTTGGGGAAAGCTATAAAGGACAACATCCACATCCTGGTGACCTTTGCAGATGGACAGAGCCCCCCTGTTGTTGAGGCCATTAAGGCGGCTGATGTGCCGTGTGCTAAAGATGCCGGCGGGACCCCCGTTTACTTCAAATTCAATAACTCAGCTCTCTTTGCCAGCAATGCTAGGGAGGGTGCGGGCAGCTTTGATGAAATGTTTTGGAAAATGGGTGAAACGAACACGAAGACCTTCTTTGACTCACTAAACAAGCTGGAAACCAGACGTTTCACTCTAACAAAGGGAGTCCTGAGAGAACGGAAGGAACTGGAAACTGTCGTAGCAAGGCTGCAGGCCCAAATGAAAACTGACCTGATGAAAGAAGAGAAAGAAAAGTTTGAGAGCACTCCAGGTAAAGTGATCCCAGGTACGTTGTTTGAAATGTCTTACTTTCCGTGGTTGAGCAGAGACTCGAACGCTGTTCTCCAGAATTGTAGTCTAATGATCAAACCACTACACCGTTCTGTCCCTGTTTCTGAAGTTAGAGAAGAAATGTAACTCAAGCTAGTTTAGGAAGGGGATATGATAACGTTGTGAGAGAGAAAGAGAGAGAGAGAGAGAGAGAGAGAGAGAGAATTTATGTAAGTATATATGTCATATTTATTTTATAAACAAATTTAACAACAACAATAAGGTTTTTGTAGACCTCTTTGAGTCCCAGACTGTCCTTTTCCCCGTTTGGGACTCAAAGAAGTTTACAGAAACTTATTACAGATGTTGGAAATTGGAAATCTCTTTACTATCTGTTATTTCAGCTTCTAAGGCCCTTTCCGCGCCTTACCTTTCTCGGCGCCGGGGTGCGGGGATCACGCGAGCGGCCTCTTGCGAGAGGCTCTCGTGTCCCCGCTGCTTCGGCCCTGCAGCTGTCGCCGGCCGGCCGGCCAGCCGGCAACACGAGGGCTCCGCCTCTCCCTTCTGCGGCGCAGCCGGGCATTTTCCCAGGCTGCGCTGGGGGAGGAAGCGCGAGCGCCGTGGCTCCGGAGGCTCCGCACGCACGGCAAGCGCACACGGGGCCCTGGAGCGATGCACGATCGCGCACCATTTTCAGCTACAAGCCGAAAATGAAATCGTGCACGATCGGCGCCTGCCGGCCCCAGCAGCGTCACACGATTGCGAGGACGTCGTCTGAAACGGTTCTTGCAATCGTGCGACGCTCCGGAGGCCCTTTCGCGTGGCAAATGCCGTGCGAAAAGGGCCTTAGTAATCCAATTGTTAATCTAGACACTGAAGTTTTGCTTAAACCATACAATACACCTAATTTAGTTTTTGGAGCCATGGGCTAAATCTAAGCGTGAGATCTAATGAGTACACCCATTAAATCAATGAGATTTATACAAGGGTCACCTTGATTCAGTGAGTATCCTCTAGTTGGAACTCTAGCCTCTGTATTTAGGCCCATCTGCCTGCGTTGCTAAATTTATATTTCACAGAATCAGAGAATACTAGCGTTGGAAGAGACCCCAAAGGTCCTCCAGTCAAACCCCATTCTGATGGCCATTCAACCTCTGTTTAAAAACTGCCTCCCCAAGCCTCCCCCACACTCCCAGGCAGCAGCGTATTCCATTATCAAAGTGCTCTTACCATCTTTCCAATGTTTAAGTGGAATCTTTTTTCCTGTACTTTGAATCCATTGCTCCGTGTCCTAGTCTCTGGAGTAAAAGAAAAGAAGCTTGCTCCATCTTCCATATGACATCTCTTCAAATATTTAAACATGGCTATCATGTCTCCTTCTTGATTTTCTCTTCAGGCTAAACATACCCAGCTTCCTAAGTGAGTTCTCATAGGGCTTCCTGGTTTCCAGGGCTTCTACCATTTTGGTTGCCCTCCTCTGGACATGTTCCAGTTTGTCAGTATCCTTCTTGAACAATGGTGCCAGGAACTGGACACAGGATTCCAGGCGGGGTTTGATCAAAGCAGAATAGAGTGGTACTACCACTTACTTTGACCTGGACCCTGTACTCCTATTGATGCAGTCAGAACTACATTGGCTTTTTTGGCTGCCACATCACACTGCTAAGTCATGTTCAGCTTTTGGTCTACTAAGACTCCTAGATCCTTTTCATATGTACTGTGGTCAAGCCAGGTGTCACCTTTCTTTTATCTGTGCATTTCATTTTTTCTGCCCAAGTATAATACCGTACAGTTCTCCCTGTTGAAATTCTCTGGCGCAGGGAAAATTTTGGAAATGCAGGTTTGATGAGGGAGCTTGTGCTGGTGAGTTGGGATTTCCCCATTCATTGATCCTGTTATTTAATGAACTAAGACGGATTTGTAAGTGAATTTTTGCTGGTTAGGAGCAAAAAGCTACTGATTCATGTGCTGCAACTGCCATGGATGGAAGCAAGGAGTAAAGCATATTTGGCCTTTGTTTTTTTTTTCTTGTACTGTAGAGAAATTTGTGCAGTTGGAATATCTGCTTCCACCAACGGAATTCAATTCCTCCAGTCTATTTAATGCAAGCTCAGTCCATCAGTTAAAATGGAGCCGTTATAACATAAAGAGCCTGCTAGATGGTGGTAGCGTCTAAGCCGTTCCACTGCTGTCTCTTTTGCAGTCTGTTTGTACTCTCTCTGCCTTGGCCGTGGCTTGCGGCAGAGACGGGATGCCACCACCGAACCGGTCCTCCCGCAGCAGAATAAATCCAACGCCTGCGACACATGAGAGAAGGCTGTCGGCCCCTTCTCCCCACGGTCCGTACCCGGACGCTCACGGAGCCGTCTGTCTCTCCTTTCCGTCGTTCCCTTCCTCTCTCTCTCATTTTCCTCCCATTTCTGGTTTGCGTCCTGCCTCCTGAATGGCTGCCCCACCAGGCCACCCTTTCCTCGGTACACCTTATATCGTGCACCTTATATCAGTACACCTTATATCGTGTCCGAGCTCTGGTTTCTGGCTCTCTCTCTGCAGCCGTCTCCTGCTTCGTCCATCCACTTCCCAAGCGTCCCAGTGGCCTCGGCCTCGAAACTGCAAACCCCAGGATTCCATAGGATGTTGAAAGCGGAATCATAGTGCTATAACAAGCTAGTGTGGAAATGGCCCTGGTCACACGCCCTCCCCATCAGTAGAGATATACAAAAATCTGAGTAGCAAAATTTTCTCCGGTTGGCCGGACAGTCCTTGCTTTAGCTGATTTCTTTTTGTTTTTGATGGAGAAATCCCGAATATTTGTCTTATCCTAGCCTTGAGAACATGGAACGATGCGGTAAAGATGAGGATTTGTTCTGTTTACGGTTTATCTCTTTCTTACGAGGCACAGTTCACTATGGCCCCAGTCCAGCGTGGCTCAGCCTCGCATCAGTTCTGCACGCGGAACTACGTTGGAGACGGGCGTTGGCCACCCTGGACTTCCTGTAGAGCCCGGAAGCCCCCTCTTCCCGTGGCCGTTCCACGCCTAAGGAAGGGAAGAATTGGAGAAACGGGTGGCTGCGTTCCCGTGGCCGGGCGCAAGGGGGTTACGTCATATGCTGAGGTTTCCACAGATGGTGTAGCCAGACGCTTCTCCGACTGCCTTTCTCCGTAGGCGTGGAATAGTGGTGGCGGGCCTTCAGCAGCTCTACGGTCAGTTTGGGGTGGGGGACTTTGGTCGTTGCGGAGGCAGGTCAAGAATCCCGGCCTCAGCGGTGACGAAAAAAGGCTGACGGGCAGGTTTGTGCGCTGCTGACGGGATGCCAGCCTATACTGGAGGGGTGGGTGGTGTGGTGGGGAATTCGTTCTGTTGCCGGGGCCCAAAGGGTGAGCTGCAGCCACAAGAAGAGATGCCGTCTTTCTTGCTGCTTTCCTCCTGATGTCCCTCTGGCCACCATCAGCCTATGGATGCCTCCTGTGGGCCCTCAAGCTCAGAGGTAGTGGATGATAAATTTGCCAGTCTGGGGCAGCTGTTCTGGCCGTTGAGGAATTTGGGGCTGGGCTCCTGATGTTGAAAGTGGGGCTGTGGAACTCTTGCGGCCGTCTTCCTGGGGGGCCCAGGCTCCCCCTTTCCACCTTGTCTGCCTGACAGCAAAGAAGGGGCAACAGCCAGGGGGAAAGAGCTCAGTGTGGAGGGGCTGCGCAAGAAGGATACTGCGCAAACCAGACGCAAACCAGAGCCACACTCCTCTTAGAGCCCCCCCAAGCGGCTCCTAGCCGTGGGCCAACTAGCCAGCTCAGCCGTCGTGCCTCGGGGGTCGTCCTCCCAGTGGTGGGTGGGAACAGTACCAGTTCGGTTCGCCTCCCAGGACAGCTTCTCATGTTGTTCCTCTTCCTTGTTTCAGCATCTGAATTGAGGATTGTCCTCATTGGTAATATTGGAAATGGGAAAAGTTCCACAGGCAACACCATCCTGGGACGTCAGCACTTTAAGTTTGACTTCGGACCCTTCGGCGTGACAGACGAGTGTGAAAAGGGTGAGGTCGTGATTGATGGTAGGAAAATTGTGGTTATTGATACTCCTGGATTTTCCCGCACCCGTGCCACACCAGAAGAGATTTTCAAAGCAGCTCAGAAGTCTTTGCACTTGTGCTACCCAGGTCCACATGCAATTATACAAGTCATGCAAATGTTTCGTTTCACTGAAGACGAAAAAATGGTTGCTTGGTTCCTCCAAAGGATTTTCAGTGTTAAAGCAAAGGCTTACATGATCACTTTGTTCACTCACAAAGACGATCTGAAAGGTATGCCTCTCAAAGCATGCTTGAAGGAAAGAAACCCAGACCTTTGGAGGTATGTTGCCCGGTGTGGGGGCCGATGCCTGGCTTTTGAGAACAGGGCTCAGGGCAGGGAGAGGGAGGAGCAGGTGGCCGAACTGCTTCGGATGATTGATGCCATGGTGGAAGAGAACAGAGGAGCCCCCCACTTTACTGCAGACATGCTAGAGAGTTACTATAAATGGTGTAAATGGCCCAATAATTTCTAAAGGGGAACAGAGATCTGTTAGCACGTCAGAAAGAAATAATGGAGGTGTATTCCCACCCACGCGCTTCCAGTTGGTGCCACGTACTTTAACAGATGCGGGCGTAGCCGTGTTGGCCTTTAAACAAAACCCAAAACACTCATCGGTGGTGGTACTTTTATTAGGCACAAGCCCCTCCCCGAAAGGAAGCAAACAGCTCCCCTCGTTAAAAAAAAACTGCTAAAGAGAGAGCTTTCATAAAAATGAAGCCAAATCCAGGCATAAATTTAGCCCACAGGGGCTAACTGGATATAGTTCCTTCTGCTTCCCTTTGCAATAAAACGTCATTTAACCAGTTAGGTTTCTGGGGATAAACCCTTTCAATAATGACTAATAAAGTGGCACCTAATATTTTATTTTTAATCTTAAAACAACATTCATCAATCCCTGTTCTACCAGAAGAAGACGTTTTACCTACGTACAGAAGACCACACGGGTGTGTGATAACGTAGGTCAAACATTTAGTGAAACAGGTGGGAAAATGACATGCGGTGTGCCTGCCCTGCATGCGGGGGTTCTGTTCCAGGAGTCCTACGTAAAACAAAAAGCGTGAGTGCCACGTCCCGTTGCAGTCGGCTGGCGCACCATGCACACGCCTATGGGAGGGTGCGCACGCACCCGTTGTGTCCATTGACTGTAATGGGAAGTGATGCTTTGCCTGACCTCTCGCTCGTGAGGGTGGAGGTCGTGCCAGAACAGGACACACCGTAAGGTAACTTTTGTTAAGCCGCAAGACCTTCAGACGTGACAGTTGATATATAGCCAGTGGGCACACTGAGCGTCCACTGCTTCTGAAATGACCCACAGGGCTAACTATCTATGTATTAATATTTCCATCTACATCAGAAAATCCCCCAAAATTCCCATGGTTGTTTTGTTCTTCTAAAGCCTATCCAAGGCAAGGCAGAATATCCTAGAGTATTTGTGATAAAATCCCCATGCCTACAGGTAATGTCCCACAGGCTGTGACAAACATGAGTACCCAAAAGAATCCAGGGTGTTATGTTTATTTTCTTATGGATATGAACGCTGCCTTTTCTTTTCTTTTTTTTTGCCTGCCATAATATTCATAGGAAACCTCCTGCTTTTTAGTTTTTGCTTAAATGTATATTTTTAAGATTCAGCATCCAGAAGAATGAGAAGACTTGCATTTCAAATTTTTAAATGTCCAGAACAAGAACTGCTATATAACTGAGGAGAAAGAAAAGCCCTGTCGCAGACGTCTGCCTTCATCCCATGGAGGGCCACGGAAATGCTCTATGGGGCGCGTCACTGTCTTGGCCGTCCCTCCTTGCAGGTGACTTTAGCGGAGGCACAGAACGCCCCCGGAAAAGCTTTCTCCCCGACCAGAATGCTGCCTGGGAATGGAAGGAAGGAGTTGCCTTTGTACGAACTGTCTCCGTCCCACTCCGGGCTCAACAAGCTGAACTCAGCAGGCTGAAAAAGGCAGAAGACACCCACGTGCTTCTTTTCCTGTTATAGCTACTGCTCCCACCTTTTGACCAATCTTTTGACAATCTGATTTCTGCAATGGTTCTTTTTAATAGTTATTATTCCTAATTGTTTGAGATGCAGAATTCATTTTTTTTAAATGCTTTGGTCATAGTGTTTCTTTTCAGGTGTGTGATTTTGTGATTTTTTGAGTTTTTTTTTTGCCACTTTGACAAAACACTTTGCTCTCCATATCCTCTAGGGTTGGGGTATTATGCTTGTGTCTGTCTTTCTTTCCCTCTCTTTTCTGCTTTCCTACCTTGCATTTGGGGTTCAAGCCAGCTCTGTGTCCCTCTGGGGATATGGTGAGGTGTGAGGTGTTTATCCACCCTAACAGGGGTGTAGGAACCCCACAGAAGTGGAAAAACTGCAAATATAAAATTGGGGGCGAGGGGGCTGAGGCATAGTGGGGAGAACAGGCACCCAGCATCCAAACCAGGTCAGGGAAAGGGGCCGGGTTGGCTTGGTGGCCCTATACGTTCTCTCTCACGCACCCGTCTCCTTCCTCGGCTCTGGGTGGGGCGCATCGGGAAGAGGGCCGGTGGTGCTGAGAAATCGGGCTGCGAGCTGTCTGTGGCTGGCCAGACAGAGGCCGGTGGGAGAGGAGGAGGCTAGGAGCAGGTTCTCAAAGGGCTGTGTGGTCTGCTTGGCGCTGCTGAGAGGGGATTTTCCCTCAGAAAAGAAGCGCCTGAGGAGCAGAGGGCAAGGGCCGGTGGAACTTGGAAACAGTCAAATCCGTGGAAGTTAAACCCGCAAGTGTGGAGGGCCACCAACTGTACGGTATTGCCTGCTCTGAGCATTTATGAGGAAATAAAGGAAATAGGTGGCCACTCACGATGGAATAGAGACCTCTGTTTTATACATCTGTCTGTCTAGTTCTGTTGGACTAAACATCTACAGAGATACCCAGGTCCTTTACTGAGGTTACATTTCGAGGCCTATGCACACTCAAGCAGTCCATTGCAAGCGCCCAAACTGAAGGAGGGACCCTTCCCTTGTTTCAGAAGAACTGGCTGCTCTCACGCTTATTTCCAAGGAGGCTGGCCCCAGAGTTCCAGCCCTTGGGAAAAGGGAAGGAGACAAGGAGAAGAGCTTGCCTATTGTAAAATCTCCTGTTCTGCCTGGCCCAGCTCTCTCCGGGTTGACAATGTCATTTTGCATCCTGATCCCGTCCTCTGGGACGTTAGGCACCCCTCCGGATTTGGTGCCACTTGCAAAGGATGCCTTTTGTTCCATCATCCAAAGACTTCACTGAACAAGGTAGAATGTACAGGACTCCGTTGGACTGCAAACAGTCTAGTTCCGGACTCAGCCCCAAAACTCAGCAAAGCCTGAACCGCTCCGTGAACACGGAATGGTATGATAGCTCCTTGTTGGAGGGACAAATAGGATGAGACGGGGGTCCAGGGGAAAACAAATGTGTTCTCCTTCACGGGGAAGGGCGTGTCTGGCATGAGGGCTCCTGAGAATTTGGTTCCGATCCCAGCGCCACGCTACATCTATTCTGCCTTGGGGGCTGGTGGGCTCTCCTCCTTCTTTGGAGGTCTTTCAAGAGAGGCCAGATGGGTCTCTCTGGAGGGCTTCAGCGGTGGACTCCTCCACTGGCAGGAAGTTGGCCGAGGCGGCCCTTCCTGTCTCTGCCCCAGCTCTTTGGTTCTGTGAGCCCCTGAAATTCCCAGGGCCCTGGAGGGAAGATGAAACGTGAGGAGGCGTGTTCTGATATCAGCAGGAGCATCCCACTTCTTGCTGAGATGTCAGGGGCTGAGCCCCCTCCCTCTGGAATGAGCCTCCTGAAGACATCGATTGGTCCAAACGCTAAGGTCAGTTGGGCTTGGGAAGGCTCTCCCGCCCTCCCCCCCCATGGCTCCATGAAAGAGGCCCCCTGGTGTCCCTTTATTTTGGAACATTTCTGCATGCTGGGTCTAGGGAGCCCAGAAGGGCAGCTGGGCATTGCCCACTTGCAGTATTCAACACTTGGCATGCCACTTGTTGAGGAAGCAGTGGTTGACGCTGGAAGATGCCGTGCAGAGTCCAACCGAACCGGTGGCAGGGAGAAGCCTCCCCAGCTGCAGCAGCCAAATGCATCGAGCCCCCAGCCCTGGGCGAGGAGAAGACCAGTTACCGTGAACCCCTGTGGCCGGAGCCAGGAACCCATTCGACAGGGGTGGGAATTGGGCAGCCCCCTCGGCGGTTTAGAGATAGCTTTCCCCATCCTTGCCTCTGCTGGCTGGGGCCCCAGGGGCTGCATCCCAACAGCATTCCCATCCATGTTACAGTCCTGGGCTGCTATTCAAGAGCAACTGGAAAGGCCTGAACAGAGCACCTGGCTCCATTGTGGTTTGGGCTGCTAACGGCACTGAAAGGAATCCCCTCCACCTCTGGGAGGGGTCGTGACTATGCAGGAAGTGAGAGCCTTATAATCCACCTGTCTCAGGTGAGGATCAAGAATGCTCCTACGGATGCTTCCGACATGCCCCATCAGGTTTGGGGTCCTCTTGCTTCATCAGGCTGTTTTTACAGCTTGGAAGAAAACTCCAAATGGGAGAAAATTCAGCCACAAGTGCCATGAAAAGCTGGTGAGAAGTGGGGTGAGGTGGGATGTTTTCACAAAGTAATGAAATAAACTCTGCCATTCTGGGAAACATTGTGACTTGTGTAGAAAGAAAAGGCTTCTTCTGATCAATGACACTGTCATCCACCAACAGTGCTCTTTTTCCTTGATGCAGGACAAACCTGAGACTAGAAAGGGGTATACGTGCTCAGAATCGCGTAGGGGACTATTTGGAGTTCCACAGGCACCCTGTCCCTCATCTTAAAGTGATGGTGCTTTCACTTCTACATAGTCAAAGCATTTCCCAGAAAGGTAAAAATAAGCTCTCTTCTCTTGGAAAACAGGAACCACCCTCCAACAAAGCTCTTCTGGACTCTGCACAGAAACACACATTTAAATGCATAGCACCTCCCCGTTGCAAGCACACTGCAGCTTGCCTTGTGCATTTCCTACTGAAATCTTCCCCAGTCACATTACCCTACCAAGTCATTGAGAGGCTGTCAGGACTGCCATCAAGGCTTTGTCCCCCAAAGTAAGACAATCAGTCCGTTCCAGACCCCTTTTGTTCACTCTTGCCAGAAAGCAATTAACTCACACCCCTTCAGGGAGGGAAAGAGAATATTTAAACCCCCAGTTTTGGCCAGCTCATGTGCAGTATATTGGTTGCTGAACGTCACTCTGATTTCCAATTGTACAGTCCTTAGATGCAAGTCTAAGCCACATTGCAGCTTCTTCACTACTCTTCTAGATTGGTAAATGTTGCCCATTTCACTCTGAAATCTTACTATCTTAAAACCTTTCCTCCCCTTACCTTCAGTTAGCCTTATGTGAATGCATGCGTGACTGGTCACTGCGACAAAACTTTCTGAAAAAATTCAATCCCTGTAAATGCGCCCTCATGTCTCCTGGGGTGTGGGGACATCTTTGCCATATTTTAGGCTTAAGAGAGACCTTTTTTCAACAGGGCCCTTTTCATACGGCATTCGCCATGCGAAAGGGCCTCTGGAGCGTTGCGCAATTGCGAGGAACGGTCCACATGACGTCCCCGCAATTGCGCGATGCTGCCAGGGCCGGCAGGTGCCGATCGCACACTATTTCAAGCCGAAAATGGTGCACGATTGCACATCGCTCCAGGGCCCCGCGCACACTTACCGTACGGGCAGAGCCTCCAGAGCCGTGGCACTCACGCTTCCTGCCCCAGTGCAGCCTGGGAAAATCCCAGGCTGCGCTGCAGAAGGAAGAGGAGCCCTCACGCTGCCTGCTTGCTAGTAGGCAGCGGCTGCGCAGGCGAAGCAGCAGGGATGCGAGAGCCTCTCGCAAGAGGCTGCTTGCGCAATCCCCGTGCCCCAGCACCACGAAAAGGTAAGTTGCGGAAAGGGCCCAGGACATGGCCTGGAAATTAACTTCTCCATGACTTCCTGTTTTAAAGAAAAGGTCAACAGGAAGTGATCCAGAAGTCAGGTTTTTTCCCCATTTTGGCCCATTAGGGACCAAAAGCAGCTGAAATTACCGTCCTCCTCCTCTTCCTCCTTCAGGGCCTTGGAGACAATTTTTTTTAAAAGATAATTCTGCATCCTGGGGCCATAGAAATGGACCTGTGGCTACCTGGGGACTGCAGGCTCCTCTTTTTCCCCTTCTCTCTCCATGAAATCCCAAGATTTGGGTTCAGGCATTAGCCACCCTGGCTCTATTCTCCTATCACGTCCAGGTGACGTGATGGACGTTCTGCTGGGAATGGGCTGGACCAAGAGGAAAAACCTTAAGCAATCCAGATAAGACAGAAAGGATGATAACAGGAGGTTCAATGAGCAGGTTTGTTTTGGCAGGTTTGTCTCTGCTGGGTGAATTCCAATAGAAACGGACCCACAGAGCCACAAGAGGAGACACTGACAGGCTTGGATGAACTCTGAAATGTGTGGAAGCACAAAACTTTTCTAGAAACCCCAAAGGGAGCAACCAGAATCTACATTTCCCAGAGCAGACAGCGGGAATAAGGTTCACTGCAAGATCAGGAAGCTTGGTGGTGCCCTGCAGCTTTTGCAGCGCACGGCTGGAGGGCGAGAGAGAGTGCCCAAGGGCCCTCTGGTCTGTGGGGGAAAGAATGGGCGAGGGGCTAGCCACCCACTTTTTAAAGCAGGCAACTGTGGAGGGGGTGGGGGCCGTTTTCTCTCCGGCATTCCCCCCTCGAAGGGCTGGCCGTTGTGTTTTGCCGCACTGGAAGTGAGGTCACAACACTGCTGACCACCATTTTGGCTAACTGGATTTTTTTTCATTAGGGGGTATTGTGAGTTTCTTGAAGAGGTAAAGTGATGTCATTTTTCAGGTAACCTGGCCTTTTGGGAGATGAAAAATGGCCCAAAATGTATGAGGGGAAAATTTTTAAATTTTAAAAACAATATATTTAAAGGGAATTTATTGAGGTCCGCCTGAAGGACTTCAAAATGGGGCCTGGGGGTTGCGCGTAGCCCACGGAGCAGGCTTTGCCCTTCCCTGATTTAGAGGGTTTCTGTCGTTTGGACGATGCGTGAGGGTGAGCCGGTGGACGGAACAAAGTCCCGGGGCACGAGGGTGGCAGGCAGAGGCGCTGGATCTCCTTGGAGGCGCAAGACAAGGGACTCTTCCCCCAAAGGTGGACAAGGAGCTCCGTGAAGGACCTCCTCCCAACGGATTTTACCCACGTCTCGCAAACGAAGAAATTTAATTTTTCTCTCATTCTTCTTTTTCACCTTTCTCTCACAATGGGATCCAAAGAACTTTACCATAAAAGATTAAACAGCATACAATTAAAACTATATGTACTTCAAAAATTTCAAAACATTATTGAGCTCTATCAGAGGAGACAAGTAAATCGCTATTACAGCAGGATAATAGCTTTGTCGAAGATAAACCATATTACCTCGTTCCTCTGTCTCATAATGTGTTCCCTCCATGGGAGACCGTCTGGAAAGCGTTTCTTTTACAAAGGAGGTCATTAATAGGTTTTTTATATGTTAATAAAAGAAAAGCTTTTCAAGCGGTCTCCCACTGGGAGAATAATAGAGTATCTGACAAAGTCGACTTAAGTCTAGGAAAGCTCGTGCTACCAACTTCTTTCTCTCGGTTACTCTCAGAGGTCCTACCAGATCCTTTTGTGTTACTATTACAGATCGGTTTCCCTCAAGGGATCAAAATAAAGAAACAAACCCACACGAGCCAACTGAGAAGAGTAAGATTTTGCCCCTCCGTTCCTCTCCCCCCTGCAGAGTAAACTGAAGGCGAACTACCTCTACATTTTGAACTTAGTTTGCAGCAACAGAAGTAGGCTGAGGACAAAAGGGGGAAAGTGGGAAGAAGAGAGAGAAACTGGGACATTTTAAATGCAGCTGAAAATGGGACAGCAGAGGATCAACTGGGGGTGTACGCACCGAGTTGGGACAGTTGGACGCCACGAAAGAGACATGACAAGGATGGAGAGTAATTCGGATGTTTCGGAATGACTGAAGGAGGGCCAGCGGGAGCTAGGGAGTGGAGTCGGAGCTGGAGCGGAGCAGAAGAACGGGAGACGAGCCGGGCGGCGCCCAGAGCCGGGCGGGCGCGGGGCGGAGCCTTGCCCTTCCCGGGCGGCTCGGCCCGAAGCAACCCCTCGGGGCCGTTCTCCTGCCGCCGCCCCTCGACCACACGCCGGTGCTGCTTGGCCAGAGGTCTCCCGGCGTTCATCCGTGAACTGTCGGGGGGCGCGTTGCAGCCCCCGACAGCCCCGTCCTCCAAGAATTTTCCGCGAAGATATTCTGTGGGCGAGGAAGAGAAGGCCGCCTCCCGTCTGGGCCAGGCAGGCCTGAACCAGAGACGTTTGGCATCCCCCTAAATATTGTCAATTATTTATTGGGCCGCGCCTCCCATCGGTTGACCATGCGTGGGCACAGCTCTTCCCCTTCCAGCTCTCGCAAATTCCAGGAAAGGAAGGGCCAAGGTCCAGGGACGGGGGCCCGCCGGGTGTCCTTCCTCCGCCTGCCCTCCGGCCTCTCATTCTGCAGAGAGAGAGTCGACCCCACGGGAACCATGAAGAACCTCGGGCTGATCTTGGTCGCCGTCGTGGCCGGTGGGGCCGTGGCGGCGACCGTAGAGGAGGTGAGACGCGCAATGCGGAAAGGGGTCCTCTGGGATGCAAGAGGGAGAGGCGGATAGTGGAGGGAGCCGCGGGAGGCGTTCCGGTGGAAAGAGGGCGGGTGAGCCATCGGAGAAGAAACACAGACCGCCTTGCTCACAGGTATCGAGCCCGGGGAGGAATATCGGAAGAGTTACAGCCCTTTAATGCCGCTTTAATGCTCGTGGATCCATCGGAAAGTATCCTGGGATTTGTAGTATGGAGAGGTCTTTAGTAGGAGTCACGAGAAGAGAAGAGTTGATAATTAAATCGGTTTAATTCTGTAGTACAGCCGGGTATCCAGGATACCTTGGGAACTGTAGTTCAGGGGAGCGTTTGCAGTTCAGAGGAGTTAGAGAATTTCAGAATTGGAGAATTCTGAAAACCTCTCGGAACTAGAAGTCCCAGGATTTCTAAGGATAACAGCAGGGGAGTTAAAGATGGATCTTTTTCATCTTCAGAATTGCGGCTTCCCTCCCTGAGGGAGGCATAGGGGAAGTCAGAAATATACTGATAACAATAGCTATCAGCTATTATTAAACACACAATACGTACTTAACTTTATGCCCTTTAATCACCATCATCATTTAGAAACAGAGATCAGAAGTAAATTGTTATAAATAATTTATTCCTTTTAGTTAGTCAGTTTTGTCATTTTTATACAGTTGAAGGATGTGGCCTCGCTTCTGAGGGAAAACGGTTTACTCAGCACCCAGACATATAATTAAATATATTTCACAATATTACTTAATACATAACACGTTTTCAAGAGCTTTCCAACAAAATTATGTCCCTATTTTAAGATCCAGTTCCAGTTTCTAATAGGAATAACAGCTTGTTAGCTTCCCAATCATCCATGTCTTCCAGAGAGAAATATTATTTCCCTGTATCTGTAATTCTGAAGGGAGGTTTTTGTTCAGCTGTATTCCTCTCAGGAGCTGCCCAGCTGGCAGGATTGTTCTGAGGGAAAGCCGTCCCCTGAGCATGCGCAGTGCGCGCTAACTGGGGAGAGCAGAGGAGGGCAGCAACTGAGGCGCCCCCTGCTGGGAGCACACGGGTGTGACTTTATATGGACTCCCATTCACAGGTGGACCTTGGTTAATGAACTCAGCGAGTTCCTTGACTTCTTTAAGAGGAAAGTACCAGAGGCAGAAGGAACTTGGAAAGAACAGCGAGAGGAGGTTCCTGCAGCTCAGCACATTTTCAGTAAACTTTTTATCCAAAACTAGTGATATGCACACCTGAAATGAAACAGCTGGATCGGTCTTGCATAAGTAAACCAAAAAAGATTTTGGACTTTCCCAAGACCACTTGAAGGCTGCATCTAAGATGCTCCAAGGGATGACTGTTTCTTTCACCAGTCTCCTCTCTTCTTGGGATTTCTATTTTGCTGGGCAAAATATGGATCTATTATTGCATTGTTGACTGCAGTCCCACTGCTGCAGCCTGTCACTGAGCGTCTGTGTTCCCCGTCGCACCTTCACTATTCTCCTAATGCTGATGCTGCTTAAAAACCTTCTGGCTAGACAGAGGTTAAGGAGGAAAAGAGAAGCCAGGTTCAGCAGGTGTAAAAAGGAGCTTCTTTGTCAGAGGCCTTGTTAGCTGAGTTATGCAGGGTGCTGAAGGATGAGGCCTCCAGCCTCAAATGCTGGTCGTGTCATCCTTAGCACCACGCTTGCCAACGCTGCAGAACTCTGTCACCCAGGGCAGCTGACTAGCTTTTAAGGTGGGTTCCAAGGGTCAGAGATGGAAATGGAGCGTAGCTGTGATATTGTAGCACACCTCAGGTTAACCTTGGTGGACGTCGATAGCTCTTCTTCAGGGGTGTTGAAATCCTCTGTGAACTCAGCTAATTTCACATTCAGGTTGTGTGTCTGTGTGTTTTCCTGTATTGGTTGTGGGACCTTCCGCTAGGCACAGGGTGCTCCCGGCTCACTGTACCTTTCCGCCCCCAGAGGCAACTTGCGATGGAAGCATCCGTGCAATATTGGCCCTGCCGCCGTTATTATCCTGGGTGTTTCTCCTCAATAAGTGGATCGGTAAGTGCCCAGAAAAAACAGGGGGATCCCTTAAGACTGTTTTTTGCATAAACAACAGTCAAGGTGCTGCCACCACATGGGTTCAAAGTTCAGGGGTGTCCACCACGGAGTGGGACAGAGGAAGCACTGCCGCCCCACGGAGTCCGTTGCGTCCAATGGAGGGCTGGGCGGGACCCCTTTCCCCTTGGGATCTGCCCTCAAGTTATCTGCCCTGGGGCAACCTCCAAGCGTCCTGAGCACTCACATGCCAGGTAGAAGGAGGAGCCAACTTGTTTTCTGCAGAGCCAGAGACCAGAACGCCAACCAGCGGGTTCAGAGTGCAAGAGAAGAGATTCCACGTAAACCCTGGGAGGACTTTTTAGTTTGACGGTGGCACGGAAGGCCCGGCAGGGCCGGGGTGGACTCTTTGCCTTTGGAGGTCTTTAAAGAGAGGTCAGTCTGGAGCATCTGTCAGGAATGCTTCTTTCGCCTATGACTGCATGGCAGGGTTGGGCCGGATGGCTCCTCGAACGTCTCTTCCAGCTCTAAGATCAGAGATTCCAGCCGTCCTGCTCAGGGCAGCTGTGGCTTCCTTGATGAAGTCTATCCATCCCGAGGGCAGGCCCCTGCCTTCCCTAATGCTATTCCTAGCGTTCTTCTGTTTTCCTACAAGCCATGTGCCTCGTGATGTCTCCAAAGTACGACAGCCTCAGTTTAGCCATCTTGGCTTCTAGGGAGCGTTCAGGCTTGCTCGGCTCCGGGACCCTTTTATTTGTCTTTCTGGCGCTCCAGGGAATCCGAGGAACTCTCCTTCAGCCCCACATTTCAAATGAGCTAAATCTCCTCCTATCAGCTCTCTTCACCGTCCAGCTTTCACAACCATCCATAGAAATCAGTGGGGACTCATTAATTATCAGTAGTTTAGATGATGAGATGGAGGGAATCCTTATCAGATTTCCAAAACTAAGAGGGGTAGCTAACACACTAGGAGGTAGGGATAGAATTCAAAAGTACCTCTATAAAGTAGAAAACTGGGCTGACATTAATAAAATGAAATTCAGCAGAGAGAAATGCAAAATTCAACATTTAGGTCACAAAAACCAAATGCACAGGTAGAAGAATGAGGAATACTTGGCTCAGCAACACTACATGTGGAAAGGACCTTGGGATTATTGTTGATCATAAACTGAATAGGAGCCAGCGGTGTAATGCTGCAGCAAAGAAGGCAAATGCTATCTTAAGCTGCCTTTATGGAAGCAGAGTTTCCAAGTCAAGTGAAGTAATAATCCCCCTATATTCTGTCCCGGTCAGGCCTCATTGGGAGTCCTGCGTTCAGTCCTGGGCACCTCATTCTAAGAGGGATAGAGACAAGTTGGAGTAAGTTCAGAGAGGATGATAAGAGACGTATGGAGAACAAAACATAGGAGGAGAGGTTGAAGGAGCCGGGCGTGTTCAGCCCGATGAAGAGAAGATTGAGTTGGGGGCAGGACCACACTCTTTAAATACCTCCAGGGCTGCCCCAGAGACAAGGGGGCAGGCCTGTTCTCTGCTGACCCGGAGGGTAGGACCAGGGCTAATGGATTTAAGTTACAGGAAGGCAGAATTCGACTGAATATTACAAGGAACTTCTTGACGGTGAGAGCGGTTGGGCAGTGGAGTCAATGGCCCAGAGAGGTGGGGAGGGGGTCTCCTTTTCTGGTCATCTTCAGAAAAAGGCGGACAGCTCCCTCCTGGGATGTTCTCGCTGAAGATCTTGCATCAGCAGGGGTTGGACTGGATGGCCACGGGCCCCGTCCCACTCCGCCTCCTTCTTACCAGCGGCGGGCGAGAGAGAAAGCGCTGTCGGGAGGGCGCTAAAGCCCACTTTGCCCTGAAGGTTATGGCACTGGGGGGGGGGGCTTCTAACGGGGGCCCGCAGTTGTGGCTGGTGGGCTCCCTATTGTTGGGGTGGCTAAGTTGCCCTGGATTTTAGCCTGAACTTTAAAGGGCTACTCATGATCTTGAAATCTCCCCTCTCCCCCCCACTACCTCAAAAAAAAAAATATGCCAGCTGGGACGTTCTGGGAGCTGTAGGCCCCACGCGGTAATTTTTCCAAGCTCTGCACAGGATGGTACAGAATGGTTGTGTTCTGTTGATTCCTTCAGTTGCAGCCATTGGAAACACCGACTGATGATTTCATGAGACTTGCTCTGAAGCCCAGCGAGCTGGTAAGTCTAGAAGGGGGAAGGTGGGCGGTTTGGACTGAGACCCTTCCCCTGTGTCTAGAGACCCAGACTCAATTTGCGGGGGCTCCCACTCCCCCGCTGCCGGGTCATCCCACGCGCCATCAAGCCACCGAGCAACCATAATAGTTTCCTGACAAATCTAGGAACACACAGCTTTACAGGTGGGCAATGGTTCCAATTCCCTTTAGGAGTTCTGCGTGCGGAATTAGGGTAGAAATTATCCCAGAATTATTCCGTTTATTACCTTAGAATTATCCCGTTATTTTTTTCCAATTGTTTTGCCTAAGTTACCGTGCAATCCTATATTTGTCTACTTAGAAGTAAACCCCACTGAATTTAATGGGCTTACTCTCAAGTAAGTGTGTATAGGTTTGCAACCTCAATTTATTTGAATTTTTATTTTATTTTATTTGTAGACTATGAAGGCGGCTGTCTGGGGAATGTTTACCTGCTTGTTGATTTGTAAATGGTGTAATGCATTTCTTTTATTTTTTAAATTATGTATATTCCTTTTTTTAAAAAAGGGATGCACAAAATGTTTTACGTACAACTACTGCAAAAATGTGTACATTGTCACCAAGCTTTATTCAGTTAATGCGAATCACATCTGAAAATGTAGACACACTTACATTTTCATATGTGATATTTGTATATAACTGAGGTAATGCAGACAATAAATATTAACACAAAACTGGGGGGAAAAAGAATTATCCCATTGTGTGATGCAAATCTGAGGAGGAAAGAGAACGTTGTAAGGGTAAAAACAGATGATACGCTTTGCTTTTCCAGGAGAAGTGTCCCCTCAGGAGGGGAAATATCTCTGTTTGTCCTGGCATGTGCTTTCCCTCAATTCTGTATCTTGCATTTAGTGTGCTTTCGTTTCAGAGCGGTCGGGGAAGCTGCATATGGGCTTAATTTGTACACACTTCCTTTTTGGGAAGAAAACGCTTCATTGCAGGAAATACGGATTCTCTTTAATGCCTAGTTTGAGTCTGATGAGCTACCACACACACACACATCCCCGACACTCTTTGAGGATTCACTGAGATAAAAGAGGTCAACACAACCAGGCCTTTGAAGAATAAACTGAGTTTTAATATTAATTATTGTTATCTCTTAATACGCATAAATTGTTTCGATGGAGGAGCGTAATTGCTTTTGGTGGAGAAGTGTAAATTCTTGCAGGACAAAAGGGCAAATGTAACTAGATCTTTGGGTGAAGGCAGGGAACCAAGGGCCGCTTGCAGATGTGAGTGAAAGGGGTGGAGGTGGCAGTCCCGCAAAGGTTAGCCAGCGAGCGCCCCGGGGGGCTAACCCTTCCGTGTCAGCCAGACACGGCCCATCCTCGCAGAGGGTGCCGCAGACCAGAGCGATGGGTCTTGCGGGTAAGGGAAGGGGCTGTGGCTCTTGTTCACCTCGGGCACTTTTGGCCTCCCACGTCTAGAGGCTCCTCAAACGTGACGTTTCAAACTCTGGCCCAACCTGACGAGAGCAGAAAAACATTCCAGGAGGCCGTTGCAAATCCTCTCCTCTTCCCTGGGAGCGCCTAGGCTCAGAGCGGAGCCCCCGGTGCTTCTGTGTTGCTTCTTTCCTGACGTTGATCCAGTGGCAGGTGGTTCCAATGGCAGACGGCTGAATCGTTCATTAGGCACGCCTGCTTCTCCAGGGGCAACTGCAAGACCAAATGGGCCGGGCCAAAGCCCTCTGGCCTAATTGTCCACCTGTTCGGCTGAGACTAAGGCCGTTTCCACACTAGACTGTTATAGCGCTATTATTCCACTCGCAACATCCTATGGAATCCTGGGGTTTGCCGTTTCGGGAGGGGCCAGGCGGCCCCTCCCGAAACGGCAAACCCCAGGATTCCATAGGATGTTGCGAGTGGAATAATGGCGCTATAACAGTCTAGTGCGGAAATGGCCTGAGAAAGGGGAGCAGGCGAAAGGCAGACTGCACTGGCTGCTGGAGTCCTCCATCTCAGTCCACTCTGGGTTTTAGTCAAAACTTCAAGCTATTTAAGGTGTTGGACCTGTTTCGGGGGACAGGGCTCAGCACCTTGGAGAGCTCCTTTAAAGTTCAGACTGAAGGCCGGAGCGGTGTCGCCGCCACCACCCCTGGCGTAGAAACCAGCCGCTGGCTGCCGTTGGCTGTCTGGGTTTTCTCAGTAAGCCCTTCCGCCCCTGTGAGCCTGGGCTGAGTTTCGTGTGGGACTTAGTTTGCAGTTTTTAAAATGGCTTCGCACGATCAGCTGTCGTGGGCCTCGTCCTAACCCCTCTTCTCCAACGTCTGCTCCTTTGGCAGGATCCGGTTGCAGAAGAGACGACTACGAAGGGCAGTTTGTCTTTGTTTCAGCGGCTTGTACGTTTCAGAGAGGTACGTTTGCGTGCAAGGAGGCTGCAAACTCCAGTGGCCATTTCCCACGAATCCCTTCTTTTGGGCCACTTTACCCACTAGCGCTCTTCTTGCCCTGCGTGGTACTCATCGCTGGCCTCCCCAAAACACATTTTGCTTTACAGACCAGGGCTGAAAATTTTCCTAAGTCTCTTTCACACTCTATACACTTCTGACACTACGGTTCCATCTTCACTGCCATGACTGCTTCCTGTGGAATCCTGGGATTTGTAGTTTTCTGAGGAGGCACTACAGCAGTGCGTCTCAGGCTTTGGTCCATCGGAGGGTTTGAAAGGCAGCTCTCAAGGAGGCCCTAGACATCATGGCCAACCGTCGGGAATTATGGGAGCTGAAATTCCAAACATCTGGAGTACCAGAGTTTGAGAACCACTGCACTAGATCTCTCTGGCAGAGGATTCTACATATCTCCCTAAACTATAAACGCCAGGATTCCACAGGATGGAGTCATGGGAGTTAAAGTGGGATCAAAGTGCTCTATTTGGTCTTTTCACACTATACAATTAAAGCAGTTTGATACCCCTTTAGCTGTGATGGTGGCATCCTGTCAAATCCTGGGATTTGTAGTTTGGTGAGGCAGAGAATTCGAAATACCTCAAAAACTGCAAATCCCTGGATTCCACCAGATGGAAAGAAGGCAGTTAAAGCGGCATCAAAATCCTATAATTTGTGCAGTGTGAAACAGAGCTTTGTGTCGTGTGCAGCTGTGACAACTGTGGATTCCCAGAATGTGGAAAGAAGGGGCGTGACGGCCAGCCAGTCAGAACTCTGAACAGCAAAATGGGGGGGGGGGGGCGAGAAGGAGAAGGTGGGTTTGTAATTGACGCAAAGGCCAGCCAATCAGCACTCTGCACAGCCACATTAAACGAGAAGAAAGCGGTTTTATCCTGATTTGATTCATTTTGAAAACAGGGCTGAAAGGGGGAGCCCCAGGTCCACGGCAGCCTCCCACTCCAGCCATTTTGTTCCTGATCTGTCCACATATGGAATGTTTGTCCATCCGCACTTTCACTGCAGAGAAATCCAGAGGAAAATGCAAAGGCAGGGGTCAATTCAGGGCCTGCAAAGACCCCTTCAGTATTACTCAGTCCCTCTTGTGCTTGTTACTCACATTTGCACTGAAGGAGGGACATCCTCGTATTTAAGTCCGCTTCTTGCCCTCGCCGATCTCCCTCCGACCTTTCCGGGTCCGTGGGACATCAGGAAACCAGATGACGCAGGTCGCTAATGTTTCCTCCTCCTGCAGGAAACGGCTTCGAGGGAGGAGGAAGGTCGGGTCCACAAACGTGTTTGAGTGCACCCCAGAAGTCTTGAAGCAGGTATGGGCACAGGTTCTCACAGTACAGCCCTTGGGTTTTTGCTGGGTTTTGCCGGTTGCGACGCTTCTGGAGATGCTTGCCCCATTCTCTTTGCAGCAGTTTCTTGGAGCTCCATAGAGACTCTTCCAAAAGCTTTTCCAGACAGGGCCATGGCGGGAAGAGCAATTTTCTCCTTAGTGCAAAAGTTCCATCTTACTGACATACTATAGTACTGTAACTCTATTTTTTTTTAATTCAGAGACATAGTTGTGTTAGGGCTTGATCACACAAAGCAGGTAAAATTGCAGTTACAGCATGATAGCAGCATCTGTGGCTGGGACTTCTCCCATGAACTTGTTCCTCTTCTGTTGTTCTCCCAGTGGGAGAAGATTTGGAAAATGTTTCTTTTACAAAAGAGGTCAGGAATGGATTTGTGTGTGTGTGTGTGTGTGTGTGTGTTAATAAAAGAAACACTTTCCACACGGTCTCCCACTGGGAGAACAACAGAAGAAGAAGTAGGACCATTTCTGCACTAGCCTGTTGCAGTGCTATTATTCCACTTTCAACATCCTATGGAATTCTGAGGTTTGCAGTTTTGGGAGGGGTAACGTGATAAGTCCCAGCCAGAGAGGCCACGATCCTGCTGCAGTTGGGATTTCCCAGCCTCCTGGGATAAAGCCCTTAGTCAGGCTCAGTCAGCAAAGGGACCTCGTAGCGCCCTTGAGACTAACTGAGAGGCTGAAGTCGGTAGCGTCAGCTTTGGTAGGCGTACGATGCCTTCTTCAGAAGCCGGGAGCGGGGCCTCAGCCCTCCGATCCTCCTGACACCGTCCTGGCTGGAAGAGCCACTCGGGCATGGGGGAGGCTGCCTCAGCGGGCGGCGGTCTCTCCCGGGAGGTCTTCGGGCAGAGCTTGGGCGGGCCTCTCTCCAGAGCGCCTCCGCTGTGGCTTCCTGGGTGCCCTCGGGGTCCCTTCTAACGCTAGGGTTCTGTGATTCGACTAAGGCCCTTTGGAGAGGGCTAAACCGTGCAGAAAGCATTTATGGAACGAACGGGGGACTGAGGATGTACCCCCACGTCGCACGCCCACCGTGGCAGCTCCTCACCAACATCCCGGTATCACCTCCGTGCAGAACGTGACCTGCAGTCCCGTCGCAGAATAAAATGGCACGCAGAGGGAGGGGCGTTGACCAGAGTCTGGCGTGGGGGCTGGGAGAGTCTGTGCCCCGCCGGGAACGTGAAGGTCCGTTGTCCTTTCACACAGTGCAAATATTGACAAAAGGGAGACGGAGGGTAGTCATTATCTCTGTTCCTTGGCATTCCTCGAATCCCAGCGTCTCGGGATAAGGCTGGGTTTAGGAGGCTCACCGGGTTTTCTCTCAAGAGCAGCTGGGCCTGTTTCCGTGTCTAAAGGATCCCCTGAGTTGGGAAGGAGGTGGCTGGAAAACGGCTCTTTGTGTGGGCTTCGTTCCCTGGCCGTAAAAATTTACTTGGTGGGGGAAGAGGAAGGTGGTGCTGGACGGATCCAATCTGGCTGGGCCACGGCGGGGTGGGTTTCCCGGATCCCAAAGCCAGGCCCTCTCCTCCGAGTCTCTCGGAGGTTTCTTACTCACCCGTATTTCACAGATGAAAACCGGGACGCCTGTGGCCGAGCAAGGTCGGAACGTGGTCAGTGAAGCCAAAGTTATTAACGAGGAGGAGGAGACGAGAGAGAGGAGGCTGCAGCACCTTGCTTTTGCCTGAGCCTCCTGGGGGGAAGGGAAGGCTCCTCTCCTCTCCTCCCCTGAGTTAAGTGAGCGCAAAGAACTTTTGCACCTTGAACTCAATTTGCAGCAACGGAAGGAAGCTGAAGACAAAGGCAGAAAGCAGGAGGAGGAGGAGAATCAGGGACATTTCAAAGGCAGCTGAAAAAATGGGATGGTAGAAGACTGTTCCTGCCACATTGGGACAGGTGGAGGGCGAGGGCGGGGCCTTAAAAATATCTCCTCACTTCTTAGACTTGGGCTTTTCAAACCCAAATGACACACTCTGGACTGCGGTGGCTGTTGTGTATCCCCCGGAATGGCTTCACGAGGACTTTCCCCTTGGTCTCAGGATTGGCCCTCGGGGGCTCAGGGACGGCTCTGTCCTGGGAGCCTCACCGCTGGGGATTCGCCGTCCGGTTTTTCTCCTGCAGATTCCAAGTCCAGATCTTAGGAAAATGAAAAGGAAAGAGCAAAGACATCCAGAGGCAGTGCTTTCGTTCAGAGAGGGCCCCTGCTGCACAGTTACAGCAGTTTGACATCCCTTGGACTGCTGGGGTGCCCTCCTGTGGAGTCCTGGGATTTGTAGTTTTGTTGCGGAACTTGGCATTCTCTGCTGGGGTCCTCCAGAAAGGTTATAGCTCAGACAGTGCTCTAGAACTCTCTAGGGAAGGATTCTAAGTACCCAATAAACTCAAAATCCCAAGAGTCTCTAGTTTAAAATGGTATTAAACTGCTATAATGTGTCGTGTGGATACACTCACAGCAACACAGTAGAGCAATTTATTTACTTCTTTGATTCAAATTTCACAGGTTTTGGAACAAAATCTCGAAAAAATGAAATCTGGTGGCAGAAGAATGTTCTCCATAACCTTCATGCAACACTAGTCATTGAGACAATGTCACCTACAAATAAAGATTTTTTTTTTCAAAAGTCGAAACGTGGCCATGTGAATTTATTTATTTTATTGAATTTCTATTGAATTTCTACTCCGCCTTTCTCCCAAGACAAGATTCAGGATAGGATTCGATAATTTAGAAAAGATTAAGGCAAAACACAATTTTACAAAAAAATAAAAAAGAATTAAATAACAATATTGTTTTTTAAAAAATGTGATTAACAACAATTAAAAACACTTAAAACATATTTAAAGCATAATTTCCAATAAAAGATTAAAAGTCCAGCATACCACTTGACACACGTGCTGTTGTACCACAATTAAAATTCAGAGGCCGGCCTGAATAAGTTCGTTTTCACCTACCGGCAGAAAAGGACAGGGAGGGGCCCGAGTGAACCCCCGTCAGCCTTGTCCAGCAAGGCCGGGATGGGATCTGCAGGGCAAGACCTTCAGGACAGCAAGAGGAGAAGCAAGAACCAGGGAAGTCCCAAGATCTTAGTGCATAAGATGATATGGTATAAGGTGCTGATGTCGTTCTTTGTGGTCGAGTAGAATCATAGAATCATAGAATCATAGAAATGTAGAGTTGGAAGAGACCACACGGGCCATCCAGTCCAACCCCTGCCATGCAGGAACAGCCATCCAAGCACTCCCTTTGACAGATGGCCATCCAGCCTCTGCTTAAAAACCTCCAAAGAAGGAGACTCCACCACGCTCCAAGGCAGCATCTTCCACGGCCGGACAGCCCTGACCGTCAGGAAGTTCTTCCTGAGGTTCAGGTGGAATCTCCCTTCCTGCAGCTTGAATCCATTGCTCCTTGTCCTGGTCTCTGGAGCGGCAGAAAACAAGCCCTCTCCCTCCTCTACATGGCATCCCTTCAAATATTTAAACAGAGCTATCATGTCCCCTCTTAACCTTCTCTTCTGCAGACTAAACATACCCAGCTCTCTAAGTCTATCCTCATAGGGCTTGGCTTCCAGGCCCTTCACCATTTTGGTCGCCCTCCTCTGGACCTGCTCCAGCTTGACCATGTCCTTCTCTGAGGCCATTTCCGCATTAGGCTGTTATAGCGCTATTATTCTACGTGCAACATCCTATGGAATCCTGGAGGGAGGGCCTGCAAACCCCAGGATTCCATGGGATGTTGAAAGTGGACTAATAGCACTATAACAGCCTAATGCGGAAATGGCCTGAGTTATGGTGGCCCCATGAATGAGGGACCCCCAATATCCCTGGTCATTACTGCCCGGCTCAGTCTTGCAAAGGCAGCGGACGTGGCTTCTGCAGTGTGGGCTCCCGTTTCCCTCCTGCCTCCCACTTTACCAAAGGCCCTCTCATCCTCTCTAGTGAGTTGGATCGCTCATGATATGTTCAAAGTTGTGCTTCTAAGGAGGGGTCAGGCTTGATTTCTTCTGGGACCCATCCATTTATCTTTATAGCAGTCCAAAGTCTCTGTAGAACTCTACCTCCAGCCCGACATTTCAAATGAGCTGATTCTCTTCCTATTAGGAATTTTCACTGTCCAGCCTTCACAACCACACATAGAAACTGGAAATACTATTGCCTGAGTGATTCTGACCTCCATACTGTACCTAACGGTAGGACCGGCCCTGCTTTGGTTCACCAGCGACTTGCTGTCCCCGCTTCTGTAGCAGGCCTCATTAGTAGAGTGGGACCCTTTATGGCTATTTTCCTAAATTCTACATTGCTGGGTCTCCCCTTCTCCTCCTCCTCTTCCTCACCCCCTCACTTGCTCCCCTATCCAAGTTTTTCTACCCCTCGCCCCAAAGTCGGGGGGGTCACCTCTGTGTCAAGTGGAAAAATCCCAGAGGCCGATTCACCCCGACTGAGCGGGAACACCGGCGTCAAGAGATTCATCCCGTCTGTTCTCCCTGAGCTGATCTCCTTCTGTCCAGAACATTTGCTAATGTTTAACCACCGGCTGTGGCTCCACTTCTCCTCCGCTCTGACGTCCCACAGGGGGACAGAAAAGGACAGCAGGAGGAAGAGGGAGGAAAGCGCTCAGAGAGAGACCCCCAGGAAGGACCCCCAAGATGAGCTCCTGGCCGCTCTGGGGCTTGGTGGTCACCAGCTTGGCACTTGTGGCTTTCCCTGGTTGGGGACACGGGGCAGAGCTCAGAGACTCTTCTCAGGAGGAAGAGGTGGGTACGGTGCGGAGGCGAGGACGCGTTTGGGACACGGTTGGGACACCTTCCCATTGCTTCTGAAGAGACCTGGTTTCAGCTCTGGGTGGGCAGGAAACGTGTAGTCCTCCAGTTATTTTTGGACTTCAGCTAACATAAGCCTTAGCAGGCATACAGCGGGTGGTGAGGAATGCTGGGAGTTACAGACCAACAGTACCTGGAGGACAGAACAATTCACGCTCCTGTGGGAGAGTCAAAACTGACCTTATTCACAGGGCAGGCATCCCTGACCTTGCAAGGTTTCTCTTTCAACATCTGGAGGAAGCTTTCTGGACCATGAAATTTGCAAAGAGCACTGGAGAGAGGAGGTGTTGTGGCCCCCAAAAGATGCCTCCAAGTATTGTTATTATAGTTAAGTTTATGTGAAACAACACTTGGAACTTCAAATTTCAGACACGGAAGGGAGACTGAACACATGAGAGCTCAGTTCCTGGAAGAAGTTTTGCTTAGACCAAAGTGTACTTGGTTTTGGGGACAGTGGTAATTTTGTTTTAATTTCATAGGGATTGGGCATAGCGAACCAAAAAGATACTCCTTAGAGAAAGATCTGCCTCTGGAGTCCATCTGCTTCCCCAAACGGGACAAATTGGCTGGAGGTTGTGCTGTTTGCTCTTTAGCTCTTGGGGTTCTTTACATATATCTAAATGACACTTCTGTGGTCCTTGGCTGTTGGTTTGGCCATCCCTGGCACCAGCTGCAACCTTTTATTGTCACCCTTGAACGTTCTCTATGTACCAGTTGCTCAGGAGGAACACAACCTGGGCTGTTCCGTTGCCCTTACGCCTCGGATGAGTGGGTTTCCCGTCGGGGGCAGTGGGTTGGTCACACCGTCTGAACCCAAGGCTGGGACGGGGGGCCTTTGGTCCGATTCAGCTTCGACACTCTTCCGATGTTCTTACGAGACGGTGGCCACCACAAAGGGCAGTGGAACGAGACAGAGGGATCCCCCCGACAGGGCAAATGGGACGGAAAGTTGCTGGAGGTTGCGATACAACCCTCCAGCCTTTCCGCAGACGCAAACCAAGACCCGTGCGTAGCCAAGGAAGGACAGAGGACGGTCAAGGCAAAAGTGATTCACGAGGAGGACCAGATAAGCTAGGAGAGGCAGCCCCGGTTGGCTTTTGCCTCAGCCAACCGGGAAAAGCAAGCGGGAGGAAAGGAGAGGGAAAAGTGAAAGACCGTACGATAAAATGGGCTAGGAATTTTGGATGTCATATACAAACAGAGCAGTGGGAGAGGGTGCGGACAAAGGTGTTGAAATTTACACCGTAAATTTACATTTACAAACAAGAACCTTGAAGTGATGTAGTACAGTTACAAATGCAATAACAAGGAATTCTAGAGAGGATTGGAAGGATAACAAGAATGTATCTAAAAGTGATGCAAACAAGTACAGATGTGTAATTTGAAATATTTGAAATTTTAATAAAAATATAAATAAATAAGAAATTTACATTGTGTTACCATCTTAAAGGACATCACTGAAATTGTCCTTTTGCACTGCAAGAACTCCTTCAGGCTGCCCTTCCTCAGAGGGTTGTTGTGACAGTGAACAGGGAAGAGGAGGAGGCCAAACTCCCGGTGGCGAGGCAGCGTGAATGTGTGCGTCGTCACCGCCCTCCCCATCATCCCCACCACCACGACCGCCACCCCCTTCCTCTAACTTTTCCTACTGTTTCCTCAGGTTGAAGGTTGCTTCGCCCCTCTGAATTACGGTACACATTCTATACTGTAGAAGATAGGATGAAAAACATACTTTGATTATATAATTTGTCCTTTAGTGCCAAGTTTTTCTGTGTTCTTACTTATATCTTTGCACATGCCTCATGTCCATTTGTTTTTAGCTTTTTGTAAGCTGCCTTGAGTTCCCGTTTGGAGGAGAGGAAAGGTTAAGCTGTATACAAACAGCATTAGCAACAGCAAAGTCTTCGCTGTCACCATCACCACCGTCATATCTATATATCTCCTAACTTCCCCCCAAAGGGGAACTCCGCCTCTTCTTCCTCCTCCTCCTCCTTGGACATAATAGTCTTCACACCATCATATACTATTAATTGTTTTTTGGATAGACACGATGTTTCTCCGTTGTGAAAGAAAAGGGCGTTGATTGAGGTTTGGACTGGGTGAGACCACCCTGACACGGAAACTCCCCTCGGAGATTTTAATATCGCCGCCGTTCTCTCTCGTTCTTCCAGGGGGACCCCCGAAAGGGAGACTCGGTGACCTTCCGGTTTTCCAGGACCACTCAGCTCCAGAAACACAGGCCAACAGTTTACCGAACGGGGAGCCTTTCGGCCCTGAGCAGGGGCCTGGTGGCCAATGAGGTGAGCGTTTGGGCAGTTGTGCGGCACCAGGGCGCGGACACGCCGCGGGTTTGGCCTCTGCCTCGAGGCAGACGGATGCTGACGTCCTTGATAGTCTCGTGGACTATCCGCTGATGTCCAGAGTGGCCCGGGGAGGGTTAATTTGTATTCGGGTGGCTCTGCTAGATAGAATCACTCTGACTTGCAACGCCAAGGCTGGGAACAGGCTGCCCGTCTGCTGGTACGGTTCTCATTTCTTTTGAGACGGGAGACGGGTCGCGTCTAGGCCATCCGATTTTCTTTGCTTCTGCAGCCTACAGTCCTCGGGAATCCACCTTTCCTCGGCCTTCCTCAGCTCAGGGACCCCGTTAAGTGAGCCTTGGGGAACCGGAGCGTCGGCCGTGAGCAGAATGCGTTCTCCGGGGCAGGGCCTCTCCAACCGGTGCTCCCTGGACTGACGCCGGTCCCTGGGCCATTGGCTGCCAGTCCCTGGGAATTTTGCAGGAAAGAAAGAGGATTCCCTGCCTAAGAAAACCCTATGAACTTCATGGGCTCTCCCTAAATTGACAGCTGACTTGAAGGCACATGTATACAGAGAGAGAGAGAGAGAGAGAGAGAGAGAGAGAGAGAGAAGATACCCGGGGAAGCACTGGTTCAGGGCCCTGACCCTACCACTCACTGGAAGAGGATGCTGGAACTTAGCCGTTCAGGGGCTGTGAGGTTTCCTCCACAGTGGACCTTCTGCTGAATCTCTTGGCCACCAGTAACACTAATGGCAGTGATGCGTGTCAGTTTCCAGTACTAGACAAGGCCTGGGGGAGGGAGGGCTGGAATTTCACCCGGTTCCAGCTCAGAACAGGTGTCTTAATCCAATCCTTTACTCCTGACCCTGAGAAGGCCTGGCCCTCTGTTCCCGTCTGGCCATCCTCCTTTGGAATCTCAAGGGCTTCCTTTGTGCTTTCTATGGAGAATATCAAACTTTGCTGGGTAATCGCCTCTGTTTGCTTTAAAGTGCCCTTTGATCCTTCGTTGTCCAGGGGGACTCCTCCTGGGTCACGCAATGCTGGTGGTGCCCAGCAGCTATCTTTTAGAGTCTGTACCGATTGCGGACCAAAAAATATCTTTTGTCTAAATCGGCTCTGATTCCTGAGACATCAGACGCGACAGATACTTGCCTCTTTCAATGCTGCGTCTGGCTGTGGGCGCGCAAATAAAGCAAAGGAATTTAGCGAAGCAAGGGAACGCCAGTCAAACCTCCAGTTTTTTCAAAGAGACAAGGAACCGGAAAGGTGGGGAGGGGATGTGACACCTTTGGGTTGGGCCCTGATGAGTGAGAATTGGGCAACAGACACTTCTGGCTGGTGGGTACTTCCTAATGGGGTGCAGAATCTTTTTTTATCTATCTAATATTAACTTTAAAGGAGATATCCAAAGTGCTGCCCCTATTTGGGGGATTTGGGATCAGCGCCTAGTCCCTTTAAAGTTTGGACTAAAACCCAGAATGGAGTTCCTCCCTCTGGCAAACACGGGCATGGTCACAGGCAACAAGTAACCCCCGTGGTGCCTCTTTTGCACCACACAGAGTGAGCTGGAAGACGACGGAGGAGAAGAAAACGCCCAGCGCCAGGAGAGGGGAGCCAGCAAAACCCACGGGGCCTGTCGGGGATGCTGCAGGACTCAGTCTCCCAACCACTCGGGAGGCGGGCAGGTAAGAGGCGGAGTATATAGCACGCACGCGCGCACACGCGCGCACGCACTTGCATCTCTCCACAGCTTTCTGGCTGTGAGAAATAGCTGAAAAGACTCATAAATCAATTTAGCACAGGATCGGCTGAAGCATTAATGTTTATTAAAAGTACGTTTCTGCAGAAGCGGGCGCTCCCCAGAGAGAAGGACACACCCCAGTATCGAATGCCTCGTATTTTATCCCCTGTCCCCGTCACAGGTTCTCCCTCCCCTGGGGTACCGTTGGATAGGACCCCAAAGGTTACAGCCTATCAGGATCGCCCAAGAAGTTACCTTTCACCTTCCCCACGTTTACGGTATGAGCGATCACGCACTGATCATGCATCCTCGTGTATCCTTAATTCTCATTAGCAGTTTCAAAATGCCCCTTGGTGTAATCACCCCAACAGTTTCTAACCGCCCCTCCTCCTAAACAATGCTAATCTTCTTTCTTGTATTCCTTATCAACCAGTTTTCTCCTTACAGACGGCCTCGTCCTGTCTGGTGTGTTGTTATCTGAAGCACACCAGCCACCCTAAAGATCCGAGGTCTTGGAGGGCCTCTTTTGTTCAGCTGCCAATTTTAGGAAGCTGTGTTCTTAGACTTATTGTATTACAGAAGCTCAAATATAAAATATACTGAAATATACGTGTAAATATATCTAAAATATGTGTTATACATATAGACTAATATGTATGCTTCTAATATATGTTATTAATACTGTATACCCAGTGCAGAAGCTAAAATAGATTTCACTTCCCTCACTGGCCATTAAGAGTGAAGACGACAGTGGAACTGAGGCCCGGTTCTAGAATGGATTCACAGCCACAAGTTCTAACAACAGCAGCAACATTCCTTACCCGTGTCTCCTTATGGATTGAGGAGGGGACGACAACAAATTAAAGCTACAACACAGTTAAAAGAGCATATATAAAATCGTTAAAGGAGCATGTAAAACTGGTATATGTTTAAAACATTCAATGCAGACTTTAGCAATAGCAATAGCATGCTAACTCCCTAAGCAGTTGCCCCAACAAGCCGACTACTCATTTTGTCGGCCTGCGGAAGGACGGAAAGCTCAGTCAACATGGGGCCAGGCAGGGTTGAACTCACAGTCTTGTGATTGCAGAACCGATATTTAACCACTGCACCACCAGGGCTCAGGACTTTAAAATTCATAATTTGAAAATCATCGGGATAAGGTTGCTGGAAGAGTTTCAAGGGCTGTTTTTGAACTTGGGTGGTGTCTCCAGCCACGGAGTCTCTTCCAGGAGGTCATTCCACGGCCTGTGGGCGGCTGAAAGAAGCTTTTAATCTCTCTTTCTTTCTCTCTCTGACCAAACCAGCCCTCTAAGGGGGACTCGGGGGGCCTGGGCGGCACCCCCTCGCCCGAACCGCCAAAGAGAAACACCACTAAGGGGTACCACCGTCCAGGCGCCTACACACCCATGGGGAAGCGGCTGCGGTCGTACAGTCCTGAGGAAGACGGGCAGGTGGGGACCATTCCTGGTGTGGCAGGTGACCAAGGGGAAGCTCTGCGAGGTCGGGGAAACCACCTTCCCGGTAGAAGTCTGGAGGGGATTCTGCAGGACTGGAATCCACCCGCAGGCTGGGTTGCGTTAACCAAGGGATCTTTCTCAATTAAGTCTATGAAACTAAAATCCATGCATGGCTTGGAATGGATTGCCCAATGGATTATTCCCAACCAAATCCGCATAGTTCAGATCCCTTTCTAACCTGCGTTGGGTTAATGGATATTTTCCAGTTAAAACTACATAATTAAAGTCCTTCTGTATAGCATGGTTTGGGTTATCCAGTGGATCATTCTCAATTAAATCTGCATAATTAAAATCCACCCATACTAGGTTGGGTTAAAGAATGCATTATTCCACATCAAATTAAATTCCGAATTATTCTAATTCAAATCCAACCATAACAAGGGGTAGACTAATCGAGGGGTTGCTCCCAATTGCATCTACATTGGACAGTTGTTCCACAAAAGAGACAGTGTATAAATTATTATTGATTTGACATTCTTTTTTGCAAGTAATGCATTCCTTATTAATGCTGCACTTTACATGGAAGAAATGAGGAAAGCAACATTTTATTAACATGTTATTCTTGGCACACTATTTTTTCAAATGTTGACTAGAAAGTCCTTCTTTCAAGGAATATTTTTGCAGTAACAAGTAGAGTAAATATAACTCATTCTGCAAGATTTCGGCCACTTAGATACTTCTTTTAATGTTAAACTGCAATCTTGTTGCCCATTATTACTTAAATATATAGTGTGTTACGGGTAACACCATCAATATTACTTCCAGGATGCAGCACTTTGCACTAACTGTAGTTTCTACAGCAGTTTTTAAGGGCAATGCCATGGAAAATGCATAGCAGCAATTTAATCTATTTGTGATCTACGTTCCTCATATAAGGGGCACACAGCTGGCACAATAATCTCCAAAAGTAGATTTATGTATGCAGGAATTAGAATTGCACACTTGTGTAACACCCATATCCAGTAGAATCATAGAACAGAGTTGGAAGAGACCCCACGGGCCATCTAGTTGAACCCCCTGCTATGCAGGAACCCACATCAAAGCACCCCTAGCAAATGGCCATCCAGCCTCTGCTTAAAAACCTCCAAAGAAGGAGGAGACTCCACCACACTCCACTGAGGCAGCAGATATTCCACTGCCGGACAGCTCTGACTGTCAAGAAGTTCTTCCTGAGGTTCAGGTGGAACCTCCTTTCCTGCAGCTTGCATCCATTGCTCCTTGTCCTGGTCTCTGGAGCAGCAGAAAACAAGCCCGCTCCCTCCTCAACATGACATCCCTTCAAATATTTAAACATGGGTATCACGTCCCCTCTTCACCTTCTCTTCTGCAGACTAAACACACCCAGCTCCCTAAGACGCTCCTCACAGGGCTTCATGGCTTCCAGACCCTCCACCATTTTGGTCGCCCTCCTCTGGACACGCTCCAGCTTGTCGATATCCTTCTTGAACTGAGGTGCCCAGCACTGGACACAATATTCCAAATGAGGCCTAACCAAAGCAGAATAGAGTGGTACCATTACCTCCCTTGATCTAGACACCATACTCTTATTGATGCAACCAAGAATCGTGTTGGCTTTCTTGGCTGCTGCATCACAGTGCTGACTCATGTTGAGCTTGTGGTCCACCAAGACTCCTAGATCCCTTTCACACGTACTGTTATCCAGCCAAGTGTCCCCCATCCTATATTTGTGCATTCCATTTTTTCTACCTAAGTGTAGTATTAGTATTAGTAATGCTGTTACATTACTAAATAGCAGAGCCAGCAAAGTGCCCAGTGGACATTGATGCCTGAGCCCGATGCAGAACGTAAAGGATTTTCTTAACACCTCTCCTACAAAGCCAGGTATATGTAAACTTACTTAGTGTAACAGGGAATATAGGATTCGAGTGAATATTTGTAAACAAAATGTAACAAATAATACAAAGTAAGAAAGCGTGGAGTTGAGCTCACATCCTCTACTCCTTACAAAAGGAATATTTAAAGCCAGCTGACAGTGTAACCCTTCCCGTGTCTTGAGATCTTCCAGGGAGGCCCTTCGACCTACCCCTCCACCCTCAGAGGTACATCTGGTGGGAAAAGAGGAGAGGGCCTTCTTGGTGGCCGCTCCCAACCTCTGGAACTCGCTTCTGAGGGGGGCTGGACTGGCCCCCTGCCTGTTGTTCCTCTCTTGGCAGATAAAGATTTTTGCTTCGGCAGGACTCTGAAGGCTGATTTCTCAGGGAACCAGCCTCTGATCGCGTGCTGATTATACTACTGGCTGTTTTCCTTTCCACAGGGCATTTTTTTTAAAAAACAGGTTTCAATTTTTTGGATAATTTCATGACATTTTAAATGTTGTGTGCTGTTAATTTTAAGCTAGGTTTTTTTCAACTGTTGCAAGCTCCTTGGGACCACTCTGGGAAAAGTGTTGGGAGGGGATAATGAAGATAATGTCCACTGGCTCCTTATAAACAGCTTCCTGCTCTCTTTCAGGGTGCATCCTTTTTTGGGATGAAGAGGAACAGCCACCGGGAATCCAACACCACTCACGACCGCTGCCGAGGATGCTGTGGGAGAAACAGCACCGCTGTTGCCAAGCCCCCAGGGAGAAGGGAGGAGGGAAAGGGGTCCCAAACTGCTGAGGTAAGGGCTCCTCGGGGGACACGCTCAAAAAGACACGGACCACAGAGGTCTGGAATCAACTAGGAATTATGCGTCAGTTGGACTGCAACTCCCTACTGGTGGCTATGCTGACTGGGACTGCTGGGACCTGCAGATTCACATAGCTATACTTCACATACCTGATAGAGGAAAGCTTGGAAAGGTTACCTTTGAAGCCTACAATTCCCAGAATCCCTTATTCATACTGGCCAGACATTCTGGGAGTTGTTGCCCCCCCAAAAGTAACTTTTCCAAACTCTGTGAGAGACGGATCCTCTTGGTATTGATGAATGCCAATTCCCAGCATTCTTTACCATTTGTTATACTGGCCAAGGCTGCTGGCAGCTGCAGTCCAACAACATGTGGAGAGCTGTACAAGTGGTCTTATTAAAACACCCCTGATTTAAAACAATGAAGAAGCACTTGAGCACATAACCACACAAGGAAGAGCTGCCCTCCTTTCTGCGTACGACCTTTCTGCACAAGCAGTTAATGGCCGGAAGCCTGTTTCCATGAAAGGTCTTTGCTTTCTGGTGGAAGACAGCAGAGAGGAAAGCCAAGCAGCACCAGGGGGTGGTCAAGAGGGCAAAAATTGTTAAAGAGGAAGAGCGCACAAGCTGGGAAAGGCCGCAGTACTTTGCTTCCGCCTGAGCCGACCGGGAAGGGCAAGACTCAGCCCATCCTTGCCTCCCTGATGAATTCATTAACTACTAATTAAATGCAAACTACTTTTGCATGTTGAACTCAGTTTGCAGCAACTGATGTTATAAGTGAGGATGAAGGGAGGAGATGGAAGGAGGAGGAGAGAGAAACTGGGACATTTTAAAAGCAGCTGGAGAAGTGGGATGAGAGAGGACTAACTGGGCTGTCCTGCCAAATTGGGATGGTTGGAGGGCAGGAGAAGGTGAAGCACGAGACAACCAGAGCTCCTCCTAACCCTCTCCTTTCTCCTTGTTCAGGGCGGTCCCATTAAGAGGCCGTGGAGGCCTGTCTTGGAAAGCGAGGTCCCGAACAAACGGCCCTCCCAGAAGGGAGAAGAAAATGGGTGGTCTTTTTTCCCCTTATATCCTGTTGAGCCGTGGCAACATCAGAGAGGCCCATGAAGACCCAACGGGCACATGAATGGTTACCACGGAGAGCCAGAAAAAATCAAAAGCAGCACACTTTGAAATTCTATCCCTGCAGCCTGGAATTTAAGTGAGGGTCAAAGTGGTTGGACCGGGCGTGCTTCTCCTGATGCAAAAAGACTTGTATTCCACGACTGGAAATAGAAAACGCTCACCACGGACTCCCCATACTGAAGAGATCTCACCACCTTAGCAAAACACAAATGTGGATTTTAGAGATGCCTGCTTTGAAAAAAAATTTCAAAAATAGTATCTGTTTGGGAAAGGATTCCATCCTATGGAATCCTGGGGGGTTTGCAGTGTAGAGAGGGGCATTGAGATTCCTCAGCCTCAGTAAACTGTAAACCCCAGAATTCCACAGGATATTGAAAGTGGAATAATAGCACTACAACAGTGCTATAACATCACTCTTTCTTTGCTGCTCTCTGGATTGGTAATTATCACCCAATCCCCGATATTCCACTTTCAACCTTTCCTCCCTTTTCCTTCCATTAGCCTTGTGTGAGTGCATGGGTGTTTGGATCTTTTGAGTTCACGACTGGTAATTTTATCAGGAAGACACATTCTAGTTACCTCTGGAATCTTTGGTAGGTTTTTCCCCTACAGAGACCCTGTAAACATTGCTGGGAGATCTCGTTAGGTTACCCCCCTCCTTCCCCTTCCAGGCCTCCTAATTCTGAGCTCACAATTCCTCATCTTTGAATGGAGGTCCTGGCATCGCAGGTGGACCCCGGAGTCATCCAGATTTTGGGGCAACAGTTGAGTGATTAAATCCCCGAAGGACATGCTCCAAATGACACAATTAAGGTCAGTGTGGTGTTGCTGCTGCTGCTGCTGCAACTGTGTTGCCTTACCGTTACCAAAGTAGATTCAACAAATCTACTCTAGCTGAGACTAATGGTGGGACTGGGACCACTGGAACTGCCCCCTTGCAAAGGAAAGGCCCTCTGCACATGCTTGCATTGTATCAAATTAGCAATAGGCCACTTTCAATTGCTTTTGTTCAGCTATAAGTTTTTTCTCAGGAGAGTGTATGGTTTGTTA
Organism: Cyclura pinguis; assembly: GCA_030412105.1. NCBI lineage: Eukaryota > Metazoa > Chordata > Lepidosauria > Squamata > Iguanidae > Cyclura > Cyclura pinguis. Next base: position 1,361,986 of record CM059604.1, on the reverse strand, counting down.
TGACCCTTGCTCAGTGGGAGATCATTCCCAAGAGAAATACAGATTTGTAAATAAAGTCGTAAAAAGGAGAAAGACCTCTGAAGCGTTGAAAGAAAAGTATGAGAAAAGTTTGAAAAGCAAAGTGTCTGTAGAATTGTTGCTTGAACAGCTGAGGGCAGAAGAAGAAAAGGCAAAGGAAATCTTAAAAGAGCTCATTGACAAAGGGTTCCAAAGCCACCGAGGCCTGCAGGGAATTGCACCGACGTCCACCCTGCCCTCTACCGTGGAGAACACCGACCTCCTCGTCCAGGAAGAAGAACAGGAGGCAAAACCGGGGTACCGGGAAAGAGTCCAGAGGCTGAAGAAAATGAGGGAAGAAGCCGAGCTGACGCAAAGGGTTGCCGACGGGGATCTTCCACTCCAACTCTCTACCACAGAATAGGACGATGATGGCACACGCACACCCCTAAAGAAAGATTGCCAAGAAAACCCCATGATAGTTTTACCTTACAGTCACCGGAAGTCGGAAACGACCTGAAGGCGCCCAACAAGAATTCTGTGCTAAGCAAAACCGGGGTGCCGGGAAAGAGTCCAAAGACTGGAGACAATAAGAGAAGAGGCTGCCCAAAGGAGAGCATCTCCCACAGAAAACTGACAAGGAAAAAGGGAAGGAAATTACGGGACATTCTTTTTTTAAAAAAGCCACGAAATCAACGTGGCCCCCTGAGGCCCTTTAGCTCTCTTGAGCTATTGTTGGGGTTTTGCTAGGTACCTACCGCTCATTTCCAACTTATGGTGACCCCAGGTGATCCTGTCATGGGGCTTTCTTGGCAAGATTTGTACAAAAGGAGTTTGCCTTTGCCTTCCTGTGAGAATAAGAGAACGTGACCCGCCCAAGGCGATCCACTGGGTTTCCATGACGCTCATTTATAAGCCCGTGGATGACCGTGTCAGAGAATTAAGCATCTCTACCATTTCAGAAGCCAATTTATCTCATTCACAGCTGGAAAATACTGAGGCTGAAAGAGGACTGAGTGAACCACAGCCACCGAGTGACTCTGTGGCAGGGAATTCTTCACTGTCCGAATTAATCCAATTAGTCAATCACACACATGCCTGACCCTCCAGAAGAAAAAGCTGCCGCTTACTGGTACAGATCAGTGTTTTGCTTGCAAATCCTCCTCATTTTATTTAGGGAACCAGACGTTGTCGGATTACAGTTCCTTCCCATCCTCTCCGACCGCTGGCTGGGGTTGATGGGAGGCGGAGTCCAGCTTAACTGCAAAAGACAGAAACAAAGTCCAACACGGCCTTGAGTTCTTGGAGAACTTGGCCAACACAAACAACATCAATTTCAGCAAGGTCAACTGTGAGTTTCCACATATAAGCAGGAAAAGCACTCATTCGTTTGTCTGTTTGTTTTCTGCACAGTTGGCATGAAGGTCCCAAGAGGTGCGAGGGGACAGACGAACGGCCGGTGCGGAACGCGCGGAGGCAGAGCGAGGAGGACCCGGACGCCCGGCCGCTTCCAGGCGGGTCCCCTGTCCCCTCTCTCGGCCGGAGCCGGCGCGGCGCGGCGCGGCGGTCTGAGTACCGGGCCCGGCCTACAGGGGAGCAGCGTGCGAACGCCCCCCGGCACTGGAAGCCCCCGGGCGCCCCGGACAGGTCCCACTCTCTCCGCCTCAGAGGAGGAGGAGGAGGACGACAACCCTCCCCTCCAAGAAAGATCGTCAAGAAAACCCCGTGACAGCTTTGCCTTGCGCTCGCCAGGAGTCGGGGGCAACCTGAGGGCGCCCAGCGAGGATTCCGTGCTACAGTCTTCCAGTTCCCGCCAGAACAGTTTCAATATTCCTGGCAGAAAGCACCGGACGCGGGGATCAGTTCCCCCCGGTTTCCTCTGGCACCCGCCCCGGAAGGCGCCAGCCTGGTCGCCCGGCGAAGCCCTCCGCCACGGCCGGACGACAGCGCTGCCGCCCCCGCTTCGCACGAGCGCCTCCCCCGCGCCGTCTCCTGGGGTGGGCAGCCCGAGGCGCCCGGCTCGAGTTTTGGCGCCAGGCTGCCCGCTCTCGAATCGCCAGGAGGATTCGGGCTCGGATTCGGTCCGCGTCACGGGAGCCCCGCGTTCCTTCGGATGTCTCTCCGGGCTGTCCGAGAGGGCCCAGCTCCGCCTCGGGCGCAGCACTTGCCTGAACGGGAAGCGCGCCCTCCCGCGCGGGCGTGGCCGGCCCGCCGGGGAACGGGAGAGGGCGCGCGGGTCTCCCCGGCGGGGCAACTGACGGCCGGGCAGGAGCCGGGCGGTTCACCGGCCCGCCCCGCAAGGTCTGGCAGAGGAAGAAACCGGAGCCAGTCCTCTCTGTGTTTTCAGAGAGAGAGGGGGACAGAGCGCGCGCGCGCACCTGTATGCAAAAGTAGTTTTACTCACGAGTACTTGTGCGTGATCGACACAGGTCGATCTTCTCGAGGAAAGGCTAGAAAAGCAGGGGTGCTATGGGGCACCGGGAGAGCTGGGGCGTCTCGGCCGGAGGGGCTTCCTGGGGCCAGCGGGGGGAGCCGGTGCGAGAGCAGGCGAGACCCCCGAGAGCAAAAAGAGGGCTAAATGACGCGGGGAGAGGATGCGGGCGAGCAAAGACACGAGCAAGCAGGAAGGAGCAACAAAGCGGCTGGGCCTAAGCCCCTGGAAAGTGGCGGGCGCCCCGCGGCCGGCGAGGACGGGCCCGCAGAGCCTGCCGGCTCCAGCCTGTACCGGGTGCCGTGACTTTTAAAAGCGACGGTAACATCCTATTGTAATAGAGATTAATTAAGGCAACAATTCACCCGCAGAAAGAGCAAATCTTCTTTTTTGTTGTTATTCGTTAGTGCTTTGCTGGCTTTAAATCCTTGTAGCAATTCATGTGAATTATCATAAACTTTTTCTTTGTTTCAGGAGCGTATCACATATCATCTTTCGCATGCCATTTTTTTTTATTCTCTCCAGGTGGGAGTGGTTAGGCGAGTGAATAATCCCACGTAATGATCCTGTGAGCGTTTCATTATCACTGTTGCCGGCCCCTTCCCCCTAAATCCTCATGACTTCCAAGCTGTATGATGCCTTACTACCCTGATGGAAAACTTCTCGCTTAGAATAAAGACTTTCTTTTTCGCATTTCAGTTTTAAATGCTTATTTTTCAATTAATCCTAGCCTTTTGAAACTGTACACAATAGGTGTCTATGCAGACACAACGCATATGGGATTGCAATTGCAGTTTTAATCTTGGGGGAAAGGGAGGGGAGGGGAGGGGAGGGGGGAAAGGGAAATTCAGCCGTTGGGGGAGGGGGGGTTTCAGAAAGAATGCCAGCTTTGGCACAGAAAGACGGTCTCCTTTGTCCTCCGTCTCCTTTCTGAATGCTTCTGGAGGCACCATCCAGTTTGTTTCCACTCAGCCGCAGGCTCCACTGACGTCCCTGTTGTCAGGGTCTCTCCGGGATGCAGAGGTGGGCTCCGGCACCCTGGCCCTAAGGCAAGGGGCCCCAGCATTCAGAAAGGTCCAGACGAAGGCACAGGCCAGCCGTGCGGAGAACTTCGCTGGAGGGAAGCTCCCAACCTGCATGGGAATTCGCTGGTCTATCTGTAAGCGTGTGAGAACATTTAAAGCACAGGAACCTGATGCTTCGGAGCAAAGGCTCTACATAGACTTAAAAAATAGAATTGAAACAGGGAATGGGAGCTCCTGAGTTGGCTGCCATTAAGCCTTGCTGAAGCATTGTGGAGCATGGGGGCACACTTTTGGGGATTTCGAGTTACTTCTAATCCAGGGATGGCCCACCTCTGGATTTTGCTTAATGGAGGGATGAGAAAGGAGGGAAGGACTGCAACTTTGGGAAATGGCCCAAGAATGCTTCTCCTTGGAGTTCTGAGGGGGGCAACAGGATCCCTCCTGCCCCACGCTTTGACCTCTTAAGTCTTTCGTTCCCGCGCACCATTCCTGCAGTAGAATTACAATGCAGAGGCTGTACAGGTCTCAGATGAGCACAGCACATACAGCAGTTCCGTATCATTTAAAATTACACACAGCATGCTTTTCATTCACTGAATAGAATCTGGGATGTGTGTGTATCAAATAATGGGATGGACATGGAGGGACTCACAGACACACACGCACACCCTCAGCTTAGAGAACCAGTGTGCTGTAGTGATACCAGCACTGAACTATGACTCTGGAGATCACGGTTCGAATCCCCACTCGGCACGGAAACCCCCTGTACGATCTTGGGCAAGTCACTCTCTCTCAGCCTCAGATGAAGACAAACACAAGCCCTCTCTCAACAAATCTTGCCAAGAAAACCCTGTGATAGGGCCGCCTTGGGGTTGCCATAAGCCATAAATAACTTGAAGCCACACAACAACCGCAATCCTTTTACTTAATATATTCATTTTGCTTATTTTGACTCAGTTTTGCTAGTGATATTGTTATCTGCTTCGGCTGGAATGCCGATGATGTATTTTATGTTTTCACTGTTTCGTAAACATATACATGCAAATAGCCAAAATTAATTACAGCCTGCCTGGCAATGTTGATTTGGGATCCCCGGCGGTTCATAAAGGCAGCTCATTCTGTGAATTTTTTTGGTGCCTAGAGGTGGAATGACCTACGGGAAAACGTTGGGCCCGCTTCCCAAAGCAGGAAGGACGCTGCAGCTTTTGTGGGAAGGGGGTCCTCAGACATTATGGAGGGAGAAGTTGCTTCTTTTTGGCCCCCGGTTGTACTAGGGGTGAGGGAAAGGGGGGCACTTTGAATCAACGTGACGCGTCCTCCTTTGTAAGAGCCAGTAAACAAATGGCCAGGAGGCTCTTGGCAAGTCCTTCGTCGAAGACTGCTGGGGAAACTTAGCAGTCACGGAATAGGAGAAGAAGTCATCTTACGCCCCAGAAACTGGTTAAGGAACAGGAGGCAGAGAGTAAGAACGAACGGTCGCTTCTCCAGCTGAGGGACGTACCCAAGGATCTGTCTTGGGACCGGCGTTTTCCAACTTGTGGAGCCGGTTTAGCAGCAAGGCAGCTACTGACCGCCACCTTTCACCCCGCTCCGCCCCATCCCGCTGTGTCGTGCGCTGTCTTGCTGGTGCCGCGGGCCTAGAGAACTTCGCACCCCAGGCGACAGAGAGGCGCAGCAAGCCTGAGGTGCGGCTGCTGCCGCTGCTGGGGACCGTCGGTAGAAAGTCCTGACTGAGCCATCGGGTCTGTGTCACCCAGCACGGCACGGAAGGAGGCCGACGCGACCGAGAAGATCCCACGTCACGGGTGCCTTCACTTCACAGTTAGGAGGCAGGGAGCACCTTCAATTTAGGAGCATGAATGGTCAGGGGAATCCCAACCTGAGGCTTTGTCTGCCAAAACTGCCTCTAAATAATTGACAAAAACCCCGTATTCTCTTATCGGGTGGGGACCCGACTTACAAGCCCAATGATGGCGGCCGACTTTGGAACCCTCCGCAGCGAAGGGTCACAGACTGATTGCCACGAGCCCCCCTCACTTATTCCTTTTAGGGTGGCCGTAAGCAACAGCAGGTCTTCCCAGCTACCGCTGGGTTCCACCTCAGGCTTGCTCCTGGAGACGGCAACCCCTTCTCCCACGCCAAGTCGGCCCGTTTCTAGACAGCGCGCTTCCTCCACCTTCTCTCCTCTGGTTCCCATCGGGTTCAGAGCATTTTGAGCAGCGTACTAGAGTTTGTCCAAGGCAACGTGATTCTGGGAGGAGATTTCAGCAGAATAGTAAATGTTGTTCTAGTTTGGAAAAACAAAATTGAGCCTTCTTCCGACCAGTGTTCACCTACCCCAGAAAGGACAAGGAGCAGACTGCCAAAGTAGTGTGTTTACACGCACAAATGCTTGTGCAAAAATAAAAAACCGGCCAGTCTTAAAGGTCCTGCCACATTTTTCGCTCCCCCCTTCTTTCTCCTTAGGAGGCGGCAGTGCGAGCTCCCCCTTCTCTTTGTTGGTGATTTCCGGGAGGAAAACCTTTAACTTGAGCGCCTTCTAGTGACAGGACCAAGGAAGGCTGCCCAGAAAATTGGTATTTCCTTTGCAGAGCAAGAGTGGGAAAATGTGCCCACAGCATTGTGGGAAGAAGCTGCTGCCCTAGAGAGGCTGCACTTGGTGAGCAATCTCGATGTTCTAATGTTTTGATGAGGAGTGAACTGCTGGAAATTACAAGCAGTACTTTGCATGTTGCACAAGCATATTGCACCTGTAACCAAAACTTGCCCACCCTTTCTTCCATGTTTTTGGGAACCATCTTATTACAGATTTTTCCACTGTTAATGACCTCATGCAAAAACCTCGAAAAAATCATCTATTCTTTAAGAGCCATCTCAAAGGTATCTGTAGGGGGTAGTGCCAGAATTCCCATGGGTTCAACCTCCTTGTGGGAGAATGAAAATTTCTGTGCAGCATTCTTCCAGTATTATGCCTTGCGTAGTGTTCCATCAGTGCAGAAAAGTGTGGCTACAAACACAGTAATTCTCCAGAACACTTCATAAAGCACAAACACTGGGAGAAGATGGCACAGCAATCCCACTGCTGCATTATTCCTCCCAACAGGATCTCCCAGGAGTCAAGAAATCCTCTTCTCTGCAGAGAAATGAATACAAAGGAATCCATTCCTAGTCAGGCAACCATGTGAACTTGTTTAGAGTCAGACCCTGGGTCCATCTCCCCCGGCATTCTCCAGCCTGACTGGCCACAGCCACGTGGGGTCTCAGGCTCAGAAACCCTTTACCCCTCCCATCTTCGTAAGTGGCAGAAAGCAGGACGGGCTGGAAAAAAGACTTTCTGTGTAAAATGAGCTCCGACGGGAAAACTGGCCCTTCTCCAAATACAGGAGGTTGCAATGGATTTGGGCAGAAAGGCCAGTTTCCTCAGATGGCCTCTCAGCATTTTTCAGATTATTAACCTGGGCCAAGAACCTGCATCATCAGCCACAGCTATGATGATGTCGATAAAAATCTGTCTCCTGATCAAACTCCCCTTAAAAGCCAGCCAAAGAAGTTCTGTGGAGCTGGCAAGCAGGGTCCTGAAGGACGAAACATCCAGCCCCTTTCCACAGGCAAGGCACTGGGTGATGAGCAGAGACCCACTGCAGCCCCTTGTCATACCACAGGTAACTGTTGTGAACACACACAAACACACCATCACATCAAAGCTCCAGAGCCATGCAACAGATGGCATCCTATTCAGCAGTTACAATGTTATAAGCCAGACTCATGATTTCATTTATTTCTGTTTCTTGAAATATTTATACACTACCGTATATCTGAAGATCTCATAGCTCTTTGTTATCCACATTTACAATCATGGGACCACTGCTACAACTGCAAACACCTCCCTGAATCCACCTTAAAAGCCAGGGGGCTGCACCAAGGAACAGAGTTCTGCAGCGCTGGCGGGTGAGATGCTGACGGATGACGCATCCAGCCCCCTCGTGCCAGTAGCCCACAGCCTGCTCACCTGCGCCACATAAACTCTTTTGCTTGGTGTGGCTGCCTGGCTTTTAAGGTGGCTTTAGGGGGCTGGATCTGGAAATGGATCGAAGCTACGTCTCCTGCGCAAGACGTCAACCAATCCCAGAAAGACCCAGAGACCCAACTGTCTGCATCAGTGGTTCTGCCTGGATCAGAACAGACAACCCAGTAACGCCTACCTTCAGCGTCATTTGCTTAAAATCCGGTTTGTATTCAAACCTACTTCCCACCCCTTTAGCCAAAAGCATCACATCAGGGAGCAGAAGTAAAGGCGAACTGACATTTTATTGAACAAAGAGGTCCAAGCAAAAGGGAAGCAAGGAATAAGGTGCATCATCATCCACGCAGTACAACGGGCATCAAGTCTCTTCCACGGAGCCACTCCGACTCCTTGCAAGACAGACACCCCAGCGCTTATCCACATTTAAGGCTCTTCCCTTTCCCAGAGTTTTTGCTTGCCCTGCACTGTGTAAGTTGTCTCTTTTGTGGATGTCATTTAAACTCGTGAGGGAGAGGAGGGAATGTATCTAGGAGGTCCCATCCATGAACCCCCAGCAAGCACAGCCATGGATGCTGGACCAGACCTTCTTCCAAACGGCAGCTCAGAGGAAGAGGGGCAAATGGGGAAGCCTGACAGGACCCATGTCGAGGGAGCAACAAGAACCTGGGACTCCCTTTCCCCCCTTCCACCTCCCAATTTCTAAAACAGAAGACAATCTTCCTCTCAAGCACCCTGGATTCTCTTCTTCCACCTCAAACAATGACTTTACAAAGCAAACCTGCTTCACACAATCACTGGTTGAGGTGGAAAAGGCACCACAAGGTGGCTTTTTCACCCCTTCTTTCTTCTGGTAGAGAAAGAGCTGGGTGTAACCACCTCATTGCTTGCCTTTCCCATCTGAATTTGTGAAGGTGCTAACATGTGAACAGCTTTTCACAAGGCCTTCTTTTCACATTGGCATAAGATCCCCCAAAGAGGCGGCCATGTCACTCTGCCTTTCAGTGGGACTGTTCGCCTTGGCGGGGAGCAAATGAAATCTGACAACGGAGGCATACAAAGGAACAACTGGCACAGGCCAGCCACATTTAGTGGCATCACCTGAGGGGCCATTTGGAAAAATCCTGCCATAGAATCATGCAGCTCTGCAATGGCCTCCGGGAGAGCAAGAAAGGATGTTCGAGCCTGTAAGACAGGGCTTGCACAATGCATTGGTGGGGGCGTGCCTGCAGGAGATCCACTCTGGGTTTTCATCCAAACTTTAAAGTAGCTATCCTAGGTGACAAACCCTACAGATCCAGGATCTTGGAAAACTCCTTCAAAGTTTGGAGTTCAGCCTGGAGTAGATTCACCATGGAGACTACTGGGCTGCTGCGACTGGTCTACTTGGTAGCCCTTTCCCTTTAAAAAAAAATGTCTGACCAAGAAGCTGGAAGCCTGTATCTGCAAAGGGGCCACAGGAGATTTTATTTCTACTCTTCCACAGCCAGGGCAGAAGTGTGTGTTCTTGGTTTACAATCCTGGCCTCACTGTCTGATCCAAGGCATGGCCTGTCTGGACTGGCCAAAAGAGATTCCACCCCATTACAATCAGTAAGCCCCACTGCTGAGCCCAACTCCCTGTGAAAATATCTCCCCTTCTTAGGCACCAACCAGGTTCCATCAAAGTGGGAGTCAGACATCATCAGACTGCAAATCCCAGAAGTCTCGACCATCATACCCAATGGTGGGAACTGCGTTCCAACCATATGTGGAGGGCCACAGGATTCTCACCCCCGGGCTCTATTCTGGCTCCACAGCACAGAACATGGCTCCATCTGTTGGGTGCTGGATCCACAAGGCAACCGTCTCCCTGCTCAGGGCGTGGATCTCCAAAGGGACGAAGGCACCTCCAATGACCCTCCAGAACTTGGAAAAATTACTTTTTGGACTCTAATTCCTGGAACGTGCCAGCCAGCATGGTAACTACTGGATTCTGGAAGGTCTCATCCAAAAATGGAATTTGGCTAAGCTCAGACTCCTTCCTTGCACAACAGTGCATCCATCCAGCAATCTGCAGCTTTGGGTTACCAACAACCAGCACAGCATACCTGCAGGAACACCCTGACAAGCCAGGCAAGCAAGTTCTGGAAACATTTTGCTTTGCTTTCTTTGGACAGAGGCTGCAGAACTCTGTTTTCAGGAGAATCTGCAAGCATATTGTGTGCAGCTTAAAAATGCCTTTTATAACATAGTCAACATGTATCAACTGGTCAAGGGGAAGGGTTGTTAACCAAGAAAACCAAACGCAAGTACAAACCCAGAGAGCAACAGACGAGGCCGAGAGCAAAAAGGGAGAAAGCAAATGGAAAGCTCCATAAAATGGGCACAAGGGGCTGAAGACTGGCCTGGTCAGTGGTGGAGAAATCCAAGAAGCCCTCTCAAATTTGGCACCGGCCTGTTTTTAAAGATTTGGCCCCAAAGGAAAGTCCCATCCAAAGCAAAATGTGCAACTTGGCCTTAAAAAAGAAGTGGTTTCCTCTGATATTTTATCGGCAATTCTTCCTCTATTCAAAACCTTTTCCAAAACTTAGAGGACGTGATAGTAATGGCCTCAATCCTACTGGTTAGTTCTTAGGGTAGACTGATTGAAATCAACTGTTGAGTGGCGAGTCAAAGCCTAGTCTGTGCGTTTTAATGGGTCTACTCTAGTCAGGACTAAGGACAAGACTCAGGTATTTGTCCTCAACTAAATCATTTCCACCCTCTGTTTCCCCAATGGTCCTTCTATTTTGGGTACCCCCTCCCAAGGGAATGAAGGCCCTTCAGGAGAAAAAGAATCGGGTGGAGGTCTTTGGAGAATCTCTCTCTTTCTTTCTCTCAGTCTTCTGAAGGCTTCTGCCCACAATCAACTAACACACCGGCATTTTTCTGCGGTTTCTCCATGGAACATTACAGGATTCCTCCTGCCAACAGAAGCAAGGTTACTTGACATTTCTCCGGAGCTATTCAGCAAGATACAGCCATCAATCGTGGTCAGAGATGAAGCAAAGCATCCTCTCTACACATAGACATTTGTTGATTCAAATCAACAAGAAGCAAGACCAGGAGAAGGTGCCGTCCTTACAGAAATGCCCACAGCAACATTCTGAGGGACCTTTTTTGTTTTCGCCGATCCAACAATTCACCCTGACCCCCTGTACACCTGAGCCCCAAGAGAACGCTGGATTTCTTTGGCACGATTCCAGCCCCTTCACCTCTCCCTGCAAAGAAATCTAATGCCTGTCGCTCTGCAAGACAAAGATCATGGGGGAGCCTGCAGCCAAACTCATAGTGCAGATCTAGAGAGGGAGAAAAATCAGCCATTGTAGCAAGAGTTTGGAAAAACTTGTGCATCCATCTTTGTAACCCAGAAAGGAAAAACATTAAGGATGGAAAATGCCCGCAGATAACGCCGTGGAAACAAAACAAAAAAGGGTGTTAAAACATGACTTTCCTGACTGAACAAGGAGACAAGAGGCTACATAACTGGGGGGAAATTCATACTGGAGAGCAGCGGTGCCTCCTCTCACCCCAGTCTGAAATGGGATGGGGAGGCTTGATCCATGAAAAACAGCCCGTACTTTGGAAGCTCCCCAAGTGGCATCAGGTCTTGCAAACAATGGGTTTCCAAGCTCTTGAGGGACACCCAATGATCAGGTCCAAGGTTTCTGAGCTGTCACCTACCCCACTGCAAGGCCACCCAGTCAGCTCCCAGAATTCTTTTTTCCTGCCCGTATCGCACCCGGCCAGAGCCACTGGTGCTCTGCTCTCAGCCAACACCGCCTCTTCTCCAGGCACCCTGATCCTCAAAAGGTTTTCATCTGGGTAGTGGCCTCAGCTGAGCGTCTCCTGGCCCAAGTGGCTTCTCCGGTGCGCAGCCAGGTTGCCCTTCTGGGCGAAGCTCTTCCCGCAGGTCAGGCACCGGAAGGGGGGGTCTCCCGCCCGGAGTCTCTGGCTCGGGCTCCTCGGGGTCTCCTTTGGGCCAAAACATCTCCTGCCCTCCTCGCTCGGGAGCGGCTTCTCCGCTCGGTGGATCCGCTGGTGGCTGATCAGGCTGTTTTTGCAGCTGAAGCCTTCCCCGCACTCGCGGCAAGCGAAGGTGGACGTCCCACCGTTCTGGTGAGACTTCTCTTGATGTTTGACCCGCAGCGGCCTCTGCCCCAAGCCCTCTCCACGCTCGCTCGACAGGCAGGGCTTCCCCCGGGGCGGCAGACCTGGTTTCTCCGGGGTGGTGGGGCTGCAACCGCCTCCCTTCTGGTGGGCGAGGAGCAACCGCTGTTCCCGGAAGCTCTTCCCGCAGGCTGGGCAGGAGAAGGGCCGCTCGCCTCTGCCTCCGTGGACCTTCTGGTGGGTGAGGAGGTTCTGCTTGAGGCTGAAGTGCTTCCCGCAGACGCCGCAGCCGAAGGGCTTCTCCCCCGTGTGGATCCGCTGGTGGATGATGAGGTTGTGCTTGAGGCCGAAGCCCCGGCCGCACTCGGGGCAGACGAAGGCCCGCTCGCCGGCGTGCTGCTGCTTCTGGTGGCGCAGGAGGCTCAGCGGCTGTGGGAAGCTCTCCCCGCACACCGGGCACTTGTGTTCCTCCTCCTCCACCTGGCTGTGGATCACCAGCACGTTCTCGTCCCCCGAGCCCTCCTCCCAGGCCGGGAAGGGGAAGGGTCTCTCGTCCGGCGGCGTGAGCGCTGGAGAGCCCTGTGGGGGCCGGGCGGCTGGCTCCTCCTCTCCCTCCATGGAGGGGCTGTCAGAACCTGGACGGCAGAGAAAACACAAAGAGAGCAGGAGGTGAGACCTGAGCACCTGACGAGCGATGCTGTAGATCAGAAAACGCCTCAAGGCGTCACCATCCCCAAAAGGGCAGCATGTGTGTTACGAGACGTACGTTTTCTTCTCACACCGGTAGGGCAGGCTCATCGCTGTTGTTGCTAACGTTAACTGTAATTTTATTTACGCTACATCTTTTTTTCCCAAAATTGGGACTCAAGGTGGCTTACAGGTACAGTATAGCTAAACATGTACAAAGGTCAACATTAAAACAGAATTAAATGACTCCCAATATTCAAACAATTTAAAACATAGGCTTAAAAAGGATAAAGAGCAATTTAAACGGTGCAATGTAGCCGGTACAGTAGAGCACCTTCTTCAGAGCCCTAGAAGCCTGTCCAAATAAAAAGGTCTGCCTGCAAAGCAGGGGCCGTTCTGGTCTCGCTCAGGAAGGGGTTCCAGAGCCTGAGGGGCGGCCTCGGAGAAGGCCCTGTCTTTGCTCCCCACGCCTGAGAAGGTGGCGGGACTGAGAGAGGGCCTTCCCTACGGATCTCGGGGCCCAGGCAGGCTCCCGGGGGGACACGCTGGATTACTGAAATCAGAAACACCGCAAGGAAGAGAACTGAGTAACAACAAGCGCAGAAGATCAGAAGCATGGGTAACTGTTCATGAAGCAGTCCTTAAACGAAACAGAAGCAGGATGTGAGCACAGGGACCCCTGCGGGGATCCTAACGCGCACGAAGACCTGAGGAGGAAGAGGACGAACCCAGCAAGCGCCGGCTGCACCCAAGGGGAAGGGTGAGCAGGGAGGCCTTTTCTGTGGTGGGCCCTCAGCTGCGGAATGCCCGCCCCCTGGGGGCCCGACTGGCGCCACGTCTCAGGACAAACGAAGCCAGTCCACCACCTTCCGTCCGGGAAACAGCAGCACCGGCTTTAAAAGGAAAGGAGGGGGCACAACGGAGACGCATAAGCAAAGCCTAGATATAAGAAAGAAGCGCACATATGCCTTGCATTAAACTGCGTAACAGATTACTACGAACGCATACGTTTGAGCAAATAAAACTTACCACAGGTACAACACAGGGCCTACGCCTTGCTTAAAGCAGATGTACTGCCTTTCCTGCCTTTCTTAAACAGCCTCTGAAGAAGGCATTACAAATATATCTCGGCCAAAACCCACCGGGCTAATTTGAGGAATACATTTTTTCCACACGCCCCAAGACAGTCACTTTTTCAGGTCTGATTCACTGGATGTTTCCAAACCCTCAAGAAGCTCATCTGAGACTGATAAAAAGATGTTCGCTTAACACCTAAAAAGCTATTTCAGTCTGTGGATATCCTGAAGGCCTTCTATAATAAAAAATCATCCTTTTATCTAACAGTATTATTGTATTACAGTATTATTATATTTTGAATATAGAGACGATGTTCAAGGGACGTCATTTTCACAACTCCCAAAGCAAGGACTGAGGAGTACACGGGCTTGTCCAAATTTAAAGATCCTCGGGAGTGGGCTTGCTTTCTTTCGGCCCCGCCGCCACCGCAGGGACGCCCGGTGAGGACGCGAGAAGCGGGGCCTCCTCGGTGGCCGCTCCCGGACCACGGAACCCCCTCCCACGGGAGGCCACGAGGGGTCCCTGGCTGTTCACTCCCTCCAGCAGAAGGGTCTTCTGGGGTATGCCCTGCTTATATCTTTTTTATTTGGTTATAAATGTGTTTTTAACTGTTACAACTTTGTTCTTTAACAAAATTGTTTATTTCCTTGGTTTTTTTTTTTTTAACTTTTGTAGAATAACATTTTATCTTTGTTTCAATCATTTTAGCTTTGTTGTTAGTAAGCCGCTTTGGGTCCCAGGTCAGGAGAAACACAGCCTATAGACAATTAAATAATTAATAAATAATTAATAAATAAATCCACAAACCAAAACACATGAGGGGTTCTGAGCTGTCCCAGAGACCATCCTTCCACCATCTTGAGATGGGTCTCTTTTTTCTCTTTAGCCCAGTTATTTTTTTTTTGTTTTGTTTATTAGTTTTAAGTTCTGTTTTTAAGGAAACTGTTTCAAATTGATTTCACTTTTAAACACTCTGAGATTCCAAGATGCGGGAATATTAATATTAAAATTGATTTTCTTGGAATTCCACCCCCACAAGCCCTTGATACACGGATACAGTACAAAAATACTTTAATAAATAAACAAAGAATCGGTCACTCATAATTCAAGAGAATCTCCTTATTTTCTTCCAAAGGGGAAAAAAAAGAGACCGGAATCTCAGTGCCTTAGTGTCGTTGTTATCATCGTTATTACCCTTACTATTATTGCTGCTGCGCCGTCGTCCATTACTTTTATTTATACCCCACCTTTTCTCCAAACCGAGGCTCAAGACAGCTTACAAATCGAAATCACGCCAGTATAAAGAAGAACACACAAGAAGCGAACACTAAGAGGTAATTAAATTATTCACAATACTAAAACAATTTCAACAAACGCTTTTCAAAAAGAAGACACAAAATAAAAGCGCCCCCCTAAACGCCCATCCCCCGCAGCCCTTCCGTTTTCAAAGCCGCCGGGCCACCGGGGGCCCCTCCGCGGGAAGGGGGCCCGGGCCCGGGGGCGACCGCCCGGAAGGCCCCGCCGCCGCGCGTCCCGCTACCGTCCTCGCGGCGGGCGGCGGGAGCGAGAGAGGGGCCGCCCCGGGAGGGTCCCGGGCCCCCGCAGGCTGGCGGGGGAGTCCGCCGCGCCGCCTGGGCCGGAGCCGGACTCGCCCCGAGGCTGAGAGCTTGTGCCCGCGCCACGCTCGGAGGCGGCGGCGGCGGCTGTCAAAAGGCCGTCCTCAGCCCCTCCCTGCTCGGCGACGGGGTCCGTCCCCCGAGCCCCCCGCCTCCTCGCCCCCTCCCCTCCTGCCCCCCCCCGGAGGCCACCGGCCCCGCCCGCCGCCGCCCGGGGCCGACCTGGGAAAGGCTGGGGGCGGGGCCTGGTGACGTCGCCAGCCACCTCTCGGCCTCACCTCGGCTCCGGGAGGGGGGCCGCGGCCCCGCCGCAGACTACAAGCCCCAGAATGCCGCGGGGCCGGGCCCCGCCCACCCCCCCCGGACACCGGGGGAAAGGGGAAGCCCTGCTGCGCGCCCTCCCCCCCGGGGCTGGCGGCGTGGGCTTCTGTTTTTGGGGAGGCCTTCCGCGGAAGGGTCCTCCCGCGGCCCCTCCCGCAGGCCTCTCCCCCCGCCCGGCCGTCCAGCGCGGAGAGGGAGGGGCGGCGCCCCCTGCCTGCCCGCGGGCTCCGCGGTCGCGCACGCACACGCGCCAGAGCGGAGCCCCCTTTCCCCCGCGCAATGGGGAGGGGGGCCCGAAGAGGGAGGGGAGACCGGGGGCCGCGGCGGGGACCCCGCCTGGGCTCCCAGCCCCCCCCCGCGAAAGCGCGGCCGCAAGGCGACCCGGCCAAGGTCGGGCGGGGCGTCGGTGGCAGAGGCGCCTCCGCAGCCCGGCGGGCCCGCCCCTGCGGCTCCGGCAGCCCGAGGCCGGGAGCGAGGGGGGTCCCCGCCGCAGCCCCCGCCGCCGCCGCCGCCGCCGCCGGGCGCGCCGCCTCCCCGGGATCGCGCGCGGGGCAGGGAGCCAGGGAGGCGGGCGAGCCCCAGGAGGGCCCCCCAGGGCCGGCCCCGCTGCCGGGGAGGGAGGGAGGGAGGGGGGTCGGGGAAGCCCTTCTCCTCCCCCTCCCCCCCGCGACCGTTCACACGGCAACGAGCTTGCTTTTGCGGCAGTTCCCGGGCGGAGGAGGAGGAGGAGGAGGGGTGGGACCCCCGCTCCTTTTCCCCCTCCCCCCCATCTGCCCCCCCGAGGCCCTCCCCGGCCGCCCCGCGCAGGAGGGGCCCCGCGGCGCCGACTCACCTCCCGCGGGCCCCGCCGCCGCCGCCGCGGCGTCTCTGGCGGCCGCGCCGTCCCGGCCGGGCGACGCCTCCCCCGCCCCGCGAGGCTGGCGGCGGTGCATGGCGACCCCGGCCGGCCGGCCCGCCGCCAGCCCTGCGGGGAGGCCGCGCTTCCTGCGGCGGCGGAGAGGGGGGCGCGGGCGCCGGGTGGCCGCGCGGCGGCGGCGGCGGCTCTCGCGCCCCTCGCCGCCCTCGCTTCCGCGCTGCCCGCGATGTCTTTTTCCTTCGCGGCGGTTGAACGGCTGAGCAGAGACCGGTGAAGGCTGGCAGGCTTGCGGCTCCGCCCCCCGCCCGAGCTGCGGGAGGAGGCGGCGGCGGAGGCGGGGGGCCCGCGCTGCCTCCCCGAGAAGCGGGGGCAGCGGAGGCTCGGAAGGCCGGGGGCGGCCTCGCGCGTGGCCGGCCCGGGACGAAGGGACCGGTGAAGGCCGGGAAGCTCGCGGAGAGAAAAGTAGCTCTGGGCAGGGACAGGAGAATTACGCGCGGTTGTATTTATTAAAATGTTCACGTAGTCCACAGGGCTGGAAAGGCTGGTTTTAGAAAGGAGCCAACCCGTTGAATTTGGAGAAAATTTGGCAAGGAGAATCAGACAGTAAAGCACTTAGGGCAGCGAGGGGCGCCCCGTTCGCCCTGGCCCCGCCCCGGTATTCTGCCCCCGAGCGCTGGGAAATTTCTTTCTCTCTCCGGAATGCGAAAAATTCCAAAGCTGGCGGAGGGTTTTGGGAGTTGCAATCCCGCAAAAAAGGCACCTCCCCTGGCTTTCGCAGCTTGGCCTGTCTCCCCACCTCCGTGCCCCCTTTTCCTCTCTTCCCACGTTTGCAGCCGGGCCGCGATAGTTCCTCCGCAAACTCCGTGGCTCCAGGGCAGGGGGGGGAAGGGGCTTTTCCTGGACTACAAGTCCCAGAATTCCCCAGCCAGGAAGTTGTAGAGAATGGTACCATTTTTTAAAAAATCCAAGTTTCGCACCCTCTAATTGCATAAAAGACTCTACTGGAAGGAGGGAAGAGATCTTTCCTAACATTTTGCTCCCCGCTTGGCTCTTGCTGCCTTGACCGATGATCAGGGATTCTGGGAGCTGAAGTCCAAAAAACTGGGAGACCAGAGTTTGGGAGACGCTGGCCTACGGGGCGCACACTCGGGTGTACCTGGACACACACACTCACAAAGCATGCAAGCCCCCCTCCCCCAATTGTGTCGCCTTTGCCCTGGCAAGGAACCTGGGCCCTGAGATCTTGCAAGGAATTTTAAGGTCGCCAGATCGAAGGGCCTGGCCCTAAGTCTCCAGTTTTCATGGATCATCTCCTGACAAATTTTTGCAAACTCTCCGAGCACCGTCCCGCAACAGTTTGCAAGACTGCGTTCATTCGTTGCTTGAACTTGAAAAGACTCATGCCGGGGTGTGTGTGTGTGTGTGTGTGTGTGTGTGTCCATAGCTCTGCTTGGCCTCCCCCTTCCCCCCCAGTGGTGCTGGTGCCAGGACTCGCTCTCCCCTCTGCTCTGCACCCACCTGCAGGGAGGCTGGACTAAAAAATGTTCCTCATGACCCCTCTCCCAAGCAGGGAGAAGACTTAGGCCATGTCCGCACTAGGCTGTTAGAGCGCGATGATTCCACTTTCAACCTCCTATGGAATCCTGGGGTTTGCAGTTCCGGGAGGGGCCGGCCGGCCCCTCCCGGAACTGCAAACCCCAGGATTCCATAGGAGGTTGAAAGTGGAATCATCGCGCTCTAACAGCCTAGTGCGGACATGGCCATAATCCCCCACTTCACCTTGATCTGGGAATAGACCCTGTAGTTAAGATTTCAGTTTTAGTATCCAAACAGGCCGATATGGTGTGCGTGTGTGTGTGTGTGTGTCTTTGGGGGACCAGCCGTGAGCCACTATGCGTTGCAGTGAATGCGCAGTGCTTGACAATGACCCCGAGGCCTGTCCACAGAGATCTCCGGATCGGGCCTGGAAACTTCAGTCCCTGGGACCACCCTGAACAGGCAACCCTGCCAGCTTTGCACTTTCAGACCCCTCTTTCTATTTTACTGCTGATTCTAAAAATGACCCCCCCTCACACACACACACGCACACACTTGCTGTCTTGCACAATCAGGCTGGCAATTTTTTAAAAAAGGCAGGTCATTCAGGCAACTTCAGAATCAGAACCCGATCTCCGGATTTTGCTGGATGCCAGCCTCTTTGTTCTTTCATTAGGAGTGATGGGGGAAGAGGGAATCTGGCCCCAGTAAAAAACACAGGGAGTGTTCTCGAGGTTGATGTAGTGCAAAAAGAAAAGAAAATCCCCAAAGCCTTAGGGGATTCTCGGATATTTTTTTGGGTGGGGACTCTGGAAATCGCTATCGTGCTTCTAAGCTCCAAGTTCATCTTCCTCCAGGAGGAGGGAACTGAAATGGGACTGAAAATCGTGCCGTGGGGAGGCAGCTACCAGCCCCTTTCCGGGAGCCAAATTTTCTGCCGAGGGGAGCGTGTGCACAGACTGTGAAAACGGGGGTGAGGAAAGAGAACCCAAAGTGATCAGGAAAGTCTGCCTCTGGTGTTGAATGTTTTTAAACATTAAATAGTCCAGGTGACTTTGTAACCTGTTTAAAAATGGAGTTACCACCCAGAAGAGCTGATTTGCAGATGCCTTTCCCTGTTTTTGGCAAGCAAAATGGTCGCCCAGAGAGTCTTAAGAAGAATCGAGGGCTGGGAGAAAGAAGAGATAAGAGTGAAATTAAATAAACAGCCTTTAGGGCCACATCTGGCCTACCCCAACGAGCTTTGAGGGCCACATTTGGGCTACCTGTGCAAAAATGTTCAGGGCAGCATTTCCAGCGCTAGGCAGGTCTGTGCCCTGACACTCCAGTCCTAAAGTGCATCAGGCCTTGGCGTTTATTCTTGCTCTAGTAAGCTATGGGAACTTTAATGTATTTATCCTCGCTCTCTCCTGCCATTTCTCCAATGGTACAGCAGCCAACCGCGGGGTGGGGCCACTAATTGTGGGTTTTGGCTCCTAAGTCTTTTCGGCCTTGGGCAAAGCCACTCCCGTCTCTCAGCCCGATTGCAAAAGAATGAGCCCCTTCTTGCCTGGCTGACTCGGAGGATGTTGCAAGGACTGACTCACCAACAATGCTAAACAGGGTGTGATTAAAATAACTCTTGGAGATAAGGAGGCCTGGTGCTGGATCTGGCCACAAGCCCACTGGGGCCACTGGTGGCCCCGTTTCCCATGGGGGGGGTCAACTAACTGAATCTGCGGTCCACAGGCAGGACTCAGAGTGGAAAAGGCCAGGAAAGAAATAATGGCCTACGCAGGGGTTCTGCAATTTTTAAAGAAACTAGACTTTTCTGGAATTTTTGTAGATTAAAAGAGCCCTGGTCACATCTGAGATCTTCCTAGGCCAAAAATCTAGAAGATTCTGGAATGATTGTACAAAACAAGTAGATCATTCTAGGGGTTTTATAGGCCAAAAAACTAGGAGATTCTAGGTTTGCTGTAAGCCAAAAACTCAAGGATTCTGGGACTACTGTACTCCACAAAAACAGGGGGTTCTGCCATTCTTGTAATTGAGAAAACTAGGGAACTCTGAGGGTTTTGTCGTCCAGAAAAGTAGGTAGGTTCTGGGATATTTGTAAACCAAACACCACAAGCACAAGGTTGCAACAGCTTCCAAGGCTGCGCTGATTTGTGGCTGCCATTTGGGAAGATTCTCTGGGGCACGGATTGTGGGGGAGGCTACGGATTTGTTCTTGTTGACTGATGTCAAGTTGACTTCGATTTATGGCGACCGTCTGGATGAGAGCCCCCCAAGCCGTTCTGTCCTCCACTGCCCTGCGCAGGTCTTGCAGATTCAGGGCTGCAGCTTCCTTGACGGAATCTGGCGGTTGGTAACGTGGCCTTCCGCTTTTCTTACTGCCTTCTACCATACTAAGCAATATTGTCTTTTCTAGTGAGTCATGTCTTCTGATATTGGCAAAGGACAACAGCCTCAATTTAGCTATCTTGGCTTCCAGGAAGAGCTCAGGCTTGGTTTGCTCTCGTCTGTCTTTTCTAGCAGTCCAGGGGTCTGCGGAGAGCTCTCCTCCAGCACCACGTTTCAAACGAGCTGATTTTCTTCCTGTCAGCCCTTCTCCACAGTCCAGCTTTCACAACCATACGTAGAAATGGGAAATACGATGGCATGGACAATCCTAACTTTATTATTCATGATACAGCTTTACACTTGAGGAACTTGTCTCGTTCCTTCCTAGCCGCCCTTCCAGGCGCTAGCCTTCTTCTGATTTCTTGACTGCAGCCTCCATTCTGATTAATGACTGAGCCAAGGGATGGAAAATCTTTAACGATTTGAATGTCTTCGTCATCTGCTTTAAGGTTATGTAAATCATCTGTGGTCATTATTTTTGTCTTCTCACAGTTCAACCTTTGCACTTTCGTCCTGGACTTTCTCAGCAATCTTTCCAAGCCTTTGCTGTTTTCTGCTAATAGTATGGTGTTATCTGCATGTCTTAAATTGTGGTTATACTTCACTCCTCCTTTCTCTGAGTCTAATCCTGCTTCGTGCATGATGTGTTCAGCACACGAGTTGAACAGATGAGGTGGTAAAATGCAACCCCGCCTGACCCCATTGCCAATTGGAAACCCATTTGGTTTTTCCATATTCTGTCCAGACCATATTCTGTCCTCTCAGCAGCCATGCTGGCAGAAGGACATTGTAGTTCCAAAAAGTAAAATACCCAAGAACTGCACTAGAGCTCCTTTGAGCTTGTCTCAAACTTTCGATATTTCATAGAATCTTAAAGTTGGAAGAGACCCCAAGGGCCATCCAGTCTGACCCCCTTTGGCCATGCAGGAAGACACCATCAAAGCCCTCCCTTTGACCGGTTGCCATCCAGCCTCTGTTTAAAAACCTCAAAAGAAGGAAACTCCACCACACTCCATGGTGGGAGCAGCATATTCCACTCTCACGCTGCTCTTAGCATCAGGAAGCTCTCCCTAATCTTCAGCTGGAATCTCTTTTCCTGGCGTTTGACCCCGTTGCTCCGTGTCCTGGTCTCTGGAGCAGCAGAAAACAGGCTTGCCCCCTCTTCGATGTGACATCCTTTCAAATATTTAAACATGGCTGTCATGTCACCTCTCACCCTTCTCTTCTCCAGGCTGAACATCCCCGGCTCCCTCAGCCGCTCCTCCGAGGGCTGCATGGTTTCCAGGCCTTCGGGCCTCCCTGCCTTTCAGGGAGATGGCCATTCTAGCTGGGGAATTTTGGGATTTATAGTCCATAAAAACAAGCATCCCCCCCCCCAAATATCCTCAAGGAAATAAATTTGCAGCTGCGTGATATGTACATACCTTTGCCTCCACTTCCCCTCTTGTGCTTATTGCTTACAACCTGAGCCGGGCCTCCTTAGACTTTGGGGATGGGGTCACCATAGAGCTGCCGTGTAAGTCGGAAGAGACTTCAAGGCACACAGCGTCAAAGTTGAATTTCCCTTGGCCTCATCCCCCCCCCCCCGCTGTGCTTTCCAAGGGCAGCGGTTTGAGTGTTGGGCTCAGCCTTGGAAGTATGGGGGGTGTCCTTGGGCAAGTCACGCTCTCTCAGCTTCAAGTGAAGCTAAAGGCAAACCCCCTCTGAATAAATATTGCCGAGAAAACCCTATGATGCGTTCACGTTAAGGTGGCCGTAAGTCAGAAACAACTCGGGGGCACACGACCACAACGGGGAGGAAGATTCAGTCCTTCCGGCCCTGCCGCGCTGCCGGTGGGAGGCGCTGGCCAAACCAGACCCAGAATGGCAAAGCCAGACCCAAAGCTGCAGACTGTCTCTGCGAGGTGGCGGCA
Source organism: Cyclura pinguis (assembly GCA_030412105.1). Lineage (NCBI taxonomy): Eukaryota > Metazoa > Chordata > Lepidosauria > Squamata > Iguanidae > Cyclura > Cyclura pinguis. The sequence goes on along the minus strand of CM059604.1, from coordinate 1,339,991 downwards.
TCGAGGGCGCCTGGCCCAGATTCTGGGGAGCAGGGTGGGACTCTCAGAAGGACCTGCACCGTATCGTTCCACCACGTGCCACGTGGCTGAGAGGGCCGGGGAGAAAAGCCAGGCCTGCGTCTCCTTCCCCCACTGACCCAGAGCTCGCAAAAGCGGTTTGTACACGAGAACAGAAGTGGTGGAGGGGAGAATGCTTTTTGAACTTCATTTCCCAGAGTCCCGCAGTCAGCATCGCCATGGGGGTTCTGGGAGTTGTAGTTCTAAAGCCCTACACCGGGGAGTAGAATTTAATGCCCCCCCCCCCGCTGTCAGCAGAGTTGCACAAATGTAGCTGTGGTGGTTTTTTCCTCCTCTTATTCCTTCTTCTCTTTTGTGTTGTATTGATTTGTTGTTATCATTTGTCATAGATAAAACACTTATTTAAAAAGGAGAGACAATCAATGGAGCAGCTCTTTGTGCCGAACCCTGTACCCTCCCAGCAACGGCCTGGCTGTCTCCTTGGTCGTTCTGGCGTCCACAGAGGGAGGCGCTCCTCCTTGCGGATCCGATCCAGGAACTCGCCATTAACCGAAACGGCTGAAGAACACCGTGCGCCACTGCGAACTGGCGGCCGTCCTACACTGCAGGCGAGGCACACGCTTTTATCAGAAGGAACACCAAAGCCCTGTCTGTCTGTCCATCCGTCTGCTGTGAACTGCAACACATTTTAAGCCTTTTTGCTCTTGGAGTACAGAGTGGATTTTGTGTTTAAAAACACAAAATTACGACAGATGTTTTCCTCTGCTTCTTACAAGGTATGTTTATTCCTTTTGCTTGCCTCAAGAAGCCATTTGGACTCCTACGGCATAGGATGTCCCATCCCCGTGGTTCTTCTTTGGGGGTCCACAAAGCCCTCCTGCTGCACAGCAGCAGCAGCAGCAGCAGCAGGGACGTGGCGGCCGGGGGGAGTGCAGGCGCCAACACTGCTCCATTTGCAAACGAGGGAGTAATTTGAGTGCGCGCACACACCTGCTGCCCCGGCCCTTTCCTCAGGGACCGGGACGCAGGGCATGTGTGTGCCAAGTAACAAACTCCCTTCATGCACAGGAGACCCACCAAATTTAATGGCCTTTGCTCCCAAGGAACTGGGAGTAGGACTGCAGTCTTAGTCTAAAGCAGGGACGGGAACTGTGGCCACAAAGGCCTTGTTGGACTGCAGCTCCCAGCCTTTCTCACCATTGGCTATGCCGGCTAGTATGGCTGATGGGAGTTGTAATCCAGTCTAGCAGGCCACAGAATTCCCACCGGGGGCTAGATGCGGGCCATCTATGCTGGACATTTATGGATGGCTGCCTTTCAAGGGTGTGTTAGCAGTGGGTTCCTGCATCGCGGGGGTTGGACCCAATGCTCTTAGGCTCCCTCCCACCTCTGTGAGTCTCAAGGTGCGCAATTCACTGCTCCAGAAGGAAGAGAAAGAGAAACCAAGACATGATTCACAGACGCTTTAATTGAAATTCCCTCCCTTTTCCAGCCTTGCAGAACTTAAGATTTCAAAGTAAGGTCTATCACTCCCATTACAGACACCCCAGTTTTAAATATATTTAGGAACAGCTCCAGATCTTAACAAAATAAATGGGAACAACTCGTGTTGCCAGTGGGAATCCACCCTTCCTCGGAAGAAAGTCAGTTCTCCCAAATGGTCTGGTTGAGTGTTGTCTTTAGATCAGGGATGGGTAATTATACAGCACTCCCGAACAGAAAGATTTTCATTTTGCTCCCCTCCCCGCATAAAATTTTTCTCCAATGTCCAAATTTCTAGCACTGCAATAACTTAAAACTTCAGTTGAGCATTTAGAAATAACAATTTAGGCATCCCAGGAAAAGGGGCAACAAGCAAATGGAAGGCAAACAGCAAAGTGTGAAAGATGTTCAGTGCCTCTCTTTTGGCAAGGCTAAAAATTTTAGGGACAGAAGTCGGATTTCATTGTGGAGGGCAGAATTCTTGTTTAGGCAGCAACATCTACATTTTGCACCCCACCGCCCGTAACTATACCCTTGCCCTCAAACGTTGCTAAACTCAACTTCCAATAGTCCTAGCTAGCCTAGGCAAAGGTGGGGGATACTGGGAGTTGTAGTTCCACAGCATCTGGAGGGCCACACCATTTCCAAACACTGTTCTTTTATGGAATCTGGTCTCTTCAGAGTAGGAGCCACTAGTGACAAGAGAGGGAGGTGAAGTTTGGATTGTGTCAGAAAGGAGGCATGCCAGACCTGCAGGCACCCCCAAATCTTCACCAGTTGGGGAGAGAGATATAGAGGCCAAATTTAACAAAAACAACCATCTTGCCATTGCGACTGTGTATACAAAGGAAATGCTTTTGACCTACACCAGAGTGGACAAAGGTTGCAAAAACCTACTATTGGCCAACGACACTGGAACACATCTGCCATTCCCACAAGCCATGGACCCTGTAAAACCACCCGACATTTGTACTCCACTCAAGGCAAGAAGGAGTCACCATCCCCATGTGCAGCTTCTTGGAGGAGGAAATCACAAGGCACTTCCCTCCTAGACTCCAAAAACACAGGGCTACCAAAAGGCTGGTTTTGGCAGCCTGTTATCATCCCACTTTCCCTTCCAGCCAGCCCCTAAAGTGCCTCCATTTTCACAGCTAGTTCTGAGCCTCGGCCCCCTTCTTTCTTGTGCACTCGCTGATGTTTTGTGAGGTGGTGTTTCTGGACGAAGCATTTCCCGCACTCGGTACAGGGGTACGGCTTCTCCCCCGTGTGGTAGCGCCGGTGCCGCACCAGGTTGGGCTTCTGGCTGAAGCTCTTCCCGCAGTCGCTGCACTGGTAGGGCCTCTCCCCCGTGTGGATCCGCTGGTGGATGGTGAGAGCCGACCAAGACACGAAGGCCTTCCCACACTCGTTGCAGATATACTGCTTCTGCTCTGGGACGGGGGGCTTGGGGAGCTCGGGCTTCCAGAAGACCCCCTTCTTAGTCTGGGACAGAGCCTGCGGACGGGTCCCTGGTTCTACAATCAGGACCGGCTCCCCGTCCACATCATTCTGCGGGCCCAAGAGACCGGGCGGCTGAAAAAGGTCCAGGCCATTAGCCACCAGGGACTCTACCATCTCCTCCAGGCCTTCCGCTTCACCGAAGGGGAAACACCTCTTCTCATCCACAGTCCCCACTGGCGAGACCTCCACCCCCATATGGCCAGACCTCTGGTGCACTGCGAGGGCCCCCTTGTTCGGGAAGGTGTGCCCACAGGCGTGGCACTGGAACCCTTTCGCCGCCGTGTGGGTGCGCTGGTGCTTGACCAGGTGCTGCTTCTGCGTAAACCCTTTCCCGCACTCGGGGCAGGCGTGGGGCCTCTCGCCACTATGGTAGCGGAGGTGCCGCAGGAGGTTGGGCTTCTGGGTGAAGCTCTTCCCGCACTCGGTGCACGGGAACGGCTTCTCCCCCGTGTGGATCCGCTGGTGGATGCTGAGGGAGGACCACCAGGTGAAGCCCTTCCCACACTCGCTGCAGATGAACTTCTTGACCCCGCGCCTCCGCCCCCTGGGCCACGCCACCCAGCTCACACCGGTCCTGGCCTCCTCCCGCTGATGGGCCACCGTCTCTTTGTAGGCCGGCTTCAGCTCGTTGAAGACCAGCTGGTGGTGCTGGGCATGGAGCTGGCGGTGAAGCCGCAAGACCGCCTTGTTGGTGAAGCCGCGCTGGCACTCGGGGCAGGCGTGGAGGCCGTGCCGTGCCCGGAGGTGGGTCCGCTGGTGCTTGACCAGGTGCTGCTTCTGCCTGAAGCTCTGCTGGCACTTGGGGCAGGGAAAGGGGCGCTCGCCCGTGTGGTTGCGCAGGTGGCAGAGCAGGTTGGGCTTCTGGCTGAAGCCCTTCCCACAGGTCCTGCACTTGAAGGGCTTCTCCCCCGTGTGGATCCGCCGGTGGATGTTCAGGGAAGACCGCCAGGCAAAGCGCTTCCCGCACTCCTTGCACGTAAAGTCTCCCTCATCCACGCAGGCCTGCTGGCTCGCTTCGCCCGTCGTGTCGCCCGCACCCACCCAGACAGCCACCGTGCTGCTGTGCTGTTCGCCGTCCGTCCGGTCGCCACTTGGCTCGCCGTTATCGTCAAAGGCCCTTTCCCGAGAGGAGACCGCTTCCTCCTCTGGCACAACCCTCGCTGGTGTCTTCTGGGTCCGAGTCGTTCTTCGCCGTCGAGGAAAATAAATCCTCTTTTCGGACCGCTGGAAAGGGCCTTTTCTTCCTGCACCCTTTCCCACGGCTCCGTTTGACTGAATGACCCTGCCGTCTGGAGAACTTCCCTGTTTGGTTTCCGCCAAGGACGAGGTAGCTGTAGGATCAAAAGGAGATTATTTGTTTGCATATTTATTTAATTAATTTATATCCCACCTTTCTTACAGAACAGATTAAAACACAGCGCACCTAAATGCGCTCCCCTGAACTACAAATCTCAGGGTACCTCAATATCCGCCTCCATCCCCTTCTCTTCTTAGTGCAATGTAAGAAACTGCAGTTCAGGGGAGTGGACTGAAATTCTAGTGGAGAGTTTTAAACCTCTTTCTGAATGACAACTCCCAGGATACCATAAAACAGTCCATGGCAGTCAAGGACGCATCAAAACCCTATAATCTGATCTTCAGTTGCTCTTCTCAAGGTACTTTGGGAACTATAGTTCGAGAGACCAGACTAGAACTCTTTCTAGCAGAGAATTCCAAGCCCTTCACCAAGCTACAAACCCCAGGATCCCAGGGACCGTGATAGTTAAACTGGATATTCACAGGTGACCAGCCCTTCCAGCCAAATTTAAGTGGCTGTTTCCAGTTTGGCCACGAGAGGGCACCCATGATAAAACAGACCGGAGGTCCCACCTGGCCTCTCAAGGAGCCCAGCAGTCTTGGCCACCCCGACCCCCCGGACCCTGCGGAAATTCCTCCCCTTTGAAGATGCTGGGTTTCCTCTGTGCTCAAGCCCCAGTCAAACCGGCTTTCCTACCCAGCTGGGCACTGCGTTGCTGCCAGGAGGAGAGTTCAGGTACCCCCTTGGGCTCTTCTAGCTCCTATGGCCATTTCCGCACCAGACTGTTATAGCCCTATTATTCCACTTTCCACATGCTATGGAATCCTGGGGTTTGCAGTTTCGGGAGGGGCCTTGAGGCTAAACTGCAAACCCCAGGATTCCATAGGATGTTGAAAGTGGAATAATAGCGCTATAACAGTCTAGTGCAGAAATGGCCTATGATTCAAAGTTCTTAATTTCCATGGGCCACATCCTCCAACTGTCTCTATTTGGCAGCGAAAGTCCCAGTTAATCCTCTGCCATCCCACTTTTCCATCTGCTCTTAAAATGTCCTGGTCTCTCTCTCTCCTCCTCCCCCTTCATCTGCAGCTTACTCCACTTGCTGCAAACTGAGTTCCAAGTGTAAAAATAGTCTGCACTCCATTAACTCAACAGGGGGGGAAAGGGAAGATGGGGCAGAATCCTGCCCTTCCTAGTAAGCTCGCGGGAAAACAAAGGGCTGCCCCCTCTCCCAGATTGTCTCTTCTTCCTCATTAATCACTTTCCCCATCTTGACCGCACTCTGATGTCCCCTAGCTACACATGTCCCTGTTTTCATCTGTGAGATGTTGGAGGGGATGCGCCACACCGACCTGGCCCAGTCTTCTGGGAAGGTTCAGTTTCTCTTGAGTCTCTCGTCCTGAATTCTTCCCTCAGCTCCATCCTTTGCAGCTTGGAAAATCCTGAAAAACAGAGAAGTGGCCCATTCATGGAAGGTGGCAAACAGCGGGGAGAGAACATTCAGAATCTAGGACTCCCCCAGCCTTTCCCCAGGATCGGAAAGAAATCAGGAGCAGGAAGCCATCGACAAAATAACCTAGCAAGGGAATTAATGCAGCACCTCCAAGTGGGAAACGGGGGGCCAGAGGACAGTCAAAAAGGGAAAGGCCGCTGAAAAAGGGCCGCAGCAGTCAGCATTCTTCTGTTCTAGAACCTTCCTTGGTCCCAAATGCTGAACAGGATCAGCTTTATTGGTGGCCAATGATGGAGCAGGTTGGACATAGTGGAAAAACATCTCAGCCCTTTCGCCCTCCACAGCCAAAGGCGGAATTCTAGCCCGACTATCTCTGGCCAGCGAGTCAGTTCCTACATGGGAACCCTGGGCTGAGGTGCAGCTCTGTCCCTAGGGTGAGGCCAAAGATGGCTCTCCGAGGGTCACCGCGTGCCCACGTGCAAACAAAGATCATCAAAGTGGACCCCCGCGGCCCACTCCCCCCCCCCGTTCAAGCACCTCTCCGGAAGAGGGAATTCCCGCAGACGCGGCTTGTCACACAACCATGCCACAAGCCACCCCTGGCGGCGTTCCCGCTCAGGGCAACCGCTTGCCAGTTAGCCGTGAGAACCGTGCAAGCAAGCTAGTAATGGAGGAAGCCTCCCTCCCACGTTCTGTTCTCGGCCTTCGTATCTTTCCCCGGGCCCAAGCAGCCAGGCGGAGGCCAAAAAGCGTCTTAACCAAGGCCGTTTCCGCACTACGCTGTTGTAGTGCTCTTATTCCACTTTCAACCTCCTCTGGAACCCCGGGTTTGCAGTTTAGGGAGAGGCCTCTTGGCCGGAGAGCTCTTCGGCCTCGGGAAATTACAAACCCCAGAATTCTGTTACCGGACTGCCGTTAACGAACGGCCATGACGCTAACAAGGACTCCCAAACCCGTCTGCCTGCCGGCAGAGGACCACAAACGTTTTTGTGTTTTAAACCGTGGGTGGAAAAAGGGCAGCCTCTGCGTCGCAGGGGGCTCCCAAATTCCCCTTCTGCAGCCATGGAAGCCCCCTACCGACTCCCCTGAGTCCAGGAGCCCCACTCCCCATTTTTAAAACATTTTTGGACCTTTTCTTCCCTAAGAATAGTTCCAAAGTGAGAAGACAGCCACACACAGGGCGATTCGATTCTACCTCCTCCACACCGACCCCGGCCCCCCTGAAATTACCTTTTCAATTAGCCAAGGATTGGCCCCAAATGGATGCCTCACACTGGCCAAGTTGCTAACTCCTGTTTTAAATGCTTTTAAAATGTTTCCAATTAGTGCAGTTACCTTTTTTTAAAAAAAATCTGTTTTATTAGTATTATAATTGGGTTTTTTTAAATTGTTAGTTATATTTTATTCAAACGTTTACATCTAGCCCTCTAAGAATCTTAGGACAGCATACAATAAAACCAGCAGACGATGAAAACGTTGAAATAGTTCACAATTTTCAATACTTTGGCTCAGTCTTTAATCAGAATGGAGACTGCAGTCAAGAAATCAGAAGAAGGCTAGGGCTTAGAAGGGAAGCTATCAAGGAACAAGACAAGATCCACAAGGGGAAAGATATAGGTCATTGAATACTGAAGTTAGGATTGTCCATGCCACATATTTCCAACTGGTCGTTGTGGGTTTTCTGGGCTTTGAGGCCGTGTTCTATTAATATTTTCTCCTGACGTTTTGCCTGTGTCTGTGGCTGGCATCTTCAGAGGATCTATGGATTCCGGCCGTAAAAGCCTTTGACTTTACGTATTTCCAATTTCTATGTTTGTGAAAGCTGGACAGTAAGAAGAGAATCAGCTCATTTGAAATGTGGTGCGGAGGAGACAAATGAATGGACCTGGGAGCAAATTGAGCCTGAACTCTCCCTGGAAGCCAAGATGACTCAACTGAGGCTGTCGTACTTTGGCCGCGTAATGGGAAGACGTCACCGACTAGAGAAGACGGCAATGCTCAGTAAGGTAGGAGGCAGGAGGAAACGAGGAAGACCCCATTACGGATCGACAGACTCAACCAAGGAAGCCACGGCCCTGAATCTGCAAGACCTGAGCAGGGTGGCTGATGTTAGGGTGACTTAGAGGTCTCCTATCCGCAGAGTTGCAATGAGAAAAAGTCGACTCGATGGCAGATAACGGCAGCGAATGAAGGGGCACTAATTGTATGTTACCCTGAGATCTTTGCAATTTAAGGAAACCACAGTGGCCCTAAGTCTGCCTGACCCGGGCTGGGCAGTTGAGAAGCGGGTGGCTCGGCAGTCTGTCACAGAGAGAGTCGTCCTAAGTCAACGTTGACCTGACAGCAGATAAGAGCCAGAAGACAACAACAGGGATTTTAAATGGTTTAAAGCATATCAAACAATTTAAAAAGAGATCAAAACCAGGTAAATCTAGTTAAAATAATATTTAAAGCCATGTCCATGTGAGGGTTTCTGTAAAACCGGTGAGGCCTCCAAAGCTTTAGTGAACAGCCACCTGAGGGGATGGCGTTCCGTAACTGGATGCCACAGCAGAAAAGGTTCTCCCATGGCGTGTTGCCCTGCCTGATGGGATACAGAAGAATTTTAGCTGTATTTTTTTTTTAAAAAAAATGCCTATGCCATCAGCCTGCTCAGAAGGAAAAACGGAAGAATGCAGAACAGGAATAAACAGAAGGGAGCCAATCAACCAGCATTTGAACGCAAGAGCAAACCAAGGAAAGGAAGGAAACTGGTGGGAGCCAGCATCCTGTAGTGATTTGACTGCTGGACTAGGATTCTGGAGAGCAAGGTTCAAATCCTCGCTCGGGCATGGAAAGCTACTGGTGATCCAGGGCAAGTCACACTCTCTTAGCCTCAGAGGGAGGCAAAGGCAAAGGCAAACTCCTTCTGAACAAATGTTGCCAAGAAAACCCTGGGATCAGGTTGCCTTAAGTCAGAAATGACTTGAAGGAACACAACAACAATTGAATAAAATGAAATGAAATAAAAGTGAGGCAGAGAATGAAGCCTATAGCCCTGCTACTTTCTCAGTCATTCTTTTAACAGCCCGACAGAAATGCCACCAGTAGGGATGATTCAGCAAAGAAAGTTTCACCTGCTGGATTCCTGCCTGGCTGTGTTTGAGCAAACAAAGACAGACAGATTTGGAAACGACACAGAGAGACTGATTTGGAAAGAACCAGAGTTTGGAAAAAGTTCCAGGCTTCCAGGACTACAACTCCCAGAATCCCCAACCAACAAGCTCTGACAAAGAACCACAGGCTGCTCTTCCCTTTCCACTTACCTGGGACCAACAGCACCAGCAGTTACTGCAACAACACTGCAACTCTCCTGGAGAGCTGGGCAGAAATCCCACTGGGCAAGGCCACCCTTTGCTCGCTCACACTCTCACACGGCGGATTCAGATCACCACAGCCGGCATTAGAATCAACCTGCCTTCCAGCTGGATATCAAAAACCACCATTTTCCATCTTACCCCTTTGTACCCGTTAACAGCAGGCAAAAATCCACCAATGCAGCACAGAGCAAGAGGAGGAGATGGGTAGAGACGGATTTTTGCTGGCCAGGCGGCCACTCAAAGGCACCAGAATCTGGAGTGCCGGAGCCAAATTCCCCAAGTTGTGCAGCCCAGCGGAGTGGGAGGACGGAAGGGATGTGCGGGGTCCTTTAACAACCGTGGAGAACGCTGGCAGGTGTGGCGTTTCGCACAGGGCCGCTCCTTTCAGTGGGAAGAAGGGCACCTGCCAAGGCCGTCTGTCCGTCCGTCCGTCTACACGGTTGCCAAGAGGCGCCACAGTCTGTTCCCAGGACGAGATACGGTACCCCCCCCCATTTCACTCTCCCGCTTGATTCTCCCCAGAAACCTTTGGAACACCCCAGAGGAAAACACGCGAGCCTGTTGGCAGGGGGGCCGCGGCATCCCTTTGCAGCTGCCAGTCTGCCTACCACCTCGGCCTGCAGCTCCGTGACAGACACCCAGTTCAGTTCAACAAGGTCTCACTCGGCCGTCAGCCTGGTTTCTGCCACCCCTGCGCCAGGGTGCACACGCGGGGCATTTCCACGCTGGACTGTCACAGCGGGATTATTCCGCTTTCAACATCCTATGGAATCCTGGGGCTTGCAGTTTAGCGAGGGGCTGCCCGGCCCCTCCTTGAACTGTAAAACCCAGGATTCCATCGGAAGTTGAAAGTGGAATAATCCCGCCATAACAGTCTAGTGCGGAAATGGCCACAGTTTGTTCTGGACACTTTTGAATGTGTTTGCGGTCACTGAAAGCAACAAACTCTTTCCTAAAAGAGAACATCTTTCCTTGGTATTTTTTTGCTTTTTCCACAGATGTTTCCGAGATTTTAGCAATAATCTCTAGTGCCCATTTTCCCAATATGGTGCTTTTGTTTTCACTTTGTAAGCCGCCTTGACTTCCTGCAATTACTATGCTGTCACACTTTTAATTTTTCTTTAAATTAACAGATGACTTCATTGCTTTTAACATTACAGACAGCTTAATTGCATTTCAGGGATAACCCTTTGTTTGAGTTTGTTTTAATGTTTTGACCCGGGAAGCTGTCCAGCCTCTCTAGTTTTGAAAGGGAAACACACGATGTAAATAAAATTCTGACTAACGATAATTTTAATAACAGCAACAACAATTCTGTTCTATTCCTTTATAAATGCCCTGCCTTTTCTTCACATACGGGTCTAAGGCAGGGTACAGATAAAGTAATAGAACAGAATTGTCATCAGTGTGAACTAATCATTTCAGTATTAAGCATTTCTAATACTAATAGTGATAACAATAATACACCAGCCCGGGCAAATCTCGCTGCTGCTGGTGGTCGTACTGGTGGCCACGAGCCAGGAAAATCCCCCCAGATTAAAAAGTTTTTCCAAAGGGCGGGAGGGAGGCGGAGGAGACCCCCCAAAAGGGGGGCGGAAGCAGCGGCCAAGACGGGGGAGCCGAGGCGGGCTCTGTGCCCGCGCCTCGCCGGGCCCTGCAGGCAGCACACCACGAGGGGCAGGGATGCGGTCGAAGGTCCTCCCCCTCGCCGCTCCCCCGAAGGATCCCAGATGCCCCCACCTCGCAGTGTTTGGCGGGCGGGCCTGCAGGACCAAGCCCGCCCGCCCGCCCGCCCGCCGCCTCTCCTGCCCCGCGGCGCCCCCCTACCTGGCGGCCCTGCCAGCAGCCCCGCCTTCCGCACCCAGCTGGTCCCTCTTGCGTGGGGGGGGCGCGCCAGAGACTGTAGGGCGTTACCTTTGGCACAGGTCTGGTGCAGGGATTGGCCGCGACGCCTGGCAATCTCGGCCTCGGGGGCGGAGCCACGGAGGGCGGGCTTTGCGAACAGAGGAGAAAAGGGGGGAGAGCGAGGGCGCCGGGCGGAGGAGGCGGCGCCTGCTATTGGCTGCGGCGCACCGCTGGGCTGCCCTCATTGGGCAACGAAGGAGCCAATCGGAAGGCTGGAATAGAGCCTCGCCCTCTCCTCCGCCTCCTCCTGCTGCCCCCTCCCCTGGCCGAAAATGTTTGATCGGCGAGCTTCCGAAGGAGGGAGGAGGGGGCTTTTGAAAATTAAAGGTAAAGAATTATTTAAATAAAAACAGGACCGCATGGCGCTGCTAGCTGGGGATTATGGGAGTCGTTGTCCAAAAAGAAACTTTTCCAAGCTGTTGATTATCACTAGTATTATTACAGTCGGTCCTCTACATCATTTGACGCTTCCCAGTTCGGTAATTTAGTTCAGCAGCCAAAGAACAGGGCATGACTTGTTTTAAAAAACTACATTTCCCGGAATTCCCCAACGCCACAGTTAATGGCCAATGTAGCTGAAGTATTCCGGAGCTGTCAGCCCACCTGAAAAAGTAACTTTTCCAAGCTCTGTTGTTTTCTACCTGTTTTCTTGGATAGCTCGTGTTTACATTTGTACCGTATTTTAATATGTTTGTATTATGCCCTTCTCTTGTATCTCTTTTTTCTCCCCTTTCAGTTAAATTCTCCATATTTGGCTGATTATTTCTTTTTTGAACACTGATGGTGAGATAGAGAATAATAATATATTGCATTGTTTGTATCGTGTTTTTCTTTTTGGCTGATGTTTTACCTATATAAACTCTTTAGAAAATTTGTTTTGTTAGCTGCCTTGAGGTTTCATATTTGTGCATAATCTGTTTGATGTACGCCCTGTCTTCCTCTCATAAGAGGGCCAAAGAGGACTGGGAGATATACTTCTTAACAAATAAATATTGGCTTCTAGACTTTGCCGGGTTTCAGTTTATACAGAGCTCTTTGAGAAAAGTAAAGAATGAGGGATTACATGGAGCGGAATCACACAACGGAGCGAAATACCCCAGCGGGCCACCCTTCTCTGAAGGCCCGATTTGCTCCCGTGAGATTTTCGGTCTAAGGCGCTCTTGGAAACGGCCTCCGCTTCGGTCGGACCGCACCTGGAGGAATCCTGTTGTCCGGCTCTGGGCGCCACGATTCAAGGAGGACACGGACAAGCTGGACCGTGTCCAGAGGAGGGCAACCAAAAGGCTGGAAGGCCTGGAAACCATGAAGGAGCACCTCAAGGAGCCGGGGGTGTCTACTCTGCAGAAGAGAAGGTGGACAGGGGACAGGAGAGGCACGGCATATGGAGCACAAAGCAAGCTTGTCTTCTGCTGCTCCAGAGACTAGGGCACGAGGGCGCAATGGATGCCAACTACGGGAAGAGAGAGTCCACCTGAACCTCAGGAAGAACTTTTTATTTACTGTAAGATCTGTTTAACAGTGGAACGAACTTCATCAGAGTGGATGACTCCCCATCTTTGGGGGTCTCTCCATAGAGGTTGGATGGACATCTCTTGGGAATGCTTTGATTGTGCCTGCCTGCATGGCAGAATGCAGTTGGACACAACGGACGTCAGGGCATCCCCCTCCAATTCTATGATTTTATTATTCTAATACAGCAGTTGCACCAGGAGCCAAGCTCTTCTCTTACGACCAGTGGGGCATATTAGTGTGTGACAAAGACTTGAATTGTAAATGTAGCACGTGTGCGCACACGCACATGTACGTACGTACACACACACACACAGCTCGCTCAAATCTTGCACCTCCCTGTGAAGAGCCAAGACGCAGGGCAGATCCTCATTTCTCTCCCCTGGCTCCCTTCCATGCAATATGCAGCCACTGACCCCACAGCCTGGATGGAACGAGGGCATGCACCTGCTGCTACATGCCTAGAAATCCAAAATATTATTCTGACTAATCTGCAGCCTGCTCCCTATTCTTCATCAGGAAACCAAGTGTGGAAAACTGAAGAACAGGTCCTCACGACGGCAACGGATAGCTATCACAGCAACGAAGGCGGCAGTCTGCTCGGAGAGTGTCAGTGCGCATTGACCAAGCGGATCAACAGAAATTAGAGGCACAGCAAAGTCTCCAGCAGTGAAACCTCATTTATTCCTCCCCAGGTCCCCTTTCTCCCCCCTGTCCTGCGACTATCTGGAAGTATATTTTTAGCAGCACCAGCATTGGGGGGGTGTGTGTGAAGGAGGGCTGGAGAAACTCTAGTGTCCGGCTGCGGCAGCGCGTCTGCACTAAACAGCGAAATAAAGGTTGAGCTGGGAAAGCGTCGGGTTCTCCGCTAGCCGATCCTCCTGCAGCTCCATGTCCCTGCCCGCGACAGGCCAGGGAAGCAGCCGCTGCCTCCAGAATCCCCTAAAATGAAATCCTACCTAAGAAAAGTGGAGGCTGGTGAAAGAAAAGCCACTCCTGGACACATTTTGGGAAAAGCCTCCAAGGGGTCTCCAGAAGGTCCAAAAGGTTTTTGTTGACTTATGCAAAAGTTACTTGACCAACGTGGTTGTTTCATTCCAAGCAAGCATATTCTTAGTTTGCTCAAACATGTTGACCCGCTCTTTCTTTTTTCATGTCTTAGGAGCCTCTCCCTATTCTTTCAGTGCTATTCCTGCCCATGGCACCAAATCCTCTGTTAAAGTCGTGCCCAGAAACACAGGGACTTTGTTGACTGGGCTTATACCCGTACTGGAATCTGACTAGGGACACAGGGACCACTGAACTGGGGCAGGCATAGTTCCTGGCATTTGAGCCAACGTGGATGGCCAGACAGGACATGCTGGCCTGTCCCTGTCCCGACGGACAAAATGGCAGCAGCCTGTGGGGAGGCAAACATCTGTGCTTCTACATGATAGCTCTTGATCTGACCAAGAGTTCTGTGTAACTCAAAAGCTCATACTGGCTCACGTTTAAAAAATACTCCCCCGAGTTCAGAGGGACCTTCCTATTACAATCTCAATGAGGAGAGTCAGGGAGTATTTCCCTATCCCAACAAATGCCAAAGAGGGCCAAAGATATGGCAGTGATGTGAAAAGCCCATTTTGTACATTTTTTTTCCAAAATTATCATCTACAGCTTTATTTGCTTAAAAGAGTATACAAGTAGGAAACTGGCCTAAGTGAAAACTGGAACTTATTAATGTCCAAAAACAGCCATCTCTAGGAAGGAGAATGTGGTTTCCTTGCTGTACTTCTTCAACTTTAGCAAATTGGGAGCCTAGGATCTGACCTCTATGCTGCACATATTCACCAGAAACAATCCCAGATCCTTATTTCTACCTTTGATACAAATAATGCCAAACCAAACAAGCGTGCCAGACAGTTTGCTCCATTTGCATGCAGTAGTGCTGCAGAAGTAGGAAAGTGAAGGAAGAGAAGACGCAGTGAAGGCAGAGGTAGGAAAGTCGGACTGGGAGGCAGGAGCGGACAGCAGGGGTCACCATGCAAGACCCGGGAGCTCCTCACCCCACCCCGTATTTGAACGCTGTGCAGAGACGCCTGCAAACGTGTCTCCACAACAGTGAGGACTACCAGTGTGTGCTTGTGTCATTTTTAAATTAAAGCTGCAGGTCTCAATTTGAAAATAATGTCTACGTGGAATTCTTCCATAGGTGAAAGTCTGCGACAGCTGGAACCTTCTCTGGTGGTGGTAAAATATCTACCGCACTGCATCGTCATTTGCAGCCTCTGTCTCGGCTGCCCCAAATCCTTCCAGGAACCAGGCGTGGTGGCACCCCCGCTACCCGCAGAGGAGCAGAGGGGCTGATTCCCTCCACAGCTCAGCCTACAAGAACCTGCATGTTCTTGTTTGCTTTACACCGACTTAGACCACTGGCCCATCTGGCCCAATTTTGTCTCCTCTGGCCTGCAGCCGTTGTCCAGGTCGACAAACCGGAAATGCCAGGATGGAACCCAGAGCATACTTCATACAAAGCACTGTGGAACATGGCCGCTCATCCTCTTTTAGTGATGTGTTCGTTGCCACTCTGAGGATCAGGCTGAGCCCCAGAACCTGTCATAAGTCCACAGTTAAAATGTACAACATCAAAGGAAAATCCTTCTAAATATGTCTAGGACATATTTCCTTCACTTGCTTTGCGCCCACAGCCTCTCTCCACAGAAATGGAGGATGGAACAAGCCTGTTTTCTGCTGTTCCAGAGACTAGGACACGGAACAATGGCTTCAAACTTCAGGAAAAGAGATTCCCTCAAATATTAGGAAGAACTTCCTGATGCTAAGAGCAGTTCGACAGTAGAATGTGCTGCCTTGGAGTCTGGTGGAGTCTCCTTCTTTGGAGGTCTTAGAAAGGCTGGGAAGCCATTTTCTGGGAGCACTTTGATTATGTCTTCCTGCATGGCAGAATGGGGTTGGACTAGATGGCCTTTGTGTTTTTTTTCAGCTCTATGATTTTATGAGCTGCAGAACCTGGTGTTTAGCAGACACAAGTTCTGGTCACACTTCTTTATGAAACCAAACATTGTTTTGAGCTTGGTGTCAAACCCCTGACCTGTTGCGGGGGTCTCCTCATAGAGTCCTTCCAAACTGCCCCCTCCATTTCCTATACGTTATTGTTAAATCTACTGAAGCAAAGTTCCAAAGATGGAGACCTAAAACAGAGAGTGTGTGTGCGTGCTCCTGTTCTGTTGAAAGATTTGCAGAAATGCCAAAGACCACAGAAGATCATTTTGAGAGGATTTGGGGAGGAGACAGAGTGAGGGAGACCACTTGCAGGGCCAAAAAATGCCGTGCATCTTCACTGTCGAAAGCTAAACAGGGCACCCGGGGGGGGTGGCAACTGCAGGGAGTGGAAAGAGACAAGCAGTGTGGAGCAGAAGGACGGCAGACAGACCGACCGGCCACCATTTCTGAAAGAGCCTGCAGGCCCCCTAATTGGGCTGCGCCTGAGTCTGTCGGGCAGGTGCCACGTAGCCCTGTCGGAGGGCACCGTCCGCCTGGGCTGGAGGAATGACATTTCGATGGCTGCGCTGGTGGGCACGCATGTTAGAGCCCTGGCTGAAGACGCGGGGGCAGAGCGGGCAGGCGTAGGGCTTCTCACCTGTGTGAAGGCGCTCGTGGGAGACCAGATTGGACTTCTGGGAGAAGCGCTTGGGGCAGCTGCTGCAGGCATAGGGCTTCTCCCCCGTGTGGATGCGGATGTGCGCCACCAGGTAGGGCTTGCAGCGGAAAGGCTTCGCGCAGACCGGGCAGATGAAGGGTCGGTCAACGGCCATCGGGGGCTGTGGCGGCGGAGGGGGCAGGAGGCTCGGCAGCGGTTGCGGTGGGAGCGAGGAGTCCCCTTGAGAGCGGGGCAGGGGAGCAGCAGACGCCGGGGGGCGCTGGGTGGTCTGGAAGGGCTCTGCCACACTTAGGGGGTCCGGGGTGGGACGGGGGCTGGGGAAGGCCTCACCATTGAAGGCATCGAGTGGGTGTTGGGGAGCTGAGAGGGGCTCCCGGCTGTGGATCTTCTGGTGGGAGATGAGGTTGGGCTTGTGGCGGAAGCTCTTCCCGCACTGGCCGCAGACGTAGGGCTTCTCCCCAGTGTGGATGTGCTGGTGGGAGGCCAGGTAGGCCTTGCTGCCAAAGGACTTCCCGCACTCCTGGCACTGATACCGCCGCTCACCCGTGTGCACCTGCCGGTGGGCCAGGAGGTTGGGTTTGTGCCGGAAGCTCTTCCCACACTGGTTGCAGGAATAAGGCCGGTCGGCGGCGGCGGCCAGCTGCGCTAAGGCCCCCGCCTTGGGCACGGAGCCGGCGATCCCCTCGGCCGCCATGTGAGCCATCTGATGGGTGACCAGCTCCTCCCAACCGTGGAAGCTCCAGCCGCACTGATCACAGATGAACTCCCCGTTGCCGTGGAGTCCCGGGGCCTGGTGACCAGGCAGGGGCTGGGGCCCATAGCCGAGGGCCCAGGGGTTGAAGCCGTGGGTGGCCGGGCCTTGCTGCGGCAAAGCCATCTCAGGCCAAAAGGGGAGTGGCCCCTCGCCCGGAACACAGGGAAAGGGGCTGGTGGCACCCGTGCCTGGGTGGCCCTCCTGAGGCACCCCCAGGTCAGGCGGAGGATGGGAGGAGGAGGCCCGCCCTGCACTCTGGGGGCCAATCCGGGGCCACTTCCGCACGTGGAGGCGCCGGTGGGCGGTGAGGGCCACTCTGCCCAAGAAGCTCCGTCGGCACTTGGGGCACTTGTAAGGCTTCTCCCGCTTCTGGACCTTCGTCCTCTGGGTGCTGCCGTCTGGGGATCCCTCGCCAGTCCTGGGTGGCCCCCGTGAAGCCAGGCTCTTGTCAGGCCCCTTCCCTGCAGTCCTGGAACGGTGAGGGCGGGCCCTTTTTAAGGCCTTGGGTCTAGCTTTGGGAAGCTTTGGAGTGTCAGGCTGTCCACTTTCGTCCTGCTGCTCACTCACAGTTCCACTGGAGGCTGTGAAAGGACCAAAATGCAGGGAGTTAACTAATCTACACTAAAAGGAAAAGAAATATTTCTGGAGCATTAACTTTGTAAAGTTAATGGCTCTTTACAACTGAAGACCAAATTGGCCCCAAATATTTCAGATTACAACAGGGAGAGTTCAAAATAATATACTGTTGCTAGGGAAAACCATTTCTCCCTTTAGTCTGGGGAGCGGAGCTAAACATAGGGTGTGGGGAAGCTCTCCTGTGTATCCCACCAGTGGGGGACATAGAAAGTGGGAGGACACAAGAGGGGGCCTCTAGCCTGTGGCACTCCACTTGTGGAACGCTCCCCCTTTGGAGCCCTGACTGGCACCGACCTAGGTTTCTTTCTGGGGTTGGACTGAGACATGGCATTTCTGTTAAAACCTCTGGGGCCCAATTTACTTTTAAGTACAAACATAGTTTTCACTTCCTCAGTCTTTTCAAGCTCTTACTATTTAATTTTTTAATGTGTTTTATTTTAATTTGGAATTATTTATTGTGTTTTATCTGCTCGTCATCCTGAGATTTCATACTAAAAGGCAGGATAAAATATTTAAAGAAATGGGGTATTGGATGATGTTGCAGTCCTTGCCATCAAAGCATCCCACGGCACTGACCCAACGGGCCCTGGCTCCGCTACACCAACCAGCCTCTAACCTTCAGGCAAAGTGAATGGCCAGCCTGCCCCGGTTTCAGTGAAGGACCCAGCATCCTTACCTGGGGAGTCACCCTTCCTTGGGGAGTCGCTTGTCCCTCCAGGATGGTGTTTCTCTGCCGCGCACGGCGCCTCCCCTCGCAGCAGTCGGGAGAGAAGCCCAGGTATGGAGAGCAGGCACTCTGCAAGGAGACGAGACAGACACAGACGTAGTGGGACGCCCAGGCGGCAAGCACCAGCCCGGCAGAAGAGGAGGAGGCGGAGGAGGAGGAAGACTGTTCCAGCAGCCTCCGGGCATAATAAGCCATGCTCCACTGTTACTCCATTTTGAGACCACTTTAATTCTCATGGACTGCATTACAGAATTCTGGGATTTTGAACTACAGTTCCCAAAGCATCCTGAGAAGAGGAGACTGAGGATTAAATCAGATGTGTGTCTGCACACCACAGTTAGAGAACTTGGACACCACTTTAACTGCCATAGCTCCAGCCTATGGAATCCTGGGATTTGTAGTTTTAGAAGGAGGGCCTAATATTCTCTGCTAAAAAGCTTTAGTTTAGTAGCGCTCAGACTGGTCTTCAAGATATTTGGGATTTGGGACTCACACAAATGGAGCCAGCTTGTTTTCTGTAGCTCCAGAGACTAAGACACAAACCAATAAATTCCAGTGGCAAAGATACAGATTCCATTTAATCACTAGGAAGACCTTCTTGATGGTAAGATCTGTCTGAGAGTGGTGGACTCTCTTTCTTCTCAGGGCTTTAATCAAAGGTTGGATGGACAATTAAAGTGTTCCCAACAGATGGCCATCCAGCCTATTTAAAAGCCTTGAAAGAAGGAGATTCCACCACACTCCCAGGCAGCATATTCTACCGTTGAACAGCTATTACCATCAGGAAGTTCTTTGTAATGTTTAGGTGGAATATCTCTCCCTGTAGTTTGAATCCACTGCTCCATGTCCTAGTCTCCAGAGCAGCAGAAAACAGGGTCACCCCATCCTCCATATGACACCCCTTCAAACATTTAAACATGGCTCTCATGTCATCTTTTAACTTTTTCTTCTCCAGGCTAAACATACCCAGCTCCCTAAGCTGTTTAAATTCCACCTAAGCATCGGGAAGAACTTCCTGATGGTGAGAGCAGTTGAACATGGAACACACTGGCTCGGAGTTTGATGGAGTCTCCTTCTTTGGAGGAGTGCTTTGAATGTATCTTCCTGCATGGCAGAACAGGGATGGACTGGATGGCCCTTGGGATCTCCTTTAACTCTATCACTGTATGATTCTATGATGAAACCCTGCAGCTAAAAGGTTTGTGTAGACACAAACCCAAAATAATGGATGGAACTTCTGAAGGGAATGACTTTTGCAGGTTGCCCATTGCAGAACACAGGAGGAAAAGAAATTGAAGTACAACTCCCAGAATCTTTCAACAAGTGTGGCCACTGGCCATGCCTGCTGAAAGTGGATTCTAGGAGCCGTAACCCAGAAAAAAGTAACGTCTTTATCTCTCGCACAGGTAATGTTGACTGCATGAAATCAACTCTCCTTGCTCTGTTTTGGGAGTTCAAAGCAAACTGTCTCCAGGCTGGCCTGGAACTGAGGCCTTCCCTCACATGTGCACACATTTGTGCACATATAAACACACAAATACGCATAGTTTTAGTTTTCTGCTTCCCAAATACCCTGCACTTTGATTCAATTGATTCAGCCACATGTAATTTTAGGCCGGTCTTCCAAACAGCCATTTCTGGCAGAATGGAGACTGCGAGCTGCATCTTAAGATGCCTGTCGGCTCTGATTTTAGCCAATTTGCATTTGGTTAATATGCATTAATATGAGAAGATATCGTTTGGAGCAGGGGAACAAACTGTATTAAGACCCTTTCACACTGCATACTGATAGTGCAGTGATTCCACTTTAACTGCCATGACAATGTCATCCTACGGAATCCTGGGATTTGTAGTTTAGGGATTGGTGTTTCAAATTTTCACTCAGAGAGTTCTAGTGACTCCTTAAACTGCAAACCCCACCATTCCTTACGATGAAGCCATGGCAGTTAAAGCAGGATAAAAGTGCCACAACTGTAGCATGAACATCTTGGTGGTGAGCAACTGCTGTTTTTCCAGATGGAGGATTTTTTGGACTGCATGTTCCACAATTCCTCACCAATAATCCTCCTGCCTAGGGCTGATAGGAGTTGCAGGCCAACAGCATCTGAAAGGCCATAAGTTGCCCACTCCAGCTTTAGACAGAGTTTGTTGCCGTTTTGCTTTACACCTTTGCCTTTGGATTTCTAACCTGCCCTTTCCTTTGGACTCAGGGTGGGTTCCCGTAACACCAGTGTACCAAAGGTTTAAGAGCCTCGGGGCTTCCAAGGGTGACGGGAGAGGGTTTCTTGCTCAGTTCAGCACCAGATGCAGCCCCAACAGGAAATCAGAAGCCGGTATAGACGTTACCCAGAGAGGACACCAGCTCAAAATTCTCCGCCATTACGTCTTGGTAAAGCTCCTTCTGCCAGTCCGCTAGATCTGCCCACTCCTCGGGCAAGAAGTAGACCACCACATCCGCAAACGCCACGGGCACCTGCAACAAGGAGCAGCCCCCACTGAGCACCAGCCCCTGTGGCAACAGCGCCCCCACCCATGGGGAAAACCCCCGAGAGAAGGATAGCCTCCTTCTCCTCCTCCCTGATCACCTGCTGGCCAAAGGTGTGGTTGGGGGAAGCTGCGGGCCGTAAATTGCAAGGGGTCAGGGACCAGACAGGGCTTCACCTCTTCACAGAAAGCCAGGGCTTCACCTCCTGAACTACCACCCTCTTCCCTGCCAGAATGGTGCCTCTGAGGGTCTGACCAGGGTGAACTGGCTGCTTGCGTTTCTTCACAAACAGCCGACCCAAAACAGAAACACCAAAGAGCCCTGTGATACCTTAAAGACTACTCAATTTATGACAGCACCAGCATTTGCAGGTGGCAATCCACTTCCTAAAATATATTCCTGGTGAAGAATATGGATGGTGTACATGGCTGGAATGAGTTGATAGGGTGAGATCTTGACTGTGAAGCCATAGTAAACAGAGAAATACAAATCTGTTTGGGTGGTTGTTGCTGTTATTTTAAAGAAATCTGCTAGTCTTAGAAACAGTCTCACATGACTGTTTTTTTTCCCTGTTTTGCTGCCACAAACTAACAAGGTTACGTCCTTCACAAAGGACTACAAGAGAAAGCATTTCTTAGCTTTTACCCATGTAACTTTTCTTGCTCACTTCCCACCCCTGGCAGCTCCCCCAAGTGCAAACTAGGAAAAGAAAAGCGACTTGATCAGATATTGCAAGACTGGTTCCAGTTGCCAGCAACCTGGGGCTGTCCAGATATACTGGACTACAATTCCCATTGTCCCACAGCCAGCTGGGAACTGTAGACCGATACATCTGCACGGCCCCAGGTTTCTGGAGACTCTTCAAAGCCACCCCTCTGGAAGAACTGCTTCCCCCTCCATCTTAGGCCCAGTTCAGGGTGCCGGCAGCTTTAAGGTCCTGCTCAAAATGATAACTATTATTATTATCCTTGCCTCTGGGATAATTTGGAAAGCAAACATCACCCTTTCGTTGGGCAGGAGAGGTGTGCCAATGTCCCAGCTATGTCTCACCCGGCGTGAGCTTCACCCAAACGGGCCGTCGAGCGCGGTTTCGGTCTTGCGGCAAAAACAGCGTGCGGCCCCATCTACTCCCCTCTCCTCCCACTCTGAGAGGACGGTGGCCCCGTCTCCCGGCCCCCGGCCTCCCAGTCCTGATCAAGGCGGGCGGGGGCGCCTCGGCTCCAGGCGTGCAAGCGCGGGGGAGGGTCCCTAGGGAACCGGGCGGGAGGTCCCTCTCGGGGGCAGCGAGCGCGTCGGCGCGCCTCGCCCCGGCAGGCCTTGTAAGAGAGCAATACCGGCACGGACCCCGGAGGGCCGGAGGCGCCCTTCCCCGGGCTCCACAGACGCGCAGGGGCAGAGGGACGGAGCCTCGCGGGGGCGCCGGGGGAGGCCCAGCCCGGGGGCCCGTCCTTGTGTCCTCCGGCGGCCACGGGACCTTTGCCTCGCCTCGCCGGGCCGGGCCGGGGCTCGCCACCGGGGTCCTCAACCCACCCTGAGCCCGGGCGGCGGGGCAGGCTATAAATCGAAAGCAAGCCCCCTCCCCCCTCCCCCCTCCCCCCTCCCCCCACCTTGAGCACTACCACCCCCCAAGATTTTTGGGGAGGGCGCCTCCGTTCCTCTCCCGCACCCCCCTCCCCAGGGCCCTACCTGAGCCAGGCGTCCTCCGGCCATCGCTGCAGCTGGAGGGATGGAGAGGCGGCGGCGGCAGCAGCAGGGAGGAGGCTCCCGGGGGGCAGGGAGGAGGGGGCCGGGGGTCCCCCTTGCAGCAGCAGCAGCAGCAGCAGCAGCTCCCCCTCCTTCCTCTTTGCAAGGGAGGGGGGCGGGCTGCAGCCCCCGCTCCTCCCTCCCTCCCCCCCCGGTCCAAGGCCAAGGGCCCCTCCCTCGCTGGCTTCCTTCCCCCGCCTGTCAGGTCAGCCGGCTGCTCTTTTGTTAGCCTTTGAAGATTTACGCTCCGCCGGGGCCTGCCTGCCTGCCGCCCCGGTGCATGCTGGGACTTGTAGTTGGCTTGGGGCCGCTCTGCCCGGGGAGGGGGGACGGAGGGAGGGCGGGCGCCCGTGTGCCCTCATCCCTCTTCTGGCTTGCTTTAAAAAAAAATAAATGCCCCCAAAGGCAGCCCTGGCACCCTGGAGGGCAAAGAATAGTAAGAAGCCCACTTTGGTGCTGCAGCGTGTAAAATCCCTCCCGAATTATGTTTAGCCGCTTTGTAACCGTTTTTCCGGCGTTCCATAACATGCTGTAGTATTAACAAAAACGTTGCCTAGATTGTCTAGATTTGTTATATCGTCCGCTCTGTTATTCTGTACCATCCCATCTCGTCGCGTTTGGTTGTGCCGTGTGCCTTCCGGTCGTTTCCAACGTCTGACTGCCCAAAGGCAGAGCCATGGCAGCGGTTTCTTGGCACGGATGGTTCAGAGGGGGTTTGCCTTTGCCTTCCTCTGAGGCTGAGAGAGTGCGACTTGCCCAGTGGGTTTCCAAGGGAGTGATAACAAAAATAGCAACAGGAGTAATACTGGGAACGCCAGCAACAAGCGTAACAGCAAAAACAGCAATATTAAAAGGCTTTTTTTTTAAAAAAAAACGGTGGCTCCCTTGGTTCCTACAGAGGCAAAGCAAAAAGGCGGTGGAGGGCAACCCCTCTTCAAGCCCCTGGCCGTCGGCCCGCGGGGTCCCCCATGTCGTTTGACACGCATCTGAAACCCCTGGGAGAGCTCATCCGGAGCGTCGGCGTGCGGGGCCATCGGCAGGCAGACGGCGCCCAACGCTACCGCTCCTCTCCGCCCCAGTCCAAGAGGGTGTCCTGGTCCTGAACCAGGGTCTGTCATCCTCAGGGGCCGGACGGGGCCGAACAAACTGAAGCTTAATCAGGACAAGAAGGAGGGGCTCCCGGTCGGTCGGAAGGCAGGCCAGGGGTTCAGCCGGGGCCGGGCGCGTTTGCACTCCCCCCGGAGACACAGGTTTACGGTCCGGGTGTACTCCTGGACCCAGCTTCCAACCCGGGGGCCCAGGTGTCTGCGGCGGCCGGGAGTGTTTTTGCGCATGGGTAACTCATGCGGCAGCCGCACCCGTTCTTTGAGATGCTGGATCCGGCCACAGTTCCTGCGTTAGTTACATCCCGTTTGGGCCACTGTACTGCGCTCTGTTTGGGGCTGCCTCCGGAGAGCGTTCAGAAACTTCAGCTGGGCCAAAGAGCTGCAGCCAGACGGTTAACCGGGATTGGTTACAGACAACATACTACGCCCCTGTTGACGCAACTCCGCCGGCTGCCCGGCTGTTTCTGGACCCAGTTCCGAGGGCCGGCTGTGACCCATCGAGCCCGACATGGCTCAGGCCCGGGCCATCCGAGAGACCTGGCCTGTATGAGCCAGCCCGGGCTTTGAGACCGTCAGAGGGGCCCTTTGTCTCAGTCCCACCACCGTCGCAAGGCCGGTGGCTGCCTCGAGACCGTGGAACTCCCTCCTAAGGGAGCCAGAGTGGCCGCCTCCTTGGCCACTTCCGCACTAGCCTGTTATAGCGCTCTGATTCCACTTTCAACATCCCATGGAATCCTGGGGTTTGCGGTTTCGGGAGGGGCCGGCCGGCCCCTCCCGAAACCGCAAACCCCAGGATTCCATGGGATGTTGAAAGTGGAATCAGAGCGCTATAACAGGCTAGTGCGGAAATGGCTCTTCTTGCCCTTCCAGCAGCAGGCCAAAGCCTTTTTATTTAGGCACTCTTTTAATACAGGAAGTTTCAAAAGAATGGGCTAGAGGGTGCTGTACTCTTTAAACTGAACTGTTTTTGAGACCTTTTTCTCTTTTTAAAATTGCACGGCATTACTTTAACGGAGGCGTGAATTGTTTTAATATTTTGGGTAGTTTAATTCTATTTCAGTGTTAACTTTTTGTGTGTTTTTAATGGTATTGTTCTTTTAAACTGTGAGCTGCTTTGATACCGGTTGGCCGGGGGGAAGGGAGTTATTAAAGTTGGTGATGATTCAGGTGGCAAGAAAACAGATTCCAGCTAAACATTAGGAAGAACTTGGCCGATAAGAGCTGCCGGACGACGGAAGAGACTGTCTCCCGGGGGCAGTGAACTCCC
Source organism: Cyclura pinguis (assembly GCA_030412105.1). Taxonomy (NCBI): domain Eukaryota; kingdom Metazoa; phylum Chordata; class Lepidosauria; order Squamata; family Iguanidae; genus Cyclura; species Cyclura pinguis. Next base: position 1,315,092 of record CM059604.1, on the reverse strand, counting down.
TTTTAGCCGTCTTTGAATAGAGGCCGGGAGGGCATCTTTCAGGAGTGCTTGATTGTGGGGTTTGACCCCGTGGCCCTTGGAGCCCCTTCCAACTCCGTGACTCCGTGAAGGGAGGGTCCGCACAGACATTGGGAAGAGCGTCTTTGCAGAGGGAACACGGACTTCTTTTGGAGACGGGGGAGCCTCCTTGCGCCCCGTTTTTCTCCCCCCCCTCTCTTTCTCGGGGCTCCATCTCTCTCAATTTTCTCTCACGCTGCACTTCTTTCTCCCTCAGCTTCCCTCCCCCCGTGTTCAAGCCATGGCAATTCAATTATTTTATTTTCCGTGCTTCCACTCTAAGGGCTCGTTTGTGGTTCCGTCTATAACCTCCGTTGTCCCATCACTCGTTTCTACCCCCTCTAGTACAGGGCTTTTCAAACTTTTTGGGAGCCTTAAGGATCTGTATTTCCTTACGCTTACCAACAACTTTTGCCTCAGGAAATACCTTTGGTGTGATCCAGATAACTTCTTTTTACTTGATTTATGTTTATTTCATTATTACTTTGGTGATTTCTTGCTTTATCTCTTAACTTTTACCTCAGAAATCACCTTCGAGTTCAGGGTTTCTGTCAGCTTGTGGCTTTCCACTGTGTTCCTGGGGTCACCCCCTCCTTTGCCTCAGATTTTTTTACCTCGAAGATTACACTTTCCTCGCAACCCTTATAGCATCTCTCGGTTGCCTCCGTTGCGCTTTTGCCCCTCCATTTCCCCCCAACGCGCCGCTTTGGGCAAAACCCTGCCGACGACCCACTCGCGGCCTTCCCCTGGCCTTCCCTTGGCCAAGCGGGTCTCCTCACAAGATCCCACTGCTTGGCCCCAAATATACGTGACAGATCCCACAGCGGGCCAGCCCCACGGTTCCAACTCGCCAGTTCCTGTCGCCCCGTCGCCCCTCTTAATGCCTTCCCGGGCTGGGCACTTGGGCCTCAGCAGCCACCCCCTTCTTGTGGAGCAGGGGCTTGTTGTTTTGTGGGCTCACGGTGCTACGTGTGACCGGACCCGCTATCAAATTTGACAGCAACAGCCAGTCGCAGTTGTAAAAAAAAAGAATAAAGAACTGGAAGTTTGTTAAGACACGCTTAGACAGCACACTGACTCCTGAATTATTTGATCATTCAAGGGTCTCTGTCCAGTTCTTCCCCGGCTGACTGTCCGGCCTCTGTGTCATCTTCTTCTTCCCCAGTCTGACTTCTGCCAGAGAAGACTTTGAGAGACCGGGGTTCAAATCCCCACTCAGCCCTGGAAACCCCTGACTGACCTTGGGCCAAAGTCTCACTCTCTCAGCCTCAAAGAAAGGCAACGGAAAAACATCTGAGGAAGCGTCGCCAAGGAAATCCTAGGAGAGGGTTGCTGTGCTGGAGGCAGCACGGTGTAGTGGTGTGAATGTTGGAGTGGACCTAGGGGCACCCTAAGTTCAAATTCTTCATCAGCCATGGAAACCTCCTGGGTGATTTTGGGCAAGTCACTGTCCCTCAGCTTCAGGGGACAGCAACAGTGACAATTGTCCTGTGATGAAATGTGGCCAAAAAGACCCTACGGAAGGGTCTCCATAAGTTGGATGCAACTGGGAGGCACATACCAACATTATGAGCCGCGTGCTGTAGTAGTTAGTGTGTTGGACTAGGATTCTGGGAGGCCAGAGTTCAAATCCCTGCCCAGCTGTGGAAACCCACTGGGTGACCTTGGACAAGTCACACTCTCACAGCCTCAGAGAGGACAAAGGCAAACCCCCTCTGAACGATTTGTGCCAAGAAAACCCTGTGGTAGCTCTGCCTTTGGGTAGACATAAGTTGGAAATGACCTGAAGGCGCACTGTGACAACAGCAGCAACAAGAACAAAATATGATGAGATGGGATGGTATAGAATAACACAGCAGACGATGCAACAAACCTAAACTATCTAGGCAATGGTTTTATTAATATTATATTGTACCACGGAATTCCAGGAAAAGGGTTACGAAGCAGCTAAACATAATTTTGGGGGGATTTTACATGCTGCAGCACCAAATATGGTTTCTCTGAGAGGAAAAGCTGCATTCTGGTTAGAAAGAGGTAAAAAGATATAAAATCCATCCACTTGTCCTTGCAATTTCAACAAGGAAGGTTCAGTAAAAAAAAACTTGTGCATTATTTTCCCCCTTCTCTATAAAAGCACAGCAAACCTAACCCACTTGTGTAGTCTAGTTTAATATTTAATACGTTACATGATAAATATTTAATATTTAAATAAAGTAGATAAATTTGTAATTTCTCAGATTCCACTGTTGGCAGCAAATTCCAATGTGAACTGCTCTTAGCAGCACGAGATTCCCCCTAAGCATTAGGGGACAGCTCTCTGATGGAAAGAGCAGTTTGACGGTGGAATCCGCTGCTGCCTCAGTGGAGTGGAGTGGAGCCTCCTCCTTCCTTGGAGGTTTTTAAAGACAGGCTGGATGGCCATTTGTCAAAAGGGAGGGCTTTGACTGTGGCCGTTTCCGCACTAGCCTGTTATACTGCTATTATTCCACTTTCAACATCTCATGGAATCCTGGGGTTTCCATTTAGGGAGGGGCCCTAAAAGTGGAATAGCAGCACTATAACAGACTAGTGCGGAAATGGCCTGTGTCTTCCCGCGCGGGAGAATGGGGTTGGACCGGATGGGCCTTGGGGTCTGTATTGTTCTGCCTGGTTGACGCATGACCGAGGGCACCTCCAGTGACATCACAATGGGATTCGGAGTCTTCCGACTCAAAATGTTGAGACTCCAAGGCCTGAGTAAACAGACCTCTTGCCTCATTCTGCTTTGCTCAGACCTCACGCGTATTGTTGCAGGCACCACAGTTCAAGAATATGGGCAAGATGGGACGGGTGACCAAAATGGCCAAAAGTCTGGAAGCCAAGTACTTTGAGGCTCGGTTGAAGGAGCGGAGCGTGTTTGCCTGACAGGGGATATGATACAACCACCTTTAAATATCTGAAGGGACGTCAAGTGGAATATGACAGAGAAAGCTCATTTTCTGTGGCCCCCTAGGGTAGAACCCAAACGAAAGATTCAAAAAAGCCGTGTCCAGACAGTGAGGCAGCTTCAGAAGATGGGAGACCCTCGTTCGCTGGAGGTTTCTGAAGGGAGGTTGCACGGGCATCTCCAGGGAGAGCTTTAGCAGCGGCAGGGGGCTGCCCCTTCCAACACTCGAGATTCTGTAAGCAGAAAACACACTCCGCCAACTGTAAGAAAGCCTTTATTGCAAACAAACATAGCTCAGAAAATAATAATAAAACATAATAATTATAATAATACATCTGGAATAGCCCTAAGGGGCCAGTCTGGGTTAATGGGGATGAAGTTACTGATGTCTCTTGAGGAGGCAGCTCGGGGGAACGGGGCAGGAGGGAGGGGGCGGCAGGCACAGGGCAGGGTTTGGCGGCCTCCCGGAACACACGACAGGAAAAGTCACCCACCGGCCAGTGGCTGGCGGGCCCACCAGTCTCTCCTGGGCCGCTGGCTGGCTGGCAAGAACCATGTTCCATCAGCAGCTGTGCAGGTGCCTCCGTCCTGGGGATGTCAGACCCGGCCAGACACAAAACCCTCTCGGCAAAGCACATCTCCAGGCCACAAACAGTCACAAAGGGGGAGTGGGTGGGCAGAGGTCCCTTGAACCCCTATCTGTCCAGCTGAAAATTCTCACAGACTAAGCAACTCCAATGGAACCGGGTTGGCAGCAGGCGCGTCCAGGACGAACGAAATATTGTTTCAGCACGCAATGGGTTATTCACTGATGTTTTGTTGTCATAGCGTAGGACACTCCAGTGGCCACTAGCGCTCTCCCCCGCCCGCTCCCCAATGGCTTAGGCAAAATTAATGGAGAGATTTGGCTAAATGAAGCCTCTCTGTGCAGAGGCAACACCAGGGGCTGAAGTGGGGTGCCCACAACAAGAAAGAGCTGTCCCCATCACACCCAGATTGCAATCGACTCCCCGGCTATTCACCCTTGGAAAGAAGAGCGCTGGACTGTGCTCTGGTCCAACAAGGTGGTTGTTATGTTCTTAAATCCCTTTCCGGCTCTGTGGCAAAACAAAACAAAACAAGAAGACCCCCAGCCCTCTGTCACAGTTGCACTACATTCCTGACCAAGAAAAGGAGAACTCTGCAGGTTCATTCACTTTCCACCCAAGTGGAACCTTTTGGAAAGGTGGGGAGGGGGAGGCAAAGGAGCATCAAGCACAAAGCATCAAGCGTCATGGCGGAGGGAAGATCAGAACCCCCCCTCCCCATGCTTAGACTGTATCTGAGCTCCGTACACACCCACACACACAAAGCTCCTTCCCCAAACACTCCAGGCATCTAGGTGTCTTTCTTCCTCTCAGTCCTTGTCTAAGTTATAGAAGAACGCAGACACGCACTCTTCTCCCAGACAAGCGCATGCTTCTAATCTTTTAACATTCTCACCAAGAAAAGAAATTGTCAGCCACAACTGGAACGGGGAGAGCCGGCTCTCAAGTGACCTCAGCCTCGAAGCCCAGAAGACGTTTGTGCAAGATTTCAAGGCCATTTCCAGCTGGCCCAGCCACCGGGGCTTCTCGCACTGGGATCCCTCCGCCCCACAGTGATTGTGTGGAGGGGCTGAGAATTCTGTTCCTGGAAGAGCTGGTCCAGATCCAAGTAGTGTTGGCCAGGACTGATCGCCACCAAAAGTAATGATGCAAGCTTGGCGGAGACAAAGCCCCCCAGCTTTCAGCAGGGCAACGCCGTAACGTGGCTTAGCTGGGTCAGGGCCACACGGTCTGCTGTTTGGGGGTTCCTAGAGGCCCGGCCGGTTCCAGCAGAGAGGTGAGAACTACAAGGCTGGACGGAGACCAGGAAACGCAGTTCACGTCCACCTGGCCAGGACTGTCCTCCCGCAAGGGCCCTGCCATCACCCACCTAAGCAGGACTACAAGCGAAAGAGCAAGGGCACTTACTTACAGAGCAGCGAGCTCCAGAGGTACAGCCCAAGCAAGCAGGGGCAAGCAAGATACACGAGAGGTGGACACCAGCTGTCCTCCCCCAAAGCAAGATACGCACAGGCTCCCCACCCAAGGAAGTCCAAGCGTGGCACCAGCGCCCGGTCCCTCCGTTCTCCCACCTGGGCTCACCGGTTAGCACCCCAGGAGGGGGGAGAACACCAGCAGTGCCGGACCAAGGAAGCCAGGTTGGCAACTGCCGGGCTCACGGCTGCTACCCGAGAGCCATTGCCTAAGAGCAAGCGCGCCACCGGGCCCTGTGGACTCGCACCAGACACCCAGTATGTGGAAAGGCTGGTCAGCCCCTTCTCTGACACACTTCACCCCTGCAGGCTCTGCACACCGTGTAAAGCTGCTTCCTCGGACATGCGGCCAGCTTTGAAGAGCTATCAGCGGGGGGGAGGCAACAGCATCTCCTTCCCCTGGATAAAAAATCTTTCTTTCCGTGGCCGTTTAGACCAGCCACGCTTCCCCTTTCTTGCACTCGTACCCATTATCAAAACAACGCCACCGGTGTTTTTCCAAAGGCAGGCTGTCAGGATGATGCAAATTCTTCTCTCTCTCTCTCTCTCTCTCTCTCTCTCTCTCTCTCTCTCTCTCTCTCTCTCTCACACACACACACACAGAGCTATTTTTACACCACCACCTCCAGTGTGGGTCCCCCTGCTGCAGAGCGTACCAAGACCGAAGGCAGCACACCCACCACACCACCACTGCACGGCTCGGAAGGTCTCCTTGGCCCGTCACTGCTCTCCCATAGAGCCCACCCCACGGTGTTCTCCAAACGCCACCCGACCCCAGGTCCCAGGCTGCAGAACCCCAAGTCGCCCGCTTACTGCCAGCAAGCCAACAATCGCCCAGCACTCCCACCTCTCTTTCAGCCAGAGGCAGGCAACCTCCGGCCCTCCAGGCGTTGCTGGACAGCAACTCCCACCCTCCCTCCGGTGGGAGCAGCAATTCAGCATCATCCAGAGGGCCGCAAGTTGCCCACCTTGGATTTAAACAAAGAGCGAACACGCAACCAGAGAAGGAGAGCCACACCGCTGCCCAAATCCTTCCCCATGGCTGGCCTCTGCTCTAAAATCCCACCGGTACGAGCGCAAAGGACCCCACTGAGATGTTCCCCGGGAGTCAGAGCCCCTCTGGCAAAGGCCCTGGCAAAGAGGTTTAGGGCTGCCGCCACTGCGGCCACCTTCACCTCCGCCTGGTCCGGGAGACAGAGCACAGGGCAGCTGCCTCCCCTGGCCGTTGCAGAGTCGAGCCAGCTGGTGACGCCAAGCGGGAGGGAATACTGCGGAAGTCAGCGGCAGGGAGTTGCAGTCCAACCTGACCTGCAGAAAAGCAGCCAGAAGCCCAGGAAGCAGGGAAGGGGGAAAGGGCACATCGCTGCCAAATAGTAAGTGGAACGGGGATGGCGGTAGAACCACTTTTCATCACAAACACCCACCAGCACAGTTTCTGACCCCCCCGCCCTTTCGTTCCAACGATCCTGCAAGGCGCTGCCAACTCAGTCACCCTCCTTAGAATACGTCTCCTCCCTCTTCCCACAATCTAATTCTCCCGCACACAGCCCTGGCGCAGCGGAGGGACACGGTACAAGGAGACCGGCTGGCCTCCATCCCACCACGGCGAATTCAGGGGTGAGGAATGGCGGCGGCTACACCTGCCGTGCCTGCTCCAATGGGGACCTTTGGGGCCTCGCTTCCCCCTGGGCCACCCTTGCCCCTTCCCCTGGAGGAGGGAGCAAATCCCCTCCCACCCCTCTTCGTGGCCCTGTAGAATCTCGATGCCCCCAGGTGGCTCCCTTCCCTCACGCGGCCCCTCTGCACCAAGCCCCTCTCCCCCAAGGAGAAAACCTCACTGCCTCTGTGGGGGCCTCCCACCAGGAGACATGTATGCCCCTCCCTCCCTCCCTCCTCCTCCTCCTCCAGTGCAGGACACCCCGCCCAGGTGGGGCTCTCCCAGCACGGTTTGCCCCCAAGAGCCCCCACGGGCTGCCAACTAGACCCTCCTCCCCAGTCTGTGCACGTGTGGCCCTCGGCTCCCCGCCGTTCCTCGACACACAAGTTCTCGCTCAGGACGCGGGCACCGTCCACGCTCCCTGCCGAACTGAGAGCTTAAGGCACGGACTCCCTCGCCCCAGGAGGGAACCTCTCAGCGCGGGAAGGGCAGGCGCATCCTGGAAGGAGCGTTGCCAGGCCCTCTGCTGGCAGAAGAGGAACGGAGCAGCCCGCCAGCCCTCCTGCGGCCACAGAGACCACCGTGGCCTCCTGGACCAAGGCTCCGGGGAAGCGCCCGAGTCCCCGGTTGGGAATAATCGAGCCGGGGAGGCAAGCCGGCCACGACGCTGCCCCGGGGGCACCCGGAGTGAAGCCGGGGAGGGGCCGGCGGGCCTACGGCTTACAACAGCGGGTTGGGGACGGGTATCATCCGTAAAGTGCTTCTGCTGCTTCTTTTCCTGCCCACCCCACCCCCACCCCCTCCCCCCCACCCCCGGCCAGCAAGCTCCGCCTCCGGCCATGGCTTCCCAATTCCCTCTGCCCGTCCTCCTCCTCTTTGGTCAACGCTTCCCTCCTTCACCTTTCCTGGCGTCTTCCAAGGGACTTCTTGGCCACCTGCTGGAATCAAGCTCGGAGAGGAAGATGAGTGGGAGGGAAGCTTTTGCATTGCGGTGCAGAGTAGGCAGACACCACTGCATGTGTCATTTGCTCACCCACCCGGGCCCTCAACCTGTGGGGCATCCCCCTCCACCCACACCACTTCACCTCAGTCCAGAGCTGGTAAGCTGGTCGCTTCCGGTTAGAAAAGGAAAGGAGAATTTTGTTCTCCTTGTTGCATGGATGAAGCTTTGCTTCTGTAATCCTCCTCAGCTCTTGGGAGTTGGGAGTCTATAGCAGGATTTGGATAAACCTCCAGTAGCACCACTGCTTTTGGAGCATAAGAGCTTTCCTCTCCCTCATCCCAACTGTCTTTTCTTTTTTTTAATCCCCACTCCTAAAAGGGGTACAAAGGCAAAGTGTGCCCCATCAATAAGGCAGGAAGCCTTAGCTCCCCCTTCTCAACACAACAGAGTCTTCTTTGCCTCCAGCAAAGCTTGAGAGGGAAGGACTATGATGTGATTTATGGGTTTTTTTTCTCACCATTTATACCTTGGCACTAGTCCACACTCCTTTGCAATTCTCCCCTACTTTCCCAGTTTCCTTGTCTCTAGAAGTTCCACAACCAGAACACAGCAGTTGTAATTTGGTTCCAAACAGCACATTTCTTCTACCGTGTGGCATTGCCAACAACATTCTGTGCGGATGCATGAGGAAAAGTGGCCAGGGTCTATCAGAAAAGAGATCCTTCAAGTTACCCAAATGCTCATGCAACATGGAAGAGGCTTGAAGGTGGGTGGCGACAGCGGCTGCATTCTCAAGACCACCTGCCGTTGCTCTTGGTCAGCTGGGAAACGCCCACCAGCTCCAGACCGGCATCACTCAAACACCAGCAGCTCAGGTTACTACCAACTGTTTACCAAGGGTCCCACCCTTACTAAGTCAAGTGCCCGCGCTAGGTCTTCTGCAGCCACGACGCATGCTTCCGGCTGTGGTTGTCCATATGGCATGGAGAGCGGCAGGCACACAGAGGGACAAAAGTCACCCTTCCTAAGGAAATAAAGAGGATTTCAAAGGGACACGCTTCCAAAGCTCGGAGGCTGGTGACACCGCTGAGTTCGGGGACTTTCCTCCTCTCCGGGTGCGAACAGGTTTCCGCCGTACAGCTGAGCGAAGGGCCTTTCTGTGGGTTCTTGGGGAGGGAGCAGAGGAGATGAGGTGGTGTCGGGATGATGAAATATACTTGGCACAACATACACCCAACCCCACGCACTCTGGGCTCCCCCTTGCGTGCAAGTTTCTGTGGGGCAATGTCTGCTCCGCACTTGGCACCTCCGCAAAAACCAAAAAGCAGATCTTTTCCATTCAGTTTCCTGTCTCCCAACGGCCACCTGAGTCTTAGGTTAGCAGAGGCAGCAACGGAGACGGTCTGTTCGTACGTGTCCTAAGAGGAGGCTTGTGAAGGCGGAGGGCTCTCCTGTCCACGGTACATGCACGAGCCCCGCCGCCTTGCCAGGAAAATCGAGAAGGGTGGGCGACCCCACACAGTCTGTGCTTGCACACTGCCCGTCCTCTCTTGTGGAGGAGGTGGGGAGCTATCGCAGGGAGTCTGGGATGGAACACAGTCTGGGATTGGGGCCTGCGGGATGGCCCTGGCCCCCCTGCGGGAGCTGGAGGGTGCGAGCCGGGCAGGGGATGCCCAACCAGGCCCGGCCAGGCGCGTCTCGGCTTCCCGCCTGGAGCTGCCCCAGGTGCGGGGGGTGAGGAATGACCAAGGAGGCCCTGCTGGCGTGGCAAAGGCAGTGGAGCATCTCGCTTGGTGGGGCATCCACAGTGGTGGGCCGGGGGCCAGCCACCCCCTTCTGCTTGGAGGTCACCGGCTGGGGCTGCCCCATGGGGACCACGGAATGGGCGCTGGAGGAGGTGGGCAGCACAGGCAGGCTCAGCCGGCGCTGGCAGTGGAGCATCTCCGCATGGGGATCCATCACAGCCAAGGGGGCGCTGAGCTTGGGCCCCTGCTCGGAGCCGGGGGCTGCCGCCACCCCTTGGAGGTGCCCAGCTGGGCCTGCGGCATGGGGGCCACCAGGTGGAGGGGGGTCAGTGGGGAGACTCTGTCCCCCATGAGGGGCTCCGTGCTGCCCGGATGGAGCTGCCCGGTGGACGCCTGGAGTAGGGTCGCTTGAGAGATCTGGCCGGGGAGCTGGTGTGGCCCGTTGTGCTGCTGGGGCGGAGGCATCCCCAGCCAAGGTGGCCTGCTGCTGCTGCTGCTGCTGTTGCTGCTGTTGTTGCTGTTGCTGCAGGGTGGGGACAGCCAGAAGGGCGCCGGTCAAGGGGTCTGTCCCCAAGACCTGCCGGTGGGTTCTCTGATGGGCCCGCAGGGCCGACTCGCCTTTGAAACGCTTGGGGCAGCAGGAGCAGGCGTGCGGCCGTTGCTGGGAGTGGGTGCGCTGGTGGGCGGCCAGGTTGCCCTTCTGGCTGAAGCGCCGTCCGCAGGTGGCACAGGGGAAGGGGCGCTCGCCCGAGTGGATGCGGCGGTGGGTGATCAGGTTGGCCCGCTGGTTGAAGCGCTTCCCACACTCGGTGCAGGCAAAGGGCTTCTCGCCCGTGTGGATGCGCTGGTGGGTGATGAGGTTGGGCCGCTGACTGAAGCTCTTCCCGCAAACATTGCAGGGGAAGGGCTTCTCTGTCTGGCGGCTCCCCCGGGGGACGGGCACCTTGGGCTCCGGGGCGATCAGCCCCTCCTGGACCGCGTGGGTGCGCTGGTGGGCCGCCAGGTTGGCCTTCTGGCTGAAGCGCTTCCCACAGCGCAGGCACGGGAAGGGGCGCTCGCCCGTGTGCACTCGCTGGTGGGTCAGCAGGTTGGGGCGCTGGCGGAAGCGCTTCCCACACTCCAGGCACGGGTAGGGCTTCTCGCCAGTGTGGATGCGCCCATGTGTGATGAGGCCTTGTTTCTGCCGGAAGCACTTCCCACACACCACGCAGGTGAAGGGGCCCGAGCCCAGGCCCTGCGAGGGGCGCCCAGGGCCACACAAGCTGGGCTCGCAGGAGGCGGCTTCTTCCTTCTTGACGCGGGGCTGGTTCCCCCGCAGCTGAGTGCTGTTGGGGGCCAGGAAGAGCCCAGCCCGGGAACTATCCGGGAAGAGCTGGTAGCGCTCCAAACTGGCCACGAACCCCTTCTGGCCACCTTCCTCTTCCTTGATGGCCTTGCCACGGCCAGCCGCCGCCGCTGCCGCCGCCGCCGCCGCTCCTGGAATGAGGAGAAGAGAGGCAAGAAGGCAGGGTCAGAAAAGGCCTGAAGGCACAAATATATGACTACAGCAGCACGGCTGTTATATCCACAAACACAGAAGACTTCGACATGACCAACAATGGAGGAATGGCTGTTAAAACTGCATGACTCAGCAGAACTGGATTAATTCAATGCTCTGATCAGAGAAAAATAATTACTGACATTTTTAAAGGATTAGGAATCCCTGATTGACTTTTTGTAAAATAGGGAAATGAGGTGATAATGCTGCATTTGGGGAACTGGTAAGGTTAGTTTATTAGAGGAAGTGTAATAAATAATTTTTAAAGTGGGAGGTAAGAATAGTTGTGCTTATAACCACCAAAAAGGAAGCTGGAAGTGACTCTTCCATTTTCATATATTACTGTTTGTATTTCCTCTCTTCATCTATTTTTTTTTCCTATTGTATCTGTTTATTTCTTTTGTAGTTAAATTTTTTAAGGTATTTAGAAAATTTCTTTATGGATAGATAAGAAGAAGTCTGAAGGCTGGGCTCAGACCCCAGGCTTGGCCATGGGACCGTCCTCTTCCCCCACGCCAATTGGTCAGTGGCTTTACTGGGAAGGCCCGCAGCCAGGTAGGGAGGTTAACACCACTCCTGCCAACAATCGACCTTTCCCAGCAAGTAAAAGCTATGAAATACTCAGTCCCTCTCCCCGCCCCCAGGTTTGTGAGCTACATTTAAAGAGGACATTGGAGTGTATCAATAGGAAGGCAGTTAAGTGTGGTGTGAGGTTTGGAAGTCACATTCCTCATAAAGGATTGATGAAAGAACAAGGCACATTTAGCCCAGAGGGAACAAAATGAAGCAGAGCGGGCGCAGAAGTATTCAAATATCTGAGGGCTGTCATGAAGAGAATATATGGGGCTGACTTCTTATTTGTTGCTCCAGAGAGAGAGAGAGATTTCAGACAGACATTAGAAGACACTTTCTGGCAATGAGAGCTGTTTGATGGCCAAATGAACTGATTCTGGAGATGGGGGAGGTCTCCTTCACACGCGATAGTGGACCCCATCTCTCAGGGAGGCTGTAAGTATATCCTGCACTGAGCAGAATGTCGGACTACCTGACCTTGAAAAGCCCTGCCTAAGTTTTCTAAGCCCAAAGGTCCCACTTAGCCAGTAACTGGTGACAGGTTTTCCTTTCTCTACAGATTTGCCTACCAGCATTTTAAAGGAAGAAAAAGAGAGGGATGGAAATAAAGTCAAAGTCTCTCTTCTCTCTGAACAGTTCATGCAGGAAAGATTCTGCCATCCCTGGGCAGTGGGGACCCCTGCTTCCTCTTCTTAAGGGGTAAAAAAAAACCCTGGCTCCTCTTGAGCACAAGCAGAAAATCTCCCATTGTCAGGTGAGTTTTAGCCTCAAGAAAGAGAAAACAGCTCAAAACACACTGAAGACTTGATTTGCACCTCTCGATCAGGGAAGGGAAATCTGAGATGGGCCCAGAGGCCATGCCCTGCTCTCGCCTCCCCCAGGATATGCCACTTTGTGAGATTCCGGTCAAAACGAGGTGACTTTTTCTTTCCTTCACGAGTTTTGGGGGGTAGGGCAGGACAACAGGGACCTTAATGGCCATATTTTTGTGCCTCTTTGATGAGAGTCCTGCGAAGCTGAGGGGCTCCAAAACAGGACTCGAGGATGGAAGAAGCCTCCGCTTCCCTCACATTTTCCTGAAACCAAAGCCATGGTTTTCAGGAGCATCAAAAGGTTACTGCACCTTTAGTTACCAAAACTAAAATTGGATATAAATAACTTTGGTCACATCTGTATGTAAATGAATGGTAGACCCTTTAAAAAAGGTAGTCGTTTGATTTTCATGAGATTTTAAGTTATGTCAGCCACTCAGGGTAGAAAATGCTATGAAGTTAAATACACGCAACTCCACAGATCAGAGTTGTGGCTTAAGACATATTGAGGAGGAGCTTGGAAAACGGTTTGGTGGTCAGGCATGGCGAATCCCTCAGACCTATCCTCAGTTATGTGTGGTCAAGGCATGCTCTGGCAAGTCACTCTTCCTCTTAACTTACTTTAATGCACAGAACCACAAAAACAATTTCCTTGTGGTTCCTGCTCTTTGGAGGGATGAGAGAGGAGGACAGAGAAAGGGAACTCTAAAAGCTTATAGCTTGACAAGTTCTAAAAGTATGCAGGACTGGAGAAGATGCAACCATATTTTTTGTCTTCGTTACTTCTTAGAGCAACTTCTATTACAGACTATGGGAGTAAGCAATGCCCTCTGTCCTGCTGGATGGCCCCAACACCTCACCTTGACAGGAGCCAGTGCACAGCTTCCCTTCCTCCAGCTTCTGGCGATCTGTGACGCCAAGCTCTTCCCACCGCTCAATCCACGATAAACTCTCGGGTTTGAAAAAACGGTAGCCTGGTGCAGAAGGCAAAGAACCATGGGTTAGTTTAAAATGGGCTCAGTAGTGCAACCTGAACCACCTGTGCCTGGTGCTCTGGGTACTTCCAGATGCCCATAACAAGGACTTCTTCTCTACCTGACAGAGAAGTATATAGGGAGGTTTTATAGAACAGTGGCACCTAGGTCGTACTTCGCAACACCTCAGCCTTACAGCAACTACATCTAAACCCAGCTGAAAAGAACCAGGAAGGAGAGAGCTGGCCAGTGGTCTTGGGCTGTTTGTAAGGGCTGACCACATATGTATATACTGCTATCTGCCTTCAAGTTGGCTTCGATTTGCAGCCACCCTATCAATGATGTCTATGAGATCTTGTCATCACCAGCTCTGCTCAGGACTTGCAGACAAAGGGCAGCCATTGTGGCTTCCTTGATTGAGTCAATCCACCTGTAAGGTGGTCTTCCTTCACATTACAAACTGAGACGGTGATGCCTCTTGACAATTAAGGGTTCCAGGCAGGAAACAAATACTAAACTAAAAAAGAAACATGACTGATCCAAGGAGGAGAATGGTGTGTGCCCTCAGCCCCCTCTCTCTGCTTCTTCCTGACCTAGGACGTTGCCTGCTTGTCTCGTAGCAGAGAGCTCAAGCCCAGGTGCTCTAGAAGCCCCTGGCTTGAGGCTTCCCTGGACGTACCCTCCCTGCTCCCTCACTGGCAAGGCTTCAGGCCAGCTGGATAAGGGCCCTTCACACCTTTCCAACTAAGTCCAGAGGTAAGGTATGAACACTGTCCCCCTTCACTCTTGCTGGCTCTGCCCTTCCGGTCTTCCCCTTCAGAGACAGTCAGTGGTCTCTCACCAGCTTCTTGGCTCTTCCCTCCTGCAAAGGCTTTAACTGAGGCCAGCAGCTGGCTTTCATTCACTCCTGAGGCCGGGGAGCTGGAAGCAGGCAAGGCAGAGCCCTCTGGTGAGATCCACTCTCCCACAGAAGCCAAGGGGAAAAGCTACATCCTCTGATCTCATCCAGTCTGTAGGCATGGGCATAACTATGGGGTGAGGGGGGATTCTTTCCCAAACAAGAATTCTGCCCCCTCACAATAAAATTTTCCTTCTGTCGTCACATTTCTAGTGTTGCAGAGAGTGAGACAACGGTTCACAACGGGCACTCTTTTTCTGTTTGCTGTGCTGGTATTCCCTTGGCAACGCCGCCTGCCCATTTTTTTTGGGTACCCAAACTGTATCTCTTAAAAGCTCAACTGGAGTTTCAATGCTAGAAGTTTGGGGACTGAAGGAAAAGTTCATGGGAGGGGGTCAATATTCTTATTTGGGAGGGGGAATGCCCTCATTTTGCTTTACCACCCACAGCCATACCCTTGCCTGTAAGGAGCGGGGGCACGCTACCTCCTCAGCCCAAAAGCATTCTCCATGCTTGGAACAGAGGCTAAGGGCTTAAGCTTGGCTTTGCAAGTCCACCGCTCCATCCATATCTTTAGCTGGTAAGATAAGAGCAATGTCCTCTACGAGAAACAAGGAATCCTGAAGTACACTTTCGGCCACCAATGGGGCCACAGTCAACCCAAAAAGAGAAATACAGCTGGCATTGAGATAATGCTAAAGCTTTAAAAATAAAAGCAATTAAGTGTTTCCACACTCTGGTTGCAGGGAAATGGGCAGGTAACAAAGACAGTTTCATCTGAAGGACAGAAAAAGGGAATCAAGAGGTGGGCCTTTTGGACTTTATGCAACTCTCCCTGATTCATGCATCTGGGCTAAATTTAGAGCAAACACCTTCCCGCTTGGGGCAAAAGACAACACAATTCCAGCCACTTTTGGTAACAAAAACAGGTGTGTGAATAGTAACACACACCTGCTTACTTCCTAAGCAAAATGCAGGCCACCCACAAAGCTAAGACCTTTCTGGATGCAAATGTGCACACTGCCAATAGGCAGAAAAATGTGTGGGTAAATTGGTGCATGTGTGGGTGTGAGTGTGATTACAGCTATCACCACTAGTGCCACAGATCTATGAAAGATTGTGGCAAAAACAACTGTGGCAAGTCTTACAACTTTTTGCCCTAATTGCATTTACCTGAAATGAAATGTAACTGAAATCAATATGCATATTTCCAACATAACTTCAGTTATTTTCTCCAAAAGGCTGGAGAAAAAGGTATGGGCTGTCCTCTAAGGTGATTCACCAGTCTTCAGAGTATGGAAAGTTATGGGGAAAAAAAATACAGATTTGCTCACTCACACCAGGCCCCAGCACAATTCTGCCAAAGAGACAAGGAAATGCCAAAAGCTACCAAATCACAGGATAAGAGGAAACTGTCTCAGCCAAATCCCCACAGCAGCCCAAGTATGAATACCTAACTATTGAAACTATATTGCGAGTAACGTACATTCTCTTTCCAAAGTCATCAGAAACAGAAAAATACTGAGCTTTAAAATGTAAGTTGACTATGGGTGGGATGAAGCTCAGTGGCGTACCTGGGCAGGGATCTGCTGGAATCCCTCTGCTCGAGTCCAGTTGGTCACCGACACACTGCTCTCCAGCACGCTCAATCCGAGACAGAAGATCAGGTTTGAGAACCGGGTAGCCTAATACAGAAGAACACCAAGGCACAGAGAGGTTTATAAAGGCCAACAGTCAAGAGACACACACAGCATTCACATGTACAAGCTTGTTTTCTGCTGGTCCAAAGACTGGACATGGAGCAATGACTTCAAACTACAGGAAAAGAGACTCCACCTAAACATTAGGAGTGTGGTCAAGTCTCCTTCTTGTGAGGTTTTTCAACAAAGGTTGGATGGCCGTCTGTCAAAGGGAGTGTTTTGATTTTATCTTCCTTGATGGCAGAATGGGGTTGGACTGGATGGCCCTTGAGATCTCTTCCAACTCCAGAATTTTATCAGTCACTTGGATTTTTGACAGTTGACATTTCCTCAATGCCTGGCCACTTCCAAGGTTTGAATTGGAAGTGGCCTACTTGGCCACGGAAACCCACTGAGTGACCCTGTGCAAGTCACACTGTGATAGGTTCGCCTCTGGGTTGCTGTTAAGTTGGAAATGACTTGAAGGCATTCAGAATCAGCATTTTAAAAACTCTGGGGGGAGGGAAGGAGGGGACTAAAACAAACAATCCAGGGCATTTGGGTGGTCAAGAGCTGTACAAACAGTGACGCAGAGCCACACCGTGCCCATGTCTCGTCTATATGGAATCTTCTCCACTTGGAGAAGATGGCAGGTTTCTGCCGTCCAGAGGAAATGAGGAAACCTGCACTTAAGACTGCTGTTGTGTCTGTTTGGTGGGCTGGTCCTGGAAAGATGCTTGCACATGTCAGCTTATACAAACTCTGGCAGACTGAATCATTCCTGAATATGCTTTGCAGACCATATTACATCTGTCTGGGAAAAACTTCACTGACTTCTAGTCTGCGTGTCTGGATACAATGTCCAACAAAGCCAAAGGCCAGACTATGCAAATGACCACCTCTTTTTTTTTTTTTTTAAATCAACCTGTTGGTAATTTATGATCATTGTGCAAGGTCCAACATAGCAGGGTCAGCTTGGCGGGGTCTTCTGACAGGGCCTTTTGGGCAGCAGCATCTGGCTGCGCCATTCTGTCCAAATGAAAGCGATTTGGGATACTTACTTATCTTCCGTTACACAGCAGCTAAGTCTATTTTGTTCCATCAGGTTTTTAAAGCTGTTTCACGTTTTGTCACCCTTTAACTTTAATGGAATTCTTCCTTTTTTTCCCCTTGTATCAGGAAGCAGACATGCTCCAGGGGTTCCATCTTTTTTCTCTCATTAACCAGCCTCAGTTTCCTCCTTACAGTACAGACAGTGCCAATCTTTCTTTCTTAGCTTCAGTGCACAAAGGCTAATGAACCACCCCCTCCCACTTGTTTTACGTCATTCTCCCGCCAGTGGAGGTTGGCTCCATGAAACAAAACTCAAGGGTGTCTTACCCAGAGAAGTGACCAGCTCGTAGTTCTCCATCACCACCTCCACAAGCTCCTTGCGGATTCTCTGTGAGCTCCTCCAGGGGGATGCAGACCAGGGGAGGCTCAGAGGTCACCTGCGACAACAAAGCCAGGCCGGTCAGCAGTGCTTCACTGGGAGTAACCAGGAAACAGCTTTATGCCAAAGCCAGGTCTTCGCTCTGTTCCCTCCGAGTGGCGACAGCAGCAGTTGCAGCTCTCTCAGGTTTCCTATCAGGGATGTCTTTGCCAGTCCTACCTGGAGACAGTGATGGGGGCTGAATCCCCAGTCTTCTGCATACAAGGTGGACACTCTGCCATTCAGAAACAGCCCCCCAATGACTTCAACAGATTAAGGCCAGTACAACACAAGGCCAGGTCTCCACAGCATTGTATCTAATGGACTGTATTCTCCTATTTGAGACTGCCTCTGTTATGAAATTGTCCCACCACCTGGTGAGAATATGGGAGACAGAGTCTTCTTGGGGCTACTCTCAGGCTCTGGAACTCCCCACCTAAAGAAGCCAGACTGGCACCCTGCTTGCTACTCTTCCACAAGTCGGTGAAGACAGGCCTTTGAGGACCAACTGCTGAGGAGGAACAGCCTTTCAGAATGTGCTGCCATTGTTTATATTTGTTCTTTTCCTTTTTAATGGTCATGCTTTTAATTCTGCTGATAGTTTAATTATATATTTAGCTTTGGTATGTTGTGAGTATTTTAGCTGTATCTGCTTTAGGTGTTGCAAGCCACCCTGACTGCTAGACTGGAGAAATTAATAATCATAATAGAAAAGAGCTGGTGTAGCACAAAACAAAGGTACAAAGAAGAGGCTTTACTTCCCCTTCTATTTATTTATATTCTGTTTTTTTTTCCTAAATCAGGACTGGGAAAGCCAGCTGTCAGGATTGTGACATGGGTGGGAAGAAATACTCTACTATTTCCCTGAGTCCCACTGACCACTGAGCTCCGTGGGTCAAGCCCTTTCACCTGGCACTGGCTGCCTTTGCCAAATGGCCACTATGCTCTGGAGCCTAGGCCTTTTCCCACCTCCATCTACCTTCGGCCCCTCTGCACACAAGGGGAAAACATGATGATGAGCAACCTTAAGCAGCCCCCCTCCACAGTCTAGCTGGCCATACCTGGACAAGACTCTCTGCAGGCATTTCCTGGGACAATTCTCCAGGGTGGGGAAATCATGTTTCACCTCAGCAACTGAAAGGCCAATGGGATTTGTCTTGTGAGTTTGACCGGTTGGAATCTCCTTCTTCCTGTTTACTTTGGCTGCACTTTCTGAAAGCCCCTGAATCAGTCAGGAAGAAAAAAAAGAAGAAGGAAACAAAACAGTGAATCCTGAGGGTCAGTATGAAGGGTTCAGTCACACAAAGCCAGTTCTCCCCTCTTCCCAGAACACAAAGGATGCCCTGGCGGCATTTTGGAAGTCATGTAAAGATAGAAATGGGGCAAATGACATGGCAAGCCAAACAACCAGCTTCCCCATGAGTTAGCTGTTTGTTTTTTTAAAAGATGATTTAGAGGAGACACAGAAAAGATACACAGAATGAGGTGGGAAGTACCTGGGTGGAGGAGATATTTTCCCCTCTCACAATACATTCCAGCATTCAGAAGACAGAAGGCAGAGTTAACCCCAGTGGCCTGCTCTTGGCCCAAAGGGAGAGGACAGAGGGGCCCCAAGGGAAGGCCAAGGCCTCTCTTTCCTGCTCCCTCCCAACAGGAGGCCAGCCTTCGTCAATCAACTGCCCGCCCTGAGAATGCTGGATCCTGATGAACTTTTTATGTTTTGATTTTCTCTCAAAGAAATGTAACTGTGTTTTGGTTTTGTAGGCTACGTCAGAGAAAGCCAGTACGGTGTAGTAGTTTCAGCACTAGACTACAGTTCTAGAGATCAGGATGCAAATACCCCTCTGCTCAGCCATGGAAACCCAGTGGGCAAGTCCTGTTCTTCTCTGAGCCTCAGAGGAAGGCAAAGGCAACCCTGCTCTGAACAAATCTTGCCAAGAAAACCTCCTGACAGGGTCACTATAAGTAGGAAACACCTAAAAATCACAGAGCTGGAAGAGACCCCAAGGGCGATCCAGTCCAACTGCATTCTGCCATGCAGGAAGGCACAATCAGAGCAACCCTGACGGATGGCCATCCAACTTCTGTTTAAAAAAGTTCCAAAGGAGACTCTACCACACTTCCAGACAGACGTGGGATCCACTGCTGAACCACTTTTACTGTCAGGAAGGCACACAATGATAACAAACCACACCAAACCTACATAATTCAAGGCAAAATATAAGCGAGTACAATACATCACAAAAGCGATGTCCATTCACAGAAACTGATGGGCCACAAATCTGGGGACAGAAGAATGTGGTCCTTCTTCCCTTGGGCAGTGCATGGTTAAATAAAGGACTTTTCTGCCACAAGATGAGGGCCACACGCTTGGATGGTTTTAAGGGAGGAAATGAAATTTCACAGAGCTGGAAGGTTCCTTTTACATTCCTTTAAACCTGGGCCATTCTCAGCCTCCACAGAGACTTCTTTCCTTTAACTGATTTACCAAAAGACTCCTGTAAGTCCTTCCCAGTGCCAGCCCTTCTGTTTCTCCTTTGGATTCCTGCCCTAGACCACAATCTCAGGGTGGGATACAATCTATTCAGCACGACGTGGGAGGATGTGATGGTGTAAACACAGTTGAGGTCCTCAGCCCAGAATCGAGCAATACGGAGATTCCCTTTTGTTAAGAAGGAAGTTTTTAAGCCCTCAAGGAAGACCTTGTGAGGCAGGGTAACTCACACTGAAAGACAGGCAGTGCCCAAGGGGGACCCAGTAAACTTAAGAGATCAGGGAAGGGTCAGAATCTGGGCTGTTCTCTTTAACTGAACACCCCACTCCTTGAATTGAAGCCAAGCAACTGGAGAGAACAAGAAAAAATTTGTCTTAGCCTGCATTAATAGAAGCAGAGTTTCCAAGTCTCAGGAAGTAATAGTCCCCCTATATTCTCCATTGGTCAGGCCTCGTTTGGAGAACTGCACTCAGTTCTAGGTGCCTCATCTTAACAAATGTATAGGAAAGTTGGAGAGAGTTCAGAGAAGGGCAACGAGGTTGATAAGAGTTATGGGGAAAAAACATACGAAGAGAAGTTGAAGGAGCTGGGCATGGTCAGCCTGTTGAAGAGAAGATGGGTGGGGGGGACACGACTGCACTCTTTAAACACCTGAAGGGCCGTCACAGCCAGGAGAGGGCAGGACTATTCTCTGCTGCCTAATGGTGCTAAGTTACAAGGAACTCAACAGTGAAAGCAGTTCAGCAATGGAACCAACAGCCTACCGAGGTGGGGGGGTCTCCTTCTCTGGAGGTCTCCAAAAAGAATCTGGATAGCTACTTGCTGGGGATGCTTTATCTGGAGATCCTGCACTTGGTGCGCAGGTGGTTATTTCATCTCTCCTCCCTGTTCAAGGATATGGTGCACGTAGGGAAAGGGCAACAGCAGAGGTCAACAACTGGCTCCATACATGGTGCTGCCAGCAACGGTTTGGGTTTTTGGAACACGGCCTGAATTTTCATGAATGTGGGCTTCTGGCAAGGGATGGGCTGCACCTCACGAAACCTGGAAGGAATGTTTTTGCAAACAGTCTCGCAAGGAGGATTCAGAGGTCTTTAAACTAAGTTCTGCTGGGGAGGGAGACAACATTATTCGAGGCCAGGACTCGGCGAGCGCAGGGGGAAAAGGCCCAAATGATATTGGACAAGTAGTACAAGTGGCCAACAGCGGGAGGAGTAGAAACTATAGTACAGGACTTGCAGGAAGGGCCCAGGGACTTAAGTGTCTCTACACTAATGCACGGAGTATGGGAAACAAGCAAGATGAACCTGAACTCCTAGTACAACAAAATAAATACGATTTGATAGGTATCACTGAGACCTGGTGGGATGAGTCTCATGATTGGAATGTAGGAATAGAGGGGTATAGCCTATTTTGTAAAAATAGACCAAACAAGAAAGGAGAAGGAGTAGCCTTGTATGTCAAGGATGTTTTCACCTGTGAAGAGACCCGTGACTTAAACCCAGAAAGCCAGGTCGAGAGCATCTGGGTAAGAATTAAGGGAGTGAGAAACAATAGGGATATTCTGGTGGGAGTTTACTACAGACCTCCAACACAGACTGAGGACTTTGATGACGCCTTCCTCAACCAAATGACCGCACATTCAAAAAGGAGAGATACAGTAATAATAGGAGATTTCAATTACCCAGATATATGTTGGCAGTCAACTTCTGCCAAGACAGCAAGGTCCAGCAATTTTCTTGCTTGTCTTACAGACAATTTCATGGTCCAGAAGGTGGAAGAGGCCACAAGGGGATCAAATATTCTAGATCTGATCCTGACCAATAGGGATGACCTTGTTAATGAGGTAGAAGTGGTTGGATCTTTAGGGGGGAGTGACCATGCCCTATTGGAATTTGGCATTCAGTGGGAAGGAAAAGATAAGTGTAGCCAGATACTCATCTTAGATTTTAAAAAAGCGGACTTCTGTAAACTTAGGGAGCTGCTGGCTGGAATTCCGTGGTCAAGAATAGTGAAAGGGAAAGGAGTTCAGGAGGCATGGGAGTTCCTTAAAAGGGAGATACTGAAGGCACAGTCTAAAACTGTGCCAATAAGGAGGAAAAATGGAAGGCATCTGAAGAAACCAGAATGGTTGACTAAAGAACTCTCAGCTGAGCTAAGTGTTAAGAGAAACATGTACAGGAAATGGAAGAAGGGGGAAACCCCTTCTTCCTGTCCAACCCCTTTCTGCCATGCAGAAACCCACATCCAAGCACTCCCAACAGATGGCCCTCCAGCCTCTGCTTAAAAACCTCCAAAGGAGGAGACTCCTCCACATTCCATTGAGGCAGCATACTCCACTGCCAGACAGCTCTGACTGTCAGGAGGCTACACCTCCAGCAGTGGGCACAGAGAGACATCCAGGAGAACGAGGCATGCAAGGGAACATTTGGCCACTCCAAAACGCTGACAGATTGAGACCAAAGAGCAAAATTAATCCAATACATTCATCATAGAATGTTTGCAGCAGCAAGTCTGATAAGTTACTTGCCCAGATAAGAGGACGTCTGGCTGGGATATCTGAAAGGCTGCCTTCTCTCACATGAGCCTGCTCAGTATCTAAGATCTTCAGCAGAGATGTGCTGGCATGTCCAGCCACTCACCAAGACAAGGCTGGTTGGCATGCATGACAGGGCATTATCAGCAGTGGCATCTTGAGTGTGGAATTCCCTCCCCCAGGAAGCCAGGCAGGCTCTATACCTTTTCAGTTTCTGGTGGGCAGGCTAGGACTGTGCTGTTTCATCTGGCCCCTGGCCCTGAAGATTAGTGATAGGTGCTCTGGCTGTTTTAACTTACTGTGGTTATTTTTGAAGAGACTTTTTGTTTCTAAATGCTTTTATGTATGTAATAATTTAAATGTTTTCATGAGTGTACATCGCCTCAAGGGCCCTGTTGAGAGACAATAAACAAATGCCTTAAACAAATAAATAGCTATCAATATATATTTCATGGTTCTTTTCGGTCTTCATATTTTAAATTTCTTCTGTGCATTGGCACTTCCAGCTATCCTAGCAGGCAAATGGCTCCAAGTTTTCTCCTGTCATAACCAAGAAGCAGCTGCCCATCTTTCTTCCAGCTTCTGGATATCTTCTTTCCAAGACTCTCTTCTTTGGGAAAACAGACAGGAAAGGGTGCTGAAAACTAAATTCCACGCAAACTATAGTCCACTTGGGAAAAGCTCTTTCAGGCAAAAGCTCTCAAAATCAAACCCTTCTTTTGAAAAAAAAAATGTAATTAGTATGCAATGTTTCTTGAACCAGAAGTTTGTCAATGATATGCTTAGCTGGCCTCAAGTACTTCGCTTCCAAGACACAGAACCCTGGAGCACAAGTGAGAGAGAACTCAGAGGCAACACAGAAAGCAATTATGGCTTCAAGGAAAGAACAACAAGAACCAGGAAAAGGGAAGCAAAACAGGCTCCGGCCTTCACTTCACAAGTCCTCTCAACACAGCATCTAAACTGCATCCAACAGCCAGTCATGCTGCAAAAGCCAAAACCCCAAGAGCCAAAATAGGCCATTTTTAGCCATAGGAACACAACAGCGATTCTTTCGTGTGCCCCAAAGGCTACTTATCTCTTCTGATTTCTCCCATCTAGCCGGTTTCAACTGCACTCTTGATCCAACCCAATCCGATGGCAATAGGTTTCTGATGTCTCTTCCATCTTGCCATTGCAGCAAATGTCTACTGGTCTTTCATCAACACCTCTTCAGCATCACCCAATTCCCGGGGGGGGGGGGGGCTGCCATTTACTTTGCCATGTGCTAAAAAATATTATGGAGATGATAAAGATTCGGGATTATTTCCCTCATTTGGCCCCAGTCCTGGGTCATGAGGAACTGAGACCATTTGAAGCTGAAATCTTAAGCACAATGACCAGGAAGTAAGCCCTACTGGACATAATAGAATTTACCTCCAAGTAAATAGTCACCTCATTGAGGTCAGTGTGAATTCTGGATTTCCCATATCTGAGAGCTACCTCACCATCTCAGATTCTTCATTTTCAAACAGTATTGTTTTCACTGAGAGATTGCAACTTTATACCCATTTATTTGGGAATAAGGCCCAATGGCTACAAGAGGCTGACTGACCTACGAGCAGGCTGAAGTCTAAGTCTATAAGACCTGGACTATACGCACGTCGCCTTGGCGTTGCCCGTAGGACAACAAGACAAAATACTAGAGCCATTTATGGAAATGATGCAACGGCACCAAATAATGCCCAGCTCTTGGCTACTGAGCTGTCTGCCACCTGTTCCCAGGTACAGAGAAACAGAGCCACACACGTGGCTGTGTCAGACTCCAGGCCACCTCTCTAGCATTCTCCAGCAAAACCGGAACAAACCACTACTCCCACCTTACCTACTTCCACCTAGCAACACGCAGAACCTCAAAAGGCCCAAAAGCCCTCCTAACACAATAGAGATTGGAATAATTTAACGTTTTAAGCCTGCTTGTTCAGAAAAGTCAACTCCATGTGGGTTTTTCCAAGTTGAGGGACATTTTGCTCAGGACCCTGGCGCTGTCCCCCATCTGCCCGCCTGGTGAGGGCAAAGGGGCCCGTCCCTCTTCGTAACGGGGGGAACGGATCCGCGGGGGGATCCTCTTGGGGGAGGGGGGAGGGAGGGAGAGGGGGGGAGGTTGCCTCCTAAGAACAACTGTCGGCTCGAGTTGAGGAAGGCTTTGTCAGGGCAGGTGGAGGGGGGCGTTAAGGGCTCGTAGCCAAACTCTCCGGGGGGGGCAACAGGGCAGACCACCCACCCCTTCCCTGTACTCTGTGGCAGGGCAGGCCCTCCTTCGGGGGAGGGGACGCAAAAGGGCCATCCTGCCACTGCGGTGGGGAAAAAGGGGGAGAGAACCATACTTTTAAGCCCCTCCCCGCCTAATGACGTCAGAAGAGGCCCCCAAGAGGCCACCCCAAAGGCGCTCCTCGTATTGGGGGGAGCGCTGCCCTTCCCGAGGGAGAAGAGAACTGGAGAGGGGAGGGCTGGGGGGATTTTCTCTGCAGCCCCCAAACCCCGTCCCAGAGGGTCCCAGCGAAGACCCTCCGCCGCACCAACGCTGTTTCCTCCCCCGGGGCTCCCCTCCAAAGGAGGTCTTGCCGTGCTGCTCTACCGAGTGGGGGGCGCCATTCCGGGACCCCTCCGCCCCACTGACGGCCCGCCGCCGCCGCCGCTGGAGGCCCTCAGGCCGCGGCCGCCCCTCCGCCTCCCGCAAGCCCCACGCCCCGCGGGGCCCCCGCCTCGCTCACCAGGCCGCGCGGTGACCCCCTGACCCGGCAGGCGGTGTTGCCATAGCAACACCGTGACGGTCCCGGCCGTGGCGGACGCGCGGGGGCCGCGTCACCGTCGCATCATCGCCGAGCCCGGTGACCTCACGCGGTGACGTCACACGCGGGCCGCCGCGCGGCGGAGGGGCAACGCCACCTTTCCGGCCCCCCTCCTCCCTTCCTTCTGCCCTTTTTTTTTAACTGTTTAATAAGGAAAAAGACCCGGATGGAGCAACCGGAAACGGAGGCTTTTCTCAAGCCACCCCTCCCCAACGGCAGACGTACTTCCGCCGCGCTTGCGGAGCCTGCCCTCCTTTACACGATTCTAGCCCTCAGGGGACTGGTGGGAGCGGAGCTGCCGCGCGGCAGCATGGGAAACGAAGTTCCCGATGGCCTCTGAGCCGGAAACCTCTGCGCCATTCCGTCGGCCCGAGGGAGAGATCTCGCGATGGTTTCCCAAATCACACCATCTCACTCTCGCGAGAAATGCTTTTCCCGCCCTGTCGCGAGTTCTCATGGGAGGCGTAGTTCTGGCTTGAGGGCCAAGTTCTGTGGCGAAGGCCTCTCCGCTTTAAAACACGCCGAAGCAAAGAGAAAGAAACGGGGGGGGGGGAGAAGGGTCTTTTGGCCCCTTAGAAGCTGATGGGTTTTGTGCTTTTCCCCGTGGACCCCGGCCTCTTGTTTGGCTCCTCCGTGGGACCCTGCGGCCCCGCGCTTACAGTTGCACGAAAGGGGGCCCGGCAAAGAGGAGGCCGAAGGCGCCGGCCTCGCCCTCAGGGCTCGGAAGGGCCCTTCTTAGGCGAAGCAGCGCCTTTCCTGGCTCCTTGCAGCATTTTGGAAGGAACTCGTTGCTACGGCGGGTCAGAGCGGGGAGGTCTGCTGCATTCACTGCTGCCTGTCGTTACTGCTCAGCGAGGAGGACGCCCTTTGCGGTTCTTCGCTTTAGCGGTAGCAGCGCCGCCGATGTGGCGCTGCCCGAGAATCGTAAGACAGGCGAAGAGCCCCGCCGGAAACACACGGTCTGTTTAGAAAGAGGGCGTAAAGGGAAGTAGAGGACTAATGCTATTTGAAAAAATATATAATTACAAACCAGCCGTCCACGTACAATTGTAAAAGTATAAAACAAGTTACAAGCAGCCCACAAATGTTTTCAGGAAGCCCGTTCCAGATAAATGGAGAGTTGATGGAAGAATGGCAGAAAGTTTGAAAAATTCTCATGAAAATATTTATAAGTCTGCCCTCTTCACTGGGCACTGTTACTCTTTGCGCTGATAAAGTAACTTTACTAATTGCATTGCTTTTGAGGCGTGACATGGACTCACTCTCCTCCTCCTCCTGCCGGGTAAATAGTTACAGGAAACTATAACTGTGTTACCTGTAGCCCATTTGTTGTGAGCTCTGAGCCTAGGGATGATTTTCACAGTGGTGATTTTACTGCTGCTGATGGCTAACAATATATTTGTTCAGGGGGGATTTGCCTTTGTCTTCCTCTGAGGCTGAGAGAGTGTGGCTTGCCCTGGTCCCCCAGGGGTTTCCGTGGCTGAGTGGGGATTTGAACCCTGGCCTTCCACAGTCCGGGCCCAACGCTTAAACCGCGACGGCACACTGGCTAAATTGATCCGTGGATGGACTTGTCCGCCGTCGGTCGCTTGTCATCCGTCCCAACTTCCCCGCCAAGCGGGGAAAGGAAATAGAACCAGTCAGTTGGCAACCTGACCCCCTCCCCAAATGGAGAGCACGGACGTGCGGAGAGAAGCCTTGGTGGGAAACGTCTGAAGCTCTGGAGACTTTTGTTTGTTTCTGTAGTTCTGGTGGGAACTTAGCTTGACTTCTAGTTCCAACACAACGACCAGTTCCTGAAAATAAGAAGCTGAAGGTTAAATGGTGAAGGTAGAACCTCTAAGGTCAATAATTCCAAACAGTTGCAGAGAAAACAGCCTGTGGATTTTTCTTCGATCGAAGAGTCTCCTCTCTCTCTTGTTCTTTGCTTCAGTAGGTCTTCGGTGGTCGCTCCCACAACAGAATTTGTTAGAACTGTGAAGGCATTGTTCCGCCCTATGCTCATCCACAGTTAGCAAGCTTGAAACTGAATTAGAATTCTGTTGCAGAGCAGATCCCAATGAAATGTTTCTCGGGAAATGAGGTTCCTGGCTGTTTGGTCGAGCGTTACAGAAGTCAGGCACCTAAGATTTGATTAGGAAGAGGAAAAAGTTAGAGGTGAAGGGTCATCGGCTGTGCAGAGTGCCCAGAAGATACCATTACACTCTCATTTCCCATCTGCCCTACTTTTGCCATTTTCTGAGTGCGTTTCCTGTTGCTTATTTGGCAGACACTAAGAACTTCCCCATCATGCTCTGCAACATTTCACAGATGAGGGCTGGCATGTGGGTGGCCAAACATCTGAGCGTGGTCAACGTGGCAGATGTTGTTTAAATCATAGGGTCTTGGACGTGGAAGAAATCCCAAGGGTCCAACCCCATCCTGCCATGTAGGAATGCCCAGCTAAAGCACCCCTGGAAGATGCCTGTCCAGCCTACGCTTAAAGGCCTCACTCTCCAATGTGGAACAGCTCTTACAGTAAAAAGTTCACATTTAGATGCAATCTCTTTTCTTGTAATTTGAGTCTGTTGGTTAATGTGGAAGAACACACAATCTGGGAGAGGTTGCAGCTGGATGATTTAGCTCAGGCCCATTGGGAAGGGCAAGATCTCACCCCCTTCACCTCTGCCCCCCCACCATAATTTAATGGAGTGCAAACCACTTTTGCACTTTGAACGCAATTTGCAGCAGTTGAAGTAAGCTGAGGATGAAGGGCGAAAGGGAGAGGAGGAGAGAGAAAACAGGGCATTTCTACGGCAGCTGAAAAAGTGGGACAGTGGAGGATTAAGCAGGACTTTTCCTGCCAAATTGGGACGTTGGAAGGTGTGCCGTGTGTGTGTGTCAGCTCATGCATTGCTGAGCTGTCTTGTAGCACCTGCCTCTCTTCAAGGGTTTCTTTGCGTTCCCCATCTCTTTGGGAAGGAGTTGAGGACAGAGGGCTGGGATTAGTGTAGCCCCTCTGCCCCCAGCTCCTTGCCAAAGAGATTGGGGAGTTCAAAGAGAGGGGCTACAGTACATTGTTCCTGAATATTCTTATTCACAATCTGTGAGCTGATGCGTAATGCCCGACAGAGGGGCTAAACGAATCCCATCCATCCCTCTGTTCTTCTTCTCCTCACATAGTTTAGTTCCAACTGTAACGAACGTAGTCCATGCAAGCGCGGACGTGCTCGCTCCTCCACAGCTTGTTTACTGCTGTCATCTTGTCTGCCTGGGCAGGGCCTGCGAGGAGGTCAGACGGTGGCCCCGTTGGCTGCCCGGGGCCACCTCTCTCAGTCCAAGGGTAGCTACGCTCACTGCAGGTCCGAAGGCAACGCCCGACGCCCTTTGCTCATCCCTCTCTTTCGTTTCCTGGACACTAAATCAATAACCACGGGCAAGGGCAGAGGGCTGAAGAGGGATGTCTCTGAGCGGGGGACCCAAGTTAATGACCGACCAAGATCAACAGCCGTGGAGGAAAGTCTGGAGGCATTGGGCCCGGGGAGGCAGATCCGTCGGGGTTACAGGAGGATGAAGTGGCTACTGGTGTTGTGCTCGGGCCTTCTGGCTCTGGCCGATGCAAACCGATCCCCTGTCCAGCAGAAGGCTCTGGAGATTGTGCTGGGGTATTTCCATGACCGGAACTTCGTGCAGTCAATGTTCAAGGAACAAGCAGTGACCGAAGTCGTCAAATTGGTGAGTGTACCTTGTTCTGAGGGAGGAGAGGTGTGTGAAGGCAAGGGCAAGGACAGGGGCTCTTTCCCAAAGCACAACGCCTCTTGTAATCCCACCTGGCTCCCAACGTGAGGACAGCAGTATCAAGTAAGCAAAGACAGGGAGGGGAGTCCATCCACCACTTCTTGGGAATATTTTAGGGCACAATTTGCTGAGATGTAGCTGCTTCGTCTGTTTCAGAACAGCAAGGAAATGTCTGGTGGCACCTTGGAAACCAACAGATTTAGTTTGATGTGACCTGTCATGGCATACAATCCACTTCTTCACAACATTGAAAGTACTAGATTGTAAGCCCCTCCCTAAACTGCGAATCCTAAATGCAAGATATAGAGATGAGGAAGAGTCCATGCTAGGACAAACAATAGCTGCCAAGCAGATTGCCTTGTAGTTTGCCTGATAGTGGTTGTCCATGTTTTCACCCATGGGACTTTCCAGCTCTGCTTGGGAGAGGTTGGGGAATGAACCGGGACTTTCAGCATGGGAAATAAGCACTGTGCCCTTAATGTTACATCCCTTCCCTGAAAGTCCGTAGGTTCCAAGTACAATGAAGAAAAAGAAAAACCGCCAGTGTTAGCTCACACAGATGTTGGCAGAAGAACACCAGGTGAAGCTTTCTGTGGGGTAAGGCTTAGTGGCTATGAGCTGTGTCACCAGCCTGATTGGTTTCAGAGTCCTTGTAAGCATCATGATCAAATGTTCATGCTGCCCAGTGGCTGGTAAGGGCTGTGTCTGCATTTAGGGTGTCCTGCTGAATAATTGTGCTTTAGCTTTGCAAAGGGGTACAGCTGTTGGGGAGCAAAACAAGGGCCACGAATAAGAATTCTGCCCTCCTACTTAAATTTTCCTTCAGTCCCCAAGTTTCTAGCATCCAGTAACTGAAAACTTCAATTGATCATTTGGAAATGCGCTTTATGACTCCTCGAGCCAGCTGTGTGGTCACCTGGGCCTCGTAATCGGAAACAATAACTTTTCTTAGCAGGATTTCCATGATGCTCTGTTATGAGGAGCCACCTTGACACAGTCTGGTGTGACATACACGCATGGATATATTTGTGCTCTAACCTGGATCTTGTTTGGTCACAGGAGTCCTCGACAGGGACCTACGTCCACCTGGAGGTTGAACTTGCACAGACTCACTGCGGGAAACAGCTGTGGAGGAAACAAAACTGCCCGGTCAAACCAGGAGGGGTGAGACAAAAGCCCATTTATGGCAATGGGTCTCCCTTGGACTGATGACTTTATTCTCTAGACGCCTCTTGTCTTTTTTCTTTCTTTCTTTTTAAAGTAATAAATTTATTTTTGGAATTGTGGCCATCATAAACCCCTCAATGGCTCTGTGCCAGAATGGACCCTGATAAGATCTTTGCCCCAAGACAAAATAAAGTTTAGAAGTAATTGTTTACAGATAATAAATTCCTTCAACAGTTCCAAAAACCTTGTGATAGGGTCACCTTAGGGTCACCGTAAGTCAGAAACGACTTGAAGGCACGCAACAGTGCAATTCCTTTTTGCAGTATCTACGACTGAAGTGACGTTGTGACTGCGACATAATGAGGGATTTCTTAACTTGTTTTGCCATGTTGTTAACCGTGGCCATGCATATGACATCAGCAGGAATTCAGCCAAAAAGTCATTATTAAAATGCAATTAAACTATCCATAGCATTAAAATCATCTTGTGGTACCACAAGTCTCATTTGCCATGTGCAGAAACATTTGGGCCTGGATGTAACTGTAATGAAAGAGGTTTGATTATGTTGGGAAGGGGTATAACCTCTGAGAAGAAAGTTGGAAGTCACCTTTATATTTTCTTGCTTTCCTATATATGTGTTTTCCTGTTTTCTATGTATTTTATCCTTCTCTTTCTATCCTTTCTCTCTCTCTCTCTCTTTTTTTGTATTTGCAATTTTTAGTGTATTTGAACTAATAGCTAATGAAAATAATATCTGAGAAGCATTTGGGCCAAGGAGTGCAGGATAGCAACAGTTTCTGGGTCTATCAAAAAGACAGGCAATGGGGCGGTGGAATGGAGGGGCGGCCCAGGAAAGCGGGGGGCAAGGGTGAAAGGGGTACAAGAACTCTGTGGTGGACCCGTGGCCTCTTCCGTGGGAAGACTGAGGTGTAGTCTGTTATGTGGGGAGGGGTTTGCTTTCACTCTGCTACTGGAATCGCAGGGCAAGCGGGGGGGGGGGTATTTCCAAGCCATGGGGTGAATCAGGAATTTTTGGGGTTGTTAAGTGCCACAGGCTGACAAGAAAGGGATCGCCTCATGATCCCCCACACTTGGCGACAATGGCTTCCTTTCCTCCACGTTCACTGTCACAAGACAGAACTGCAGCACGTTGATGCCACTCGAGTTCCGTCCTAAGGAATCTTGGGATTTGTAGTTTGGAGAGGCATTGAGGATTCTCTGCCAGTAGATTCAAAATACTTCACTCCTAATCCCCAGATGCCGTCGGATGCAGCCATGGTGCTTCACGTGGGTCAAAGTGATACAATTACGTACAGGTCTAGCTCAGTTTGCAAAGTAGATGTGTGCCCCAGTATTCCTCCTTTAACAGAAATGTTGGTACTACAGGCAGAAATAACATGGGGAGAATATGGATCGGAAAATGGAAATGCACGTGTAGCCAAAGTGGGAGAGTGTGGGTAAGGGAATAGACCAGGCCCCATATACTGTCATAAGCTGTGTCATAAGCATGCCCAAAAATGACTGGAAATGTGCCACATGGAATATTGGTTCTTTTTTTTTTTTAAGTCAGCATTTTTTTTTTAAGTCAGTGGAAAAATCACAAAGACTTTTCCATTGTTTATGTTTCTTGTACCAATTCTGACTTTCACTTGATCAAAGATCTTGCTGGAAAAGTGCCTTTGGAGCAAAGGGAATAACAAACATGCCATCTTCCTCAAAGGTGGGCCATATCCATGGTAAGTGACAATGAGAAAGAGATGTTTAGGTTCAAAAATCTAAAGGTAGGAGAAAGCAAAAGGAAGAACTGATTATCATATTATATTTGTGAGGAATTGGGGAAAATTAGTTTTAATAAAATTCAGGAGGGAAATAGTATTAACATTTTGACGGATAAATAGCAAGAGGCGTGAAGAGCCAACGTGATCTGGTGCTGCACCAAAGGCCAGTCTGGGTGACCTCCCAGGTGCCCCTCGTGAAGGCAACCCCACTTTTCCTCACCTGTTTTCTCTCTTTCTTTCTCCAGAGGAGACAGATCTGCCTGGCTTGCTTCTCGTTTGACGCCAGGAGCCTAGACAACGTCTTGGGCAAAACAATGTCTTGCCTCTCGCAGCAGAGCACAGTCCTCCAGGTGAGTATTCGTGGAATGACAGAACTGTGGAGTTGGAAGGGACCCCTGTAGTCCAACCTCCTGCCCGGGCAAGAAGGCTGACCCTGATGGAGGTTCCATCCCTCCTGCTTCCCCACTGAACTCCCAAAGTTTTGGGACAGATAGAAAGTAAGACGTGAGTTGGAAAGAATATTTTTGGCGAGTCACCTAATGGCCTAAAGATCTCCTAAAGTACAAGGCCACGATTTACTCGCCATTTGAGTTCTCCAGAGTGGGGCCACATTTGCACATTGGAGTAAGGCCCCTGGGCACAGGAATGTGACCCACAAAGGTCCGTACACATCATATGTTCCATATGTACCATATACAATCACACCAGTTACCTTTTCTGAACTGCATCTCTCAGAGCCCACCAACCAACATGGTGGCCTTGGGAGTTGTAGTCCAAAAAATAATTTTTTCAAAGCTTTGAATCGCTCTCTCTCTCTCTCTCTCTCTCTCTTCCCCCCCCACCACACACAGACACACAGACACACATATACCACTGTAAGGATGCTTCCTAAGCTTAGATGTTATTCCAGAAAAGCTAGAGTTACGGTACCTGTAGAATCGAGCACTGGCATAGGGTTGGACTAGATGATGTTTGGGGTCCTTTCTCGAGTCTAGATTTTTCAGGTTGTGGCATGCCTACACTTTGACCAGGCTCACATTCCTTCTGGTGTGCGAACAGTGCCCGTGATGCTCTTTCTAAGAAAATACATTTGAAGTGAGCTGGTGCCACAAAAACTGCACTGAAAAGTTCCCTTTAAAAGGAGGGAAGGGTCTCAGGAGGGGGCAGGACCTGTTCTGCAAGTGAAGCCATGTAGTGTAGCCGTTGTGCAACGGTCCTGTTGTACCATGTGTCTCTGAACAAAACAGACAGCACCACGAGCAACACACTGATAGGTGTCATACCAACTCACCAGCGGGGTTGTTTATCATACGGGAGAGATGGGGCTCCCTCCCGGTGAAGCTACGTGTCATAGCCTGGGATGCAGCATCGCAAGTAACATGTGCTCAGTCATTCCAAGTGATTGTTCAACTCACAGGCAGATTTTTGCAGCTTTTATGAATGGTTTCTTTATTCAGCTTGCTGCCTTGGTAGGAAGCATCTGAGCTGGGTGCCTCCATTTTATTTCCACCCAAAGCGTGCCTTTCGTTTTCCGCCTGGTTTCCTCTGCTTGCTTTATTTCTTCAAGCCCATCTTTTCCTTGGGAGAGCCAGCATTGGACTATGTCTCTGGAGATCAGGGTTTGAATCACTGCTCAGCCATAAAAACCACTGGGTGGCCTTGAGGAGCTCACAGTCTCTCAGCCTCAGAGGGAGCCAAAGGCAAACCCCTGAGAAGACCCTGGGATAGGTGTACCTTGGGGTTGCCATAATCTGGAAATAAGTTGAAGGGCAGCAACAACAACAACAGCACTTTCCTTAACTGGGGCCCTTCAGAAAAAGACAGAAATGTTTTTATTTCTGGGTAGGACTGCTGAGTATTAACACAGGGCAGGGGGAAGGTGTGTAACCTCTCCAGGAGAGGTAAAATTCTGCACCTCGTTTTGCGACACTTGTGCAGAAATCAGCGGGGGCAAACTGCACACCTGGCCCGTCCTGGAGGCGAGGGAGCGGCTTAGAAGTTTTGCATCTCACTCGCGCCCTTTGGATCGCCCCCTCAGGAGACAAAGAGAAGGCATGCCGAAGAGTGTGAAAAAGTCAAGAAAAGAATTGGATTCTACCTGCCGGGCCAGTTTGCCTTTTCCAGAGGGCTTCCGCACGGGGTTTGAAACGCAGGGTGAGTGCTCTGCCCCCCCCCCCCCGCAAGGCCGTGGAGTGTTTGGAAAACTTACAGACCATGGGTGCTTGGCTGGGAAATGGCTTAGCTCAATTGGAGCATCGCACCAGGGCCGCAGGAAGGAGACCTCTGTGGGTTTAGCGCTTGTCACGCAATGGGACACACGGTCCCGGTCCCAGAGCTCGGCATAGGGCAGGGGAGGGGAAAGGGAGGTGTCTCAGCCCAGTGCACCCCCCAGGGCCCAAAACTTTTACTCGGGCCATTTCTACGCTATACTCTTACAGTGCTGCTATTCCACTTTCAACATCCTGTGGAATCCTGGGGTGTGCAGTTTAGGGAGGGTCCTTTGAGGATTGCTTCCTGGGGGCCTTTGAGGCCCCTCCCAAACTGCAAACCCCAGGATTTCATAGGATGTTGAAAGTGGAATAATAGTGCTATAACAAGTCTAGCGCAAAAATGGCCTTTGTGTTCCCTCGAGGTCAATCAAAAGTACCTTTCAATAGGGATGAAAAAAATATTTGAAAGTATTTTTAAAAAAATTGAAAAACATGTTTTCAAAGTTTTGAGAAACCCTGAGAAAAGAATCCTGGACTGATGAGAATCTTCACAGTTTGGGACTTAATCTGTACAAATTTTACAGGTGGATGTTTTATGCAAAAAAGCCTTTTCTGTGCAGGAAACAGCATCTTCTGCATTGAAAGTTATATTCAATATTAATTTCTGCCCAGAAAATGCTGTAATTGGGGATTTATTTTATGTAAAAATTGCACAGGGGTGATGTGCATAGAAAACAGCATTTTCTATGCAGGAATTAATTTTTCTGTGATGAAATAATGTTTTCCATGTAGAAAATACTGTTTCCTGCACAGAAAATGCTGTTTTCTGAACAAAATAACCCTGTGCAAATTTTGCGCTGAATAAGTCCAGAATTGCAAATACCCTTTGAAAACGGCATAGTTTTTCAAAGACTTTCTCGCAGTGAGAAGAAAATTGCTGAAATTACTTGTTGTTAGCTTCAAGAAGCTTAGAGAAGAGTTAGATCTCTGTTTTAAAGATATCTCTGTGCTAAATGGCCATGGCTTCCAGGTAGTGCAGAAAGGGAGGCGGCCAAGGGCAGCCTGTAGACTGCTTGCTGAGGGAGATGGTGTGTCTGCTCTTGGTTCCCTGGCTGTTTCTCCCATAGTGGCTCTGAGTTACATGGGGGCCATTCAGGCGGTGAGCCCCTGAAAGCTCTGGTAGAATCTGGGGCCCTGGAAAATAGTAGGGGCTTCTCTGCCACTCCAGAACTTAATTCCTGGGAAGAGGCCTCCTGGCGTCTGTGCTTGAGTACCCTCAGATGGCTCTGCGAGGGCCTTTTAAATCATTCTTGTAGGGTTTTGATAGCTACGGGAAGGGACGGGGCAAGATGGGATGTTCCGGTCAAGGCAATTTCTGGGCCACCTCCTTCTGGAATAAAAGGCATTTCATGTAGGGCAGAAAACATGGCAGATTAATGACCCGCCCTCTAGGAAGCATTTGAGGGCAAAAAATAATTTTTAAATCCAGCGGGGCAGCTGTTTCCCCATCCCTGCTCTCGATGGAATCTTGTTGGAAAGTCTGCAGAGAGATCCCAAAACCCAGACCAGCTGCAAGGGCAAAACCCTTCTAAGACCACGTCCTCCAGCCATCCCAGTTTGGCAGGGACTTCCTCATCCGGTTTTAAAACGTTCTTGTTTCTCTCCTCTTCTGTCTCCTCCTCCTCCTCTTCCCCTTATTTCAGTTGCTGCAGAGTTCAATATGCAAAAATCATTCGCACCCAGTTAACTCAGCAGGGGGAGAGGAGAGGAAGAGGCAGAATCCTGCCCTTCCCAGGAGGGTCAGGCAAAAGCAAATGGCTGCAGCCTCTCCTTGCTTGTGGGTCCTTCCTCATGAGTAACTTTTCCCACCGTGGTCAGATTCTGACCTTGCTTGGCCACACGTGTCTCAGTTCTCATCTGTGAGATGTTGGAGGCTATGTAATACCCGTCATCTGGCATAACCATCTCCTCTCCTCCTAGGCAGGACCCACATTTGGCTGCCTCTTTCTGACTAATCAGCAAAAGAAGTCACCTCGTCCTGTCACGGAGACAAGCAAAAGATGATCCAGGCTCAGCACCATGGGCATCTGGGAGGAGTCTCCTCCTGAAGGCTCTTTCTCAAGCCTAGCTCTTGGATTTTCTCTCTCTTTCTCTCCTCATCTCCACAATAAAATGGTTAAGTGGAGTCACCACATTCATGTTAGTTATTCCAAAGTGGAATTTCCAGACTGGGACGATACAGCCATCTTTCCTTCCCAGACTTTTCTGCAGAGGTTCAGAAACTGCGTTAGCTTGGTTAAGGATATGAGGTTTTTCTGGAGAGAACAAACAGGTCTCTTCCCCTGGACTGAGGGATATGAAAAGAAAAAAAGTGGGGAGAGAGGATCCTTGGAGAAATCAACCCCTCGGAAGGGCTTAATTGGTCAGGAAGGATGTTCAGCAAGAGGAAAGTTACAAGCTTCAAAATGCAGCTTCCTGGAACAGAGAAAGAGCCTTCACGACAGGGGTGGGAAATTGTTGGGGGACACATTGGGCCCCCAGGGGAACTTGTTTGTGACCTAATGACCTAGAAGTTGATTTCTGGGCCGCTTCCTGTTGGAAAATGGCCCCACGCACACCTTGGGAGCCTTTGAGAATATTTTAGGGCCCCAAAATTGGGGAAATCCCTGGAGGCCACAAAAATGGCCACATATGGCCCACTGGCAGCACTTTCTATGCCCCGCGCTAGTGAGTGTGCCGTGTAGAACACAGGAGGATCCTTTGGACACTGTGGAAAAGGCCGCCACTGCCCTTCTGTCTTGCTCGTTTAAAATCTCTTAACCCTGGCACTGATTAAAGTTTCAGATTGTAATCACAAGGTAAAACAAGTGGCTTGGGTCTTGTGGCCCACACACTCTATGTACTTCTTTGCAACAATCCAGGAGAATGAGGCTCTGGATGAAGAGAAGCTGCATGGCAGAAGGTGGGGCTGGGTGGCCTTTGGGGTCTCTTCAAGATCTACGCTTCCGCCATTCTATAGTTCTGACAGCCTGGGGAACTATAAAATTTGCCAGCCCTTTAGTATGGTCTGCCAATCAATCAATCAATCAATCAATCAATAGCTTGAGTCCTTTGGGTCCCATGCCCAGCGACAGGCAAGGTACCAACTATTTAATTACTTCTGGGATTTTAAGTTGATGCTAAAATTCAAACTTAATAAAGTTAAAAATAAATTCCATTAAATTGCCCTTTTACCTTAGAAATCCCCAGCTTCATTCATAACTTTATGTTAACCAATTAGTTGTCTCTGGGTGACATCTCCTTGGGACATGCCTAAACCTGGAAGGAGGATTCTGGAAGGACAACACAGGCACAGAGACAGGCTGCTACTCAACCGGAGCAGCCCTGCATCCACTGGGGAAGCAGAAAAGGCAGAGAAGAGTCAAGGCAGCAGGTGGAGAAGCATCAGGTTTATTTCATAGGGCAAGACTCCCACAGGCAGCCCAGTATGGAACAGAGAGAGGTCCCAATCCTAAGCACAGGCTTGCCCAACTCCCCTCCCACCTCCAGATCCTAGTCCTTCTCAGCCATTCCTCCACCGCCTCTGCAAAGGCTTGGGATGTAGTCGTTCCTGCCCACCCGGCTTCAGAGCTTTCATCCTTATGGCAGCTTCATGCTCCTTTACAGTCACAACTCCATCCTACAGAATCCTGGGGTGTGTGGTTTGGTGGGGGACCTAGAATTCTCCAGACTCATCTGAACTACAGCACTTTGGTACTCTAAGCCTTTCCCCAAACTACAAATCTCAGGAGTCCACAGCATGGAATCATGACAGTTAAAGTGGTATGAAACTGATGCAAAAATGCAGTGCAGATAGATCTCAGGGTTTTCTGGCCCATCTTCTTTAATCTGGGACACCCCCCCCCCATCTGCACCATCAGTTGCACCATGAAAGCATCACACAACTCCTTTCTTTAGTGCCTGAACCGTGGCAGAAGGTATGTTCTTGGATTCCAAGGCTGCTAGAAGAGATGCCAAGAATTAAGCCTGAGATCCCCAGGGCCACTCCGTAGCACTCCCAGGAATCCAAACAGGAGTATGGACAGGGATAAATAGGTGTATCCATACTTTACACAATGACAGCGCCATGACTCCACTGTAATTGCTGTGGCTTCATCCTATGGAATCCTTAGAATTCTCTAGTGCACTGCCTTAACAGCATTAGAGCTCTCTGGGAGAGAAGTCTTAAGTATTTCAGGGAATGACAAATTCGAGGATTCCACAGGATGAAGCCAGAACAATTTGTGCATTTGTGGGGTTGGTTGGGTGAGGCTGCTGTCCACTCTCAGTGGACTTCAGGGTAGCTCTGGCCTCTGCTGGGGAGAGGTGAGGGGGTTCCCTCGAAGAGCATGGGCCCTTCCCTGTAGTTGTTTTCTGCTGGACAGGGTGAAAATGGAGTCACCACTGTTCCAGAAAGGGCGAGAAAACTATCAGGGACAAGAATGGATTTACCAACAATGCGGGAAGGGCCTCAGTGCCCAGGACTGTTCAAAACAGGTAGGAGCTGGAGTCGGGGCGGATGTTGAGGGCCCGCTCCGCCTGGGAGATGGTGTCGTCCGCTCGCTTGCTCAGCTCCCGGCACTCTTGGAGGACCTCGTTGAACTGCTTGTAGGCCTCTTCCACGATGGAGCTCCTCCGGGCGGGCCGGACATCCCAGTAGCCCTCCTCCACCCAGGGCTTGCTCAGGCTGCTCATCTCGGATGAACCCGCCCGGTTGGGGCTGTGGAAGCGCTTGAGGGAGTTGTCCAGGTCCTTGCAGAGCTGATAGAGCTCGCTGCCTGTCCCGGAGACCCTCTCCCCATCAATGACTTTGACCCCGGGGAACATCTCCGCGATGGCGGTCCGGTAGCCGGCGGAGGCGCAGAAGGGGTTGCTGAGGCGCCCCACGGGGTTGGCGAAGCGCATGCTCTCCAGGCGCCGGAGCCCTGTCAGGCAGTGGAGCTGCTGGAGGCTGCTGATCAGGTTGCCGGCCACGTTGAGGCTCTGCAGGTTCTCACAGCCGGCCAGGGCCTCCAGGCTGGTGACGCGGTTGGAGGAGATGTTCAGAACGGCCAGGGCCTTGAGCGAGGAGAGCGGGCCCAGGTGGGTGATGGCGTTCCCTGACAGGTCCAGCCACTCCAGGCTGGCACATTCCCCGAGGCAGCCCAGATCCGTGATGCCCAGACCCCTCAGCTTCAGCAGCAAGATGGACTCCAGGTCAAACTCTCCCGTCTTGGCTTTCAGCAGCTGGGAGGTGATCTTCACGTTCTCGGCCTCCTCGCCTTTCTCTGCCCGGCTTTCCATTTCTGGCGATGCTTGCAGCACCACCAAGAAAAAGGGCAAGGCCCTCTCTCAAGCCTGCGCTTGCTTCAGCTCCGTAGCCTCTCGGTCATCTCACGGCTGACACAGACTATTGGTCGGGAGCGGAGAGCCGAGTGGGTCCGATTCTTTCCCTCTGTGGTACTTCCTCTGCCCCGAATGGGTACCATGAAGGGCAATGTGGACGCTAGTCATTGAAGCTCCTGGAAAGGAGGAACAGAAAATAAGATCAAGATATTATCCTTTTATGACAGTTACCGCAAAACACAAAACCCACAAAAGAGTAACACGTTCATTGGCCAACCAAAACGCGAAGCCTGGCTGCCCACCCTAGTCCCAGTCATTCTTGAATGGCAAAATCCACCACCCTGTGGACTCTGGGAGCCAGCCTCACTGAGCACCATCAGCTTTATTTCTGAGCAACCATAGAATAGGGGCTGGAAATGTCCTCTCCCCCTTTGGTCCTTAAAATGAGCCTTTGCTGCTCTGGCTGCTATAACTGGTTGTAGTTTCAATTATTTTTAAGCAGCGGTTTTAGGCCTGGTGCACCGATATGCAATATAGAAATGCTGGAAGGAAGGAAGGAAGGAAGGAAGGAAGGAAGGAAGGAAGGAAGGAAGGAAGGAAGGAAGGAAGGAAGGAAGGAAGGACATCTGCAATCTGTTTTGCAATGAAAATTGTAAAACATTGCCATTAGTGGCTCTGTGCCTCTATTTAACAGTTGCATGGCATCAGACACAAATCACACACACACACTTTTACAGTATGAAATGCACGCATGCATATACAGAACGGCACATACTGCCAAAAACACCGTTGCCGCCCCCATATATTGCTATGGACTGCAGCTTTCTCTCTCCCAGCTTTGCTGCCCATCTGCTTCCTTTCAGATCCCCACCATCACCCTCTGCTTACAACATCCCGTCTCCACGGCAACATGGACCAGAGCTGCATCCTAAGAGCCCTCTCCATCATCCAGGGCCCTGGTTTTGCACCTGGAGCAGAGGTGGGCGTTGGAGAGGCATCTCCTTTTCCGCAGTCCCCTCACCCTCCATGCCTCCATCCCTTTGCCTAGCTTAGAGTTGCCAGATCGAAAAAGGGTTCCTGTTCATGGTTGCGTAGAAGGAATTTCAGCAGGGGTGGCTTGTGATCTGCTTGTGTGACAAGGAGCCCCTGTTGAAAGTCCCCTTCCCTCCACGGCCATGAGGACGCAGGAGGCCTCTCCAGTTTTCCATCTGGCAACTCTCCTTTCGATGCCCCTCTTACCCCTCCTGCAACACCAGGACTGCCATTGATGCTCCTGCTCCTTTGCTCCATTTCCTCGCTTTCTGCTCCTTCTTGGCTTAGGAACCCAGGCCTTGTCGCCACGGCAACACGCAGTTGTGTGTGGCCACAACGGCGGCAGCAGGAGGAGGCAAGGCCCGGGCACAATTAAAGGGGCAGCACGAGCCGTGGCTGGAGGCGGGAGGGGACTTGGATTCTGCGTGCGGAAATTTCCCTTGGCACAAAAGCGCGTGCTGGAAAGATTTCAGCTCAATTGATCCCTTGTCATTTTAGAAGTGATTTTCAAATGACATGCTGTAACAGGGAGAGAGACAGATGGAGAGAACTTGGGCAAATTTATTTAGGGGCACTACATTTCCCAGAATCCATATTATATTTAGAGAACTTGGCCAATCACCTTTTGGAGACTACAGTTCCCAGAATCCCCCAGACAGCAGAGCTGGCTGGAGAATTCTGGGAACTATAGTCTTCAAAAGGAACTTGGCCAAGCTCTCGTGTTTGTTTTCTTCATTTTTAATGTATTGCTTTGTCTCCTTCATGCTAACATGCTTCAAAGTCCCTTTAAAACAGACCTTTTTTCTAAAAAATTTTTTTCTCTAAAATGCACAATGCATCTTCCCTTGAGCAATATTTAGAAGTGGCATGAATTGTAACAGCAGTGTGCAGCACGTTCAAAATACACGCACAAACACCCGTCCGCCCCTGCACACACACACATAACGAATGTTTTTCATGCCTTGTCTCTTGAAAATAAACACAAGCTGGAGCTCAGATTCCTTCTGCAAACAGAGATAAGCAGCTCCAAACAGAGACACGCACAGTGCTGGGGCCCAGGGCATGTATTTTGTACCCAAATATCGTAACTTGACCTTACAAAAACTTCTTTGTTTTTAATAATTCTGATGCATCTACATCCACTGATATTTGAATAAATGCAGGGGTTTTTTTGCTCCACTTTTCATATCATGCTCTTCAAATGCTATCTT
Source organism: Cyclura pinguis (assembly GCA_030412105.1). Taxonomy (NCBI): domain Eukaryota; kingdom Metazoa; phylum Chordata; class Lepidosauria; order Squamata; family Iguanidae; genus Cyclura; species Cyclura pinguis. Next base: position 1,273,361 of record CM059604.1, on the reverse strand, counting down.
ACTAGTTCAGCAGCATCCTAGGTCCTGAGGTTTTGGGGAGAAAATCTGAGACCTTTTACCACCCTGAACATGCCCGATCTTGTCAGATCTTGGAAGCTAAGCAGGGTCGGGCCTGGTTAGTATTTGGATGAGAGACTGCTTGAGAATATCAGGTGCTCTAGGACAACGGGCTGCAAATAAGAACAACCTTTAAAGTTGACTAGAATTCAAAATGAGGGAAATTTAGGTAAGCAAATACAGAGATAGGGAGAGAGAGATCCTTTAGTTTGGACATTTTAAGCAAGAAATTCTGTATGTGAATCGAACTGTCCAGGGCGCTGAATCTCTAGCAGCCCTGCAGAGTAGACCAGGGAAAAGCTGGGAAGCACTAACAGCATTAAATACCAACCATAGTTGCTCACACCTTGTTATTCCAAATACAGATGGAAAGAGAGAACATACTCTTCTGTCGTGAAATTCAATACAGTAATCTTAACTAAAAGGGGATGTTCTCAGATCAAGGTGAAATGAAATTATTCCTTCTCATTTATATAGGGAGATGGGAGAAGAAATATCAATTAAGCCTTGGAGCAAAATAGAAACAGTGTGGTGTAGTGGTTTGAGCATTGGGTTAATGTCTCCACTTGGCCATGGAAACCCACCGGGTGGCTTTGTGTGCTTGCCAAGCAAGCCTCTGTAACTCTCTCCAGAAAGAAGGCAAGAGGAGGAGAACTGACCAAAGAACAGACCTCCATGTTAAAAGAATGCTAGGTCTATAATTTGCAATGGCTGAAAGAGTGGAATGTTGAAAAACGAGGCACCAAACAGCAGTCAGTATTGTTGACTGTGTTGGAAGCAGAGCTGCGCATGCAGCAATGCTGTGCATTGCGGTTGCATGCTGTGCATTGCACACTGGCGCCCAGACATTGACACAGTTTGCGCAGCACTGCAGTTGTGCATTGGCACCGTGTGTCTCCTCCACCCGTGGCTATTTGTACCATGCCGGGGATGTTGAATGGCGATCATGACGTTATCTTGCAGCTATGATACAAACCAGTGCAAATTTTACTGAGGGTGTGCACCCACACCCACACCTCTTCTCTGTGTGTGTGTGTTGAAAAGGGCAGCTGTAGAACGGGAGAGGAGAGACAGCTCTTGATAAAACGCTTTTCTCTGTGTGTGTTGCACTGACAGACGGTCTTCTCATCCACATTAATGTGTGGGAGAAAAAGAAGGGGGAAAGATGTATCTGTATGTGCTTCATGTTATTTTCAGACTCCAAGCTATCTTTAGCTTAGCACAGCAGAAAAACCTCGCTAGTTAATTTATGATTTTGATTTTTATAGAACAGCAGCCAGGAGTACGTGTGTCCCAGTTTGTTTATTTTACTGCCAGTTTTGAAAGGCAAATTCTTATCTCCTCTCTTCTTCTGGAAGCTTCCAGGGGCCAGCCGAACAGCTGGGGAGCTTACGATAAGAGTAACTCTTCATTCATGTCTGAAGGGAAGAAGAGAGCGTCTTTGGCCTGGGACGGTTTCACGTAAGAGGCCCAGCAATTCACTGCACGTGGCAAACCGCCCCTAAAAGACAGCAAACTCAAGGATTTTGTTCCACGGAGGCTCTTTGGACTCCTTCCTGTTTTGACTGCATCCTCACAGCAATGCCACCCGCTCTTGCCGCGATCTCAGGTTGGACCGGTTTACGTCAAACCCTTGTGAGGAGAAAGGCGGCCATTTTGGCCGGCGAGACGTCAAACAAAATGGCTGCCGGAAAAAGCCCACCCGCGGGGTGGCCGGAGGGAAAACCGGAGAGCCCCGTGTCTTCGATGGTTGTGGAGAAGAGGGAGTTTCAGCCGCTGTTCCTTGTTACCTGACTGCGTGACAAGCAACCCCTGACGAAAAATCCCGTCCTCCGCAACCACTGAACCCGTGCACGTAGAACCCATGGATGTGGAGGGCCAATGACATGGCATGCAAAATATATTTTACACAGCATGTGTTGCTTTACAAATATTTATAAAATATGCAAAATACACTAAAATTAGCTGAGATTGATTAAAAGTGAATTGTTCATTAAAACTTATTAAATTAATTAAAGAAACCCAACTCATTTTTAAGAAATAAAGCCCTTCTACTCATCAGGGGTGTTGCTACTTGGGAAGGGAAAAGGAGGCATGGCCCTACCCCGGTAATTCTGCCCCACCGCATGAAAATTTCCTTCCCTCTCCAAATTTCTAGCCCTGCAGAGGGAGACGCTGAAAGCCCTTCCTCTTTGTCCCGAGTCCTTATCCCCTCGGTGGCTTTGCCGTACCCTTTTCTTCGGGTGCCTGACCTGTGCCTCTGCAATCTGCGTCCACTGCAGTTTCAAGCTACTGCAATGCTGGACGTTTGGGGGTTGAAGGAGAATTTCATCCTGGGGAACAGAACTATTATTTTGGGGGGCAATGTCTTCATTTTGCCCCTTGCCATTCATACTTAATTGTAATTATATATAGCATGGACCTTAAATGAAGTGAATTTGACTTGAAGTCATATACTGGCTATACAGTATTAGCCACTGATATTGACTGAGGGGACCTAAATTGATTATATCAACTAAGATACTGCCTGTCCCATTGACTGTGGTGCAGTTAGGTCCTTCTACAACTCAGTGTGTTGTGTGAATTGCCATTGCATCTCAACAGCAAGCTGTGAGGAACACAATTAATACCTAGATCAGATATTCCTTTAAATCATGAGCATGAGTTTTCCGTATTTCTGAATCCAGGTTTCTGAAGAGCATAATCAGACATTTGCCAGGGCTGCTTCTGAAGTTTGTAGAGTGACTTAAAAACTGTGGGAATAACAACAACACTGAGAAAGAGGTTCCAGGCCTTCAACACAGAAGAATCAGAACTTGAGACCTGAGACAGAATTTAATCACTTTATTCTTGTTTACATCAGAGAGAAATTTATAAAATGTAATTTACATTTGCTTTATGATGCTACTAAAATGACTTGTTCACTGTTAAAAACAGTCTTGTTATCATTTAAAATGGAGAATACTGGTTATGTTGAGGTGTTTTGTCCAATAAAAACCAGGTGGCAGGTGAATGAGCTTGCTTGCATCTGTGTGTATTTCCTGATCTGCAGCACAGAACTCAGTTCTACTCAGCATCCTAAGGATCTAGCTTTCACCCGCAAATCCAAGTTCCTAGTCCTTAGAGCAGTGAAGACGGGCTGCTCAAACATATTCTGGCAGGACAGAAAGAAAATCCCACTTTCTGAGAGAGCCAAGAAAAAGCCCCAGGCAGAGGGGCAAAGTCTATTGTCAGTACACAGGAGTAGTAATAGTAAAATAAATTATACTAGGTTTAGTTTCTCTTCTTTTTATTGCCTTAGCCAAAGACCGTAATTTTCAGAATAATGGAAAAGAAGAAAGGGCTTGATTTGCATTTTGTCCAGGCTCCTTAAAACATATTTCTGGGCATCAAATTCCTTTTGGAACGGAGTGTGTGAATCTGTTAGGTTTTTTAGCACAGGGAGTTGTGCTAGGGTTGATGGTTGAAAGCACAAACAGGCCACCATTTTGTCACTGCCACACAGAGTCAAAAGCCACAGGGAATATCAGAGGCTGTTCTGGCTGGGGCTGGGTGGGCAGGGGGGCCTGGGGCATGGGGGCAACAGCCCAACCTGTGGCACTGGGCACGGGGGCTGCGGCAGTGTGAGTCCGTTCGTGGCGCAAGAGGTGAGTCTTGCGGCTGAAACTCCGGGCGCAGTGGGTGCAGATATATGGACGCAGACCGGTGTGGACAGCTTGGTGCCGCACCAGATTGGTCTTGGAGCTGAAACGCCGTGGGCACTGGGTGCAGGCGTGTGGCCGTAGACCCGTGTGGACAGCTTCATGGCGGGCCAGGTGGGACTTTCGGCTGAACGCCCGGCCACAAAGCGGGCAGGCAAAAGGGCGTTGGCCAGCATGGGATTTGACGTGTGCCACCAAGCTGGCCCGGGTGCCAAACGTGCGGCCGCACTGTGCGCAGGAGAAAGGTCGTTCAGCTGAGTGCTGGTTGCGCCGGTGCCGTTGCAGGTGCCGCTTGTGGGCGAAACAACGGCCACACTCGGCACAGGCGAAGGGGCGCTGTCCAGCGTGGCCTCCACACTGATGGGAGGCCAGGCCAGCCCGGTGGGCGAAGCTCCTTTCACAGTGTGGACAGGCATACGGCAGCAGTCCCATGTGCCCGCGCAAGTGTGCTGTGAGGTGGCGCTTGTCACTGAAGCCCCGGCCGCACTCGGCGCAGGAAAAGGGTCGCCCTCCCTCGGTGTGGAGCCGCTGGTGGGAGGCCAAGTTCTTCCGCCAGGCAAAAGCCTTCCCACAATCCGAGCAAAGGAACGGCTTCTCTTCAGGCTGCTGGCAAGTGGCACCAGGATCCCCATCTGGTTCGGTCTTGCTCACTGGTTCCACGCATGGGATGCCTCCCTCTGCCCCACCCTGTGCCCCACAGAGAGCTCCACAGTGCCCCTGCTCTGGGTACAGAGGCCCGACGGCTGTCACCTCTCTCTGCACGTTATGCTCGATGCACGGGCCCCCGCCTGGTTCCTGCTCAACGGGAGCCTTGAAAAGAACGGAGCCCTGGTACGCCTCTGGGTGCCCCAAGCAGGAGGGTGGGAATGGCACCAGTCCTCCTGGCTCTCGGTACAAGGCTGCCGCCAGTCCCAGTTCACTTGGTTCCCTGCCGGGGGCTACAGCCATCGGCCCCGGTCCAACAGAGGTAGCCACAGTCTGCCCTGGTTCACTAGGGTTCCCACAGAGACCGGAAGAGTCCACCCGGGGTTGGGGGTCACTCCCACAGTTCTGTGGGGCTTTCTCTATTTCCAAACGATCCCCCTCTGGTACGGTTCCCTCCTCATGGAGGCGCTGGTGTCGCAGCAAATGCCGGCGATGTACAAAGCTGCGGGCGCAGAGCAGGCAGGCGTGGGGGCGCTCTCCGGTGTGGGTGAGCTGGTGGCGCACCAGGTGCGTCTTCTTCCGGAAGCTCTTGGGGCAGCGGTCGCAGGGAAAGGGCCGCTCCCCTGTGTGCACCCGCTCGTGGGAGCCCAGGTGGATCTTCTGCGAAAAGCGGCGGCCGCAGTGAGAGCAGGCAAAGGGGCGCTCGCCGGTGTGAACGCGGGCATGGCGGGTCAGGTGGGCCTTCTTGCCAAAGGCCTTGCCACACTGTGAACAGGCAAAGGGCCGAGGACGGGGGTCTTCCTGGCCGCCACTGCTGCCGCCCCCGCCTCCACCCAGGGGGGCTCCAGGATGCTCACACTTGGGGCAGGCCAGGGGCTTCTCCTCGCTCAGCATCTGCCACTGCTGGAGAGCCAGGCCTGAAAGCTCTCCCAGGCCCCCGTTGCCTCGGTACTCCTCCCGGGGGTTCAGGCCCTCTGCCTTGCAGATGCCGCCAGCAGGCAGGCCTGGGAAAAGCACCTCCGCGCTCAGGCCGGCTGGCCACTCCGAGTAGTCCTCAGCCTCCACTTTCACTGTCCGGATCAGCCACTCGCCTGCTGGGATTGAGAGGACAAAAAAGCCAGTGGTTTAGGAGGGGCAGAAGAGAGATGCCAAGCAAGAGGGGTCGCGAAGAGTTAGTTATGAGCAGATCACTAGCAGGAGGAGACAGGCCACTGTGCCACCTGGAATGCAATGGGTTTATTTATTTATTTACTTATTTGAATTATATCCTGCTTTTCTCTCATAGGGGATCCAGAGTGGCTCAGGCTGTATGTTAAAACAAAACAGCTAAAACAATCTGGATATAAGAATTTTTAAAAGCATTTAAAAATCCACTTAAAACATTATTTTAGAACCGTTTAAAAGACATTAAAAACTTTGATCTCCTCTGCTTTCTAAAGCTTAGCATGGCTAGACCTGGTTAGTTGTTGGATGGCAGACACCACCAGGAGGGAAAAGCCGGAGGGATCTCCAAGCAGGTCAAAGAGGAAAGAATCCCTGGAGAGCCCTGTGGCTGCCAGTCAGAGCTGGACTGCGCTGGAAGAACGCAAAGGGTCTGACTCAAAACAAGGGCATCCTTCTACGTGCCCAGGGAGGAGGTCCCCAGCCCACCTGGCGTCTTCAGGCAGGGCCAGGAGAGACACCACGGCGGCTGCCAGTCAGGGCCTGGAAGCCCCCTCTCTTCCCATGCAGAATATCCAGAGTGCACTCCTTGGCACTTAGGGGTGCCAGAGTGAAAACTGGAGAGGGCTCCTGTCTTTTTAAAGGTTGCGTAGAAGAGGGACTTTCACAACCAGGTAACAAGCAACACTTGCTGAAGTTCCCTCTCCCACACAACCATTAAAAGAGGTGAGCAAAGTATGGCCCATGGCCTTCCTGCGACCCTTGGGACACCAGTATAGCCCTTGAGACCACCCAGATGACCCCCAAAGCCCTCAAACCTTCCAAAAAAATTCAAATTGGTATTCAGGCTGATTTTCAGGCACTTGTTTTTTTTAGTTCAAACTGGCCAAAATCATCCAAAACTATCTAGAAATGGAGTGATTTCATTTCCCTAGAGCACCTCCCCAGCCCAACAAACCTTCCTAAATGCTAGAAAAAGAAAAAAAAATTGGCCCAAGTGGCAACCAGAAGCGACACTGCTGGTGCAGCCAGTTAGATGAGTTCAGGGAGGAAAAATGGCCCCCATCCCTTGCACAACTGCCCTTCCCCACATTGAAGGGGAAGGAGCCATCTCCAGTTTTCAGTCTGGCTGCCCTACAGACTCTGCCAGGGAGGGCGAGGGAAGGATGCCACCTGAAATCCTGGAGACAGCCACGGCTGGCAGTCACAGTCAACAATACTGGCCTAGAAGGACCAAGGGTCTGAGTCATTATCAGGGGTTGGGCAGCCCACCAAGGTCTCCAGGGGGTGCGAATGCAACCTCCTAGCCTCTGACGCTTTGCCCACCCCAGGCGCGGGGTTCTGATGGGTCTTGCCTGGCACCTCTGGAGGGGCCTGCTCCTACCAGTGCTGACCCTTCCCCTAGAGCCCCATCCCTCCGGGCAAGGAGGACCCAGTCCTTACCTGGGCAACTCCTCTCAGGTCTCTTGGATTCTCCCATCTCTCGCTGGTCCACTCCCCGCTGCAGTGGGTGCTGTTGTTCCAGCCGCTGCTCCTTCTTAGCGTCATTCCCCGTCTCTGGAGGCACAGATCCTGACCAAGGGAAGAGCGAAAGTTAGCGGGAGAGAAGGTGTATATTTGCTTGGTACTCTCACAGTGGCAGGCTACTAAGGGGAATGCTCCCAGGGGCCTCGTACCTTCTGGAGTTATTTGTTTTTCCTACCTAATAGCATGGGACATGTAAGCAGTGTATGAGTAAAATAGTTTTAAACAGTTTTTTAAATCATAGAATCATAGAAATGTAGAGTTGGAAGAGACCACACAGGCCATCCAGTCCAACCCCCTACCACGCAGGAATACCCTCAAAGCACTCCTGACAGATGGCCATCCAGCCTCTGCTTAAAAAGCTCCAAGGAAGGAGACTCCACTACACTCTGAGGCAGCAGATTCCAACTAAAGCAGACAAAAAGTACATTAAGCAATTGAACAAGTGGAAAATGCTCAAAAGTTTAAAACTGTTTAAAATCATGTGGATGTACATTTTGGGTAAAATAAAATGATAAACAAATAGTTTTGGGAGTGCTTTTGTTGCATTCTCCTGCAAGGCAAAGAACGAGACTAGGCGGCTCTTTTGGTCCCTTCTGGAATTCAACGATCAGGCCCAAAAGCCTTGTGTTAACTTCAGTGCCAGAATGAAACCGATGTTGGCATCAGTTGAACCTCCAAGGACTTTAAAATTAAAAACTGCAATTTAACAACAAGGCAATCAAACTGAGGTTTGACTGAGCTGGTTACAACCACAGCTTTTGAAAAGTTACTTTCTTGGATGGTAATTCCCAGCGTCCCCCAGCATCAGGGACCATGGGAAGTTTCACCCTTCAAAAGTAAGTTTCCAGGTTCTGATGCAGTCGTCTCTTACCACCTGAGAAACTGGATCAGAGTGCCAGGAACCAGTTCAGGGCTTTCTCTGGTGTGCCCCTCCCCCCAACTATGGACACTCCCTCCTTAGAGTCCTAACGGCACCAACACTGGAGTCTTTCTGGAACCAAATTGAAACGAAGGTGGCTTTTTATTAAACCCTTGAGACGTAATGGGTTTTATCCAGCTCTGTGCACGTGTATGGTTTTAAACAGTTTTAAACCATCATGTTCTAACTCGTCAAATAGTTTGAAATTGGTTTAGTCCGTTTTAATTCTTCTTCTTCACTGTATTAAAAGATATTAAATTGTTTAGCTTACTTATATTGTATGCTGCCCTGAGATCCCTGGAGACAGGATGGTATATAGGTACTTTGGAAAATAAATGAATCAAACATTGCTAAGACCCTCACCCATGCTCTCTGCCCACCCCACATGATTTGAGCATCTCCACCCGTCTCTCACCATGCTGCAGATGGCACAGGTGGATGACACAACATGGCACCAGCCTCCCCAAATCTGCTTCAGCATTGCTCCTGTTGACTTGGTGGCCCCAAAATGGTCAGTTCCAAAGGCCATCATCTTGTTATCTTGATTGTCTCACCCTTCCCTTGATTCTAACCATGCTGTCCATGCCTTTCTGGACACTACAACTTTAGGGAGTCACCACTCCGAGCTCCTAGTCCTCTCTGACCTGCATCAGCAGCACCAGCCGGCTCCCTTGGCTCGGCTTCCCCCTGGCCCTTGGCTGGAAGCAGCCTGCCTTCCTCAATCTGGGCTACGATTTCAGGTTTGGCAACTGGAGATCCTGCAAGAAAGAGGGGACACCATTTGCAGAGCACAATTTTATCCCACTTATGAAACGCTGTGAAAGGTGATGCGATTGTGGAGGATAGGTGAAAATGACCCACTTCTTAGCTGGTTTCCAAAGAAACTGCTGGGTTCAGTCTGTTTTTGTGTAAAAAAGGGAAGTGGGGGAAAGGAGTATATGGTTTACCTTCACGGTAAACTGGTTTATTTTAGCCTAAGTGTCCCTGGATTTACCCCATTTCTCCACAAGAAATCACTTTATATCCTGCCTTTTCCCCCAAGAGTGGAACTCAAGGCAGCTTACGGAATACAAAGAAGCACATGTTGAGTCCCCCATATCTGGAGAGTGGATAGGAAAAGCATGATGAGCAGCCCCTGCTGAAATTCTTTCTTCTACAACCACTGAACACACAAGAGCCCTCTCCTGTTTCCAGTTTGGCAACCTTACCCACTACACCTGGACTACTGATCTCTATGGTTTTGTTCAATACATGCCCCATATATGCTCCAACCAGGCCCTCTGATTTCCTTTATTTTCTTTATCAAGCCCAGCTGCTTTCACTCCCATTTGGGAGAAAAGAGGCATATAAGCCAAATCCACGTTCATCCACCAATCTGCCTGTCTGCTCCGTGGGCATCTCACCGCTGGGAACGGCACGAATGCCTAGCGCCGGCCCAATCCCTGTGTGGCCACAGAGTCAGAAAAGGTGGTCTAGGTTTACCCAGAGCAATGGTGGTGCCGAAGTTTTCCCGCATGGTGTCCACATGTGCCGCCCAGGCTCTCCAATGCTCTGGGGCTGGATAGAGAGCTGTGTCTTCACACCGCACCAGCACCTGGAAGCAAAACCAGAAGTTAGGGCACCTCGTGCTCTTCGTTCATGTCTGTGGCTTAAGATGCAGCGACACAGATATCAGGGATGGGGAATTGCGGGGGCTGGAGGCATAACTAGCCTCCTGGGAGACCTTGGAGGACCATGCATACCCTTAAAAAAACATTTTTGACCCCAAATGTTTTTACACTTTTTTAAAAACACATTTATGAGTCTGCCTGGACCATTTTACACCTGGGAGAAGCTTTCTAGGAACAGGAAATGACCAGAACTCACTTCCTGTGCATTTCCAGTTTTAGAAAACAGTCCCTACTGGCCTAAAGTGACCTGGAAGGCTTGAAAACATGACAAAAATGCCCCCATCCCCCAGAGAGCATTGGGGGCCAATTATTTTTATTAATGATGGGCTACTGAGGCCACAAAACAGAACGGGGGTCACCTCCGGACCATACCCACGCTTTGCCCACCCACACATTATATCAAAGCCAGGGATCGGAAGTAATTGATTAAAATTGATTATTAGTTAAAAGGGACATTTCCTAATAAAAGGGACTCCTACTCTAGTGGGAAAAAAGCCCTTCTCCCAGTCTACGACGGGGGCAACAAGGACCCGAACGAACCCATTATCCAGTCTCCAACGTGACGGAAAATGACGGGCTGTCCCTCGGCGGCTGCGTTGGCCGAGCGTGGACGGACATCCCGGGAGCAAACGTGATCAGCTGAAACTCCCTTTCCGGCACCATCGCTAAAGGGAGAGGAGCCCTCTCCGGTTCTGCTCTGGCGACCTTCTCCCAGGAGGCAGGCAAAGCGGGCGTGTGCCGAAAGCCGCCCCACAGCCCCCCGGTTGCTTCCGAAGCAACCATCCCAAAGGGTTTGGTCAATTTTGTTAAAAAGGACTTTCCTGTTTATTTTCCTTTTCCTTATAAAAGGAGAGAGAAAAAGAACAACAATGCGTGTCTTTGTTTCCCAGCAATGCTGGCTGGCGGGCCGGCAGGGTGACAGGAAAAGAGAAACGGGCCCGGCAAGGAACAGAAATATCCCTTCTGTATTTTGGGGCGGAAGAAGCACCTCGGAGGACTCCTTGGCCCCCCCCCAAAAACCCCTACGAGACTCACGGGGTCACCGAAAGCGGACGGGCGAATTCCAAATTCACACCTCACCCCTTGAATGTGTCCGAGCCTTCGGCGTACCCAAGGGCCGAGGCGTGAGTCTGGAAGAAGAAGAGCCGGGAGACCAGAGAGGGGGAGCAGAGTCCCGACGTGTCCTGCCCGGCTGCCCCTCTTCCCCTCTCCCTCCCGCTCCGCCCCAGGCTGGCCCCCCCCCGGCACCTCACTCCAAGGACCACCCAGGGCTTCCTCGAGAGCGGCCTCGTCCTCCCCTCCCCTCTGCCCCCATTCCCTGCCCTCAAAGTGTTGCTGCTTTCCCCCCACCCCTTCCTGCGGCCTCTCTCCTCCTCCTGCCTTTCAGCCCCCCACCCCTTCCCCCCCACCTCCCTCTCTCGGCCCGCCCGTCTCTCCCACTCATCCCAGGCCCCGAGGAGGACCCCGGAAAGGTGTGACGTCCCTCCGAGCACCCCCTGCGGCCACTTCCGGAGCTAGGTGGAGAGAAACTCGGCTTCAGACGGGGGTCTTGCTCGCTAAATCTCAGGATACAGAAAAAGAGAAAGCGGGAGGAGGGAGGAATCCAGCAGCTGCGTTAAGACAAACTGGTTTATTTTAAGCAGGAACTTCCACAGATTTCCATCTGCTTCTTCAGAGGCCTTGTAAGAAATCTACAAAAGCTCAGCCTAAAATAGATCAGTTTGTCTTAAAGGGAGTATTAGAGAGTTCCTGCACCCCCAACGCCTTCCTTTTAATATTGAACCAGACTATCTCTTCCAAAAACGCCAGGAGTCTCCAGAACAACCGAAGGGATCTGGGTATGTGTCTCTGAGCATACACAAAGTGCAATCTCCCCCGCAACCAAATGACCCAGTTTAAGTTCTTCCTCCCAACACCCCATTTCTCTTTCTCTCTCTCTCTCACACACAGGATAATGACGTCCAGGTCAGAAAGGGCAGCCGTGTAAATTAATGAACGAATGTTAATGAATCTGGAATAAATAGCACCCCCTCTGGATTTTGAGCTCGGCCACAGGGGCGCCTTCCCTCCCACCTCTGCTCCAAAGGGTGTATCGGGGGGGTGGGGGGGAGAATTCTCCACCCGTTTAGCCTTCTTTATTCTGAGAACAAAACAAGGGGGCCTGCTCAGAGGGGGGAACAGGTAAAGGTAAAGACGCTGAGGAGGAGGAAAGGGATGGGGCGAAGGCGTCTCAAAGCACTCCTGCCGACAGCTTATCCACTTTTCTCCTAATGAACCCCCTCCCCACTTCACACGTGCCCCAGAAGGGGTCCTTCTCCTCCATCTCCCCAGTCAGTCTGTGGCTGAACTGGCTTTTTGGGATACCCGCCCGGGGGCCTAATTACAGGGGTGGTGGGAATGAGGGCGTTGCCTCCGCAACAGGAATTCTCTGCCCCACAGAGTTCTCTGCCCCAAATTTTCCTTCAGTCCCTGGGAGAACGGTCACCCTGGTTAGTACTCGGATGGGAGACCGCCAACGAATCCCAGGTGCCCTCGGCCCTAGTTCGGAGGAAGGACCTGGCAAAACTACCTCTGAGGACTCCCGGCCTAAGAAAAACCTATACGCTGTTCATGGGGCAGCATAAATCAATAGCCAGCTTGAAGGCCCACACACCCCCACCCCAAATTTCTAGCACCGGAGAGAACGAGACACCGAACACCACTCACACCTGGAACTCTTAACATCTGACGCGCGCGCCTTCCCTTCATCACACGGCCCGACCCTTTTCTTTCGACGCGTGAACTATCTTTCCGAACGCTCAACTGAAGTTTTAACCGATGCAGGGCTAGAACTTTCCAGGAGGAACATTTGGAGCGGAGGGGCGAACCCTTTGGGGGGCGATGCCCTCCTTTTGCTACCCGGGGCTTCCCCCAAAAGCCAGGTGTGTGCCTGCCCGCTGTGCGCTTGCTTGGAGCATGAGCCGACGCTCCCCTCGGTTAAGTCTCAACGATGGCACACCATCCCTTTGCGTACCGATCCAAACCAACACGGCTGTGTCCTAGGAGCAGAGACCGAGTGGGCTGGGCGGTCCAATCCAGCTCGGCATTTCTCTCCACTACTGCCGACTCCACACAGGGGCCGTTTCCGCACGACACTCTTATAGCGCGACGATTCCACTTTCAACCCCCTATGGAATCCTGGTTCCGGCCCGCCCCTCCCTAAACTGCAAACCCCAGGATTCCATAGGATGTTGAAAGTGGAATAATAGCACTATAACGGTCTAGTGCGGAAATGGCACGTGTAATTCCTGCATGGCCGAATGGGGTTGGATTGGATGGCCCTTGGGGTCTCCTCCAACTCTAGGATTCCAGGAGTGGTTTCCCTTCGATACGCCCGCCTGAGAAATGAGGTCTCTTGGAGAGGCCCTTTTCTGTGTCCCACCAGCGGTGGCAACACACTGTGGGAGAACGTGGGAGAGGTCTCCTCAGCCGTGGCACCCCGATTATGGAACCCCTTTGCCTTCAGCGGCTCAACTGACACCAACGCTGGTGTCATTCTGGTGCCAAGATTTTTCTATTAAAGTTTTAGGGTGTAAGCGATTTTATCCAGGTCGTGCATATACTCTGATTGGCACTATTTTTAAATAATTGTAACTGGTTTTAAATTATGTGGTTTAAGTAATAAATGATTTAAGACATACTTAGCCTTTTAAAATCATTGCTATATATTGTCTGAAATTGCTCTTACTGTATGCTGCCCTGAGAACCTTAGATATGGGGAGGTGGATATTACCATTATTATTTATTCTTTTCCCCCCAAAAATTGAGATTCAAAGCAGCTCACAGTTTAAAAGACAATACAATTTAAAATGTAGAAAGAGTGAATATTACAACAGAATTAAACTATTTACAGTATTAAAACAATTACATATCAGTAGAAGAGTAAAATGCAATTTAAAAATATTTTTAAACATCTTAACAACAACTAAAGCAATACAACACCCCCTGGCCTGTAAAAACTTTCTGTTTTAAAAGGATATACCAGTAAATATTTTAATACATATATAATCACATAGACAGAGATCACGTAAAATGACCCACCCACTCTGTACATGTTCACGATATCCATTTTTGTGCCCATCCGGGTACAGCTCCCAGAGCCTGGGGCTGCCACGCAAGGGTGAAGACGCCAAGGTCCCTGAGCACGTGCAAAGTGCCTCCCTTCTTTCTTGCCTCGGCTGGCATTAGGGCTTAGTGACCAGAAGGCGGTAAAAGCGGCGTTTGGGGCACCTTAAACATTCTTTTAAAAGTAAATTTCGGACCAAGCGGCTCGGAGTTGGGGGGCGCCCCCTTCCCAGGGCCGCGTTGGAAGTGGGTGGGTGGGGTCCCTCCAAAGGGAGGAGGCTGGACTAGACGCCCTTTGGGTGCCCTTCCCATGGTCCACGGACCCCCCCCCAACCACCACCACCACCGATTCTTGGGCGGGGGGCTCTTTGGGGCGGCAGCCCCCCGAGGAAGTTCTCTCGCAGGCGCAGCCTCCCTGGAACTCGCCGCCGGCGCAGAGCTTTGCCGCGGATCGGGGCCTTTACGATGCACGGGAATGAGCCCCCCGCCCCGCCCCGTCCGCACCCCGCGACCCCTCCCCCCGCCTCGCCTCGCCTCGCCTCCCCCGCGCCGCGCCTCGGGCCTGCTCCCTTCCGCCGCCTCCGCCGCCTTACCTGCTGGGGGGCGGCGCCCACGGCCATCCGCGGAAGGGGCCCGATCCTCCCGCGCGCGAGCCCCGCGCCCCGCCCGCCCCGGGCCGCCCCGGCGGAGGGGAGCCCCCCTTGCGGGAGAGCGCGGGGGGGACGCAAGCCGAGGGCGGTGCGGATCCGGGCCGGGAGGCGCCCGGGGCTCCCCCAGCGCCGCACCTCTTCTTTCCCGCGCCCCGGTCCCGCCCAGGGAGGGACGGAGGGAAGGGTCCCGCTTGACGCCCGCGCGCCCGCCTCCTCCCGGCCCTCCTGCGCCCGCCCGGGGAAGGGAGGCGGCGGCGGCGGCGCGGAGGCGGCGGAGGGACTACGTCTCCCAGCAGGCCCCGGGGCCGCCCGGGAGAGGGGCGGGGCTCCGGGGGCGGGCCGGGCGGGCGCCCCGGGGCGGGGCGGGGCGGGGAGGCGGCCGGGCGGAGTTCCCGGCCTGTTGCGGTGCGGCGCGGCTCGGCGAAGGTGAAAATAGGCTCCGGCTCTGTATCTTTTGCAGCCCGAGTCGGTGGCGTTGTCGGCACCAAACCCGGTCCGACTTCGGAAGCTACGCAGGGTCAGCCCCGGTCAGCCCGTGGAGGGGAGAGCACCCCCGAGTCCCAGGCGCCGCGGGCCCTGGTTCGGAGGAAGGAGTTGGCCGAGCCCCCTCCGAGGACCCCTCGCCTTTCTCAGGGAGACCCGCGGGGCCGCCCCGAGTCCGGAGGCGTCTTGCAGGCGCGGACCGAGAGAGGGGAGAGCGAGCGTGCGCCCCCCCGGAGGCCCTTCTTCGCGCCGTTTGCAGCTTGTCGCGGGGCTTTCCTCCCGTGCTTTCCCCGTAGCGGGTTGCCGCCGTTGCCTTCCTCTGGGGCTGGGAGCGTAACTGGACCCGCGGCCTCCCCGAGCCCCCCCCCCCCGCCGCTCCGCCACGTGCCGGCTTCCCAAAGTCGGCGGGGACTTCTTTTCCTCCGCGGAGAGCTCGGGGTGGGGTACCTGCCACTCACGCAGGGGAAGGACCAGGAGCCTCGCGGGGGGGGAGGTGGCGGCCTGAGGGAGGGCCGGGGAGCGTGCGCGGGGGTCGGTCATTCCCGGGGATGCAAAGCCAGGCCGTTACGGAGCCCGGGGCCCGAAGGTCCGGCCCCCTGTTGTCCCTTCCGTCCTGTGAAGAAACGTTTTGGTAAATTCTAGACTGGTAACCGACCCAAACAAACTCCTCCGTCCTCTTTGGGCTTCCAAAATATTAATGCCGGAGCAATAGTGCCGCCTGCCTTGGCTGAGAGGCGTTGCGTTTTTTTGGCTGAAGAAAGCCACGCCTCTGAACATGAAGGTTCTGTAGGCCTGATTTATAAAGAATTACTGCAAAACCAGATTTTTAAAAAATCAGTGTTTAATATGGCACAGATGCAGAAACAACACAAAATATCCCATAACTCAGTACTACAATGTACATATGTGGCCATGCTGGCTTTCATATACACACGGACACATACACGGTTTCCCCCTCTTTCTGGAAGCGTGCCTGTGCTTCCAGCCCATGCTCTCCCCGCGAGTGGAGCTGCCTAAGGAAACTGCAGAATGAAACGGTGAAGAGAAATCGGCCGCAACACTGCAAGGTATTTAGAGCCCTCCACTGTGCAAACCTGAACTAGGTTTCAGAGTTTCCTGGCGGGGGATTATAAGTACATCATCAAACTACAGCTCCTGGGATTTCATGGAGTGGGGGCATGGCAGTTAAAGTGACACCAAGGTGCTATAAGTTGTGACGTGTGGATATATCCCCAGACAAATCCCAGTCCCGATCCAGGTTCTTTGTAAATATTGAATTGAAAATCTGGGACCCTTTCACACTATGCAACTCTGTCTCTCTCTGTCTCTCTCTCTCACTATGATTCCACTTTAATTGTGGAATTCCTGTTGAATCCTGCAATTTGTAGTTTGCTGAGACCCTATAGGAGCTCTCTGGCTGAGGGTTCTCAATGGTCCTTAAACTACAGATCCCAGGACCATTTCTGCACGAGACTATTATAGCACTATGATTCCACTTTCAACGTCCTATGGAATCCTGGAGTTTGCAGTTTTGGGAGGAACCGACTGGCCCCTCCCTAAACTGCAAACTCCAGGATTCCATAGGATGTTGAAAGTGGAATCATAGTGCTATAACAGTCTCGTGCGGAAATGGCCCAGGATTCCGTAGGTTGTTATCCTGGCATTTAAATTGGAATCGTAGCACTATAACTACCCAGTGTGAAAGGGCCTCTGAGTTTCACTGCGTAAAAGATGCTAAATGTTTTCTAGAGTATCCACATTACAGCTACACCTATCCTGATTTGGCAACCAGGAAATAAATCAGGAACTGTGGCAATAAAGTGGGGAGAAGCCAAGGTGTCTAAAATTCCCCTACCTGTGCTCAGAGATAAACAATAGGACAGTTCGTGTGGGGAAAGAAAGCTTATGGCAAATTTGATGAAATATTTGACTCTTCCCTTTCCCACACCCCACTGCAAGGGCCCTGGCTGGTTGGAAATAATGAATATAGTGGTTTATTTCCAACAGAACCCTTTCCTGCCACCAATAGATATTTCCCAACATTTCACACATCAAAACCAGGACATGTGTGTCTAAGTGACATCAGAGTGTGGTCAAGAAACCTATGAATGAAGAAGACCACACAAAGTGGGAGAGGCTGAAGTGGTTTCCTTTTACCTGAGCCCACTGAGAAGGGCAAGGCTTTGCTTCTCCCTCTCCCTTCTGCTAAGTTAATTGAGTGCAAATCACTTGTGCACTTTAATCTCAATTTTCAGCAACTGAAGCAAGCTGAGGACAGAGGGGGAAGTGGGAGGAGGAGAGAAAACCGGGGGTGTTGTAAAAGCAGCTGAGAAAGTGGGATGAAGGAGGATGAATCAGGACTATTCCTGCCAAATTGGGACACCTGGAGGGTAGGCCAATATCTTTCTATCACATTTACTCAGCAAGCAAACCCCCCAAGGAGAGCTGCCCTGTTTATTGCTACCTGTTCTGCACAGTCACAGTACGAATTGGGGAGTTATTTATTTAGTTATTAACATATTTCTGTTTTTTTTTTTAATATGCCATCCAGCTGACCTTGACCTGCAAGAGATTGTGTTATCAAGAATTCTGCTCAGGTCTTGCAAAGTCAGAGCAACATCCATGTCTTCTTTAAATTGTTAAGGTCTAAGGGTGGCGTAGAACAATTCCTAGTGGTTTGAGCCTTGGAGTATGAGTCTGGAGACCTGGGTCGAATCTCCACTTGGGCATGAAACCCCCCTGGGTGGCCTTGGGCAAATCACACAGTCTCTCAGCCTCAGAGGAAGACAATGGCAAACCCCCTCCGAACAAATCTTGCCAAGAAAACCTGGTGATAGGTTCACTTTAGGGTTGCCATAAGTTGGAAAGACTTGAAGGTACACAACAGTCACAGATTTTTCAAAGTATGCCTGACGGTTTGTTCCGACTCCTAGGCTAGAGAATTCCACATGACCCCATCTTATCTGAATTCAAGTCCCATCACTATCGACCATGTCAGTTAATTGAGTCACTTTCTCCCAGGCACGCTCCTCCAAACAGAAAATGGGATTAGCGTTAAATAACCATGAAGATAATCAGAGTGAAATTGCTTTGCAAAAGCATTGTGGAGGGGGAGGAGGCTCTTTGCTTTGGATCTGGACTGAGAAGAGAAGCAATGGAGGAAGGCACGTCTTTTGGAGGGCCAAGTCCTTGGGAGGGATTGAGAGGGACAGAATCTGGATTAGGGGAGCCGGAGACCTGCTGGGGGCTTGGAATTCTTTGCAAAGAGAATTGGGAGACCAGGAAGTGAGGATCAGCAAAGATCCGCATCTGGGACGGAGCTGGGGAGAGCGGCTGAACACAAAGGAGGAAACTAGGTCAGCGGCTCAGGGACTCCCAGGGCCACATCCTAGTTACGCCCAAACATCTCTGGCCTGCCAGGCTGCTCCCTTCAGTCCCTTCCCTCCTGGGGCCCAGCTTTTCAAACCAGAGCTATGAGTGCGAAAAATGGTGGTGAATGATGGTGGTGTAGTCACTCCGGTTTTTAGTCTGAACATCAGAGGACCTCCTCATGGGCCTGAAACCCTTTGGGACAATGGTTGGTATTGCAAAGTGGTTTCATTCTCATTATCTTCATGGTGCTTTTAATTAATGCCTTGCCCTATTTCTGGTCCAAGGGCTGTCATGATGTCCTGGGCTGGGACTGTCAGCAATTCCGGGCCTCCCCAAGACTCTGTTTGGCGCTGAACACTGACACACCCTTCCCTGCTTTAAGATAACACTTATTGATAGTAAACGGATGTAGCAGTGTGGTCCATGGCCGAGAAGATGATCCCAGCCCTGTAGCGGATGGTTCATCTCCAGGCGGAGGTGAGAATGCAAATTCTGCAGTTTTGGGGGGATGAAATCCAGGCAAGACGAAAAGGCTGCCTGAAAATCTCCAGCTTACCTAGGAGAGCAGCACCAGCTTGATAAAGTTTCCCAGGTTTCATTGGCTGGTTGCTGCAATTTGCAACGGCATTAACAGGGCAGGTGTGGGTGACATATGGACGTAGGTTCCTCCTTCCCTCCAGGCTTTATGATGCTGGCGCTCACCCGCTGCTCTGCCTCCATTTTCTGGCAGGAAGTAAGTGTGCTGGATGAAATCTTCCATATCCTGTCTCCCCAAGTAAGTGAACCTGGGTATTCCCCTCATTTCCCCTTGATCCAAGAACAGCCCCGTTCTATGATTTCCATCTTCGTTTCGAAACAGGATGGCATTTTCTCTCTCTCTCTCTGAATGACAAGCTGTAATGGTAAATGGCATTACCAGGGGCCATCCCTGGCTCTCAGGATCCGGCCCAGAAAACACAGGGTCCAGGACGACCCTGGAGGGGCATCCTAGCCTCCCAGCAAGTGATAGAATTGGGGCCCAAGCAGCTAGTTCTGCTGGGACTGTCCCAGGGCCAACATGCCAGCACACCAGGTCTGTCTGTTTTGGATATTCTTTGACAGGATACGGAGTTGTGCTGGACCAGCCCCCTGGGGCACTGAATCCGCCCTGGACTTCAGTCAATTATAGGCATACCTCAGGTGACCAAGGAGATGCGTCCTTGGATATGACTTCTTTCCCAGAAAAATGGGTACCAGAGGCAGAAATAAGAAGGAAAGCATGGGGATAGAAATGACAGCAATTCGACGTGTATCAGCAAACTTTTTATCCAAAACTCACAATAGGCACATGTGAAATGCAACAGCCAGGTTAGGGAAACCAGGTTGTGGAAGTAGACAAAAACATTTTGAACCTTCCAGAGGCCATTTTCAGGCTCCTTCCAGAGTGCACCCAAGGGTTACTTTTTCTTTCACCAGCCTCCACTCTTCTTAGGATTTCTATTTCAGTGCACAAATTTACAAATGTGTTTTTTTTTTCTTAACAAGTTGGCAGAAGCTGGTGAAGGTGGCTTATTTGCTGTCCTCTTGGCTCTCTGTTTTGCTCCTCATGCATGCTCCACATGGGTGTCTGGAGGCAGCTGCTCCTTTCCGTGCCTGTTCTAGGCAGGCAGATGCAGCTACAGTAGGACTGGCTAGAGGAGAACCTCATTCTTTCCCTGCTCAAGCTTTATTGTATGGTTTACTAGAGACATGGCCATGCTGGGGGGGGGCATGCTTTGAGTGTGTGTTCCTACATGACAGAAGGGAGTTGGACTTGATGGCTGTTGTGGTCTCTTCCAGTTCTATGATTCTGTATGTGTTTCTCTACCTCCTTCATCCTCCCAGTGCCAATGCTGCTAAAAAACTTCCAGCTAGACAGAGAATGAGGAAGAAAAGGGTGGGCTGGGCAGCTGTAAAAAGACTTTATACAAAGGAGCTTCTTTGTTAACTGAGGCGTTGTTGTTGTTGTGTGCTTTGGAGCTGTTTCTGACTTACGGCAACTCTAAGGTGAATCTATCATAGGGTTTTCCGGGGCTGAGAGTGTATGATGCACTCAAGGACACCCATAGAGCTTCCATGGCAATGCGAAGAATCATACCCTAGTCTTCAGGATCATAGTTCAATGCTAAAACCACTACAGCACACTGGCTCTACACTGAGGCATGCCTGTACTCAATTAGCACCCAAAAATGTTGGTGATGACAGAAACAGCAGCCTACTCTGGAAGGGACAAGAAGACCAGCAAGCAACACCTTTTCCCTTTGAGTACGAGACTCTAGCAATTGCCTGGAGCAGTGACACCAACTGAACCATTGATAATCCACCGCGGGGTGTGTCTGCATCTGTGTGTCCCACCTGGGTGTGCAGTGTAAATCGACAATGCTGGACTTACGCGGGAAGGAATGCGCCAATCCCCGGACCTCCAGATGCTTTCAAGGCTGGCCAGTCCCACCAGATATAAATGCACCTGCCCTGAGGAACCGGCTGCTGCTCTCCCCGGCTCCAGAGACCCAGGGCTGAGCTCCCTGCCCCTGCCCGGAGTGCGAGCAGGTAAGCAGAAGTTGGCAGAAAGGTGTGCGTGTGTGCGTGTGTGCGTGTGCATGCTGGGCTCAGGTCTTGCTTGAACTGAGAATAGTGAGTGGAGTCTTCCTCCATTTCCAAATGAGGTTTGTGATGACTAGCTGTTTTGCTCATTTATTATTAATTTATTAATTATACTTATTTACATTCTGCTTGGTCCTCAGTTCAATGTGGCTCACAACAAACGTAGCTCAAAATTCAAATAATTTTTTTTTTTAAATGAGCAGATCCATAGAACTAAACCCTTCCTAGCATCCCTTTCAAAGGTCGCAAGCAGCCCCTGTTGTTTCCTTCAGCCTCCTTGCTGTCTGCTTCTAGGTGATTGCTTGCCTCAGATCACCACCATCAACACCCCACTTTAATACAGATGCCTGCCAAAGGAAGGACGGCAAAGGCAGACCATTCTAGCTGTCCTAGCAAGGGAGCTCCGGAGCTTGGGGGAAACCACTGAGAAGGCCCTGCCGGGCTCTCCACTTTTTTCCAGGGACAGGCTGTCCGGCCCAAAGTCTGCCAGCGATACCGGCTCTCAGAGGAGATGTGGAAGGTGGCATGCATGGGGAGATCTTTCTCTGGGCGGCAGCTGGGCATCTTGGTATGGCTTTTTCTCTGGGAGACACTGGCGACCGACCACGGGTAAGGAATGGGCACACATCCCTCCCTCCCTCCCTCCTGCTGGGTTGTCCATGAATGTGAATCATCAGCATCCACTGGTGGCCCCCATGTTCAGAGAGGGGAAGAATCTACTACAGGTTTTAATCTGGCAGGCCGGCAGCAGGCTGACGCCAAATGCTTGGTTCAACTCTTTCTGGATTACCTAGTTCTGGGTTGCCGGCTGACTGCAGGAGAGAGAAGCCGGCATCCGGATTTGGTTTGTTGGCAATGGGCCTGTGAGTGAGGGGGAGCGGGCTGAAAATTTCAGCCCACACCTGTGTTGGGCCCCAGGAGTAGCTTCTGGTTGTAGCTAAACTGAGGTCAGTTGAAAACTTGTTTCAAGAAAATAGTAACATTTGGTTTGCAGGCCGATTCAGGGAGGGAGTTGGCCAACTGTGTGCCTTTTCCCTGGGGCCCCGGGGCCTCTCTCAGTTGCCCTGCTCGGGTAGCCCTCTCATTTTGCTTCCCTGGGACGCAGGCGCTGGTGCGAGAGGCTGGTGCAAGTGACGGAGGAGGAAGTGGTGACGCCCCGGCGGGAGGAAGCGGTGCCCTGCGCCGAGGTCTATCGGTACAACATGGCCGGCTGGCTCCTTGACCGGGAGAAGATGCGCCAGGCCAGCGGCAGAGCAGAGGGCGTGTGCTACGTCTACAAGTGAGTAGGAGGGCAATGGGATAGCGGGGAGGGAGGTGGAGAGGGAGAAGGTGCCGGGGGCTGCCGAAGAGCTGGAGAGGGCCGGAAAAGGACAGGGCCGGAGGGTGGTCCGTGTGGGCTACCAGAGAGGCAAGGAGGGGCAGAGCTTGCAGGCAGCCAGCTCTCTGCAAAAAGCAATGCCTTACCTTTAAGAAGGTCACTTGTTACTTTCCAGTAACATAGGGGTGGGCAAAGAGTGGCCTGTGGCATTCAGTTCAGGGCACCTCATTTTAAGAAGGATACAGGCAAGCTGAACAAGCTCAGAGAATGGCAACAAGGATGGTAAGAGGTAGAGAACAAAGCCTATGAGGGGAGGTTGAAGGGAGTGGGTGGAGAGGAGATTGAGGGGTGACATGATTGCATTCCTTAAATACCTTGAGGATTCTCAGGAAGAGGAAGGAGCAGGCCTGTTCTCTGACAGCCCGGAGGGTAGGACCAGGTCTCATTGTTATAGGAGGGTAGATTTCAGTAGAACATTAGAAGGGGTCTCCTTCTCTGGACATCTTCAGAAGAAGCCTGGGCAGCTACCTGCTCTGGATGTGCTAGCTGGAAATCGCACATTGAACAAGAGGATTAGTCTCAGTGGCCTCTGGGAACTCCTTCCAACTTTTGGATTCTATGCTTCTATGAGTCCGTTCCACTATCAAACAGCTTTTCCTTTTTTCTGGATTATTTGAATTCAGACACCTTCGCAGACCAGATATAATATAGAAGCTTTGGCATCAATTTGGGCAACTTTAAAACAGTTGTGGGGTTTCTCCTCTTTTGAGAGAGGTCCAAATCATGGTGCCCCCTTCCCCATTTCCATATCTCCCCCTGCAGGCCGGAGGACACGAGGCCCATGGTGTGGAACCGCACGGTGCGCGCTTGCTGTGAGGGCTGGAGCGGGCCCCACTGCTCGGAGGGTAAGGCTGCCGAGGGGGCCGAAGAGTGGGTTTCCTTTCCTGACGCCGCCCCTGCTCCCGATAATGAGTGATGAAGCCCAGAACTCTTTTCTCTTGTACTTAGACCCCCAAAATCACAATGTACTACTACTGCTGTTGCTACGGTTGCTGCCACCACTACTGCCATTCTCTTTCCACCCCTTCCACTTCCAGGAGAGGGCTCCGTGGGCCACTGCTTCTCTGCCTGGCAGTGCCAGGACATGCCCGGACTGCAGAACACCTCGCTGCTCAGCCTGGAGGAGTGCTGCCGCCACCCCTGGGGGCACAGCTGGCAAAACGCCTCCTCCCAGCTCTGCTTTGGCTGCTCCTCTCTCCCCCTGAAAGGTGGGTGGCCTCTCGTCCCTCCCGCCCTCTTCTCCCCCTTCTTTCCTTTCTTGGCCCCTTCGAGCCAGGCCCTCAGCCGACAAAGTGGGAGAGCAGAGCCAGAACTTGTTGGGAAGTTACTTAGACGAGGTAATTTGATCCCACTGTTCATTGTCATTGTTCTCTCCTCTCCCTCCCTCCCCCTTCCCCTTCCTCTCCTCCTCCTCTTCTGCCTCTACGTTTGATGTACTGGTTTTGTTCCTCCTTTTCTGGAGCTTAAGGTTCAAAAGCCAGCATTTAGGTTGCCCTCTTGCCCTCTCTGCCTCTCCTTCAGGCTCCTCAGAGATCTGATCCAAGTGTCCTTCCTTCTTTCCTTCCTTCTCCCCAGATGACCTGCCTTCCCCCTTCTTGCTCCGGCCGCCAGGCCCCACAGCACTCCTGCTCCACTCGGGGCATCACCAGCGCCCCTTTGCCACCTGCGTGACCTGGGCCGGCTTCCACTACCGCACCTTTGATGGCAAACATTTCCGCTTCCACGGAACCTGCGCCTACGCCTTGGCAGTTGCCTCTGATGGCACCTGGGCCATCTACCTCTCCTCCAGCAGCAGGGGCTGCACACCTGGCCGATGCCCCTGGGTAAGAGAGGCATGGGGCCCACCCACTTGGGAAGAGAGTAAGGCTGGCGGGTCCCGGATTGAGGCCGTACGTCAGCAATGCAACCGAGAGTGTACACTCTATGTCAACCAATCCACTCTGGATTTTAATCTGAACAGAATGAGCTCTTCAGGGTGTTGAGTCCCAGCACTTAAGTCCAGAAGCTTAGGAAGCATCTTTACAGTTCAAACTAAAACCCAAAGTGGATTTACACATTCCTTGACCTGGGACCAAGGGCTGTCACCAGTAAGTCCTGTAGTGGGATTGTGAAAAGAATGGACAGACTCCCACAACAAGCAGCTAGTGCTCTGGGCTCAATCCTGCAATGCATGACTGCAGGATAGGAGTAGGTGTTTTGGGACATGTGCAGAGTGGCTCCCCCTCACTTCACCACTAAAAAAACGTGGCACAGGACTGAGGGGAAAGGTGCCCTTGCAGTTCCTGTTAGGTACCTTCAAGTTGACTCTGACTTACGGCAATCCTATTCTAGACTTTTTTTGGCCAGATTTTTTTCATAGCCTTCTTCTAAGGCTGAGAGAGTGTGACTTCCTCAGAGGGAATTCAAACTCTCCCAGACTCTGGTCCATCACCCAAACCACCGCAACATTCTGACTCTCCCTGCGGATGGCCAGGAACTGACAGCCACCCTCTCCTGGGGTTTTCATGGGCAGATGTCTTTGCGGAAGGTTTGCCGCGTTGGCTTCCTTCTGAAGCTGAGCGAGATAGAGAGGGACTTGCCCAGGCTTACTCACAGTGTTTCCACAACTGAACAGTGGTCTCAGCCCTGTTTTCCTGGTGTCCAGCACTCAAACCGCTACACTACACTGCTCTGAAAGATGCTCTAGGGCAGAGGATTCGGCAAAAAGGGAAGCCAGCCTCACAGCACTTAATAGACCACAAGCTGAACATGAGTCAGCAGTGTGATGCGGCAGCCAAGAAAGCCAACGCAATGCTCGGCTGCATCAATAGGAGTATGGTGTCTAGATCGAGGGAGGTACTGGTACCACTCTACTCTGCTTTGGTTAGACCTCATCGTGAATACTGTGTCCAGTTCTGGGCACCCCAATTCAAGAAGGACACGGTCAAGCTGGAGCAGGTCCAGAGGAGGGCGACCAAAATGGTGAAGGGCCTGGAAGCCATGCCCTGTGAGAACAGACTTAGAGAGCTGGGTATGTTCAGTCTGCAGAAGAGAAGGTTAAGAGGGGACATGATAGCTATGTTTAAATATTTGAAGGGATGCCATGTAGAGGATGGAGTGGGCTTGTTTTCTGCCTCTCCAGAGACCAGGACAAGGAGCAATGGATTCAAGCTGCAGGAAAGGAGATTCCACCTGAACCTCAGGAAGAAATTCCTGACAATCGGCTGTCCGGCAGTGGAATATGCTGCCTCGGAGTGTGGTGGAGTCTCCTTCCTTGGAGGTTTTTAAGCAGAGGCTGGATGGCCATCTGTCGGGAGTGCTTTGAGGGTGTTCCTACATGGCAGGGGTTTGGACTGGATGGCCCGTGTGGTCTCTTCCAACTCTACATTTCTATGATTCTATGATCTGATCCCAACTTTAACTGCCATGGCTCCATCCTGTGGAATCCTGCGGTTTGCGGTTTGGGGAGACACTATTTTTCTGTGGCAGAGAATACTAAATGCCCCACAAAACAGCAAATCCCAGATTTCCGTGGGATGGAGCTACAGCTGCTAAAAAACTGTCAAAGGGCTATGATGGGCTTTGATGCCCTCTGAGGGGCAGCTTGGGGAGCTGAAGATATTTAGCTTGGAGAAGACAAGGGCCGTTTCCGCACTAGCCTGTTATAGCTCGTGCGGAAACGGTGAAGGTTAAGAGGTGACATGATGGACGTGTTTAAATATTTGAAGAGATGTCATACACAGGATGGGGCAACCTTGTTTGACAGTGGGATACGCTGCCTGGGAGTGCGGTGGAGTCTCCTTCTTTAGAGGTTGCTAAGCAGAGGCTGGATGGCCATCTGCAGGGAGTGCTTTGGTTGTGTGTGGTGTGGGGGGGACTGATTGGACTGAATGGCCCTGGAGACTCTTCCAGTTCTAGTAA
Organism: Cyclura pinguis; assembly: GCA_030412105.1. Lineage (NCBI taxonomy): Eukaryota > Metazoa > Chordata > Lepidosauria > Squamata > Iguanidae > Cyclura > Cyclura pinguis. The sequence goes on along the minus strand of CM059604.1, from coordinate 1,247,172 downwards.
TCTATGCTTCTGTGGCAGTGTAATGCGAAGGATTAATCAGAGACTTTTGGAGTCGAGTGGGCCACAACAATGAGTGAGACTCACAGGAACACCACTTTTTCTCCTGGCAGGCCCTCCGCATGCTGTTTGGCCTGGACCGGGTTGTGGCCGATGGCCGGAACATCTCAGTGAACGGCGCTGGGGTACCAGAAGGAGAAGCACGCCTGCAGAAAGGTGAGGGCATGAAGGAAACCGGTGTTCTCATGCTCTCCTGTCTGGGGATCTGAAAGGAGGATCATCCCATGGAGTTGGGAGCAGCGATGCAAATCTCCCCTCATTTCATCCTTAAATGCAGGAAGGAATGATTTCAAAAGTCTTCTTCCTGGTGGGTGAGATCACAGGTCCTTTTGTACCTTTTCTCAATATATTTTCATACCTCAGAACTGTTTTGAAAAAACCCAGCAACCTTATAACCCAAAACCAACCCACTCAAAAAACCCAAGCCCCCGCCCTGCAATGTTGTTTGCAGACACACAAAAACTGCTTGGGTTTTTTGCTAGAAATCAACAGCGTTTTGCAGAGAAACCAACCTATTTTGCTCAATATGCATTGCTTTCTGCCCAAAACGTTGCGCTAATGAATTTTTTAGGTCTCGCCCTAGTTCAGTTTTCTTTTGCTCTCTTCCCCCCTCTGCTGCTGCCCCCTTGCCCCTCCCTCCTCTCTCCGGCTTTGCCCCTCCAGGAATCAGTGTTTGGTGGCTGGGAGACTTCCTCTTTGTGGAGAGCGGCCTGGGCGTCCGGGTGAAGTTTGATGGGCAGGATACTGTCTATGTCACCGTTGGAGCAGATCAGAGAGGGGCCACCCGAGGACTCTGTGGGGTCTACAATGATGAACCTGCAGGTAACCCCCTGTGATGGATTCCCTTGCCAGGATGGCCCTGCAGTTCCACCCCTGGGTTCCTGTTACTCGCTTTACTCCCTTTTCCCTCTTCATCCCTTCCTGGATTGGGTGACTGGGCTTCAAGGTGACCCCCTTATTGTGGACCAGTGGCTGTGTTATTTTGTGTGTTCACAGTCAAAAGCATGACCTGACTCTTTGTCAGAGTTGATAGAGACAGCCAGAGGCAGTTTAAACAAAGGTCATTTCCGCACTAGCCTGTTATAGTGCTATTATTCCACTTTCAGCATCCTGTGGAATCCTGGAGTTTGAAGTTTAGGAAGGGGCCTTGAGGATTCTCAGCCAGAGAGCTCTTTGGCCTCAGGAAACTATAAACCCCAGAATTCCACAGGAGGTTGGTAAAGTGGAATCATAGCACTATAACAGTGTAGCGTAATAATGATCCATGCCATTCACATACAGTTTCAAACACACACTCAGGATGTTAAAATACTGAAACCGTATAAGTCAGACACCACAAACACTTTTGTCAATAGCACATTTACTCTTCAAACATTCCCTCAAATCCACATTGTGACAGTTGGAATTCACATATGTAACCCACATGGAATGATACAGGTATTGTAAACAGAGCAATTGATTTAACAAAGTCCAGTACACAGGGTGGTACCCACTGGAAACCCACTGGGTGACAAGTCACATTCTCTCAGCCTCAGAGAAAGACAAAGGCAACCCATTTTGCCAAGAAAATCCTCATGATAGGTTTGCCTTAAGGTCGCCATAAGTCAGTTTTCAAAGGGGAGAGACAGGATGGCTAGAGGGAAGCTCCGCCTGTCAGGGGCACTTTGTTGTTGTGGGCCTTTCAGTCACTTCTAACTTATGGCAACTCTAAAGTAAAAGTACCACAGGTTTTTTCTTTTTCTTTTTTTTGGCAAGATGTGTTCAGAAGGGGTTTGCGTTTGCCTTCCTCTGAGGCTGAGAGAATATGACTTTCCCAAGGTCACCCAGTGTCTGAGCGGGAATTTGAATCCTACTCTCCAGAAACCTTTAAGAAATAAATAGATATTTATTTGACTATTTAAATCTAAATTTGAATATTTAAATTTTAAGTTGTAGGGGACCCTGGCAAAAAACTATATTTGCAGTGGGTCCCGAGTAAAGAAAAGATTAAGAACCACTGCTTGGCATAGTTCCCCCACCAGCCTTCTGTTGCAACAAATTGTTTCCAATTAAAAGGGATAGCAGGATATCTGAAAAGATAGCAAGTCCCAGAATCCTTGCCAGTCCTTTTATGTGATATGAACTCTTGCATCTGGGCCAGCAAAGCTCATCCTTCTAGGCCCTTAATCATGACCCGTTTTTCTTTCAGAATATTTCCTTTATAAGATGGGGTTTGACAATGTGTAAGTCAGACCAAGATTTCCTCAAAGCTTTAGTGGTGTAACCAGTCAGGGACACTTCCTCTTTAAAAGTAGAACTGCTCCCTGAAGTTGTGGGGATGCACATAACAGTGCTGTGGAGTTCCTGAGGTAACAGCGCTGTGTATTCCTCTAAGTGCCTCTGGTGGCCTCACTGGATCTCCACCTTCCACTAAAAATGGAGTTTCACTCTTTCTCTGCCCCCTCAGGCTGACTTTTCCTCACAAGGTTTACATGACATTTCTTTTATTTGTGACTGGGCCATTAAAGTGAATGTGCCCCACATCTCCACACTTAGGCCATTTCCGCACTGGACTGTTATAGTACTATTATTCCACTTGCAACATCCTATGGAATCCTGGGGTTTGCAGTTTCGGGAGGGGCCGGCTGGCCCCTCCCGAAACTGCAAACCCAAGGATTCCATAGGATGTTGCAAGTGGAATAATGGCACTATAACAGTCCAGTGAGGAATGGGTCTAATTTTAAGTGTGGAGATGTGGGGCATATTCTCTGTAACGGCCCAGTCACAAATAAAAGAAAGTTTTAATTCCCATCTTTGATCTGGTTTGTGGGCTGGATCTTAAATCTTTCTTTATTTCTGCCACAGACTTTCTCCTCAGGTGCTTTATCTCCCCTAGGCTGCCAATTTCTGTGGGGCCTTTTTTGACGAGGTTCTGACTCTGTTTCTGAGGGAAAATGTCTTTTCTCTCTTTCACCTTTTATTAGCACCAGATAATCTATTATTTTAGCTGTCTTTGCCACTATTTTTGGCTGTTTGTCCTCCACTAACCCTCTGAAATCTTGTGGTAAGATGTTATAAACTGTTTCAGTCCAAATAAATGCATCTTCCTTAGTTTCAGCCCTGGGCCCATCAGTCCAGTTCTCCAGTAGCCTAATTGTGTGTATGTTTCCCCAGGCTTCATTTTTAATCCTCTAAACTCTTTTCTGTGATGTTCTGGTGTTAAACCCAATCTTTGTTTATCCCTTTCCTTAAATAATTCATAGCCTTTTCCTCCCCCAAGTCTCATTTCTCCATAGATTTCGGTCAGACCTCCACAAATCTGAGACCTTAAATTATCCCGTTCTCTCCCCACCCTTCACTGTCATGTCAACACAAGCTGTCTCAAAATTCATGAAAACTGAATCAATATTATATCCGTTTATAATATTTAGGAAATCTTTTTACCTCAAGGAGAGGAGAACCATTAGGGTTAATATGTATAGGAGTCAAACTTGCTGTCAGTTCTAGTTCCTTCCATTTCATGTTACACATCTCTAACTCAAGAGCCTCTGGTTTCTCCTTTCTCTCTCAGTTCCCTTTCGTGTTGCAGTTATTTTTTCTAAATTCTGTATCACATTGCATTTCTTTTTCTTTTAACTCAAGCCTAGCCAATTCAATTATTTTTCCTCATATTTCCCCACTGTCTAAGGGCTCAGTTGTGGTTGTGCGTATATGTTAGGGTTACCCCTGAACCCCCAAAAAACATGTGGTGCCAGACCTAAAATGTTAGGTCCACACAGATAGGCTGTTGTGGGTGAGCCCTGTCCCCAACTTTGGCCAAAGGGACTTCTCCCTGCTCAGGAAGAATGTAGTCAAAAGCACTTCCTACATGAGCAAAGAGAAAAACCCTTTATTATTTAAAGGAGGATTTGTTTATAGGTTTGGGAGGACAATGATCTCATAAAGCCTACAGTGCATGTGCAAGAATATTTGCTTTCCCAGGATTAAAATTCTGATACATGGTTGCTAAACTTCTGATAAACATCAACAATGACCCCTGAATCAGACATGCATTCACTCAGCAGTGAAGTATAAGAAATATTGTTACAAGAGAGCGCTGAGAACCCAGGGATTGACTTTGCCAGTTAATGCCAGCGTAATTTTAAGTAGGACAAGCGGTGACAACAGGAACAAGCCTTAAAGTTGACTAGAATTCAAAATGGAGGAACTTTAGCTCAGCAAATGCAGAAAGATAGAGAGAGAATTCCTTTAGCTTGAACATTTAAGCAGGCAACACCCTCCATGAATTGAACTGCTAAAGGCACTGAATCCCTAGCAGCCCTGCAGAGTAGACCAGGGAAAGGCTGGGGAAGCACTATCTATTTGTCTTTTACTATTTACATATAATCTCTGTTGTCTCCTCACTTCTTCCTCTTGTAGAATAGGATTTTCCAACATTGTTTATACTTAAGATCTGTATTTCCTTCTGTTTACCAACAACTTTTACCTCAGGGAAAACTATTGGTGTGATCCAAATAACTTCTTTTTACTTAATTTATGCTTATTTCCTTATTACTTTGGTGATTTCTTACTTTACCTCTAACTTTTACCTCAGAGTCACCTTACAGAGTTCAGGGTTTCTCAGTTTCTCTGTTTGTGGCTTTCCGCTGTGTGCCTGTGGTCACTCCCTCCTTTCCCTCAGCTTTTTACCTCCCTAAACTGCAAACCCCGGGATTCCATAGGATGTTGAAAGTGGAATAATCGCGCTATAAAGAGCGTAGTGTGGAAATGGCCTTCCTCAAGTACTTTGTGCCTTTTCCAGTCCTCTCCCCCTCGACACGCCGCTTTTGGCAAAGCTCTGCCACCTGTCCACTCGAGGCCTCTCTCTGGCTTTCTCTTAGCCACGTAAGTCTCCTCACAACGCCCACTGGGCTGGCACCACATTTATGTGACATACCCCCCTGCCAGGCTGGCCTCTCCATTCCGGTCCTGGGCTCCTGTCACCCCCTTCCCCTCCTAGTCTCTTCTTGGGCTTGGTACTCGGGCTTTGAGGTGACTCCCCTCTTGTGGACCGGTGGCTGTGTTGTTTTGTGGGCTCCCTGCGGTAAACACGATCTCTTTATCAGTCTTGATAGAGACAGCCAGAGACGACTTAAACAAAGAATAACAAATGGGAATTCATGAAGGCAGAGAAGGTGATACCTTAACCCTTGAACTTCTCAGCCATTCATTGCTTCCCAGAAACCAGAGTCGGTTCTTCCTCTGCCTGGCCCTGTGTCGTCTCTCCTCCATCAGCCTTCCCCCCCCCCCCGTGCGCCCTGAAGGGAGAGCTTGTTTGTGCCATGCTGGAGGAAGGCAGTGAGTACAGACTCCACTCAGGAGGACATTAAAGCAAGAACGGAATTGCTACATTTTTATCATTGTCAGCATCACCAGCATCTTCACCCTTTTCCTCCTCTTCGTGAGTTTATTTATTACTCACCTTTTTACCAAAAGGCAGCCTACAAAGATGAAACAAATGCCAAGAAGCAAACATGCAAAATGTAGGTAAAGCCATATGGAAAGTTCTTGTAAAATGCAATCAGACAATTTACAAAGGTAAAAACCATTTAATACCAATCCATTAAAAGACAAAGAATCAAAGTCAGCAGAACAGCAGGCTATAAAAAGGCCTTGTAGCCACTTCTTAAAACTCTGTCATAACAGGGGGAAAAAAATCAGTTGCTGGCAGAAAGACAGCAAGGAGAGAGCAATCCTGGCTTCCCTTGGGAAAGCGTTTCAGAGCCTGGGAGCAGCCACCGGGAAAATCCTCTCCCATGTTCCCGCCAAATATACCTGGGAAGGTGGAGGGCCTCTCCCAGACGTATTGGAGCCCGGGCAGGTTCCTATAGGATGGTGGCAACCCAGGCAACTGGGGAAGCCCATCTGTAGGTCCTGAATGAAATGACATTCTCTGTTCCCACTTTCTAGTAACTGATACATAGGGCCGTGCTCCCCCTGATTTTGGAGGTGACAGTTGTCTGTCATCCTGGAAAGATATGCAAAGGGATCGCGTAGCACTTCTGAGACTAACAGAAGGAAAGAAATTGGTAGCATTAGCTTTCAAAGTTTTAAGTCCATGCATCTGATGAATCCTAGAATCCTAGAGAGACCCCGAGGGCCATCCACTCCAGTCCCAATCTGCCATGCAGGAAGGCACAATCAGAGCACTCCCAACGGATGGCCATCCAGCCTTTGGTTAAAAACCTCCCAAGAAGGAGACTTTACCACACTCCGTTGAGGCAGCAGCAAATTCATTGTCAAATTGCTCTTACCCTTGGGAAGTTCCTTCTAAGGTGGAACTTAGGTGGGGTCTCTTTCTTTTAGGTGGAGTCTCTTTTTCTGTAGTTGGAAACCATTGCTCCATTGTGTCCTAGCCTCTGGATGAAATAGACTTAAGTCTACGAAAGCTTATGCTCCCAACTTGCTTCTCTCAGATTCAAAGGCGCAATAAGATCCTTCTGCATATTAATCCAGACTAACACAACTATGTCTTTGAATTCTGAGGAGGGGGAAGCAAGGGGGGATTTTCTTTTTCTCTTGCCGTCTTCCTTGCCTCTCACTTCACTGTCCTTTTCTGCCCACAGATGACTTCCTGCGCGTAGGAGGGGACGTGGTTGCTTTAGCAGCCAGCTTTGGCAATTCGTGGCGGGTCCCAGACTCCAGCTTGGTAAGGGCTAGGGAGAAGACCGGCACTAGGGAATCCGTGGTTCAGTGCACACTCTCTCAGGAATCCTCTGCCCTGTCAGCTTGCCCCAGTGGGGAATGGACCCACACAGTTGCTTATGATGTGTTTCACTAGGGAAATGAGGGTCAGGCTCTGTAATCTGGCCCAGCCAAAGAAGGTCTCATTCTTTATTGAAGCACGTGATTGGTTGGGAGACCGTGGTTTTTAACAGAGCAGCATGATCTGGAACATTCTAGCTTCAGCTCTTGTTTTCTGATTTGCTGCTATGTCTGGACACTGGCCATTTACACTAACTCTGAGGGGGACCTTTCCGTGCCCCTAAGACTGTCAACCCAAGTCACCACAATGCTACATGTTATCGAACTTGCTGTTGCTCCCTCTTTAGAAGACCTCTTGGATCACAGTGCTTCAACTTTGCTTTCCTAGCAAGCCATTGAAAAATGCAAGGTGGGTTGTCCCAGAGGAATGCACGAGAACAAGGGATAGGCAACTGCATTGAATCCAGTGATCCATTTTCTGCTCCTAGGACCCTATAGGTGCCACTTGATGCCCATTCAAACTACACAGTTACAGGACTGTGATTCCACTGGGTGCATCCCATGGAATCCTGGAATTTGTAGTTTGGTGAGGCACTGGAACAACCCCGCTGAGAATCCTAAGTGACCTTCCCTAAATCTCAAATCCCAGGATTCCCCAGGATGCAGCCATGGCAGCTAAAGTGGAATAGACTGGTATATAATTGTACCATGTGAAAGGGCTAATGGACTGCCCAAAATTAAAAAACAAACAACAGAAGTTCCCGGAAGCTGATGTCTGTTCTAGAAAACAGGGATCTGTAAATGCCAAGCAGTCCCGGGTTGTGTGTGCAACCTATTGAAAAGTTATAATGCCTCTTTCCTAAATATCCCTCCCTAGAAGGGGACTGTGGCACTTAGATACCATTTTAGCTGCCATAGCTCCATCTTGTGGAATCCTGGGATCTGGAGTTTCCCAGAGCTTTCAGAATTCTCTGCCAGAGAGCTCCAGTGCCTCAGGAAACTGCAAATTCCATGATCCTCTAGGATGCTGTCATGGAATCATAGCGCTTTAACTGTGTAGCGTGAAAGCAGACTTCCCAGAGAGGCAATTCAACTCTTTTTTTTTAAATCAGAAAAAGGTCAGTCCAAGGAATGTAGAGAGGCTGAAAACCACACAAACAGCCTGGTGGGCCACAGGGGGTCCCAAGGCTACCCTTTCTGCCCACCCCTTGAGGTACAGGATGCTGCTGTGCTGAACTTACAGGGGGCGCTTTGCCATGTCAGCGGATTCTACCAGGGAGTGCTTTGCCATGGTACCACCTGCTTGAAGCAGTTATTGTCTTGCTGCTTTCACTGCTGGGTCAGGATGGTGGGGTGCAGGATGAAATGCCCCATGTTTCTATATGCTTTCTTCTTTTGCTTGCTCTAGAACACCTGTGAGGATGCTGCAGAGGAAGCTCACAGCTGCCATGCACTGGTGGCAGGACATGCAGCTCAGGAGGCAGCGGCATCTGTGTGCCAACAGCTGATGTCCAGCCCTTTCAGCCAGTGCCACTCAGAGGTTAGGCATCTCTCCCTTTTCCCATTTCCCATTCTGTCTGCTTCCCTTTCCCCTCCTCCTGCAATCCCTGTCTATTTGTGGCGTGCCCGATACAAGCCCACCCACCCTAGAGGACTTGTTTAATAACTCATATCACCTCTGCCAGGTGGACCCCAGCGGCTTTTATGACACCTGTATGTACAGTCACTGCAGCCAAGCAGGGGACAGCGCCATCTGTGAGACCTTTGCCAGCTACGCCCGAGAGTGCGCCCAGCACAGTATCTTTGTCAGTTGGAGGCATCCTGGATTCTGTGGTAAGGGGACAGAGGGAGAATTGCACCTGGAAAGCAGGACGCCCCTTCTTTACCCATTTTTAAAATTGTGTCTTTGTTTAAGACATTTATGTATCACCTCTTAACCCTTTAAGGCCCTTCAGGCAACATCCAACAGATGAGCATTAAATAGGCAAATAAAAAAGGTTTAAGAACCAACTAAAATAGCTTGTTACAAGTAGTTGAAAAACAAGGCAGCTGAAACAGCTGTAGCAGCTGTTCCTGGTTTTAATGAACTGAAGGTCGCATAAAATAATATAGCTCAAAAGGCATGGAGTTGGCCTGACTTCCCCTCTGGGGGGGTACCCACAGCTATGGAGCCCCTATGGAGAACATGTGGGTACCCCAACATTCAATGTGAGTCTCATAAAAAATTTTAAAAAAATAGTTAGCGGCACTGACAAAGACATAACATATAAGGAGTTCTTGTTAAAATAAATGAAATAATGCATAAAATTAAAACCCTTAAAATAGCTTAAAATACAAAAGATAGAAAACTGCAAAACAGCTAGCACTCCAATAAGAACAGCACGCCATTCAAAGATATTACAGTCAGATCCTAGAACATTGTTGGAACAGAAATTTTCCCTACCAACAGAAGAAGGGCAAGGAGGGAACCATTCTGGCTTCTCTAGGAAAGGGGTTCCAAAGCCTGTGAGCAGCCATCAAGAAGGTCTTCTCCTTGCTACCCACCAACTGTACCTGAGAAGTCAGTGGGACTGAGAAAAGGGCCTCCCCTGGAGACCTGAGAGCCTGGGCGTGTCCTGATAGGAAGCTGCAGTCCTTCAAATAGCTTGGACCTGAGCAGTGTAGAGGTTTATGGGTGATCAGCATCTCCTCCAGTGGGGGAACTTTGTATTTGAACAAGTGATCTCACAGTCCTGCTGCTCTTCCCTCCTGACAGAGAAGCCCTGTGGGCAAGGCAAGCACTACTCAGATTGCGTGTCCTCATGTCCTGCCAGCTGTGCTGCGGTGGGTACCACAGAAGAGGGGCACTGTAGGGATGAGTGCGTGAGCGGCTGTGAATGCCCCGCTGGTCTCTACCTGGAGCAGGGTGGCTGTGTCCCTGAGAGCCAGTGTCCCTGCTTTCACCGGCGCCAGAAATACACTCCAGGGGAGACGCTCCAGCAGCACTGCAACCTGTGGTGAGTCACAGAATCATAGAATTTTGGAAGGGATCCCAAGGGCTATCTAGTCCAACCCCTTTCAGGCATGCAGGAATATACAACTACAGCACTCCTGAGGGACGCCCATCCAACCTCTCTTTAAAGACCTCTGAAGGAACAGACTCCTTCCGCTTTTCCAGCCAAGAAGTTTTTGAATCCATTGATTCATTTCCTAATCTCTGAAGCAGCAGAAAACAAGTTCAGTTCTGTTAAATTCTGTTAAAATTGGTGTTACATGATGTCCCCCGCCCATACTTGTTGCTCATACATATTCTCCCAGTTCCTTGAGTGTTTTGTTGCAACGTCACGGAACGTCCACCAGCATTCAGGCTGCAGGCGACGGAAAGAATAGGTGAATGCTAGAACAGCAGGAAAAAGTCAACACAGCTGGGGCGGAGTTTCACTCTTCACTCTTCAGGAGCGGCTGTGTTCTGGTAGCGGGGCAGACGTGAGCAGGAGATAGGGGTAGTGAGTATGTGGGGTGCGTGGAGGGCAGGCAACAGAGAGCCTGAGTAGTTAGAGAGCTTGGTGGAAGCGCTAGGAAGAAGCGGGGTAGAACCAACTGTGTTCTGAGAAGCAGGGAACAGCTTTAATGTATCTCAATTGTCCTTTCTAAACTTATCAAATTTTAAAATATGGTGGAGATTGTATGGTATGGTGTTGAATCTTTCGAAGTTTGTGAGGGGCTGCAGAACCGGCGTGGGCGGGGGAGAAGGAGGCAATGAAACCAAAACAAATAGTGGGAAACACACATTTATTTAGTTTGGACACAGTTGTACTGAAGCTCAAGATGGCTAAAGAATTTACGTGAGAAGGGAGTGGGTTACGCATCGCAAAATACCTCCTTTGAACCAAGGAGGGAAAAAAATATCTAGAAATATTTGAAAAATAGTCAGAAAATCATCGTTCTTGAGTGTCTGGAAATCCTGACAAGGAGAATCTCAGAATGATAAAAAATCTTCACAGTCTGGGACTTATTCCATACAAAATTCATACGTGACTTTTTTTTTTTTGGCATCTTCTGTGAGGGGAAATCACATTTTTCGTGTAGAAAATCATATTTCTGTGCAGAAAATGCTGGCTACCATGCAAACATGCCTCGTGTGAATTTTGCGCAGAATAATTCCCAAACTGTGGATAGCCTTCAAAAATGGTACAGTTTTGATGACTTTATCAAACCAGGAAGAAAATAGCTAAAACGATTTCCTTCAAGTGTAAAAGGAGTGAAGAATTACTTCCTTTCTCTGAACTCTTTGATGTGGACTTCTGTTGCCATTTTGCCCACAGCACCTGCCGAGGGGGCCACTGGAATTGCTCCCAAGACCCATGTGCTGGGGAGTGTGCCGTTCTTGGAAATTCACACTACCTGACCTTTGATCACAAGCGCTACTCCTTCCATGGGACCTGCAAGTACATCCTGGTACAGGTGAGGATGTGAAAGGGTACTCTAGCAGAGGGAGTGATACTCAACATTGGTTTTAACAGAGAAGCACTTCAGCTTCCAGGCTCCAGTGGCAACTGGTGCATCTATATAAAAGAAGGAGCATGAATCTGCTCTGCGTTTCAGTTCAACCTTTAAGAGCTATCCGAAGGTGCTGAGGCCACCCTACAAAATACGTTCAGCACCTTGGAGAGCTCATTAAGCACGAGAATCCTACTGTTAGTCTCAACTAGACTAGACCCATTAAGTCATATTGACTCACTATTATGTATTATTATTTATTTCAAGTATTTGTGTGTTGCCTCTCAACCCATCAGAGCACTCAAGGTGACATACAATGAATGTGCCCAGAGGAAGTTGATTCAGATGATCCAAGGGCTGGATGTCAAATGTCATATCTTTTAGCCTCAAAACAATAATTTAAGTTTGTTCAAAGGTGCAGGGGAAGGTTTCCCAGAAGTACATTTCTCAGACAGATTTCCCTTGTTCTAGGCTGCCCGAGTGTGCTAGGATAGCTGTTCCTCCATTTTGACCCTTAAAGACATTTTAAATCTTCCTGCAAAATTCTGAATGCCTTTTTTACAGTGTCAGGGGGTTGGGAGCTGGCAGAATCTGGATCCAATCCAATCCTTTGAGGTATCCTGCCTAATGCGCCCCAGTTACCAAACAAGAGGCAGACGAAATGAGAAGGGGCTGTTACCATCATAAATACTTCTGCTCCTGGGGATTTTCTTGCAGGATTTTGTTGACGGAAAACTTCAGATCATAGCAGAAAATGAGGTGTGTGGGAACCAAGGGTCCACCAGCTGCCTCCGGGCTGTGAGCATCACGGTGCAGAAGGTCACTGTCCGGCTGTCCTTCTCAGGTGAGAGTGGGAAAAAGGAAAACTGATTTTGGGTAGTAGGGAGTCTCCTGTGGGTGGACCCCAAGGCTGCAAGAAGATTACAAGAAGTAGAATGGCTGGGAATGCCTTCCACCGCCTTCGTTCAACGTGTTCACTTGAAACAGGGTTGCAATTGTTTACGCCAGTATTAGAGGTTCATGAGCGCTGAAAACCACAGAGGTGTTGCTTGTGGTCATGGCGGGAAGTGCCACACAGTCCCATGGCCTTGTTAGTGTTGTGTTGTTGGTAAATGATGATGCACAACATCTACGCCAGAGGAAGCCTCGTGGTCCATTTGCTGACCGGTCCCGGTAGCCCCTCACAGCAAGGGGTAGGACTTTCTAGAGCCCATGGCTGGTTAATGGGTTTGACTCAGGGACCCTGTGAGACCACCCTTGGGACCTGCATGTGTCCCACGGGCTGAATGTTGCCCACCGTTCGTCCAAGCTCTGATTTGTTTGCCCCTTCCTCTCCCTTTTCTCCCCTTAGGGGAGGTGTCAGTGAATGGCCAGGAAGCCACCCTCCCTTTTGTTAGTGCTGACCTGAGTGTGCGCAGGGCGTCTTCCTCCTTCCTCCTTCTCCAGGCCTTTGGGGCCCACATCCTCTGGGGCCTGGACTCCCCTGCTACCTACATCACTCTCCAACCCAGCTTCGCCAACAAGGTGAGTATAAGATGGAGACCTGCTTGCCCCACCGTACTTGGTGAGGGGGTGACATCCTCCAGCCACATGGTTTCCTGGGAACCCCTGTGGGATGGGGCAGCTACCAGAACAAGGAGGTTTTTAACTGAGATTTAAAAATAATGAGGGAAGAGCAGTCTGCAAATGTTCAGGCAGGCGACGAATGGTTCTGAAATTGCACAACATCTGCAGGGCTACTCATTCCACATCCCTGATTCAGAGGAACACAGGTTTCAAGAGATACTCTGCCACACTACATCATAATATACTTTTAAGATAAGTGAAGAATGACAGATGAAATTGGCAGCCTTCTCGCTGGCCTTCGGGGCATTGCAAAGGTTCTTTTCCTGTTGGTTGGCTTGTTGACCATATTTATACAACACTCTCTTGCAGAAATAGTGGGCTCCCAGCACAGTGTATGAGAGGTAATGGAGTTGCCAGGTCTGAGGCCCTGGCTCTGGCGAGAGGCCTGTCTTGAAAGGGTGGTAGGATGTGCTTTCCTCATTTGTTGAACGTGGTATTTTTTATTTGAATGGCATTTTCTAAACTACTGTTGTTGACGCTTAAGGAGATCACCAGAGGCCCCTCCTTGAAAGATCAACCTTCTTATATCACCAGGAGCCACCCCCATGACATCACAAAGTCCCTGAGTCTTAAATTTTGACCTTTAAATATCTGTGACCTGACCTGGCAACCTTTAATTGATAATCCATAAAATTAGGCCCTCAAAACTCACTGAAATCACTTCCTGTTAAAAAAAAAAAAGCTCCTTCTGGGCTTAAAATGGCTGAGGGAGCTCCAAAAACATGGTGAGAGTGCTCCGCACACTCCCTAGAGGGTGTTTGGGGAAAAAAACAGATTTTCTTGCAGGGGATCTGGGGTGGTGCAGCCTCCCAAAATCTCCCGGGAGGCTAATATGGCCACCTCGCCTCTCCCTGCCCGTGTCCATCTATTTCACCAGTCTGCTCCATTCTCCAGGTGCGAGGCCTTTGTGGCACCTACAGCTGGAACCAACAGGATGAATTCACCACCCCGGAGGGGGATGTAGAGCCGAGTGTTGCTGCCTTCGCTCACAAGTTCCAGGTCTCCCCCAGCTGCCCTTCTTCAGGCGCTGTAACCTTTGACCCCTGCAGCACCTACGCGCAGCGGCGGGAGTTTGCTGAGTCTGCTTGTGCCATCCTCCACGGACCTTCTTTCCAGGTGAGAGAGAGGACGGCGTACAGTCTAAGGAGGGAAGCAAACGCACCCAGACACCACAGGGAGGAGCAAGAGGTTTCTCTAGGAAGTTTGGAGATGCAGGTTCTACATTTCTGAGGGACACACCTCACCCAACTTCCTGTCAAGATGTATAAAATCAACCACCAAATACTAGTTGAGTAACTGCAAGGGGGCTGAAGGCAATTTCCCATGGGACCCCACAGGCCATAACCTCCCCAAACAGGCCTAAATACCTTATTTCCCCTCCAAAATGGTGACAGGAAGTTATTTTCTGTGACTTCTTGTCTCCATTTTGGAATGGAAACAGAAAGAAAGCAAGTATTTTGGGGAGAGTGGTGTTCTAGGTGGCTTGTTTGCATGCATTTGGAGGGCTTCGGGTGTGAGGCAAAATTCACTTGAAAATTGCATCAAAAATTAACTTGCGGGAGACTGGTGAGGAATTTTGGGGGGCCTCTGGGCCACACTTTCCCTACCCCTCATGTCTACCCATCTAGCTCAAAGTCCCAGCTGCAAAGACAAGAAGGGAGACTTCTGTGTCTCTCTGATTAGTCTTCCTTCTCCAGGATGAAGCTCCTCACAGTAGCTAATTCAGTTCCCCTTGAAATGTTGCAGTGCATTTCAGAATGATTTTCCTCAGCCAAAATAATGTTCTCTGGCTTAGTGGGGCAACCTGTGGAATAATCTTTCTAAGCTGATAGCTGATTTGGTCTCCCCCTTCCCTTGAAAGGTGGCATTACAATATTAATTATCACTAGTGTTTATTGATTCCCAGTAATTTGTCACAGTATGGAATTGAGGCTGCCATAGTTTAACAGACAAAAATATTCATGTCCAAAGGTTTCTGTTTTAAATTCTTCCACAAATCAAGCTTAAATAAACTGTCAGCTTAAATAAACTGATTCTGTGAACATATTCAAGGAGGCTTTAGATAAATATTTTACATTTATTTAAATATTAATTTCCCACCCCATGTCATGAGACCTCTAGGCTGTATATAGGCAATCAGTCAATCAATCAACCAATCAATAAAATGCAATTTAAAACAGTTATGAATAGCAAAAGGCAATTTAAACTGTTTTAAGTGCTACCTGTAATTTTACAAGGGAACACAACTAAGGAACTATAATATTCTAAGTTCTGCACTTTTCTGTTCTCAGCAGAAGATATCCAGAAAAGCTGCTTTTATTCTGGACATTCTGCTTGTGATTTCTGAGACCAGGTTTTCAGAAAATACTATGAATCTTTCCCCCTCTTCTCTGCCACTCCAGTTATGGCCTAAATCTCCTAGCCCTGACTAGAGTTAACCCATTGAATCAATTGGATTTATCTGTGAGTTGGTTCAACGTCCAGCAATTGATTTAATGGCTTGCCTTGAGGTGGGACTCAGCTGCAAGACCCCAGACTGTATATGTCTAAGTGCATCTCCACACTTGCAATATTATGTTCCCTTTGAAGTGTTGCATCATGGTCTGTTTTACAGCATGAGCTCTGAATTCAGTCCATTTCTCTGTTTGGAGAGCATACAGCTTTGCTCAACCTAGCCATTTTCTCTCCTACCTCACAGCCCTGCCATGACCTGGTGGAGCGGGAGCCTTTCTACCAGCTCTGCCTTCATGACGTCTGTGGTTGTTCAGCGAGCAAAGATTGCCTGTGCAGTGCCTTGGCTGCCTATGCCAGACGGTGTGCTCAGGAGGGAGCCCCCATGGCCTGGAGGAACCACAGCTTCTGCCGTGAGTTTCCCAGGGAAGTGGGTTGGGCGAGGGCATCCAGAAAGTCTGTAAGAGGTATGAGTGTGTGGCTCTTATAGGAAGGAGCAAAAAAGGGCATTGCTGACCACTATGGCAGTGGTGGTGGTACATCTGCTCTGGGTTTTAGTTTGAATGTTAAATATGCTACAGTGAGGATGGAACAGGTTTGGTACCTTGGACAGCAACTTTAGAGTTCAGGCTAAAACGCCGAGTGGATCTCTTGCCACTGCTGATGTGGAAATTTCTGGCTTCTGCTGGTGTTGAGATGGTGGAACTTTTTTTTTTAAATAACAGTGGGATGGAGAACTGGGTTGCAAGATAAAGAAGAAATGTTTTGAAATGAGGGGTGAGGAGGGACAGACAACCTGGGGGAAAAGTTCATTTTTGGACTACACCTCTCAAGCTGGTTGGGGGATTCTGGGAGTTGTAGTACAATAAAGGGGCTTTTTTGTGAGTTCTGTTCAGAAAAACATTCCTAACCTCCAAACCCTATATTTGAAACTGTTCCCAGATACTGCAGTTAGAATTTACTGCTGCTGTTGTGCCTCTCTAAGCATTTCTGACTTATGGTGACCCTAAGTACCTCCTTCTTGGGATGTTCTTGATCAGGTTTCTTTGGAGGAGTTTGGCCACCATGACCTTCCTCTGAGGCTGAGACAGCAGGACTTGCCCAAGGTCACCTGGGGGGTTTCCGTGGTCAAGTGGGGATTCAAACTCTGGTCTCCCGGAAGAAACCTCGGCCAGCATTCAAAATACAATACCATGCTGGCTTTCGTGAGAAGGGGAATACAATGAGAATGCATCCCCCCAGAAGCTCGTTCCCTATTTGGCAAATGCCCCGTGCCTGTCCTTTCAGTGCAGCTCTGGGCAGGGCTGCCCAGCATGATTCTAGTTAACGACTTTCTGACCCATTCTCTTTCCTCTACAGCCATCCAGTGCTCAGGTGGCCAAGTGTATCAGGAATGTGCCATCCCCTGTCGAAGGTCCTGTGCTGACCTTCGCGTGGAAGCCTTCGGCACCTGCCAGGACCTGGACCGAGTCTGCGTGGCTGGATGCAACTGCCCAGAGGGGCTGGTGTTAGACGATGATGGCCAGTGTGTCCAGCTGGCCATGTGCCCCTGCGTTCATGGGGGAGAAACGCATCCCCCTGGTAGCCAGATCCAGAAGAGCTGCAATACCTGGTATGTGCCTCTTTCCTTCTGCCTTGTTGTTCAAGTGATCTCCTAATTACGGCGACCCTACAGTGAACCTATCAGGGGGTTGCAAAGAATACCAGGGATTTCCTGCTAGGACTGCGCAAGAATCCTGCCTGGAGAGCATGGCTTCAGCCAACCAGACTTGGCCTTACTGGCCTAGCTGGGTCTCAAGGGTATAACTCGGTAGAAGGGCAGCTCCCAGTGTTCCTTCACAGAAGGTGCCAGGGTTTTTCCTGGCACCATCTCCAGGTAGGGCCAGTGCGTTCCCACATGCTGTGTCTCACCACGTGTTGGAGTGGTAGGAGATGTTTGATGAAATCGCCCTGTGACCTGTCTGTCTCTGCTCTACAGGATAGGTTGATTTCATTGAATGTCTTTGCCACGTGATTCCGGCTGCCACAGAATCATCCAAGTAGGGTCTGTGACCTCCCGCCTGCATCTGAGGAAATTGGCTGTGGTGGATTATGGTCTGCGGAGGCCACGGCCTACAGAGAAACAGTGGCAAGAGGGTGGGATTGGGAGCTAGAGAGTATGCCTGCCCAAGTTTTAAGATCCTTGGCAGAGGCCTCTCCCTTTGTTCCATCACTTTCATAGGCATGGTTGGTGAGGTCATGTGAGATGGGTGGTCTTGGGGGCTGCTCCCAGGCTGTGCAACTCTTCTGCACAGAAGTTCAGGTTGGCCCCCTCTCTGTTTTCTGTTTTCTGGAAGGCAAAGGCTTTTTATGTAGACAGAGTTTTGGTTTTTAACCAGTTGTTGCTGAAGGGTATTCTGGTGAGGTTTGCTGCCCTTTTAATTCTCACCGTGATGTTTTAAATGCTTTCAAATTAGTGCTTTTAAATTAGTGCTGTTTTTAATGGGATAGTCTATTTGATTTTTTTTTAAAAAAATTATAATAATTGTTATGTTTCAGCTGTAGTTTGTTTTAATCTGTGCTGTGAGCTACTTCACATGTTGGAAGAAGACTGAGATTAAAATTGTATTAAAGACTTAAATAAAATATGCTGCTTGTAACACCCGCTGCAAGAAGAACACAACCTTGAGAAGTTACAGTTTCAGCAAGAAACAGACAGGCTGATGAGGTTCAGCAAATGAAGCCTTGAGTTTGTTTATTTATTTATTCAATATCTCACTTTTCTCAGAATATGAGACCCGACTGCTTATTATATAAGTTAAAAAACCCCAAACCTGAATAGTTTTTAGTATAAAAGGTAAAACAGCAATACAACAAGCAGTCCCATTTAAAAGAAGCACTGATTGGAACAGCCCAAAGGCATTTAAAATATAATAGTGACGATAAAATGTACAACTCCTCCCCTTTAAAAAATCCTTTTTGCAACAGCCAGTTAATAGCGTAAGGCCCTCTCTGGTCCTGACCTGCTACTGGGAAGAAAGCGAGGGGGGGGGCCCAGGTGATCTTCCCCTGGGAGGGAGTTCCCCACCCTGGAAGCAGCCACCAAGTAGCCCTTCTCTCATGTCCTCTCATTTCCTCACCAGATGTACATTTAGGGATGGTGGGACAAGAAAGAACCATTCCTCAGGGATATTAAAACTTGGGGCAGGCTCACAGAGGGATCAAATAGGTCACATAGATGTATTGTACCAAGCATGTTCCTTGATTTCCAGATTTATCGCTCTTTGTTCAGTGAAGCTGATTCTGCTGTTAAGGGGGGGGGGGTAAGGAGGTTGGGGCGGTAGAAGGGGGGATTTCTTTTCTAAATGCTCACTTGAAGGCCAGCACCACCACTCTAGAAAAGAATTGAGGATATTTCTGGGAGAAGCTTTTGTCCCCATCACTTCTCACACTTTCACCCATGGCTGGTGTTTCAGCATCTGTCTGAATGGGGCCTGGAAATGCACAAATGAGAGCTGCCCTAAAGCTGTTATCTGCCCCGGAGAGCTGGTTTATGCCTTTGGCTCGTGCCTGCGGACCTGTGAGAGCCCTGAAGGCAACCTCACCTGCACCCGCTCTTCTGATGGCTGCGTTTGTCCTCCTGGCACTGTCTTCTTGGTGAGTCCTGATTGGCACTGTTCTGCAAAAATTCTTCTGAGATGGTATGGGATTAGTTTATTGATACTCCGCCTTTTCAAAAAAAGCTGGAATTCAAGATGGTGTAAGATACTCAGATATATTTTTAAGGAAAGACAAGTGAAAGGCACATACACATTTAAAAAAAATTAGACAAGTTGTGTTCGCACAAGCTGCTTTGGCACATAGACTAGCTTGGCTTGCCACCAATAAAAGGACTCTCCTCAGCTCATTCCTAGAGCCATCTAGGGCCAAATGTGGGTGAGAAGGAATTTGCACTCTTCCCACCTAACCCAGTGAGTTTTTTATCCTTCAGAATGAGCACTGTGTCTTCCCAGAGGAGTGCCCCTGCCATCACAATGGCCGCTTGTACCATCCCAACGACACCATTGCCAGGGACTGCAACACATGGTAAGGAATCATTCATAGAATCATAAAATTATAAGAGAGATAGAAGGGACCTGAAGGGACCGCAAACCTTTGCTGAGATCTGCTGGGGCTGGCAGAAAGGCTATGGAACTCAATGTCCTGGTCGCTTTCTTTTGGCAAAACACCTCTCCTAGCCCCCAAAATTGTCCAAAATTGCTTTATACAAACCTTAGTGTGCATTTGAACTCACCTATTTGAGAGAAAGGTGGGATATAAGTTCAATCAATCAAATAAACAAAATTTGGAGAAAAATTGAGGCCCTGGGAGGCACTTGTGGTCCGTAGGTCACGCTTCCCTCCCTGTCCCACATCCAGCATAGGTGGTTCATGATCCCTCCATTTTCCATTTCTGAAGCATTTGTCAAAGCCGGCGCTGGGAGTGCACTCACCGCCACTGTGCCGGGACGTGCGTAGCTACTGGGGATCCCCACTACATCACTTTTGATGGGCACGCCTACACCTTCTTGGGGGATTGTGAGTACATCCTGGCGCGTGAGACTCGTGGTGCTTTCACAATCACAGCTGAGAACGTGCCCTGCGGCACAAGCGGGACAACCTGCACCAAATCCATTGTGGTGCTCCTCGGCAACACAGTGATTCATCTGCTGCGAGGTAAGGGAAACCTGTTGATCAATAAAGGAGGCTCACATCCTGCTCCCTTCCCCTTGCCGTTTGAGGCCCTTGTGCCGCCTCTCTCTCCCTTCTTCCAGGCAAAGATGTGACTGTGAACGGGGTCTCAGTGCGTCCCCCGAAGACATACAGTGGAAATGGCCTGACCCTTGAGAGAGCAGGGCTTTTCCTGGCCCTTATCTCTCAGCTGGGACTGACGGTGCTCTGGGATGGAGGTGAGAGATGGGTGGGGGACTGGCAAACAGCCCACCTCTGGCTGCTTTGTGTTGCCCATACTTGTATGCAACAGAAGTCTCATCCAACCGTGTGTGGACTAGGGATGGAATCCTTTGCTTGTTTTGTTCCCTGCAGATGAGGAGGATTTGGACAATTTTATAAACAATTAATATATCCTTTGGGGACTTTCTGTTAAATGAAAATTTCATTTGCGTAGAAAAGCATTGGGTTTTTTTCCTACGAAATGCAACATTTTATGCAAAAATTGCATAAAAGGTGCACTTGTCTCCATTTTTAGAAGGACTACAGAGGAAAATGGAGGGACCTGGGCTTGCTGGGGTGGTGGAATCCACGAAGGAGTCTGGGGGAATGGCCTTACCCCCCATGAAGTTTCCCACCTCTGGTCTCTATGGAACCCTCCAGGCACACGTGTGGACATCAAGTTGGATCCTGTGTACCAAGGTCGCGTGGCAGGACTCTGTGGGAACTTTGATGGTGACACCGAGAATGATTTCACCAGCCGGCAAGGGATTGTGGAGCCCACAGCTGACCTCTTTGGCAACTCCTGGCGTGTCAGCCTCCTCTGCCCAGAAGTTAGGAGTGAGGACTTTGAGCACCCATGCACGGTACGCTCCCCACATCTGCTGCACAGCATCATTCCACTCCACTTTAGCTGCCTGTGATGCTGTCCATGCATGTGTTGTGAGACATGTTGCCACCAAGGACAAGTTGGAGTGATTGAGGCATGTTTAAATAGCCTGCCAGAGCATGCTTGCGAAGGTGACTTTTCTGAATCAGAACTCCAAGAACCTGACACTTTTTCCACAGGTGAACTCCCACCGGGCGACGTGGGCTCGGAAACGCTGCGGGATTCTCCTTCAGGATCTCTTTGCTCCATGCCATGAGGAACTTCCCTGCCAGCAGTTCTATGACTGGTGTGTCTTCGATGCCTGTGGGTAGGTGACTGGGGAAATGGCGAGCCACACTGAGCCCTGGTTCTGAGGAGAAAGTCAGGATGTGAATAAAGATAACGACAGCAGCAGCAAAAACAACAGTTTTGACAGGGATGCTAAGCCAGGGATATGGCACTGCTTGGAAGTAAGACAGAGAAATAATGGCATTACTGTACGACACATATTCTCTTCTGGTAAAGAAGGCATGATAACATTCCTTTGATACATAACACAACTAGTTAGAGAGTGGGGCAGGACTATCCTATGTGTAGCAATATAGCTATTGAAAACAAGATTGGCAGTCAACTATTTATTTTTCTATATTTTTGTGTGTAGGTATGTTTCTTTTTTTCTTTCCATTTCTTTTTTTCTCTCTACTGTTTTTTAAATTTTTTTCTTGTACCTGAGAAAGTGTTATTTTTTTTTAAAAAAAGACAAGTGATGCAACTTTTTTTTTGCAAGAGGAAGCACCTGCTTCAGCTGACAGCCATTGCTCTTCTCTTCCGAATGCCCCACAGGTGTGACTCCGGAGGGGACTGTGAGTGCCTCTGCACAGCCATTGCCACCTACGCCAAGGAGTGCAATCAGCGTGGGGTGTCCATCCGCTGGAGGAGCCAAGATCTCTGCCGTGAGTCAGAGTCCTCCTTAGGGTTGCCATGTCAGGGCTATCCCAGCCCCTGAAATTTTTGGGCCAGAACTTGAGACCTGGGGGTGACCCCTGGTGATGTTACAGGGGGAGGGTCCTGGTGATGTCATTAAACAAGATACATTAAGCATCAAACAGTTGCACGGCATGCCAATAAAGTCTGACAAAGGAGGAGAACGTGACACACACACTTTCCAAGGCAGTGTTCTCACCCTGAGATTCTTCTGCCTTTCCTTGAGGGCTGGAGAAGAGAGGCTGGGCCCTGAGAACTGGTAAATGGTAAAGAAAAGAAAGCATATGAAGAGAGGTTGAAAGTGCTGGGCATGTTCAGCCTGGTGAAGAGAAGACTGAGGGGTCATGTGATGGCTCTCTTTAAATACCTCAAGGGCTCTCACAGAGATGATGGGGCAGGCCTGTTCTCTGCTGCCCCAGAGGGGAGGACCAGGTCTGATGGTCTGAAGTTACAGGAGAGTAGATTTTGATTGCATATATTAGAAGAAACTTTTAAAAAGTAAGAGCAGTTCAGTAATGCAACCAATCACCTAGAGAAGTGGTGGCGTCTATTTCTTTGGACAATTGCCTGCTGGGTATGCTGTAGATGGAGGTCTTGCACTGAGCAATGGGTTGAACTTGATGGCCCATGGGAGTCCTTCCAACGCCCACCAAGTTTCTAGACCCTTTGCTTGTCTTTTGGCATGTTCTCTGGTGCTACCCTCACACTCACCTGTTCCTCTCTGCCGTCTCAGCCATGCAGTGTGACAATGAGCTGGAGTATGACCCCTGTGGCCCGGCCTGCCCTCAGACCTGCAAGAACTTTGGCCTGGAGCTGGCCGAACACTGCGAGACCCTTTCATGTGTGGAAGGCTGCTTTTGCCCAGAGGGGAAGGTGCTGCATGGTAAGATGTCCAGCTGCGGGGAAGGTGCTGGAGTGTAAGGGGCAGCAGGATGATGATGGGATGAGGTTCCCAGTAAAATGTGCATAGTCCTCTTGTTTCTGGGGGCTACTAGCCAGTCAGGACTGCTAGACACCACCTGCTTTACCCCTTCAGTCTCTGCCAGGGAAGGAAAAAGAGGGGAGAGCAAGGAAGCAAGCAGAGGAACGCAACGCTACCGCCAACTTGTGGCTCTCTTATGCCAAGAGCAGAGGACCTCTCCCTTCTTTCTCAGGGATGCCTTTAGAAAAGCTGCCACAGCAGTCATCTCCCCTTCCACCATTTCCCATGACAGGGCGGGTACAGATGTGTGTATGTGTATATTCACATGCATTTGTGAGTACGCAGAATGAGCCCTGAAGAGCAGCCATAATGTTTGCTCATTAAAAAAAGAGCCAGCCTCTTTGAGGGTACAACATGGATTGTACAGTTGCCGGGTGTGGGACGGGATGTTTCTGCTTCTTGGCCAAGGGCTGGCTGCACCTAAGCGACCTCATTGGCTTTTGGGTTGGGGAGAACAAGAGGATTTTGGCATGGAAACCATCTCAGATGGAGGAGGAATGGGCTAAGCCAGGGATGTGGCAGGGCAGTCAGAGTCTTCACTGGGGCAGGAGAGAACTGTGAGGAACATTACGGGCACTTTCCCAATATAGCAAGAGCAGAACTTGGAGGAGTTCCTTTTATTCCTAATGCATTTGTTCCCACCCTGAATGACACATTACTCTGACCGCTATAGGCACACTGGCCATGCTGTCTAAGGCATTCTGGGAGTTGTAGTCCTGCTAGGGTTGCCAGGTGAAATATAGGATAGGGCTCTTGTACCTTTCTGATTGTGTGAAGAGGGGATTTCAACAGGTGTTGCTTGTCACACGAATGTCCTATTCTATACAGCCATTGAAAAAGGAATGGAATGGATGCGGTGTTGCCCACAGGCCATATTTGGGCTCTGGATTCCACTTTTGTGGTCCCTGAAGCTCTACCAGTCCCTCAAAGCCCCATAACCATGTAAAAATATTTTGAAAAAAATCTGACATGGATTTTGGGCCATGTTTCCCCAAACCATGCAGAAAGCCCCCCAGAGGTGTGAAAACAAATAAAAATATTGCCATCCCACCTCCAATATCCCCAACCCTGTACTATCCCCCAAAGACCTCTGTTATCCTCTGCAGTCCCTCCCAAAGTGATGATAGGAAATGATGCAGTTTCACTTCCTGTGGCCATTTTGAGAGGGCATGAAGAGGCAAATGGAGGTATTTGGACCTGTTCTGTGTGTGTTTGTATGCCGCCCGCAGTGGGATGGTGGGCGGAAAAATTGGCCTTCATTGGGCCGTATGAAGTTGGCTACCACTGCATTAACGTACAGGGCTGCTCTTGCACCTGGCAACCCTAATTCCCATTACCAGGAGTAACTTTTCCAAGCTCTGAGCAAGCGTCAGTGGCTGAACAGGTTGCGGGACTATTTGGTTTGATTTCTCTCTAGGTATGATGCTTGGCCATGTAGCACAACTGTGGTGGGGCACTGGTGGCACAGGCAAAGGAGGGGTCATGGCTCCCCACTTTGACTCCCAGTCCTTTTGACTGAGCAACCAGGATGACCAGCAGTGTTGCAAAGCATGGGGAGGGTGTTTGCCTTGTATCATGAAACCAGTCCCATGCCACCCAAGAAAGAGCATTCAGTTCCTCTCTAACACAATGCCCTTCCTCCTTCTGTCAGCTGGGGCTCAGTCCGTGGCCTGTTGTGATGACTTTGGATCTCTTTCCCTTTCTTGTCTCTCCAGGAGGCCACTGCATCGATCCCTCTGAGTGCCCCTGCTACTGGGAAGGGACTTTGTTCCCACTGGGTGCCCTGCTGATGCAGGAGTGTAGGAACTGGTAGGTCTGTGAAGATGGGGTGCAAGCATTCCTCCTGGGGGAGACTTCTCTCTTCTTGATCCCCTCCCCACTGCTTTGTACTTTGCATGGAAGCATGGTAGTTAAAGTGGAATTGTAGTGCTACAATTATATAGTGTGAAAGAGACCATGGTAGACTCTGAAACACCAACCACAACAATATACAGTTGCTACTATTACTATTGTCTCTGGGCAGCTGTGTGCCCCATGGGAAGAGCTTTTGCTGATGCTCCTAGCCACCTTCCTTTAGCCTCTGCTTCTCCTGATGCTGCTTCTCTTTCCCACAGCTCCTGTGAGGCTGGCCTGTGGCAATGCACTGCCCCTCTGGAACCTTGTGAGGCTGAGTCTCACTGTGCTGAGACAGAGTTTTCCTGTCGCACGGGCGGCCGATGTGTGCCCAGTGCCTGGGTGTGCGATAATGAGGATGACTGTGGGGACAACTCAGATGAGTTCTGCACCCTGAGCTGCGCCCCACACGAGTATCAGTGCGCCAGCGGGCAGTGTGTGCCCTGGGGCTACCATTGTGACGGAACTGCAGACTGCTTGGACCACTCAGATGAGAGAGGCTGCTCGCTGCCCGCTTGTGCTCAACAGGAGTTCCGCTGTGCCAATGGCCACTGCATCCCCCGTGAACACGTCTGTGATGGGGAGCTTGACTGTGGCTTTGCAGATCATTCGGATGAAGTGGGTGAGTTTGTAAAGAGGGGAAGGCCAGTGGAACAAAAGACTGGTGTTACATGGGGATGAAAAGAATATTCAAAAATATTCAAAGAAGTGTAAAAAAAAAAAACCCCATGCTTTTCAAGTGTCAAGAAATCCTGATGAGAAGATTCCAAGACTGGTGAGAATCTTCACAATTTAGGATAATTTCTGCACAAAATAATTCTGCATAAAAATAAATTTCCAATTGCAGGATTTTCTACACAGGGTACAACATTTGCGCACAGGAAATGACATTGCTATGCAGAAATATTATTTGCTGCACAGAAAATTCTGTTTCCTATATACAAAATACTGTAACTGAAGACTTACTCTGTGCAGACTTTGCATGTGGGAGACTCGCATAGAGTAAATCTTTTTCAGTGGAAGAAAACGCTTGACAGTGGAACGGGGTGGTGGTGAAGTGGTTTCTGTGCCCAAAAACTGAGGCCCAACCTCAGGGACCTGAATGTCATCTGTAGTGTGAGGAGACTCGCTCTGCTCTTTTAATCTTCCCCCAGGTTGTGGTCCCCCCTGTGGGTCAAGTGAGTTCCGTTGTGCAGTTGGGCACTGCCTGCCGTACCTCCACCGCTGTGATGGGCACGATGACTGTGGGGACTTCAGTGACGAACATGACTGCGTGTGCTCAGCAGGGGAATTCCAGTGCCCGGAGGGGCAGTGCCTTTCCCAAGCTCTGGTTTGTGATGGCGAACAGGATTGCTCCTCTGGGGTAGATGAGGCCTTCTGTCCAGGTGAGAGCCTCTGTCACCACCAGAAAGCCTCTGGATCCTTCCTTCCGCACTGAGTCCCAATTCAGGTTAATCGAGATGGGTGCTGCCTTCTAGCTGTTTGCTCTCACATCTGATTTAAATCTTTTCCTGTTTCCTTTTGTCATCAAAAATATCTTAGGATGTCGATCACCTCTTTCTCTTTATCCGATATAGTTCACTCCTCATTTCCCTCCATCATGGGGGAGGCCTCCCCTTTATTGTACTTTGGAAAATTATAACTCACACTTGCTGTGCCAAGATGGCTGCTTCAGAATTGTTGCTCCCTATGAAGGACTCTCCTCTTGTACATTTCACTTTCCTTCATTCTTTTCCCTGTCATAATTTCTTCTTTTGTGCTTGACCTCAGTCCAGCCAACTCAAAGATGGCTCTGCTTTTGGAACTCTTCTGCTTCAATTAGCTCAGCATAGGGAGAGGAGAGGAAGGGGCATAATTCTGTCTTTCCCAATTGACTCAGACAAAAAAAACTGCTTCAGCCTCTCTTAGCTTGTCTTCAGGAACAACCTTCACCATCTTGACCACACTCTGATGTTGCTTGGCTAGCTGGGTGTCCTGGTTTTCATCTGTGAAATGTTGGAGGGTGTGTAGTTGTGGAGTATTTTGGTGCTGTGAATGGTGGAGTTTCCTTGTCTAGGAGTTTTAGCCAGTTCTAAAATCAGGATGGGCACTTGTGATGGGGGCTAAGGCTGTTTTTCACCCGTGCCCCTGGACTCCCTGACACATCTAATATAACCAGAAGTGATATCACAACACTTCTGATTTTGTTTTTGGCCAATTTTTGGCTGCCTTGGAGATGTTTGAAGTTTTTCAAGTATGTAGGGGGACATACGGGTTGTGGGGTTAAAATTGACACGTTTTGCAGTGGTGTTGAGTTCTTTTTGGCATTTTGGGAAGGCAAAAATATCTCTCATTAATTTTCTAAAGTCTAAGGGCTTTTGGGGGCCACAAAATAAAGCTCTGCAAGTTGCACTTTCCCCATCCTTGGGCTAGGAGAGGAAAGAGGTTTTCCCCTTAATGGAAATCCTGGGAAAATATCTCCCTTGTCCCTCACTGCCGTCTCCATCTCACTGCAGGCCAAGTGACTTGTGCCCCTGGACAGCTGCCTTGTCCAGATGGAACCTGCATCAGCCTCACACGGGCGTGTGACGGTGTGCAAGACTGTGCTGATGGGGCTGATGAGAAACCTACTCAGTGCCTGGTGGCCCAGACCACACCTCTGGTGGCCACCATTCCTCCAAGATTTCCTGCAACTCAACAGCCGCCTGCCAACAAGACCCTTGGTGAGCAGACTTGGCACATCCAGATATTCAGAGTTTGCCATCCTGTTCTCTATGCTGCTGTCTACTGGAAAAGGCCAAGATGGGCTCAACACAGTGTGCTTATATTAATTATAAGTTAGGTAGCTGAAAACCACACTCATCAGAATCTACATCAGCGATGAAAAAACTCCAGCCATGGGCCTGATCAAGAAAGAGACGTTTCTCTTCTGACCTGCAAATTGCTTCTGATCTTAAATCCAATCACTGATTGGAGATAAGAAACCAGTGATTGGAGATAAGACACCAGTGCTTTGAGATAAGAAACAGGAGACTATTAAAAGCTAGGGAAGCTATTACATAGAACTGAATTCTGTTTTGCAACCTGAAAATTCTTCATGGAGCTGAGCTCTGCTTTGGAAGAAGGCAAACTGCAGCTTTGCAGTTTTCTCCTGAGTAGATGTGCCTTTGGGGAAGGCTTGAAGCGAGTTTTGAGAGGCTTTTGAGGAAGATGGTGGGAAAGCTGTCCTAGGCATTATAAGCTGAATGGCAAGTGGCAGGGAAGGATGGGAGGGTGTGAAAGAAAGAATGGAAGTGGGCTGGAGAGCAAGGAAGGATAAAGGAGCAGAACAACACAGGAGAGGCACAAAAGGGAACGAATTATTGTGTGCAGAATGGTGTCTGAAAAGTGAATCTCTTGAACTCTGAATAGCCCTCCTTCCATACAGCGCCCCCCTGTGGCCGCTATGAATTCCACTGCCACAGTGGGGAGTGCCAGCCCCGGGGCTGGATGTGTGACAACGAAGCGGACTGCCTGGATGGCAGTGACGAAATGCACTGCAACCGGACGTGCGGCCTGGACCAGTTTCCATGCGCCCTTGGGGGCGAGTGCATCCATTACAGCCGCCTGTGCGACGGGCTGCCCCACTGCCAGGACCAGTCAGATGAGAGCATCGACACCTGTGGTGAGCAGCTTCTACCCACTGACCTAAACCTGGGGGCCCTTGGATGAGGGGGAGGTGTGTGCCGCCATCGTAAAAATGAATGCATCTTGTGGAACCCCTAGTATCGTTAAAGGTTACAAGTGCCAGATAGTGGGATTCAGGCCGGTTCAATCACAGCGTGGAAGTTACTTTTTTGGAGCAGGGAACAACTACTGGCCACACTTCCTGGTGAATTCTGTGTTGAAGATCACAGTTAAATGTAGCTCTGAGCTAAGCTCTAAGTTAAGCATGGAGTCCAAGGCTTGAAACGGGTGACTACCAACCTCCACTTCCTCAAGGGACTGTGTGGGTGATCAGACCTTTGCAACTGGATTATTTCTGATCCTGCTTGACAAGGAAACCTGTCTTTTTTCTTGGAACAGGTTCCACCCAGATCCCGCCCTGCCCGGGGTTCTTTATTTGCAACAACCGCATGTGCATCAATGTCTCCCGGGTGTGTGATGGCTCCCCAGATTGTGCCCAGGGAGAAGATGAGTTGGCCTGCGGTAAGGAAGCCATGCTGCTCATGGGCTATTTGGGGCTGAAGCTGGAAGGTGATAAAGAACCTGCACAGCCCTCTCTTGATCTTCCTTTGTGCTGGCCTGGCCTTACACAGATGAAAATGGCTGCTATTATAGGCTGAGAGGCAGACGACTGTGTAGGCATGTGATCTCTTTACCCAATCTCTTCTGCAGCCTGTACCCTCTCCCACAGCAAAGCCAGTACTTCAGTTTTTCTCTGCAGTCTCTTTCAAATTGGCGATAGCTAGTGATGCCATGTTACTTCCTACAGCCGTTTTGAGAAGCACTGCAGAGCCAAATCAATGTATTTGAGAGTAGTATGGGATTCTCAGGTGCTTGCGAGAATGGAGTGAGATATTTTCAAACCTTGAGGGGCTTCCTGTATGGCTCAGTTGCAAAAATTACCCTCAAACCACAGTTTTTTTTTTAAATAGGGGGGCTATGGGGCATTGGAGGATTGATGGGGGCTTCAGAGGCCTTTAAAGGGGTCCAGAGGCTGCCTGTGGCCCACAGGGCACAATATGCCCATCCCGAGCTACAAAATGTGAAAGACAGGGATGAAAAAAAGCTTCAGTTTTCATTTTTCCCCAAGTCCAATTCTAGCCTTCTTGAGAAATGTTTTGAAACAGTACAGGCAATGATTGCTGAAGCAGGGTGTGTGCGTGTGTGCATGAGTGTGTGAGCTGCTGTCCGTAGAAATACAGCTGAGTGGGATGTGTTGAGATCGAGGTGGGCAGCTCTGTGTTTCAGTTTGCCCAATCCAGAATGAGAGGAGGGTTCCTTGGGTCCCTGTGCTCCCAAATGGACCGGGGTGGGCCTGCTTCTGTGTTTACCCTCCTCCTCTCCTGAGCTTCCTGTTTCCTTTGTAATATCTAATTCTATCCCTCCCAGAAAGCCAAAGGCCACCTCCTGGAGAAAGGAACGAGACGCTTGGACCTTGTAAGGAATATTCATGTGGGGATGGCGCCTGCATCGCCTTTAAACAGGTACAGCATCATACCCCGCAGCATTTACTGGATAAAAACAGAGGCAGGGATGGCCAAGTGCCATCAAAGTGTGGTCAAGTTCACAAAAACTGTGAATGAGGAAAGAACAATGAACTAAGAGAAGCTGCAGCAGTTTGCTTTCACCTGAACCTCCTGGGAAAGGAAAGACTCCTCCCCCTCCTCTCCTCTTTTTCTTCTCTGAATTAGCTGAGTAATTGAAATTGAAATGAAACTAAGCCTGATGTGGATTGCTCCCCCAGGGGAAGGCACTCCACAACTGGGGGGCCACTACTGAGAAGCTCCTGTTCCTATATCCTCACACAGTGTATGGCTCTGACTGTAGGGACACAGAGGAGCTACCCCCCCTCCCGGCAGCAGGCCCCAATCCTCAGTTAAGCATATATGTAGCCCAAAAAGCAATTTTTGGCCATTCTGCACTGCCCCGCATCTTCACTGCTGGACCGAGTCTGATCCAGCCTTGCCGTGAATATGCTCATAGTCTCCCGTTTCCACCCATAAACTCATCCCAGGGCCCAAATTCAGCGCTGCCGTTCCTCCCAGGTGTGCAACGGGCTGGCTGACTGTGCGGATGGCACTGAGGCCTCTGGGTGGCTCCCTTCGGATGAGCAGGACTGCGGAATCTGGTCTCCCTGGGCCGCCTGGAGTGTCTGCAGCCGGTCATGCGGGACGGGCCTGCAGGTGCGCCGGAGAATGTGCACCCGGCGAGCTGACGATGTTCTCCGCCATTGCCTGGGAGAGGAGACGCAAGCGCAGCAGTGCTTCTTGGTGGCTTGCCCAGGTAAAGTGGGTGGGGCTGCAGGGGTCTCTGGCACTAGAGAAGATGCAGAAACTGGAGAGCTTCCTATAAAACTCACGTGTGAAAGAGATACATTTCGGGATGCTACACAGCAGGATTATGTTATTTAAGATGCCCAACATATTTTTGTGTGCATTTATTTTCTTTATACTTTGCCTTTCTTCCAAGATGAGACCCAAAATCTTTCTGTCTGTAAATATTATGGGCTAGCTTTGATGTTGCGTGCCTTCGAGTCATTTCTAACTTACGGCAACCCTAAGGCGACTATATCATGGGGTTTTCTGGGATGGAGAGTGTGTGACACACACCCAGAATCTTCCAGTGGGTTTCCGTGGCTGAACTGGGAATCGAATCCTGGTCTCCAGGGGCGTAGTCCAATGCTCAAACTACTACAGAGTGCTGGTTCTCAGGCTAGCTTTAGGGATCTATAAAACATAAAGAGCAAAACATAATTACTAGTACGAAAGCATCACAAATGGCATAATCATTCCAGTAAAATAAAATAATGGTACACTGCAATGCAGCCTGTCCATCTGTGTTGTCCTTGTTACATGACCCCAAGTCAACTCCGACTTCTGGTGTTTCTCTCCTTGGGTTTCACGGACAGGGTTTGTTCTGGAGGAGTTTGCCTTTGCTTTCTTCTGAGGCTGAGTGAGTGTGGCATGCCCAGGGTCACCCAGGAGATTTCCGTGGCTGAGCAGGGATTCAAACCCTGGACTCCCAGCTCTTAAACCACTGATTCTTAAGACTGTTTCACCTTGCCACCATTGCTTTCTTCTGAGGCTGAGAGAGGGCAACTTGCTCAGGGTTACCCTTGGGTTTCTAGGGTTCAGTGAGAATTCAGGGTCAGGTCTGACAGAGTCTTAATCCAACATTCAAACCACCACACCATGCTTGCTCTATGGACATGTGTACTCAGTAAAAATTTCTCATAAAACAGTCTCTTACTTTATGTGCTTTACAGTGTCTACACAGATGCATTTATGTGCTGTTCTTCATCTTTTGTATACTCCTAAAAATAGCCTCAGAATATTTATAGGCCAAAATTCACTGGATAGTTTAATAACAAAACAACAGAACATAGCATCCGAAGACACATCTCATTGGTATGTGAGACCGTTAGTCCCAGTCTTCCCTGAAAAGATGCTTTTTTAATGGGCAAAGGAGATTTTTCCAAGGGGTTTACTTCCTCTGGCAGTCTGAATGCCTGTGTGCTGAGCCATCTGCCAGCCAGAAGTAAAATTCTGCACTGGCGGGGCTTTGGACAAAATTACCCATAAGTCCCTTTCAAAATCTAATTTTATGATTCTTTCAGTTTCTCTTCACTTTCCTATTTGTGCAGATGTATCTTTGATGGTCACATTTGGAATAAAATTTCATAGGTTGCATCACAAAATGGCTGTCGCGAAATAGGGGGCATGCTTATTCACAAAATGGCTGCCACAACAACCATAACCAGTCACAATGTGCCCGTTTCACAGAAAGGCAAACTAGTGGGGTGTGCAGTGTGTGTATTACATAGTTAGCCTCACCTTTTTAATGAGACTGTCACCACCATGTGGAGTCTTGTGTCCACAGAGACTCTCCAGATGGATACAATACAACAAGCCAGATTGCATCTCCTGATGCCTTTTTTTAGGACAGTGGGAGGGGAATAAGGGGGATTGGGAAGACATTTCTGGAGGCCTTGCTTTGCTTACCTGTCTTCTGACTCGCTGCTCTGCCCTTTAGCCTTGTTCCTCTCTTCCCCACAGTGGATGGCAGATGGAGTGAGTGGACAACGTGGTCCAACTGCACCCAGGACTGCCGCGGGGTGGTGGTGCGGCGGCGGGAATGCCTCCCGTCCCAGAATGGAGGGCTGCACTGCACCGAGATGCCAGATGCTTCAGCAACCTCTCTCGAGATCCGTGAGTCTGTTCTGAGTGACAAGCAGATGGAAAGTGGCAACAGGTGGGGTAGCAGTGGGAATCCTGTGATAAGAGAAGGGGTGGAGATTAGGTAGCTTTTTCTGACTGCCACTCTGTTATATAGGCATCATTACCCACTGTGCTGGCTGGAGTATTCTGGGAGTTAGGATCTACAAATGTGGATCTTTCCAAACTCTGAGAACATGGTGATTTCTCTGCCCTTTGATGTGGGATAGGGTTTGCATGACAGAAAAAGGGTTACTTCTCTTCTTTGTTATATGATGGTGGGGAGACACATTTTGCAGGACTACAATCAAGCCAGCATACACCATGACTGCCTCATACGCATACCCTTTGTCTCACCTACAGAGCTGTGTGAGCAGGAAGATTGCCTTAATGCCTCTACCTGCCCTGGGGAGCTGGTCAGCCGGAAGTGCTCACCCTGCCCCACATCATGTGCTGAGCTCTCCAGCCGCAGCAGGTGCAGAAAAGACAGGCCCTGCAGGCCAGGTGAGGGCAGATGGTGGTGGTGATGGGCAGAACAAAGCTATGATAGTTAACCCCTGGCTAGACTACACCAAACTAAACTCAGCGTGTGTTGTGCACAGCTGGTCTGAGTGCATCACACAGTATAGACCTGGCCGAAGACTGTGGTCAATAGGAGGGCCTCCCTCTTTGTCCCATGAGTGGAAATAATACGCTGCAGGTGGATGCGTGAGCAGGGCCTTCTTTGCTTTAGCACATCAGCTGTTGAACCGGCTTCCCTTAGAGCCCCCATCCAAACCAACTAAAGCCTCTGAGGCTTAATTGATTGCATCCATTCTGTCTACATTGGGTTTTTTTTTGTTCTGCTTTTAAATTATTTTAAATTGGTCAAGCTGAATTTATCATACACTGCCCTCAGATTAGACGTAGGGTTTTTTAACAAATAAATAAATAAATATTTTATGAGTTGGGAGCACAGTGACAGAGGAGGATAAACTGCAATGCTGATGCCCTCTCTTGCACAGGCTGTTGGTGTCCCGAAGGGCTGGTCTTGAACAGCGAGCAGCAGTGTGTGCGCCCACGGGAATGCCCATGCCAGGTGGAGGGCGTCCGTTACTGGCCTGGCCAGCTGGTGAAGGTCAACTGCCGGATCTGCTCCTGTCAGGATGGGCAGATGAAGCGCTGTCGGCAGAACCCAGAGTGCACAGGTGGGGCAGCTGGGCTTGTCTTCCAGCCTGGGGTGATGGGGAGGGGGTTCTGCTGCTGTAATATTTACCCCACCTTTTCCTTTTTTCTGATTTCCCAGTGAATTGTGGCTGGTCATCCTGGTCCCCCTGGGGAGACTGCCTGGGTCCCTGTGGGGTACAGAGCATCCAGTGGTCCTTCCGCAGCCCCAACAATCCCAGCAAGCACGGGAATGGGCGTCAGTGCCGGGGCATTTACCGCAAGGCCCGGAGGTGAGTCCAGAAGGAGCACCAAACGGGGGCTTTGGGAGGGTAGGGGGATGCCCTCCACCCCACCCAGAGCTGGACAGGAATAGGGAGGCCATCTCCTGAACATGGAATGAGCCATCTGGCGGCGTATTACACTCATTGCAGAATCCGGGAATGGCTTGAATGAAGAAGCTGGGAACAGTGCTCTGAGCAAGGCTGGGGAAAGTTTTGGACTATAAATCCCAGAATGTCCCAGCCTTCTGTTGATATTACACTAATTACATGATTGGATGGTAGGACTGGGAACAGTGCTCCAAGCAGAGCTGCGAAAAGTTCCTTTTACAGACTACAGCTCCCAGAATCCTCTAACTTTCTGTCGATATTACTTTAATTACAGGATCTAGGAATAGCTTGGAGGGTACTAGGAAAGAGGCTCCAAGCAGAGGTGGGAAAAATTCCTTTTATGGGCTACAATGCCTAGAACCCCATGGTGAGATTCTGGGAGTTGTAGTCCAAAAGAAGGATGTTTCCAAACTCTGGCACCAAATTTTAGTGGCATCATTTCGACCGTTATAGACAACATTAATTGTGTCCTTATGTGTTCCCCGCTCTTTTCTTCCCCATTTGTGGAATTCTCTTCCATTCTCGTCCAGGTGCCAGACAGAGCCATGTGAGGAGTGTGAACACCATGGCCGTGCGCATGCTATTGGTGACCGCTGGCGCTCGGGACAATGCCAAGTGTGCCAATGCCTCCCCAACCTGACGGTGCAATGTTCTCTGTACTGCCCTTACAGCACGGTGCCCTGCCCTGAGGTGAGCACAGAGCATTCCTCCCCTCTTATGAATCCACAAAGAAGGGTACCTCTGAGCATGTGCCAACTCCCATGCTGACGCTCACCCCTCTTTCCTACAGGGACGAGTCCTCGTGGAAGGTCGGGGAGATTCCTGCTGCTACTGCATGGAGGCTGGTGAGTCCCCAGCTTCGGGCATGATTTGGAGGGATGAACAACAGCTTCTGGATCTGTCCTCAAATTACAATTTTCCAGTGTCTCTCATTATAAGGGTTGAGGGTTGGAATGCTTTTCCTTTCTTATATACGGAACAAGATGTCAAAAAATCTCGTATTTTGTAGTGGGGGGCCCTTAATAAATCTGAAATGTGTCCACCAGGTAATTTACAAATGTGGACAATATATTAATTTTACAGAGAAACACATGGCTAGGTTAACCAAAATGAATAGTTTCATTTGGGTTTAAGGTATAACACAAACTTGTTAACAGCTACCTCCTGATTGTCAATCCTCCAGATCATGAGTTCCACCTGTCCTTTACTGCAATTTTGTAAACATGGCAACACTATTCCAAAATCAGCTAGCCTCTGCATCCTTGCATTCCTCCATACCTACACATCTAGGAATGTTTCAAACATTTTTGAATTGATCTCTGTTTTGAATGCAAAATGAGCAGAGCTATGAATTTTTAAACACACACAAATTTCTGGTTTTACACAACCACCAGTTTTTGTGGCCGAGTTTGTTTGATCTGTTGATCAAGTATCTATATCTTTAACCCCTGTACATGTGTATCTCCAGAGTGACTTGCAAAATAAATCAAAACAGAACAATCAACAGTTTTAAACCATGATAAACAACGATGATGGTGGCTTTGCTATACAGCCTGAGCAGCTACCCCTTCATATAATAAAACCCATAGTCAGCCTTGATACCCAATTCTGTTTTTTGTTTCACTGTATATACTTACAAGCTCACGGAAGAGCCATTGTCTCAGTGTTTAAATCTGTGGAAAAGAAGGTGAATGCAGAATCACGATGAATGTCACATACCGCTAGACAGAGAGAGTCCAGGAAGGGGGAAAACATGAAAAATGCTCCAGATTATAAGCTAGGATAATTGAATTTTGTGTTCTTTGGGACTAACCTGACCTCCTATTTCCCTCATGTCCAGCTGAGAACCGAACGGCAATACCCATGGTGTCAGCGGTTGAACCTTTGCGACCCACTGCGGTCAGTCCGGCAGCCTTCTCTACGACAGCACCACTCAGCACCTTCCCCTTGCCCCCGCTGGGAGGTGAGTCTCTGGGGCAGGAGGAGGTGAAGGGTGGCCTGGAGACTGCTTGGGGCCCCTAGGAGAATATTGCTAGATCACAGAGCCCCAAATCAATTTTGTCCAAAAAAAGCATTTAGCCTCCAAGTGCCCCCCACAATGCCCTAAGGATGCCCAAAAGAATAGCAAAACTGCTTTCTATGGGTTATTGGGGGGGGGCGGGTGGCAATTTTTCAGTGGTATGGAGGGAGATGAGAGATAGCGTGATGTAGGGGTTTGAGTGATGAACTGCAGTTCTGGAGATCAGGGTTCAAATCCCCGCTTGGCCATGGAAACCCATTGGGTGACCTTGGGTAAGTCACACTTTCTCAGCCTCAGGGGGCTGCAAAGACAGACCTCCTCTGAACAAATCTTGCCAAGAAAACCCCATAATAGATTTGCCTCAGGGTTGCCATAAGTTGGAAATGACTTGAAGGCACATGACAGTAAAAAATGTGGCTGGAGATACAGTCCTTCCAGTTCCAGGTGGGGGCTAATGTGACCCCCAACAGTTGCCCCAGCAGTAGGTCGTCCTGTAAGGTATTTTGTTTTAACTGTTGTAAGCCTCCATGGATGGGACACAGAGGAGAGCCCCTCCAGCAAGCCTCAGTCCTTGGGCAGGCATTCCTTCAGTTGTTGAAATCTTCAGTCCCAAAAGTGACTTTTCTAAGTTCAGGTTTGTAGATGTGTTGTACACCTGATGGTGGACTTATCCTGGCTCTGTTATGCCTTTCCCCGTTGCAGACCTTTGCTACGGCCCCCTGGGCATCGCCTCCTTGCCAGACGCCAGTTTCAGTGCTTCTTCGGAGCAGGCAGAGAACCCGGCGCACGCTGCCCGCCTCAACGGCATCCTGCCCAGCGCTGACCTGCAGGGATGGGGCCCCGCAGCAGAGGTCTACCCTGAGCTCCTCTCCAGGCCCCCTTTCTTGGAAGTGGATCTCGGGGAGCCCAGAAACCTGACGGGTGGGTCGCTGCCCTGGAGGAAGTGGCTCATGGACCTGAAAAACGGAGAAGAAACATAAGACATGGGATATTAATCCATTTTTTCTTTTCGTTTCTGTTGGGGGAGGGTCAGAGTTCCTTTATCTGTTATTTAGTGTATTGTAATGCAGTGTAGTTAGGATGTAACGGGTTATGTTACTATGTTTTAGTTCTAGTCTAGTTTGATTTAGTTTAGTCTCAGTTCTAGTTATATATGTGTTGTGTTTGTTTGTGTGTGGCTTGCGTCTTCTGTTCTGTTTTTCCCCTGTTGTTGCGTGCCTTCAAGTTGTTCCCAAACTATGGTGACCCTAAGGTGAACCTATCTTGGGGTTTTCTGGGGCTGAGAGAGTGTGACACCCCCAAGGTCATCCAGTGGATTTCCGTGGCTGAGTGGGGAATCGAATCGTGGTCTCCAGGGTGGTAGTCCAATGCTCAGACCACTACACTGTGCTACCTACACCATATTGGCAGGGAAGGGGTGCATCATCACAAAGTGTAGGATATTAATCCATTCTCACTCTTCATACCACCCTTTATGTCACCCGGACATGTTAGCAGCAGGAGTGTCACTGCCTTGGACTGCAGTTTTTGGGGGTGGAGAAACCCACTTCCTCAACCTTTGTCACTATCACTTTGCTGCCTGGGTTTCCATAGATTCATAGAATCCTAGAGTTGGAAGAGACCCCAAGGGCCATCCAGTCCAACCTCCTTCCGCTATGCAGAAAGACACAGTCAAAGCACCGCCTGTAACAGATGGCCACCCAACCTCTGTGTAACAACCTCCAAAGAAGGAGGGGACTCCCCCACACTCCCAGGAAACAGCTCATTGCACTCTCAAACAGCTTTTACTTGGTTTTTGAACCCTGTACTTACTGTTTGAACTGGGTTTTCTGAAATCTCTCCTTGGTCAGGGTTCTGGAGGGTAGAGGAGGATTCTGGGTGAGATTTGTAGGATGTGCTTCGTGAAGAAAGGTATCATGTTCTTTGCAAACGCCACAGATGATTCTGCTGTCTCTTCTCAGGGGCGGTGGTGCAAGGGGCAGGGTCTTCAGACGCCTACGTGACCAGCTTCTTCCTGCAGTTCAGCCTGGATGGGGTGAAGTGGCATGACTACCAGGAGGTCTCCTCCCCAGGCAGTGTGCCTGAGCCAAAGGTACACCCCCCATGTGACACTGAAGAGGGCGGACTGTTGAGAGAGACTCAGGGGATTCCTTGAGCATATGGGGTTGTGGGTCTGCGACTGAGTGGGCTCTGCTGTGATTGAAGATGGTTTGGATGTTCCTGGACAGCTCAATGTCAGAGTCCATGTTCTGCAGGAGGACAGTCTCAGAATCTCCTGTTAGAAGGACTGGCTTCTTTCGGTGCCTGAGATTCCCAAGTGCTGCTGCCAAGCAGAATAGAAAAATTTGGACCAGAACTGCGAGGGAGAACCTTTGGCCTATAGACCACATAAAACCCATGGAAGGTCAAACTGGATGGCATCTATAGTGTGCTTTTTCAGGAGAGGTTCTCCCTCAAGTGATGAAAGATTCTCTCCTAGCACGTGGTTTTCCAAATTAGACCGTTGATTGGACAATATCAATATTCAGGAGAATGAGAGTGTAGGTTTACGGTACAAAGACACGATATAGGATCTTGGCCATCGATTGAGGGATGGAGTTTCCAGAATGTTAAGAGCGTATTAAGGCAAGTGGTGTGTACTTTTCAGAGGCTTTCTGGAAGGGAAATTTCCACATGTCCTCCGAGCATGTTTCGAGTGACTGGATCCTGGCACAGGGAAGCATGGGATCCTGAAACGTCGGAGGGTTCTCCTTGTATTTCCTCCTCAGGTGATAGTCCAGGGCTCTCCTACTTTTCTTCTCTCCTCTTTTTAGCTCTTCCAGGGGAACTCTGATGACACGACTCCCGTGGTCCGGACCTTCTGGCACATGGTGCAAGCCCAGCATGTCCGCATCCTGCCCCATGACTTCCACAATGGAATCTTCTTGCGCATGGAGCTGCTGGGCTGTGGGAAAGGTGGGATCATGCAGTGTAAGATAAGTCTGCCTGGTGATGGTAGTGGTGGAAAGTTGGAGGAAGGTGACGGTGAGCTGATGTTGGGAACACATGAGTTTGAGAATGGGATGATAGTTTCTACGTTGTACCAGACTTGGCATGTGTTGTGGGGGACACAACAATGCTGTTCTTCTTCGTGGTCTCTGTGCCTCACACACTAGGAGCTTTCGCGCATGCGCGGTACCGTTCGGAAAATTCTAGAGCTTAGTAGCTTGGCGGGAACCCCTCCCCCTCTGCCTGCACTGAGCATGCTCAACCCGCCGAGCAACGGTCTCTCCTCAGTTCTTTCTCGTCCGCCGTCTCGTACGGAGGTTCTGAGTTTGGTTCTTGCTTGGCTTTTCTCTTCGTGTATTTGTTTGACTGGCTTTGACTTCGGAATTGGATTTTGGACTACCCCTCGGATTGCGGACTTGGTTTTGGTGATTTTGGCTCCCGTTTACGGGATTTTCACCTCTCTTTTTCCCCCCTGTCGTCTTCGTCTCCTTCGTCTCCGCCATCTTGTCTTCTCCACGCTCCTTCCCCGACGTCTTCTCCGTTCTTCTATGTCGGCGCTGTTCAAGCCGTGCAGAGTGTGTGGTCGTAAGGTCGCCTTAACCGACGGTCACAGCGAGTGTCTTTTCTGTTTGGGTGAGGCCCACAACACCAGGGCTTGCCCAATCTGTAAAGAATTCACCTCCCAGACTTTGAGAAATCGCCTGGCTCGCCTGAAATCTCATTGCTGGGAGCAGTCTCTACAGGCTCAGGAAGGACCTTCGCGACCGTCAGTGGCTACGATGTCCAAACCATCGGCATCGGGGCGTTCTTCGACCACGCCCGTGTCAGTGTCGGTGGCTGCTGACCCGACCTCGTCGGCGGTACCGGGCTCGGTACCGCCACCACGGACCCCGATCTCTGCTCTGCCGAGGATACCGAAGATCTCTGCTTCGACCTCGGGAGAGTCTTCGGTTCCGGCTTCAAAACCTACGAGGCCGCTGACCTTGGCCCAGCGAAAAAGGCCTGCTCTTCTGGAGAAGGGGAAGGACAAGGACAAGGACAAGAAAAAGAGAAAGAAGGAGAAGGGAAAGCGTGCCTCTCCATCAAAGAGACCTGCTCCTCCCACACCTCCTCCGACCCAGCAGGCACCCGAGGAGGATTCGGAACACCAGGACATCCTGGAGGTCTCCGACGTGGAGGAGTCCGCTGCCTTCGAGGCGCCCCCCGGCCCGCCTCTCTTGACTGCAGCGGTGTCTCCGCC
Organism: Cyclura pinguis; assembly: GCA_030412105.1. Classification (NCBI taxonomy): domain Eukaryota; kingdom Metazoa; phylum Chordata; class Lepidosauria; order Squamata; family Iguanidae; genus Cyclura; species Cyclura pinguis. Next base: position 1,206,740 of record CM059604.1, on the reverse strand, counting down.
CGGACGCCCTGAAATGGCGGCCCGCCCGGAGCATCCTCTCGCCTCACCTCAGGCCTCACCTCGTCCGCGTGGATCCTCCGGACGGAGTCGATCCCGGACACCGGAGCGGCGGATCCGGCAACGCTCTCCGCACCGGAGGGAGGCCCACCCCGGCTGGTCTAGACCGCCGATGGACTCTCCGTACTCTTCGGCCTCTTACATGGCCAGATACGGTAGAGAGCATACCTGGAGGGAGTACCCGGGGTCCTATCGATCGTACTCCCCGGCGTACCGCGACGGGTACCATCCTGACGCACGACGCTGGTCGCCGTATCGTCGGTCCCGCTCTCCATCACGCGGAGCCTACCGCTCTCGGTACCACGACTCGCCGCGTTCCACCTCCAGGTCACCTGCTCCTCGACGCTCGCGCGACCGCTCGCCTCGTTACCGTGCGGTCTCACCTCCGCCACGGGTTACCTCCACAGCGACCCGTCCGTCGTCGGAGGCCACTCAGGCGCCGCCGCCCCCGGCTTCGGTGACTGTGACCCAGACCGTTGAGCGTCCGAGACCTGCGCTACTTCCGGCCGCCCGGGTTCCTCAGGCACCGGTCACAGCTGCTTCTCCTTCAGTGAGGCCTCCCACTGTCGCCGCTCCGACTGTGACCCTTGCCGTGTCCTTGCGTCAACCGTCACGGGAGGGGTCGCCCGACAAGCCGTCCTCCGACTCCTCTCAGTCCTACGAGTCGGACTCAGACTCCAATGAGTCAACACCAGCGTCCCACGAATCTCCCCCCTTGGCGTTTGGAGACCCTGCCCCGGAGTCGGCCCCGGAGGACGTTCGGAGTTTCTCGGCGATCCTCCTTCGTATGTCTGCAGCCTTGGGCCTGAAGATTGCGCAACCGGCCCCGGCTGTTCAGGATCCGGTGTTCCAATACGTCGACACCCGCGCTCCATCAACGGCTCCCCTGCCATTCTTGCCGGCCTTGATGGAAGCCCTGAAGCAGCCGTGGGCCCAACCGGCCTCTGCTCAGCCTATTCCGCACAGGCTTGAGCACCTCTACCGGACCCAGAGGGAGGACGCCAAGTTCCTCTTCAGCCATCCTCAGCCGAACTCCGTGGTGGTCGAGTCTGCCCAGACCAAGGGGGCCACGAGGGCGCATACCACGCCGCCGGATAGAGAGGGTCGGAGGCTCGACACGTTTGCCCAGCGATTCTACTCCGCCTCCTCACTGATAGCACGGGTCTCGAACACTCAGGCCTGCCTCGCGGCCTACCTGAGGAACCTGCTGGACAGGTTCCACCCGGTTCTGGCGAGTCTCCCGGAGGAAAACCGAGCGGGCGCTACCGACTTCTTCAACGAGGCGGTAGCGCTCGCGAACCAGCAGATCATTTCCTCTAGGCACTCCGTCGAGGTGGCTGCACGGGTGCTAGTGGGATCGGTTTCGCTCCGGAGGTACGCGTGGCTCCGATCATCCGGGTTGCAGGAGGACACCAGAAGGCGCATCGAGGACCTTCCCTTCGATGGCACCGGACTGTTTAGTGCCACTACTGACGAGGCGATGGACCACATCGTCAAGGCACGCCTAACGGCCAAGAAGATGGGGATCCATCAGCCTTCGCAGTCACGCCGCGCCTTTGGCTCCCGACCTTCATGGCGCAGGTCCTCCTCCTCCACGCTCCCATCGCGCTCCCCGCGCTCGGGACTGTCGCGGCCGACGGCTTCGTCTTCTTCCAGGAGGCCTCCTCGGAGACGCCAACCCTCTTCGAGGAAGTCGTCCTCGGGGACGAAGTCCCGTTTTTGATGGGAATTGCAGGTCGCATCAACAGCCTCTCTTCCACCTGCCCGCATCCCTAGAAGATCATCCCGGACTGGCCAGACACTTCGCCGACTGGTGCTACATCACTTCGGACTCTTGGGTTCTCTCCATCGTCCGTCTTGGTTACGCCATCGAGTTTGCAAGTATTCCACCGCGAGGCGTCTACTATTCCACCCCCGCCGGTCCGGCCTTGCTGGAAGAGATCCAGTCTCTCTTGCAGAAGGGAGCGATCGAAAGGTTACCGCCCTCGGCCACTACCACCGGCTTCTTCTCCCGGTACTTCACGGTACCGAAGTCGGACGGTACCCTGCGGCCTATCTTGGACCTCAGAGGGGCGAACGAGTACATCCGCCCCAGACGGTTCAAGATGGTCACTCTACCTTCGATCCTGCCTTTCCTTCGTCGAGGGGACTGGTTCGCCTCCATCGATCTTCGGGATGCGTACTTCCACATCGCCATTCGTCCGCAGCACAGACGGTACCTTCGGTTCGCGGTCGACGGCACCTGTTACCAATACAGGGTGCTGCCTTTCGGACTGTCTACCGCCCCAAGGGTCTTCACCAAATGCATGGCCCCGGTGGTATCCCACCTGCGGACGAAGGGCGTTTCCATTTACCCTTACCTCGACGATTGGCTGTTGGTCGCGTCCTGCAAAGACAAACTGTACAGGGACATCCACAGGACACTGTCCCTTTTGACTCACCTTGGTCTCCGGGTCAACCCGAAGAAGTCGCACCTCGAGCCGGCGAGGGTGCTCGATTTCATCGGCGCGACCCTGGACTCGGTGTCTGCCAGGGCCTACTTACCGCTGGAGCGCGCACGTACCCTTCGCCGGGCGGCAGCCACCACCTTCGACGCGCCTACGGTGTCGGCGAGGAGGATCCAGCAGCTCCTCGGGTACATGGCCTCCACCACAGCGGTTACCTACCTCTCCCGGCTGCACGCGCGCCCGCTCCAACACTGGTTCGTCCGGGTCTTCAATCCGCTCCGGGACGACCAGAGGTGTCATCTACGACCTCCTCTGCACGTGCGCCGCTCCCTGCTTTGGTGGCTGTCTTACCGTCACCTGCTCTCCGGGATGCCATTCCGAGAGCCGACTCCTCGACTGACGGTAACGACCGACGCCTCCCTGTTCGGCTGGGGAGCGCACTGCCGTGGACTCAGGGTACGAGGACATTGGGCTGACGACGAGACCGGTCTCCACATCAACGCTCTCGAGCTTCTAGCTATCTGGAAAGCTCTGAGAGCGTTTCGCAACTTGGTCGCTGGGCACACGGTCCTGGTTCTGACGGACAACACGACGGCAGTCTGTTACGTCAACAGACAAGGGGGGACCCACTCGACCACGCTCCTGACCATCGCGCTCCAACTGTGGTACTGGTGCGTGTCGCTCCGGGTCCACCCGATAGCCGTGCACCTGGCGGGCCAGGACAACACCACAGCGGACGCCCTCAGCAGGGACACTTCCTGCCATCACGAGTGGTCCCTGTCGAGGGAAGCGTTCTGGCTGATTCGGGACCGATGGGGCGAGCCCACGATCGACCTCTTTGCCACCGAGGAGAACGCGAAGTGCCGTCGGTACTGCTCGAGAGCCGGTCGGGGCCCGGGCTCTCTCGGCGACGCCTTCCAGTTCCGATGGAGCGACGGCCTTCTGTATGCGTTCCCTCCATTTCCCCTCCTAGGTCGGGTGGTCGCCAAGATCCTGGCGGACCGAGCAGACGTGGTTCTCGTGGCTCCGTACTGGCCGAGGCAACATTGGTTCGGCCCCCCGTTCGAGGCGGCTCGGGGTCGGCTCCTCCGGTTCCGCTGGACTCCGGACCTTCTGTCACACTCGGGCGGTCTCGTTCTCCATCCCGACCTGCCCCTCCTGGCCCTCCACGCATGGCGGATAACGCCTTAGACGATCCGGTCATCCGGAACGTCCTGACCGCGGCCGGGAAGGAGTCGACGTGCCGTAACTATGCCTACAAATGGCAAAAATTTGTGGCTTTTGCTGAGACACGGGGGGAGCCGGTATCGCCTGTCGGCCAAGGTACCGTCCTCCACTTCTTACTCCATCTTCGGCAGCAGGGACTGGCATTCTCCTCCTTAAAGGTCTACCTTGCCGCCATCGTGGTGTATCAACCTCGCGGCTCTCCGTCGGCGGCGCTCTTTCGTGACGCCACCATGAAGCAGTTCATGAAGGGCCTACAGCATCTATACCCGCCGGTATCGCCACCGTTACCGCCTTGGTCGCTCTCTCTGGTGCTGTCGCAGCTGACTCGACCACCGTTCGAGCCCATGGCCACGGTGGATGACGGGCTCTTGACTATTAAGACTGCTTTCTTGGTGGCTGTCACCTCAGCCAGGCGAGCCAGCGAGCTGACAGCGTTGCGAGCCGACGAGCCCTTCCTTGTTTTCCACAGGGACAAGGTAGTTCTCAGACCTGACATCTCCTTCCTGCCCAAGGTGGTGTCACACTTCCACCTTAATCAAGACATTATTCTGCCAACATTCCATCCGAATCCGACGACACCCTTGGAGCGGTCCCTACACTCCCTCGATGTTCGCCGCGCCCTGGCGTTCTACACCAGCCGGACTGCGTCTTTCAGACAGACCCCACACTTGTTCGTGTGCTACGGTCGGCGCCGTAGAGGCCACAAGGTTTCCACCCAGCGTTTTTCTAAGTGGGTGGCCCAGACTATACTGCTGGCCTACGAGCTGGCAAAACAGCCCCCGCCAGACTTGCTCCGGGCTCATTCCACCAGAGCCGTGGCATCCTCGGCAGCTCTCCTGCGAGGTGTGGACCTACAAGAACTGTGTCGGGTGGCGACCTGGTCCAGGCCATCGACCTTCGTGTGCCACTACCGACTGGACTGCCGGTCCCGGAGGGATGCCCGGTTTGGACGAGCGGTGCTGGCCTCCGTACTCTAGGACCTGACCCACCGTCCTTCTGGTAAGCTACAAAGTCTCCTAGTGTGTGAGGCACAGAGACCACGAAGAAGAAGAACAGGTTGCTTACCTGTAACTGTGGTTCTTCGAGTGGTCATCTGTGCCCTCACACACACCCGCCCAGCCGTCCCCTCTTTCTCAGGTCCCTTTTTTCGGCGGACTTTAGAACTGAGGAGAGACCGTTGCTCGGCGGGCTGAGCATGCTCAGTGCAGGCAGAGGGGGAGGGGTTCCCGCCAAGCTACTAAGCTCTAGAATTTTCCGAACGGTACCGCGCATGCGCGAAAGCTCCTAGTGTGTGAGGGCACAGATGACCACTCGAAGAACCACAGTTACAGGTAAGCAACCTGTTCTTCTTCACTTGTGTGGGAGAGAGGGAGTGCAGCTTTATGGGAGGTGGATATTATTCTTAGAGAGTGCTTGGGAATGTTGTTTCTGGGACTACAACTCCCAGAATCCTCAGGTGCCATACAGTGGTCAAGTGTAGTGTTATCAGTCACTGCCTCTCAGCCTAAGCTACCTCACAACGTTGTTGAGCGTATAAAGGGAAATACTACGAGCACTGCTTGGGCAACTTGGAGGAAAAAGAGAATGTAAGTATCATGGACATGTCAAGAGACGGCAGACACATGTTGTCAGTAGTCGTTCGTTCATTTAGTTTATATCTTACCTTTCTCCTGTTATGGGAACCAATTGTTGTTAACTGCCATCAAGTCAACTTCATCTTATGGTGACCCTAAGAATCAGAGACCTCCAAGTCCCGCTGTCACCCACAGCCTATGCCAGGTCTTGCAGCCTCTGGACAGCTGTGGCTTCTTTGACTGAATTTGACCACCTGTAATGTGGTCCTTCTGTTTTCCTCCTGCCTCCCATTTTGCCTCCTCTTTTCCAGTAAGTGATGTCATCTCATGATATTTCCAAAGCGTGACAATCTCAGTTTAACCATCTTCGCTTCTACTGAGAGCTCAGGCCTGATTTGCACACACATCCCATTCATTTATCTTTTTTGGTGGTCCATCTGATCTGTATAACTGTTCTCCTACACCACATTTCAGATGAGTTGATTTTCTTCCTGCCAACTTTCTTCACTGTCTAGCTTTCACAACCATACAAAGAAATCAGAAAACAGCTTGCAACAGATTAAAACAAAGTATAGCTGAAAGTCTTAAAAACTTGTACAAAAGTTTTTTAAAATGAACGATTCTGTTAAAAACACAAAATCGACAGGTTAAGACACATATTTAAAACATAACAACAACAACACTACAATACACCCCATTAAAAGACTCTTCTTTTGCAATGGCTGTAAGAGCCAAAGGCCTCCCTGAACTAAAAGGTCTTTACCATCCAGAAGAAAGAGAGCAGAACGAGGCCAACAGAACCTCCTGTGGCAGGGAGTTCCACAGCATGGGAGCAGCCACTGAGGAAACTTTCAGCATGGATATAGTGAAGTAGGCCAGTGGCTGCTCTAGTTGGGGATTGTGGTCCCCAAAGTAACTTTCTCAAGCTCTGGGAAATGTCACTCAGGAATGGCTCCTTCTGGGGACAACAGGCCAGGAATAGAACTGTAGTCCTGAAAAGTAACTTATCCAAAGCTCCAGAAAGGGCTATTCAGGAGTGGTTCTCATAACAGGCATGTTGAAAGTTTTCTCTGCTCTCCTCTCGTCCCCATTATAGCTCTTTATACTTTTTCCTCACACTGCCTGTCTCCCTCAGTGTCCCCTGAACAAGCCGAAGCCCCGACAGCAGCACCGGGCTGGAGGCCTTGCCGGACCGGCCAGTTCCGATGCCAGAATGGGCGGTGTGTCCAAGCTGGGCCCAATGGCACTATCTGTGATGGAGTTGACGACTGTGGGGATCTCTCTGATGAGTGGCGTTGTGGTGAGTACCAGATGGGGCCCCATATGAAATGGGGGCTAGACTGGGAGGACCTCAGAGGAGGGCAACTGTGTGGCGGGTGGGAGCCATGTCCCCACCCCCTTCCACAAGAGTGTCAGCAGAGCGCCAAAAGTGATGATGTGTCGCTTCTGGGTTGCAGCCACAGAAATTTCTGACTTTTCTAAGAATTTTTGACGGGTTCTAGTAGGATCTGAGGGGGAAGGGATGTCAGCTGCCAGATTTGTAGACAGTCTGGATGCTTTGGGGGCAATTTTAGGGAATAAATATTCCTTGAAAAGTTTGAAACAACAATGGTAGGGAGTGTCTTTGGGGATTTGGGGGATTTACTGGGGCTTCAGGGTTTGAAAAATGAAGCTCAGGGGCTTCGCTTTGCCACTCCTGAACACCTAACCAAGTGTGACACTAGCAGGGCAGTGTCGTATGACAATCAGTGTTGGACTAATGGGCAAATGGGGACCCAGATTAAAACCCCACTTGACTGTGAACGTCACAAGGTAAACTTGGGCCAGTCCCTACTTTGCAGCATTGTTGTAAGGATAAAATAACTGCGTGTGAGGAAACATGTACTCCCTTTTGAAGTTCTTGGAGGAAAGGGGATAAAATCTTGTGTCTACTTGCCAAGTGGACATGACAAATGTGGCCAGAGTCTGCAGCCATGGGATTTGCAAAGAGGGTTTTTGACTGTGTCCACAGGACACTATTTATAGCAGTTTGACACCGTTTCAACTGTCATGCATCCTATGGAACCCTGGGATTTATAGTTTTATGAGTTACTCTGACTCCTCTGCCTTTTTGAAATCAAGAGGGAAGACCACAAGCATGGGCACACTCATTAGGCACACTGGCAGAGCTTGGGAAAGTTATTTTTTTTACGACTACAGCTCCTGGAATCTCCCAAGCACAGTGGCCCATAGCTGGTACCTCAACCTCTTCCCTGATAGGTTTGGTAGGAAGATTCTTGGCTGAACTTTGCTGGCCCCAGGGCTTCCTAAGAGGTCTCCCTTCCTTCTGTGTCTTCCTGGCAGGAGTTGCTCCTTCCATGGAGCCCTCCTCTGCTCCCGGCCGGTGCTTGCTCTCCCAGTTCCAGTGTGCCTTTCCCAGTCTCTGCATTGAGGTGTCCCAGAGATGCGACGGAGTCACCAACTGCCCAGATGCCTCCGATGAGATCGGCTGCCCCGTTCCTCCGGCTGGCACTGTCAGGTAATATGCAGCAAGGCCTTCTCAGGGACCACTCCTTGATCCTGGAACTTCCTTCCAGAGGTCAGGATGGCCCTCTCCCTGGATGCTTTTGCTGGTAGGCAAAGACCCTTCTGTTCAGGTGAGCCTTTGGAACCTGACTGCCTGTTACTGTCAGAGGTTTCAAAAATGGAGGTGCTGGGCTTTTTAATATTATAGTGCTTGTTTGTTCTTAATGTGGTGTTTTTAAGGTTGTTTTAATTAGTATTTTGGTAGTAGGATTAATTAATTCATATCTTAATCTGTATTATTTACTGTGCTTTTAGTGGAAACTCATTTACATTGAAGGCTCCTTTACACCTCAGATCTGGGAGAAAGGCAAAATATAAATCTAATGAAGAGATCAATAGGAAGGGAGGGGTCTCTATCTGACCCTAGAAGTAGGGTCCAGTTCCATACCACTTCCTCTGAGATCAGGACTGCTGAATATGGGAGCTCTGCCATCTGTCATATGCTTTTACTTTCCTTTTCCATGAAGATTAGGATATTTCTTTTGGCCCTTAGGAAACCAGGTCTGTACCAGGGTCCAAAAGGTCTTGCTTTTGGAAAAAGAGGTCCTTGGGAAACTGTTTCTGTGCAATGGCTCATTGCATAGCAATGAGGACTAGAGTCTTGCATTTGAACAAGGAGCTCCTCAGGAAAATCAGCTCCGTACCGGCATCTCAATTTTGTGTGGTCTGTCAGTGGAATTAAATTCAGAGAGCTTTTGTCTTTTAAAGTTCCCATTATTTTTGCTCCTTTAACATGGCCGCCTCTGCTTATGCTTCCCCCAGTTTTGGGGTCATAATGAATGCCTGTTTGGTCAGTGTTCTGCTGTTGTTCTTCCAGCCCCTGGGCCACAGAGAAGAAGTATCCAGCGAAGCCTTCTGTACCTCACCTGAGCCCGGTAGGCGGATTCTACACAATCAGTGGGGAAGTGGTGGAAGGACTGGGTGCCCTGAACCTCAGCATTCCAGGGGTTTTCTGCTGGAGGAGGGCGGGTGCCCAGAATGGTACCGTGCCTGGAGTGTTGCCTTACAGCTGGGGGGGCTGGGCTGTCAGTCTCCTCTCAGCCACTCCACTCACTGGCGTGGTGCTTTTGGATAAGCCCGTTTGTAGAGCTCATGTCACTGGAGTGGCCAGTCCACCCCAGGTTTTTAGTCTGTTTGGGGCTGGTGTTGGACAGCCGGCAAGGGCAACCTCTATTATCGTGCATGGTGGCTGCTGTGTGACTGGGGCAGTGAACCTGCTCTGGGGTTTAGTCTGAATTTTGAGGAGGCTACTCAAGAGCCTGAACTCGTTATGCAGTATAGGGCTCAGCACCTTGACCAGCTCCTTCAAGGTTCACACCAAAGCAGATATACAGCCCTACTGGCATGGAAGCCACAGGGTGCCACTGGTGGCATCACATAGACCCACAGGGCTGACCATTTTCCTCTTTCCTTCCAGGTGACCCCAAGTGCATGGCCATTTCCTGAGGGCTTTACCCCCACCCCACCAGGTACTCTTCACCGTTCCTCATAACCACGGGTCACCCAGGGGACATTGCCCTCTCCCGTTCCCTGGGACTTAGAGTGCATCTGCATGACACGGTCACAGCAGTTCAATATCTCTTTAACTGCCATGGCCTCCTCCTAGAGAATCCTGGGACTTGTAGTTTGGGAGGGACTTGAAATTCTTCACTGTATTTTATAGGAGGGCACTAGAGCTCTCTAGCATCAGAGTCTTAGTTTCTTCTCAAACTACAAATCCCAGGATTTCCTAAGAAGTAGTCAAGACAAAGAAGACTACAGATCAGCCAAGCACTCGGAAGATGGCCTCTTGGGTTGTACCTCTTCCTGTTCCTTCACACCTACAGTGTATTGTCACTAAAATATTTATATCCCACCCTATATCCAAGGATCTTGGAGCAGTGCACCATAAAACCAATTTTAATAGTTTAAAACAATTGAAAATAGTAAGACTAAGATAGACTGAAAATATGTTGAAATACAAGGGTTTTATAGCCATTTTCAGACTTTTTAAAAGTATACAAATATTCAGATTTGGATTAAATGAACCGGTCTCAAAGGCTCTAGTGGCACTGGGCTACTTTGCAGGACTGCTGTTCATGATTACAAAAGGAACATATGTGAAGTGTGTTGCTCTAGGGATGCTAAGGGTGATTATGGCCCTAGAGGAGAGGTCATTCAGAGGGACCTGAGCAAGAGGGCGCTCTGAAAACCCACAGAGGTATGGAGGTAGAGCGACAGACTCTCCTAACTCTTTGGAATTATGTCCCCTTCGTTTCCCAGGTCTGTGCCATGAACCCCTCGGCCTGGAAGATGGGCGCGTTCGTGACCAGCAGCTGAGTGCCTCCTCCTTCCAGGACAGGAACCCCCCGGATGCTGGGCGCCTCAACACTGTGCCCAATGTGTGAGTAGTTGTGGGGGGCGCCGGAAGCGGGAGGCTTTGTGGAGTTTAATGGCTTCGTGGTGGACATATGAGCAAGGAGGTAGAAATGGAGTTGAGGAGAATGATGGGATGGGGTGGCAACATCTCCTGACAGCAATGTATTCGTGCAAATGAATTTTTCACAGAAAAGGTCCTGCCCTGAGAAAAATCTTTGAGAAATGTGCAACAGCTCTGGTAATCTCACTCAGTAAAGAGAAAAGTTTTGTAATTACTTGTTCTTGCAAGGTCAAATAGGCGATGACTGACATCTCTAATCCCTGAAAGCACCTAGCTTGTAGAACAAAGACTTTGCACGATAAGTCTTGCCTAGAGCCAGGGCTCCCGGGTGTGACAATGGAGACGTGGCTGCTAGTAGTGTGTGAACAGAGATGTAATTCTTTGCTAATTTTGTTCTTGAAGGAAGCAATAAGTCATTTGAATAGTTTTCTTCCCACTGTGAGAAAACCTTAGAAAACTGCACAGTTTTCAAAGACTATTTGTAGTTCAAGACTTGTTCTGTGTAAAATTTGCACATGATATTTTTGTGCAAAGACCAGCATTTTCTGCTCAGGAAATAATACCTGCTTGCAAAAGTATTTTTTTTTGAGCAGAAAATGCTTTAGTGGTATCTTATTCTGCACAAAATTCACACATAGTGGTTTTGCATGGTGCATTGCCTTTTCTATGCTGGGAATGACATTTGCTACACAAAGAAATACTTCTTTACAGAAATATTTCATGTGCAGAATATTTCTGTGCAAAAAATACCATGCCCAGCTTTTGCACAGAATAAGTCTCACACTGCAGAGATTCTTATCAGTCCATCATTCTTCTGATCAAGATTTCCCAAAATTTGAGAAACTATTTTTCAAATAAGTTCAGACATTCTTTCTATCCATCATGTGAATGGAGCCAATCCTGATGCTTCTTCCTTCCCTCCCAGACGGAACATGGAGCCTGGGTGGAGCCCACGCAAGTCAGACCCCAAACCCTACTTCCAGGTGGACTTCCTGCAGCCAACTTTTGTCACTGCAGTGGTCACCCAAGGCTCACCCCGGGGATACATTTCCCATTACCGCCTGGCCCACAGCTATGATGGTGTCCACTTTTGGAATTACACGAGGGCTGGATTTGGGCTGGCAAAGTCCTCACAGGCCCAGGTATGACACCTATGTGTTTCTTTCTCTTCCTATCGTGCAAGGGGGAGGTGGGTTCTGTGCCCCAAGTCAGTACTAAAGCTCACCTTAGGATCATGACATCCTAGAGTTGGAAGAGACCAGAAGGGCCATCCAGTCCAACTCTATCCTGCCATGAACCCATGAGCAGTCAAAGCACTCCCTTTGACAGATGGCCATCCAGCCTCTCTTTAAATACCTCCAAAGAAGGAGGAGACTCCACCACACTCCACTGAGGCAGCAGCGTATTCCACTATTGAACTGATCTTTCTATCAGGAAGTTCTTCTTAATGTTTAGGGGGAATCTCTTTTCCTGTAGTTCGTAGCCATTGATTTGTGCCCTACTCTCTGGAGCAACAGAAGACAATATTTAATATTAAATATTTAAACATGGGCTATCTTGTCCCTTTTTAACCTTCTCTTCTCCAGGCTAAATGTACCCAGCTCCCTAAACTGCTTTTCTTAAGGCTTCATAGTTTCCAGGCCTTGTACATTTTGGTCACTCTCCTCTAGATAGGTGCCAAGAGAATATTTAACACAGGTGGAGTGTAAAGTTTTGGCCATGTACTAACACAAAGCTCCAGAAGAGCAGTGGCTGCCAGCCAGGCAACAGCACACCCACCTAGCCAATCAATAAGCATGTGGCCTGGGAAGGGTTGGAGCTGTACCGAGGTCTATCTGGCAGCCATTGAGCAACCTGGGAAAACTATTAAACAAGGAAGGACTGGATGTGTCCTTGTACAACAGCAAAAAAGCACTTAGTTTGTGTAGCCCATAACAGAAGCACTCCTGAAAGATGGCCTCGCAGCCTCCGTTCAAAGACCCGCAATGCAGGAAAGCCCATCCTCTGCCAAGGGAGTCTCCCAGGAGATCCAGCCTCTGTTTGAAAACCTCCAAAGAAGGAGACTCCACCACACGCCGAGGCAGCGCATTTCATTGTTGAATTGCTCTGCCATCTGTTAGGAATGGTTTTGATTGGGTATTCCTGCATGGCAGAGGGTTGGACTGGCTGGCCCTTGGGTTCTTTTCTAGCTCTATGATTCCGCGATTCTATGAGTCAAACATCTGCTAGGAAGCCAGAATTTCTTTTATTGTCATTTGAATCTATGGGTTCATGTTCTAGTCTCTGGGGCAGTAGAAAACAAGTTGGCTCCATCTTTACAGGACTTTGCTTCAGATATATTTGAAGATGGTTCTATCACACCACCTTTCAGTCCTCTCCACTCCAAGCTTTGTCCTTTACCCTCTCCACCTGCACATCTCAGACTCTCTCCCATCCCTCAGATCCTGGAAGGCAACTCTGACAGTACCACTCCAGTCTGGCAGGACCTGAGCCCGGCCATCTTGACCCGAGTCCTGCGTCTGGTGCCCGCAAAGTATCATGGAAGCATTTCCTTGCGCATGGAGGCACTGGGCTGCCCTTGGGGTGAGTTGAAGGGGCCAAGCTATGATTGAGGAGAATCCCGTGGTAGGCCAGGGTTCTGCCTGGAAGATCTGGTTGTTTGCCGGACCTCTGTTCCAGATTGTGCCCTCCTTGAGTGATTTTACAGGATTGACAGTGTGGGATATCGAAGGAGGGGTTGATGCTGGGGCAGGGCCATGCCACCTAAACAAACACCAGCCATATCCTCCACCCACCCATGTCCATATTTGGAGCCTAGACACAGATACCCATGATCTCTTGTTTCTACCTTCTGCAGCAGGTGTGATGATGTCCACCATGACCACCACCACCAGCAGCCAAGTGCCACCAGCAGCCAGTCCTGGGCTTCCCCATACAGGGGCAACCTCTCTGCCCCTGAGGATTACAGAGACACCAGAGTCCTGGCACCATGGAGTGCCTACCAGGAAACCAGGGGTGACACCAGCTTTTGGGACGGGCACATCAGGACCCCAGAAGACAACCATTTCCTCTGCCTTGTCTCCGGAGACTCGGAGCTTCTTCTGGACCACCTCTCACCTGCTGGGGCCCCCTGTCCCAAGCATGATGGCCAGAACCCCTGGAACCACGGGGCTGCCGGCATTACACACCTTCCCATACCACCCAGGAACACCAGGTCTGTGACCCACACTAGTGGGTGAATTGGCATCCAAGGGGTGCTGACTAGGGGTGGAGGAGATATTTTATATTTACTGAGGTTTTTTTAAATGACTGTATCCATTCCGTGCTCTCTGTTTCCTCCCAATTTTGGGAAAAATGTTCATGTTCATGCCAGTTTCCTTTGCCAGGGCCAACTCGCACCCCCTTCCCTGGTCTTCCCAGAATCCTTTGCACCCAGGGGCAGTTTGCCTGCGAAGTGTTTGGCTGCGTAGAGGCTGCTTTTGTCTGTGATGGCCAGGAGGACTGTCTGGATGGATCGGATGAGATGCACTGCGGTGAGTCTTTTCCAGGCCTTCTTTTTCTGCTGGCTATTGCTTTCTGGGCCAAAGGCGACATTTTCAACAATGCAGAAAAACTCCTTGAGATGATGTGGCTGTACAGGAGGGATGTAAACCTTCAACTGTTTTGTTGCCATAAGCAAGGATTTGCTTTGGGAGAAAAATGAACATTTCTGCACAATATTCTCTGGTTATCGACACAACCGGAAGTCTTCCTGGGAATTATTCTGTGAAGTAAACAGCATTTCTCTGTGCAGAAATACATCTTTCCTGTGTAGGAAACAGGGCAGAACAACCATGTGCATTTCTGTGCAAAATCACTCCTCAGAACACTTCGAAATGTGTGAATATCAAGAGAAAACTGTGCAGAAGTTACAAATAATGGCAAATATTCTTTCCATCCCTATTGCACAAGTGTGAAATCAGACTCGGCTGTTGACAGTCAATGGCCAACTCCACTGCATTCAGTGCCAAGGCTGGCTGTGCTATGAGGCACAGTGGGGCAAGAGCCTCAGGTGACAAATATTTGGAGATGGCACCAACAATTCCCTCTGGCCATTGCATGTGACCTCACCTCTGGCACTGAGCCATTCCCCCCTCTTAGAGGGCAGAGATTATGTGTGCTATGTGGCTTCTCCTGTGCCCCCTAAGCCAGCCCCTTTGCCTGCAGATGGGGCAGGGGAGTCTCTCCCATGGCCACAACTGGCATAAGTAAGAAAGAATAATTTAACAGCTCAGCTGCACTGGAGTTCATGACAGTTTTAACATGGAGATGGTGAATTTGCTCTGGGTTCTCAACTCAAAATTTAAAGGATTTCCAGGGAGAGTGTTCCCCACATTGCATCACTCCTTAAAAGTTTGGACTAAAACTATGAGCAGATTCACTGCCCCGCTAACATGGAAACTCCCAGATGCCGTTTGAACAGAGCAGAAGGGGAAGCAACATCTTGTCCTTCACCTCAGGCAGCAGAACATCTCAGGGCAGCCCTGACAGTGTCACAACAACTCTGTGAACTAACCCTGCTCTTCTGTTTTTTCCCACTCTTTATATAGGGGGCCCAACTGTACCCCCCATCCCCACTATGGCCCCTCTGTCTCCAGTGGGGCCCCCCAGCCCTTGCTCCAGTAAGCAGTTCTCCTGCAGCAGTGGGGAATGCCTGGCACTGGAGCAGCGATGTGACCTTCGGCACGATTGCCAGGATGGATCGGATGAGGCCAACTGTGGTATGTCTCATGGAGAGACAAAGGGAAGACGGATGTTGTTGCCCTCTGGGGGTTGCTTTAAGATATACACTTAAGAAAGGGGGCATGAATAGGATTTGGTCCTGAGAGAAAAACCTTGGGAAAGTTCCTTTTTTGGCTTACAACTCCCAGATTCCCCTATCCACAGGCCATGCTGGCTGGGAAATCCAGACAGCTACCATCTGCAACCTCCTCCAATGAAGGAACATTCCCTAGCTCTATCCTGGGAAAAGGGACCCGCTTGAGACCAAGGGAGGGGTTGTTTTCCTGTAGTTGTTGGGTGTCTCTTTTGTGGTCTTTGAGTTGTGGTTACATTCTGTGCTAAACCCCACCTCTTCCTCCTTTGGCAGTGGACTGCATCCTGTCTCCCTGGAACACTTGGAGTGAATGCAGCCGGTCGTGCGGTCTGGGCGTGACCTTCCGTCGGCGGGATTTGCTCCGGAACGCCCTTCCTGGTGGCCAGTGCGACCGGGATGAATTTGACAGTCGCTCCTGCTTCCTTCGGGCGTGCCCAGGTAGATCTCTTCTCCCCACAGACACAATACATACAAAGACGTAAGTAAAAGATGCACGTTATTGCTGAAATGCAGTTAAATATCCACAGAAGTACATCCACTTGCAGCAAATCCATTCAAAGCATATGTTCAAGTTGTTGCTGTGTGCCTTCAAGACATTTCTGACTCATAGTGACTCTAAGACCAACCTGTCACAAGGTTTTCTTGGCAAGATTTGTTCAGAGGAAGGTTTGCCTTTGCCTCCCTCTAAGGCTGAGAGAGTGTGACTTGTCCAAGGTCATCCAGTGGGTTTCTGTGGCCGATTCCAGCCTGGGTCTCCAGAGTCATGCTCCGGTGCTCAAACCACTGTACCGTGCTGGCTTGCTCTACGTCCAAGACGAGTGCGAAACAGGCAGCCGTGATGAGTCCCATTCTGTTCCCTTCCCTTCCCTTCCCTTCCCTTCCCTTCCCTTCCCTTCCCTTCCCTTCCCTTCCCTTCCCAATTCATTTTTCTGACAGTGCTCCAGTCTCTAATCTGTCAGATGAGTGGGGGAAGCTTGTAAAATAATAATTGTAACAGCAGCAGCAGCAGCAGCAACAAGCACTTCACTGTGTGTGTCTCTCTCCATCTCTCTGCCTCTTCTTTCTGCCCAGTTAATGGTGGCTGGGCCTCTTGGGGTGAATGGTCTGACTGTGATGCTGAGTGCCGGGGCGGAGTGAGGAGCCGCACCAGGGCCTGCGCCGATCCCCCGCCGAAGAACGGGGGACAGCCGTGTCCAGGGGACGCCGTGCAGATGGAGACTTGCAACCAGCAGCCTTGTGGGGATGCCCGAGGTAAAAAAACTGGCCAGGAGTCTGAGGGGAGTGGGTGGGGGAAGGCCAGTGGTGAGCGGAGCTGGAGACGGAGGCGAGGACTTAGGCACGAAAGGAAGACCCACCGTTTTTCTTGTCTGAGGTGAGAAGGGGTGGCTTTGGAAGCTCCACCAGGTTTGTCATCAGGCAAAGGTGTTAAAAATCCTGCAGGAGAAGGAAAGTGGCGTTGTTAGAGCCGCTGGCCTACATTTTGTCTTAAGATGATACTTCTTTTCAATTAAGATGGTCTGGAAGGATCTCAATGGAGGCAGGGGCCCCTACCCATTTCTTTGGCCATGTGGGGCTAAGAAACAAAAAACATTAAAAGGGGGAGGGAAGTGGCCTCTGACACTGGGATTGTCATTTTATCTCTTCTCCCGTAAGATTTTTAATACCTTTGCCTGATGAAGAAGCCGGTGAAGCTGTGAAAGCTTGCATGATGTATTTTGTGCTTTTTTAGTTGGCTTAATAAAGGTATCACACTTTGAGGATTTGGGCTTTTGTTGTATTTTGTGGCGTGGCCAACATGCCTACTCTTGAATATATTGTATACATTCATATATAAGTTGACCTCATGTATAAGTCAAGGGCAAGTTCGGGGGCCAAAATTGTGGCTTTTGATATGACCTGTGGGTAAGTTGAAAGCACCAGTGCTGCCCCAAGGAGCCAGCTGCCCCAGGCTGCCGCGGCTGACATTTTCCTGCCCAGGCATTCAGAAAGCACCCCCCCCGGCTCCTCTTTCTCTTTTTTTGGATAAAAGTTGAGGTACAGTATTAATTCTTATTAGTACATCTCCTTCTCTGAGTAGAGTGGTGAAAGGTCAGAGCTTAGTCTGTCCCAGGAGAACCTAACAAAGCCACTGGCCCCCTCTACTCCCTCAGTGCTACTTTGAAAGGGAGTGCCAAAGAGCTGCGTCTCCACCCCCACCGCCATTTTCCCATCCAGGCTTTCAAAAAGGCCAGAAGTAGCACCACAGTGGAGAGTGGGGAGGGGGGCAGTGGTTCTTTTAAGTTCTCTCAGGATGGACTAAGCTTTTGGCACTCCACTTGGAGAAGGGAATAGTTCCTTTTTTTGGTAAGAGTTAAGGTACAGTACTTACATTGACCCGTGAATAGGTTGACCCAGGTTCTCTGGGTCTAAAGCGTCTAGACTTATACATGTATATATACAGTGTTTCCTGGAGAGGGAAAGGGGTCCTGAGAAAATGTTCAACTGCTGCAAGATTTTTCACATTTAAAACCTTTTTTTTTCCGGAAGAAGAATGCTTCTGCATAAATATTGCTTGAAAGCTTGTGGAGTGGTATGGTGGTAGAGGAGAAGTCTGAGTATTCATCTTCCCTTACTTCCACGAGGCTTTGGTTTGCAAAATGGTGCACTGATCCTTTCTGTGACCTCTTTCTCCCACAGACTGTGGTCCGGACATGGTCTATGTGCAAGCCGGACACTGCGAGCGGGGTCTTGTGGCTCCCTGTCCCCAGGCCTGCCAGCAACTGAGCACCATGGCGACTTGTCACAGCAGCTGCGTGGAGGGTGAGCAGGTGGCTCTTTGGGGGCAAACAGGGGTGGGCATCTGGACATCTAGAATCCTATGATTCCATAACTACTCCTATGGAATTGAAATGTGGCATGGGATTATAATTGATATAGAGACAGTCATTGCTTAAATTGCTCCACAACCCTTCTGTTTTCCCCCCAGGCTGCCGTTGTCCCCCAGGGTTGTTCTTGCAGGATGGGGGCTGCGTGAACATCAGCCAGTGCCACTGCTTCTTTGATCATGAGAGGCACCTCCCAGGAGAGATGTTCCTACGGGACAATTGCAGCCACTGGTAAGCTGAGGATTGGGGCCCAACACTCTCCCCCACCCCCGCTTACGTTTCCCTCTAGCCTGGCAGCAGAAAAGTTTTTCTACCAGAAGCAGTGAGAATTTGTTTATTTTATTTGTATATACATTTTAAAATACACTATATACTTTTAGAGTGTCTTTCAACACATGTGACCTTGGTATTTAAGCACCTTTAAATACCTTAGATTCTGGGAAGTACTCGGAGAAGTTACGTTTTTAGACTGCAACTCCCAGAATTTATTTGTTTTATTTGTAAATAAATTTTAAAATACATTAAATACTTCTGAACTACCTTTAAACATATTTGACCCCAGTATTGAAGCATATTTAATTACCTTTGACTCTGGGCAGTGCTTGGAAAGGTTTGCTGGAGGAAATTCTGAGAGCTGCAGTCCCAAAAGAGTAACCTTTCCTAGCTCAGCTCCTGTGGGGAGGGGAGATAGTTGTTTTTCCATGTTCTTGGGTCAGTTATGCCATAGTTCAGAGAGGCAGCTCTTTTCCGTACTTCAACATTTGTTGCATAGAATCACAGAGCTGGAATATGTCCCGCCTTTCACCTGGTAATGGGACTCAAGGCTTCCCCTGTTGACTCATAAGTAGGCCTATACCATTTCCAGATAGGGTGGCTGGTGGTTCCCTGGTTAGTGGGCTTTGCCGTGAAGGCGTCCTCCCCTTGACTGTTCCAGCCATTTTGAATGAGTGCCAGGGTTTGCGTCTTGCTCCTTCCTCCCTGCAGTGTCTGCCTGGATGGTGTTGTGACCTGCAACTCCGTGTCATGCCCTGTGAACTGTGGCTGGTCAGCCTGGTCTCCGTGGACTCCCTGCAGCCGGAGCTGTGGGATTGGGATGCAGCAGCGATTTCGGTAACAGAATCAGAAAGCTTGGGGAAGTTACGTATGAGGAGACTGTAGTTCCCAGAATTCCCCAGTGTTCTGAGAATTATAGTTCAAAAAAAGGAACTACCCAAGCTCTGGTGAACTGTAGAGTATAATGAGACCTGCCCAGTGATCTCTTAGTGATCTCAGTGAGCTTACAACCCTTGGAGTGTTTGTGGCCTGCTGCAGAGCACGCGTTGTCCTGAATTCTGTGGTTACTTAGAATAGACTCATTCACCCAGTGAGATTTACCTAAGTATTGACTCGCCATCGGATTCCTGATTCAGTGGGTCAGCTCTAGTTGGGACAAGCCAACAGGATCCTGGCCATTACCTGGCAGCCAGAGGTCAGAAGATAGGTTTGCGATCTACCTTGTACGGCAATCCTTGAGTGGATCCCTCTTGTATCAGTAGGGGGGCTATGCAAATTAGAGCTGGGTACATCCTTCTGTAGCTAACCCCCCCCCCCAAAGTTCCATTCCTGCCTCTTTCACTGATCTTAAAATGGAGGACTGCATCTCAGTTTCCCTTTCAGCCATCCCACATCCTCTTGCTAATCCCTTCCTTTTCCTTAAGGCTCATCCTGTTTCTCTTGCAGGTCCCCGTCCAACCCATCAGCTGCCAATGGGGGTGTCCCATGCCAAGGGGATGCCCAGGAGGTGCGCGAGTGTCACACAGCCTGCATCTCAGGTAGGAGCTGTGCCCATCCGTGGCACCAAGACTGCCCCAGATGGAAGTGGCTGGCCGCACGTTAACTCCTTTGTGATCGCAAATGGCTGAACAGGCAGCAGCAGAGAAACCTTGGGACTGCCCTTGTACAGCAAACTGCCCTTGGGCTATTTGGTTCAGTATTGCCACTCTGTCTAAGAGTGTAATTATTTGCTGATTTTCTTTTCCAAGGAAGCAATGGGTCATTTTAGCAATTGTCCTTTCACTGTGGGTTTGTAGTTTGAGACTTATGCTAAGCAAAAGTTGCATGTGGTATTTTGGTACAGAAAACTGCATAGTCTGTGCAGGAGACAGCAGGTGCAGGGTGGGTGTCAGGCGTGTGTGTGTTTGTGTGTGTCTTTCCTAGCCCTATCTGGAGGTCCCTGATCTTCTCTTTTGCTGTTTACCCATACAGGTACTAACCGGGCCTGATCCTACTTAGCTTATAAAATTAGTCAAGTTAACGTGTGTACCAGGTATTGTTTAGGGTCATTCTGTCTCAACCTCTCACTCTCTCTCTCTCTACTCACAGAGATGACATTCCTCTGGAGCGACTGGACCCCGTGGTCTCCCTGCTCCAAGACCTGCTTCTATGCCACGGATGTGGTGGGAGTGAGGAAGCGATTTCGGCACTGCAACGGCACTGCTGAGGCTGGCTCTGGGTGCAAGGGGGAGACCATGCAGGAGGAGCCCTGTGATACCCCTCCTTGCCCAGGTGAACGATGGGATGCTGCAAGAGTTGTGGGAGGGCAGGGGACAGAGCCAGGCCTTCTGGGGCCAGAGCCTGCTCTTTGCAGGCCTTGTGTGTGTGTGTGTGTGTGTGTGTGTGTTGAAGGTACAGCTCTGTGAACAGAGAACACACAAATGGAATGGAGTGTGCTCAAAGAGGGCACTGGTGGCAGAAAAGGAGATTTCCATGTTTCAACATTTGTTGCACAGAATCATAGAGCTAGGATATATCCCGCCTTTCCCTGTAATGAGACTCAAGGCAGCTAACGACATTTAAAACAACATCAATTAAAAAGAATACAGAAGCATTAATAACATTCATAAAAGTATAAAAATGAGAGTGACTGAAGTTAAAACATAACGCATTAAAAATGTTGAAATATATCAAAAGCCTGTACAAGCCTTAAAAACAGACCACATAGTGATAAAAGCCCAACTCTGGTCAGTTTGTGAAACCTGATGACACAAAAATATTTTGACCTGCTACTGGAAGGACAGCAAGGGTGGAGTCATGCTGGTCTCTCCAGGGAGGGATTTCCAATGTCTGGCAGCAGTTGCTGAGAAGGACCTCTCTCCCATGTTATCACCAAATGTGACTGAGATGGTGGTGGGATAGAGAGAAAAGCCTCTCCAGACCATCTTAGGGCTCTCCTGAGCTCATAAAGGGAGATATGGTCCTTCAAATAACCTGGGGCCAAGCCGTATAGTCTAACTCCCTGCGAGAGCAGAAGCCCGCTGCTACTATACATCCCCTCAACCCCCATTCAGCCTGGTGCCTGTACCTCTTTCCCTACCATTCTTTCCCCTCTCTCCACCCTCTGCAGTGGAAGGTATCTGGACTCCCTGGACGGCCTGGTCCATATGCTCAGCTCCATGTGACTCTGGAGTTCAAACTCGCAACCGCACCTGCTCCAACCCTGCCTATGGGGGGCCAGAATGCTCCGGGCCCCTCATCCAGACCCGGGATTGCAACACTCAGCCCTGCAAAGGTAGGCACAGCCAGGGGCTGGGGGCATGGACATAAGACTTTGGGCCCAAACAGGGAACTCCAGGGAGAGCCAGCCTCATGTATTTTAAGGTTGCCAACTCTCAGGCTCTTCTCTGGCCCTCAGGGCATGGGGAGAGAATCTCAGGACCACTTCTGGAGGGCCAAAGGATGAGAACCAGGAAAACAGAAATTTTCCCTCTAGTCTATTTCTCTACAGCTGGAGTGAATGCTCCAGATGTATCTCCCAGCATTCTTCTCCACTGGCTCGTGACTGCTAGGACTTGCAGTCCAACAGTATCTGGGGATCCCAATTGCCCTCCCTTGCTCAAAGCCAGGGGTGGGAATAATCAGGTTCTCCGAATGCTGCTTAACAACTTCAGCTTCCAATATTCTTCACCTTTGGCTACACTGGCTAGTGGCTACTGAGACTTGCATTCCATCATCATTGGGTGGGCCAGCATGATTCCCATCCTTGCTCCAGAGGAGACTGTCCCTCTCTCTCCTGCCTCTTTTCCTTCCTCCCCATTTTTCCCACTTCAATTCTGCCCGGCTCTTTGGCCTCTCCCTCATTCACAGCGCGGTGCCCAGGAAACATGGTCTACCAGACGGCAGAGGAGTGTCAGGAGAAAGGAGGCGCCTGCCCCCGTCTCTGCCTGGACCAGGACACACGGGTGGAGTGCATGTCCCCATGCCGCGAAGGCTGCTCCTGCCCTGAGGGGCTCTTCCTCCAGAACGAGACCTGCCTACCACTCAGCCTGTGCCCCTGCTACCACCGTGGAGAGCTCTACCCACCAGGCAGCACCGTCCAGCTGGATGCCTGCAACAACTGGTATGGCAGGCCTCCCAGTTTGGGGAAGAGGGCAGTGTGGGTGGGTGGGTGGGTGGGTGGGTGGGTGGAAGGATCCATCCCTCCTGGGTCAGGGGCAGAGGTGGATGCTTGTCCTGAGAAGACTGAAGGAGTTGGACTGGATGGCCCTTGTGGTCTCTTTCTGTGATGCTATGTGTGATGCTGTGACGTGATGCTATGATCTTATGACTGGCTTAATACAAATGGTTAAATTTTCCTTTATTAGTGCTGGCATTGGTGAAATGGTTGATCTGCTGTGGGTTTTAGTCAGAACTTTTCATGAGCTATCCAAGGCTCTGGACCTGTTTGGCAGGATATGGTTCAGCATGTTGGATATCTCTTTTAAAGTTCAGATTAAAATCTAGAGCAAACCAACCACTCACAGTGGAAGCTACAGCTTTGCCACTGCTTTGATTAGAGGTCCTCCCAACTAGTTCCAGTCCTCCATCTACTCCAGAGCAACAGGCTTCCTCCTTGCTCACTTGGGCTTGTTAAAAAGGATGTAGGCAGCTGCCTTTTGTTTCAGTTTCCAGGCCATCATCAAGAAAAGCTCCCTTGGGTGCTCTGCAATCCCTTCCAGGGCCCTTCCCTTATACAATCTAATCTGTATAAGGGCAAAGGACCATCTGCTTCTGTCCCCATTTCAGAACTTACGGTACGTTGTTTGGAGTTGACTGCAACTCCCGCATCCCTCAACCAGCATGACCATTGTGGGAGATGCTGCCAAAAAAGGAACTTTTCCAAGCTCTGGAATCTGTCCCTCAGGACACACCAAAGGAATCTGCTCTGAATGCGTCCCTTTTTCTTTCTAGCACCTGCCTAGATGGGGAGATGGAGTGCACCATGGAGCCCTGCCCAGGTAAGCAGGGAGGAGGGGAATCTGCTCTTGGTCTGTCTGGCTCTGATGGGCAGCAGTGGCTGCCTGGGCTCTCTGGCAAGAGACTGGCCCTTCCCCATATCAACTGGTACTAGATCCTGGACTGGACGTTTGAGTAAAGAGGTATTTAGTATTATGTGGGCAGTTCCTTTTAAGCCTGTGGCACCATGATGAAGGCCAGCTGCTATGTGTGTACTGAAACCTGTGTGTACCACAACACATACACGTACTGTTACTTGAGTGTACCATGAACCATGCGCGGACTTCAACCTGTAGGTGGCAGTCAGGTAACATAGAAGCTAATACAAATGCCCCATGGCCCAGAGGAGTGTCCAGAATGGTCTGGACGGCCACCAGAATGTTGCCGTGGCTTCCTTGCACCTTGGATAATTTGTTTGAAGTTTGGACTAAAATCCAGAACTGATTCACTGCCACACTGTTGCCCTGTTTCCAGGCCCAGTGGCATCACTAGGGTTGATGTCACCCCCTCTGATGGTGTAATCTGTTGCAGTCTGTTCCCCTTAAACCCCCCTAGTGATGCCAGTGTCTGGGCCCTGTGCTGGGTAGACGGGCGACTAGAGCCAAGGTCCTTGGTTTACTCTGAGGAGGCTCCTGGGGATTGCAAGGGGTTGGAAAGTTGCTTCTTTGGAGGTGGAAGGTCCCTGAGAAATGTCAGGGATTCCAGGCAGGGAACCCTGGGAAAATGATCAGCCCACTGCAGAGATGTGGCATCATGCCCCAGCTGTGGGTAATTGCAAGGTTACATAAGAAACGGGGATCGTGTGCAGATGGTAAAGGGAGGTGTGCAAACCTCTACCTGATTGGTTGTAGATAGGTACATAACAAAGCAACACCAGTATGTATTTGTCTGTTGACCAAACCTGGTGCCTGGCGCGAGCTTTTGTCCGTCTGTCCTATGTTTTGTATATAACGGAACTTTACTGCAAGATAAAGTGCCTCCTGTTTTGGAAGAAACTCCTCCGTGTGTGAGTATCCTTACTGGGGAATAAGGCTGCTGCTGTTGGCTCGCTGAACTCTGGTTTTTCCGCTGCGTTTCTGTGGGGCTGAAACTCCTATCATCCCCAACAAGAAACCCCATAATCTTTTTACCCCCAACCCTGCAGTCAGCTGCAGCTGGAGCGTGTGGACAGCATGGAGCTCCTGCAGCCGCACCTGCAACGTGGGCACACGGCGTCGCTACCGCTCAAGCTCTGAGCCACCTACCGCTGCTGGGGGAGAGCCGTGCCAGGGGTCCAATGTGGAGATCGAATTCTGCAGCCTTCAACCGTGCCAGGGTGAGAGGAGCACGGAGGTGCTGGCACACAGTGGATGGCCTGAGGGCACTGGCCATCCCTGGGCTTGGGCTTGGAGGCAGGGAGATGGGGAGCAGGCCCCAGGGACCCACAGCACAGAGTCAGGGCATAAGGGGTGCAAGAAGGACATTAACAACATGCTGAAATTATGCCATCCTCCCTGTGCAAGAAATTCAAGGAATCCTTTCAAAAGAACTGTCAGCCTATGTGACTATATTTTCATTTATTCTCTCTTTCTCTCTCTGTGTTGAAAAGTGTTGGTTTTTTTTTCCCTCTAACTACAATGGTTTTGGACAAAAACATTGCATGTTGTGCAAACTACAATAGTTCAATTAGCAAAAATTAGCAATTAGTTCTCCAAGCTAAAGGAGACAAAAGTATCAAGGAATGCAGGAAAACTCTTATAATCAAATGTAGCAGAGAGGGAACTTTTCTGAAATGGTCTGGAGGTGTGGAAAAGGCCTGCGAGGGCCACAGGAGCCCACTGGGGCCAGAGTTTCTCTACCTGTCCTAGTACTCCCTTCCTTCCTTTCCCACTCCCAATGCAGGTCTGGGCACGGAATGGGGGCCCTGGTCAGAGTGCTCAGTGCCATGTGGGGGCGGCTACCACAACCGGACAAGGGCTAGCCCAAACATCCTGCAGAGGATCCAGTTTGCCACCTGCAACCTTCAGCCCTGCACAGGTGGGCCCTGTTCTTTAGTCCCTCAGTCCTTCTTTCCTTCCCTCCCTGTCTCTTTGCAGAATTATAGCTTGACAGACCTTGGTCTCATGCCTGCCAATCTCTGTCTAGCTCTGGGTGGAAAAGGTGCAGCCCACAGACTTTTCATGGTCCCTAGGGGCCAAAAAATGTCCCCCCAGCAATTTCTAGTGTTTGTCCCTGAGGGCTGTTTCCACCCCAGAAGAAAGCCTTGTGTGAATTTTGTGCAAAGTCCTGAATTGTGAATTGTATTTTAAAAATTGTGTTGTTTCTGAAATTTTCTCACAGCAAGAAGAAAAGTGCTAAAATTACTCATTGCTTCCTTTGAGAAGAAAGTTAAAGAGGAATTTGCTTCCTGGCTCCCTCTAGGATTCTCCCCAAGATGCCCCATTCAGCCTTCAGACTGCCTCCTTCTAACTCCTGGCATAATGCCTCTGATTCCTTGTGCTGTCCTCCCAATCTTCCTCTTTTCCTTTCCAACCAGGTGAGATTCCAGGTGTCTGCCCAGAGGGGAAGGTGTGGCAGGAGTGTGCAGAGGGACCTGCCTCCTGCGCGGAGCTTAGCTTGGAAGCCGATACCACTAACCGACCCTGCCAGGCTGGGTGCTACTGTCCCAATACCACTGTCCTGCTGGTAAGTGTGGCAACCTCTTCTCAGTCCAGGAGAAGTAGCATCTTAGGGGTGGCACTCAGAACAGAAATTCTGCTGGCATGAAATTACTTCAGCTGCACAGGAGTCCCAGACCACAAATGAAGGCTCACAGAGGCAGACAGGAAATGCAGTTTTAGAGGCCTCTTAAGCACCTATGAAGAGTCCTGGACCTGGGTCAGGCCAAAGGGGTATCTGATCTGACAGGCTGGGGTGTGTGTGTGTGCGTGTGTGTGCGCGTGTTTAATTTTAATGCTGCCTTTCTCCCAGAGTGGGACCCAAGTTGCTTCCAAAAACAGTCAATGAAAAAACATTCAGAACAAACTGTACAAACAATAAAAATCATTACATAAAAACAGTATAAAATCATTTAAAAACATAAAAAAGTTATAAAGATAAATAAAAGATCCCAATAAAAACTTGCCTGCTTATACAGTAAAAGCTTGCTTAAACAAAAAAGTCTTTGCCTCCTGGCAAAAGGAAAACAGAGGGGCCCAGCTGAGCCACCCATGAAAGGGAGTTCCAGAGGGTGGCAGCAGCCCCTGAGAAAGCCTTGTCTCCCGTGCCCCCACCAAGAGAGCCTGGGATAGTAGCAGGACTGAGAGGAAAGCCTTTCCCTGCAGATCTTAAAACTCTGGCAGGTTCATATGGGCCTTTTACCACTGTGATGAGCACAACTCCATCCTTCTCTCTCCCCAGCCCTCTTGCCTCTCCATTCTCCTCCATGCTCTGGTCTTCTCCTACCCCTCCCGACTGCCCTCCACGTCTTTCAATAATTTTAACAACCAGTTTTGGGTGAACCAGTGTGACCTGTCTAAATGACTGGCCCAATCACACACTTTAACTGCCTTGCCATGCAAATACAGATCCCTGAGAATTTCTGCTTTCACTGAAAGCACGCAGCAGAAACTACAGCTAAATTTCAACTTCCCCTTATGGATGAAAGCTTGGGGAAGTGGCCACTCTGCCCCTCCGCCTTTTTCTTTCTTACCTCTTACATTTGGAAGAATGGGAAACCCGCACTGGATGTGTGCTCAGCATTGGTGCTTAACTTGCTGCCCTTGGATTGGTGTAGGAGCTGGATGTTCTTCCGGCACTTTGATTTGGATGTGAAGGTGGAGCAGGATGGGGAACAGAGTGCTGCTTGTGGACTACAACTCCCAGAATCCCCCAACCAGAGTAGGGCTGGTGGCTCCTATATCAGTGGGGTGGTACACTTCAGCCTGTAATGCTCATGCCCCTCTTCTCTCCTAGAACAATCTCTGCGTGCCAGAGGAGGAGTGCCTGTGTGCCATAGATGGGATGCTCTACACCCCAGGAGACGTAGTATCCAAGGGCTGCGAGAACTGGTCAGTGCCCTGGATTGTCCACTGTGCCACTCTTCCTCCCCTAGCTTTCCAGCTCCTGCCTACCCCTCACCAGGCTCTTGTCTTTCTCCCACTGCAGCTCCTGCCTCGCCGGCCGATTGGACAACTGCACCCGGGCAGCCTGTGGGGACGGTAAGGATTTCTTCTCCACGTGGGAATAGCCTCAGTCCCAGACCAGAGGCTGCTGATCTCATGGCCCTAGTCCTCCGCGACAAAGCAAAGAGAGATCGGTCAGTAGGGATGGAAAGGACGCTCACACGTTTTTCTCAACCTTGCAGGTTTTTCTTCTCCTTTGTGAGAAAGAGCATCTGAA
This sequence comes from Cyclura pinguis, assembly GCA_030412105.1. Lineage (NCBI taxonomy): Eukaryota > Metazoa > Chordata > Lepidosauria > Squamata > Iguanidae > Cyclura > Cyclura pinguis. The sequence continues at coordinate 1,179,123 of CM059604.1, read as the reverse complement.
TCACTGAGATGCTTTGTCAAAATCACCACCACCACCAAAACAATCATGGTCAATGTTTTAGTGACATTTTTCACATTCTAGTAGTGAACATTTCATTTGAGAGGCATGGAATTGTAGAGGCAGAAGGGATTGGCAGCTACCATTACGTGACTGCCCTAAATCTGCAGCCTGAAAAGAGAGGCCTCATAGGGGCATAGAATTGGAAGAAACTTCCAAGGACCATCTAGTCCAGCCCTCAATGCCAGTGCAGGAAACCCAAAGCTAGAACACCCCTGAGAGATGGCATCTAACTTAATTCAAACTCCAACATGGCCATAGAGTTCTCTCTCTCTCTCAACTGAGCCTACTTTGCAGGGTAGTTGTGAGGGGAAAATGGAGGGGACAGCCATCTGTCAGGAGTGCTCTGATTGTGTCTTCCGGCATGGCAGAATGAGATTGAGCTGGATGGCCCTTGGGGTCTCTTCCAGCTCTATGAGGCTATAATTCTTCCTTCCTTCCTTCCTTCTTTGACAGTCAATGGCTACTGGTCAGAATGGACCCCTTGGAGTGAGTGCTCAGCTTCTTGTGGGCTGGGACTGCAGAACCGGTACCACTTTTGCACAGACCCGGCTCCATCTGGGGTGGGGATGCCCTGCCTGGGACCCGAGCGGGAAGACAGACCCTGCCACATCCAGCCGTGTGCCAGTAAGTGCCCCCTTCTCACCTATTCTATCTAGCCTGGTTGTTGTGTCGCAAGTCTGGCCCTCTGCATGCGTGCTATGTCACTTGCATTGTGCTTCAACATCACTGAGGAAAGTGGAGAACCTGCCCCAACAGAGAACCAGATTAGAATCATGTTGGATGGCGTCTCCAAAAGTTGCCTAGTCCAACCCCTGCAGCTGTACAAAACTCACAGCATGTGGCCATCCAACCTATTGCAAAGGTTCCACCATCTTCTTGGATAGTCCATTTCACTGTCTAGTATCTCTTACTGACAGAAATTTATTCCCGGGTTTGCTTGACTTTAGGGCTGTACACACCAAGTAGCTGACCTCCCAGATCCATCCATTTGAGCATAGTCCTCCTGGGTTTTGGATGCGCTGGGGTAGTGGGCTCAAAACCCCCCAGGAAAACATGCTCATACCTTTCAACAGTCCCAACTGGGCAGGGACAATCTCAGTTAATCCTCTGTTGTCCCACTTTTTCAACTGCTTATAAAATGTCCCAGTTTCTTTCTCTTCTTCCTACTTTCTCCCTTTATGTTCAGCTTACTTCAGTTGCTGCAACTGAGCTTCAAGTGCAAAGTACTTTGCACTCAATTAACTCAGCTGGGGAGAGGCAAGGAGGGGGCACAATCTTGCCCTTCCCAGTTGGCCCAGGAAAAGCAAACGGCTTCAGTCTCTCCTGGCTAGAGAGTTCTTCTTCTTTTGTAACATTTGCCATCTTGACTGCACTCCACTGTAGTTTGGCTACATGCATGTTCTTGTTTCATCTGTGTACCTATCCTTTGGCATCCCCTGGATTTTTTTTTTATATTTTTTTGTCACCAGGAAACTCAGGTGTGCCAATTTAAAGCCCCCGATGGAGACTGTATGGGATCGTTAATCTTTGGAATATAGGATTTTTGCAGGAAGCAGAAGCAAATTGAAAAGATACAGACATTTCCCTCGGAGCCTTTCCACAAGTCCTGTTTTGGCTGAAATTCCAGTTTCTTGCCATTTTGGGCAGGGATCATGGCTGTGTGGGTAGAAGCTGGGTTTTATATGTTAGAGAGGGGTCCCAAATAGAATCTCTGTCATCTCCAGTTAAAAAAGACTAGAGCTTGGCGAAGTGGTTGCTTTTGGATGACAATTCCCAGAATCCCCAGCCAACACAGCCAGGAGGCGTGCTGACTGGGGATTTTGGGAACTGTATTCCAGAAGCTCCCATTTCCGGGCTCTAGGACCTCGTGATAGAAGAGATCCTTCTTTGGCTGGGCTCCCAGGGAGAAGCTGCCAGCCGGAACCTAGTGGCTAATTCACTCTTATCCCAAGCCATTCTATTTATTTTATTTATTTTTTTGTAGGAAATGGGGGCTGGGGGGCATGGAGCCCATGGACTGCCTGCACAGTCAGCTGTGGGGGTGGCATGCAGAGCCGGACCAGGGCCTGTGACAGTCCTGCCCCACAGGGAGGAGGTGACTACTGCGAGGGGCCTCCCACCCAGCTGGAGGCCTGCAGCTTGGACCCGTGCCCAGGTGAGCTGGTGGGGCAGAGATGAGAAGACCCTGTTTGCGAGGGAGGAATTGCTATAAAAGCCATTGCCACCCCAGGGAGGAAGAATAGCTGCCCTGGCACTGTGGAAATATTAAGGGGAAGAGCCCTTACAGTCAGTACTGAAGCACGGGCAGTGTACACTTAGAGAGGCTGGCTGTTTCATTTGTTATTTGTCTATTCTGTTCCTATATCCACTTCCCTTTTCTCTTCAGGTTTGTTCTAGGCAAATCATTAAATTCTCTTCTTCCCTTTACTTTCCCAACTCCCTTGTGAGGTAGATCAGGCAGAGATTGAGAGGAAGAGGGAGAGAGTCTAGGGTCACCCAGTGAGTTTCATGGTTGCATGGCCCCTTGAATCCAAGTTCAGAGTTCCCAGGTCTCAACCTCTACCCTCAGGATCTCAGTGTGAGGGGAGGAAACTTAGGGCGAGGGTAGTGTCTTGAAATCTTTTTTTTTTTTTTTAAACATGGGTCTGGCCCTGAAGTCTCAGGCCTGGGTTGCTGTTCACTGGCAACCCTACCCAGGGTTCCATTTGCACCACACATTACAGATGGCACTTTAACTGCCATGGCTTCATCCTGTGGAATCCTGGGATTCATATAGTGTTGGGAGACACTAGACCTACTTGGCTGAGAATTCTAAGTATACCTTCCTAAACTGCAAATCTCAGGACTCCATAGAATGTTGCCACAGGGAAATGATAGCATTATAATTATATCATGTGAAACAGTCCTTGATCAGTCTTCTGTTTAATAAACTCTTGGGTCCATTCACAAGATACAGTTCTAGTGCTATACGTCCACTCTATCTGCCATGGCAGCAGTCTGGAGAATCCTGACATCTGCTGTTTAGCAAAACACTAGAACTCTCTGGCTAAGAATTCTAAGCACCGCTCTTAAACAGTAAATGCTAGAACTCCATAGGACAGAGCTTTGCAACTGTGTGTCATGACACATTAGTGTATCGGCTACCGCGTGTAGGTGTGTCGCCGTCACCCTGGGCTGAAAAGGACCCCAGCGAGGATAGCAGTTAGTTTAACCTTTGGCTTACTAGTAACTACGGACACATACATAAATTGGAATAACAAAATGTATGGGTACACAACATACAAAAACCTTTCATTTATATTTTTAAAAATATATGATTTATGCTTTATTTATTTATTATACATGAAACTGAATTACTGTGTCACAAAAAGATGCATGTTTAAAAAGTGTGGCACCAACATGAACAGTTTGGAAAGCTCCACCATAGGGTGTTGCCATGGCAGTTAAAGTGGAATCGTAGTGCTGTAGCTGTGTAGAGTGAATGGGCCCCAGCTCTCTCCAGCTTTGGCCTCTAAACACTGCAAACCTTGCCTGTCTTTTCTGGTGTTGCGCAGGTCTGGACTGCTCCGCCGTGGAGGGCTCCCTCTTCAGCAGCTGCGGGCCACCTTGCCCCCGCTCGTGTGACGACCTCTCGGTGAGGCGTGGTGTCAGTCCGGCATGCTTCCCCCTTCATAAACTCCTCTCTATTTGACATCTGGAAGGGGGTCCCTGTTACTCCCCTCCAAAGAACCAGGCTGAGTGAGTTCTTGCACTCAGGTCTAACAAAGGTCTGTCATCTCTCACCTGGGTCTCACCTGGGTCTCAAGGCAAAGCGAGGAGTCTCAGGGCAAGAGCGTGGCTTTGAAAAGAAAAGAAATTAAGAAGTGACTAAAATTAAACAATAATTCAAGTAATTTTTCTAAAATATGTAAATTAATTAAGAACTTCACCCACAGTGGTATGATTCAGTCCCTCTCCACTGCTTTTAATTCCTGGGAACATCTCATTCCTCATCTCATCACCCTGAGGGTCTTTGCTGTTATAGAGAGGAATCGCGAGGACTAGTAACTTTTTTCTCTGGAATATATTTCCTTGACTCTGTCAGCTAGCTTGCTGGCTGGGGGATTTTGGGAGTTATAGCTCCAAAAAAGGGTTATTCTACTCCTTCCAATCTTTGATACAGCAGCGGCTCTTGAAAATTTCCATCTTAATCATGGGATTGTAGGATTCTGGAGCTGGAAGAGACCCCATGGGCCACTCAGTCCAACCCTATTCTGTCACGGAGGAAAACGCAATCAAAATTCTTTCTTTGACAGATGGCCATCCAGACTCTGTTTAAAAACCTCCAAAGAAGGAGATTCCACCATACTCCCAGGCAGCATGTTCCACTGTCCAACTGCTCTTACCCTCACAAAGTTCTTCCCAGTGTTTAGTGGGACCTCTTTTCCTGTAGTTTGAAGCCATTGTTCCATGCCCTAGTCTCTGGAGCAGCAGAAAACAAACTTGTTCCATCTTCCATATGACATCCTTTCAGATACTTGAACATGGCTATCGTGTCCCCCTCTTCACCTTCTCTTCTCCAGGCTAAACATACCCATCTCCTTAAGCCGCTCCTCATAGGGCTTCATGGTTCCCAGTTCTTCCTTCTGGGCCCAGCAGTACATCACCTGTACCTCTATGTACCTCTCCCCCATCTCTGCCATGGTCCCCTTCTTGTGGCTTAACTTGCGCCCCTCTTCCTTGCCTCCCCACCACCCCCAGCACTGCATGTGGGCCTGTGAACCCGGCTGCTACTGCGCCAGTGGGAAAGTTCTGAATGAGAACAGCACGGCCTGTGTGGAGAAGCACAGCTGCACCTGCCTGGACCTTCTGTCTGGCCACCGATATCTCCCACGCGAGACTGTCCCTCACTCTGATGGCTGCAACACATGGTGAGGCTGGCTGGGAAGAGATGTGGGACTGGTGGGAATCTCCCAGGATGTGTCTGTGTGTATGCTGCAGTGCCATGCTGGCTGCTGGATCCCCCTGTCAGTTGGGGTGGTCATGAATTGCCTCTGGGTTTTAGTCAGAGCTTTGAAGAAGCTAGTTGAAGTATTGGACCTCTTTTGGAGGGATTTAAAGGGTGTGAATACCTCCAACAAAGCAGAGCCTGCAATAGTTGGTTCCACTGCTGAATTGCTCTTGTCAAAAGCCCCTTGGATAGTTCCTTTAAAGTTCAGACTAGAACCCAGAATGGATTCACTGACCCCAATGCATGGGAGCCATCAGCCACTCCTGTTTGCCTGTTCTCCCATCTTTGGCCATGGGAGTCTGACTAGTCCTTCCTTTTCTTTCCCTTCCAGCACCTGTTCTAATGGGAAGCTGATCTGCACCAACTGGGCCTGTGCCAGTAAGTTCCCCCAACCTCAGTCCACCCCAACAGCAGGAGGCGAAGGAGGTTTTGGAAGGAATCCAGCTGAATGCTGTGTGTCTTCATTGGGGGATGGCTGCAGCCTTCGGACCATCTCGAGGCACCGCCATGGGGTCCTTAGCATTCTGCTCGTTGCTTTCTATAGGAGGAAGCTGCCTTAAGATTTAAGCCCCCTGGGAAACTGTGTCACGATCCTTGGATGCTTGTCTAGGGACATCACCTAGGAATCTACCAGCCAGCGTGGCCATGTGCCATACTGGCACAGGACTGGAATTATAGGGCTGGAGAGCCAGAAGGGACTCCCAGTGTTTAAACAGGGATCATATAGTCTAAGCCACTGCCAAGGCAAGAATCCACAGCTGCTGCAGGAGAGCTGTTGGAGCTCTGCTTAAAATGAACAGGAGTCCACCATCTTCTGTTGGCGTCTTTTCCTCTGTTAAATATTGCTCTTGCTATTGGGAAATTCTTGATAATGTTAAGCTGGAATTCTTTGTCGTGTAACTTTGGTTCAGGTCCTACTCTCTGGAGCAGCAGAAAACAAGCTACTGGAAGTTCACAGTCCTTGAAAAGTAACCTTTTCAAGCTGTCATCCAGCAGATGTCCCGGACAGAAGTCTCCCATCCTCCCTTGGTAGCTGCACAGCCCAGTCTCTCTGGGTGTAGCTTCCGGCTAGGAAGAAATCCCAACTCTTAACATTTGATAAGATCTCCCTGGGAATCCTGTGTCCATTTCTGGACACTGCAGGGCAAGAAGGACATTGACAAGCTGGAAGGTGTCCAGAGAGGGCAGCCAAGGTGATCAAAGGCCTGGAAACCAAAAACTCCGCGAGGATCAACTGAGCGAGAAGAGAAGACTCAGATATGACATGATGCAGCCATCTTTGAATATCTGAATGGATGTCAGGTAGAAGATGGAGCCAGCTTGTTTTCTGCTGCTCAAGAGACTAGGACATAAACCCCCAGATTCAAAGTAAAAGAAAAGCGACTCCACCTAAACCTTAGGAAAGACTTTGTTACTGTAAAGATTGTTTGACAGTGGAATATAAACAGCTTTTGGGGGGCAATATCTACTTCTTTGAAGAAAGATTGGAGGGGCATCTCTCAGGAGTGCTTTAGTTGCATATTGCTGCATAGCATAATAGGGTTGGACTACATGGCCATTGGTGTCCCTTCCAACTCTCTGACTCTATGATTCTGTGTCTTGAGCCCAAAATGATGGGGACTGGAGGAATGTCCATTTGAGGTGCTCTTGGTCCAGCCCCTGTCCCTTCCTTCCATTAAAATACTGGCTTTATCCCTACATGAATAGGGGAGAAGCCGCGAAGGGGGCCCTGAAAACTCTTTCCCTCTCTATTCCAGTTCCGGGCAGCTGGTGCGACTGGGCCCCATGGAGCCCCTGCTCCAGGACGTGTGGCAACGAGATGATGACCCGCTACCGGACCTGCAGTTGCCCCAAGCCTCAACACGGGGGCCCTGAGTGTGAAGGAGTGCAGGAGTACCACGGCAACAACGGTGTGCAGCTGCAAAGAAAAGAGTGCCCCACAGTCGCTTTCTGCCCAGGTACCAAATCTCTGAGGGGGTACATGTGGGGGGGCAAAGACAGAGACTGAGGGTGCAGGGGGGCATCTGCAGTAAAGAAATGCCCCCCCCAGTTTTGAAAGCTGGGTGCGTCATGATGCAAAGTCCTACTACACTGGGCCTGTGTCTTTTTTTTTGCTGTAGAGTAGACGTAGGGAGTGTGTGGCCCGTGGGCACATGTGGGTTCTTTTTGTGGCCCTCCTTGCCCTCCAGGCCACCTCTCAAGCTCCAGATTCCCCCCTCCCCCCAAAATATCTTTTCTTGTGCCATTTTTACATCTCCAGATCACCCAAAATGTGTCCAAACTGCCATAAAATGCAGCCATTTTGTCCCCCTCCCACCTTCCTTGATTTTCCAAATGGCTGAAAATGAAACGAAAGTGACATCATGTGATTTCCTGTTTGGGCGCAGCGGCACAGTAGGGCTCGCTGGGGCTGCACAAGGGCCCTTGCCTCTTTATGGTGCTGCTGGCAAGCATCTTAATCAGAAGACGATGTAGCTTCACCCCCGGCTCCCCAGTTCCTCACACAGATTTCTGGAGTTCTGGTACATTCTCTTGGGTTTGGCTGCCTTAGAATGAGGTCCCCCCCTAATCTGTAGCCAGATGACATAGAAATATAGAGCGGGAATGGGGTGAGATGGCGACTTCTGCCAGTTCACAGGCCAGATTTTGCGCCTCACTAATCAGCTGGTGCTTCCTCCTCTTCACCAAGGCTACACCATTGAATTTGCCATGAAATTCAGCAGCAAATCTGCATTTCTCTTTAAGAACAACAGGCAAGGTGGCAGTTGGTACCTTGTCTCCAGGGGTGCCTTATGGGTTCAGGCAGGATGGGATCATCAAATGCAGCACACACATGCGCATGCATGCACACACACACACACACACTCTTTGTGTTTTGCCCTGACAGTGGACGGGGCCTGGAGCACATGGAGCTCATGGTCTCCTTGCAATGCCTGCGTGGGTGAGTCTGTGCGAAGCAGGGAATGCAAGAACCCCCCAGCCCGCTTTGGGGGCCTGCCATGTGCTGGAGAAGCACGCCAGAGCCGATCGTGCCACCACAATGGAAGCGTTACATGTGAAGGTGAGCAGGAGCACCAGAATTTGAGGAGATTCAGAGAGTGAGCAACAGGAGTGGTCAGGGAAACACTGCTTTTTGCCCAGTACATGTTCCTTGGCAGGACTGTAGGTCAAGCAAACTCCACACTGGTTCAAATTTTATCTGTCTGTCTGGTTAATATTTTATTGTTTTCCCAACATGGGGCTCAAGGTGGCTCATGGCTGAAATCAAAACACAATGCAGCTTTTTATAATTAAAAAAAAATCTAAAGCCCAACTAAATAAACTACCCTCTTTAAAACAGCACTAATTTAAATTTTTTAAAAGACATTTAGAACAGTTCAGATTAACAGAACAGATTAAAAAAGACCCTTCTTCAGCACCTGTTAACAGCACCAGGCCTGCCTAAATAGAAAGGTCTTTCCCTGATGGTGGAAAAAGAGAGCGAAGAAGGGGCCAACAAGAGTTTCCTGTTTTCTAAAGAAAACTGATTTGGTAAGAAATTTGTTGATATGCTGCTGTTGCTCTGTAATTGGCCATTTTCGGGGAACTTTTTCATCAAGAGTCTACAGTGCTATCTTTGGGGCATTTTCACAGCTGTTTTGCACAGTTGGTGGCATAAAGAAGGATGACAGTCCTTTGTATTATAGGATATAAATCCTGCCTGCAGATCCTAAATGATAACCCAAAATGTCTATAAACCAAGTGCCTGAATGTCCAGGGCAGAGGTAAGCAAAAGGCAGCTTTAGGCAATATACACCCCTGGGATCAATTTTTTTTTTTGCCTCCAAGTTTTCTCTGGGGGAAATGGGCATTTTTCCCCATGTTTTTTGAATGTCTGGACCATCTTAGGTTCAGGAGAAGCCCTTCAAAAACAAGAGATGAACAGGACTTCTTCTTCGTCGTCTCTGTGCCTCACACACTAGGAGCTTTCGCGCATGCGCGGTAGCGTTTGGAAGATTCTAGAGCTTAGCAGCTTGGCGGGAACCCCTCCCCCATGTCCGTACTGAGCATGCTCAGCCCACCAAGCCAACAGTCTCTCCTCAGTTCTTTCTCGTCCGCCGTTGCGAACGGAAGGTTCTTCTTCGTGGTCTCTGTGCCTCACACACTAGGAGCTTTCACGCATGCGTGGTACCATTCGGAAAATTCTAGAGCTTAGTACGACGGGTCAGGCAGCGCTCTCCGTGTCGCAGAGAGGCTTATCCGGAGTGGTCTAGGCCACCTTTTGACTCTCCGTACTCCTTGGCGTCGCATATCGCCAGATACGGCAGAGAGCACACCTGGAGAGAGTACCCGGGGTCTTACCGCTCGTACTCTCCAGCATATCGGGATCGGTACCATCCTGATGTAAGGCGCTGGTCACCGTACCGTCGGTCCCGCTCTCCATCCCGTGGGGCCTATCACTCCCGATACCACAGATCGCCACACTCCAGCTCCAGGTCACCGGCTCCCCGTCACTCACGCGAACGTTTGCCGCACTACCGCGCGATCTCTCCTCTGCCGCAGGTCACCTCCACGGTGACCTGTCCGTCGTCGGTGACCACCCAGGCGCCACCGTCGTCGGCTGCTGTGACCGTTACTCAGGCCATCGAACGCCCGCGACCTGCAGTGGTCCCGATCACCAAAACTTCCCAGGCATCGGTGACTACATCCTCGTCTGCGAGGCCTCTCACCACCGCAGCTCCGACTGTGACGTTGGCTGTACCATCTCGCCAACCGTCACAAGAGAGGTCACCCGATAAGTCATCCTCTGGGTCTTCTCACACCTACGAATCTGACTCGGACTCGAATGAGTCTACACCGGCATCCCACGAATCCCCCCCCTTGGCGTTTGGAGACCCCGCACCGGAGTCGGCGCCGGAGGACGTCAGGAGTTTCTCGGCTATCCTCCTTCGGATATCAGCAGCTCTGGGTCTCAAGATCGCGGAACTGGCCCCAGCTGTGCAGGATCCAGTCTTTCAATACGTGGACACCCTGTCAGGACCCTGGAACTTCAGGACACAAGCTCTGAGTCTGAGCCAGAGGCCCTGGAGCCTGCTGCACCCACACAGCCCGTCCCAGAGGCTGCCCCAGACACAGAGCCCTTGGCCCCAGTAGCCCCAGCAACAGAGCCAGGGGTTGCCTCAGACCCAGCCAAGCCAGAAGAGTCAGATAGTGAGATTCAAGAGCGGGTACCTACTTACCAGCAGCATCGGGAGCGAAAGAGTGCTCTCAGGAGGTCAGAGCATTTAAATAGAAAACGCCAGGCAATCAGGGTCCAGCTGAGAGAACACCTGGAGGAGTGATCTGCCTATAAAAGCACTCACTCAGCCTTAGGTCGTTGTTGGCTCACAACCGTCCCGTTTGGGGGGAGTTACGTGTTGGGTATCTTGAATCCCTGCCTTGTCTCCTGGAACGCTGCCCGACCCGCCGGAACATCGCCTTCTTTGGATCTCGGACCGGCCCTGGTAACTTCTCTTGCTTGAGCTAACTCAGACTGTTCACTGAGAACCCGGCTGTGACGTAACAGCCAGGAAATCTCCTTGCTTCCAGAAGCTCTTTTATTTACTGCTGCCTTATCTGTGTTGGAAAATGCAGGGGGGCATGCTGTAGCTTTAGCATGACCCACAATTAAACCGTCCTTAAAAGCAAGAAAAAATACGTCTTCAGTCCCAGAAAACTGCCAGTGAATGAGGCCAGCCGGTGTGACTAAAACCTACAGTTTATTGAAGAGAAGCATGAGTACATAATCAGCAAATCTATGTAAATCTATGTAAAATCCGTGTCTGAACACAGACAGCAACAGCTAAGAGAAGACATGAAGAGAAAAAATACAGAAAGAGACACTGCCTGTTTTCAGGCTGTTCTTAAGTAGAAGCATGTCAACAAGTTTTCACACCATGGGACAGGGAAGTTTGTTAGACTAAACACACCTTTGTTATGAGAGAAGCGAAGCTGCAGAGATTCTCAGGCAAAACCTTATCTACTGGAGCTGGGAACAGGGACCTCAGCAGACAGAGGACAGCGGAGTAAACGAGAACACAATTAACCCTTAACACAGACAGAACTGTTTTGGCCTGCAAATGCCAACACTCCCCTTCTTGTTTCGTAGCTGTCCTGCTCACTGGAAACTGTAGGACCCATCATCCCCAACCTGTTAAGCATTTGATTATGATTGACAGCAGAAAGCAGTTTTGTAAAAACATCAGCAATGTTCTCCTGTGAAGTACAATACGTCAGACTTATAACCTTGCTTTGCACGGATTGTTTTACATTCTGATATCTGATGTCGACATGTTTTGTTCTAGACTTTACCCTGTCACTTGTAGCCATTTGAATACACACTTGGGAATCACAGAACACTTCCACAGGCGTGTTTACATGTATGTTCAGGTCTTTTACCAACTGCAAGAACCACACCAATTCATTACACAGAGAATTCAGACTAGCATACTCAGCTTCAGCAGTGGAAGTTGCTAGAGTACTTTGTTTTTTCACTTTCCAGTCAATCAGAGCCCCACTGTATTTTACAACATAACCAGAAGTGCTTTTGCGATCTGATACATCTTCTGCAAAATCACTATCAGAATAGCACACAATTTCTGGCATTTGAACAGGAGTGATACACAAACAGAGATCCATGGTACCTTTTAGGTATCTCAACACCCTTTTTACACCTTGCCAGTGATACTGAGTGGGCTGAGAACTTGCCCTTCCCAATATGTTCACACTCAGGGCAATGTCAGGCCGACATGTCTCGGCTATATAGAGCAAACTCCCAATTACAGATTGATACAGCTGAATTTCTTGAAACATTACATCACCAACATTTTTGCAGAAACCAGGCACCATTGGCATTTTCACACTTTTACAATCAGTCATGTTACATTTTTCCAGCAATTTTACAATCTTCTGTTTCTGACTCAGCAAGAAACCACCCTTGGTTTTTTGTATTTCCACTCCAAGATAATTTTGAACTGGCCCCAGATTCTTGATCTGAAATTTCTTGCCCAGTTCACTGGAGAACACTTGTACCTGTTTTTGTGTGTCACAGATCAAGCACAGGTCATCCACATATGCCAAAAGTATTTCTAGAGTCTCCCCTGTACCTCGGACATATACACAGGGGTCAGCAATGCTTTGTTTGAACCCACACTCTTGCAAAGCTTTGTCTAAACACAGGTTCCAACAACGAGCTGACTGTTTCAGACCATACAGAGCCTTATTCAGTTTCCAAACTACATTTTTCTTTCCTTGGACAACAAAACCATCAGGCTGTTTTAGGTAAATTTCCTCTGGCAGGTCTGCATTGAGATAAGCAGTGGTGATGTCAAAGTGTGTGACAAGGGATTTCCGCTGTGCTGCAATGGCCAGCGCCAGTCTTATGGACTGCATCTTGACTGTTGGTGCAAAAACCTCATCATATGTTTGCTCATCTTGGTTGTACCCACGAGCCACCAACCGAGCCTTGTGTTTGACTTGCCCATCAGCAGTGGTCTTCAACTTATAGACCCACCGGCAATCAACAGGCTTGACCCCTTTTGGTAATTCACACAGGGAATACACATTGTGCTGAGTGATTGAGTCAATTTCACCCTGCATCGCCTCCCACCAGGGCTCTGCCTGCTCTTTAGGCATGTTTTCTACTTCAGCAAAACTAGCAGGCTCACAATTTACCAGACAGGCATGCACTGTCAGTGAAGAATATGGGGAATATCTTTTTGGAGGCTTCCCTTTTGTTTTTCTCTGTGACCTTCTGGGAACTGGCCGGTCTGCCTGACCGCCATTACCATCATCCAAACTGCGAGACCTTTTTGCAGCTCGCTTCTGTTCCTCCTCCATGTGTGGAGCCGCTTCTCCCCTCGCAGCTCTCCCCCTTTGTGCTGGCTCTGGCTCAGGCTCAGGCTCAGATTTAACCCCTGAGGGACCAGGAACTGAGGTGGCAGGCTGCTCTGGGCGAGCACGGGGCTCACGGGAGACAGGAAGGAAAACTTCAGAAGCTGCTTGAACACGCGACCAGTTTGCATGTTCCTCAAAAGTTGCATTTCTGGACACTATACAGAAATTTCCTCCAGCATAAAACCTGTACCCTTTGCAATTTTCTTGGTACCCCAAAAAACGCAAACGTTGAGCTTTTGCCTCTCCCTTTTTCCTTTGGTTCTTGGGAATGTGAACCCAGGCAAAACTGCCAAACACTTTCATGTGAGCAATGGAAGGCTGCTTGCCAAACAGACGCTCATAAGGAGTAGTCTGTAAGACTGAACTCCAAAGCCTGTTGTGTATGTAACTGGCAGTCAGGATTGCTTCTCCCCAGAAACTCAGAGGCAAATCTGCATCACAGAGCAAACTGTGCATAAGAGTCTGCAACACTCCAGCAGTTCTCTCAGCTATCCCATTCTGGAAACTTGAATGAGCGGCAGTGGTTCTGTGCACAATGCCTTTGCTTTTGAACCACTGTTGCAGACTCTCTGCCACAAATTCTCCTCCGCGATCTGTTTGAAACGCTTTTACCTTAGAATCAAACTGTCTCTCAACATAAGCACACCAGTTCTTAATTATTTGACACACTTCAGACTTCTGATTCAGCAGATAACAGAACGTGTACCTGCTAAAATCGTCTACGAGCACTAGGACATATTTTTTCCCTCCCAGACTGTTCTGAGACATCGGCCCGATTACATCAGCATGTACCAGTTGGAAAGGAGCAGTAGGAACTCGTGAACTGGTTCTGGGAGCAGGAAGCTGCATGGATTTAGACTGTTTGCAAACAGCACAGTCAAGAAAAGTATCACAGGATTTCAGAGAACATCCCTTGCAGCTGTCTGCTAACTTTTTCAACACAGGAAAGCTAGCATGTCCCATCCTTCTATGTAACAAATGAATGCATTCATCATGTTGTGGTTTGTTATCATACACGGCACAAACCTTGTGGTGAGGCTTGAGTTTGTACAATTTCTCAGTCAACTCTGCTACAGCACAAACAGCCCCATCTTTCAGTACTTTGCCCTCACGTTTAGTGAACAACACCTCAAAACCATTTTGAGTCAACTCTGACACAGAGAGCAGACAGAAATCAAGTGAAGGCACATACAACACATTGTCAAGATACAGGTCTGAAGCAGGAACGTAAGCAGATCCCGCACCCCTGACCTTAGCTTTAGTCCCATCAGCCAGGGCAACAGTAGCCACACTGGCTGGATGCAAAGTCTTGAACAAACCTTCACAGTTGACCAGATGCTGAGAACACCCACTGTCCAGCAGCCAAGAAACTGCATCAGTGTCCTGGGAGTTCTCAGAAAACACACAGTCTGCTGCAACTGCAACTCGCGGACGGCTCCCACGACCTCCTCTGAAACCTCTGCCACGACCCCTGGCACCTTTCTCACCTTGCTTCTCCAGCGGACAGTCCCTCTTGAGATGAGAGGCAGAACCACAGCGATAGCACCTTCTGACAGCGTGAACTCTCACCAGCCCCTCTGGTCTGCACTCGCCAGCCTGGGTAGACCTCCTCCCGGTTCCTGGCTCAGCAGCTGCCGGCGGCTGTGGGGGTTGCAAGGCGTTCCTCCGGGCTCGTTTGTCCTCTTCCTCCAGCAGACGAGAAGTCACATAGGCCACTGTCAGGTCCCTCTCTGGAACAGCCTCCAAGGTAGCCACTATCACATCCCAGCTGGGATCCAGGGAACCCAAAATGCAGTAAGCTTTGTCAGATTCAGACAAAATCTTCCCTCTCTCACGAAGTGCAACAAAAAGCATATCCAGCGTCTGCAGATGCTGCTGGACTGGCACTCCCGGCCTCAGCTTTGTATTATACAGCCTCGTCGTGAGAGATAATTTACTTCCAGCTGTGACTCGTACATACGTGTCTCTTAACGCTCGCCAGGCTACATGGGGGTCACCAGCATCCCGAATATGCAACAGCTGGTCATCTTCCACAGCCAGAAATAGAAGAGACATGGCCTTTTGCCTCACCTTAGCTGCATCGGCTGCATCTCTTGGGAGATCCAGCGGGTCAGTAAACGCTCCCCAGACACCTTCTCCTCGGAGAAACATTTCCATTTTCACTGACCAAGCAAGGTAATTAGTCCCGTTCAACCTCGCTAGAGGCAGGCTACTAATTAACCTCTGCTCCATGGCTTTACGATCCCCGGCAGCAGCCGCAGCACAATCCTTGAAAAATCACACCGGCAGACAGGCACCATCAATCAAAAACTGGCCTCAAAAACACTCCGGCCCCTGGCAGTACCAGGACGCGCAGCGCGAGCGTGAGCTGCGGCCCATGACCTGTTGGAAAATGCAGGGGGGCATGCTGTAGCTTTAGCATGACCCACAATTAAACCGTCCTTAAAAGCAAGAAAAAATACGTCTTCAGTCCCAGAAAACTGCCAGTGAATGAGGCCAGCCGGTGTGACTAAAACCTACAGTTTATTGAAGAGAAGCATGAGTACATAATCAGCAAATCTATGTAAATCTATGTAAAATCCATGTCTGAACACAGACAGCAACAGCTAAGAGAAGACATGAAGAGAAAAAATACAGAAAGAGACACTGCCTGTTTTCAGGCTGTTCTTAAGTAGAAGCATGTCAACAAGTTTTCACACCATGGGACAGGGAAGTTTGTTAGACTAAACACACCTTTGTTATGAGAGAAGCGAAGCTGCAGAGATTCTCAGGCAAAACCTTATCTACTGGAGCTGGGAACAGGGACCTCAGCAGACAGAGGACAGCGGAGTAAACGAGAACACAATTAACCCTTAACACAGACAGAACTGTTTTGGCCTGCAAATGCCAACAATCTGTTCATTTGCCGTTCGCCTGGAAAGCTCTTTGATTTATTGCCTTATTTGCGAGAGACTTGTTAACCGGCTCTAGGCTGCCTGCCAGGCCTAGGAGCGGACACACCCGTCCTCCATCGACGGCCCCATTGCCATTCCTGCCAGCCTTGATGGAGGCCCTGAAGCAGCCATGGGCCCAGCCGGCTTCCGCCCAGCCGATCCCACACCGGCTCGAACATCTTTATCGTACCCAGAAGGAGGACGCCAAGTTCCTTTTCAGTCATCCCTTGCCGAACTCCGTAGTGGTTGAGTCTGCCCAAACCAAGGGGGGCACGAGGGCGCACACCATCCCGCCGGACTGGATAGGTTCCATCTGATTCTATCCAGCCTTCCGGAGGAGAACCGGGTGAGTGCTACCGACTTTTTCAACGAGGCAGTAGCACTCGCCAATCAGCAGATCATCTCTTCCAGGCACTCCGTCGAGGTGGCTGCACAGGTGTTAGTGGGCTCTGTCGCACTGCGTCGATACGCGTGGCTCCGTTCCTCCGGTCTCCAGGAGGACACCAGGAGGAGGATTGAGGATCTCCCGTTTGATGGCACGGGACTCTTCAGTGCCAACACCGATGAGGCTATGGACCACATCGTAAAGGCTCGTCTAACAGCCGAAAAGATGGGGATCCACCAACCTCCACAGCCACGCCGCAGCTTTGGCTCGCGACCCTCCTGGCGCAGGTCCTCCTCCTCCACTCTTCCATTGCGCTCCCCGCGCTCTGTACCGTCACGTCCGTCGGCCTCGTCTTCTTCTCGGAGACCTCTTCGAAGACGCCAATCTTCTTTGAGGAAGTCTTCATCTGGGACGAAGTCCCGTTTTTGATGTGACGCGCAGGTCGCCTCCACAGCCACTCTTCCACCTGCCAGCAGCCCTAGAAGGTCATCCCGGGCTGGCCAGACATCTCGCCGATTGGCGCTACATCACCTCGGACTCTTGGGTTCTCTCCATCGTCCGTCTTGGTTACGCCATCGAGTTTGCAAGTATTCCACCGCGAGGCGTCTACTATTCCACCCCAGCCAGCCCGGCCTTGCTGGAAGAGATCCAGTCCCTCCTGCAAAAAGGAGCGATCGAAAGGTTACCGTCCTCGGCCACTACCACCGGCTTCTTCTTCCGGTACTTCACGGTACCGAAGTCAGATGGTACCCTGCGGCCCATCTTGGACCTCAGAGGGGTGAACAAATACATCCGCCCCAAACGGTTCAAGATGGTCACCCTCTCTTGGATCTTGCCTTTCCTTTGCCGAGGGGACTGGTTCGCCTCCATCGATCTTCGGGATGCGTACTTCCACATCGCAATTTGCCCGCAGCACAGACGATAGCTTCGGTTCGCGATCGATGGCACCTGTTACCAATACAGGGTGCTGCCATTCGGACTGTCCACCGCTCCCAGGGTCTTCACCAAATGCATGGCCCCGGTGGTATCTCACCTGTGGACGAAGGGCGTCTCCATCTACCCTTACCTCGACGACCGGCTGTTGGTAGCGTCCTGCAGACAGAAACTTTACAGGGACATTCACAGAACTTTGTCCCTCCTGACTCGTCTTGGCCTCCGGGTCAACCCAAAGAAATCGCACCTTGAGCCGGCGAGAGTGCTTGATTTCATCGGGGCGACCCTGGACTCGGTCTCTGCCAGGGCCTATCTGCCCGTGGAGAGTGCACGTACCCTTCATCGGGAGGCATCTGCCACTTTCGATGCGCCGACGGTATCAGCGAGGAGGATCCAGCAGCTCCTCGGGTACATGGCCTCCACCACGGCAGTTACTTACCTCTCTCGACTCCACG
Source organism: Cyclura pinguis (assembly GCA_030412105.1). Lineage (NCBI taxonomy): Eukaryota > Metazoa > Chordata > Lepidosauria > Squamata > Iguanidae > Cyclura > Cyclura pinguis. The sequence continues at coordinate 1,161,453 of CM059604.1, read as the reverse complement.
CGCGCCCGCTCCAGCACTGGTTCGTCAGGGTCTTCAATCCGCTCCGAGACGACCAGAGGCGCCGCCTCCGGATTCCGATGCAGGTGCGCCGCTCCCTGCTGTGGTGGCTTTCTTACCGCCACCTGCTCTCAGGGATGCCATTCCGGGAGCCGACTCCTCGACTCACGGTAACGACGGATGCCTCCCTGTTCGGAGGGGGAGCACACTGTCGCGGTCTCAGAGTTCGGGGACGCTGGACCGACGACGAGACCGGTCTTCATATCAACGCTCTCGAGCTGCTTGCCATCTGGAAGGCTCTGAGGGCGTTTCACAACCTGGTCGCTGGGTGCACAGTCTTGCTCTTAACGGACAACACGACGGCCGTCTGTTATGTCAACAGGCGAGGGGGGACCCATTCGACCACGCTCCTGACCATCGCGCTCCAACTGTGGGACTGGTGTGTGTCGCTTCAGGTCCACCCGATAGCTGTGCACCTGGCGGGCCAGGAGAACACCACAGCGGACACCCTCAGCAGGGACACTTCCTCCCACCTCGAGTGGTCCCTCTCGAAGGAAGAGTTCCGAATGATTCAAGACAGTTGGGGCGAGCCCATGATCGACCTCTTCGCCACCGAGGCGAACGCGAAGTGCCGTCGGTATTGCTCGAGAGCCGGTCGGGGCCCGGCCTCTCTCGGCGACACCTTCCAGTTCCAGTGGAGCGGCGGCCTCCTCTATGTGTTCCCTCCATTTCCCCTCCTAGGTCACGTGGTCGCCAAGATCCTGGCGGACCGAGCGGACGTTGTCCTCGTGGCCCCGTACTGGCCGAGACAACACTGGTTTGGCCGCCTGTTCGAGGCTGCTCGGGGTCGACTCCTCAGGTTCCGCCCAACGCCGGACCTTCTGTCACACTCTGGCGGTCTCGTTCTCCATCCCGACCTGCCGCTCCTGGCCCTCCACGCCTGGCAGATAACGCCTTAGACGATCCGGTCATCCAGGGCATTCTGACTGCAGCCAGGAAGGAGTCGACGCGCCGTAACTACGGCTATGAGTGGCAGAGGTTCATCACTTTTGCTGAGGCACGGGGTGAGCCGGTATCGCCTGTCGGCCAACATACTGTTCTCCACTTCCTACTCCACCTTCGGCAGCAGGGACTGGCGTTCTCTCCCTGAAGGTCTACCTTGCCGCTATCGTGGCCCATCAACCTCGCGGCTCTCCATCGGCAGCGCTCTTCCGTGACGCTACCATGAAGCAGTTCATGAAGGGCTTACAACATCTCTACCCACCGGTATCGCCACCGTTACCGCCCTGGTCACTCTCCCTGGTGCTATCGCAGCTGACGCGGCCACCATTCGAGCCCATGGCCACAGCGGATGACAGGCTCTTGACCATCAAGACTGCTTTCCTGGTGGCTGTCACCTCAGCCAGGCGGGCCAGTGAGCTGACAGCGTTGCGAGCCGACGAGCCCTTCCTTGTTTTCCACAGGGACAAGGTAGTTCTCAGACCTGACATCTCTTTCCTGCCCAAATTGGTGTCACACTTGCACCTCAACCAGGACATCATTTTGCTAACCTTCTATCCAAACCCAACGACACCTCTGGAGTGGTCCCTACACTCCCTTGATGTTCGCTGGGCTTTGGCATTCTATACTAACCAGACTGCGTCTTTTCGCCAGACCCTGCACTTATTCGTGTGCTATGGTCAGCGCCGCAGAGGCCACAAGGTATCCACCCAGCGTTTTTCTAAATGGGTGGCCCAGACTATCCTGCTGGCCTATGAACTTGCAAAGCAGCCTCCGCCAGCCTTGCTCCGGCCTCATTCCACCAGAGCCGTGGCATCCTCTGCAGCCCTCCTTCGAGGTGTGGACCTGCAAGAACTGTGTCGAGTGGCGACCTGGTCCAGACCGTCGACCTTCGTGTGCCACTACCGACTAGACTGGCGGTCCCGTAGAGATGCCTGTTTCGGACGAGCGGTGCTGGCCTCTGTACTCTAGGACCTGAGCCACCGTCCTACTGGTAAGCTACAAAATCTCCTAGTGTGTGAGGCACATAGACCACGAAGAAGAAGAACAGGTTGCTTACCTGTAACTGTGGTTCTTCGAGTGGTCATCTGTGCCCTCGCACACACCCGCCCAGCCATCCCCTCTTTCTCAGGTCCCTTATCGGCGGACTTTAGAACTGAGGAGAGACTGTTGCTCGGCGGGCTGAGCATGCTCAGTGCGGGCAGAGGGGGAGGGGTTCCCGCCAAGCTACTAAGCTCTAGAATTTTCCGAACGGTACCGCGCATGCGCGAAAGCTCCTAGTGTGTGAGGGCACAGATGACCACTCGAAGAACCACAGTTACAGGTAAGTAACCTGTTCTTCTCTGCTTAGTAGCGCTCTTGGCTGTTCTTCGGACTGTTTTTCTGGTAATTTTGACTTCAGACTTCGGATATTTGGCTTGGATTTGGTACTTGGACTTAGATTTTGGTATTTTTGGATCTTTTCAACCCCTCCTTCGACTTCTCTTCTTCAGCTCTCTTCTTTTTCGGCCTCCGTCTTCTCCGCCGTCCTCGTGAGTTCCCCCTCTTGGGCTTTCTTTTCGATCTTCGTCTACCTTCTATGTCTGCCTTGTTCAAGGCTTGCGTCACTTGTGGTCGCAAGGTTGCTCTGTCAGACGGACATCGTGAGTGCCTCTTTTGCTTGGGAGAGACTCACAATGTCAAGGCTTGTTCCATCTGCTCTGCATTTACTGCTCACTCTGCGGAACCGTTTGTCTCGCTTGAAATCCCACTGCTGGGAAGAGTCTCTTCGGACGAGGGATCAGCCTTCTGTTAAGTCCGTCATGTCCAAACCATCGACATCGAGCCGAGCTGCGACCACATCCTCGTCAGTATCGGCGGCTGCCGTACCGACTACATCGACGGTATCGGGCTCGGTACCGTCATCTCGACCTCCGATATCGGCCTTACCACGGATCCTGAGATTACCATCGGCCGCGTCGACTTCAAGGGAGGCTCCTGCGGGCTCGCAGGCAGCTAAGTCAACTAGGCCCCTTACTGCTGCCCAGCGTAAGCGACCTGCCCCTCAAGAGGTCTCTATGGAAAAGGAGAAGAAGAAGAAGAAAAGGAGAAGCGGAGTTCGCCCTCCAAGAGGCCCCGCCTTCCGACATCTCCGACCCAACAACCTGGGGACCCAGGTGAAGAGTCGGAACCACAGGACATTCTGGAGGTGTCTGATGAAGAGCAGACCGCCAGCTCGGCTGTGCCTTCGGGCCCACCTGTGCTCACTGCCGCGGTATCTCCGCCCAGTCACCCAGAAGGGGTGGACCGCCCGGAGGATGTTCCAGCCTCACCTCAGGCCTCGCCCAGTCATCGGGCGGCGTCTGGCAGGAGTGAGTCGCGCTCCCCAGAATGCAGGGTGAGACGTCGATCCCCGTGCCGACGGGAGGCCTACTCGGAGCAGGCCTCATCCCGGCCCTCGGCTGACTCGCCGTACTCCTCCGCATCACACATTGCGAGGTACGGATGAGAACATGCCTGGCGGGAGCATCCAGGCTCGTACCGGTCTTATTCACCCTCTTATAGAGACCGGTACCACCGGGATGTGAGGCTCTGGTTGCCATACCGTTGCTCGCGTTCACCATCTTGCAGTAGGTACCACCCACGGTATCGGCGATCGCCATCTCACTCGTTCTCGCGGTCTCTGCGCTACGAGAGGTCCTGAGAGTGTTCGCCCCATTATCGGGCCGTCTCTCCACCTCTGAGAGTCACCGTGACCATCTCTCGCCCGGTCTCGGAGTCTGTTCCAGCGCAGACTACGGCCTCCGCTGTTACCATCACCCGGGCGATCCAGCACCCATGACCTGGTGTGGTGCCAATCACAACAACTCCGGCACCCCAGCTGACGGTTACTCCATCGGTACCGTCTACACTACCGCCCTGATGGTCATCGAGAGAGAGGTCTCCAGACAGGTCCCCATCTCAGTCTTCGCAGTCTTACAAGACGGACTCGGAGTCCGACAAGTCCACGCCTGTGTCCCACGAGTCTCCGCCCTTGGTCTTCGGAGAACCCACACCGGAATCGGCACCGGAAGACGTGAAGCAGTTTTCCGACATCCTCCTTCGGATGGTGCTGGCGCTGGGATTGAAGGTCATGGACCCGGTTCCAGCCGTGCAGGACCCCGTATTCCAATACATGGATACTCGTCCACCGTCCATGGCTCCACTACCATTCCTGCCGGCGTTGATGGAGGTCCTTAAACATCCATGGGCCAAGCCGGCATCCACCCAGCCAATCCCTCACCAGCTGGAACACCTGTACCGGTCCCAGAAGGAGGAGGCTGAATTTCTCTTCACGCGTCCGGTGCCCAATTCGATTGTGGTCGAATCCACCCAGACCAAGGGCGGTAGAAGGGCACACACCACCCCGCCGAATCGAGAAGGCTGCAGGCTGGACACCTTTGGCAGGAGATTTTATTCTGCTTCATCTCTAATTGCCAGGGTGTCCAACACTCAAGCTTGCCTCGCGGCCTATCTGAGGAACCCACTGGACAGATTCTGTCCTCTTCTGTCCAACCTCCCTGAGGAGAATCGGGTGAGTGCTATGCAATTCTTTAACGAGGCGGTAGCACTCGTCAACCGACAGATCATCTCATCAAGGCACTCAGTGGAGGTAGCAGCGTGGGTGATGGTGGGCTCTGTTGCCTTGAGACGTTACGCATGGCTGCGATCATCTGGCCTGCAAGAAGACAGCAGGAGAAGGATCGAAGACCTTCTTTTTGATGGCCAGGGGTTGTTTAACGCCATGACCGATAAGGCAATGGACCATCTTGTCAAGGCACGCCTGACGGCAAAGAAGATGGGCATACATCAGCCCCCTCAGCCTCGCCGTAGCTTCGGCTCCCGATCATCTTGGCACAGGTCGTCCTCTTCGACCTATCAACCTCGCTCGCCTCGTTCGGCTCCGTCCCGCCCGTCGACCTCGTCCTTGGCTCGGAGACCTCTTCGGAGACATCCATCCTCTTCTTCGAAGAAGTCTTCGGGAGAAGTCCTGGTTTTGACCGCCTTCGTGAGTCGCCGTCACAGCCACTCTTCCAACTGCCACCAGCCTTCGAAGACCAACCGAGCCTGGCCCGACATCTCGTCGAATCGCGCCACATCACCACGGACTCTTGGGTTCTCTCCATCGTCCGTCTGGGTTACGCCATCGAGTTGGAAGTATACCTCCGCGAGGTGTCTACTATTCCACCCCAGCCAGCTTGGCTCTGCTGGAAGAGACCCAGTCCCTGCTGCAAAAAGGAGCGATTGAAGAACTTCTGTCCTGGGCCAGTACCACCGGCTTCCTCTCCTGGTACTTCATGGTACCGAAATAGGACGGTACTCTATGACCAATCCTGGACCTCAGAGGGGTAAACGAGTACATCCGCCCCAAGAGGTTCAAGATGGTCACTCTGTCTTCGATTCTGCCCTTCCTTCGGCGAGGGGACTGGTTTGCCTCCATCGATCTTCGGGATGCTTACTTCCACATCACCATTCGCCCGCAGCACAGACGGTACCTACGGTTCGCGGTTGATGGTACCTGTTATCAATACAGGGTGTTACTGTTCAGACTCTCCACCGCTCCCAGGGTCTTTACCAAATGCATGGCCCCTGTGGTATTGTACCTTCGGACGAAGGGCGTCTCGATCTACCCTTATCTCAACGATTGGCTGTTGGTGGCGTCCTGTAGGCAAAAACTCTACAGGGACATCCACCGGACTCTTTCTCTTCCGACCCGTCTTGGCTTTCGGGTCAATCTGAAGAAGTTGCACCTCGGGCCGGCAAGGGTCCTCGACTTCATCGGAGCAACCCTGGACTCCGTGTCTGCCAGGGCATATCTGCCCACGGAGCATGCATGTACCCTCCATCGGGCCACATCCGCCGTTCTCGACGTCCCGATGATATCGGCGAGAAGGATCCAGCAACTTCTCGGATACATGGCCTCGACCACATCAGTCACCTACCTGTCTCGGCTTCATGCACGTCTACTTCACCACTGGTTCGTCAGAGTCTTCGATCCGCTCCTGGACGACCAGAGGCTCCTCCTGCGCATTCCTTGACAGGTGCGTCGCTCCCTGTTATGGTGGCTGTCCTACCGTCATCTACTGTCAGGGATGCCATTCTGAGAACTGACCCCTCAGCTTACGGTAACGACAGACGTCTCCCTGTTTGGGTGGGGAGCACATTGCAGCGATCTCAGAGTCCAGGGACGTGGATCGACGACTAGACCGACCTCCATATCAACGCCCTCGAGCTGCTCGCCATCTGGAAAGCTCTCAGGGCATTTCGCAACCAAGTTGCCGGCCGACCGGTGCTGATCCTGACAGACAACACAGTGGCTGTCTGTTATGTCAACAGACTCATGCGACCACTCTCCTCACCATTGCTCTTCAGCTTTGGGACTGGTGCGTGTCACTTCGAGTCCATCCGATCACGGTGCACCTGGCGGGCTGGGAAAACACCACGGTAGACGCCCTCACCGGGGACACCTCGTGCTACCACGAGTGGTCCCTCTCGGATGCGGCGTTCCAGATGATACGAGATCGGTGGGGCGAGCCGACGATCGACCTATTTGCCAGCAACCAGAACAGGAAGTGTCATCGGTAATGCTCGAGAGCTGGCCTCGGCCAGGACTCTCTCGGTGATGCCTTCCAGTTTGAGTGGACTGACGGGCTCCTCTACGCGTTCCCGCCATTTCCTCTCCTGGGTCGAGTGGTCGCCAAGATCCTCGCAGACCGAACCGACGTTGTCCTCGTAGCCCCGTATTGGCCGAGGCAACACTGGTTCGGGCCCCTGTTCGAGGCTGCTCGCGGTCGACTCCTCAAGCTTCTGACAGCATCAGATCTCCTGTCGCACTCCGGCAGTCTTGTTCTCCACCCGGACCTGCCGCTCCTGGCCCTGCACACCTGGCGGATAACGCCTTAGAGGACCCGGGCATCCTAGATGTCCTCACCACGGCCAGGAAGGAGTCGACACGCCGCAACTACCACTACAAGTGGCAGAAATTTGTCTCCTTCGCAGAGGTGCATCGGGAGCCGGTATCACCTGTCAATCTGCCTACCGTGCTCCATTTTCTTCTCCACCTTTGGCAACAAGGGCTCGCTTTTCCATCCTTGAAGGTGTACCTCGCCGCTATTGTGGCCTATTAACCGCGGGGGTCCCCTTCGGCAGCGCTCTTCGGGGCGCTACCCTCAAGCAGTTTATGAAGGGCCTGCAACACCTTTACCCACCGGTGTCTCCGCCGCTACCGCCTTGGTCGCTGTCCTTGGTACTATCGCAGTTGACGCGACCGCCCTTCGAGCCCATGGCGACTGCGAATGACAGGCTCCTGGCCATCAAGACTGCTTTCCTGGTAGCTGTCACCTCAGCCAGGCGGGCAAGTGAGCTGACAGCGCTGCGATCCGACGAGCCCTTCCTCGTCTGCCACCGAGACAAGGTAGTCCTCCGCCCGGACATTTCCTTCCTGCCCAAGGTGGTATCACACTTCCACCTTAGCTAGGACATCATCTTACTTGCTTTTTACTCGGACCCGACTACACCTCTGGAGCGCTCCTTCCACTCCCTTGATGTTCGTTGGCCCTTGGCGTTCTACACTCACCGTACCGCGCCCTTCCGCCAGACACCCCACCTGTTCGTGTGCTACGGTGGGCGTCGAAGAGGCCACAAGATGTCCACCCAGAGGTTTTCCAAATGGGTGGCCCAGACCATTCTGCTGGCGTACGAACTGGCTAAGCAGCCTCCGCCAGCCTTGCTGCGTGCTCATTCCACCAGAGCAGTGGCTTCTTCAGCAGCTCTCCTTCGAGGAGTCAACCTGCAAGAACTGTGCTGTGCGGCGACCTGGTCTCAACCCTCGACCTGCGTGCGCCACTACAGACTGGACTGCCGGTCCCGGAGAGATGCCCATTTTGGACGTGCAGTGTTGTCTTCCGTTCTCTAGGACCTGACCCACCGTCCAACTGGTAAGCTACAAAATCTCCTAGTGTGTGAGGCACAGAGACCACGAAGAAGAAGAACAGGTTGCTTACCTGTAACTGTGGTTCTTCGAGTGGTCATCTGTGCCCTCACACACACCCGCCCAGCCGTCCCCTCTTTCAGGTCCCTTATTGGCGGACTCTAGAACTGAGGAGAGACTGTTGGCTTGGCGGGCTGAGCATGCTCAGTACGGGCATGGGGGAGGGGTTCCCGCCAAGCTACTAAGCTCCAGAATCTTCCGAACGCTACCGCGCATGCACGAAAGCTCCTAGTGTGTGAGGGCACAGATGACCACTCGAAGAACCACAGTTACAGGTAAGCAACCTGTTCTTCTGCTCACTTCCTGTTGTTAAAAAAGTCCTCTCCTGAGTCAAAATGACCCAGGGGGGCTCTGAAAACAATAACCATGTTTGGGGGCAAAAACATTGATTTTTATGTGAGGTGATGCAGCTCTCCGAGGTCTCTTTAGGGTAAATGCAGCCATCTAGACTTCCATAGTTGCCCCCTTCTGGTTTAATGTGGAGAGGGAAATCTTGGGGTCCTTGAGATATTGTTGGACTGCAGTTCCTATCAGGCTTAGACAACATGGCCAGTGATGAGGAAGGCTGGAAGTTGTAGTACAGTCAGCTCTGAAAGACTGTATGATCCCCGTCCATAGTCTTACCATTATGAGTGCATTATGACCCGCTCTTGGTGTCCATTATTACTGTTGCTGTTTATTCATACAGCTCCATCTTTGTACACAGGGCTAAAGAGTAGGTTCTGCCAAAGGTGTACAGTCCAAAATATATGTAGATACGCACAACACAAAAGGAAGGAATAACAAAACTATACCGTGCATTCATAAAACGAGTTATCCAGATAAAATACCCCCCCCCCATGTAATACAAAGTGAACAATATGATATAAAGCCATGAACATTCCTATGCAGAGGTGTTATTTGCACTGGCGTTGTGTGTGCTGCCCCTGCAGTGTGGTCTAGTGGGTAGTGGGTATGACTGTGAGGGGACATAATTTTAACTCCCAAGTGGGGGGCATTCGGAGCAGATAATGTGACTGCTTACCTTGGGATGAGGGAGGCTGTTGTGGGAAGGAAACTCAGCAGCAATTGTGTCCAGGGAGCATGGACTGAGTGGTTTATTGTGGCCTCTCCCCAGATTGCGGGGGAGGCCAGGTGTCCTTCCCCTGCGGCAAGGCCTGCCCGCGCACCTGTGAGGACTTGCACCCAGATACTGCCTGCTTGGAGAGTCTGCACTGCAAGCCGGCATGCACCTGCCCAGAGGGACGTCTGCTCCAAGATGGCACTTGCGTCAGTCCGGACCAGTGCCGTTGCAAGTACCAGAACATCTGGCTGGGTGAGCATTGCTGTGATTCTGAAGAGTGTAAGTTGTGAGACAGCATGACATTTTGCCCTGGGGCAGGACAGAAGCACCGAATCTCTGATATCCTGCACCCTTCCTCCAGGAAATGTGTGCATGGCTTGATATGGGGGAACAGATGACAGCCAGTCAGGAAAGGCAAACTGGGACTGAGTGTTGATTGTGTGGCATCGTTTTCAACACCAGCTCTGGCATAGCCTTCTCTTCTTCCCCCAGTCTCACCTTTATCTTTCCCTGGCACCCTTCAGATGATTTGGCTTGCAACTCCCAAGCATGTCTGATGGTCAGCAGTTTTCGGCTGTGTGCCTTCAGGTTGTTTCCAACTTGTGTGACCCCAAGGCAAAGTTGTCACAGGGTTTTCTTGGCAAGATTTGTTCGGGCAGGTTTGCCTTTGCCATCAGCTGTGATGGGGGGTGTGGTCCAGGGGCAGCTGGTGGCTCCCATTTTGGGGGTGGGCCAGGACAACGTATTTCACAGAGGCAACGCCTTTCTTCCTCACAGGTGCCCCTGAAAGAGGGAACCTCTCTCTCTGGGCAGGATTGCCACCGTGGGAGTATGCCCAGCCAGGGGAGACTGTGCACGGGCCTTGTCAAAACTGGTGAGTGCAGCCAGCTGAGTGCAATAGCGTCATTATGTTGGAAGGGACCTTCAGGGTCCATCTGATCCAGCCCCCAGTCTTGGAGGACCCAAAAGCTGAAGGACTCCTGAGGGTTCAAACTCTTGTTGCTATCCAACCTCTGATGAAGATCTGTGAGAAGAACTCTTCCACAGAGAAGAGAGGCCGGTTTTCTCTCCAGGCTACCCAGGTCCACAGCATGGCAGCTGCTGTTGCCCTTTGGAGAAGCCATCCTTAAGTTCTCTGAACTTTGAGGGCCGTCTCAAGACCTTTTGCAGGCTGAGGCAAAGAAGAAGAAGAAGCAATTGTGTGGCCTTCCCCCAACCCTATGGGCAAAACCTGACTTGGATTGGCAGTGGGATAATTTCTGCCACACCTAAAGGCATCATGTTACCTAAAGAGGTACATGGCAGTCTAAAGATATCCATTTTCACTTGTTTCATTCTTACATGCAAGAATGAATAATTGCAATGTTTTTCCCCACTGAGAGAGATTATGGTGTGTGTGTGGGAGGGGGGGATAGATTGCATTTTTCAGTTATTTTTCTAGGACTTTTTCCCCCCAAAAAACTCAATTGTTGAAAAAATTATTATGTAAAAGGCTTGAATTTTGTGCCAAAGGCAACATTTTTGCATAGAGAAAAAATTTAATTCATGCAAAAAAATTTTGTTTTCTGAACAAAAGATCTGCACAAATCAGTGTCTTTTGTGTAAGATGTAGTTTTGAATAAAAAGCTGATTTTTAATAAAATAATTTTTGGCAAAAAAAAAAAAGCCCAAAATGAAAAAAAAAATGTAGAATCTCATTTAACCTTACACAGTGGGGACAAAATTTTGGACATCATTCATTTTTGTGTTCAAGAATAAAATAAATGAAGATTTTTATCTCTATAGATAGCAAATAAATGTCTGATTGGGTTTGAAAGCTACTTAAATTAGGGAAGTAGTAGTGCCACTCTGTTCCGCTTTGGTCAGACCTCACTGGGAGTCATCCACTGTCCACTTCTGAGCACAAGAAAGATATTGACAAGCTGCAATATCTCCAGAGAAGGGTGCCCAACATGCTCAAGCATCTGGAAACAGAGTCCTTTTAGGAACAGTTGAGGGACCTGGGCATCTTTAGCTTGGAGAAGACCAAGAACACTGATAATAAGAACTGTTTGACAATGGGATAGATTCCCTCTGAAGATGCTGGATTTTCCTATTTTGGAGTTCTTTGAGGCTGGATGGCCACCTCTTGGAAGTGTTTTAGCTGTGGACTTCTGCATGGCAAAATGGGGTTGGACTAGATAGTACTTGTCTAAGATTTTGTGATTCTGTGAACCTGTCCTGAATCTCCCCTCCCCATTTTCTCCCTGCAGCACCTGTGTGGCTGGACACTTGCAGTGCCACGTCAATCCCTTGTGTCACCTGGATGGCAGCTGGAGCCCCTGGGGGCCGTGGTCACCTTGCACCCAGAGCTGTGGGGAGGGGGCTCAGTTCCGCTTCCGGGAATGCAGTAACCCACCCCCCCAGAATGGAGGCAGGGGGTGCTTGGGCAGTGCAGAGCAGTGGAGACCCTGCCAGCACCAGAAGGAATGTCCAGGTAGGGAGGGAGGAGGGGAGTAGCTGAAAATGTGATGGGGGTCATTTATGTGACTGGGGGGAGGACGGTCTCCTGTCAGAGGCTGGATAGCCATCTGGTGGGAATTTTTATTTTATTTTTATTTTTATTTTTGTCTTCCTGCATGGCAGAAGAGGGCTGGGGGTCTCTTCCAACTCTAGGGTTCTATGAAGTTCTTTTTCTCCCTGGGGATCTTTCTTGATTTCTCTCTTTCCCACCTGCACCACAGAGGAGGAAGTGTGGGGCCCCTGGTCTGAGTGGAGCCCCTGCAGCGTCTCCTGTGGTGGGGGAGAGCAGATGCGCCACCACCAGTGCCATCAGCCAGAGTGCCCAGGCTTGGCTGCCACCCAGAGCAAGACCTGCAACACCCACGTGTGTCTTGGTGAGTTGGCGTACCCCCTTCCATCCCTTTGATGAGAGGGAGACAGATGCCCCATTCCTACAACCCACCCTTGATCCACCTGGCTGTAAAAAAAATGTAGTGGGAATTGGAGGGAGTCCATCCCCAGGCCTTGCATGCTCTTGGGCTCCATCACAATTTGGCCCACCCCACAGGGTTGCTGTGGATATAAATGGGTGAGTGGGTGGTTCACATCCTTAGAGGGATACTTTGCAGGAGGCGAGGGAGTGAGCTGAGAAAAGCTCTGTTTGATATTCTTGGTCATTGTGACTGCTGGCCTCTGTGTCAGAGGGTGTGGTGAACCTGCCCTGGGTTTTAGTCTGAATTTTATAGGAGCTGGCCAGGGTGCAGGGTCCTGTCCTGAAAAATATGCTTAGCATGTTAAAGATTTCCTTGAAAGTCCAGACTACAAACTGGAGTGGATTTGCTGTCTCGGGGCATGGGAGCCTGGGGCTGCCACTCTTTTTAGAGAAGAACTGGGATCAGATCTGGCAGGCCTTGCAGGGCTGGTAGGGGAGTTGCCCTTGTCAGCACTGAGGCAGCCTCCAGAGGGAGCAGGAATACCCAAGGGAGACCCCTCTTTCTGACTCACCAGGGGCACTGCCTGATGACGGGTGTCTGGCTCGGTGGTGGGTGGCATCCCAAGGGTTTGCCATTTGGGGCTGGTTCACCCAGGTCTCCTTGTGCATAGGTCTCATCAATGCCTTTTCAACCTGATGTCCTCCCTCTCCCTTCCAGAGGTGGGCTGCCCGGTGGGGCGCTTGTACCGGGAGTGCCTGAAGGAGGAGGGGTGTCCCTACAGCTGCGCCCACCTCACCCGCCAGATGGACTGCTTCTCGGATGGCTGTGAAGAGGGGTGCCACTGCCCAGTGGGCACCTACCAGCACAAGGGAGCCTGTGTCCAGGTGGAGACTTCTTTTCCCTTGTTTTGGGGTGTTGTGCCTGGATTCATGAAGAAATCATCTGTTGGGACACTTTGCCCCCCCCCCCATTTAATAAGCAGGGGATTTCCAGGCAGAAGCCGCAGCAACAGCAGAAGGGGCATCAGCAGGGGCAGTGTTTAACGCCCAGGCGCCCAGGGAAGAAGTGTGGACAGGTCCTCCCAGGTGAAGCTTCTGCCGTCTTTTCCATTAGGGCACAGTCTCATACCTTCCAATGTTTCGGAAATGAAAACTGGGCCATGTGTGGTCAAGAGGGCAAAAGTTGTTAATGAGGAAGAACAGACAAGCTAGTGGAGCCTGCAGCAGTTTGCTTGTGCTTGAGGCAGTTGGGAAGGGCATGATTTGGCCCCACACCCCACTGAGTTAACAGAGTGCAGTTTGCAGCAACCGAAGTAAGCCCAGTACAAAAGGAAAAAGTGGAAGGAGGAGGAGAGAGAAATTGGGATGTTTTAAAAGCAGCTGAAAAAGCGGGACAGCAGAGGATTAATGGGACTCTTCCTGCTAAATTGGGACAGTTGGAGGGCACGCAGTCTGGGTATGGGGCAAGTGGTGGTAGGAAGTCCTCTTTATTGGGAGTGGCAACCTTTGCATGCTTAATTAACTGGCTAGTTTGTTTGCATGTTTATTATAGGCATAGAGAGATAGCCTAGAGAAAACTTCCTGTTTGTTTTGGTCAACACCTCTTCCTCCAGCATGTACACATTCTTTGGTCTTAAAAAGCTTCTCTTGCCATTTACTCCTTCCTTTTGTCTTCGCCTTTTGTCCTGAAAGCATGCCCTGAGAAGTGGGACTGGTAATCTGTTCAGCTTCCGTTTTTTGTGCAGTTACTAAGATACTCTGCTGATTGAGAGTCTCATTACCAAAAATCTCTCAATTCCCCAACAGGTTATGGGCCCAGAACAGAACAGTTACCAGATTTTTCGGGTTTTAGTTATTTTTTGCATTGTGTCTTTCTTGTGAAAGCGGCTGGTTTTTTTTTTCCCCCTTCCCCCCTTTTTGGAAACACACATCTAACTAGAGAATTTTTACCTTTTACCTTTTTGGGTGCTGATTTTTTTTTTCCGGAATTGCTAACTAAAGCAAAAATGCTGCATGCAGATTTAGACCTAGCTTCAAAATCCAGACTTGTGCGACTCACCAATGAGAGCTATACAGAATGGAGACAAAAATTAAATTTAGCCTTTAATCACCATAATGTTCTTGATGCAATTGAAAAAGAAAAACCAACTGGTGAAGCTGCAGAACAATGGTTGGGAAAAGATGCCACAGCATAGTACCTAATTGGTAATGCATTGGAGGCTAATCAGCTACTTTATGTAGGAGAGTGTACCACTGCAAAGGAAATGTTAGACAAAATTAAAGAAGTTTATGGTCTTTCATATGAAAAGTCTCAGTCAATTCGGATGAGGGAACTTGTACAGCTTCACCTTCGTACTAAAGCAGGCTGTGAAGCTTATATCAGCAAACTGATTATGATTTTTGATAAGTTGAATTCCTGTGGATTCCAGTTTTCTGATAGACAAAAGGTTTGTTTCCTGACTGGAACTCTGGGATCAGAGTTCAATCCCTTCATCTCTTTCTTACAAAACTTAAAAGGGCTAACCTTTAATGAAGCTATGTCTAAACTATGAGAAGAATGCATTGACCAAGGGGCCTCCCCTTTTGATCATACACAGAGACCAAGTGGATCAAATTACCTGGCCACTAAGAAGGGCAGACCCAAAGCTCTGCCTAGGGACCAATCAGAGCTCAGTTGCTATAACTGCAGTAAGAAGGGTCACATCGCAAGAAACTGTACCCTTCCCAAAAAGTCCTCAGCCAATGGTAGCTCTCCAAGTAAGAAATTTACAAGACAAAGGCAGCATGAAGTAGGTGAATCAAGCAAACAGTCTTACAGAGGAAGTAATTTTCTTTTAATGGGACAGACTCTGGCAGTTAATGACTACAAGCAGAAAAATAATTGTTGGATTATAGATTCTGGCTGTACCAATCACAGCACATTTTCTGATGCTTATTTTGATAAAATTGATCGAGATGCAATAGGAAAAATTCAAGCTGCAAATGGTGAATCCATGCAGATCCTGGGATCAGGAAGCTGCACTTTAAACTGTCTATTGCCTAATGGCAAAGTTACTCAGAATGTAGCAAGTGATGTCTTGTTGGTTCCTGAATTACACTGCAACATGCTCAGTGTGTCTGCTTTGGATAAGAAAGGATTTGAAATACTTTTCAAACAAGGAAAATGCACAGTTACCAAAGAAAGTGTCCTTTTTGCAGAAGCATTTGAGAATAATGGTGTCTATGAGTTACATCTTTCAGCTCAACAAGCTAATGTTGCTAGAGCACAGATGAATGAGAACAGCCTTGATCTATGGCACATCTTGGTCTTGGACATCGTGATCCAAAGGCAGTTCTTGAACTACAGAACCAGAGTTTGGCCACAGGAATCAAGGTGAATCAACGAAACAATGAGAGTACTACCAGGTGCGTAACTTGTGTTGAACAAAAGTCAGTCAGACCCTCATTTCATCCAAGGACTGAAAAGAGAACCACTAAGGTACTGGATCTCATTCACAGTGATTTGTGTGGTCCATTTAATGTTCCTTCACTTGGTGGAAACAGATATGCTTTAATTTTTGTGGATGATTTTTCAAGGTATTGTGTTACTTATCTTCTAAAAGAGAAGAGTCAAGCCCAAGACATGCTACAGAAGTATGTTGTCATGGTGAGAACCAAGTTTGAGATAACACCTAAAGCTATCCAGACAGATGGCGCTGGTGAGTAGATTTCACACTGCACACAAGCTTTCCTGGAAGAGCATGGCATTTTGCACAGGAGGAGCGTTCCTTACACTCCTGAGCAGAATGGGATTGCTGAAAGGAAACTGAGATCTCTCCTGGAGATGACAAAGTGCATGCTGGCAGATGCTTATCTTCCCAGTAAATTTTGGGGTGGTGCCTTTATGACCGCAACGTATCTCCAGAATAGATTGCCAACAAAAGGCACCACACAAACACCATTTCAATTATGGCATGGCAGAGTACCAGACATGAAACATACTAGAACCTTTGGAAGTATTGCATATTCATACATACCACAACAGAAGCGACACAAACTAGGTGCAAGAGCAGAGCAGACTATTCTAATTGGCTGTGCTCCTGGAAGCAAAGGCTATAGAGTAATGAACTTAAAGACTGGTGAAGTTGCTACCAGGCATGTAGTTTACTTTGATGAACAAAGTAAAGAGAGGAACTGTCGTAGACTTTCCAGATGAACGAGAGACTATCTTAGAATCACTGGAGGAAGAAGAGCAAGATGTTGAACCTCTCTTAGAAGTGCAGATCTTGCCTTCATCTGAAATACCACAAGCAGCTACACAACCTGATTCTGAACAAAGGACTGAGATATATGCTGCAGAAAGCAAGCTAAAGGCAGAGAGCAGTACACTAAGAGAAGGGGATGCAGATGGCTCTGACCTGAGCACTGGACCGGAGGATGCTGCAGAGACAGACCAGGTTCCAGAACAGGTTCCCAGACGCTCAATGCGACCCAACAAAGGTGTACCAGCTCCACGCTTGTCCTGCCTCGCAACATCAGTGTTACCAAATGAACCATCAAGCTTTGAAGAAATTGAACAGATGCCTGCGACTGAGGCAGCTCAGTGGAGAAAAGCAGCGCAAGAAGAAATAGATGCACTGCATAAGAATAGAACATGGACACTTACTGAACTTCCACCAGGAAAGAAAACCATAGGATCCAGATGGGTCTTCAAGCTGAAACTGGATGCACAAGGAAAGGTGGAACGCTACAAAGCAAGGCTAGTTGCTCAAGGCTTCTCACAGAAATTTGGAATAGACTTTGATGAGACATTTGCGCCTGTTGTCAAACACAGTACCATAAGACTGCTTCTCAGTCTAGCTGCTTCCAAACAAATGGATGTCAGACACCTTGATGTAAAAACTGCTTTCTTACATGGACAAATAACAGAGGAACTGTACATGAACAACCTCCGGGCTTTGTAGACCAGAAGCAACCACATCTGGTTTGCAAGCTTAACAAGGGTTTGTATGGACTTAAACAGGCTGCTAGAGCTTGGAATGAGAAACTAGACACAATGTTGAAACAATTAGGCTTTAAGCAAGGAGAAGCAGATCAGTGTCTATACACCAGAACCAAAGAAGGTTATTCAACCTTTATCCTGACCTATGTTGATTTGATTATAGCCACCAACAGAAATAAAGACTACTCAGAAGTTGTACATCACTTGAACAAAGAAGTGGGATTGAAAGAGTTAGGAGATGCAAAATACTATTTGGGCATGGAGATTCAAAGAGAACAAGATGGATCTTTTCTACTAAATCAAAAACAAAAGATTGCTGAACTTTTAGAAAGCTTAGGACTCCAAGATGCCTACACTGTAGCAACGCACACGACCACAGATTTTCTTAAAAATACTGAAGAAAGCGATGTTTTACCAGATAATAGTCTCTACAGAACAGCAATAGGAAAACTTCTGTACCTGTCTACCAACACAAGACCTGATATTGCATCTGCTGTAGGGATTCTGAGCAGGAAAGTTAGCTTACCCACAAAGAAAGATTGGACTGGAGTAAAAAGGGTAGCTAGATACTTAAAAGGGACTATCAACTTTAAATTGAAGCTACCAGCTAGTAGCAATCCTAAATTAGTATGCTACACTGATGCAGATTGGGCTGGTGATACTGCAGATTATCACTCAGTCAGTGGTTTCCTATTTTTGTATGGAGATGGCCCTATTTCTTGGGGCAACCACAAGCACAATGTGGTGGCTCTGTCCTCTACAGAAGCAGAGTATATTTCAGCATCAGAAGCATGTAGAGAATTACTATGGCTTGATCAATTGTTGTCTGATTTTGGAATAAATGAAGAAAAACCAATTCAAGTTATGGAAGACAACCAGAGCTGTATTAAACTTTCTCAAACAGAGAAGATGACACCACGCAGCAAGCACATAGGAACCAGATACCACAAAGTACGTGAGCTGACAGAGAATGGAGTGATCAAGATGATCTACTGTCCAACCACTGAGATGGTAGCTGATATCCTGACCAAACCTCTACCAAGAGACGGCTTTGAGAACCTGCAAGTCAAGATGGGACTTCAGGGCTGCATGCACGGTAGAGAAGGGGTGCTGGGAGTGGCAACCTTGGCATGCTTAATTAACTGGCTAGTTTGTTTGCATGTTTATTGTAGGCATAGAGAGACAGCCTACAGAAAACTTCCTGTTTGTTTTGGTCAACACCTCTTCCTCCAGCACGTACACATTCTTTGGTCTTAAAAGGGTTCTCTTGCCATTTACTCCTTCCTTTTGTCTTCGCCTTTTGTCCCGAAAGCATGCCCTGAGATCTCCTAACAGGGATTATTTTCAGCAAGCATGTGAGTGCTTAATTTTCTTCCTACCTTCTTCAAGAATTGAACCTGTGTAGACTATGCACAAGATTTTGTGAGTAAATTCTTTTATGTTTTTAACCAAATTGTTTTTTGTGTTTATTTTGAGCTAGGTTAAGTGTGTTTGGGGTGGAGCGATAGAAGTGGGACTGGTAATCTGTTCAACTTCCGTTTTTTGTGCAGTTACTAAGATACTCTGCTGATTGAGAGTCTCATTACCAAAAATCTCTCAATTCCCGAACACTCTTTGGCTGCAGGAAGAATTGCATCCCCACCCCCAGCCAGTGGCAGTTATGCCTCCGGGACTGAGCCTCACACAGTCTTACCCAATCAACCTGTGGCGTCTTCTGAATGCTTCTCACAACATAGGGACTAGAAACTTTGTTCTTTTAATGAGAATGGGGAGAGCTAAGAGGAGACTGAAATATCCCAGCTTAGACTAGATGCTCCGTGGGATCCCTTTTAACAGGAATTGCTCCAGCAGTATCTTCAAGCCCCAATTTCAGGTCCCTTGGAGACAGGTGAGGGCAACTGCTGGGGGTTAAGTGTCCCCCTACAAACCTTGTACAGCCACTCCTGACTGCTCTCTATCTTTGCAACCAAACATCCCCTGTCTGGCATGAGGGAGGGTGATATCTTCCCATTTTTTTATCCCTCTCTGGGCCATTCTGGGGGCAGAAGAAGGCATTTTTTTCAACAGGAAGTAGCCAGGAAGTCAACATAAGGTCACTTCCAGTGTGAAAAGAACCCACCTCTTCTGGACCTAAAGCAGCCTGTGTAGGAGCCAAAAGTGTGAAAAAATTGCTCCCGTTTGCTCTCAGGGGGCACTGAGGGGGAAACTGTTGAAAGTTGTTCCCAAACAATGGCCTTGGGGATTACTTGTGTGATGCATCTAAGTGAAAGCATAGGGGTGATTCCTTCCACCCAGTCTACATGGGCCTTCCTGCATGCTTATCCTCTCCTTCTTTCTGTTCCAGGAGTGCCCTTGCATTCTAAGCAAGGAAGCCCTGAAGATGTTCCACAGTCACTCCTTGGGCCCCAGCCACCCTCTGGCCATCTTGGACATTCAGGGTCACCCTCTCTTCCTGGGGGACGAGGTGGAACCAAACAGCACCATCTATTCTGCTTGTAGCAACTGGTAAGTTCCTCCCCATTGCATGGTGGTTTCTTCCACGAATAGCCTACTGAGAAGCCAATGTCCCCATGATGGAGGATGAATTGAAATGCAGTTTGGACCTCCCTTTTCCAGAAATCTGAAATCTGAAAACCTCAAAAACCAAAAACTTTTTGCTGCCAGCCACCTGCTTCTGGTTTTGGGCAGCAGCTTTGGCTCTCCTACTCGTTTATCTCTCAGATCCCTAGTCTCTCTCTTTTTACTGCTAGGTGGCTAAAAGAGAGAGACTGAGGATATGAGAGATGAAGGAGCAGGAGGGCCCAGCCACTGCCTTGAAGGCAGAAGGAAGGGGCTGGTGACAAAAAGAGAGACTGAGGATCCGTGAAATGGCAGGTGGTGTGGATTCACACCAAGCACTATGCTTGGATTCCTGCCATTTCACAGATCCTCAACCTCTCTCCAGCCTCTCGTCTCATACACAACACAAGTAGTGAATGAATGAGATGTGAGGCTATACCTAAAAGGTATTGTATTCCAAAATAAAAAAAAAATCCTAAATACAGAACACTTCTGGTCTCAAGCATTTTGGATAAGGGAGGCTCGACCTGCATTTAAAGTTTGGTTTACCTCCTCTCTAGCCCCAAGCATGCATGGCAGTGGTATAGGTAAATAACAGGGTGCTTTTGCTATTACAGTGGAGCTCTGGGACTAGGAAGTTAGAAAAAGTTACGTTGTTTTAGACTTAATAGCAACTCTGAGATGAATCTTTCATGCAGTTTTCTCTTGGCAAGACTTGTTCAGAGGGGTTCGCCTCTGCCTTCCTCTAAGGGTGACTTACTCAAGATCTCAAATACTGATGTATATAGTTTTGATTTTTAAAATGGTTTAAATCTATTTTAAGTCATTATTATGTTTAATAAGTTTTCAGCTTATTTCAATCATTTTTATAGTTTTCATCTACTTAGCCTGTTGTTTTAAAGTTAATTGTAAGCAGTCCTGAGGTCTATTTCAAGTAGGATGGGGTAGAAATATTTAAATAGATAGAATCATAGAATCTTAGAGTGGGAAGAGAACCCAAGGGCCAATCCCATTCGGCCATGCAGGAATAGACAATCAAGGTACTCCTGACAGATGGCCATCCAGCCTCTGTTTAAGCCTCTAGAGAAGGAGAGTCCATCACACTCCCAGGCAGCAGTGTATGCCGTTGTTGAACTGCTCTTAGTATCAGGAAGTTCTGTTGTGGTTGGCCGTTGTCCTTACTGTAGCTTCTTCACCCTTCAGCTCCTGCCACAATGGACAACTGGACTGTGCTTTCTCCCTCTGCCCTGTGGACGGGGGGTTTTCCCCTTGGAGCCCATGGACCCCCTGCTCTTTGACCTGCGGGGGGCTGGGGAACATGACCAGATGGCGAGACTGCACCAACCCCAGCCCTGCCAATGGGGGCAAGGACTGCCTTGGTCCTCGGATTGATATCAAGTACTGCCAGACGCCAGACTGCGGAGGTGAAGGGCAGTAGAGAGCAATGGGTACAGCGACCTCCCACTCATGCTGGGGGGATGCTCAAAAACAGTCTTGGGGCATGTTATGGCTGATGGGTTGCACTGTCCTCGCTCCTGTCCATATGAAGCATTTTGTTGAGCCTGGCGATGACCCAAACCTCTCAGCCCACCTCAGGACCTGAGCACTAGTGGGCTCTACTTTGGAGAGGAGCAGGGCAGGGGGCAAATTTTTATTGCTTCGGCTCCCCAGGCGGCCTCAAGATTTTTCACCTGTTTAGCTTTGACCAACCTGGAAGTGATGTGATGCCCCTTCTTGTTCTGATTTTCGAGTATTTTTATTCACTGGGAGGAGGTTTGAGTTTTGAGGTGGGGTTGTAGGGGTCATCACATTTTGGTACGGTTTTATGCGGTTTTGGGTAAGGAAAAAATGCCACACCAAAGTGAGGACTTTTGGGGTGTCCTGGGGGAGGGCTTGGGGCCATGAAAGGGTGTTTGAGGGCCACAACCAACGTCTTCCTCACTGTGGCATAAATCCTAGCAACTGGAATGTTTCTCTCTCTGTGTCTCCCCATCTTGCCTCCAAAGTTAGCTTGCTTGTTCTTGGGAACAGTGGCTAAGATGCCCAGACAGGCACAGGCCTCTCTAGGTGGTCAAATGTAGTACTTGCCTGAGGGCTACCTGTGAGCTCAGTCCATCCTCTCTTTATTTTTCTTCACAGAACTGCCTGAACCCACAAAAGAACCTGTCTCTGGCTTCCCAGGTAAGAAAAAGGATGTGAACTAAGAAGACGAGGAAGCCCAGGACTTGGTTTGGAGGCCTTCTCTTGGCCTGATTTATGTGAAGGATCAAGCCCTCCTAGTTGGGAACAGCCCACTGGTGCAGGAACCACCCAGCCACCCACGAAGGGAGTAGTGGGCTACGGAGACGCCTTCTCAGTGGGTGTCCCTAGACGCTGGAACTCTCTTCCCAGAGAGGCCAGAACGGCCCGCTCCTTGTTGCCCTTCTGAGGGCAGGCAAAGGCCATTTTTAAAGAATGGGTACGGAGTGCTGTATTGTTTTAATTGTTGTTTTTCAGGGCTTTTTATCTTTTTAATTGTATTATTATTCTTTACTGAGCTTAACTGTTACTGTTTTAATACTGTAAATACTTTAATTTTATTTTAATAATCCCTTTTTCTGTGTTTTTAGTTGTATTGCTTTTTAAATTGTGAGCAGCTTTGAGTTCCAGTTTTAGGAGAAAAAGCAGTACATAAATAAAGATGATGATGATGATGGTGATGGTGAAGATGATCATGAATAGATGGGTAGGTGGGTGGTCTTCCCCCTGCTCTTTCTCCTGTGTCACCCCCTCCCCTTCCCCCTCCCCAGGCCCTGAGGGGAACGGCTTCTCTCCCTGGTCACCCTGGACGCTCTGCTCAAAAACATGCAGTGATCCGGAGCTCCCAGCCATCAAGACCCGCATGCGCTTTTGTCGAGGAGGGGCCAACTGTACAGGAGAGGCCTTCCAGGAGCGAGAATGCAACCTGCCCCAGTGCCCAGGTGAGGAATGGCACCTAGAACTTCCCCCATTTTGCCATTGGAGCATCTCTTGTACACCAGCATGTATCTTCTGGGCCAATGGGGTACCATTGTGCGTACTGTACACCCTCCTTTTTTTCCAACTGCACATTTTGTGTCTGGCTTTTCTTTAAAAAAGAACTCTGCAGGTAAGCTGGCTGAATACTTCGTCCTGGCCGTCGCCATCCCATCCGCTCCCAAACACAGTGATTCAGACCCTAAAAGGGCCCCTGGACTCCTGTCCATCTCTCCTACTCTTCCTTTCTCTGGTGCTCTCCAGATGCTCCCTTCTGCCAGGGCGAGGAGTGCCTGGGCCTCAACTGTACCTGGACCCCGTGGGCCCCCTGGAGCGCCTGTTCCCGCAGCTGCGGGGTGGGGCAGCAACGGCGCCTGCGTACCTACCACCCTCCGGGGCAAGGAGGGCACTGGTGCCCGGACATCCTGACGGCCAACATGGAACGGCGCTTCTGCAACCTCCAGGCCTGCAAAGGTAAAGGTTCCTGCATGTGTGCAGCTGGGGTGAGTTGCAGCTCTCAAAATCCCCTTGTAAGCAGATCCACTGCAATTCCTGGAACTGAAGTCTAATGAAATCCTTGTTTCCGACTTCTGAGATGTTTTGCGGGGTGGGAGGAAAACATGATTTCTCCGAATCCCAGCTGGCCAGCTAAAATAGAAAGTTCCATACTATTTCGAAGTCCCACTTCCCAGAATGGCACAAACTCACCAAGCATTTTCTCTATTCCTGGCATGTCCCCTGTTTCCAGTGGACGGGGCCTGGTCCAAGTGGAGCCCCTGGTCCCGCTGCGACCGCCTCTGTGGTGGAGGGCGCTCTTCTCGCACCAGGACCTGCACCAGCCCCCCACCAAAGAATGGAGGGAGCTACTGCCCGGGCGAGAAATACCATGTCCGTGTCTGCAACCCCCAGCCTTGCAGTGAGTGTGGGGTGTTGGGGTGGACAAAGGCTTTTATTCTAACAGGGTGTGTCTGTGTGTTTCTCAGTTTACCTGTTGAAATGTTTATATCCTTGTTTATATATACTGTTTATATATAACGTTTATATATACTCCATGGACTATAGAATTAATGTAAACAGTTTAAAGCAGTTTAATTGAGTATGAATAATTTAAACAGACTATAAGCATATTAATCAATCTGACAAGTCAAAAACAAGACTTTTTAGAACCAGTTAAATTAAGTTAAAACCCTGTGCAATTTAAAACCATAACAAATCATGTGCAATTAAAAAAAATGTGCAAATTTGGAAAGAATCAACTGGGCTTCAGAATCAAAACCTATGTTTTTCTTAGTGTTGGAATGACTCCAACATTGGCAACAGTCAGGCTTTTAAGAAGAGGGTATTCAACAGTCCAGTGTGGTGTGGTGGTTTGAGCGTCGCACTATGACCCTGGATTCCTGCTCGGCCGTGGAGACCCACTGGCTGACCTTGAACATGTCACACACTCTCAGTCCCAGGAAAACCCGTGATAGGTTCGCTTCAGGGTTGCCATAAGTTGGAAATGACTTGAAGGTACACAACAACAACAGCAACAACATTCAATAACCCAAGGACCTAAATGCCCTGAAGGCACCAGATCCTATCTGATCTTGGAAGTTAAGCAGTGTCAGCCCTGGTTAGTACTTGGATGGGAGACCTGCTCACTGGGCCCAGGGTGCCTGCTAGATAACTGATTGCTCTCTCCCACCAGAGGAAGGTTGCCTCCCACCCATGCGCCTGGTGGACTGTGCCAGCACCTGCCCGAGCCATTGTTGGGATCTCCAGGAGGGCATCGAGTGCCAAGATGGGGAGGCCTGTGAGCCTGGCTGTCGGTGCCCGAATGGTAAGGGTGATGGAGAATGCGTGCAGCAGTTAGAGATCCTGGTTAAGGAGCAAAGCCACCAATGGCTTGGAGAAAGAAACTGAAGGCTTTATATTCTGGGAACTCTGTTCTAAGATAGGAAAGGTGCTCAGGGTGCCAAGCTAATCCAGCTTCCTTCTCGGGAAGAGCTGAGCGAGGACTGGCAGGAGGAGAAGAGGTGGGAGAACATCCCTGAGAGTATCAATGCACATCCCAGCAGGGTCGGGACAGGTAGAGCAGGAAGGGAGGCCGCTCTGGCTCACTCAGACAATCTCACCCTGTTGCTAATGCCCACTCTGAAGCATTGTGGTATTTCTAACAAAGGGATTCATCTCTGCATCTGAGTTGGGAGTGACGGGTTTTACTTGTGGATGCAGGACAAGAGTACACAGGGTTGCACCCAGAGTCTTGTCAGGGAGAGCCACCTTCACACACACTTGGCCACCCCCTTGTGGGTCCCCTGTGAGCAGTTAGTGAAGCAAAAGGGGGCTCCTTTGCCCATACTGGAGATGGCCCTGATGAATCAGCAACAAATGTTTGCATCACAGAATGGAGATGTCAGCAAGAACACGGCAGTTTTGGCACTTGAGAAATCCCTCAGGGGCAGATAAGTTGCCCCTATACCTTCTGCAAATAACCACCCCCTGCTGTATACTCTGGACCAAACTATACAATATGTTAATTGTGGTTTCCCCAAGAGTAGTGGATTTCCCCCAAGTAGTGGAAGAGACCCAGCATGGTATAGTGACTTGAGGGTGGGACTAGGACTCTGGGAGACCAGGTTTCAACTTCTCACTTGGCCATGAAGCCCCACTGGGTGACCTGGGGCAAGTCACACTCTCTCAGCCTCAGAGGAAGGCAATGGCAAATCCCCTCTGAATGAATCTGGTAAAGAAAACCACATGATAGGTTTGCTTTAGGGTTGCCGTAAGTCAGAAATGACTTGAAGGCACACAGCAACAGCAGCAGTGGAAAAAGTCTGTTTCTCCTGGCATTGTTGTTTCCTACAGCCAGGTTGTGGCAGTCCTATTGTTAGCAACAACCAGAAAGACTGTTTTTTCTAAGGAACTGCAAAGTGCATATAGCCCAACAGGCCTCAAAAACCAGAAACAGAAGGGATCATATTTGGACTTTGCAATTCTTTAGAAAATAGATATTACCTATTAAAAATAGCACTCAATTGCACTTTCCTTCCGTGATCAGTTTACAAGCATTTTTCCTATGCCCAGGAGCATTCTTTTCAGGTCCTGAACCAAAGCTAAAAGTCTGCTATCCTCCTCACCCAGGGACCCTGGAGCAGGATGGCACCTGTGTCTCCCCTGCCCACTGCGAGTGTGTGGACACCCAGGGGCACAGCTGGGCACCAGGCAGTCTCCATGACGACGGCTGCCAGAACTGCTCCTGCCTGGAGGGTCGACTCCTCTGCACCAACCACACCTGCTTGCCCAGTGAGTGCACCTGGAGCCACTGGTCCAGCTGGGCCCCCTGCAGCATCACCTGTGGGGAGGGCCTGCGCACCCGGTTCAGGTGAGACAAGCAAGGGGGAAGCAGTGTGGGCAAGAAGGGGTTTGGCACTAAGGGGTGGCAAGTACAGACCTTAAGAGAGTGACTGGGAAAAATAGAGTCCTAGCGTTGGAAGGGACCCCAAGGGCCATCCAGTCCAGCCCCATTCTGCCATTTAGGAAGACACAGTCAAAGCTCTATGGCCATTGAAAAACTCCGGCACACTCCCAGGCAGCAGTGTATTCCACTGCCCAACTGTTCTTTCCCTCAGGAAGTTCCTCCTAAGGTTTAGGTGGAATCTCTTTTCCTTAGTTTCTGCCAGAGCAGCAGAAAACAAGCTTGCCCCATCTTCTATATGATATCCCACTTTCGGGGGGACTGCAGCTTCCAGAGTCCCTGAGCCAGTTTTCTACTTTCCTTCTGCTGGCAGGCAGGTATCGATGTTTTCATCTGCCATCAAGTCAGCTTTGACGTATGGTGCCTCCCCCCAGTGATCAATGGGCCTCTAAGAAGAGGCCCTATTCTTGTTAACAGCCCTGCTCATGTCCTGCAAACGCAGGTCAGTGGCTGTGGGTTCCGTGGCTGTGACAGTCTCCCTCTTTTCCTCCTGTCTTCCGCTTTACCAAGCAAGTCTTGTCATCTCATGATAGCCTAGAAAGCCTTCTCTTTAAAGAGGCTTCAGTAATCAACTGTTTGTTGCTGGAGGTCTTTTGGAGTGGCCGCGTAGAGTTCATTTTTACTCCTGTTATTGTGTTTTAAATGCCTATAAATTTTAAACTAAACTACACAGGCTACATGGCTATCTGTTGGGAATGCTTTGATGGTGTATTCCTGCATGGCAGAAGGGGGTTGGACTGGATGGCCCTTGTAGTCTCTTCCAAATCTAGCGTTCTATGATTCTGCTTTAAATTTATGCTGTTTTTAATAAGATTCTCTGTTTAACAGCCACCACTGACCTGAATGGAAGGTGGTATGTTCATTCCCTCTGTCTTTCTTCTCCTCCAGGACCTCCACATCTGGCTCATGGGCTCCGGAGTGCCTGAAGGAGCAGCTGCAGACCCACCCCTGTGCCCCGGGGCCTTGCCCCCCTCTGTGTCTGCACGGGGGCCATGAGATGCAGCTAGGCAGTACCTGGCTCCTGGGGGAGTGCCAGCAATGGTTAGAGCCTTCCTCTTACCCCAACCCAGAATTGAGGCCCCATTTACTGTAGGCATTGGGCATTTGCAGCAAGATCACTCATAGAAACCTAGTCAAAATTGCTATCACCAGCCTCCAACTATGGCAGTTTGGTGGAGATGGCCCCAGTTAATCCCTGGCCACCCCAGTTTCTCAGCTGCTTTTAAAATGCCCCAGTTTCTCTCTCCTTCTCCCATTTTACCCTTTCATCCTCAGCTTATGTCAGTTGCTGCAAACTGGGTTGAATGTGCTAAAGTGGGTTGTGCTCAATTAGTGCAGCAGGGGGAAGGGAGAGGAGAGGGCGGAGTGTTGCATTTCTCAAAAACAGCCTTGGGACCACATGTGAACATAGATGCTCTTTGCCTGTCTTTGTTCTAGGACAGGAGTGTGCTATTCTGTCCTTGAAACTTTATTTTGAATTCAATTTTTGGGTTGAAGAGATTCCCCCCCCAAATTGGGGAGTGGTCCTGGGAGCTGGTGTGTCTCTCCGGGGAGCAAGAAAGGGTTGAGGGGCCACAAGTGGCCGTCAGGATCCACTTTCTCCTCCCCTACTCTAGAACATGCAGGGATAGCCACCTTCTTGGCCTTATTGGAAGTGGAGAGTTGAAAGGAGGATCGGCAACACACTGGCAAGCTCTGACCCCCTCCCTCCCTCTCTCTGTCTCTGTCACTGTCTACAGTATTTGCACCCCAGAAGGCATCTACTGCCTGGACATCACATGTGCAGGTGAGTGGCTTCCATCTTTCCAAATGCAGTAGCATTTCACCCATTTGACTGGTACACAACTCACCTAAAGCTTGGTTGAAAAATCTCCAAAGGCGGATTTTTAGTTGGTGGGCCTGAGTTTGAAAGACAAACCTCTTTGCCTTTGGAAGTTCTTTTGGCTATGAACTGAAAAAAAAAATACATTTAAGATGGACTGCCTTTCTCATAGCCAGTGGTCCCTAACAGTGAACTGGTTCTCAAGGAAATTCCTGTTTTTGTTTTTTTCAGAAAATTTGCATTCTGTAGGTTTTTCTGTCTTATGTGAGGACTTTTGATCAGTGGCCCTGGGAAACAAGATGCAGGGCTGTAGAGTCGAAGGTTTTCACGGCCAGAATCCATTGGTTCTTGTGGGTTTTTCAGGCTTTGAGACCATGTTCTGGTTGTATTTTCTCCTGACGTTTCGCCTGCATCTATGGCTGGCATCTTCAGAGGAATGGTGAATTGGATACTGCAGGCTGATCCAGCCAGAAAAGTCAGCAGTAGCAGAACACACTATAAACCAACCCGGACACAGAATGTTATTTGAAAGCACAGAAATTCTGGACCATTCTAACAACTACCAGGTCAGGCTACACAGAGAGGCCATTGAAATCCACAAACACTTGGATAATTTTAACAGGAAAGAGGAGACTCGGAAGGTCAACAAAATTTGGCTGCCAGTATTGAAAAACACCAAAATCGAAACACAAAAGGTACTAATGAGCCCTAATGAGCCCCACCTGGGCTCAGGAAGTCTCCCTCCAGGAACAAGTATCCAATACACACAATAGGACTATTATGCTAATTGCTCCCTCCCTTCTGGGGTAGGAGACTGGCATATATATTCTCCACTCCACTTCCAATTCACCATTCCTCTGAAGATGCCAGCCACAGATGCAGGCGAAATGTGAGGAGAAAATACAACCAGAACACAGTCTCAAAGCCCGAAAAACCCACAAGAACCAAAAGATGCAGGGCTGATTGGATTTCAGTCTGATCCAGCTGCTCCAATCCAACAGGGCTGTCGTCGTCATCATCATCATCATCACCACCACCATCAATCATCATCATCATCATCATCATCATCATTTCCCAGCCCCCGCTGCTAAAATTAAAATCTACAATTAAGAGATGCATTTTAATGTAACTTATTTAATAGGTATAAAATTGTGATTTCCTCCAGCCATTTCCTGGCTGTGACATCATAGAATGTTCACCAGCATTCTAACTGATGAGGAGGAAGAGTTGATGAGGGAATGCTGATAAACATCCTTGGTTCTACACTGGATGTCATGAATAAGTTTTCTGTTTAAAAACTTCACAGGGGATTTAGAAATCAGAGGAACTGTGTGATTTTGGCAGGGGAATGAGGAACAAGCCAAGTGTGTTTGGCACATGGGAAGGCTGAAGGCCAGCTGCACATCTGTTCATTTCAAATACATTTTTGATGGAAGAGGGTCTACCATGTCAATTCTCCCTAACTCAGACCATTTCTTCCCTTCCCTTTCTTCCTGACAGTAAATGGTGCCTGGACCCCATGGTCGCCTTGGTCTGACTGCCCTGTCACATGTGGCCACAGTACCCAGATTCGCACCCGGGCCTGCATCAACCCACCACCCCGCAACAATGGCTTGCCCTGCACCGGCCCTGAGGTGCAGGCCCAGAACTGTTCCAGCTTGGCCTGCCCAGGTGAGGGCATGTCCTGTTGAATTCTGCCCAGTGACAACAAGGGTTCTCCTCTTGTTATTCCTCTATAGCATTTATCCAGGGCCACATTGTCCTGGAAGCTACTAGGGCTTAAATCCCATTGAAATCTCCTAAACAAATGGCAACTTGGAAAATCAATCTGTGTGTAAGTTGCATTGATTCAGTGGGCCTACTCTAGTCAGGACAAACAGAAGGGTTTCTGGGACACTAGCCCTGTTTTTATTTATAAGCAAAGAAAGAGATCAGTTTCCAGGTGCTTATTGCAGGTCTATATAGTATTTTATTCTTTACAAAGTCGTGATGAATATTCTCTTCTGTAAAAAGCTCAACACATTTTGGCCTGTATGTTAAACTGAAGGGCCTTCTTCAGGCACTGTGCATTCAATAGATCAACAGCAGAAATTTCTGGAGTTGGCAGAAAATCTCTCTCCATAAACTGGGCTTCTTACAGAACAGAATATTCATCAAGACTTTTTAAGGAATAAAATATAGTCCATCAAAATGCACGTGGAGACTCGTCTCCTCCTTTGGTTGTGGAATAATAATACTTGCTTTTCAGTACTTGTTCTTGCCTATTTTTCTTTAACAGGAACAAATCAGTTCCCTTTGTGGACCACAACTCCCAGAATCCTCTAGCAAGTTCCAAAAATGGCCTTCCAGGATCTACAACAGACTTTACCTTTCTGCTCATGCCCCATGAGCCCCAGCTTTTCTTTGCTTCTTGTCCCTCATCTCATCTTTCTTCCAATGCAGGGGATGAGTTGTGTCCTTGGTCTCCTTGGAGCCCATGTTCGAGATCCTGTGGAACTGGCTTGACCTCCCGTACTGGGCTGTGCAGTTGCCCATCCTCTGAAGATGTGGGAGAAGTGGCATGCAATCACAGTGTCCGACAGGAGGTGGCAGCATGCTACCTCCAAGCTTGCAAAGGTGGGGCACCACACCGGGCATTGGCAGGCGGGAGAGCGATTCTCTCCAGCTCAGTTCCCTAGGACAGACACATACGTTCATAGAATCATAAGAGTTGGAAGGGACCCCAAGGGCCATGTAATGAAACCCCCTGCTGCCATGCAGGAATACGCAGGTGTAAGAGTTGCTTTTGGGTAGTCTGTCTTTTTTGCAGGGTTGTTATCATCACCTTTTCACCCTTGGGGGCCATCCGTTGCCCATTCTTGGCATCATGTGTGCTGTTCTCCCTGGTTCTCTGTCACCCTTGGGGTATGTGTGGGGGGTGCTCTTAATTTCTGCCACTGGCATTGGCTGTTGGTGAGGTGGCTCGTTCCAGGAGGGCGCACGGATTCCCGCATGGTTGCCCTCCCCGTCCCTCTTCTTTCTTTTCCCTTTCTTCTTTCCCAGAGTGCCCCTGGAGCTCCTGGACGCCTTGGACACGGTGCTCATGCAGCTTCCTCGTGCAGCAACGATACCGGAACCAGCAGGGCCTTGGGGAGGATGGGGAGCCCTGTGTCGGGCTAGATGGGCAGTTCCGCATGTGCGACTATTCCCAGTGCTCAGGTGAGGAATTCCCAAAGTGCAGCTTTCTCCCCAAAATGTGAAGCTTTCCCCCTTTCAAATATGTTGGCCTGTAATTCCTATGGCTTGCAAATCTTTGGAAAATGATTTTTTGGACCCCAATTTCCAGAATCCCTCCCCAACAGCATGGCTAATGGGGGGGGGGGATTCTGAGAGTTGTGGTCCAAAAAGGTGACTTTCCCCAGGCTCTTCCCCCTCCTCTCCTCCTGCCTACCTCCTTAGGGTTGGTCTTACCGCCCCCCCCGGATGGTGTAATGCACAATGGTCTGTACCCTCTAGACCCCCTAGTGATGACACTGCTCCTTCCTTCCTCCTCACCTGCCATCTTGTTTTCCAGAGTCCAGCTGCGAGCCCCCCTTTCAGTTCCAGGCATGCGGCTCTCCCTGCGACAGCCTCTGTTCCACCCTCTGGCACCCGGAGCTGTGCCAGGACATTCCACGCTGCCTGCCTGGCTGCTATTGCCCACAGGTAAGAGAGAGAGAGAGAGAGAGAGAGCTTTTCCATTTTTCCACCTCCAAGAGATTTGATCTCTGGAACTCCCCGCTGCAAGATTTTGAGTGAAAAAGGTGCAGGCCTTTCCTGCAAGAGAGGGGTTCTGCATCCAACAAGAGCTGGTGGATTGCATGTCAGTTTTGTGTGTCAGGGAGGGAATCTGCTCTGGGTTTTAGCCCGCATTTTGAAGGCAGCATCCCCGGTATTGGACCTTGTCCGCCAAATGTCCTGAACAGACACAGAGTGACACCTGGAAGCTTCGGTGTCAGTGAGGCAGTTAATCTGCTCTGGATTTCAGTCTGAACATTCATGAAGTTATCCTTGATTGAGGGGGATAATCTAAAGTTTGAACTAAAGTCCAGAACAGTCTTGCCTCTCCCTTGCCCCACTTGACAGGAAACCCACTGGCCGCCAATGCCTGCGGCCCAGGTAGCATGCCCACAGTGCCCTCCAAAGTCCTACCTCCTACTCCCAGGGTCATGCCATTGTGCTGTGATAAGGGGAGGCAACACTCTGTTCATGCTCAGGAGCACATGGCTTGGAAGAGTTGCCTTTCTGGATAGTGGGTCACATAATCCACCCCCCCTGCTGGCCAGCCAACAGGGCACATTTTCCAAGATCTATTCAGGAGTATGTATGTATTTATTTATTTATTTATTTATCTGTTCTTATTTTTTGATGAATAACTTTAAACATTTTGCTAAGCCAGGGTGAGGAAAAGTACAGACCATAGGCCATATGCAGTCCTGGGACCCCATCTGTGGCCCCTGAAACCAGCCCATTAAAAATGCCAAATTTTCAACCAAAAAGAAAAAAAAAATCAAATTGCCACACAAATTCAGGGGTTAGGGTCCTTTTGCCCTTTGCTACCACCTGACCACAAATCCCAGAACAGGAAGCCACTTTTGGCCACAATGGAAACGTGAGGTCTGCAAGGGGTGATGAGGGGAAATGACAGTTGCCCACCATTGCCCCTTTTATAAATTGAGCCCATTTGGTGAAGACTCTCCCCCCCCGCTGAAATTGTAACGCCATTTTGGGTCCAGCCTCTTTCTCTCCCCCGCAGGGCCTGGTCGAACAAAATGGAGCCTGTGTCCCGCCCTCTCAGTGCGGCTGCCTTCGCCTGAGCCAATCGGGGGCCCCTGTGACCTTGGCCGCTGGAGAGGCAGTTCCGATTGGTTGCAAGGAGTGGTGAGTGGAATGCTGGGAGGGAGACTGGGTGTTTTATCTGGGGGAAGTGGGGCAAGGTGGGCCGTGAAATGGGGAAGGTAGGCCAGCTGAAGGCTTTAGTTCCAGGATCTCTACCGTGGCTGTGCGAATAGTGGACAAAACTTGGAAAAGTGACTTTTTCCACTTCTAGACTGAGAGTGATAGTCTAATTTTGTTTTATTTCATTTATTTGTATTTTGCTTTTTCACCACGCCTGGTAATCAGTCTGGCTTTAAAAAATGAAAAGAGAGGCAAGTAAAAGGTCACATCACTAAAAATGTACACAAGTTATTAGTAAACAATTCAGAGAATTTAAAGTTGTTTAAAAGGAGACCCATTAAAAAGTGTCAAGTACAGTACCGGCAGTACAGCCTGTTACAGAAATCCCTTTCCCCATAAGCAGTCATTTTCTCTGGAAGGGCACCATGGAGTGGGCTGGCCTGGCTGCCTCTCTACAAGGGACTTGCAGAGCCTGGGGGCAGCCACTGAGAAGGCCCTGTCTCCTATGCTACCGCCAAATGCACCCAAAAAGATGGTGAGACAGCGAGATGGGTCTCCCCTGAAGATATCAAAACAGGGGCTGTCTCACTGAGGAAGATACAGTCCCTTAAATATTCCGGACCCAAACTGCTTAAAAAAACAGAAACTTTTAAGCTCAGGACATAGATCTGCAGTTAAAGGGTTCAGGAGGTTCCAACAGTTTGGTGATGGGGAGGGCAACAACCCTGCGGTGCCTGAGAGTGCTGGGACTCCTTTCACCAAAACACAGAATTGTTGAGTCAAAAGGGTTCTGAACGGTCATTTCGTCCAACCCTCTGCCAACGAAGGAATTCCCTCCTCTTAAAAAGAAATCAGTGGCTTCATGCATTTCTCCCCCTGCCACCCCGCGCATACTCTGCTATTAGTATAGGTGTCTGCTGTGATGTCCGTCATCCTGCAGTCCTGAAAACAGAGGGAGATGGGTGGAGACAAGATGTAATCCATCCCATTTGAAAGACTGATGATCATGATTTAAGGAAGACAGAGGTGGGTAAAGGATGACCCAAAAATCAAAAAACTGCCCCCAAATGACCACCAGAGAGTATGGAGACAGTTTTGCCATTTTGTGCAGGGGGAGGGAGCTTTGGGCCATTCTACACTTGGGAGAGGCCTTTCTTAAAACAGAAGGTGAACCAGGAATGCTAAGAGGCCATTTGGAAGCATTTTTTTTTCAGATTTCAGGGGAGGTGCAGTGGAGGATGAGGCATTCGCAGGTTTGTTGGGCGGCCAAATGTGACTGCCCACCCTCTTATAGTTGTCCCCCCCCCCCCAGACATCATTGAGGTTAGAGGTTGCCTGGCTGAGTTTCTCAAGGAGACAAGGGCCGTGTTTGGTCCAGATGAAGCAGCTGTTAATCTTAATGCTTGCCCAACAAGTGCCTGCTGCAGCCGGTCTGGTGGGGTGGAGTGCCCACCCAATCGTGCGAGTGGTGCATTTTCACGTGCTTAATCAGCCACTTTCTCTCCACAGCATTTGCCAGCAGGGAGAGCTCAAGTGCAGCAGTGACAGCTGCCAAGGTGAGTGGCGGCCCCCACAAGGTTGCTGTCCAGGGAAACTCCTCTGTGAACGGAGCCCTGCCTGCTTTCTCCTGGCCGGGGCAAAGGGACTTCAGCCTCGCAAAGGCCAGTGAGAGAGCCAGGGGCTTTTCTAGGTGGGTTTGTGCAAATTAAAAACTTACACTGCCCTTATCTGCACGTCACTTTTCCAAAGCACCCCAGAACTGTGCCCTTGCCCCATGGGGTCCCTCTTTCAGCAGGAGCCCTTTTGCTGCAATCAGGTTGCCAGTGGCAGCTGGTGACTCTGCTGTGGGTTTGATTCCAAATGTTAAAGGAGCTGTCCAAGTGTTGAACCTTGTCACCCGAATAGGTTCTTTCCATGCTAGTGGGGCAGTGCAGAAAATATAATAATATTTTATTTAGTGGGGCAGAAAATATAATAATATATTCGCTCAATAATGGGATTCAAGGCAGCATATTTAAAACAATGCACAGGAAAAACAATAAAAATCATTAATAAATGTATACATATAAGATTGGAGAGCAGTGAAACCAATGTATGAAGTGAAAACATTAAATATTAAAATACATTAAAAGACTGTATACAAACCTTAAAAACAGAACCATAGAGTGTTAAAAGCCCAACTCTAATGAGTTTGTAAAAGTTTGACAGCACAAAAATATTCTGACCTACTGATGGAAGGAGAACAAGGACGGGGCCATCCTGGAAAAAGGAGCCAGCTTGTTCTCTGATGCTCCAGAGACTGGGACACAAACCAGTGGATTCAAATGACAAGAAAAGAAGTTCCACCTAAACACGATGAGGAGTTCCTTGACTGTCAGGGTTGTTCGGCAGTGGAATAGGCTGCCTCAGAGGTGCTGGGCTCTCCTTTGGAGGTCTTTAAACAGAGGTTGGTTGGAGTGCTTGAGTTGTGGATTCCTCCGTGGGCTTTGTGGTCCCTTCCACCTCTATTATCCTATGTAAATAAGTCCAGCATGTCAGTTCAGATTAAAACACTGAGCAGATTCCCACCTCGCTGACATGGAAGCAACAATCTTGTGCTACTCACTCCCAGGCATGTTCTGGGCTTAACTGGAATCTTTTCCTCTTCCCTCCGTCCCATCCCACAGGGCTGCTTCCACTGAGTGCCTGGTCGGAGTGGACGCCCTGCTCCCCTTGCCTGCCCCTGATGGCTCTCAGCCCTTGGGCTGTCTCTGTCCTGGCTCAGCACCAGCCCTGGCCTCAAGAAGACTCCTCATCCCTGCCAACACTGGTGTCGGTGCAGCATCGCTACCGCCTGTGCCTGGATCCCCAGACAGGCAGACCCTGGGCGGGGCAGGAGAGCCTCTGCTCAGCTGAGCTGGAGCAAGAGCAGCTGTGTCCCAATCCACACGCGTGCGAAGGTGAGTTGTTATTATAATTTTATTCAGTTATGTTCCGTCTTTCCCCCAGTAAGGATGGAGCCATCCTGGCCTCTCTAGGAAGGGAGTTTCAACATCTGTGAGCATCCACTGAGAAGGCCCTCTCCCGAGTAGCTCTCAGGGAGGGAAAGAGAGAGGGAGAGAGAAAGAGAGAGTTAGAAGGATGTATGGAGAGATGTGAGTGAGCAGTGTGGTCCCACCAAGAAGCACAATTTCTATATTGACCATGGTACCTGTGTTGTGGCATGACTCAAGCCACTCCTCTCCTCCTTCCTCAGTTGTCTGCCCCATAAGCCCCTGGTGGATGTGGGATGGGTGTAGTGCACATAGTGGGTTTCTGTGTGAGAGGTAGTAGTGAATCAGACCTGGATTTTGGTCCAGACTTTAAGGGGGATGGGTAGACTGCTGACTTCTAGCTGCCCAATAGTTTCAGCCATTTGGAGAGCTCTTTAAAGTGATCTAAAGCAAAAACCAAGAACTGGAGGGTAACAAACCATACAACAGCTGCTCAACATGGCAACCAAGAGGACAGGTTGGAAAAGTTGATTTTTTTGGACAGAAACTGGCTATGCTGGCCTCTTCCTTCCCTGAGCTTCACAGCCAGGAGTATGGCTACCACTAGGTCGGTGGGTCTTTCTCCCAGGGAGGCCTCCAGCCAATGCCTAGAATCCTGTTGGCAGAATTTCCGATTATGCCTACCTACATCACTGTGGACAGAGGTTTTGAGCACTTCCATCTGTAACAGTCCCCTGCTCTTCCTCACATGCTGCATCGCCCACTCTGTGGTCGCCTAGTGGCCAGTGGCTAGGGGATAAAAGGCATCCAGGAATTGCCCAGCTGTGTTTCTGCAGCCGGACCGTGAGGAAGCTGGCATTATCCTTCACCTCCCAGCAGCCCTCAGAGTATATGAATATCCCCATGTGACTGACTGTTGGAACACAGCGGGACACTGCCTGACTGCCCCCTGTCGTTCTCTGCCCCTAAATGCCTTTGGAGACGTGCTCCATTTAAGTAAAGAGAGCGAGGGGGCGCAAGCGTGGTGACATCTGGTTGGACAAGATATTGTCCAGTCAGGAGCCTCTTCCTTCCCAGTCCCAGTCCTTGTCCTGACAAACAAGATGGTGGCAGTGGCCATCCTCACAAGGCCACCCATCCTTCTTACTGTGGGCTCACAGGAACCGAAGCCGTGTGCCTCTGCCCGCAGCAGATGGGTTACTGCTTGAATACCACCTACGGCAGCTGGACAGCAGCAACCCTAGAACAGCCTTTCCTTAGCCCACCCCGTGGTCCCAGATATAATCCACAGGGCCCAAAAAGCCATCTCAATGCCTTTGGTGTGGGATCCTTAATTTGAGGGAGGTGTAATGGGCTGTGGGGCAGCAACAGAGGTTGGTGGGAAAGGTCAGGTTTCTCATCTCAGCAGGGGTGGAACTCCCTCTTTCCTTGGGTGTCTTCCTTCCTTCCTTCCAGATTTCTGCCTGTGGAGTGACTGGGGCCCCTGGAGTCCGTGCCGTGAGCCCTGCAGTGGGGGGTTTCGGGTGCGTTCCCGCTATGTCCGTCACCCAACAGAGGAGCATCGCTGCCGAGGACCATGGTCCCAGTCTGAGAGTTGCAACACAGCTGCCTGCCCAGGTAAATTTTCAGAATCAGACCAGAATAGCTGTCAACCAGAATAGCTGCCACTTGTGAACCACAGAGAGGGTTGAGGGGCAATGCCATGTGGACCCCCCCTTCCATCTATGGTTCTCGAAACACCTGGTCCAAATTCTGTACTTTATGTAGCCCACCCCACCAGGGGCTTGAGGCACTCTGTGGTGGCTGATGGCGGGGATGGCAAAAGAGGCCTCCCCCAATTACCCTGACCTCCCCCACCGGATATGGCCTTTCTTTATGGGCCTCTTTCTTCCCCACATCCTTAGGAGAGGAGTGTGAAGATCGGGGCAAAGTCCACGTCCTCACCTGTGCCAATGGCTGCCCACGCACCTGCACTGACCTCTGGGAACATGTTGAGTGCCTGCAGAGGGCATGCAAGCAAGGTACCTCTTTCCGCCCCACTAGTCCTGTCCCATCCAGTAACTGGTTCCTTCCAAGCCTGACCCTGCTTGTCCTGCTGTGTCTTTTTCCTTAGAGGCTTACAGGGGACTCTGGGCAAGATCCTACATGGCCCAGAGTTGCACAAGGGTTCCACCGGCAGGATTCCACTAGAGCAACCTCAAGGCTCACTGTTTTGTTTCAACAGCCACCTTCAGTGCCCATTCTGTGGCTGGTGGAGAGCTTGGCAGGGGGATAGGAGAAGCAGTTAGCCATGTCCCCTATTAGATGAAGTCTAATGGCATCTTCTGCTGAGATCCACCATGTTTCTTTGAGGTCTCACCAGATGATGTCATCAGTCTGGGTCTGGCTGTGGAGCATAGTCAGGTAATTCTCTGATCCCCAAGCTCTCTGCCAGCCACAGGAGGACCATTCAAGGGGGCTGTCAAAGCAAAACTGTGAGTCCTGGGGAGAACTTGATGGTTGTGGAGGGAGGATGAGAATACCAGTCTCCACAGCAACCAGAGAAAAACAGGTTGAGGCTCCCTTATCTGATATGCTTGGGAGCAGAAGTCTTTTGATTCAGATTTTGGAATACTGTACCTTTTTTGGAATAGCCTTGCATCTCGTTTGTTCACTGCTTGCGTTGTATATAAGCCACACGAGGCTGGAGAGAGGCTGGGGATCTGTGAAATGGTGAGAATCCAAACACAGTGCTTGGTGCAAACCCACAGGTCTTCAGTCTCTCTTTTTCTGCACCAGTCACCCGCTTTCACCTTCGAGGCTATGGGTGGTGCACTCTTGCTTATTTGTCTCTTTCTTTTTGCTGCCTGCTACTCACTTCTGCATTTGAGGCAGTGGCTGTGGTGCTCCTCAGATCTGAGAGATGAATGAGCAGGTGTGCTGTAGCCACTGCCTTGAAGACAGGTTTTGGAGGTTTTTGGATTTTGGATTTCCGGATAACGGGTATCAGGGTAAAGGAGGCACAGCCTGTACATGTGCAGGTACACAGTGAGCTTACTTGCATGCATCTCTGATCGGATGCTTTCTTCAGTGCTGATCCACAGTTCCACTGACTGAATCCCCTTCCACTTCCTGGTCCTGGGGGCACTGCATGTGTTCACCCCTTCTATAATGCTTTGTCAGGAGAGCCTGCTTAGCTGCCGATTTCCTGCTTTGGCAGCAGACTGGATTGGATCGCTTTTAGGATCCCTTGCACCTCTGTGAATTGATGAGTTCCTCCTCCACCCTTCCTTCTCCACAGGATGCCGGTGTCCAGAAGGGCAACTCCTGCAGGATGGGGTGTGTGTCCCAATTCCAGCTTGCCGCTGTGGACTTCCTACAGTCAACAACACCCTGGAGTTTATGCCTGGGCAGCCAGCAGAATTGGATTGTCACAACTGGTAAGGCAGGGTGGGCAACCTGGGGGGTGGGACACAACCCGGACCCCACTCTGGGCTGCACTGATGTGCAGGCAGCTTTGTTTGGCTTCTCATGGTTTTGAGACAGAAAATCCCCCTCCCCAAATTATGTCAATTTTTTAAAAAAATATTGGGACTTTGGGGACATAAGAGTGGGGTTCAGTGGCCACCTGCGGTCCATGGACCACAGTCCCCCACCTCTGTGGTAAAGTATCAGTTCAGTGAGGAATTGTACTTCATAACAAACAAATTAGTTGAACATTTCTAGATCTTCTTTCTTAACTGATTACGAAACTCATAGACATGAAACCAATTAAGGCCTTAACCCTATTGTTTAGTCCCAGCAGAGCAGGCCCACTGAATCAGTTGCTGGCTGGTGGATCAACACACCAACACATCCCTTTCATTCAGTCAGTCTACTCTAGCTGAGTCTAGCAATCAGATTTTATGTGGCAGCTAAAATGCCAGTGCAATTCTAGGCTGCATCAATAGGAGTACAGTGTCTAGATCAAGGGAAGTAATAGTGCCACTCTATTCTGCTTTGGTCAGATCTTAGCTGGAATCCTGGGGATAGAATGAGAGCAGACTCGGGGTCAGGCAATGAGCCTCCCAGGAGAGGGAATGTTACCCTGTGTACTGGGGGTCCCGGGAGGGACACCAAAATGTGCTCAAAGGTGGGGAAAATTAGCTCAGAGCACTGCTTAGCGTTACGAGACGCAGGGTAACGTAGCGAGATCTTGAACCCTATGTCTACGGGGTTGGGTCGAGTCGAGGAGCACTCAAAAGTTGAAACAATAAATGATGTTTTTTAAACACAAGCAAAACAGTGTATGCGACACGCTCACGCAAGATAACTAGAGAAAATAAAGGTTGGAGTGGTATACAGGGATTTTTAGAGGGATTGCTGGTTTGGGTGATACTTCACCTGTCCTGAAGCCCGGAAAAATAGAGAGCGAAGCTGGGGTGCGATGTAGCTCAGCACGTGGAGCTGAGGGGAGGCTGGCCAAGCAAAGCGGCAGCAAGGCGGGATGAAACTCGGGAGCGATCCAAGGAAGCTCTCGGAATCAAGGGTTTTTATAAGAGAATTGTGACTGCAGGCTATGCCATACTTGGGGAAAACAATAGATTTGGAGTTGGAGACAAAGCCTCTGAAAGGTCAGAATCTGAATGATTGAGTTATCGTAGCGATTCTCAATAGAGTAGCCAGTATGCAGATGCAGAGTACTTGGGTATTGTATAGTATAGGTATAGGTATAACCCATCGCGGGGCAGAGGCTCTTTTGTAGGTTGCGTGCATACCTAATTAGAGTACTTGCCTGGAGGTCTCCTAAAGCAGTGAGTCAGCTGTTTTCTGGCCTGCCTGAATTGTCCAGGAATATTACGGCAATTAACAGCCGAGCTTGTTTACGTGCTTGTCCGGTGGCCTCGCAAGCACATGGAAGGGAATAGAGAAGTGAAGCCGAATTATGATATCAAGAGGATATCTTTTAATATCCCCAAAGCTCGGACTAGCAGGGCAGTAACAGGAATCTCACAACTTCAGAGCAGCCCCTGAGAAAGCTCTGCCTTGTGTCCTCCCTAAATGTGTGATGATAACATGTGATGTAAATTCATTACAGTAGAAGCTGCAAGGAACTTGTGCCAGGTGTAGGTCAAGATGTGTGAATTTCGTGATCCATTTGTGGTGCTTCTCTTTCCCACCCCTCCTCCACAGCACCTGTGTAAACGGCACCTTTGTGTGTCCAGACCAGGAGTGCCCATCCTATGGAGAGTGGTCAGCTTGGACTCCTTGCTCAGCTAGCTGCGGAGGGGGGAACGCCCTGCGCCATCGCCCCTGTCACGAGGCACCTGGAGGAGCCCCCTGTGCAGCTGACACCATGGAGGAAATTGTGTCGTGCAGCCCACAGCCTTGCCCCAGTGAGTGCTGGCCTCAAAGTTTGGTGCCCTTTGGTGCTCAGTCAAAACAGCCTGCCCCCCACTGTTGTCGAGCATCCCAGTGACTGTAATTCTGTAGGGTGATCACTCCCAGAGAGGGACACAAAGAATGTTCCCAAGTATGCTTATCCTTGAGGAGAATGAGCACTTGACATTTTGAGACAGTCGGTAGAAGACAACTGGCAACGGCCATGAAATGATTTATCCTTGCACAACAGTAAAGCGGCCAGTGGTTTTCTCCACAGTGCTTTCAGTGGAGTTTTACACAAAAATTGTCTACATTTCTCGAAGTAAGCCTACTGAATCAGTTGTTGACTAGTGAGTTAACACCTAGGTTAATCCTTCAGATTCATTGGGTCTGCTCCAGTTAGTGCTAACCATTGAGTTCGGTAGCTATGGAATCTGCGCCAAATACAGTCCAAGCTCCTGCACAGGACAACACATAAGGGTAATATCCAGATGATGATGACGTAAGCAGAATTGCAGATTCAGGACCCTTGTGCATGCAGTAGCGCATTAACGTTCACAAAATAGCACGTGAATGCACATGGTTTCTATGCACTATACAGTGCAGTTGCACAGTGGGTTACCAGACGTGCACATTGGCCATTGATCCATGCATGTTGCACTACCTTGGTGTTGAGTATAGGGGCTGCATAACATAACTCTGCTGGAAGATATTTGCATTGTACTGAAGCAATGCAGTTCTTGGCTAGGGAAGGGAGGACTGGGGCGGGGGGCATATCCTGCCTCTCCCACGAACACCTCTTCCTCCCTCTCTGCAGCTGGCTGCCTGCTGAGGGAATGGTCAGCCTGGAGCCCCTGCAGTGCCAGCTGTGGTGGAGGTGTCTCTGAAAGGAGCCGAGATCTGCTGTCCCCGCCGGAGGAGCTGTGTCCGATCCCGTTACTGCAGCACCGTGTGTGCAACACTCAGAACTGCACGCCAGGTGAGTCATCAGGGACGTTGACCGTTCTGCAATCAGGGTTTGCCATTCATTTGGGAGGTTGCACCTTGAGTAGTGATTCCTTCCCATATTTAAGGGCTGAATAAAAAGCAAATGCTCAGGTACAGGACGGAGTATACCTGCCTCATGAGCACTACATACGAAAGGGACCTTGGGGTTATTGTTGATCATATGTTGAGCATAAGCCATCAGTGTGATGCTGCAGCAAAAAAGGCAAATGCTATCTTTTTTTTAATGACTGTTTTTATTGTTTTTAATTTGTATTATTTTAAATATGTTATCTGCTTTGAGTCCCATTATCAGGAGAAAAGTAGAATATTAAATGAATAAAACAACAACAACAACATTTTAGCCTGCATTAATAGAAACATAGTTTGCAAGTCTCAGAGAGTAGAACTTGGTCTGATGGTTTTAAGTTACAAGAGAGAAGATTCTGATGGAACATAAGTAGGAACTTCTTGACAGTGAGAGTGGTTTGACAATTGAACCAATTCCCTAGAGAGGTGGCAGGGTCTCCTTCTCTGGACTGGACATCTTCAGAAAGAGGCTGGACAGCAACCTGCAGGGGACGCTCTCGCTGGAGATCCAGCACTGAGCAGGGGTCAAACCCACTGGCCTATGGGGCCCCTTCCAACTCTGTGATTCTATGGTCCTTGCTCCCTTAGTTCTGGCTTCAACCCAGGAGACAATGAACCTATGTTTATGAGACCAGACATGGTGTTGGTGGCTTCCTCTCACTACTAACTGTTGTGTCAGAAGGGCCAAATAAATTGGATGAGAGAAGGACTGGAGTCTGCATAAATGGTGGCGCAGAAGAGAAGTTAGCAGTCCTTCCAGAAGTGAATTGGGGCAGCTGGCTGCTCTTCTGCAACTGAATGCTGTTGTTCTTGGTATCAGCTCAATTTATGCCCTGCTCTTCCTTGTAAAGTCACAGGATCTCTGCAGATCTTCATAGAATGACACACTTAGAATCACACAAATGCCTAAACTCTCAGGTTAAATGTATGTTGTAAAATAGAGTGGAAGACAAATTAAACACTGCCT
The DNA here is from genome assembly GCA_030412105.1 of Cyclura pinguis. Lineage (NCBI taxonomy): Eukaryota > Metazoa > Chordata > Lepidosauria > Squamata > Iguanidae > Cyclura > Cyclura pinguis. The sequence goes on along the minus strand of CM059604.1, from coordinate 1,118,385 downwards.
ATTCCCCCAAAGTTTGTACAAAGAACTTTTTTATGTACAAAAACTGTACGTATGTTTTCAAAGTAACAGCTGTGTTAGTTATCAAAAGGAAGTGGAAGGGGAAGGGGAAAAAAAAGAAAAGGAAATGTAGCATCTTTAAGACTAATAGTTTTTATTTTTGCATGAGCTTTCGTGGATATAAATCCATTTCTTCAGATGTAGGCGAGAGTGGTATTAGGTCGTCAGGCATAAAGCATACTTGTACAGTTGTGGGAGTGGGATAGAACATAATGAGATCCAGAGGATCATGATTTGCATCCTTCTGGAACCTATTACAATCTATCCTCTCCCACAATCATATAAATATAAGTAAATATAGAAGGATTTTTTTGACTTATTGGGATGAGGAAAATCAAGAATTGCAGTAATCCTCCCTTATCCATGGTCTTGCTCTCTGTGGTTTCAGTTAACCACAGTCCAAAAGTATTAAATGGAAAATGCTGGTGTCCAGGTGACGGCAGCTACTCAGCTTGCTTTGGGTCCTGCTTGCCTCCCCCCACACTTTAATCACCCCTCTGCCAACATCATGACAGAAAATGGCCCTGGCATCAGCAAAAGTTGCCATAAGTAGCCCTCTTCTCTGTATAGTATAGGATTTGGTGCTATCCATGGTTGCAGGTACCCACGGGAGGTCTTGGAACATACTCTCTGTGGATAAGGGGGAGATTACTGTACCATCGCTGATAACAGGCAAGCCTTTAACTGTCTGGCTTCTGAGCCATGTAGGGTTTGAGCTGTAACTATTAACACTCTGAATTGGGCCCAGTGCCTTTCTGACAGCCAGCGTGCTAGCTGTGCTGACCTACTCCTCCATGCTTCCTTCCTGTCCCCTTGTTTTCCAGAATGCCCGGGGACCCAGGTCTACAGCTACTGTGCCAACACCTGCCCGCAAACATGCTCTGATTTGCATCCACAAACCCAGTGCCTCCAGGAGGAATGCCAGCCAGGCTGTACCTGCCCCTCTGGCCAGGTGAGAGATGCGCCTGCTACAATCCCTTTTCCCTTAAGAGATCAGGCAGCTGCAAAGAAAGAGGGCACAGATCTCTCCTGGCTGGAGGTGAGGCCTTCAGACTCTGAGCCGCCTCTCGGCCAACAGGTGCTGCAGGACGGGGCGTGCGTCCCCCTGGAAGAGTGTCCCTGCTCACTCGGTGCAGCTTCTCCCTTGCCCTGGGCTGCCAACATGTCCCAAGAGGAGCAGGAACAGGAGTATCCACCTGGCAGCATTATTCAGCACGAGTGCAACAGCTGGTGAGTGGCCCAGTCTGTTAGGATGATTTCCTGGTATTCATACAGGGAGCATGTGGCAGAATAATACAGAACACATGGCTGCTGAAAAGGAGAAATGACACTGGAAAGTATAATTCTGTGAAAGGGGGAAATGCATGCCTTGTTTTCTCTGGATATTGTTCAGGGATAGAACGACTGATGACCAAAGGGGCTCTTGGGGGGTCTCTCATTCATACGGCTTCCATAAGTCGAAGTCACCTTGACAGTCAATAACAACAAAGAATTAGGAGGAAAGGTCTTTAACCTCAGTTGCAGCAGAGGTAGCGTGTAGCTCGCTTAATTTGGAGTGGTGAGTCTATGCTGAGCTTTACAGCAGCTACACCAGGCTTAACTAAGTGCTTTAACAGAGCTGTCCAGGATTCTAAATCGAGTGTGGGAGCACAGTTCAGCACCTCGGACAGCTCCCATAAATAGCTTTATAAAATAACGTTGTAGCACCTTTGTATCTATTTTAATGTATTTTTAAGAATTGAACGTTGCAAGTGGTTGCACCTTTTTGTCTAATTAAGAACATGATTTTGTAGCCTTGCAGTGAACACAGATTTGTGCATCAGCTGCTATTGCGCATGGTTGCCCTTTGAGATTGGATGGGCATTGCGCGCCATATCTTGTGCTTGCAGATGAACGTGAGCATTTGGCTGCATGTTTAGTCACACAGTGCCACAGTTCACTAATGAGGTGGCACTGTGTAACCACCACATAACTCTGGGAGTGCAAATTGCATTTCATCAGTCATTGATGCAGAATCTCAACCATTGTTAATTTTGGAGACTGATATTTTTCTCAGTGCTGAAATTTGAAAGTGAATAAAGAGGTACATACAGACACACTCATATTAACAGACATTATAAAATGATCCAGCACTCTAACCACTGCCCCACCTGGCTCTCTTTTGATTGCTCATGTCTTTGACTCTGCAGTATCTGCCAGAAAGGAACCTTCAGGTGTACCCAGGAGGACTGCGATGGTAAGAGGCCTCCAACAGACCCTCCCTCTCCCCTTCTGCTGCTGGCTCCTCCTTGTGGCCCCTGGGTGGGCCATGGGGCAGCCCCCTCCCGACCCGCCCTCCCTGCCTGAGCACAATAGGCGCAGAGAGAGCTTCCATGATGAGCCACTTCCTGCAGAGTAATGAGTTTCCCGGGTTTGTGAATATTCTTCACCCCTTGAGAGGTCTTTGGGGGAATCATTCTGGGCAAAAATACAGGCCATTTTTCTATGGGAAGCCTAGCTCTTTGTACAGAAAGTGTGTCTCGTGCAGAAAATGTGTGTCTTGCACTGGATATGCTTGAGTGGTGCCTTGTTGGCTAGTATCAAGTACAGTAGACCCATTCACCCACTTGGTGAATGATGAGTCGACACATAAGTAAATCCCATTGATTTGAATGGCTCTACTCAGGACTGACAGTAAAAAATGTCATCATAGTTTCTGTGAATTGTACAGTTGTGCTTCCAGGTGCTGGCAAGATTGCTCTTCTGATGTGCTTCAGGCACTTCTTTTGTCCCCGGCACCTCCTGCTAGATGTTTGGATGCACATCAGGGAGCACCCAATCCACGTGGTGCCCACTGGGCATCGGCTGGTGGCACATCACTCATTCCACCAGCTACCATTGTGCTACGGGTCTCTGTCCGTTGCGACATCCTTGCAGCCCCTTGGGGAATATCGGTATCTTCTGCTTTTCAACAGCTTGTTTTTTGACACTCCACTCTTTTGACTGTTGTAAATTATAGACATGTACTGTTTTTCCTATGCTGCTCTTTCATCAGTTCTTCTGTTGCCTTCTTCTTGTGGGGAGCATAAGGGAGCTCCATACAGAAAGAAGGCAAGAGGAGAGGAGCTCATGGAAAGACTGGGTTCCGCTTTTCAACCAATTTCACTTTCTGATTGTGCTCTGCTACCGGCCACATCCGTTCCAACCATATTCTGCTATGCAGTAAGAGACAATCCAAGCCCTCCCTTTGACAGATGGCCACCCAGCCTTTGTTTAAAACCTCCCAAGAAGGAGGCTCCACCACACTCCGCTGAAGCAGCAATGGATTGCGCTGTCACACTGCTCTTGAAGTCAGGAAGTTCTTCCTAAGGTTTAGGTGGAATCTCTTTCCCTGTAGCTTGAAGCCATTGCTCTGTGTCCTAGGCTCTGGAGCAGGAGAAGACAAGTTTGCTCCATCCTCCCTACGGCATCCCTCACAACCGCGCACTCTCCTTCCCCACAGTGCCGTGCGTTTGGTCCGAATGGTTGCCCTGGTCCCCCTGCTCTGTGACGTGTGGTGCTGGGGAGCGGGTCTCCCGGCGTTACCGGCTCCAGCAACGCCTGTATGGGGGTGCCGAGTGCGAAGGCCCAGCTGTGCGCTCTGCGTCCTGTCCCTTCCAGGACTGTGGTGAGACTGAGTCACCTTCTGCTTAGGATTATTTGGGATCTGCTTTAGCAAAGTGCAATGGCTTAGTCTTGAGCTTGTGGCTAATAGGCAGCAAAAACAACTCTGGGGTGACTGGTGAACCCATTGCCACGGAGGTGGTGCATCAGCTGTCCCTGCCACAGGCATGCCTCCTCCCACAGCTGCTCTTTCAGGTTGGGGGGAAGCCCTCCAGTTGTTGGACCCTATTCTGGACAGATGTTCAGCACTAGGAAAGCTCCCAAGCATCCTGTGGGAGGAGCAGCTTCAAAACTGAGAGTCGATTCACTGCTGCTTCATCCACAGTTCCACTGCAACTAATAACTGTGTAGCAGTGCACAATACTTAGAAAAACACAAGAGCAGGGGAAGATACCTGGATCTACCTGGCTACCTAGCTCTCTGTTGCTGCTGCAGTGGATCCTTTTCCGTAGTGCTCAGGTTCATAATGCCCTCTCTTGCAAAAAGTAACTCTTCTCTCCCCATTGGCACCCTTACCCTCTGAGAGACAGCTGGAGAAATGACGAGGAAGCCTCAGGTCTCAGCAGGCACAGCCAAGCACTGTGGAGTTGCGGGAAGTGGTCTAAGTGGGCGAGCAACGCAAGGTTTTCTGATTGGGTCGGCATTGTTTGTCTCTCTCCCGGATGCAGCCTGCCCAGTTGGGGAACACTGGCTCAGAGCAGACTCCCCAGGCCCCTGTGAGCGAAGCTGCCGCCAGATCTATGGGGATCCACCTCAGAACTGCAGCAGAGGGGCTGTGCAGGGCTGCATGTGCCAGCCGGCACACTACCGGAACAGTAGTGGGCACTGCGTTGTGGCTGCTCTCTGTGAGTGTGAACACAAAGGCCAGATTTACTTGGTGAGTGTGAACAGGAGACACATTGGGAGATGTATGTGTTTCAGGCTGGGTTTAGACTACATGTGAAATGCCTTTTTCCTGCCTTCTGTGAAGCTCCATATGAGGGCTGTAGTCCAACTTGTCAGCACAGCTTGGTCACAATCATAGAAGATTGTAGAGCTGGAAGAGATCCCAAGAGCCACCCAGTCCAACCCCATTCTGCCATGCAGGAAGACACAGTCAGAGCAACACTGACAGATGGCCAGCCAGCCTCTCTTTGAAAACCTCCAAAACCAACCAACCAAAACCCCCCCCCACCGTACTCCTAGGCAGCAGCATATGTCAAACAGCTCTTACTCTCAGAAGTTCTTTCTAGTGTTTAGGTGGAATCTCTTTTCCTGTAGCTTGAATCCATTGCTCCCTGTCTTAGTCTCTGAAAAAGTGGAAGATAAGCTTTGACCTATGGACAACCTGTCCTGGGAACCAGACAGGGGAACTGTGTCCCTGTTCGTTCTGCTGGACCTCCCACCAGCTTTCAGTAGCATCAGCCATGATATCCTTCTGGGCTGCCTTGCTGGGCTGGGACTTGGAAGCATTGTGGCTTCAGCCCTTTTTGGAGGAGTAAGTCCAGAAGTGGTGGGGAACTCCTGATTGAGCCCTTGGGCACTGGCCTGTGGGGTCCTTCAGGGCTCAGTTCTGTCCCCCATGACGTTTAACATAATCACTGAAACCATTAGGGAGGTTGCCAGGAGTTTTGAGGTCTGGCACCATCACTATTCAGTGATGCCCAACTCTATTACTTTTTTCCGCCTCAATCCAAAGAAGCCGTTTTGGTCCTAAACTGGACCAAACTGAGACTTCATCCCAACAGAGCTACTTCTGATCAGTCAAAAGCAAGATCAGGAAGCAGGGATTCAGCCTCTGCTGGATGGGATTACACACCCTCTAGACCTCAGGTTCATAGCCTGGGTGTTCTCTTGGTCCAACCTTGAACCACAAAGCCCTGAAGACTCTGCAGATGAGCCAAAATCAGCCCCTCCAAGCTGTTGGGAGTGAAATGACATCATTTCTGGTGCACGTGGGGTGGGGGTGGGGCAGCCTTGCGAGGGAGGTAAAAATTGCTCTCATGCAGTTGCCCACCCTGTCCTAAATATTCAAAGCACAACTTTATCCCGTGGGAGAATTAGACCATCTTTCCTCCCTTGCCCTGGCCAGCTGTCTGCCCAAACTCCTCCTCTCTGTCTCTGTCTCTGCCTCTCCCACGTCACAGGCTGGCACTGAGTGGCAAGATGGCTGTGAAGCTTGTCGCTGCTTGAACGGGAGAGCCGTATGTGAGGATGGCTGCCCACCGCTCATCTGTCTTGAGGTACCACGCTCCTGAAGGCCCCAGTGCACATGGGGTGCAGGGGTGATTTTTTGAAAATCAGTTTTAGAATGGGAAAAAAAGATGGTAGAGATTGAGTCTGGGTGGAAGGCACTAACACTGAACCACCTTCTTCCCCCTAATGTGAGAAGTTTGGACTGTTCCAAAGGAGAGGGGGGGAATGCACTATGCATGTGTTCAGAGAAATTGCCAGTCTCCAAAACCAAGATCCAACGGGTTTTTGGTATTTAGTATGTACATACATCAGCATACTTAATGCTGCATCTTACAGTTCCATAGCAGGCCCCACAGCCCTGAGCTCTCTGTTGGGCTCACAGCACAGTATGTTCTGCACGCATCCTCACTCACCAAGTCAAAAGTGAGAGAAAGATCTGTTGTGTGCTTGTAGGAGGATCACCTGTATTGAGGGCTGGCTGTATGCAACCTCTGAGAAGGTGCAGCCATTAGTGTGATTCTTTTTATGCTAGAGTAGAGCCTTAAAAGTCTCCGGTCCAGGAGGTTACAACAGGAACTTAGCCTGAGTTCTGCCCACCTCTCCTCAACTGAACCCAATTTCTGACCCCTCCTCAGGGAGAAGCCAAAGTCCAGGAGCCTGGCAGCTGCTGCCCCATCTGCAGGAAGAAGGAAACACCGGGTATGTGGTCCCTGAGAGATCCTAGGTTGCTCTGTCTCCCCATCACAAAAGCTGCCTTCTCCAGGCCACTGCAACTCTTTGCATTCAGTTTTAGACATTGTGCTAGGAGCCCCAAAGACAAGCTTCCCAATCTGTGGGTGATGAGTAGCATTCATTCATCAGCAGCAATTAGTGAACTGAGCATCAAGAGTGCCTCTTTTTGGACTAGAACTCCAAGAAGCATGCTTGCTGAGGGATTTTGGGAGTTGTAGTCCAAAATCAGAACTGTCCCGAATTCTTTTAAGTGAAGGAGAATGAAGCAAATCAGGAGGAAAAGATCAGAGTTTCACAGAGCCTGCAGATGTTTCTTCTTGCAAGCTGTACACCACTCAGTCGACAGTGGCACCGGAAGCTTCCCAGGGGGTGGGTGGGATATTTGTGTCCCTTTGGAGTGATTTTTTTGCGGGGGGCTCTGGACTGTCAGCCACCCTTCCTCTTTGCCTCTCCTCTGCAGAAGAGCCAGAGTCCCACTGCCAGCACTACACAGAGCTGCGCAACATCACCAAGGGGTCCTGCTTCTTGGCGGATGTGGCGGTGAGCTACTGCACTGGTTGGTGCACCTCCCACACCAATGTCATTCCGGAGGTATGCCAATGAAACACCAAGGCCAGCCTTTGGCCTCTCTCTTCCCATAGCCCACCGTTTCCTCTGCTCAGGCTGATCTTAGCTCTGCCATTGCTGTGTCTCCCCCAACATGCCCCTCCCTTGCTTCTTGCCCTTTGCTGCTCTTACTGCTTGTCCCCCCCATCCCCTCCCCTCCTGCACATGCAGTGCCTCCTTCCTTTGCTTCTGACACGCTGTCACTTGCACTGCTCACTCCCTTCTTACAGACTCCTCCCTCTTCCTTCCCTCCTCTCCCTCTCTCACCTCTCCTTGCGCCCTTGCAATGCGCCCCCTTCTTGTCCTCTGGGCTTGCACTGCTGATTCTCCCTTTCCTGCCACTGCTCCCTCCCTCTTTTCACTTCACCCCGCCCTCTCACAACAGTTATGCACCACTGGGTTCATGGCCTAACACAGCAGCGCATGCGGACAACACATTTCTTTTCCAGCGCTGTGACGGCTAAAAAGAATGAGGCTCAGTGCCATCGCTCTTAGTCCTGGCTAGAAGACAGCCGCTGAAGTGAATGGATTTACCTACCTGTTGACTCCCCTTCAACGACAGTAGCTCTACTCTAGGGGAGGCTCTTCTGCAGGATCCCACCCTGAGCTTTTCCCTGCCTGCTGCTCCTCTTGCAGGAACCCTACCTGCAGACAGTGTGTGAGTGCTGCAGCTACCGCCTCAACCCGGTCAGCCCTGTCCGCATCCTGAACCTGCAGTGCCAGAACGGCGAGACGGAGCCGGTGGTGCTGCCCATCATCCACACCTGCGAGTGCAGCAGCTGTCAAAGTGAGCTGAGGGGTGGTCCCTGCGCAGCTTGCCTCCGTGCTCTCGCCCCTTCCTGGGCTTGATAGTTGGGTCTGGGGTTAGACGGGGCACAAAGGGCTGCGTGTGTGCGCGCAGATGGATTTGTGCAAGGGGAGCTTGGTATTCTGCCTGCTTGAGGCAGAATCCTGGCCTTGGAGTCCAGCAGAGCTGATGGGCTGGTGGCCCTGGAGACCCGCCCTCCCCAGATCAGCCCTGCTGTGCTTCTGAGCAGGAGAGCTCTCCCATCACAATCTGTCGAAGGGAAGGGACCCCCAAGACTCACCACCATCTGCTTGGTCTCCTTTCTCCCCATGGCAGGTGGAGATTTCTCCAAGCGCTGATGACAACCCTACAAGGTGAGAGACCTCAAACACCCTCCCCCATTTCGTGTGGGACCGGCCCCATTCCTCCCTGCATCCTGCCTCTCGGCCTTCCTCATCCGTACAACAAGGCACAGTTTAAACTCATCTTTTTCATAAATTCAATAAAATCACCCATTGGCAGCAAGAACTTTCTAAAAGTCTTGTTTTATTATTATCCATGGTGCTTTGGCGGAGGGAGGAGAACAGCAGGAGTTCTCAACTCCGTTCCCCCGCAACCCACTACAGATGTAATCCTTTACGGCACAGCGTTGCAGAACTACTCTCTGTTGTTGTGTGCCTTCAAGCTGTTTTTGACTTCTGGCAACCCTAAGGCAAACCTATTGCAGGGTTCTCTTGGCAGGATTTGTTCAGAAGGAGTTTTGTCTTTGCCTTCCTCTGAGGCTGAGAGAGTGTGATTTGCTCAAAGCCATCAGAGGGTTTCCATGGTTGAGTGGGGAATCAACATAGTCCAAAGCTGAAACCACTGAACCACACTGACTCTCAGAACTACACTACAGGTGGCCATTCGGTGCCCCCCCGACTCACCACTGTGTCACTGCGGCCCCCACCCCATGGCCATCCCATGGCTGGTAGACAGCAGTGGGGAAGGGGGGGGGTCGGACGAGTGTCTGCCCGTGTCCCTCATAGGCAGATGCCAGGAAGCTTGGCTTTGCAGAAGCGTCAGGCCCAGGTTTTCAGCGTCCGGAGGCTTCGAACCATTCAAAGGATTTAATGAGGTGGAGTCTGGGTGCCACAGCCTCCAGTTTGTAAAACCTCCTGCATTTTCCAATTCCAGGGCTGTGCCTGGAGGACTTTCACAGTCCCTAAACAGCCCCTACAGCTGAGAATCTATAGGCATCATGAATATGAAATAGTTACAAATGTCTAACTCTAGGTTATGCATTTGTAACTCCCCAACAAGATTCCAGCCACTCACTGCTTCCTTCAAGAACAAAATTAACAAAGAATTTCATCCCTAGGACAAAATGTGCACAACACCTTTGGAAAGGCACTTCAGGGGTCCTTTACCAGGAACCCCCTGCAACAAATTTTACAGAACTATTCTAAGGGAATCCAATCCTCTCCTCCCCTGAACTCACCTCCTATTATCAACTTAATAAAAATATTAGGACTCCCTGCATTTTGGTTGCTGCTGTTTTGTATGAAGGCTCTCTAATTCTCCCCATTCCATTCCATTTCCGGTAACAGTGCAAAATACTCAGCCCTGCAAGGTGATATCTTGATCTTTGGGAATTTTGGACAGTTCTGTTACATCCCTGTGTCTTTGATGCACCGAGTGAAACCGTGGCCATCGTTGCAGGCAAGTGGCCAACTTGTCTCTCCTGGCCTTGTTCCCATTGCGTGATTTTAACAACAGCCTTCCTCCTGGCTTGGATCTTTACCGCCTGTAACAGGGGAGGAGTGTGGGTGAAACAGCTGGCCGAAGGAGAGGGCAGGAGGCATAAACACTGCGCCCACATTTGGGGGCCTGGTGCCTTTAAAACCAGGGCCTCTGCGTGTCTCTCTCTCTCTCTCTGGAGGAGGGCTCATTCCTGGCTGCAATCTGGCAGCTCTCTTACCCCTTGCAAATGACAGCAGATCCCCTCCTGGCTTGCTTCTCACTGATGGTAGGCAAAGGCACGGAACACAGCCAGGCCCCCATCCTCCTTGGAAGGAGCCCACCGGGACGCCAGGACCAAGCCCAGCAGACTGTGCTGTCGGCCTGAGCTGAGAAACACGCAGCGCACCCAAACATCCTGCAATCCGTGATGGGGCCTTTGCCTGTTTGGGACGTTTTTCAATAACCAATTAACCTAACATAGTTTGCGCTCCAGTTGAGTAAAACGGAAAAGTTGGGAAATGGGAAATCTTCAGATTCCATGGAAAACACACACAACCCCTGCACCTGAGGTGCGAGATGGGCCTCAAAATCTCCAAAACCAAAAGGCCGATGATGAAACACGCAGGAGCTGTGGACACTGAGAAAACCAGACGGGTTGGTTTTGTCTGTGTCCCTTTCACGGGGCTGGCAACACTGCAACTGGCAGATCCTGGAAGCCGGTGGGAAGAGATCCACCGCCCCCCTCTGGCTGATCCTGCTGGAGCATCTCCTGTCCTCTTCCCACTCCCTTCTCGTGCTGCCCAGGTGGGGCCTTTCTGGGCTTGGCCTCCAGCTCTGGCTTTTTACTGGCTGGCCTCAGTTCCTTGGGCACAGAGGGGTGAACGCGTCGCCTATGGGCAGCTAGGCTGCGCATGCGTGGGAAGCTCTCCCCGCACTCGGTGCAAATGAGCTGGGCGGGGGCCTCGTGCGTCCGGTGGTGAGAGAGCAGGGCCTTGCGCAGCCGGAACCGCTCCCCGCACTGGCTGCAAACGAATGGCTTTTCCCCCGTGTGGAGGCGCACGTGCAGTTTGAGGGTGATCCTGTCCTTGAAGCTCTGGGGGCACTCCTGGCAGTGGTAGGGGCGCTCGCCCGTGTGGATGCGCTCGTGGCTCAGGAGGTGGTGCTTCTGAGTGAAGCGCTTCTGGCACACCGCGCAAGAGAAGGGTTTCTCGCCCGTGTGCACGCGCTGGTGGATCACCAGGTGGTGCTTGTGGCTGAAGATCTTGGTGCAGCTTTGGCAGGCGAAGGGCTTGGCCCCCGTGTGCACGATCTGGTGCATCAGCACACCGGCACGGTCCTTGAAAGTCTTCCCACACTCGGGGCAGGGGAAGGGCCGATCCCCAGAGTGGCCCCGCTGGTGGGTCTGGAGGTGGTGCTTCTGCGTGAAGCACTTGCCGCATTCAGGGCAGGGGAAGGGGCGCTCGCCCGTGTGCACCCGCCGGTGGGTCATCAGGTGGTGCTTGTGGTTGAAGAGCTTCCCGCAGTCGGCGCACACCAGAGGCGGCTCCCCCGAGTGGGCCTTGCGCTGGTGCGTCAGGAGCAGCTTCCGGAGACGGAAGGTGCTGCCGCATTCCCCGCAGGCGAACGGGCGCTCCCCTCCGTGCACCCGTAAATGCGTGCCAAGGTGTTGCCGCTGGGTAAAACACCGCCCACATTCGCTACAGGCGAAAGGCCGCTCCCCCGTGTGGGTCCGCTGGTGCGTCAGGCAGGCGGCTTTGCTTTTGAAGCGCTTCCCGCAGTCCATGCAGGTGACGGGGCAAGAATCTGTCCCGGGCTCTTTGCCAACCGCTGTTTGCTGTGCCGCCCTCGTCCAGCTGTCCTCTTGCTCCGCCAGGGCTCTGCCGGGCCTTCCTGGCAGTGGACAAACCCTCTCCCCGTCTGCCTTCCAGCCCTCGCTGAGAGCCCTCTCTCGGAATATCCCTCCGGTGCCCCCCTCGTGGCCGTCGCTGGCCTCTTCCCCCGCTTCCTCTTTTACTCTGATATCATAACCAGCTAAAAGAAAGGAAAAAGAAACGAGAGGGGAAACCAAGTTACAAACTGCTTGTGTTAAAGCGGAAGCAGGCAACTAAGAGCCAGGGAAGAGAAAGGGACTGATTTTCATCCTGTGCCAATTTTTGTCATCCTGAAAGTGATGTCACATCACTTCCTGTTTTAGTTTTGACCTCTTTTTGATTTCAGGGTTTGAAGGTAGATGGCAAAGTAAGTCGAACTGCTATTTTAGGGGTGACTCTGTCCTACTTCCGGTGATTTTCAGGTGAAACATCTCCACAAATTGCTTTGAGACAAATATTTGGATTCTTGAATGCAACAATATTACACAGCACGGACTGTTATGTAAGACCTGCCTTGTGCACCACGGCAAAAGTTTACTTCATCAACAGCAGCCACTCGGATGTTTCTGGGAAACCCACAAGCAGGGCCCGAAGGCTCATCTGAGGCTGCCAGAGCCCCGCGCCTCAGGGGCGTCTGTCACTGCTGAACGCGGAAGTTCGCTTTAACTGAACTTGGCCAACAGAGCCTGTGACAGGCCGTCCTCAAGAAGAGGCCCGACCCCCCGCCCAAGCTGAGCCGGCCACCATCGCTGGGTGTGTGCAACAATGGTTTCATTGTTCACTCAGCATCAACAACTTCAGCGGACGGTCTTGAACCCAAAATCCAGAGCTTGGAAACGTTACCGGTTTCTGGAACACAGTTCCCAGAATTCGCTGGCGAGCACGGCTTAGAGCTGTGAAATTCTACGGGCAGCCTTGGCCACTCGGGTGCCCTCCCGCTGGACGGGAGCATAGCTCAAGCCGAGAAAGGGAACAAGTGATTCTGGGAGTTGCGGTCCGGGTGGCAAAATTGTGTTCTGGCACTACCAAGCGGCCGTTGCACAGCTGGGTAGAGACGGAAAGAATATTTGAAAATATTTGGAAAAATGTTTGAAAAGGGTGTTTTTCAAATGTTGAGAAACCTTGAAAAGAAGAATCCTGGACTGATGAGAATCTTGGCAGTTTGTGACTTATTCTGTGCAAAATTTGCATGTGGTTGTTTTATGCAGAAAAACAGCATTTCCTGCGAAGGAAATAGCATTTTCTATGTGGAAAATAATGTTTCAATGCAGAAATATTACTCGCTGTGCAGAAAATGCTGTTTTCTGAGCAGAATATACTCTAATTGGGGACTTATTCGGCATAAAATTCATGTGGTGGATTTGCATAGAAAACAGCATTTTCTGCACTGAAAAGCAACATTTTCTGAGTGGAAAATAGTATCTCAACACAGAAATATTTAATCCTGCCCAGAAAATGCTGTTTGCAAATCATCCACGCGTGCAGTTTGCGCAGAGTAAGTCCTGAACCGCGAAGAGCCTTTGACAACTCCGTGCTCTCCGGTTTGTTGACAAGCTACGGGCGGCAGATAAGCATCAGAGGCACGATGCCTCCTCGACCTAGTGAGGCGATGAGCTGGAAGTTCTCCTGCGTGACATCCCGGTAGAGCTCCCGCTGCCATTCCTCCAGCTCTTCCCATTCCTCCGGGGAGAAGTAGACCGTGATGTCCTCCAGGGTCACCAGCGAGGCCTGGAAGCATAAGCAAACACAGCTCAGCAAGCTCCCTCCCCTCTCCGATTATCTACCCAATCACAGCGGGGATCCTTCTTACTAAATTTCTGACACAGCGACACGCAGACATCACATGGGTTAGTATCAGCGGCTTCTGTGTCACTGAGGTGGCGACTCTGCTCCTGGCTTTAGTCTGAACATTAAAGGAACTATCCAAATCCTCGAACTCTCTCCCCAAAGCAGATTCAGCATCTTTAAAATTCAGATTAAAACCAAAGCAGATTCACTGCTCCAGTGATACGGAAGCCAGCCATCCCCCCGCCCGGCTTCAGTACCAAAGCACTCCTCAAAACCTGCCCCTTAGAAAGCAGCGAAGGGCAAACTCAACGGGAGCCAACAAAGCCTCCCGGATGTCAGGTGTCCTAAGCGTGAAAAGCCCAGCGCAAGAGCAACACGCCAGTTTAATTTGGTTGTGCGGAAGTTTTTTTTTTAAGGGGGTGCACTGGGATTTTTGTTTTGTTTTAAACACCTTCAAAATATTTTTAAATTATTTTTTTTAAAAAGATTATCTGTTTAGTGGCACTATAGATTGTTTTAGCTGTATTTTGACTTGCACTGCAAGTCGCCTTGTGTACAAAAGTTAAACGTTCAATAACGCTTGCAACAGGATCGAAGGCGGTTAAAAGGATGCCCGTTAACTTTGGAAATCCGCCAACGCGGCCCCTCCTGCCAGGCCCCGTCCTGCGGTCAACCCTCTTTCAAAGGCCTCCTGAAATCGCCCATCGTCCCTTGGGATTCGAAGGCCGTGTTCACCCGAGCCCCCTATCCGCCGGCTACGCCGCGGCCCCGTCACGGCTAAGCTGCGTTCGGCTCCCCTCCCCAGAGCCCGCTTTGCTCAGGGTGCTCGGCCAGCGGCCAAACGCGCGCCCCCACGGCTCCCCCAGGGCAAAGGCAGCGGCCCCGTTCTGGCCGATCAAGGCGCTGACTCAGCAAAGGCAGGTTCCCAGGCGCCCGGCAGGCGGCCCCGGGGCCGGTCTCCAGGAGGCCCCGAACAAATCCCGCCCGCGGCACGGGAGGCTTGCGGCTGCCGGCCAGAGCTGGGAAGACCGGGCTGGAGGGACCCCGAGGAACCCCCCTTATTCTCTCTCTGCACAGGGCAGCTCCCTTGGTTCTGACTTGGCAGGCTCAGGAGGGCCCGGCCTGGTTAACTTTGGGACGTAAGACCAGGGGAGGGGGAGCTGCGGCTGCCGGTCAGAGCTGGGGATACTGGGCTAGAGGTTCTGACTAGGGACGAGGGTTGCTTCCCAAGGAAGGACCGGCATCTGGAGAGAGGGCCGAGAAGGAGTACCGCCTCAGCTTGCTGCCAGTCAGAGCTGGGAATACTGGGTCAGATGGACCTCCCCCCCCCCACCATCAAAGTCCTGACCCTGTAGCGACCCCCCGCGTCCCTGCGCAGCATCCCGCTCCCGCCCCGGGCCTGCAACGCGGGCCAGCCGCGGCTGCCGGTCAGAGCTGGCGGTGCGGGGCTGTCATCCTCCCCCGGCTCCGACTGGGCCACAGGAGGTCCTCGACTCTCTCCCGGTCTTTGCCCCGCTCGAGGGGCTGCGCCTCGCCGCCTGAGCCCGGGACTGCCCCGCTTCAGGCCGCGCCCTCCTCGGGGCAGGGCGCCCCAGGCCGGGGGAGCGCCTCCTCTCCAGCCGGCCCCCTCTCCGACCCCCCCCACCCTCCGGGTCGCCTGCTAGGACCTCCGGTGGGGGAGCGCGGGGGCTGCGCACGGACGCCCTCCCGCCGCCGGGCCGGGCCGCGTGCCGTCTGCACCTGGGCAGAGGCTCGCTCCCCGCCGTCCCTCCTCCGCCCCGTCTGCGCCGGCCCGGCGGCGGCGGCGGCGGCGGGGGCGTCTTACCGGGCCCAGCATCTCCTCCTCCGGGCTGCTCCGGGGGCGGCCGGGGCGAGGGTCGCGGGCCGGCGAGGAGCTTCCGAGGGCCGCAGGAAGCCGGTCTGGGCCGCGGCGCGCGGACGGAGGGCGGCGGCGGCGGCGGCGGCGGGCGGCGGCGGATCCGGGGAGCAGCGCCGCTGCCTGGACGGAGGGCGGAGGGCGGAGGGGAGGCGGCGGCGCCGCTGCTGGCGCTCCCGGTCACGTCTTTCGCTCCGCCGGCCGGCCGGCCGGGCTCCAGCGCGGAGGGCGTGCCGTGCGGCGGCGCCGACCCGGAGGGGGCTCTCCCGGCCCCCCACTCCGCAAGGAGGAGCCCCTTCCCCTTCGCTCGGAGTGGGGCTAACGCGCCTTTTCGGGGGGGGGGTGGACGGAAGGGAAGGGAAGGGGACGTGGCGGGAGAGGGCGCGCGCCCCGCCGCCGCCCCCGCCCGGATCCCCGGCGTCCCGCGGCGCCGCGCGGCTCAGCGGAGGCCCACCGGGCCCTGGAGCGGGAGGGGCGTCCGGCCAGCCCCGGGGGGAGTCCGTGGGGTCGCCCTGCTTGGCACCGGGCCCCCTGGCCCAGGCGCGGGGCTTGGAAAAGTTACGTTCCTCGGACTGCGACTCCAGGCCGCAGCGATCCTGGGGAACCTGGAATCGCAGGCCCAAAAAAGTAACTTTCCCACCCTCCGGAACGGCCACCGGCTTGGCTTATGGGAGCTTCAGGATAACCGGACCAAGTGGCAGCGCGGGGCGCCGACGGGCTTCGTCGCGGCTGGCTCCGGGAACACGTGCGCCAGGACTGTTCGCAGGGGGACGCTGGGAGTTGCAGTCCAGGCTCTGAATCCCGCCCCCGGTCAGTCCCAGGCAGGCGGGCCCAACGGGCCGAAAATGTTTGCCCCCCCCGTGCCCTCTGGGGGAAAGGAGGGTATTCGGCCCCCTTTCTGAATTCCCCGGAGCCTTTTTCTAAAGCGGAGGCCTGCGGAGGAAGTGGTTCCCCATCTCCCCTGGCCCTAAATGGCCCAGCCCCCCCAAAACCCATGGCAGAAGCCCCCCCATACTGGAAAGGGCATGGGGGGCAAAAATTCCTTTGATTTTGGGCGTGGGGTTGTGGCCCTCCGAGACCTCCCCGGGCCCAAGGTGGTCCCCCAGCCTCCCGCAGTTGGCCACGGCTGCCCCCCGTCCAGGTGCCACGGGGCGGGTTCCCGCCACCCCGAAAAAGGCCTGGTTTAGCTCCGCAGGCCAGAGTCCGGCTCAGTCCAGGCAGTCTCCTGCCCGGGGATGGTTCCCCTTGAAAATTCTAGAGGGGCCTGTGTGAATCATCAGAGCTGGAGGGCGCCCCGGATGTCTTCTAGTCTGACCCCCTGCCTCTGCAGGAATCCATAGCCAAAGCAGTGCCGCCCCTCCTTCCGTAAATCCTGCAAACGTGCCGAGATAGGAAGCCAGGAAAGCAAATAATGGGACAATACATCAAATTATGAAAACAGACAAATTCACATAGCAGAGTGTATAGATTTTATTGATGTTTCCGGACACACAATTTTAATTACGTATTTATCTTTTTTTCCCCCCTCTCCAAATCTATATGCTAGCTTTTCAGCCCATCAAAAACTCACAAAGGCCTTTTTACACTGAAAAGACGACAGATACGAAGCCGTTCAATTCCTGGCTCCCATTCACAGCCCCTCCACCCAAACACACACACAAAGCAAACAAAACTATAAATACAACTCTTTAGAAGGCAGGGCACTATTGTTGCTGAAACAACAGAAAGAAGCAAACAAGGCCATTAGCTTTAGCTTATGGAGCACCAGTATTCAAGACTAAAATAAAACTCCCAAAGGCTCTGGACCTGTCCTAAGTGTTAAATCTTTGTCTCCCATTCCCTCACCACCTCCCGTCCACCCACTGTACAAATTCAGTTCACGCCAGCACGCAGCCTTGATCTGAGGACGCCCTGCGCCAGGGCTCACCAGAGAACCTACCGGACCACAGCTTTGTCGGTGGATTCTCTGAAGTTCCCTTTGTAACCCTTCCCACAGTCATTGCGGGGGCATGCAAATTCTGCTCCATCCAGCATAGAGTCTGGATCTGTGCTGGAGGGGGTAGGTTGAGACACACCAGAGAACCCACCTTTCCAGACAGATTCTCTGAAGCTGTTCTTATAAGTCTTCCCACGGCCACTGCATGAGGGTCCAAATTCTTTTCAGCACAGAGCCTAGACCAGAGCATACTTCTTATGCTGGAGGAGTAGGAGTACACTCCAGAGAATCCACTGAACCATATCTGTGTGTGGATTTTCTGAAGCTGTAGTCTGCAGTCATTGCAATGAGTTGCAAATTCTGTTCACTCCAACACAGAGCATAGATTTGAGGAAACCGCTATGCTGGAGGGGCAGGCTGAAAAGAAACCAGAGAAGCCAAAGGACCACATATTTCTTGGTAGATTCTCTGAGGCTGTTCTACAAGCCTCCCGCAGTCACTGCCATCAGGAAGATGCAAATTCTATTTGCCTCCATATACAGTCTAGATCTGAGGAAACCTCTGTACTGGAAAGGCAGGCTGGAAAGAAACCGGAAAATCCACCCGATCACAACTTTACACATTGACTCTCCAAAGTTGCTCTTACAACCCTTCTGTCATTGCAAGGGGAAAGGCACATGGAATTTCTGGTGCCTCATCAAATGATTCTTGTGAACAAAGCTCTTTTCACAGTCACCGCAGGGGTAAGGCTTTTCTTCCAGATGGGTTTTCTGATGTTCTCTGAGATACACTTTCTCCCTGAAGCTTCTCCCACACACCCAGCACATAAAGGGCTTTTCCCCGGTGTGGATTCTCTGGTGAACTGTCAGGCTGCTTTTTCCTCGGAAGGTCTTCCCGCAATCCAGACAGGCAAAGGGTTTCTCTCCTGTATGGATCCTCTCGTGGTACTTTAGAGTCCTCTTGGCTCGGAAGGTTTTCCCACACTCTTGGCAAGGGAAGGGCTTCTCCCCAGTGTGGATTCGCTGATGATCTTTCAGATACATTTTCTCCCGGAAACTCCTCCCACACTCCCAGCATATAAAGGGCTTCTCTCCTGTGTGGATGTTCTGATGGACAGTCAGGCTGCTTTTATCCCGAAATGTTTTCCCGCAGTCTTGGCACGGGTAGGGCTTTTCACCTAGATGGATCCTCCTATGGTACCTTAGTGTTTTCCTGTCCCTGAATGTTTTTCCGCATTGCTCGCAAGGAAAGGGTTTTTCTCCCGTATGGATTCTCTGATGACTCATGAGATTGCTTTTTTGCACAAAGGTCTTCCCGCAGTCATTGCAAACGTAGGGCTTCACTCCTGTGTGGATTCTCTGATGAAGAGTAAAATGACTCCTCGTCCGGAAGCTTCTGCCACACTCCTCACAATGATAGGGCCTCTCTCCTGCATGGATTCTCTGATGGTCCCTAAGATAATGCTTGTCCCTGAAACTTTTCCCACATTCCTGGCATATGCAGCGTTTCTCCCCGGTGTGGATTCTCTGATGGACTATGAGCTTGCTTTTTTCCCGGAAAGACTTCCCACACACATCACAGGCAAAGGGTTTCTCTCCTGTGTGGATTCTCTCGTGGACTCGGAGATCGCTTTTGTCTCGGAACGCCTTCCCACATTCCGCACATGCATGTGGTTTATCACCCAAATGGATGCTCCTCTGATGTCGATCGAGTTCTTTTTTCCCACGGAAGAACTGTTCACAAAGAGGACAAGGATAGGGGCCCCCGGCTGGGACCGCCACCTCCAGCACAGGGAGCTGCTGCTTAGGCACAAACTCGTCCTCGGCGTCCATTTGCTGCTCGAGGCTTGGGTGGGATGAAGTCTCAGGCAATCCAGCCACTGGACTTGCCAACTGTTCCGCAGGGGTGCTTTCATCATCCGAAGTGTTCCAGAACATTCCGTTAGAGGAAAGGAGGTACAGGTCATTCCCTGGGATGCAAAAAGATTCACAAAGTAAGAAAGTCAGGACGAGTCAAGTTTTAATAAATGGTCGCCTACCTCTTTCCCTTTCCCTTGTGATGGGAGACTGCCAGCTCACAATCCCATATACCTCAGCGTTGGCCCCTGAAGCTGTTTTTGTGGCCCTTGACTCCCCAGAATTCCCAGACTGCCCTTTTTTCTGCCCCCCCCCGCAAGAGCAATAATAGTAATTAACTTTTGAAATACATTGCCATTATCCCTGCAGTTTTTAACATGAAAAATTACTCATTTTTCAACCCTAGAAATGGACATAGAGCCACTCTCATTTTCATTGCACCTCACTACTTGGGGCATTTTTGGCAGTCTGTGCAGCCCTCCCAAGGGTCACAAAGCAGAAAACTGGCTCCCATCCTCAACAAGATCCAGAGGGCCAAAACGCAACTAGACATCTGCAAAATGGCAAGACCTGCTAGAAGGTGTCTGCATGTGTGAACACTGGGAAAGCCAAACCACTCCCACTGTGGTCTGCTGTATGGGATGTTTGAAACCACAGGATTCTGGCCTTTGTGGTCCCAAGTAAGGCCAGAAGCAGCCCTTCAATGGGAGCTTGCATTACAAAAAAACAGCCCTAATTTCAGTGAAATGTGAATAGGAGTGGCCCACCTGACAGGATCGTTGTGAAATCAAACACACACACAAAAGGATAGCTAGGGAGGAGGCCTGTAGTTCAGTGGAAGATCTTATGGTTTCTATATAATCCTAAATTTAGAAGTGACTGTAAGATCTCAGAAGCTGCTGAAGGGAAAGATCTCTCTCAGCCAGTGGTCCTGGAGAGTTCCTGCCTCTTGGAGTAAACAGCAGGTTGGGTGGACAAACAGTCTGACTTGTTACAGGACAGGGTGATGGAGACTCCCCTGTCACGAGGCTGTCTAGAAGGCCACCTTTCAAGTTATGTACTGGGCCTAATAACCCATATTCTGGCTGAGGCTTCATTTTACATTTGCAAACAACTGGAAAATGATATTCTAGCCATCTGGGGGCCCAGTAAGACATTTTACCTATTTCAAACCCAACCTGGAAAAGGCCTTTAAACACACACACGGGTGTGAAACCAGGGCCTTCTCCTCTCTGGCACTCCAGTTATGGGATTCACTCACTTTAGAGACTTCACAGGTACTGACATTAGTGCTATTTCAGAGCCACGGCAGTTTACTGAACCCTGGGGGTCCAAACTGATCCCTTCAGATCTATGCACATGTGTGGCTTTAAATGATCTTAACCTGTTTTAACTGATTTTAAACTGTCTTGATTAGCCTCATTTATTCACTGAAGGTATTTGCCTACTGCCTCACAGCCCACCAGGACTCTTGAGGTGATGAATAATGTGTAAGAATATTTAAACCATTAAAGACATAAAGAAAAATAAAACAAAAATGGACAAAGACAGACTTGGGGCAACCATGGCTTCCTTGATAGAGTCTGCCATCTGTAACACGGCCTTCCTCTTTTCCTCCTGCCTTCTACCTTACTAAGCATTATTGTCTTTTCTAGGGAGTCTTGTCTTCTCATGATATGGCTAAAGGACAACAGCCACAGTTTAGTCATTTTGGCTTCTAGGGAAAGTTCGGGCTTGCACACAGCCGCATTTTGTCCACCTGCCGCTATAGGGCTAGAGATAGGGCACATTCAGCTTCCAAGGACAATTTTTGAGCCACTCAGAGTTCAATTTTTTCCACTCCCCTCTCCCCCAGTGCTATTGAACACACTCTAGGTAGACTTGGGGGACAATTTTGCCATGGTTTTGGCCCCATGGTCTGTTTTAGGCTCAGCAAAGCCTTTTCTTCAAAAACAGAAAGTTACTCCTGAAACTTTTCCGGCTGTTTAAAGAAGGCCTCTCTTGGCCCTAAAACAGCCTGGTAGCTCAAGAAGCATGTAAAAATGCCACATATCCTTCCCAGAGAACTTTTGGAGGCATCTCAAAGGGATTTTTTTTCAGTGGGGGGTGCTGTAGGGTCTGTGCCTCTCCATAGTATCCAATGCAGCCCCCCCACCCCTGATATTGGCCCACCTGCTGCTACAGGTGGACCAATCCTCCATTTCCACTGTCAGATGTGTTCCTGTGGCCTTGCACAGAGAAACCTATGGAAATTCCCATGCATAAGAAGCCCTGTAGGAACCTAAATACCCAAAGGCACCAGATCCTATCTGATGTTGGAAACTAAGCAGGGTCATCCCTGTTTGTACTGGCAATGAATCCTAAGTACTGTAGGCTCTATTTCAGAGGAAGGAACAGGCAAAACCAATTCTGAGGATTTCTTGCTCAAGAAAACCCTAGGAAATTCCTGGATTTGGCATAAGTCAAGAGGCGGTTTGAAGACACACACACACACACACACACACACAGATGACAATCCCCGTAACCTTCAGGTGGGATCTCTTTACCCAGTGAGATCAGCATCTTGTAATTTTCCATCATCACTTCCCAGTGGAGCTCCCTCTGCCACTCATGCAGCATCTCCCACTCCTCCGGGGAGAAGGAAACGGCCACATCCTCAAAGGTCAACATTTCCTGCAACGAACAGGGAAAACAGGTGCTCAAAATCAGGTGGAGCTGAACAAGTTTTCTGTTCTGTTTTTATTTAAAAAAAAAAGCTTTAAGCGAATACATTTACTCCAGTGATGATGACTACAGTCACTCCAATGAGCTTAGGGAGCTAGGTATGTTTACTTTTCAGAAGAGAAGGTTAAGAGGGGACATGATAGCCATGTTTAAATATTTGAAGGGATGTCATGTTGAGGAGGGAGCGGGCTTGTTTTCTGCTGCTCCAGAGACTAGGATAAGGAGCAATGGATTCAAGCTGCAGGGAAGGAGATTCCACTTGAACCTCAGGAAGAACTTCCTGATAGTCAGAGCTGTCCAGCAGTGGAATATGCTGCCTCCTTCTTTGGAGGGTTTTAAGCAGAGGCTGGATGGCCATCTGTTGGGAGTGCTTTGATGTGGGTTCCTGCATGGCAGAAGGGGGTTGGACTGGATGGCCCCTGGGGTCTCTTCCAACTCTATGATTCTATGATGTCCAAGCAGGGACACGAGAAAAGCAGCTGCCATCACAAATCAGGAGGGAGGAGGTGAAGGAAGGCCTGGGGGCCAGGAACATCCTGGCTGAGATTCTACAGTGTGGTTGTAGAGCACAACTCCCGACAGGAAAAGTTATGCCTTACTTGTGCTGTGCAATAGCGTGTGTTGAAAGAAAATGTTCAGCAACTGGACCAAGACACCAAATATCTGACTGAAAGTCCAACCAAATATGTCTGTGCCTCTATCTGCAAATACACAGTGTGAATCTATGCACAACGCACATTTGTGTGCAATAGTACTGTATGCACAGCAATGCCACATGTGCAACTCAGTTTCCACAACCCTGAACTGAATGTGGACATTCTGCATCAGACAAAAATGCCCAACTGAAACCAAAATGCCATGCTGGTCCTCACTGGTACACGTGCTAAGATGCCAAGGAGGGCCAGCAATGTATTTTGGTTCCAGTTTTGGACTAAGACTCTGGGAGAGCAGGGTTCAAATTCTTGCTCAGCCACAGAAACTCAGCCTCAAAGGCAAGCAATAATGGCAAACCCCTCTGGGAAAAAATGTCAATTAATTGCCACAAAAGTCAGCTCTGACATGAAGGCACATAAGAACAACAAAGATACCCAAACACTTTTGGTCTGCGTGTTTGGATTAAAACTTTTTCCAAGAAGAGAGCGGCATACATCCTTGGTGCTGGAGACTGGGCTGGACTGGGAATTCAGCACATGGAAAAGGCTCCATTCCGGTGCAGAAGAGACCCTGGAGCACGTCATGCTTGCAAAACCAGATGCCAAGGCTATAACGAAGGGGAATGCACAGACTGCAAGAGACCTGTCCAGGCCGGTGTTTCAAGGGGGACTCAAGGAGGCCCCACAGAGCAGTGTAAAGAATTCTTAAAACGGGGCAAGCAACTCTGGCAGCTCTGGGGGCAAACTTCTACCCCTGCCATCTTCTGGGGGCTGCCAAAAAGGCCCAGTCAAACAAACCAGAGGTGGTTAGAGAGAAACTTCTGATTGAAAATTGGCCTTTTTAAAAAAAATTAAACTGTAAGGGGAGGCACTGGGGCCTATTAAAGGGTAAACTGGCTCTTCCAGCATCTTCCAATAAAGTTAACTCACCCCCATCTTTCTGGATAAAAAGAGGGGCTGCAAGAATACCTTGTGGGGCGCACAGGGACCCATTCCACCCACCCGTGTTCTAAGGGCTCCCAAGCGTCTCCCAGTTCCTGTTCCCCAAAAGGCCAAGCATGCTGGTTTCCCTCCCAGTCGGGAAGTAGAAGCGCCGTCCCACTTTCCACCTATAAAATCAGAGGGGTCGTGCCCATGAACCTCCCAAATCTGGCTCCAAGGGGGAGGGCTTCTCCTCTAAGCTCAGACACCCCCAGCGTGACCTCGAAAGCAGTTTTCACCTCATAGCCGAGTCCAGTCCGTGCCGCCTGCTCCCTGTACTCACCTCCAGTCTTGGTGCCTCTCCCACCTGTCTAACAGCCAGGGTCGCCTCTTTTTCTCTGAGCCCCACACACCTGGGGATGCCCCACAGAGAGATTCAGACTGAAAACACCTCCAGGTGTTTGCTTTGTCCCGCAGCTCCTTCAGAAGGCAACACTGAAGCTGAGACTCTAAGCAGGGACAAGGAACTTCTGACTTAAAAACAGGACACGCAGTCCAGACTTCTCCAGGCACCTCTTGCGCCCCTGGCCCACACCACGAAGTGGGGCCTACACAAAGCAGACAAGGTCAAAACAAGAGTCCTGCAGGAAACTGGCAATCCAAGCAGATTCCAGCACGTTACCTGCCAAACAGGTAGTCCCGGATTAGCCAGGCGAGTCAAAGATGTCCACGCCCTCCTTGAAGAAGCTGGCTTCCGAACTCTTGCTCAGACATAGCGTGCTTTTTGGGAGCAGATAACCTCTTTCCTTTCTCTTATGGCAAATCAGATTATACACCTCCAAGGAGAATTATGGCTTTTGATGATATTTTTTGAACAGAAGAAATAAAGATTTGATTGGACTTCTCCTTGCTGCAGAGCCAAGGTTGAAACCGCTCAACAGTGGAACATTCCAAAGGGACTTGCCCAGAGTGGTTGGCTACAGAGAATTTGGACAACTGCCTTATCAGAAAAAAGCCGGCAGATTAAAAAAAATGAGACAGAAGAAAGACATACAGGTAATTCTGGACAGTTCTGGTTTCCTTCAATTTTCTATAAATACAGAACATCCTTTATGTCACGCCATCAGAAACTCTGGACCGTGTATCAGCATCTCGACTCTCTGTCTGGGAGAAAGGTGGGATATAAATAAAGTAATGGATGGATTTATCATCAGATTCAACATCCAGAAAGACACTTAGTAGGGAGTATATATAATATGTACTTTATATTTGTATCCCCTAGTATGAATGGCAATGACTCCTGATTCTTTTTCCCCTCTTCCTTATTGAAACAGAATTATTACTCTGAGTATGAAACAAATTATAGCTTTGCTGATGTTGTTGTTTTGTTTGTTTTCATTTGTTGGTTCTTAGTTCTTTTTGTGTGTGTGTAAAATACTGTATCATTATCTTAAAAATAAAACTTTAAAAAACTCAAATCCACCTTGCATTTCCCTCTCCGTTCAAAATGGCATGGATTAACTTCCACCCACATCCAGGGAAGAAACTCTGCGTCCCACCTGAGCTGGAACTTCTTCTGCCATCATCGTGCCCGGTCTGTCCGAGAGGTAGACGAGCGCGCGACCCAGAGGCTCAACAAGCAGAGTTCGGGCTGTCGACTATTTTGTGTGTCTCAGGATATCTAGAGGGAATCAGGAAAGAAAACAATCTCTAGTAATTTAAAAAATCAGCCTCAAAGCCTCCAGAATGGGCCTCCCGTCCCTTCACGTCGAACCTTCTTCCCACGCCCGGGCACCAGTGCTGGACTGGCTACCGAGCAGACAATTAGGAGCGTCACAGAACAGATACGAATCCTAGGCTGTATCTGCCCAGCACAATGAATGCACTTTGATTCCACTTTAACTGTCATGCCTCCACCCTTTGGAAGTCTGGGATTTGTAGTTTGGTGAGGGACTTGGAATTCTCTAGTCAACTCCCCACCACTACACTGTTGGGGTTCTTTTCCACAGCTTTTTTTTTTCCAGCTGGAGAACTATCTGCCACTTCTGTCACAGAACAGGCAACTTCTCTTTCCCTTTGGGCTCTTGGATCTGGCCCTGTCTGTGTGACCTTCTCCAGAATGGCTCCCAAGCGCTGGATTCTCTGAGCTGGCACAGCCCTGGTCACCATCCGCCTCCAGTTTTACCTCAGGAAATTCAACCTTTTCCCCTCTAGTGGTAACACACATCTTGGCACCCTTTCTCATAATATCCCCGCCTAATATTAATGGACCAGTTTGGTCAGAACTGACACCTACTTCATAGATTCCTTCTTCCCCTCTTCAAGAAATTTTTACTTCAGCTGTTAGGGTTAACCCGAAACCCTCAAAGCCCCCTTTTAAAAGGAGGGTTTCTTATAGATTAGGGTGAGAATGATCTCATAAAGCCTACGGCGCATATGCAAAAATACTTGTTTCCCCAGGACTAAAGTTCTGATTCATGGTTGCTAATAAAGTAACTTGTGGTTAACGATCAACAATGAACCCTGAATCAAACATGCATTTGCTCGGCAATGAAGTAAACGAAATATTGTTACAAGAGAGCGCTGGCTTTGCCAATTAATGTAAACATAATTTTAAGGAGGACAAAGAGTTGACAACGGGAACAACCCTTAAACTTGACTAGAATTCAGAATGGAGGAACTTTGAGTGCTTTGAGGGTGTTTCTGCATGGCAGGGGGTTGGACTGGATGGCCCGTGTGGTCTCTTCCAACTCTACATTTCTGTGATTCTGTGATTCTGTGAACTTTAGTCAAGCAAATGCAGAGAGAGAGAGTTCCCTTAGCTCAGACATTTTGTGAATTAGACATTTTGTGAACTGAACAGAACTGTCCAGGCCGCTGAGTCTCTAACAGCCCTGCGGAGCAGACCAGGGGAAAAGCTGGGAAGCACCATTTTGTCTGTACTCTTTTACTGCTTAGGCAGCCACTGGGATCTTGCTTGGAGCCCCCCTCCCCCGCAGCTCCCCAGCTCCCTTAGTGACGGTATCTCTGTGAGGGACCGTGCCCGAGGCGGAAACGAAGCCTCCCCTCACCAAAATAACTCCAGTAGCCCCCGTACCTCAGGCAGCCCAGTATTTTTTGTTATTTGTTAGTACTTTCCCCCGAATCCAGAACTAAAGTCTGAGATTCTTGCCCATTTAATTCTCCAGAAGAGCTCTTTCTTCGCCTGGTCTGAGGGAACATCTGCGGCCGAGGGTGGTTCAGCTGAAGCCGTGGCACTCGAGGCCTTGCTTAAGTCTCCCTCGCAGACATTTTATAAATGGCCAGGTTTCCCACATTTCAAACAAGCCTTTTTCATATCCTTGTGCAACAAAGGCTTAGCTTATTCTTTTTGTCTAAAGGTGTTGTGTGCCTTCTGTTTTAAAGTTTGATTTAAAGCAAATTTCTCTTTAGACCGCTCGCCTGCCCCTTCCCTTGTGGTCAGAACCAGCCAATCTGCCAGCTCCGAGGCCCTCGCCCCTCGCACACAGCCTGATTTCTGAGGGCAGTCGAAACAAAATCTTATATCCTCTTGAGTTCTGGCTTCGGCGCGGTTCCTCTACTTGTCGAATAAAACAGTCAACCCGGCCCCCAAGTCGACACAGTGTGAAAGTGGCCATTTTTGAACGGTTCCCTGAAGCCGTCTGGCCCCAGTCTGAATCTTTTAAACGCAGCCGCTTTAGACAGATCGGACATTAAGGGCTGTTCTGAGGTAAAACTGGGATACGCTTCAGCCAATTCTGCCTTAATCAAACTTGGGAGGTATTTCATGTAATCATCGCAGATCTGTGCACCCATTTCAAAAGGTGACAAAAATATTTCTGGATCAGGTGTATAAGGTGTATAAACCATAAAATCTCCTGGGGGGTATTTTTTATTTTTTCAAAACTCTCTGCTTTAACCTTCTCTTCATGCCTCCTTTGTTCAGCTTGCACGCTCTGCCTCTGGCTTTATTTTTTCCAAATTCAATTTTCATTATCTCTGCATCTTTCCATCTCTGCTTTTCCCTTTCTTTTGCCTCAAGTTTCCTATTTCTTTCTCATTTTTATCAACATCTAGTTCCCTATTTTAATCCTTTTCCCCAGCTTCTGATCATTCCTTCAGCTTCCCTGTCAGTTTTGTATTTTCTGACTCTTTCATTTTCCTCAACCTGAAATCTTCTTCCCCTTTCCTTTCCTTTCCATTCCATTTCCAGGATTTTGATCTTGTTTTGTTCTCTCAAAATTTCCAACTGAATTGAATCAGGGCTTGAGTGTTCTGGGTTTTTACATATGCCTGTCTAGAACTTAATCAACATCACTTTTAATTCCTCTACAGTTTTTCCCTCATACACCAGGTTCAGGGTCTTGCCTCTCTCCGTTGGTGCCTCTTTCTTTACAGCATTTTCCCTCACACAGTCTGCGGCCATTTCCGCACTAGACTGTTATTGCACTATTATCCCGCTTGCAACATCCTATGGAATCCTGGGGTTTGCCGTTTCAAAACCGCAAACGCCAGGATTCCATAGGATGTTGAAAGCGGAAAAGTAGCGCTGTAACAGTCTCCTGTGGAAACGGCCTGCGTGAATCTCCCGTCTGGACAATATCACACTTCTGTTTTGTATTACACACTTTGGTTCATTTTATACACTTTTTAACTGACTTTTGGTTAGCATCCTGATGTGTTTCCTCCAAACGTGAGGCTCTCGGCTATACCCGCCGGCTGCCCATACCAATTGCGGGGTTCTTTACATGCAACCCCCCCAAAATGGGAAGCCTTCCACAGTGTTCACCACAAGCACTCTGGGTGAAGGCTCTCCCCGATCCCCACTTGCACGGACTTCCTCCTGTCCCCTTCGTGCATCCCAACTCACGGGGTCAGCCCGAATGCCCCGGGGTTGCCCTGAGGATTTCTGCCGCTTTCCGTCCTAAGAGCAGACCATTACGCTACGTTCAATCCTAAACGGAGACCGCCCTTCCACCTTCAGTGCTGCCGCCACAGACACCTCACCCGAGAGCCAGCTCAGAATGACAGTGATTCCAGAGACCAAAAGTATATTAAAAAAAAAAATCTACAGAGCTTAGAACAAAACCCCCAGCAGACCGCATACAACTCTTAGAGCACAGCACTCTCTCCTCTCGGGCCGAAGCAGACAACTGCCGCCCGCCCGCCCGCCCGCCGCGGAGTCCCTCCCCTCACCCCCCCGTCCCCCTCGGACCCCCCTCGGACCCGCTTCCTGCCCCCCTCTCCCCAGACCCCACATCGACCCCGGGAACCCTCCAGCGGGAAGGGGGCTCTCCGCCCCACGGAGGGCTTCCGCAGAGCCTCCGCCGCAATTTACGCGCGCACGTTTCCAGGAGGCTCGGCGTCCGGAAAGCTTTCCTCAGGCACCCGTAATCTGTCAAGCAGCCTTTTCTTCCACATCATGTGTTCCCCCATTTCCTTCAATAATTTAACATAAAGACCGACTGCATGAGGGCAATTTTAATAAGAAAATTGATTGGTGGGATCTGCCCAGTCCTCCCTGCAAGGCCCTCTGGTCCCCCGTCCCCCAAAACTCTCAGGGGGCCCAGGGCGAGCTGCCTCAGACTGCGCTGGGCTCTCTTTGCCACCCCTCTCCCCGCCGCCGCCGCCGCCGCCGCCGCCGCTTCGGCCGGCGATCCTGCCGCCGGGGGCCGGAACCGGGGGGCCCTCGCGTGCGCCCAGCGGGGCCCTGGGCGCCAGGCAGGGCGGGGCGGCAGCGCCCACGTCTCCCGGGGCCCTTTGCCGCTTCCCATTCTCAGCCTGGGCGCGGCACGGGGCTCCCTCGTCTTCCGTCCGTTCGAAGGCGACGCCGCTGCAGGGAGCAGCGAGCCGGGAAGACCTGGGGCGGGGAATCCCTCTCGCCAGCCCCGGAAAAGCTGAGCCAGCCTCCGGGCTGCGGGCTCAGGGCAGGGAAAGCCGTCGCCTCCCCCAAAGGCCGCGGCCCAGGCCGGGGCAACCGGGGGCCCCGGTAAACCCACCCCCTGCCCAGTTCCAGCCACCCTTCTGCGCTCTCTCCCTCCGCACAGGGCGGCTCCCGGCTTCGCACCCGGCGCCCGCTCCCGCGCCCCGCTGCTCCCGCCAGGGCTGGCGGAGACGCAAGGGAGGGTCTGCTCGGCGGCCGCCTCCGGAACCCCCTTCCCAGGGAGGCCAGAGCGGCCCCCTCCGCGTTTTCCTTCCCTCGGCAGGCTAACACCCTTCGCCGGGCGGGCTTTTAAGGCCACTGCTGCACGAGGCTGTCACGGCGGGGCTGTTCCACTCGCAACACCCTACGGAAGCGCGGGGGTTGCGCTCGAGGGAGGGGCCAACTTGCACTGGATGCAGTTTAGGGAAGGCCGTTTCTGCACTAGACTGTTAGAGCGCTATGATTCCACTGTCACAATCACCGAAAGTGGAATCACGGCGCTATAACAATCTAGTGCGGAAATGGTCTAAAACAGAAAGTTTTTAAAGAACAGACTAGGGGGTGCTGCGTTGTTTCAGCCGTTCTTTGATAAAGCTTTGCATATTTTTAAATCGCCTTTTCCACCGCCGTTGCTGTTGCCGCTGTCGCGTGCCCTCACGTCGCCCCTGGCCCACGCCGGCCCTACGGCGAGCCCACGGCGGGGCCTCCTGGGCTGAGAGCGCGTGACGCGCCCAGGGCCACCCAGCGGGGAGCCGGACCCGGCGACGCGCAGACCGCCGCGCCGGCTCTCGCCTCCCGCGGCGGCCCAGTCCTGCCCCAGTGTCCCGCCCTCTTACGCTGCGGGCTGCTCTGAGTGCCAGCGTCGGGAAGAACCGAGGCGCCGGGGCATCAGGTGGGGCGGGGGAGGTGCGAGGGGGAGACGCCCCCACGGCCCCCGTTCTGCCGCGCTCCCTCCCGGGGAGAAGCGAGACCCCCCACGAGGGGGCCCCGCGCGCCCGGGATTCTGCCCGACCTCCGGCTGAGAATTTGTTTGGAAAAAAATCAGTTCCCTTCGCCTTTTCTCCTTCTGTCCTGGATTAAAACGCCACGCGCCCCCCCCCCGCTCCACTGAGGGGGGCGCGCGCGCGCGGAAAGAAGACGGACCCCCCCCCGGCAACGTCTAATTATCGGGGGGGGAGCCTCTCTCGCGACTCCCGGGTCCTTTGCAGGGTGGCGGTGTCTCACCTCCCATCCTCCGTCCCTCCTGTTCTGCCCCCCGGTTTCGGGTGTCTCCCCCAGCCCCGGCATGCGTCGCCCTCCTCCTCTTGCGCGCTCGCCCCGCTCCCCTCCCCCACCTGCCCCCCCCCCATTTTGCTCGCCCAGATTCACCATCCAGCCTCCTCTCGCATCCGGGAACGGGGGGGAGGGCCGCGCCCCGCCTGGCCCGCGCTCCCTTTGTCCGGGAGCTCTATGGCCGCCCCTCCGGCCCCCTCCATGCGCGCACTCCCTCCGGCCCCCCCTCGGCCCCCGCCCGCGTGTCACTTCCTGTGGCCTCTCTGGGAAGGGGAAGTCCCTCGTTTTAACCCTCGGAGCTCCCCGGGACGGCCGGGGGGGGGGGGGCTTCGGGGCGCCCCCTGGTGACCGCTTTGTGAACCGCGGGCATAGTGGACGCGCGTTCTCTGTTTTTTACTCTAAATGTTTGCTGTAAAGAAATTGAGTAATTTCTGTATTTTTAAAATAAATAACTACTTGCTTTGAGTGAGTTTAGTAAATTCATTTGTTTATTTTAAAACTAAATAAATGTTTACTTTAAATGAACTTAGAAAACTTATTTTTTATATTTTTAAATTACATATTCTATATTTTTAAAACACAATTTACTTATCTACTTTTAAAATAAATAAATATTTGTTTTAAAGAGCTTAGTCACTTTATTTCTCTACCTTTCAAATAAATAAATATTTTGTTTTGATAAATTTAGTAAATTCATCTCTATACTTTTTAAATAAATAAATAAATAAATAAATATTTACTGCAAATAAATTTAGTAAATACCCAGTAAATCTATTTGGCATTTAGTATCTCTGTAGCGACTGCTTAGTAAGTATTTACAGTTTTTATAGAGTTATCCTAGCATATCTGTGTATTAGTTTAAAGAGACTTTTATCCTAAACCAGCCCTTCCGACCGGTGTTGCTCATTACATTCCTCACTGATTTCTTTATTTTTATTTTATGTAGAATCCTGGAGTTGGAAGGGGCCTTTTGGCCCATGGAGTCCAGCTCCCTGCTCAACGCAGAATCTCCATCCGGCACCGTGTGTCCATCAGCCCTCCTTTACTTGCAGACAGAGAAATAGATTCATAGAATCATAGAATCCTAGAGTCGGAAGAGACCCCAGGGGCCATCCAGTCCAACCCCCTGCTATGCAGGAACCCCCATCAAAGCCCTCCCTTGGACAGATGGCCCTCCAGCCTCTGCTTAAAAGCCTCCGGAGAAGGAGGAGACTCCACCACACTCCCGGGAGGCGGCAGCAGGTCCCACTGCCGGACAGCTCTGACCGTAGGAAGTTCTTCCTGAGGCTCAAGTGGAATCTCTTTTCCTGTAGTTTGCCCTCCTGCCTTTCCAGTTGTGTTTAAAATGTCCCAGTTTCTCTCTCTTCCTCCCACCTTCCCCCTTCCATCCTCATCTTACATTGGTTGCTGCAAACTGAGTTCAACGTGGGGGTGGAGGAGGGAGCGGGGCTCCTACCTACCGGGGATCAACCACTTGGGCCGGATGAAGACCCCTGGGGCTCTTTATAATCTCACCCCCTCTTTCACGTGCCCATGGGAGTGGGCACGTAGGAGTGGCGTACAGGAACGAAAGAGGTCAGCGTGGGGGGCAGGGAGGAACCTGTTGCTCTCCTCTGAACCGGAAGGAGAAGCGTTCTTGGGCCACTTCCCAAAGTTGCCGTCCTCCCCTAGTCAGTGCCGGGGTATGAACGCACCCTCCTTTCTCATACCTCCGTTAAGCAAAATCCAAAGATGGGCCGTCCCTGGGTTAGGAGGAGCTCTCAATCCACAAAAGCGTGTGTGTGTTTGAGTTCTCCACAATGCTTCAGCAAGGCTTAATGGCAGCCAACTCAGGAGCATGCAAGTCTAAAAAATGATTTCCCACCCGCCTTTAAAAGTTTTAATTAATTTTTTAAAAAGTCTCTGCAGAGCCTTTGCTCTCAAGCATCAGGTTCCTGTGCTTGGAGTGATCTCACATTCATATGAACATGACTGGCACGTGCCACTCTGAGTGGGCGTTGGCCCAAATTGCCAAATTAACATGAGTTTAGAGGAACAACCCAACTGAAGACTTAAATGTGCCAGAGAGCCTGGAAAAGCAGGATTTAAGATCAGTCTCAAGGATGCTGGATGAGGGAGGATTGCACTAAACTTGTACAACAAAACTTGTGTTTCCTCTGAGCTCCATCATGTCCTTCATGCATCTTGCTAATCTCTAAAAATGAGAAACCCATTTATATATTAAAGAAAAATAGCATTGCGGATGTTTCCCAAACCATGAGAAACAAGCTGCATTGGGTGACCAGGCCTCAGTGTTCCAAATCTCACAGTATCCTCAGTGCGTTTTGTGTTTGGCTTTTTCTAAAGCCAGGAGGGTGCAGTAATTCTTAGAGAGGGCAGGTTAGCATGCCCGCCTCCTTGGGCTTTGCAGTCTGCGCAAAACAGCAGCCCCACTCCCCACCTGCCAGCAGTGTGGCAGAGACAGGAAAGGTTAACCTGGGAATTTCCTGCCCAACTGTTGAAAAGTTTTGCAATGAAGTTCTGGCCTGTTTCTGACATATGAATAATCAGACCATGCTTTCCAACGATATACTTATTATTCTGGAACAAGGGAGGAGGAAGATGGCCGCAGGCAGCGTTTCAGCGAGCTCTTGATTCTAATTTGAATCATTTTAAAAGGACTTATCAGTTGTAGGAATTTCCTGGTTAAACTTTAGTGTATTCAAGCTTAATTGGAAACAGATAGTTGAAGTTAAGCCTCGGATAACTATAAATAACTGTAAATAACGACTGCAACGAGGCAGGAATGGGAAAATGGCTGAAGAGGAAGAGAAAGAGCCCAAAAGGAAAAAAGGAGTTGATTAAAACGAGGAGTGAGTTTGAGAAGCTACAGAGAGAGGGTACTGAGCCTAATGAAATTGTGGAGGCGGCAGTTACTCTTAGACAACAAAGGCTAGAGGAGTTTTTCCAGTGTGAAGATTTAAAAAACAAGTCCTCTTCCCTTTTGTACTCCTCACCTACACATGTAAACCTTGTGGATAAATCCTATGCCTCGTCTGAATGGGAAGCAGATGATTTTTCTTATTCTGTTGAAGAAGGCTCTTCAGAGATTAAAGGGGGAAACACCTTAAAAACCACAAGCAAGTCGAATGCGGACCTGGAACTGGTGGCTGAGAATTGCCTTTTAACAGCTAAAACAGTTATTGCAATTTTTGAAAAGCTACTAGATATCAATCGAAAAATAGATGAACTTAAGGACATAATGGGAAAACATGTAATAAAACCCCCTGCGAAGCCAACCTCTGATGTTGCTGAATATCCCCAACCTACGTATGTGGTACGAGATATCACATGCAAGAAAAATAACAAGGAAGAATTAACATTACAGCGGCATAGGATTCTGCTTCAGGTTGCAATCAACCCTCTTAATGAGGGGAAATGGTTCAACAAACAAGTAGTGCTTTATTCACTCTCACAACTCCTCCAAAGAAGGATATATCTCAGTGAGATAACAGGAATCTTCTGGCTCCCCAGATGGCGTGGTTTTGAAAGAATAATACTGACGTGTAAGCATTTTGCCCTTCCTGCATTGATTTTGGAAAGTAGGGAATTGCTAAGGAGATTTTCAATTATACCTACTCGTGTTTTTCATAATAATATTGTACAACCGCTGTTAAGCTATAGGAAGAGATCTAAACTTGTACAGGAGGTTGATATAAACATCGAAGATTATGAGCCTAGTAAGCAATCCTTGATACAGCAGACTATCCCAACAGCTCAAAGACCAAGCGAAGGTTTACACTGGAGAAATAACACTAATGATTTAATCATGAGGAAAATGCAAATAACAGATGACTCCATGGGGGATGAGGAAGACCTTATTAAGATGTTTGGAACTCTCTCCACTGAGGAACAACAAACCATATTGTGCAAACTAGAGGCAGTTAAAACTGTGCTGCAGTCAGTATCTACTGCTGCAGTGTCTATTAACAACCTATTATCTTCCAGTTGTCCTTCTGGTGGGCCACCGACCTGTATAACTCCTGAAGCCTCAAATCCAATAAAGAGGGAAAAAAGAAGAAGGTGCTCTAGTTCGAGGAGTCCAACTTCATTTTTACCTAGCCAGCCGGTTAGAGATTTAATTGATCTGACCACAGTGATAGGAGATGAGAGTGATGCTTCACAAAAAATAGAGACAGTAGGTCAGCAGTCTCTACATGACCCCTTAACTAAGCCAAAGGATATCCAGACACCTGCTTCAAGCTATTATAGTTCAGTAACAGGCAATGCAGGAGCTATGAGCCATCAAGAATTGCCTGCATTAGCCCCCATGACGGATGAAGCTGAATGACATCTAATAAATGCTGTCTCCTTGGCTTTTATTACCTGGAATATTGCAGGATGGAAATCTAGAAGTAGAGACCCTTCGTTCTCTGCTTATATATCTAGATATCATATAATTTTTCTGCAGGAGACTTGGGCCGCGGAACATTTGTTTATGGAAGGGTATATGACAATTACGTTAGATGCTGTACCGGGCACAGGACGTGGGAGGCTCTGTGGGGGTTGGGTATATTGATATCTACTTTATTACAGGTACAAGTAATTAGATTACCTTCATTAGACCAATATACACTGGCAGTTTTGCTTCAATTCAACAAGATCCAACTTGTACTGATCAAGGTGTATATTCCACCTTTATATGCTCGTGCACAGATAAAACATGTATGGCATAAATTGAACATATATGTGGAAAACATATTGGCAGCATTTCCTGTAGTGCATACCATAGTGGCTGGTGATTTTAATGCAAGAATTGGAGCAGATGATAGATCGCTCTTTGCTAAATTTCATTGCCAACACTTACCCCCTGTAACTATACCCCCCCTTTTGTGCCGCCAGTCTAAAGACACATATAGTGATTATAGAGGACTGTGCTTAATGCAAACTTTTTCCAAATTGAACTTGGTGATTCTGAATGGGTCTACAAGTGATGACTATCCAACTGAGTACACTCACTGGACAGGCCTTAAGCCCTCCCTTTTAGACTATGTTTGCATCTCAATGAGTTTAATACCCTATCTGTCTAAGTTCTCAGTTGTCAGTCGTCCTGAGAGTGACCATTTTCCTGTTATGTTGTGTATGAAGGCCTTCGATAGGATGTATGTACCTACACGCCATATTACAGTGATGTCTGATGACCTCTGTCCTATACGCGCTAAATGGTCACCCCATCAAGCGGAA
Source organism: Cyclura pinguis (assembly GCA_030412105.1). Classification (NCBI taxonomy): domain Eukaryota; kingdom Metazoa; phylum Chordata; class Lepidosauria; order Squamata; family Iguanidae; genus Cyclura; species Cyclura pinguis. The sequence goes on along the minus strand of CM059604.1, from coordinate 1,082,621 downwards.
ATACTTACAGATTTCCTGGGAAGGGAACCAGCTAAGTGCCTTCATTCATTAATAGTAAGCTCAAAGTCAGATGATGAGGTATTGGATAATTTTAACAACTTGATCAAATTAATACAGTCTCTGTTAACTGTTCCCCAACGTAATTTCGTTGGGCAAAAATTAAGAACACGACATGAGTGGTTTGATCAAGAATGCCACGAAGCCTGGAATTCCTTAAAGCGGCTTTTCAAATTGTATAAAGAGGAAACCAACTCTTGCTCAGTATCAGAACTTATGAGACTGAAAAAACAGTATAAACAGTTGATCCGCCAGAAGAAAAGGGATAATATGCGAGTTTCTTGGGAGTGTCTGATAGCAGCAGCTAGTACAAATAACTCCATTCTCTTTTGGAGAGCGGTAGCACCATCTTTCCCAAGAAATATTTATAAACCATCATCCCAGATTCCAGCCCATATCTGGGAAGACCATTTTAGATCTATGTATGCTGAAAAAGAACACTCCATGATTGAATTGGAGCTGGATATATCTTCCCTTCCATACTGGCCCCCAGTCTCTTGTGTAGAAATCAAGAACTTAATTAAACAACTCAGACCAGGGAAAGCACCTGGTGCTGATTTTATCACCTATGAGATAATAAAAAATGACCTAGACTGATGGATCCCGATGTTAACCTCACTTTTCAATGTAATTGACCGTACAGCTATGATTCCAAAAGACTGGGGCTTAGCTATAATAATCCCAATTTATAAGAAAGGAAAAAGAGATGATCCTGCAAATTTTAATCCAATCAGTCTGTTAAGTCAGATTAGTAAAATGTATGCTAAACATCTACAGGTTAAATTAATAGACTGGATGGAAACTGAGGGTATTTTGAGGGATGAACAAGCTGGTTTTAGGGAAGGTAGATCGACAATAGATCATGCAATGGTACTGCAACATCTCGCAGAGAAGTACACTCACCAAACTGGTCAATCTCTCTATGCAGCATTTATTGATTTTAAGTCAGCATTTGACTCAATATCCAGATTCAGATTATGGCTTAAACTTAAAAATTCCACAATAGACAAGCGCTTACTTCTGTTGCTCATCAAAATCCATGAGAATGCCAGATTGAAGGTCAGGTTTGGTAATAAAGGATATGTTACTAAGGAAGTACAAGTAAAGAAAGGAGTCAGACAGGGATGTGTACTGGCTCCACTTTTATTTAACTATTATATAAATTCATTGATTCCTTATCTGAGTAACTCTGCCTTCCATCCCCCTAAATTAGCCCATAGGCATATTAATTTATTACTATATGCTGATGATGCAGTAATCTTGTCATTGACCTCTGTTGGCCTTAAGAGAGCCTTTAGATCACTTATCCAGTACTGTGCTGAAGAGGAATTAATAATAAATTACACCAAGACTAAGATTCTTACTTTTTCAAAACATCCTAAGCAAAGAAGTTGGGTTCTAGGAGGACAACTAGTCGAGCAGGTTAAGATCTTTAAATATTTGGGGATAGTTTTTCAAGCTTCAGGAAGTAGAAATGCTCACTCAGATTACGTGTCCGGTAATGCGCAGAGAGCTGCTGTAGCCATTCAAAATTATTATTTCAGCAAAGGAGCACAGTTCATCCCAGCTGCAATTAAACTATTTACATCTAAAGCCCGAGCTCAACTGATATATGGAGCTCAGCTGGGGATGTATAGTAATATGACCTCTCTAGAAAGAGTTCAAACAAAATTTCTGAGGAACATATTTCAGGTTGCTCGATGTGTTCCAAATGCTGTATTGCGAAAGGAGGCAGGAGTCAGTAAATTGGAATCAAGTATCTGGTTGAACATCTTTACCTATTGGCTAAAGCTACATAATAATCAGAATGGACTGACCCAGTTAATTCTGGTTGATAAATATAAATCCTCATGGGAAACAGCTGTGCTTCAGAAGTTGAGCCTTTGTGGACTTTCGAGCAATTATATCCTAGGATTAGGATTAGATCAAGCAAAAGCTATTGTAAAACAAAGGATACTAGATATAGAAGGTCAAACAGAAATTGCTACCTTTACTAATTATATACTTGCCAATAATCAACTGATGATCTCTAGACCGGCCGCATACTTATACTACGTCACTGTGCCCAAATTCAGGAGAGCCTTAACATTGGCTCGATTTAATGTTCTTCCCACAGCGATACTGGAAGGGAAATATAGGAAAATACCTTATGAGATGCGATTTTGCCCTTGCAGTACCGGTGCGGTAGAAACTACAATTCATGTACTTCTATATTGTCAGTTTTACCGAGACATTCGACAAGAGCTGATCACTCCTCTACTAATCCAATTCCCAGGACATTCTGATGGTTTTTATCTACACCATCTGCTGGATAATCAGGAGCAAACTGTTATGCTCAAAGTAGCAAAGTTTTTGTATATTATGTGTAAGATACATTTTCAAACGGTTAATAATAGTAATAGTGGCTGATGCGAGTCGTTTAAATTTTGTTATTGGTCCTTGTTAGTTTTTATGTATTTATTCTGTATTTATTATTGTTTTATTGGTCAATGACCGAAATAAAGTGTCTGTCTGTCTGTCACTACTTATTATTCTCAGTCTTTGAAAGATAAAATATTACACAAATCTCTGGTTTCTCTACTATTAAATTCTGCCAGATTGGTGATTGGTCAGTCTTGGAAAAATCTTCATGATCTCTATTTTGCCATTGATTTGACAAATTATGATTTACCACAGTGGTTCTTAACTGGAGGTCCTCAGACACCTGGGGGTCTGCGATGCTTTCACAGGGAGTCCACGAAAGGCTTGAAGGCTGCTTAGCATGTCTTCTCCCCCACAACAGAAAGACCACGTGACAGGACCCAGGGCAAAAGGAGGCAGGCGGGCTGGCTGGCTGGCTGTGCCTGTGCATTGCCTCTCATGAGGCTGCTCTGCTGCAGAAAGGAGGCGGGCTTAGCAGGTGAGTGACAGCAGAGCTGACAGCCAGCCTACCAGCCAGTGTTTGCCCTTCTCCCCCCCACCTCATTTCCTGTGAAGAACAGCCCAGTCTACTACCAGAAATGCTCAAACCCCCTCCCCTTTTTTTGTCTTCTTCACCGGGAGGAGAGGAGACTGAGATAACCAAAAGAAGGAGGAGGGGGGAAAGGAGAAAAACAAAATGAACAGAGGAGGGAGTGAGAATGCAAAAAAAAAAAAAAAAAAAAAAAAAAAAGGGGTTGAAGCAACTCCTCTATACAAGACCCCAAGCATGCATCCTCATTTGCATGCATACGTGTGTATGCTTTCATCTGAATCAAATGGCAGTTTATTTTACCAATGGTGGTCCCTCCTTCCAACTTCCAGTGTCTTCCCAGGGGGTGGCACCTACTATAGCAACACCGCCTCTTCTCATTTAGCCCCACTCCTCCCTGCTCTCCTCTTTCAGAGCTGGTGGCCACACTGTGTCAAGGATCCCACCTGGAGTGGCACTCCAAGTGCCAGACTCTAGCAGTGCTAAAAACTTTGATGAGGCCTACACGACATGACAGGTTGTATGGAAATTTCAGTACAGCTGTAAGAAAAGGTGGGAAATCCATGGATCATTATCAGAGCTTCTGCTTCAAGAGCTTCCATTTTCTCTTGACAAGAGCCGTGCAGGCCTTGGGGGCCAGAAGAAGTTCTTGCTATGCTATGTATCATGGGATTAATGGTGTGCGGTTCATCATCTCTGATCAACAACAGCCTGTCTGTTTTGGACAACTTGCTTCCTGATCACTGGAGAGGGAAGTTACAGAGGCCTTTGGTGAGGATACTGTCTTCACCATTGAGACCTGTCTTGGAGTCAGCATCGCTGACTTCTCTTTTAGTCCAAAGGAAAAGGAAGTTCTCATCCCACCCTACAAAAAGTTCAGCACCGTAGAATTCCATGAAAAAAAGAGGGAAAACCTACATAAAGCTAAATGTGAATGGAAAGTTCAGCAATTTCAGCTGTGGATCTAAGAGTGGTAAGAGCCAATGGGCATGACGTGACTCCTGGGGTTGGAGGACAGCAGACATGGAAGCCCCCTGGGATGGGTATCCTCTGGCTGGAGCTGATCTGCACATTTCTATAGAGTTTCACCTCCTGCAGTCCTGATCACAACCCAAAAGCAAGTCTCAGAAAGCCAGGAGCTCTTGCAGAGAAAACAGAACTGATGACCCAAGTCCAAGGAATGTGTGTGGAAAAAGGGGAGCCCTTTCCAGTCCCACTCCCCAAACTCCAGGGTTGCAGCACACCCAGATCTCAGCCCTGGCACTTCATGGTGCCCTCTGGGTGATGCCCCTGAGGAAACAGATGGCCAAGGAATCATGGATCAGTCCTCAGCTGTCCATAGAATCACAGAACTGGAAGAGACCTCAAGGGGTACTTAGTCTCACCCCCACCCCCCACCAGGCAAGAAAGGTGCCTCAGGGCTTTCTCCCATGGAACGTTGCTGAGGTATTCTGCTTTTTGAGGGAAGTCACAGAGAATACATTTCCCTGCTCTTGTTTCCACTTCTTTGTCCTCCCTTGGTGTGGAATGAATGAGATTTGCAACTGGCTACCCTCATCGCCTTTCTTTGCCCTGGATCACAGAGTCTAGGCATGGTTGAAGTCATGAATACTCAAAAGCGTGTCTGACAGAACTAATCACCCACATCAGTAACACCAGTACCTAAACGATCAAAGCTTGCTTCCTGCTTTTGTCTAATTTTGATCTTTTTTTTGTCTTCTTTTGACTTCTTTGGGTTCCTGTATTGCAAGGAAGGTGGGACGTAAAACCAAACAGTCCGTCTGCTTATTTGACTGCTTGTGGTCTGAGGCATTTAAAAAAATACCTTTTTTCTTATTGTTAGTGGTGGTGGTGGGGAATGGTGTCTCAGAGGCTGAGAGACCCCATTGAGAAAATGGGGAACAGCCATGAGATACTTTGTTGTTTGGAGTTGTTGCCCTAAAATTAATTGGTGCCAAAAAACCCCTAACCCAGGTGCTTCCTCCTCTTCTTTTCCACACAAGCCTGTGTGAGTGTGAACAGAATGCTTTTCTACCAACACTTTGTGCAGGAAAGAGCAAAGTACACTGGTCTGAAACCCATCTCAGTCCCAATTAGAGTAGACTCATTGAATCAGCTGTTGAAAGGTGAGTCAACAGTAGGAGATCGGATGCACAGAACTTCCCAGCTTCCATCAGAGGAGAAGACTCTTACATGCCCTGGTTTCTTGAACAACACTCAGTCTTGCAGGTCACCTCCATGGCCACTTTGTGGAGACCTCTGGCTGCCCATAGTAGGAAACTTGATGCTGGATGCAGGGAACCTTCTAGCTTTCATCAGAGAAGACCACTCTTACTCCTAGGTGCCCTGGGGTGTTTCACTTTCACTTTCTTTCACTGTGGCTGAGGGAAGCCAAAGACACAACCTCTGCCAGCTCTGTGCTGCCACCTAGTGACCCATCACAACACTTTTAAACAGGACAATTTTTCAGGCGCTCTGGAGTCAAGTTAACTGTTTTGTATGATAAGACAGCAACTACCCATCCATCCATCCATCCATCCATCCATCCATCCATCCATCCATCCATGTATTATTTAATATTCTGTCTCTCTCCCAATCTGGGATCCAAGGCAGCTAACCCAGATTAAATCAACACACAGATATTCCCACCCCCATTACCAGATAGCCCAGGAGTAATGTCCAATTTTCTTTGGAACCCAGTATCTTCCCTAGTTCTGTGCCACCATGGGGAGACCTGAGGCGTAGCACTTCATTTTAGTGTTATGCCTGCTGTCTGCCCTGGTCGTCCAGGGAAAGGAGTGGGTGTCTCTTCCAAGCCCCTTCTTCTGGAGATGGCCATGTGGCCCAGCTCTGTCTTGGCCTAGCCCCATGTGCTCTGGGCCTTGCAACAAAGCCTGGCTTGCACCAGTTGGCCTGGATGATGGTCCACTGGACAGCTAACCTTGTTTTCCACCCCAAAAGTGGTGAGTCTGTGGGCCCTCAGAGGAGTTGGGCCTCCTTCACTCTGCTTGATTTTTAAACTGAATATCCAAAGCTGACTTGCTTTCTCTTTTAACACTGGCAGATGGAAAACTCAAGGACCAAATGTGGGAATTCAGAGGAGGCAACAGTGATGTGGATGCTGTGTTGCCCCACCACTCGAGTGTTTGACCTTCCTTTCCGTTGTATTTCAACAGGTGCAGCTCTGAGCGCTTTAGCTCCTGGCGTCCCAGTGTCTTTCGTTCTCTGAGGCTTCCTCCTCTTCTCTTGTGCCCTTGGATCAATGGGCAGCCTCTGACTTCGCCATCAGGATGGCCAGCTGGAATCACAAAACTTGCCAGTGATGGTGGTGGGGCTTTGACATAGGAATCAGACAGATTGCAGCTTTTGCCTTTGCTATTACTTCCCAGTTCCTACTTCAACTCAACTACTCCCCTGCCCAGCTGGGTGGAGCGTGATTGCCTATTGGCTACTGTTCTTATCCATTTATTGTTTTGTTATGGATTCATAGAATCATAGAATCATAGAGTGGGAATTGACCCCAGGGGCCATCGAGTCCAACCCCCTGCTATGCAGGAACACCCATCAAAGCATTACCAACAGATGGGCGTCCAGCCTCTGCTTAAAAACCTCCAAAGAAGGAGACTGCACCACACTCCATTGAGGCAGCATATTCCACTGCCGGACAGCTCTGACCGTCAGGAAGTTCTTCCTGAGGTTCGAGTGCAATCTCCTTTCCTGCAGCTTGAATCCATTGCTTCTTGTCCTGGTCTCTGGAGCAGCAGAGAACAAGCCCGTTCCCTCCTCAACATGACATCCCTTCAAATATTTAAACATGGGTCTCATGTCCCCTCTTAACCTTCTCTTCTGCAGACTAAACATACCCAGCTCCCTAAGCTGTTCTTCATAGGGCATGGCTTCCAGACCCTTCACCATTTTGGTCACCCTCACCTGGACACGTTCCAGCTTGTCAGTATCCTTCTTAAACTGAGGTGCCCAGAACTGGACACAGGATTCCAAATGAGGCCTAACCAAGGCAGAATAGAGTGCTACCATTACCTCCCTCGATCTAGACACTATACTCCTATTGATGCAGCCAAGAATTGCATTGGCTTTCTTGGCTGCCGCATCACACTGCTGACTCATGTTCAGCTTGTGATCTACCAAGACTCCTAGATCCCTTTCACACGTACTGCTATCCAGCCACATGTCCACCATCCTATATTTGTGCCTTCCATTTTTTCTGCCTAAGTGCAGGACCTTACACTTCTCTCTGTCGAAATTCATTTTGCTAGCTTTGGCCCAGCTCTCCCATCCGTCAAGGTCGTTCTGAATTTTGATCCTGCCCTCTGGGGTATTAGCAACCCCTCCCAATTTGGTGTCATCTGCAAATTTGATCAGCATGCCCTCTACTCCTTCATCGAAGTCATGGATGAAGATGTTGAACAGCCCTGGGCCCAGGAGAGAACACTGTGGCACCCCACTAGTCACTTCTCTCCAGGATGAAAAGCAGCCATTGGTGAGGAGCACCCTTTGGGTTCGGTCGGTCAACCAATTACCAATCCACCTAACAGTAGCCCTGTCCAGCCCGCATTTTACTAGCTTCTTTGCAAGAATGTCATGGGGAACTTTGTCAAAGGTCTTACCGAGGTCAAGATATGCTACGTCTACAGTATTCCCTTCATCTATCAATTTACAGCTGCTGTTATCTGGATGTCTGGAGCTGCAGATATCAGATGCGGTGTGGGATAATGGTCTGAGTTTTGCATTATGAGTTCAAACCTCTCTCAGCCTTGGAAACCCACTGGGTGACCTTGGCCAAGTCACACCCTCTCAGCCTCAGAGGAAGGCAAGGGCAAACCCCTCTGAACAGAACTTGCCCCCCATCAAAACTATGATAGGTTTGCCTTAGAATCACCATAAGCTGGAAATGACTTGAGGGCTCACAACAACAAGAAAGGGTGACATAGAGTGACCTGTGCCAGTGACGTTTTGAACTGCCTACGTGACACTCCTCCACAGGCCTCTGTCAACAGGATGCGAGGAAGCAGTTCCATTGCAATCTGTCTTCCCATGACATGATCACCTATGATAACCCAAAAGCCAGGAAAAGCAAATTTCCTGGACAGCTTTCTTTTGTGATCCGTGAAAGTTACACAGAGAGCCAAGAAAGAAGGATAGAAGCCAACTTGCTTCTGTTTTCCCTCCAGAGCTTCCCACTCCCAGGGGTTCAGTGTTAGCCAGTGGCTCCGTCGCTTCCGAGCAGAAGATCCACACTGAATGATATAAGAAGAGCTTTATGGATGTTATTCAAGGTCCTGAACCTCCTCTGGGAACCCCATTCAGAGAGCTCAGAGAGCTCCCATAAAGCACCCCTCCAAAACCAGGAGTAGCTCTTGTAAAATCCACTGTGGAGTCACTGACCCAAAGCAACTGAGCCAGGGCCACCACCGTGCAGGTTCATTTGGGGATTAGACCTTAAACCAGTTCCACCCAGTTCAGTGTTTTTACACTCACTGGAAGCAGTGGTCTGGATTGGGACAGAGGTCTTTCTCATTCCTCCTTGAAGATCCTGAGGCTGGGACTGTGCATCCACACATCTTGTGTTTCACCACTGAGCTGTGGCCTTTTTCCAAAAAAAGGGGAAACTAGACATTCATTATTTTAAAATGAGACCATCCTGTTGTTGCAAAAGTTGGATTAGATTATTCTTGGGGATCAGCGGGGTCTACTTAGCTTGGCAATCTTCTGATTTCCAGAGCGTTTCTCAGGACTCTGTCTTGCCTCTCCACCTTTGAACCAGCAGAAAACCTGGACATCTTCTCTATGAGCAGTGCTTCCAGGAGGGTCGTCTGGGATCCTCTTAATAAACAGGTTTAACCATCAGAGCACGTGTGGAGCCTGATTTCAGTAATCAACAGAAAACACAACAAACGTTGGAAGATTCAGGGGGAGCTGGAGCAAGTGGAGCTGGACCCCCAAAGCCTTTGATCTGGGCCCCTTCCCAGAGAGGGTGGTAAGAGTAGAAGCGTAAGGAATCCTCTGTCGTTCAGGGAAACACTGGGACAATGCGCAGCACATTTTGGAATGTGGCTGCTTACCTCTCAGAGCCAAGAAAGCCACTGATTCTTCCCTCGTGCTGCACCCAAAATGACCTTCTGGTGGCATTTCAGCTAGGATGGGATTGGGGGCCCCAGGGGGAGAAAAATGGGTTCTCCTTCACAGGGAAGGGCCTGCCTGGCATGAGAGCTCCTGCGCTGCAGCTGTTGGTGTGTTTGTACAAATGGAAGCAGTTCACCAACTCCAGGTGAAGGAAGGCCAAACACCAAATGAGGGCCATCTTTGCAGAAACTGTAAGACTTACAAAAAAGTGGGGAATTTGGTTCTGATCCCGGTGCCACACAAGAGCCTTCCTTCGCAGTCCCATTTCTCTGATGGGAGAGCGAGACATCCCACAGAAAGAGGAAGCAGGAGTCCGTTGCCAAGGGGGGAAATGTGTCACGATCACACAAAATTGCACCTGCAAAGCACCTGGATGGTGGAGGGGAAGAGAAGGGGACTTTTTGTAGTATCTGACTTTGGTCTCATTGCGAAGCACCACCTCAGCTGGAAAAGGGGGCCCAGGACAAGCAAGCCCACTCTCCTGTTCTGTACGCCCACCATTTCCTATTTTCCCACATCTATCTCTTTTGCCATAACCCTCCCCTCTAACCCATCTCCTCCCATGGTCTACTCAGAAACAACTGTGACACTGGAGAAAAATCCAGTTAAAATGGGTTTGTTCACAACCAAGGTGGTATGGTGTGGTTGGAAGGCAGTGGGGAGCAAGTTCAGACAGCAGCTTCTGAGACCCAACACAAAGCATTTCCTAAACCAGCCCAGCAGGAGTCTTCCTTGGAAATAATAGTGAGAAGCACCGTGCCTTGACACACTCACTCCACGCTCCCTCCAGTGACACACACACACCAGAACACGTTACAGATAGCCAGACGGACACACAAAACTCTCTCTCTCTCTCTCTCTCTCTCTCACACACACACGTTAGTATGTCTCCTTGTTTCTTTTCTCATCTGCTAGTTGCTCGGGAGGAGATTTCAAACCTGCATATTTCATATTCCAACCCTGACTTTTTTCTGACTAGTAACCCTTCAGGCTATAGTGACACGGACCAGTCCTTTAGACTTTTGATTCAAAGGCGCAGGGAACAAAATGCAACAGATGATGATGATGATGTGATGATGATGACGACGACGACGATGGGCAACACAGGACTAGGGCTTCTTTATGGGTCCAAAGTACTTCCCATTTCCCAATCATCTGGATTGGGGCCTGAAAGACCCCCCTACAGGTTTGGCCGTGTGGAGTTACACAGATTTGTGGAATCAAATTCCTGTCCCTGGATTCAGAATTCTCCTGCGGATGCCCTGGACCTTGAGTTCCGTACGCCTAAACGCTGTGGCAGGTGGGACAAGGAGAGTGCAGGGATAGCGGATGGCTGCGTGTGGGCGTGCTTTTTTGTGGGGAGAATGGCTGGGTGTGCTTGGACATTTGTGCTGGGGTGGCTGGGGGTGAGAAGGAGACTGCCCCGGAGGTTGCTGCTCTCTCCGTCTTTGAGAGTGTTTAAACAGAGGCCGGATGGGCATCTCTCTGGAGGGCCTCGGTGGTGGAATCCTCCACTGGCAGGAAGTTGGACGAGGTGGCCCTTCCTGTCTCTGGCCCAGCCTTTTGGTTCTGTGAGCCCCAAACATTCCCAAGGCCCTGGGAGGGAAGAGGAAACGCGGAGAGGCAAGCCATGATGTCAACCAGATGGTCCCATTTTTGCCAAAATGTCTGGAGCTGAGTCCCCTCCCTCTGTAGGCAAACTCCAGGTTGTTGACTGGCCTGAAAACTAAGGTTGATCAGGTTTTGGAAGGCTCTTCCGCCCTTCCCCATGGCTCCGTGGAAGAGTCCACTGGTGTCTGAGGCTGGAAGGGCAGCGCAACTGAGATGGTGGCAGGGAGAAGCCCCCCCCCCGCGCACTCAGTGGCAGCCAAGCACATGCAATCCCCCAGGACTGGGAAAAGAGAAGACCACAAACTCCTGTGGCTGGAGCCAGGAACCCACCTAGAAGGAGCAGGAACTGGGCAGCTTCCCTGGTGGTTTAGAGAGAGCTTTCTCATCCTTGGCTCTGCTGGCTCGGGGCTGCATCCCAACAACACCAGAAGAGGCCACAGAGCTCCCATCCCTGCGGGAGTCCTGGGCCACCGTTCAAGAGCAACAGGAAAGGTCTGGGCAGAAGACCTGGCCCCACTGTGGTGTGGGCTGTTAATGGCACTGGGAGGAATCCCCTCCACCCCTGGAAAGGGTCGTGACTCTGCAGGACGTGGGAGCCTCATAATCCACCTGTCTCGGGTGAAGCTCAGAACTGCTCCTACGAGCCTTCCCTTTTGACCTGTCGGGTTTGGGGTCCTCTTGCTGTTTATACAGCTTGGAAGAAAACCCCAAGAGGCAGAAAATTCAGCCACAGGTGTCATGAAAAGGTGGTAAGGAGGAAAAAGAGGGCCTCTTAGGAGGTGGGGACAGAATATTTTCACAACTTAGTAAAACAACCTCCTGCCTATTCTGGGAAATGTTGTGACTGTGCAAAAAGTCATGGTGCTTTTGCTTTCTTCATAGTCACAGCATTTCCCAGAAAGGGAGAGACTTTCTTTCGATACTGTTAAATGCCCTTCGGTCAGCAAGTAAGACCCACCTTCCAGCAAAACCCTTCTGGACTCTGCACGGAGGAAACAGGTCATTCCATGCCATGCTCCCATTGTAAACACCTTGCAACACAGAATGGCACAGTCCCACCACAACAGCACACACCTGCATGTCAATCCCAGGGCGAGACAAGCTCAGAGAAGGGGCCACGACGGGGCCCTGGATGGTGGCTCTCCCTCCAGCCAGGTGCTTGCAATGCAGTCGCAAGCAGGAACAAAGGACGCTTTGCACAAAGCAACCTGGTTTTACAAACATGCTCCTTGCTTCTTATGTTTCATTTCATTTTTTCTATGTGTGGCATATCCTTCTCTCAGAATTAACTTCTTCCACCGTTGTTAGGATTTTCTGCCTCTTTGAGCCTCTATGTCTACCCTTTTGGTTTAGGAAGGGGACTTTTCTTTCCTTCACACCTTCTCCCATGTGGCTCTTTGTAATCATCACTGCCCTTTCCATTCACACTGACTCCACATTCTCCCTTTGAAACTCCTTGGCCATTTCTGCACTACACTCTTATAGTGCTATTATTCCACTTTCAACCTCCTATGGAACCCTAGGGTTGGCAGTTTAGAATTCTCAGCCAGATTGCTCTTGGGCCTCCTCAGGAAACTACAAGCCCCAGAATTCCACGGGAGGTTGAAAGTGGAATAATAGCACTATAACAGTGTACAACAGAAATAGCCCTTGTTGTTTAATCCACAGAGTCCATTGCTGCTTACCAAGCATCCGCCACAACAGAAATTGGGAGGAACAAGCCATGGGCGGATGACTGGGAGCAGCAAACGAGAAATATATATTTATATATACGTATATGAAATGAAATGCCAAGAAAAATGGGGGGAGGGGGAAGAGAGAAGTTAAAAGGGCGGCTGAAACCTTCTGGTGGGCTTCTCACAGGGGCTCCCGGTTGGCCGCTGTGAGGAAAAGGAAACGCTGGAACGGCCGGACCTCTTGTACCCCCCAGCCCCAGATTCAGGGCTCCTCCGATGTCCTTCTGGCGTCTACCACAACCAGCGGCGGCGTCCCAGCACTCTCTCAGCCAGACAGGACAGCTCCCACGCGGTCCCCAAGACGAATCCCTCCAAAGTCTGAGTACCAAGCACCCCTCCGGACAAATGAGGTCCAACGCATCTCCCTTACCCACACGCTTGCTGACCCCCTCAAAGAACTCTGGAAAGCTGAGCCGGAAACCGATTAAGCGGCTTCATTTGGGCCCCCGGGGCATTCAGTAGCACGTGGTTAAAACCAACCTTCCCATCCCTTTGCTTATCTTTTTTTTTTCTTTTTAAAGAGGTGCCATCTTGCACGGAACCATAGACCCCTGGGGATGGAGGGCACCTCGAGGGATACACGGTCCAGCCCCCTTCTGCTAGGCAGGAAAGCCGCTGGGAGAGCACGCTTGAGAAGAAAAATAATCAGAAGCTCTGAAAGGCAGAACACGTTGCCGAGACGTAGGAACGGATTGAGTTGCTACTCCACAGTGAAGTCCAGTTGGGCCCAGAGGTTTTGCACACCTAAAGTCCATGACCAGAATCAAAGAAATGCAGAGTTGGAAGAGACCACACGGGCCATCCAGTCCAACCCCCTACCATGCAGAATATTTGGTCGGAATGCTGGAGGGGAAGACGTGGCTTCAGCCACATCCGAAGGATAGTTCCAGGACTCTCCCAAGGAAGGACACCAAGATCCCCAGAAATAATGCAGCAGTACTTGCACATCACATGCTACAGGATTGCAGGGGGCCTCGGGATCCCATCTGTTTCTTTTATTTTTGCCTGCACCGTGCCTCAGACTACCAGAGCCATCTGTGTTGGTGGCCTAGAGGCAACCTAACAAGCAACAAAGGAATTACGGAAAGTCCACCATCGGGTGGAACTATGGCACCCCTCCTCCCTCACCCCCAATCTATCTTTTCTCTGATAGATTTCCTCCTTGTACCCAAGTTTCCTCCTTGTACCCAAAACCAGGGAGGAGAGCCTATGGTCTCTTTTCCAAACCCCCAAAACTTAAAGCAGAGCTCTCCAAATTGCGTGTCGTGACACACTGGTGTGCGGCCTGCAGTGTGTAGGGGTCTCGCATGAACGTAACGGGTGGAGGGGCGGCCTGTCCTGCTGCCAGAGGGGGCCAGGCCTGGGTGGAGGGGCCGCCTCTCCCACCGCCGCCACAGAATTTCCAAGATCCAGATCTAGGTGGCCCTTCCGGTCCCTCCCTGCTCTTGGGAGTCCTTGATTCAAATTAAAGTGCCAAACCTATACTAACTGAATTGACAATGCCATCTATAATGTTTTCATCTTTCACCTCTTACAAAATACTAGAGCTTGGTGTGCATGGTGTTTTGGGGTGTCTTGATCCCTGAGTTCATCCCGACTTTTTTCTGCACAGGGCAGCCAACTGGCTTCAGGAGAGAGAAGTGGCACGGCCGAAATACCAAATACTAGAGGTTGGCACGCACGGTCTTTCGGGGGGTGTCTCGAGTCCTGCGTTCGTCCTGACCTTTTCTCTGCCCTCAGGCCAGCCAGGGGTTTCAGGAGAGAGAAGAGGCAGCACCTAACAGCAACTATGGTCTGGATCCTCTTCTTAGCCCCAACCAGAGCAGACCCATTAAATGCATGAGATTTACACTAGACGAGACCAGCCAATAGGATCCAGGCCACTAATTTCCATGAGAATGAGCAAAGGGCATTGCACTTGTTAAAATTACTGAGTTTAAGAAACGGTTTAGGAAATCCAGTACTTGGGCTGAGTTAGGGATAGCGCAAGGCAAACCAAGGATGCCTCTCGGGAGCAAGCGTGCCCTCCCCCCGTCCCAGTTTGGCAGGGGAGTCCCGGTTCATCCCCCCCAGTCCCACGTTCTCAGCTGCTTTTAAACGTCCTGGGTTCCCTCTCGATCTCTTCTTTTCCTCCCCCTCCCCCCCCCACTTTCCCCCCTTCTCCTCAGCTCTCTCCAGGTGCTGCAACCAGAGTTCAAGGTGGGAAAGTAACTTCTGCTCCCTTAACTCAGCAGAGGGGAGAGGGGAGAAAGGAGCGGGGTCTTGCCCTTCCCGGGAGGCTCAGGAAAAAGCCAGTGGCAACAGCACCTGCCCCCAGTTTCTCTCTTCTTCCCCATGGATGACTTTCGCCCTCTTGCCCTCCCACCGATGTTACCCGGCCACACGGGACCCGGTTTTCACCTGTGAAATGGTGGCAGGAGACGGAACGGGTAAGGCGCCCGTAGAATATAAATGTTGGTGAGAAGGAGGAAGCGCAGGAAGATTTTTCGGGAGCCAATTTGGCGTCGTGATTCGAGTGTTGGGCTGGGACCCTTGAGAAAAGGGTTCAAACCCCCCTCGGCCACGGAAACCCACTGGGTGACCTTGGGCAGGTCCACTCTCTCAGCCTCAGAGGAAAACCCTCTCAGAACAAATCTTGCTGAGAAAACCCCCTGATAGGTTTGCCTTAGAGTCACCACAAGCTGCAAACGACTTGAAGGCGCACGGCGGCAAAAACACCAAACGTGAAGATTTAAGACAGGTGATGGGAAGTAGATAATGGAAATACAGTATATGCTTTTTAAAATAATAATGATAATAATAATATATATAAATATATGCTTTTTAAAACAATGGCTTGAAAAGAAATACCTGATAGTATTGCTGATAACGCTCAATATAAAATAACGAATTATTTTAGGTAGTTGAAAGATTAGTATTTTTCTAGCAGATGAGGTTAGCAATTGAATGCGTGCCTGTAAGCAAGATGACGGGTGTCACAGTACAACGAAGGGAACATGCTTTTTAGCAGCAAAGGGAACCGTCTGGTTAACAGGCTGTGAAAAAAGATACAGAGACACCGGAGTGAAAAACAACCTGTGACTAACTGGCCGGTGCCGGAAGATAAGGATTTTAACTCTCTGAGGAGAAAAACAGCAAGCCATGTGGCTCTAGAGATTAGTGAAAGCTGTGTCACTCTGACTATGTAAAAGTGTGCATCGATCGGGTGCCTTTTTGAAGGAACAAGGAGAATACACATTTCAAATGGGGAATGTGTTCAGTACTGACTTAATTTCCGGAGAACACAAAAGCCAGTCTGGTTGTACAACTGATTTTTAATTAAATAAACCTTCTTACCCTACTCAGTCTCTCTCGGTTGTTTTTTCACGGGCTCCACAGACTCAGGGACAGGCAGACTTGCGGTGACAGTACATTCGTCTCTCAGAATTACTCATTCCGCTATTGTTAGGATTTTCTGCCTCTTTGAGCCGTAGGTCTCCCCTTTCAGTTTAGGAAGGGCACTCTTCTTTCCTTCACACCTTCTGCCACGTGGCTCTTTTTAATCACCAGTCGGCTTTCCGCTCACACTGACTCCACGTTCTCCCCTTGAAACTCCTGGTTGTTTAATCCACAGAGTCCATTGCGGCTTACCAAGCATCCGCCACAACAGAAATTGGGAGGAACAAGCCATGGGCGGATGACTGGGAGCAGCAAACGAGAAATATATATTTATATATACGTATATGAAATGAAATGCCAAGAAAAATGGGGGGAGGGGGAAGAGAGAAGTTAAAAGGGCGGCTGAAACCTTCTGGTGGGCTTCTCACAGGGGCTCCCGGTTGGCCGCTGTGAGGAAAAGGAAACGCTGGAACGGCCGGACCTCTTGTACCCCCCAGCCCCAGATTCAGGGCTCCTCCGATGTCCTTCTGGCGTCTACCACAACCAGCGGCGGCGTCCCAGCACTCTCTCAGCCAGACAGGACAGCTCCCACGCGGTCCCCAAGACGAATCCCTCCAAAGTCTGAGTACCAAGCACCCCTCCGGACAAATGAGGTCCAACGCATCTCCCCTACCCACACGCTTGCTGACCCCCTCAAAGAACTCTGGAAAGCTGAGCCGGAAACCGATTAAGCGGCTTCATTTGGGCCCCCGGGGCATTCAGTAGCACGTGGTTAAAACCAACCTTCCCATCCCTTTGCTTATCTTTTTTTTTTCTTTTTAAAGAGGTGCCATCTTGCACGGAACCATAGACCCCTGGGGATGGAGGGCACCTCGAGGGATACACGGTCCAGCCCCCTTCTGCTAGGCAGGAAAGCCGCTGGGAGAGCACGCTTGAGAAGAAAAATAATCAGAAGCTCTGAAAGGCAGAACACGTTGCCGAGACGTAGGAACGGATTGAGTTGCTACTCCACAGTGAAGTCCAGTTGGGCCCAGAGGTTTTGCACACCTAAAGTCCATGACCAGAATCAAAGAAATGCAGAGTTGGAAGAGACCACACGGGCCATCCAGTCCAACCCCCTACCATGCAGAATATTTGGTCGGAATGCTGGAGGGGAAGACGTGGCTTCAGCCACATCCGAAGGATAGTTCCAGGACTCTCCCAAGGAAGGACACCAAGATCCCCAGAAATAATGCAGCAGTACTTGCACATCACATGCTACAGGATTGCAGGGGGCCTCGGGATCCCATCTGTTTCTTTTATTTTTGCCTGCACCGTGCCTCAGACTACCAGAGCCATCTGTGTTGGTGGCCTAGAGGCAACCTAACAAGCAACAAAGGAATTACGGAAAGTCCACCATCGGGTGGAACTATGGCACCCCTCCTCCCTCACCCCCAATCTATCTTTTCTCTGATAGATTTCCTCCTTGTACCCAAGTTTCCTCCTTGTACCCAAAACCAGGGAGGAGAGCCTATGGTCTCTTTTCCAAACCCCCAAAACTTAAAGCAGAGCTCTCCAAATTGCGTGTCGTGACACACTGGTGTGCGGCCTGCAGTGTGTAGGGGTCTCGCATGAACGTAACGGGTGGAGGGGCGGCCTGTCCTGCTGCCAGAGGGGGCCAGGCCTGGGTGGAGGGGCCGCCTCTCCCACCGCCGCCACAGAATTTCCAAGATCCAGATCTAGGTGGCCCTTCCGGTCCCTCCCTGCTCTTGGGAGTCCTTGATTCAAATTAAAGTGCCAAACCTATACTAACTGAATTGACAATGCCATCTATAATGTTTTCATCTTTCACCTCTTACAAAATACTAGAGCTTGGTGTGCATGGTGTTTTGGGGTGTCTTGATCCCTGAGTTCATCCCGACTTTTTTCTGCACAGGGCAGCCAACTGGCTTCAGGAGAGAGAAGTGGCACGGCCGAAATACCAAATACTAGAGGTTGGCACGCACGGTCTTTCGGGGGGTGTCTCGAGTCCTGCGTTCGTCCTGACCTTTTCTCTGCCCTCAGGCCAGCCAGGGGTTTCAGGAGAGAGAAGAGGCAGCACCTAACAGCAACTATGGTCTGGATCCTCTTCTTAGCCCCAACCAGAGCAGACCCATTAAATGCATGAGATTTACACTAGACGAGACCAGCCAATAGGATCCAGGCCACTAATTTCCATGAGAATGAGCAAAGGGCATTGCACTTGTTAAAATTACTGAGTTTAAGAAACGGTTTAGGAAATCCAGTACTTGGGCTGAGTTAGGGATAGCGCAAGGCAAACCAAGGATGCCTCTCGGGAGCAAGCGTGCCCTCCCCCCGTCCCAGTTTGGCAGGGGAGTCCCGGTTCATCCCCCCCAGTCCCACGTTCTCAGCTGCTTTTAAACGTCCTGGGTTCCCTCTCGATCTCTTCTTTTCCTCCCCCTCCCCCCCCCACTTTCCCCCCTTCTCCTCAGCTCTCTCCAGGTGCTGCAACCAGAGTTCAAGGTGGGAAAGTAACTTCTGCTCCCTTAACTCAGCAGAGGGGAGAGGGGAGAAAGGAGCGGGGTCTTGCCCTTCCCGGGAGGCTCAGGAAAAAGCCAGTGGCAACAGCACCTGCCCCCAGTTTCTCTCTTCTTCCCCATGGATGACTTTCGCCCTCTTGCCCTCCCACCGATGTTACCCGGCCACACGGGACCCGGTTTTCACCTGTGAAATGGTGGCAGGAGACGGAACGGGTAAGGCGCCCGTAGAATATAAATGTTGGTGAGAAGGAGGAAGCGCAGGAAGATTTTTCGGGAGCCAATTTGGCGTCGTGATTCGAGTGTTGGGCTGGGACCCTTGAGAAAAGGGTTCAAACCCCCCTCGGCCACGGAAACCCACTGGGTGACCTTGGGCAGGTCCACTCTCTCAGCCTCAGAGGAAAACCCTCTCAGAACAAATCTTGCTGAGAAAACCCCCTGATAGGTTTGCCTTAGAGTCACCACAAGCTGCAAACGACTTGAAGGCGCACGGCGGCAAAAACACCAAACGTGAAGATTTAAGACAGGTGATGGGAAGTAGATAATGGAAATACAGTATATGCTTTTTAAAATAATAATGATAATAATAATATATATAAATATATGCTTTTTAAAACAATGGCTTGAAAAGAAATACCTGATAGTATTGCTGATAACGCTCAATATAAAATAACGAATTATTTTAGGTAGTTGAAAGATTAGTATTTTTCTAGCAGATGAGGTTAGCAATTGAATGCGTGCCTGTAAGCAAGATGACGGGTGTCACAGTACAACGAAGGGAACATGCTTTTTAGCAGCAAAGGGAACCGTCTGGTTAACAGGCTGTGAAAAAAGATACAGAGACACCGGAGTGAAAAACAACCTGTGACTAACTGGCCGGTGCCGGAAGATAAGGATTTTAACTCTCTGAGGAGAAAAACAGCAAGCCATGTGGCTCTAGAGATTAGTGAAAGCTGTGTCACTCTGACTATGTAAAAGTGTGCATCGATCGGGTGCCTTTTTGAAGGAACAAGGAGAATACACATTTCAAATGGGGAATGTGTTCAGTACTGACTTAATTTCCGGAGAACACAAAAGCCAGTCTGGTTGTACAACTGATTTTTAATTAAATAAACCTTCTTACCCTACTCAGTCTCTCTCGGTTGTTTTTTCACGGGCTCCACAGACTCAGGGACAGGCAGACTTGCGGTGACAGTACATTCGTCTCTCAGAATTACTCATTCCGCTATTGTTAGGATTTTCTGCCTCTTTGAGCCGTAGGTCTCCCCTTTCAGTTTAGGAAGGGCACTCTTCTTTCCTTCACACCTTCTGCCACGTGGCTCTTTTTAATCACCAGTCGGCTTTCCGCTCACACTGACTCCACGTTCTCCCCTTGAAACTCCTGGTTGTTTAATCCACAGAGTCCATTGCGGCTTACCAAGCATCCGCCACAACAGAAATTGGGAGGAACAAGCCATGGGCGGATGACTGGGAGCAGCAAACGAGAAATATATATTTATATATACGTATATGAAATGAAATGCCAAGAAAAATGGGGGGAGGGGGAAGAGAGAAGTTAAAAGGGCGGCTGAAACCTTCTGGTGGGCTTCTCACAGGGGCTCCCGGTTGGCCGCTGTGAGGAAAAGGAAACGCTGGAACGGCCGGACCTCTTGTACCCCCCAGCCCCAGATTCAGGGCTCCTCCGATGTCCTTCTGGCGTCTACCACAACCAGCGGCGGCGTCCCAGCACTCTCTCAGCCAGACAGGACAGCTCCCACGCGGTCCCCAAGACGAATCCCTCCAAAGTCTGAGTACCAAGCACCCCTCCGGACAAATGAGGTCCAACGCATCTCCCCTACCCACACGCTTGCTGACCCCCTCAAAGAACTCTGGAAAGCTGAGCCGGAAACCGATTAAGCGGCTTCATTTGGGCCCCCGGGGCATTCAGTAGCACGTGGTTAAAACCAACCTTCCCATCCCTTTGCTTATCTTTTTTTTTTCTTTTTAAAGAGGTGCCATCTTGCACGGAACCATAGACCCCTGGGGATGGAGGGCACCTCGAGGGATACACGGTCCAGCCCCCTTCTGCTAGGCAGGAAAGCCGCTGGGAGAGCACGCTTGAGAAGAAAAATAATCAGAAGCTCTGAAAGGCAGAACACGTTGCCGAGACGTAGGAACGGATTGAGTTGCTACTCCACAGTGAAGTCCAATTGGGCCCAGAGGCTTTGCACACCTAAAGTCCATGACCAGAATCAAAGAAATGCAGAGTTGGAAGAGACCACACGGGCCATCCAGTCCAACCCCCTACCATGCAGAATATTTGGTCGGAATGCTGGAGGGGAAGACGTGGCTTCAGCCACATCCGAAGGATAGTTCCAGGACTCTCCCAAGGAAGGACACCAAGATCCCCAGAAATAATGCAGCAGTACTTGCACATCACATGCTACAGGATTGCAGGGGGCCTCGGGATCCCATCCGTTTCTTTTATTTTTGCCTGCACCGTGCCTCAGACTACCAGAGCCGTCTGTGTTGGTGGCCTAGAGGCAACCTAACAAGCAACAAAGGAATTACGGAAAGTCCGCCATGTTCAGCCGCTGTGCCTCACCGGGAGCTAAGATGTCCCAGGAAGGAGGTGCTGGTGGGCAGGAGTAACTCAGCATCTTTCCCCGCCCTGGAAGGAAGCCGACCAAGTCTCTGAGCAAGCAGAAGGCAGAAGGAAGTGTGTGCAAATAGGGAAGGAAGTCCGAGAGAGAGAGAAAGAGAGAACGGCATTGGTCTCTGCAGGAATCCTAAGGCGTTCACGCTTCCCTTAGCAGTCCCGGGGGCTGGGGAGCAGTGACTGCTGGAGTGGTTTCAATTACAAATTTCCACCTATGCTCAACGGTTTAAAATGGATAAGGATTTATATGGTTTTGAAATGTCTAAATCTGAATTTGAAGAACAATTGGAACCTTTAGTTGCCAAAATGTATACGTTACTGTTGAAAACTGAAGCAGAGGATGGGCACGTGAAAACTTCTACGATTAAATGGGCACAAAATGTGGGGAGGGGGCATCATATCCAGATGGAACCATGGGAAAGGATGTGGATAAAAGATCTGAAATATACGTTGAATTATAATCTTAGAGAAAATTTTTATAAAATGATGTATAGATGGTGTTTAATGCCATGAAGGTTGTCTAAAATGTATAAAGGTTCCTCAAATGTTTTTTGGAAATGTGAGCAAAAAGAAGCAACTTTTTACCCCATGTAGTGGATCTGTAAGAAAGCCAAGAAAGTTCTGGGTGATGACAGATAGACTGATGGAAGAATCATAGAATCCTACAGTTGGAAGAGACCCCGGGGCCGTCCAGTCCAACCTCCTGCTATGCAAGAACACACACCAAAGCACTAAAACATCTCAATGGCAAAGATTCGGCTCAAACCTTTATCATTTTAAATAGGTCTGACTGATGAACAAACTGGTAAGAAGTTCGGAATGTCTTCCACTCCACGATCACGGCAGCAAGAGTGTCGCATACACAGAAATGGAAGAAGCATGGGCATTCCTTCCCGTGAAGACTGGCCGTTCAAGATGCTGGACTGGGCAGAAATGGATCGCTTTAATTTAGGAAGGATGTCTGGTTACATTTGAAAATGATTTGGATGAATAGATTGTCTAAGAGACTTGTCGGCATACTCCACACCCCCACTCTGCGGGATGTGCCGTTTTCATAATTGTACATGTTTATGGCTGGAAAGCATGTTTGAAAGCGTGCTGACCGTAAAGAATATTGTCCGGTCAGGCTGCGCTTAGACACGGTCAGGTCATAAGTTCAGAGGGGATCTGGCAGGAGCCCTCAATACCTCTGGCTCCGTGCACACCCGAATGCACTGTCCAGGTGAAGCAATCAGGGACCATCCATTGACCTTGCCCGACAGAAATCTCCCCTATACCCCTCCCCCACCCAGCATTAAGAGACCGTCAGAACTCCCACCAATGTTTTGTCACTCAAAGTTAAGGCAATCAGCCCTTTCTGGACTCCTTTGTCAGCTTCATGGGAAAGCCATAGTGGCTTGTCCTCTCATGCTCCTTCAGGGCAGGAAATAAGATATGTAAACCCTAGCTTCGGCCCCACCAAACTGTGGTACTTGGATTTAATACATGGCACCCAGATCTCTGTTCGTCCCTGCTACCCTCGGACGCTGTCTGAGCCACTCTGCTTCAACCTTCTTCTTCAGGACTGGTAACAATCACCCTTTACACCTGAATCACCCTATCCAAACTTTCCTGCCACACTTTCCAGTAGCCTTGTATGGTTCTCAGCGTGTCTGATGTCTTGCGTGTTTGTTAACTCCAAATAAAATATATTGTTCAACTTTTAACTGGAGCCAACTCTACTGTCAGTACTGATTTACACAGGGGAAAAGATCCTGCTGTTACTCTCTGGAAAGGAGTGAAAAAAACAACGGGAGGGATGGAGGCGGAAGATGCTGTCGTTGTCTGCTGCAGTGCGCGTGCAATGTTTGTCTTCTTGCCAGAAAACCTCACTGACTACACTTGCAGCAAGTGCAACCCAGTTGCTCTCTTGAAAGGCAAGGTCAACGCACTTCAGCCCAGCAGAGAACACGAGGACTTCCTGGGAGGAAGAGGGAGAACTGATCCTACGGAACCAACAGGAGGACACTCTCAGTGAAAATGAAGAGGACTGCAACACGGAGGAAGCACCCTGGAGGAGAGTCACCGTCAGGAGTGTATTGTGCACAAGGGATTCACAACCAGTCCAGCGAAGGAATCACTTCTTACATCTTCCTGAAGATAACAGTGGTGAAGCTGTCCAAACAAGAGACCGGCAGCAAGAGACACGGCGTGCCGAGGAAGGAGCCAACCTGACCACCAACTGCAGCAAGAAGAAAAGGTGGGGACTCCTTGCTCAGAGATACAGAAGGAACTGTGTGCCAGCCGGACAAGACCAATCGAGAAATCTGCAGTCTTCCTGACGTGCATACCCACAACGTTACTGACAACTTGCCGAAGTTCATCAGGAACGCAGAGCAGTGCTCCTTTCTCCTGATTCATGTGGACACCAACGACAGTACGAAGAACACCTGATCTCCTGGGAGCCCGTTTATGATGGGGAGCAGACGGCAGAAAGAGAGAGACTTCCCACCGTGAGGACCTGGACAGGGCCCCCTCCGTGCTGTCCCAAGGAGGGTGATCAGGGCGGGGGGGGGGTCTGTGTCCACTTGGGGAGACCCTCAGAGGCATCACCTGGCACTTTGCATATAGTTAATTAACTTCCAACTGTACCCAGAGGGAGATACCAGCTCCTCTGCTGCCATCTTTTCTGGGGGGATGGGAGCCTCAAAAGCCCTCTTCAGAGAAAAGCGGCAGCAGAAACCTCCCCCCCTTCGAGGGAAGGGTCCTTCCGTCAGCCCAGGCGGGTCCTCCTTCCTTCCTGTTCTGCTGGGGGGAGGCTGCGGAAAACAATTGGGAGAACCACACACACACCCCTACCCAGAAACCTCCCGGGGGCCACAATTCTCTATTTTCAGGCTATTTCCCCCTCGCAGACCTGAACGGCCTTTTTTGAAACCTGAAGGTATCCCCAGTCACTCTCTGTCTGGGGGAAATGCGTGGGGGGTGAGCGCTAGCCCCCTCCCCCTAAAAGCCACCCATTCCGTTCCCCTCCCTTGGAAAAGAGACATCTGTCCACCTCACATTGGTCTCTTGCCCCCAGGAATGGCCGAGGAGGCTCTTCCATCACCGATACTGAGGTGGACATTCAACTGCCAGCCGGCTCCAGAGGGGCTGCCATTTTGCTCTTTGCCTCAGGCAGCAAAATCTCAGGGGTGGGCGATGGGGCTGCTGGGTTTTTCCTACCCAGAACTTTCCCCAAAGATTCGTGCATTTGACCAGCAATTGGCCAGCCCAGATGTGGCCCAGGCCAGGCCTGGCTGGGAGGCCGGACCAGTCTGGACACCCTCCTGTCCACTCTCCAAAGACGCCCCTTGAACAAACAAACAGCTACGGGAAACAACAGCTTTTCTCTAACAACGACGTAAATATAAATGGATGGGTGAAGCGTGGAAACTTGATTGAAATGACCTGGCCAAAGGACTCAGCTTCCTAGGCGCCTCCTTGTAATGGTACAAACTCCAGAACTCTTTCTCCTTCTCTGCCATTTCGATGCAATCCATGTTTATTAGCAGGATAAACAGGCACGGCTCCCAGGAAAAAGGGTGGGTTTTCACCCTGCTTCAAAATCAGTGTTCTGGAGAAGGTAGGGAAAACGGAGGGAAGGGCGGGGGGACGCTAAAAAAGCAGCGTCAGCACCCTCCCTCCCTCCCTCCCTCCCTCCCTTCTTTCCTTCCTTCTATCCTCTTGAACATGGCTGTATGGTTTAAAGCTAGATGCGAACAAAACGGGGGCCTTGCAGTCCTTGCCCTGCTGTCCACTCTCCTTTTTCTCCCCCTTGGGTCACTCCTTGAGTTATTCTAGATTTACTCAGAGGAGGTTTAGTGCTGCACTCCTTTGAGGCCGAGCGAGTGGAACTTGCCCAAGGTCACCCAGCAGGTTTCCATGGATGAACAGACATTTCTAAGCCAACCCCCAACGCGCTACCCTGTGCTGCCTCCATTGTTATGTCCCTTCAAGTCCACTCAGTCTGAAGGCCACGTGGTTCTGGGCCGAGATTGAAGAGGAGGAGTAAACAATGCTCTGAATTAAGCCATCTTCTGACCAGTGTCCGTCCAGCCGAAAAGGGCCAAAGAACAAACTGCGGTGAGAACTCTTTGGCTGTGTTCTCTTTCTTAGACCATTTCCGCACTAGCCTATTATAGCGCTATGATTCCACTTTAAACATCCTATGGAATCCTGGGGTTTGCAGTTTGGGGGGGGGCAGCTGGCCCCTCCCGAAACTGCAAACCCCAGGATTCCATAGGATTTTGAAAGTGGAATCGTAGCACTATTAACAGTCTAGTGTGGAAATGGCCTTAGTCGTTTCAAGGGAGAGAAGCTCTCAGTTGACTTTCATCTAGTGAAAAAACCAAAAACGCTGCCTGGGAGACTGCTATTTTCGTTGCAAAACTGACCTAGGCATAGCGAGGTACGAATGCAAAAACAGCCAAGTGCGGCAAAACCTAGAGAAGTAACATTTGTTGACTAGTTCAGGAAAACCTTGTTACTTTATGTAGAAGCATTCTTTGTTTCATGTGCAGCCTTCTCACATCCTTTGAACTCAGGTGTTTTGTGCTAGAAAAGAGGGCTTTCGCGGGGGGAGGGTTTCAAGGGTACAGGAAAGAGCTGAAAGCCTTCTTTATTAGTGAACTTTTTTAGTGAACGTTTCAGGTGAGACCGAAGATCTGTCCGTAGCAACTGCCTGCTAGGCAAGCAACACCCCTCTGACTTTCGTGAAGCTGAAACTAACGGTACTCTGGTCTTAATTACGGGAAAATCTCCAGGGCTTAGGGTTCAAATCTATTTTCCACACCAGTCTTGCCCAGTAACCCTGTATCTGACATTCTCGTTCAAGGACTGCTGGTTTTGCACTTCGTTGGAATTGATCTCGCTGCCTGTATGGCCTGTTACTGCAGTTTAGGCCTCCTTGGAGATAACCCTAGATACCATTTTGATATCAATAATTTGGCTCTCTTCCACCACCCCTCTCCACGTGTTTGTGAGGCTCCCGGACAAGCACAGAACTAGGCTCGGCCACTAAACGCTGCAATATCCCAAGACAATACGGGCAGGCCAGAAATAGCCAGATCACCGCTTTAGGAGACCTCTCTGGAAACACCTTCATTATGTATGCACGCTGTTTACAAAGGACTCCTTGCCCCGAGCAGGCAACTTGGCAAGCTGAATACTCAAATGCCAAGCACTCTGCGTTTGCATACTGTCTACCTCTTTGTCAATTCGGACTTAACTCAATCATGCTAAATTTTGACCTTTCCAAAGCTTTGTCCCGCGCCGAAACTCATTGTTTTCCCCGAGTAAGGCATAGCCTGCGGTTACATTTCTCCCCATAAAACCCCCTGATTCCGAGACCATCCTCGGATCGCTCCCGAGTTCCAGACCGCCTTGCTGCTGCTTTGCTTGGCGAGCTTCCCCTCAGCCCCACGTGCTGAGATACACCGAACCCCAGCATCGCTCTCTATTCTTTCTGGGCTTCAGGAACAGGTTTCGTATCACCCGAACCAACTATCCCTCTGAAAATCCCGCTATCATACTCACACCTTTATTTTCCTTAGTTATCTGTGTGCGTGTGTTGCTTACATTGCGTGCCTGTATTTAATAAAGATCATTCATTGCTTTCAAACGGGTCTGCTCCTTGACTTGGCCTGACCCCGTAAACACCGGGTTACAAGATCCTGCTGCGTTACCCTGCCTCTCGTAGTGCCAACCAGTGCTCTTGACTAATTTCCCCATTTTGTGTAATTGTAAGGTTATTTAGGTGTCCCTCCCGGGAGCCCCAGTAAACAGGGTAACAGGCCAAACAAATAAACTTGATAGTTTTACTGTAGTGCTGACACATAACGCTTGTTCTTTGATAAGAAATGGGAGGGGCAGGAGGAGCACAGTTCAAGCACAGAGAGAACAGGTGATTTGCTGGATAATTTCTTTTATAGCCCAGCTGCTATATATCGGCGGGGCAGGTCCAAGGTCCCCCAACCCTGGGGCCTTATCTCTAGTGCCCACCACTGGTCATTTTCTGTGAAAGTGAAATTAAGAAGGTCCTGATCCAAGAACCAAGGATCCACTAGTAAGAATCCTGAAGGTACATGTTCACTTGTTCTTTCTGACAGACCTTGGAAAAGTTCCTTTGTGGACAACATCAACAGAATGCCCCACAGCCAGCAGGACTACCAGCTAGGTAGCCAGTCCAAAAAAGGAACTTTTCCAAGTTCTTCTTTACAGACTAAAGACAACATTTGAGTTGGTGGGTCAAATCCAAGATTTATAACAGCTTTATTAGTATGCCATCTTTCGCTGGTGATTGATTTCTTCCCAATGCTTTGAGAAGAGCTTTCCCATCACTTGCTAAAATGTAGGTTCTCCATCACGAGGTTCTTCTTTGAAGGAATCAGAAATCTGTCATCCTTTCACCTCGTCTGCCTAGTTCTTCAGTGTGCTGCTTCCACCATCTTCTTCCTTTTGTTCTGATCATATAATGCTGCTTCTTCAGCATCCCTAGCCTTGGTTTAAGTTCCCCTTTGACTTCTCAGATCTTGTGGAAGATCTCTCTTGTTCTACTTTTTTAGTGTCTTCTTCTATTTCTTTGCAATGATTATTGTCATTTTCACTGTGTACAAGTTGCACAAGTCGCTCACCTTCAGGAGTCTGAACCTGTTTCTGTCATTTCCTGCTTTTGCTTCTTGCATTTCCTTAACCAAATGAGAAGTTCCATCAGTTATCCAGTGGGGCTCCTTTTCTCCCTTTTCCACTACAGCCAGTGTCTTTTTGCACTCTTCTCTGACAATATTCTTGGTTTTGGTCCAGAGTTCTTTCACTTCTCTTTCAATTGGGCTTGTACAACGTACTGTATTTTAATAAATCATTCTGGGATATGTGTTCATGTGGGGAAGGGGTTTATGGAGCAGAAGAAACACAACTAAAGTGCTGCATTATTCACACCCGTGAACATAAATAGCTGCTACAGGAGGTTTATATTTATGCATCTGATCAGTTGGCTTCTAGTTCACGAAAGCTTGTGTCCCAATGAATTTGTTACTTCTTGCATGCTGGAAAGCTATTTCTTCCTGTTTTTTTTAAATGAGTCATCACTAAACACCATTATTTACTTCACACATTAGCATTTAATTAAATGAAAGGCAAAGGCAGCTTTTATTGATTTCGAAGTTTATCCTGAGCACAAGCCTGAGCAGAGTACAGCTAAAAATGCCATAAAATCAAATAAATAAACACACAGAGTCACACTGAAGTCCCATCCTTAAAACAGCCTAGGGTGTGTCTAGATGAGAAAAAAGGGTTTCTAGAAGCATGGCCAGTTTCCATTTCTTTTTGTTTCGATTGTACTGGTATATTCTTGGGATTGCATCTGGTCTCTTTCCTGAAATACCCCGGGTTTCTCACCTCCCACTGATCACGTGTTGCATCTAATTTCAGGCCAATGTTTCAGAAACTGATTTTCAGCCATTTCCACTGAGCCTTTTTCTATTATTATTACTATTCAGGAATTGTGGTTGTGAGAAATTACTGAAAAGACTCATAAAACAATTTAGCACAGGATAGGCTGAAGCATTAATGTTTATTAAAAGTACGTTTCCGCAGAAGCGGATGCTCCCCAGAGAGAAGGACACACCCCAGTATCGAATGCCTCGTATTTTATCCCCTGTCCCCGTCACAGGTTTTCCCTCCCCTGGGGTCCCGTTGGATAGGACCCCAAAGGTTACAGCCTATCAGGATCGCCCAAGAAGTTACCTTTCGCCTTCCCCACGTTTACGGTATGAGTGATCACGCACTGATCATGCATTTCCTTCGTGTGTCCTTAGTTCTCATTAGCAGTTTCAAAATGCCCCTTGGTGTAATCACCTCAACAGTTTCTAACCACTCTTACTTCTAAACAACGCCAACCTTTTTTCTTATATTCCTTATCAACCAGTTTACTCCTTACAGACGGTCTCGTCCTGTCTGGTGTGTTGTTACCTGAAACACACCAGCCACCCTAAAGATCCGAGGTCTTGGAGGCCCTCTTTTGTTCAGCTGCCAATTTTAGAAAGCTGCTTTCTTAGACTTAGTGTATTAGAGAAGCTCAAATATAAAATATACTGAAATATATGTGTAAATATATCTAAAATATGTGTTATACATATAAGCTAATATATATGCTTCTAATACATGTTATTAATACTGTATACCCAGTGCAGAAGCTAAAATATCTTTTGCTTCTCTCATAGTCAAAGCACAAAAGCACTTTTGCAATTCTAAGCATTAGAATCATTTTCTTTTAATGCTAACAGTCCTCTTTCTCTTGCTGGATCTCTGTCGAATCCATATCCTGGCAACAATACCTGGGTTTGCTTGGTGGCGTCCCTCTCTACTCCTTCTGAGATAACACAAACACACAACCAAGTACAGATGCATTTCAGGAGTGGGAAACAGAGGGAGGAAAAGTTCTTCTTGTTGCCCTACCTGTTGCTATCTCTCCCGGGATTCTTAAAACAACCCACATGATGCTCCTTTTTTCACAGTATCTTCCAAGGCCATTCGCAGCACAAAGAGGAATACTGTATTCCTCCTTACAGGCTGGGTATTCCAGAATGTATCTCAGCCAAGCAGACAGATAAACAAAACAAAAGCCAAAATGAAAAGATTGCAGGTCTGTCGGGTTCTGATGAGAGGGCATCCTTCCTCTCCTCCCTGGCACAGGGGTTTTATGACAGAACAGTAAGATTTTGGGAATGCTGTACCTTTAAAAAAAAAGACACATCCAACCAGGTCTCCACAGCCAATGCTAGCCACAGACAAAGAAGAAAGCTGTGACTGACCAATTTCCAATAGCATTATGAAATCTGAAGGTTTATTGGCCAAACTGCATTGATCTACCTTCCTCCTCCCTTCTGTTCCCTACAGATTGGAGAAGTCCTTGCGGATTTAAAAAAAAAAATCCAGGAGGTCCCAACTGGCCGTAAATGAAGGTTTCTGTTGTGAGAGATCTGTTTGTTTGGGGATAGTTTGAACAGGCTCTTCATTTCAAGAAACCAGAGGGTTAGTTTAAAGCATTCTGGGGAGTGAGAGGGAATTAAAAGTCCTTGGTAATCGTGGGAGCTCCCACAAAATATTTCAGGATGAAGAAAATATTAGGTGGACCTCCAAATAAAATCAGTTTGGATAGGAACAAAGTCTTGGACTTCCAGTGTCCTTTCCCCACTTATCTGGAAGCACCCTTAGTCCTTTAAAAATCATAATCCCAACCAAAAATGTATTATCCCAGATAGGCAGCTCCTGGAATGGCCAGAAAGGACATTCAGGTGAATCACCTATTTGAGAGAGTTTCCTCACCAAAGAGAAGCCACAGCAAGGTAGGCAAATAGGCATGTAGAGCAGAACACTAGCTGTACACAAAACAAGATAAGGAACAACAAGGAAAAGAGGAGTGGATGATACACTACATTTCAGACACACACAGAAAAAGATGCTGAGCTGTTTCTGAAAGAAGTCTATGAATAACGACAAATCAACAACAAAACACCAGCAAAAACCACAACAGCAACCAACCCTCCTATCCACCACCTTTTCTTATAAATCCTGTCTCTCCATGCCTTTATCTTTCCTCCTTCATTCTCTGTCATGAAAGATAGGATCTCTTCATCTGTTAAGTTCCTGCTCAAGTAGAGCTGATTGGTGTAAGGCCTCTGTCCATTCTCCTGAACTATTCTCTGGATTATTTCCATCAGCTGAGAGACCTGCCTCTCCTGTTCCACCCCAATTGCCCTGTTATTGAAAGCACAGAAGTGCCCCCGACACTTCCGGATCAGCTTCTGGAGAGCCTTATTATCTGAGCTCCACACGTAGTCCTCCAAGGAGTCCCCACCTAAATCCTCCTTGCGGGTGAACAAGACAACTATGTGCCTGAAGGCCCCCGCCCCAAACACAGCCTGGACTTGTTGAACTGCTGCCTCGTCCTCTGCTGTGAAGCGCCCCACTTGGGTCACCAACACCAAGACGTGGGGGCCAGGCCTGGAGAGCTCGATGCAATGCCTGATCTCATGGAGCAATATCTCATTAGAGGTTCCTGCATCAAAAATGGCCGGTGTGTCGATCACAGAAACTTCTCGGTCGTTCCACCTTCCTGTCCCTCTCCGGCACGTCAGGGTGGTTGTCCTGGCTCCCAGGGCGGACTCAAACTCTTTCTGGCCAAGGATGGTGTTTCCTGTAGCGCTCTTCCCGCCTCCAGTCTTGCCAACGAGGACAATCCTGAGTTCAAATTCCTTCCCTCTGGGTTCTGGAGAACAAATTGGGGAAAAAAGAGACAGAGATGGCCTTACTAGAAGGTGGCCCCAAGGAGCCCAGAATTGTTTTTGAAGTGTGGGAGAGGGTTCAACATCTCCAGACAGGTCATTATCAGTTTTGCCTACCTGCTGATTCATTCTCACAAAGCCATGGAAACACAGACTGCATTGGCTTCCTTTCTGTCACTAGAGAGCTACAAGGCCTCTGTGGCAAACTGCCCACTGCCAGTTTCAGGGATTATTCCTACAACCATTGAAACACAATAGCCCATGCACTCGTCTTCTCAAAGAACAGAAAAATAGTGGAGATGAACAACAGGCTCTGTAGATGGTGCTGCCAAGAACAGTTTGACTTCTTAGACTATGGCCTACTACAAACCCCCAAGCCATACTGAGGACTTGGAAAGAAGCTTTCCTGGAAGAGATGACCAAACATTGAGAAAGGAGAGATGTAGTCCTAATGGGAGATTTCTACTATCCTGTTATTTGTTGGAAATCAAACATTGTCAAAAGTATCAGATCCAACAAATTCTTCATCTGCCTTGCAGGCAATTTCAATGACCAGAAGGTGGAAGAGGAAACAAGGGGATCAACTATTTTAGATCTGATCCCAACCAAAAATGATGACCTGGTTAGTCGGGTGAAGGTGGTAGGATCCTTCAGTGGAAGTGATGTCAGGAAAAAAAAAAGGGTTATTTCCAAATGTATAATGTTGGTTTAAACTTAGAGGGAGAATCTCTTTTTTTGTGGTTGTCTTTTTAATCTTGTGCACATTAAGAAATATTGAGAACTCCAAAGAATTACACTTGTCCCATTCTTGTTTGGAGAGTGGCTTAATAAAAATGGTAATTTTGAGCTGTTATGTCACCAGCGGGGGAAATCCTCTCAATGTCAATTGTTTATTGTATGTGTTATAGTTCGTACCAATTCTTTACCATTCTGTTCCTTTTGTCTTTTGACTTATTTATTTACTTATCTGTTTGTTCCCATCAAAGTGTGTGTGTGTGTGTGTGTGTGTGTGTGTGTGTGTGTTTTCCCCCATAGATAGGCTTATATGTTGGTTAGGATATGTTCGTTATAGTAATTGTTTTTCTATGCAATGTATGTTATTAGGAGTTATTGTGTATGATCTCAAGGAGTATGATTTGTTTTGTGTTTTCTCATCTGTACAATTTTGTATTTCCCCTCATGTACTTTCTGTCCCCCTTCTTCTTTTTGTTCCATTTTAATAAAAAACAATTTCTTACAAAGAAAGAAAGAAAGAAAGAAAGAAAGAAAGAAAGAAAGAAAGAAAGAAAGAAAGACAGAAAGAAAGAAAGACAGAAAGACGGGAAGGCAAGTATAGTCAGACATACATTTTAGACGAAGGTGAATTCAGGAAACTTAGGGAAATACTGGGTGCGATCACATGGTCAGCACTACTAAAAGAGAAGGGAATTCCTGATGGATGGGAGTTTCTTAAAGGTCAGATATTGAAGGCACAATTTGAAACAATTCCAATGAAGAGGAAAAATGGGAGATGTTCAAAGAATCCAGGATGGATGCCTAGAGAACCTTCCACTAAGCTAAGATCAAAAAGGGACATGAACAGGAAATGGAAAACAAGGAAATCACCAGAGAGGAATTCAAAAAAATGTACAGCATGTGTAGGAGAAAGTCAAGAAAGCTAAAGTGCAGAACAAAATTAAGCTTGCTAGAAAGGTTAAAAATAAAAAGGAATTTTTAGGTTCTGTCCTTAGAAAAAGGAAAAACAAGGAAATTGTAGGGCCGTTGCACAAAGAAGACGGTGAAATGCTAACAGGGGAGAGAGAAAACCTTCTTTGCCTTGGTCTTCTCCCAAAAGGAAAACAGTACTTGACCTGGGGGAAATGGAGCAGATGATGCAGTAGAAGCACAGTAAAGGTGAAGAAGTGGTACAGGAATATCTGACTACTTAAATGAATTCATATCTCCAGGGCCAGATGAACTACATGCAAGGGTATTAAAATTACTCCTCCCCCGCCAGCCTGACATCAATATTGAGAAAGACCTTAGAGCAGATCATTAAACAGACAGTCTGTAGGCACTTAGAAAGGAGTGTTGTGATCACTAAAAGTTAACATGGGTTTCTCAAAAACAAGTGATGCCAGACTAATCTTCTCTCTCTCTCTCTCTGTCGATTGAGTTAAAAGCTTGCTGTATGAAGGGGATGCTGTGGATCTCGTGTATCTTGATTTCAGCAAGGCCCTTGACAAGGTCCCCCTTGATATACTTGCAAACAAGCTAGTAAAATGTGAGCTAGACAACACTATTGTGGGTGGATTTGTAATTAGTTGACTGACCGAATTCAAGGGGTGCTCAGCAATGGCTGCTTTTCATCCTGGAGAGAAGTGACCAGTGGGGAGCCACAGGGTTCTGACCTGGGCCCAGTGCTGTTCAACATCTTTATTAACGACTTGGATGAGGAAATTGGGAACATTCTCATCAGATTTGCAGATGACACAAAATTAGGTGGAGGAGCTAATACTCCGGTGGACAGGATCAGAATTCAAAATGACCTTCACAGATTACAAAGCTGGACCAAAAACAGCAAAATGGGTTTCAACAGGGAGAACTCTACACCTAGGCACAAAAAGTGCAATGCGCAGATATAGGATGGGTGACACTTGGCTTGACCACAGTACATGTGAAAGGATCTAGGGGTCCTAGTACAGCACAATCTGAATATGAGCAGAGTGATGCAGCAGCTAAAAAAGCCAGTGCAATTCTAGGTTGAATCAGTGGCGTATCTAGGGTTACCAGTGCCTAGAGCAACCATGGAAGTTGCACCCGTTGGTGCTGTCACCTCCCCCACCCCCCACTGGCCTGAAAGGCCCTGGCAGAGGGTGGGGCTGTGGTGGGTGGTGGGTGGGGCTACAGCAGGTGGGGGTGGGGCTGCAGGGGGCAGGAGAGCTGCCACTGCCACCCCCCACTGGGCTGGAAGGACCCCTGTGGTGGGCAGGGCCATGGGCCACAGGGGGCGGGGCTGTGGCAGGCAGTGGGTGGGGCCCACAGGGGCAGGGGGTGGGGCCGTGGGGGCGGGAGGGATGCTGTGGTCGCTGCCCCCCACATCAGGCAGGAGGGGGAGGGTAGGGGGAGGGTGGAGGAATTCTGCTATTTTGTGCCCCCCTGCCATTGGCGCCTGGGGCTCACACCCCAGTTGCCCCACCTTAGATCTGCCTCTGGGTTGAATCAATAGCAGCATAGCGTCTAGGTTAAACAAAGTAATAATCCCACTCTATTCTGCTCTGGTCAGACCCCAACCTGCGATAC
The DNA here is from genome assembly GCA_030412105.1 of Cyclura pinguis. NCBI lineage: Eukaryota > Metazoa > Chordata > Lepidosauria > Squamata > Iguanidae > Cyclura > Cyclura pinguis. The sequence continues at coordinate 1,048,008 of CM059604.1, read as the reverse complement.
TGTGACCAGTTCTGGGCGTCAAAATTCAAGAAAGGTATCGAGAAGTTGGAACATGTCCAGAGGAGAGCAAACAAAATGGTAAAAGGCCTGGAAACCATGAAGCCCTATGAGGATCAGCTTAAGGAGCTGGAGATGTTTAGCCTGGAGAAGAGATGGTTAAGAGGTGACATGATAGTCATGTTTAAATATTTGAAGGGATGTCATGGAGGAGGGACCAGAGACTAGGGCACCATGGAACAATGGCTTCAAACTTCAAGAAAAGAGATTCTACCTAAACATTAGGAAGAAATTCCCGATGGTAACAACAGTTGGGCAGCAGAATATGCTGCTGCTTCAGTGGAGTGTGGGGGAGTCTCCTCCTTCCTTGGAGGTTTTAAAAGAAAGGCTGGGTGGCCATCTGTCAGGAATGCCCTGATGGTATATTCCTGCATGGCAGGGAGTTGGACTTGATGGCCCTTGCGGCCTCTTCCAGCTGTCGGACTCTACGAGTTTGTAAAGTTAAGACACGTGCTGAATTTAGAAATCATTATATTAGAAAGGCTCTCCTATGAGTTTGGTTTAAGTATAAGCAGAGACTTTTTCCTGAGATAATATTAGCCACCTCACCACAGGAAGCCTTTTTAGGAAAGAACGGGTTAAAATCAGAGATGGTTGCTTTATTATGATCTTTTGCACTTTGAACAAGACAACTGGCTGTTTAAATTAAAAGAGATTATTCTTAAGGAAGGCAAAGACCTTAATTGGCTTGCTTATATACAACTTAAGGATGGATTTAATCAAGTTAAGAGAAACGCAGCCATAGAGGTTAAAGAAAATGAGTTTTATTTATAGTTGTGAAAAGACAATAACTGTGTAATTAAGAAAGTATATAAATGGCTTTTGAAATGAGAGACAGAAGATGTGACTCTAAATGAGTACATGATAGGGTGGGCCGAGAATTTTGGGCATAATATCCATATGGATATATGGAGGGAGATGTGATCCAAAGATATAAAATTTAGTTTGTGAAGTAATTTAGGAGAAAACCTACAGAAAATATGTATTGATATCTAACCCCAAATAAGCTGTTGAAAATGTCCCGGAATGTTTCAAACCAATGTTGGTGTGTCAAGATAAGGAGGGCTCTTCATATGTGGCAGACTTGGAAAAAAGGAGAAGAATTAGTGGTCTAAGATTTATATCTTAATCCAAAAAATCTAAATGTAAATTTTGTAATATTACCAGAAATGTTTCTGTTGGGCATTATGGACAAAGAACTGGATGTGGATTACTTCTTTGATACACAAAAACAGTAGCAAGAATACCATTTGCTCAAACTTGGAAATGGACGGAGGCACTGACAATGGCAGAATGGATTGTGAAGGTCCCTGAGGTGGCCCAAATGGCCAGATTAACATGAGTTTTAAAAGATAAGCCAACTGAAGACTTTTTGAAAGATTGGAATCCATTTATGGATTTATTTTCAGCAATAAGAAATTTAAGGATGTAATAATCCATGGTTATGGCTATTAGTAGGACTCTTTATTTAGATATGAATGGCAGGATATTTTTTTTCCTTTTTTCCCCCATTACAGTTAGGATTGGGATAGTCAGCCATTATCATATATGTTTTTTTTTCTGTTTCTTCTTTGCTTCTTTTTTCTCTCTTTTCTTCCCTCTTTTTCTTTATATGCATATGATTTCGGTTGCAAATTAGATTTTTAGAGTTAAAAATGAATAAAGAAATGAATTGGGAAGAAAATTGTGAAATCTAGGGATGGGCCAACTGAATCCTCGACCCCTTGAATCCTTGAATCCTGGGCAAGGATTTGAGATTCAGCAATCTGAATCCTGGTGCCAAAATGGCAAATTGAATCTTTCAAATCCACCAACCTTATTGCTTTTCAAAACTGGTGCCTCTGGAGCCCACCAAAAGTCTGACTGGCCAGTGGGCACCTGGGGGTGTGAAAATCATGGCATAAGGCCATGCACACATGCCGGAGGCTACCTGTGGTTGCTCGTGCTGTGTGCTGGCCCTTTTGGGCTGCCTCCCTCTGCAAGGTAATTGTTCTCTTCTTCTCCATTCTTTTGACTTGAGACTGGACATAAGGGTAGAGCAGGGCTTTCCAAACGGTGTGTTGTGACACATTAGTGTGTTGCCTGAAGTCTGTAGGTACGTCGCCTCTCCAGGCTGAGACAGAACTCTTCAACCTGAGCCTCTCCCACTGCCACTGCCGCCGCTGCCCAGGATCAGGTAGAGAGACTGCCTTTCCCATTGCCGCTGCACTCACTGGGGTCCTTCCTCAGTGAGAGCAACGGCAGCGAGCCAGGATGCAGGTGCGGGGGCTGCCTTTCCTGCTGTTTACCTCTAGTTTCCTAGTAAAACTGAATTACTGTGTTGCGAAATGATGCATGTCCCAAAAAGTGTGTCACCAACATGAAAAGTTTGGAAAGCTCTGGGGTAGAGAATCAAGACTGAACTTCCTTGTTGTGTCTTCCGCGTTGCAGGAATTGCAACTTGACTGGAAGGTACCGTCTTCTTGAGATTTCGAGGACAGCTGAAAGATTCCTTTGCCTGGCTCCCTTGCAAATCTCTTTGAAACACAATTCTGGGGTTTGGAGTTTCACGAGGTATCACAGCCTTCTCTGCCAAAGTGTGCTGGTGCATCATCAGACTACAAACCCAGGATGCCATAAAGAGCTATGCAAAGAAAATCCAGTTTTGGCCTGGGCTATCTCTGTACTGTAGTATGTGGCCCTGTTTACACAGCCAGGAAAATGTGGGATTAATAATCCACATTTTCCTGCCTGTGTAGAAAGGGCCCTCATGTCATTTTCAATCTGGGGGGATCCTGAGGCAAAACTATGACAATTGTCTGGCCAGATTTCTTCAGAGGGAGGTTTGCCTTTGCCTGGGCTTTTGCTAAGGCTGAGATAGTGTTTCTTGCCCAAGGTTATCCTTGCCTTTTGTGGTTTTGTTTTGTAATAGTCAACCCAGCAGATGGCATCATCTCGAGCATCCTGCAACATCTGGAGCTACTTTCAAATTACATGTAATTCTTAATAAGAAGTATATGGGTATGTTTCCCTGAAAGTGAAACCTATTCTTTAATTTGTTTGTCATTAAACAAAAATGTCAAATTCTGGTTCAAAACATTTTCAGTAGAAGTGCTTTCTTTCCCTGGCTTTTTAAACCCTTTTTTTAAAAAAGGATTCGAAAGATTCAAGATTCGTGAGATTCGTGGATTTGCAGAATCTTCCAGGGATTCGGATCCAGATTCGGAAAATTCTGGATTTGTCCCATCCCTAGTGAAATCCCACTAGTAATGCTTCTAGGGTTTATCAAATTAGATCTCAACATCCAGGCACCAGATCAAAGGATAAAACATCTGTGTGCGCGTGTGTTTTAACATGATGATCAACAAATCCGCACTTTTTCATTTGCGTTGCCATTTAATGAGACAGATGTGCTCCACTTCAGCCCTTGTTTTGGTTGTTGGTAACAGGACAGACTTACGGGCCCACAGCTAAGTACAGGGACATATCTATGAGCACGTGCTGTGTCTCTGAGAATAAAGTGGTATTTCTTTATTATGTAACTTTTTTGCACAATAAATTAAAGGAAAGGTAAGTCTGTGGATGCATCTGGCTCCCAGGTGACGATTTGCTAACCAGACTTTATCACACGAAGTGGGTACATTGCAGCTGCAGCAGGAGAACAGTGTCTCCGGCTGGGACTTTTCACAGATGTCATTCCTCTTCTGTTGTTCTCCCTGTGGGAGACAGTTTTAAAACTGTTTCCCGTATTAACACGAGAAGATCGTTCATGACCTCCTTTGTAAAAGAAAGCACTTCCCAAACGGTCTCCCACGGGGAGAACCACAACAGAGGAACAAGTAATGCCATAAGCCCCAGCCCAAGAAACCACAGTCCTGCTGCAATTGCGATTGACTTGCCTTGGCTAATAAAGCCCTTAGGAAAAACTGAGGGGAATGCCCACCCCCAAATGACTGTATCAGGCAGCTCAGCCATTTTGACTCATCCGCCTCACCGACCATCCTCTGCAGCTCGCTGTCCGCAACGCTTCTGCGGTGGCCTAGAGAAGGTCTCCAGATGTTGCTCTGGAGAGAATGAGGGGCTGGCCAGGAAAGGGTTGTTTCTAAGGGGAGCATCCAGAGTGAGGGGCTTACCTTCCTGTTGAGACATTCTCTTCATTGGTTTATCAGCAGTCCAGGCAGATTTCAGACCTGGAAGAGAATCAGAAAGGCAAGACGGTGAGTCCTCCTTCTACACATGAATGGATGATGCCAAGAGAGAGATTGTTCTGTCTTATCCATACTTTGCTTAATCGGGGTCTATAATGCATCAGGGTTCATTGCGCAGACCAAGTTATGCCCGCATGAGACAAACGCATGGGAACCATAGAAGTATCTCTGGACAGGAGAATGCATTACGTTTTTCCTAGGAGTGATGTGGGAACAGCGCTCTGTACTCTGTTCCCCGGCCGTCCCCAACCCCCGTGGCCATGGGGATGCGCAAGGAAGAGGGTGAAGGAAAAAGCAAGCTGTAGGATCAGCTGTCCCTTCCAGATGCTCCTAGAAATGCCCTCTGGGAGTGCTTTGCTCCTCTGCTCCCTTCCCCATGCAGGGACTGGCGAGGAGGAAGAAGGCGGCCTCTTTGGCCAAAGTGCCAGGTAGGGAAGAAAGCAATGGGGGCAACCCTCCTCTGAACAAACTTTGCCAAGAGAACACCTTAGGGCTGACATGACTTGAAGGCACACAGCAACAAGCACAACCAGTGGGCCTGCCATGGCTGGACACCTCCTTCTCTTCAGAAGAGGGGGGATGGTGAAATTGTCCCACCTCCCTAGTGGTCAGGGCAGCGAGTCTGACTCCTGCTGCTAGGCGTCGGAGGTCTACAGTCGTCGTCCGCACCACAGCCAAACACTAAAAGCAGCTCAGCCTCCTAAAAAAGGGCTCATCTGGGTGAGGGAGGCCCTGCTAGATACCCCTTCTTCCCTGTGGCCTGGCAACTCAAGGCTGAGAAGGGTTTTGTGGCTGGGAAGAGACCGGTGGAGTTTGCCTTCTTATTGGCAACCTGCAGGTACTGGTCTCACGGCCACGAGGAAGGGAGAGGGGCCATGTCTGCACCGTCCGTTTTCCCTGGTTTCCTTCTGCCCAACACAAACCCTGGGAATCCATCTTCCAGGGGCCTTGCCTGCAAGGAGGGCACGTGCACCCCAGTCCAGCAACTCCAGTAGCCAGCCACACGGAGGTGGAGTGCTAGCCACGGGAGAGCCTGGGTAAAACCTGTTGTTTTGGGGCCCAGGTCTACCACTTTCTGTACAGGGTGCTAAAACCCATCAGCCACTGGACTGGGACATTTTCTGCGCTATAGATCTTCTGCCGGATCAGATACCCATAAAGCTCTACCTGCAGCAGTGGTGTCGATTAGTTTTTGGCGCCAAGGGAAGCCCTGGAATTGGAGGCAGTTCCAGCTCAGGACAGTCAGTCCCAGGAGTATTTGGGTTTTTTTTTTTTTAAAAAATTAATTAGTAAAATATATCCAAATATACACCAACATGTATCAGTTTCATTTCTGACAAACATTCCCAATTTAAAATACGTAAACATTTCCCCTCTCCCTCCCCATACCTATCGTTGACATTTTCCGGAGGAAAGCCCTCCTTTACAGCTTAAAGTTTCTTATTTAACATACTGGATGAGGCTGCCTCAAGTACGTGCTGCTCTGTCCTTGGTATAGATTGGACTTTGGAACGGTACCAGGAAAAGTCTGACATATTTCATTAATTGTTAGGAAGAGGCAAAAACATCACTGGAATTTAAAGGGAGAAAAAGAAGGAAGAAAGGAAGGAAGGAAGAGTAAGTTCAAACTTGGGACACTAGAATGAGTGAGGCCAATCCATATAACCTGATCATATTTCCAAAGAAAAATTTCTTGAAGCTGGCCTTGATAAAAGACGTGTCCATGCCTAACTAAAGCAATGAGATCCTTTGACTTCGGAGCATTAGCGTGTCTGGCAATCGTAAAAAGCATGGAGCGGTCAACCACATTAGGGCCAATGTGGGTTGAACCCTGCCAGCTTTACTTAGATTCCACAACACAGGCACACAGTGTAAAAGAAGAAGCACATCTACAAAGACCAAAGATTTTTGCACGTGGTGCTTCCAGCCAAGAGGTGGTGGCCACTGAGCCTGGCCATCTCACGCCACGCAGGGAAGCCCTACCTATCTGGCACCACCAGCACTGGACCGACGTAGAGAATTTCTTGGTAGATGGGCATCGTGGTGCCCAATATGCCCAAAGCATCCCTTTTTGCTGGGCTCCACTTGGTTTTAAATCTAAAGGGATTTAAGACGTTGAAGTTAGGGGGGTCTTCCATTGCTTGCTTTGGACAGGATGATCTAACGCTTCCTCCCACTCAGTTCTAACGTCACTAACCTCCGATTTAGTGTTTTCCAAAAGGCATTTATAAACCAGACTCTTTGGATGCACTTTTCTTTCCTGAGGATATAATTAATTCTCCCAATACATGGGGCGGGGGGGGGGGGCGCGAATTGCTCAGAGTTGATGGTTCTGCTTTGTCTCCGTACTTGTGAGTAACCGGTCAGTAGGTGGCAGTGCGGAGCACGGCAGAAATTCTGGGTCTGGACCTGTCACCCAAGAAAGCAAGGCAAAACTGAGAAATCGAAGGTGCTGAAATTAATGTTGGGTGGGGAATTTTGAGGACACCCTCTCCTTCACTTAAGACGAAGCCCCTGGGTGAGCCGAGAGGGCTGCGTTCCTTTAACAGACGCCGAGGATGCCCCTTAGCGGCCTGGTTTTTTGCGCGCTCCTCCGGAAGCGCTCTTTTAGGAGCTTACTGGCTCACCCAGACTGCCCGAAAACATCCCAGAATTTCTGAGCCACGTTGGTTTGAGGGTATGGAGCACTCATGGTTGCTTCACCCCTTCCAGTCAGCTTTGACTCATGGCGGCGACCTTCTGAACAAGAGACCCCCACGCCACCCTCTCCTCCACGGCCCCGCCCGGGTCTTCAGTCCCAGGGGCACACGACGCGAGAGGAGCATGCGCCGGCTCCGGTGGCTTTCCTGCTGCCCGAGACCAAGCGGGCAGAGGAGACCTGTGTCCGGAAGGAGGGGTGTGGCTGCTGTGCGGAGGAGATGCGGGATGGAGCCCCGGAGGTGGGGGTGGTGGGATGGGGGTCACCCTTCCCTCCTGGGATGACCAGAGGGGCTGGCAGGGTTCAGGATGAGCCCGGACCCTCTTTTGGAACAGGTGGCAGGCCTTACCCACGCCTTTAGGAACACGACACCAGTGTGTGCGCGCCCGTCCACGAAGGGGACCGTGTGTGTTTGTGGCCCTTTCGCACCGTTAACTCCCAGACTCAATGGACAGTTTCCTTTACCAGCTCGTTTCCCGGAGATGATTCCACCGGGAATTGCTCCACGCGTGCTTTGCGGTGTAGACCGCCCAGTGTAAGTGAGACCCCAGAGGCAGGCCTGCCTTCTCCCCGGAGCTCTGCTGTGACGCCCCTATTCTCTCCTTCGGACGCACCCCCCCCCCCCAAACTGCCCTCCGACCAGATCGCTCCTGGGCAGAAAGAGCCAGGGATCGAGCGGCGTCCTGAAGAGATGAGCCAGCTTTGGAGAAAAGGCTCGGGACCCTGACACGACCGGGGCCAATGCCGCTTGACGTCTTTCTCGGGGCCACCCAGCCTTTCGTGGACAGGGCTTTCCGCCCAGACCTACCAAGCAAGGTAGAGATCTAACTTCTAGGTTCCGGCGCAAGGAAGACAGCGCCAAAGGTGGGCTGCCCTCACCTCTTTTTAACCTTTTACTGCTCGGCCTTTCCCGGGGGCCTGGCTGAGGGGCCCGCCGCCCCCATTTCGTGTCTTTTCCCTTGGAGAAGCAGAGCTAACACGGCTGCAGGAGGGGAGGCTGGCGGGTCGGAAAGGTGCACGCGGCCCGGCCCGTCGTCTTCGGTGTTGAAAAGTGGGCGCCCCCGAACAGCCGCTCCTGCCGTTCGGAAGCGCAACTGCGCGGGGCGTGGACTCGGTTGCGCTTCGGGCAATTTCCGCAAGACCCGTCCTCCCGAAGGCGAAGAAGACTCTCTCGAAAGAGACAGGAGAGCTCTTGCCACCTCACGGAAAAGGCGGACAGCCGAGGGACGCCGTTTCTTTGCAGGCATCCTTTTCCTCCCTCCTCCTCGGAGCCGGCCTGCCGCGCCCCATTAAACAGGAGTAGAGGGAGCGATCCCCACGGCGCGCGGGGAGAATGCCGGGCCGGCGGGCGGGAGTTCAGCGGCGGTCCAGAGCCCCGACGGAGGGAGGAAGGAGGAGGAGTGTCTGCGAGTGACCCTTTGGACAGAAGGAGGCCCCGCCGGGCGAGGAAGGGGAAGAGGAAGGCTGCCCCGGGGCCCCCTCCCCGGGTCCCTCGGGGACGGGGGCTGCCTTCCTGGGACCCTCCTTCCTCCCTGCCCGCGGGCTCCCTCCCGGGCACCGGCGCTGGCCGAGCCCCCCTTCTGGCCGGAGGGGCAGGCGATTCAAGGGGGGCTGGCGGTGGAGAGCCGCGTACCTCACCTTAGAGGGCCCCCCGTGGCCTGGCACCCGGGAAGGGCAGGCGGGGAGCGTGGCCCCGGAGCCGACGGGAGGCCGGGGAAGTGCTCCTTACCCGCTCGGCGCGGTGCTGGCGGCGGCGATGCTCCCACTTTCTCTCCGGGCTGCCTCTTTCTCTCTCTCTCTCTGTGCAGCCGCCGCCTCCCTGCTCGCTCGCTCGCTCGCTCCCCCCCCCCGCCCGAGACCCTCCCCGAAAGCCCGATTGGCCCCTCCGCCGCCCTCGGGCGTCCTGACTGGCCGAGGGAGTGCTGCTGGGCCGAAAAGAAAGCGAGCGACCTTCATAAATCGGGCCGGCTCCCTCCCCTCGCCCCGAGAAGCGCACCTCCCGCCGCCCCCGCCGTCGGAACCGCAGCCGCCCGAGGCGCCCCGAGCGCAGCCAGGCAGGTGAGCGGTCCCGGCGGCCCGGGAGGGGGGTCTTTCTTGAAGAGACTGGGTGACCTCCGGGCGAGGCTCGCTGCCCCTTCCGCGGGCCAGGAAGAGGACATTTCTCCCGAAGCTTCTGTCCCGGTGCGCCTGGAGAGACCCTCCGCGGCTCCAGGGGCGACTCTCCCCTCCCCTCCCCTCCCCTCCCCCTCCCCCTCCCGTATCATGGTTGTATCGTGTTTGACGCCTTTGCCCGCGGAAGAAGCTCCTGGCGCTTCCCACGTTTGCAGCAGGTGTTTTGCGCGGTTCTGGTTGGGCCGATAAAGGTTCCGCCGTGTTGCGGGTTTCGGCGGCTGCTGTCTTTTGCTGAAAGGCCAACAGGGCTACCGCCGTCACCTGCCACCAGCCAGGGAGCGCGGCTGTTCCCAAAGGAAACGCGGCCCCCGGGGTCCATCCGAGGGGCTGCCTGCCATTCTCTGAGCGGCGGCCCCCCCAGCGCCCCCCCTTCCTCTGGAGCCGCGTCGGAGCCGGAGGTCCAGCGCCTTCTGGAAGTAGCACGGCAGCTTCGCCCTTGGGAAGTCCCTATAATTCCTTTTGGACGGGTCTTTGATAATCGAACTGCCCCCAACACCCACATACACCCGCACCGGTATGTACGGACACAAGAAATCTGGGCTGCAAACTTTTCAGGGTCCCACCTCTCCAGCTACCCAGGCGTTCCTCGCCTTAACTGGTGTCTGTTTTGTTTTTCTGTCTTTTAGTTCTAGACATTCTGAACACTGTTATCTGTCTTACCCAGCTTTAAGAAGATGGCACAAAACAGAGAAAGTAAGCGTTTAATGAGCTGACCGAATTTTTATCAGATCAAATCCATCTTTATTTTCTAGCAAAAATAAAATCGTGACCCCTCTTGTGTCCTATGTACGTTTTATCTCTTTCTCAAAAGAATAATGTAGCTGTGGCCTCCATCCTGCCTGCCTCAGCCTCGCATCAGTACGATGCTACGGTTGGGCATTGGTCACCCTGGACCTCCTGTGGGGCCCCTGAAGGTCCACCCCCCATGGCCACTCCATGCATGCCTGGGGAAGGGAGGGATGGAGAAAAGGGTGGCCCTGTCCCCACAGCTGGTTGCAAGGGGATTACGTCATGCGCTGAGGTCTCAGCAGATGATGCAAACAGACATTTCTCCGCTGAGCGTGGAATGGTGTGGGAGGGGTCTTGAGGACCTCTATGGTTAGCCTGGGGTGGGGGCCTTGGCCACTGCAGAGGAAGGATTGAAATCCAAAAAGACCCACAGACATGTCCTGTTTGCTGCTTTTCTCCTGGTGTTCTTCTGGCCACCATGAGTCCACAGAGGACTCTCATGGGCCCTCAAGCTCAGAGACAGAAGATATTAAGTTCGCTAGTCTGGGGCTGCCATCCTGGCTGTTGAGGAATTTGGGGCTGGGTTCCCGATGTTGAAACCGGGATCTGTGGAGCTCTTGCAGCCCTCTTTCTGCTGGGCCTTGTTAGCCTGAGGGGCCCAGTCTCCCCTGTTCTGCCTTGTCCACCTGAGAGCAGCAAGGAAGGAGCACTCCAAGAGGGGATAACAGCCAGGAGGAGAAGAGCTCTCCTTCAGTCTGGAAGGGGTGTTTTGGGGGGAGAGAGCTTGGCCCTTTAAGGAGTCACACTGTTTTCAGACAGGGTCCCCCAAAATTGCTCCTAGCCGCGGACTGACTGGCCATCATGCTTCAGGGGTTCCTCCGACCACTGATGAATCAGAACAATACAGGTACAATTCGCCTTGCCGGACAGCTTCTCATGCTGTTCCTCTTACTTGTTTCAGAACCTGAATTGAGGATTGTCCTCGTTGGTAAAACTGGAAATGGGAAAAGGGCCGTAGGGAACACCATCCTGGGAGATGAGTGCTTTGAATCTAAAGTGTCACACACCTCAGTGACAAAGGAGTGTCAAAAGGGGGAGACCATTATTAATGGTAGGAAAATTGTGGTTGTTGATACTCCTGGGTTTTTTGACACCAGAAGGTCACTAGAAGAGACTTCCACGGAAATTAAAAAATGTGTGAAGTTGACCTACCCAGGTCCACATGCGATTATACAAGTCATGCAATTGGATCGTTTCACCTCGGAAGAAAAAAAGGTTGCTGAGTTAATCCAGAAAACATTTAGCCTTAAAGCAAAGAACTACTTGATCATTTTGTTCACCCATAAAGAGGATCTGCGAGGTAGGCCTTTGGAAGGCTTCCTGAATGAAGGAGAGGCAGATCTTCGGAGGCAGATTGACTGGTGTGGGGGCTGGTACCTCGCTTTCTTTTTTTTTTAAAATTTTTTTTTAATTAAATTTTTCACAAAAACTACTCACAGTTACATCACTATTACATAACAATTATTACACCCCCTTTTCATCATTATCCCAATTTTCCCTCCCATCCCCTGCATCCCCCCTATGATTCCTCTCCCCCTATAAACATTATAAATTTTACCTACAAACCTATCTTATATCACAATACACAGACAGAATCTTATAACACCAAAAAAGAAAAAAAAAGAAAAAAAAACACAACACCTACAATACAATACAATATACTGTTTCAACATTCATCCTTTATACATAATACAAACATACAAGTGACTTCCTTTTTATGTTCAAATTTTCCTTTTCGGCATTAATTCCTATAACCTATCTATAACTTATTTAACATTAATACTTCTATCCTTCTTTTATATTGACTTCCTGCATATTATCACCAGTTTTCCAAGATAAAGCTCCCTTTATCTTTAAATGTCGCTTCCGGCTTAACCGAAATTATTACTTTATTTCTTAAAAACTGTTTGGACCCTTTGGTTCCTTTCAAAATTCCGACGTTTCTACACTTAAATAATCTTAATTGCTAACTGTCCCCATCGATCTTCTAGCGTCTTCATTATAGGATTCCATGTTAATCGAAATATCTTTAAGTCTTTAGCTTTCAACAATAAAGATAACCTATCCATTGTCATCAAATCTTATCATCATCAAATAATTGTCATCTTAATTAGCCATTCCTGAAGACCCGGTGATTCCGATAGTTTCCACGCTTTTGCATATACCATCCTTCCTGCCGTTATAATAAATAGCAGCAGTTTTTGTTGCACTTGAGTCAAATTAGGGATCAAATCTATCATGTTTAGCAAATATATTTCAGGTAGCTTATCGAATTTTCTTCCTATTATTTTCTCTATTTGGGTGTGGATTAGTTACCAGTATTTTTGAGCTTTGGAACAGTTCCACCATAGGTGCTACAGTGTCCCTTTGTATTCACATTTCCAGCATTTCTGATCAGAATTTTTAGTTATTTTATGTATCTTTACAGGGATATAATACCACCTATTAAAGATCTTATAGTAGCTTTCTTTCAGCTGACTGGCTTTTAACCACTTATTGGTCTTTCGCCAAGAGGCTTCCCGTAATTCAAGTTGTATCGGGTGGCCAATATCCTGCGCCCATTTAATCATGTTTGATCTTATTGTTTCTTGTTCTAATTCCACCTCTATAAGTATCTTATAAATTTTTCCAATATTTCAGTTTTCACCTTTTTTAAGAATTAGATCAAATTCATTTTCTGTAGTCATAATACCTATATTTTTTATATCTGCCTTTGCTTTTTCAAGCAATTGTATCAGCAGGAGCCAGTGTGTTGTTAATCCCCTTTCTCTCAGTTCTTCTCTATTTTTACACCTTACATTCATATTATCAACCTTGAGTATATCTTTATATGTAATCCACCTTTCCTTCTTAGGACGTTCTCTTCTATAAAACACCTCATGCACCGATACCCAAAGTGGGATTTTAATATATAACTTGTTTTTAAATTTTTCCCAATTTTTAAGTAATGTTTTCCTAATAATATGGGTATTAAATTCTTTATTTACTTTCGCCTTATCATAAAATAAGTACGCATGCCATCCCCATACAAGATCAGCTCCTTCCAGTGTCAATAATCTTTCATTTTCAAGCTTCAGCCATTCAAGGGCCCATGACAAAGCACATGCCTGATGATATAGCTTCAAATCCAGCATTCCCATACCACCTTTTTCAGGTTTTCCTTTTAAATTTCCCATTTTAATACGAGGTTTTTTTCCCCGTTCCAAATGAAATTTGCTAAATCTTTTTTCCACTTATTAGATACTGCATTATTTGTAATTATTGGCAAACTGTTAAATAAGAAAATCATTCTTGGTATAACATTCATCTTAATGGTAGCTATTCTCCCTAGCAATGATAGATCTAATTTATTCCATCTCTCCAAGTCCTTTTTAATTGTTTGCCATGTTGTTTTATAATTATTTTCAAATAGATCATTATTTGTTTTTGAAAGCAGTATTCCTAGATATTTCACCTTTTTTACCACCTTGAAGCCTGATTCTCTCGACAATTTTTCTTCTTCCTGATAAGTCGTGTTCTTTGTATGGAATACTGTTTTTTCCTGATCTATTTTAAATCCTGATAAAGATCCATATTCTTCCAGAGTCTGTTTCAACTTTCTTATCCCTAAATTTGGTTCTTGCATTATAACTACTAAGTCGTCCGTGAATGCTCTTATTTTGTAAATTTCTTTTTTCACTTGTATACCTTTAATTTCTTTGTCCTCCCTTATTCTCTTACAAAGCACCTCTATAATTATTAAGAAGATAAGTGGCGAGAGCGGACAACCCTGCCTTGTTCCTTTATTTATAATGAGTTGCTCCGTCCTCTCTCCGTTAATAATAATTTTTGCCCTTTGTTCCCTATAAATTTGGGATATCCAATTTAAAAAGTGCTCTCCCACATTTATCTTCTCTAAAACTTTTTTCATGAATAGCCAATTTACATTGTCAAATGCCTTTTCGGCATCCAAAAATAACATCCCTAGCTTTATTTCGTTATGTTTATGACAATGTTCCAAAATATCTATTATTAATCTTATACTCCTTTATAGATCTTCCTGGAAGGAAACCGTTCTGATCTTTATTAATCCACTCACCTAAGACCTTTTTGAGCCATTCAGCCAATATCGTTGCTAATATCTTATAATCTATATTAAGAAGCGAAATTGGTCTATAATTTTTTGGTTGCAGCAAATCCTTTCCCTCTTTGGGTATCAAGGTAATTACCGCTTCTCCCCATGAAGCTGGTCTATCCCCTTTATCAATGTCTTTTATTACCTCATGAAGGTAATCAATTATTTCTTCTTGAAAACACTTGTAAAAAGTTGCCGTAAAACCGTCGGGACCGGGCGCCTTTCCAGCCTTCTGTTTTTTAATTGCCTCTCTAATTTCTTGTTTTGTAATTTGCTTATTTAGAGTCTGGGTTTGATGTTCATTTAAACCAATTATATTTGATTCTGCTAAATATTCATCAATTTTATTAATCGACTCATCTCCGTTACATTGTTCCTTAAATAACTCCTGAAAATATTTCTGGAAAGTTATCTTAATTTTGTCCTGGGAGTGATGTACTATCTCTCCCTTTTTGATTTCACAAATAATCTTTTTTTCAACCTCTTTCCTTAATTTATATCCCAGCCACTTTCCGATTTTGTTAGAACTTTCAAAATATTTAAGTTTTGCCTGATTTAATTTCTTTTGTAATTCATCTGTATCAATTATGTTTAATTGTTTTTGTAGAATTTCCATTTCTTGTTTAATTTTTTTGTCTTCTGGTGATTTCTTTAACTCCCCCTCTTTTTTGGCTATGTCGACCATTATTGCTAGTCTTTTTTCATTCCATATTTTTTTCCTATAAATTTCATGTTTTATAAATATCCCTCTGATCACTGCCTTTCCTGCATCCCAGGCAACCTGGGGTGTTACCTCTCTTCCCCAATTTTCCTGAAAATAAAATACTATTTCTTTTTTTATTTTTTCTGCTAATTCTTGGTCTTTTAATATGTTATCTTTCATTCTCCAGATATATTCTTTATTCCTCAAGCCTAATGTTGCTTGAATCATACAATGGTCTGAAAAAAATCTTGGCTTAATTTCAATTTTCTTGAATTCTTTAATTAGCTCCTTGGATACCAGGACCATATCGATTCTCGACCATATACTATGGACTTCTGAGTAAAAAGTATAATCCTTCACCTCTTTATTCAAAACTCGCCAAGCATCGACTAACAGTAAGGAATTCATCATTTCAAAGAAACTCTTTGGCAATTTTCCCTGTGTCGCGTAAGTCTTTTGCTCTGAAAAATTATCTATCTTGGGGTTGATTACACCATTAAAATAACCGAGAATCATTATATACTGGTAACCCATGGGGCCAACTTTATTCATGATCTGTTCATAGAAATCTGTTTTATTCGTGAAGGGGGCGTATATTCCCGCCACCAATATTTTGTATTGTAGCAAGCGTATCTCCACACCCAGCATAGAAGCCTCCTCATCTTTAAATATCTCCTTAGCATCGTATTTAGAGTTCACATATATTGCAACTCCTTTTTTCTTTTTCTCATATAATGTTGCAAAAACATTTCCTAATCTTTTATTTATCAAATACTTTACATCTTTTTTTCTTATATGAGTCTCTTGGAGGCAAACTACGTCTGGGTTAATTTTTCCTAGATGGTGAAATATACGTTTTTGTTTTATCGGCGCATTCATACCCCTTACATTCCAAGAAATAATTTTTATAGAACCTTGAACCATTTTTTTTCTTTTCTTCGTCCTCTCCCCTTTCTTTTTCTTTTTCTTTTTTCTCTTTCTTTAATGAAAACTTTATCAAATATTATAATTATAACCAAATAGTTAATTTCACACACCGATATCTACCCTAATTTACTATTTTTCTTTCCCCCCCGTTATTTCCTTCCTTATCTCTTCACCTTTCTCTTCTTTTGGTTTTTCTTTGTCTTCTATGTCCGACTCTTCCAATTCAGAGTTTTCTTGAGCCTCTTCCTCTTCTTCTACCTCTTCTTCTTGTTCTTCTATTTCTCCTTGCTGCTTGTCTTTTTTGCTTTCTTTTTCTTTTTCTGTCTTCGGATCTTCAATTTCTCCCTCTAAAGTTACATTCAGTTGTCTTTCCGTTCTACATTCTTTATTCTTTGCTAGCTGATCTGTTAAGTCCTCTTCTTGGTTTTTAAAGTTCTCTTTTCCCTTCTCTTTCTTATCTACTATCTCTTCACTTCTCCTCTTTTCCATTGAATCTCCGTTTTCTCTTTTCTGACTCCTTAGTTCTCCTCGATATTTCTTCATAAATTCTTGGGCTTTAAATGGAGAATTAATTGTATATTTCTTCTTTGGAAAGTGAATATCACACCTTCCGTTTTGGACCATCTATATTTAATCCCTGTTGTTTTAAGTTGTGCCGTGAGAGCAGAGTATTCTTTTCGTTTCCTTAGGATCTGAGCCGGTAAGTCTTTAAATATCATTACCTCATTACCCTCTATGACTAATTTTTCGGAATAGCTTTGTTGCAAAATTAATTCCTTCACCCAGTCTCTAAGAAAATAGATCACGATATCTCGTGGAATTTTTCTCTTTTTTGCAATGAAAGAATTTACTCTAAAAAGTTTGTCCACTTCTAAATCAAGTTGTTCCGGGTTCCAGTCAATAAATTTTGCTAGTGGGGGTATCAGCCGGGAAGCTAGATTTTCCTCATTTTCTTCCACTAAGCCTCGTGTCTTGAGGCATCGTTCTCTTAGCTTAACCTCCACATTTTTGATTTGCTCTTCCATTCCTGCTATTCGTTTATCCAGTTCTGGGGTTAGTTTTTCCAGTTAATCAGTCCTTTCTTGGAGACCCTCAATCTTAGAGTTCATCTCTTTCATATCTCTAGTTATATTCTCTAATTGATTACTTATATTGCCCATTTCTCTCTTAACGTCCTTCAGGTCTCCAGATACTTTCCTAATTTCTTTCTTAAAATCTTCTCTCAACCGTCTCATCTCCTCTAGAATAGAGACCCCAAATTCTGTCATTTTCGTTTGCTCTTCTGTCCATATCTGTTTAAGGAGAACTGCTTTTCTTGTACCTGTCGCCATCGCGTTAGCACTCTATTTTTATGATTTTCGTTGATCACAGCTTAGCCGAACAATAGAATAGTAATCTATCATTAACTATTTAGTGATATTTCTTAATAACTTATACTCACTTTTCGAGGTAGCTCTTCTCGATTTTAATTTTGGCTCAAGTTTGTATTCAATACCTAAAGCTTTACCACACCTTTGTATCTTAGACCTTTATCTTGTTGTCTTGTAACTGCTATTTCTTCTTCTTCTTCTTCTTTTTATTTTATTTTATTTTCCCTCCTTCCTTAAGTTTATAATCCAGTCGCTTTCCTTTTTTTAACTTTTGACGTATTTATCTCTTAACTATTTTTTTTATCTGATGGGGTTTCTCTTTAATTCTTCAAGCGTTACTCTTATATAGTCTATCCACTTCCCTTCAATTAATCCGATCCTGCTATATTAGCTGTTTTTACCGCTACTGTTATTTCAATACTAAAGGCTTTCTTTTTTTTTTCTTTCCAGCCTGTTCTCTTCTCTTCTCTTCTGTATCACTATCTATCTCCTTTTAGCCTTGTAACCTTTTTAGCCAATTACCACGCTCTTCTGTCAGAAAACCAAATAAACAAGCGTTTCCCCTCTATTTAAGGTCCACCACTCACTGTTGCTCCTTCAGGGAACTATACTTATTGTCTGCAGGTCATTCCTTGCCACCTTAAATTTTTCTTCTGTCTTTGAGATCAGTCTTTTTCTCGTTCGCCCCGCAGTTCCTTCTTAACTCTCCTCCGTTCCCAGCCTTTAATCCTCTCATTCACACCGCCCTTAGCTGCCTGTTGAATTATCTCTGTTGGATGTCTCCGCCCTTCTCCAGGGCGCCAGCCCCTTAACTGGGGTAACAAAGCGTATCGTATCTCACAGGATGTATTTTGTTAAATAGCTTCGTTATGCCTGATGGAAATATTCTAAGCGCCAAAACAGTAAGCTTTGTTGGTGTTTGTCAGGATTACTCCTTATGGAGCCTTGGGGAGATATCGGTTTACCTGGCTGTCTTCGTGGGCGTTCCTCGTCCTCCGCGTTCGCCCTCTTCTCCTTTTTCTCTTTCCGACGAAGCTGTTTCATTTTCTTCTCCTTCTCCTATTTAGCGTTGGTTCCCCAACATGCCCTCCAGGCACCTTCGGCCCCCCCTTTCCCAGTGGAGGTACTTCCTCAGCTTTTATCTTAGGATTTTCTTACTGAGAATATCTCCCCAAGGGTTCGCACTCTCGCAGCTCCGCGAGAACGCGACCAGCCTCCTTGACGGAAACACCGGAAGTCCGGTACCTCGCTTTCAATAACGGGCCTTAAGGCGAGGAGAGGGAGGAGCAGATTGGAGAACTGCTTCGGATGATTGATGCCCTGGTGGACAAGAACAGCAGAGCCCCTCACTATACCGAAGACATGCTAGCGAAGGACCAAAGCATGTTTCAGAAGTGGCTCAGCTGGTGCCAGATACTCTAACAGACGCAGGGGAAGCTGTGATGGCCTTGATGACAGTCTTATTAGGCACACCCCCTCCCAAACCAACAGTGCTCCCCCCCACAAATCCCCTCTTAGGAGAGAGCCTTTGTCAAAATGAAACCAAGCACAAGCATGGATTTAGCCCACGGGGGCTAACAGTGTAAAGTTCCTTCTGCTTCCCTTTGCGACAAAATGCTATTGTCATTTAACCAATTATGTTGGGGGGGGGATCATACAATCATAGAATCATAGAGTTGAAAGAGACCCCAGGGGCCATCGAGTCCAACCCCCTGCTACGCAGGAACACCCATCAAAGCATTCCCAACGGATGGCCATCCAGTCTCTGCTTAAAAACCTCCAAAGAAGGAGATAGTAAACAGAAGTAAACCCTCTCAGTAACATTTTACGTCTGTGTGAGAACGGGAACAAGTGGCACAAAGGCGAATAAAGTGGCACCTAATAGTTTATTCTTAATCTCAGAGCAACAGTCACCAATACGTGTTCTAACAGAAGACAATGTTCGGACTGCATATAGAAGTCCACGTGGATGTGTGATAATGTAAATAGCATGTTTCATAAAACAGGTGGGAAAATGATATCATGTAAACTTTCGCTTACCTACGGGATTTGGCCAGTGGGCACACTGGACATCCACTGCATCCGAAATGACCCAGAAGGCCATCCGTATATTTTTAAAAATATTCCCATCTATATCACAAAATATACCACAAAATTCCCATTTTTTCCCTCTTCTCCTAAAGGCCATCCAAGGCAGGGCAGAATGCCCTGGAGAATTTTTGACGCCATCCTGCTGCCTGCATGTGGAAGCGGAAAAGCTCCGTAGGCTATGGTAAACAAGAATATCCAAGAAAAGAACATGAGATGTTATGTTTATCCTCTTTCCGGAAAGGCATTGTCTTTTTTGGGCTGGTTATACTGTATTATTTGAAAACCTCCTACTTTTCAGCCATTGCTTGAATGTATATTTTTAAGATTCAGAACCCTGTTTAGATGATTTGATTTCTGCAGTGATTCTTTTTAATAGGTATTATTCCTAATTAGTTAAAATTAGTTAACCAATTAGCTTTCATTTGTCATGTTCCTCTGAATGCCTTCCTCTTCTGAGAAAAATGAGAACCCGAGTACAGCAAAAAGGCAAAACCTACCTGTATTTATTTGTGTATGCTCACACAGAGCTGCCTGCGCAACATTGAGGGAAAATGCTAGTGATTAATTTGTCTTCGCTGTGGCTTGAATAATTTCAGGGTATTTTAGCAAATGTGTATGCTTTATGATTTTAGATATTTGTAATTTTAGATCTGTCACTTTGCAATTTTTAGACGTGTGATTGTTAGATATTTCAGGTCATTTTTGCATTTAGTGCTATATAGCTTTGCTGCTCTGATAAACTGTCTTAGATGCTGTGAGCTCTTCTGAGGAAATAAAGTAAGTAAATTGTCAGTCGTGCTGGAACAGAGACCTGGTATTTTATCCATCTATCTATGCTGGGCTGAACACCAGGTCTCTTTTCAGCTCAGCCTCTGCAAAACCCCCCTCAGCATTCTCGGTCTCAGATGGCTTTACAGCCTTTCCTCTCCGTTGCCCGAGAAGTAAGGGGCTTCATCCCTCATTTCTCTGGGATTCCTCTTTTGCAAGAGGGAAAGGCTGGGGGCAGCAGCTTCCCCAAGTCACACCCCTCCCTGGAACTCTGTCCTTCAAAATGAAGCCCGTTTGGATTTGCTGCTGCTGCTGCTAGGACTGATTCTGGGGTCCATGGCACATAGCCACACAAGGCAGGTCGTGGCTTGGGGTGGAATGGGCGGCGGGTCACATGTGGCTCTGCAAGCGCATGATGATCAAGATTATATATGCAAATTACAGCAGATTACAGCAAGAGCTCCAGCGAAGACCCGGCCAGTAGTAAGGTGGTGTGTGTCTAAATGGGGAAATATGTCAGTGGTATGTGTGTATCTGTGTGTGTCTGTGTGTGTATGAGAGGGAGTGAGAGAGCATGGGAGATGTATGAGGAGAGATGCTTGGAGGTCTGGGGGGGAAATGGGGCAGAAGTGGAAATCTCCACCGGTGCAGGGCTTTTATGACCCTTGCAAAATGAGCTGCCCCTGCCCTCCTGCTTTCCTTTGGGGGCTGAGGCGTAGCTGAACATACCCGCTTGCCCCTTGGCCTGCTCGTGGTTCCCCTGGGTCCCTGACAGCAGGCAGGCCAAAAGCAGCAGCACCCCTTGAATTGCCCTCCTCTCTCCGATAGCTGGTGGCGGCCCTGAGAGAGGCCGCTGGGTGCTCCCAGAGGCTGGTGGGGCGGAGGGGATGATCACCACCAAGAGGAAGCCCATTAAACCTCCTTTGCTACCATGATCCCACCCCACCCCCGCTTGTCTGGCAAGGCTGATGGGCTCTCAAACACTCCCTTACCAGTCACCAAACTGAAGAAGAGTCTCCTGCCCTGTTTCAAAAGAGTGAGGGCTCTCATACTTGATTTTATGTTATGTGTGTTCACTGAACCAGGTGGAATACAGAGGACTCGGTGGGCTATTCAATACACGGTTGCAGAAAGCAGTTAGTATTGTTCACACTGCAACTACAAAGCATACTATATCTAAGGCCTAGTTAATTACATGGCAAGATACTTTCATGGCTAAGCAAAGGGTAAAAGACATTCATGGCAGGGCAGAGTCCCTGACAGAATGCCTGGGACTCCATGGGAAAGCAAACCATCTAGTCGGAGACTCTCGCCTCACACCCAGCAAAGCCTGAAAATGCTCCTTGGGCACAGAATGGAGGGGCACATGGGATGGGATCGGGGCCCAGGGGAAAACAAATTGTTCTGCTTCATGGAGAAGGGTGTGTCTGCCGTGAAAGGACTCTTTCGCTGGCACAGCTGAAATGCTTGTGCAAATGGAAGTAACTGGCCAATTGCAGGTGAAACACGACCAAATACTGAACAAGAGCCATCTTTGCAGGAATTGTAAGAATTGCCAGAAGGGGAGAATTTGAGTCTGATCCCAGTGCGTCCCATTTCTCTGATAGAAGAGCAACTCATCTCACGGAAAGAGGAAGTGGGAGTCCATTGCCAAAGGGAAAAATGAGGCACAGCACACGTAAATGTGCCCGCAAAGCACCTGCGTGTTGGGAAGAGGGGAAGAGAATGGGAATTTTCATAGGATCTGACTTTGGTCGCATAGCACAGGGCCACCTCAGGCGGGAAAGGGGCCCCCGGACAATCAGGGCCACTCTCCCATTCTGTTTGCCTGCCATTTCTTCTTCTCCCAAATCCATCTCTTTTGCCATAAACATTCCCCCTACAGCCATATCCTCTCCTTGTCCACTCAGAAACAACTGTGACACAGGAGAAAAATCCTGTTGAAATGGGTCTGTTCCCAACCAAGGTGGACTGGCGTGGTTGGGAGGCAGCAAATTTGGACAGCAACTTTTGAGAGTAACCACTAAGCATCTCCTAAAACAGCCCAGCAGGAGTCTTCCTTGGCAGTAATAGTGAGAAGCACCATGCCCTCACTGCACGCTCCCTCCAGTGACACCCCCCACACCCCCCACAAGGGACACTACAGACAACCAAACAGAAGACAAACACTAGAGACAACCAAACCACACGTATCCCAGCTTCCTACTCACTCCCAGCCCCCCAAGACAAACACCCAAGCACACCCAGCTGTTCTCCCCACGAACAAACACCCCTCCACACAGCCAGCTGTTGCCCCTGCACACTCGTTCTCCCATGTGCCACAGGCTCCAGGTACGTGCAACCAAAGGCCCAGGGTGTCTCCAAGAGAATTCTGAATCCAAGGCCAAGGATTTGATTTCGCACATCAGTGTAACTCCACGCAGCCAAACCTGTAGGTGGGTATTTCAGGCCCCAAACTGGATGAGGAAAATGGGGAGTGCTTTGGACCAGCGGAAATGCCCTGGTCTTGTGTCGTCTTATGAAACCTTACTGTTGTCATGGGAAATCCATTCTGATTTGCCCATCATCATCATCATCATCATCATCATCATCACCATCACCATCATCATCATCATCGACGTCATCCAGATTTTGTGTTCCCCAGCTTTGAATAAAAAGTCCAAAAGACTGATCTGTGTCACTATAGCCTGAAAGGTTACGAGCCAGTAAAAAGACAGGGGACAGATATTGATCGTACAGTTCTGAAGTCTTCTTCTGAGCAGATAGCAAAAAGACAAAAAAAGAGACTGAGACACAGGGCAAGGGGGGGACAAAGCAGCAGCTCTCCCAGAGAAAAACAGAAAAATCTGTTCCCTGAGTGTTGGGAAACCCATTTCTGGGACAGGAAACAAACCACGGTGAATATTCTTTCTTTTCTGATCCAGAAGGTTCCATGGAGAGTTTGTTTCCTGCTGCTCCTGAGACTGGAACACAAACCAAGGGATGACAAAGAGGGAGGCTCCACCTAAACATTGAGAAGAGACCCTTGCCTGTAAGAGCTGTTTGAGAGTAGAACAGAGACTGACTCGGAGGCTGGTGGGCTCTCCTCCTCCTTTGGAGGTCTTCAACAGAGACCAGATGGGCATCCCTCCGGAGGGCTTTAGTGGTGGACTCCTCCATTGGCAGAAAGTTGGTCAAGATGGCCCTTCTTGTCTGTGCCCCAACTCTTTGAGTCTGTGAGCCCCTGAAATTCCCATGGCCCTGGGAGGGAAGATGAAATGGGGGGAGGCAAGTCATGATGTCAACTGGATTGTCCCACTTCTTGAAGAAATATCTGGGGCTGAGCCCCCTTCCTCTGCAATGAAGCCCCCTAATTGGTCCAAACACTAAGGTGTACTGGGCTTTGGATGGCTCTACCACCCTTCCCCATGGCTCCATGAAAGAGCTCCACTAGTGCCCTTTTATTTTGGGACATTTCTGCCTACTGGGCCTAAGGAGCCAGAAGGGGCAGCTGGGCATGGCACACTCTCAGGATTCAACACTGGGCATCCCACTTGTTGAGAAAGCAGCAGTTGAGGCTGAAGGCGCACTGCAGAGTCCAGCTGGGCTGGTGGCAAGGAGAAGGCCTGCTGGCTGTGGCAGCCCAGTGCACGCAAGCCCCCGGCACCGGACAAAGAGAAGACCAGTTACTAGAAAACTTCTGTGGCTGGAGCAAGGAACCCATCCAGCAGGGCTGGGAATTAATGGAGCAGCCTCCCAGGTGGCTTCAGGATAGCTTTCCTCATGCTTGGCTATAATGTTTAGGGGCTGCTAGAGGCTGCATCCCAACCACGCTCCCTTCCATGTTACAGCCATGGGCTGCTGTTCAAGACCACCAAGAAAAGGCTGAGCAGAGGACCTGGACCTGTTGAGGTATGGGCTGCTAATGGCACTGGAAGGAATACTCCCCCACACCTCTGGGAAGGGTTGTGACTATGTGGGAAGTGAGAGCTTTGTAAAGCATCTGTCTCAAGTGAGAATCAGGAATGTCCTGAGAGACCCTTCCCTGGCGTGCTGTCAGGCGTGGGAGTCCTCTTGCTTTGTCAGGCTGTTTTCACAGCTTGGAAGAAAGCCTCAAGGGGCAGAAAACGCAGCCACTGGTACCGTCAGAAGGAACAAAAGGAGCCCTCAGGGGGTGGGGGAGAGAAATTTTCACAAAGCAGTCACATCAAAACAGTCTCGCCCATTCTGGGAAATGCTGTGACTCTGTAGAAAACTGTGGTGCTTTTGCTTTCTATATAGTTACGCCATTTCCCAGAAAGAGGGAGGATTTCTTTCAGTACTGTTAAGTGCTTTTCTGTCGGCAAGTAAGACCCACTTTGAAGCAAAGCCCAAACAGGTCATTTTCAGCACGAAAGCACAAGCGGATGCCATGTTCCCATTGGAAGCAGTGCTGAATGGTGCACAGAGCTCCATTCCCACGCACAATGCAACAGCAGACAGCTGCCCGTCAATCGCAGATGGGGTGAGACAAGCTCAGAGAAGGGGCCATGATGGGGCCCTGGATGGTGGCTTTCTCTCCAGACATGTGTTTGCAATATGATTGCAAGTGGGGCAAAGGATGCTTCCCACAAAGCAACCTGGTTCGCAAACAGAATCACAGAATCATAGAATTCTAGAGTTGGAAGAGACCCCAAGGGTCATCCAGTCCGACCTCCTTCTTCCATGCTGGAAGGTGCAATCAGAACACTCCCAACAGATGGCCATCCAGCCTCTGCTTAAAAACCTCCAAGAAAGGAGGAGACTCCACCACACTCCATTGAGGCAGCAGCTTATTCCACTACCAGACAGCTCTGACCATCAGGAAATTCTTCCTGAGGTTCAGGTGGAATCTTCTTTCCTGCAACTTGACTCCAATTGTTCTTTGTCCGAGTCTCTGGAGCAGCAGAAAACAAGCCTGCTCCCTCCTCAGCATGACATACTTTCAAATATTTAAACATGGCTATCACTCCCCTTTTAACCTTCTCTTTTGCAGACTAAACATACTGAGCTCCCTAAGCTGCTCCTGATAGAGCTTCATGGTTTCCAGACCCTTCACCATTTTGGTCACGTTCCTCTGGACATGTTCTAGCTGGTCAATATCCTGCTTGAACTATAGTGCCCAGAACTGGACACAGTATTCCAGATGAGGTCTGACCAAAGCAGAATAGAATGGTAATATTACTTTGCTAAATCTAGATACGATACTCCTATTGATCCAACCAAGAATTGCGTTGGCTTTCTTGACTGCCACATCACACTGCTGACTCATGTTCAGCCTGTGGTCCACCAAGACTCCTAGATCCCTTTCACATGTACTGCTATCCAGCCACGCATCCCCCATCCTATATTTGTGCATTCCATTTTTTCCGCCTAAGTGTAGGACCTTACATTCTCTCTGTTGAAATTTATTTTGCTAGCTTTGTCCCAGCTCTCCAACTGGTCAAGATCATTTTGAATTTTGATCCTGTCCTTTGGTGTACTAGCAACCCCACTCAGTTTGGTGTCATCTGCAAATTTGATCAGCGTACCTTCTACTCCCTCATCCAAGTCACTGATGAAGATGTTGAACAGCCCTGGGCCCAGGACAGAACCCTGTGACACCCCGCTAGTCACTTCTCTCCAGGATGAAAAGCAGCCATTGGTGAGGACCACCCTTTGGGTTCGGTCAGTCAATCAACTACAAATCCACCTAACAGTAGCCCTGCTCAACCCACATTCTACTAGCTTCTTTGCAAGAATGTCATGGGCAACTTTGTCAAAGGCCTTACTGAAGTCAAGATATGCTACGTCCACAGCATTTTCTTCATCTCTCAAGCTTGTAACTCTGTCTTAAAAAGAGATAAGATTAGTCTGGCATGACTTGTTTTTGAGAAACCCATGTTGACTTTCAGTGATTACGGCACTGCTTTCTAAGCAATTACAAACTGGCTGTTTATCGATCTGCTCTAGAATCTTTCCACGTATTGACGTTAGGCTGATTGGGCAATAATTATTTGGGTCTTCTCCCCCCCCCCTTTTGAAGATGGGGGCAACACTTGCCCTCCTCCAGTCTGCTGAGACTTCTCTTGTTCTCCAAAAATTCTCAAAGATTATTGCCAGCAGTTCTTAAATTACTTCTGCCAGTTCTTTTGATATCCTTGGATGTAGCTCATCTGGCCCTGGAGACTTGAATTCATTTAGAGTAGACAGGTATTCCCGTCCTACTTCTCTACCTATACTGTGCTGCGTTTCTGCCACTTCCCCACCTGTTCCTCATCCCCCAGGTTGAGTACTTTTTTACTTTTGGGAAAAAACTGAGACAAAGAAGGCGTTAAGTAGTTCTGCTTTTTCTTTTCTCCCTGTTAGTAATTGGCCATCTTCTCCACACAGCAAGCCTATCATTTCCTTGTTTGTCCTTTTGCTGTAGAGATATCTAAAAAAGCCCTTTTTATTTTTTAATATATTTTATATGGTATATATAGTTTCTTGCGTAACCCCTCCCTGGTTGTAAGGAACCATGAGCCAGCATGGTGTAGTGGTTTTGGCGATGGACCAGGAATCTGGCGAATAGGGTTGAAATCCTTGCCCAGCCATGGAGAACCACTGGGTGACCCTGGGTGAAATCTCACTCTCTCAGCCTCAGAGGGAGGAAGAGGCAACCTCTCCTCTAAACAATTGTGCCAAGAAAACCCCATGATAAATTAGCCTTAGGATTGCCATAGGTCAGAAATGACTTGTTGAAGGCACACGACAACAACAGCAACAAGAAGGAAGCATGTTGCAGAAGGTGGGGCAAGCAGGACCCTGCATGCAAATGCTTTTCTAAGTTCGGGAGTTATAAATTGGTGAAGCCATTTGCTGATGCAGGCGCCTTATCCATATGATAGGCTTAGTTTGTGCCCAGATAAAGGTGATCTTGTGATTCTATGTCCGAGATTGTTGGTTTAATACAAATAGTGGCTTTGGGTGAGGAATTAATAGCTCCACGTGACAGCGAGTGACAATTGTCCTCAGCGGTTGTCTTAAGGCAGAACTCGCCTGCGATAAGAGTGCTGCATCTTCAGCATAAAGAAGGACTCTGAGGGCCAATGTGAGAGGGTGGAGTCAGGGATCTTTTTTACCTCTGAGGGGAGACTAATACTAGACTGGGTCTAAAATGCAGCCCCACTTAGCTCTACTAAAAAGAGGGAGCAGGGCCAGGCCAGTGACCTCCCTGATTATGGTTGATTGTCAGATGTAAGTTTTCATATAAGTCATGGATACCTGTCAAGAGGACAGGTCTCAGATTTATTCCATGCTCAATCTGTAGGGAGAAGGTGAAACCACGGGGCCAATGACATTGGAGCCTTCAGTCTCCCCACCTGGGGCTGTAAATGAGCTTATAGCAATAATAATCCAAATGTTCATCTAGCTTCTCATATTCATCCTTAACTATTTGAGATAACTAAGGACACCTGGAGAGGGAATGGGCTTTCAGTTTTCACTGCAGAGTAAGGGAAAACTTGCTTTGGATGCCAGGAGAGAGCTATAAAAACATCTCCAGACAGACTCAGTAGACTGTGTTTGGAGGGAGGGAGGCAAGGAGGGAGGGAGAGCACTGAAGGTTGTGTGGAAGTCTGAAAGGAAAGAAGAGCCAAGCTAAGAATTCTTCAGTTGGAAAAAAACCCCATATATTTATAACTTGCTTCATTGTTCTTAATAACAGATGCTGTTGTCATCCCCTCCTCATCCAGACTCAGATTGTCTGGGAAGGAGGGGAGAAGGAGAGAGAGAGAGAGAACTCAAGACTGAGTGGAGAAAACCAGTGAACCTAAAACTTGCTTCATTGCCCCTTATAACAGATGTTGTTGTCATCACCTCTTCCTTATCTTCCTTTTTTCTGTTGTGATGCTGCCAGCTGGCATACCTAAGGAATCTCTGGGTGAGAGAACTGCCTTTAAAAACGTATGCGTGTATGTGTGCATGTGCGCACACACAGACGTGTTACTTTCCTCGTTGGCTGTTATATTTCTTATGGGGAGGGTGTTGCCCCAAAATATAGGTACCACAAGGGATGGCAATGTCTCAGTGGAAAAAGTGAGGAAATTAATTAGCTCAAAATGTAACGCTCAGAAGAGGGAGGCAACCTAGCGAGATCTTGCTACCTATGTTTACAGGCTCACTCAGGAGAAACTCAGCCAAAGAGCAAAAAATGTAAGCTTAAATGTGTTTTACTCAAGGTGTATTCGCTCACACGCAATAGTTCAAACACACACACAATCATAGAAGAGCTAACTGAAGGGAAGGGAAGAAAGTGGGATAGAGACTGCAAGGGATGCGGGTGATAGTTACCAAATCTGACGAGAAGTGGAGAAACACGGCGATGTGGCTTAAGTGCTGAATGTAAGGGCAGTTCTCAGTTTGGGAAACAGACAGACAGAGTGATGCTCAGATTGACAAGAGCAAGGGACAGCCTGGAATCAGGGGTCTTTGTACCTGAAAAATGGCCTGTGGCAATGAAGGCTACATGATGTTCTAGGTGCAGAGCAACTGGAACCATGATACATACAATAGTCTATTAACCTGCTAAAGTTTGCAGTGCTTGATTGACAAAGACAAGATGGGTATTCTAATAGCGATCTATTGTGGGCGTTGCAAGAAAGAGGAACTGGGGTCTAGGTGCACAGGGGACGGGTATTTGCCAATCAATGTCCTGGTGGGCTTCTCATAATTGCAGTCTCTGAGGAGACACCAGCTTCTATCTGAAGCTTATTGTCCGCAGGAATGATGTTCATTTACCTGATAAATGACTTAGTTTCGCCTAGAGGGTATTCAGGTTGACCTGCCTTTCTCTCTCACATTCACAATCGGATTTTCTCCCTCGCTTAGTTTGACCTTCCAGTCACTTCCCAGATTTGATTTTGATATCAGAGCCAATTAAAGCATGTGCCAGTCAAATACGATGCCAATTAGATATGGTGCCCATCCAAACCATACCACTATGGAACCCTTACATGGGGTCCTAACAAGGGACTTTACCTGCAACAGCAGTGATGCGGCCCCAAAGTTCAAGCAACCTTAGAGGCCTGCTTTCACTCTGAAGTTCCCACTACAGAAGCTCAGACAGAAAGCACCGTTTCAGAAATGAGTCCAAAGACACAAACACACCCCATACACTCAAATGCACCTGACACACTTAAGGTGCTCCCATAATTATTATATTACTTCTCCACAACCTCTTCACTGCAAGCCTTGGCAATCCATGAGCTAAGGATGGTTCCATCACAGAGAAGTGGCTATAGGTCAAACAGCTGTGTATTTGAACCAGACAAGCTGCCAGCAGATTCCTTTACAAAGACCCAGGTGGAGATAGCCAAAGTTGCAGAGAAATAGCCCTCTTTGGAAGGAAGGAAGGAAGGATCAGTGCCACTCAAACCTGGAATCTCTAGTTACAGCACTGTGACTCCTCTTTAACTGCCAGGGCAACCTCTTATCCTGTGATTTGCAGTTTTGTGGGGCACTAGAACTCTCTAACTAAGAATTCTAAATATCTCATGAAGCGATGAATTCCAGGATTCCACGGGATGGGACTGTGCATGGCACTGGGGCCATAGTGCTACAACTGTATTAGTTAACCGTGCTAGGTCAGGATGACCTCAGACACGACCAGGTCATAAGTTCAAGAGGATTAGATGGAAAATCCAGTGCTGATGGGTTTGAGATAATCTTCTTAACAACCCGACCTCTGAATGCAATAGAAGACAAAACTGCCGAAGTGAAGCAATCAAAGACCAACATCTTGTAACCTGTCCCACGGAAACCTCCCTTTTGTCCCCTTACCTGTCCAAACATTAAGAGACTGTTATGACTCCCACCAGAGTTTTGTCACCTACAGCTAAGACCATTTGCTCATTCCAGACTCATTTGTCCACCCTTTGGAAAGGCAATTAAAGCTGTGTTTACTCACACCCTTTCAAGGTAGGAAACAGGGTATAAAAGCCTTAACTCGAATCTCTGCAAATTGTAGTACTTTGGATGCATGTTGGTGATGCTGCATGTGGGCCCCCAGATTCCCATTCTCTGTGCTATTGTCAAACTGCTGTCTGAGCCACTCTGTTTCTACCTCCTCCTTCAGGACCAGTAAATATCACTCTCTTCACCCAAAATCTCTCTCTGTCCAACCTCTCTTCCCTCCCTTTTCTGTAGCATTGTACGGTTCATGACATTGCTTGATTGCTTATGCGTGTCTGTTAATTTCCAATAAAAACGCCCTGTTTAACCTCTAACTGGAGTCTTCTCTACAGCTAGTACTGGTATACACAGGTGAAAAGATTCCGCCATTACCCCCTTTCACAGGCCTCCTTTGAGCCACAATTCCCCCAAAATCCAAGGAGATGGTGGCATTGCAGGTGGACCCCAAAGTCCCCCACCTTTTGGTAACAAGACTGCCTTCAACAGGCTGCAGCCAATGATAATAGTATGAACTAATAACAGTACTGATTCAGACCTAGATCTATATGCCGGTTGCAGTCTTGATTGGTGATCTGATGCAGGTAATTCTCTTCCCCAGGCAGAAAGCAAGAGCAACAAAAGAGACAGTGGCAATTTAGAATTAACTGGGGTAGAAGTTGGGAAGAGAGAGCTTCCCTAAGCATGGACAAAGAGCTTTCTCTTCACCACTGAATTATCCCAACCAGCTTCATGGAAGGTGACCCTGGCTGCCTCCTTTCCTTTTCACTACCCTTGCCTTCTTTCCTTCTACTTTCCCCTTTTAAAGAAATTCCAGCTCTGGACAATCTGGTGAAGCAAGTACCCAGCTGAAGGCTGCCATCTGATGCCTTGACTTGGGAGCAAATGCCACCGATGTTACTGCCCAGGATGTCTAGGATTATACTGGGAGCCTGTCAAGCCACAGCTGGTTTGTTTCTTGCAACAGGAAGGTTCTAGCTCGCAGTGTCATTGGTTCCCACATGGACCAAAAGGAAGGGGTCACAGTCCGTGAGCTTGCTGTGCGAGCTTGCTAAGTTTTGTAACACAGTGAGCTGATAGCCGTGTTTAAATATTTGAAGGGATGTCATATTGAAGATGGAGGAAGCTTGTTTTCTGCTGCTTATTTTCTGCTACTGCAGAGACTAGGACATGGAGCAGTGGATCCAAACAGTAGGAAAGGAGATTTCAGCTAAACATGAGGAGACCTTCCTGACGGTAAGAGCCGTTTTAAAGTAGAATATGCCCCCTGGGATTGTGCTGCCTCACAGTGTGGTGGAGTCACCTTCTTTTTAAACAGAAGCTGGATGACCGTTTGCTGGGGGAGCTTTGCGTGTGCGTTCCTACATGGCAGGAGGTTGGACTCAATGGCCGTTGGAGTCTCTTTCAGCTCTATGATTTCATGCACAAAACAGTGGGACTGGAATCAGGGATCCAGAAGGCCCCCAGGTGACAGCCCCAGCATCATCATCGTCGTCGTCGTCATCATCGTTGTCATCGTCATTTATTATTATTATTATTATTATTATTATTATTATTATTATTATTATTATTGTCGTCGTCGTCGTCGTCATCATCATCAGGGGGGAGGAGTCTTATTAGGACCTCCCAACGGCCCTCTAGTTCATTCCCAGAGGAAAGAGCAGAGGGTGAGCTGGGTCTGTGAAGACATCCTTGACCAGGTGTTGTTCGCAGGCTTGTGGGGCTGTGCTTGCTTGTTTGTCTGTTTGTTTGCTTGTTTTTGTTAGGTCTCCTTGTGCTGGCCGTGTGCTCTCCCTGAGCGCACGGTCTGACTAACGAGGGGGAGGAGCCAGCTAGGGGGGAGGAGTCTTATTAGGAGCTCCCAACGGCCCTCTAGCTCATTCCCAGAGGAGAGAGCAGAGGGTGAGCTGGGTCTGTGAAGACATCCTTGACCAGGTGTTGTTCGCAGGCTTGTGGGGCTGTGCTTGCTTGTTTGTCTGTTTGTTTGCTTGTTTTTGTTAGGTCTCCTTGTGCTGGCCGTGTGCTCTCCCTGAGCACACGGTCTGACTAACGAGGGGGAGGAGCCAGCTAGGGGGGAGGAGTCTTATTAGGAGCTCCCAACGGCCCTCTAGCTCATTCCCAGAGGAGAGAGCAGAGGGTGAGCTGGGTCTGTGAAGACATCCTTGACCAGGTGTTGTTTGCAGGCTTGTGGGGCTGTGCTTGCTTGTTTGTCTGTTTGTTTGCTTGTTTTTGTTAGGTCTCCTTGTGCTGGCCGTGTGCTCTCCCTGAGCACACGGTCTGACTAACGAGGGGGAGGAGCCAGCTAGGGGGGAGGAGTCTTATTAGGACCTCCCAACGGCGCGCACCAAAGGCGCGCGCAGTTGAAACCCTCTTCTTCAACCCTTCCAATTCATCCCTTGGCGATCAGCAGAGGAGACAAACTTGATTCACTTGAATTTTAGAAAGAAAACCCTGTTATTCTTTCTAGACCTACTCCCTGTACTACTCTTTGTAGTATCAAGGATGGAAGGTGAGGAAGCTGCCGCGGTCACCTGTAGCACTTGTGGGATGTTCCTTTTCTTGCCACAAGATGTTGTCGGGTACACCTGCAGCAAGTGCAAGCTGGTGACCTTCTTGGAGAAGGTTCGCCAGCTGGAGGCACAAATTTCTAATCTTCGTCTTATTAGGGAAGGTGAGGAGTTTTTGGATAGGGCAGAGAAGACCTTCCTGAAGACCGAATGTGCGGGGGAGCTGCCAGATGAGGAAGTCAGCACACTGTGCCAAGAAACGGATGCTTGGAGGAATGTCACACGGAGGAGTAGGAGGACCAGGAAGGAAACAGAGACTCTCAACCTACACAATCGCTTCAAAGTTCTTGGCCTTATGAACGATGAGGAGCACCAGGAGGAGGGAACAGAATGTCAACAAGAAGGAATCCAACTTCGGCAACAGGAACTAGATCAACACTCCCAGCCTCAACAGAGTGCCCAGGCAGTCCTAGAAGAACCTGCTTGTCGAGGAGCCCCGGACAAGCCTCAGAGGAGGCGAGTTCTGGTTGTTGGGGACTCCTTGCTCAGAGGAACTGAACCGGCAATTTGCAAACCCGATAAGTTCAATCGAGAAGTCTGCTGTCTTCCTGGGGCCAAGATCAACCACATAACGGAGAGGCTAACCAGGCTGGTCACGCCCACTGACCATAAGCCCCTCATTGTGGTTCATGTCGGAACCAATGACACTGCGAGGCGCAGCTTTTACCACATCGCAAAGGACTACGAGCTTATGGGGACAAAGCTTAAGGACCTTGGTGCACAGGTGGTCGTTTCATCTCTCCTCCCAGTTCAAGGATATGGTGCACGAAGGGAAAGGGCAATAGCAGAGGTCAACAAACTGGCTCCGCACATGGTGCCACCGGCAACGGTTTGGGTTTTTGGAACACGGCCTGAATTTCCATGAACGTGGGCTTCTGGCAAGGGATGGGCTGCACCTCACGAAACTTGGCAGGAATGTTTTTGCAAACAGTCTTGCACGGAGGATTAAAAGGTCTTTAAACTAAGTTCTGCTGGGGAGGGAGACAATATTATTCAGGGCAAAGACTCGGCGAGTGAAGGGGGAAAAGGCCTAAATGATATTGACCAAGTAGTACAAGCGTCCAATGGTGGGAGGAGTAGAAACTGTAGTACAGGACTTGCAGGAAGGGCCCAGGGATTCAAGTGTCTCTACATTAACGCGCAGAGTATGGGAAACAAGCAAGATGAACTTCAACTCCTAGTATAACAAAATAAATACAATTTGATAGGCATCACTGAGACCTGGTGGGATGAGTCTCAGGATTGGAATGTAGGAATAGAGGGGTATAGCCTATTTTGTAGAAATAGACCAAACAAGAAAGGAGGAGGAGTAGCCTTGTATGTCAAGGATGTTTTCACCTGTGAAGAGATCCGTGACAAACCAGAAAGCCAGGTCGAGAGCATCTGGGTAAGAATTAAGGGAGCGAAAAACAATAGGGATATTCTGGTGGGGGTTTACTACAGACCTCCAACCCAGACTGAGGACCTTGATGACGCCTTCCTCAACCAAATGACTGCACATTCAAAAAGGAGAGATACAGTAATAATAGGAGATTTCAATTACCCGGATATATGTTGGCAGTCAAACTCTGCCAAGACAGCAAGGTCCAGCAAGTTTCCTGCTTGTCTTGCAGACAATTTCATGGTCCAGAAGGTGGAAGAGGCCACAAGGGGATCAAATATTCTAGATCTGATCCTGACCAATAGGGATGACCTTGTTAATGAGGTAGAAGTGGTTGGATCTTTAGGGGGGAGTTACCATGCCCTATTGGAATTTGGCATTCAGTGGGAAGGAGAAGATAAGTGTAGCCAGACACTCATCTTAGATTTTAAAAAAGCGGACTTCTGTAAACTTAGGGAGCTGCTGGCTGGAATTCCGTGGTCAAGAATAGTGAAAGGGAAAGGTGTTCAGGAGGCATGGGAGTTCCTTAAAAGGGAGATACTGAAGGCACAGTCTAAAACTGTGCCAATAAGGAGGAAAAATGGAAGGCATCTGAAGAAACCAGAATGGTTGACCGAAGAACTCTTGGCTGAGCTAAGAGTTAAGAGAAACGTGTACAGGAAATGGAAGAGGGGGGAACCGCCAAAGAAGAATTTAAGCAAGTAGCCAGGAGATGCAGGGAGAAGGTCAGAAAGGCTAAAGCACAGAACGAACTTAGGCTGGCCAGAGACATTAAAAACAATAAAAAGGGCTTTTTAAATATGTCCGCAGCAAAAGGAAAAAGAAAGAGGCGATAGGGTGGCTGCGCCTTCTTTGCCTCAGTTTTTTCTCAGAAGGATACAAGCGCTCAACCTGGCGGTTGGGGAGCAGGTGAGGAAGCAGGGGAAATGTGGCACATAATAGGTACAGAGGTGGTACAGGGATACCTGGCCACACTGGATGAATTCAAGTCTCCAGGGCCAGATGAATTGCATCCTAGGATATTAAAAGAATTGGCAGAGGTCATTTCGGAACCGCTTGCTATAATCTTTGAGAAATCTTGGAGGACAGGAGAGGTTCCAGCAGACTGGAAGAGGGCAAATGTTGTCCCCATCTTCAAGAAGGGAAAAAAAGAGGACCCAAATAATTATCGCCCAGTCAGCCTGACGTCAGTACCTGGAAAGATCCTGGAACAGATCATTAAGCAGTCAGTTTCTAGTCACTTAGAAAGCAATGCGGTAATCATGAGAAGTCAACATGGATTTCTCAAAAATAAGTCATGCCAGACTAATCTTATTTCTTTTTATGATAGAGTTACTAACTTGATAGATGAAGGGAATGCTGTGGATGTAGCATATCTCGATTTCAGTAAGGCCTTTGACAAAGTTCCCCATGACATTCTTTCAAAGAAGCTAGTAAAATGTGGGCTGGACAGGGCTACTGTCAGGTGGATCTGTAACTGGTTGACTGACCGTTCCCAAAGGGTGCTCACCAATGGCTGCTTTTCATCCTGGAGAGAAGTGACTAGCGGGGTGCCACCGGGTTCTGTCCTGGGCCCAGTGCTGTTCAACATCTTCATCAACGACTTGGATGAAGAAATAGAGGACATGCTCATCAAATTTGCAGATGACACCAAATAGGGAGGGGTTGCTAATACGCTAGAGGACAGGATCAAAATTCAAAATGACCTGGATAGATTGGAGAGCTGGGCCAAGGCTAACAAAATGAAATTCAACAGAGAGAAGTGTAAGGTCCTACACTTAGGTAGAAAAAATGGAATACAGAAATATAGGATGGGGGACACGTGGCTTCATAGCAGTACGTGTGAAAGGGATCTAGGAGTCTTAATAGACCACAAGCTGAACACGAGTCAGCAGTGTGATGCGGCAGCCAAGAAAGCCAATGCAATTCTCGGTTGCATCAATAGGACTATGGTGTCTAATCGAGGGAGGTACTGGTACCACTCTACTCTGCTTTGGTTAGGCCTCATCTTGAATACTATGTCCAGTTCTGGGCACCCCAATTCAAGAAGGACATGGTCAAGCTGGAGCAAGTCCAGAGGAGGGTGACCAAAATGGTGAGGGGCCTGGAAGCCAAGCCCTATGAGGATAGACTTAGAGAGCTGGGTATGTTTAGTCTGCAGAAGAAAAGGTTAAGAAGGGACATGAGAACCATGTTTAAATATTTGAAGGGATGCCATGTAGAGGAGGGAGAGGGCTTGTTTTCTGCCGCTCCAGAGACCAGGACAAGGAGCAATGGATTCAAGCCGCAGGAAAGCAGATTCCACCCTAACCTCAGGAAGAACTTCCTGACAGTCAGGGCTGTCCAGCAGTGGAATGTGCTGCCTCCATGGAGTGTGGTGGAGTCTCCTCCTTCTTTGGAGGTTTTTAAGCAGAGGCCGGATGGCCATCTGTCAGGAGTGCTTTGAGGGTGTTCCTGCATGGCAGCGGGTTGGACTGGATGGCCCCTGGGGTCTCTTCCAAGTCTACATTTCCATGATTCTATGATTCTATGAGTCTATAGCTAAAGCCAAGGAATGTCTGGGAGCTGGAGAAATGGGACTCAGAAAAGTTTGCTACACAGAATCTTTTTACGTATACTGATGTGGCGAGTGCAGTTTCATTTCCTAAGACCCACAAGAAACCATATGCACTTCCCAACTGAAAAGCTACACTTCTAAAAAGTTTCTAACGGCAGGCTGTGATGAGGCCCCAATGGAAGGGGGTGACGCCCTTGGGAGGCAAACATCACTAACACTCCCAGAAATCACCTGAACCTGGCCTACTGCATATTATGAGTTGATAACCTCAGTAAATTTGACCAGTAAACAGATAGAAAGATGGGCAGACAGACAGGCTGACTGCCAGACAGACAAATTTCTTGGGATACAATATTCAGGAAGTGTGCAGAATACCCTCCCCCTGGTGGCCAATTTGATGCCCCCACCAGGGTCACTCTGAAAACAAGGATTTTTTTTCTTTTTATTTTTTTATCTTTTTTAAATTATTTAATTTTTATTTAATCACGTATTTAATAACAAAACAAATAGTAAACATAACAAATGAGATACGACACAAAACAATTCCCCCCCCTGCTCCCCCCCTTGCCGAAACTCAGGTTTCATTGCTTCATTTATATATAACAATCCTTCTTCTCTTCTTTTACATTTTTTTTTAAAAAAAGAGTTTCTCTTTCTTATTTCCTCTTTTGCTTCCTTATTCCCCCTTTTACTTAATCTCTTAAATATTTTCTTATCTTTAATTTCTTCCAACAAATCACATTTCTATACATATTTAGAACTCCTCATTTTTCTAAAAAGCTAATTGCTTTTTCCCCCCAATAAGCTTCCCATATTGGAGCAACTATTTCCCACTCTTCTCTTGATTTACTTTTCATACTATCTTCCAGAGCTTCTATCGCAATATCTGCTTCAGCCATCTCATACAGTTTTAGTAACCAGTCCTCTAACCTAGGAGCATTCTTTGTTTTCCAAACCTGGGCATAGCAAATTCTGGCAGCTGTTATCATATATATAAATATTTTTTTTTGTGATTTGTCTAACTGCAGTTCCTCAATCATGTTTAATAGATATATTTGTGGTGACATGTTAAATTTACTTCTTGACACTTTCTGTACTTTATCATGCACCCCCTCCCAGAAATTTTTTGCAACTTTACAGCGCCACCATATATGATAAAACGTACCCCTCTGATCACACTTCCAACATGTATCCTTTGAATTTTTATATATCTTTGTAATTTGTGTTGGGGTTATATACCATCTGTGCAATATCTTATAATAATTTTCTCTTAAACTTACTGGTTTTATTAATTTCCAGGTGGTCTTCCACGCCTTCTCCCATTGTTCCATCATTATTATTTGATTAATATCTTGGGCCCACTTAATCATTACTGATTTAACAGTTTCCGGCTCATTTTGTAATTGTAACAAAATCTTATATATCTGACTTACCTTATGCTCAATATCTGGTTTTAACAACTTATCAAATTCTTTTTCTCTAATCTCAAACCCTTCTTTTTCCTTATCTTTTTTGTATCTCTCCCTTAGTTGTCTAAATAGTAGCCAATGTGTATTCCAACCATCATTTCTTAATTCTTCTGCCGATTTAAATTCTATATTATCTCCTTGTATTTTTAAGACATCTTTATATCTAATTCACACATCAACCTTAGGTTTTTCTTTATTATAAAAGGCTTCATGTGTTGAGACCCAAAGTGGTGTTTTCAAATATAGCTGTCTTTTATATTTTTGCCATGCTATAATAAGGGCTTTCCTTAAAAGGTGATTCTTAAAATTTTTATCTATAACTTCTTTACCATACCCTATATATGCATGCCATCCAAAATATAGCCCCTCTCCTTCTAAATATAATAATCTTTTATTTTCTAGTTTTATCCATTCTATAATCCATTCTAGGCAATTTGCATAATAATATAATTTTAAACTTGGTAACCCCGTTCCTCCTTTCTCTTTTATATCTTCTAACACATTTAATTTTATTCTGGGTTTTTTTCCTTTCCATATAAACTTTATTAGATCTTTATTCCATTCACTAAGGGGTTTTTCATTCATAAGTATTGATAAATTCTGAAATAAGAAATTTATTTTGGAGAGTATATTCATTTTAATTACGGAGATTCTACCTAGTAGTGACAGATCCAATTTCCCCCATCTTTTTAAATCTTCTCTTATTTCTCCCCATATTTTTTTATAGTTATTATCAAACAGATCTACATTATTTTTTGTTATAGTGATACCAAGGTATCTTACTTTTTTATCCGTCTTGAATCCCGTTAATTTTACAATGTTCTCCTCTTCTTGTTTCCTTATATTTTTCAAAATCATTTTCGTTTTTTCTTTATTTATTTTGTATCCTGATAATGTTCCGAAATCTGTTAATATCTCCATTAATACTTTTATATTTGTTTTTGGGTCTTCTAATATAATCACTAAATTGTCGGTATAAGCGCTCAGTTTATACTCTTGATTTCTGATTTTAGCTCCTTGTATTTGTGTTTCCTGTCTAATTTTGTTAGTTAGAATTTCTAGTATTAATATAAACAGGAGAGGTGACAGAGGACATCCCTGTCTAACTCCCCTACCTATAGATATATTCTGTGTTGTTTCTCCATTAACTATTATTTTAGCCTTTTGATCTTTATATATCGCTTTTATCCATCTTATATATTTATCTCCCAGATTTATCTCCTCTATCGTTTCCTCTATAAAAATCCAATTTACTCTGTCAAATGCTTTTTCTGCATCAAGGAAACATAATACCATCTCTTTCTCATTATGTCTGTGATAATATTCTAGTATATTCAATACCATCCTTATATTATTTTTTAAAGTTCTCCCGGGTAGAAAACCATTTTGATCCTTGTGTATAATCACTTGTAAAACTTTTTTTCAGTCTTTCTGATAATATAGTCGTGAAAATTTTGTAATCTACATTTAACAATGCTATTGGTCTATAATTTCCTAATTCTTGTGTATCCTTTCCTTCTTTTGGGATCAAAGTAATATTTGCCTGTCCCCATGAGGGTGGTTTTGTTTCCGTATTAATTTCATTTATTACTTCGTATAGTGGATTAATTAATTGTTCACAAAATATTTTATAATATAGAGCTGAGAAACCATCCGGACCGGGCACCTTACCCGTTTTCTGCTTTTTGATAGCTTGCAGGATTTCTTCTTTCGTTATATCCTTATTCAATTCTTCCCTTTGTTCTTGTATAATCTTAGGTATATATCCTTCCCTTAAATATTGTCTAATCTTATCTCTTTTTAAATCATTAATCTTTGACTCCGCAAACAGATTTTGATAATATCTTTCAAATGCCTTCTTTATTTCCTCCTGATTTACCAATAGTTTCTTATTTTCTTTTATTTTTAATATCAATTTCTTTTCTCTTTCTTTTCTAATCTTATATGCTAACCATTTGTTTGTTTTATTTGCATAAAAAAAGTTCTTTTGTTGTGCTAATTTTGCATTTCTTTCTATTGTTTGTATATCCTGTAAGGATATTTGTTTCTGTAACACCTTTATTTCATCTAAAATCTTTTTATCTTGTGGTGTATTCTTCAGTTCATTTTCTAAGTGTTTAACCTGCTCTATTAGCTTTTGTTCTTTCCTCTTTTTTCCCTTCTTTATTCTTACCTTCTGTTGTATCAGGAAGCCACGCATAACTGCTTTCCTGGCTTCCCATACTGTTTCTCTAGACACTTCATTGTTCATATTTTCCTTAAAATAATTTTCTAAAGTTTCTTTTCCTTTTTTAATTATCTCTTCCTCTTTTAAGAGGTTCTCATTCAGTTTCCACCTAAACTCAGTTTTTCTGTCTTCCATAATTAGTAATAAGGGGTTATGGTCTGACATGTTTCTTGGTAGGGTTTCCATCTTCCTTAAATATTTCATTAAAGTTTTGGAATTCCAAATCATATCTATCCTGGACCATGTCTTATATATTTCTGAGAAATATGTATATTCTCTTTGATTCCCATATAAACTTCTCCAGGCATCCGCTAATATCATATTTTCTGTTAATTCATAAAAACTTTTTGGTAATTTCCCTTTATTTTTCGTTTGTTTTTTGCTCCCAAATCTATCTATTTCTGGTTGTATTACCCCGTTCCAATCCCCCATAATAATTATATTTTGACATTCCAATTCTTTAATTTTCCTAAAAGTTTTTCATAGAAATTATTTTTATTTTCCAATGGGCCATATACCCCTATAATTATTATCTTTGTATTTAACATCTCTACTTCTATACCTGCGTATCTCCCCTGATTATCATTTAGGATTTCCTTAGCTACGTATTTTGAATTCACATAAATTGCTATCCCTCTTTTCTTTTTTTCTATGCTTGTTACAAACAAATTTCCTAATTTGGGGTTTTCTAATAGTTTTTTATTTGATTTAATTATATGTGTTTCTTGTATACAATATATATCACACTTCTGTTTTTCTAAATAATGAAATATTTTCTTTTTTTTTATTATTGAATTTATTCCTCGGACATTCCAAGAGAATATTTTAATTCTCATTTTGATTATAACTTCTTCCTTTTAAATCTTTTCTTCCAAAGATATTTCTTCTCCTGTCTCTTCCTCTTGTTCCTTCCTCTTCCTGATCTGTATCCTCTTGTTCCTTTTCTTCAGATTCCTGTTCTTCTCTAACTTCTCGTTGCTCTTGTCCTTCGACTTGTTCTTCTTCTGCTCGCCCGGTCATTTTATCTTTCTCTTCATTACCTCTCTCTTCTTTCTTTTTTTCCTCTTGTCTTTGGTCTCTATTTTGTTTTTTCCTCTGTTCTTCCTTAAACCTTTTCAAAAACTCTTCTGCTTTGCTTATTGAATTTATCACATGTCTTCTCTGATTGTATGTAAATATAACACCTTCCAACTTCCCCCATCTGTACATAATACCTTTTTTCTTCAGTTCTTGAATTAAGAATGCGTAGTCCTTTCTTTTCTTGAGCACTTGCGATGGCACATCTTTAAATATTTTCAATTCCATTCCTTCAATAATTAATTTTTTTGAGTAGCTCAGATGAATAAACATCTCCTTCACCCGTTCTCTTACAAAATAAACCACAATGTCTCTGGGTACCTTCCTCTTCTGCGCAATCAGTGAATTTATCCTGAAGATATGATCAATCTCAGTGTACATTTGTTCCATTGACCAGTCCAAAAATTTTGCCAAAGCCGGTATCATTCTACTATAGATGTCCTCTTCTTCTACTTCCTCCAAGCCTCTAATCTTAATACATTTTTCTCTATATTTCCATTCTGAGAGTGTATTCTTCATCTCTGAACGCTCTACAGTTACTTCTAACTCTCCTGCTTTTTTTTCCAGATTTTTCATTTTTTCTTGTACATCTTCCAATTCCTTATTCATATTTTTAACATCCTTTGTCACAGTTTCTAATCTATATGTAAAATGTTCCATCTCCTTCTTCATTTCTCTTACTTCTTTTTTAACTTCCGTTGATAATCTCTTCATTTCATCCCGCATAAACGATGGCCTGGAGTCTGGTGTTCCTAAATAATGCATATTGATAACCTCAGTAAATTTGACCAGTAAACAGATAGAAAGATGGGCAGACAGACAGGCTGACTGCCAGACAGACAAATTTCTTGGGATACAATATTCAGGAAGCGTGCAGAATACCCTCCCCCTGGTGGCCAATTTGATGCCCCCACCAGGGTCACTCTGAAAACAAGGATTTTTTTTTCTTTTTAAACGAAAGCCTTTGCGGTGCCATTAATTGCACCCGTATGGGTGGTCTCAAATTGTTTTAAGCTGTTTCAAATGGTTTTGAATCACATAATTTTAAACATTCCAATTGCTTTATTGTTTTCATGTTGTTTAAAAGGATTTTCTTGTACATTGCCCTAATGCAATGTGGGATGTTCATATATTTTAATACAAAACCAAACAAATACCCTGGAAACAGTAACGGAATTTTACCTGCTGGGGAAAAGGGCGTTTCTTGTTCTGCTTCACGGGGTTTCTCAGTTTCGAGAACGTTCTTCTTCCCATATTTCCTTGCAGGCTCCCCTGATTCTTCTCTCTTTGAAGGAGCCCCGTGGACTGCCTTCTCTTCCATCTCCCCACGAAACTCCATGAGACACCACTCATCCTGGTTCTCCTGCACCATCTCCTCCACCAGCTGGAGCAGCTCCTCAGCTTGACGGGAGCCGTCCTCCCCCGTCAGTCTGTTGTCAAAAGCGCAGCAGCGGCCTTGGCACCTGCTGAGCAAATCCTGAAGGGCTGGGTTGCCCGAGTTTTCTACATAATCTTCTAGACTTCCTGTCTCTAAATCTTCCTTGCGGGTGAAGAGGACAATCATGCGCTTCGCGGAGTCCGGGCCAAAGATCTCCTCCACCTCCTTGAGAGCCGTGAGGTCTTCCTGGGTGAAACAGCCGACCAGGGTCACAAACACCAGAGCGTGAGGGCTGGGCCTGGTCAGGTCCCGGCACTTCTGGACCTCCTGGGACTTTGAGGGTTCTGGGATGACGGTACCAAAACTGGCTGGGGTGTCAACTATGGCAATCCTCTTGCCCTTCCAGTCCTTGGTCCGTTCCTCTTTCTGGCACACCTGGGTGACTGGCTTCTGGGAAAGTTCAGACCTAAACCTCTTTTCCCCAAGAAGGGTGTTTCCAGAGGCACTTTTCCCTCCTCCGGGCTTCCCCACAAGGACAATCCGCCACTCTTGCTCCTCCTTTGCTCCTTCGGGCTCTGCGGGGAACAAAGGAGACTGAGCTGTGAGCGAGCATGTGGTTTTTTAGAGGCAGGCTAATCACAAACACGTCCCACCCCTCTGATCTCCCTCAAGAATCCTGCACCC
Source organism: Cyclura pinguis (assembly GCA_030412105.1). Classification (NCBI taxonomy): domain Eukaryota; kingdom Metazoa; phylum Chordata; class Lepidosauria; order Squamata; family Iguanidae; genus Cyclura; species Cyclura pinguis. The sequence continues at coordinate 1,004,865 of CM059604.1, read as the reverse complement.
TACGTGGGCCTTCCAAAAGGGGACAGAATGTCCCACCCAATCCCTAAAATGAGAAGTAAGGGAAGGATTTGGGGGGGGGTGCGAGAGAGAGGTGCAGCAATGAAGCAGTGACGCCCTTGGGGGAGTGATGCCCTTGGGGGGCAGACACCACTAAGACTCCCAGACAGCGGGTGAACCCCTCCTGCAGACGAAGAGCCCCCTCGGACACCTTCCAAGGGCAGAGTCTCCCTTTAGAACAGGCGTCCGCCCTGGTTTGCAAAAGGTAGCGGCACCCAAGTCACAGGCTTCCCTTTTGTGTCAGAGGTTGTTTCTGTTGTAGCTTGTTGGTTCCGGAGGGACCTCAATGGAGGCAGAGGCCGATCCCCTCCTTGCCCATGGGGGGACCAGGGAGAAAGGGCAACGAAAGACAGGTCGTAAAATGTCGACTCCATTAGCAGTAGAAAAGTAACTTCCACTGAGACCCAGGCTGTCCCTGTCCTGTGTAACACTAAAGACCTTTTTTCTTAGTACCCTGCATCTTTCCCTGTTAAAATTCATCTTGTTAGCTCTGGCCCAGCTCTCCAGTCTGTCAAGGTTGTTCTCAATTTTGATCCTGTCCTCGGGGGTATGAGCAACCCCTCCCAATTTGGTGTCATCTGCAGATTTGATCAGCGGGCCCTCTGCTCCTTCATCCGAGTCACGGATGGAGATGTTGAACAGCCCCCGGCCCCGGATGGAACCCTGTGGCACCCCACGAGTCCCTTCTCTCCAGGACGAAAAGCAGCCATGGGTGAGGACACCCTTTGGGTTCACTCCGTCAACCAACCACACTTTGGCCATTGTGTGTAGGAGAGAGAGATGTGCGGTGTTCCAATGAAGAAGCACTAAGCGCACATACTGAACAGATATATAAAATATGTTTTACAAACATGAACTTGCTCTGCAAGACGGAGCATCAAGGAGCAGTTTTCCTCTCAGGTGTGTGTTTCTGTGTGTTTTTACAAACAAAGTGGCGGATTCAGCACCTGCACACACACACACACACACACACACACACACACACACCATGCTGCTGCATCCCTACTGAAAGGACATGGTGGCTGGTATGTGCACGTGCCCAAGCTGGGACTCTGGAGACTAGAGTCTGAAGCCCTGCTCGGCCATCGAAACTCACTGGGTGACTTCAGGCCCCAGAGAAAGACAAAGGCAACAAAGCTTGCCAAGAGAAGCCTCATGATGGGTTCGCCATAAGTTAGTTTTCAAAGGGGAGAGGCATGATGGTTAGAAAGAACCTCTCCCTCTCATTGGCACTTTCTTGTTTTGTGCCTTCAAGTCACTTCTCACTCATGGCAACCCCAAAGTACATCTACCACAAGTTTTGGGGTTGTTTTTTTGCAAGATTTGTTCGGAGGGTGTTTGCCTTTGCCGTCCTCTGAGGCCGAGAGAATGTGATTTGCCCAAGATCACCCAGTGTCTCAGCGGGGATTTGAATCCTAGAGTCCTGAAGCCTGTGATAAATAAATAAAGATATATTTGTGTTACCAGGCCATACACTCCCACACCTTGGTATGGTTTAATTTTGCCAATTAACATATTAATTGGCTTTGATATCAAACATGCCCTGCTATGGCCGTATGGTCAGCTGGACAAGAGGAAAAGACTGGCTGAACATGCGCATTGTGAATCAGGTCAGAAAACACCTTTAGGCATAGCCAGGTCATAGTTAGTAAATCGCCAGGAAACTCCAGAGACAATCGGCTTGCAGATAGCCCTAGAGGCTCTGCCTTTTGGACTATAGCGACTGGGAGATTCCCACCAGACTGCTGATTGTCTTAACTCCTCTCCCTCCTACCCGCAAACTTCCCTATTATCCTCATTCCTGTCTGACTATTACAGAGCTATCACAATGACCATTAGCCCTTTGTCACCTACTGCTAAGACCATCAGCCCATTCTGGACCTCGTTTCTACTCTACAAACTCCATTGTTTACTCGGCCAGAGAACCATTCACAGCCTTGCCCTCCAGGCAGAAATCAGATATAAAATCCCCTAGTTTTGGCCAGTCAGCTTGCAGTACACTGATTGCTGTTGATCGCTCTGCTATCTGATTCCCAATTTGTATACTGTCCTTAGACATGAGTCTAAGCCACGTCACTGCTTCTTCACTGCTCTTTGAAACCGGTAAACATCACCCACAATGTCCTGAAATCTCACTATCTTAAAACTTTCCTCCCTTTTCCTTTGGTTAGCCTTGTGTGAGTGCATGACTGTGTGGATCTCATTTGTACGATTAATTCCTCTAATAAAACACAATTAAGCTTCACTTCGGATCTCTAGCTGCTTCTTCCCTACACTTCCCTACACCATAAACATTGGTGTCAAAGATCTTGTTAGGTTACTCCCATCTCACAGGCCTCCTAAATATTGAGCTAATAATTCTCCACTTTTGCACAAAGGTACTGGAACCATGGGTGGACCTGGAGTCACCCCTGTTTTGGGGTGACATTTGAATATTTAAATCTACATTTAAATATTTAAATCTTGAGTTAAGTCTTGGGGGTCCCCAGCAACAATTATATTTACAGCGTGTCCCTGATAAAGAAAAGGTTGAGAGCCTCTGGTTTAAGCCATGAAGGAAGCAGGCATGGCGTCCCAAACCTGGGGAATCGGGCTGGTCCCTACCCCTCAGTGAGGTCCAATCGGTTGCACTGTTTTTTGTTTTTTTAAAATATTTTTTATTAAAGTTTAATTACAAAATAAAAAAGAAAAGCAAGTGGGTTACATCATCTTTAAATGTATCCCACCCACCCCCCACTTCCGCTTATAATCTCCAGTTCAAACTGCATTGTTTCTGTTTACACACAAAAAAAGAACGGTTACATTTCTATTAACGGTAAAAAAGCGATTACATTTATATCTTATTTCCATGTCTTTTGCATCTTATAAATTTATATCTTTGCCCAATCCAGTACTCCATTCCATTCCAAAATTCTGTATCAGTTTATTTTTCAAAGAAAATGCTAAGTTTTCTGTTTTTGCCATCTCTAAAACTTTCAGCTTCCACTCTTCTAGATTTATATCTCTGTTTTCTTTCCAATATTGCACATACAACAACCTCACTGCTGTTATCAGATATAACAATACCTTCTGATGACTTCTTATCTGTCTATGTTGTCCTAGCATATTTAACAGATAAAACTCCACTATCATTTCAAAATTCAAATTACAAATTCTTTGAATTTCATCATGCACCCCCTTCCAAAATTTCCTCGCCTTTCTACAAGTCCACCACATATGAAAAAAAGATCCAATCTTTTCATCACATTTCCAACATTTCCCAGTCCCACATTTCGTTATCTTCTGTAATCTTATTGGAGTCGTATACCATCTATGAAGCATTTTGTAAAAATGTTCTCTTAAATTTAAATTTGGGGTAAATTTTATATCCATTTTCCATGTTCTCTTCCAAACTTCTAGTTCAATTGGATGTCTCACATTCTGGGCCTATTTAACCATTGAGTCTTTAACCACCTCTGATTCCATTTCTCTTTTCAATAAGAATTTATAAAGTTTGGAGATTCTCTTCTTTTGGTCCCCCTTCATCAATAAATCTAGTTCATCTTCTCTTCTCTCAAATCCATACAATTATTGATCCATTTTAAATCTTTCTTTAAGTTGTCGCCATGGGAACCAGTTTAGCTCATATTCTTTTTCTTTTAATTCTTCTGCTGTACACGTTCTTGGTTTCTCCCTCTCCCATTTCAAAAGTTCTTGATATGTTAGTACATTCCCTTGTTTTGTTGGAGCAATTCCATAAGCTTCTTGTGGTGAAGTCCATACTGGGAGTTTTGTATAATATTACCGCTTTATTTGTATCCAAATCTTTAACAATGTTTTCCGGATACAATGATTGTTAAACTCTTTGTTTACTGTTAATCTGTCATAACATAGATAGCTATGCCATCCAAATCTATTATTTATTTCTTCCAATTCTTTGATAGTTGTTCTCTCTAATTGAATTCAATCCTTAATCCAATCCAAACAACATGCGTAATAATAAGTTTTCAAAGACGGTAGATCAAATCCTCCTCTCTCTTTTGCATCCTTAAGTATTTTAAATCTTATTCTTGGTTTTTTGCCTTGCCAAATAAATTTCTGTAAATCCTTTTCCCGTTCTTTAAATATCTTCTCACTTTCTATTATTGGTAAGTTTTCAAAAAGGAACATAAGCGTAGGTAATAAGGACATTTTAAAAGCGTTTATTTTTCCCAAGAGTGATAAGTTTAAGTTTTTCCATTTCTCCATATCATTTTTTATTTCTTTCCATTTCTTCAAATAGTTATTTTCAAACAGTTCTTGATTCTTTTTCGTTATATTAATTCCTAAATATTTTGTTTTCTTGGTCAATTGACATCCAGATCTTCTCTTCAAATCAGCTTGCTCTTTTTTGGTCATGTTTAATGTCATCATCATTGTCTTTTCTTTATTTATCTCATATCCTGCGACCAGTCCATATTTTTGTAAAATTTCCATCAGCATCTGTATTGATTCTTGTGGATCCTCCAGAAATATAATTACATCATCTGCAAAAGCTTTCAATTTCAGTTCCTTTTTTCTTATTTTTAAGCCTCTTATCTGTGGATCCTCATTTATTTTACCAACAATACTTCCAAAGCAGCTATAAACAATAGTGGTGATAATGGGCATCCTTGCCGTATCCCCTTATTTATTACCAAGTTTGTCTGTTAAGATTCTAGGCCTTCCGGTGCCTCTGTCAAAAGAGATGTACGTGTTGTTTGTCTTGCCTCTGCGCTGCTAGCAGCCTTGGGAAAAAGACAGTGTGGCCCAGACAGTGATAATAAACACCTGGCTTCTCTCTGCTGTGGGAAAGCTAGAATGTTTGGGTTAAGCGGTCACACAGAAGTGTATAATTGCAGTGAGAGATTGCTCTCTCTCTCTCTCTTTCTACTCCCCCCTCTCCTCCGTACAGCCTGCGTTTTTACAGCCTCTCTGTGTGTCACACCTGAACACAGAGAGAAGCATAATGGATTTTTTCCTACCTTCCTGACATCTGTATGCTTCTAATATTCTGTATGCAATAAACAGTAGCATAGTGTTTGATACTATGTCTTGGCCTCGACTCTGTTCTTTGACTCTCCTGGTTTTTTGGTGTCTGCCTGGCCTGAAGCCCTGAAGTTATGTGGCTGCCCTTTTTGCGTGGGTCATGCTTCTTCCTTGATGCACACAGAGTACAGCGTGGCCCCCTGGAGTTACTGTGATGTCACCGTTTATTATTAACCTTCCAGATTGATCTTGGTAAATTGCCTCAATCCATTTACCAAAGTCTTCTCCAAAATCATATTCTCTCAGCACCCGGTGTATAAAAGTCCAGGAGACGTTATCAAATGCCTTTTCTGCATCCAGAAAGATAAGTGCCGCCTTCTTCCCTGGATTTCTATCATAATATTCAATTGCATCCAGAATTGTTCTCACATTATTTCTCATATATCTACCAGGGAGAAAACCAGCTTGATCTTCTTGAATCTTGTCCTGTAATATCTGTCTCAGTTGTTTTGCCAACACCGCTGCAAAAATCTTGTAATCTATATTTAACAGGGAGATTGGTCCATTATTTTTAACTTCTTTTTTATCCTTACCCTCTTTAGGTATCAATACTATGTTAGATTCACCCCAGGATTCTGGTTTACCATGTTTCTCTATTTCCTTCAAAGTTGCTTGAATTGGTTGTACCAATTCTTTTATAAATCTCTGATAATATAGAGCAATAAAACCATCTGGTCCTGGTGCCTTGTCCACTTTCAAATCCTTTATGGCCTCTTTAATTTCGTTTAATGTTATTGATTTATTCAGCTGTTTCTGTGCTTCAGGCGATATCTTATGAATTTTGACTTTTTAAAGAAACTCAAGCAGGTTTTTCCAATGTTGGTGAGAAGATTTTGTTTCATGAAATAATTTCCCAAAATATTCTTCAAATTTTTGTTTTACCTTTTCATGCCGAGTTGTCAGCTTCTTCCCATCTCTCAATTCAGCAGTTATATTCCTCTCTTTCCTCTTCTTAAGTTTATATGCAAGCCATTTCCCAATTTTATTTGCTTGTTCAAATTGGGTTATTTTCATTGGTTTCATCTTCTTTTCTATTTCCTCAGTTGTAATCAATGCCAACTCTTTTTGTATTTTCTCCATCTCTAATTTTAATAACTTCTGGGATGGATTTTCCTTTAATTCTCTTTCTTTTTCTTGAAGTTTGATCAACAACGCTTGATAATTCTCTCGTCTTTTTCTGTTCTGGGTTTGCCGTTGCTGTATAAAAAAAGCCTCTCACCACTGCCTTCGATGCGTCCCAGATCGTCTTCATCTTCGTATCTCCCTTTATGTTTTCCTTAAAATAATTTTTCAACACTTCATTCGCTTGTTTTACTATCTCTTGGTCATTCAATAAACTATCATTCAATCTCCATTGAAATTGTTTGATCTTTTCTTGTAATTGCAGCATCACCGGGTGGTGGTCCGATGTGACCTTAGGCAATATTTCTGTCTTCTTTATCTCAGATAACAAGTGTTTGGAGATGAGAATCATATCTATTCTAGACCAAGATTGATGTACTTCAGAGAAAAAGGTGAAGCCTTTAACATTTGGATGAACAGTTCTCCATACACCTAGAACGGATAGTTCTTCGCACATCTCAAAAAAAGTCTTTGGCAATTTCCCTCTCTTTACTTGATCATCTTTACTCTGAGAGGTTGTCTTATCCAGCTTAACATCCAAGACGCCATTCCAATCTCCCGCCAAAATCGGTTGCATTGTTGCAGGTCTACAAAACCATTGGGAAGTGGAAGGAAGAGTGTGAAAGATGGATAGGGAAGAAGTAACAATAATTTCACAGGAACAAAAGATTCACTCTGAATGCTGGAGGTAAAAATATCCTATCAAGAGCAGGAATACACAAAGAGCCACTCTGGATCAGAACAGAGTCGCATTTAATCCAATTTTTTATTCACTGTAGTTATCCAGAGGGAAGTGTACGTTCCCATTTATATATTGACTGAAATATTTCTATCTCACCTCATGCCACAGGGTGGTATAAAAGTCAGGCAAAGAGTTTAAAGGAATAAAAAACAATGACACAGGCCACACACACATGAGAGCCCTGCCAGAAAGACAGGAAGGCAACTACAGCCTCCGTTTGTGCTCCTGGCAACATGGGCAGAAGCACTTTGCCTCTGATCCCAGGGAGGACCCACAGCCATCCTGACCGGTAGCCAGGAAGAACCCCGTTCTCCATCATGAATTTATCCCACCCCTTTCATGGCCCTCTGAGTTGGAGGCCATCCCTCCCTCAGGTGGCAGGCAGTCCCACAGTTTACTTATACGTGGCATGAAGAGGTCCTTCCTTTCCTCTGTCCTGAGTCTCCAACCATTCAGCCTCGCTGGATTGTGTTCTAATCTTGTAAGACAAGCCATGGAGATTTTCCTAATCTGCCTTTCCCATCCTGTGCATCATTTTCTACAGCTCTGTTGTATTTCCCTTTATGTGCCTCCTTTCCAAAAGGGGAACCCCCAAACTGTCGTTTTTACTCCTACTCCTAGATCACAAGGGTTGAGGAAATACTATGCCTAAATAGTGAATCACTTCTGGAGATTAACAAATTTGCCCGGTCCCAAACAACTGAAATGGAGTGTTGTCCCAAAAGGCATAACCCTTGGTTTAGACATTTGACAGTATAGCCCAGCAGTTCTCAAACTATGGGATGGGACCATAAGCATGGGTGTGAAAGTTGCTCAAGAGAGGAGTGAAAGAAAAGTCAGCCTGCAAGCATAGCAAATGTGAAAAAGAAGGGCAAGCCTCCGTATGTTTGTCTCTGTATGTGTGCGCGCACGGCTGAGGCTTGACTGGTCCCTGCAAAAGAACGACACAAAGCGTCTTCCCCTGTTATGCCTTCCTCCAACCTCAGAAATAGCAAAAACTTAGAGGCAGAGAGCATGAGAGCTCAGCATGAAGATGGAGGGTGTGTGTGGCACAGAGGGGGCTGTCTGTGAGGGAGATAGAGGCATAGGATAGGACACAAGGGGGCACAATGTCAAGCTGGTGGAATCCAACATTGCATGTAGACAATAAAGGGAGGTCACTGGGTAAAAAGTGTGAAAACCATTGGTACAGCCAAAGGGGGCCCCAAAGTATTGATTAACTTTATCAGATCTGACAACCAGAAGATTCTGGTCTAGAAATAAACAGCCAAAGACAATCAGCATATAACACAGCCTGCCTATTCATACACTGCATGTACAAACTGAAAGATTTTGCATGGTCATAGGTTCCAGCGTGACCTAAGAATCCCACAGGAAAGACTTCCAGCTTCCCGTTTTATGAAGCAGGTTTCTGAAGCTTCAGGCAAAGGAAGAAGGCCTGATCTGGGAAAACTCAGAAGGGAAACACTAATCCTGGAAGAACTACGTGGTGGTCTGAGACTCACTAGGAGAAGCAGAAGGAATTAAAGTAAACTGATCTGTGGAAAAGTCTGTGGAAGACTTCACACTGGAACGCTTCCACCGTTGTAAAAAAAATAATAACAATCCCCCCCCCCTCTCTCTCAAAACCAGGCAAAAAGTAAGACCAAAGCCCTAGGACTTGTAATAAAGTAATGAGTGGCTGCCCTCTGCAGCTCCCGCTCTGCAACACTCCTGTGGTGGTCCAGAGAAGGTCTCCAGATGTTGTTCTGCAGAGAGTCAGGGAAAGGGAAAGGCTGGGAAAGACTGTTTTTAAGGACAGCATGAATCGGGTTTCACAATGAGCCAGAGCTCCTTGCATAGACCAAGTCATGACTTCGTGAGACAAGCACACTGGATCCTCAAAAATATTTCTCATTATTTCTTTTCTTACGAGGCATGGAGGGCAGCACCCTGTACTCTGCTCTCCGGCCATCCAACCCTGTGGCCACAGGGACCCAGGAAGAAGAGAGAGAAAGAAAAACAGGCCAGGCCATAGGATCAGCTGTCCCTTCCAGATGCTCTTGGAGATGCCCCCCTCACAGGGCACTGTGCTCCTCTGCTCAGTACGGGGACAGGACTAAGTACAGAGATATATCTATGATCACATACTATATCTCTGTGAAATCTTTAAAAAGATCAAAGTCTTTAAAAAGATAGATATGGGACAGAATTTTCTGACATGGGTAACCATGGCTTATTCAGACCAGAAAGCACCAATTTTGATTAATGGAGACAAAACAGACTTTTGTGATATTCAAATGGGACAAGACAAGCGTGTCCTTTGTCTCTTCTCTTGTTTATTTTAACTCTAGAAGTTTTGAAAAGGGTTATTAAGAAAAGAGGAGAAAATTAAAGGCATAATGATTAAGAAGCAAGTTTATATACTCAGGGTGTTTGCTGACAATGTGGTGATTTTCTTAGTGGACTCTAGAGAACTTGTGGAAGATTGAATGAAAGTTATAAAGGAACATAGGGAACTAGCTGGTTTTAAACTGAATAAAGAAAAGACAGTTACATTGACAAAAAAAAATCTGACATCAGAACACCAAAGATTATTGATGTCAAAAACTGGATTCAAAGTTGTTAGGAAGGTACTTTTCAGATTCAAAACACCAACCGTTTCAAAAGGATTACGCTAAAATATGGAATGACATTAAACAAGACTTGAAAAAATGGTTGACCTTAAAATTATCTCTATTGGGTAGAATTTCAACTATTACAATGAACGTGCTACCAAAAAATGTTATTTCTGCTTCAGGCCATACCTATTCCAGGAAATGGTATACCATTTAACAATGACAAAAATACCTTTCAAAATTTGTGTGGCAGGGTAAAAAAACCAGGAGTCAGATTTAAGGTCCTTCAAGATACGAAACAAAGTTGGTTTGCTTATAGACAGCTATCTGAGAAATTCAAGATGGATTTGTTCAAGCTTGTTTACCCTTGATGTCGATAAATCTGAATTTGATGAACAACTGCTTAAGGATTATGACTATTTGATATCAAAAATGTCTAATATTTTGCTGAAACTTGATTTGGAGGAAGAGCAAGTAAAAGAGTGTATGATTAAACAGGCCATCCACTTGAGACAGAAAAATGGGAAAGGATGTGAACAAAAGAATTGAAATTTACTGTAAGTCATGATTTGAAAGAGATTTTTTTATAAGATGATATATGGATTGTATCTGACTCCAAAAAAACTGTAAAAAATGCTGGAAAGTTAATTTTAAGGAAGTGGCCTTCTTCCTGTTGACATTTGCAGGCCAAGACGGCTCTGTCTGTGTTGAGGGTAATGGTGTTCTTGTTTACTGCGCTGACCTCTCTGCTTAGCAGAGCCCCCAGATGTTCCCAGCTCACAAAGCAGATAAGGGCTTTCCTGAGAGTCTCTTCAGCTTCGCTTCCCATAACAAAGGTAGTGTTTAGACTAACACCATGGTGTGAAAAAATGTTGTCAAGATTCTACTTAAGAGCAGCCTGAAAACAGGCAGTGTGTATTTTGTATTTTTTCTCTTCATGTATTCTCTTTGCTACTGATGTCTGTGTCCAGACATGGTTTTTACTTAATCTGCTGAACATGTACTCAAGCTTTCTTTAATAAACTAAGTAGTTTTTTAGTCAAACAGGCTGGCCTCATTCACTGGCAGCTTTATGGGACTGATCAAATATTTTATCTTGCTTTTAAGGACAGTTTAACTGCGGGTCATGCTAAAGATCTACAGCATGCCCCCCTGCATTTTCCAACACTTTCATATGTGCTGGACTTGTGATAAAGCAAAGGCATATTAGGTGATGATACATCATCTGATGGCAAGAATTCTTAAGATGAAGATTCAGCGGAAACCTGAACTTTTCTTTCTGGGACTAGTGGATGATCACCTCCGTAAGAACTATTTAATAATTATATCATACATGACTGCTGCAGTGAGACAGTTGTATGCCCAGGAATGGAAAGACAACAGGATAACACGCCGAGAAGAGTGCAGCTTCCCCTCCATAACGCACCTGCAGCAGTCCAGGGAAGGTCTCCAGATGTTGTTCTGAGGAGAGCGAGGGGCACTCCTCAGGGAAAGGCTGCTTTTTTTTGTGGGGGGAGCATCATGAGCGAGGGGCTTACCGTTCTTTTTCCTCTGAGACATTTTCTTGATCGATTTATCAGTTGTCCAGGCAGATTTCAGCCCTGGAAGAGAATCAGAAAAGGAAGCTGGTGAGTTCTCCTCTTTCCTGGGAGTGGGGGATGCCATTAGAAAGAAGAGAGAGGTCGTTGTTCTGTCTTATCCAGATGGTGCTAACTGGGTTCCACAAGGAGTCAGGACTCCTTGCACAGACCACATGAGGCAAACACACTGGATCCTCAAGAATATTTCTCAAAAGGAGAATTTATTATTTCTTTTCCTAGGAGGCATGGGACCAGTATCCCGTATTCTGCTCTCCAGCCATCCAACCCAGTCCAACCCCTGTGGCCACAGGGACACAGGAGGAAGAGGGAGAATTCTGAGGAAACATTTGCTCGAGGTGGGTTCTCAGGATGGATGAGAGGTGATCTCAACTCTAGTGTCTCAGACTCTTAGCCCTTTGCTCTAACTGTTGCTCTGCAGTGACCCACTTTGGCCGATACGTTGCCCAATATAGAGCTTCATTACAGTCGATACGGTAAGGGATGGGGTTGGATCCCACGGGGGAGTGGGGGCTGAAACTTGGCCCCTGCCTGCCATACCGTTACCCTCCTCTGTCCCTGTGGCCGTGGGGACCCACGAGGAAGAGGGAGAAGGAAAAAGCAAGTTGCAGGCTCAGTCGTCCCTCCCAGGTGCTCTTAGAAATGCCCCCCGGGAGCGCTTTGCTCCTCCGCTCCCTTCCCCACGCAGGGAATGGCAAGGAGGAAGAAGGTGGCCTCTTTGGCCAAAGTGCCAGGTAGGGAAGAAGGCAATGAGGGCAACCCCCCTCTGAACAAACCTCGCCAACCTTAGGGCCGACATGACTTGAAGGCACACAGCAACAAGCACAACCAACGGGCCCGCCATGGCTGGATATGTCCTTCTCATCACAAGGTGGGGAACGCTGGTCAGTGCAGTGAATCTGACTGCTGCTGCCAGCATCGGAGGTCTACAGTCGCTATCTGCACCATAGCCAAACACTACAAGCACCCCCCCCAGTCATACAAAGGGGTTGTTTGGGGGATAGAGGCCCTGGAGCCTGGCAATTCAAGGCGGCGAAACGTTCTGAGGCCGGTGAGGGAACAGGCTGGTGGGATCAACCTTCCTATGAGCAACCTGCAGGTACTGGTGTCACGGCTATTGGGAAGGGAGAGGGGCCATGCCTGCATGGTCCATTTGCTTTCGTTCGCTTCTGCCCGATACAGAACTTGGGAATCCATTATTCTGTGGCCTTGCCCTCAGGGAAGGCATGTGCACCCCAGTCCAGAAACTCCAGTTGCCTGCCACAGGGAGCTGGAACATTAGCCACGGGAGAGCCTGGCTAAAATCAGTGATTTTGGGGCCCAAGTCTACCACTTTCTGCACAGGGTGCTGAAACCCATCAGCCACTGGACTGGAAATGTTTTCTGTGCTATAGATCTCCTGGTGGATCAGTTACTCAGAAAGCTCTGCCTGCAGCAGTGGTGTCAGTTAGTTTTTGGTGCCAAGGGAAGTCCTGGGACTCAAGGCAGTTCTAGCTCAGGACACTCAGTCCCAGGAGTATTTCGGGTTTTTTATTAAATTAATTCCTAAAATACATCCAAATATACATTTTCTACAGACATTCCCAATTTAAAATATATAAACACTTCCCCTCTCCCTCCCCTACCTATCTTCCATTTTATTGCGTTTCACTCGGATGTATAACTTACGTCAATTATGATTCATTCCTACATAATTGTTCTCCTTATGCTATTCTCACCAATTTTCAATTATTTAATATATGTAATACTCAGGTCTTGCTTTACTTTAGATACGCCAGGTAAATTCATGTGTCGATAGCTTCATTTCCTTCCTCTTTTTAAATATAGTCCAAAATTGGCTTCTGCTTACGCTCAAATTGTTGATTTCTCTTTTATCAATATTGTCAGTTTTCATGTTTCCACTGTATCCATCACTTTTAAAAGGCAACCATTCATCAAAGGCTTTTCTCTTGTTTTCCATTTTTGTGCAAAATTTATTTTTTTGCTGAAGTTGCTAGGTATAATATCAGCTTAGAATTATTTTTTAATATGGGGTGATTATCAATCATATATAACAAATATAACTCCATGTTCAATTCAAATTTAATAGCAAGAATTTTAGATATTATCATGTAATCTGTTTCCAGTATTTTTTGCTTCAGAGCATAGCCACCACATGCGGAAAAACTGTCCCTCTTTTTTCTTTACCTTTCCAGCATGTTCCTTCTCCTTTTCTATCTATTTGAGAGTTCCAGGAGTATTAGGACACTGTCGTTTAGAGCGCTGAGAAATATCTCTTCTTTGTCATGAGCCTTTCTCCCCTTTCTCCCTTAGAAGCCTCCCCGACCCCCAATTTAATTCTATTTCTCAGTCTGATCATTTTTGAAAGGAGATGACATCTTGTCCCTAATGCCAAGTTACTTTGGGGGACAGGTACTGTCGCCCACATTCGTCATTTTCTGGAGGAAATCCCTCATCCATTGCTTGCTTTGGACAGGATGATCTAATTCTTCCTCCCACTCACTTCTAACTTCATTAACCTCAGATTATAGTGTTTTCCAAAAGGCATTGATAAACCAGACTCTTTGGTTGCATTTTTTTTCCTGAGGATATATTTAATGCTCCCAACACATCAGGGGAAGGGGGGGGGCTAATTGCTCAGAGTTGATGGTTCTGCAGTTGGAAATATCCTCTTGGTACTTGTGAGTAACTGGTCAGTAGATGGCAGCATTGAGTGTGGGAGAAATTCTGGGTCTGGACATGTCATAGTAGCGTAGAATCAGAGCATCATAGAGTTGGAAGAGACCCCAGGGGCCATCCAGTCCAACCCCTGCTATGCAGGAACCCACATCAAAGCCCTCCCTTGGACAGATGGCCCTCCAGCCTCTGCTTAAAAACCTCCAAAGAAGGAAGAGACTCCACCACACTCCATGGAGGCAGCAGCGTATTCCACCGCCAGACAGCTCTGCCTGTCAGGAAGTCATGTGATCCAAAGCAAAACTGAAACTCCAAGGTGTTGAAATTAATGTTGGGCGGAGAATTGTAAAAACACTTTCTCGTTCATTTAACGTTAAGCCCCTGGATGAGCCGAGAGCGCTGTGTTCCTTTAACAGACACTGATGATGTCCCTTAGCGGTCTGGTTTTTTTGCCCGCTCCTCTGGAAGCGCTCTTTTCGGAGCTACAGGCTCACCCAGACTGCCTGAAAACATGCCAGAATTTCCGAGCCATTTTGGTTCCAGCGCATGGAGTATTCACTGTTCCTTCACCCCTTCAAGTCAACTTTGGCTGATGGAGACCCCCTGAAGGAGAGACCTCCAAGCCACCCTGCCCTCCACAGCCTTGCTTGGGTCCTTAGCCCCAGGGTACATGACGCGAGAGGAGAGTGTGCCGGTTCCTGCAGGCTTACTCTTACGCGAACCTTACGGGATGCATAGGAGTGAGACCGAGCGGGTAGAGAAGATACGTGTCATGCCAGCTCCAAGGAAGGAGCTGTGCGGCTGATGTGAGGAGGAGATGCTAGATGGGGCCCCGGAGGTGGAGGAGGTGGGATGGGGGGGTCACCCTTCCCTCCTGGGATGACAAGAGGGGGCTGACAGAGTTCAGAATGAACAAGGACCCTCTTTTGAAGCCGGTTGGCAGGCCTTACCTGCACCTTTAGAAATACGGAACCCCTGTGTGTGCGCGCCAGTCCACGTAGGGGAACTTGTGTGTGGCCAATACAGTGCGGGGGTTTGCTGGTGCACAGTGATGTGGACAAGGCACTTGATTTGGGGAGAGCCATGGGCGAGAGAGTGTGACCGAGGTCTGCCTGGCCACAGCATATGTCGTTCTTTGGAAAGTGGCCTCCCCTTGGAAGACGACCTCCACATATGTTGTGCTTTTGTGCTGTTACTCTATCACTCGGTGCACAGTTTCATTTCCAAGCTCATTCCACCTGGAATTGCTCCACACTTGTTCTACGGTTAGGTCATGCAGTATAAGCTAGATCCCCGAGGCAGGCCCGCCTTCTTCAGCTACGGCGCCTCTAATCTCTCCTTCAGACTGGAACACCGTGCACGCTCACCCCCGAAACTGCCCTCTGACCAGATAGCTCCCGAGAAAAAATAACCAGGTATCTAGCAGCATGGTGAAGAGATGAACCCCAGCCTTGGAGGAAAGTCTCCAAAAGTCTCTACACCTTGAAATGGCTGAGGGCAGTGTCACTTGATATCTTTCTCTATGCCATCCAGCCTTTCACCAGCAGGGCTTTCCTCCTCGAGGCGACGCTGTTCTCTGCTGCTGCTTCTTGTGACACGTCTTCCTTTCCTACCTCACCGAGCAACGTAGAGGTATAATTGCTAGTGGGGATGCCCACTAGATTTGGCTGAAGTCAAACCTCCCAGCAGAAGCAAGTGCCTCGGACAGGCTCAGGCACTTTCCCAGGCAGCGCAGACGTGAAATCGGCATATTGCCCTCACTTCTGTTCAGCCCTCCCCCCAGTGCCTGGTTGAGAGGTCCCTGCTCCAAACTGGCGCATTTTCCCTTTAGCAAGCAAAGCCAACACAGGAAGACAGCCAAAGGAGAGAAGGACTGGCTAAACAGGTGCAAGCAGCAGACGCTGGGTGGGGTGTTTTTGGTTTTTAAAAGTCTGTGCCACCGAACAGCAACTCCCGCAGTTTCGATCTGCAATTTGCGGGACTTCGACATTTTCACAGTTCCTACAGTTTGTGCAAAACCTGCTCTCTCAAATGCAAAAACTCCCTTGAGACAGGAAAGAGGTTGCCATCTCACAGACAAGGAGAGGAACTCAGCGAGCTCTTTTTCTTAGCGGGAGGAGGAAGAAGCAAAATAGCACGTCCCTCCCTCCTCTGTACGTACCTGCAGTCTCCCGTTCTCGAGGAGTAACGCAAGAGGGATCCCCCCAGGGCGGCCGGGGGTGCGGGGCCGGGGGAACGAAGGCTCTGCGAGGCCGGGTGAGGCGCTGTCCAGAGGACCGTGAGAAAGAGTACGAGGGGCTTCTGAGAGTTACGACTTGGAGAGACGGGCGCCCCGTTTGGCAAGAAGGGCGGCAGCCCCCGGAGGGAACGGGAGGGCTGTGCCGTCGCGCCCCTGCCCGGGGTCTCTGGGGGAAGGGCCCGCTGCCCGGGACCCTCCTCCCCGCCCGCAGCGTTGCTCGGCAAGCGAGTCCTGAAAGCACCTTTTGACTAAGGGAAAAGGCGCCCCAGGCGCCCCCTAAAGCTGCGCCGGCCACCCGCTGCGAAGCGAAGGAGAGGCCCACGGACCCCACGCACCCCCGGCAGGCACCAGCCACGCGCCAAGCCCCCGGGAGCGAGGGAGGGACGGAAGCGCGACCCGCGGGGCGGCCGCCTCTCGGAGGGCGGCCAGCGGGGCAAGCTCTCCCGGCGTCTCCGTAGCTCCCTCCCAAGGCCCCCCGCCCCGCCTAAAGGATCCTCGCCAGCCTTTTCAGGCTCTCCACCCCCCGCACCTTCCACCCCCCCCCGGCCAGGCGCCCCGTAAAGGCAGGCGGGGATCGCGGCCCCGGGGGAGCCGAGGCAAAGGAGGCGCTCCCTACCTCTGGGGCTCCGGGCTGCCTCCTCTCTGCACGGACGGACGGACGGACGGACGGACAGCCGCTCGCTCTCGCTCCCTTGTGCCGAGGACCGGAGGCGGCGGAGGGGACCCCTCTCTCCCTCCCTCCCTCCAGCCGCTGCCCCCCCGCTCGCTCCTCCCCTCCTCCCTCCTGACACAAGCCGGGGGGCGGTCAGGAACCCTCCCCAGAAGCCCAATTGGGCCCTCTTCCGCCCTTGGGCGTCCTCATTTGCTGAGGAAGGGCCGCGGTGCCGAAGCGAAAGTGCTCCAAAGGTGATAAGAAGCTGGGCCGGTCGCCCCCGTCGCCTCGCCCGGAGAAGACCGCATCCCGTCGCCGCCGCCGCCCCCGCCACCCGAGACGCCCGAGGCGCCCCGAGCGCAGCCAGGCAGCGTCAGGTCCGTCCGGCCGGCAGAGGTGAGGGAGTCCCCGGCGGCCCGGGGGGGGTCTTTACGGGCGGGACGCCGAGCCAGGAGCCGGGCCGGGTTTTTGAAGCAGACTGCGGGCGAGGCTAGCTGCTCCTTGCGCAGGCGGGGAAGACGGGATTCCCCCCCCGAAGCCTCTGTCCTGGCGCGTCTGGAGAGACCCTCCGGGGCTCCAGAGGCGACTCTGGCATCCTCATTCCTCTTCGTCCTCTTCCTCTTCTTCTGAAAGACTTTTCGCACCTTTGGCCGATGCAGAAGCCAGGGGAGCTTCGAAAGCTTGCAGGCTGTTTTCCCCATTTTTGGCTGGCCCCGAAAGGGCTTCGCTGTTTGTGAACTTTGGCCATGACTGGAGTTGGACCGTCCCGGGGACTCTCCCCTGGAGGCCGGGTTGAGGGGCTGCCTGGGAGTGTGGGCAGCGTCTTCCCCGCGTCAGAGCCGGAGGTTCAGCGCCCCTTGGAAACAGCAGAGGAGGCTTTCGGGTGGGAAGCCCATGCGATTTCCTTTAGATGGCTTTTTGGAAACCAGTATGTGTCTGTAAATCCGTGTAGCAAAATTCTCAGAGCCCCCTTTCCCTAGCTGCCCGGGCACTTCTTGCTTCAGCTGATTTCTTGTTTTGTTCCTTTTTCCTTTAGAACTAGAAGTCTTGGATATTGATATTTGCCTTGTCTTAGCTTTCGGAATATGGAAGGAAGCAGCGAAGGTAAGGGTTTAACGAGCTGACTGAATTGTATCGCATCCAAGCTATCTTTATTTTCCAGCAAAAGTAAAACAGTGTCCATTATTGTGTCCTATTTACATTTTACCTCTTTCTTAAGAGGATAACGTAACTGTGGTCGCAATCACACGTGGCTCAGCCTCACGCCGGTTCTGCATGCGGGACGATGCTGCAGCTGGGCATTGGTCACCCTGGACTTCCTGTGGGGCCCCTCCATGCCGCTCCATGCCTGAGGAGGGGAGGAATGGGAGAAAAGGGTGGCCGTCTCCCCGTAGCCAGGCGCAAAGGGAGTACGTCACGCGCTGAGGTCTCAGCAGACGATGCAAACAGATGCTTCTCCAGTCGCCCCTCTCCACTGAGCATGCAGTGGTGTGGGAGGGGTCTTCAGGACCTCTCTCGTTAGCCTGGGGTGGGGGCCTTCGGCCTCTGCGGAGGGAGGAGGGAAATCCCAGCTCGCCAGCGACTCCAAAAAGACCCACAGACAGGTTTACCCGCCACTGAGAGCGTGCCAGTCTATTCTGGAGGAGTGAGAGGTGGGGTGGGGAGTTCTTTCTATTGCTGGGGCCCAAAGGGTTGGGCTGCAGCAACAGGAAGAGATACCGTCCTGTTTGCCGCTTGCCTCCTGGTGCTCCTTGGGCCGCCATCAGTCCATGGGTGCCTCTCCTGGGCCCTCAAGCCCAGAGACAGAAGATGATCTGTTTGCCGGTCTGGGGCTGCAGTCCTGGCAGTTGGGGAATGTGGGGCTGGCCTCCTGATGTCGAAACCGAGGCCTGTGGATCTCTTGCAGCCCTCTTTCTGCTGGGCCCCGTCAGCCTGAGGGGTCCATTCGCTGCCTCTTTCCTCCGTCTCTGCCCAAGAGCCTAGAGGGGGCGCTCCAAGAGCGGGGCAACAGCCAGTAAAGAAGAGCTCACCTTCAGCCTGGCTTTTTTTTTGGGGGGGGATGGCCATTTAAGGAATATTTAAGGAATATCAGACAGAGTCCCCGAGCCCCTTTCCTGCAGCAAAGTTTCTCCTGGCCCTGGGCCAATTGGCCTGCTTTGGGTCAAAACAATACAGGTGAGTTCCCCTTGCAGGACAGCCTCTTTATGTTGTTCCTCTTACTTGTTTCAGCACCTGAATGGAGGATTGTCCTCGTTGGTAAAACTGGAGCTGGGAAAAGCGCCACAGGGAACACCATCCTGGGACGGAAGGACTTTGAGTCTAGCCTGTCACCCAGATCAGTGACAATGCAGTGTCAAAGGAAGGAGGCTGTAGTTGATGGTAGGAAAATTCAGGTTGTTGATACTCCTGGTTTTTTTGACAACAAGGTATCACAAGAAGAGACTTCCAAAGAAGTTAAAAAATGTGTGAAGTGGTGCTACCCAGGTCCACACGTAATTATACAAGTTGTGCAATTGACTCGTTTCACTGAGGAAGAAAAAATGGTTGCTCGGATAATCGAAAAGATTTTTAATCTTGAGGCAAAGAAGTATATGATCGTGTTGTTCACCCGTAAAGATGATCTGGGAGACAAGCCTTTGGAAGCATTTTTGGAGGAAGGAGATGATGATCTCAAGAAACAAATTGCCCAGTGTGGGCATCGGTACATCGCTTTCAACAACAGGGCTCAAGGCGAGGAGAGGGAGAAGCAGGTGGCCAAACTGCTTCAGATGATTGATGCCATGGTGGAAAAGAACAGAGGAGCCCCTCACTATACTGAAGAGATGCTGGATAGTGACCAACAAATGCTTGAGAAGTACCAACAACAGGAAAAGAAGATCAGAGAGCTGGAAGAGGAAAACAAAAGATTAGCAGCTCGGCGAAAAAGAGCGCCCGTGCGTTCCAACCCACCTGCTAAAAATTCGTGCACAATAATCTAACAGATGCAGGGGTAGCTGTGTCGCCCTTTAAAGAAAATCTGAAACACACATAGGTGATTTTATTATTAGCCAGCCCCCCCAACAAACAAATGAACAAACAATGGCCCCCTCCCAGAAACCCGCTAAAGAGACAGCCTTTAGTGAAAATGAAGCCAAGTGCAGGCAGATATTCAGCCCACGGGGACTAAGAGTATGAAGCTCCTTCTGCTCCCCTTTGCATTAAAATGTTTTTGAAATTTAACTGGTTTGTGGGGATAAAACCCTTCAACAATAAGAAATTTTACGTCTGTGTGAGAATGTGAACTGGTGGCAGAATGACTAATAAAGCGTCACCTAATATGTTATTTTTAGTCTTAGAGCAACAGTCATCAATACGTGATCTAAGAGAAGATTGCATTTTACCTACATATAGAAGACCACCTGGACATAAGATAATGCAAATAACATATTTAGTAAAGCAGGTGGGAAAAGGATATAATGTAAAGTTTTGTTTACTTATAGGATGTTCAAATATGACAGGTGATCTAGCCAGCGGGCACACCGTGCCTCCGCTGCATCTGAAACGACCCAAGGGCTTTCCATAGATTTTTAAAAATATTTCCGTCTGCATCAAAAAGTCCCACAAAATTCGCCTAGTTGTTTTGTTCTTCTAAAGCCCATCCAAGGCAGGGCAGAATGTCCTGGAGTATTTTTTGACAACACCCCCATGGCTGCAGGTATTGCCCCACCAGCTGTGACCAACACGGATACGCAAAAGAACACAGGATGATTGGTTTGTCTTCTTTCTGGAAAAGGACGCTGCCTCCACCCCCATTTTTGCCTATTACAATATTAGTTGGAAACCTCTTGCTTTTTAGTTGTTTCTTAAATGTTTAGTTTTAAGGTTCAGAGTCCGGACAATGAGAAAAGTTGCATTTTCCTATTAAATTAAATGTCCGAAATTAGAAAATGTCCGAAACGAGAACTACTGGTTTTGCCCAAGCCTGCCTTTTCCCCATGGGAGAGCCGTGGAAATGTTACGGTGCATGCCATTGTCTTGGCCGTCCCTCCTGGCACGTGACTTTAACTGAGGCAGGAATGCCCAAATGGAGTTCTAGATTTTCTGCAAAGTAATTCTCTTTGACCAAAATGCTGCTCAGGAATGGAACTAAGGCAAGGTCTGCATGTCGGTCGTCTCCAAGCCGCTCTCGCTCAACAGGCTGAACTCCCAGCAAAACGATCAGAAGGCACCCCTACTTGCTTCTTGCTGCTTCTTGCTGCTGTTAGCCCCATTTAACCAATGTCTGGGTGATCTGATTTCTGCAATGACTCTTTTTAATCGGTATTATTCTTAATCGCTTAACACCTACGTAGGCCTATATATCTTTATATATGCTCACGCGGGGCTATCTGTGCAAGCTTTAGGGGGAAAATGCAAGTAATTAATTTGTCTTTGCAGCAGTCGTATAATTTTAAGGCATTTTAGCAAATATGTGTGTTGCATCATTTCAGATATTCGTAATTTTAGGTGTGTGGCTTTGTGATTTTTAGACACTTTGTGATTGTTAAGCATTTTAAGCAATTTTTGAGTTTAATGATGAATGTCTTTGCTGTTCTGATGGACTGTGTTAGCTGCTCTGAGCTCCTAGGAAATAATAAAATAAATAAGCAGGTGGTCACTCGCAATGGAAAAGAGACATGTGTATGTTACCCATCTGTCTGTGCTGGACTAAACACCTACGTAGACATCCAGGTCCTTCATTGATGTTCCATTTCATCTCGGCCTCTGGGGAAAGCCGCCCCCCCACCCCCTGGTGGCTTTCTTAACCTCTTGTAATCTTGACAGCCTTTCATGTCCATTCCCTGAGAAATAATGGGCTTCATTCCTCATTTCCCTCATTTTACAAGAGGAAAACTTGGGGGGGGCAGCTGCTTCCCCAAGTCACCCCCTCAGGACTTTGTCCTTTAAAATGAAGCCCTTTTGGACTTGCTGGGGGGGGCGGGCTGGGACTGATCCTGGGATCTGTGCCACATAGTCACATAAAGCAGGTCAGGTTTGTGGCATGGGGTGGGGTGGCCTCCAAAAGACCTTTGGTTCGGCAGGTGGTTGGCTTCATGAACTCAGAGGATCAAGATTATATGTAAACTACAACAAATAGGAAAGGGAGCAAGAGCTGCAGCGAAAACCCGGTCAGTTTAGGGTGGTCTGTGTGTCTAAATGGGGAAACATCTCAGTGGTGTGTGTGGGCATGTGTGTGTGCATAAGTGAGAGAAAGATTGAGAATACCTGGCTACTCTTAATGAATTCAAGTCACCAGGGCCAGATCAACTACATCCAAGGGTGTTAAAAGAACTGGCAGAAGTAATTGCAGAACTGCTGGCAATAATCCTCGAGAGTTCCTGGAGAACAGGAGAAGTCCCAGCAGAGACTGGAGGAGGGCAAATATTATCCCCATCTTCAAAAGGGGGGAAAAGTGGACCCAAACAGTTATCGCCCAGACAGCCTGACATCAATACCAGGAAAGATCCAAGAGCAGATAATTAAACAGCTCGTTCTGTGTTCTGTGTTTCTCCAGGAGCTTCAGGAGCTTAAGTCTGGAAAGGGTCTCTGTGTGTTTGTAAATACCATACATACGTACAGGTATAACTGCCTCACGAGGGCATTGAGGGGTTCAGAGTTGTCCTACATTGGAGGTGGTCTGTTGTGGAAGGCTAGGGGGATTCATTAGCAAAGATCCGTTGTAACTGAGCTGTGCAAACTCAATTTGATATGGTTTAATTGGCAAAATATATTAATTGACAGATACGTTTATTGGCATAAAATGTAAATTATACACACTTATGGCTACATGGAAATTGGCTGGATAGCAGGCCAAAAAGTCTCAAGGTGACCCAAGTCATAGGTTCATTGAAGAATTAGCCAGGAAGGCCTGACTTAATGGTCAGTCCTTTCAATGAAAACAATAGTCAAGCTGAAGAGGCAGAGAGAAGACCCCTGCTGCATGCATTTCCTATGGAAAGCCTCTTGTCCTCCTTCCTTAGTAAACATCTGCAACCCCTTATCCTGTTCTCAAACACAGAATGTCATCAAAGCCTTTGTCACCTACATGCCAATATCATCAACACATTTCCTTCACGCATTAAAAGCATCAACTCATTCCGACCACTTTTGTCCACTCTGCAAATTTCAATGTTTGCCCAGGCAGAGAGTCATCAACACCTCATGTCTTCAGGGCAGGTTTTTGGGTATAAGAGGCCCTGAGTTTGGCTACCTCCTTACAGTGCAAGAATTTCAGGCATCCACTCTGTCACCCTGCTTCCCAATAGTGTACTGTCCTTGGGCGCAAGCCTGAGCCACACCGATTTTCTTTAGCTCTCTCTCCTGAAAGGTAAATATTGCCCATTCTACCCTGAAATCTCTTTATCTTAAACTTTCTTCCTTGTCTTTCAGTTAGCCTTGTGTGAGTGTGTGTGTGAGTACCAATTTTTGTGTGCTTCTTTGACTTTCCCCAAATAAAACACATTCTAGATGATTTATAAGTCTTTGGCTGATTTTATTGCCATGACCCAGCAAACAGAGGTGAAAAGTTTCCCCACCCCGTTACTCCTCCCCTTGCACCTTTCTTAATCAATTCCTCATTTTTACGTTTAACGCAGGTTCTGATAGAGGACCTCACGGGGTCCCATGTGTTTGGGTAACATCATTCCTCAGGCAATTGGTCCTCTAATTGGGAGGTAACTCAGTCAGGAGCCCCTGTGGCTAGATCTGCCTTCCTGAAGGAGGATGCGCTGGCCCACCAGCCGAAGCTAGACGAAAGCATTCCTGGCCACTGAGGCAACCTAGCCTTTTCCAGTGGCAATGCTGAGTCGAAGACCACGCCCAAGCTACAAAGCTGATCTTATAGGGGAAAAGCAACCCCATCCAGGACAGGCCCTGGTTGGCTTTCCTATTCCAAAGCAGCACTCCTATCTTGCCTGGATTAACCTGCAGCCTGTTCACCTGCCTCCAGTCCATTCCTGCATCCAGAGAGCGATGCAATACCACCACAGCCTCCTTGGCATTGCCATCAGTTGTAAAGGAGAGGCAGACCCGGGTATCATCAGCATACCAGTGGCCCAAAACCCCAAACCTCCGGACAACCTTTCTCAGTTGTTTCATGTATATGTAAAACAGCGCATATACAGTGTCATTTATATGTAAAACAGTGCCAATTCAGCCTGTTTTTTTGGAGGGGAGGGGGAGGGGAATGGCCCTCTGTGCTATGCTGAACACCTACATAGACATCCAGGTCCTTCACTGATGTTTCATTTCAACTTGGCCTCTTGGGAAAATCCCGTAGCTTTCTTAATTTCTTGTAATTATTACAGCCTTTCATGTCCGTTCCCCCAGAAATAAGGGGCTTTATCCCTCACTTCATTAGGATTCCCCTTTTGCAAGAGGGAAACATTGGGGGCAGCTGCTTTTCCAAGTCATCCCCTTCCCAGGACTTTGTCCTCTAAAATAAAGCCCTTTTGGATTTGCTGAGGACTGTTCCTCGGATCTGTGCCACATAGTCACGTAAGGCATGTTGTGGCACAAGGTTTAATGGGCTCCAGTTTAGCAGGTGGGTGACTTCATGAGCCTGAGATGATCAAGATCATAAGTAAATTACAGCACACAGGAAATGAAGGAAGAGCTGCAGTGAAGACCTTGCCAGTAATTGGGTGGTCTTTGTGCCTAAATGGGTATGTTTGTGTCTGTATATGTTTGTGTTTGTGTGTGTGTATGAGAGGGAGAGGGAGAGATGTATGAGGAGAGATGTATGAAAGTCTGGGGGCAGACTGATGCAGAAGTAGAAATTTCTACCAGCGGAGGGCTTTTTGTACACTTGCAAGATGAGCCGCCCCCTCCTCTCCTGGTTTCTCTTGGAAACTGGGATGAAACTGAAAGCAGATGCTTGCGGCCTGGCCTGCACATGGTTCTTCTGGGTTCCTAACACCAGGCCAACCAAAAGCAGCAGTGGCAGTGCCCGGCGAAGTGCCCTCCTCCGTTTAACAGCTGGTAGCAACCTTGGGAGTGGCTGCTGAATGCTCTTAGAGGCTTGTAGGGCGACGGGCATAATAATAGAATCATAGAATCATAGAGTTGGAAGAGACCCCAGGGGCCATCCAGTCCAACCCTTGCTATGCAGGAACATACATCAAAGCATTCCCAACAGATGGCCATCCAGCCTCCGCTTAAAAACTTCCAAAGAAGGAGACTCCACCACACTCCATTGAGGTAGCATATTCCATTGCTGGATAGCTCTGACCATCAGGAAGTTCTTCCTAGGTTCAGGTGGAATCTCCTTTCCTGCAGTATGAATCCATTGCTCCTTGTCCGAGTCTCTGGAGCAGCAGAAAACAAGCCCGCTCCCTCTTTGGCATGACATCCCTTCAAATATTTAAACATGGCTATCATGTCCCCTCTTAACCTTCTCTTTTGCAGACTAAACATACCCGGCTCCCTAATCGCCACAGAGGGGGAGCTTATTAAACCTCCTTTGCTACCCAGCACCTCCATGTTGTCTGGCAAGACCCATGGGCCCTCAAACACTACATTACGAGCAACCAAACTGAAGGAGAGTCTCTTGCCTTATTTCAGCAGAGCTGCCAGCTCTCACACTTGATCTTGTGCTATGTGCAGGGGAGGAGCATCAACCCCACCTCCCTTTGTGAATTTCCAAGGAGGCTGGCCCTAGGATTTTCATCCCTTGAAAAAGAGAAAGAAATGGAGGATTCCAAGATGGCGGACTGTGAGGAAACTTGATAACATTGTGGGTTATTAAATTATTATCCAGCGGAGATTAGCCGGTTCAGTTAGAAATCTTGGAACCGGTCCATAACCTCCCTGATAAAGGGGGTTCAGGGGGGCTCAAAAGGGACCTAATAAAGGCAGTTGATCTTCAAGAATCAACGATAGTAGATTCAGAGAAGACGACAAGCGGGGTCGAAGAGCTGCCACGTCTGCGCTGCGAAACCCTGCTGTAAAGGTTAAAAAGGACCTGGAATTTATGCCTATTTATGCCCACTGAGGCAAAAAAAAAGGAGTAAAAAGTTAAGGTGGAAGATTAAAGATAAGTATAAATACAGGGAAATAGAGGAGAAAGAAAAGAAAAGAACATTAAATATTAATTTACCTGGAGTGGGAGACAGGAGTGAAGAAAAGAAAATGGCGGGTCGTAACTGCGGAAGATACCAAAGTGACAGGGGGAAAAAACAGCAGAGACGAATAGGAGCACCGTGGGAAAATTAACGTCAAAATAAATAATAAAAGTATATGGTAAAACGGGACTTAAAAATACAAGTTAAAAGGTAGATTCAAATTGATAGTGACAGCGGATGAGTCCAAGGAGAAAGGAGACAAATAGAAGCACAGTAGGAAAATAAATCCACAACGTCAAAGGAAATAATAAAAATACAAAATAGAACAAGACTTACAAATACAAGTTTATAGTTAAAGTGACTGTTAGTACTGGATGGAGACTGAGAGACTGAGATTGAGAGTACATATTTTTGGAAGATATAATTAAATACTGTATATAATACTGGATAAAATCGGATGAGAGAATATAGAGAGATGACAGAGGAATATAAGTAAAAATAAAAAGAGACTTTATTGGGAAGATAGAAGAAGAAAGAAAAATAAAAAGAAAGAAAGAAGCGGATTTTATATAAAGGACAAAAATACTTGATGTTAAAATTAAATGTACTGAACTAATTGGATTAACTTTTTTTATTTATTAAACGTTACATATGAAATATATATATAGATTAATAGATATATATATAAATATGGATTAATATTTAGCAATTTATAATGATTTAGTAGATTTAGTTGTGAAGAATTGAATAAGGAAATTTAACACTAAAGGAATTGAAATATATAATTGAATTGAATTGAATTATAATTGAATAGAATAGAATACTTGAATAGATAATTGAAATATATAATTTATAAGTAATTAATTTTTATGTGTTGTTAATTATAATTATTTATATGAATTATAAAAATTGTTATATATGAATTTATAAGTAAATATAGTAGTAAAAAGTACAATAAGTTGAAAATAGTAATGTATAAATTTAATAGCTGTAAAAATACTTAGGTGAAGATTGTATTGTAGAATATAAGCTGAGAATATATGAACTTGATCTACTGCACTATTGCGTGAATGAAAAATATTTATTGCTACAGGTTTATAGATATATATATATATAGAAGAACTGTAGATAATTAATTGAAAAGAAGTGGATTGATAGTATAATATATGTTTTGATATATGTGAGGATAATTTGTTGAATTAATTGATACAGGTATTTATTGATAAAAATTTAAGACATAAGACATAATTAAATAAGAGTAAATAAGAGAACTTAGATAAGATTAGATAAGATTATTCATAAAATTGTTTAGAAATATTTAAATAGTAATTGTTGAAACAAATAGAATTATTTCTTAATATAAGTGAAGAGGTATTCTAAAAGTCTAGAATAAATAATTTTAGAAAATTCAAGACATTACAGTAATTGCAGTAAGTGAAAATAAGCAAAATTTAAGAAACAAAACGAAGATGACCACGAAGAAGAAAATCTCAAATAGATCTCAAATGGATGCAGAAGGAAGGTCATCATTGGAGCAATCACTACAGACAGTTGACATTGGATTACAAATATTAGAGGAATTAAAAAATTTCAAACAAGAGATAAGACAGGAACTTAAAGATACAAGAACAGAGATAAAGACAGACATCAGAAAGGAACTAGAAACATTTAACAAGAAAATTGATAAGATGAATGAAGAAATAAAGATTATACAAACAGAAATAGAAGATATAGAAGAAAGAAAAAAGAAAGCAGAGATAGAGAGGAGAGAAATAACGGAAAGTCAAAAAATAATTGAAACAGATATAGAGGCACATGAAATGAGGAATAGAGACAGATGTCTCAAATTAAGAGGGATAGAGGAAAGATCTGGAGAGAACCTATATGAAATATTAATACCTGAATTGGCAGTTTATCCAGGAATATCAGAAGAAAAGATGGATATTGAAGTTGATCGGATATTTCGAATAAAATAGAGATTGACAAAAGAAAAAAACCGGCCTAGAGACACCATTGTATACTTCACACGAACAAGATTAAAAGAGATATTACTACAGAAAAATTATGAGGAGAAACTAGTCATGAATGGTAAAGAAATAAAAGTCTTTAAAGACATTCTGTTCCAGATTCTTAAAAGAAGAGAGGGATACAAGAATCTAACACTATTGATACAAAGAAATAATATAAGATATAAATGGGAAAGATTTGAAGGGGTCTTCTTCACTTATAATACTAGAAGATATAAATGCATAACACCAGAACAAGCAAGAGAAACTTTAGAAAAAATAAAAGAGTTATTGGAGAATAAAAGAAAAAAACCAAGAGAAGATATAGGAAAAATAGCAAAACAAGATAAATCAACAGAAGAAACAGTGACAACAGGACAGAGAGAAGACGCAAAACAGAAACAAAAGATTCTGGACATAGAAGAAAGTTTAATTGCAGAAGAAGAGGATTAAAAAGATTACAAAGAGACGAAGAAAATTAAAATTAAATGTATTTCATGGAATGTGAAAGGCTTAAACTCTAATTATAAATGTAGACAGGTCTTCCATTATTTAGAAAAAACAAATTCAGATGTTATTTGTCTTCAAGAAATGAGAAAAAGATATAAAATATTTAAATAATCCAAAGTTAGGGAACTGTTGTATCTCGGCTTTTCAAAAAAAGAAAAGAGGTGTGGCAATATATGTAAACCCAAAATATATTTCAGAAGAAATATTTAAAGATGAAAATGGACATTACATTGGAGTAAGAGTAAAATTTCCAGAATTAATAATATTACTGGTTGGAATCTATGCCCGTTTAGAAAATAAGAGTAAATTTTACGAGAAAATAAGAACAATACTACATAATTACATCACTGAAACCAAGCAAGAGAACATCTTAATAATGGGAGATTTGAATGGGGTAATAGATCCTGAGAAAGATAGATCAACAAATAAAAACAAGAAAAAGAAAGCCGGAAAATTACCAAAGAGTTTTTTCGGAAAGATGGAAGATCTGTCATTACTAGATGTTTGGAGATATAAACATGAAAAAGAAAGCGGCTATACTTATTACTCAGATTCTCATCAAACAATGTCAAGAATTGATTTGTTCTTAATTTCTAAACTGCTACACTCAAAAATTATAAATATGGAAACACTTCCCAGGATTCTATCCGACCATAATCTAATTCAAATTAAATTAGAAATAAGAAAAAATAATACTTATACCAAGTGGCGAATAAATGATATGGTATTGTGAAAAGAAGATTATCTGAAAAAAGCCAAAGAAGAATTGAGAAATTACTTTAAAATTAACACAACAGAAGGAATGACATCAAAAGTAATTTGGGACGCTGGAAAAGTGGTAATGAGAGGTCTCTTCATTAAATAGAATTCAGAAATAAGAAAACAAAGATCGGAAAAGCTGGAAAAGCTAACATTTGAAACAAAAAATAAAGAGGAGGAGTTAAGAAAAAATCCAGCAAATAAAATAATAAAAAAGGAGATAAAAATATTGCAAGAAGAAAAAGCGGAAAATTTACAAGAAATTGAAAAGAAATTAAGAATAATGAGACAGAGACATTTTGAAAATGCGGACAAACCTGGAAGGTGGCTCACATATAGGATGAGGAAGAAAAGAGAACGAAATTTTATATTGCATGTTAAGAAGGGAAATAAGGAGATCTCAAGTCAAGAGATAATAAAGAGCTCCTTCAGAAAATATTACAAAGATCTATATAATATAAGAATGAATACAAATCTAAAGGCTAAGATAGAAGAATATTTACAAAGACAAGGTATCCCTATATTGACAGAAGAACAAAAAAACAGTTTAAATGCAAATATATCTATGATGGAAATAACTGAAGCAATTAAGAAACTTAAGATAGCAAAATCTCCAGGCCCAGATGGATTCTCGGCATTATATTATAAGAAATTACAAGAAGAATTAAGTATGCCAATGCTAAAAATGTTTAATGAAATAGCAAATAATGGAAAACCAGAGTCATGGTGTGAATCGAATATTACATTGATCTTAAAAGAGGGAAAAGATCCAGGAGAACCAAGCAATTATAGACCAATTGCATTATTAAACATTGGCTATAAAATATTT
Source organism: Cyclura pinguis (assembly GCA_030412105.1). Classification (NCBI taxonomy): domain Eukaryota; kingdom Metazoa; phylum Chordata; class Lepidosauria; order Squamata; family Iguanidae; genus Cyclura; species Cyclura pinguis. The sequence goes on along the minus strand of CM059604.1, from coordinate 974,952 downwards.
ACACACATAATTGCAGAAAGGATGAAGAAAATACTGCAGAAAATAACTCAGGAGGACCAAAATGGATTTTTGCCAAGAAGATACATCAGAGATAACATAAGAACAGTAATAAATATGATTGAGTATTACGAGAAACACAAAGAGTGAAAATGTGCTATGATATTTGTGGACGCGGAGAAAGCTTTCGATAATCTAGATCAGGAGTTTATGATAACATTAATGGAGAACATGAATTGTGGAAACAAATTTACTAACTAGATAAGACAAATATACCAAAACTGTAAAGCACAAATTATAATAAATGGGGAGAAGACATTGCCTATAGAAATAAAAAAGGGCACTCGGCAGGGTTGTCCACTGTCACGCTTGCTTTTTGTAATGATTTTAGAAATTTTGTTAAAAGCAATAAGATCGGAAAGGGAAATCAAGGGAGTGAATATAAGAGGACAAGAATACAAACTACAAGCTTATGCGGGATGATCTAGTGATCTTTTTGGAAGATCCAAATCAAAGTATGAAGAAACTGATGGAAATTTGTAGTGAATTTGGTGAATTGGCTGGTTTTAAAATTAATAAAGAAAAAACAAAGATTCTAACAAAGAATATGAAGAAGGAAGAAACTGAAGAATTGACTCAGATGACAGGCTTTAAAGAAGAGAAAAAAATTAAATATTTGGGGATAATATTGACTAAAAAGATCAATGAACTATTTGAAAATAACTACGGATCAAAATGGAAGGAAATCAAACAAGACTTACAGAAATGGTCAAAATTGAATCTGTCTTTACTAGGCAGAATGTCTGCAATAAAAATGATGGTCCTACCGAAGATGATATATTTATTTCAGAACATACCAATAATAATTAATGAAAGATGTCTTAAAGAATGGAAGAAAGATCTTTCAAAATATATTTGGGATAGAAAAAAACCAAGAATTAAATGGAAATTCTTAATAGAAAAAAAAGAAAGAGGAGGCTGCGGAGTACCTGACTTAAAATTGTGCTACCATGCAAGTGGAATGACTTGGTTAAGAGACTGGATAACATTAGAAAATGAAAGAATATTAAATATAGAAGGAGCAGATCTCAGGTTTGGTTGGCATGCGTACCTTTGGTATAATAAAGCAAATATTGACAGAAATTTCTCCAATCATTACATCAGGAGATCACTGTTAGAAATCTGGAAGAAATGGAAAAAAAAATATTCCAAAATTCCATTATAGGTTTCTCCGTAGGAAGCATTATTTAGGAAATGGAAAGATACAAGAGAAAATTGGATTATATATAAAGATATAATAATAAAGGATGAAAAGGAAGACCTAAGAATAAAAACAAGAGAAGAATTAGCAAATAATGGTTGGAATTGCCAGTGGTTCTTATATACGCAAATGAAAATAAGATTTAAAATGGATTTAAAAATAGAAGGTTTTGAGAAAAACGCTCAATTAAACGATTTTGAAAAAATTATATTTGAGAAAAAAGAACATCATGCATCTCATTTTTATAAATACATGCTAGATAGAGAGTTAGAAACAGAAATAGTAGAAGATACAATGGTCGTGTGGGCATGTGACATAGGCCATGAGATAATGCTGGAAAACAGGGAAAAAAGTTGGAGAGATACTCAAAAATTTACTTTGGCACAGAGTCTAAAGGAAATAAACTAAGTAAAATGTATAAAACAAAATCAAAACATTGTTGGAAGAGTAAAAAAGAAACTGGTACATCTTATCACATGTGGTGGATTTGTCCAGAAACAAAGAAATATTGGAATTATATTCATAAAAATATGATGGAGATCTTACAAATACCCATTCCATTCTCACCAGAGATATTTCTATTAAACATGAATCATCAAATAGATAAAGATTACAACAAATACAAAGATATAATATTATATATGGTGACAGCAGCGAGAATTATATTTGCTAAACATTGGAAGAGAGGTAAAATACCTGATTTGGAAGAATGGTTAAATAAAATTAGAGAATTGATAAATTGTGACGCTTTAACAAGATTAATAAGAAGAGAAAAGAATAATAAGAAAAATAAAGAAAGGGAAACAGTGAAAAAATTTATAGATAATAACTGGTCAAACCTATGTAAAGGAGAGGAATAAGGCTGTAAAGATAAGTAAAGATGGAAGTTTAACAATAGCTAGATAGTAGACATTACATAACAAGATAAGAATAAGAATACTGAAATATTAATAAACATGTGACAATAATAATATAAGAAATAAATGTGAAAAAGGAAAGTAAGAAATTAGGAATGTATGGATTTAATGATTTATATAGAGCTATGTTAATTTAATTTACATCATACAAAAGAGTATATTATATGTTATATTATTATATATTATATATTATTATTATATTATATTATATTATTAATTGTCATTAATTATTATATTATATTATTATATTATATGTTGTATATTGTAGTATATTATAGTAAATTATATATTGTAAACAAAACAAAAAAAAAGAAAGAAAAAGAGAAAGAAACAAGGAGGAGACTTTACCCACTGTAAAATCTCTTGTATTCCAAGGCCCAGCTCTCTCCAATTTGCCAAGGTCATTTGGCACCCAGATCCTGTCCTCTGGGGCATTAGCCACCCCTCCTGATTTGGTACTGTTACAAAAATTCCAGCAGGGCAAGTGGGGCTTAGACACAATAGGGCCTTTTTTCCTTTGCATGCCAAAGCTTCTCCTGTCGGGGGATTGATTTACAGCACCTAGCACAAAATCCTCCCAGGAACCGCTGCGCTCTGAACAAAACGTGTCCCAGAGGCAAGCATTGAACATCCAGCAGAGTTTCAAAACAGCCACAAGCATGAGCAGCAGCAGAGTGTAACATACAGCATCGGCTCTGACCCCACTCTACCCACTCTAACTCTAACACACAGAATTGTCATCCAAAATACCTGGAGGCTTTTAATCTTCAAGTTCCAATATATACACCTCTGTACAAGCAGGATACACAGATCCTCAGTCATAGGTTCAGACACAGACACATCAGGCAGAGGTTCGCTCGAACAGAGGTTTCGTGTCATAGAGTCAGCAAGAGTCAGAGAAGGAACTAGTCTGAGCTCACCTCTTTTATACACACCTGCTGATGGCTCACCAGCTAGGGACAATGGCTGATGCAACCCCTTGCCATGATTTCACACTACCATGACTCAGCCTTACTGTCCCCTCGGGATTACATCATGGCTTGCCAAGTCATTCCCCAGGTGAATCCCACATGCGCATCAAATGTGTTTTCAACTGGGGCAAATGTCACAGCATTTCTATCCAACATCTCCTTTCTCAGTCAAAGTTTTACCACTTGCTCCTGCCTCATTTAAATTCACGGTTATAAATACCTTTCAGGTATCTGAGTGACCAGACCATGTGACCCAGGACAGTTCCTAGGGTCATCCATCTTATAAAAAAGACCTCACTTCTCAAACCTTGGCTCTCTTCTTCTCCATTTTGCTTTTTCTTCCTTCTCTCCAACCATGCTTTGCATCTCCATCAAGAAGCTGGTGAGTTAAAAATGAAGCTACTATCTTAACTAATCTATTCATTAGCTAGTTAGGAAGTAGGCTCCCCATTTACCCTGACTTCTGGGGGTCCCTGGGGGACACCCTGGCAAGCTCCAAAAATACAAAAGTTGGGGAAACTAGTAAGCACTTGCTTTAGCTATATGGAGGGCAGGGTAATGCCTAGCAGGATCTTCTACCCAATTTTTATGGGCTGAGACCACGCAAAAAGCCAGCCAAACATTTCAGATTAAATGTTTTATTAAGAAATGTTGCAATTCACACCAAAAGCACTCATTCATGCACACAAGAACTGTAGAGAGGGAAAGAGGTGAAAATGGATAGGGGTAAAGCAATAGGGTTGCGATACTGGGTGATACTGCACCTATCCAGAAGTTTAGGTTCATGTATATGTAAAACAGCACAGGGAGAAAACAGAGCCCTGTGGGACCCCACAGGCCAACGGCCAGGGCCTCGAACAAGAGTCCCCCAGCATTGCCTTCTGGCTTCACCCCTCCAGGAAGGAATGGAGTGACTGTAAAGCAGCGCCTCCAAGTCCCATCTCAGGAAGGTAGTCCAGGAGGATCCTATGGTCAGTGGGGCCGGCAGCTGCTGAGAGGTTCAGCAGAACCAGCAGAACCAGCAGGGACGCACTCCCTCTGTCTGTTTCCCAGTGTTTGGGGAGCTCCGTGAGGCCTCGGGGCCCTTCCAAGAGAGGTAGCACAAAATGGCAGAAAACCATTCTGATTTTCATACCTATATTTTTGTTAACAAATCTTTAATCTGTTTGCTAAAATACACACAAAGGTCTTATAGTCCTGTTCAACAAAGAAATAGGCTCATAATTTTTAATCAGTAATGGATCCCTGTCTTCCTTCAGCAACAGTGTGATGTTTGTTTCTTTCCAACTAGTAGGAATTTTCTGAGTTTGCAGAATGCCATTCATAACCTTTTGAAGGGGTTTTGCCTATTCATTAAAAAATACTTTATAATACAATGCAGTTAAGCCATCCAGCCAGGGAATTTCCCTTCTTTTAGTTATTTAATTGCCCCTCTAATTTCCTCAGTTGATGTTTCCTTAATCTCTTCCTTTTTTTCTCCATAAACTTCGGTATATCTTTAATATAACTATTTATTCACTGTCCCGTTACTGACTGTTTTTTATTTAATACCTAAAATAATTATGAAATACTTTATGTAGTTCTCTTTCATTTGTTATTATTCTGTCTCCTTGTTTCAGTTTTGTAATCGTTCTTTTTATTCTTTCCTTCCTTAATCTATATAGTAACCACCTCCCTGGTTTATTTGCTTGTTCGAAATTCCTTTGTCTCACATAATCCAATTTTCTCTTCAGTTCACCATCATTATTATTGTAATTTCCTTTTGCAATTTTTTTTTCAAAATTATTGTTTTCATTTAAATTATAATATAAATTAACAAACATAGTAACACATACTGAGATCATTGTTTGAACACATTCAGAGACATATCATGGTAGAATATAATATGATAACATGTCCATTGGAGAAAATGATAGAAACAGATAGAAACAGATATTCACTATCTACATAGTGATGACACATATGACAAATTCTATCAAACAAAAAAGAAAAAAAAGATGGAGAGGAAAAAGGGGGAAAGATAACAAGATATAAAAAAAACAAAACAACAAAGAAAACAACAACTGCCACATTAAAATGTGACTTCTCACGCTGTCAGTGCCACAGATTAGACTAGTTTCAAATCTTATTATATACCCATAAAAGTTCCATTTAGTTTTTCTGTCGTTTTGTTTGTTTGAAACACTCCAGGGTTAATTACTCGTTAATTCTTCACTGTTTGCTATTCGTTAGTAATTATTCATTATCATCCTTCTATCCCTTCAAACAAATTATGTATTAACCTTTAATTTGCTGTGTCATGTTCTAATCAAAACTACCTATAATAGTGTCATACATAAGTAAGTTCCATTGCCACGGTACATTCTATTTTCACACTTTCTATTCCTTGTCTCCAGTGATGAGCTTTTCCTAGTTGTTGTTGTTATTGTTGTTGTTGTTATTATTATTATTATTATTTTATGAAAGCGCAGTTCACACAATTGTACACACTTAGTACATACACATTATTTTACATTACCCTCTGCAAATAATTTGTAAATGGCTGTCATGTTTGGAAGAATTGGTGACCTGGCTTGTTTTCTAACAAATATGTTAATTTGTCCATTTCTATCACCTCTGTAAGTTTCTCCAACCACTTCCCTTTAGACGGGATAGATACCTTTTGCCAATGCCTAGCAAATACAATTCTGGCTGTTGTAACCATATGCCATATTAACCTCTTTTTTCACTCACCCCCTTCAGATTTAAATTTAAATTTAAATTGATTATTCCTAATAGGAACAATTTAGGATCCAAATCAAGCTTTATCTCTATTAGCTTTTGGATGACTGCTCAAACCATGAACCAAAATTTCTGCGCTCTGTCACATCCCCACCATTGATGAAAAAAAGTACCCTTTTCTTTATGATATTTCCAACATTTATCATTTGTATTTTTAAACATCTTAGCTGTCTTTGCAGGGGGGAGATACCATCTGAACATGACCTTCAGAGCATTCTCTTGTAAACTATATGATCTTGTAAATCTGGTGACTATTCCAAGCTTTTTCCCATTCTGCAAGGCCAATGTTTTGGCCTATATCAATCACCCATTTTACCATGTATTCTTTAATTACTTCCTGCTTTAGGTAAAATCTAAGCAACAGTTGGTATCCTTTTTAGCAGATTTGGTTTCCTTTCTTTAGCTCTAGTTCGAATTCCATGGGGTTCGTATCAATTCCACCTTCTTTCAAGCCTTTTTTGAACCTTTCTTAAATCTGGAGGTATGGAAACCAGTGTACCGTCATTCCTTCCTGTTGTAATCTCTGGCGACTTTTTAATTGCGTCACGCCGCCTGACAAATATGTTAGTTCTTTATATGTAATCCAGTCCGTATCACCTCTAAGGCTTTTAATCGAAACAGCTTCAATAGGGGAAAGACAAGATGGGAATTTTGGACATAAATACCTTTTATATACCATATTTCATACAGAGATTTTTGGATTGTATGGTTGTTAAACACTTTTTGAACCTTAACTTTCTGGTACCACAGGTAGGAGTGCCATCCAAAAAAAGGTCATGACCTTCTAAGGCTAAGAGCCTCGAGTCATTTAGACATATCCATGGTTTTATCCATGCTAAGCAGCTTGCTGCATAACTGATTTTCATATTTGGCATGACGAATCCCCTTCTCTTTCTAAGATCTGTCATTGGTTTCGGTTTGATCTTTGGTTTTTTACCCAGCCACACAAAATCTGACAGATCTTTAGTACAACCACTTCGCAAGAATCGCGATTGGAATCATTCGAAACAAAGCACTTTTGGAAGAATGCTCATTTTAATTAAAGACTTTCTTTCCATAAGGGATAAGTTCAGTTTCTTCCAAACGCTAATTTCTTGGTGAATCTACTTCCAAACAAGGGTATAATTATTACTAAACAACTGGTTATATTGTTAGTTATTGAGATCCCTAAGTATTTTACTTTGTCTACACACTTTATTCCAGATATTAATGCCAGCTTTTCTTTATCCGCTTTCCTCATGTTTTTGGTCAAAATCTTTGTTTTTGATTTGTTAATCTTAAATCCCACCAGAAAGCCAAATCTATTTAGAATTTCATTTAACTTAACTATTTGTGAGAGAGGATCCTCCAGGAAGATAACCACATCATCTGCAAACACTCTGTATTTATATTCTTTTTTTCAAGAGTCAATCTTACCAGATTATGGTCCGATAAGGTTTTGGGTAATATTTCTACTTTTCCAGTGTTGGCAGGAGGGGCTGGAAATGTCATCTTGCTGCACCCCGATCACCACCAGGACACACCTCTGTCACTCAGTGCAGCTGCTGTCTGTTAAGGTAGGTTTTGGGGGGTTGGATCAGGGGACAATATAGAGGTATGCATTCGTAAGTACGCCTGTGTTGTAGGATCTGTGCCATAATTAGTAAGAGGTTTTGTTTTTGGACTCCTGCCATTTGTCTGTTTTGATGACATACAATCTTCTCCAGAATTTACAGTAATCACACCACAAATCTGAACCACTAATAGGCTTACGTAAAGAAGCTTACAGATCAGATCATGGAGTACTCACTAGCGCAACCCATCAGTTAGGCCAGCAAAACATAATTCCAGGTGTTTGGAAGGACAAATCTTCAAATCATTACTTTCCAGTTTACACCTAAGAAAGTGCTTGCAAAATAGAGGAAAAATGCAAAGCGTAATCCACATCCCACATATAAACATGAAACATAGCACTTAAGGAAAAAACATATTAATCAATGCAGCACTAAATGCATCTCCACCCACGAAGAAATGGCTCGGTTGGGAGAGGGGGACTGCAGTTGAAAAACGGCGCGGTTTTTATGTGGAGGGGATTTGGTCCTTGAGTGGTACGGGCCCCCACATTGTGAGCTGTGATGGTCTCAGTCAAACTTACACCAGTATGATTTACCCACACAGGACACTAACCTTTTGTTGAAGAGGTCCCTGTGGTTTCAGAGGAGCATCCTGACCTCAAGCTTCTATCTACATCTCAAGCCCCTTAAAAGGAGCCCACATCTGTGTCTACTTGAATCTTCTGTCTTCAACCAGGATCAATCTTAGGAAGGGGCAGCTGAGCAGAGGCTTCTTTTTAAAAAAATTGGCCCCTGCCTTCACTCTATCAGTTTCAGCATTACTGTTTTATATGTCAAAGAGAGAGCCACATTAGTCCATTTGAGCATAGAAAGATCTAAGGGAACCCAGTGGCACCTTCGAGACTGCCTGGGAAAAAAGAATTTCTGGAGCAAGCTTTCATGAGCACGGTTGGCTTCATCAGATGTACTTAATCAGTATTCTGCCTGTTTTGAACTCTGCATTTGATCTTTTATGGCTTCACCATTTGTGTTGCAATTTACATTCCCACATGCACCAAAAGGAAGGGGGGATGATCAGTGGGCTTGATGAGTCTTGTCAGCCACTCTGTTACATCATGGTTTTTTCCCCCCAAGGAGGCAGCACATCTCTGGAGGCATCCTGTCAGGCCCACAAACCACTGCTTCTCTTCCCCTCAGCAGGGAGGCTCCTACCACCTCCACCGGTCTCCTCTGGGGATCGGCAGGGGCCATTCCATCTGCAGTCAGGCAGTTTCAGGCAGCTGCATTTTTTGCACCTAGATGCATGAAGGGGAGGGCATCTCCGCAGACCTCCTGGGGGCCTGGGAGGGATCCTCTGGAAATACAATGTTTTCTTCATGCTTCCAGCTGCAGAAACACAGCTGGATTCTACATCCCATTCCTGGCCACAGGCAGCCACTAGGCAGCAGAAAGGTGGGTTGTGTGCCTGTGGGGCCATTGCATGAAGGAGGCTTTCTTTGTTTGCTTTCTTCTGCAACAACTCTTAAAACTGAGAGGCAGGCACAATCCCAGTGAATGCCACCAACAGGACTTCAGCATTTGTGTCATTGTTACCTTGTTATGCACGCAATCATGTGTGCCAAAACATCAACAGTTGTAGGCTGGGGAGGGAACAGCAGATACCCACATCATCACCATTGACACTAGGGCCACGAGAAGGAGGGGTTGGGCTGAGATTGAGACAAGGGTTCAGTGCGCCACGGTACCCCAAACAGACAGCCAATTTATTGCTTTGCCTCAGGACTCTCCCCATCCTTACTGTCCTTCTATCATTGTTTCTTTGCTATGTGACTTTCACAAATCACAAAAGAGAGCTCTTGAAGAAATTTGCTTTTCCCAGCTTTTAGGTCATTCTAGTGTCCACATCATGGGATGACAGATCCCCGATGCATTGCTTGTCCAGATCTTTTCAACCCAGACCCGTGGAGGAGTGTCACGTAGGTGGTTCAAAACGGCATTGGTATAGGTCACCTTATGGCACCATTTCTTGCCGTTGTGAGTCTTCAAGTCATTTGCAATTTATGGTCATTCAAAGGCAAACCTATTATGGATTTTGGGAGGCAAGATCTGTTCCGAAGGGTTTGCCTTTCTCTGAGGCTGAGAGAGTGTGACTTGTCCATGGTCAGACTCAGACAATTACGCAACACTGGATCTGATACCTGCAGTTCTAGATATCTAGATAAGAGCAGTTGTAAGATCAAAAGTGGCACCTTTTCTATCAGTAATGTAACAAAACAACAAACGTATAAAAAGAGTAGCCAATGGGCAATTAATCTCGATCCAGCCCCACAAACTGGGCTGGGAAGTAGCTAATTTGAAGCTGAGACAGGGAACTAATAGCAAAGGCAAAAGTTATAATCTCTTGTTACCCTGTTTACTGGGGGTCCCGGGAGGGACACCTAAATAACCAAACTATAAAACACAATTTTGGGGAAAATTAGCTGGAGCACTCACTTAAGCTAGCGAGAGGCAGGGTAACTCAGCAGGATCTTGCAACCCAGCGTCTACGGGGTCAGGTCAGTCAAGCAGCCAGATGGGTTTAAAGTAATAGAAATGATATTTTATTACATACAAACAAATATTAAAGACACCACAGTCACACCGCTAACTAAGAGAGTAGAGATTGAATTAAGGATAAGGATTTTCAGGGAAAATGGGTGATACGACACCTGTCTCATTGTCCTGGACCTCGGGGAGGAAGCCGGGGGTGCAGAGAAGAAAACTCAGCTCGATTAGCTGAGGGGAGCTCGCCAAGCTACGCAGCAGCAAGATGGGATGAAATTCAGGAGCGATCCAGCAATACGAGCAGTACGAGCATTCCAAAGAAGCTCTAGGAGTCAGGGGTTTTTATAGGGAGAAGTGGGACTGCAGGCTATGCCTTACTCGGGGACAACAATGGGTTTTAGGGGTGAGACAATGTCTCCGAAAGGTCACAATCTAGCATGATGGAATCAGAGCTGAATTGTCAATAGAGTAACCAGTATGCAAACGCCGAGTGCTTGACTCTTGAGTATTCTGCTCGTCAAGCTGCCTGCTCGGGGCAGGGAGTTCTTTGTAAGTAGCGTGCATACATAATGAGGGTACTTGCCTCGAGGTCTCCTGAAGCGGCAGTTGGGCTATTTCTGGCCAGCCTGTATTGATTTGGAATATTACGGCGATTATCGGCTGAGCCTGTTTGCGTGCTTGTCCGGGGGCCTCGCAAGCACACGGAGAGAGGTGGTTAAACAAGGCCGAATTGTGATATCAAAATGATATCGGGTGCAATCTCCGGGTAGGCCTAGACGGCAATAACACTCTTTTATTTCAATGTCAAAGCCCCACCACCATTGGCAATATTTGTGATTCCAGCTAGCAATCCTGATGTCAAAGTCAGAGGCTGCCCATTGATCTGAGGGCACCAGAGAAGAGGAGGAGTCCCCAGAGAAGGAAAGATGTTGGGATGCCAGGAGCTAAAGCACTCAAAGCTCCACCTGTTGAAATACAACAGAAAGGAAGGTCAAACACCTGAGTGGTGGGGAAACTGAGCAGCCACATCACTGTTGGCTCCTCCGAACAGCTGCATTTGGGCCTTGAGTTTCCCATCTGCCACTGTTAAAAACAGAAACAAACATGTCAGCCTTGGATTTTCACTTTCCTTTAAAAACCCAGCTGATTGAAGGAGGTGCTGAACTCCCCTGAGGGCCCACAGGCTCAACACCTTTGGGGTGGAAAACAACATTAGGCTGGCCAGTGGACCATCATCTAGTGCAACTGGTGCAACCCAGGCTTGTTGGCAACATCTCAGCACATGCCACTAGGCCAAGGCAGAGTTGGGCCACATGGCCATCTCCAGAAGAAGGTGGCTCAGAAGAGACACTCCCTCCCTTTCCTGGCCAATCAGGGCAGACAGCAGACATAACATTCAAACAAAGAGCTATATCCTTGGTCTCCCCATGGTGGGCACAGAATGAGGGAAGCTACTGGTTACTTCTGGGCTATCTAGTAACGGGGTGGGAGAAGTGGCTGCGTTTTGTTTTAATCAGGGTTAGCTGACTTGGATCCTGGATTGAGACAGAGGTAGGAAATTAAATAAATAATTGAGATAGATGGATAGACAGACAGACAGACAGCCCATAGACCTAAATTGGTTGGGTAATTGTTCTCTCATCATACTTGACTCAAGGGCTCCTGAAAAATTGTGTATTGTAATTGGTCACTAGCTGTCAGCACAGAACTAGCAGAGCTTGTACCTTTTACTTCCCTTGGCCCACAGTGAAAGAAAGTGAAAGTGAAAGTGAAAGGCATTAAGGCTAACAAGAGTCACCTCCGCTGATGGAAGCTAGGAAGTTCTCTCCATCCAGCATCAGGTTTCCTACTGTGGCCAGCCAGAGGTTTCCAAGAGGCCACAAAGGGGCCATAGAGGTGGCCTGCAAGACTGAGTGTTGTTCAAGTATATCCAGATTGGGAGAAGTGGTACACCATTCCTTTCTACTTTGGTCAGACCTCAGCTGGCATCCTGTGTCCAGTTCTGGGCATCCCAGTTTTCAAAAATGATATCGACAAGCCGGAATGTGGCCAGAGAAGGGCAACCAGGATGGTCAAAGGTCTGGAAACCAACCCTGAGGAGGAACAACTGAGAGTAATATGAGAGAGGAACAACTGAGGTAACATGGTTAGTTTGGAGAACGGAAGATGATGAGGTGACATGATGCAGCCATCTTTAAATATCTGAAGGAATGTTCACGGAGAAGGTGGAGCCAGCTTGTTTTCTGGTGCTCCAGAGAATCATAGAATCATAGAAATGTAGAGTTGGAAGAGACCACATGGGCCATCCAGTCCAACCCCCTACCATGCAGGAATACCCTCAAAGCACTCCCGACAGATGGCCATCCAGCCTCTGCTTAAAAACCTCCAAGGAAGGAGACTCCACTACACTCCGAGGCAGCATATTCCACTGCCGGACAACGTGACCGTCAGGAAGTTCTTCCTGAGGTTCAGGTGGAATCTCCTTTCCTGCAGCTTGAATCCATTGCTCCTTGTCCTGGTCTCTGGAGCAGCAGAAAACAAGCCCTCTCCCTTCTCTACATGGCATCACTTCAAATATTTAAACATAGCTATCATGTCCCCTCTTAACCTTCTCTTCTGCAGACTGAACATACCCAGCTCTCTAAGTCTATCCTCATAGGGCTTGGCTTCCAGGCCCTTCACCATTTTGGTCGCCCTCCTCTGGACCTGCTCCAGCTTGACCATGTCCTTCTTGAATTGGGGTGCCCAGAACTGGACACAGTATTCAAGATGAGGTCTAACCAAAGCAGAGTAGAGTGGTACCAGTACCTCCCTCGATCTAGACACCATACTCCTATTGATGCAGCCGAGCATTGCATTGGCTTTCTTGGCTGCCGCATCACACTGCTGACTCATGTTCAGCTTGTGGTCTATTAGGACTCCTAGATCCCTTTCACACGTACTGCCATCCAGCCACGTGTCCCCCATCCTATATTTCTGCATTCCATTTTTTCTACCTAAGTGTAGGACCTTACACTTCTCTCTGTTGAATTTCATTTTGTTAGCCTTGGCCCAGCTCTCCAATCTGTCCAGGTCATTTTAAATTTTGATCCTGTCCTCTGGCGTATTAGCAACCCCTCCCATGCATTTGTGTTCTAGAGACTAGAACACAAATGCATGGATTCCACAGAAAAGAAAAGAGATTTCACTGAAACATTAGGAAGAACCTTTTGATTGCTAAGAATTGTTTGACAGTTGAAAGGACAGCCTTGGTGGTGATAGACACTCCTTCTCACAGGGATTTTAACTGGGGCATCTTTCCAGTGGCCTTTAGCTGGCTATTCCTGCATTGCAGGATGGGGCTGGACTGGATGGCCCTTGCATCCCCTTCCAGCTGTAAGATGCTATGATTCTCTCTCATTCTCTCTCTCTCTGTGCACATACACACACAAATACATACATAAATACATACATGCATACACACACACGCACACGCGCGCACACACACACACACACATATTATAGGCAGGCTGTGAACAGGAAGGTTTTCTTGCATTGCCGTGGCTAATAGCCAGTGGCATTCCTGTGGTCCAGGAGGCACCCCATCATAATTTCCTGGTTCTTTGTCGTGGCACAGACCCATGATTGCTCCCCATAAAGAAAGCTCCCACCTCCTCTCCACTACGACCCATGTCTCCCTTTCATATCTGAGGCCCCCCCAGGAACACGTCTGTCAATTGTGACAGGTGGAGCCTTCAGGAGGTGGATCACTTGGATCCTCATTCTCCTCTACCTGTTGGTTCATTTGTAACTCCCAGTTTGCAGTGCCAGATTGTGTCACTAAAACAGCCCTTCTAGGCTGAGCACACAGACCAGGACTCCCCCACCTTTTGGGGGGCATCACTGGGGGAGGGAAGGCGCCTTTTGGGGGGCACTTAACACATGCCAGCCCTGAGCCATAGCCTCATGGCTTCCATAGCTGGAAGAGGATTCGTGGACCACAAAGTCCAACCCCTGGCTCAGTGCAGGATTGCTGGTTAAAGCAGAGGTTCCCAAACTTGGATCCTACAGGTGTTTTGGACTGCATCTTCCAACCCAGAAGCCCCAGCCAGCTCAGCCAACAATCAGGAATTCTGGGAGCTGAAGTGCAAGAAAACCGGAGGACCAAATTTGGGAACCACTAAGTTAAAGCATCCCTTGACTGCAGGGAAAAGCCCAGCCTCTTTCTAAAGACACCCAGAGAAGAAGACCTCATTACCACCTCCCTAGGCAATTGCTGGGGCTGGAAGGTTCAACGGCGTTGGGCTTGAAAGCCACGGGACTCTAAGTCACCTCTTTTTGTTTTTATTTCTGAATGGAAGAACAAATAATTTCAGTAGTTTTCTTGTTCTGCTAGAGGGCAAAGGTTTCTGGGACATTTTTGACAACTATTTGCATTTTAAAGAGCATTTTCATACAGTTAATCTGTACAAAAAATATGTGAGCTTCACATAGAAAATGTGGCCTTTTGCAAAGAAAATCAGTTGTGCAAGAAACAGTGGCCTGAATCCTGGGGTTAATGACCCGTGACATAGACCTACGGAATCAACAGGTTTAACTAGATGCTGACTCACCTTTCAACAGTTGATTCAATGAGTCTACTCTAATTGGGACTGAGATGGGTTTTAGACCAGTGTACTTTGCTCTTTCCTGCAGAAAGTGTTGCTAGAAAAGTGTTCTCATCACAAACATCCATGCACACAAATCACACACAATAAAAAGAAAGAAGAAAGAGAAAAAGGCTCTTTTTGCACAGATTAATTTTGCAGAAACAGCTCTGAACTGCAACGTATTTCATGGCTATTTCTTGGTTTCTCAGTGAGTTCTCTCAGGTGTCTCAAGGGGCTCTCTAGGGCCTGCACAACAGGTGAGGGAATGAGGAAAAGGAGTGAGTTTTCCCTTCCAGCTCTAAAGGTCTATGGTTCTGTAGGAGTGCTGTAGTTGTGCATTCCTGTGTGGCAGAATGGAGTTGGAGTAGATGGCCTTTGAGGTCCCTTCCACCTCTAAGATTCCATTATTTTATTCTATGATTCACGAGGAGGAGGGAACAAACAAATGTGCTGGCACAAACAAGGTTTACCTTGTATCACGTGGCCTAGAAATTTCTATTATGGTGCAACAACCCAAAATCTGCCAGCCAGAATTAGCCATCCAATTTCCAATTTAACAACACCCGTGTTTAGTCCCCCAGCTAAGATTTCAATGGGTTTGATGCGGTGGGGGCTCTTGTAGCTCTCAGCACATTGCAGATCTCAGTGTGCTGGAACTCTGGAGTTTGGGGAATGGGGCTGGGAAGGAATTTCTTAGACTTGGTTGGTAGGGTCATCAGTTCTGTTTTCTCTGCAAGAGCTCCTGGCTTTCTGAGACTTGCTCTTGGGTTGTGATTGGGACTGCAGGGCACCTAAACAGGAGGTGAAACTCTACAGAATCATGCAGATCAGCCCCAGCCAGAGCAGATCCATCCAGCGGGGCTTCCGTGTCTGCTGTCCTCCAACCCCAGGAGTCACATCACACCCATTGGCTCTTACCACTCTTAGATCTACAGTTGAAATAGCTGAACTTCCATCGGCCTTAAGCTCAATGTAGGTTGTGTCGGTCTCCTCTCTGAAGGAGTCACTCTGGACTTTTCGTAAGGTGGGATGAGGACTCCTTGTTCAGTGATGTTGACTCCGAGACAGGTCTTAATGGTGAAGAAAGTGTCCTCACCAAAGCCCTCTGCAACCTTCCTCTTTGGTGATGAGGAAGCAAATTGGCCAAAATGGACAGTCTGTTGTTGATCAGAGATGATGAACTGCACATTCCTAATCACACAATACACAGTGCGTCAAGAACTTGTACCATCCCTCAAGGCCTGCAGGTTCTTGTAGGGAGAAGATGGAAGCTCTTGAAGCTGAAGTTGTTCTGGTAATGTTCTGTGGATTTCCCAGAGGAGAGAGCAGAAGGTGAGCTGGGTCTGTGAAGCCATCCTTGACCAGGTGTTGTTTACAGGCTTGTGGGGCTGAGCTTGTTGTTTGTTTGCTTGTTTTTGTTAAGTCTCCTTGTGCTGGCCGTGTGCTCTCCCTGAGCACACGGTCTAACTGACTAACTAGGGGGAGGAGCCAGCTAGGAGGAGGAGTCTTATTAGGAGCTCCCAGAGGCGCACCCCAAAGGCACGCGCAGTTGAACTCCTCTACTTCAATCCTTCAAGTTCAACCATTCCAGTTTAGGAACAACCCATCCCTTTTTGAGTCCCTAAAATTTAAGAAGAGTTCATTTGAGCTTTGCAATCAGCAGAGCAGACGTAGCTTATACAGCTGAGTTTCAGAAAGAAAGCCCTGTTATTCTTTCTAGAACTACTCCCTGTACTACTCTCTGTAGTATCAAGTATGGAAGGTGAGGGAGCTGCAGTGGTCACCTGTAGCACTTGTGGGATGTTCCTTTTCTTGCCACAAGATGTTGTCGGGTACACCTGCAGCAAGTGCAAGCTGGTGAGCTTCTTGGAGGAGAAGGTTCGCCAGCTGGAGGAACGAGTTTCTAATCTTCGTCTTATTAGGGAAGGTGAGGACTTTTTGGGTAGGGCAGAGAAGACCTTCCTGAAGACTGAATGTGCAGAGGAGCTGCCAGATGAGGAAGTCAGCACACTGTGCCAGGAAACGGATGCTTGGAGGAATGTTACACGGAGGAGTAGAAGGACCAAGAAGGAAACAGAAACTCTCAACCTACAGAATCGCTTCAAAGTTCTTGGCCTTATGAACGATGAGGAGCACCAGGAGGAGGGAACAGAATGTCAACAAGAAGGAATCCAACTTCGGCAACAGGAACAAGATCAACACTCCCAGCCTCAACAGAATGCCCAGGCAGTCCTAGAAGAACCTGCTCGTCGAGGAGCCCTGGACAAGCCTCAGAGGAGGCGAGTTCTGGTTGTTGGGGACTCCTTGCTCAGAGGAACCTAACCGGCAACTTGCAAACTGGACAAGCTCAATCGAGAGGTCTGCTGTCTTCCTGGGACCAAGATCGACCACATAACGGAGAGGCTAACCAAGCTGGTCAAGCCCACTGACCATAAGGCCCTCATTTTGGTTCATGTCGGAACCAATGATACTGCGAGGTGCAGCTTTCACCACATCACAAAGGACTACGAGCTTATGGGGACAAAGCTTAAGGACCTTGGTGCACAGGTGGTCATTTTGTCTCTCCTCCCTGTTCAAGGACATGGCGCATGAAGGGAAAGGGCAATAGCAGAGGTCAACAACTGGCTCTGCACATGGTGCCACCGGCAACGGTTTGGGTTTTTGGAACACGGCCTGAACTTCCATGAACGTGGGCTTCTGGCAAGGGATGGGCTGCACCTCACGAAACTTGGCAGGAATGTTTTTGCAAACAGTCTCGCAAGGAGATTTAAGAGGTCTTTAAACTAAGTTCCGCTGGGGAGGGAGACAATATTATTCAGGGCAAGGACTCGGCGAGTGCAGGGGGAAAAGGCCCAAATGATATTGGCCAAGTAGTACAAGCGTCCAATGGTGGGAGGAGTAGAAACTGTAGTACAGGACTTGCAGGAAGGGCCTGGGGACCTAAGTGTCTCTATACTAATGCACGGAGTATGGGAAGCAAGCAAGATGAACTTCAACTCCTAGTATAACAAAATAAATACGATTTGATAGGCATCACTGAGACCTGGTGTGATGAGTCTCATGACTGGAATGTAGGAATAGAGGGGTATAGCCTGTTTTGTAGACATAGACCAAACAAGAAAGGAGGAGGAGTAGCCTTGTATGTCAAGGATGTTTTCACCTGTGAAGAGATCCGTGACTTAAACCAGAAAGCCAGGTCGAGAGCATCTGGGTAAGAATTAAGGGGGTGAAAAACAATAGGGATATTCTGGTGGCGGTTTACTACAGACCTCCAACCCAGACTGAGGACTTAGATGATGCCTTCCTCAACCAAATGACTGCACATTCAAAAAGGAGAGATACAGTAATAATGGGAGATTTCAATTACCCGGATATATGTTGGCAGTCAAACTCTGCCAAGACAGCAAAGTCCAGCAAGTTTCTTGCTCGTCTTGCAGACAATTTCATGGTCCAGAAGGTGGAAGAGGTGACAAGGGGATCAAATATTCTAGATCTGATCCTGACCAATAGGGATGACCTTGTTAATGAGGTAGAAGTGGTTGGATCTTTAGGGGGCAGTGACCATGCCCTATTGGAATTTGGCATTCAGTGGGAAAGAGAACACAAGTGTAGCCAGACACTCATCTTAGATTTTAAATAAGTGGACTTCTGTAAACTTCAGGAACTGCTGGCTGAAATTCCGTGGTCAAGAATAGTGAAAGGGAAAGGAGTTCAGGAGGCATGGGAGTTCCTTAAAAGGGAGATACTGAAGGCACAGTCTAAAACTGTGCCAATAAGGAGGAAAAATGGAAGGCATCTGAAGAAACCAGAATGGTTGACTAAAGAACTCTCAGCTGAGCTAAGTGCTAAGAGAAACATGTACAGGAAATGGAAGAAGGGGGAAGCCATCAAAGAAGAATTTAAGCAAGTAGCCAGGAGATGTAGGGAGGAGGTCAGAAAGGCTAAAGCACAGAATGAACTTAGGCTGGCAAGGGACATTAAAAACAATAAAAAGGGTTTTTTTAAATATGTCCGCAGCAAAAAGAAAAAGAAGGAGACAATAGGGTCGCTGCGCAGAGAAGATGGTGAATTACTAACAGGGGGAAGAGAAAAGGTAGAACTACTTAACACCTTCTTTGCCTCCGTTTTTTCCCAGAAGGATATAAGCACTCAACCTGCCGGTTGGGGAGCAGGTGAGGAAGCAGGAGAAATGTGGCACATAATAGGTACAGAGGTGGTACAGGAATACCTGGCCACACTGGATGAATTCAAGTCTCCAGGGCCAGATGAATTGCATCCTAGGATATTAAAAGAATTGGCAGAGGTCATTTCGGAACCGCTTGCTATAATCTTTGAGAAATCTTGGAGGACAGGAGAAGTTCCAGCAGACTGGAGGAGGGCAAATGTTGTCCCCATCTTCAAGAAGGGAGAAAAAGAGAAGCCAAATAATTATCGTCCAGTCAGCCTGACATCAGTACCTGGAAAGATCCTGGGGCAGATCATTAAGCAGTCAGTTTCTAATCACTTAGAAAGCAATGCGGTAATCATGAGAAGTCAACATGGATTTCTCAAAAAAAAGTCATGCCAGACTAATCTTATCTCCTTTTACGATAGAGTTACTAGCTTGATAGATGAAGGGAATGCTGTGGATGTAGCATATCTTGATTTCAGTAAGGCCTTTGACAAAGTTCCCCACGACATTCTTGCAAAGAAGCTAGTAAAATGTGGGCTGGACAGGGCTACTGTCAGGTGGATCTGTAACTGGTTGACTGACCATTCCCAAAGGGTGCTCACCAATGGCTGCTTTTCATCCTGGAGAGAAGTGACTAGCGGGGTGCCACCGGGTTCTGTCCTGGGCCCAGTGCTGTTCAACATCTTCATCAACGACTTGGATGAAGAAATAGAGGACATGCTCATCAAATTTGCAGATGACACCAAATAGGGAGGGGTTGCTAATATGCCAGAGGTCAGGATCAAAATTCTAAATGACCTGGACAGATTGGAGAGCTGGGCCAAGGCTAACAAAATGAAATTCAACAGAGAGAAGTGTAAGGTCCTACACTTAGGTAGAAAAAATGGAATACAGAAATATAGGATGGGGGACACGTGGCTGGATAGCAGTACGTGTGAAAGGGATCTGGGAGTCTTAATAGAGCACAAGCTGAACATGAGTCAGCAGTGTGATGCGGCAGCCAAGAAAGCCAATGCAATTCTCGGTTGCATCAATAGGAGTATGGTGTCTAGATCGAGGGAGGTACTGGTACCACTCTACTCTGCTTTGGTTAGACCTCATCTTGAATACTGTGTCCAGTTCTGGGCACCCCAATTCAAGAAGGACATGGTCAAGCTGGAGCAGGTCCAGAGGAGGGCGACCAAAATGGTGAAGGGCCTGAAAGCCATGTCCTATGAGCATAGACTTAGAGAGCTGGGTATGTTCAGTCTGCAGAAGAGAAGGTTAAGAGGGGACATGATAGCCATGTTTAAATATCTGAAGGGATGCCATGTAGAGGAGGGAGTGGGCTTGTTTTCTGCCGCTCCAGAGACCAGGACAAGGAGCAATGGATTCAAGCTGCAGGAAAGGAGATTCCACCTGAACCTCAGGAAGAACTTCCTGACAGTCAGGGCTGTCTGGTAGTGGAATATGCTGCCTCGGAGTGTGGTGGAGTCTCCTTCTTTGGAGGTTTTTAAGCAGAGGCTAGATGGTCATCTGTCGGGAGTGCTTTGAGGGTATTCCTGCATGGCATGGGGTTGGACTCAATGGCCCTGGGGTCTCTTCCAACTCTATGATTCTATGATTCTATGATTTCCCCACTTCTTTTACAGCTGCATTGAAATCTTTGTACAACTTGCCACGATGGGTATAAGCTATGTCCTGTAGGTGACATCAAAGTTTCTGGGCACTGTGGGAGAGTTCTGATGCCATGCAGACATTGAGTTTTTGGCATACTCTGTTTGGGAAGCAAAGTCATGTTGAGTTGGGTCCCTCAGGTTCTTCTCAGTGGCAGGGTCACAGCCATCATACTGGTCATCCAAGGAGTTGGGGGTCATGTCAAGGGGCACATCCATGATACAAAAGACCTGAGATGAAACCTAATGCACAATTCAACATCGCTAGAGGAGGCAGGGCTTGGCAAAATGAAGACTCCACAGGGCCTCAGTCTCCGTAGCCATATCGTCAACAGACGGTGTTGAAAGTCAAATTGGTTTCTCACAGGAAATGTTATAATCTCTGAAATGGGAGAGAAACAACAGTATTGTAAAAGAGCCATCATTGCTTGACCTGGAGACACTCATTTGTGCTACCCCCCTGATCCTCTCTGACCAAATCAATTCTGCAAGGGAGCCAGACACAGCTCTGTAAAAGCAGGAGGACTGCCAGGCTGAAGATGGAACCGGGGTCCCATTGCTTTCCTCTTGAGCAGATCCTCTATCAGGAAGACTGACTTGAAAGTCCCATCGGGTGGAACTATGGCACCCCTCCTCCCTCACCCCCAATCTATCTTTTCTCTGATGCAGTTTCCTCCTTGTACCCAAAACCAGGGAGGAGAGCCTATGGTCTCTTTTCCAAACCCCCAAAACTTAAAGCAGAGCTCTCCAAATTGCGTGTCGTGACACACTGGTGTGCGGCCTGCAGTGTGTAGGGGTCTCGCATGAACGTAACGGGTGGAGGGGCGGCCTGTCCTGCTGCCAGAGGGGGCCAGGCCTGGGTGGAGGGGCCGCCTCTCCCACCGCCGCCACAGAATTTCCAAGATCCAGATCTAGGTGGCCCTTCCGGTCCCTCCCTGCTCTTGGGAGTCCTTGATTCAAATTAAAGTGCCAAACCTATACTAACTGAATTGACAATGCCATCTATAATGTTTTCATCTTTCACCTCTTACAAAATACTAGAGCTTGGTGTGCATGGTGTTTTGGGGTGTCTTGATCCCTGAGTTCATCCCGACTTTTTTCTGCACAGGGCAGCCAACTGGCTTCAGGAGAGAGAAGTGGCACGGCCGAAATACCAAATACTAGAGGTTGGCACGCACGGTCTTTCGGGGGGTGTCTCGAGTCCTGCGTTCGTCCTGACCTTTTCTCTGCCCTCAGGCCAGCCAGGGGTTTCAGGAGAGAGAAGAGGCAGCACCTAACAGCAACTATGGTCTGGATCCTCTTCTTAGCCCCAACCAGAGCAGACCCATTAAATGCATGAGATTTACACTAGACGAGACCAGCCAATAGGATCCAGGCCACTAATTTCCATGAGAATGAGCAAAGGGCATTGCACTTGTTAAAATTACTGAGTTTAAGAAACGGTTTAGGAAATCCAGTACTTGGGCTGAGTTAGGGATAGCGCAAGGCAAACCAAGGATGCCTCTCGGGAGCAAGCGTGCCCTCCCCCCGTCCCAGTTTGGCAGGGGAGTCCCGGTTCATCCCCCCCAGTCCCACGTTCTCAGCTGCTTTTAAACGTCCTGGGTTCCCTCTCGATCTCTTCTTTTCCTCCCCCTCCCCCCCCCACTTTCCCCCCTTCTCCTCAGCTCTCTCCAGGTGCTGCAACCAGAGTTCAAGGTGGGAAAGTAACTTCTGCTCCCTTAACTCAGCAGAGGGGAGAGGGGAGAAAGGAGCGGGGTCTTGCCCTTCCCGGGAGGCTCAGGAAAAAGCCAGTGGCAACAGCACCTGCCCCCAGTTTCTCTCTTCTTCCCCATGGATGACTTTCGCCCTCTTGCCCTCCCACCGATGTTACCCGGCCACACGGGACCCGGTTTTCACCTGTGAAATGGTGGCAGGAGACGGAACGGGTAAGGCGCCCGTAGAATATAAATGTTGGTGAGAAGGAGGAAGCGCAGGAAGATTTTTCGGGAGCCAATTTGGCGTCGTGATTCGAGTGTTGGGCTGGGACCCTTGAGAAAAGGGTTCAAACCCCCCTCGGCCACGGAAACCCACTGGGTGACCTTGGGCAGGTCCACTCTCTCAGCCTCAGAGGAAAACCCTCTCAGAACAAATCTTGCTGAGAAAACCCCCTGATAGGTTTGCCTTAGAGTCACCACAAGCTGCAAACGACTTGAAGGCGCACGGCGGCAAAAACACCAAACGTGAAGATTTAAGACAGGTGATGGGAAGTAGATAATGGAAATACAGTATATGCTTTTTAAAATAATAATGATAATAATAATATATATAAATATATGCTTTTTAAAACAATGGCTTGAAAAGAAATACCTGATAGTATTGCTGATAACGCTCAATATAAAATAACGAATTATTTTAGGTAGTTGAAAGATTAGTATTTTTCTAGCAGATGAGGTTAGCAATTGAATGCGTGCCTGTAAGCAAGATGACGGGTGTCACAGTACAACGAAGGGAACATGCTTTTTAGCAGCAAAGGGAACCGTCTGGTTAACAGGCTGTGAAAAAAGATACAGAGACACCGGAGTGAAAAACAACCTGTGACTAACTGGCCGGTGCCGGAAGATAAGGATTTTAACTCTCTGAGGAGAAAAACAGCAAGCCATGTGGCTCTAGAGATTAGTGAAAGCTGTGTCACTCTGACTATGTAAAAGTGTGCATCGATCGGGTGCCTTTTTGAAGGAACAAGGAGAATACACATTTCAAATGGGGAATGTGTTCAGTACTGACTTAATTTCCGGAGAACACAAAAGCCAGTCTGGTTGTACAACTGATTTTTAATTAAATAAACCTTCTTACCCTACTCAGTCTCTCTCGGTTGTTTTTTCACGGGCTCCACAGACTCAGGGACAGGCAGACTTGCGGTGACAGTACATTCGTCTCTCAGAATTACTCATTCCGCTATTGTTAGGATTTTCTGCCTCTTTGAGCCGTAGGTCTCCCCTTTCAGTTTAGGAAGGGCACTCTTCTTTCCTTCACACCTTCTGCCACGTGGCTCTTTTTAATCACCAGTCGGCTTTCCGCTCACACTGACTCCACGTTCTCCCCTTGAAACTCCTGGTTGTTTAATCCACAGAGTCCATTGCGGCTTACCAAGCATCCGCCACAACAGAAATTGGGAGGAACAAGCCATGGGCGGATGACTGGGAGCAGCAAACGAGAAATATATATTTATATATACGTATATGAAATGAAATGCCAAGAAAAATGGGGGGAGGGGGAAGAGAGAAGTTAAAAGGGCGGCTGAAACCTTCTGGTGGGCTTCTCACAGGGGCTCCCGGTTGGCCGCTGTGAGGAAAAGGAAACGCTGGAACGGCCGGACCTCTTGTACCCCCCAGCCCCAGATTCAGGGCTCCTCCGATGTCCTTCTGGCGTCTACCACAACCAGCGGCGGCGTCCCAGCACTCTCTCAGCCAGACAGGACAGCTCCCACGCGGTCCCCAAGACGAATCCCTCCAAAGTCTGAGTACCAAGCACCCCTCCGGACAAATGAGGTCCAACGCATCTCCCCTACCCACACGCTTGCTGACCCCCTCAAAGAACTCTGGAAAGCTGAGCCGGAAACCGATTAAGCGGCTTCATTTGGGCCCCCGGGGCATTCAGTAGCACGTGGTTAAAACCAACCTTCCCATCCCTTTGCTTATCTTTTTTTTTTCTTTTTAAAGAGGTGCCATCTTGCACGGAACCATAGACCCCTGGGGATGGAGGGCACCTCGAGGGATACACGGTCCAGCCCCCTTCTGCTAGGCAGGAAAGCCGCTGGGAGAGCACGCTTGAGAAGAAAAATAATCAGAAGCTCTGAAAGGCAGAACACGTTGCCGAGATGTAGGAACGGATTGAGTTGCTACTCCACAGTGAAGTCCAATTGGGCCCAGAGGTTTTGCACACCTAAAGTCCATGACCAGAATCAAAGAAATGCAGAGTTGGAAGAGACCACACGGGCCATCCAGTCCAACCCCCTACCATGCAGAATATTTGGTCGGAATGCTGGAGGGGAAGACGTGGCTTCAGCCACATCCGAAGGATAGTTCCAGGACTCTCCCAAGGAAGGACACCAAGATCCCCAGAAATAATGCAGCAGTACTTGCACATCACACGCTACAGGATTGCAGGGGGCCTCGGGATCCCATCCGTTTCTTTTATTTTTGCCTGCACTGTGCCTCAGACTACCAGAGCCGTCTGTGCTGGTGGCCTAGAGGCAACCTAACAAGCAACAAAGGAATTACGGAAAGTCCGCCATGTTCAGCCGCTGTGCCTCACCGGGAGCTAAGATGTCCCAGGAAGGAGGTGCTGGTGGGCAGGAGTAACTCAGCATCTTTCCCCGCCCTGGAAGGAAGCCGACCAAGTCTCTGAGCAAGCAGAAGGCAGAAGGAAGTGTGTGCAAATAGGGAAGGAAGTCCGAGAGAGAGAGAAAGAGAGAACGGCATTGGTCTCTGCAGGAATCCTAAGGCGTTCACGCTTCCCTTAGCAGTCCCGGGGGCTGGGGAGCAGTGACTGCTGGAGTGGTTCCAATTACAAATTTCCACCTATGCTCAACGGTTTAAAATGGATAAGGATTTATATGGTTTTGAAATGTCTAAATCTGAATTTGAAGAACAATTGGAACCTTTAGTTGCCAAAATGTATACGTTACTGTTGAAAACTGAAGCAGAGGATGGGCACGTGAAAACTTCTACGATTAAATGGGCACAACATGTGGGGAGGGGGCATCATATCCAGATGGAACCATGGGAAAGGATGTGGATAAAAGATCTGAAATAGCTTCCGGTCGCATGGCGGGCGCGAGCGGCTGCTCGGAAAGAAGCTGCGCAATGGCGCGGCTCCGAGCAGTCACCCGCTGGAATCCAGCCGCTTCTTTTGAGATCCAGAAGCGTCAAAACACCCCTCTGGTATTAGGGGTGCGGAAAGGGTCCGAAGGGGACCCCACAACTGGTGTGTGGCTCTACCCGGCTGGGGGAGCGGGAAGCATCAGGGAGTCGAAGGACCTGGACGGAGCCAGCGGGATCATCGCGTGAGCAGCACAAGTGCCGCCGCCGACTTTTAATCAAGAAATCAAGTTTTTAAGCTGAAAAGAATAAGACAACACAACCTGTTCTGGTCTTCACTTCACGATTATCACAACAGAGCTGGCTTGCAACGCTGTGCAGGAGCGAAGTAATGGAGGGATCCAGGAATGTGAGTGCTAAATACTGAGCTTTCATCTTAAAGGGGCGGCTGAATTTAAGGAAAAGGTTAAGAGATATATCTGCTTTCTCACGATGAACGATGCTAATATTGGTAAGAGACTTTTGGTTTCTAATATGGACTTACACTCTAAAATGTCAAATAAATGAGCAGTTGGTATTGCCTTAAAGGAAAAAATTTGAGTTTCTAAAATTTAATACTCTTCATTTGGACACTGAAGTTTTTATAATACGTTATTTTAATATTCTGGTTGAACTGAGACGAGTGGAGTATTGGTTCTTTTGTTATGGATTTTGGACTTTAGAAGAATACATGGAGAATTCTTTAACTTTTGTTTTGGGACTCTTGTTTCCTGACTTCTATTTGGATTGGGATTGTTGAGACTGCTGAGACTGTTCTCGAAGGTCATTTTAACAAAACATCCTCATTCCCATGGATGAAGCAGCCTGGAATTTAAGCGACTACGAAAATACAATGAATCTTCAGAAACAAACTCCGGGCAGTGAAGTCCAAGAAGGGAGGGGGGAACAAAAGGTGTTGGCACAGGGTTTTAAATATGACAAGTGAATGTATTTCAGCAATGCCAATTAAGCGTATGTATGTGATTGATATATTTTTACTTATTTAAATATTGGGATATTGTCAAAGAGTTGAAAGGGGTAATGAGACTCCTAAGTTTGTGATGGAAGGTACTTAAGTAGATACCCTTTTACCCATGGACTGAGCAGCTTGGAATTCAAGCGTCTATAAGAATACAAAAAATCTTCAAGATAATTTCGGGCAGCAAAGTCCAGGATGGGAGGAAAGGGACATTGAGACGGACAAGTTTACGATGGAAGTACTTCAAGCAAATACCCTCACACCTTTGGTTGGAGCAGCCTGGAATTAAAGCGACTTTAAGAATACAGTAAATCTTCAGGAAAATCCGGGCAGCAAAGACTAGGTGGGGAGGGGGTTTGTGAGGGAAAGTATTCAAGTTAAATACCCTCACTTTTTGGGACAGAGCAGCTGGGAGTATTAGCGACCATGAGAATACGGAGAGCTTTCAGATGTATTGCCGGGCTGCAAAGTCCCTGATGAGAGAGGGGAATGGGAAGTGGAGTCAATTACAGGGTTTTGAATTATGTGTGTTAGAACTGTACTTTGGCAATGTCAGTTAAGCTTACAAATGACAGATATATCGACTTTTTTTTTGAAATTGAACATTATGATATTGTTGAAGGACAGAAGGCGTTGAATATGACTTAGAGTAGAGGTGGGAAACAAGATATCAAAATGTAATGGAATCCAGGGAAAGAAGGGGAGGGACTGTTACAGTAATAATTGCTCAGACTTCCAGATATACATTGATAGACTTTTTCTTTTATAACAGTAATGACTTCAGTTAAGTAATGGAGAGTTGGTAGAAAATATATGAGAAGAAAATGTCGATTTGAGAAAGCAGAATGAAGTGAAAGCTGGGAACTGACAAGATGAAATGACAGTATTTTGAGTGAGTAGTAGAGGGAAATGCTTGTTCAGACAGTTGAGATTATCATTGTATTGTGATTCTAATGTAACATGTAGAGTGATTTGCGAGAAGTGAAGACCGGACCAGAGTGGAAGATCAGAAATAATGCATGTAAAACTACAATTTAAAGAATCTTTTTTTTATTTTGTGAAATTTAATAAAATTATTATAAAAAAAAAAGACAAAAGATCTGAAATATACGTTGAATTATAATCTTAGAGAAAATTTTTATAAAATGATGTATAGATGGTGTTTAATGCCATGAAGGTTGTCTAAAATGTATAAAGGTTCCTCAAATGTTTTTTGGAAATGTGAGCAAAAAGAAGCAACTTTTTACCCCATGTAGTGGATCTGTAAGAAAGCCAAGAAAGTTCTGGGTGATGACAGATAGACTGATGGAAGAATCATAGAATCCTACAGTTGGAAGAGACCCCGGGGCCGTCCAGTCCAACCTCCTGCTATGCAAGAACACACACCAAAGCACTAAAACATCTCAATGGCAAAGATTCGGCTCAAACCTTTATCATTTTAAATAGGTCTGACTGATGAACAAACTGGTAAGAAGTTCGGAATGTCTTCCACTCCACGATCACGGCAGCAAGAGTGTCGCATACACAGAAATGGAAGAAGCATGGGCATTCCTTCCCGTGAAGACTGGCCGTTCAAGATACTGGACTGGGCAGAAATGGATCGCTTTAATTTAGGAAGGATGTCTGGTTACATTTGAAAATGATTTGGATGAATAGATTGTCTAAGAGACTTGTCGGCATACTCCACACCCCCACTCTGCGGGATGTGCCGTTTTCATAATTGTACATGTTTATGGCTGGAAAGCATGTTTGAAAGCGTGCTGACCGTAAAGAATATTGTCCGGTCAGGCTGCGCTTAGACACGGTCAGGTCATAAGTTCAGAGGGGACCTGGCAGGAGCCCTCAATACCTCTGGCTCCGTGCACACCCGAATGCACTGTCCAGGTGAAGCAATCAGGGACCATCCATTGACCTTGCCCGACAGAAATCTCCCCTATACTCCTCCCCCACCCAGCATTAAGAGACCGTCAGAACTCCCACCAATGTTTTGTCACTCAAAGTTAAGGCAATCAGCCCTTTCTGGACTCCTTTGTCAGCTTCATGGGAAAGCCATAGTGGCTTGTCCTCTCATGCTCCTTCAGGGCAGGAAATAAGATATGTAAACCCTAGCTTCGGCCCCACCAAATTGTGGTACTTGGATTTAATACATGGCACCCAGATCTCTGTTCGTCCCTGCTACCCTCGGACGCTGTCTGAGCCACTCTGCTTCAACCGTCTTCTTCAGGACTGGTAACAATCACCCTTTACACCTGAATCACCCTATCCAAACTTTCCTGCCACACTTTCCAGTAGCCTTGTATGGTTCTCAGCGTGTCTGATGTCTTGTGTGTTTGTTAACTCCAAATAAAATATATTGTTCAACTTTTAACTGGAGCCAACTCTACTGTAAGTACTGATTTACACAGGGGAAAAGATCCTGCTGTTACTCTCTGGAAAGGAGTGAAAAAAACAACGGGAGGGATGGAGGCGGAAGATGCTGTCGTTGTCTGCTGCAGTGCGCGTGCAATGTTTGTCTTCTTGCCAGAAAACCTCACTGACTACACTTGCAGCAAGTGCAACCCAGTTGCTCTCTTGAAAGGCAAGGTCAACGCACTTCAGCCCAGCAGAGAACACGAGGACTTCCTGGGAGGAAGAGGGAGAACTGATCCTACGGAACCAACAGGAGGACACTGTCAGTGAAAATGAAGAGGACTGCAACACGGAGGAAGCACCCTGGAGGAGAGTCACCGTCAGGAGTGTATTGTGCACAAGGGATTCACAACCAGTCCAGCGAAGGAATCACTTCTTACATCTTCCTGAAGATAACAGTGGTGAAGCCGTCCAAACAAGAGACCGGCAGCAAGAGACACGGCGTGCCGAGGAAGGAGCCAACCTGACCACCAACTGCAGCAAGAAGAAAAGGTGGGGACTCCTTGCTCAGAGATACAGAAGGAACTGTGTGCCAGCCGGACAAGACCAATCGAGAAATCTGCAGTCTTCCTGACGTGCATACCCACAACGTTACTGACAACTTGCCGAAGTTCATCAGGAACGCAGAGCAGTGCTCCTTTCTCCTGATTCATGTGGACACCAACGACAGTACGAAGAACACCTGATCTCCTGGGAGCCCGTTTATGATGGGGAGCAGACGGCAGAAAGAGAGAGACTTCCCACCGTGAGGACCTGGACAGGGCCCCCTCCGTGCTGTCCCAAGGAGGGTGATCAGGGCGGGGGGGGGGTCTGTGTCCACTTGGGGAGACCCTCAGAGGCATCACCTGGCACTTTGCATATAGTTAATTAACTTCCAACTGTACCCAGAGGGAGATACCAGCTCCTCTGCTGCCATCTTTTCTGGGGGGATGGGAGCCTCAAAAGCCCTCTTCAGAGAAAAGCGGCAGCAGAAACCTCCCCCCCTTCGAGGGAAGGGTCCTTCCGTCAGCCCAGGCGGGTCCTCCTTCCTTCCTGTTCTGCTGGGGGGAGGCTGCGGAAAACAATTGGGAGAACCACACACACACCCCTACCCAGAAACCTCCCGGGGGCCACAATTCTCTATTTTCAGGCTATTTCCCCCTCGCAGACCTGAACGGCCTTTTTTGAAACCTGAAGGTATCCCCAGTCACTCTCTGTCTGGGGGAAATGCGTGGGGGGTGAGCGCTAGCCCCCTCCCCCTAAAAGCCACCCATTCCGTTCCCCTCCCTTGGAAAAGAGACATCTGTCCACCTCACATTGGTCTCTTGCCCCCAGGAATGGCCGAGGAGGCTCTTCCATCACCGATACTGAGGTGGACATTCAACTGCCAGCCGGCTCCAGAGGGGCTGCCATTTTGCTCTTTGCCTCAGGCAGCAAAATCTCAGGGGTGGGCGATGGGGCTGCTGGGTTTTTCCTACCCAGAACTTTCCCCAAAGATTCGTGCATTTGACCAGCAATTGGCCAGCCCAGATGTGGCCCAGGCCAGGCCTGGCTGGGAGGCCGGACCAGTCTGGACACCCTCCTGTCCACTCTCCAAAGACGCCCCTTGAACAAACAAACAGCTACGGGAAACAACAGCTTTTCTCTAACAACGACGTAAATATAAATGGATGGGTGAAGCGTGGAAACTTGATTGAAATGACCTGGCCAAAGGACTCAGCTTCCTAGGCGCCTCCTTGTAATGGTACAAACTCCAGAACTCTTTCTCCTTCTCTGCCATTTCGATGCAATCCATGTTTATTAGCAGGATAAACAGGCACGGTTCCCAGGAAAAAGGGTGGGTTTTCACCGTGCTTCAAAATCAATGTTCTGGAGAAGGTAGGGAAAACGGAGGGAAGGGCGGGGGGACGCTAAAAAAGCAGCGTCAGCACCCTCCCTCCCTCCCTCCCTCCCTCCCTTCTTTCCTTCCTTCTCTTCTCTTGAACATGGCTGTATGGTTTAAAGCTAGATGCGAACAAAATGGGGGCCCTGCAGTCCTTGTCCTGCTGTCCATCATCCCTTTTCTTCCCCTTGGGTGACTCTTTGAGTTATTTCAGATTTATTCAGAAGAGGTTTAGTGCTGCACTCCTTTGAGGCCGAGAGAGTGGAACTTGCCCAAGGTCACCCAGCAGGTTTCCATGGATGAACAGACATTTCTAAGCCAACCCCCAACTATAGTGACCACGTTCTGCTGGAATTTATTATACAGCAGAAAGGCACTGAATCTCCAGCGTCCCTGCAGAGTGCACCAGGGAAGAGCTGGGGAGGCACTATCTATTTTGTCTGAAGTCTTTTACTGCTTATAGAAAACCCCTGAATGACCTTGGGCGTGTCCACTCTCTCAGCTTCAGAGTGGGGAAATGGCAAAACCTCCTCTGAACAAGTCCTGCCAATGAGAGCCACAGTGTGATTGTTGGACTGCGACTCGGGGAGGCTTGAGCACTTGGTGTCTTTGTTCTTCTTACCTCCTCATTGTCCTTTAACTTTCTCCAATGCGTTACTATTGTTACTGCGTGCCTTCAAGTTGTTTTTGACTTATGACCACCCTAAGATGAACCTATTCACAGGGTCTTCCTGGCAAGATTTGTTCAGAGGGGGTTTGCCTTTGCCTTTTTCTGAGGCTGAGAGAGAGTGACTCGCCCAAGGTCCTCACCCGGTTATCCCACTCCTAATGCTCACTTGGGACACTCTCAGCTCTCGCAAGAGTTCCAGAGAAGCTAAAGTGGTGCCGAGGGGTCTTATCAGAAAGAAAGGAATTTTTTGTACCAAAACCTGAACGAGACCCCAGAGAGAGAAAATGAGAGAGAGAGGAGCCCCGCAAAAGGGACCCTCTGCTGAGCTGGTTTGTCTGCACCTGAGGAACTCAGGAGACACCTCTCCCATGAGAAGCACCTGGGACCACCTCCAGTGTGACTGAGCTCAGGAAGACAAACTCATGTCCATTTCTTTTGCTATTTTTTTTATATTTAAACATAAGGATAAAAAACACAAAATACAAAACCATGCAACAAATCAGAGTTAAAAAGAAACTGAAGGAAAAAAATACAAAACAATACTAAGCATTACAATCAGAACTCTAAAGTAATTGAACTGTAATCATATCTTGAGTAAACTAACAAGAAAAGAAGAAAACAACAACTATCTAAAAATTGGTTCCCACCCTAGTTGCAAGCAGCTCCTAGAAAATAAATGTATTTAACTTATAATCATTACTTAAACTCAATTTTAACTTTGTTGTTCGGTATATTAATACTCATTATTTTTCATACCTTTTCAAAACCTAGAGAAGAAACACTATTATTTATGTATTACTCTAGTACTGAACTGCTCTAACTTCTTAGTTCCAACTTATATATCCATAACATTTACTAATAAAGTCCAGATATTCAATATTAATTAAGTCTGAAAATAACCCATAAATTCTCAACACATATTTTTTAAAACAAACCATACTTGTATTATTAAAAAATAGTAGAGTAGAAACAACTTAAAATCGTCTTTCAGTATCTTTCTCATGATAGCAGTAAAAATAAAAAATAACACCCCCCCCCCCCACACAATATGCAGGTTCAGAATCCTAACGGCATCAATTCACCCTCATTTTCTCTTAGATAATCAAGGATTTCCATCCGAAGAGAAACCCTTGTTCAGCATAACCCTTTAATCTAGCCGGAAGTTTATCCACCTCCGCTATCGCCATCACCCTGTTCGACCATTCAACCCATTTAACCGCACGCCAACCAACGTCCTTTCTGGGGTTCAGTTGTGCAGTGTCACCTTCAGCCACAAGAATGCGCAGCAGAGCTCCACGCTGGAGGAGATCTGCTTTGCTTCTTTCTGCCGCTGAGGCTTTTCCTGGAAGATCAAAAACCGAGACGCACCCCCAACTCCGTCCGTGAGAAGGACAGCAAAACTCTTGCAACACCTTCAAATATTTCTTTTCAAGCCATTCTTTTAAAAACTGCATTTTTCCATTATGTTTTCACGTTGTTTTAATCTTCATGTTTGGTGTTGTTGCCGTGTGCATTCAAGTCATTTGCAACTTTTGGCGACCTGAAGGGAAACCTATCGGGGGGGTTCTGGCAAGATTTGTTCAGAGGGGGTTTTCCTCTGAGGCTGAGAAAGTGGGACTTGCCCAAGGTCACCTAGTGGGTTTCCATCTGCAGAGTCTGTGTGTCTGCAGAGTCCCAGCCCAACGGTCAAACCACAACACCACGGTGGCTCCCCAAAAATCTTCCTGTGCTTCCTCATTTTCACCAACATTTGCTGTGATGTTCTATATGGGCGTCACCTGTTTCATACCAGCCACCATTTCACAGGTGAAAACTGGGTCCCATGTGGCCAGGTAACATCAGAGCGGGGGTAAGATGGCAGAAGCTGTTTGCTTTTGCTTGAGTCTCCCACTAAGGGCAAGACCCCACCCCTTTCTCCCCTTCCCCTCTCCGGAGTTAATGGAGCAGAAGTTACTTTTCAACCTTGAACTCTGGTTGCAGCAGCTGAAGTAAGCTGAAGACAAGAGAAGAAAGTGGGAGGAGGAGAGATTGAGAGGGAAACCGGGACATTTGAAAAGCCGGTGAAAAATGGGAGGACGGGGCTGAATTGGGACTCTCCTGCCAACTGGGACAGTGGGGCGG
This sequence comes from Cyclura pinguis, assembly GCA_030412105.1. Taxonomy (NCBI): domain Eukaryota; kingdom Metazoa; phylum Chordata; class Lepidosauria; order Squamata; family Iguanidae; genus Cyclura; species Cyclura pinguis. Next base: position 941,596 of record CM059604.1, on the reverse strand, counting down.
GCACGCTTGCTTTCAAGAGGCGTCTTTGGTTTGCCTTATGCTACCCCTACCCAACCCAAATATTTGGTTTCCTAAACCATTTCCTAAACTAATTAATTTCAGCCACAGCAACGTCTGATGGAAATCTGTGGCCTGAATCCTATTGACTAGTCCTGTCTAGTGTAAATCTCATGGATTTAATGGGTCTGCTCCGGCTGGAAGTAAGAAGAGAGTTCAGGCCGTGGTTTCAAAGCACACGGCTTTGTCAATTCTATTAATTGAAATTTGGCACCCTAATTTGAATCATGGATCCTAGAGCTGGAAGGGACTGGAAGGACCACCTAGGTCTGGATCTTGGCAATTTTCCTCCTAGTGCTTCTTTCTCTTTGCTACAGGCCAGGGAGACCCGCACACTCTCAGCCTCCAAACCCACTCTCAGTGAGAACTCAGCAAGGGAATATGCAGACTACAAAGACAAGCAGAGGGGTTTTTTCCCTACCTGTCTTTTGCTTTCTTTTTAGGTCTGAACAAGGGCGATGTCTCCTCTCCAAATATTTCTGGGGATCCATCTGAGAGGACTCTTCGTAGGAGGAAATGGTCAGGTACAAAGGGATCCCAGAAAGGGAGGGAGAAATGGAGGGAAAAGGTGATATCGACACCACTTCAGCTTGGGGGGGGGTTACTATGCGATGGGGTGCTTGCTTAGACAACGATGGGGTTTCTCTTCTGCCCTGCCCCATGTGCGCTCTTAACCCTCCCCTGGAGGCTTCCATGTCAGTGGGGTGATGAGTCTGCTCTGCATTTTACTCTGAAATTTAAAAGAACTCCCCAAGGTGCTGAACCTACTTGGAGAAGATAAGGTTCAAAACCTTCCACAGCTCTTTGAAAATTTAGATCAGAATCCAGAGCAGTTTCAGTGCCCCACTGACAGGGAAGGGACGGGCTGCTTTGGCCCCCTATCATCCCCCACTCCACTCTGGCTCTACCTGGAAGTTCAGCCCAGCTAGCATTTTGGGGTTTTATTTTTAGCATTCTCTCCTCTGTTACCCCAAAATGTGGGTGACTCAGGGGTCCACCCATGATGCCAGTGCCTCCACGTGACAATGGGGAATTAATTAGCTCAAAATTAGGAGGCTTTCAAGAGGGGAGTAACTTAGTGAGATCTACCATCTATGTTTATGGGGTCACTGTTAAGGAGACCAGCCAGAAGGCTTAAAGTTCAATTTAAACGTGTTTTACTGGGGGAAAACACACACACACAATATTGTCACACATGCACACAACCACACCAGGCTAGCTGAAAAGAAAGGGAGGAAAATGGATAGTAGAGATAGAAAGCACTGAGTGATAATTACCATCCAGAGAGAAGTGGAGAAGAGCGAGATGGCTTGGGCTTGTGCCCAAGGACAGTACTGGTCAAAAAGAAGAGAGACAGAGTACGCCCCTGAAATTCAAGTACTTCAGGGAGGCACCCTAAGTCTGGGTCCCTTATACCCAAAAGCCTGCCCTGGAGACATGATGTGTTGATGACGCTCTGTCTGGACAAACAATGGAGTTTGCAGGGAGGACAAAAGTGGCCGGAATGGGTTGATGGTTTTAATGTGTGGAGGAAATATGTTGATGCTATTGACATGTCGGTGACAAAGGCTTTGATGACTCTCTGTGTTTGAAGACAGGATTTACTAAGGAAGGAGGACAGGAGAGTTTCCACAAGAAATGCACACAGCAGGGGTCTTGATCTGCTCTAAGCTTGGCTTATTGTTTTATTTGAGAGGACTAGCTTACAGCCATTAAGTCAGGCCTGCCTGGCTAATTCTTTAGTGAACCTGTTAGCTGGGCCATGTAAAGGCTTTCTGGCCTGCTATCCAGCCAGTGTCCTTCTTCCCATGGCCTTTCAGCCATAAGTGTGTATAATTTATATTTTATACCGATTAAACATATCCGCCAATTACTCTATTTTGCCAATTAAGCCATAGCAAAGTATGGAGGTGTACTGCTGCTAACATCTCTCCCTGCAGCACAGGAGCTCAGAAAAATTTGCCTTTGGGGTCTATGCAGCCTCTTATTCACTGATGGAGAAAGCAGGAAGTGGCTGAAACTTTTCTTTTGTTTTCTGTTCATCGGGACTGAACAATATTTACAGACACAGTAACACATGAGGAGGAGGACAGGACTGTTGGACTGCACAGGGAATTTGTGCCAATGCCTTTGCTCTTTCGGTTTTTCTAAAGAGGGGGAGCTGTCCGGAACCTCCTTTATCCCTTGGGAGAAATGGGTGAAATTTGCAGGGACTGTGGCCTCTCCCGAGGGGACTAAATCTGCCAGGGTTCTGAAGGACAAGTGCAGGGTGCTTTGTGTTTTGTGCAGGGGAAGCCTTTAAGCTTTGGGGTTTTCTAAAAGAAACCACAGACGCATCCTCCCTGGTTTTGGGTGGAGAGAGAGGAGGAAGCTGCATCAAATTAAAGGTAGATTGGGTGCGAGGGAGGAGAGGTGCCATAGTTCTGCCTTTAAGGTCAGTCTTTCTGATGGAGGATCAGCTCAAGAAGAAAGCAAGGGGAGCCCTGTCCCATCTTCACCCTGGCAGTCGTGCTGCTTTGAAAATGTAGCTCTTATCCAGTTCCCTCGCAAAGCTGATTTGGCCAGAGAGGATCCGGGGGTAGCACAAATGAGTGTCTCCGGGTCAAGCAATGATGGCTCTCTTACAATCCTGTTGTTTCTCCCATTACAGAGACTATAACACTTCCTGTGAGAAACCAGTGTGACTTTCAACCCCGTCTGTTGACTATATGGCCACAGAGACTGAGACCCTGTTAAGTCTTCATTCTGCCAAGCCCTGCCTGGTCTAGCCATGTTGACCTGTCTATTATGTTTCTTCTCAGCTCTTTTGCGTCATGGGTGAGTCCCTTGACATGGCCCCGACTCTTTGGATGACCAGTATGTCGGTTGTGAACCTGCCATGGAGAAGAAGCTGAAGGACTCGATTCAAAGTGAATTGGCTTCCCGCGGAGAGTATGCTAGCACCTGGCAAAAGTCAATGAACATATGGAATCAGAAGAAGAACTCTCCCCAAATGCCCAAAAACCTTGATGATGCCTACGGGACTGCCATCGTAGCTTACACCCAACATGGAGTGCTGTACAGAGATTTCAATGCAGCTGTAAGAGAAGGGGGGAAATCCACGGATCATTACCAGAACTTCAAATTCAAGAGCTTCCACTTTCTCCTGACAAAGGCCATGCAGGCTTTGAAGGCCAGAAATTCTTGCTATGCTGTGTATCGTGGGATTGGTGGTGTGCCGTTCACCATCTCTGATCAAAAACAGGCTGTCCGTTTTGGCCAATTTGCTTCCTCGTCACCGAAAAGGACTGAGGCAGAGAAGTTTGGTAACGACACTTTCTTCACCATTAAGACTTGTCTTGGAGTCAACATCACTGAATTCTCTGTTATGCCAGAGGAAAAGGAAGTCCTCATCCCACCCTATGAAAAGTTCAGAGTGCAATCTTTCAGAGAGGAGACCCGCACAGCCTCCATTGAGCTAAAGGCTGATGGGAAGTACAGCAATTTCAACTGTGGATCTAAGAGGGGTAAGAGCCAGTGGGTGTGACACGACTCCTGGGGTTGGAGGACGGCAGACACGGAAGCCCCCTGGGATAGCTCTTCTCTGGTTATGGTTGTTGTTGTTGTTGTTCATCATTATTATCTTTATTTATACCCCACTTTTTTTCCTGGTAAAGACTCAAAGGGGCTTACAATAATTAAAAACAACCTATTTAAAAATCACGGAATACAAAAATTAAAACACAAAATAAATGTTAAAATAAGAATTAAAACAAAGTTGAAATACATACTGTATTTGCCGGTGTATTAGATACACCAGCATATAAGATGCACCAGTGCATAAGATGTACTCTATTTTCATACTGTATTTTTTAGGAAAAATTTTTCTGGTACCCTTCCAAGGCAAAAAGGAAAGGACAGGTGGTGGGGTGGGAGGGGGCGAAAGGAGCTCTATCACCCAGGCAAAATGAACCCCAGGCAAAATTGCAGGAAGGGGGGAGAAAGGAGCTCATTTTGCCCCCCCCGCCTTCCCTGTGCATTTTGCCTCAGGGGGGATGACAGGAAGGGGAGGGGTTAAGGGAACACTCGCGGGAGTGTTCCTTTCACCCGCTCACTCTCCTATGCATTTAGGCCTGGCAGGAGTTACCTGTATTTCCCAGTGTATAATACGCACCGGCGTATAAAACGCATCCCATTTTCAGAAGGCATGTTTTGGGAAAAAGCTGCATCTTACACACCAGCAAATATGGTAATTAAAACACAAACATTCAAATTCCTACACAAACATTGGCTGGGGCTGACCTGTCTGTTTCTACAGGGTCTCACCTCCTGACCGGTTGCCCAGCAGTCTCAGTCACAACCCAAAAGCAAGCCTAAGAAAGCCAGGGGCTCTTGCAGAAGCAGCAGAACTGATGACCTCACCAACCGGGTCCAAGAAATGTGTGTGGTAAAAGAGGACCCCTTCCCAAACTCCAGGGTTTCAGCACTCCCAGGCCTGCCTGAAGAATTTGCTGGGAGCCGATGGACAACCCGCCCTAGCAAACCCACGGAGACCTTAGCTGGGGGACTAAACACGGCTGTTGTTAAACTGGAAATTGGATGGCTGATTCTGGGTGACAGGTTTTGAGTTGTTGCTCCATCACAGAAATGTCCGGGCCACGTGATACAAGGTAAACCCTATTTGTGCCAGCACATTTCTTGCCTCCCTTCCCCTAGCGAATCGCACAATAAAATAACAGAATCTTAGAGTTGGAAGGGACCCCAAAGGCCAACTAGTCCAACCCCACCCTGCCACGCGGGAGCACACAACTGCAGCAGTCCACAGACCCTTAGAGCTGGAGGTGAAAACGAGCTCCTTTTCCCCATTCCCTCACCCACTGCGCGGCCCTAGAGAGACCCCTGAGAGACCCCCCTGAGAAAACAGGGAACAGCCACGAGATATTTTGCAGCTCACAGCCGTTTCCCCGAAGTCAACCTGTGCCAAAACCCCACCAACCACCAGGAGGCTCCTCTTCTTCTCTTTTTGCGCAGCCTGCCTGCGTCTGAGCGCAACATTTTGCGAGCGGCGCTTTGTGCACGAAGGGGCAGAGGACACTGGTCTGAACCCCGTCTCCGCCCCAGTTAGCGTGGACCCATCGAATCAGCCGTCCGGCTGGGGGTCGGGGGAACCCGCCGCCCCCCACGGGAGAGGGCCGCGCTCCCCCTCACGCGCCCCGGGCGTGGTTTCACTTTCGCTTTCTTCCGCCGCGGCCGAGGGACGCCGCAGGCGCAGCCTCTGCCGGCTCTGCGCTGCCACCTAGTGACCGGTCACGACACTTTTAAACGGGACAGTTTTTCGGGAGCCCTTCAGTCAAGTTAACTGTTCTGTAGGATGAGAGAAGACGCGCCAACCAGTTTAGGGCTGCGGGCTGCCTGCCTGTCTATCTATCGGTTGACATCCCGCCTCTCTTCCAGTCCGGGATCCAAGGCAGCTAACCCTGATTAAAGCAAGGCACAGCGATCTCCCCTCCCCACCTCATCGCTTTACAGCCCAGGAGTAATGTCCGATTTTCTTTGAAACCCAGCAGCTTCCTCAGTTCTGTGCCCACCGTGGGGAGACCGGGGGCGCAGCCCTTCATTTTAGGGTTATGCCCGCAATCTGCCCCGGTGGGCCAGGGAAGGGAGCGGGTGTCTCTTCCAAGCCCCTTCTTCTGGAGATGCCCGCGTGGCCCAACTCCACCTTGGCTAAGCCCCGTGTGCTCAGGTGCGGCCAACCGACACTGGGTTGCAACAGTAAGAGCAGATGATGGCCCACCGGCCAGCCTAATGCTGTTTCCACCCCAAAGGTGTTGACCTTGCGGGCCCTCAGGGGAGCCCAGCACCTCCTTCACTGCGCTGGATTTTTAAAGGAAAGTGAAAATCCAAGGCTGACTTGCTTGTCTCTGTTTTAACACTGGTAGATGGAAAACTCAAGGCCCAAATGTGGGAATTCAGAGGAAGAGACGGCAGTGCTGGCTGCTCCGTTTCCCACCGCTCGGGCGTTTGACCTTCCTTTCCGTTGTATTTCAACAGGTGCAGCTCTGATCGCTTTGGCTCCTGGCGTCCCAGCGTCTCTCCTTCTCTGGGGCTTCCTCCTCTTCTGTGGTGCCCTCGGATCAGTGGGCATCCTCTGACTTCGCCATCAGGATTGCCAGCTGGGACTGCAAAACTTGCCAATGGCAAGGGGGAGGGGACCTTGACATCGAAATCAGACAGACTGCAGCTTCTGCCTTTGCTGTTAGTTCCCAGTCCCAGCTTCAATTCAACCACTTCCCTGCCTAGTTTGCCCAGCTAGATATGGAGATTCCTTACCTATTGACTATTAATTTTATCCGATTGTTGTTTTGTTACCTTAGTGACAGAAAAGGTGCCACTTCTGGCCTTACAGGTGCTGGATGTCTAGAACTGCAGATATCAGATCCAGTGTGGGATAATGGTCTGAGTCTTGGATTATGAGTACAAACCTCTCTCAGCCTTGGAAACCCACTGGGTGACCTTCAGCAAGTCACACTGTCTCAGCCTCAGAGGAAAGCAATGCCAAACCCCTCTGAACAGATCTTGCCCCCCCAAAAAAACCATGATAGGTTTGGCTTAGAATGACTGTAAGTTGGAAATGACCTGAGGACTCACAACAACAAGAAAGAGTGATGTAGGGTGACCTTTGCCAATGCTGTTTTGAACCGCCTACGTGACCCTCTGCCAAAGGTCTGAGTTGAGAGGGTATGAGCAAGCAGTGCATTGGGGCTCTATCTTCCCATGATGTGGCCGCCTACAATAACCTAAAAGCCAGGAAAAGCAAATTTCCTGGACAGCTTTCTTTTGCAATCTGTGAAAGTTACACAGAGATCCAAGAAACAATGACAGAAGCCGACTTACTTCTGCTTCCCCTCCGGAGCTTCCTACTCCCAGGGGTTCAGGGGCAACCACTGGCTCTGCTGCTTCCGGGCAGGAGCTCCACACTGAGTGATACAAGAGGACTTTATGGGAGTTATCCGAGGTCCTGAACCTCCTTTGGGAACCCCATTCAGCACCTCAGAGAGCTCCCATAAGGCACCCCTCCAAAAGCAGGAGTAGCTCCTGTAAAATTCCCTGTGTAGTCACAGCCCCAAAGCATCCGATCCAGGGGCCACCACTGTTCAGGTTCATATGGGGATCACAGACCAGCTCCACCCAGTTCAGTTTTTTCACACTCACTGGGAGCAGGGGACGGGGTTTTAGACAGAGGTCTTTCCCATTCCTCCCTGAAGATACCGAAGCTGGGACTCTGCATGCACACACCTTGCGCTTCACCACTGAGCTGAGGCCATTTTCCAAGAAAGGGGAAACCAGATATTCATTATTTTAAAATGAGAACATCTTATTTGTTGCAAAAGCTGTTTTAGATCATTCTTAGAAAGCGGGGGAGGGGGTCCACTGAGCTTGGCAATCTTGTGATTTCCAGAGCATTTCTCAGGATTCTTTCCTACCTCCCTGCATTAGAACCAGGGGAAAACCTGAAGAATTCTTCATTAGCAGTGCTTCGGGTGTGTGTGTGTGTCCAGGACCCTCTCAGTCAATAAGCTTAGCCACCAGCCCATGTGTGGAGCCTGGTTTCAATAAGCAACAGAAAACACAAGAAACAGGGTAGGAGCTGCAGCCAGGGGAACTGGACCCCCAAAGCCTTTGGTCCTGCGGGCCCCTTCCCAGAGACGGTGGTGACAACAGAAGCGTAAGGGATCCTCCATCATTCAGGGAAATGCTGTGACAATGCACTACGCATTTTGGAACGCAGATGCTTTTCTTCTCGAAGCCAAGAAAGCCACTCTTTCCTCCCTTGTGCTGCACCCAAAATGACCTTCTGGTGGCATTTCAGCCCAGATTGGTCTTGCAAGAGTGAGGTGCCAAACGCTTTCCTCCCCCAGACGTGGCTGATGTCTTCCTTGGGGCTGATCAGATTCTGATGGTTCAAGCAAATAGCCGGGATATGTAGAGAGAAGGTCAGAAAAGCTAAAGCACAGAATAAGCTTAGGCTTGTTAGGTTAAAAACAATAAAAAGGGCTTTTTTGGTTGTGTCTGCAGAAAAAGGAAAAACAAGGAAATGGTAGGGCTACTGCAAGCAGAAGATGATGAAATTCCATGAGGAGACAGAGAAAAAGCGGTACTGTTCAACACCTGTTTTGCCTCAGTCTTGTCCCAAAAGGAAAACAATGCTCAATCGGAGGAAAATGGAGCAGATGATGTAACAGAGGAAATGTAGCACAGGTAAAGAGGTAGTACAGGAATATCTGTCTACTCTAAATGAATTCAGGTCTCCAGGGCCAGATGAACTACATCCAACGATATTAAAAGAACTGGCAGAAGTAATCTCAGAACCACTGGCATTAATCTTTGGGAATTCTTGGAGAACAGGAGAAGTCCCAACAGACTGGAGGAGGGCAAATGATGTCTCCACCTTCAAAAAGGGAAAAAAAGAGGACCCACAAAATTATCATCCAGTCAGCCTGATGTCAATACCCAGAAAGATCGTAGAGCAGATCATTAAGCAGCCAGTTTGTAATAACTTAGAAAGCAATGTTGTGATCACTAAAAGTCAATGTAGGTTTCTCAAAAACAAGCCATGCTAGACTAATCTTATCCCTTTTTATGATAGAGTTAGGAGCTTGATAGATGAAGGGAATGCTGTGGATGTAGCATTTCTTGACTTCACTGAGGCCTTTGACAAAGTTCCCCATGACATTCTTGCAAAGAAGCTGGTAAAATGTGGGCTTACAATGTTACTGTTAGGTGGATTTGTAACTAGTTGACTCACTGACCCCAAAAGATGCTCCTCACTAATGGCTGCTTTCATCCTGGAGAGAAGTGACTAGTGGGGTGCCACAGGGTTCCGTCCTGGGACCAGGGCTAGTCAACATGTTTATTAATGACTTGGATGAGGAAACAGAGGACATTCTTGTCAAATTTGCAGATGACACCAAATTAGGAGGGGTAGCCAACACATGAGATGGGAGGATCAGAATTCAAAATGACCTTAACATGGGCCAAAACTAATAAAATGAATTTCAACAGGGAGAAGTATAAGGTACTACAGATATAGGATGGGTGATACCCGGCTCACCACAGTACGTGTCAAAATAATGTTTTAGTAGACCACAAGCAGAACATGAGAAAGCGGTGTGATGTGGCAGCTGAATCGATAGGAGTATATTGTTCAGGTCAAGGTAAGTAATAGCACCATTCTATTTTGTTTTGGTCAGAGCCCACCTGGAATCCTGTGTCCAGTTCTGGCCACCCCAAGTTCAGGAAGGAAATTGACCAGCTAGAACATGTCCAGAGGAGGTGATCAAAGCGGTAGAAGGTCTGGAAACCATAAAGCCCTGTGAGGAGTAGCTTAGGGATCTGAGGATGTTCAACTTGGAGAAGAGGTTAAGAGACTAAATGATAGCTATGTTTAAATATTTGGGGGATATCATATGGAGGATGGAGGAAGCCTATTTTCTGCTGCCCCAGAGACTAGGACATTATGGAGCAATGGCTTCAAACATCAGGGAAAAAGATTTCATTTAAACATCAGGAGGAACTTCTTGATGCTAAGAGCAGTTTGACTGTGGCATCTGCTGCTGCCTCAGTGGAGTGTGGTGAAGTCTCCTTCTTTGGAGGTTTTCAAATGGAGGCTGGATGGCTACCTGTTGGGAGTGCTCGGATTGAGTCTTCCTGCTTGGCTGGATTAGACTCAGACCAAGGATGGCCCTTGGGTCTCTTCCAACTCTAGGATCCTATGATTGTAAGACTGCTCCCCACCCTCCCTTACCCACTGACAGGTTGGGGATGGGAGCAATACATGACGGCACCCATGGAAAGAGGGAAGAAGCAGGGGAGTGTCTAGAAGGGCTGTATGCGCCACCAACACCATACAGGATCTGCACCAAAGCTTTTAGTAATAAACTTTGGCACAGGGCAATAGCTGCCTAAATTGCCTAAAGTGGCCATTGTTGAGGTTTCCTAGCACTGATGTGGTTGCAGAATCCTTGAAATGCCAATTAAGTCCAATCAAGGGACAGAAATATTAGAGCCCACCGCTTTGCAAGGTGTCTCTGGAGTCTTCTTTGCCTGCCAAGATTCCTTAGCGATACAAACACCGTGAGAAGCCAACCAAGAGTAAATGTACGGGGGCCCAGATCCCCTGCCAGCACACAGCACACTTGGGGAGACGCCAGAGTGCTGTAGCTGACGTGGCTCAGCTGGGCGGCCACTGAGGTGGGGAAGGTGGCCAACTACCCAAACGGGTGGTTGTAGGTCTGGTTGATAATGATGCCTTCAGTGGAGTTTACAACAAAAACCCTTTTAACTTTAAACATTATCACATCAATTTTGCGGCCTTATACTTGGATGGAGAGCAGATCCCAGCAAAACCATTTCAACCCAATTTTGAAGATGGAAACTGTGTCAGAGAATACATGAGTTTGGTGCAGATTGCTGGCAAGCATATGAAAGACCGGTCTCTTTTAATCAACCGTGAAGAATATGTGAGAGGTTATACCCTTTTTGCATTTGACCTTACTCCAGATCAGGAAGGTGGGGATCACTATTCTTTGATCAAAACTGGAAACCTAAGAGTGAAATTTCGATTTACCAGGCCCTTGCCCACTACAGTAAATATGATCGTATATGGTGTCTTCGACAATGTGATAGAGATAAATCACAGGAGAAATGTCCTTTTTGACTATATGTAAGATGGACAGCCTGCAATTAAGCCGCATCCTTTCTTCGAATCCGTACACACGGAAGCTATTCTATGGAGTCTTCCCCTGTGACATGCTCCCTAGAGAGAAGCTGCTACAAAGGCCTATTTGTCTAGTCATCAACACCCACCCTCACAATCTCCCTGGAGAACACTGGCTAGCTATCTACTTGACAGAAGAAAAGACTGGTGAATTTTTTGACTCCTATGGACACCCTCCAGATCACCCTCTCTTTCCTAAAAACATCATGAAATTTTTAAGAAAAAATGCCAGCAAAACCATGTTTCAACCCAGACAGGTGCAAGACTCAGACTCTGTGGTTTGTGGATACCATTGTGTGTTTTTTCTGCAGCACCGCTGTAAAGGACTGACATTTAAAAATATTCAAGACTTACATTCTCATGATTTGCAAAGAAACGATGAAATGGTGGTAGATTATGTAAAAACAGAAAGAAACATGTCCAGGCATGTCTCAAACATGCACAGGCTTGTCCCAAACATGTTTCAACCTGCCCAGGGGTGTACAACCTGCAGTGCTTTTCACAGGCGACCTTCCCAATAAACATACCCTCTAGGAAGGGTTTTTAAAAGGAATTTCTTGTGTATGTGTTTTTTTTTTTTTCATCCCAAAGCAAAAAAGTCATAGACAGCAAAATATATTTTAATTATTATTTATTTCTGTTTCCGAAAAACATCAGCAGAATCATAAGTGGAGCCATGTAGGAGTGCTGGTCTGTCTCTGTTTTCTCAAAGTCCTGCCGGAGAGGTTGGGTGTGCGAATCAGTCGTGGTGTGGATTCATTTGGATTCTCTAGGTTGTCCAAAACTTGCCTGTTGGCAGGATTCCCCACTACAGCGGATGGAACATTTAGTTCTGCCGCAGCCCTCATAAAAACATCCCAACCTTTTGGAGCGTGTTTGGCTGGTAAGGCATGCGTCTGAGTAATACCCTTGACCAAATCCAGCATATTTGAGCCCATTACCGGCTCCCCTTTATACACAAATGAGCCTTTGTCATCCCATGAAGAAATACTCTGGTTTTGCTTCATTTTCTCTAACAACACCCTTGCCGCATTCTCATATCTAGCAGGCAGGTTTTCCAGAACTTCTTGAAAGAGTGGCTCAGAGGGGCTTTCCAAAACATTTTGAGACGCCCGCTGTGGGTGAGGTAGAATTAGGTTTAGGTTTTCCTTTTCTGCTTCCTTCTGCCTGACGTGAGTTAAATACCTTTGAAGCAAAGCATCGTATTGTTTAGCTTTTTCATATTCTCTTAAGTCAGTCCTCTGAAGAATCCTCTGCATCTTGGCATCCAGGGTATAAATGGCCTTAGTTCTGATGTTCTCCTCCTTAGGAAATGACCCCTTTAGTTGCTCTAGCTGATGGCTAGGGACCAAACACATCTTTTCTGCATACTCCATTACTGATTGGCAAAAAGGCTCGTTATTCGGGGAACAGCAAAACTTAACAAGGGGCCAAGAAAACCCCCAGACTGCTTCACCAAGTGCTTTTTTCTTCTCAGAGAGACTCTCCTGTTACCCAGTGTTTTTATTAGATGGCGCTTCTTTTTCAAAACACGTACCTGGTGGGGAGATAGAGGAATGTTGCCTTTTAAGGCATTGAGAGCTATTTCTGAAATGGCTGCCACGAGGTCATCAGGAGCTGTGCATAAAAAGGCTTTTCTCTGGGATGGGGGCATCTTAATGAGAAGTTTTAAGAGAGCTGGGTTTCTTTCCACACACCCAGACATGTTGACCTGAAGGGGATGCGGGAGCAATAGTTGGAAAGGAGTTAAAGGGGAGCCCTTTTGTAAGCGGCTGGACCCTTCTTCACAGCGTATACCGTAGGCCAGTCTGGAGGAAAAAGGCCGGCTCGTAACCTATAAGATTCTGGCGCAGTAGCCTGTAAATCGACGACAAGGTAGCCGTATGCTTTGCTTGTGGCATCGGCAAATGCTTCCATGAAAAACTTAGTATTCCCTGGGTACATTTGGAGAGCCAACGTAGCAATTTGTAATTTATCCCTTGGGTTTTTAAACAGCACCATGTATTTTGCGTTTAAGCTAATGGTGCGGATGCTTTTTCCCTTGCAGAAAATATTCTGCGTGATGAAAAAAACACTCAGATTCCGGTGGTGTACATACTGGGTAAAGGCTTTTTCAACTTCACTGTTATCAGAGGCAGACAGCATCAAATCGTCTATCACCAAGAAGTTTATTTTATTGAGGGGTAACAAATCTTCATTATCAAGTTTATCAGGCAAACCCTCTACAGACTGAATAAAGGGATATTTAGATATGAGTTCTTTGTACAATGGTTGCCAACAGCTATAGCACCACAGGATCTTCTCAGGTAAGACAGAAAACATACTATGAGCATTATCCAACGTATTTTTTACAAAAACAGTTTTTCCACAGTTGCTTGGTCCTGCTAGAATGGCTGAGAAGGGCTGTTGCCAGCGTGTACCCATATTCAACAACCACAGGGGAGAGTCTTAAACCCTTCAGTAATGACCCTCTTGTCATAAACCGCCCTTTGAGTTTTCCTAAGCTCTTTTGTATGGATGGTCCATTGACGCTTATTTCTTACAATACCTGGCTGCTGCACAACTATCTCGTGAGCGCATCCTCCTTTTCTGTCTGAGACGTAGTCAAACACCAGATCTTTAAGACTGTCAAAATTAATTTTTTCACAGTTAGCAACATTCAGGGTAATCCCTTTGACCTTCATGCAAGCTGTACCACCAGAAAGCTTGTACCCGTACGTTTTAGGGCCTGCTGACAGGTACTCTGCGATATATTGGTCTGGCGGGACTTCGCTGGTGAGGTCTCCTAAGTAATCTCCTAAAGGAGGGTTCCGTTCTCCCTCCCTACTCACAAATATCACACTGTCTGTATCGTGGTACAGAATTCTGTCTTGAAGCTTATCTAGCAATTGGTAGAGTGCAAGGCGAGCATAAGCTGTGGTAAAGCAGGCTATGAACTCATTCTTTCTACCCGAGGTTGTAATGCGGTCCTCAGAACGTTTCCAGGACGCACAGACAGCCTCCTCCTCAATAAATTCAAACATTGAAACTTTGTAAGCATCAGAAAATAAAAGGTGGAAGAACTCATCAGGGTCCCTCACCACTTGTGTTAGTCTGGTTTGTTCTCTGCCCAAATTTTCCCCACAATGAATTCAAAAACAGTTTGGCAATTTGTCTCTTTGCGGGGTTCACAGCAATTTCTTCCTTGCGCAAAAGCACCCCCTCCTTTTCATGAAAATCATCTATATATTTATCCTTATCTTTTTCACCGACACACCAGTGAGGATACCCCAAAGCCTCCTGTTTCTGGCGCAGATGTAATTTAATATATTTTTCAAATAAAGAACTGTTCCTGTTTTGAAAATGCCACACTTCATAGATTTTCAGCACTTTGTATCCCTTTTCTATAGCCACTTTCAGTTCAACGGTACGCCAGGTTCCCGCCAAGGCCCTCTCCTCATCTGTGTGATTGCGGGGATCCAACTGTCGGTATTCTGCACAAGTTGCACAGAGCACAAACGCCAGTTTACCACGGACTTTACTGGGAAGAACAGGAAAGAACAGCCCACGTGGGGGCAGTAGTTTAAGCTTGGCAAAGCCAAAGTACTCTGAGAGGGGTTGAAAGTTCTCATAGATAATTTTGGGGTGGCCAAGAGGATAGTCCTTTGTTTTGCTGACAAAGGGGTACAGGCTGGTAAAATCATAATATTTTGTCTCCTCACCCTCTTTAGGCTTGTAATGCAGACAGACTGCATTTGTACGACCCCCAAAGAGAGCATCTCTGGGTTCTATGGCTTCTGGAAACTCAGCTTCAGCAAGAAACTGTTTGAGCTGATCACCTGCTTTTAACTGGTCTCTCCACTCATGTTCCCAGATTGTTCTGACTTCAAACCCCAGACATTTCAGTTCAGCAGCCCTTTTCTGTGTGGAATTGTAAAGAAATTCATATGTTTTCCCCACCAGAGGGTTCCAGTCCTCTGGTGGATAACACAGGACACATCCATGAAAGAAACACCCACAGAATTCAAAAGCTGTTTCTTTACCATTTATGACAGCATGGCCATCAAGAAAATATTTGCCAACTTTGACCTCTCCACCTTTTAGAGCATGCTGAATCTGAATGTTTTCTTTATGTTCAAGGTATGAAAGCCATTGAATTGCAGGGGTTGAGAAGCGTTAACACTGGTTATGGTACCTATCAGGTTGTGGGATTGCAAGGGTATCCTCCTCCAGAAACATAAACCGGTACATTGCAAAACACACACTAGCCAGTGTAGGGTACTGTAAAGAGTCTATGGCTACCCAATCTTTCTCTCCTGTCTCTGACTTCTTGTATACCTTTGTCAGATTCATGATTTCATGTCTGTATTTGGTGCAAGCTTGTGCAAGAATATTGACATCCTGCTGGCAATAGAATGCCAACTCTTTCTGCATGTCAAAAGTTTTTGTTTTGTTTTCTGCATACCATGCTAAAAAGGCTTCCTTTTCCCCAGGCTTCATAAACTGAACCCCACAATCCTCGGCTTTGGGCATAGGACCAACATAATCCCAGTTTTCAGGTGTATTGAAAAAATGAGGAAAATGACCCTTGGAGCCAGCAAAACCCAAGGCCTTTGGAAGTTTAGCTAGCGCCATGGGCAGGTGACTGAGTGAATAATGAATTTCAGACCTAGCCCTTCCACTGCAATACATATCAGCTTCCCTCCTTGAGCAATAATATCTACGTCCAGTTTTTCTTTGATCAGTTCCTGAATAATAAAGTAAGAATCATAACATTTTGAATTATGGGCAATGAATGTGACATCAGCAAACTGCCCATCTGTTATGAAAGTCTTGATAAACTCTGGCCATTTCCATACCGGGTTTCTGAAACGGTGCAGAGCGACCTCCCACGGAGGTCCTCTACACCGTAGAGCGGACCGGCGTGGACTATTTTTTGTAGTTCCACGCCAGAATCCACTCAGGAGCGGCCTGAACTAGCCGCGCTGCGTGTTTTTTAAAAACCTCTTTTGAGAGGTTTTTAAAAAGCACGGAGCGCGCAGCCCCGTGCCGCTCCGTCGCCCGGCTCCAAAATGGATCTGCAGGCGTGCGCAAGCGCGCGCCTGCAAATCCGCCGGGGGCGGGCTTCCGGCTGGGGAGCTTCTCCGGTTGGCGGAGAGCCTCCACCACCCGGCAGCCGCCATCTGGGACGCCGGAGGAGTGCGGAGCAGCGAGCTCGCGCTGCTCCGTTTGGCGACGGACTTACCCGGCTGCGGGCAAGCTCCGTTTTTGGGCGTTTTCGCCCGTCCCCCCCCCCCGACATGTGAAAAGGGCCTCAGACATACATCCCTGACCCTTAAATTCCCACGTCTGGCCAGCAGGGGGCCAAGCGGGCTTTTCTTCCCGTGGTTCTCATTCACCTCCTCATTATTACTCTTCCCTTTCCCCTTTTTCTTCGTTTTACTTGGTTCGAGACCCTTTTTAAAACAGTCTACAGTTTCCCCTTCAAAGGCTTTAGCAAAACAATAATTAGGAATTGATGGGTTTCAATATCAAAAAATATGTAGCTGGTGGAGGTTTGAGGGTACTTAAGGCGTTTCATGAAGCACAGATGTTTTTCATCCTTTTTAATAATCCCCCAACACATAGAGCATTGCCTTCCTCTACAGTCACCCTCACAATGGTCATAGTTGACATAACGACCACACTTTTGACAGAACTTTCTTGGACAACATTCGACTTTCTTCTCCAAGGCCAGTTTTTTATGCCTCCTTAGGCAGGCCGTGGATCTACACATCAGCTTGCACTTATAGCATCTTTCCATTTTATCCACAGTAGAGGCACAATCAGTTTCCTGACACATGCGACAGTAGTGCATACAGTTACAGGTATGTGAATATACACTATTGCAATATGTGCAGAGATTCCGGGCTCCAAAAGGACCTTTCACATTGAGTACCCCATAAAAATGCCCTTCATGCAACAATACAGTGTGTGTTTTTGAATATCGGGGTTCCTGTGTTTTAAAAAGACCCCAGCCATTGTCAGAATAACGTGCAACATGGATATTGACCTTCAAATGCTCTTCAACAAGTGAAATATCACTAAGGGATACTTTTTTCTGGTCAGACCAACCTAACTCCTGATGCAGTTTGCTAGCATCTCTAAACAGTTCTGCATCAGTGGGAATTTCACTAGCCATTACTGCCACAAGGCTGGCGGCAAAGCACAAATTGTTGCCCACGTTGGTTGGGTCTACCAGGTGTTTTTTTTTCTTAGCAATGATTGAGCTGTAAGGAATAGACCGTATGGATCTTGAACGTCCCTCTCCCCGGGGAGCACGCACAATAGTGACAATCAGACTGAGTCTTCCATGTGCACAGATCTCCATATTACTTTGTAGGAGCTTGCTTACGTGAGATAAAAAATCCTCGGCATTCAAAAGATCCCCGGCTCTTAGAGCTCCGTACAGAGGATTTGCTAAATCAGGAGCCAGCAGACGTAACTGAATTCTGGCACAGAATGTTGCAAAGCCTCCTGGGAGGGCATCATTTGACAAGCAGATTTTTTAATTTTTTTCTTAGCTCCCTTCCTGGAGGTTAAAAGTGTCTTTTTTGCTCTGTTTATTATTTTGATAGTCCTTTTTCTCCAGTAATTCTTTTCATTGATAGGTTTCTTTGTTCGTTTTCTGCTTTTTGGGGATTGAAAATGAGGATTGCCCCCACCTACCTGCACATTTTCAAAAGGCACATCAATAGGAACCACATAGTCAGACTGGTTTTTAATAGTATCAGAAATATCATCAAAAGCAGGCACCTCGCATTGTAAACTATCTGCAATTTTGCTGCAGAGCTGTACGACGGCTAGCATGATGTTCTAGTCTTCTCAGCAACTGCTGAGTACACGCATATAATTGCCGATACTGTAACATATCCTGTACAAGCATTTTTACACAAGGATCAATTGCAGAGGTTGAGGATTCAGGTCTTTGCCTCTTATGAGCTGGTTCTTCACTGTTGTCTAAAACAGAGGAAAAACCCAGGCGTCAGTAACTGAACCTCCCCCATCTCTCTCATCCTTTATTAAACTTTTTACTGTCCAAAACAGACTTATGATAACCATGCTCACCAGTTGCCTTCTTTTTCTTTTCAGCTGTACGCTTGGGCGAAGGCTTATGCTCCGTGATGGCCACTGCAACAGCGAAGAGCCATATTAGTAAATTCTTACGCTTTTGCCAGTACACCCTCAACCACCCCCACCCCCCACGCCAATAAACACAAGCTTCTGATTTACCAAAATCAGAGTCTTCTAGTTCCATGCTTTTTCTTCCAGCCCCTTCTGAGCTAGGTCCTGAAGGGAAAAAATATAGCATGCCTTTTCTTAGTTTAGCAGGGGCAAAACTTTGGGGATTAACAGACCCTTAAAAAAGAAACATAACACTTTCACCTGCTTGTTCAGGTGACATGGCAAATTGTGTCTATGTCCCGGAAGTCTTCAACAAAAATCTGCATTATGCACCATCGTCAGAAAAAACAACCAAAAATGAGAATTGATGTAGTGAGAAATATCATCCTTCATTGAATCTGGAGATAAAATAAACATGGGTAGCCTGAACACAGAGGGGAAAGAGAACCATGCATGGACACGCTCGCTTGAACGGACAGCCTGTAGCGGCGCATGCCGAGACATGCCCAGGTTGTCCAGTGAAACAAAGGCGCATGCGCATGCTCGGTGTGAGAGAGTGGTCTCTTTTGGAAACACCCTCGAGAGAACATGCAGGAGCAAACATACCGTCTCCTTGAATGTTATTTGCGTACGGTGTGTGGAGACTCACCCCCAAGGCACCTTCAAAAAGAATATTTATTTTCACAACAAATTTCTTCTAGGGTTCAAAATGAAATGGAAGAAAAGCTAGCCTGTGTCCTCAGTTCCCTTCAAATAAATTCAGTTGATACTGCCAAGCACACTTTTCAATTAGTGATGGAGACAACGTTTGAAGATGGACAGAACAACTGGGGAAGAATGATAACTATTTTGGGGTTTGCTGGATTTCTTGCTAAGACTTTAATGGAGAATGGAAACCCTTTGCAAGGCGAAGCGCTGCAAGATCTTTCACTGTATTAGGCAGAATGTTTGATAAAAAAACATGGAGAATGGATCACACAGAACTACAGAAAGGTAACGCTATTTGTGTAAAGTGTAAAGAAACACATTAGTGTACAGTACTTAACAATGTTCATTTTCTTTTTGTAGGGAGATGGGCTTTTCATGATGTTTGAACATCACAGACAACCTGCAACTCAGTATGTCAAGAAAAGTCTTGTAGCCTTTTTAAAAAAGTTTATAACATTCAGATGGCTTTTTCTTCCTGTTTAAATGTTTTTACTGCAATTCTAAATAAAAAATATACAAATATTTGCACTGTTTTTTGTTTTTACACACTTCACTGTAGCTGTGACTTCAGAATGCATATAGCAACAAATAAAAATCTATACAGCACATATGTTAAGGCAATGTAGAACTCCACAAGCATACACACTTCACTGTAGCAGCGACTTCACAATACATATACAACTATATGAACTGATGTGCAGTCACAAATAAAAAATAACAAATACATATGTTACCCTGTTTACTGGGGGTCCCGCGAGGGACTCCAAATGTGCTCGAATATTGGTGGGGAAAATTAGCTCAGAGCACAAGTTAGCAAAACGAGAGGCAGGGCAACGCAGTGGAATCTTTAAACCCAATGTCTACGGGGTCGGGCCAAGCCAAGGAGCACACCAAGTCGAGAATAACTGAAACTTTTATTAAATACAGACGAACAGTGTATGCAACACACTCACACAAGTAGCTAAGGAAAATACAGGTTGGAGTGGTATAGAGGGATTTTGAGAGGGATTGTTGAGCTGGGTGATGCTACACCTGTCCGAGGCCCGGGGTAGATCACCGCGGAGGTCCGTAGGTGCGCAGTCTCGGAATGAGACTGAGGGGAAAGCTCGGCGGATGAAGCGGCAGCAAGGCTGGATGGATGTTCAGAGCGATCCGAGAAAGGTCTCGGAATCAGGGGTTTTTATAGGGAAAATACGACCGTAGGCTAGTCTGTACTTGGGGAAGAACAATGAGGTTTGGGCGTGAGACAATGTCTCCGAAAGGTCAGAATTTAGCATGATTGAGTTAGTTCCGAATCGACAATGGAGTGGCCAGTATGCAGACGCAGCGTGCTTGACAGTTAAGCGCCTAGCTCGTCAGGTTGCCTGCTCGGGGCAGGGAGCTCTTTGTATTAGCGTGCACCTTTAATGAGGTGTTTGTCTAGGGAGGTCTCCTAAAGCGACGATCTGGCTGAGTCTGGCCTGCCTGGGCGGAGAAAGGAATGTTCAGCAATCAGCGGCCATGCCTGGTTCTGTGCTTGTTCGGGGGTCTCACAAACACTTGGCCGAGGGTGGCATATTGGGGCCGAACTGCGATATCAAAATGATATCCAATATCTTCCAAAGTAAGGCTAGTAAACGGTAATAACACTTACATACAAAAAATAACAAATACATTCAGGGATTGTACCATTTTAAAGACACACACACACACAGAGAGCAGCACATATGTTAGGGCAATGTAGAACTCCACAAGCATACACTGTAGCAGTGACTTCACAATACATATACAACTATATGAACTGAAGTGCAGTCACAAATAAAAAATAACAAATACATACATCAGGGATTGTACCATTTAAAGAGGCCCCCGCCCCACACACAGGCAGAGAAAGAGAATGCATGAATGAAATGGATGCTTTTCAGAAAATAATAGAACTCCTTCCCCACGCACAAAATGCATGAATGAAATGGAAGAGAGAAAGAAAAAATATTACACACAGGCTAACAGTATGAACATACTTACCTATGTCAGAAGTAAAAGATATCCTGGGAGGGAGCACAGTTTCTGTTGAGCATCTCTTTAAAGTTTAAAGAACTACTAGAAGCCTCTTTATAGTCTTTAGGACTTTTGACGTCAATATGTTGGTGAAATCCACAGTAGTTTTAGCCAGGAAGTTCTGGAAATTTTAAACATGTAGACAGGGCATGGGAATGAAGGTGGGCACAAGTTTTCACACAGTAAAAGTAATCTCTTTATATTTATTAGGATTGATGAACTGTCAATATGTTGGTGAAATCCACGGTTTTGGCCAGGAAGTTCTGGTCTGAAGGTGCTGGAAATTTCAAACATTACTATTTTTTTTCCTGTTTTTCAAACCTATATGTCATGTTTACTTTCGTTTGGCTTATCTTTTCTCTTGCATAGGCCATAAATCACTAAGTATCACACACGCTTAGGAAACGATCCTTACAAGGACCATGGGAAAGAAGACAAGCAGAAGTTTTCACACAGTAAAAGGAAGCTCCTTATAGCCATTAGGATTGATGAACTGTCAATATGTTGGTGAAATCCACAGTTTTAGCCAGGAAGTTCTTGTTTTGTTTTCCTGTTTTTCAAAACCACAAAAGGGTCCTAATGGATCCTCTGCTCAGTCAGAAGGAATGGATGTGTTCTTATTATCAGCCAACAAACTAGCGCACATATTGCAAACATAATAACATTTTATTCCTACTCAGGATTTGGAAAAAAGACAAATAAAACAACAGTTGATTTTCTTTTATTCA
Organism: Cyclura pinguis; assembly: GCA_030412105.1. Classification (NCBI taxonomy): domain Eukaryota; kingdom Metazoa; phylum Chordata; class Lepidosauria; order Squamata; family Iguanidae; genus Cyclura; species Cyclura pinguis. The sequence continues at coordinate 920,167 of CM059604.1, read as the reverse complement.
CCACTTTTATATTTACAGAGGTTAAAGCAGGTTTATTTATTCAACAGTTATTTACAGTTGTTAGGAACCATTTATAAGGTCTCTTTTTAATAACAGTTTGGACATAATCTATATATTCTTTGTCAATAGGCTTCAGCAAATTGTTGAGACATTGGTAGGATTTTTCAGCTCTCATCATTGTAGTTAGTGTGTTTAAAACCTGATTCACATTTTCTTGCTTTAACTCCAGAATATTTAAACCATATGCTATTATGATGACTTCTTGAAGTATATTTGCAAAGCATATTTTATTGCATATTTTTCTCAAATGTTTAGATATAATTTTTTTATTCCACATTAGACAGGTGTGTGACTGCTGAGCCTCAGATTTTTCTTGACAAGCCCAGCATTTTCTCTCTAGATATTCATCAAGGACTTTATTTAGAATCACATAAAGGATGACTCTTGTCAAAGATTTCATTGCTCTCCATTTTTCTTTGATGAAACGGGTGCTGCTTCCAGGCCCAGGATCCTTTGCATTCTGACATGTGCAGGTTGTGTGGTCACCAGCTCTACAGAGTCCTAAAATTCAATGAAAACAGTTTTAAAACATGTCCTATACGATATGTCTCACCTACTGACCCCCATACATGTTCACAAACCTGTATTTCTCCTGTGGATGCCAGCTTCAGCAATGCTATTGTGCACGGCTCCAGGGCATTCCTTTCAGCAACTTGTACCTCACCACAGCTTGTTCCAGGTTCCTAAAAATTGAGAACAATGATTGTTAGTTTCTGGTCTCCACCAAGGTAGCCCCGAACTCTCCAGATGTGTTTCCCATTTTACCTGCGCTACGGCATTCTCTGCTGAGAGAGAGTCTAACATAGCGTGCCACATTTGGGACTCTTCCTCTCGTAGAAGCTCTGGTGGACAATTCTCTTTATCCGCATCCATTCTGCATTTCCGAGGGGTGCTCGGCGCCTCCACGTTGTCTCCGCAGGACTTGTCCGGGCATGCAAAAATGGCCGCTTCTCTCCCCACGATATATCTCTCAAAGGGCGTCTTCCTATTGGCCGGTTTGACACACGTGATTCTGAGGGGTCCAGATCCGTCCCTATTGGTCCAGGGTGGTGGGGCGGGCTATTAGAGGGGTCACACGACCCCGCTGGGCCAATGGCAGCGCGAATTGGAAATCGCCCGATTGGCCCGTGTGGATCTGAGGGGGTCACGTGACTCCGCGGGGGCCCAATTAGAACCCGATTTAGAAATCGCCCCATGGGACAGCTTGGACCACGTGGGTGGGGAGGGTACACGGCCCATTCCGGATGTCCCGCCCTAGTACTTCCAGGGGAGGGAGATTGATAAGTGTCAGTCATTTTTGACAGGTCATCAATCAATCAATTTTGACAGGTCGTAAATCAATCAAATCTGACAGGTCATAAATCAATCAATTTTGACAGGTCATCAATCACTTTTGACAGGAGCTCCACACCCCTACTACTGGTGAACATCCAGGTCAGGAAATCAAGCTCAGAGATTTGCAGAAGCTTTTATTTCAAGAGCACAGGAAAGAACTGTACACTTTGCAAAAGCCACGACTAAGGCATATAGGATTTGCAATCCCTTATACCCTGGAACCTTTCCAGTTGGTGGGGGCTAGTATTCTAGCGCTGTATGTCTTGGCTATGCCAAACAATCCCCTTTTCTCAGGCTTCAGTGCTCCCTCCCCTCTTCCCAGCTGGCATCTGGGATTTTATCGCCATTTGTTAAAACAACATTCCTCTGTTCACAGCTATTCCCACCGTCCCTTTCACAATACAATAACTCCCAACACAGCAAAGCAGTAGCACGTCAATGCAAGGTAACAATTTTTCAGGCAAAATATAAAGCATTATATGTAAAGCATAAAGTATGCAAGCATTATGGTATTCAGCCATCAAAGCACGGTAGTGCTAGATACGGCAAGGAGAGGCAAAGTCTAAAACACTGAAGCAAAAGTGTTATCAATGATAATCAATCATCAAAATACGTACACAGTAAAACCCATTATACATTAAGACACGTACCTAAACATCCAGGTTTGTGTGGATAATCAGCCAATCAAACCAGTAAATCAAACAGTGGGCTGTTTCCTTAGCAACCCCCAGGGAAGGTGAATCGCTTGCTGCTCAGCTCTGGCTGTTGGAGCCCAATCTGTCAGCAAGTGCAGATCAGTTTGGATGACCTCAAGTGTCTGCAAATATATCAATGTCTGCTCTTCTGGGCAGGATGAGCCCACATTTTAAATTCTGGCCAAAGGAGTCCCTCAACACCTCCCTCTCCGAAGGGAACATGGGATACAGGCTACAACAGAGCTTTGGGCACAGCAAGGCACAATATCACGCTCAAGCACCATAACTAGGTCCACCACCTACGCATATGGCAGGGAGTGCAGAACCAACCTGACACCTTTTGTAGTTTGTGATTTCTGCCCAGGGGAATAGAGGCCTGCGTACACAACAGCAGCGTTGGCTCACAAAGCATGCATAAAACATGGGATTCAGGGCCCATTGTTTTGGGGGTAAAATTGTACTGAATTGCATTTCCGGACAGAAGAGGCTTGTGTTTTAGTTCAGGAGTAGAAAACAGCAAGAAGGCTGCTACCAGCTGCAAATGCAGGCTCCATCGCTTTGGGACTGCATTGGTTAATTCACTTTTGCATTGAAATTAGTAACTAACAGAGGTGGAGTATTTTAAAAGGCAGCTTTCAAAAAGGATAGGGGGGGTGTAGAAGCCAGGCTCTCTCTCTCCCTCCTGCACTGTGAAGGAACTGGATGCAGTACTATTCCCACTGGAAAGCAATGACGGAGGGGCTGCTTGGGGCATATTCTGAGGCCATTTCCGCACTCCACTGTCATAGTGCTCTTATTCCACTTTCGACCTCCTATGGAATCCTGGGGTTTGCAGTTTCGGGAGGGACATTTAGAATTCTCAGCCAGAGAGCTCTTTGGCCTCAGGGAACTACAAGCCCCAGAATTCCACAGGAGCTTGTGAAAGTGGAACAACAGCACTGTACAAGTGCAGGGTGGAAATGGCCTTAGTCTGCTAAGCTCATAGTTTGCTATGAGCTTACAGAATTGGACAAATATCTAACCAACTTTTAAACATTTCTGCCGTGCACACGGATTCAGTGTTGTTGCTGTAAATCATTCGGTCAATCATTGCGATCAGTTCACGTACTTGAGCCTCTCTTTCTGCCCCGAGGGCATTATTGTTGAAAGCAAGGTACCTGTTTCCACAGTAGGAAATCATATCTCTAAGTCCCTGATCTCTTGTTTGTAAGAAGTTTTCCAGAGGTCTGCCTTTTAACTCATCTTTCCTAGTGAACAGGAGGATCATGTATGCCCTTGCTTTGACACGCAGCAACTTCTTTACCTCTTCAACAACGTCCTTTTCTTCTTTAGTCAAACGACCCAATCTCACAACCAGAATAACGGCGTGAAACCCGGGACTGAGGATTTTGCTGGACCTCTTGATGCTGTTGGAAATCTCACTGTTTTTACGATCTGGGTCAAAATATCCAGGTGTGTCCACAACCACCACTTTTCTTCTTCCAATATGGGCTTCCTTTTTCACACATTCTGTTGTCACAGCTCCCGCTGAGAGGCACGACTCAAACTTCTCCTCTCCCAAAATGGTGTTCCCAACTGCACTTTTCCCTGATCCAGTCTTTCCAAGCAGAATAATTCTCAGTTCCGAAACTGTTGGGAAAAGCAGGAAAGTTACACCAGACTGATAATGAGCCTTACTTGCAGGCTAGAAATATTTATTCACCAAGGAAAATTATATTGTGAGTTGAACAACGCTATTTTTTTAGACTTAAAAGGAGTTAAAGATATTTTAGAGAAAGCAGGAGTGAGAGGGCTGTTTCCAGTGACCGAAAGTCTCTCTCTCTCATCCCTTCTAAACCTCTGCTAACCTGAGGTCTAAACGGAATGCTCTTGGGGGATCTTTCCATCTCTCCTGTTCCCACCCTCTTATTCTCCCACGTCTACCAAAAGTGAAACCAGCTTACGTCTGTTTTGCCTTAGCACTCTTTGATACCTTTCCTACCTTTAACGGAGCTCTTCCCATGAAGCCTGAGCTTGGTTCCTCCGCTACCGGTGCCTTTACGCCTGAATCTGAATCGCTAGTTGTGCGCACATACATTTTCCCTCAGATTATTGGTCTACAAGCCTACAAGTTTCAGAGGAGGAGGATCCTGCTGGTCAAGACCAAGATAATGGAAATAAGCACGCTGGCAGACCCTGCTTCCCGTGTGAGTTAGAGTCCCCGGATCCTCGGGGGGGGAGAGCTCCCCAGGGGCCTTCGGGTCCCCCTATCTCCCCACCCGTTTAGGGCGGGCTCTCCAGCTAGAGCATCACCAGCAGGCAGTTGCCCAGCCTCTTTCTGAAGGTGTCCAGAAAAGGAGACCCCCTGTCCACCTCTCTAGGCCACTGATTCCACTGCCCAACCCCTCTCACTGTCAAGGAGTTCCTTTTAATGTTCAATGTAACTTAAAAATTGAGAGCCCTGCCCCTTTGCTCTGAGACAGGAAAGAGCAGGCGTGCCCCTCCTTTCTGGGGCAGTTCCTGAGGTTTTTAAAGAGTACGACCGTGTCCCACCTCAGCCTTCTCCTCCCCGGGCTGAACGTGCCCAGCAGCTCCTCTGACCTCTCCTCCCATGTTTTGTTCTCCATGCCTCTTATTATCCTTATTCTTCTTCTCTGAACTTGCTCCAACTTGTTTACAGTGGGACGTGCGAGGCGTCTGTCCCTTCTGAACAGCCGGAGGCCTTGTGTCACCAACCGGGGCAGTGCTTGGTGCTCGCGGGGCAGTGCGGCTGCCATCGTCGCTGCCTGGGGCACTGGGAGGAGACCCGGGGCAACGCTCGGACTGGTCTCATGGCAGCTTCGTCTCTGCCACCAACCTCTTTGCATTGCACCATACACCTCTTCTCCGGAGTGCCTGCCCGGGCAGGAGCCCAAGATTCCTAGCCTCCACTCCTTCCTGACTCTTTCAGCAGCCACTGTCTTTTCTTCCTTAGAAGCACAGGGCACACAACTTATGAGTTTACCAGACACCTACTGGCATCTTGAGGGTATCAGCTTTCATCCCCCCCCCGCCCCCATAAAATTGTTACAAGCAACTTATGGATTTGTCCTATTTGGAAAATGTGGTCCTTGTGATAACCGGGTGGGGAGGGACGGAATCTGCTCAAGCTGGACTGGTGATCTTTACAAACGAGCCAGGATTACAGGAGGAGGCATTGCTCAGCAAGCGTAGGCTTTGCATGGAGAAGGTCTTGGGTCCCGCCATCCCCGGCACCTCAAGGCAAGAAGGATCTCAAGCACCAGCACTGGACAGAACTTTGGCCAAATATATGATAGAAGGTCCAGGAGATATTGGAGCAACACGGCCCTCACAGGCCATTCAGTTCCACCATTCTGTGATTCTAGGACTGCTACAGTCTGCAATCCCAGGCCAGACAGATCACGGGCACCCTCTCTCACTCTCTGCTTCTCTCTTCTGCTTTTCCAAACAGCACAGTGGGGAAACTGGCGGGGGCACCTGGATCCATTCCAGGGTTTGGTGGGCTTTAAAGGAGCTCTCTGTGGTGCTGGAACTATTTAGGAACAGGTCTCAGAACCTTGGAGAGCCCCCTTAGAGCCTGGAGGAAAACCCGGAGTGGATTCAGTGCCCCCTTGGCATGGCAACCATGAGCCCCTTGTGGCGGGGGAAGAAAGGAGCAACCATGGGTGACGGGAGCTACCTTCCCCTGTGAACACTCAGGACTGAACACTCGCATACAGAATTGTTATTTGGTGCAGTGACTCACCAGGGCCTGGAAACAGTAAGCTCCAGAGAGCGTGACCTCAAAAATAACTTTTCCAACCTTGGTCACAATGTGGGTGGGGGGGGACTCTTCTGAGCCATTTTGCAATTTCTCCAATCCTTGAGAGAACTAAGAATTTCCCAATCTTAACCTTGGCCAAGGGATGGTTCCTTCATGACGGAAGTTAATGTTTTCACCACAGCTCCTCCCGAGCATAAACAGCCTACTCCCTGCATGCTTCACGATTCTCCCAATAAGGAAGATGGGTCAGAAAGTGACTGCAAGGCTTGTGTAAGGAAGAGCCAAGCAGAGGACAAAGTCTGCTTAGACACAGACAATGCGTACGTTCTCAGAGATTTCACGTGAAACTAGATTTGCCCAGACCATTCTGAGCCACGTCCTCTGGCATCATGATGTCTTCTGTTGCTGAGGCACAGCAGCCAGAACGCTGCAGTATCCCAAGGAACAACTCCGACATTTACCATTGGAAAGATGGCTCGCGCATTTTTGTTTAGTTCATATCACAGTCATAGCCTTTTTTAAACTGTTTAATTGGTGAATGGCAATTGCTGTGGAGGTTTGTGTGAATGTTATCTAAGGTTGTTCCAGCACAATCGTAGATGGTGTCCAAAATTTATCATCGCGCCCATGCCCTCTATGTGACATGCAGGGCATTTCTAGAGGGAGAGAGCGCTCCTCATGCTGGCACTTACGCAGATAGCCTCTGTTTTTCTCCTTAAATAATTTTCCTGATATGAAAAAAGGAGGGAAGAAATGATGGGGAAAAAAACCAAGGGAGGACTGGGAATGGAAGATGTCCTCATGTGAAGCTGCTCTAAATTAAAAAAACAAACAAACACAAAATGAGCAGGGTGACAGCATCGTAAGAGCAATGCCTGGCATCACCCAGGGTTAGTAGAAAGCTCTCTATGTGCCCAATAGTTTAAAAGCATATGGTGATAAAATTACAAAATGACAGTAGATGGAAACTGATTTCAGGAAACGTGCAAAACCTGTTGATTCAAACTGAGACGAAAACTGGCTGCAATTAGGCAGAGGCTTTTATGTGAGACTTTATATCAGCCGAGGTCAAGGCTGCCTATTTTTTCTTCTTATAGTCAGAACCGAGCTGGATGAGCTTCAGCCGGTAGGACCTTTACCTTCGTTTGCTACAGCCATAACGCCCCACCAAGAATGAATCACACCGTTCAGAATTCAAGGCAGTCCAAACTCCTGCAAGAAAGGGGGAAATACAACGTGTTATTGCCGGTTTTCCAGCAACTTCAAGAACCCAACTAGGCACAATATAGGAAATGCTGAGTCCTCAAGCCTTTGTTAGAAGCCCCGGGTTGACGTCTGATTTTCCACTACACACCCTCCTAGAGGTTGTTGCCCCCTTGGGCCTTCCTCACAGTGGGGTAGGACAACTTGTCACCCCAAGTTGCGCTGTGCCTAAGTTCCTCAGAATATTGTGAAGATACGTACATTTTAAATTTGAGTTGCCTAGCACATTATGCTTTCCTGCCCCAGGCACATAACCAGAAGGGCAAGATATGCGACTGCACTGTTGATCAATCCGTCAATTAATTAATGGAGACATGTGCAAGTCCCTGGGGAAACCTGTGATAAAATACTGAGCAGTGTACCAACACTTCAGAAGGATATGTGCAATCCAGCTGTCAGTGCTGGATGCCTGATTAATTCTTCATTTATCCCCACAACTAAAAAGCAACACTACACGCTACAGAATTTGAAAAAACAAAAACGAACTACAAAAACAAAAAAGCCACTTTTATGTAAAAATGTTAGCAATTCCAGTGGGTTTTTAGGGACCATAATCACTTGTAGTCCCATTGCGTGTGTGTGTGTGTGTGTGTGTGTGTGTGTGTGTGTATGTGTCAGAACAGTGCTCCACAAAGACTGGTTCCCCACTTCCTCGTTTGACGTTATGCCTCCAGGGCAGCCTGAAGAGGGAGTCTGAACAAGATTATACGGGCAGCCTTTGCCCCCCCCCCCAAAAAAAAAGCTTTGGTTTAGCATTATTTCTTCATGGCCAGGAGGGTGTTTCCTTGAGAGGCATCAGCAACCTCCCTCTCCAGTTTATTACACCTGGAGACATTATACCCACAGGCAACACATTTCCGGGGGATTTTAACGCCCCCCCCCATTAAGATTTAGACCACCTCAGTGACGCATCTGAGTAGGAGGGTCCCCCCCACACACACCGCAAGACGCCTGGCTTCGTGTCCTGGGTGCAAGTCACTCCCTGCCACGTTGGTCAGCGTGCACCGGTGTGTCTTACTGGAGCGGGGACAGTGGCCCAAGGCCTCTAGCAAAGGTGGGGGGCACCTGCCACTCCCCTAGACACAAGCAAGCACCACTGCCGCCCCACAGAAAGGCATTCGTAGTTCTTTCCCCCCAGTAATTAACCAGTATACACGTATAAGTGAAGAGGAAACTGGAGACATTTACACACAGACACACACACACACACACACACACACACACACAACGCCTGGATCGCCACAGGCCATGTACCGGCAGAAGCAGGAAACCGGAGGTCCAGCCACACGGTCTGTCAACACGTCGTCGTTTCAATAGTTGCGCTCTCAAAGTTCCTAAACAGATCGTTTGTCAAACCCTGCGCTGGGCTCCCAGCTGGATCTTGCTGTGTATTTGCCCTTAAGGTGCTTAGTTCCAGCTCTTTGGATGCCCAAACACGTTCGGGGCACTCCGGGTATCGCTCTTCCGTGTTTGAGTTTCCTTCCTCGAAGATACACATTATTCAGAGGGGAAAGAGTTAACAGAAACCTCGCCCATTTCTTCCTTGTCCCTTTGACTGGTTGATGCTATAAAGGAAGCACCGCTCCTTCAGTCAAATGGCAAACTGTTTGTTTAGTAGGTGGAGGAACAAAGATTACAATCAGAAACCTAACAGGGGAAGAAAGATTCCTCCAGAAAATCAGGTGGACTTCCGTGAAGGTGAAAGCCAAAGCAGACCTTGCAACTGGCAAGGCTCTGCACCCCCAGCGCTGGCCTTTGACGCTGCGCCATGGGAAGCGGGAGCTCCAACGCACGATTTAACCCCCCGCCCCAAAGACCCCCCTCACAACGAGCCCTTTAAGGGGGTCTTTTACTTATGCTGGGGACAAATCCAAGGACACAGAAACAAGCTCCAACCAAAACCAAACGGACTCTCTGTCCCTGACTGAGCACACCTGCAGAGGCGGTCTCCTCCCGGTGAGCCTTGTTGAAATGTGTAGAGGAAACAGGCTACGTTGCAACCGGTTGAGCCAGTCCCTTTATCTCTCAGCCTGACCTACCTCGCAGGGTTGGTGTGGAGGTAAAATGGGAAGAAAGGGACTTATGTAAGAAAGGGAGTAGCTTTGCGCTCGTTAGAAGAAAGGCAGGTGTTCTAAGAGTCCCGTATGGGGTGTGCGTGTGTGTGTGTGTGTGTTTGAAGGGCAGTGTTAGGTAGATAGCAAGAGAGCTGTTCTGTCCTGGGCCCAGTGGTGCTATTCAACATTTTCATCAATGACTTGGGTGAAGGAGTAGAGGGCACGCTGATCAAATCTGCAGATGACACCGAATTGGGAGGGGTTGCTAATACCCCAGAGGACAGGATCAGAATTCAAAAGGGCCTTGACAGACTGGAAAGCGGGGCCAAAGCCAACCAAATGAATTTCAATAGAGAGAAACGTAGGGTCCTGCACTTGGGCAGAAAAAATGAAAGGCACGCGTATAGGATGGGGGACGTGTGGCTGGAAAGCAGTACGGGTGAAAGGGATCTAGGAGTCTCGGTGGACCACAAGCTGAACCTGAGTCAGCAGTGTGAGGCGGCAGCCAAGAAAGCCAACGCGATTCTTGGTTGCATCAAGAGGAGATGATCGAGGGAGGCAAGGGTAGCACTCTGCTCTGCCTCGGTCAGGCCTCGTGCGGAATCCCGCGTCCAGTTCTGGGCGCCTCCGTCCATGAAGGATAGGGACCAGCCGGAGCGCGTCCGGACGAGGGCGACCGAAACGGCGAAGGGCCTGGAAGCCACGAAGCCCCCTGAGGGGCGTCTGAGGACAGAACCCTCAGTGGGTCCGGGGCTCCTGTTTGCTCGGCCTCTCCTTTTCTCTCGGGGTAAAGCGGAGGATTTTACCAGGAGAAGCCCGCGAAGCGTACCGGAGAGCAGGGGGCGAAATCCTGAGTCTGACCGCGCAAGAGGTGCCAGAAGGGGGGACGGGCCTCCCCCGCCGGGCACCCCTCGCCCAGCCCCGGGGCAACCTCCTTCTCCGCCGCGGCCCCTCGCTCCGGGAAGGGGCGGCCGGGCCTCCCTACCTGCGCGGCAGGAGCGCCGCCTCCCCTCCTCAGGGCACCGCGCGCGACCCGCGGCTCCGCGCCGTCGCTCCCTCGCCCGCCCTCTCCCGCCGGGGAGCCACGGCCGGGGAGCGGGCGCCCGCCCCCGGAGTCCCGGCTGTCCGAGTCAAGGACAGGCGCGTGCTTCCTGCGCCGCCGCGCCCGGGGGCTTCCGCCGCGCCCCTTACACGGGTTGCCCGGGTTGCCCGGACAGGGCGCCCGGCGGAAGGCTCGCGGGGGGCTGGGCTCCGGAGACCCGGAGGGGGGACGGGGAGGAGGAGGAGGAGGAGGCGCCGCCGCCCTCCCCGGGACCAAAGGAGCGGCGGGAGCCCCGACGGGGACCCCGGGCAGGGAGGCGGCCCTCCCGCAGGTGGGCGCCCTGGGCCGCAGCCCTCCGCAGAGCGTCCGGCCGGCCGGGGCCCCTCTCCGGAGGCGGCGGCCCCCTTCGCGGGGGGGGGGGACCCGACGGCCTCCCGCTCTCTCCCTCCTGGGCGGGGCGGGGCGGTCGGAGGAACAGGCCTGGGGCTCGTTTGCTTTCGGGGGAGGGAGGCAGAGAGAGCCTGGGAGGGGTCCCTCGGCTGGACCGCTCCAAAGGCGCGGCCTACCTGGGGCTGCCGCAGAGGGACAACGAGGCAGCCCGGGATGAGAACTCGGCCCTGCTTTTCTTTCTTGACAGACGGGGCGAGGCGGGGGTCCTTCTGAGGTCCGAGAGGTTGGAAGGGGGGCGCCGCGGGCTGCCTCTCCGGGCACGCGACGTCTGCCGGAAGGGACGCGACCGCCGGCCGAGTTTTACGAAGCGCCGGAGACCGCTCCCTCCCAGCAGGCTCACCCCGGGGATTTGTCGATTACGAATCTTACGGGTTGTAGTGATGGTTCCTAATACGCACTGGCTTTGCGCGCTCCTTTAACTGTGCTGTGCGTTTAATCTGCTGTTGTTCCCTGTCTCCGTCCACGGGGAGAGGAGAGCAAATAATAATAACGATAACAATAATAATAATATTCTACACCAGGTACATCTGTCCGCTTGGATTCCGCTTCTAGCAGTCACCCCAAATCTGCAAGGTAGGCTCTCTTGGGACCTGCATCCGGTTCTCTGGCAGTTGCATTTGGGTTCCCTCCGCTCTCGGCTTTCTCTTGTACATGCCCAAAATGGGCTGATGTTCTAAAGCGTGACTTGTGGGGAAGCAGAAGGCGTTCTATCCTACAGCCTGTCGGGGTGCGGGGTGGGGCTGGGGCTGCAAATCTTCCTTCCTGGACCCCAGGAGGGCAGGCAGCTAATGCTTGGTGGGGGGGGGGGAGGCTCTGAAAACTCGGGGGAGGGTCAGGTTGTCTCCTAGGCTGAACTAAGGAGCGGCTGCAGGTGGGACCAGGGCATTGGTTGTGCAGGGCCTCTCCTCCTCCCCCTTGAAAATCTTGAATGAAAGAAGTCTTGCAAAACAAAAACAAGAAAAAGACCCAACCCCCTGTGATAGGTTCACATAGGGCTGCCATAAGTCAGAAGTGACTTGAAGGACCACAAGAACAAAGTGCCACTGACAGGGGGAGGGTCTTTCTAGCTATCATGTCCCTTCCCGTTCGAAAACTGACTTATGGCAACCCTAAGGTGAACCTATCCTGGGAGTTTTCTTGGCAAGATTTGTTGCCTTTGCCTTTCTCTGAGGCTGAGAGAATGTGACTTCCCTGAGGTGACCCCGTGGGTTTCCACGGCTGAGTGGGGATTCAGACCCTCACCCCCCACCGTGTCGCTGTTGCTGGTGGTGGTGTCCAGCAGCAGGGCTTCACGAACTCTCTCTGAGGTCTCCGCAGAGCCCCAGGGGTCCCTGGACCCCAGGTTAAGAACCACTTTAGTCGTATTTAGTCGTGTGTGCGTGTGTGCCTGTGCCTTGTCAATTTATGGAGACCCCATGGAGGCGCCACCTCCGTGGGGTCTCCATAATATCATGGGTTATCTCAGACCGGGGATCCTCAGAGGTGGTTTTGCCAGCTCCTTCCTCTGAAACAGACCCTACAGCACCTGGGATTGGCTGGCGGTCCTCCATCCAATTACTAGCAAGGGCTGGCCCTGCTTAGCTTCCAAGGTCAGACAGAATCTGGTGCCTTCAGAGTGCTGAGGCAATACAACAGATCTGGAGGCCTGTAATTAAACCCCATGCCACAAATGCTGCCAGCTTCCAGTACTTCATTGCAAGGAAAGCAAAACCCTGCAGAAGGTTTGCACCTCTGGAATTCTTCCCACTTAGAGAAATGGGAGCAAAGACACAATATCATCTGTAGATTTTTTTTTTTAAAAAAAGTTTCCCAAACCGTGTGAGTATTGCAATGTTTTAGCAAATGATTCCAGAGTCTTCCTTCCATCTGCCTGGTACCCCAGTTCACCTTCCTCTCTTGACCTCCCAGTGATGTTTTCCCGTGTAAAACTTGCATCGACCTTTTTCTTAATTGGTCATTACCACAAACATTAAATTTACATTGGGTGCTGGGGTGGTTCATTTTTCTTCCCACTTCTATGGAGAGTAGACAATCCTGGTTTACTTTCTGTGTAACGCAAAGTGGGGGTGAAGCCAACCTGACCTCCTGCAGGAGAGAGTTCCGCCCTTAGTGTCCTGCCACAGAATACCCACTGAGAGATTGGCCTCTGTCACCACATGTGGTTTTCCAGGTATCCAGATATGCCACGAGGCAGTCAGGGCTGGGTCAAAGCAGGGCCCTGAGCTGCAGCGGGATGCGTTCTCCTGGCACGCGTAAAATAAATCAGGAGTAAGTTTGGCGTCACAATCAGTCCAGCAGTTTGTATATTGTATATTACTCTAACTCATTGTAAGTGTTCTGGTTTTTACGTTTGCTATGCCCTCTTTCTCTCTCTTTCATCCCCGGCAGGGGCTGAGGGTGGGCTTCAGGACTTCTACAGCCTTTCAGCCGCTGCATACGGTGACCGCGATGGCTGGTTGTGAGTTCCTGGCCCAGTTCAGGAGGAGCCCGGCTTCCTTTTCAAAAGTTAAGTGGTGGCCCTGGCCCGCAAGAGAGAGCTCTAGCGACAAAGCCGGCCTTTGGCAAACCAGGAGGGCGGCTCATTTCCCCAACTTCCAGTTGGCGCGGGCCTCTGAATTTCAGAGGCATACGTCTGCCGTGGCATACAGCGTGGCCTATGATGGGATCTGGCTGGCTGGCGTTGGACCCTGGGCCCACTGAGGTTGCCCACCCCTAGTTTAATAACTTTGTTTCCTCTGTCAGGGCAAGGTTATCTGCGCTGTTCACATTTATTAATAATCTTCTTCTAAGAAAAATTTTGCTTGGCTTCCAGAGGTTCACAAGAAGTTAGGGTGCTTCAAAATGGAAGAACCCTAGTGCTATCATTAAAAACAAAAACAAAACTGCAGCTATGCAACTATTCTGATCCTTCCTCTTTAATGGATTTTTTTCTTCTGAATTAAAAAGGCAGGTTAGCAATAGGAAAGAGGAAGAGAGAGAGAAAGAAAGAAAGAAAGAGAGAGAAAGTTCTCCAAGACTGAATATATCTGTGAATATTCTAACAACAGATGAAAAGAGGCTTTCCCAGGGATTTTTACAGATTGGCACTTATTTTGTGCCAAAAAGAAACTCCCTTAAAACCCATGCAGTTTTTGCCCAGACAATAGAATTTTCTATAGAAGAAGAAAGTTTCCTCTCCAGAAAACATGATTTTCTACACAGAAAACATCATTCCTGTACAGAAAATAGCACAGCTCAGGGCTTTGTGCAGAGTATGTCCCAGACTGTGAGCATTCCTTGAAAAATATACAGTTTTTGACCATTTTCTCAAAGAGGAGTGAAGAATAGCAGAATTATTCATTGTTGTGTTTGAGAATGAAATCCACAGAAGTTCCGCATCCTTATTCAGGAGCCAAGCTGGGTCCAGAAGTCCTCCTGTGTTATAGTCTCACTCCTTTCAGAAGCTATCTTCTTCTACTAGCTAGACCCAAATGCACAATCTAAGTCGACCTAACTGCCCAGTCTCACATCTTCCCAACAGAGCCAGAGGACCTGGAGATCCGAATTGTCCTTTTGGGGGAGCCAGAAGATAGGGAACACGCCTGGAAGACCATCCTTGGCTCGGAAACATTTGAAGCCAGCGCTCCAAGAAAACTTCATCGATTGGGAATCAGGGAATGGAAGGAGAGAAGAGTTGTCCTCATTGACGCTGGAACTGTTTCTGATCTTGACAAACCCATATCTTCCTCCCAAGTCCATCTCTCCAGACCAGGTCCTCATGCTCTGGTCTTGGCGACCCAGCTGGAGCAGTTCAGTAAAGCAGACCAAACAGCGATCCAGGCGGTATTTGGCCAGGAAGCCATGAAGAGCACCATCCTTGTATCCACTAGGAAAAAACCCTTAGGCACTGGAAACAGGAAAGATCATGTACCAAGTGGAGAAAATAAAGACCATCAAGCTGTGATCCAGCCTTACATCCATCACATTACATTTGACAGCAACAAGCTGGGAGGAAGGCAGGAAGAGGAGCTACTGGCAAAGGTTGAGGAAATTGTGAAGAACCATCAGAACCGCTATCTGGCCATCATTGGAAGGGACAAAATTTCCAGTTGTCCTCCAAAGGAAATGGAGTCTAAAGGACTAGGAGACATGCAAGAGGACAGTGGTGTGGAAGAGGCAGTGGAGAAAATGGAGGTTCCAGGAATGATCCCAGACAAGGAAGGAGAAGGCTTCCAAGCTGAGGGTGAGCAATCGCAAGAAGTTTGATAGGTGGCTTGCTCCACTTGGGTTTACATTGCCGACATTTGAATCCCATACCCTCCAACTCTCCCGATTTGACAGTCCCAATAACTCCTCTCTTGTCACACTTTTTTAGCTGCTTTGAAAATGTCCTGGTTTCTCTCTCTCCTGCTCCCACTTTCCCCCTTTGTCCTCAGCTGACATCAGTTGCTGCAAACTGAGTCCAATCTGCAACAGTCCTTTGTACTCAATTAACTCAGGAAGGGAGGTGGAGAGGAGGGGGCAGAATCTTGCTCTTCCCTGTAGGTTCAGGCAAAAGCAAACTGCTGCAGCCTCTCCTAGCTCGTGTGTTCTTCCTCATAGATACCTTTTGCCATCTTGACCCCAGTCCAATGTTGCTCGGCCAGATGGGTCCTGAGTTTCACCTGTGAAATGTTGGGTGGAGATTTTCATCCGATTTTGCCCTGATGAAGTTAAACGCATGCCCTCACCCAAGAAACGAAGCAAAACAACTAGAAGGAGGAAGAGGTACTTGAAGGAGACAGACAGTGGAGAGAGGGATGAGAGCAGCTAATTTAAAAGTTCACCTGCCATTCTAGGAAGCTTCCAGAAGAAGTGATTCGCCTACATTTCCAGGCCACAAAAATAGCCTTGAGGAACCAGTTTCTTCACTCCTGTTGAGCTGAGCCCCCTCTTTTCAGGTGTCCCCCCCCCCACTTTCTTAGAGAACAGGAAAAGAAAGCCAACGAGATTCCTCTTTCTTTTCATCATTTCTGCTAATCTTTTGTCCTCTGCCCAAATAAGAGAGGGTCCTATGGGATGGAACCCACATGGAGTTGCTTGTGCTGCTTGCCTCATCCGGTTCGTTCTTTCCTGCTCCTTCCTCTGCCAGACGGGGAGGAGGACAGAATGAGCAAAACATTTCTCCTCCTCCCATTCATGCCCACCTGCCGCCTTTGAAGTTGGGAAAAGTTGATGGTACCTTTCAGTGCAAGGCAGGTAGGTCGGAGTAGCAGCACATCTCCCCGAACAAGGCTTTCTGTGGAGAACGTTCCCGTTGCAGAAAGTTCCTCTTTAGGGCTCTCCTTGTTTCTGTCTACCTACCTTCCGTCTTTCTTATAAATCCTTGGGTATTCTGAGGAACGTCCCGATAAATACTGGGAGCCCTTTCCCTCTTTCCAAAGAAGTAGCCGTGTCACTCCCTTGCAGGATGGAACGAGGGGAGGAAGCCGGAGAGGGAAAAAAGAAATGTAGCCGCACCATTAAGATGAAATGGTTTTTATTTTCACGTGAGTTTGCCTGGATATAAACCCACTTCTTCAGACGCAGGACAGAGTGATATTAATAAATGCTCAGGCATAAAACATATTTACACTGTTGTGGAAGTGAGATGGAATGTAATGGGATCCAGAAAGATGGGATTCATGACCCTTGTCCTAAATTTTCAATGGGATACAGATCTTTCAGATTTTTACAGTGGCCAGTTAGTGCTGACACGTGAAAGCAATCAATCTGTTTGTCAAAAGTCAGTTCCCCAGGGTTCGAAACTCTCTCTACTCCCACGACTATGTCAGTAGGCATTAATTATTATCACTCTGTCGTGCATTTGAAGAAGTGGGTTTCTATCCAGGAAAACTCATGCAAAAATAAAAGCCAGTTGGTCTTAATGATGTGGCCGCATTTTCTTTTTCTTTTTCCCCTCCCCCTTCCTTCCTTCTTTTTATCCTTTTTTCCAGTTCCTTTTCCTCCTCATAGTGGTTCATCCTTTCGATACTTTGATGGCCTTGAGGGTCGCTGTGGTTTCCTCCATCTCTACGATTCTATGATTCTATCCCTCCTGTCCTTCTTCAGAACAAACCTGAACCCGGGAGGGGTGCTTGGTGCAGAAAGAACCTGGAATGGCTGGGATGCTCTCATTGCTATTATTCAATAAATTAAATACATACATACAAACATGCATACTATTACTCATCTTCTGGTGAGTGAGGAAGATGCTTGGGATGGGGAGATATATTTTGTTACATCATCCAAAATACTATCAGAGAAGAAAAGAAGCACCGTTTACAAAAGAAGAGGCAGAGCACAACTTCACAACACATATCTGGGCAGTGAAAATATTTAGTAGGCCGAAAAACCTCAAGAAGGAAAGGGGGGGGTTGCCTGGCATCGAAGGGTCGACGGTGAAGGTGCCAGGGGTTCTTCCAGGGAAAGGGCCACCACCGAAGAGTCAGGTTCTGGCCGGGCCGCCGGTCCTGTCTTCGCACTCGGAGCACAGCCTGCGAGGAGACTCTCAAGCAGCCACGAACGAGGATGGGCAGCCTCGCCCCTGGAGAGTGCGGCCCCATCCCTTGAAGGGCTTTCTCCGTCTAAGCTGGCACTTTGAACTGAATCGAGAAAGGAACCGGAATCAGAGAATGGTTCGGGAGCCAGCATAGGTAGTGCAATACTGGCTCGGCATGGATCCAGTGAGAACTCCGTCTAGCTGAAGCTTCCGGGCTGTCTTCGGAGGAAGCCAGAGAAGCGTGTCGCAGCCACCCAAGCAGGAAGCCCCTGCGAGAGGCGGGGCACTGGAGCCGGGTCCCTGTCGCCCCCCAGGTAGGGATCCCGGTGAGATCAGGGAGGACTCTGTGCCACAGGGAGCACGGGCACCTCGCGGGAGAGAGAGGGGTCAGCAAACTCTCCCCCCCAGTGTGATTCTTCGGGGGGAGCGCAGCCCCTTCCAGAAGATGCTGAAAATGCCCAGTGGGTGCCCCTGTGGGCAAGAGAGTGGGTGTGATGGTCAGCAACAGCTGGCGGGCATGTGGAGAACTGCAACTTGCTGCCTTGTTGCTACAAAACTAAGCCCTGTACCGCTAGGATGGGAGGGGTTGTGGATAACTTGCCCTAGTTCCGCACAAAGGTAGTACATTCATGAAACTTTATGAGGGTGTTTCCATCCCAGGAGGCTTTCTGGCGCTTGGGGACAGTGATTCAGCACAGGCAATTTGAACCAACACTGGGAACGGAGTGGCAGCTGGTCCAGTACTGGCAAGGTATGTGCTCCGAAAGTTGTCTCCCGGCGTGGTGTCTGGCCTGTGGCTGTCTGTCGTGAGAGCAGCAGGGAATTATACCTACCGGGGGTGGGGTGCGTCTCTGGCAGGGCCAGTAGTGGCCGCTCCTCGACTCTTAGGGCCTTTCCGCACTACGCTGTTACAGTGCTATTGTTCCACTTTCAACCTCCTGTGGAATCCTGGGGTTGCAGTTTAGGGAGGGGCATTCAGGATTCTCGGCCAGAGAGCCCTTTGGCCCCAGGAAACTACAAACCCCAGAATTCCACAGGAAGTTGGTAAAGTGGAATCATAGCCCTATAACAGGGTAGAGTGGAAAGGCCCTCTCGCGGCCTTTCGGAACCTTTTCTGAGTTTCTCTGTCCTCCTACATGCAGGAGCAAGTCAGGTTCTCAGCTAAGTCAGTGTGTTCAGGGTTGTGCCTCAAACCGAGAAAGAAGTCACCACTGAGGGATTAATTCGCATTCTTCTCTTTGTAGCAGCAACACCAAACACAGAAGATGTTGGCAATCCAGCAGGCCCAGAAAGCCACCAGAAGACTTCTGAGGAACCGGAGCTGCGCCTCATCCTTGTGGGGAAGACAGGAGCCGGGAAAAGTGCAACAGGGAACACCATCCTTGGGGAAGAGTGCTTTGAGTCCAGACTCGAATTCAGCTCCGTAACCGAATCTTGCCGGCTGGGAATCCGGGAGTGGAAGGGGAAACGGGTTGTTGTTCTGGACACGCCTGCCATCTTTGACTCTGAGGAATCGCCAGATCCCCAGGAGATCGAACGCTGCCTCCGCCTCTCCGGCCCAGGCCCCCATGCGCTGGTGCTGGTGTCCCAGCTGGGCCGTTTCACAGAGGAAGACCGCCAAGCAGCAAAGCGGGTCAAGGAGATATTTGGCCCCGAGGCCAAAAACTACACCGTCATTGTGTTTACACACAGAGAAGACTTGCGGAAGGAAGGCCTGGAACGCTATATTGCCAAGACTGGTAACCAGCTCCTAAAGACGTTGATCGAGGCCCGTGGCGACCGATACTGCGGCTTCAATAACAATGAAATGGGGGAGAAGCAGGAGGAACAAGCTGGGGAGCTGCTTTCCAAAATTGAGGAGATGGTGCTGAAGAATAAAGGCAAGCCCATCTGTGTTCCAAAACAAGGTAAGAAAAGAGGAGGAGAGACGGAAGAACGGAAGCAACGTGAGACAAAGAAGAAAGAGACTCCCGTCTAGCCCTCAGACCCACAGCACATGGGCAGCGGTCTTTTTCAGGCATGCAAAACTCTCCAGATGGTGGGAAGACCTCATCCTCTCCTGCTTTCTTTCTGCTGAAATTTTCTCTTGCAGTTTTTGTCTATGTCCAGTCAGAGTTTGGAAATAATTGATTAATCATCTCGTTAACTTGGTAATTCTCTGGTGTGTTTTTTTTCCTTAGATAAATCAACTCTTTTATTAGATTTCATGATCGGTGTGGAGGTTACTCCTACGTTTTAGTGAGTGATTAATTTTGAAACATTAGTTTACTTAGAATTGGGTGGCTCTTCCTCTGGCAGATTTAGTCAAATTGGAAAGCCGGAAAGAAAAGGATTAGGATAGGAGGAAATGTACCCCGTGACTCAGTTGGTAGCTGGCAGAATCTAGGGAGGAAAAAGAAGAACCAGGAAATACATGAAGAGCTGGATTTGGGAGCAATTGATGAAGAACAGCTTCTCATTTGCTTCTCCTTCCTTCTCTTGTTTCTCCCCTCTTCCAGTTTGAAGCACACTGGCCAAGGAGGAAATTATCACAATTTCCTCGTTAGCCCTGCCCGTTATCTCAGCCACTATCTTGGTGTTTAGTTTCAGAGGGCCTCTGCACGTGCTGTCCTGTGCAAGAGCCCTGGTGGCGCAGGGGTTAAATGCTGGTGCTGCAGGCACAACATTGTGAGTTCGATCCTGCTGGGCTCCAGGTTGACTCAGCCTTCCATCCTTCCACAGGTCGGTAAAATGAGGACCCAGCTTGATGGGGGCAATTAGCTAAACACCTTGTGAACCGCTTAGAGAGTGCTTTGTACTGATAAGCGGTATAAAAATGTAACTGCTATTGTATTGCTCTCCTCTGCTGTGAGGAAGCGGCACTGAGGCTTGCTGCAGAAATCTGAGCAGAAAGATGGCGGAAGCCCCGGGACCAGGCCAGCTCTGCTTCCACCATCACAACCTGCATTGTACCGGGGCGCCAGTGCAGCGCCCCAGCACTCTCAGGGGTTAGCCCGTGAGCCCTTCGCTCAGTTGTCTTCATGCAAAGCAACATTCCAGATTAATCACCCATCTGTAGCAGTCAGAATTGTAAGAGTCAGAACAGCAATTTGAAGGCACAAGGAACTGTTCACAACAGTGTGTTTGCATATCAAAGAAAAGTGTAATTGCATATCACCCTAGGGGAGAGGACTCAAAGAGAGTTGGTTGAGAGACACCGTCCATCCGCAAGGCATCTAGTCAGTGTTTGGATGGATACACAAAGAACTGAGATAGAGATAACAGTGGAGGTGTGTTAGGAAACAAGGTGGGTGTTGAAAAGGAAACCTGATAAAGTCTGTGGGGATTGGCAAGATCAAAGTATGGTAATAAACAAGATCCCATGGGAATAGCTGGAAGTTTGGGAAAGGAGGAGACCCTGAGAATACACCAATGGGAATTGTGCACGTATGAAAGTGTGTATCATTACTTAACCAAGTGCATATTGTACGGTGTTATTTTCAGCAACTGTTACACGCTATGCCTTATATACTTCATTAAAGATTGTTGGAAAACTCTGTGTGTTTTCTTGAGACTAAAAGAGTAGCCAGCATACGACAAAGAGTCCCTTTCCTAAACCAAAAGGAGAGACACAGAGGTTCAAATAGTCAGAAAATCCAGAAAACAGTGAGAGAAGCTGGTTCTGAGAGAAGAATTTCCACAATTAAAAAAAAAAAAGAACTGAAATGCCAGGGAAAATGGGGGAGGGCATGAGAGAGGAGACCAAAAGTCAGTGGGAGCCTTTTGGTGGGCTTCCTGCTGGAGCTACTGCTTGGCCACTGTGAGGAAAAGGAAATGCTGAAAGAGACAGACTCCTGCCCCCTCCCCCTCCCCGATTTTGGGTTCCTCTGATATCCTTTTGGTATGTGCCACAATCAGATACTGCATCCGAGCACTCTTGTGGCCAGGCAGGATAGCTCCCGCACAGCCTTCAAGACGAATCACTATCCCAGTTCTTTATGGCTCTAAAGTCTGAAGGGTGGCCTGAGTCCTAAGCCCCCTCCATATAAATAAGATCTAACACATCTCCCCTAGCCACACGTTTGCTGACCCCCTCAAAGAACTCTGGAAAGGGGAGCAGGAAACGGATTCAGTGGCTCCATTTTGGCCCATGGGGCATTCGGAAGCACCAGGGTTAAAACCAACATTCCCCACCCCTTTGGTTATCTTCTTCTTTTTCCTTTTTCAAAACCACTTTGCTACTTCTCAGATGGCTTCACAGTGGGAGTCCGCCAGCTCAGCAGCGACTGAGCAGGAGATAATGTGGCTCGATGAGGGAAGAAAGTTCTCACTGGAAGGGAATACCGTCAGATCCGGCCAGTGAGGCTGCTGAGACTCTTCCTCCCAAGAAGAATTGAATCCAAAGGGGAGCCTGACCGGTCCTGTCCTCTTCCTTTTTTGCAGTCTCACTCAAGAAGAGGCTCGGAGGCCCTCCTTAGAGGTGCCGTCTTGCATAGGAGCACAGAACCCCGGGGATGGAGGGTACCCCAAGGGACATGCTGCCCAGCCCCCTTCTGCCAGGCAGGAAACCCACTGGGAGAGCACGCTTGAGAAGAAAAATAATTGGAAGCCCTGAAAGGCAGGGAACACAATGCCAAGATCTGGGAACGGATTGGGTTGCTACTCCACAGGGAAGTCCAATTGGGCCCAGAGGTTTTGCACAGCTAAAGTCTATGAAGCCACCCCCACCACTGGGACCACAATATTTGGTATGAATGCTGGAGGAGAAGATGTGGCATCAGCCTCATCCCAAGGATAGTTCCAAGGACTCTCCCGAGGAAGGACGCTGAGATCCCCAGAAATAGTGCAGGAGTACTTGCATATCACATGCCACAGGATTGCAGGTGGCCTTGGCAGTATGCCTCAGACTCCTAGGAAATGAAGAGGACTCTGCAACACAGAGGAAGCACCCTGGAGGAGGGTCACCATCAGGAGTGTACCACGCACAGGGGAAGGAATCACTCCAGCAAAGGAATCACTTCTTACATCTTCCGGGGGATAACGGTGGTGAAGATGTCTAAATAGGAGACCGGCAGCAGGAGAAGGGCAAGCCAAGGAAGGAGCCAACCTAACCATCAACTGCAGCAAGAAGAAAACTTGGGGACTGATTGCTCAGAGATATAGAGGGAACTGTGTGCCAGCTGGACAAGATGAATCGAGAACTCTGCTGTCTCCCTGGCGTGTATAGCCACAAGGTTACTGACAACTTTGCAAAGCTCATCAAGAACACAGAGCTGTGCCAGGAATTTCTCCTGATTCACAGGGGCACCAGTGACTATGCAAAGAACAGCTTCGAGATGATCACCCTGGACCATGAAGCCCTGGGCAAGGAAGTGAAGAGTTGAGAGGCACAGGTGGCATGCTCGCCAATTCCACCTGTGAAAGATGGAAGACTACACAGGGACAGGAAGATGCTGCAGGTGAACAACTGGTTATGCTGATGGAGTTGATGGGAAAGGTTTGGCTTCCGTGGTCATGGTCTTCACTTTTTAGAAGATGGACTACTGGCTGCAGATAGGCTGCAACTCACAAAGACAAGGAAGAATGTCTTCGGTACCAATGAGGTATGTCCTGTCAAGAGGACTGTAAACTAAATCCCTGGGAGTTGGAGGTGAGAGCTCAAAGACAAATTCAACGGCAAGCTCTAAACACAAGACGTGAATTCTAGAGGAGAAGCTGAGGGAGAGGATGGGAGCCACAGTGAAACTTGCAGTAAAACAAGCAAGGCTTTAGGTGTCTATATGCCAATACACAGAGTCCAGGAAACAAACCAGACGAGCTTGAAGTCCTAGTGCAGAAAGATATATATGACTATATAGGTATAAAAGAGACTCGGTGGGATGACCCCCGAGATAGGAATGTCACAACTGGTGGGTATAACCTCTTCCAGGAAAGATAAAAAAAGGAGGTGAAGTAGTACCATACTCAGATAAATTCACTAGTATGGAAATCCACGAAAGTGATCAGAGTGGACCAATAGAGACCATTTGCTTAAAATAAATGGAGAAAAATAAAACCAGCATTGTGTTAGCAGTTTACTACAGGTTGCCATACCAAGAAGAGGGGTGGTGGTAGATGATGCTCTCTGGATCCCGCCATCCTTAACAATTTCCCACCTTTGGCTTCCGCCAAGACCTGAATTAGGGCCCCTCCATTCTTTCCTGAGGTGGGAAATCAGGGCAGGGGGAGGTCTTCTGTAGGCTCTGAACCCTTGGGGAGATCCTCAGAGACACTGGCAGGCATTTTTTTGTATTATTAAATAGCTTCCTCTTCCAGAGGAAGAGAAGAGGTTCCCCTGCCACCATCCTTGTGGAAGCGGGGAGCTCAAAACCCCTCTTGAGAGCTGGTAGAGAAACAGTAGACTGTTATAGTGCTATTATTCCACTTTCAACATCCTTTGGAATCCTGGTTTCCTTTTAGGCCCCTCCCTAAACTGCAGACTCCAGGATTTCATAGGATGTCGAAAGTGGAATAACAGCACTGTAACAGTCTAGTGCGGAAATGGCCAAAGAGGCAGCCTGCTCAACCAATTTAATGGCTTCTCTAGCTTAGAAAAAAATGGAAGCAGAAACCTCCTCAGTTTGGAGGGAACGAACCTTGCCTCCACCCAGGCAGTTCCTCCTCCCTTCTATTTCTGTTAGGGGAAGGCTGGAGAAAACAAAATGGAGAACTACACACACACACAATTCTCCTGGGGGCCCAGTTCTCCAGTTTAAGGGCTTTTTCTCCCTCACAGACCAGAAACAGCCTCTTTCAAATCCTGAAAGGATCACATGGCCACCTTCCATCTGGAGGAAATGGGTGGGTGTGGGTGTGGGTGTTATCCTCCCCACCCATTGATCCCCCTAAAATCCACCCACTCTGTCCCCCTCTCTTGAAAAAGAGAAGTACGTCTGCCCCATGTTGGCCTCTTGCCCACAGGAAGGGCGGACAAGGCTTTTCCATCACCAGCACTGGGGTGAAGTTTCAACTGGCAGCCCAGCTGTTTCCAACCTGGAAGGCAGGAAGGGTGGCCATCTGAACAAAGAAACAACTATGGAAAACAACAGCGTTTCTCTGAAAACGACCTGAACAGAGAGATGGAAAAGATGGGGAAAAATGACTAAAATAACACGGCCAAAGGACCATGTCTTTCTCTGCCTGGGATTAACAGGCAGGTGTGTGCATTCTGTGTGCCATTCTGTGCTGTAAAGTGCTTGCAATGGGAACGTGGCATCTGTTTGTGCTTTTGTGCTGAGAATGATCTGTTTCTTCCGTGCAGAATCCAGAAGAGCCTCCCTGGAAGGTGGGTCTTACTTGCTGACAGAAGAGCACTTAACAGTACTGAAAGAAATCCCCCCTCTTTCTGGGAAATGGTGTGACTCTATAGAAAGCGAAAGCACCACGGCTTTCTGCAGAGTCACAACATTTCCCAGAACGGGCGAGAGTTTCCTTGACTGCTTTGTGAAAACATCCCTCTCCCATCTCCTGAGGGCTCCTCTTCTTCCTTCTCACCAGCTTTTCACTGAACCTGTGGCTGAATTCTCTTCTGCTTGGGGTTTTCTTCCAAGCTGTAAAAACAGCTGATGAAGCAAGAGGACCCCAAACCCAACGGAGCAACAGGGAAGGATTCCCAAGGGGGTTCCTGATCCCCACTTGAGACAGGTGGATTGCCCAGCTCTCAGCTTCCGCATGGTCACAACCCTTCCCAGAGGTGGAGGGGATTCCTCCCAGTGCCACTAGCAGCCCATAGCCTGGTGGGCCCAGGCCCCCTGCCCAATCCTTTCCAGCTGCTCTTGGCAAGAAATTGGACCATCCTACTGACATGATTACTCTCCTCCCCGCATTTCATCTTCCCCCAGGGCCCTGGGAATTTCAGGGACTCAAAGAACCAAAGAATTGGGGCAGAGACAGGAAGGGCCATCTCCTCCAACTTCCTGCCAGGGCAGGAGTCCCCCACTGAAGTCCTCCGGTGGGACACCCATCTGGCCTCTGTTGAAACAAAGATGGAGACTGTTACTGCCCTGGCTAGTCCAAGCTTTGGGGATATTAAAAGATATCCTTTTGATATCACAATTCGGCTTCACTTATCTATTCCCTTCCACGTGCTTGTGAGGCCACCGGACAAGCACGTAAACAAGCTCGGCCATTAATTGCCGTAATATTCAAACAACAATACAGGCAGGCCAGAAATAGCTGACTCGCTGCTTTAGGAGACCTCCAGGCAAGTACTCTAATTAGGTATGCGCGCAAGCTACAAAAGAGCCTCTGCCCCGCGCTGGCAGCTTGATGGGTAAACTATACAATACCCAAGTACTCTGCGCCTGCATACTGGCTACTCTACTGAGAATCGCTACGATAACTCAATTATTCAGATTCTGACCTTTCAGAGGCTTTGTCTCCAACTCCAAATCTATTGTTTTCCCCAAGTACGGCATAGCCTCCAGTCACATTCTCCTTATAAAAACCCTTGATTCCCAGACCTTCCTCGGATCGCTCCTTGCTGCTGCTTTGCTTGGCGAGCCTCCCCTCAGCTCCATGCGCTGAGTTACATCCCACCCCAGCCTCGCTCTCCATTTTTCTGGGCTTCAGGACAGGTGAAGTATCACCCAAACCAGCAAGCCCTCTAAAAATCCCTGTATACCACTCCAACCTTCATTTCCTTTAGTTATCTTGTGTGAATGTGTTGCATACACTGTTTTGCTTGTGTTTAATAAACATCATTTATTATTTCAACTTTTGTGTGCTCCTTGACTCGACCTGACCCCGTAGACATAGGGTTCAAGATCTCGCTACGTTACCCTGCCTCTCGTAACGCTAAGCAGTGCTCTGAGCTAATTTTCCCCACTTTTAGTTGAGCACATTTTGGTGTCCCTCCCGGGACCCTCAGTTCACAGGGTAACAAGACACAGGCAGCCTCTGAGATAGTCCTTTCCTCTCTCAAACAGCTCTCATAGGCAAGACCTTCTTCTCCATGTTTAGGGAGTGTCGCCCTCCTTGCCGTTTGTGATCCCTTGGTTTGTTTTCCAGTCTCGGGAGCAGCAGGAAACAAACTCGCCATGTCTTCCCCACGGAGCCTTCCAGATCAGGAACGGAAAGAATATTCACCGTGATTTGTTGTCCCAGAAATGGGTTTCCGAACACTCGGGAAACAGATTTGTCTATTTCTTTCTGAGGGAACAGCCGGGTTGCTTTCTTGGGATGTCTCCCAGTTTCTTTTCTTATCTGAATTTTCTTGGAGCCATCTTGGTCTTGGGTTACATACGCCTGAAGTCCGTGGCACATGCGACAAGGAGTGTGCAGGGATAGCAGATGGCTGTGTGTGTGTGTGTTCTCTTACGGGAGAATGGCTGGGTGTGCTTGGGTGTTTGTGTTGGGGTGGCTGGGTGTGAGTAGGAGGCACGGGCATTTGTGTGCGAGTTTTGTGTGGGTCTCTGTCTTCAGCTGTCTACAGTGTCCCTTGTGGTGTGTGTGTGTGTGTGTGTGTGTGTGTGTGTGTCACTGGAGGGAGCATATACCGACTGTGTCAGGGCACGGCGCTTCTCACCATTACTCCCAAGGAAGACTCCTTGCTGGGCTGGTTTAGGAACTGCTTTGTGGTTGGTCTCAAAAGACACTGTCTGAACTTGCTGCCCCGCTGCCACCCAACCACCCCAGTCCATCTTGGTTGTGAACAGATCCATTTCAATTGGGTTTATCACTCAGTTGTTTCTGAGTAGGCAATGGGAGGAGACGGGTGTAGGCGGAATGTTTATACCCAAAGAGGTAGATTGATGGAGAGTGAACTTGCTCGTCCTGGGGCCCCTTTTCCACCCGAGGGGCCGCTTTGCAATGAGACCAAAGTCAGATACTATGAAAATTCCCCTTCTCTTCCCCTCCCCTGCATCCAGGTGCTTTGCAGGTGCACTTTTGAGTGAATGTGCCTCGTTTCCCCCTTTGGCAACAGAGTCCTGTTGCCCCTTTCTGTGGGATGCGTTGCTTCCACAGGAGAAAATGGCACTCTGTAGTGGCTTTTGGATCAGAGCCAAGTTGTCCCCTTCTGACACAAGGCAAGAGACTCTCCTTCGCTTTGGTGATTTGTAATGGAGTGTTTGAGAGGCCATCAGCCTTGCCAGACAGGCGGGGTGGTGGTGGTGGAGCTGGGTAGCGAAGGAGGTTTAATGGGTTCTCCCTCTGCGGCGATTACGCCCTCTGCCCACCAGCCTCTACGAGCACCTGGCGGCCTCTCCCAGGGTCACCACCAGCTATTAGGCAGAGAGGGAAATTCACTGGGCGCTGCCACTTTCGGTCTGCCTGCCGTAAGGGGCCCGGAAGAAACGGGAGTGGGCTGAAGGCCAAGCAGCTGCTTTCAGCTTCACTCCCAGCCTCCGAAGGAAATCAGGAGGGGAGGAACGGCTCACCTTGCAAGTGTAATAAAAGCCCTATGCTGTGGAAATGTCCACTTCTGCACTGATTCCCCCCTGCACCTCCAAACACCCTTCCTCGTACATATCTCACCCTCTCCCTCTCATACACACACACCACTGACGTGTTCCCCGATTTAGACACAGAGACCACCCCACTACCGGCCGGGTCTTCACTGCAGCTCTTCCTCCGTCCTCTTCCCATTTGCTGCAATTTGCACAGAGTCGTGATCATTTCAGGTTCGTAAAATCTCCCACCTGCAGAACCAACTGTGTCCCATGCCACAACCTGCCTTACGCGACCATGTGGCACGGATGCCAGGATGAATCCCAGCTGCCCCCGCAAATCCAAAAGGGCTTTATTTTAAAGGACAAAGTCTGGGGGGAGGGCGATTCAGGGAAGCAGTTGCCCCCAGCGTTTTCCTCTGGCAAAAGGGGAATCTTACAGAAACGAGGGATGAAGCCCGTTACTTCTCAGGGAACGGAGATGAAGGGTCGCAACGCCACCTGAGACAGAGAACACTGAGGCATTTCCCCCACAGGCAGAGCTGAAAAGAAACACCAATGAAAGACCTAGATGTCTATGTAGGTGTTTAGCCCAGCACAAATAGAGGAATAAAATAACACGTCTCTGTTCCATCAGGAGTGACCATCTACGTATTTGCTTTATTTCCTCATAAGAGCTCACAGCATCTAATACTGTATATTGGAGCAGCAAAGACATATATCATTAAACACAAAAATTACCTGAAATAGCAAACAATCACATGTCTAAAAATCACAAGATCATGTACCTAAAATTACATATATCTAAAATAATAAAGGATACATATTTGCTAAAATACCTTGAAATTATACACACTTCAGCAATTGCATTTTCTTCCTAAAGCTTGTGCAGACAGCCCTGTGTGAGTGTATACAAATAGATACAGGTAGGTTTTGCCTTTTCACCTTTCCTGGGTTCTGATTTTTCTCGGAAGATGAATGCACAACTCATGTTCAGAAGAACTCTACATCTGAAAGTGTTTTTTTTAAAAAACTGGTTAACAAATTTTAACCAATTAGGAATAACACTTATGTTACCCCAAAACATAGGCGCCACAAGGGCCACCCCGCAATGCCAAATGCCTCCTTGCAAAAGTGGGGAATGAATTAGCTCAAAGAGGAGCCTTGTGAGAGCAGGGTAACAACGAGACAAGAGCTAACTGAAGGATAAAAGAGGAAAAATTATGGATAGAGAGGGTGAGGGTTTGGGGCTATAATTACCAGTCCAGAAGAGTAGTAAAGAAGTTGAAATGTGGCTTAGACTGGTGTCTAAGGGCAGACCAAACCAGGATTCAGGGCGGCATAGTGGAGTCCAGCATTTCATCTGACTGCATCTGACTTCTCAAAACCAAGGGTTTATATATTCTATTTCCTTCCCTGAAGGGGTCTGAGTTAATTGCGCTCCCAGCCTAGTGGACAATGGGAGTTGCAGCACAGGCAATGGGTTAATGTTCACAGTGTTTGAGTGACAAAGACATAATGTGTGTTGTAACAGCTGTCTATTGTGGGCGCCATGAGGAAAGAGGCAGGAGTCCAGGTGCACGGGGAAGGGTTTGAGTCAATCAGCATCTTGGTGGGCTTCTAGCCATTGTGTTCTCTGGGAAAACTCCAGCTTCTACTTAAGCCTATTATCCACAGGAACAGCATCTCCATGCCTGACAAATGGCGTAGTCGTGCCTGGAGGGTGTCTTAGAATGACCAGCCTTTCTTTCTCATGTTCACAGTCAGACTTTTCCCTCGGTTGGGTTGACCTCCCGGTCACCTTCAGGTTTGATTTTGATATCAGTGTTGATTAAAGTGTGTTGCCAATTAAATATGATGCCAACTAGATATAGTGCCCATCCAAACCACACTATTACTGGTAGCCAGACGTGGGTCCTAACACTTATTAAAAAGAATAATTGCAGAAAGCAAATCATCCAAGCAACAGGATTCTGAATCTTTAAAATTTGCATTTAAGCAACAGCTAAAAAGCAGGAGGTTTCCAATGAATACTATAACTGGCAAAAAAATAAAAAAATAAAAAATCCTTCCCAGAAAGAAGATAAACATAACATCCCATGTTCTTGTTTGTCCAGCCTGTGGAACATTTCTGCTTCCCTGTGTAGGCAGCGGGATAGTGTCAAAAATGCTCCAGGATATACTGTCCTGCCTTGCATGGATTTTAGGAGCAGAACAAAAAAAAAGGGGGGGAGTAAAAATAAACTATTTGGTGCTGTTTTGTCAGCAGACCTTGTGCCGCTTGTTCACTTTCTCAGACAGATGTAAAATGTGTTATTACTGAGAGGGTTCACCTTCCTCTCCGCCCAAACATAATTGGTTAAATGACAATAACATTTTACTGCAAAGAGAAGCAGAATGAGCTGCATCCTGTTATCCCTTATTGGGCTAAATTAATGCCTGGACTTGCCTTCATTTTTATGAAGGCTCTCTCTTTAGCAGGGTTTTTTTCCCTGGGGAGACAGCTTGTTTGTTTTGGGGGAGGGAGTGGGTCTAACAAAAGTATCGCCAACGTGTGAGTTGGATTTTGCTGAAAGGTCAACATGGATCTCCCTGCATTACTTAGAGTATGTTGCAGCAACTGAACCACTTCTGAAACATGTTTCGGTCCTCCGCTAGCATGCCTTCAGTATAGTGAGGGGCTCCCCTGTTTTTTTGCAGCATGGCATCAATCACCTGAAACAGTTCAGCCACCTGCTGCTCCCTCTCCTCACCTTGAGCCCTGTTGTTGAAAGCCAGGTACCGGCCCCCACATTGGGCAATCAGATTCCAAAGATCTTCATCTCCTTCCTCCAAGAAGTCTCGTAAAGGCCTACCTCCCAGGTCCTCTTTGCGGGTGAACAAAATGATCAGGTAGTCCTTTGCTTTGACAGTAAAAGTCTTTAGGACTAACTTAGCAACCTCTTTTTCCTCCTGAGTGAAACGAGCCAACTGCATGACTTGTATAATCGCATGTGGACCCGGGCGGGACAACTCCACACATCTTTTAACTTCTCTGGAAGTCTGTTCTGGTGATCGTCTGGTGTCAAAAAACCCAGGAGTATCAACAACCACAATTCTCCTACCATTAATTACAGTCTCCCCCTTTTCACACAACCTCGTCACTGAGGTGGGTGACACTTTAGATACAAAGAGTTCACGTCCCAGGATGGTGTTCCCTACGGCGCTTTTCCCATTTCCAGTTTTACCGATGACGACAATCCTCAAATCAGGGGCTGAAACAAGTAAGAGGAACAACATGACAAGCTGTCCTGCAAGGGGGATTGAACTCGTACTGTTCTGACCCATCAGCGGTTGGAGGAACCCCTGAAGCACGATGGCTAAGCAGGGCAGTCTGTCCACGGCTAGAACCAATTTGGGGGGACTCTGGGGGGACTCTGTCCGAAAGGAGTGTGACTCCTTAAAGGGCCAACCCCTCTCCCTCCCTCCAAAATACCCCCTCCAAGCTGAAGGCGAGCTCTTCTCCCCCGGCTGTTGCACCCGCCCCAGAGTGCCCCCTCCTTGTTCGCAGCCAGACAAGGTGGAAAGGGAGACACTGGACCCCTCAGGTCCACCGGGCCCAGCAGAAAGACGGCTACAAGAGCTCCGCAGGCCCTGGTTTCTACATCGGGAACCCAGGCCCAAATTCTTCAACCGCCAGGACAGCAGCCCTAGGCCGGCAAACTTATCGTCTTCCTCCTCTTGAGCTTGAAGGCCCACAGGAGGCATCCGTGGACTGAGGGCGGCCAGAGGAACACCAGGAGGAAAGGGGCAAACGGGACAGTATCTCTTCCTATTCTGTAGCTCACCCCTTTGGGCCCCAGCAATATAAAGAATTCCCAGTACAGACTGGCCTCCTGTTAGTGGTCTCTCTCTCTGTGTTTCCAGCTACCGCTGAGGCTGAGCCTCCCCCCGCAACGGCCACCCTCCCTTCACCCCGGGCTAACCACAGGGCTGCTGAAGAGCGACCACCACCACCCCATGCCTAGCGGAGGCGGGGGGTTGGAGCGGAGCCTGATCGCACCACCCGCTGAGACCTCGGCGCATGACGTAGTCCCTTTGCGCCCGGCCGCGGGGACCCAGCCACCCTTTTCTCCGTTCCCTCCCTTCCCCAGGCATGGAGCGGCCACGGGAGGGGGGCCTTCACAGGACTCCCAGGGGTGGGAAGCACCCAACTCTCACATAGTTCCACACGCAGAACCGATGCAAGGCTGAGCCACGCAGGATTGCGACCACAGTGATGCGTGCCTCGTGAGAAAGAGATAAAATGTAAATAGGACACAACAGGGGTCACGATTTTATTTTTGCTAGAAAATAAAGATGGACTTGACTTGATAACAAACCAATCAAGGTCATTAAATCCTTACCTTCCTTGTGTTGTGCCATCTTCTTAAAGCTGGGGTAAGACAAGTAACAGTGTCCAGGATTTATAGATCTAAAACAAAAATAAACACAAGAATACAGCTAAAGCAAGGAACACCTGGGCAGCTGGAGAAATGGGACTCTGAAAATTTTGGTACACAGATTTATATATGTATATATAGAATCATGGAGTCGGAAGAGACTCCAGGGGCCATCCAGTCCAACCCCGTTCTGCCAGGCAGGAACCCACATCCAAGCCCTCCCTTGGACAGATGGCCATCCAGCCTCTGCTTAAAAACCTCCAAAGAAGGAGGAGACTCCACCACGTTCCACGGAGGCAGCAGCAGATTCCACCGCTGAACAGCTCTGACTCACGTTCAGCTTGTGATCCACCAAGACTCCTAGATCCCTTTCACACGTCCTGTCGCCCAGCTACGTGTCCCCCATCCTAGATTTGTGCCTTCCATTTTCTCTGCCTAAGTGCAGGACCTTACACTTCTCTCTGTTGAAATTCATCTTGCTAGCTTTGGCCCAGCTCTCCCATCCGTCAAGGTCGTTCTGAATTTTGACCTGTTCTGTGGGGTATTAGCAACCCCTCCCAATTTGGTGTCATCTGCAGATTTGATCAGCATGCCCTCTACTCCTTCATCCAAGTCATGGATGAAGACGTCGAATAGCCCCGGGCCCGGGACAGAAGCCTGCGGCACCCCGCTAGTCACTTCTCTCCAGGATGGAAAGCAGCCACGGGTGAGGAGCACCCTTCGGGTTGGGTCGGTCGACCCATTACCAATCCGCCTAACGGTAGCCCCGCCCAGCCCGCATTTTACTAGCTGCTTTGCAAGGACGTCGCGGGGAAGTTTGCCAAAGGCCTTACTGAAGTCGAGATAGGCTACATCCACAGCATGCCCTTCGTCCGTCAAGGCGGTAACTCTAACAGCTGTTTAGCCCCAGGCTTTGACGAAGCTCCCCCGGAAAGGAGCGAGGCACTCGCGGGGCAGACACGCCAGGGAGCGCCCGCATCTGGCCGGCAGGCGAAGGGCTCCGTCCGATCTGCCCCGAGCGTGGAGTTTCCCTTCAGGGCGGCCCTACGCCCCGGTGTGCGAAAGGGCTACATTTTAAAACGCATACCCGGGGATGGCTGCGTCGGCCGTTCGGCAAAAGGCGGTAAGACCCCAAATCTGCAAAACGCCAAAACCTTCATCCAGCCGGCCAAAAATGTGCAAAGCGCCTCACGCAAGCTTTCGAAGCTCCGCCGGTTTCGTTGTCAGGTAAAGGTGTCAAAAATGATACAGGAGGAGGAGGAGGAGGAGGAGACAAGCAGCAGCGGCAACAGACGAGGCCGAGAGACCCACCTCTCCGGCAGCTTTCCAGAGGCGACGGCGCGAGGCTCCCGCGGCGGTCCCGCGCTCCCGGCCGGCGAAAGGGGCGGGCGGGGGGGCGGCCTCCCCGGGACGCGCCCCGTCCCTCCGAAAAGCCTCGCAGAAGCCCCCGCCCGGGCCGCCGGCCCCCCCTCTCCCTCCCCCCCCCTGCCCGCCTGCTCCGCGGGCCCGGTGCTGCCCGGCGGCGCTCGGGCGGCGCTCGGGCTGCGGCGGCGGCGGCGGCGGCGGCGGCTACCGGGACGCTCCCTCCTCCGGGCGAGGCGCGGGAGGCAGCGTGGCTCCCGGCCGCCCTCGGAAGAGCTGCGCTTCGGCCCGCGGCTCCTCCGAAGGGCGGCTGAGCAGCCGACCCGCCTTTTGCCGGGAGGGTCCCCGGCCGCCCGCCGGGAAGGAGGCGGAGCGGGGAGGCGGCGGCGGCGGCGGAGGGAGAGGGCGACTCCCGCCCCCGCCCCCGGCGCCAGGGAGGGAGGCCGACGCCGTCCCGCCCTCCCGGCCCCGGTCCGCCCGCCCGCCGCGCCGAGCAGGTAGGCAGCGCTCCCTCGCCCTCCCTCGGCCCCGGGGCCCCCATCCCCGGCCGCCTCGGAAGGGCGCGGCGAGGCCCCGGGGCGCCCCGCGGGACCCCTGGAAAACGGGGACCCCGCCCGCGGCGGCCGAGCCCGAGCCCGCGGGAGGGTCCCGGGCCGCCGGTCCTTCCCCAGAGCCCCGGGGGGGAGGAGGACCGCGGCACGGGCCTCCCCGGCGCCCCCCGTCCGGGGCTGCCGCCCTTCTGCCGAGCGGGGCCCCGTCTCTCCAGCCGTGACCCGCCGAAACTCCTCTCTCTCTCTCTCTCTCTCTCTCTCCCCCTCTCTCCCCCCCCCGGGTTCTGCGCGGCTGCTGAGCCCCCCCCCGCGCGGAGGGGATCGCCCTCCTCGCCCCGAGGTCGGGGGAGACGGCAGTGCGGTTCAGAAGAGGGAGGGAGGGAACGACGTTTTGCCGGTTCTCGGAGCGGTAGCGCGCGGGCGCCTGCGGCGGAGCGTCTCCGCCGACGAGGGAGCAAAGACCCCGCGGGCTCAAGGGGCACAGAGCAAAAGGCTTCAGTACAGGAACTCCGTTCGAGGACGGGAAAGTTCCTCAGGGTGGAAGCCTAGCGTGGCTGCGTCCTTGGGAAGAGCGGGCGGGAGAGAGCGGCTGCTGAGAAGCGGCGGGGAACCGTCCCCGAGGGCGGGCGCCGCGAACGACGAAGGGAGGGCGCTTCGGGGCGGCCGCCCGCCGGGGGGCGTTCTGGGCTCGCCGGGGCCAGGCCTCGTTGCGCTTGGACCCCCGCTTCCCGCCGTGGGCTGCCGCCTGTCTCGCCAAACGGGGCCTCCCTCTTTCCAAATTTTAACTCGCAGTAGCTTCTAGTCCGCTCTCTCTCTCGTGGGACTCTGTACGGCTTCTGGATTTCCGCTGCTCAGACTGGCCCCCCTCCGGAGAACCTTCGTTCTCCCGCCCCCCTTCCCGAAAGGATCACTCTCGTTATTCCTGTATAGTGGGACGCAGCATTTTGGTTCAGATAAGGGATGAAAATGCTATTTCGCTCGTTCTTCCGTGCCAAAAAATGGCATCGCTGAATTGTTCTCCTTGTCTGTGAGATGGCAAGACCTTTCCTGTCTGTCTCGGGAGTGTTTTTGCGTGAGCGAGAACAGGTTTGGCACAAATTGCCAGAACTGCAAAAATGTCTAAACCCTGAAAATTGCAGATCTAAGCTACAGGAACTGCCGTTCTGCGCCACAGTCTTTGAAAAACCAGAACCGAAGGGACGGGCTGCTTGCGCCTGTTTGATTATTCAGCCAGTCTTTTTGGCCTTTGGCTGTGCTTCCCGAAGGGAAAAGGCACCGGTTTGGAGCAGGGACCTCTCAGTCGCGTACCTGGGGAAAGGCTGAACTTAAAAGATTAAGTAGAGGTGAGAGCGGCGCACCTACCTCAAGCCTAGGTTGCCTGGGGAAGGGCGCGAGCCTATCCGGGGGGGCTTGCTTCTGCTCGGAGTTTTGACTTCGGCCAAATTCAGGGCACACCCCTGCTTGAAATTAAGCGTCTGCATTGCTCGGCGAGGTTGGGAAGGAAGGAGAACGTGCCGCGGGAAGCGGCAGAGAACAGCATTGCCTTAAGGAGGAGAGCCCTGCCTGCGGGTGGCATAGAGAGATACGTCCAGTGACGTCGCCTTCGGCCATTTCAAGGCCTGGAGGTTTCCCTCCGAAGCCGGGTTCGTCTCTTCAGGAGACTGCTAGATACCTGGTCCTTTTTCTCCAGGAGCAATCTGGTCAGAGGGCCATTTGGGCTGTGAGTGTGTGCCGTATTCCAGTCTGAAAGAGAGACTAGAGGTGCCACAGCTGAAGAAGGCAGGCCTGCCCCTTGGATCTAGCTTGGACTGCTTCTCCTAGCTGTAGAGCAAGTGCGGAGTGAGTCCAGGTGGAATCGTCTTCAGGGAGCGAGCTTGTAAGTGTCTCAGACAGAGAGACAGTGGGTATAACAGAAATCTGCTGGGACAGGGAAAACCATTGAGATACCATTACGTCCAGATACGTGCTCTATAGCAGAGCCGGGAGTGGGGATGTGGTGCTGGATTACAGTTCCTACCGTCCCCACCTGGCAACCTGATAGCGGGATTTGTTGCCATCTGGAAAGGGCCAGAATGGGAGAGGCGGCTTTTGCCTTCTCCAGGTGGGAGGAAAGTCTCAGAGACTGATGGGCTTCGTTCCTGTGCTTTCCATCCAGAAATGCCATGGCTTGCGGTGAAAGCTTCCCAGCCAAGAAGACAGGAACGCCCGGTGACCCTGACTGCGGCCAGGCACACCTTGCGTGGCAAAAGGAATGGCCGCAGACCCGTAGCACGCAGATAAGAAACTGTATGCAGAGTCATAGAGTTGACAGCCCAAAAGGGCAGCTTTGTGTGGATATAATCTCCCAAGGCGGGTGGCGACTTTCCCAAGGAAGCCGTGTGCCGTGGCCAGGCAGACCTCGGTCACGCTCTCTCCCGCTGTGGCTCTCCCCAAACCAAATGCATTGCCCACATCACTGCTGGTCCGTGCACTTCCCCGTGGTGGCCACACACGCATTCCCTGACGTGGACTGGCACCACACAAGGGTTCGTATTTCTAAAGGCGTGGGTAAGGCGTGCCAGCCAGTTCCAAAAGAGGGTCCTTGCTCATTCTGAACTCTGCCAGCCCCCTGTTGCCATCCCAGGAGGGAAGGGTGACCCATCCCAGCACCTCCAACCTTCCAGGCTCCATCTGGTATCTCTTCCTCATGGCAGCCACAGGCTTCCTTCCTTGGAGCTGGCATAATGCAGACCTTCTCGGCCCACGTGGTCTAACTCGAGTGTCTCCCGTGAGAGTCAGGCGGGAGTAAGCCCACAGGAGCCGGGACATCCTCCTCTTGTACCATGTACTCCTGGGGCTAAAGACCTGAGCAGGGCTGTGGAGGAGAGGGTGGATTGAGGGTCTCTCCTTCAGAGGGTCCCCACGAGTCAAAGTTGGCTTGAAGGGGAGAAGGAACCTTGAAGACTCCATCCGTTCAAACCAAAATGGCTCAGACATTCTGGGATATTTTTGGGCAGTGTGGATGAGCCTGTGCCTTAAGAAAAGAGCACTTTCAAAGGAGCGGGCAACAAAACAGGCCACTACTGGGCAATGGTGTTTGTTAAAGGAACTCAGCCCTTTGGGCTCATCCAGGGGTTTGGAACCTGAATCTTGACAGTGACTTAATGGTAAATTAAAGATAGCATGCTTTCAAAGTTCCCCACCCAACATTAATTTCAACATCTTAGAGTTTCATTTTTGCTTTGGGTCAGTTGACAGGTCCAGACCCAGAATTTTTGCCATGCTCAACATTGCTGTCTAGCTACCTTCCAGTCACCCATAAGTACTGAGATGATATTTCCAACTGCAGTACCTTCCAGTACCATGTATGAACCATCATCTCTGAGCAATTCAGCCACCCTGATGTCTCAGGAGCATTAATTATATCCTCTGAAAAAAATAAAACCAGAGAGTCCAGTTTATACATGCCTTTTGGAAAGCACTAAATCTGAGGTTAATGAAGTTAGAACTGAGTAGAAGGAAGAGTTATATCATCCTCTCCAAATCAACCAATGGAAGACCAGCGTAGCTACAATATTTTAAATCTCTAGTTTAGTCCAGCAAAAAATGGAAGTTTGGGGCATATTGGGCACCATGCCTATCTAGAAAGAAATTGTCTGCATCAGTCCAGTGCTGGTGGTGTAAGACAGGTAGTGCTTCCCTGTCTGGTATGAGCGGGCTCAGTGGCTACCACGTTTTGGCTGGAAGCATGACAACACAAGACTTTTGTCTTGGGAAAATCTTTGTAGGTGCAGGTCATCTTTTAAATGATAATCCTGAGCTGGGGAATCTAACAAAGGGTCCACATGGTTGAACCCTGCATGCTTTTTAGGATTGACAGACAATACTACAAGGTCAGAGGATCTCACTGCTTTAGTTACACAGGTACATGTCTTTTATAAATGCTAGCTCCAAGAAAATGTTTGGCTTCTATAGAGTAGTCTAGCTCTTGTTCATGTCCCAACTTTGTACTTACTTTCTCTCTCTCTCTCTCTCTCTCTCTCTCTCTCTCTCTCTCTTTCTCTCTTTTCTCCCCTGAAATGCCAGTTACATTAATGAAATGTGTCAGACTTCGTAAAGTTGAAGGCTTTCACAGCCAGAATCCATAGGTTGTGGGTTTTCCAAGCTTTGAGGCCATGTTCTATTAGTATTTTATCTTGATGTTTTGCCAGCAGCTGTGGCTGGCATCTCTGCCTCACTTCCGTGCCACCGGATCCTCTGAAGATGCCAGCCACAGATGCAGGCGAAACGTCAGGAGAAAACACTAATAGAACACGGCCTCGAAGCCCGGAAAACCCACAACAACCTATGTGTCAGACTTTTCTTGGTACCATCCAAAGTGTGATCCATACCAAGGAAGGATGTAACTTAGGCAAAATCATCTATTATAACAAAGTAAGCCCGGTGTGAGACTATACACTTTAAAAGAGGCATTTCCTCCAGAATATAACCCTGGGGGACAGTGCCTGTCCTGCAAAGTAACTTAGCACTAGGGCAAGCTGTCATCATCTCCTTTCAAAAATACTCAGAGAAACAGAATTAGATCAGGGAGGCTTCTAAAGGAGAAAAGGGGATAAACTCTCATGACAAAGGAGAGCTATTTCTCAGTGCTCTAAGTGGCAGCGTCCTGAACCAAATGCTCCTGGGACTGGCTGTCCTGAGCTGGAACTGCCTCCAGTCCCAGGGCTTCCCTTGGCACCAAAAACTTAACTCCCACCACTGTTGCAGGTAGAGCTTTCTGGGTAAGTGATCCAGCAGAAGATCTAGAGCACAGAAAATGTTCCAGTCCAGTGGCTGATGGGCTTTATCACCCCTTGCAGAAAGTGGTAGATCTAGGCCCCGAAACAACAGATCTCACCCAGGCTGTCCCACAGCTAGCACTCTAGAGCCCTGTGGCTGGCTAAGGGAGTCACTGGATTGGGTGCACATGCTCTCTCCGGAGGCAAGGCCTCGGAAAGATGGATTCCCAGGGTTTGTGTTGGGCAGAAGCAAACCGAGGCAAAAGGACGGCGCAGGCACCGCCCCTCTCCTTTCTAAGGGCCTTGACGACCGTACCTGCAGGTTGCTAAGATGAAGGCTGACTCCACTGGTCTCTTCCCAGCCACAGAACCCTTCTCAGCCTTGAGTTGCCAGGCCGCGGGGAAGAGATGATCTCCAGCAAGGCCTCCCTCACCCAGATGAGCCCTTTGGACAGTGGGCTGCTTTTAGTGTTGGTTATGGTGCAGATAGTGACCGTAGACTTCAGGTGCCAAGTGGCAGGAGCCAGGGTCACTGCGCTGACCGGTGGGGAGGTGAGGCAATTCCAGCATCTCCCACCTTGTGAAGAGAAGAACGGGTCCAGCCATGGCAGGCCCACTGGTTGCGCTTGTTGCCGTGTGCCTTCAAGTCACATCCAAGTTATGGTGACCATGAAGTGACATATGTGGCGTTCTTGGCAAGGCTTGGTGAGGGGGAGGTTGCTCCCATTCTCTGCCCCTCTGCCCAAGATTTTGGCCAAAGAGACTGGCTTCTTCCCCCTTGCCATTCCCTGCATGGGGCATGGAGTGGAGGAGCAAGGGGGGGACATTTCCAAGAGTATCTCAAAGGGATGGATGATCCAGTGGCGCACTTTTTCCTTCTCTTCCTCATGTGTCTCTGTGGCCACAGTGGTTGTGATACCCCAAGACCATGGGATCCCGTGAGGTCCTATATCAGAACCTGCAATTAACTCAAATTAAGAACTTTGCAAGAGGGGGGTAATTTCAGGATCTCTCCACCTATGTTTAAGAGGAACTGCTGAAGAGACTAGTCAGAAAACTTATAGTACAATTTAAATATGTTTTATTGGGGGAAGTGTAGATGCACGCATAAATAGACACACACAAGCAATCACATAAGGCTAATGAAAAAGGAAGGGAGGAAAATTGATAGAGGGAATAGAAAAAGGGATTTTTTGCAGGGAAAGATATTTACCATCCAAAGAGAAATGGTGATGTAGTTTGGGCTGATGCCAAGCAAACCAGCAAAGAGGTCCCCTGAAATTGAAATGCTGTGGCAAGGATCCAAAATCAGGGTCCCTTTATACCCCAAAATGTGCCCTGGAGGTGTGATTTTGTGGTTGGACAACAAAGGATTTCCAGGGTGGACAAAGATGACAGGATGGATTAATGGTTGTTAATGTGTGGTGATGATTTTTAACATGTGGATGGCAAAAGATTTTGATGGCAGTGTGATCAGAGATCAGGAAAAGGGTGGTGCAATTATGGATTCGTTTGAAGTCTTCCTGTTTTCCAGAACAGCAAAAGCTCTTTGTTTGTGTTTCCCAGCTTAAGTTGGTAGCCAGTTTTATGGCTTGGTCCTCCATAGGATATGCAAACCACCGGGGGTTACTTGTTCTTCTTGGAATGCCTTTTGTTCTCTTTGCAAGAGCCATTCTCAGCTATGCTCAGGGCACCTCTGACCTGTTTTTTTTTCCAGTCAGTTCTTCTTCTTCTTTGTTCTTTGTTATATGATTTCTATTTCATGCCAATTAAACATATCTGCCAATAAATATATCTTGCCAATTAAACTATCAGAGCAGTGAAGTTACAGTTGGACTGGGTTGGATGGCTGGGAAGCAGAATACAGAGCACTGCCTCGCATGACGCCTAGGGAAAAAAAATAACAAATTCTCCTTTTGAGAAATATTTTTGCAGATCCAATGCGTTTATCTCATGCAGTCATGACCTGGTCTACACAAGGAGCTCTGACGCATTCTGGACCCGGACTCAGCAGTGTCTGGATAAGATATAGCAATCTCTCTCTTGGCATCACCCATTCACATGTGGAAGGAGAACTCATCACCTTCCTTTTCTTATTCCTTTCCAGGTCTGAAATCTGTCCAGACTACAGATAAACCAGTCAAGAGAATGGGTCAAAGGGCAGGTAAGTCCCTCACTCCTGATCCCCACCTTAGAAAGAACCCTTTCCTGACCAGCCCCTCACTCTCTCCAGGACAACATCTGGAGACCTTCTCTAGGCCACTGCGAGAGCGTTGCAGACGGGGAGCTGCAGAGGACAGCCCGCTGGGGTGGATGATCCAAAACGGCTGAGCTGCCTGGTGCAGTCTGTTGGGTGTGGTGGTCCCCCTCAGATTTTCTAAGGACTTTGTCAGACAGGTCAAGTAAATTGCAGTTACAGCAAGGTAATGGCGTCTTAGCCTGGGGCTTATTGCATTACTTGTTCTTCTTCTGTGGTTCTCCCTGTGGAAGACTGTTTGGAAAGTGTTTTCTTTTATAAAGGAGGTGATTAATTGGGTTTTTGTGTTAATAAAGGAAACACTTTTCAAATGGTCTCCCATAGGGAGAACAACAGAAGAGGAATGACGTCATGTGATAAATCCCAGCTGAAGACGCTACTATCCTGCTGCAATTGCAATTTACTTGCCTTGTGTCGTATCTGTGGACTAACCTTTCCTTTAATACATTGTGCAAAAAAGTTACTGTGGGATGTCTTTTTAAATACCACTTTATTCACAGAGACGTAGCACATGATCACAGATACGTCCCTGCACTTATCTGTGGGCCCTTAAGTCTGTCCTGTGAGCAACAACCAAAATAAGGGCTGGAATAGGACCTTTCCGCCTTACACTGTTACAGCGCTATTATTCCACATTCAGCCTCCTGTGGGATTCCAGGGCTTGTAGTTTGGAGAGGCCAAAGAACTCTCTGGCTGAGAATTCTAAAGGCCTCTCCCTAAACTGCAAACCCCAGGATTGCATAGCATGTTCAAAGTGGAATAATAGCACTATAACAGTCTAGTGCGGAAATGGCCAGAGAGTATGTTTGTCTCAATGCAAATGAAAAAGTACTGATTTGTTGATCATCCTGTTACAAGACACACACAGGCACACACATGTCTTCTCCTTGGATCTGGTGCCTCGATGCTGAGATCTAATTTGATAGATCTCAGAAACACTGTTTGTTGGGATTTCACAAAGACCTTTCTTCTCAATTTATTTGTTTATTAATTTTTAACTCCAACAATCTATTTTACAATCAGAATAATATACATTCAAAAAATAAAGAAATAGAGGGAAGAAAAGGAGAGGAAAAAAAGAAGAAAAAGAAAAAAGGCAACTAAAATACAATAAAATACAGAAGAAGAAAGGAGCCCTTCTTAGCTCGACTCATTGCCCCCACCCCACCTCAGCAACACTGGGTTGTAAGACTCTGGGGCATTTTCAACAGCTTATTTGGGGTTAGATATCATATCCATCATTTTATGTAGGTTTTCTTCTAAATTACTTCACAGAGTAAATTTTATATCTTTGGATCACATTTCCCCCCATAAATCCATATGGACATTATGCCCAAAATTCTGGGCCCATCCTAGCATGTACTCTTTTACAGTCATAGCTTCTGTCTCTCGTTTCAAAAGCCATTTATATACTTTCTCGATTACATGGTCATTGTCTTTACATAGCTCTAAATAAAGCTCATTTTCTTTAAACTCTATGGCTGCGTTTCTATTGACTTGATTAAATCCATCCTTAAGTTGTGTATAAGCAAGCCAATTAAGATCTTTGCCTTCCTTAAGAATAATCTCTTTTAATTTAAACAGCCAGTTGTCAAAGTACAAAAGATCATAGTAAAGCAACCATCTCTTATTTTTAACCCATTCTTTCCTAAAAAAAGGCTTCCTGTGGTAAAGTGGCTAATATTATTTCAGAAAAAAATCTCTGTTTATACTTACACCAAACTCATAGAACAGCCTTCCTAATACAATGATTTTTAAATTCAACAAGTGTCTTTACAGACTCATGTAATCATAGAGTCCTAGAGCTGGAAGAGGCTACAGGGGCCATCAAGTCCAGCCCCCTTCTGCCATGCAGGAATATACCACCAAAGCATTCCTGACAGATGGCCATCCACCCTGCTCTTACTTTCAGGAAGTTCTTCCTAATGTTTAGGTGGAATCTCTTTTCTTGAAGTTTGAAGCCATTGCTCCATGTCTGTCCACTCTCAGTCCAGGCAGTCAGCCAACATGCAGCTGATAAGGCAGACAGCAAGTTCACAGTTCCAAAATGTGTTTCCATATTTTATCTAGTAAGCAAACAGACTTGAGACAAATGTGAAGCTTAGCAACATCCCCAGCAACATAAATAGATCAAAGCATAGTTAATACAATTCTAAGTCAGAGTTCAGAGACACAGTGGGAGAAATGGTCAGTTAATCACTGACAAGTTCTGGAGGAGAATGGCTGGGCTTTTCTAGGTCCACAGCTTAACCTAACTGCTGCCTCATTAACTGCCGTTTCCTATAAATTCATTGAGATCTGCATACATTTTCCTTTCAGTGTTTATGCTCAGCAAAGGAGGGTATAGGTGAGTTATCTTCTGTGTCAGAAGGGGCCAGGTTCTCTGCTGGAGCTGGCACTGTCCTCTGTTCTGTCTCCAGGGTGGGCGGTTCTGTCTCCTCCTGTTCAGCAGGCTCCACTATTTCAGTCTCTGCAGGGCATGACAACGTCCTAGTCTCTGGAGCAGCAGAAGACAGGTTTTCTCCATCCTCCATATGACGTCCCTTCAAATATTTAAACATACCTATCATGTTACCTCCTAACCTTCTCTCCTCAAGGCTAAACATACCAAACTTCGTAAGCTGTTCCTCATAAGACTTCACAGTTTCCAGACCTTTTAGCATTTTGGTCACACTCCTTTGGAAATGTTTCAGCTTCTCAACAGCCTTCTTGAAATGTGGTGCTTAGAACTGGACACAGTATTCCAGGTGGGCTCTGAGCAAAAGCAGAACAGAGTGATACTGTCACTTCCCTTGACCTAGACAGTATACTCCTGTTGATGCAGCCCAGAATTGCATTGCCTTTTAAAGCTTCTGCATCACACTGCTGACTCCTGTTCAGCCTGTGGTCTACTAAGACTCCTAAATCCCTTTTACATGTACTGTTTTCCAGCCAGGTATCACCCATCCTATATCTGTGGATTTCATTCTTTCTTCCTAAGTGTAGTACTTACACTTTGTGATGTACCGGATAACCCACGGTCCACAAACTTCATTCTTAGGTAGAGAGTAGGAAGCAATCTCTTCATCTATCAAACTTGTAACTCTGTCATAAAGAGAGATATAATTAGTCTGGCATGACTTGTTTTTCAGAAACCCATGTTGTCTTTTAGTGATCACAGCATTGCTTTCTAAATAATTACAAATTGACTATTTAATGATCTGCTCTAGGATCTTTCCTGGAACTGATGTCAGGCTGACTGGGCAATAATTATTTGGGTCCTCTTTTTTCCCCTTCTTGAAGATGGGGATGATGTTTGCCCTCCTCCTGTCTGCTGGGACTTCTCTCGTTCTCCAAGAATTCTCAAAGATTATTGTGAGTGGTTCTGAAATTGCTTCTGCCAGTTCTTTTAATATCTTTGGATGTAATTCATCTGGCCCTGGAGACTTGAATTCATCTAGTTTAGCCAGATATTCCTGCACGACTTCTCTACCTATTCTGTGCTGCATTTCCCCCTTTCCTCACCTGCTCCCCACACCCCAGGTTGAGTACTTCTATCTTTTTGGGAGAAAACTGAGACAAAGATGTTGAGTAGTTCTGCCTTCTCTCTTCCCCCTGTTAGTACTCGGCCGTTTTCTCCATGCAGCGATGCTATCATTTCTTTTTCCTTTTGCTGCCGACATATATAAAAAGCCCTTTTTATTGTTTTTGATGTCTCTGGCAAGCCTGAGTTCATTCTGCACTTTAGCTTTTCTGACCTCCCTACATCTCCTGGCCATTTGTTTGCATTCCTCTTGATGGTTTCACTGTTCTTCCATTTCCTGTACATGTTTATTTTAACACTTAGATCAGCTGAGAGTTCTTTAGTCAACCATTCTGGTTTCTTCAGATACCGCCCATTTTCCGTCCTTAATGGAACAGTTTTAAACTGTGCCGTCAATATCTCATTTTTAACAAACTCA
This sequence comes from Cyclura pinguis, assembly GCA_030412105.1. Lineage (NCBI taxonomy): Eukaryota > Metazoa > Chordata > Lepidosauria > Squamata > Iguanidae > Cyclura > Cyclura pinguis. The sequence goes on along the minus strand of CM059604.1, from coordinate 875,311 downwards.
CATCCGTCATGAACTCTCTTCTCTTTAAATAACTCTGGGATCACTCCCAGTTTTTGCCTAAGTTTCTTGAAATCAACTTTTTTAAACTTTACAGTACATGTCTGACTACACTCAGCTTTTCCTTTCTGCTTCATAATAAACTCCAGGAGAACCTGGTCATTCCCACCTAAGAATCATTGAAGAGTTGGAAGAGACCACAGGGGCCATCCAGTCCAACTCCTTGCTGTGCAGTAACACACCTCAAAGCACTCCCTTTGATGTCTAGCCTCTGCTTAAAAACCTCCAGAGAAGGAGACTCCACCACACTCCATAGAGGCAGCAGCAGATTCTACTGCCAGACAGCTCTGACCATCAGGAAGTTCTTCCTCAGGTTCAGGTGGAATCTCCTTTCCTGCAGCTTGAAACCATTGCTCCTTGTCCTAGTCTCTGGGGCAGTGGAAAACAAGCCCACTCCCTCTTCGACATGACATCCCACCACCTCCAGCCCACTAACAAAGTCACCATTGTTGCTTGGGATCAGAACTTAAATAGCTGATCCCCTCATTGCCTCTTCCACCTTCTGGACTATGAAATTGTCTGCAAGGCAAGTAAGGAATTTATTGGAGCCAATAGTCCTGACAGAGTTTGGTTTCCAATGAATAGCAGGATAGTTGGAATCTCCCATGACTACTATATCTCTCCTTTCTGAATGTTTGGTCTTCTCTTCCAAGAAGGCATCATACACGTCCGTAGTCTGGCTTAGGGGTCTTCAGTAGACCTTTCCTGTCGTTCTTCTCCCCTCTTAATTTTTACCTAGATGCTCTCGGCCTGACTTCCAGGATTTAAATCATGGATCTCTTCACAGCGGTAAACATCCTTGACATATAATGTTACTCCTCCTTCTTTCCTGTTTGGTCCTTTTCTCTGAAATAGGTTATACTCCTCTATTGCTACATTCCAATCATGAGAGTTATTGGATCAGGATTCAGTGATGCCTATTGTGTTGGCTTTTCTGTGCTTGAGAGGCCTGAGGGTTGCTTTAGCTGAAAGTTTGTTTCAGGCTGCATCGTATGCCTCAGGCCTTGTTTTACCTTGTTAGAATGTTCAAGGAATGTTCTCGCCCTGCAGCAGCTGCCTGGTACAGGGAGGGAAGATAAGATAAGGTGTCTTCATCCCATCTGGCCAGCCTAGGACAGGGAGATGGATGCCAGCTCATCTTGGCACGTGCTACGCGCCTTAGTAATTGGCACAAGAAAGGCCCCTCTCCCTCCTCGGCCTTTTGGGTTGAATGGCGTGACGTTTTTCTGAACGCTTTGTGTAGTTGCAAAATGAAATGTCTATATAAGATGCTTGAGAACAAAGGGCTTCACTTCGCCGCTGCTTGCCTTCATGAAGCCAGGTAGTGTGTATGTATGCATGCCCGCTTTTTCCTTTTTTTTTTAAATGCTTGCTTGAAATAACCCAACCTCCTTAAGACCAGAACTGAGTGGTCCTTTCAGTGCAACAAGTTCAAGTTCGTCCTGTTTATTTCTCATGTTCTGTCCATTAGTGTAGAAGCAAGTAAGGTCATTCCCCCCAGCTGCTTATTTTTTTTTTAATTAATTTTATTGTGATTACATCGTATAAAACAACATTTCTCATTGTACATTTTACCGAACTATTACCGCTATCTTCCACTCCTCTCTGGATTTCAATAGTGTTATTTCATTGACATATCAACATTGTGCATCGCGTTGCATTTGTTAACATACAAGATAGATCCTGCTGTTCGACCCTACTTTACATGTTCTATGATATTCCACTGATTTTTACTTCTAACTACTCATGCTACCATGAATTAAGAATTATTACCTGTCAACACCCTACCCATTTCCAGAACAATTTGCCATTCTTTGTTAATGTCATCGTCTGATTTTCCTTTTAATCTCTGAGAGACTATATCTGCATTCCGATTTTCAATAAAAGTTGCCCACCATTGCTCTATTGTAGGTATCTGCTCAGTTTTCCATAGCCTCGCATATTCAATACGGGCTGTCGTAATCATATACAGCATTATTCGCCAATATTTCTTTGCAACAGTTCCATCTAACACGTGTGTCATATTTAATAAGTACAGTTCAGGTTTCTTATCAATTTGAACCCTCAATATTTTACATATCATATTATGTATATCATTCATGAATGATTCCCCCCAGCTGCTTATTCAAGAGTTTTTTTTTTCCTTCCTACTCTTGGAGGCTTATACTATTTGCCCAGGCCTCTCTTTAACATTCAGGCTATAATCTGCACTTGAAGAACCCCTGCCCTCAAGAGTACTGTCTCTCCCCTCCCCATAACTCACTTCAAAGCTCTCCTGATCGGTTTGTGACAGTCTTGGCAAAAACGTCGCTGCTAGCTGCTGTGAGGTGCAACCCATCACCTGCCAGAGATCCATCTTCATGAAACTGCAGAGCATGGTCCAAGAATTCAAGCCATTCCTGGTGGCACCATCTATGGAACTGGTTGTTCATTCCCACTACTCTTTTCTCTGGGCTGTGTCCTTCAACCGGGAGGACAGGTGAAAGGAGAGGCTGTGCATCAAGGTCCTTCAGCTTCCTACCAAGAGCCTCTAATCCTTTCTGATAATGTGATCTGTTTCAGTGGAAGGCCTTATAACCCAAAAGTGATACCTTGAACTTCTCCCAGTAGCCAACTGAAAACCAGTGCAGATAGGAGATTCCACTGAGCAGCCCAGCTGTAGCTGGCTGAGGCCTCATAGAGCACATTACAGCAGTCCAGTCGTGCGGTGACCAGTGCACGGACCCCTGTGGTTCAATGGTTGCAGGAATAATCCCTGAAACTGGCAGTGGGCACACTTTGCCACTGAGGCCTCCTAGATCTCTAGTGACAGAAGGGAATCTAATGCAGTCTGTGTTTCCATGGCTTCATAAGAATGAACCTGCAGATAGGAAAAATTCATAATGTCATGTCTGGAAATGTTGAAAACCTCACCACCACCTTAAAAACAATTTTCGGGTCCTTGGGGTCACTTCCTAGTAAGGCCAGCTCTGTCTCTTTTTCCCCCAGTTTGTTCACCAAAACCCGGAGAGGAGGAATCTGAACTCAGGATTATCCTTGTTGGCAAGACCGGGGGTGGAAAGAGTGCTACAGGAAACACCATTCTTGGCCAGGAGAAGTTTTTGTCCATCCTGGGAGCAAGGACGACCACCCTGAGGTGCCAAAGAGAGACAGGAACGTGGGAGAACCGGGGAGTGTCTGTAATCGACACGCCAGCCCTTTTTGATGCAGAGATAGTGCTACCTGAGATCAGGCGTTGCATTGAGCTCTCCAGACCCGGCCCTCATGCCTTGGTGTTCGTGACCCAGGTGGGGCGCTTCACTGCAGAAGACGAGGAGGCAGCCAATCGAGTCCAGGCCGTGTTTGGAGTGGAGGCCTTCAGGCGCGTGATTGTCTTGTTCACCCGCAAGGAAGATTTAGATGGGGACTCCTTGGAGCGCTACGTGTGGGGTTCAGATAACAGGGCTCTCCAGGGCCTGATCCGGAAATGTGGGAAGCGCTTCTGTGCTTTCAATAACAGGGCAGTTGGGGTGGAACAAGGGAGGCAGGTCTCTGAGCTGATGGAAATTGTCCTCGGAATGGTTCAGGAGAATGGAGGGAGTCATTACACCAATCAGCTCTACTTGAGCCTAAACTTAACGGAGGGAAAGATCCAGTCTTTCATGACAGAGAACAGAGCAGGCGGAATAAAGGCCTGGGAAGCCTGGATTTTTAAGAACAGGTTGTGGCTAGGAGGGCTGGTTGCTATTGCTATTGCTGCTGCTGCTGGTTTTCCTTTGTTCTTGATTTATTGGAAGGAAGACAATCCACAACTTTTATCATTTTACAAGAATATTTCTCTTAGCTCCAACAGCAGTGGCAACAACAACAACCTATTGGCCTCAATTGTGTAATTTGGAGTGTGTCCTTTGGGAATTTAATCACTCAGCCAAGGCACCTCGTGTCTTTTTCTGTGTGCGTCTGAGATGTGGTGTGTCGTCCACTTCTCTTTTCCTTATTTTTCCTTATGCGACTGAGTGTACAGCTGGTGTTCTGCTACATGCGCCTATTTTCCTTGTTTGCTGTAGCTCTTTCTGGTGGTGAAGCTTTCTCCTGCAGGGGACTCATCTAAACGTCCTTTCTGACCATTTGAGGAGCTGCCTACCTGGGGCAACACTTTTGCGGTTGGGATTAGGACTGTTAAAGGACTAAGGGTGCTTCCAGGAGGAAAAAGGACTCTGGAAGTCCAAGGCTGTGTTCCTATCCTAACTGATTTTATTTTGGAGGTTCACCTAATTTTTTTTTTCATCTTGAAATATTTTCTGGGAGCTGCAGGCACTAAGAAGGTCTTATTATTCCCTCACACCCCCCACCCACCCACCCAGGTCACCCCTCTGGTTTTTCGAAATGAGGGGCCTTTTCAAACTATTCCCAAACAACGAGATCACTCACATCAGAAATCTTCATTTAGGACCAGTTGGGACCTCCTGGATATTTCCCCCCCCTAAATCTGCAAGGACTTCTCCAGGCTGCAGGGAACTGGAGGGAGGAAGACGGCAGATCAATGCAATTTGGCCAATAAACATTCAGATTTCATAATGCTGTTGGAAATTAGTCAGCCACAACTTTCTTTTGAATCTTTGCTCAGTATTGGCTGTGGAGACCTGGATGGGCCTGCCTTCGATTTAAAAGGTACAGCATTTCCAAAATCTTAATGTTCTGTCGTAAAATCCCTGTGCCAGGGAGGAAGAGGAAGAATGCCCTTTCATCAGAACCCTGCAGACCTGCGGTCCTTTCGTTTTACTGTTTGTTTTGTTTATTTGTCTGTTTGGCTGAGATGCATCCTGGAATAGCCACCCTGTAAGCAGGAATACAGTATTCCTTTTTTGTGCTGGGAATGGCCTGAGAAGGTACCGTGAAAAAGAGGCATCACGCGGTTGTTTTTAAAAAGCGCGATGAGGGAGTGGTAGCCACAGGTAGGACAACAAGAAGAACTTTTCCTCCATCTGTTCCCCACACCCGAAATGTATCTGTACTTGGTCGTGTGCTTGTGTTGTCTCAGGAGCGGCAGAGAGGGACGCCACCAAGGCAACCTAGGTTTTGTTCCCAGGACACGGATTCAACAGACAGCCGGCGAGGGAAAGAGGAATGTTATGCGCTATAACAAAATTATGCTTAACTAGTGTTAGAATTGATAAAGCACTTTAGTGCTCTGCCTACGGTTCCTGAGTAATAAGAGTAGTAATAAGAATAAGAATAGAAAAAGGCTCAGTGGAAATGGCTGAAAATCAATTGCTGAAATGTTGGCCTGAAACTGGAGGCGACACGTGATCAGTGGGTTTTAAAGGAAAGAGACCGGATGCAATCCCAAGAATATGCCGGTACAATCAAAACAAAAAGAAAAGGAAACTGGCCGTGCTTCCAGAAAACTTTTTTCCCATCTAGAGGCACCCTGGGCTGTTTTAAGGATGAGATTTCTGTGTGTGTGTGTGTGTGTGTGTATGTGTGTGTGTGTGTGATTTTATTGCATTTTCAGCTGAATTCTGCCACAGGCTTGTGCTCAGGATAAGCCTCAACTACAGATAAAAGTTGTCTTTGCTTTTTATTTGGTTAAATGCTGCTGCATGAACTAAATAAGAGTTTAGTAATGGATCATTTAACTAAAACACCAAAAAATGGCTTTCTGGCTCCACAAGAACTAACAAGCTCATTGTTAGTCAAGGCTTCATGAACTGGAGCCTGCTTGATCAGATGCATCGATATGAACCTCCTGTGGCAGCTTTTTATGCTCACGGGTGTGAATAATCCAGCATTTTAGCTGTGTTTTTTCTGCCCCATAAACCCCTTCCCCACATGAACATGTATTCCAGAATCATTGATTAAAATGTATTACTTTGTACAAGGAATTCTTAATCCTCTTTCCTTTGAATTTTAAAAGAATACTCTTTTTTGTTCTTTTGAGACTCTGAGGTGTTTTATGTCTGTTGATAAAGTCCATCGTTGTCTTTTGGCATGACAATAATGTATGTTGTAGAATGATTACCAATATTGTTCAAAAGGGGCAATGTTGGCAGAATGTTCATTTTACAAACCACAATTCTACTCAACCAAGATAGATTTAGTTTTTCCCAGATATTTATTTTACACATAATGGATCTAATGATAGGTCTGTGAAGTGAAAATCTTTTTGTTGGAGAACTTGGAATGATGGTGCCCAAGTATTTTCTATTTCATATATTTGTTGGAATACCTTTTGTTCTAGGAAGATACTTTTTAGAGCTACCATTCATGTTCAAAGATAAGATTTTGGACCTATTTTTATTTCCAAACCTGACGCTTCTCCATAGGAATGTAAAATTGACACCATTTTCAGAAACTCTTGAGTGGGCTTGCAAACTGTCCCAGCTGTGCAACCCACAAGATGGTTTAAGAGAGACCTCTGACCATCGAGTCGCATCCCCTTTGAGTTCCATCAGATAATATCCCAGACTGGACGGTCCCTTTCTCAGGAAGAACTCCACAAAACTGCGCACGCTTTTGAGTCCTCCAGAATGCTTCCTCAGGGTAGACGGTCTCAAACTGAGGAGGAGGATGGTGGCGGCAGAGAGAGGCGTGGAGGTCTAAGCAGAGATTGCCCTTATCCCACCCCCGTGACCCATTTTAAGGTTTTTGAGTTAACACTCTCCCTCTAGAGACTTCAGCGCCAGCATGGTGGAGTGGTTTGAGCCCTGGACTGTAACTCTGGAGACCCAGGTTCGATTCCCTGCTCAGCCACTGAGTGATCTCGGGGGCATCACACGCTCTCAGCCCCAGAAAACCCCGTGAAGATTTCACCTCAGGGTCATCATAGGTCAGAAATGAAGGCAAACAATAGCAACAAGGGACTTCGCTCTAAATCGGTAGGTTATTTGGAAAGATCTCATGTTTGCCACACACAGAGACACACGGGTGCATTTTCAAGAGGTTGGAAGCTTTGCCCCAGAGACGTTCTCTGACTGGTTTGCATCTCAGGGTAAATGTTTCCGAGCACTGGAGGTTCTTGCTTTAGGGCCCAGCCCCTAAGCTTATCTCCCCTTCCGGAGAGACCCTAGGGAGTCCGCAGGACTGCCGGCTAGGTGAAAGCATCTTATGGCAGTCGAGGAACTGTCTCCAGTACATCTCCTTGGGCACAGAGTCAAGCAGACCATCTCAACCGGTTTGCCATCAATGGAGAAGTCAAGAATACGGGTTGCAATCAATCACTTTTGGGACTACAGTCCCTGAGCTAGCAGGCCTCTTGTCTATGAATGGGCACAGAACACTGTCTTTCTGTTTCAGGGGAGAAGGGGGGGGAATGGGATGGAGCAGAACAGAGGAGGGCATGGCCGGCTGAGGGACAAGTGACCTGATCCCACTTTTACCCTGGATCTTGGTGGTGTTGGGCTACTCCTCCTCTTTTCCTGTTGGGCCTAGTGCTCTGAAATAGGTTATACCCCTTTATTACTACATTTCAATCACGCCTCTCATCTCACGAGGTTTCAGTGATGCCTATTATATCATATTTGCTTTGCTGTGTTAAGAGCTTAAAAAATTAATTTTTTTTCCCATGCTCTGTGCATTAGTGCAGACATCTAAGACATCTAAGGCTATTCCCTCTAACTGCTTATTCCAGGTTTCTTTATTTTCCTTCCCACTCTTGGATCTTGTGCTATTTGGCCAGTTCTCCCCATAACATTCAGGCTGTTATCTCCAGCACTTGACAAACTCCTGCCCTCAGGAATAGTGTCTCCCTCCTCTCTCCATAATTCAGTTTAAAGACCCCCCCCCGGATCGTGTTTGTGAGTCTTGGCAAAAACTTCCTGCCAACTGCTGTGAGGTGCAACCCATCCCTTGCCAGAAGTCCATCTTCATGAAACCATGGACCATCGTCCAAGAAGCTAAACCATTCCCAGGAGCACCATAAGTTCCTTAGGGGAACCTATCACAGGGCTGTCTGAGGCTGAGAGTGTATGGCTTGCCCAAGTTCACCACTGGATTTCCATGGCTGATTCAAACTATCCTGTACAAGATAGCCTCTGCTCCAAAAAATGCTCCAAGAAGTTTACAGAAGTTTATTCAGTGGAAATTCACGGGTATCATTTGCACACTTCGACAGAAATTGCCTGAACTAATATGCAAAGTGAAATTACATTTTCTTATAAACAACTGTTTACAATTTGCAAGTGCTGAGTCTTCTTTGGTTAATTAATCAAAGCATTTCCTTTCCCAGGCTGATTGCTGGCGAGGCCTTCCCAGACCTCGAGCAGTTGCCAGTTCCCATTCCATTATGTCAACACTCCCTTGTTCCCATAACATGATGCGCTTCTTCCCAAGCACACCCATCTCCCCCCATTTTCTCTCCAGCCCCGTACTGTACCTTTGGATAAGTTAGACATTTGGGTGCATTATAGTCACACAATACCTCCAGGGACAATATGTAGGTTGATTGAAGGTAGACAGTTAGAATCATAGAGTTGGAAGAGACCACAGGAACCATCCAGTCCAACTCCCTGCCATGCAGGAACCCCCATCAAAGCGTTCCCAACAAATGGCCGTCCAGCCTCTGCTTAAAAACCACCAAAGAAGAGGATTCCACCGCACTCCATTGAGACAGCAGCGTGTTCCACTGCCAGACAGCTCTGACCGTCAGGAAGTTCTTTCCGAGGTTCGGGTGCAGAACGAACTCACTAAAAGTGCTATTGAATTGGGATTGCTCTCTTTGGATTCCCACTTTCATAAACATTCTGGGATCACAGCATTTGATTGTGTGAAAAGCTTATCACACTCAGTGGCCGTTTCTGCACTAGTCTGTTACAGCGCTATGATTCCACTTTCAACATCCTATGGAATCCTGGGGTTTGCAGTTTCGGGAGGGGCCGGCCAGCCCCTCCCGAAACTGCAAACCCCAGGATTCCATAGGATGTTGAAAGTGGAATCATAGTGCTGTAACAGTCTAGTGCGGAAATGGCTAGTGTTTGGGATGACCCTCCCACTACCTCCTCCAAGCTATTATCCCCACTCCTTTTTCTTTTCTAACACAAGTGCACACATAGATGCCCCCCCCCCCAAATAGAAATGAAAACACATTCCAAAACACTTTCATTCCTTTAGAAGGGCTTCCTGATCAGGATTTAACCTCCAGCTTCAGACTTAACTAATCGCTGGCAGATGAAAGCCAGCAGCGACTGACCTATCTGCCTCATCCACACTGATTTTCATCTGCCAGTGATTAGTGAAGTCTGAAGCTAGAAGGAAGCAAGAATTAATGCACTGATGAAATAAATGCTGTTTTAAACTGTGGTATTTTTCCCACTTATTTTTCCAAGCATTTGTCTGTGTGTGTGTGTGTGTGTGTGTGTGTGTGTCTGAGAGAGAGAGAGAGACTTCAGAAGATTGGAAAAGGAGGTGGGGGCAGTGAGCAAAGTTTTGGCTTCCCTGACAAGTTTTTTCTTTCTTTCTTTTTTTTGCGGGGGCTGGAGTGGTCATTTGGAAATAGATTTTTTTTTCTATAGAGAAAAGTCTCCCCTGGAAGCAGTTCAGGTAATGTTGTCCGGTAGGGCCTATAGGTGGGGACTGGGTCATTTGAGGCTTGGTCATGAAATCAACTGAGCTGCTCATTTTTTAATATATCTATATCTATATCTGTATCTGTATCTGTGTGTGTGTGTGTGTGTGTGTGTGTGTGTGTATAAAACCCTTTTCCCCATACAATAAAAAAGCAAAAGATAGAAAAAAAGAATGAAACAAGAAAAAAAATTAAAGGAAAGAAGAATAGTAAAGAATAATGAAAAAAACATTTCATTTGACTTCCAACTTTCCTAATGATTATTACCACAATTATATAAGATAACTTCTTCAGTTGTAAATATGATTCTTATATTTCTAAAGCTTATTTTTCCCAAATATTGCTGCTGCTGCTGTTGTTGTTGTGTGCCTTCAACTCATTTCTGACTTACGGTGACCCTAAGGGGAACCACCCATAGGGCTGTCTGAGGCTGAGAGTGTGCGACTTGGCCAAGTTCACCTAGTGGGCAAGATAACCTACACTTAACCTCTTTTTTCCTTGGAAAAAGCCAATAAAAGGTTCCCATTTTTTTGAAAATGTTGCCAGTGATTACTCTCTCATCAGTGTTGTTAATTTGTCCATTTCAAATACACTCTGAAGTTTACAGGAGTTTATTCCGTGGAAATTCACAAGTACCATTTGCACACTTGGGCAGAAATTGCCAGAACTAACTTGCAAAGTGAAGGTATATTTTCTTACAAGCAGCCCTTTACAATTTGCGCATGTTAAGCCTTCTTCGTTTAGTTAATCAAAGCATTTTGTTTCCCAGGTTGATTCCTTTGCCAGGCTTTCCCAGACCCTGAGCAGTTGCTGGTTCCCTCCTAGCCCATTCCATGATGTCAACACCCTTTTGGTCTCATAACATGGTTCACTTCTTCTCAAGCCGACCCACCTCCCCTCGATTCCCTCCAGCCCCACACCACACCTTTGGATACATTGGACATTTGGGCACATTGTAGCAACACAATACCTACAGGGACAATACGTAGGTTGACTGCAGGTAGACACTTACATACGGCAAGTAGCGTTCAACAGGTTAATCAGCACACGTGAAACCAGGCTCCCTTCTGTCTGATCCCTTACAATTCCATGGCAGGGAAGCAAAGCAACCTGACATAACTCCTGGTCTCCTGAGTCAGAGTCCAGCGCTCAAACCACTATGCCGCGGGGGGCCCTTTCCCCAAGTATGCCAGTTACCAAAGCCTACGGTTAACATGTTGTTCCCTTTTTCTTGCAAAAAACAAAAAACAGTTAAAGGTCCCCAGTCTTTCAAAAATGGCTCCAGTGATCAACAGAGGCCTCTGGCAGAGGCCACGTAGGTGGTTCGGAACAGCCCTGTGTCACCCTTTCTTGTTGGTGTGGGTCATTTCCAGCTTATGGTCATTCTAAGGCAAACCTATCATATTTTTTCGGGGGGGGGGGAGATTGTTGAGGGGGATGTGCATTTGGCTGCCCCTGAAGCTGAGAAAATGTAAGTTGCCCAAGTCCACCCAGTGTGTTTCTGAGGCTGAGCGAGATCTGAACTCGTAATCCAACACTCAAACCATAACATCACCCTGGATCTGTTATCTGCCATTCTGGACACCCAGATAAGAGCAGCTGTAAGGTCAGAAGGGGCACCTTTTCTATTACTGAAACAATAAAACAATAAATGGATAAAAACAGTAGCCAACAGGTAAGGAGTCTCCATCCAGCTGGGCAAACTAGGCAGGGAAGTGGTTGAATTGAAGCTGGGCCTGGGAACTAACAGCAAAGGCAAAAGCTGCAATCTCTTTTATTTCTATATCAACCCCCCACCCCCTGCTGCTGCCACTGTCAAGTTTTGCGTTCCCAGCTGGCAATCCTGATGGCAAAATCAGAGGCTGCCCATTGATCCAAAGGCACCAGAGAAGAAGAGGAATCCCTAGAGAAGGAAAGACACTGGGGCGCCAGGAGCCAAAGTGCTCAGAGCTGCGCCCGTTGAAATGCAAAGGAAAGGCAGGTCAAACGCCTCTGTTTCTCTGGAGAAACAGAGAAGCCACATTGCTGTCGCCTCCTCTGAATTGCTGTATTTGCATCCGCCAGTGTTAAAAGAGAAACAAGCATGTCAACCTTGGATTTTCACTTTCCTTTAAAAACCCAGCAGGCTGAAGGAGGCCCAACTTCCCTGACGGCCCACAGACTCATCAGCTTTGGGGTGGAAAACAGAGTTACTCTGGCCAGTGGACCATCATCTGGTGTCACTGGTGCAACCCAGGCTTGGTTGGCAATGCCTGAGCATATGCCATGAGGCCAAGAGAGAGTTGGGCCGTATGGCCATCTCCAGACCCTGGGGAAGTCACGCTGTCTCATGCAACCCATGCATCTCCAGAAGAAGGTGGCTCAGAAGAGACACCCACCCCCTTCCTTGGCCAAATGAAGAGCTACACCCCAGGTCTTCCCACGATGGGCCCAGAACTAGGAAAGTTACTGGGTTTCAAAGAAAATCAGATGTTGCTCCTGAGTTATATAGTAGTGGGGGGTGGAATAGCTGTGTTTTGATTTAATCGGGGTTAGCTGCCTTGGGTCCCCTTGGGTGGAGAGAGAGGCGGAAACTAGGAAGTTCTCTCCGTCCGGCGGCCGGTCTGCCTCTGCTGGCTCACCTTTCAGCAGCTGATTCGATGGGTCTGCTCTAACTGGGACTGCGATGGGTTTGAAGCCAGCGTACCTTGCTTCTTCCTCAGAAAATGGAGCTAGAAAAGCGTTCTGGTCAGACACACGCAGGCATGTGTGAAAAACAAGAAGAAGAAGAGGAGGAAGCAGCAGCAGCCCCCGGGTATTTTTGGGGGGACACATTAATTTTGGTGAAAGGGCTCCGAACTGCAAAGTATCTCATGGCTGTTCCCCGGTGGGGTCTCTCAGCCCCTGAGACACCATTCCCTCCCCACCACTAAGAACAAGAAAATAGGTTTGTTTTTTTTAAAATGCCTCGGACGCAAGCAGTCAAATCAGTGGGTGGTCTGGTTTTATGTCCCAGCTTTCTTGCAATACAGGACCCCAGAGAAGTCAAAGCAAGACAAAAAGCTCAAAAGAAGACAACAGCAGGAAGTAAGCTTTGATGCTTAGGTCCTGATGTTACTATCGAGGGCAGTGAATTCTGTGTGACACGTTTTGAATTTTCCTGACTCTGACAACGCCTAGACCCTGTGATCGAAGACAAAGGAAAAGTGATAGGTATGGTTGGCCGACGGCAAACCTGTTTCATCCAAGCCAAGAGAGGATAAATAAGGGGGAAACAAGAGCAACCAAACATATTCTTTGTGACTCCCCTCAAGAGGCAGACACCTCGGCAGCGTTCCACGGGAGAAGGCAGTGGCAGGGGGCGAGACTAGATACCCCTCGAGGTCCCTTCCAGCCCTGTGATTCTACGGACGGCTGAGGACCGATCCATGATTCCTTGGGCCGTCTGTTTCCTCAGGGGCGTCATCCCAGAGGGTACAGGGCCCAGGAGATGCCTTTGACGGGCAGGATCCCAGGGGCTATCCGGTGGGCGAGGGAATGGGGAAAAAGGAGTGAGTTTTCCCTTCCAGCTTTAAGAGTCTACGGCTCTGTAGAAGTGCTTTGATTGTGTCTTCCTGCGTGGCAGAGCAGGGTTGGACTGGATGGCCCTTGGGGTCCCTTCTAAGAAAGATTCTATTATTTTATTCTATGATTCACGAGGAGGAGGGAGAAGAGAAATGTGCTGACACAATAGGGTTCACCTTGTATCACGTGGCCCAGACATTTCTATTATGGAGCAATAACTCAAAATCTGTCACTCAGAATTAGCACTCCAATTTCCAATTTAATTGCACCTGTGGTTTAGTCCCCCAGCTAAGAGTTCAAGGGGTTTGCTGGGGTGGGGGCTCCAGCAGCTCTCAGCAGGTAGTTTTTCCTTGCAGGTCTGGGTGTGCTGCAGCCCTGGAGCCTGGGGAATGGGGCTGGGAAGGGGTCCTCTTTTATCACGCACACTGCTTGGACTCGCGTCATCAGCGGGGTCGTCAGTTCTGTTTCTTCCGCAAGCGCCCCTGGCTTTCCTAGACTTGCTTTTGGGCTGTGATTGGGACTGCAGGACACCTGGTCCGGAGGTGAGACTCTATGGAAACACGCAGTTCAACCCCTGCCAGAGCAGACCCCTCCCCTCCTCCCCCTCCCTGTTCCCCATCCCCCCTTGCTCATCTTGCACGACGCAAGTTTTAAGGCCCCGCAGATCTCGCAGCGGCCAAGACGGTCAGCCGTCGTGGGACCTGTTTTCTGTAGCACTGTTCGAGAGGCCTCTCAAAAGCACAAGACCCCTGAGAAACTCCTCCTTCGAGGCAAAGCTATAGGTCAGTAGAAAAGCTTCATCTGACCCAGGTTGGCTGCCATAAAAGAAGCTTTCCTGGGGGCAAACGGGCGAGGCAGACGGTGCGCAGCAGAGGACAGCAAGGCAGCCCTTTTGCTGATCCGTCCAACATCTGTCCCCTCCTGGCCAGAGGTACAGCCGGGCCCCTGAACAATTCACTCTGCCCAGATGATCCCTAGCGGATGCCTGGCTCTTCACAGCCGGCTAAATAGGGAGACTTTGGGCTGGGATGCACTGCCCCCCCTTGGGTTGGGCTGGTGGTAGATGGAGCCCCCTCCCTGACAGTTTATAGAGTACAGAAGCAAATAAAGTGAGTCAGATTTCAAAGTGAGGCCCACCTCTCCCCCTCCATGAGCACTGTGCAGGAAGGGTCAGCCACAGAGGAAAATTCACTCCCCCGGTCCATTCCTGGCCTTCACCTCATTTCCCACCCTCCAATGGCAAAGTAAACGCAGGAAGTGTCACAAACACTAATTCAGACAATCCCTTTCTGTACCACTGGACAGCTGTTATCCTTCAACCGTGATGCCAGCAAGGACTCCAAAGCCCATCTGTGTGGTGGCAGAGGCCTAATTCACTCCAGCCGGGCGTGATCTGTGTCCCGATTTTACAGAAGGTCGGTGGCTGCAGGTCCGTCTCAGCTGCTGAAACGGGAAGAGAGCGGAACCTGTGGGGACCCAAAGAGGAAGAGCACCCAGCAGGAATAAGCGGCCCCTGCCCGTCGCTTGGCATCGCCCCCACCCCTAGGCCCTGCTTGGGGCGGTCGTCTGGCACAGAGACAGCCAGCTGTGGGGAGTTAGAGGGTTGCGCGGCCTCCCGAAAAGATCTCGAAGGGCCAAAACCCACCCCGCCGCCCCCTTAAAAAGTGTGATCCCCCCCCCACAATGTCCCCCAGTAGATTTTGGGGGGCATGACAAGTGTATTGGCTATGTTTCTGGCTTTCTCTAGATGTGCTTTGTTTCAAGCTAAAGTGACCCAGAAGTCTCGCACCCTCCCAAAGATGCTACGCAGGGGAGCAGGGGAGGCTGCGAATGGGGCAAGCTGTGAAGTGAAGGAAGAGGAACCCCCTGGAAAAAAGGATATCGGGGGAGGTCCCTCCCTTGAGTGGAACCCATCCAGCTATCCCACCCTCCCAAACATTGTTGCTCTTGCTGCTGTGTACCTTCAACCCATTTCTAACTTACGGCAACCCTAAGGCAAACCTACCCCAAGGTTTTCTGAGGCCGAGAGTGTGTGACTTGCCCGAGTTCACCCACTGAGTTTCCATGGCTGATCAGATCACACTCCAGCTCTCAAACCGCTACACCGCATGGGCGCCTTTCGCCAAATACACTAATTATCAAAGCCTACGCTTAACCTGTGTTTTTCTTGAAAAAAGCTGATTAAAGGTTTCCATTCTTTTGAAAACTGTTGCCAGTGATTTTTCTCTCACCAGTGTTGTTAATTTGTCCATTTCAAATGCACACTGATGTTTACAGAAGTTTATTCAGTGGAAATTCACAGGTACCATTTGCACACTTGGGCAGAAATTGCCAGAACTAATTTGCAAAGTGAAATTCCATTTTTTTAGAAGCAGTCCTTTACAATTTGCATCGGCTAAGCCTTCATTGGTTAGTTATAGCAGTTAGCGATAGCAGTTACCTTTCTAGACCACCTATCAGTGCTAAGCAGTAGTTGATCAAAGCATTTCCTTCCCCAGGCTGGTTCCCTTGCTGGACTTTCCCAGACCTTGAGCAGCTGCTGGTTCCCTCCCAGCCCTGTCCCTTCTTCTTCCCATAACGTGATTCACTTCTTCTCAAGCCCACCCGTCTCCCCTCATTTCCTCTCCAGCCCCATACCATACACAGTACCTACAGGGACAATACGTAGGTTGATTGCAGGTATATATATATAATATACGAATTAGCAAAGACTACAATTAACATGTTGTTCTCTTTTTCTTGCAAGTCTTTCTGGTCAGTGTTGCTAATTTGTCCGTTTTGGCTAAGTCCATCAGTTTCAGCAGCCAATCCTCTCTCACTGGTATTGTGGTATTCTTACACTTCTGGGCATATAGCAGTCTTCTGCAGGGATCAGAAATCGTAGGAATCTCCCGTACTTCCTCTCCAACTGGTCATCCGCCAGTCACAACAAGCATAATTCAGGTTTCAATTGAACATTAACTTTCAACATTTTTTGTACCATACAATGTATTTGATTCCAGAATCTTTTGGCCATTACACACGTTTAACACATCTGACAAAAAGATCCCACCTGTTGCTCACATTTCCAACACACATTAGAAACCTCTTTAAGCATTTTGACCTTTTTTTTTCTGGTGCCAAATACCAGCAATACATCATCTTGCAAAAGTCTTCTTTACGATCTTAACATAATGGAAATGTCCTTCCCTGCAAAAAACGTTTCTTCCACCGTTCCAACTGAGCTGCTACTCTTAAGTGGTTGTGGCTGCAACAGATTCAGCGCTCTCGGGAAAAGCCGGTCAACATTTGGGGTGGCAGCGACATGCCTCACGGCAGTAACGGCACGATGCAAAGGCCCACGCCCAGCCTTGAACACCTGTGAACTTTCTGGCTGAACTTTCCCATTCTGCAGTTCTCATGGAGGTGCAGGAGTTGCGCTTGCTCTCTTTCTCTGGATTGGGGATCCTTCCAGTCTCCACTGAGAGCCAGCATGGTGTAGCGGTTTGAGTGGACAAGGACTCTGGGGGACCAGGGGTCGAATCCCCATTCAAGCCCCCGGTTGACCTCGGGCAAGACATACTCTCTCAGCCTCAGAGGAAAGCCATGGTGGCAAATCCCCTTGAACAAATCTTGCCAAGGAAACCCTGAGATACAGTTCCCCCAACTAAGAACAATGGGAAAGCATTGAGGGCTAGCATGGTGTGTTGGCTTTTAATGTTGGACTAGGGCTTCTGGGAGAGATCAGGGTTCAAATCCCCACTCAGCCCTGGAAACCTTCACGGGTGGCCTTGGGCAAGTCGCTTTCTCTTGGCAACCCAAGTAGAGGGCAATGGCAAACCCTCTTTGCAGAGATCTTGCCAGGGAACCTCAGGGACAGGCCTGCCTTAAGGTGACCACGAAGTCAAAAATGACCGGAAGGCACACCACCACCACAACAATCAACCTCCACTGCACAGTCAGGAGATTGTGAACAACCAGAATCAGATCAGCTCCAACAAAGATATCAGTCACGTTTAGGGGCAGGCCGGGGAAGCGTTTGGCATCGCACTCCTGCTGGACCCATCTGGACTGAAATTGCACTGGAAGCTCATCTTGGGTGCAGCACAAGGGATGAAACAGTGGCTTTCGAGAAACAGTAACACTCTTGGCTTTGAGAGGAAAGACACCCACATCGCAAAATGCATTGTGTGTTGTCACAGCATTTACCTGAATGACAGAGGATTCCTTACACTTCTGCTGTTACCACCCTCTCTGGGAAGGGGCCCAGATCAAAGGCCGTGGGAGTCCAGTTCCCCTTGGGGCAGCTCTCCCTGAATCTTCCAATGTTTGTTGTGTTTTCTGTTCTTTCTGAAATGAAGCTCCGCACGTGCACTGGTGGCTAAACTTAATTATTAAGAGGGTCCTAGATGCCACACCGCCCCTCACAGAAGCACTACTAGTGAAGCACTTCCTAAGGTTTTCTCCTGGTTCAAAGGCAAAGAACATGAAAGAGTCCTGAGAAATGCCCCAGAAATCACAAGATTGCAAAGCTAAGTGGAACCTCCCCCTCCCCAATAATAATCTAATCCAACTTTTGTAACAAACAGGATGATCTCATTTTAAAATAATGAATAACTGGTTTCCCCTTTTTTTGAAAATGGCTCCAACTCAGTGGTCAAGCACAAACTGTGTGCCTGCAAGGTCCCAACCTCAGGATCTTCAGGGAAGAGTGGGAAAGGCCTGTGTCCAAAACCCACTGTCCAGTCCCCTGTTCCCAGTGAGTATAAAAACATTGAACTGGATAGAACTGGTTTAAGGTCTAATCCCCAAATGAACCTGCACAGTGGTGGCCCCTGGCTCGGTTGCTTTGGGACAGTGACTCCACAGTGAGTTTTACAAGAGCGACTCCTGGTTTTGCAGGGGAGCTTAATGGGAGTTCTTTGAGGTGTTGAATGGGGTTCCCAAAGGACATTCAGGACCTTGGATAACACCCATAAAGCTCTCTTGTATAACCCGGTGTGGATCCCCTGCCCTGAAGCAGCAGAGCCACTGGCTAACACTGAACTCCTGGGAGTGGGAAGCTCTGGACGGGGAGCTGAAGCAAGTTGGCTTCTATCCTTCTTTCTTGGCTCTCTGTGTAACTTTCACAGATCACAAAAGAAAGCTCTCTAGGATATTTGTTTTTCCTGGCTTTTAGGTTCTTCTAGTTGGTCACATTATGGGAAGACAGACTGCAGTGGAATTGCTTGCTCACATCCTCTCGACAGAGACCCGTGGAGGAGGTCACGTAGGCGGTTCAAAACAGCACTGGCATAGGTCACCCTACATCACCCTTTCTTGTTGTTGTGAGCCTTCAAGTCCTTTCCAACTTATGATCATTCTAAGTTTTGCATTCCCAGCTGGCAATCCTGATGGCAAAGTCAGAGGATGCCCATTGATCCGAGGGCACCGCAGAAGAGGAGGAAGCCCCAGAGAAGGAGAGACGCTGGGACGCCAGGAGCCAAAGCACTCGGAGTTGCACCTGTTGAAATACAACGGAAAGGAAGGTCAAACGCCCGAGCGGTGGGAAACGGAGCAGCCAGCACTGCCGTCTCCTCCTCTGAATTCCCATATTTGGGCCTTGAGTTTTCCATCTACCAGTGTTAAAACAGAGGCAAGCAAGTCAGCCTTGGATTTTCACTTTCCTTTAAAAATCCAGCGCAGTGAAGGAGGTGCTGGGCTCCCCTAAGGGCCCACAAGGTCAACACCTTTGGGGTGGAAACAGCATTAGGCTGGCCGGTGGGCCATCATCTGCTCTTACTGTTGCAACCCAGTGTCGGTTGGCTGCACCTGAGCACATGGGGCTTAGCCAAAGTGGAGTTGGGCCACGCGGGCATCTCCAAAAGAAGGGGCTTGGAAGAGACACCCGCTCCCTTCCCTGGCCCACCGGGGCAGATTGTGGGCATAACCCTAAAATGAAGGGCTGCTCCCCGGTCTTCCCATGGTGGACACAGAACTGAGGAAGCTGCTGGGTTTCAAAGAAAATCAGACATTACTCCTGGGCTGTAAAGTGATGAGGTGGGGAGGGGAGATCGCTGTGCCTTGCTTTAATCAGGGTTAGCTGCCTTGGATCCCGGACTGGAAGAGAGGCGGGATGTTAACTGATAGATAGACAGGCAGACAGCCCGCAGCCCTAAACTGGTTGGCTCGTCTTCTCTCATCCTACAGAACAGTTAACTTGACTGAAGGGCTCCCGAAAAATTGCGTTGCATAAAAGTGTTGTGATTGGTCACTAGGTGGCAGCCCAGAGCTGGCAGAGGCGGCGTCTTTGGCTTCCCTCGGCGCGGCGGAAGAAAGTGAAAGTGAAAGTGAAAGTGAAAGGCACCAAGTCCGCCCCTTTGACAGGCACCGGGGAGTCCCTCCGTCGGGCTGCTGGTCTGCCTCTGTTGGCTCACCTTTCAGCAGCTGATTCGATGGGTCTACGCTAACTGGGACTGCGATGGGTTTGAAGCCAGCGTACCTTGCTTCTTCCTCAGAAAATGGAGCTAGAAAAGCGTTCTGGTCAGACACACGCAGGCTTGTGTGAAAAACAAGAAGACGAGGAGGAGGAAGCAGTAGCAGCCCCCGGGTATTTTCGAAGGGACACAGATTAATTTTGGTGAAAGGGCTCCAAACTGCAAAGTATCTCATGGCTGTTCCCCGGTGGGGTCTCTCAGCCCCTGAGACACCATTCCCTCCCCACCACTAAGAACAAGAAAATAGGTTTGTTTTTGTTTTTAAATGCCTCGGACGCAAGCAGTCAAATCAGTGGGTGGTCTGGTTTTACGTCCCAGCTTTCCTGCAATACAGGACCCCAGAGAAGTCAAAGCAAGACAAAAAGGTCAAAAGAAGACAACAGCAGGAAGTAAGCTTTGATTGCATAGGTCCTGATGTTACTATCGAGGACAGTGAATTCTGTGTGACACGTTTTGAATTTTCCTGACTCTGACAACGCCTAGACCCTGTGATCGAAGACAAAGGAAAAGTGATAGATATGGTTGGCCGACGGCAAACCTGTTTCATCCAAGCCAAGGGAGGATAAATAAGGGGGAAACAAGAGCAACCAAACATATTCTTTGTGACTCCCCTCAAGAGGCAGACACCTCGGCAGCGTTCCACGGGAGAAGGCAGTGGCAGGGGGCGAGACTAGATACCCCTCGAGGTCCCTTCCAGCCCTGTGATTCTACGGACGGCTGAGGACCGATCCATGATTCCTTGGGCCGTCTGTTTCCTCAGGGGCGTCATCCCAGAGGGTACAGGGCCCAGGAGATGCCTTCGACGGGCAGGATCCCAGGGGCTATCCAGTGGGCGAGGGAATGGGGAAAAAGGAGTGAGTTTTCCCTTCCAGCTTTAAGAGTCTATGGCTCTGTAGAAGTGCTTTGATTGTGTCTTCCTGCGTGGCAGAGCAGGGTTGGACTGGATGGCCCTTGGGGTCCCTTCTAAGAAAGATTCTATTATTTTATTCTATGATTCACGAGGAGGAGGGAAAAGAGAAATGTGCTGACACAATAGGGTTCACCTTGTATCACGTGGCCCAGACATTTCTATTATGGAGCAATAACTCAAAATCTGTCACTCAGAATTAGCACTCCAATTTCCAATTTAATTGCACCTGTGGTTTAGTCCCCCAGCTAAGAGTTCAAGGGGTTTGCTGGGGTGGGGGCTCCAGCAGCTCTCAGCAGGTAGTTTTTCATTTGGGTTTGGGTGTGCTGCAACCCTGGCGCTTGGAGAATGGGGCTTGGACTTGGTTGGTAGGCTCATCAGTTCTGTTTTCTCTGCAAGAGCTCCTGGCTTTCTGAGACTTACTCTTGGGTTGTGATTGGGACTTCAAGGCACCTGAACAGGAGATAAGACTCTACAGAAACATGCAGATCTGCCCCAGCCAATGTTTGTGTATTAATCTGAATGTTTGTGTTTTAATTATGTATTTTAACTTTGTTTTAATTCTTATTCTATCATTTAATTTGAGTTTTAATTTTTGTATTCCATGATTTTCTTTTACTAGGTGTTTTATAAAAAATTATTTTAAGCCACTTTGAGTCCTTACCAGAAGAAAAGCAGGGTACAAATAAAGACAATAATAATGAACAACAGCAACAACTACAACCAGAGCAGACCCATCCTGGAGGGATGGAAGCCTGCTGTTCTTCATGCCCACCGGCTCTTACCACTCTTAGATGCACAGTTGAAATTGCTGTATTTCTCATTGTCCTCTAGTTCAATGTAGGTTGTGCCTGTCTCCTCTCTGAAAGATATCACTCTGAACTTTTCATAGGGTGGGATGAGGACTTCTTTTTGCGCTGGCTTAACAGAGAATTCAGTGATGTTGACTCCAAGACAGGTCTTAATGGTGAAGAAAGTGTCCGTACCAAAGCCCTTGGCAACCTCCCTCTTCAGTGATAAGGAAGCGAACTGTCCAAAACGGACAGGCTGTTTTTGATCAGAGATGGTGAACTGCACACCATCAATTCCATGATACACAGTGTAGCAAGAACTTCCCCCGGCCTTCAAAGCCTGCAGGGCTCTTGTCAGGAGAAAATGGAAGCTCTTGAAGTAGAAGTTGTTCTGGTAATGATCCGTGGATATCCCCCCTTCTCTTACAGCTTTATTGAAATCTCTGTACAATGGTCCATCTTGAGTATAAGCTATGATGGCAGTCCCGTAGGCCTCATCAAAGTTTTTTGGCACTCTGGGAGAGTTCTTCTTTTCACCCCATTTGGCCTTTGAGTCTTCCCATATCATTTTATACTCGCTTTGAGAAGCAAAGTCAAGTTGAGCTGGGTCCCTCAGGTTCTTCTCCATGTCAGAGTCACAGCCATTATACTGGTCATCCAGAGAGTCAGAGGCCATGTCAAAGGACACATCCATGACACAAAAGACCTGAGAAGGAACACAATACACAGGTCAACATTGCTAGAGCAGGCAGAGGTTGGCAGAATGAAGACCTAACTGGGCCTCAGTCTCAGAGGCCATATGGTCAACATATGGGGTTGAAAGTCAAACTGATTTCCTTGCAAGAAATATTATAATCTCTGAAATGGGAGACACAAAACAGTATTATAAGAGAGCCATTGTTGCCCGACCTGTAGCTACTCATTTACTATTCCCCTTGATAATCTCTGATCTAATCAGTTCTGCCAGGGAACCGGATACAACTCTGTAAAAGAAGTAGGACTGCTAGGCTGAAGATGGAACGGGGCTCCCATTGCTTTCTTCCCGGGCAGATCCTCCCTCAGGCTGACAGACCTTAAAGAC
The DNA here is from genome assembly GCA_030412105.1 of Cyclura pinguis. Classification (NCBI taxonomy): domain Eukaryota; kingdom Metazoa; phylum Chordata; class Lepidosauria; order Squamata; family Iguanidae; genus Cyclura; species Cyclura pinguis. Next base: position 852,936 of record CM059604.1, on the reverse strand, counting down.
GGAACTATGGCACCCCTCCTCCCTCACCCCCAATCTACATTTTCTCTGATGCAGTTTCCTCCCCCCTCCCCATCAAAATCATGGAGGAGATGTCTGTGGTCTCTTTTAGAAAACCCCTAAGCTTAAAGGCTTCCCGTGCACAAAGCACCCTCCGCCTGTGCCTGTCCCTCAGAACCCTGGCAGGTTTGGTCCCCTTGGGAGCGGCTGGTGTCCCTGCAAATTTCATCCATTCCTCCCAAGGGATAAAGGAGGTTCTGGCCAGTTCCCTTCTTTAAAAAAACAAAAAGAGCAGAGGCATTTGGCACAAAATTCCTTGTGTAATTCTACAGCTCTATTCTCCTCCTCACGAGTGTCTGCAAATGTCATCCTGTCCCGACAAACAGAAAACAAGACAAAACTTGCAGCCACTTCCTGCTTCCCCCATCAGAGAACAGGAGGCTGCATGGGCCCCAAAGGCAAAGCCTTCTCAGCCCCTGTGCTGTGGGGAGGGGAGAGAATGCTAAAAATAAAAACTGAAAAGGCCAGCTAGGCTGAACCTTCAGGTAGAGCCTCACTGGAGTGGGGGATGATAGGGGGCTAAAGCAGCCCGTGTTTTCCCTGTCTGCGGGGCACTGAAACTGCTCCGGGTTCTGGTCCAAACTTTCAAAGACCTGTGGAAGGTATTGAATCTTACCTTCTCCAAGTAGGTTTAGCACCTCGGAGAGGACCTTTCATCACCCCACTGACATGGGAGCATCCAGCTGTGGGCGGAGGTGGAAGGAAACCTCCCAGCATTTTTCAAGCAAGCACCCAGTCACGTAGTAAGACCCCAGAGCTGAAGGGGTTTCAATTCCACTCAAACCCATCATTTCCCTCCCTCCCTCCCTCCCTCCCTCCCTGGTATCCCTTTGTACCTGATCTCTTCCTCCTATAAGAAGTCCCATCAGGTGGATCCCAAAAAACATTTGGAGAGGAGACATTGTCATTGTTCAGACCTAAAACAAAAGCAAAAGATGGGTAGGAAAAAAAAACCCCTCCTGCTTGTCTTTGTAGCCTGCATATTCCCTAGCTGAGTCCTGACTGAGAATGGCTTTGGAGGCTGAGAGTGTGCGAGTCTCCCTGGCCTGCAGCAAAGAGAAGCAAAAACTAGGAAGAGAATTTCAGAGATCCAGACCTAGATGGCCCTTCCGGTCCCTCCCAACTCTAGGAATCCATGATTCAAGTAACAGTGCCAATTTGGCATTAATTGAATTTGCAGTGCCATCTGCAATGTTTTGATCTTTGACCTTTGCCCTCTTACAAAATACAAATGGTTGGCATGCGTGATCTTTTGGGGTGTCTTGATTCCTGAATTCATCCTGACCCTTTCTCTGCACTCAGGCCACTCATGGGGTTGCAGGAGGGGGAAGAGACGCCACCCAACAGAAACCAGGGCCTGAGCCCTTTGTGAGTCCCACCCAGAGCAGACCCATTAAACCCATGAGATTTACACTAGATGGGAGCAGTCAGTAGGATTCAGGCCACAGATATCCATCAGAATGGAGGAAGACGTCACTGTGGCTGAAATCAATTAGTTTAGGAAGTGGTTTAGGAAACCAAATATTTGGGTTGGGTGGGGGATAACATAAGGCAAACCAAGGATGCCTCTTGAAAGCAAGTGTGCTCCCCCTCCCCCGTCCCAGTCTGGCAGGAGAGTCCCAGTTCATCCCCTGCCATCCCGACTTTCTCAGCTGCTTTTCAAATGTCCCGGTTTCCCTCTGGATCTCTCCTCCTCCTCCTCCCACTTTCTTCCCTTGTCCTCAGCTTACTTCAGCTGCTGCAACCAGAGTTCAAGGTTCAAAAGTAACTTCTGCTCCCTTAACTCAGCAGAGGGGAGAGGGGAGAAAGGGTCGGAGTCTTGCCCTTTCCAGGAGGCTCTGGAAAAAGCAAACTGCAACAGCCCCTCTCAGCCTCTCTGCCCCTCCCTATTAATGACCTTTGCCCTTTTGCACACATGCTCCCCCGCTGTTACCTGGCCACACAGGACCCAGTTTTCACCTGGGAAATGGTGACAGCTATGAAACAGGTGAGGCCCCTACAGAACATTAGAGCAAGCGTTGGTGTGAGTCAGGAAGCGCAGGAAGATTTTGGGGGAGCCAGCGTGGTGTCGTGGTGTGAGTGGTGGGCTGGGACTCTGGACATCAGGTTCAACCCTCCACTCGGCCATGGAAACCTACTGGGTGACCCTGGGCAAGTCCCACTCTCTCAGCCTCGTAGGAAAGCCCCCTCTGAACAAATGTTTCTGAGAAAACCTCATGATAGGTTTGCCTTAGGGTCGCCATAAGTTGCAAAGGATCTGAAGTCACACGGCAACACCGCCAAACATGAAGATTTAACACAACATGAAAAGAATGCAAACATGTCCTTTTTTAAAATATGAGTTTGAAAAGAAATATCTGATAGTATTGCAAGAGTTCTGCTTTTGCTTTCACTGCATGAGTTGAGTTGAGGTGAGGCTTGGTTTTTGACCTTCCAACAAAAGCTGCAGAGGCAGAGAGAAGCAAAACAGGATCTCCTCTGCTGTGGAGCTTGGCTGAAAACTCTTGTGGTTGAAAATAACACCACACAGCTTAACACCAGAAAGGACGCTGGTTGACATGTGGTTACATCAAGCACAAATTTGCCTGTCTGACCTCACTCACACCGAAGATGGTCTCAGGTGCTGTTTCCATGGGGGAAGCGTCTTCTGCCTTTCCCAGCTGCAGACAAACCAGCTCAGCAGAGGCTCCCTTTCTTGCTCTTTCTCTCTCTCCCTCTCTCCCCCCTTCTCTCTCTGGGGTCTCATTCTGTTTCTGTTTCTGGTAAGACCCCTTGGCACCAATTTTTTAGCTTCTCGGAAACTCTTGTGATAGCTCAGCATGTCCCAAGTGAAAACTAGGAGTGGGCTAATTCGACTAACTGGGTGGCCTTGGGCAAGTCACCGTCTCTCAGCCTTGGAGGAAGGCAAAAGCAAACCCCCTCTGAACAAATCTTGTCAGGAAAACGCTATGATCGGAGGGTGATCGTAAGTCAGGAACCGCTTAAAGGCACACAACAACAATAACAACAAGTGGGAGCTAGTTCAGAGATAAGATAAGAGCTATGGAGGACAGAACGTACGAGGAGAAGTTGGAGGAGCTGGGTGGAGAGAAGACAGAGGGGTGACCTGATGGCTCTCTTTTAATACCTCCAGGGCTGTTGCAAAGAGGAGGGGGCAGGCCTGTTCTCTGCTGGGCCAGAGGGTAAGCCCAGGTCTCACGGTTTTAAGCTACATGAGAGTAGATTTCGACTGAACGTTAGAAAGAACTTCTTGACAGTGAGAGCAGTTCAGAAATGGAGCCCATTGCCTAGAGAGGTGGTGGGGTCTCCTTCTTTGGGCATCTTCAAAACAGAGGCTGGACAGCTCCCTGCTGGGGATGCTCTAGTTGGAGGTCCTGCACTCAGTAGAGAGTTGGGGTCAATGGCCCATGAGGGCCCTTCCAGTTCTAGGATTCTGTGATTCTACGACGGTCGGGAAAATCTTTCTTCATTTGCTTGCAATCACTCACAGCTCTCAAGAAATCAGAATGGCATGCAACAAAGAAAGGGAAGCCATGCCAAACAATGCTACAAATATTACCTCTAAACACCCCTCTTGCTTATTTAAACCAGATAGCAACAGATGGTATACCTTTCTCCAACCTCTGCTGAAATCTGGAGGGCCTCTTTCTTTGCTCAGTCTGCTCACACAAGTTCTGTTCTCCAGGCAGGAAGGGCTCCTTGCTGCCCAACTTCTGTACTATCTTCACCACTTTCTTTGCTCCTTTCTGTGACTGGATTCTCTCCTGGAGCCCAAGACTCTACTCCTGTTCTTCTGGCAGAAACGGGAAGTTGATCTGTTAAAAAGGGGCAGAAATCAGGGTGGGCCTCAAGACAATTTCCTTAAAGCGCTGAAGGCTTTGAGATTGTTTTTGCAGGAGTCTTAATAAGGCGGTTCTCACCTCTTTGTAGTTTGTACTGAGAGAGTGAACCACGTCCTCTGAGGTCGTCCCTTTCCCACACTGAGTTCTTGCTTTTGCTTCAGCTCTTCTTATGCCTCCTTCATTTTGACAATGTCATATTCGGTCTGGTGGCTCTGCTTGGCATGAACTGTTGTTGGTCAGAGGGCAGGGCAAAGTCTACCTTTCTTGTGTGAGGATCCATAGATGAACAAACACATGTGAGAAAACCAGTGCTGCAGGCCGTAAGGACAGGCAATCTAGATGCACCATGTGTTACAATGTCCGGGTATCTCCTACTCAGGACTAGGGGTATGAAGAATGCTCAAACATTATAATGTACACTTCTAGAGAAAATGATCAACATCCTCAAGACTTTTTTTTTTTAACATTTCAGGATTTTTTTTTTAAATTTGTCCGTGCAAAAACATTGATCTTTACACTCAAACAAGGCTTTTGCATTTTGTTTTCTACAAAAGACACTTTTCTGCCCCCAAAGTTGGGTTTTGCACAAAGCCATGTTTTTGGGGCAAATTGGTTTTTCAGGTTAAGCATTCTGTTAGAAGCAGGATTAGGATGTAAGATGGGCTGACTGAGGTTCCTAGTAGCCTTCTCTTGGTTATTGGCCACGCTCCCCCATAAGGCTTGCATAGCACAAGTTGCCACATACAGAGTTACACGCTGATTGTGCAGTGCAACCCCTTGTTGGATAGAAATGCTGTGACATTTGCCCCAGTTGAAAACACATTTGATGCGCATGTGGGATTCACCTGGGGAATGACTTGGCAAGCCACGATGTAATCCCGAGGGGACAGTAAGGCTGAGTCATGGTAACGTGAAATCATGGCAAGGGGTTGCATCAGCCATTGTCCCTAGCTGACGACCTATCAGCAGGTGTGTATAAAAGAGGTGCGCTCAGACAGGTTCTTTCTCTGACTCTCGCTGACTCTAAGACACCGAAACCCTGTCCGAGCGAACCTCTGCCTGATGTGTTTGTGATGCCGAACCTGTGACTGAGGATCTGCATATCCTGCTTCTACAGATGTGTATATATTGGAACTTGAAGATTAAAAGCCTCCAGGTATTTTTGGATGACCAGTCTGTGTGCTAGAGTTACTGTCCAGTGGGTAGAGTGGGGTCAGAGCTGATGCTGTCTGTTACACTCTGCTGCTGGCACACGCTTGTTGCTGTTTTGATACTCTGCTGTATGTTTTAATGCTTGCCTCTGGGCCACGTTTTGTTCAGAACGCAGTGGTTCCGGGGAGGATTTGGTGCCAGGTGCTATAAATCAATCTCCCGGCACCCTTGTGCTGAAGCATTGCTAAACTGAACAAAGACACCATGTGTGCAAGCCTCCCCAACTCCCAGTCCAACAATCACTCTGTGGCTCTCATTGGCAGGACTTGTTCAGAGGAGGTTTTGCCATTTCGCCACTCTGAGGCTGAGAGAATGGACATGCCCAAGGTCATCAGGAGTTTTCTATGGCCAAGCAGGGATTAGAAGCCTGGTCCCCGGAGTCCGAGGCCGACCCTCCAGCCGCCATGCCATGTTGGTTCTCTAAGTGAAGGCTCCACCCTGGAATAGAAGCATTCAGAGTATTCCTAATAGGATGATTAAGGGGAGGAATTGTTACATGAATGAACACAATAAATGGCCAGTTTGACAGCCAGCCCAGCAGACAACCAAAGCACTTACCGGAACCCTTTAGCTTGATGAAATTTAGCTCAGCACGTGCACTTTGTGGCTTGACACCTTTTAGGAATTATATCAGGGCGTATGAGCCATGAGCCTGAGGGCTGACATTCCCACCAGACGCCATTCTTCCAGGCTGTGGGGCGGAGGCACGGTTCTCTCAATGAGACTGGGTCCCTGAGGCCCCCGCAAGGCCTTCTGGATCCGTCCTGCTGTGGCTGGGAGAAGCAATTCCGCTTCAGTCCGGCTGCAAGAGGCTGAAGGCAAGAAGAGGCCTCTTTGGCAAGGAGCGACTGCTTTTTTAACAAAACAAATAAAAGAGAGAGGCACCTCTCTTCCATTTTCAGCTAGTGAGTGAAAGAGAAACTTTGGCCGACTGTCATTAACCTTCTCAGACTGACGCAAAGGCAGATGGCTCAGAGGATGGAGCAAGGAAGAGAACAGCGGGGACTCACGGCCTAGACAGGAAGCAGGGAAAGTGCTTCCTGGGGCCACAAAAACCTGTCCCTGGGGGGCCACACAGCTCATTGGCCACCCTGTGCCCACGCCACTTAGATCTGGGCCCACACGAGGTTTGCTCTTCCATCCCCTCTGCAACCCACATCCGTGAGAAGGCGCAGCAGGGCGGGAATCCTCTTGGCACCAAGATGCTCTGTGAGTTCCCTCTGCACACATGCCATTCAGCCTTTTTGGCTATCGGCAACAGTGTTGGCAAAGTGGTTTGAGTGCTGGATTGGGGGTCTCAGACACCAGGGTTTGAATCTCTGCTTGACTGTGGAAACCCTCTGGGTGGCTTGAGTAAGTCATACGCTCTCAGCCTCAGAGGGGGCCATGGCAGAACCTCCTCTGAACAAGTGCTGCCAATGAGAGCCCACAGGGCGTAGCAGTGACGGGACTCTGGGAGGCCAGGACTCAAGTCCCTGCTCAGCCACAGAAACCCACTGGCCCACCTCGAGCAAATCTCAGAAGAAGGAAATGCCAGACCTCCTCTGAATAAATTTTGCCAGGGGAAAAAAAAGGCCACAGTGGTTTAACCTGAAGATCACTGTAAGTCAAACTGACTTGAAGGTGCACAGCAACAACAACAGAGGTATTAAATTCATAGTTGTGTAAACAGCGTTGCACAAGCTTAGTTCTGACTAATCCATCAATTCCCTTTTTTATACTCCACTGAAAGACACAGGCATTGACAATTGAAATGTTTCTCAAAGATATCCTCCTGGTGGGGAAACAGTGGCTAAAACTGCCTGGTGCTTCCTTTGAGGATGAAAGGAGCAAAGAATTATGACCCTGCTTGGAGGGTGCATGAACTTCTGGTCAGTGCCATGAGTGGGCCACTTGCAGAAACAGCCACTGGGCATCCTCCCCTCTTGTGCAAGGCGACCACAACCAGTAGGGACATTGGCAAGGGCATCGTCTGCTGAGCAAGGTCTCTCTCAGCCTCAGAGGAAAGCCCTCTCTGAACAAATCTTGCCAGAAAACCCCCTGATAGGTTTCCCTTAGGGTGGCCCTAAGTTGCAAATGACTTGAAGGCACACGGCAACAACACCAAACATGAAGAGGTAATGGAAAAATGCACTTTTTAAAATAATGGCTTGAAAAGAAATACTCGAAAGTATTGCAAGAGTTTTGCTGTCTTTTCCGCTGAATGAGGCTTGGTTTTTGATCTTCCAGAAAAAGCCACAGTGGCAAAGAGAAGCAAAACAGGATCTCCTCCGGTGTGGAGCTGTGCTGCAAATTCTTGCAGTTGAAAATAACACTGCACAACTGAACACCAGAAAGGAAGTTGGTTAAGGTGTGGTTAGATTGAGGTCAGGCAGTTTGTCTGCCTGACCTCAGTCACACCGAAGACGGTCTCAGGTGCTGTTTCTACAGGAGAAGTGTCTTCTGCCTTTCCCAGCAGCAGACAAACCAGCTCAGCAAAAGCTCCCTTTCTTGGTCTCTCTCTCTCTCTCTCTCTCTCTCTCTCTCTCTCTGGTGTCTGTTCTGGTTTTGGTATGAAAAACTCCCTTCTTTCTGATAAGACCCCTCAGCACCAATTTAGCATCTCTGAGGATGTCCCAGGTGAAAATTAGGAGTGGGCTAACTTGGCTAACCAGCAAGTCACTCTCTCTCAGCCTCAGAGGAATGCAAAGGCAAACCCCCTCTGAACAAATCTTGCCAGGAAAACCCTATGATAGGTTCATCTTAGAGTGGTTGTAAGTCAGAAGCAACCTGAAGGCACACAGTAACAATAGCAACACGCTGGAGAAAGTTCAGAGAAGGACAATGACGAGTTATGGAGAACAGAACATACGAAGAGAGGCTGAAGGCCCTGGATGTGTTCGTGTTAAGAGAAGACCAAGGGCTGACATGATCACACTCTTTTAATACTTCAAGGGGACAAGTCTGTTCTCTGCTGCCCCAAAGGACAGAACTAGATCTAATGGTTTGAAGTTACAAGACAACAGGTTTTGGTTGTACATTAGAACGAACTTCTGGACAGTGAAAGTTGTTCACCCATGGAGCCCATTGCCTAGAGAGATGGTGGAGCTTCCTTCCCTGGCTATCTTCAAAACAGAGGCTGGACGACTATCTGCTGGAAATGCTCTAGCTAGAGGTCCTGAATTGAACAGGGGTTGGACTCCATGGCCCAGGAGGCCCCCTCCAATTCTCGGATTGTGTGATTCTATGATTGTAGGGAAAATCGTTGCTTAAAATCACTCACAGCTCTCCAGAAATCAGAATGGCATGCAACAAAAAAGAGAAGCCATGGCAAACGAAGCTGCAATGTATGACCTCTAAACACCCTTCCTGCTTATTTAAACCAGTGAGCAACAGACAGCATGGCTTTCTCCAGCCTCTGCTGAAATCTGGAGGGCCTCTTTCTTTGTTCTGTCTGCTCACACAAGTTCTGTTCTCCAGGCAGGAGGGCTCTTTGTTGCCCAACTTCTGAATTATTTCCACCTCTTTCTTGGTTTCTTTCAGTGTCTGGATTCTCTCCTGGAGCCCAAGACTCTAGTCCTGTTCTTCTGACAGAAATGGCAAGTGGATGTGTTCAAGAGGGGCGGAAATCAGGGTGGCCTCAGGGCACTTTCCTGCAAGTGCTGATGGCTTTGAGATGATTTTTGCACAAGTCTTAATAAGGCAATTCTCACCTTTTAATAGCAACTCTCACCTCTTTGTACTGCTGGCTGAGAGGGTGAACCACATCCTCTGAGGTCATCCCTTTCCCACAGTGAATTCTTGCTCTTGCTTCAGTTCTTTGCATTCTTCCTTCATTTTGACAATGTCGTATTAAGTCCGGTACCTCTGCTTGGCATGAGTTGTTGTTGGGCAGAAGGGACAGGAAATGTTACCTTTCTTGTGAGGATCCATAGATGAACAAACACATGTGAGAAAACCGGTGCTGCAGGCCATAAGGACAGACAACCTGGATGCATCATGTGTTCCAATGGCCGGGTCTCTCAAGTAGGGGGTATAATGAATGTTCTGACATTATCATGTTCAGTTCTGGAGAAAATGGTCAACTACCGCAAGACTTTTTTGTTAACATTGAGGAATTTGTTTGAAAATTTTGTTTGTGAAAAACTTTGATTTTTACACCCGAAAAACTCTTTTGTCTGTTGTCGGCAAACATACAAAACATACTTTTCTGCCCCAAAAGTTGGGTTCTGCACAAAGCTATGTTTTTTCTGCAAATTGGTTTTTCAGGATGAGTTATTCAGGATGACTTCATTAAAAACTGTCTGTTTCTCAAAGACATCCTCCTGGTGGGGAAACAGTGGCAAAAAATGCCTGGTGCTTCCTTCAAGGATGAAAGGAGTGAAGAATTACAACCCTGCTTGGGGCTAAGCCTTCTTGGGTGGTCAGTGCCATGAGTGGGCCACCTGCAGAGACAGCCGTTGGGCATCCTCCCCGCTTGTGCGAGGGGACCACAACTAGTGGGGATGTTGCAAAAATCCTCATCTGCGAAAGCTCTGCATTTAGGGCTGCCTGTCCAGGATCCTCCCAGGCCCTGAGGGCTCCGGGCCAAAACCTGAGACCTTGGAACAACCCCTGCTGATGTCATTAAACATGACATACTAATTACCAACTTCCGTTGTTCTTATTCAAACACAGACAGAGAACATATTTTCTTGTTTAGACATATAAAGCAGACGTCTTAGCTAAAGCATTTTCTTCCTAGATCAAGGGGAAATGAGGCCATTATTCCTCCTCACTTGCTTTGGGAGATAGGATAGGGACCATTGAATCTAGCCTAGTTGCTTCTAGTCAGAAAGCGGGCACAGAGCAGAATGGAGGGCGAGTCCTGGAGCCACAAGGACTAGGAAGGGAGGAGGATGAAAATACATGGATCGTATGGAGAGTCTTTGCCAGCTGCAGCACCCAATCAGTTAAGCCTTGCAAACTGTATGAAGCTGCTGCTCTCCCGGCTGAGCAGGAGGTTGGCTCACAACCTTTTCTTTCTGCCTGGAACTGAGTCTTCCCCAAAACCACAGAATTTGCATCTTTGTCTCCTGCCTTGAGGTGACCCAGGGAACCTGGAGACTCAAGGCCAGGCCCTGAGATCTGGCAACTCTTGGTATTCAGCAAATGGTAGCAACTCAACCCTCACATTACTGCGTGAGTATAGATTTTCACTACGCAAGTATGGTGTAGACCTTGGCCTAGATGTTCACTTTGCAGGAATTGGGGGTGGTGTTCTGGGGACTGGAAATTGCTCGGGTCCTTCCTGTCAGCCTCACTGAGGAAAACTGAAGGACCTGCCCTGCCTGCTTGTCTTGTCTCTGGAACTTCTTCCTGCATGATCTTGTCTCTTGGTCTTCTTTGGTCTCCTCCTTCACAGGAGAATTGTGCGGTGAAGTCATGGCTGCCCTGACCGCGTGATCCAGATGGCTGTCCTGGGCCACCCCTTCAGGCTGGGAATGGTCTACAACCCCCGGAGCTAAACCCTCACCCAGGTAGGTGGCTCTCTGTTGTGTCAGAGCAAGGAGGGGGATTCAGCTAAAGGTTTTTTTCTAGATGGGGGGGCATGGGAAATGATATTTCTCTAGCAGTGCGTAGATTCCCAGTGCAGGTTGCTTTGGCATCTTTGCAACCATAATTCCATTCCTTTCCATTTCTGCATTGAATTTATATGTTAAGCAGGAGAGATTCTCTCAAAATATATATTTAAATGTGTGTTTACCCTCAATATGATATTTAAGGCCCATGAGGTAATGCTGTTGGGATGGTTCTCACATTTTTATGTTCCTTTGTACTGACACAACTTTTTAGCAAAGTGAAGGCATGAATTACTATCCAAAGTAACATTTGCTTTGGGAAAGAAGTGTCTCCTTCAGCCCTAAAAGGGATCAGCTGGACCACAAAACATACCCAAATTGCTCCCATGATGGGGCAGGGGAAACTGGCTGAGTCAGTTTTTTCTGCAGTTCCAGTGTAGAGGACTGTGAAATTGTGGGAGGAAATCACATGGAGCGCCTTCACTCAGACCAGAGATTGTCCTATGCCATGAAGCCATATTTGACCACCTCCATGGACAGGTGGTGCATGCAGGACTCCTTCCTTTCTTTCATTGACCCACTAGGCAACTGACATTTATAGCTAAAAATATCTGACTTTGTCTGGCTCATGAACAACATTTCACAACTGGCGCTCACTGGCAGACTCTCCAGGCCTCGCTTCCTCATTCTGTGCTGCAGTGCATTCCTTGCAGCTTCTTACCCAAAGCCAGGGATGTAATTCCTCACTAATTTTCTTCTTGAAGGAAATAATGAGTCATGTTAGCAATCTTCTTCCCTCTGCAAGAAAATATTTGAGAACCATGCAGCAAAATGTTGGGTTCCTCACCAAAGCGCAAATCCTGGGATTCCATGGGAGGCACCATTAATTTATCTATCAAGCATTCATTTTATAGACCTTTTGTCTTTCTTCAAAGATGGGACCCAGAGCAATGATAACAGTTAAAGTGGTACTGAACTGCTGTAACTGTATAGTGTGGCTGTCTGACAGCGGAATCTGCTGCCTCAGTGGAATATGGAGGAGTCTGAAGGTTTTTAACCAGAGGCTGGTTGCCTGTCTGTCAAAGGGAGTGCTTTGATGGCATGGCAGCACGGGGCTGGATGGGATCGTCCCGGTGGGGGCTCTTTTCCAACTCTAGGATTCTGTGACTCTTTCTCTCCTTTCTTCCTTCCTTCCTTCCTTCCTTCCGTCCTTCCGTCCTTCCGTCCTTCCGTCCTTCCATCCTTCTTTCCTTCCTTCCTTTCTAAATAGAAGCTTAGTTTCTGACTTGGCTTCTTTGGGTCCCATAGGGGACAATAGTAGGGTATTAAATACATAAATGAATAAAAATAAGACTATTTGCAATTCAGGAGTTATTCTGCACAAAACTGTTTTCACGGATGGACTGTATATTTATGCTGCCTTGGATATTTGCACATGCTAATCAGTGTATACAGACAGTTTACAGTGTTTGTATGCTATGTGTAAACTGTGCCTGTTATTTTCATTGGTTCCACTGTGTTTTGTTAGTCCTGGTCCTATTTGACTAACTGAAGGACTATCCAGGGGCATAGGAATGATTTGTGTGCTCAGACTCGTCGTAGCTCTCTCCATGATGGTATTGTGAATACAGTTATACGATGTCATATTATTACATTGTGTATGGAATTATTACATGTATTGTGCATAGGTATCTTAATAAGCTTTATCCTATAATACTACCTGAATGCTGATCACATAGTCACCAAAGTATTGGTTCAGTGAATTCCTGTTAGTTTCAGTTAGTTTTTGCTGTTATGTTCTGCACAAAACTGATAATTCATTTTTATAAACTATAATCTTATCGTTTATTCTGGTTTTAAAAGGTGCACCTGCCTGAGGTTTTTGGCTGCAGTTTCATCTTATTGGGATTGAATTTTCCAATCTCTTATTGGAATTGAATTTTGGTTCTTTGGCAAAATGCTGCTTCCGGTTTGGTGAAGATGCAGCACGTGGATGGCAAAGAGGGAGAGTCGTGGGGGAGAAATGCCCCTCTGATGCCTTTTGGCCTGTTTGCCCCCTTCCCTCTCTCCCCGAGGTGAGGGCTGAAGGAAGAACAGCTTTGCTGGTGGAGGAGAGCGTCATTGTTCAGAAGAAGCCTTCGCTTTCTACACAGTCACAACATTTCCCAGAGAGGGAGAGAATTCCTTTCGCTGTTGTGTGTAAACATCTTTTTTGTCTTTCTGCTTTCCTTTTCACAGGGGCTGATGGTGCATTTCCTGCTGCTTGCGATTCCCTCACAAGCTATGAAAAGTATTTCAGACTGCATAGTAAAGTAGTAGGACCCCAAAGCTGCCGTGGGCCCCAAAGAGTGGTGTTTCAGGGCATTTCTGATCCTGAGGGAGGGCTGGTCTTTGGGGAGTTATGGGGAAACCATCTCAAAAGTTGGCAATGGTTCTGAGAGACCCCACTTTAGTCCAATCTAAGGTGGATTTTCCTCACCACAGGAAAGGTGAAATTCAGATCATTTCCCCTTCGTAAAAAAGAGCCAGATGCTCCCTGGTTCCATTACTTTCTTACTTTATTTCTTCCATCTTTGGAAGAAATTACAGAAACATACACCCTTTTTAAAAAAAATTTCTTTAGTTGTTTGTTTTGAAAGGGTTAAAACTGTAGAGGTAGTTGCTTAAGTGGAAAAATAGAGAAAAATAAGGTGAGCAGATGCATCTTAGGTATGCGCTTAGCTATGCGGGGAACTTGGGGAGTTTTTAGGTCGGTGTAACCCAGTGAGAGTACTCCCTTGGTACCAAAATACATCATTCTGAAAGCTGTAACCTGGGCCTCTGTAACCTGTAAACTGTTCATATATGGTCATATTTTAATCATTTCCTGTAGCTATTTACAAGAGTGTATAAAAGTAAGCTGATACCTGACTCTGGGCTCTCAGTCCTTTGGAAATTCATTCCACTGAGATCCCTGCGCAGTAAAATAAACTTGTTTTGCTTTCTAATCTGGAGGTCTCAGTTCTTGGCGAGCTACAACAGTTTATTTGTTTATTTAGTTGTGAACTCTTTGAACAGAGACGGAGGGGGGCTTTCACATGGCACAGTTATAACCCCACTTTAACCCTTTTGATTGCCATGGCTGCAGCCTATGGACTCCCAGAAATTGTAGTTCTCACCAGCTATTTAGAATTCACTGCCAGAGGGATGGAGTCTCTTACCAAACTACAAATCCCAGGATTCCAGAGGATGCCTCAATGACAATTAAAGTGTGTTCAAAGGGCTACAGTGGTGGGGCGTGGAAGAGGAGGGCTGGTCCCTCCAAACTGAGGAGAATTTCCTACCATTTTTTTCCTGAAGCCATTTAAACAGCAGAGTTTGCCCCACGAGGGGGCGCTTGCCTGCCCCGCAACGGTCCTTCTCCCCAGCAGCCCTGAGAGGCCCTGAAAGGGAGTGGGCTTGCCGAGGGAAACGGCAGAAAAGCCTCTTAGATGATCCCCCAAATGGTTATATTTTAAGAATACATACGAGCGCTGAGGAGTTGTGCATTGTGTCCGTACGCATGAGTCCCCAAAACTTTCACTGTTTGTGGGCTTTGTGGTTCTAGAGCTCGAATAAAGCAATTAATCTCAAACAAACTGAAGGATTCCTTTATGATTCTTTACACTAAATCAGATTGTATTGAGTATTGTTACAGATAACTGTAAAGAAAGCGTCCAGCACTGTGTTTTCTGAGGATTTGAGGCCTTTCTCCTGAAGCCCAGCAGCCTCTGTGACCCAAAATGGCCGCCTCGTGGCACCGGGAAGGCGACGGGCCTGGCGCGCCTGACGTGCTCCCCCCCGGCTGCCGCCGCAGTCTGGCGTAGCTGCGACCAGACGGACGTGAGGAGGGATCTGAATCTAGGGCTTGGAGAGTGTTCTCAGGCGGGGAAGTCCTCCAGAAATGGGCCTGTGGCCTCATCATGCCGATGCAGGAGAAGCTGTCAGAAATAAGTTGGGGGAAAAAAAACTCACGAAGAAATTAGGCACAGGATCAAGTCAATCACATTTATTTTAAATGCCCATTCTGCAGAAGAGGGTGCCCATAAAGAGGACGTCCCAATATTGAATACCTTACGTTTCATCCCCTATCCCCACCGCAGGTTTTCCCTCCCCTGGGATCCCATCGGACAGGACCCCGAAGGTTACAACCCTGTCAGGATGGCCTAAGAAGCTACATTTCCCCTTCCCCATGTTTACTGCGTGAGTGATCACGCGCTGATCATGCATTTCCCTCGTGCATCCTTAATTTTCATTAGCAGTTTCAAAATGCCCCTCACCCTAACAGTTTCTAACCGCCTCTTCCCTAAACGGTGCCAACTTTCTGTCTTGTATTCCTTATCAACTTAGCGTACTCCTTACAGACAGCCTTGCTGTCCTTCAGACTGTTTTTGTCAGTCTGGTTCTCTGCGCCTGGAGATTTAAGGTCTTGGAAGGCCTCCTTCCGTTCTTTAGCCAATTTTTAAGAAAGCTGTTTTCTTAGACTTATTGTATCACAGAAGCTCAAATATAAAATACACTGAAATACATGTGTAAATATATCTAAAATATGTGTTATACATATAAACTAATATATATGCTTCTAATACATGTTATTAATACTGTATACCCAGTGCAGAAGCTAAAATAGATTTCATTTCTCTCAAAGGCAGAAAGATGGGGCATTTCAGGGCCTTCTTATTGGCCAAACAAACAAACAAACAAAACAGTTTAGCCGCTAAGTCCCAGCCTGACCTCCTCCAGCGCAATGCGCCTTCTCCCCGGTTGTCACGGGTAGGGGGAAAGCTGCATTGGATCCCCATCCCTCTTCTCCTCAATGGGAGAGCTGCCCTCTTGATCTGGGAAAATGGCGGCAAAAGGGCCCCTACTTCTCCACCCACTGAATAACGCTGCCTTCTTTTCACGGCAGCGGTGCTCCCGTGAGCGCTGAGGGAGAGGCAAGGGCTTTTTTTCAGTTGCTTCTCTCTTCGCTCTGGATCCTGGCAAAGGATTGAAGGAGGACCTTCCTCCTCCTCCATGAGGGAAGCTGAGCACATCGGTCTTCAAGCAGAAGGAGTCATTTTGGGAGGGCCACTGGCCCTTTCTCCCAGTCCTCTGAGGAGCAGCTGGAGGAAGAGGGGGAGACTTTGGGAGGAAGGAATTAACCACCGGGCCTTCTCTCCCGTGGCTCCTTCTCCATGAAGAAGGGGATGTGTTTCCCAGAGGCCCATGGAGTGAAATCCAGACAGAGCAGAAGATACGTGTGGGGTTGACAGAAAAAGGAAGGAAGGAAGGAAGGAAGGAAGGAAGGAAGGAAGGAAGGAAGGAAGGAAGGAAGGAAGGAAGGAAGGAAGGAAGGAAGGAGAGATTCCTTATTAACAGAGAGGCCTGGCCAACTGTGCCAACATGGCACCTAGATCTCTTTCAGGAGACACAATTAACGCAAGTCACAATTTCTCAGCCTCAGAGGAAAACAATGGCAAATCCCTCTGAATAAACCTTGACAGGAAATACTTGAGATAGGTTCGCCTTAGGGTCACCATAAGTCAGAAACAACTTGAAGACTGAGAAAGATATTAATACTACTACTACTATTAATACCTCACAAAACTACAAATCACAGGATTCTGTTGGATGGAGCCAAGGCAACCGAAAGTACTATAATTGTGAAGGGTGAAAGAGTCACTCGTATAACACGGTGACCATTATGATGTTGTTGTTAGGGTTCCCCCCAAACCCCAAACTCAACAGGGCCAGATCCAAAATATTAGACCTGCCGCAGAGCACCCCGGGCGATCAGCATAGTTGTGGGCGAGCCCCGAATCAGCTGGAAAGATTCCCCAGTAACTTTGGCCAAAGTCCCTTCCCTTCCCCCAAGAAGAACGCAGACTGACTGCTTCTTACATAAGCTAAGAGAAGGACCTCTTATTGTTAAACAGAGGGGTTTTTATAAATTTGGGGCAACAATCTTATACAGTATCCAGAGCATGTGCAGAAACAATGCCAGAATATTCACTTTGCCAAGACCCAAACCCTGATAGGTTGTTGCTAGCTGCACCCTTCAGTTAACCATCAACACTAAATCCCGAGACACACATTTTGTATTTGTTCAGCTGTGAAATTCAGTCAGCCCTCCATTTCCGCAGACTCTGTGTGCATGGATTCAACCAACCATGGCTTGAAAATATTTTTTTAAAAAATCCCAAAAGCAAACTCTTGATTTTGTCATTTTATATAAGGGGATGCCATTTTACTACCCCAAAGTACACAGTGGGACTTGAGCATCCATGAATTTTGGTATTTACGGGAGGACCTGCAACCAAACCCTGGCAGATACCGAGGGATCACTGTATAGGAAGTATTGTTACAGAGAACAGCAGGGCTCTGGGGACCAATGCTGTGAACTGAGGCATTGACCTTGCTAATTAATGTGAGCATAATTTTAAGTCGGACAAGGATTGGGCAGCAGGAACAATCTTTAGAGCTGACTGGAATCCAAAATGGAGGAGTTTGGGCTGAGGAAAAGTCTGGGAGGAAACCCGCAGCAATCTCAGGCAGCCTGGATATTTAAGCAGGTAATGCTTCGGTGACTGTCCAGGCGACTGGACCCTGTATTGCCAACAACTCCAATTTGTTTCCAACTTATGGAGACCCTAAGGCAAACCCATCACGGGGTTTTCATGGCAAGATTTGTTCGGAGGGGTGGTTGCCCTTGCCTTCCCTTGAGGCTGAGAGATTGTGACTTGCCCAAAGTTACCTAATGTCTTTCCATGGTTGAGCAGGGATTCAAACTCACGTCGCCAGAGATTCAGTCCAAAGCTCAACCACTACACCACCCTGGCTCTCATGGGCAGGAGCTAATCTACCTCACCTGGGAACAAAAGTTCTCCAGAGGCTGAGAAGTCAAAGGCAAATGTGCAGATTTCCTCCTCCTCCATCAATGGGGAAAGCCCTTCTTTGTCTTCCATATGATAATTATTTATGCCCGATCATGAGGATGGAGACTGGTGAAGGGGGAATGAAGAACATGCTTTTGACACCCCACAGCGTAGGTCGGAAAAGGACAGGTAGCCCCTTTCCACCCTGCAGTGAGGAACGAGGGAGCCCATCTTTTCCAGGCCTGGGCGGGGGGGGGGGGGGGCGAAATCTTTTCCTTCCTCAGTCTAGTCCATCAACCAACATTGCTTACACAGATTTAGGAAACTCTTAAGAAAATAATCTCCAAGCCCCATTTTGGTGTGACTTGTGGTGGATTTATCTCAGTACATGAGAAGACTGAAAGCACCATTGCAGAACCTTAGTTTCCCTCACAGAAAAAGGAGGAGAAAAATTCCTCCCTGGTTCCAGTTTCTGAGGAGACTGTTAGGCCCCATCCTCCCTCAGAAAGGAAGGCTGGTCAATCTACTGAGGAAAGAAAAACCAAATCTACAACTTTTTCCTGAAGAGAAGTTTATTCAGAGAGATAAGGATAGGTGAAGTCTGTGGACAGATCCAAGTGTCTCTTTCATGCTATACGAGGAGAACAACTTTGGTCCCCGCTTGACTACCATGGCACTGCCCCAGGAAATCCCAGGATTTATGGTTTTCATGTGGTCCTTAGAATTTGCTGCCAAAAGCTCTAGTGCTGTCCCAGGATCCCACAGGCTGGAGCCATAGCAGCTGAAGTGGAATGGTCAGGGTGTCACTGTGTAGTGTGGAAGGACCAAAGGACAGTTCCATCCAAACTGTGGGGGACTCTCCTGGCTTTTCCCCTCTTCCTGTGGGAAGAGTTAATTTCAGTACAGTTTGGTGAAGATGGAGCATGTGGAAGGCAAAGAGGGACGGTCACAGCAGGGGGAGAAATGCCACACTCGTGCGTTTTAGCACGTTTACCCCCTTCCTTTGCCCCCCCCCCAGGCTGGGCGTTTTGTTCTGGCCTCCCCAGTTATGGAAGTGGAGGGGGTTTCATGGTCGGGGGGCTTGGGGTCTGAAGTTCTGGGGCTCTTTTACCTCTTCGGTTTCTAAGAAGAGCAGCATGTCAGCAGTGGACTTGTGAGACCCAGGCTGTGCTTTGTGGGAAGGACTGTTTCCCTCACAGTCACAGTCTCTAGGGGCCTCCGTTTTATGCACAAGCCATGCAGCCAGAGAGACACGCAGTCTGCTGCCCCCTTGCGTGTTGCCAATGGCATTGTGATCCCATTGTGTGGGATTTATATGTAAATATTGTGATTGTAGATGGGACTGCTTTGTATCCTATGCACCATTGCTGCAAAGTGGTATTCATTTAATTTCTGCCCATTTGTGCTTTCAAAGAACAACTGACCTGTTTATTCTGTGTGAAAGGGCATGTTTGACAGATGTTTCCCAGGTTTAGATAGGAGAAAGATTAACGGAACATAAAGGGAATTCTTTCCCTTTGTAGGAAATTCTGTGACTATAGGGAAGGAAACACTCAATATTGGGATGCTGATTATATCCCTCAGTGATTCCAGATTCCTTTTGTGCAGATAAGTGGAGTATCTTTGCTGGTGGACGAGAGCATTTATTGTTCAGATGAAGCCTTCACTTTCTACATAGTCACAAAGTTTCCCAGAAAGGGAGAGAATTCCTTTCACTATTGTGTGGAAAATCCCCTTTTCACTTCTGCTTTCCCTTTTACAGGAACCGACAGTGCATTTTCTGCTGCTTGCAATTTCCTTACAAGCTACGAAATGTATTTCAGGCTATGTAGTGAAGCAGTAGGACCCCAAAGCTGCCATGGGACCCACAGAGTGATGTTTTGGGGTGTTTCTGATCCCAAGGGAGGGCTGGTGTTTGGGGAGTTATACAAAAAACATCTCAAAACTTGGCAATGGTTCTGAAAGACCCCATTTTAGTACAATCCAAGGTGCATTTTCCTCAGGACAGAAAAGGTGAAGTTCAGATCATTTCCCCCTCAGAAAAAAGAAGCCAGATGCTTGCTGGTTCCATTACTTTATGACTGATGTAAACTTTTGCAAGAAAGTAAAGACACGTTAAACATTTTTTTTTCCCCAGAGGAGATATTTATTTGGTTGTGAGCTGTCTGGATAGAATCCTGTGGCCCTTTCACATGGCACAGATAACAATGCCTTGGTCCAACATTAACTCCTTTAACTGCCATGGCTCCTGATATTTTTTTTTCATCAAGGTGGAAGAGGAGGTCTGGTCGTTTCAAACTGAGGAGAATCTTCCTGCCATTTTTCCTGAATCCCTTAAAACAGAAGGAGCACTTTGCCCCGTGAGGGAGAGCTTGCGTGCCCCCAACTATTCTTCTCCCCACCAGCCCTGAGAGATCCTGAGGGGGAGTGGGCTTGCCAAGAGAAACAGCAGAAAAAACCCTTAGATGATCCCCTAAATAGTTATATTTTAAGAATAAATAAGAGCTCTGAGGAGTTCATTGTGTCCCTATGGACCGGCCCCCAAAGCCTTCGCTGGTTGTGGGCTTTGTGGTTCTAGAGCTGGGATGAAACTTGGCCCTAGCCGTTCAGATGCCATGATGGTTCCACGTCTTCAAAGAGTTTTCCAGCCTTTTTCTCAGCAACACCTGGAATTGGCATCTTAGCAGAACACTTTTCTCTGTGAACTTCGGGAATGCCAACTAAGGCTTCTGCCCATGGTCGTCATGACAAGATTGGTCACACTGAATCTTCCTGCCTGAATTCCAGCAGCAGATTTGCTCCGCCTAGAATTGTAATATATGAAGCATATTTACTCAAGAGTGAGGCTTTGTTTTGCTTTGTTTTTTTCCCTTGACAGATATTCCTTCTTCAGCTACTTAAATAGAAAGAGGAAGAAAACCCTAACAAGGCCTTTGTGATCTTTTAGTCAGCAGTTATTATTAGAAGGTGTCTACACTCTTCCGACAGGATGACAGGAACCTGCTTTTATGAAATTTCAAGGTTTTAGCTTCAGCCTCACTGGAAGTAACTTGGGTTTCTGCCTGTCCCATGTTACTGAAAACTTCCAGTTTGTGGATCCTTGGAGAAGTAAAAGGCATCACATGATGTTGGCTCCATGCCCTTTCCTGGTGCAAACAAGTGATCAGAGGGGGCCAGGGCAAGCTGGTAAGGGGAGTGGTGAACAACTCCCTGTGCAAGGCAGGGTTTCATCCTGCCCCATACAGGCAGTGGTTAGACTATTACTGGAAAAGCCCTCCCTGAATCTCACTATACTAGAGATACCAGTATCCCCTTTTGAATGGGTTACTAGAGTGTGTGGTAGCATCCACCTCTGGGGGTTTCTAGACAAAAAGGATTATCTAGTTCCATTTCAATCCTCATTATGGGACAATGACATGGTGGATGACCTATGGCAGGAATTGGGGGGAGGCATGTGTCCCTGTTGGCTCTTCTGGACTTCTCAGTGGCTGGTGATGCCATCAACCATGGCATCCTTTTGGGTCGGCTTGCTGGAATGGACCTTGGAGGCACTGCTTTACAATGGCTCTAGTCCTTCCTGGAGGGGAGCACTCAGACTGTGGCACTGAGGGTTTCCTGTTCAACTCCTTGGCCACTGGCTGTGGGGTCCCTCAGCAATAAATTGGCTTTTTACTCTCATGTGTGGAGATTGTCATGGATGGGCTCCATTCTTAAACCCCCAGTAGACCACTACCCAATCTGTGACCTCAGTTTAAAGCAGTCAGGTGGCTGCCATTTCCTTATTTTACCACATAGTGAGGGCTCTAAATTGACTTCTTATTCGCATGTGTGGAGATGGTCTCCCTTATTAAACCTTTAGTGAACTACGACCCAACCTGGGACATCCATTTGGTGCTGACTCTCTCATAGAGTTTTCCTGTCAAGATTTCTTATGAGACTTATTCAGAAGAGGAGCTTTGCCACCATTGCCTTCTTCTGAGACTGAGAGAGTGTTGCTTCTTATTGAGAAACATTCATTTCCAGCAGGTGATGGAGTATATCCTCCCCTTGCAGGGCTAACTTTTGGGTGGCTGCCTGGGGAGGATTCTATCATAGTTTCTATAGCTTTTCTTCTTCCTTGTTCTCTCAGCATTCTTTCTTGCACAGGGGCCCAGTTGGCTCTTACTGTGGATTGCTCCCCTTGCTGAGTCCTCCTGCAAAGACTTGGTTGCCTCCTTTCAGAGTGGGAGAAGAAAGAAACCATGGCAGGGGGATATCCTCTGTCCACTGGTGGAAATGAATGCATCATGGTGAGAGCCAGCCTTCCTTTTCACGAGGGATAGAAACTTGAGTGGTGTTGTTTCTCAATGAAATCTGGGAACGTGGTCCAGCTAATGTTGCAGGTGGGCAATAGGAGGCATAGCTCAAAGCCAGGTAAAACCTGGACAACTGAGCAGTGTGGCAACCCCATGAGACTGAAAAAGGTGGGCTCTAGGACCTGGCCCTGAAATAAGGATGGGGAAGCTGTTAGTTTCTATTTGAGAGAAGAGCGGCAAGTGGCTGGTGCAGGAAAGAAAGCGATGGACGAGGTGGACCTTAGGACTGATTCACTGAGGTGGCCTACCTAGTGGTGTTCTTCTTGCTGCTCTCCAAGAGGACACAACAGTCCAACAAGGTCTGGGGGACTGAGTCTTCTCAACAGGCACCAGGCTAATATGGCCAATGCCCACAGTGGGCAGCATTGGTGCCCCAGAACCCAATGAAGTGGACCAGCACCAGTCCTCAGCACCATTCCTCCCAAGAATGCACATATCAAGGGTGTGATTTCACGCCAAGAGCAAGGGGTTTTGGTATGATTTGTGGGAACAGGTTTTGAAAATACATAAAATGAGAGGGTCTGTCTCTGAGAGACAAGTCTTATGGATAGCCTTTTTCCCAAGATCCAGAAACAAAACGGAGGGTGGATTTCACTCCTCTGTTTCACATGAGGCTGTTAGGGAGCTGAGCCGGGAGGGCCGAGCTAAGGGCTTTTCAGAGCTTGGTCTAAAGAAGGCATTGGTGGTGAGAGGGGGGAACAGTTCCTGCAAGCACTCAGTTCCTGTGGAAACAGAAAGTGATTTTTTCCTTATTTGTGAACTTTCACGCCTGTTGCTCAGATAGAAGGAGGAGTGTATTTAAGAAAGGAGAGGCTGCCTCCAAAGGGGGCTTCAGAGAAGATGATGGAGAAGTGATAGGAAAAGCTTGCAGGCAAAAGGAGATTCTGTTGGCCTTGAGAATCGGGTAAGCGCCTGAAAGAAGGGGAAAAATTAAGGATGCATGTGTGTGTGTGTGCATGTGCATGTGCATGTGCATGTGGGTACATGCAGGTAGAGATAAAACGTATACCTGGAAAGAACTGCAGTCAGACAACTGATCGTATGTGGTTGGGAAAATGGGAGGGACACTTAAGAAAACATACTTGTCCTTAAATGACAGTACTTATTATGTCATCTGTGTGAAGGCAGGAAAAGTCCACTTTTGGAGAGGTACCAGCTTTGGCTATTCAGATGTGATGAGGAACAGGACTCACAGCCCTTACACTGAGGACTCTTGAGCTGAGATTTGGAGCTCTAAGGGCACCTTGGATGGTCCTGTGTGTTCGTGGATGAGGGCAGATTTAGAAGTGGGTTTTGGCTGTTTAGGAGAGAACGGCCCCCGGTTCCTGGGGAGAAACTGCCACAGATCCAGGAGGGTGGAAGCCGGGGGCCCAGCCAGCAAAGGCAGCAATCTTCCATCACTCAGAACAATGTAGCAATTCTGTTCGTGGAACTATGCCATGCTGAGCCATTTTCCACCCACCAGGGCTATTAAAAACCTGCTGAACTCTCCCCCTGCTGTTCCAACATATACATTCTGTGCTGGGCGAAGAGTGGGGCCAGGGGAGGAGAAACATTTGGCCATGTTCCTGTAGCCAGACGTGAAGAGAGGACTTGGTCCACTAAGATCCGCTGGGGTCCCCCAGAGGTCTATGGGGACGTAGCCAGAGGCTTCTGAGCCCCTCCCTCCTCAAAGGGGGGGTGTTCAGTGGCTCTTCAGTAGGCCTGGGGGGCTTTTGGTCAGTGCAGAAAAAAGAAGGGAATACCGACCTTTGTAGCTGCCAAAAACAGACACTCACAGGTGTACAGTCAACTTACATCACTGAATGCCACTAAGAGGATGCCAGCCTTTGAATGCATTTGGCTTTTTCAAAAAAACACAAATTGTGGAAGGTGGCTTATGCAGCCTGAAGAACTGTTGTCTGTCAGTCTGTCTGTCTGTCTGTCTGTCTGTCTCTTTCTTTCTTTCTTTCTTTCTTTCTTTCTTTCTTTCTTTCTTTCTTTCTTTCTTTCTTTCTTTCTTTCTTGTCCTCTAACTGTTATTGCAAGCTCTTGGCAGATCTCAGAGGTAGAAAAGAGTTGGCAGGAAAGGTTTAACCCCTTTAGTGAATTGCTGGAAAGCTACAGGAAAATCTGAATGCAACTAGATTCATGGTAGAAAAGAGCAAAAATTAACTATTAATTTCAGCTTGCTATTTGAATTTCAGTTAAAAGCCTGCAGGAAAAGCCTTTCCAGAATGAAGATTTTACTCCCCTCCCTCATGTCCGCCCTTTTGTTTTTGGACCTTCACGTGCATTTCAAGTGCTTCTGCCACTTTCTGAAGCCCTCCACGTTTTAGAGATGCAAAGATATAATATGGATTCCTAGTTATGCTTGGCGGCAGGTGGGAGGTGGGTTACCCAAATTGTGAGCCTCAAAAGCCCTCAACGCAGTCCGTTCCACGGGAACGACTCTTGAGTAAGTGGTCTGAATCCTGTCATCTAAACATCCTATAATCAACCAACTTGAGGGATTAATAAAAAAACCAAGAAGTTGTCCTTTTAAAAAAAGAATCCAAGACAATAGGGTTTGGGTACAGCAAGCAATGTAGACTTTGTTGGCTGTTCAGCATGGGCTCTCCATTAATGGGTTAATAACTTCATTAATAACCTAATTCTGGAGTTAAGTTAATGTTGAGATTCCAACCTAAGTTGACCAAATACATTAAAAAATATATTTAATAAAGTTTATCCTTTTTCTTAGAAAATTTCCAAATTACATGCCTTAATTCTAATCATTTTCTATCCCCCATGGAGCTTAATCATCAGGCAATGCCCTTTTTTTATTCAGGCAAGATTTGGGCAACTGGCGGCTGAGGAAGGGGTTTCATGGGGTGGAAGTGTACTTTTTTTTTTACTTTAAAAGAGCACTTTTAAAAATTTCTCTTACTTTGGTCATTTTAATGTAATCATCTTCTTAATTGGGTTCTCATATTATTACTAATATTTTGCTAAAAAGGACAAGGTTTAAGTTTACCAGTTCAGCTAATTCATGCAGGTACAGAGAATATCCTGAATAGAATCATAGAGTTGGAAGAGACCCCAGGGGCCATCCAGTCCAACCCCCTGCTATGCAGGAACACCCATCAAAGCACTCCCTTGGACAGATGGCCATCCAGCCTCTGCTTAAAAACCTTCAGAGGAGGAGGAGACTCCACCACACTCCCTGGAGGCAGCAGCAGGTCCCACTGCCGGACAGCTCTGACCATCTCTACCCTAAAGGCACCAAATTGGTCCTGATCCTGGAAACTAAGCAGGGTCAGCTCTGGTTAGTACATGAATGGGAGACCACCAGGGTATCCCAGGTGCTACAGGCTCTGTTTCAGAGGAAGGAACTGGCAAAACCACCTCTGGGGACTCCTTCCCCAAGAAAACGCTATGAAATTAATGGGACCACAATAAATCAGTAGGCAACTTGGAGATACATATGTACATGCAGTGCAGAGAGGAAAATCTCTCTCTCTCTCTCTCTCTCTCTCTCTCTCTCTCTCTCACACACACACACACACACACCCTAAGCTCAGTTAGAGAAGCTCCTAAAGGTAGCCCCTATTTCTGCTGGGAAAGGTGTAGAGTGTGTTGTGGGGACCACAAGACAAGGTACAGATGGCATTTTTGAACCCTTAGAAGAACTTTTCAAATGTGGAGGAACATCTGGGTTTTTGTTGTATGTATAATACATGTATAACATGTGTTGTATGTATAACACATGGAGGAGATTCCTGAAGATGCCCCAGAAGCACCATTTAGTTCAGAATACAGCTGCTGGGGTTTTATTTTGGGCTAGGGGAAAGGACTGTAGTGCTTATTGAAAAAATAGAATTCAGAAGACAAAAAGGGATAATAAAAGTAATCTTTATTCTATTTAAAGAGAAAAGTAACAAACAAAATATCTATATAAGAACAATATTCAAAAGGAAAACATAGTCAAAATATTAAAATGAACCAGAGAAATACAGGCAAGGAAAATACAAAATAACAAATATATCAAACAATAAAAATACCACAATGAAGCAGGGTCAAGCATGTTACTGTGCAAAGAGAAAAACAGCAGCAGCAGCAGCAGCTAAGCTCACAGTAGAAAGGCTAGTCTTATGGAGGCTCTACAGCTGATCCAGATAACATTTACAGCTGAAGATCCTTTCTATCTCAGTAACACGCTATTAACCCTATAATGATTAAAGTTGTAGATCTTGTCTATATTCCAACAGGGCTAAATCCAATTTTACTCCAAATGAGAATAGACTCCATGAAGTACCAGCTTCCTCCACTTATCTGACAGGTTAGGGATGGGAGCACTGTCACAAAACGGAATAACTTGAAAAGCAGAACCCACATACCGTGGGGACCATGAAGGACTTCCAGAGGCTCACTTGGGATGAACCGGATGTGTACTGCTTGCAAAATCTCTCAGATGGCTTGGCACCTTTTTTCCTGATCTCAGCTCACTTTGCAAGCAGCGCAAACATGCAAACAGTCCCAAGTGAGCCACTTGTAGGCAGGAAGAACTGATGAAAAAGTGGAACCCCGCCTCTGGTTAAATTAATGGACCTTGTCCTTAATGTGGAAGTGTCAAAAGAGCAAGTTGTCAAATAACAGGGCATCAAATGTCAGGCGTTTCCTGTAAAGGGATCCAACATTAATATTGGCTAACAAATGCTGTTCCTTTCAGGGCTCCTTACTCTCCTTGGGACTGAAATTGGGATTTAGCCCAAAGAATGCTGACACTATTCACTCCTTCTCACTTGTGGCACCCAAGATTTTCAGGATCCTTCTCTTGAAAGAAATGCCTTCCTGGACAGATTTGAAACTGATCTGGGCTGCTTACAAAGCCCATGAGCAGAGCTGCCCAGTACATGTCAGAAAAATCAATCTTGCAGCCAAGTGGCTGGAAATCTCCCCTCCTTTTGTCTAATTTCTGGTTCTTACAGGAAGAGGAAAGGAGAGAGTGGGTCATGGCCCGATCAGAGGAAGCCATTGAGATCTCAGCCCTGGGCCGCCCCTTCCAGCTGGGGATGCTCTACGACTGCCGAAATGATGCGCTCATCCCAGGTAGGAAATGGAGGGGATGAGTGAGTCTCATTGTCTTCCAAATGTGTATTGCAAAAAGAAAATTTCCCTTTCTTTTCCATTTTGCTGGATCTTGTCCCTCAGGTTTCCTCTGCCATATGGTCTTCCGCTTGCTTTTCCTTTTCCCAACTGAAATTCTCTCTTTTCACTTTTTCCCATGTTTCATGCCATCTGTGATAACTGAAACCCCTGTCAGAGCTGCTGATGACGAGCAGCAGCTGTTGGTCCCTGTGGCTCTGGCTAGAGATGAGTCCTGCAGCTCAAGAGCTCCTGCTGCTGCCATGGACCAAGCAGACATTCCTCTGCCTGCTCCTTTAGGGCAACAGGGATCCAGCTGTGATCCCAAGGATGCCCTGCAGCCTGCGTCAATCAGCCCACAAACAAGGCAGAGACTCAAGAGAGCTGAGCAAAGGGAGGCTTCCTTGTTTAAGTTCTAGAAGCAGTGACTGGCCACACCCGTGTCTGGGCTATATAACTGCCTGCCTGGAAGCTTTCCTTTGCTTATGGCAAATTTTCTACAAGCCTTCTCCTTGCCTGTTCCTTGCTTCCAGCACCTGGCTCCTGATACCTTGGATTGATCTCCCGGCTCCTGACCCCTGGATTTTGGACTCTGACTATGGCTTTTGCTTGTCGCTCAGGCTTAGGTAAATGGACTGCCTATGAGTAATTGCTTGTTTTAACTCCTCCTGGCAGGACTCTGCTATCTCTCCCTCTCCCTTCTCCGGGCTGGTTTGCCGCCCGGGTCTCTGACCTTGACACCATCCCTCCTCAACTGTCCCTTGGCAACCATTGCACACAAGAAATGTTTAAGCTTCCCTACTGTAAACAATTCACTGGCTGACCTTCTGACTTTGTTTCAGGAACAGAGGTAACAAACTTGGGCAAGCCATTTTTAAGTCATTTTGGAACATGGTAGATAAACATGAATTTTGTTTCACCCTCCCCCCCACAAATTGCCAATAGTCCTCCCTTCCCAGGTTCTGACAGGTCCTGCTTTTTGGAGGGGGGGGTCCCTCCCTTTTGTGGGCTTTTCAGCTTCTTTGCCTTTTTAAAGCCCCAGACAGATCTTTCTTCTCCCAGCCAGGAAGTGATTGTCTGGCCACTTCCTGTTTAGAAAGTGAAGCCATTGGGTTCAGAATGGGAGAGGGGCTGTGTAAACAAGCACTCCCAAATCACATCAGAATTGCTGTGTGCATTTCGTATTGAAGCCTGACCCAGTAACCTCAACCAACGAAGACATTGAAGCAATCAGTCCATTCCAGACCCCATTTGTTACTCTACAGAAGGTGATTAATTCATACCCCTTCAGGGAGGAAATAGAGTATAAAAATCCCCAGTTTTGAGCAACTTGTTTTGCAGTTCACCAGTTGCCAAATGTCTCTCTTCCAGTTTGTTTCCTGGCTGTGTACTGCCCTTAGACACACAAGTCTAAGCCGCATTGTTGCTTCTTTATGACTCTTCTGTATTGGTAGTTAGAACTCCAAACTCTCAACCTCTCTATCCATTTCCTCCCTTTTTTCCTCAGTTTTTTTTCCTCCCTTTATTCCTCAGTTACCTCTTCTATGAATGTGTGACTGTTTGTATCTTGTGTGCATGCATGAGTGAATTCCCATCAATAAAACACATTTTTAGTTTGCTTTTGAATCGCAGCCTGGTTCTTTACTGCAAGACCCCGTAAACATTGGTGTAAAGATCTTGTTGTTATCGCCTTCTTGCAGGCCTCCTAATTTTGAGATACTTAATTCCCCTCTGTCATGTGGAGTACTGGCATCGTGGGTGGACCCCTGAGTCACCAGTGTTCTGGGGTAACAAGAGTGGCACTGTTGTAGCCCTTTCAGTACTCTGTTCTTTCCCTGTACATTTCCTATGGCCATATTTTCCTTTTATCTGAATACACTAAAACTTCGCACATGTTCTTGTGTTTCATTCCAGGGATCACCCTTTGGGACATTGAATCTCTTAAGAAGGATTTGTGTATCACACCACAACCCAAGACTGAATTTGAAGTCATTGCATCTGATTCCATTGAAGATAAGGCCTCTGCCCTCAATGTCTCAGCGTCCCTCAAGGCCAGTTTCCTGGGAGGCCTGATTGAAGTGGGAGGGTCAGCCAAATACCTCCAAGACACCAAGAAGTCCAAGCAACAGGCCAGGGTCACCTTGCAATACAAAACTACCACCAAATATGAACAGTTGACCATGAGTCATCTCGGAATCCAAAATGTCACTTATCCAAGTGTCTTTGAACATGGGACCGCAACCCACGTTGTCACTGCCATCTTGTATGGAGCTCAGGCTTTCTTTGTATTTGACCGAGAAGTTTCCTCTTCAGAGTCTGTGCAAGGGATACAGGGAAGTCTCCAGGCTACCATTAAGAAATTCATATCCATCACAGGGGAAGCAGAGATCCAGATGGATGAGAAGGAGAAATCCCACTGTGAAAACTTCAGCTGCAAGTTCCATGGAGATTTTACTCTGGACAGCAATCCGGTGACTTTTCAAGATGCCATGCAAGTGTACTCAACTCTGCCCCAAATGATGGGAGACGATGGGGAGAAGGCTGTGCCTATAACGGTCTGGCTGTACCCACTGACCAAGCTGGATTCTAGAGCGGCCAAGATGGTGCGAGAGATCAGCTTAGCACTGATTTTTGATGCCCAAAAGGTTCTGGAGGTACTCAACGAAATTAAGATGGGATGCAATGACCTGGCAAAGAATCCCATTGCTTCCACCTTCCCAGAAATCAAGAAGAAAATCAAGCACCTCAAGGACCTCTGCAAGCAGCACAGGCAGACTTTCCAGAAAGAGCTGGCAGGCATCCTACCTTCCATCCGAGGAGGAGGGAAAGAGGAAAGAGTCCTGGTGGACATCTTGATGTCTGTAAACCAATCACCCTTCAATAGCCAAAAACTCCATGACTTTCTGGACAGCAAAGAACGAGAGATTAATTTTGTGAAATCTTACCTTACTATCCTAAGTGGGATAGAAATAGTCTCCTCTCAGAATAAGCTGGAAGAAATAGTGCTTGACCCCGAGAATGACTTTGTCATCTCATTTACATTCACTTCTTTAAATGATGAAGAACCATGTTTGTCCAGCATGGAACACTGGCTTCAGGAACAATTTTCGCTAGAATCCACTGATGCCACAGAAGGCAGGCCTGTACCAGAAAAGTGGGAGGCTTGGTTCGAGAACAAAGAGATATGTCGAAAAGCTCGGAAAGCCGCCAAGTCCATTTCAAATTTCTCTCGTGTTAATAAATCAAATGGGAAGACCCACTTTGTTGTGGCCTCTGTCCGAGACCGAGACAACTCAGGAGCTTCCATTTACCTCTATGAAGATGGGGAGCTGGTCAGCAATAACTTTGAGCTTCCCCCCAAACCCCTCCCACCCCTGGTTGGTGACATTGGCCATGAAAGTGTGCAGCTGACCTTTCAACCTGCTGAATATGGGAAGGCAAATATCACCAGCTATCAAGTAGAGTACAGGACTGCAGGAGAAAAGAACTGGAATGTTGTGAATACAGAGGACAGCCAGGAGACATTCCTCTTTGAAGGCCTGTGCCCAAACACAGAGTACGAATTCAGATACTCTGTGAGCAGCAGGCCAGGCCTTAGTGAGACCAGTGACATCAGCAGAACAGTGAAGACTCTTCCCACCAGCCCTCCTGAGAATCTTAGAGAAGTAACTTTAGGGTCTTCCACGATTTCTGTTGCCTGGCAGAGTCCCAGTGTCATTGGAGAAGGGGTTGTTATAAAGGAGTACAAAGTGGAATACAGAGAGGAGTCTGGACATAAAAACAGTGAGAACGAAGATCAATGGAATGAAAGAAGGACAGAGAGAAAAGCAGAATTCTATCAAATTGTTGGACTGATGCCTCAGACACTCTATAGACTCCGAGTGTCATCTGTGTGTGCTGATGGAGCTCAGAGTGCTCCCAGTGAAGAAAGGAAAGTTTCTACATTCCTGGAAGAAGAAGAAAAAGCCAGATTAGTTCATAAATATCTCCAGCAGAGCACCCTGGTAGTAGAAGGACAACCAGCAATCCATGCTCTTCCACTGAAGGCAACATCAGATTCCACGACATCCTGTCTGACCTATAACCTTGGAGAAGAGAACCTGAGGGTCCCCAATAAAGTCATCATAGTGATGGGAGCAACGGGGTCAGGGAAGACCACCCTCATCAATGGGATGATCAACTACATCCTGGGTGTCCAATGGGAAGATAATTTCCGATTCAAACTCATTCATGAAGAGACCAACAGGAGCCAAGCTGAAAGCCAGACATCTGATGTAACGGCTTATGTGGTGAATCATCAGAATGGTTTCAAAGTTCCTTATTCCTTCACGATTATTGACACTCCAGGATTTGGGGACACAAGAGGCATAGAGCATGACAAATTGATAACACAGAAGATCCGGGAGTTTTTCGCTACACCAGGAGGCACTGACCATATAGATGCCATCTGCATTGTAGTCCAGGCATCTTTTGCTCGTTTAACTCACCCCCAGAAATATGTGTTTGACTCGGTCCTCTCCATTTTTGGAAAGGACATAAAGGATAACATCCAAGTCTTGGTTACTTTTGCAGATGGACAGACCCCTCCTGTCCTGGAGGCCATTAAAGAAGCTGGAGTGCCATGTGCAAAACTTGCCAATGGTACCCCTGTCCACTTCAAATTCAATAATTCTGCACTTTTTGCCAACAATCCCAAAAGCAGTGAAGGCAGTTTTAATTTTGATGAAATGTTCTGGAAAATGGGCTGTATGAGCATGAAGACTTTCTTTGACTCCACAAACACATTAGAACCTAAAAGTTTGACTTTGACAAAGGAAGTCCTCCAGGAACGGAAACAGCTGGAAGCTGCTGTGAAGGGTCTGCAGCCCCAAATCCAAGCTGGACTAGTGAAACTGGAAGAACTGAGGAAAATCCAACAGGCTCTGAATCAGCACAGAGATGACGTGGAGGCCAACAAGAACTTTGAGTACGAGGTGGAAAAAACTGTCCCAGTGAAGGAGGACATCTCTGGAAGTGGGAGGTACATAACAAACTGTATGAAGTGTCATTTCACCTGTCATTATCCCTGTGGAATTCCTGATGATCATCAGAAATACAATTGTGCAGCTGTGAATCCCAGTACAAAAACATGCAAGGTATGCCCTGGCCAGTGTGCCTGGAATGACCACTTCAACCAAAAGTACAAATTTTCATATAAAGTTGTAAAAGAGAGACACACCTATAAAGACCTGAAAGAAAAGTATGCACGTGCTTCTGGTCAGTTGATGACCACAGAGAAAGTTCTTGAAAATCTCAGCCAGGAGTACAAAGAGGTTAAGGACATCTTAGAAGAGCTCATTGAGAAATCATCTGACAGTCTCCGTCGCCTGCAGGAAATCGCCCTGAAGCCCAACCCGCTCTCTACTCCAGAATACATTGACCTGCTCATCATGTCTGAAAAAGAGGACCTGAAGCCAGGATACCAGGAGAGAATCCAGGTGTTAAAGAAAATGAGGAAGGAGGCTGAGATAATACAGAAGATTGCTGAAAATAAGTCACTTCTTCCAGAAGAAGAGGATATCCATGAGCAAAGGAAGACCTCCTCTCTGGGCACATTAAAAGAAAGGGCAGTAAAAAAGATGGTAGCTGTCAAAAACTGGTTCCTATGAGGCAGTAATGCACGTCTTTCCCTGTGCTTTTTGCCTGTCATCAGCTACTTCATGTTAGATGGGTGTCGTTCAGGGAGGGTGGGGTTGTGCTGGCACCGTCTTCAGCGATGCCTTCCTCGGCAGAGAAAGAGTTCCTCCACTACTGTGGAGGATATTTTCTATTCTGGTGTGGTCATTGTCCATCCTTTGCCTGGGGCATTGAAGTGTTCTTAATTGTGTCTTAGAAACTCCAGGGAAATTGATGATTCTTCCGCTGGGTTTTCCAAGTCTTCATTGTAACAACAACGTCTTGATTTCACCTTTCATCATGATGTATGTGATCATGACTGCATGTCCAGAAGCTACTCCACTTGTACCTCCGCCTCACTGGTATTAATCTTTTTCCTTAGAATCCGGAATGGTTTTTTTTCCTATTAGAATTCAGAAATCATGTTTTGTAAAGCTACTTTGCCAGCTGTCTCACTGATGCTGAATGCCTGGATTTTAGTCATTTTAAAGTTCCGAATGAGATTATTTGCTCTCTGAATGATTATTTGCTTTTTGATTATTATTTGCTTTCTGAATGAATTGAGCTCTCTTTACTCACCTTGCTGGAAATAACTTGTTTACTTGAAGAGTTATGTTGTGAATTGTGTTTCAGTTTCAATAAACTGCCCAATGCTCTGCTTACCAGCAATCAATGTAAACAGAGCTCCTAAGAAGGCAAAGTTTGCCACAGTGACAAATGCCCCCACAGATCTACCGTAACCACCAGCAGCTGCACCAAGCAACGGAGGTCTGTTCTGCTGGTGATCAGGAGAGGGAGGATGATGTTTTCTGCCAGTGATGTCCCGAGAAACAATCAGGAGCAGGGCCCCTATTGCAACTCTTCATTGCGCCAGAGATGGCTGGCAGGAAGGGCTGGAAACACCATCCTGCTGCACCCCAATCACCAATAGGACAGATTTTTTCACTCAGGGCAGCTGCTGGATGTTACGGTAGGCTTTGGTGGTTGGAGTCAGGGAACAATATATATAGTTATGCATTTGTAAGTACACTTGTGATGTAGGATCTCAACCATAATTGGTAAATACCTTTTTGGACTCCTGCCATTTGCCTGTTCTGATGATGTACAGTCTTCTTCAGAATTCACAATAATCATACCACGAGTCTGAGCTATTGATACATTTACATAAAGAAGCTTGCAGATCATGGAATACTCCCTACAAAAAAAGTGCAACACATCAGTTAGGCCAGCAAAACATAGTTCCAGGCCAGGGGCTGTTACAGATTGAAAGGAAAAATCTTCAAGTCATTGCTTTTCAATTTAAACATACGAAAGTGCTTGCAAAGCGTAAATCTCATCCCCCATATAAATGCAGAATATAGCATTTAAGGAAAAATATGCTTACCAATGCTGTGCAAATTATGTCTCCACCCATAAGAAATGGCTGGGTTTGGAGAGGGAGACTGCAGCTGAAAAAAAGTGGGGCTTTTAGCAAGGGGGATCTAGTCATTGAGTGGTGCTGGTCTCCGCATTATGAGTTGTGATGGTGTTCGTCCAATTTGCACCATCATAATTCACCCTCAGGATGCCAGCCTTTCCTGCCTTTTGTTAAGCAAGGCAGGTTTTAAAATTAGAAAGAGGTGAAATATTTAAGTGTCACCATGGCGAATATTAATTGTGTGCCATTGAAGAATAACCGTCAAGACACAGAACGATACTAAGATGGATTTACAAAGATAGGTGAAACCCAAATTATCACTGTTGGGGAGATCTTCTGTAATAAAAATGGATGTTTTGCTTGTTCCAAACAATGCTAACAATTTGACTAATGATGTGTTATTTAAACAATGGCAGAGAGACTTGTTGAAATGTGTATGGGAAGGAATGTAACTGAGATTCAAGTATAACATTTTACAAGGTGCAAAACAAAGAGGGGAATCAGGATTACCAGATTTGCAATTGTGTTCTTCCACATGATATCTGGTTTGGTTGACTGATAAGAGATTGTTGAATTTAGATTTAGAAGGGTATGAGCTGATGTTTGGGTGGCCTGATTTTTTATGGTATGATAAATCTAAAGTAAATGCAGATTTTACTAATCATTTTCTGAGATGTAACTTGTTAAGAACATGGAATAGAAACAAACAAAGTTTATGCCTTAAGATACCTTTGTGGGTCTCATCTCAAAAGCCCTTTAAGGGAAGGAGACAAAAGGAAAGGAAAAGTGGGCGACATACCTTGGTCTTTTCGAATTTGATCAAGAACAATATAGAAGTCAAATGAAGAACTGTTGTCAGAGAGTTACAGTTTTCAATGGTTCTCTTATAGACAAATAAATGATTTTGAGTTGAGTAAATCAGAATTTGAGACATAGTTGTGTGCAGATGATGAACATTTGTTTGGTAAGATGTATAAACTTTTGACAAAAATAGAGATGGAAGAGGTTAATGATTGCATGGGCACAAAATTTTGGATATAATATACAGTTGGAACAATGGGAGAAAAAGTGGCTGAAGGGAATGAAGTTGGCATTATGTTATGGTATTAGGGGTAATTTTTACAAGATAATGTATTGTTGGTATTTGACACCAGAAAAATTGGCCAAAATGCATAAAGAAGTTTCTCGTGTGTGTTGGAAATGTGAGCAACAGGTGAGATCTTTTTATCATCCATGGTGCACTTGTGGGACAACCAAAAATGCTGGAATCAAATACATTGTATGATGCAAAAAAAATTGGAACTTAATGTTCAGTTGAAACCTGAATTGTACCTGCTGGTTCTAGTGGATGGTCAGTTGGAGAAGCAGCATGGAAAATTCCTATGATCTATGACCACTTCAGCAAGACTGCCGTATGCTCAGAGGTAGAAAAATACAGCCATACCAACCAGTGAGGACTGCCTGCTTAAACTGACGGATTTGGCTGAAATTGACAAATTAACATCGATTAGAGAAAAATCAGTGCAACATTTTTGAAAGACAGGGAAGCTTTAATTGGCTTTTTGCAAAGAAAGGAGAATAATATGTTAACTGTAGGCTTTGATGATTAATAGATTTGGTAAAGCAGTAGAAGTATGTGAATGCTAATTGTAATAGGAGAAGTTACTTTATATATTTGCATATAATCGTTGTTAAGAATGTTGGAAATCAATGTAAATTCCTTTTTCATGATTCTTGATTCTGCCTGTTTGTTTGTTTGTTTGGTTCACTATTCTTCTTGTTTTTCTTTGCTTGTACGTATTTTGATCTTTTGTTGTATTTGAAAAGGCTTAATAAAAATTTAAAAAATAATTCTTGAACCTTCTCTTTTTCTCTTTTTCCATGGACAACATTTAAACTTCAAATTGCTTAGCTTGAAATCCTCTCAGCCTTGTGAGTTTCCTGACTGAGTTTGTGTTTCCCCATCCTAAAGCAACTCTGCTCTGAATTAAGTAGCTGTTGGTGGTTTGCATGTTAATGTCATTGTTGTTTCTTGCTGCGTACCTTGAATTTGTTTCCAACTTAGAGCAACACTAAGGCGAACCTGTCGCGGGGTTTCCTCGGTGAGATTTGTTCAGAAGGGGTTTGCCTTTGTCTTCCTCTGAAGCTGAGAGAGTGTGACTTGCCCAAGGTCACCCAGTCGGTTTCTGTAGCTGAATGGGGATGTGATCCCTGGTCTCCAGAGTTGTGGTCTACACTCAGACCACTCCGCTTTGTGCGCACTGCTTGCCATTCACGAGATTCTAGCGTAATATTGGAGAGCCAGCGTGGCACCATAGTTTGAGCGTGCAACTGTGATCCTGCAGACCTGGGTTAGACTCCCTTTTGCTTGGCCATAGAAACTCACTAGGTGCCCTTGGGTGCATCACATACTCTCGGCGCCAGAAAACCCCTTGGTAAGGTCTCCTTAGAGTCACTGTAAGCCAGAAATAACTTGAAGGCACACAAGAACTGTTGTAAAA
Organism: Cyclura pinguis; assembly: GCA_030412105.1. Classification (NCBI taxonomy): domain Eukaryota; kingdom Metazoa; phylum Chordata; class Lepidosauria; order Squamata; family Iguanidae; genus Cyclura; species Cyclura pinguis. Next base: position 816,376 of record CM059604.1, on the reverse strand, counting down.
TAGAAATTCAGAAGACAAATGGATAATAAAATAATTCTTTTATCTGTTCTATTTAAAGAGAAAAATAGCAAATATAGGTATTTATATAAAGGCAATATACAAAAGAGAAAATACAGTCAAAAAAGGTTAAAATGAACATGAGCAATATTGGCAAGTAAAAACAGAAAAATACAAAATATATCAAATAACAAAATACCACAATAAAGCAGGATCAAACAGTGTACTATACAAGGGCAAACGGCAACACCAGAGCAGATAAGCTCACTAAAGAAAACACTACACTCATAGAGGCTTCGCAGCTGCTTCAAATAATATTTACAGCTGAAAGTCCTCTCTATGTCACTAATACACAATTAACCTATAATGATTGAAGTTGTAAGTCTTGTCTATATTCCAAGCATAATATTTGCCATTCCTCGAGGCAACTACTGTGTCCATGTTCTGTCTTCTTTGTATTTAATAGAATTCCCCTTTCAGACAGTTCTGTGTGGATGGATGGGAGGCACTGTGACCCCCCCCCCCTTTGCTTAAGATGCTCTTCTGCCAAGGTTGCAAGAGTCCTTGCAGGTACGGTATTTCTATTCTGAACATGGATGCACTTGTGCATTTGCCCTGGGAGCCCCCTAGTCAGAGAATAGCAGAAGGCTATGAGACAGAAATCTTTGTTTTCTCCCCAGGGGAAAGTAGGCTATGGAACTAGAGAGGGGAAGAATTTACATCCACAGGCCATAGCAATTATTTAGACAAAACATGTTATTACTATATCTTTACTTTCAGTATAGGGGAGCAGAGGGAAGACAGTGCTGATGGGTGCCAAAATGTGAGTAAACCATGGGTACTGAGGCCTTGACTGGGGGGAGGCAGGAGCACCATCGGTTCTTCTGCCTCAGGCTGCAAAACACCTTGAGCTGGTCCTGCTCAAGGGCAATGCAACGTGGAATATCTTGGCAGGTACATACACTCGTAACCGCACAGCATCTGGAGGGGCAGAGATCCCACATGTCTTTATTTTCAACTGCAGCCAGAGACCGAGCTGGCCTGTCTACCTTTAGACTTGGTGCCACACGGAGCATCTCCTACCACACCTTTTTGCACGTGGGCCGGTGGTGCCTCCGCCACCCCAAAGGCCACCCTTCTTCAGCACGCCCCTGGATGTTGCAGCATCATGCCCGCCCCCAGGGGAAGGCAGGGGTTGAGAAACTGCACAGTTCGGTTTTGTGGATGCGTAAGGCCCTCTGTGAAGACATCGGCCCCAAGCAGAACAGCAGCTAATATTTTTGAAACAACAATTGCCCCAAGATGTTCCCAACGTCTTTTTCCCCCAGGAAAGACCCTGCGGCCTGGCCCAGCCTCATTCCCAGGGGACCCTTGTGGTTATTTGCTATGACTTCTGGGGGCCCTCTAAATGAGAGCCCCCCCCAAGGCCCCTCCAGCCATCCAGGGTCCAGCTGAGGTCCTGCAAAGTCAGGACAACGACGGGGGCTTCCTCGAGGGGCTCCGTCCACCCGCGACGTGCTCACCCTCTTTGCCAGCCGCCCTCTCCTCCCCACAGCCTTGTGGTCTTTTTCAGTGGGTGATGCCATCCGATGAACAAAAAAACTGCAAGGGGAAGAAAATCCAATTTTGATGGTGGAAAACAAAAGGTTTTGTTATGGTTGCAGCGGGGAGCCTGTGACCCGTTTTAAGAATGGTTAATTCCTGCGCCGCTGCAAGACCCTCAAACCGTAGGGCTGCCGGGGGAGAGCTGCAGAGAGCTCCTGGCCTTTTAATGGTTGTCTAAAAGACGGAATACCAGGGGGTGTGGCTTGTTACCTGCAGGCCTGACGAGCAAGGTCGGCTGAAGCCCCCTCCTCGACACAACTGTCAAAGGGACAGGCGCCCTCTCCAGCCGTTATTCTGGCAACCCTGTGGGGTTGAGGCTGACTGTTCCCACAAGACCTGGGTTGTGGCAGGGAGGGAGCATCTTTCAGCTGTTTCCACAGAGTTTTCTGATTTGGGAGCCATCTTGCACACCTCCTTGGGCCAGCACGAAGATAACAGTTGCTTTGAGTTGAGAAGGAGACCACGAATGGAGTGAAACGTGTGCTGTCAGACGTAAAATTCTCCCACGGGCGATCTCGCAGCTGCCGGGCAGAAGAGCAGCCCAAAGTGTCACCAGGCCACTCTGGGGAAGCCTCTGGCTGTTTTTGCTACCTCATCCCAGGCGGGAGAGGGGGCTGTAGGGTTCTCGGGTGCCCCTTATCACAACAGGGGCCCCTCATTTGAGGGCGGGAAAGGTGATTCCTTACGTAGACTGCACAAGAGGCCCCAAATCCCATGTTTGGGGGTGTGGGAGGGATGAGAAGAACAGATGTTCCGTGAATCTCACAAAATTTGAGATTCAGCCTACTTTGAATTTTAATCATAGTTGTCAAGAATTCTTGATAAGATAAAAACAGATCCAGGTTTGCAAATGCATGTCAAAAACCTTTAGCAATTTTCGGAAAGTGCGTTATAAAGTAACATGTTTGGCGAATATGAGCCATATGTTAGTTTTACTGTGAAATGCCCAGCTAAGTTAACTGAAACCAGTACTCCAATTGCATATTTAGGTAGAGAACATTCTTGTTAAGAGTCCTGACTGTCAGTCCTTGTGTCGTCAGGTCTGACTGCCCCCTTATTGATGTTTTGAAAACCCGACAATCCTAGACGGGGAGATGACTGTTCAGAAGTTGACCCCCAGCTGCCTACTGTGATCCTTTCCCTGGCGCCCAGATTTTGGCCATTTCTGCACTAGCTCGTTATAGCGTGATGATTCCACTTTCAATATCCTCTGGAATCCTGGGATTTGCAGTTTCGGGAGGGGCCGGCTGGGATTCCAGAGGATGTTGAAAGTGGAATGATCGCGCTATAACAGGCTAGTGCGGAAATGGCCTTTGTCCTTCTTCAAAGAGGACCAATGAAGTTCTGCAGTATTCACTGTTTTCAGAGTCTGACAATGCTCCAAATGTTTGTTCAAATGTCTGTGCTGGGGAAAAGCACACATAAATATTTGTGTAATATTGAAGGGGGAGTGTAAGATACTGTCCTAAACTGTTTTAAATTGGCCTGTCTTTCCCATGGTTAGTTATTATGGTTTTAGTCCCTTTAAACTGCTTTTTACTGGTTTAAATGACTCGAGTTGCTCTTATTATATGCCACCCTGAGATCTTTAGTTGAAATATTAAGGGCATCAGTTGCAAAATTAATTAATTAATTAATTGCAAGTACCAAGCTAAATTGCATGCAGAGGTTTAGGTTTGGGAGAAATGTACACAAAAGGGTACATGACTATTGGATAAAGGCTACAGAAAACCAAACTTGTATACAAATATGGAAATGGCATATAATGAACTGAAGAACAGAAAATGAAAAACTGTAAATGACAGGTTTATCTATCACTAGTAAACAGACACACGCAGACACACACGCACACACACACGCACATGCACACCCTGTTGTCTTCGGCTGGTCAAAATCATCATCATCATCAATCACCGTAATTTATCGATTGCTGTTGTGTGCCTTCGAGTTGTTTTTGACTTACAGAGACCCCAAGCAGACCCTATCACAGAGGTTTTTGGCAAGATTTGTTCAAAGGTGGTTTGCCTTTGCATTCGTCTGAGGCTGAGAGAGTGTGTTTTGGCCAAGGCCACCTGGTGGGTTTCCATGGCTTTAGCAGGTACACCACACTGCCTCTCTTTTATCTACGCCCTCCTTTTGTTTTCCAGTCTGAGACGCAAGATGGCTAACAAAACTTTTTGAAAAGGAAACTGCTTTACCATTCGTATTGCATTGATCAAGGCCTTTTCCGCACCGGGCTATTAAAACGGTGCAGAGCGACCTCCAACGGAGGTCTTCTGCACCGTAGAGTGGACTGGGGCGGACTACTTTTTGTAGTTCCATACCTCAGTCCACTCCGGAGCGACCGGAACTGGTCGCGCGGCGTGTTTTTTAAAAACCTCTTTTTAGAGGTTTTTAAAAACCACGAAGTACGCAAGTACGTGCCTGCAGATCTGCCGGGGGCGGGCTTCCGGCTGGCGAGCTTCTCCGGTTGGTAGAGAGCCTCCACCAACCGGAAGCTGCCATTTAGGACGCCGGAGGAGTGCAGAGCGACGAGCTCGCACTCCTCCTCGTCGCGACGGACTCACCCGGACGAAGTTAAAATCCGGTGGGTAGCGTGCTCCGTCGCCCTCCCCCCCACGTCTGGACAGGGCCCAAGATTCAAGCAACTAAAGGTGTTCCTCAGAGACAGGCTGACTTAACTGTGACAACACAGCTCTACAAATCCACAAGTGAGTGCCTGGTTTGCAGTTCCAAGTTGGAACTATCATGGTGGGCAAAATGACAGAGGGTAAAATAAGTTTTTCTTAAAGAGATAGCACTTAATGTTACTAACTAAAAGAAAATAAATTTTAAATACTTCTTGTGAGAATCTGGTTTGACTCGAGGTCATCACAAGGAAGAAACAAAAAACAGGAAGTGAGATGAACAGGAAGTGATATGGGACTGAATTTTTTTTCTTTTATTAAAAAAAATATATACTAAACATCTTGAAAAAGACAAAAGGCGAGAGTGGATGCAGAAACTGACATCTAGTAGACTGAACAGAGAACAGCTTGAATAATTAAAAAGCTAGCCCAAGGAGCTGGCTTTGAAATAGAGGTGGTGAGAGTGATGAAAACAGGAGTTCCTTCAAATGCTTTCCAATGTGAGATGTCAGTGGAACGGGTCAAGCTCTTTCTACATACAAAGAAAGAAAGAAGTCAGCTTGGCAGAATGGAAACACCTGAAGCAACCCAAGAAGATACCTTACGTACTCAACCGGGACATCAAATTGATGAGAAGCAGAATCTGGGTCACTCCAGAGAAAGTCTTGGGACACGAACAGGCTCACACGGCGAGATCCAGGCCTTCAGATCACCTGGAAGTGAGCTTTGCAAGACTTTGGAGGGCAAAACCAACCCTGGAAATTGTGCCTAGGTACAGGCTGGCAGCCAGTGGAGCCGTTGCTACAGGACAGTGGTGTGGCTCAGTTCCCACAAAATATGCTGATGCACAAGATTTCCAAATAGCATCCACCAGAAGTAGGGTTGACAAGATAAAAGCTAGAGAAGGCTCCTGTACCTCATCATGCAACCAGGGCCATTTTATACTACATAACTATAGCGCTATGCACTGGTGTAGCTAGGGAGTGGGGGGTGATTCGCCCCAGGTGGCAAAAGCTCTAGCTATGCCGCCAACCCATGGAAAGGTTTAAGAGAGAGACTTCTGACCATCAAGTCTCACCCCTTCACTTTCCATCAGACAATATCCAGAACTGGGCACTCCCTTTCTTAGGATGAGCTCCACAAACCTGTGCATGCTTTTGAATCCTCCAGCATGCTTCCTTGAGGTGGATGGTCTCAAACTGAGGAGGATGGTGGTGATGGAGAGAAGCATGGGGGTCTAGGCACGGATTGCCTTCTCCCACCCCCATCACCAGTGTGGTGGAGTGGTTTGAGCCCTGGACTCAGCCATGGAAACCCACTGGGTGATCATGGGTGCATCACACATTCTCAGTCCCAGAAAATCCTCAGATAGAATCATAGAATCATAGAGGTGGAAGAGACCCCAGGGGCCATCCAGTTAACCTGCTGCTATGCAGGAACACACTTCAAAGCATTCCCAACAGATGGCCATCCAGCCTCTGCTTAAAAACCTCCAAAGAAGATAGGGTTGTCCTATGGGTTTGCAATAAGCCGGAAGGCACGCAATGACAGCAGCAGCAGGAGCAACTAGGAACTTAGCTCTAAATCAATGGTTGTTTGGAAAGACCTCATGTTCGCCACACACACACAGAGAGAGAGACATTAGTGACGCCAGGACGCTGGGACACCAGGAGCCAAAGCGCTCGAAGCTGCACCTGTTGAAATACAATGGAAAGGAAGGTCAAACGCCTGAGCGATGGGAAACGGAGCAGCCAGCATTGCTGTCTCCTCCTCTGAATTCCCACATTTGGGCCTTGAGTTTTCCATCTACCAGTGTTAAAACAGAGGCAACCAAGTCAGCCTTGGATTTTCACTTTCCTTTAAAAACCCAGCAGAGTGAAGGAGGTGCTGGGCTCCCCTGAGGGCCCACAGGCTTATCACTTTTGGGGTGGAAAATAACATTAGGCTGGCTAGTGGACCGTCATCTGGTCCAATGGGGGCAATCCAGGCTTGGCTGGCAACGTCTGAGCACACGGGGCTAGGGCAAGGCAGAGTTGGGCCACGTGGGCATCCCCAGAAGAAGGGGCTCAGAAGAGACACCCCTTCTTCTCCCAGCTGACCAGGGCAGATGGCAGGCCTAACGCTAAAATAAAGAGCTACGCCCCATGTCTATCTCCATGGTGGACCCAGAACGAGGGAAGCTACAGGGGCTCAAAAAAATCAGACATTATTCCCGGGCTATATAGTAATGGAGGGATTGCTGTGTTTTGATTTAATGTAGGTTAGCTGCCTTGGATCCCAGACTGAGAGAGAGAGGGGATATTAAATAATAGATAGATAGATAGATAGATAGATAGATAGATAGATAGATAGATAACCCACAGACCTGCACTGGTTGGATAGTCATTCCTTCATCAAATAGAACAGTTGCTTGATTGAAGAGCTCCTGAGAAACTGTGTTGCTTAAAAGTGTTGTGACTGGTCACTGGGTGTCAGCACAGAGTGGGAGAGGTTGTGCCTTTGGCTTCCCTCAGCCAACAATGAAAGAAAGAAAGGGAAAGGGAAGCACTGTCTCCTTTGAAGGAGGCCAGAAGGTTCCCTCCATCCAGCAGGGGGTCTCCCACTGTTGCCTTGCCTTGCAACAGCTGATTCAGTGGGGTCTGCCCTGAGTGGGACTGAGATGGGTTTCAAGCCCGTGTACAATTGGCCCTCCACATTTGCGGGTTTTACTGTTGTGGATTTGATTAACTGCAAGTTTCTGGAGGAACCTTCCCTCTTGGCAGCTCCAATCATGCTGCACAGCCCTTTAAAAACCGGCTTCTGCCCTTCCTTCTCCACCAGCCGCTGCCTGGTCAGCTAAGGACAGTTTGCACACTGATTTCTCAGCACCGTGAGCCCTCTCCTGATACCCCCCCCACCCAAGGAAGGAGATCAGCAAGAGAGAGGAAGTACGGGGGCCCCGTGCCAACTCGTGCCCTTTCTCTCTCCTCTCCCTAACCCAACTTGGACCGTGGGTGGCTACTCTCCTCACCACGCCTTGGCCCCCTTCCCCAGTAACACACACGCCTTTTGATATTTGCAATCTTTCCGCTTTTGTGAGGGTCCTGTGCCCCTAATCTTAGCGAATGTGGAGGACTGACTGTACTTTGCTCTTTCCTGTGCAAAGTGTTGCTAGAAAAGTGTTCTTTTCACGCACACACAGGCATATGTAAAAAAGGAGGAGGAGGAGAAGAGGAAGCACCGCTGCTGCTGCTGCTGCTGCTTTTGGCACAGATTAATTTTAGGAAAACAGCTCCAAACTGCAGAGTATCTCATGGCTGTTCTCTGTTTTCTCAGTGGGGTCTCTCAGCCTCTGAGACACCATTCCCCACCAACACCACTAACAATAAGAAAATAGATAATATTGTTAATGCCTGAGATGCAAGTAGTCAAATTAGTGGGTGGACTGTTTGGTTTTATGTCTCACCTTTCTTGCAATACAGGACCCCAAAGAAGTCGAAATAAGACAAAAAGGTCAAAATAAGACAAAAGCAGGAAGTAAGCTTTGATTGCTTAGGTACTGATGTAACTAATGTGGATGGTGAGTTCTGCTTAATGCATTTTGAATTTCCATGACTTTCACAATGCCTAGACCCTATGATCCAGGGCAAAGGAAAGGTGATATGGTATGCAAATCTCTTTCATTCCAAGCCAAGGGAAGGTAAAGAGGGGGAAATGAGCAACCAAACATATTCTTTGTGACTTCCCTCAAGAGGTAGACATGTCAGCAGTGTTCCATGGAAGAAGGTCCTCGAGCACATTTCCTGCCTGGCAGGGGGTGAGATTAGATGCCCCTTGAGGTCCCTTCCAGCCCTGTGATTCTATGGACAGCTGAGGACAGAGCCATGATTCCTTGGCCCACCCGTTTCCTCAGGGTCTTATCCCAGAGAATACCATGAGCTGCTAGGGCCCAGGTGGTGCCTTTGATGGGCAGGATCCCAGGGGCTAGCCAGTGGATGAGGGAATGGGGAAAAGGCATGAATTTTCCCTTCCAGCTCTATGGTTCTGAATTAAAAATGCCAGCTAGGCTCAACTTTCAAGTAGCACCAGAGTGGAGAGGAGAAGGATGGGCTGCCAAAGCAACCCGGGCCTTCCTTGTCAGTGGGGCACTGAAGCTACTCTGGGTTCTGGTCCAGAATTTAAAAGAACTAGAGAACTAGGAAAGAACTTGTCCAAGTAAGTTCAGCACCTCGGGGAGTTCCTTCAAAGTTCAGAGTAAAATGCAAAGCGGACTCATCACCCCACTGAGTGGAGGTGAAGTGAGCACACAGGGGCTGAGATAGAAGAAAATCCCATCATTTCCAAGCAAGGACCCTGTCATCTAGCAGGGCTTGGAGCTGAAGCGGTTTCGACTCCACTCAAACCCATCTTTTCCCTCCCTCTCTTTCTGGGATCTCTTTTTAATTGATTTTTCTTTTTCTTTTCCTCATATGAAAACTCCCATCACAAGAAGCACATGAAACATTGGGAAAGGAGGCATCACCATTCTTCACTCACAAAAAAACAAAAGACAGGTAGGGAAAAAACCCTCCTGCTTGTCTTTGTACCTTGCATATTCCCTTGCTCAGTTCTCACTGAGAATGGTTTTGGAGGCTGAGAGTGTGTGGGTCTATTAAAACAACTGGCAGGAGTCATTTCTGAACCACTCACAATAATCTTTGAGAACTCTTGGAGAACAGGAGAAGTCCCAGCAGACTGGAGTAGGGCAAATGTTGTCCCCATCTTCAAGAAGGGAAAAAAAGAGGACCCAAATAATTATTGTCCAGTCAGCCTGATATCAATACCAGAAAAGATCCTAGAGCAGATCATGAAACATTCAGTTTGTAATTACTTAGAAAGCAATGCCATAACCATTAAAAGTCAACATGCATTTCTCAGAAATAAGTCACGTCAGACTAATCTTCTCTCTTTTTATGACAGGGTTACAAGCTTGATAGATGAAGGGAATACTGTGGACATAGCATGTCTTGATTTTGGTAAGGTCTTTCACAAAGTTCCACATGACATTCTTGCAAAGAAGCTAGTAAAATGCAGGCTGGGCAGGGCTACTGTTAGGTGGATTTGGAATTGGTTGACCGACCGAACCCAAAGGGTGATCACCAATGGCTGCTTTTCATCCTGGAGAGAAGTGACTAGCAGGGTGCCACAGGGTCCTGTCCTGGGCCCAGGGCTATTCAACATCTTCATCAATGACTTGGATGAAGGAGTAGAAGGCATACTGATCAAATTTGCAGATGACACCAAATTGGGAGGGGTTGCTAATACACCAAAGGATAGGATCAAAATTCAAAACGACCTTGACAGATTGGAGAGCTGGGCCAAAGCTAACAAAATGAATTTCAACAGAGAGAAATGTAAGGTCCTGCACTTAGGCAGAAAAAATGGAAAGCACAAATATAGGATGGGGGTTGCATGGCTGGATAGCAGTATGTGTGAAAGGGATCTAGGAATCTTGGTAGATCACAAGCTGAACATGCATCAGTAGTGTGATGTGGCAGTCAAGAAAGCCAACGCGATTCTTGGTTGCATCAATAGGAGTATGGTATCTAGATCGAGGGAGGTAATGGTACCATTCTATTCTGCATTGGTTAGGTCTCATCTGGAATACAGTGTCCAGTTCTGGGCACCGCAATTCAAGACGGATGTCGACAAGCTGGAACGTGTCCAGTTCTGGGCACCGGAATTCAAGAAGGATGTCGACAAGCTGGAACGTGTCCAGAGGAGGGCAACCAAAAGGGTGAAGGGTCTGGAAGCCATGCCCTATGAAGAACGCCTTAGGGAGCTGCGTATGTTTAGTCTGCAGAAGAGAAGGTTAAGTGGGGACATGAGAGCCATGTACAAATATTTGAAGGGATGTCATGTCGAGGAGGGAGCGGGCTTGTTTTCCGCTGCTCCAGAGAATAGGACAATGAGCAATGGATTCAAGCTGCAGGAAAGTAGATTCCACCTGCACCTCAGGAAGAACTTCCTGACAGTCAGAGCTGTCCGGCAGTGGAATATGCTGCTGCCTCCATGGTGTGTGGTGGAGTCTCCTCTTTCTTTGGAGGTTTTTAAGCAGAGGCTGGATGGTCTTCTGTCAAAGGGACTGCTTGCATTGTGTCTTTCTGCATGGTAGATTAGGGTTGGACTGGGAGGCCTTTGGGGGTCTCTTCCAGTTCTAGAATTCTGTGATTCTATATTCACTTTTATTTATTTATTTATTTAGTTACTTACTTACTTATTCCTAAAGTGAGGCTTGGTTGCTGACTTGACCTCTTTGGATCCCATAGGAGACAAAAGTGGGATATTAAATATATATATAAATAGATAGATAAATAAAATAAAATAAGCCTATTTGTGATTCAGGAGTTGTTCTGCACAAAACTGACACATCATTTTTATAAACTATAATCTTATGCTTTATTCTGGTTTCAAAAGGTGCACCTGCCTGAGGTTTTTGGCTGCAGTTTCATCTTATTGGGATTGAATTTTCCTGCTGTTTAATTTTTGTTCTTTGGCAAAATGCTGCTTCCGGTTTGGTGAAGACGCAGCACGTGGACGGCAGAGAGGGAGAGTCGTGGGGGAGGAATGCCCCTCTGATGCCTTTTAGCCAGTTTGCCCCTTCCCTCGCTCCCCAAGTTAAAAGATGAAGGAAGAACAGCTTTGCTGGTGGATGAGAGCGTCGTTGTTCAGAAGAAGCCTTCACTTGCTACACGACCACAACATTTGCTAGATAGAGGGATAATTCCTTTCATTATCGTGTGGAAACATCCTCCTTTCTCTTCCGCTTTCCTTTTTACAGGAGCTGACAGCGCATTTTCTGCTGTTTGCAATTTCCTTGCAAGCTCATTTTCAGTCTATGTAGTAAAGCAGTCAGGCCACGAAGCTGCCACGGGCCCCACAGAGTGATGTCTTGGGGTTTCTGATCCCAAGGGAGGACTGGTCTTTGGGGAGCTCTGAGAGAAACTTCTCTAGACTTGGCAACCATTCTGTGAAATCCCATTTTAATACAATCTGAGGTGCATTTTCCTCAGTACGGGAAAGTGAAGTTCAGATAATTTCCCCTTCAGAAAAAAAGAGCCAGATGCTCCCTGGTTCCATTACTTTCTTTCTTCCATCTTTGGAAGAAATTAGAGAAATGTAGACCTTTTTTTTATTTCCCAGAGAAGAGATTTATTCAATTGTGAGTCTTTGGAGAGAGACTGGGGGGCCCTTTCACGTGGCACAGTTATAACCCCACTTTAATCCTTTTAATTGCCATGGCTCCAGGCTATGGACTCCCAGAATTCGTAGTTCTCACCAGCTATTAAGAATTCACTGCCAGAGGGATGGAGTGTCTTACCAAACTACAAATCCCAGGATTCCAGAGTGTGCGTCCATGGCAATTAAAGTGGGCTCAAGGGGCTATAATGCTGTGTGGAAGGGAAGGCCTGGTCCCTCCAAACTGAGGAGAATTTTCCTGCCATTTTTCTTCCCCTGAAGCTGTTAAAACAACAGGAACAGTTTGCCCCAGGAGGGAGCGCTTGCCTGCCCCACAACTGTCCTTCTCCCCACCAGCCCTGAGAGACCCTGAGAGAGCAGAAAAGCCCCTTAGATCCCTTAAATAGTTATCCTTCTAGAACAAGTAAGAGCTCTGAGGAGTTCATTGTATCCCTACGGGTGGGCCCTCAAAGCTTTCGCGGGTTGTGGGCTTTGTGGTTGTACAGCTCAAATAAACCAGTTAATCTCAAACATGCTGTGGTATTCCTTCACGATTCTTTATGATACAACAGACTGTATTGAGTCCTGTTACAGATAAAGGTAAAGAAAGCGTCCAGCTTTCTTCACTTTCTGTTTTTGTGGGCAACGCCACTGTGTTTTCTGAGGATTTGAGGCCTTTCGCCTGAAGCCCAGCAGCCTCTGTGACCCAAAATGGCCGCCTCGTGGCACCGGGAAGGCGACGGGCCTGGCGCGCCTGACGTGCTCCCCCCCGGCTGCCGCCGCAGTCTGGCGTAGCTGCGACCAGGCCCGAGGAGGGACCTCCTCCAAGGCGATGCACCTTCTCCCTGGTTGTCACGGGTGGGGGGAAAGCTGCGTTGGATCCCCATTCCCTTTCTCTTCAATGGGAGAGCTGCCATCTTGGCCTGGGAAGATGGTGGCAAAAAGCCCTACTCCTCCTTCACCACACACTGACTGCTTTTAATGGCAGCGGTGCTCCTGTGAGCGCTGAGGGAAAGGAAAGGGTTTTTTCGATTGGTGTTCTCTTCATTCTTGATCCTGGCAAAGGATTGCACGGAGGCCTTCCTCCTCTTCCTCTCCCCCTCAGGGAGGGAAGCTGAGGAAATTCATCTTCGAGCAGAAGGAGCCATTTTGGGGGAACTCCGGCCCTTTCTCCCATTCTGAGGAGGAGGAGGAGGGAGAGCCTTTGGGAAGAAGGAATTAGGCTCCAGGGCCTTCTCTCCCTTGGCTCCTTTTCCACAAAGAAGAGGATGTGTTTCCCAGAGGCCCGTGGAGCGAAATCCAGACACAGCAGAGTATATGTCTGTGGAAGTGACAGAGAAAGAAAGAAAGAAAGAAAGAAAGAAAGAAAGAAAGAAAGAAAGAAAGAAAGAAAGAAAGAGAGGCCCTTTCCGCACGAGGAAGTTAAGACGGGCCAAGGCGTCCCGTCACAGAGGTTGTCCGCACCTTGGGTTGGACTAGGTTCGGACTATTTACCTTAGTTCAACACCTAAGTCGGATCCAAAATGCTCCCAAGTGGTCCTCCAGTGCGCTATGTGAAGACCGGAAAAAAACGGTCTTTCAGTGTTCCGGAGCGCGCCATCTCGTTCCTGCTCAGTTATGCAGACGAGCAGATTCGCACCGATGCGAGCCTGCGGTCAGTGGAGGATGTGGCCGGCTTCGGCAGTTGGTCCGGACCCACAAACAACCGGAAGCCGCCATTTTGTAAGCCTCGCCAGTGCAGATCTAAAGACCTAGCACCGCTCCGCATCGCCCCGGGACAAACAGAGGAGCCCTGTGGAAGGGCTCAAGGGAGAGTCCGCGTTGCTTCAAGCCAAGAAGAACCGGTAAGTGATGGCACGGAGCTATTCGCTCGCCTTGTGTGGAAAGGGCCGGAGACTCCTTATTAACAGAAAGCCTGGCCAATTGTACCGACATGGCACATAGATCTCTTCATACAACACAATTAATGCTGTTGGATGCTGCTTCGCCTGCCGTGGCTTCGTCATCCCATGGGACACTGGGATTTCTAGTTTCTCAAAGTATTTCCAATCCTCTGCCAGAGAGCTCTAGTACCTTTCTAGCAATATTTGTTTTAACTCTTGTGAGCTGCCTGTAAGATGACGGGAAAGGCAGGAAATTAATGAGAGGCAGCATGGTATAGTGGCTTGAGCATTGGACTAGGACTCCGGAGAGCAGGGTTTGAATCCCTGGTCAGCCATGGCAGTCCACTGGGTGACCTCGTGCAAGTCACAGTCTCTCAGCCTCAGAGGAAAACAATTGCAAATCCCTCTGCATAAATCTTGACAGGAAAAACTTGGGATAGGTTAACCTTAGGGTCTCCATAAGTCAGAAATAACTTGAACACACACTACAAGGATATTAATAATAATAATAATAATGCCTCACAAAACTACAAATCCCAGGATTCTGTAGTATGGAGCCAAGGCAAGTGAAAGGAATATATTTGTGGAGGATGAAAGAGTTGCTTGTGTAACACGGTGTCCATTATGATATTGTTCTGCGCCTTTGTTAGGATTGCCCCCAAACCCCAAACTCAGCAGATCCCGGGTGATCAATGCAGTTGCAAGTGAGCTCTGAGTCAGTCTGGAAAGATTCCCCAGTAACTTCGGCCAAAGTGCCCTTCTTTCCCTCTAGAAGAACGTAGACTGACCGCTTCTTACATGAATAAAGAGAAGGCCCCCTTATTGTTAAATAGAGGGGTTTTTAGGGTTTTATAAGTTTGGGGCAACGGTCTCATAGAACACCCAGCACCTGTACAGAACCCGTGCCAGAATATTCACTTTGCCAAGATCCAAATCCTGATAAGCTGTTGCTAGCTGTACCTTCAACTAACTATCAACACTAAATCCCGAGACACACATTTTGTATTTGCTCAGCTGTGAAATTCAGTCAACCCTCCCTTTCCGCAGACCCTGTGTGCATGGATTCAACCAACCGTGGCTTGAAAATATTTTAAAAAAACAAACCCCAAAAGCAAACTCTGATTTTGCTATTTTGTATAAGAGGGTGCCATTTTACTACACTACTGTACACAATGGGACTTGAGCATCCATTAATTTTCATGTCCACAGGAGGACCTGCAGCCAAACCCTCGCAGGTACTGAGGGCCCATTGTACGGGAAATACTATTGCAGAGAACAGCAGGGCTCTGGGAGAAATGCCGCACTCATGCCTTTTAGCCCGTTTGCCCCCTGCCTTTGCCCCCCCCCCCAGGCTGGGCGTTTTGTTCTGGCCTCCCCAGTTATGGAAGTGGAGGGGGTTTCATGGTCGGGGGCTTGGGGTCTGAATTTCTGGGGCTCTTTCACCTCTCAGGTTTCTAGGAAGAGCAGCATATCGGCAGTGGACTCGGGTTTCCGTGTGTGTTGTGAGGCCCGGGCTGTGCTTTGTGGAAAGGGCCGTTTCCCAATACCCACAATAGAACAATAGTGGGGTACGCTTATTGAAAACAAAAATGCTGATATGGTCTCTCAGAGATTAAAAGGGAAATTGGATGATGAGATACAAAAAGAATGGCAAATTGTAACGGGTAATTGCTGGGTTCTATCAGATGGAAAGCTGTAATTCATGATTTAAGATAAAATATGAGGGGGCTACAGGATATATATCATGAAGCAGGAATATGGAGATTGAAATGCAAGAATCAACAAGTAATATTAGCAGTAAAATGTTGTACAATATTCCAAGCATTAAGAAATCTTGATAATGAAATCTAGATCAGTGTGGAAGATCAGAAATATTTCAGTTAAGCTGACAGTTATAAGTATTTGTTTTATATGTGAATTTTGAATAAAAGGATTATAAAAAAAAAAAAGAAAGGGCCGTTTCCCCACAGTCACAGTCCCCAGGGGCCTCCATTTTAGGCACAAGCCATGCAGCCAGAGAGACACGCAGTCTGCTGCCCCCTTGTGTTGCCCCCTGCACTGTGATCCCATCGTGCGGGATTTATATGTCTGTGATTGCAGATGGGGCTCTCTTTTGTATCCTACACACCATTGCTGCAAAGTGGTATTCATTTAATTTCTCTCTATTGTTGACAGAATGGCATAGTAGATAGATGTTCCCCAGGTTTCCATAGGAGAAAGAGAAACAGAAAATGAAGGGAATTATTTCCCTTTAGGGGAAATATTGTGATTATAGGGAATGTGAAGACACCACCACCACTTTAAGATGTTGTGTCCTAGGAAATGCTCAATATTGGGATGTTGGTTATATCCTATATTGATTCCAGATTCCTTTTGTGCAGATAAGTAGAAAAGCTTTGCTGGTGGATTACAGTGTTTGTTGTTCAGAAGCAGCCCTCATTTTCTACACAGTCACAACATTTCCCAGGAAGGGAGAGAATTCTTTTCACTGTTGTGTGGAAAATCCCCTTTTCTCTTCTGCTTTCCCTTTTACAGGAGCTGACGGTGCATTTCCTGCTGCTTGCAATTTCCTTACAAGCTATGAAAAGTATTTCAGACTATGTAGTGAAACGGATCCCAAAGCTGCCATGAGCTCCATAGAGTGATGTTTCGGGGTCTTCCTCATCCCAAGAGAGGACTGTGTTACCCTCACTTCTGGGGTTCCCCTGGGGGACACACTGATTTGCTCCAAAAATGCAAAAACTGGGGAAATTAGTGGAGTACTGGCCTTAACAGAACAAAAGGCAGGGTAATCCAGCAGGATCTTCTACCCAATTTTTATAGGGTCAGATCAAGCAAAAAGCCAGACAATCATACTAATTAATGGATTTTATTAACAAATATATTCTCATGCACAAATGCAGTCACTCACTCATGTACAGAAGGCCTATCAAGAAGGGAAAGAGGTGAAAAATTATAGGGGACATAGTGGAGAGGGTGTAAAGGCGGTAATACTGCACCTGTCCAGAAGTCTCCAGTCCGGGAAGTGGCGAGAAGGAAGGAGCTCAGCGAAGAGAGGCGGCTGAAGGGAGCGCTTGACTAACAGTGCGCCGGTCTGCTAGCGTGGTGGGGAGTTCTCCGACGAGACTCTCAAAAACGGGGACTACTTATACAGCGGAACGTACCTCGAGGGCAGACCCTCTCCCGGGAAGAACAATGGCCAAAATAAAAGGAAAAATGCCGCACAGTAGCAACTTGATGGTTTGCATGACTGGTTCATGTAAATGGAGCTCACCCTTGTAAGATTCTCTGAAGTCAGAGTGGCTCAACCTGGGGAAAACCCGGTAATCCCTTCAACTTGGCTATTCTTGGCTGAGGACCCTTTGTCCATGCAGACATGTCTAGCCTGGGGTCTCCTTGGGAAATGTGACTGGGGATTTTCCTGGCCTTGCCCTAAGTTCGTTCATTTGACCTGTTTGTCTACGCACCCACCCAGAAAACTTTCTGGCATGGAAGGCATATTTGATATCAATTTTATATCCCCCTGGGATGGGGTCTGCCATTGAGGTAACAATTGGTCTTTGGGGAGCTATAGAAAAAATATTTCAGAACTTGGCAATGGTTCTGAGAGACCCCATTTTAGTCCAATCTGAGGTGAATTTTCGATCATTTCTCCTTCAGGAAAAAAGAAGCCAGAGGCTCCCTCGTTCTATTACTTTATGACTGAGGCAAACCTTTGTCCCCTTCAGAAAAGAAGGGTGCTCCATCCTTAGAAGAAAGTAAAGAAGCACAGAACTTCTTTTTGTTTCCCAAAGGAGGGAGACTTATTCAGTTGTGAGCTCTCTGGACAGAGATCCGGGGCCCTTTCACGCAGCACAGATATAATGCCTTGGTCCAGCCTTCACGCCCTTAACTGCCATGGTTCCAGCCTATGGACTCCTGGCTCTGGAGGCAGTGGGCTTGCTAAGGGCAACAACAGAAAAAAAACGTAGATCCCCTAAATGGTTACGTTTTAGGAATAAAGAAGAGCTTTGAGGAGTTCACTGTGTCCCAATGGATGGTCCCCTCAAAACCTTTATCGGTTGCAGGATTTGTAGTTCTAGAGCTGGGGAGAAAGTTCAGCTCTAGCTTTTCAGATGCCATGAGAGTTCTGTTCTTCAAAGAATTTTCCGGCCATTTTCTAGGAACTCCTGGGACCGGCACCTAAACAGAACGCATTTCTCTGTGAACTTTGGGAATGCCAACTAAGGTTTCTCACTTGCCACGTGTGGAGATTGCCATGGATGGTCTCCCTAATTAAACCTCCCGGTGGACCACTACCCAACCTCGGACCTCCATTCCATTTGGTGCTCAAAGTGCCAACAAAGCCATTGTCTGAACTATTTTAAAAGGCTTTCTTCCAGGCTCCTTTTCAGGAAGGGTCTCTTTCTGGCTGCCATCACCTCCGCCACGAGGTCTCTGAACCGGGGGCCCTCTCAGCCAGAAAGGAGCTCTGTATTCTCTGTCACGACTCAAGACATACTAAGGCCTGATGCCATCTTCATTCCAAAGCTAATGTCAAGGTTCCATTCTTTCTGTTCTTGCTCTCATCCTTCCAGGCCTCTGGAAAAAGGATGGCATAACCTGGGAGTCTGAGGGGCCCTCTGTATTGACCCCAACAGAATTAAAAAATTCAAAGCCTATGGTCATCTTTCTGTTCCTGTCCAGCCTCCTACCGTGGGTTGGGAAGCACCAAATCCATGGTGCCCTGTTGGATTAAGGCTTGCATAGCTTTGTTGTTGTTGTTGTTGTTGTTGTTGTGTGCCTTCAAGTGAACTCCAATTTATTGTCTCATAGAATTTTTTTGTTAAGATTTCTTATGAGCTTTATTCAGAAGAGGAACTTGGCACCATTACCTTTTTCTGAAGCTGAGTGAGTGTTGCTTCTTACTGCGATACATTCATTTCCACCAGGTGATTTCCCCTCGCAGAGCTAGCTTTCGGGTGGCTGCCTGGGAAGGATTATATTATAGTTTCTATAGCTTTTCTTCTTCCTTGTTCTCTCAGCATTCTTTCTTGCACAGGGGCCCAGTTGGCTCTTACTGTGTCTTTGGTTCTGTGGATTGCTCCCCTTGTTGAGTCCTCCTGCAAAGACTTGATTCCCTCCTTTCAGAGTGAGAGGGGGATCAAACCATTTGGGGGGATAACCTCTGTCCACTGCTGGAAGTTAATGTCTCACAGCAAGAGCCAACTGTCCTTGTTACAAGGGATAGAAACGTGAGTCTTCTTGTTTCTCAATGAAATCTGGGAATCTGGTCCAGCTAATGTTGCAGGTGGGCAACACAGGGTGTAGCTCAAAGCCAAGGAAAACCTGGGTAACTGAGCAGTGTGGCAACCCCATGGAGACTGAGAAAGGTGGGCTCTAAGACCTGGCCATGAAATAAAGATGGAGAAGCTGTGGGTTTCTATTTGTCAGAAGAGAGGCAAGTGGCTGGCACAGGAAAGAAGGCAATGGGCGAGGTCGACCTTGGGCCTGATCCGCCAAGGTGGCCTGCCTACAGGGTTCTTCTTGCTGCTCTGGCTAATATGGCCGATGCCCACAGTGGGCAGCACTGGTGCCCCAGAAACCCAATGAGGTGGACCAACACCAGTGTTCAGCAACATTCCTCCCACTAAAGGCACATATCAGGGGTGTGATTTTACACCAAGAGCAAGGGGTTTTGGTGTGATTTGTGCGAACATCTTTTGTGAATACCTAAAATGAGATGATCTGTCTCTGAAAGACAAGTTGTATGGATGGACTCTTTCCCAAGATCCAGAAACAAAATGAAGGATAGATTTCAGTCCTCTCCAATATTTCGCATGGGACTGTTGAGATGCTGAGCTGGGATGGCTGAGCTAAGGGCTTTTCAGAGCTCGGGCTCAAGAGGTCATTGGTGGTGAGGGGAGGGGACAGTTCTTGCAAGGTCTCAATTCCAACAGAAATTGATTTTTGCTTATCTGTGAACTTTCACTATTGCTCAGACAGAAGGAGCAGCGTATTTAAGAAAAGAGAGGCTGCCTCCAAAGGGGGCTTCAGAGGAGAACAAGAAGCAACAGGAAAAGCTTGCAGGCCAAAGGAGATTCCGTCGGTCTCTGGAATTGGGTAAGTGTTTGAAAGAAGGCAAAAAATGAAGTGTGCATAGGCGTGTGTGTGCATGTACATCCAGGGAGAGATAAAATGTGGAACTGGAAAGAACTGCAGTCGGACAACTGATCACATGTGGTTGGAAAAATGGAGGGGGGACTTGAGACACACGTAAAGTATGTAATGTAATCTGTGTGGAAGCAGGAGAAGTCCAGTTTCAGAGAGGTACCAGCTTTGGTCGTTGAGATATGATGTGGAGCAGGACTCACAGCTCTTATACTAAGGAGCCCTGAGCTAGAATTTAGAGCCCTGAGGCCCCCTTGGATGGTCCTGAGTGTTCCTGAATGAGGGCAGATTCAGAATTGGGTTTTGGCTATTCTCTATGTTCCTTTGGAGAACCTGCCACAGATCCAGGAGGGGCCCAGCCAGCAAAGGCAGCAATCCTCCCTGGCTCAGCGTAGTGCAGCAGATCTCTTCATGGGACTATGCCACGCCGAGCCATTTTCTACCCACCAGGACTGTTAGAAAGCTGCAGAAGCCCCCTTCCCAGCACACATTCTGTGCTGGGCGAAGAGTGGGGCCAGGGGAGGAGAAACATTTGGCCATGTTCCTGTAGCCAGACGTGAAGAGAGGACTTGGTCCACTAAGATCTGCTGGGGTCCCCCAGAGGTCTATGGGGACGTAGCCAGAGGCTCCTGAGCCCCTCCCTCCTCAAAGGGGGGGTGTTCAGTGGCTCTTCAGTAGGCCTGGGGGGCTTTTGGTCAGTGCAGAAAAAAGAAGGGAATACCGACCTTTGTAGCTGCCAAAAACAGACACTCACAGGTGTACAGTCAACTTACATCACTGAATGCCACTAAGAGGATGCCAGCCTTTGAATGCATTTGGCTTTTTTAAAAAAAACAAATTGTGGAAGGTGGCTTGTGCAGCCTGAAGAGCTGCTATGCTATCTATCTATCTATAGAAACAATTCTCCTTGGCTTCTCCTGCGTGGCTGGTGTTGTCCTTCCAGTTGGAAATACTGCCACAGGATCAAACGACAGTGGCACTTTTGTTGTTCCCGCTCCCTAATTTCTTTGGCTACTTTTTAAAAACTCTCTGGTTCTGGACCACACAGGAATGGTGTCAGTCGAGACTCTGACTGGGAGTTGAGGGCAGAGAGGGACCAGCATTCTGGGCATCTGGATTTGGGCGGGGGGAAAAAAGTCAAATTACCTTTTTTGGGTGAGGAACTTATATTTTAGCAAGGGCAGAGAATCCACCTTCTTTTTCAGTCCCCCCCCCCCCATTTCGTCTTTTTCACCAGGTGTTTGCTGCCAGTTTCTTTCTTCAGCAAACATCCTCCTTCACCTGGGACCACCTCTGAAGCCTCCCTCCTCTGTTAAATTTGATAGTCGTGTGTTATTGTTTATTACTTCTAACTGTTATTGCAAGCTCTTGGTGGATCTCAGAGGTAGAAAAGAGTTGGCAGGAAAGGTTTAATCCACGTAGTGAATTGCTGGAAAGCTACAGGAAAATCTGAATGCAACTAGATTCATGGTAGAAAAGAGCAAAAATTAACTATTAATTTCAGCTTGCTATTTGAATTTCAGTTAAAAGCCTGCAGGAAAAGCCTTTCCAGAATGAAGATTTTACTCCCCTCCCTCATGTCCGCCCTTTTGTTTTTGGACCTTCACGTGCATTTCAAGTGCTTCTGCCACCTTCTGAAGCCCTCCACGTTTTAGAGATGCAAAGATACAGGATTCCTAGTTATGCTTGGCGGCAGGTGGGAGGTGGGTTACCCAAATTGTGAGCCTCAAAAGCCCTCAACGCAGTCCGTTCCACGGGAACGACTCTTGAGTAAGTGGTCTGAATCCTGTCATCTAAACATCCTATAATCAACCAACTTGAGGGATTAATAAAAAACCAAGAAGCTGTCCTTTTGAAAAAAGAATCCAAGACAATAGGGTTTGGGTACAGCAAGCAATGTAGACTTTGTTGGCTGTTCAGCATGGGCTCTCCATTAATGGGTTAATAACTTCATTAATAACCTAATTCTGGAGTTAAGTTAATGTTGAGATTCCAACCTAAGTTGACCAAATACATTAAAAAATATATTTAATAAAGTTTATCCTTTTTCTTAGAAAATTTCCAAATTACATGCCTTAATTCTTATCATTTTCTATCTCCCATGCAGCTTCATCATCAGGCAATGCCTTTTTTTTATTCAGGTAAAATTTGGGCAACTGGCGGCTGAGGAAGGGGTTTCATGAGGTGGAAGTGCACTTTTTTTTTTACTGAAGCACTTTTAAAATTGTCCTTACTTTGGTCATTTTTAATGTAGTAATCTGTTTAATGGGATTCTAATATTATTTCTAATATTTTTTAGAAAGGAAAAATGTAAGCTTACTACTCCAGATAATCCATGAAGATACAGTGAATATCCTGAATACCTAAAAGGTATCAGACCCTCACTGATCTTGGAAGCTAAGCTGGGTCACCTCTGGCTAGTGCTTGGATGGGAGACCACCAAGGAATCCCAGGTGCTGTAGGCTCTTGTTTCAGACGAAGGAACTGGCAAAAGCACTTCTGAGGACTCCTTTCCTAAGAAAACCCTATGAAATTCATGGGGCCACCATAAGTTTATAGGCAACTTGAAGATGCATAGGTACATACAGTGTAAGAAGAAACAAAAACGTGCACACACACACCTTAACCTCAGTCAGAGAAGCCCCTAAATGTGGCCTCCATCTGCCCTGTGAGGCTGCGTCTGGCCTGTACCACATGAGGCAAGTAAATTGCAACTACAGCAGGATAACGGCATCGTTGGCTGAGACTTATCACGTTACCTTGATGGAAGAGCATTTGGACAAGCCATAAGGACCCAAATGTAGCAATAAAAAACAGAAAACAGGGGAGAACTAGAACTGATGATTTAAGTCAGAGAAAACTGGAAAGGAACTAAGTGACAAGAAACTGTTTCAACAAACAAAACAGAATAAAAGGCCACTCTGTTCTTGTGGGTGAAATCCAGGAAGAATTTCAGCAGGTGGGTCTCCTGCCCAGAGGCAGCCGGAGGGTCTTGGGTCAGCGGGGCAGGGAATCCGCTCTGTGTTTCAGCCCGGACTTAAAGGGTCTGTCCGAATTGCTGAATGCTATCGCCAAAATTGGTTCAGCCCTCCCTTTCAAGTTCAGACTGAAGCCCAGAACAGATGCAGAGCCCTGCTGAAAAAGGAGACACGTACTCCCACCCCCACTGCTCTTCCTGCCACAGTCCCACTTGCAGGCCAGCCTGTCTTTTCTGCAGTCTGCAAAGCGGTGGAATAAAAGATTCACCACTGGGAAAGGTGCAGGATGTGTTGTAAGGACCAAAAGACAAGGCACAGAGGGCTCTTTGGAACCCTTGGAAGCACTTTGCAAATGGGGAGGAACATCAGGACTTCTGCTGTCACCTCCAGGCAACCGTATAATGCCTTCTGCATGGAGGAGGCTCCCGAAGATGCCCCGAAAGCACCGTTTGGTTCAGAATGCGGCTGCTGGGGTTTTGGCTTGGGTGAGGGGAAAGGACTGTAGGGCTAAACCCAGTTTTAGTCCAGGGATTAGACCCTGTGAAGTACCAGCTTCCCCCACTTATCTGACAGGTTAGGGATGGGAACACTGTCAGAAAATGAAATGGCTTGAAAAGCGGAACCCGCGTACTGTTCAGGGGGGAGCATGAAGGGCTTACTGATGCTCGCTTGGGACCGGCCGCACGTGTGCTGCTTGCAAAGTCTCCCGGACGGCTTA
Source organism: Cyclura pinguis (assembly GCA_030412105.1). NCBI lineage: Eukaryota > Metazoa > Chordata > Lepidosauria > Squamata > Iguanidae > Cyclura > Cyclura pinguis. The sequence goes on along the minus strand of CM059604.1, from coordinate 793,221 downwards.
GCGCCTTTTTTCCTGCTCTCAGCTCACCTTGCAAGCAGTGCAAATGAGCAATCACTCCCAAGTAAGCCACTTGTAGGCAAGAAGAACTGGTGAAATATTGGAACCCCCGACAAATTAATGGCACTTGTCCTTAATTTGGAAGCATCAAAAGTCTGATAACAGGGTGTCAAAAGGTGGGCAAGTCCTGTAAAGGAATCCAAAGTTAACATTGGCTACAAGTGTTACTCATTTCTTCTCACTTGGCTAACATGTCCCATTCCTTTCAGAGATTTAGGCCACAGAGTGCCAAGGCTACTCATTCCTTCTCAGTCGTGGCACCCAAGACTTTCAGCAGCCTTGTCTTGAAAGGGAAGCCCTCCTGGGCTGATTTGGCCACCCCGATTCACAAGACACTGGGCAGGGCTGCTTGTTGCGAAGTTCGTGAGCAGGGCTGCCTGACACCTGTCAGAAAAATCAGCCTTGCAGCCCAGTACCTGAAAATCTCCCCTCCCTCCGTCTGATCCCTGGTTTCTTTCAGGGAGGCGGAAGAGGAAGGGAGAGCGAGCGCTATGTCCCGATCGGACGACACCATCGAGATCCCGGCCCTGGGCCGCCCCTTCCAGCTGGGGATGCTCTACGACTGCCGAAATGACTCTCTCATCCCAGGTAGGAAATGGAGGGGATGGGTGGGTGTTATTGTCATCCCAAAAGAAAGCTCCCCCTTCTCTTTGCTGTCCCATTTTGCTGACTCTTGTCCCTCAAGCTTTCTCTGCTGTAGGGTCTTCCGCTTGCCCGTCCTTCCTCCAGCTGAATTTCCCCCTTTTCTCTCTTTCCCCTGTTTCGTGCCTTCTCTCCTCAACTGTCCCTGGGCAACCACTGCATGCAAGAAGCAGCTGTAAACAGCGCACTGCCTGTCCTTCTGGCTGTGGGCCACAAAGAGAGGCAATAAACTTGGGCAAGCCATTCAAAAGTCACTTAGGACACGGTGGATAAACAGGAATTTTGTTACACACATACACTAAATTGCCAATAGCCCTCCTTTCCCAGGCTCTGACAGGACCTGCTTTTGTGGAGTCCCTACCTTTTGGGGGGACTTTTTAGCCGCTTTCACCACTTTAAGCCCCAGAGGGCTCTTTCTCCCCTCAGCCGGGAAACGATTGCCTGGCCACCTCCTGCTTAGAAAGTGGAGTCATCAGGCTTGGAATAGGTGAGGAGCTGCGTAAAAAAGCCCCCACCACCACATCAGAACCACTGGTAGCTCCCCCACCTCAGAGGCTTGAAGGTGCTAAGTCATCTCTGAAGGGGAAACATTCAAAAATAAGACTCATTCTCAAATTTTGGAATGGTTCAGGGGCAACCGTGAGTGGCCCAGTTTTCCAGAGAACCACAGGGGTGGTGGGGCGGGCGGGGGTTGCACACCTCCAGTCTCTGAAAATGGGGTGAAGTTGCGTTGATGACTACCTCACCATTTTTCAGTGGAGGATGGATGTTTTAATAATGTCCGTTTTGTCTGTACAGCTTGGAAAGTGGTTTTCTCCTTTCCTTCTTCCTCTCCAATTCTCCATCTTGAATGTTTGTGAAAAAGTTTTAAGCAAGTCTTCAGCTTTTAACTTGTTTAGGAAGAAGAATTTTTATTGTGGTGGGATATTGTCTTTTACTATGTTTTGAATGTGTTTCAAACTGTTTAATGTTATACTTAAATTGTTTGCTTGAAAACCTTTGAACTATATGTTAATTTTTAAATATTTATTTATGTTGTAAGATGTTTTGGGTCCGCTATTGGGAAAAAAGAGGGGAAGATTAGATTAGATTAGATTAGACTAGATTAGATTAGATTAAAACAGATCTCTTAGGATAACAGAAACCAGACCCAAGGAAAGGAATAGAGAAACACTCTTCTGGAAAATGCTTCTGCTGAAGCTTGGGTGAGCCTCTCTAGTTCTAATGTTGAAGCTCAGTTATCAAGAATTCCCACAGAGAACACTTCCAGGATAGGAGATATCAAGGAGATGTTCTCAGTTATTAGTAGGGGATTGAACATGGGAGAAGATTTAGATTTAGGTCTCTTCTTCAGATGGTTGGAGGCGGTACCAGAACAAAATTTTCACTTATACCACGTACACTGATTCCCACTCTACAGCCCTGTTTGGTTGGAGAAGATTATTGGCAAAAGATAAGTGGACACCACAGGTAACAGTGGTGCAGTTGTGGCCCTTTCAGTATGCTGTTGTTTCCACAGGCCTCTGGCCGTATTCCCCTTTTACCTGAACGCACTGAAACTTTGCACATATTCTTGTGTTTCATTCCAGGGGTCACCCTTTGGGACTTTGAGTCTCTTAAGGAGGATTTGTGTATCAGGCCACAGCCCAAGACTGAATTTGAAGTCATTGCATCTGATTCCATTGATGATAAGGCCTCTGCCCTCAATGTCTCAGCATCCCTCAAGGTCAGTTTCCTGGGAGGCCTGATCGAAGTGGGAGGGTCAGCCAAATACCTCCAAGACACCAAGAAGTCCAAGCAACAGGCCAGGGTCACCTTGCAATACAAAACTACCACCAAATATGAACAGTTGACCATGAGTCATCTGGGAATCCAAAATGTCACTTATCCAAGTGTCTTCGATCACAGAACTGCCACCCATGTTGTCACTGCCATCTTGTATGGAGCCCAGGCTTTCTTCATCTTTGACCGAGAAGTTTCTTCTTCAGAGTCTGTGCAAGAGATAGAGGGAAGTCTCCAGGTTACCATTAAGACGTTCATATCTATCACAGGGGAAGCAGAGATTCAAATGGATGAGAGAGAGAAATCCCATTGTGAAAACTTCAGCTGCAAGTTCCATGGAGATTTTGCTCTGGAAAGAAATCCAGTGAGTTTCCAAGATGCCATGCAAGTCTACTCTACTCTGCCCCAAATGATGGGAGAAGATGGAGAGAAGGCGGTGCCCATAACGGTCTGGCTGTACCCACTGACCAAGCTGGATTCCAGAGCGGCCAAGATGGTGCGTGAAATCAGCTTAGCACTGATTTTTGATGCCCAAAAAGTTCTGGAGGAACTCAATGAAATTAAAATGAGATGCAATGACCTGGCAAAGAATCCCATTGCTGACATCTTCCCAGAAATCAAGAAGAAAATCCAGCACTTCAAGGACTTCTGCAAGCAGCACAGGCAGACTTTCCAGAAAGAGCTGGCAGGCGTCCTGCCTTCCATCCGAGGAGGAGGGAAAGAGGAAGAAGCCCTGGTGGACATCTTGATGTCTGTAAACCAATCACCCTTCAACAGCCAAAAGCTCCATGACTTTCTGCACAACAAGGAACAAGAGATTAATTTTGTGAAATCTTACCTTACCATCCTAAGTGGGATAGAAATAGTCTCCCAGAATAAGCTGGAAGAAATAGTGCTTGACCCCCAGAATGTGTTTGTCGTCTCATTTATGTTCACTTCTTTAAATGATGAAGAACCATATTTGTCCAGCTTGAAACACTGGCTTCAGGAACAATTTCTGCGGGAATCCGCTGATGCCACGGAAGGCGGGTCTGCAGCAGACGAGTGGGAGGCTTGGTTTGAGAACAAAGAGATACGTCAAAAAGCTCGGAAAGCTGCCAAGGCCATGTTTGACTTTGCCCGTGTCAATAAATCAAATGGGAAGACCCACTTTGTTGTGTCATTTGTCCCAGATGAGGACAACCCGGGAGCTTCCATTTACCTCTATGAAGATGGAGAGCTGGTCAGCAATAACTTTGAGCTTCCCCCCAAACCCCTCCCACCCCTGGTTGGTGACATTGGCCATGACAGTGTGCAGCTGACCTTTCAACCAGCTGAATATGGGAGGGCAAATATCACCAGCTATCAAATAGAGTACAGGATCTCAGGAGAAGAGGACTGGAATGTTATGAATACAGAGGACAGCCAGGAGACATTCCTCTTGGAAGGCCTGTGCCCAAACACAGAGTACGAATTCAGATATTCTGCTAGCAGCAAGCCAGGCCTCAGTGAGACCAGTGACATGAGCAAATCAGCAAAGACTCTTCCCACCAGCCCCCCCGAGAATCTTCGAGAAGTGACTGTAGGGTCTTCCATGATTTCTGTTGCCTGGGAGAGTCCCAGTGTCATTGCAGAAGGGGTTGTTATAGAGGCATACAAAGTGGAGTACAGAGAGGAGTCTGGACATGAAAACAATGAGAACACAGATCAATGGAATGAAATACAGACAGAGAGCTCAACAGAATTCTGTCAGATTGACGGGATGAGGCCTCAAACGTTCTACAAACTCCGAGTGTCAGCTGTGTGTACTGATGGGGCTGAGAGTACTCCCAGTGAAGAGATGGAGGCTTCTACAACTGTGGAAGAAGAAGAGAAGGCTAGATTAGCTCTTACTTACCTGCAAAAGAGCACATTGGTGGTGGAAGGAGAGCCCTCAGTCTATGTTCTTCCATTGGAGGTCACATCAGATGCCACGACATCCTGTCTGACCTATCACTTAGGAGAAGAGAACTTGAGGGTCCCCAATAAAGTCATCATGATGATGGGAGAAACAGGGTCAGGGAAGACCACCCTCATCAATGGGATGATCAACTACATCCTGAGTGTCCAATGGGAAGATAATTTCCGATTTAAACTCATTCATGAAGAGAGCAGTGGAAGCCAAACTGAAAGCCAGACCTCCGACATAACGGCTTATGTGGTGAATCATCAGAATGGTTTCAAAGTTCCTTATTCCCTCACGATTATTGATACTCCAGGATTTGGGGACACAAGAGGCATAGAGCATGACACATTGATAACAGAGACAATCCAGCAGTTTTTCTCCACACCAGGTGGCATCGACCATATAGATACCATCTGTATTGTAGCCCAGGCCCACTTCACTGAGTTAAGTGACCCCCAGAAATATGTGTTTGACTCAGTTCTCTCTATTTTTGGGGAAGATATAAAGGACAACATCCAAGTCTTGGTTACTTTTGCAGATGAAGAGACCCCTCCTGTCCTGGAGGCCATTAAAGAAGCTGGGGTGCCATGTGCAGAAGATGCCAGTGGTACCCCTGTCCACTTCAAATTCAATAATTCCGCACTTTTTGCCAGCAGTGAAGACTGCTTTAATGATGAGGAAATGCTCTGGAAAATGGCCTGTACAAGCTTGAAGACTTTTTTTGACTCCACAAACACATTAGAACCTAAAAGTTTGACTTTGACAAAGGAAGTCCTCCAGGAAAGGAAACAGCTGGAAGTTGCCATGGAGGATCTGCAGCCCCAAATCCAAGTTGCACTGGTGGAACTGATAGAACTGAGGAAGATTCAACGTGCTCTTGATCAGCACAAGGATGACGTGGAAGCCAACAGGAACTTTGAATACAAGGTAGAAAAAATTGTCCCAGTGGAGGAGGACATTTCTGCAAGTGGGAATTTCATAACAAATTGCAAGAATTGTCATTTCACCTGTCATTATCCTTGTGAAATTTCTGAGGATGACTTAAAGTATGATTGTACAGCTATGAATTCCAGAACAAGAACATGCAGGATTTGTCCTGGCCAGTGTGCGTGGAATGACCACTTCAATGAAAACTACAAATATGTATATAAATTTGTAAAAGAAAAACACAACTTTGAAGAGTTGAAGCAAAAATACGAGCATTCTTCTGGTGAATTGATGACTGCAGAGGAAGTTCTTGAAAATCTCAGTCAGGAATATGAGGAGGTCAAGCATAGCTTAGAAGAACTTATTGAGAAAACATCTGACAGTCTCCGTCACCTGCAGGAAATTGCCCTGAAGCCGAACACGCTCTCCACCCCAGAATACATTGACCTCCTCATCATGTCTGAACAAGAGGAGATGAAGCCGGAGTACCAGAAGAGAATCCAGTTGTTGAAGGAAATGAGGAAGGAGGCTGAGGTAATACAGAAAATGGCTGAGAATGAAGCACTTCTGCCTGAAGAAAAGGACATCCAGGAGCAGCTTGAGCAAAGGAAGACTTTCTCCCTGGGCAAAATAAAGAAAGGTGCAGTGAGGGCTTTCAAAAAGTTGTTCACGTAAGGCAGTAATGCATGTCTTTCCTGTTGCTTTTTTCCTGTTGTCAACACCTTCATGTTAGATGTGTCTCTTTCAAGGAGAGTGAGGTTGTTGGCACTGGCTTCAGCAAGGCCTTTCCTCTGTCTCTTGTAGCAAAGAATTCCTCCACCACTGTGTAGATATTTTGTACTCTGATCTGGTCTTCGTCCATCCTTTGCCTGCAGCATTGAAGCAGTCTGAATTGCCTCTTAGAAACTCCAGGGAAATTGATGATTCTTCCGCTGGGTTTTCCAAGTTTTCATTGTAACAGAAACACCTTGATTTCCCCTTTCACCATAATGTGATCATGACAAATCATGACAAATTTTGTTGGAAATAACTAGTTTACATAGGAATTATGTTGTGAATTCAGTTTGAATTTCAGTAAATTGCCAAACGCCCTGCTCATAACCAAGCAATATAAACAGAGCTCCTCACATGGCAAAGTTTGCCACAGTTACAATTCCCCCCCCCAAAAAAAAACCTATCTTAACAACCAGCAGCTGCAGCAAGCAACAGAAATCTGTTTTGTTGGCAATCAGGTGCAGGAGGATGGTGTTTCCTGCCAAGATCTCCCAAGCAACAATCAGGAGCAGGGCCCCTATTGCAACTCTTCATTGCACCAGAGAAGGCTGGCAGGAGGGGACTGGAAACGCCATCTTGCTCCATCCGATCACCAACAGGACAGACCTCTGTTGCTCAGTGCAGCTGCTGTCTATTAGGTTTCGGAGGTTGGATCAGAGGACAATACATGGTTATGCAATCGTAAGTATGCCTGTGATGTAGGATCTCAGCCACAATTGGGAAGGATATTTTTGGACTCCTGCCATTTACCTGTTTTAACGACATACAGTCTTCTTCAGAATTTACAGTAATCATACCACACATCTGAACTACTAATAGGCTTATGCCAAGAAGCTTGCAAATCTGGTCATGGAGTATTCACTAGCGCAACACATCAGTTAGGCCAGCAAAACATAATTCCAGGTCCAAGGCTGTTTGAAAGGACAAATCTTCAAGCCATTACTTTCCAATCTACACCTAAAAAGTGCTTGCAAAATAGAGGAAAAATGCAAAGCATAAACCACATCCCACATATAAACATAAAACTTAAGAAAAAAAATATGTTAATCAATGCTGCACAAAGTGCATCTCCACCACGAAGAAATGGCAGGGTTGGAGGTGGGGGACTGCAGTTGAAAAAAGGTGGGATTTTTAGGCAAGGGGATTTGGTCCTTGAGTGGTACTGGCCTCCACACTGTGAGTTGTGATGGTGTCAGTCTAAGTTACACCAGCATAATTCACCCACAGGACGCCAGCCTTTTCAGACTGTTGTTAAGCAAAATCCCAGGCACTGTGTCTCAGGAAGTCCAGATGGACAACCTTTTGATGGAGAGGCCCCTGTGGTTTCAGAGGAATGCCCTGACCTCAAGCTTCTATCCGCATCTCGAGCCCCTTAAAAAGACCCCAAATTCCACAGGTACCTTCTTCAAGGGGAGGAAGGGTCTACTTGAATCTTCCACCTTCAACCAGGGGCTCTGGGGAGGCGGCCCCAGACTCCCGCTGTGGGGAGCCTCTTCCTGAAACCACTGCCTGGGGCTGGGCCTTGCTCCTCTTCCAGCTGGAATGGCTCCCTCCAGAACCTGGGATTTGGGCCAGAGACTCCTGCTGGCTTGTTCTCTAATTCCTTAAAGTCCTGGTTCTGGCTTAGAGTCCCAGATTAGCTTCTCCGTCTTTTCTTTCTGCTTCTCCAGCCAGGAGTGGACGGTTTCCAAGCATCTCCCTGGGAGAGTCCGGTCGGGCCAAGGAGGGGTGACTTTTCTCAAAATCCTTCTTTCAGGGCAGTATTTTACCTGAAAATTGCCACTCTTCCCACCCCCCACAAGGTTATCTAGAGAAGATGTAGATTAGGGAAAGGACACTCTTGCCTGATTTTTAAACCTTTTTGAATTTTAAGGAAAATAAGCAAAAGACAATGATGTTGACAAAAAAATGAGAAAAGAGGATCAAACACAACTGATAGAGAAGTCAGGTTTTAAAACTGAGAAAAAGGTGAAACATTTAGGTATTACCATGACAAATTTGAATTGTATGCTACTGAAGAATAGCTATGTCAAGACGTGGAACGATATGAAGATGGATTTACAAAGATGGGCGAAACCCAAATTATCACTGTTAGGGAGAATTTCTGTGATAAAAATTAATATTTTATAGAGAATGTCGTTCTTGTCCAAACAATACCAACAATCTGACTAACAATGTGTTATTCAAACTGTGGGCAGACAGACTTGTTGCAATGTATACAGCAAAGAAAGTAACTGAGAGTCAAATGTAATTTTTTACTAAATACAAAACAAAGAGGGGGATTGGGATTTTTGAAAGATTGGGAAAATGGGCTTTTTTGCAAGGAAAGGAGAATTACTGTATGTTAACTGTAAGCTCTGATGATTAGTAGATTTAGTAAAGCAGTAGAAGTATATGAATGGTAATTGTAATTGGAGAAGTTACTTTATATAGTTGCATCTAATCATTGTTAGGAAAGTTGGAAATTGGTGGAAATTCCTTTTTCGCTATTCTTGATTCAGCCTGTTTTTTCTTTACTATTCTTTTTTCCCCCTTGCTTGCATGTATTTTGAGTTTTTGTTGTGCTTGAAAATGCTTAATAAAAATTTGAAAAATAATTTTTGAACTTCTCCTTTCTCTCTTCTTCCCCAGACAACACTTAACCTTCAAATTGCTTTGCCTCAAACTCATTTGAGTTTGTGTTTTTCCTGTCCTAAAGCAACTCTGCTCTGACTAAAGTAGCTACTGGTCGTTTGCATGTTGTTGTGTGCCTTGAATTTGTTTCCAACTTACAGCAACACTAAGGCCATTTCCGCACGACACTCTTATAGCGTGATGATTCCACTTTCAACCTCCTATGGAATCCTGGGGTTTATAAGAGTGTCGTGCGGAAATGTTCTAAGACAAATCTATCACATGGTTTTCTTGGCAAGATTTGTTCAGAAAGGGGTTGCCTTCCCCTTTCTCTGAGGCTGAGAGAGTGTGACTCACCCAGGGTCACCAGTGAGATTCTGTAGCTGAACAGGGATGTGAGCCCTCACCTCCAGAGTTGTGGTCCCACACTCAAACCACTCTGCTTTGTACACACTGCTTGCCATTTGTGAAGCTCCAGCAAAATATTGGAGAGCCACCATGGGGTAGTGGTTTGAGCACGCAGCTGTGATCCTGCAGACGAGGGTTTGACTCCTCTTTGCTCGGCCATGGAAAAGGCCTGGGTGACCTTGGGTGTGTGTTACTTGTAGTTTCTAGTCCAAACTTGAGGTATATTAGATATCATTTGATATCAAGAATTTGGTCTTCACTACCCATTCCTCTCCACGTGCGTGCGAGGCCCCCGGACAAGCACGCACACAGGCACGGCCGAAAATAGCTGAACTGTTCAAATCACAATCAAGGCAGGCCAGTAATTGCCCGACTGCAGCTTTAGGAGATCTCCAGGCAAGTACCTTCTTAAGATCACATTATGTATGCACGCTGTTTACAAAAGATCCCCTGCCCCGAGCAGGCAGCTTGATGAGCAGACTATCCGACTCTCAAGCACTCCGCGTTTGCATACTGTCTATTCTGTTGACAACACTGTCATAATTCAATCATCTAAAGTAACTGACCTTTCGGAGGTTTTGTCTCCAGCCCGAAACCCATTGTTTTCCCCGGGAACGGACTAGCCTACAGGCACATTTTCCCCTATAAGAACCCCTGAGTTTGAGCATCTCATCGGATCGCTCGTGACTTGCCTCCCGACTTGCTGCCTCACCATTTGACGAGCCTCCCCTCAGCCTCCACATGCTGAGAATCTACGCTCCCAAACTTCTTTGCTTCTACAGGGCTACAGGACCAGGTGTAGTATTTCCCTGAAAATCCTCCTGAAAATCTCCTATCTATTTTCCTCTCTTTATTCTCTTAGGACTGTGTGCGGGACTGTGCAATTGTGCAGTATTTCTTAATTTCTAGTGAGTGAGTGCGTACGTTTGCTGTGACTTTATAAATAAAGGAAAACAATTATTATTTAATTATGTTTGATTATTGACTCGGCCTGACCCCGTATACACTGGGTAAAAGATCTCGCTACGTTGCCCTGCCTCTCGCATTGCTAACTGGTGCTCTGGCTAATTCACATTCCCCATTATTTTGAGCACATTGAGGTGTCCCTCATGGGACCCCCAGAAATCAGGGTAACGTGTCACATGGTCTCAGCCCCAGAAAACGCCATTATAGGGTCACCTTAGGGTCGCCATAAGTCAGAAACTACTTGAAGACACATGACAGCGAGCATCGTATTCCCCAAGACAACTACTGCGCATCTTTTCATGCTTGTGTCTGTTTGATAGAATTCCCCTTTCAGACAGTTCTGTGTGGGTGGGTGGGAGGTACTGACCCCCCTTGCCTTCAGATGTGCTTCTGGTGGGGTCGCAAGAGCCCTTGCAGGGGTTTGTATTTCAAATGCAGATGAGCGCACGCGTTTGTCCTAGGAGCCCCCCCATCAGAGAATAGCACAAGGATGCTGCACAGAAATCTTTGTTTTCTCCCCAGGGAAAAGCAGGCTATGGAAATAGATAGGGGAGGATTTTACATCCATAGCACATGGCAATTATTTAGGCAAAACACATTCTTACTGTGTTTCTACTCTGGGGATGGGGGGCCGAGGGAGGGCAGTGCTGATGGGTGCCAAAATGTGAGTAGCCCATGTGTCCTGGGATGACCTCGACTGGGGGAGGGAAAAAGCCCCATTAGCTCTTCTGCCTCAGGCAGCGAAGCAGCTTGGGTTGGCCCTGCACCAGGGCAATGCAATATAGGATATCTTGGCAGGTACATAGGCTTGTAACCCCACAGCATCTGGAGGGCCAGAGATCCCCCTCTTTCTTGTACCCTCAATGTGTGGTTTTGGTGCTCATCCCACACATCTCTGTTTTCATCTGCAGCCAGAGAGTGGCCAGCCGCTGTGTCTGCCACGCGACAGAGCCGGCCTGCCTCCGTCTAGACTCGGTGCCGCAGGGAGTGCCTCCTCGCACACGAATCGGCTCAGGCGTCAGGGTCTGCCTTTGAGCATCTTCTCTGGCGCACAGAACGCCTGCGTGGTGGCCACAGGCGGGACGCTGGCTCTGGCTGCCCCTCAGTGGTAGAAAGCCATGCTCACGGGCCATTCCTCCCTCGTTCCCACTCAGATAGTTTTAGGAAGGAGCAGCTGAGCAGAGGGTTTACTATTTTAAGGGAAAAAAGAAAGAAAGCCCATGCCTTCGCTCAATCAGTTCCAACGTTACTGTTTTGTTACGCAAAGAGAGAGCATTAAAAGATCAAACGGAGCCCAGTGGCCCCTTTGAGACTGACTGGGAAAAAGGAACTTCTGAAAAAGGTTTTCATGGGCACAGTAGGCTTCATCAGATGCACATAACCATTATTCCACCTGTTTTGAACTCTGTACTGATTTTTTTTTATCATTTTTATACAAAACATAAATTTAAATTCTTTAAAACAATTTTTTCATTATAGTTCAATATTTACACATGTAGAGAAGCACAACTATTGATTAATGGAGATAAAACAAAAAGTGTAAATATTAAAAAAGGCACTAGGCAAGGATGCCCCCTGTCACCTTTACTATTTATAACAGTTTTGGAAATCTTGAACAATACAATTTGAAATGAAACAAAAATTAAAAGTGTACAGATAAACAAACATCAATACAAGTTGAAAGCATTTGCTGATGACATGGTACTCTTCCTGGAGGATCCAACGGAAAGTACAATACATTTAACATCGATTTTAAGAGAATTTGGTGAACTTTCTGGTATTAAAGTAAACAAAGAGAAGACAGCAATCTTAACAAAGAACTTGACGAAGCAAGAAGAAACTGAAATAACCAAAATATCAGGATATAATATAATTTGAAAAATCAAATATCTAGGAGTATGGATATCAGAATGGAATAATGAATTTTTTGAAAATAATTACACTAAAAAATGGAAAAATTAAGAGAGAGATGGAGTCAAGGTCAAAGCTTCAATTATCCTTGATGGGTAGAATAGCTACGGTGAAAATGAATATTTAACCAAAATTCAGTTTTTTATTCCAAAATCTACCAATCATTACAAATGTGAAACCCTTCAAACAATGGCAAAAAGAGTTATCTAAATTTATATGGGCTGGCTGAAAACCTAGAGTCAAATGGAAAACTATGACTGATCTAACTACAAGAGGAGGTGCTGGTACCCCTGATCTCTACATATATTATCAAGCCTCGGCATTGACGTGGTTAGCCGGCTGGCTGACTCTGCGAAATAAGAAATTGCTTGCATTAGAAGGCGTCGATAACAGATTCGGATGGCATGCCTATATTTGCTGCGAAAAGGAAAAAATAGACAAAGACTTTACTAACCATTACATAGGATATTTTATCACTTTATCATCTGTGTTGCAATTCATGTGAGAAACTCTGCTTAAAACTGAAGCCAGTTCAAAAAAAGAAAAGAAAAAGAAGAAATATCTATAGCTCCTGGTCCTGCTTTTTTCAGGTCCCAATTTTCAGTTTTGCTTTGTATTTTAGTACAACGTAGTGTTAAAATCTTGTAAGCTATCAAGTGATGGCAGTATTTTAAATATATTTTTGAATACATTTTGTTTTAAATATATTTTGAAGAAATCAATCTGACTAAAAGGAACCTGCAGCTTTTGTTCTAGAACTCGCAGAGCCTTCCAGCCGGTATGGCCAGTGGCCCCCTGGCTCTGGGTTTCCAGGGATTGTAGCCCCCTGCCCCGAAGTCGATTTCCCTGGCTCTGGTTTCAGGGGGGCCTAAATACCAGTCTTGCTCCCCTGTCTATGGAGGCCAGGGAGCAAAATGGGGAGACGGAGGCAATGATAAGTCTGGTGCTGTCCCTCTCCCTACACACACAAAATCCACGTGCGAGTTTTGGCAGAATAAGCCCAAACTGCAAGACTGGTTGAGGAGTGTGCCTTCCCTTCCCCTGCTCCAAAGGAGCCACGTACTCCTCCAAAGCCTGGTGAGAATGGCGTTGCGCCCCCCCCCCAATGGAGCATTGTTCCCATCCTGTTTCACCTGGAAGCCCGTGAGTGTCTCAGGCGGGCATAAGTGCCCTGCGGAAGCCTTGGGAGAGCAAAGCCCCTCTGACAGCCATGGAAACCTGCTCGGTGACCTTGGATAAGTCACACACTCTCAGCCTCAGAGGAGAGCAAAGGCAAACTCCTCTGCGCAAACTGTGCCAAGACAAGTCCACAATAGGGTCACCTTAGGCCGGCCATAAGATGGAAAAGAACCAGCTGCCATCTCTTACACAACCACACAACACTCAGCTCATAGGAGTCTTTTGTTGAGTTCTGGTATATTCTTGGGTTACAAAAAGGGAATTCACTAAACCACATGAGTCTGCTTTGGAGATGGAGGCAGGGGGGCTAAATTTAATTTTACCATGATGCTAACATTGCTGACTAGGAGGTCTCACAAGGCACTGAAAGGAATGCAGAACTGGACACGGCACTTTGCTTTTCTTTCCCTGGCCACCACTCTGAACACAAACATACGCACACACAGCCTTCCCCCACCGGCTGGCTTTTGCAGCTGAGATCCCGTGGATGTGGGAAGAACTGGGCATTGTGCTTCTGGGTCCTGTCTCAGTCTGCCTGAGCGTACAGTGCTGGAGAAAGCACAGAAAGGTGCTTCCAAAATCTTCATGGGATGGGAGCAACTCCCCTGGCGGAGAAGGGGGCAAGACGTGTGACCGCACAGCTTAGGAACAGAGGCGAGTCAAGGCAGGGAAGACCAAGGTGTGCAAAATGATGTGCCAAATGGGGAAAAAAGAGAGGAGAAAGATTCTCTCCCTTTCTCATAAGACTAGAGAACCACCTCCAATATGTCCCACACTAGAAGGAAAACCAAGTCCTTCTTCACATAATGGAGAATCAAAGCACGAGAACGGAGGGTGGATGAAGTCATGGAGGGGGTGGGACCATCCCTGACTCCTGGGCAGGAAGGTTTTATGCATTCAGGTGTACATGTGGCACACCTGACCCATCGGGAACAAAGGCTCTCTCTCTCTCTCTCTCTCGGGCAGACCCCCTCTGGACAAACCTGGCCAGGAAACCCCAGGAGAGGGCTGCCGTGTTTGGAGGGATGGCACAGTCTAGCAGCTTGGCTGCTGGCGTGGATCGCCAAGAGACCGTGGCTCAATCCCTGCTCAGCCAAGGAAACCTGCTCGGTAACCTTGGGCAAGTCACACTCTCCCAGCCTTTGAGGGAGGCAATGGCAAACCTCCTCTGAAGAAATTTTACTAATAAATCCCAAGGGGGGAATCTCCAGAAGTTGGAGCTGACTTAAAGGTGCATTGCTACCCACTTACCTACCTTTCTGCCTATCATCTGTCCGCCTGTCCGTCTCTCCCCCTCCCATGTTTCTGTGTATCAGCTGCTGGGGGTCGCAGGGTGGAGGGCGCAGCCATGCTCACCTCCTCCTGGTGGGCGTAATCCCGAGAGCCCCTCCAGTCACCCACGGCTCAGCTCAGGTCCTGCAACGGCAGCCAGGCTCCCTCGGCAGGTTCCGCCCACTGGGGTCCTGTCCGCATCTTTGCCAGCCGCCCTCCACCTCCCCGGCATTCAACAGGGTCCAGGTTGGAGCAGGCAGCCTGTGATCCATTTAAAAGTGCATTGCTGAATTCCCAAAGGCTGCCAAGAGAAGCAGCGTGTCTGCTTTTTTTGTGGGGACAAAACAGGGCAACACCAGGGGACCTGGGAAGGATTGGAGTCACAGAACAGTCTCAGGGACCACACTGTGCCCCCCTGCCAGGAAGGCAGCTGCCTCAAACCAGCCCTTCTCTTCTCTGGCTCTCTCTTTTCTGGGCTCCTCCTTTGCCAGAATTATACCTTGTTTCAGGGATAGAGGGGTGAGGGTGGGAACCTTTCCGGGAGCTGCTGTTGGGAGGGGGCAGCTGGTGAAGGGGAGAGGTCCAGGCTTACCTTGGGAGGCTGCCCCACATCATATCTTGCTGGGTTCCCTCCCGAGTCTCCTTGTCAATACGGTGTTGTGGTTGTTCTCCTCCTCTGGAATTTGCGCAGAGAGAAAGCCAGTGGCATCTTCCAATGTTGGCGAGTCCACCCTGGGCTTTAGTCTGAATTATAAAGGAGCCCTATAAGCCATTGAATCCTCTCCCCAAAATAAGGTTTATCGTTTTGAACAGTGCCTATAAAATTTGAACTAAAATACAGAGCGGCTTTGTCCCCGTTGATGCTGGGCATTGCTGCATTTCTGCTGGAGAGAGAGAGGGAGAGAGAGGGAGGTCTTGTTGATCTTATTCTGCCTCATTTTACCTCTAGCCCACGTTTTCTCCAGATATGGGACTGCAGGCAGCTTACAATCTTTAAATCTCCCAGTCAGACCTCTCTACTACTCTGTCCTTCCTCTGCAATTCCCTCTCTGACACAACTGTTCTGTTGGGGGAGAAATTCGCTTAGCCTCTGACACCCCAGTCTGGCAGGGATTGTCCGATTACTCCTCTGCCCACCCACTTTTCCAGCTGCTTTTAAAACGTCCTGCCTGCTTGCTTGCTTACTTGCTTGCTTCTTTCTTTCTTTCTTTCTTTCTTTCTTTCTTTCTTTCTTTCTTTCTTTCTTTCTTTTTCTCTGATTTCCCCCCTTGGTCTTTGATTCACTTCAATTGCTGCAAACTGAGGCCATTTCCACACAGTGTCACTAAAACACAATACGTGCGGGTTGTATTTGTTTCAGGGGCTGCGATTCCGCGTGACGTCATCACCATCCCGCAGCCATCCGTTGGCCTGCCCATCTGCAAGCGCCGCTAGAACATCATATTTCAACACCAGAAGTTTTTCCGGAGTTGAAATACAGCATTCTAGTGACTCTTGCAGATGGGCTGGCTGCTGGATGGCTACGATGTCGTGCGGATCGGGCCCCTGAAATGACTACAACCTGCAGGTATTGCATTTTAGCGACACCGTGAGGAAATGGCCTGAATTCTAAGTGCAAAAACAGCCATTTGCTTTGCGATCAATTTGCAAATTTTGCACTCAGTTTGCTTTGCACTCAGTTCTTCCTCTTGGATAGGTTTTAATAGCTTTTGCCCTCTTGAGCATATGCCGAGATTGCTCAGTCACACGTCTCCCTGATTTCACCTGAGAAGTGTTGGAGGTCATGAGAGGGGATCCACTGTCTGGTCTCCTGTTTGAGGGCTCAGTTCCCCCCCAACACACACACACACACACACACACACACACACCAACCTCCTTCTTGCACTTAGACTCTGGGGCAGTTCCTCCTCATCTCTCCTCGCACGACAGCAGCCATGTGGGAATGAGCAGCCCTTCCCACCCACCCCCATGAGGGCAGCCATTTTGGGATGCCCCCCAGGCCTCTCTTGAGAGGCGCCCATGTCCCCCTGCCCAACAAGGTTTGGGATGCCAGTTCCTCCTCAGCACCATTTCTGCAGTGGAAAGTATTGGTTATAAATTTTCCTCCATAAAATTAAAACCTTGTGTTTCAAATAGAAGTGGAACAAAGAGGACATGGACAGCCCTCGTGGCCCAATTAAAGCATTAGGGTCTTCCTGTTTATCACCAATGTGCAAAGGTACCGTCCCCTTCCAATTAGAGGGTTGTTTGGTTTCTAATCATGTGATCATCTAATCATCATTAAGAGACTGGACAAGGAAAGAATTTGCATTTCAGCTCTTGGTGGGAAGCAGCCAGGCATTTTGCTCCAGCTCCAGAACGCATCGGGTGGAGAAGCTCCCCTCTCCTTCCTTGAGGCCGGGTTTCGGGAGCCCCCGGAGGTGCCTCCTCAGCCCGGTTGCCACATACTTTGCTTGCCTCCCAAGCGGACTCCAGAGCCACGTAAGTCTTTGCTTCACCGAGCCCGGAGGGATCACCACTCTTGCCTACGAACTCCATCCAACTGTGTTTGGTTCATGCTTAGATTGTGACGGGAGGGTGTTGCTTCCATTTGAGGTAAAAGAAGTTGGGGAGACAGTGCCTCTGAATGGATGGGGTGTTTACATGTGTGCAAAACCAGCCCTCTTTTCTCCTGGAGTCACAGCTTTCCCAGGGGACTCCTCTGCCTTTAATGGCTGTGTAGAAGGCCACTGTGGTGGGGTTCTCTGGGTGCTGGACTAGGGCCCTGGGAGACTAGGGTTGGAATCCCTAGTCTCACACTTTCTCAGCCTTAGAGGGAGGCAAAGGCAAACCCCCTCTGAACAAGTCTTGCCAAGATACCGCCCCCCCCCCCCCGAGGGTCACCTTAGGGCTGCCATAAGTCAGAAATTACTCAAAGGCACGCAACAATAACAACAAGAGGGTTCCCTGGTTGTGTGGGAAGCCATCCCTGCTGAAATTCCCGCTTCTGCAAAAGCATTAAAGGGAGAGGAGCCCTGGCCAGTTTTCACTCTGGCAAGCCTGGCAGTGACTGAAAACTTCGGCTGAGCCTTCAGTCAGAGAGTCTGGACGCCCAAAGGGTTTCAAAGCAGTGCAGACACAGCAAACAGGAGAGTCCGAGGTCTGGTCCCTTTCCTGTCGGTGCCACACAGGAAATGTGGGGCCTCCCATGGGGAGGCAGAATGCTTACCTTGGAGTGGCACTGCCCTCATCCTCCCCCCCGTCTCGTGGCTACCACCCTGCGACCTGGTATCTTTAGTCTCATTGATCCAGGACCACTTCCACTCCTGGTTCTGACCCAGGCTGTTCACAACAACCGCTGAGCAGAAAAACTGCCCTGATTCTCTGACCAAATGGATTGAGCATCTTCAGGACTGTCCCCACCAAATGAGCCTTTTTAGTTCATCCCTGTTACAGGAGCCTGGGCTTCCAGAGGAAGGTTTCAGCTTAGAAAAACCCAAACGTCTTCAGCCAGGGAAAATGTTGTGCCGTTTGCCGCCGAAGCTCTCGGGGTTTTCAAAATATCCACCGGACATTTCTATTGTCCCAGACTGCCTTCTGGCCACTTCTAGCATCGGCCGCAAGACCCTCAAGCTGTGGGGTTGCCAGGGAGATCTCTGCAGAGGGCTCCTGTTGTTTTAATTGTTGTCTAAAAGAGGGAAGTCCAGCAGGTGTGGCTTGTTTCTGTTGCTCCAGAGACGAGGACATGGAGCAATGGCTTCAAACTTCAGTAAAATGGATTCCACCTAAACAGTCAGAAGAACTTCCTAAGCAGTTGGACAGTGGAATCTGCTGCCGCCTCAGTGGAGTGTGATGGATCCTCCTTTTTTGGAGGATTTTAAACAGGGAATGTGTCGGGTAGCCCTCCATATTTCAGTTATTGAGCAGGAGTTAGCTGCTTGCTTGTAACAAGGTATGGGAACCAGAGACTGTTAGATAAACAAACCTGGGAATGTAGTGATAAGCGCTGCTAGGCTGAAACCTGAGCTCCAAGGTCTCCGGCAGGCGGGATGGGAAACTATTTGCTTTTAATGTTTGGATTTTGCTAATTGCCTTCAGTTCGCTCACTGAAGTCCTGTACTATGCATCACCCTCCTAATAAATAGTGTATTAGCACTGTTACATTTGTGTGTGTGAATTCGGTTCCTGACGGAATGGGTGGCCGTCTGTCAAAGGAAAGTTCTTTGACTCTGTATTCCTACGTGGCAGAAGAGGGTTGGGCTGGATGGCCCTCTTCCGGCCCTCGGTTGTTTGATTCTATATTCAGTCTCTGCTTAAAGTCCTCTGAAGAAGGAGATCCCAGCCGCTGTCCTCCGAGACAGCAGACAGAGAGGCTGTGATGGTGATGCTTTTCAATTCTCGAGAGCCCGAGTGTTTCAGCCAGGAGGAGACAGTCTTGGGGAACTCTGGGTATCTCAAAGAGTCGTTTGGAAAGAGTTTCGGAGAAGGCCACGGGAAGCTCACTCAGGCGCTCGTCTTCATCTGTTGCTCCTGTCTGCAGGCAAAGACTTTTTTACATGTTCCCAGAAAGGGGTTTAAGAACTGAATTTTTTTATAAAGGGAGGGCTTTTAAAAAGGCGGCGGGGGGGAAGGTTAACTGAATTGTTTCAACTGTGTTGCCTTTGAGCTGCTTCTCACTCCCCATTGTATGATGCAAATCGTTTTTGTTGCCTTTGAGAGCTTAATGCCATTTTAATGGCATTCTTTTGCTTGCTTTAATTGTATAGCATTTGCTGTCATTTGTAACCTCCTTGAGCCCCAGCTCCAGAGGAAAAGGGGGATGTAAATAAAATTGTTGATTTTTGTAGCAGCAGTTGCAGCAAAACCAACAAGATCGGCAGCAACAATAGTAACAGTAATAGTGATGGCACGAAATAAAAATATGGACTTTGTGATGAGAAATCTGTTAAGCTGTAGTTAAAACATGATGGGTAATGCAGTCAAGTACTCTTTTAAAACTTATGCTAAATCCAGCTTGATTGTCAATGAGTGCCCTGCTGTTTACTTTAGTTTGGGAAGTGGGCCATTTTCTTGGAATGCAGACATTCATAAAAAGCTACATCTTGAAATGGGAACACAATAAGAACAATGGGAGCCTGTCTTAAAAAAGAATTGCAGGTGTGAGCAACTGCCTGTGTTGGTCAGCTTTTCAACTTTGTCGTTAAGAGAGGCGGCCTAAACCCGATTGATAGGAAGGGGAGCAGCTAGACTTAAAGTTACCCCTAGCCTCCTTAAGCTTCATTGTAATATTAACTTTCCCACCCCCAAGGTGGGCTCTGCTATTATAATTTGGGACCCCCTATGTGCCAATGGAATGACATATTCATGATATATTTGGATTTGGATTAGCCAGTCAACTAGCATTTTTGCTTCTGTAATCATGCTTGGCAGGTATAAAGCTGTCTGTGAACAGCCTGTGATTTTTGGAGCAGTTTTGCCAAATGCTGGTTGGTTTGACTGTTTGGATTGACTGTTCCTTGCTTGCTGCGAGTATTTTAAATAAACTATTATTTTCTTTTTTTTAATTGGTTGGTTTACTTGAATGCACGCTGACGATAGTAATATCTAATCACTAAGTGCACTAGATCTGTTTGTTTATTTTTCTGGAGGGAGTCGGTGTTTACCGTGACCAGTTCTTCTTTAACAAAAACTTTTATTTCCTTTAAATTCCCTTTGGGGCTAATTAATGGTATAAAACTTTTTTTATATACATCCTGAGATTCATGTCTCTCATTTCATCTTTCTGATTGATTGGGTGTTTTTCCTTCTGCTCTTATTTAAGAAAAACAATAATGTTCTTGCTTTGCTTCCTGAATTCTGTCCCCCCAAAGCTTTCTGTCAAATCATGCATCATAAAACTCCTGCGTGGTTTCTTGGGGGTTCTTACTCACACACCCCCGCGTTTCACAGATAACAACTGGGAAATATGTGGCCAGGCAACATCAAAGCAAGGAGAGAAAAGTTGTTACTGAGGAAGGCCAGACAGACAGACAGACAGAACAGTTTGCAAGACTTTGCCCCCTCCTTCCCCCTCCCCCCCCCATTAAGGTAACTGATTGCAAACCACCCTCCCACCTCGAATTCAGTTTGCAGGAATGGGAGTGAGAGGAGTTGGGGGGGAGGACGAGGAGGAGAGAGAAACTGGGACATCTTCACGGCAGTTGAAAATATGCCACGGCAGAGGATTAACGGAGACTGTCCGAGCCAAGCCGGGACCGCGGGCTCCCTCCTTTGGCCTCCCTTTTCCAAACACACCACTCCTGTGGTGCGGCCCCTTGCCTTTTCCCTCCGCTCTCCAACTCCCTATCGCTGGAGACCTGTCCTCCCTCTCTCACGCCTCTCTTCCTTGCAGGCAGGTGGAAGTGGAAGGTAAAGTAACTTCCCGAGGTGAGCCATGGCCCAGTCGGAGGACGCCACTGAGATCCCAGCCCTGGGCCGCCCCTTCTGGCTGGGGATGCTCTACGACTGCCGAAACGACGCCCTCGTCCCAGGTAGGAAACGGGGAGATGTCTGCCGATGTCTTAAAAGAACACTTTTGACTGCGGCCCAGTAAACGCACAGGGAGACGTCCTTCGAAACCCGCCTGCGGCTTCTTCCGAAGCGGGTTGCGCGGGACCCTTCGGCCCGCTGGCTCAACAGACTCAACTTTTCCTGGCGGTCGGATCAAGGTCCTTCCTGTCTGGGGTTTCTCAACAAGCGTTTCCTGCAACCCTAGGGTTCTCAAAGAAATTGTGAATGGAGAAAGAAGCCTTTTTTTAAAAGCTGTAGATATAATAATTTTTATGCAGGGGTTCCCTGAGACCTGGAAGTTACTGGATTTGCTGGCATATAAGACTCACATTTTTTTCCTGAAAAATGTTGTTTGAAAATGGGGTGATTCTTATACGTCATTGTGTCTTATACACCGGCAAATAGTACTTGCCGGTGTATAAACAGGGTGCATCTTATGCACAGGTGAGTCTTCTGTGCCGGAAAATACTATTTCAAGGGTTCCTCCAGAGTAAAAAGGTTGAGAAAGGTTGTTCCAGCATATTCTATCTGTTTCTTACCACTCTCCCTCTACATTCTGGTCTCTTAAAGCTGGACTGATATTTTCATTCCAGTTTTTCCTAGCAATTTGGCAGTGTGTGGACAGGAACAAACCACCTCCAACAATGCCAGGGAAAAATGTGAGGAATACCACCGTGTTTTGGCTGGGGAAGGGGCTTAGCAAAGGCAGCCAGTGGCTCCGTTATTGTGGGGTGGCAACTCCACTGTTGGTTTTGATGTCATCCTCCCCTATAGTTCTGGATTTCGTGGGCACTCCAAGGGTACGGTATCCACCCCGGGAAGAGGGGTCCACGGCTGTAAAAGCACAAAAGACCTGAGAGAAGGGCTGGCATTTAAAACCAAGAGTGGAATCACCATCCCAAAGCAGCAGAGCCAGCAAGAAGAGGACAAAAAGTCCCTGGAGGAGAAAATTCGGCTGAGTGGAAGCATCACTCCCTTTATGTCCCCGTCACCATCCCTGTCCTTTTGCTTTGTCTTTTTAATAACAGTTTTTACAGGGTTTTTCAAGATAATTGAAGGTTAAACTGAATTTTTAACAAACAAGGATAGTAAACCATTAGTGTTTTGAGACACAACTATATCCTTCTTGACAAATGAAACCAGGGTTATAAATTGCAACACAGATCCCCTGCACAGGGACAATTTTCCATCTTGGACCGAACAGAACTGCTTAATCCCTCAGTCTTCCCCAAAAGTGGAAAAACAGTGTTCAGCCTGGAGAAAACAGAACTGGTGAGCCAGTGGAAGGGGGAGCGTGCGGCTCACAACTGGCAAACGGCTGGCAAAGAGGTCTCTCTAGCTGCTTTATGTAAGGCCATTTCCGCACCAGACTGATATAGCACTGTTATTCCGCTTTCAACACCCTATGGAATCCAGAGGTTTGCAGTTTAGGGAGGGGCCCAGGCCCCTCCCTAAACTGCAAACCCCATGATTCCATAGGATGTTGAAAGCGGAATAACAGCACTATATCAGACTAATGTGGAAATGGCCCATGTCTCCAGTGGCCAAGCATGTGCAACTTCACCCCTCCCCAATCTTTCATAGCAATCCTGACTAGAGGCTGCAAAAAGACCTTTCCCTTTCCTCTGCCGCCCCCTCCTCCAGTTGCTTTTACAGCTCTTTCACAGCCTCTTGTCAGGATCAGAGTCTGGAGGGAGGAAAGTTTCAGGAAAAACAGAAACTAGATTGTCAGCTGTCAAACATCTGCCACTTTCTCCCCTCCACAACTCTCCCCCCCGCTGTCACCCTCTTTCACAGAAATCCTGGCCAGAGGCTGCAGCTCTTGAAAAAGGGCTCCCAATTTTTCAGCAATTCCTCTCCTCCTCCATAGCCCCCAGATGTTTTGACAGCTGGAAGGTCTTTTCACAGCTGAAAATTTCTGTGCAGCTTTGGAGATGGTGGGGAAGAAGGAAGGGAAAGTTGCAGAAAAGCAGTACCCAGTACATGTCAGCTGGAAACGCGAAGTTCCAGAAAAAACTGCACAGCTTCCTATTGTCTCAGGAGACGAGATTCCCATACCTCCCAACGGCACAGGAATGAAAATAGGCCGATTTCCCCCAGTACCCACTGGGACAGCAGAAGTCTAGAATTACCATCCCTAGTGCAGATCTGATGTTGGATTCATCATCCCCCAGCAAAGGAAGCCCCCGAGAGTCCTTGGAGGCGGAACAAGGAAAGCATCACTGCTTACAGCATCTCCGATTGTCCCACTCTCAGTCGTTTCAATGGTCCTTGGTGGCTTTACAGAACTGCAGCTATGTTTGAATGTCAGTGATATTGGGACAAAAGACACGAAGGACACCTTCTGAGCAATGATAGTGTTCTGTCCACTCTCATGTCCCTCTTGGTTCTCCTCATCCAGCAAGAGGCATCCCAGATGGCTGCTCTCAGTATTTATCTGAATGTTGTAATGCTTTTCATGTCTTCTTCTTCCATACAGATCTCACCCTTTGGGATGAAGATACCATCCAGAAGAACTTAAATACCCAACCATTTGCCAGCACTGAATCAGAGATCATCGCATCTGACTCCATTGATGACAAGGCCTCTGCTCTCAACATCTCCCCGTCACTCCAGGCCAGCTTCCTTGGAGGCCTAGTGGACGTCAGAGGGTCAGCCAGATACCTCCAAGACACCAAGAAGTCCAAGCACCAGGCCAGAGTCACCCTGCGGTACAAAACTACCACCAAGTACGAACAGCTGACCATGAGTCATCTGGGAATCCAAAATGTCTCTCATCCGAGTGTCTTTGAACGTGGGACTGCCACCCATGTCGTTGCTGCCATCTTGTATGGAGCCCAGGCTTTCTTCGTCTTTGACCGAGAAGTTTCCTCTTCAGAGTCTGTGCAAGAGATAGAGGGAAACCTCCAAGCCATGATTGAGAAGTTCATCACCATCACAGGGGAAGAAGAGATCAAGATGGATGAGAGGGAGAAATCCCATTCTGAGAACTTCAGCTGCAAGTTCCATGGAGATTTTGCTCTGGAGAGCAATCCAGTGAACTTCCAAGATGCCATGCAGGTCTACTTCACACTGCCCAAAATGATGGGAGAAAATGGAGAGAAGGCTGTGCCCATGACTGTTTGGCTGTACCCGCTGACCAAGCTGGATTCCAGAGCGGCCAAGATGATGCAAGAGGTCAGTTTGGAAGTGATCTCTGATTGCCAAAGGTTTATAGAGAACCTAAATGAAGTCAGCATGAGATGCAATGACCTGGTAAAGAATCCCACTGTTGACACCTTCTCAGAAATCAAGAGAAAAATCCAGAAATTTCAGCACCTGTGTGAGCAGCACAAGCATGCTTTCCAGAAAAAGATGGCAAGGATCCTGACTTCCATCCGGGGAGGGAGGAAAGAAGAAGGAGTCCTGGTAAACTTCTTGACGTTAATAGATCAATCACTCTTCAATATCCAAAGTCTCAATGAATTTCTAGATTCAAAGGAACAAGAGATTAAACTGGTAAAATCTTATCTTGCCATCCTCAAAGAAATAGAAATTATCTCTTCCCAGAACAAGCTGGAAGAAATAGTGCTTGACCCCCAAAGTGAGTTTGTCATCTCCTTTACATTCACCTCTTTGCATGATGAGGAACCGTTCTTGTCCAATTTTCAGCACTGCCTTCAGAAGCAATTTCTTCAGGTGGCCAATCCCACAAGAGGCAGGTCTCCACTGGAAAAATTCAAGGCCTGGCTTGAACATGAAGACATACTCCACAATGCCTGGAATGCTGCCAAGTCCATTTTGGATTTTGCCCGTGTCAATAAACCAAATGGGAAGACGAGGTTTGTTGTGGCTTCTCTCCCAGATAGAGACAACCCAGGAGCTTCCATTTACCTCTACAAAAATGGGGAGCTCATCAGCTGCAACTTCGAGCTGCCCCAAAAACCTCTTCCTCTCCTTGTCAGTGAAATTAAACATGACAGCATGAAGCTGGTGTTCCAGCCAGCTACGTATGGGAAGGGTTCAATCTCCAGCTATCAGATAGAGTACAGGACGTCAGGAGAAGAAAACTGGAAGGCCATGCATACAATAGATAACCGAGAGGCTGTGATATTAGAAGATCTGTGTCCGAACACAGGTTACCAGTTCCAATATTGTGCTAGGAGCATGCCAGGCCTCAGCGAGACCAGTGACATCAATGCATCTGGGAAGACCCTTCCCACCAGCCCTCCTGGGAAGCCTAGAGAAGTAACCGTTGGGTCTTCCATAATTTCTTTTACCTGGGGGAGTCCCAGCATCATTGGAGTGGGAGCCATTATAAAGGAGTACAACGTGGAGTACAGAGAAGAGTCTGGACATGAGAACAGCGAGACCAAAGATCAGTGGAATGAAATAAGGACAGGGAGAACAAAATTCTGTCAGATTAGTGGGCTGAGGCCTCAGACGCTCTACAGAATCCGAGTGTCAGCTGTGTGTGCTGATGGGGCTCAGAGTGCTCCCAGTGAAGAGATGGAAGTTTCTACATCCTTGGAAGAAGAAGAAAAGGCCAGATTAGTTCATAAATACCTTCAGAGGAGCACTCTGGTGGTAGAAGGACAACCATCAATCTATGTTCTTCCACTGGAGGTCAGATCAGATAACTCCACATCCTATCTGAAGTCTCACCTAGGAGAAGAGAACCTGAGGGTCCCCAATAAAGTCATCATGATGATGGGAGAAACAGGGTCAGGAAAGATCACTCTCATCAATGGGATGGTCAACTACATCCTGGGTGTCCAATGGGAAGACAAGTTCCGATTCAAACTCCTTCATGAAGAGACCAACAGGAGCCAAGCTGAAAGCCAGGCATCTGATGTGAAGATCTACATGTTGAATTATCAACAGGGTTTTCAGATTCCCTATTCCCTCACGATTATTGACACTCCAGGATTTGGAGATGCAGGAGGAATAGAGCATAGCATCACCTTAACAAAGGAGATCAGGCACTTTTTGTCTGCCTTGCAGGACATTGACCACTTGGATGCCATCTGCATTGTGCTCCAAGCCTCCTTGGCCTGCTTAACCCCTGCCCAGAGATATGTGTTTGACTATGTGCTCTCCATTCTGGGGAAAGACATGAAGGACAACATCCAAGTCCTGGTCACCTTTGCAGATGGACAAACTCCTCCGGTCCTGGAGGCCATCAAAACTGCCGAGGTACCATGTGCTGAAGATGCCAACGGGATCCCTGTCCACTTCAAGTTTAATAATTCTGCACTCTTTGCCAACAATACAGGTGGAGGCAGCTTTAACTTTGATGAAATGTTTTGGAAAATGGGGTCTATGAGCATGAAAACTTTCTTTGACTCCTCATACACACTGGAATCCAGGAGTTTGACTTTGACAAAGGAAGTCCTCCAGGAATGGAAAGAACTGGAAGCTGCCATGGAAGGGCTGCAGCCCCAGATCCAAGCTGGCCTGGTTCTCCGAGAAGAACTGAGGAAGACACAGGAAGTTCTGAACCAGCACAAGGACAAAATGGCTGCCAACGAGCACTTTGAGTATGAAGTGGAAAAAACTGTGCCAGTGAAAGAAGGCATCTCTGGCACCGGTAATTATGCAATCAATTGCAGGAAGTGCCACTTCACCTGTCATTATCCCTGTGAGACAAACAGCGAAGAGGAGAGGCGGAGCTGTGCCGCGATCAATCAGAACACGGGGAGGTGCAACGTTTGCCCCGGGCAGTGCACGTGGAACACCCACGCCACCCAGAGGTACCGGTTTCAGTACAAAGTCGTCAAAGAGAGGAAAACCTACGAAGAGCTGAAAGAAAGGTACGAGCAGGCCTCTGAGGACGAGAGAGCCACGGAGAAAGAGCTGCGCCGTCTCATCGAGGAATACAAGGAGGTGAGGGGAGGGCTGGAAGGGCTCATCCAGAAATCCTCTCACAGCCTCCGGCGCCTGAAGGAGATCGCTCTGAGGCCCAGCCCACTGTCTGCCCCCGAGTACATCGACCTGCTCATCATGGCGGAACAGCAGGAGCTGAAGCCGGGCCACCAGGAGAGAATTGAGTCCCTGAAGGGGATGAAGAACGTGGCTGAGCTGATCCAGAAGATCACCCACAAGGAGCCCCTCCTGCCAGGAGAGGGGGATCTGTACGCCAAGACGGAGTCCAAAAGGCAGCCCCCACCCAAGCCCAAGTTTATGAAAGGGATGGCAGCAATCAGCAGCTGGTTTAAGTAGGAGGAAAACTCAGCCCCAGGATCATAGAATCATAGAATCATAGAAATGTAGAGTTGGAAGAGACCCCAGGGGCCATCCAGTCCAACCCCCTGCCATGCAGGAACACCCTCAAAGCACTCCCGACAGATGGCCATCCGGCCTCTGCTTAAAAACCTCCAAGGAAGGAGACTCCACCACACTCCGAGGCAGCATATTCCACTGCCGGACAGCCCTGACCGTCAGGAAGTTCTTCCTCAGGTTCAGGTGGAATCTCCTTTCCTGCAGCTTGAATCCATTGCTCCTTGTCCTGGTCTCTGGAGTGGCAGAAAACAAGCCCTCTCCCTCCTCTACATGGCATCCTTTCAGATATTTAAACATGGCTATCATGTCCCCTCTTAACCTTCTCTTCTGCAGACTGAACATACCCAGCTCTCTAAGTCTATCCTCACAGGGCTTGGCTTCCAGGCCCTTCACCATTTTGGTCGCCCTCCTCTGGACCTGCTCCAGCTTGACCATGTCCTTCTTGAATTGGGGTGCCCGGAACTGGACACAGGATTCAAGATGAGGTCTAACCAAAGCAGAGTAGAGTGGTACCAGTACCTCCCTCGATCTAGACACCATACTCCTATTGATGCAGCCGAGAATCGCATTGGCTTTCTTGGCTGCCGCACCACACTGCTGACTCATGTTCAGCTTGTGGTCTATTAAGACTCCTAGATCCCTTTCACACGTACTGCTATCTAGGATAAAGTCCCCCTTGCCATATCTTTGCATATAATCTCAATTTCTCTCTGCCTCTTCTTATATTGAAAGGATCCCAGGTTGGGAGAAAGGCCAGATGGATGGATGGATGGATAGATGGATGGATGGATGGATGCATAAATAGATAGACAGCGGTATAATGCAGCTGAGAACCAGCAGTGTGGTGGGGAGACAGGCTAGTGGTTGCTGAATAATTTTTAATAAATGGAAGGAACCTTTCATTTTTCTTTTATAAAAGGAAAACTGAAGAGCATTTAGTGAGACCTTATGATCAGGGATGGGATGAATCCAGAATTTTCCGAATCCAGATCCAAATCCCTGGAAGGTTCTGGGAATCCACGAATCTCACGAATCTCGAATTTTTGAATCCTTTTTTTAAAAAGAGTTTAAAAAGCAAGGGAAAGAAGGATAATCTTGGGCAAGACACACTCTCTCAGCCTCAGCAAAAGCCTAGGCAAAGGCAAACCTCCCTCTGAAGAAATCTAGCCAAGACAATTGTCATAGTTTTGCCTCAGGATCTCCCCAGATTGAAAATGACATGAAGGCCCTTTCTACACAGGCAGGAAAACGTGGATTAATCCGACATTTTCCTGCCTGTGTAAACAGGACCATATACTACAGTAGAGAGATAATCCAGGTCAAAACTGGCTTTTCTTTGTATAGCTCTTTCTGGCATCCTGGGGTTTGTAGTTTGATGATGCACCAGCACATGTTGGCAGAGAAGGCTTTGACACCTTGTAAAACTGCAAAGCCCAGAATTGTGTCTGAAAGAGGTTTGCAGGGGAGCTCTGCAAAGGAATGTTTCAGCTGTCCTTGAAATCTCAAGCCTGTAGCTTCCAGTCAAGTACTGAAGTTAAATATGAAATGTTCAATTTAAATATCTTAGAATACAAGCCCAGATGTAATTTGTGAAATTGTTAGCAAAGGCCATTATTACTCCAAGGGAAAACCTCACCTACTTACTCTCTTCCCTAGTATGTATGGTCTTCCTGGTTTTCAGGAGTCCTGGTCTCCAACAATCTATTTAGTTGGTGGATTTGAAAGATTCCGTTTGCCTATTTTGGCACAGGGATTCGGATTCGGGAATCTCGAATCCTTACCCAGGATTCGAGCATTCGATTGGCGCATCCCTACTTATGATCCTTTCTTCTCCAACTTGCCTGTTGTGTTGCTGGCTGACACTTTGCTGGGATTTCCACTTGCCTGAATGCTGTGGGAGAGTCACCACTAAAGCAGACCCACAGCATCAGCTGGATTTGCTTTCCATTCAACAGTTGATTGAGAGGGGATCTCCAGTTGACAGCAGCTCACCAACAGGGCTCCACCCAGTATCTCCAGGGCATATGATGACTCTTACACACAGCTTCAACACATTAAAATAAAATTACCATAAATAAAATTAGAGCCCTTCTAGTTTCCCCGACCCCAATACTGATCCCATTGCTCCCCCATTTCTTCCTCATGATTGACTCCTCTGCCAGACCTAACCAGGTTGGCAATGGGGCATCTTTGCAGGTGGCCAGGGCCAGGGTGAGGGACAACGAAGGCCCTGATACTGACTGTGGGTTGAAGAAGAAGGTAAATCTTCCCATCTTCTGTTCTGGTGGGCAAGAACGATTCATTGGGAGAGTGTTCTCACCGCTCCGTGAGCTTAGAAGACCTTTTGCCCATTTTTCAATGGCTAAAATCCTAATGCAAATCCCGCCCCCAGAATAGATTCATGGAATGCATGAGATATATTCTCACATGTCAACAACTGATTCAATGGGCCTACTCCAGCAGGCACTCACCAATTGGATCCAGAATATGTGCCAGTGGCCCTTACATGCTGGGGTGGAGCCACGGTGGGATATTTCCTCCTGGGCTGCCCCCAGCCAGGCTGTTTTTCCAGCAGTCTTGCTGCCTCGTCGTAAACTACAACAGCCGTGGGACCTGGAATTCTTTTAAGATAGCCTTGCCCCTTGATGGGGTGGTTACCCACTTGCAGTAAGTATATACAGGAGGTCCCCCTTTACAGTGGGGGATAAATTCTGGGGCTTACTGTGGATAGTGAAAAACCTGAATAATACCAAACACTATTTTTTAAAAATGAGATGAGCAATGAGTTATCAGGATTGCCAGTATCAACACTCTAGTGCTTTGGGACAATTACAAACAACAGAAGGACCCAGGGAGAAGGACCGTACCAGAGACTGTACGGGATAAGGGCAAGGACTCTACCGTGCAAACACAGGAATTTTGCAGAAGGAAGCTGTGCCCAATTGCATCACAAAGAGCAACCGAGAGCCCTGCTAAGAGACCGGGTGGTGCTAGAGCACATGAAGTACTCTATACAACGAGGAAACGCAGGACAGCGGGACACCCCAAGCAAACAGGGTGCCATTTGCTTCAGGCCATTTCCGCACTATACTGTTATAGTGGGATTATTCCACTTTCAACATCCTATGGAATCCTGGGGTTTGCAGTTTAGGGAGGGGCCTCAAAGGCAGAGCAGATATCACCTCAAAGGCCCCTCCCTAAGCTGCACACCCCAGGATTCCATAGCATGTTGAAAGTGGAATAGCAGCACTATAACAGGCTAGTGCGGAAATGGCTTGAGGTACACATCCCCTACCGTTTCCCCTGTAACACTGTGTGTGTGTACTCTATTGTATTTCACTTTATTACTTCAATTTCAATTTTATTACTATTAAATTCAACGCATGTATTTTCAGACCGCACCTCATTGCAGGTAACTGAAATTGTGTGTACCAGTCACGTAGTTATGGGGGACCTGCCGTAGTATGAGATTTTTCACGGTGAGAGAAGGAAGGAGAGACAGACTTCAGAGAGGCAGAAACGCTGGGAGTGAAACGGCTGCAGAGAGAGGAGAGGGGCCCCCGCGGGCCCCTCCACCACCCCAGCCCAGCCGCTGGTGAAATCCCTTCTTTTCTGCTCTTCCCTCCTCATCCATCAGTCCTCGCAGGTTGTGCCTTGCTGAGATTGTACCTCGGAGGGCAGGGATTGTTTATTTACCTGTTTTCAGACCACTCCGGGATCCTTTTTGATTGAAGTTTTGAGTAAAAGCAGGCTAAAATAGTAAAGCAGCTTCAGAATTACTTTTCTCACTTAAATATATAATAAATAAATGAGGGTGTTCCTGCATGGCAGGGGGTTGGACTGGATGGCCCGTGTGGTCTCTTCCAACTCTACATTTACATTTCTATGATTCTATATGTGTAACAGCTAACTTTAATAGTAGTAATATATGGCAAAATACACAAAATAAGCAGAGTGAAATAACTATAGAGTTGCCTTTTTCTCCACTGGATTTCCTGCTGACAACAATAGTAGCGACAGTCATAGTAGCAGTTGTTGTTGCTGTAACAATACAATAACGATAATAATAACCGTAGTCTATTGCTTTAGAAACAATCGATATCCGCTTATGGATGCAGAGCCCCTTAATAAACCTTCCCTTGAGTCACAAGCCTGTCGTGAAGTCTCTGCTTCTCTTCAGAGTCGCCCGGAGTAGCTAAACGGAACCTCCGGGTTCAAGCGCAGCATACCTCTGGACTATCTCAGTGGGCGGCGGGCCTCCCAGACACCGAGAAGGGCCCCCTCTGGGCTCCCTTTAGCGGCTTTTTGGAAGCTCCCGGCACCGGTCCTGTCTCGGAAGTGGCGGCCCAGCTTGGCCTCCTCGCCCTGCAGGGCAGTCCTTCGAAGTTCTGTTCGCTCGCCAGTTCCATTCGGATCCTCTCTTCCCACCACTGAGCTGGGGGGGGGGGGGGACACAAAAGTCTTTCCTTTCTCCTCCCACCCACCTTCATCCCCAGAACAACAACCCTGTGAGGCGGGTCAGACTGAGTGTCGTGTGTTGCATAAACCCTCACTCCAAAAAATGCCCACTGAAGTCCACAGTCGTTTGCTCAGAGGAGAGCCGCGGGTCCCGACCGCAGGCTTCAGGAGACGCTGCCGGACTGAACGGTGGAGCGACGCCACATTTTCTTATAAGCGGTCCTTTACAAATTTGCGCACGCAAAGCTGCGATCGGTTTGCAGAGCAAAGAAAATTTTCGATGGAAAGTCGAAGGCTTTCACGGCCGGAATCCGTAGGTTGTTGTGGGTTTTCCGGGTTTGGAGGCCGTGCGCTATTAGTGTTTTCTCCCGACGTTTCGCCGCCTCTGTGGCCGGCGTCTTCGTTCGTAACCTACAACGAACTAAAGAAAATTTCCTCTCCCAGGCTGGTTCTTTTCCCAGACTTTTCCGACCCCGAGAGGCTGTCGCCTCTCTCCTCGTCCTCTTCGTCATGTCGGCAACGCTGCCGCCTTCTCACGACACGCTTCGTTTCGCATTTTCACTCCCCGGCCGCCGCTCCCCCGCCGCCGGGTCTGATCGCGGCGTGGCCGCCCGATCCACACGCGCCGGCGGTTGCGGGTAGACTCCGGCGCACGGGAGCGCGCGCGCGCGGCGGGAAGCCCTCCGCGGGACGCGCGGGCGGGTGCGGGGAGCTCCCGCGCGGGGCTGGGGGGGCACGGCCGCCTCCCTCCGGCCGAAAGGAGTCCCCGGGGGGGCTCTACTCGGGCAGCTGCCGGCCCCCCGGGATTTACGCGTGGTCTTCCGGATGTCACTGGGCTACGAGCCCCAGCGTTCCTCATCGTTGGCTATGCTGGCCGAGGGTGATGGGAGCTGCAGTCCGAAACCTCACGGTCCCCACCTCCGGTTTAGCAGACCGTCCCTCCC
The DNA here is from genome assembly GCA_030412105.1 of Cyclura pinguis. Lineage (NCBI taxonomy): Eukaryota > Metazoa > Chordata > Lepidosauria > Squamata > Iguanidae > Cyclura > Cyclura pinguis. The sequence continues at coordinate 760,575 of CM059604.1, read as the reverse complement.
TCCCTCCTCCTCCTCCTCCTCTCTCTGTCTTTTTCCGCACGCGGTCCGTCGGCCTCTGGCAGGGTGCAAACGGTTGATGTTAAGCTTCTTTTGATCACGAAGGAAACGAAGCGCAAAGGAAGCGACGCGGACATAGCTGGCAACCGGCGACCCGCCCTGGCGCAGCGCCTGGGCTGCTCTGCGTGCGAGTCTGGGGACCAAGGCTCAGATCCTTGCTTGGCCATGGAACCTCACTGGGTGACCTTGGGCGAGTCCCACTCTCTCAGCCTCAGAGGGAGGCAAAAGCAACCCCCCTCTAAACAAGTCTTGCCAGGAAGACCTCTTAATATGGAAGCGACTCAAAGGCAGACAACCACAACGGATGGCAGTTAATGGGGGGGGGATTTTTCCCCCCCAGGAAGGGGGTGCCCTTGCGTGGGAACCGTGAGCCCAGCGGGAGGGGCCGCGGGACGCGCCGGGCCCGGGGGGGCTCCTCCCGCCTCCCCCCGCCTTTGGAATCCCAACTGCCGTTTTGCAACCGGGCTGGGAGGGGGACCCGGCTGGCCTTGGCTTCTCCCGGGCAGCGGTCAGTGGGCGAGGGGAAGAATTGGGGGGGGGGAGGGGTGCCCCCCCACCATTCCAGGGCTTCCGTCGTCTCTCCCTGAAGGGTTAACGTGTTCACCTCTCACATCCAGACGATGGAGCCCAATGAAACCACCACATGTTTGAGAGGCGGGATTGGAGCTCAGAAAAAGTAACTCCCACAACTACGTAGCTGCTAGTGAGGTGAACGGCATGGGACTTTTGTGGCCTGCAAGGCCCAGAATCCCCAGGCCAATATGGCCCTGCCGGAAGGGAAGGATGCTGGAGTGCGTAATCGCAGGCCTGGCTCCCCCTCTTAGTCCCAAAGACAGTAGAGCCCTTGGATTAACAGGATTTACGTATCTCTTGAGAGATCCAGCATGGTGTAGTGGTTTGAGAATTAGACTATGGCTCTGGGAACCAGGGTCCAAGTGCCTCCTTGGCCACGGAAATCCACTGGGCAAGTCACACTCTCACAGCCTCAGAGGAAGGCAAAGGCAAGCCCCCTCTGAACAAATTCTGCCAAGAAAACCCCAGGACAAGGTTTTCTCTGCAGAAAGGGTCACCCTGATTTGGGTACAACTTGAAGGAACACGGCCACAATTTACCTGTTAAGTTACAATTCAAGAACTGGTTCAATCCTTCTAATTTAGTTGGGACTAATCAACAGGATTCTGGGCCACCCAAAAAGTAACTTTCCCAAGCGTTGATCCCATTTTTGAGATGTGCTTCAACAGATGGTCTGACCATGTGCAACTTAAAATTCAGATCTCTGCAGGACTCTGAAGATGACCGCGTTCTATCCGGAGGAGAACATTTACAATCTGCTGCCTGACCCGGATGAGAAAAAGCCCATCAAGCAACACAGGTACTGGGGAGGGGGCAGAGGGAAGGGGAAGGGGAGAAACCCTCACCTGCAGTTGGGGAGGGGCTTTCAAATTCCCAGCCAGAGAGCTCTTTGGCCCCAGTAAACTATAAACCCCAGAATTCCACAGGATGGGGAAAGTGGAATAATAGCACTATAACAAGGTAGGGCGGAAATGGTCTACATGAAACTTAGAACAAAAAGGCAATTTGAAACCACTTAAAAGAATATAAAACAATGCCGACCACAACACATGTGCTCATGGGGTAAAAGCAATTAGTGCCCAAGCCAGGATGGCAGCTGTGTTGGTGCCAACTGGGACCCTGAGCTGCCACAGTGGGAGAAGTCTTCCCTGCGTCCTCCCATGGGGCATTGCCACCTCCAGTGGGGCACAGAGGAGGCCTCTCCAACAGGTTTCAATGGTCAGGCAGGAATATAAAGGGGGAGCCACTCGATACCCTTAAATTCCTGTAAAACCCGATTCCTTTGGAGCCGGTGTTACCTGGTTTCCGCGTGGTCCTCTGGTCAGCAGTCCGACCGCTGTATTTGCTCCAGCTGCAGCATCCGAACTGTCTTCAAGGGCTGCCCCACACATCGTGCCTTGCAGTAGTAGTCTAAGCAGGAGGTTCCCTTTGACAACCTTTTATCTGACCCAGCTTGTATCAGTAGCTTCCTTTGGGGCTTGGAAGAAAGGACGCACACTCTTACGGGGAAAGTAACTATTGTTCCCTTTTCTTCTTGAATTAAAGATACATCTCAAAATTCCAACCGTCTGTAAAACGTGAAATAGAAGAGAGGAAGAGGGAGCCATGCCGAACCATGGGAATCCCCAAAGTCCAGGTCCCCACTCCAAAGGACTTTCTCCGAAGACATTCGAAGATGCCCACGCTCCCACCGCGTGAGTTCTCAGCCTTACAGTCGTCTGCACAGCATCAACTTCATCCCACATCAGATGAGGCAGCTTACAGGCCTCCGGATGTTGTTGGACTGCTCATCCCATCATCCCGCTCTGGGCTGGGGCTGATGGGAGTTGCAGTCCAGCAGAATCTGGCTAGGTGGCTCTGTCTCCCACCGCCGGGCTGGAGTGTCCTTGCCCTCGTACCTGCTGGACAATTGCGTTGTCCTAAGAAAGCTGGGCTTTCACACGACACAGTCACAGAGGTGCAATGTCACTTTAAGCTTCCATTGTTACACGCTGTGGAATGCTGGGACTTGTAGTTTCCATTAGGTATTCAGAATTCACTGAACTATAGCATCCCCCCAAACTACGAATCTCAGGATTCTCTAGGATGGGACCGCAGCGGCTGAAGTGGTTTCACAGGGCTCCAGATCTGTCAGGAGCAAAGCACTGGTGAGCATGGGGAGCAACTGGGAAAAACAAGGAGGGCGTAGAGATGGAGGAGAGGCAGAAGAATGAAAGGGTCTCAAGGCATACTTTTCAGGACAAGGTGGCCTTCTTGGGCCCTTCTTGCTAAGATATATAAAAGATTTGGGCCTAACCCTACCGGTCAGTCCCAGCTACAGCAGATCCACAGAACCGGCTGTTGAATAGAGGATCAGTGTGTAGGTAAGTCCAAGGGATTCAATGGGTCTACTCTGTTTGGAACTAGGAACAGATATAGGCCTTTGCGTTAGAATAGCTGTGATTGTCTGGCTTTCTAAAAACGACACAGGAAGAAGGGCGCCCGGGAGCAAGAAACCGGCAGAACCACGAGTGCCAAAGAGGATGGACCACCCCCTCATGGGGATTCAGACCGAGAAGAACTACGTCTCCGCCAACATGGCTGATGCCATTATGGCAGTGGCCAAGAAGCCCCTCCGTGCCTGCGTTGACGTTCGGAAGGGAGACAAGTTCCTCGTTGAAAATTCCGGACTCGTCATAAAATACCGCAACAAAAAGGTATCGTCTGCTAAGCCAGTCAAATTGCAACGCCCTACACACCATCGGCAGGGGTGTATCTAGGGTGGGACGGGTAGGGCACGTGCCCCAGGCGCCAGTGCTAGGGGGTGCAAAAAAAAGTGCATGTGGGGTGGGGGGCGGGGTTAGAGGTAAGAAGGAAGGGGCAGAACTCCTATGCCTGCCCTAGCACTGTCTACGCTGGACACACGACTAACCATAGGTAAGAACGACAGCCAACCCAGTCACGTTTTGTGACTCGAGAGAGATTGAACCTGGCTTGTCATCCAAGCCTTTGGGGTCAGATTGGTTTATTCCAAAATGTATATAGCATCATAGAGTCAGAGAACAGGAAGAGACGCCAAGGGCCATTCAGTCCAACCGTCTTCTGCCACTCAGGAGGGCGCAACCACAGCCCTCCCTTGGACAGACGGCCCTCCAGCCTCTGCTTAAAAACCCCAAAGAAGGAGGAGACTCCACCACACTCCATGGAGGCAGATTCCACTGTCCAACTTCTGTTTCCATCAGGAAGTTCTTCCTAATGTTTAGATGGAATCTCTCTTGAAGTTTGAAGCTATTGCTCCTTGTCCTAGGCCGTTTCTGCCCTATGGTGTCATTAGTGCTCTTATTCCACTTTCAACCTCCTGTGGAATTCTGGGGTCTGTAGTTTCCTGAGGTCAAAGAGCTCTCTGGCTGAGAATTCTAAAGGCCTCTCCATAAACTGCAAACCCCAGGAGTCCATAGGAGGTTGAAAGTGGAATAATGGCACTATAACAGTGTAGTGTGGAAAGGCCCAATATCTTTACCTGATGAAGAGGCCAGTGAAGCTTTGAAAGCTGGCCCAATGCACTTTCTGCATTTTGGCTGGCCGATAAAGAGATAATTATTTTTGTGGATTTTGTTGTGTTTTCCTTCCCAGGAGATTCACAAATCCAGAAATGCTAGAAAGGAATCTGGGGATTGTGGGGGGCTCCTCCTCTGTGCTGCACCGTGGGACGAGACCACTGTTTGGGGAGATGGGAGCAGGCCCGCTCCCCCGTGGTCCTCTGTTTGTGGGGAGCCCTCCCTGGGCAGGGCCAAAGGGGGCTGATGCTGGCACGGTTCCTCCGCCAAGTCATGGAATCCTGGAATCCTGGAGAGACCACAAGGGCTGCCCAGTCCAGCCCCCTGCCGGGCCAGACACAAAATGTGGCTTTCCTTAAAGCCTTGCCGGGGGGGGGGGGGCTGATTTATTCCACAGTGTGCCTCATGAGATAGAGCAGGCTATGAATATTTTAAATAAATAAATAATAGGCGACCATATTTCTACAAAATCAAAACCAAAACAACGCTCCTTTTTTCATTGTTCCAACCTGAGATAACATTGCTATATTTTAAAAGACCTTCTGATGCATTCTCTGCCAACTGCAGTCCTAAAACTGATATTATTCGTCAGCAATATTTATTACAGGCATTCTCGATTTGTTTTATTGCATTATATTCTGGAAGTGGAAAAGGCATAACCCATATTTTGGAATATAATCCCATTGACACTGGCAACTAGAGGAGGCTCACTGAATCAGTGGGATTTGCCTAAGTGTTGACTCCCCAGTCAATAGTTGAGTCAACAGGTCTGGTCTAGCTGGGCCAAAACAACAGCACAGTGGATGCTCTGTGCTTTCTGGCAGGATTTTGGTGCCACGCCACGATACATTAAAAGGAGGAAGATGGAAGCCCAGAGGGCCAAGGAAGAGAGAGAGGCCTACGTGAGGGAGACGCTGAGGAAACAAGGTGTGACCCGGCTCTCCAAGGAAGAACGGGAGAAGGTGCTGGAGGTACCTACCTTCATTCAATCCAGTGGCATCAACAGTTTGAAAAATAACTATCGTTTCCTTGTGGTAATCGAGTGTCGAAGTTTGTATATCTCTCAACACTGCGGGAGCGCTTTTCCGCTAGATTTGACTCTAGATGTTCTAGGGATAGCAGTGGTGGTTTCCATCTCAGTGTGATGGTGAATCCACTGTGGGTTTCAATCTGAATGTTAAGGAAGGTATCAAAGGCATTGCTGCTGTCTTGGGAATAGGACTCACCAATCCGGTTTCAAGAATCCAGAGTAGAATACGTCCCCTGTATCTGCAGGGGATAAGTTTCTGGACTTCTGGTGGATAAAAAAAATGTGGATAATAGCCAATACCATTTTTTTTTCAATTAGATAAATCATGTAGGTATTGAGACGAGTGTGCAGCTTTGAGAGGAGGCCCTGAAACTTGACAAAACTTTAGAATCTAAGGGACAGACAGCTTTGTAGCCATTATTTGCAGACCAAAGTAACTGTATTGCACTTTCTCACTTCAATCTCTATTTGAAGTCTATTAAATTCAAATTATTAGTTTCAGATTGCATTTTAACATGGGTAAGCAAAATCGTGTATACTGGTCACGTGGACACAGGGGATGTGCCGGATTGCCAAACTGAGCTGGGACCACGACCCCTTTGCTTGGGCTTTGGCGGCTCCATCCAAGGCCGTTGCTCTTCCTGGAACTCCTCATCCCAGCCCAGCACTCCACAACCACTAACCCACACTGCCTCTCAAAATATGGCAGCCCTCTCCTAGGGCTTTCTTGCCCAGATTTCTTCAGAGGAGGTTCACCACAGCCTTCCTCGGAGGCTGCTTGGAGAAGGGTGGGGACTTGCCATAGGTTCTCCCTGTGGGTTTCCTTGGCTGACCAAAAGGGATTCCAGCCCCAGTTGCCCAGAGTCCTGATCCAGCGTTCAAAGTACAGCACCATGTTGGCTTTCTGTCCAGCTGAAAGGGATGGAAATGGGGGTTCGCATGCAGGACACACACCATCACACGTCAGTTGGGGTGTATGTGATCCTCAGTGGGCTTCCACTCATACTCTAGGGGGGCCTGAGGCTCCCCTATGGAACCCAGAGAGACCCAGTGCAGAATGTGGACGTCTGCACATTGCATTGTGCATTGCAATTGCGTAACAGGGTCCAGCCATGCTCATTTAGCACTGCAGCATATACATTGTGCGCCAGAGGTATCTAGCACAGCACCCACATACAGCAAGGGAAGGTAACTCCACCGGCAGCTATTTCCGCTACACTGCAGTGATCTGGGACTTCAGCCTAAGGTCTTTATCGCACAAGGCAGGTAAATCACAATTGCAGGAAGATAACGGCATCTTTGGCCGGGACTTATCATGTTAACTAGTTCGTCCTCTGTTGTTCTTCTGGTGAGAGACCGTTTGGAAAGCATTTGTTTTACAAACACAAAAAATCCATTCATGACTTCCTTTGCAAAAGAAATACTTTCCAAGTGGTCTCCCACCAGGAGAACAACAAAAGAGGAATGAAGTAATGTGATAAGTCCCAGCCACCGATGCTGTAACATAACCTGCTGTAATAGCGATTGACCTGCCTCGTGTGATAAAGTCCTAAGTCTCCCCACGTGAGGTCAGCGCCCAATTGTGCTCCATGACTTCTGGGTTGAATGTCAACACTGGGCAACTGAACCAAGACACCAGAGGTGCAGCCAGATGCCGACTCCAGCACGCATGTGCCTTCCTTTTCATGGTCAATGGTGCCCCGTCTGCAACTCCACTTTCATGATTTTAAACTGAATGCAGACATTGGGCCCCAGGCAGAAATGCCCAGCTGCTTCCATAGGGGAACTTGCACCTGTGTAAGAGGCCTTATCTCAAGGTCTTATTCTTCTTCTCTGTCCTGCTGGGGGCAGTGGGGGGAGAAACAGTTTTTGTGTGCCATGGTCCTCGGTGCTTCAAGCATCAGTTAAACTCTGCTTCCCCTGAAATCCACGCAGGGCCTCAAGAAGAACTGGGAAGAGATCAATAAGGAATTCCAGAACCTTTCCGTGGTGGTCGACACGCTTCCGAGGAAACTTCGCAAGGAGAAAATGGAGGTGGAGATGAAGCAGCTGGAGCACGACATCAGCATCCTTGAGAAACACAAAGTCATCTACATTAAGAACGAGTAGGGACACCAGATCAGAAACACGGGGAAAGTGATCCACCACAATCCGGACCTTTTGGGCTTCACTGGTATCGGTGCAAAAGTTTCGCATCTCTTTCACCGACATCAGTGAGAATCAGAAGGTGTGTGATTTCGAGTGGATTGGGCCTGTTTATTTACTTGTTTATCACAATTGATGGGAACCTATTCTATTCTAATCTATTCTCCATAGCACGGGTGGGAAGCCTTTGGTCCTACAGAGAATGTTGGACTCTAACTCCCATCATACCCAACCAACCCCAATGGTCAATGGTTAGAGTTAACGGAAGGTATGATCCAACAGTCTCTGGAGGGCCCCAGTTTCCCCTCCCCTTCCACAGGGAAGTTAAAATACTCCTTTGTTCAATGATGGGGGGAAATAATTAATTTTAACAACTAGGTTAAAGCCTTAAAGATGTTCCGAATGTTGACACTTCCGAAAATATGTATAATGAACCTAGTTTTATTCTAAATAAATGTTGACTCTATTTGCTCTTTTTATTTATACATCTGTTTTATAAGCTTTCATTTTCACAATTCTCCCCCTTCTTTAAAAAAATCAAGTTGGCTTCTGGTTGCAAAAAAAAAAAAAGATTTCTTCTTGTGCTTAAAATGGCTTGGAAGGACAAAACCATGGCAAAATTGCCCCCATCATGCCAAGGAAGCACTGGGGGCAGGGGGGCATTTGGGGATAAAAAGAAATCCAAAGATGGTTTTAATAATTGGGCTGGGATGGGGTACATCAGGTGTGGCCCTCCAGGTCCTCTCAGCCGCTGCTTACCTTGAACTAGATTGCAAGATCCATGGGGCAGGAACCCCTCTTCTCACTCACTCTGTATCCCAGAACCTTCCCATCCTGGTGTCTTCATGGCTCCCAAGGAGACCAAAAGAAGGTGTCAGGGGTGGTTTTGCCCCTGTTGAGCCCCGGGCACAGGAAGACCTAGGCCATTTCTGCACTAGACAGTTATCGTGCTATTATTCCACTTTCAACATCCTTTGGAATCCTGGGGTTTGCAGTTTAGGGAGGGGCCTGGTGCGGAAATGGCCCTAGGCAAAAGGGCTGGGAGAAGTAATGTCCTATTTCTTGGTGAGAAAGGCAGAGGAAGACGATTGCTATGGATACATGTGTGGCACTTGCTTGGTGGTCTAATGATTGGGGGAGAGCCTGCATGCTGCAGTGGCTTGAGTGCCAAAATGGAACTCCAAGAGAGCAGGGTTCGAATCTCCCCTCAGCTATAGAAACCCACTGGGTAACCTTGGGCCGGTCACACTCTCTCAGCCTCAGAGGAAGGTCACAGTGTCAAGTTCCCTCTGAACAAAGCTGCCAAAAAACCCCTGTGATGGTTTCACCTGAGGGTCACCACAATTTCAAAACAACTTGAAGGTACAGACACAAGTGTCTACTTAACATGAGACTTTTACTTGGAAGAAATAGATTTTCCCTTACAAGCTCTTTTGGATAATAAATAAGTTGATCAAGAAGGATGTAACTTCAGGAGGGAGGGAGGAAAGGAAGGAACGAAGGAACGAAGGAACGAAGGGCAGGAGGGCAGGCAAGATGGGTGAGGGCAGGAATATTAAGAGTGACATCCTTTGACATGAATGGTGAATGCATTGAAAATCAACACTTTTAGCAAGGAATTCATCTCTTTCCACTCCAAAAATAGGAAGAAGGTAACTGCATAAACTACTTTAGAAAACCAGACAAAATGGGTCTTTTGGAAACGCCAGCCAAGATGCTGCGCAGTTAAGGCGGCAACTGAAACTTCACGTCAACCTGAGCTTCTTTGGCCAAGACCATGATCTCAGAGAGCTTGACAGCCATTTTGGCTGCCTGGTCCAGGTCATCGCAGGCCAGGATCTTCAGGCCGCTCTCTGCGATTAAATCCTTCGCATCTTTGACCCGTGTGCCTTGTAGCCGTACAACAATCGGTATTTTTAACTCCAGATCTTTCGCTGACATAATTATCCCGTGTGCAATCACATCGCACCTCATCAGTCCTCCAAAAATATTTACCAGAATCGCCTGGACCTTCTCATTGGAAGTGATGAGCTTGAAGGCCTCTGTGACTTGTTCCACCGTGGCTCCGCCCCCGACGTTGAGGTAGTTGGCCGGGGTGCCCCCGTGGAGCTTGATGATGTCCATGGTGGCCATGGCCAGGCCCGCCCCATTCACCAGGCAGCCAATGTTCCCATCCATGCCGATGTAATTCAGTTCTGCGTTGGCTGCCTCCCGGTCTCTTTCGTCCAGCTGGGTCCAATCCTGCAGTTCAAAAATCTTCTGCTGACGAAAAGCCGAATTGCTGTCAAAAATTATCTTTGCGTCCATACACATCACCTTCCCTGTCGAGTCTTCAACCAGAGGGTTGATTTCTAGCAAGATGGCATCGTATTTGATAAAGAAGTTGTAGATCTTAATCATGTTATCAGCTGCCTCATACACCAGACGGGAGGGAAATCCCATTTTCTGGGCCAGTCGGACAGCTTGTTCCTCTGTGATCCCCTCCATGATGTCGACCGGTTCCTTAATGATGGCCTCGGGGTTCTCTGCAGCCACGTCTTCGATCAGCTCCCCACCCTGAGAACTGCCAATGAGGACAGGGCCCTGGAAGGACCTCTCCATGGTGATGGCAAAATAGTACTCCCTCCTCAGATATTTGCGCTCGCAGATGAAGACCTGGTTGCATATCCGCCCCTGTTCTCCCATCTGCTTGGTGAAGAGCCTCTTCCCGATCATTCTGGAGGCCATCTCCCTGGCTTCTTCTGGGGAACAGACCATCTGCACCCCTCCCTTCAGGCCCCCTTCAAAGACTCCTCTTTCCCGGCCACCGGTTAGCACCTGTGCCTTGACCACCAGGTCACAGGTGCCAATCTTTCTGGCCACTTGGTAAGCCTCCTCCGGTGTTCTTGCAACCAATCCGTAGGGGACCGGAATGCCAGCTTCCTTCAAGAGTTTCATGCTCAGGTATTCATGGAGAGACAAGTCCCTCAGCTGCTGCTGCAGCACCCGAAGCCCCCGAGTGGTACAAATTCCCCGGTTTCCCCCCAGGGCTTTGACCACGGCACTCAAGACCCTCTGGCCCCCACCTCTTCCCATGAACTTCACCACCCTCAGTGCCTGCTGGCGGATCATGGCTGGAGGTGATCTTGGGCTCCCTTCTCCAGCCCCCACTCCTCCCTCACTTTTCTCCAGAAGAACTCCTCCAACTGTCCTCTGACCAAACAATTCCTCAGAGTTCCTTCTCCAACAGCTGTTCAAGCCCGGCTGCCCATTGGCCCAGGGCAGGCAGACTCTACAATGTCATCACCCCACCCGGTGTGATGTCATCATCCTGCCCTTTACAACCACTCACAGCCTCATTCCTCCCTTCTGTGAACCTATACAGGCTGGACTCCGCTTGGTTTGTCCCAACTCAAGCGGACCCACTGGACCAGCTGAAGCTGAACGGCGAGTCGACACGGAGGCTGGTGCCATTGGTTTGAAGGGACTGAGGCCATTTCCGCCCAGCACTGTTATTCCACTTTCAACTCCCTATGAAATTCTGGGGTTCGTAGTGTCCTGAGGCCAAAGAGCCCTCTGGCTGAGAATCCTAAATGCCCCTCCCTAAACTGCCAACCCTGCCAGGGTTCCACAGTGGAATAAGAGCACTAGAACAGTGTGGTGTAGAAAGGCTCTAAGATTTCAGCCACAGTTTGAACCACAGAAATTCATGCATTTATTTCTGCTGAGGACCAAAAATTCTACCATGAATTTTCTGGCACAAAAAAAATTCCCAAACAATTTTAAAAAATGAAAAGAGATTTTTTTTAAATATAATTTTTATTAGCAATTTTTTCAAATACACTAAAAATTACAAATACAAAAGAAAGGGAAAAAAGAGAAAGAAAGGAAGGCTAGAAAGAGAAGAATAAATACACAGAGATATAGAATATATCTATATGTAGAAATATATAGACACACACACATATACGTACAGATATATATGCAAGAAAAAATGAAAAATGACTTCCAACTTTCTTGTCAGCAGTTATATTCCATCCCAACCAGGAGACCTGACTATTGTTTGGCTGCTTTATCAAACGAGTGAATCATGCAGTCCCCTCCTCCAAGCCCTGAGAATTTAAAAGTGCGCAGGCCTTATTGCCTGGATTGGATTCCTGTGAGAAGGCAGCTTCTTAGTACTGGGAGATGTTTCTATTTATTTACAAGCCGAGCACAGGAGAAAACCTGAGGCTGAAACACACCAAGAGGTAAGAGCTGGAGTTCACTTGCTTCCATGCCAAGTTTCTCTCTCTGGAGACACGCAGAACCCCAAAACTTGGTAAGGTTTTATGGGGTCCCAAACTCACCTCTCCCGTCTCTCAGCCTTTGCTTGGCCTTCTAAAAACTTCCTAGCCAGAACGTTCCCCACGGTGGCCTGTTGTTCTTTGCCTCATCAAAAAATGTTCCTAGCCAACCTTGGCCACAAGTGTGACCACCTTCAAGAAGTTCTTGTGGCCCATTGTTGTTGTGTGCCTTCAAGTAATTTCTAGTTTTCTAGCCTGCATCTCATTTCTAGCATTCTAGCTGGAGTATTCTTGACTGGGTTATTCAGAGGAGGTTTGTCCCCAATGCCTTCCTCTGAGGCTGAGTGAGTGTGATTTGGCCAAGGAGCCCCAGAGGCCCTCTGTAGCCAAATGAGGATTTGAATCCTGGTCTCCCAGAGGTCTAATCCAGCACTCAGACTGCTGCACTATGAGGGCTTTTCCATTGGCCTGTTAGCCCTCTCCATTCCGTGACATCATGGAATCCTTAGCCTGGCCAATGGGAAGACCGGCAGCCAACAGTTGGGGAAGGAACTCTGGGGAACTGGTTTGTCAAAGGACCGTTGGGCAGTCTGTTGGAGAATAGCTGGGAAGGAAGGTCAAAATAGGGGAAGGGGAGCAAAGCCCACCTACCCCCATGATCTGCAAGCAAGCAGTGAGTTTCCTGTGGCGAGGCAGGATCCTGATGCCCTTTAATGCTGTAGTCACCGTGCTTGGTGAGAGCTCAGGCTGGTATCACCACAGCTTCCCCGTGCAGCAGCAGAGAAGGACCCTGTCGCTGCACGAATACCTGAGCATGAGACTCTTGAAGGAAGCCGGGGTTTCTGTCCCAAACGGACTGGTCGCCAGAACCCCAGAGGAGGCCTACAGAGCAGCCAAAAAGATTGGGACCAGTGACCTTGTGGTCAAGGCACAGGTCTTAGCCGGCGGGCGGGGGAAAGGAACGTTTGAAGGGGGGCTTCAAGGGGGTGTGAAAATTGTCTGTTCCCCTGAAGAAGCCAAGGAGATGGCCTCCCAGATGATTGGGAAAAGGCTTTTCACCAAACAGACCGGAGAAAGGGGAAGAATCTGCAACGAGGTCCTCATCTGTGAGTGCCGGTACCCCAAGAGGGAATACTACTTCGCCATTGCCTTGGAAAGAACCTTCCAGGGCCCCGTCCTCATTGGCAGCGCCCAGGGGGGTGTCAACATTGAAGACGTGGCCGCGGAGAATCCTGAGGCCATCCTCAAAGAGCCCGTGGACATCGTGGAAGGCATCCGGAAGGAGCAGGCCCTACTTCTCGCCCAGAAAATGGGATTTCCTGCCAAGTTGGTGGAGGAAGCCGCTAACAACATGGTGAAGCTCTACCATTTCTTCATTAAACATGACGCCCTCATGGTGGAAATTAACCCTATGGTGGAAGACTCAATGGGGAAAGTGGTGTGTGTGGATGCAAAGATCAACTTTGACAGCAACTCGGCTTTCCGCCAGAAGGGCATCTTCGAGCTGCAGGACTGGAGCCAAGAGGATGAGCGAGACCGGAAAGCCGCCAGTGCCGAGCTGAATTACATCGCCTTGGACGGGAACATCGGGTGCCTGGTGAATGGAGCGGGCCTGGCCATGGCCACCATGGACATCATCAAGCTCCACGGGGGCACCCCAGCCAATTTCCTCGACGTCGGAGGGGGAGCCACCCCGGAACAGGTGAAAGAGGCCTTCAAGCTGATCACTTCAGATGCACGGGTCCAGTCGGTCCTAGTGAATATCTTTGGGGGCATCATGCGGTGCGATATCATTGCTCAAGGGATCATCATGGCAGCCACAGAGCTGGAGCTGAAGGTTCCCATTGTGGTGCGCTTGCAAGGCACTCAAGTGGAGGACGCCAAGGCCTTAATTGCAAAGAGTGGGCTGAAGATCCTGCCCTGCGACGACCTGGACCAGGCAGCCCAAATGGCCGTGAAGCTCTCTGAGATCATGACCCTGGCAAGGCAGGCCCATCTGGACGTCAAATTCCAGCTGCAAACTTGATCAGGTGGCCTCTGGCCTTAGGGTCTCAACGAATGTTCTCTTATCACTAAATAATTTTCTAGAATCCCACCCACCCACCCTGAAAAAACACACGCGTATGTGGTTTTTGGTTTAGAGCTGACTTTCAAAGATGGCCCCTCTTTATCCAGAAGTATCTTATTATCAGTCTGTGTTCTTGATCATAGACCTCCTCTGTCCCCGCCAAATCTTAGTTACCTCTTTTGTCGTCAAAAAGTGCTAGAAGTTGGAAATATCTTTCTTTTGAATAAAAGCCTGGCATTTATTGGAATGTTTCTGAGAATTGTGGGCATCCTTCAAGCCCTGCAGGCCACCTTGAATCCCAGTGGCAGCACTGTGGTATCCCTACCTAAAACGTGGCTATCACACATGGTTGTGAAAAGGGTCTGTGGCCCATAGGATAGCCCTGAGGGATGCCCTGAAAAGAGACTTGAAGTCTTGGATGTGTCTGGTAGGAAGCTGAGGTTGCTGACAGGAGTCTTAAGGAAGTTCTGTTCTTCTCCAGGTCTCTGGAAAGGGAACAAGCCTCAGGTTGAGCAGCAATGAAGGAGGAGGTAGTGGCTGTGGTCAGATTTTTGCACCTGAAGTGGTGCTCTGACCCTTCCACGTGGGCTCCAGAGCTCTCTGGCTCAGCATGGAGGTGTGGGTGTTGGTGCCAAACACCTGTATAAGTTCCCTCACGCACAAGACGCCCCCAGGCTCAGCCTTTGCAGCCCGTGAAGCCCTCTGGCCATTCCCCAAAGGTGTTCAAGAGACCTCTGAGTTCCAAAGATATTGGCTTGATTTGTAGGCAATTTTCTGCCTGAAAGTAATGCCAAATCACCCCCAAATGCAACCAGTGGTCTTCCTGCACCCTTCAGAAAGTGGGCAGTCTCTTGGGATACATTCTCAGAAGAAGAGTGGCCCACTGGGAGGCTGGCAATTCTGGCTCTTGGGGCCCAATCCACAAGGCAGCCCTGCTGGGCAAGAGACAGCCCATTGGCACCCTTGCGTAGACCCACACCCTCCAAGATCTCCCAGGTGAAAACTGTGACCAAGTGAGGCCAGAGTTTGGTTGAGATAGCAAAAGTTACTCATGACAAACTACAGAGACGATGGGAGAGGCTGCAGCGGTTCCTTTTGCCCAAGCCTACTTGGGAGGGCAAGATCCTGCCCCTTCTTCTCCCCCCTCTCTTGCTGAGTTAATTGAGGGCAAACTCCTTTTGCAGCTGGAACTCAGTTTGCAGCAACTGTAGGAAGCCAAAGAGGAAAGGTGGGAGGAGGAAGGAGAGCTGAGAAAGTGGGGTGGCAGAGGATTAGTCCCTGTCAAATTGAGGGTCTGAAGTTCATGCTCACTTCCATGGGGGTTGGCCCCAAGAAGCGCCCTGCCATTTGTGACCCACATTGTCATCCTCTATATCCTGCTTTCCTCAGAGTGGCCCAAGGCAGTGTGCGTATTTCTCTTGTCCTGCTTTATTTTCACAACCTCCCTGTGAGGTAGGTTAGGCCAACAGAGATGGGCTGCTGGTTCATGGTGGTGCAGGGAGAGTCAAACGTCCCCAGATTTTCCCTGTCCGAGACCAACACTCCCATCAAAGCACAGAATCAGAGAGTTATAGGGCAGGAAGCAACTGCAGGCCCCCCCCCCGGTCCAACTCTCTGCCCTGCAGGAATCCACACCCTCAGAGGTGGGTGTCCAACCTGCCTCGTTCTGCAATGTGCTTCCCTTTAAGGTACCATACAGTCCTCGCTCCACATTCATCGGTTTGATCTCTGCGAATTTGATTATTTATGAGGCACACGCTTGCTTTCTGGTCTTCCTCCTTCTATTCCTGGCTCCAGGCTTGTGAGGCTCCTATTTAAAATGGAGAGTTTTTTCCTTTTGGGTGAACAAAGCCCCCCCACCCACTGCTGGAGGTGTGTCCTCTCTGCCATTGGCTGCACATTCTGCTGTGCCATGGCTGCTGATTGGTCATGCTTTCCTTGTTCCTACCCCTCTTTTTTTCAAGATGGCCACCGGAAGTAGCTAGAACCCCAGAATGCTGCTCTTCTACCTCTGAAGGAAAAGTACCCGGAAGACTTTTAGCTTTTTTTTATTCCCCCAGGGAACACCCGAGGCCAGAGGCAAAGGAGTGGGAGGGGGAGCTGTAGAGGGGAATCATGGGGCGGGGGGAGTTATTCCTGGTTTTTCCACTTTCATGAGGGCTCTGTGTCCCAAACCCTCACGAATGCAGAGGGGCCGCTGTACTGTAAAAAACATGTGCACAGATGGGGAAAAGGAGTGTGGAAAGCTACCATTTTGGACTCCACTCTCCAGAATCCACTTGCCTGTTTTTTTTCCCCTGATGTGTGCAATTGTTTCAGGGGTCTTTAGGCAGAAATCCAAGGCCACTTGCCTCAAAATGATGATGAACGAGACTCACTTGAGGAATCGCCCTGAATTACCCTAAATTCCTCTGTGAATAAATTCCTGACAAGAATCCCTATCAACCAAGTTCCAGAACATCTTGTCTAGAGCTTGGCAAATTTACTTTTTTGGCCTACAACTTTTAGCTGGGGGAGCCTGGGAGCTGTAGG
The DNA here is from genome assembly GCA_030412105.1 of Cyclura pinguis. NCBI lineage: Eukaryota > Metazoa > Chordata > Lepidosauria > Squamata > Iguanidae > Cyclura > Cyclura pinguis. The sequence goes on along the minus strand of CM059604.1, from coordinate 744,369 downwards.
CCAAAAAAGTACTTTTCCAAGTTCTCCCCAAATGCCCTCCTCTCTATTTCTCTCTCTTGGGGGAGATGCTTCAAGACAAGATACCCTTGGAGGTTTTCCTTTGACCAAGATCACTTAATGAAGGAGGAGTTGTTCTCCTCACTAATTAAAGATTAGTGCAAGATTTGGCAGTCATGGCTTTTTTAATCCTTCATCTTATATTCAAAATTTTCTGAAAGACATAGATGAATACTGGAGACAGTTGTGGAAGGAGAGAGTCCAACATGAAAGTATCCAATCAAAACTGCGTCTTTCACTTATGTTTATTCATTTAATCACAGAAGGATGGCCACAGTATGCCTTCCTAATAGGTGAGCATGAATTGCAGGAACAGCTGGTGGCTCCTACATCAGTGGCAGGGCAAGTCCACTCTGAGTTTTAGTCTGAACCTTAAGAGAGCTGTCTACTTATTTGCTGATTGGGTTCAGAACCCAAGATAGTTCTGGCCAGAGGAATGGGCCTATTTTGGGTGGAACAAAGTTCAGCACCCTGGGTGACCTCTTTTAGGATGATGATGGTGAGATCAAGGTGGGAAACAGCAACAAATAGATGCTTTACACAGTAAAAACACAAACACCAATTAAAAATAAATTATCAGTTAAAAGAGCATTAACATCAGTTAAAAAGCATACCTATTAAACGCAGTCAATTCCTAAGTCAAAAACTCACAGTTTAAAACCATCTGGGTAGGCTTGCTGGAAAAGTTGAGTCTTCAATGCTGTTTTAAATGCAGACAGCGTACCCAGCTGTCAAAATCTCTTCCAGCTGGATAGCCCACAATTGGGGGGTGGCTGACGAAAGAGCCCCCGGTTAACAGTCCTGGCCAAGGAAGTCCCCCAGAAGGTGTGAGCGTACAGGGTGGGTTATACAGGAGAAGGCAATCCTGTAGGAAACCTGGACGCAAACCACGTTGGGCTTTAAAGGTAACGACCAACACATTGTACCTTGCCTAGAAACTAAGGCCATTTCCACACTAGACTGTTATCGTGCTATGATTCCACTTTCAACATCCTATGGAATCCTGGGGTTTGCAGTTTAGGGAGGGGCTGAAACTGCAAACCCCAGGATTCCATAGGATGTCGAAAGTGGAATCATAGCACGATAACAGTCTAGTGCAGAAATGGCCTAAAGGTCAGACTGCAACCCGCAGCAGATTTGCTGCCCCTGCTGAGAGTGGAGCTGCCTGCCACAATGATGGAAGAGCTTGTCATAAAAATCTGTCACAGGGAGACGCGTGTGCTCTGTCTACAGAATACTCTGGCTTCCGAAATGGTTGCCGGCGGCCGCTAAAGTAGCCGGCCGGAGTCTCAGCCCAGAGCCATACCTCTGCCACTGCTGTTTCTGCCATGTTTCTGCCTTGGATCTCAGTGGAATTTCTCCAGAAAGAAATCACCAGTGGAGTCCATAACTCAACAGTGGCTTCCATCATTTATGTCAAGCAGGACGCTGAATCTGCTCTGGATTTTGGTCTGAACCTTAGGGGAGCTCTCTGGGGAGAGCCTTAGGGGACCTTAGGAGAGCTCTCTCTTTGTCCCCCAGACAAGGTCAATCTGTGACTAAAGGAGAGCCAGTGAATGGGTTGCCAGAGAAAATAGACGGCAGGGCCCCGACGCCTTTGAGAGTTGAGTCGAAGAGAGATTTCAGCAAGTGCGGCTTGCTCAACGAGCAGTGCCTCCTGAGACCCCTTTTTCCACACAGCCGTTGAAGGCAGAGGAGCCCTGCCTCGTATTTCCCTGGCAACCCTGCCACTCAATCCATGGTGCAGACCTCTGTGCCGACTCCCCATTCCACCATGGGTCCCGTGGGTAATGACGGTACTTGGGGGCTGGCCAACGGGAGGCCAAGTGACCGACATGACTTCGTATTCAGGGGGACGCATGCCAGAACACACGGGACAGAAATTCTGCACTCTGGTAAGAAAACCTTATGATAGGTTTGCCTTAGGGTTTCCGTAGGTCAGAAAAGACCTGAAAGCACACCAGCAAGAAATTCTTCATTTTCCTCCAGAAGACATTTTCTTAGGTTAGAAGAAGATGGAAGAAACAGTAGAAAAGCAAGTGGAAGACAATGTTGGGTGAAGCTTTCTCCCTGTCCCAAAAGAAAATTCAGGGATGGGGTAGGACAAGACAGAGAAAAGCCTCTTTTCAGGGCCTTTCCCCCCTTTTTTCCTTTTTCTACTGTTAAAGGAAGCGACATGGTGCAATCCTAAGTGTGTGTGCTCAGAAGTAAATCCCACAGGTTTTAACTGAGCTTGCTCCTATTGCCTAAGACTGTGCCATTTACCTTTGTAGGTTGGAAGCCAATGGGCCGATATCCTCATTTAAAAAAAAATAACACGGGGGGACTCTGGAATCCCTTCCTATCTGCTCTGGGGAGAAGGCACAGCTGCTCTGTTTCCTATCCCAGTTAAACTGGTTCCTCCGCAAATGGCCTGGGCAACAGAGTGGAGGAAAAGGGAATGAGGCCCACTTCTGGTGGAGACATCCCCTGGGAACAAGGAGGCTTTGGGATTCCTTCAAAAGATTCACTCAGCTGGCTCCCTCCATGGTTTACTCCTGTCTGCTGGCACATGAAGACTTTGCTATTCCAGCAGGGTTTTGGAAACTGTCTACCAGAGGTTTTAAAGGTGTGCTGTTTTATTGACCTTTGTTTTTTCCAATTCATCTGTTTTAGATGGTTTTAATCCTACACTACACATGCATTAATTGAACTGGAGCAACCACTTTTTGTACACTTCTGCTGATTTCTTCACTCTTACTTATATTTAGGCTGCATTTTACCTGTACTTAAATGTCCGCATGCTTTCTCATGTCCCAGTTCTTTATTTATTAAATGAATAAATATTAACAACAATAAAGGCAGTACTAGCAATAACAATAATGGCCAGGATTCTGCTGGGCTCTTACACATGTGTAAGTTCCCTTACGGGAGCAGGCACACAGTCTTGAGGGGTGAAGGATATCCGCTTTTACTTCGAGGCTAAAGAAACAGAGCTGGTTGTGGTACGCACGACACGCACGGAGCACGGACGTCCATGAGGATGTGCACTCTCAGGCACATGTTGCCTGTGTCCTTGGCTGGGTGATGCTGCCATTCAGCACAAGGGCCGCACAGCAGAACCAGTGGGGCAACTGTTCAACAGATCTACAGTACGTCCCCTGTATCTGTGTGACCAGAATATGGAATTTCACTTACCTGTGCTAGCACTAGGCTACTCTTGATCTTCTGCACACTTGAAAACATTTTGTTCCCATCTCTTTTTTGACCACATGTTGTTGTTAATTTTTATGATTTTTTCAGTTGTGCCCTGGCTTTGGACTGCAAGTAATGGCTACAAAGCCTTCTTTCTCTTAGATTCTAAACTTCTGTCCAGTTTCAGAGCCTCCCCTCCAAGCCTCATACTCATCACAATACTTCCATTGTTCATCTAATTGAAAAACTGGTGTTTGCTATTACTTGCATTTTTCATTATCCACACTAAGTCCGGGAACATGTCTTTTGAGGATATGGGGGATGTACTATACTCCGGTTGCTTCCAGCCATGAACAGGCAGCAGGCGTTCCATAGCAGAGGCACTTTGTGCACCCTCGACCACCGTCCATCTCTTTTTGCTCACCTACGAATCACCTTGGAACGTCTCCTCACTGGGCTCGCTCTCAAACCCGTCTTCGTAAACGGCCGTCACTTGGGCTGCCACAATATTCTTTGCCAGGGACCGGGAGATGGGCAGCCTCTCCACTTTCTCTCCTGTTGTGCAGGTGTACCATTCATTTTCTGGTCTTTTCTTGTACTGCACCTTGTACTCCTTGATGACGACACCATCAGACACAAAGGAGGGACTTTCCCACACAATCTGGACTTGGAAGCTAAAGCAGGATTCCCCGAAGGCGAGGGTCGGCTTCCCAGGTGGGCTTGAACGGAGGCTGGTCTCCACCACTTCACTCACCTCACTGAATGGACTGAGGCCCGATTTGCTCTCCACGGAGTATCTAAACTCATATTTGGTTTTTTGCTCCAGCCCTGTCACCAAGAATTTCTCTTTTTTCCCTTTCGCATGCTCAAACAACCATTCTGTCTCCCCTAAAACCCTGTATTGGACATAATAACCTGATATGGCTTCTCTTGTAGTTTCAGCTGGTCTAAATGTCATCTGAAACCTGTCGTGGGAAACACCATCAATCAAGGGAAGAGAAGGTTTGGGCAGGAGTTCTAGTTTGGTTCCTTCCAAGCATCCACTTTGGTATCGGAAGATCACAGCCCCTGGATTGTTCTCATCCATCTGGGAAGTCACGATGAACCGAGTCTTCTCGGAAGGAGGGCTACAGGAAAAGCCGGCAAACACTATGGCTGCATTCCGAGACCTTTCCAATATATCTTTGTCTTCAAACCATGGAGTCTCCTCCTTCCCATTGGCCTCTGTTGGTAACTTTGATTTGGATTCAACAACTTGATCCAAGACAGCATTTAACTCCTCCATATATGGCTCCTTTGCCTCTAATGAAGTAAACGTAAAGGCCACTATGGTGTTGATCCTGTGATCAAGTACCCTTTTCACTAAATCTTCGTGGGAAGAGACCTTTCCCTTTGACAGATCCAGGAAGAATTTCACAAAGTACATCTCCTTATATTTCAAGTCCAAGAACTTCTTGAGTTTCAGGGCATTGAATGGTGACTGCTCGTTCTTGCTGAGAATTTCCACCAAGGCCTCTTCCTTCACTACCCCACTTCGGATGGAAGGCAAGGTCTGGGCGAGCTGCTTCTGGAAGCCATGCCTGTACTGGTCACACAGGTCCTTGAACTTCAGGAGTTTCCTCAGGAATTCTGGAAAGGTCGTTGTAATGCGATCGTTGAGCATGTCGTTGCATTTCATGTCTACTTCCATCATTTTTTCCAGGACCTTCTCAGTGTCACTGACCAATTTTGAGTTGATCTCACGAACAATCCTGGCAGCTTTAGACTCCAGATTGCTCAGTGGGTAGAGCCAGACCTTCACAGGCACCGCCTTCTCCCCCTCCTTCCCCAGCAGTTTGGGAAGGTTGGAATATATTTTCAGGGCTTCCTCATAAGTGGTTGGATTGCTCTCCAGGGCAAAATCCCCATAGAAAGTGCAGCTGAACTCTTCAACTAACTTCTTCTCCTTTTTATCCAAAGTGACTTCTCCACCTCCTTCATTTGGAAAGGAAACTGCGGGAATCTTTGTTACCATAGCGTGGAGCTTAGCGTGGAAATCTTGAACAGCACCAGAGGAAGAAATTGTGTGGTCAAACACAAAAAAGGCATGAGCGCCATACAGAATTCCAATGACCACGTGTGTGGCTAAGCCCTGGTCAAACACCTCCGGGTACATGATGTGTTGCTGACCAATCTGGAGCATTGTCAGCTGCTTGAAGTGGGTGGTGGCCGAGTACTTGAGGGTCACGCGGGCCTGGGTGGTTGTTTTCTGAGTATCCCAGAGAAATTTGGCCGCCCCGTCCACCTTGACCAGCCCCCCAAGGAAACTGGCCTTCAGCGATCCTGAGACATTGAGTGCGTTCATTTTGTTACCAATCGTATCAAAGGCAATGACTTGTGTTTCGGTGTTGGACTGAGGCTGGATGTCAATGTTCTTGGTCAGTGCTGCTGGATCCCACAGTGTGACACCTGAAACGGGACAGAGATGGGGTAAGAGAGAGAAAACGACACAGCAGGAAAGAACTGCGGGTGTGAAATACCAGAAAGGAAAGTGGGCTCAGTTTTGGGCAAGATCCTTTTGCCAAGTTGTCCCGGAACTGGCAAAGGAAGGGTAGCACAATGCGAATAACCTTTAGGCCAAGATCCTATTGTTGGTGCAAACCAGAGTCACCCTACTGGATTGCTGGGATTCACCTGCATGTTGACTCTCTACCCAGTCACGCAGTCAATGGATTTGGGACTCACGACCAGGCTTCCAGCCTGAGCCTTCCCACAAGAAGACAACAGCCGGCATCCCATTAGCAGCACACATAGGCAAAGTCCACCTTACACCCACGTGTGACCTTTGTTTGGTCATCCCAGAAGCCGGTATTCACCTACGCCTTCTGATATGTCCAAAGCACCCCCTCTCACCACACCACAATAGCCCCCCACCCAGGCCATTCCATCGCTAGGAGGACGGTAGATCAGAGAGGAGCCCGACTGTGTCCCTGTAGCCAGACGCAGAATGAAGACATCACCCACTGAGACCGCCGGAGGAACCGGGTGGAACTCAGCAGATGCTGTCATCAGTGTGTCTCTGGCTACAGGGACGCAGGCAGGTGCCTCTCCAAAATCCGTCCCCACTCTCTGCCAGGCACAGAATGGCTGGAGGGGGGGCGCAGCAGCAGCAGCTAAATGATGAATGGGGAGGCAGACAAACTATGTAGAATAGTTCCTCCTGTGGGGCTCTTACCTTGCACCCTACAGGATCTCGGCCAGTGTAGGCAAGTGCACTCGCATACATATGCACAATCACACACGCACGCACACAACTGAGTGAGAAAAGCAGCCACTCTGGCAGCGCAGGCGCTCGAAAGGCAGCAACGTCCTGCGACTGGGAAGGTGTTTCCAGGGAGATTCCAAAACCAGAAGGTCCAACTTCCCTCCTCTCTCCTCTCCTTCCACATTTTGTTGGACATTAGGTAAATGGGGGAGGGGGGTGCAGTACACTGGGCAGTTTTGCACCCCTCGGTGCTCACGGCATGACCCCAAATCCTCAAAATGGGGGGGGGAGACTTGTCTTGGTTTAGATGCCAGTGGTAGACAGGAACTCCCTGATGAAAAGCAATTTAGCAGCCCTCCCCCATTTGCTAACGTGAGATACGCCAGCGTTAAGCGTCTTTACACCCGCAGTTCCGTTCTGTTCCGCATTGGTTTGGGACACTTTGCTTGCTTCCGATGCTGCCCAAGGACTGTATCCCATTATCCTTCAGATGAGGTCAGAGATGTGCAAGAGGCTGCATTTTTGAAGGTGTTGCCTAAACGCATCCCGTAGTGCACCTTGTCTGGGAGAGGTTGTGCGACAGGAGTGAATGTCAGCATGATTTTGAAGTAGATGTACAATGGTATTGTTTAAAAACAACACTTAAGAATCCAGCACGCTGCACAGGGCCTTGTTCTCCTTAAAAAGTCCTTTCTTCAAAGCCTGCTGGAATGCAAAGGCTGCCCGTATGATGGGTGGAACTGCTGTCTGTGATGGAGATTGTGTGCTAAGGTGTTTGTCTCTCTCTCTCTCATGCACACACACACACCCCACTACTACCACTCCTCCCTCAGGTTTGCCTGAGGGTCTTCCCTTGTGTGATTTTGTGTTTACCTGGGATGAGGATGTCTCTCCTGCGGTCATAGAGCATCCCCAGCTGGAACGGCCGGCCCAGGGCGGCCAACTGCAACACCTGTTCAGAGCGGTCCATGGTCAGTCTGGACTCGCGCTGGCGGGTTCAGTTCAAACTCACCTGCAAGAGAGCGAGGAGGGGGAGAAAGTCAAGGTCTTGATGGCAGAAGAAGCAGAGAAGGCAAGGAGGGCTCGGACAGCCATACCATGGGAGGCGCTGGCCTTTTCCTCTTCCTCCTTCGTGCTGTTGGCCAATAATCGTAGAGTTGGAAGGGAGCCCAAGGGCCAAACCCAGTCCAACCCCCTTCTGCCCTGCAGGAAGATACACTCAAAGCACTCCCTTCGACAGATGGCGGTCCAGCCTCTGTTAAAAAATGCCAAAGAAGGAAGAGGCTCCACCACACTCCCAGACAGCACTCGATTCTACAGTATTTGACCTGATCTTACTGTCAGGAAGTTCTTCTGAATGTTTAGGTGGAATCTCTTTTCCTGTAGCTTGAAGCCATTGCTTCATGTTCTAGTCTCTGGAGCAGCAGAAAACAAGCTTGCTCCATCCTCTATATGACATCCCTTCAAATATTTAAACAGAGCTACCTTGTCCTCTCATAACCTTCTTGTCTCCAGGCTAAACATCCCCAGCTCCCTAAATCACTCCCCCAAGGGCTTCCTGGTTTCCAGGCCTTTGACCATCTTGGTGGGCCTCCTCTGGACATGTTCTAGCTTGTCAATATCCTTCTTGAATTGTGGTACCCAAAGCTGGGCACAGGATGATGTCTGACCAAGTGCCCCAGTTCCTTATGACACCATCATTTGATGGTTTCCAAAAATCTTTGATGAGTTTTGCACCCCACCCTCAAAGCCTGAGGATGGCTTCTCCCAGGACTCAGTTCCTGGCAGGAAGAGCTTTACCCCCAAAAGATCAGCCACATATTTTGAATCCCGCCTGCTCTGCTCGTTGGTTCTCCCCATCTCTAGTGTGTGACCTCCAAGGATGTCTCTGGAATTGCATTTGGGGCTCAGGGGTTGGGGGCTGGTGCGGTTTCCCTGGTCTTATCCTGGTCCCAGGGCCCTAAAAGCCCATCTTGGACACCGCAGTTGGGAGGGAGACTGCAGCTCTCTGAGTGCAAACTTGAGGTGTTCAGATCACATGGTGAAAGACTGAGGGGCTGCGTTCTAGACAGACAATTTCTGCCCACCCCCTGTAGCTGGGTGGAGAACTTGCGTGTGACCCCTCCACTCTAGTAGCCAGGCTCTCTCTCTCTCTCTCTCTCTCTTTTCTCTCTTTTCTCTCTATGTATGTGTGTTGTCATTGGTAAGCTATGCGTTCATGTGTTCCAATGAAGCCTCCTGGTCACTGAATGACAGACTGTGGGTGGTTTCCCTTCAGCCCCAGATTTCTAGCTTTGCAGAGTGAGACCATGAAAACCATTCAAACGTTGTACTCTCCTGTTCCCTCTGTTGTCATCCCCAGGGTCACTGGGCTTTTACCCTTTCTTTGGGTGCCTAAACTGGTTTTCTAAATGCTCAGCTGGAGTTTTAAGTTACCACAGTGGATGCGTGTCTAAAATTCTTATTGGTGGGGCAATGCCCCCATCCCCCCAACATATCTACAACCTCCCAACTGATTTTGAAGCAATAAAAGCCTATTGCTGAATAGCAATAGGAACAGCAGTTACATTTATATACTGCTTATTAGTGCTAAGCACTCCCTAACTAGTTTATAATGTGTTTAGCTAATTGCCTCCAACAAGCTGGGTACTCATTTCACCAGTCTGCAGAAGGATGGAAGCCTGAGTCAACCTGGAGCCCGGCAGGACCAAACAATGTTGTGGCTGCAGTACCAGCATTTAAACACTGCGCTACCAGGGCTCTTAAACAGTGTTGACTCTCAGTTAAATTCCGTGTCTCAAGGTATAATTTAAAGTGACATGTGCATCCAGGAATACCACAGATTTTGCTAATGCACAATCAATATGCTGTAAAATCCTTCCAAAGAGGAGTAAACACCGAACATGCCCGCATCAAATGCTGCAGGAAAACATGATCCAGTTTACATCGCCAACATTTAGCTGAAGCAGGCATTTCTTTCCAATAAAGGCATAATGGCATGTCCAGTGCACCCAAAACATCCGTTTTTGCTGGACCAGATGTCGAGAGGAGGAGACTGAAAAGTGATATGAGATCCATCTTTAAGTATTCCAAAGGAATGTAGAAGGTGGGGCAAGACTGCTTTATGTTCTTCCAGAAACTAGAACGGGAGACTGTGGCCGTTTCTGCACGAGACTGCTATAGTGCTATTATTCCACTTTCAACATCCTACGGAATCCTGGGGTTTGCAGTTCAGGGAGGGGCCTTTAAGGGGCCAGATTCCATAGGATGTTGAAAGTGGAATAATAGCACTATAACAGTCTAGTGCAGAAATGGCCTGTGTGTTCAAATTACAAGAAAAGAGATCCATCTGAACATTAGGAAGCCTGTCTTTATTGTACGAACTGTTTGGCTGGCTCAGAGGGTGGTGGGGTCTCCTGCTTTGGAGATCTTTAAACAGAGGTTGGATCGTGGCCATCTCTCCAGAGGGCTTGAGTTGTGGACTCCTGCGTGGCAGAAGGGGTTGGGCTAGATGGGCCTGGGGGCCCCTGCCGACCCTATGATTCTATGGTACAGAAAGCGAGGCACTTTGCCATCGGTTGATTTACAGAGGACAATCTAATTCTTTGTTCCACTCAACTCTAAGTTTATTAACATCGCATTTAGTACTTTCCAAGAAATGCTTCGGTCGTTATAGACTAGACGTGTTACATAATCTAGAGCTGGCATGGGGTTCTCTGTCTCACAGTGTCTCCCTCAGTTTTCCAGGAAGGGCGCAGCTACCAAATCTGCCCAGGCTGATAAACTTTCCTCTTGGCCCCAGGTTCCACCCCAGGAACTACGATGGTGGCCAGAGAAGAGGTAACATTGTCTGGCAGCTCTCCAGACAACGCTGGCCTGCAGAGACCCCTTTATCCTTCACCCTTGGCCATGACAAGATCAGTTCTGAGGGGAAATTACCAAGTCTTACCATGTCTAGAGGGCTACAGCTTTCCCTTTTGCCCCAGATCTGGGCTGTGGGTCTGCCCCTCAAGAGGAAGTACGCTCAGCTCACCCTCTTCCCCAGAAACGGCTCCTATTTGAAAGAGGTTTTGTATTCCAACCTCTCTAAAATTAGCAATTGTAAGAACTTTGTTGAAAAAAATCCAACTTTGGTCCCCACCTTTCTAGGTAACAACTGGCCAGTCTCTGATCTCCCATTTCTAAGGAAGATCTTTGGGCCAGTGGTGACAACGCAGCTCCAGGTTCTCTTGGATAAAATGGATTCCTGGATCCACTCCAGTCTGAGTTCAGGCCCGGCTACGGGATAGAAACGGCCCTGCTCACCTTGGTGGATGACCTATGCCTGGAGTTGGGCCGGGGGAGCGGGTCCCTCTTGGTCCTCCTGGATCTTTCGGCAGCATTTGATACCATTGACCATGGTATCCTTCTGGGTCGTCTGGCTGATATAGGACTTGGGGGAGTTGCTTTGGTCTTTCTTGCCTGAATGTTCCCAGGGGGTCATGCTGGGGCACTGTTGTTCGGCCTTTAGGCTGTTAGCTTGTGGGGTTCCATGGGGTCAATACTGCTCCCATTCTTCTGAACATGTACTTGAAACTGCTGGGAGAGGTCAGCCGGCGCTTTAGAGCTGGGTGTCATCAGGATGCTGATGATAGCCAGCCCTATCTCTCCTTTTCCATTGATGCCAAGAGGGCTGTGGTAGCACTGATAATTTGTTTTTCCTGGATGCGGTAAAGAACCGGATGCGGCTGAACAGACTGAGGCTTAATCCAGACAAGACAGAAGTGTTGCTGGTCAGTAGGAAAACCAACCTGGGATTGGATTGCAGCCTATTCTGGACAGGGTTGCTCTTTCCCTGAAAGATCAGGTTTGTAGCTTGGGGGTGCTTTTGGACCCAGCACTCCTCCTGGAAAGCCGGGTGGCTGCAATGACCAGGAGTGGCTTTGCCCAGCTTTGGCTGGTGCCCCAGTTGTGCCCCTTCTTGGGGAAGGCTGATCTCCCCACAGGAGTTTGTGCCTTAGTTACCTCCCAGTTAGACTATGGTAATGCGCTCCCTAGAAATGGTAATAATGGTTGATAAGGTAGAGAGCAATAGGAATTCTTGGACTCTATTTAGCCTGGGGGGAAGGACTGGCAACCCAGACTGGGCAAGCGCAGCTGCACAGCCAGAACTTGTCAGACCCATGGCCTAGGATACTGGAATATTTTGTGCCTTTCATTGTTGTATAGAAGAGAGAATTCCCACCAGCGTCCTCACTCTAACTGGTTGTAATTGCTGAACCTCCTGTTTCCCTTTAAGGTGCAGGGTCCCCATCTCTCCTCTTGCACCTGGGCCCCCTGCTCTGCACATCCCACTGGAGCCAAGGCTAGAAATCTGGAGGCTCTGCAGAGGCAGTTTGATCACCACAAGGAACAACGGAGCCCAGTTCCCTGCCTCTGTGACATGGCAGAGGTATGAAGAACACCCTGGCCAGATCAGATCAACCACAGCTGTGGGGGGATACAACTGCCAGAATCCCCCAGCCGATGCTGGCTAGTAAATTGCAACAGCCATCGTTAAAAAAAAAAAAACTTTTCCAGCCTCTGCATATAATCTGATATTCTATGTCCCACAATGATCAGCAAGACTTTTTCTCCCTTTTTTTTTTTTAAATATCCCAAGCAAGTTATAACTAAAAAATTCATAATCTCAGGCAGTAACAGGTCTCATTAAAAAAAAACCACATAACTTAATCAATAGCTCTACTGGGAGAAGCCACCTAAAATTAGTTGATCAAACCCTTTTCAGACCAATGAAACCCACGGTATCCAAGAAACCCTCAAGAAGGGCATGTAACCGAAAACCGCTCCCCCACCTGGCCACTTCCCAGGTATGAAGAAGTAAGCTGCCTCTGACTGTGGAGCCCCAACAGCACCCACTGCTAGATCCCACCTCCGTGTTCCAGGGTGAATCTGTGGCTTTTTTCATTCATTTCATTTATTAAGGCAAAAGCCAGCAGAGAATCTATGGCTGAGAATTGTGTGACTGGCCAGATGCAGTTGGACTATGCGCCCCATCAACCCCTTATCCAACAAAGCCAGCAGTGAAGAGTGCTAGGAGTTGCAGTCAGACAACCCTGGAGAGCCCTACGTTTCCCAGCCAGGGCTTAAAGCAGGCCAGGCGTGGAGCAGCAAGGCCTCTCGAGTAGCAGCACCCTCACTTAGCAGCTCCTTCAGCAAGAAGCAGAACTGCGATCTCCGTCCATCCCTCCATCCATCTGCACTCCTTTCCCCCGCAGTGGTCTCTGCACAGGCAAGCGGGACACCCACGCAGGCCTTAAAGGGGCTCCCGGATCCCTGGGGAGCTTCAGCCTGGTACTCGGGGGAGTGCCAACACCCCCCCTCCCCTCCTTGCCCCACGCTCCGCTTGCACCTCACTCACCCAGCTTCCGGAAGACCTTTGGCTTGACCTTCCTGTGTCCCAGGAGGAGAAGACAGACAGCCCACGCCCAGTGCCTGGGATCCACAGCATCTAAGCAGTTTCTGCCACCCCTTCGGTCTCTTCCTCTGTCTCAGGCCCCCTCCACCCGGGGTAGGCGGGGGGAACAGTGTCCCAACCGCAGCCTCCAGAGCTGCCTGGGTCCAAGCAGCTGCTTTGCCGGCTGAGCTCCGGGAGGGCCCCACCGCCACCCTCACGTGGCCGAGTGTCCCGGCCTGATAAGGCCCCCGGCTGCAGCCTCGGCTGCTCTAGGCGAGGTCCCTCCCAGGCACGGGAGACAGCTGGGGTTGCTTCAGGTCCTCAGTGCCTGAATGAATGCAGGGCAGTCCTGGCCAAGAGGGGAAGGGAGGAGACGGCACTGGGGGTCGCTCCGGGTGGTGGCACCGGAGGAATGTTGGACAGGGAAGGGTGCCATTTTCCACGGAGTGAGTTGATGGGAAAACAGCGCCCTTCCCTGACCAACATTCCTCCAGTGCCAATTCCTCTGCCCAGGAGGATGGGCAGCCCCTTTAGACACCATCTCTCTGTTTATGTACCTTCAAGTCATCTGTCAACGTAAGGCACCCCGTGAATTTTGCAGGGTTTTCTTAAGCAAGCAATGCTCAGAGGTAGTTTTGCCAGTTCCTTCCTCAGAAATGCTGCCTACAACAGCTAGTGTTCATTGTCCATCTCCCATTCGAGTACTAACCACGGTTAACCATGCTGAGCTTCCAAGATCAGAGGGGATCTGGGCCCCTCAGGGTATTTAGGCTGGTTTAGAGGTCCTACCCTCTGACATTTCACAGATGAAACCTGGGACACCCACATGGCCAAACAATATCACAGTGTGTTCAAGGCAGCAGAATTTATTTGAGGAGGAAGAACACACACGCTGAGACAGGCTGCCGTGGTTTCCTTGTGCCTCTGGGGAAGGGCAAGATTCCCTCCTTCCTCTCCTCTAGCCCCTGAGTCAATTAAGTGCGAACTACTTTGCCAACTACTTCGCACACTGGACTTAGTTTGCAGCAATGGAAGTCAGCTGAGGTGGCCTCAGCTGACTTCCCTTGGAAGGAGGAGAAACTGAAACATTTCGAAAGCGACAGAAAAAGTGGGACGATGGAAGATTAACGTGGATGGTCAAATCCAGACAACTGGAGGCCTTTCCAGCAAAATCCTGGCACAGATTGTATCATGGGGAGGGCAGGGGAGGGCAGGGGGCAATGTAGGTAGGGGGTGGCCACATGCGAAGAGAGGACGGTCCTCCTTCTGAGGAGCTGCCCGGTCCGATTTAAACAGAAAGAACCGTAAAGTGGGGAGGAGGGGGGAGCAGGTGCTTGAAATTGGGCATCTTCCGGTGGCAGCTGGTGGCTCTCGCGTCAGGGGAGGGGCTGGTGAGTCCGCTCCATGTTTTAGTCTGAACTCTGAAGGAGCTGTCCACAGTTGCTACTGGGAGAGCAGACCCAGCAGGCAGGCAGGTCACCGGAATGCTGTCTCCCCTGCTTGGGTAAGATATCTGGTAAGTGACTCTGAATTACACTATTTAAAAAATTTTGATTTTGTAAGTAATTCAGCACATGGAATCTTATGGTGTCCTGTTCTGTGTATAAATGCCCCACCCCACCCACGGTTGTAGGGAGGCCAAATTCTAGGTGACTGAAGTTGAATGACTGAAACTTTATATGGGGATCACAAGGCCGTGGTTGCAACATTTTTGAGCAGTTTTCAGAGAGACAGCCCTGTTGGTGGTTTCAGCCTAAGAACAGAAAGGCGGTCAGGAAAAAAAGGAATCCAGCAGCACCGTTAAGACTTGCTGGTTTATTTCAACCTCAGTTTTCATGGATTTTAATCTGCTTTCTCAGACACGTTGACTAAAGGCAGCATCCCAGCCGCAGAGACAGAAGCAGAGCTATGCAGTTCTGGAACGGGATCAGAGCGAAATGGGATGACGCAGAAAGAATAAATCTGTGATCCTGGCCATAAACTGGCAAAAGCTGTGAGAGGTCGCAGCTGTGCTGAAACACTTGTGGCTTGAATATTGTGTTCCATGGATGTATCTGAAGAAGAGCTTGAAGTCCAAGAAGGTTTGTTGCTTTTTCTAAAAATCTGACCATGCCTCCCAGCATCAGACTCTGTTCTGAATTACGTGAGTATCTTTGGATGCAAAAGGCAAACAGAAGATATGTGAGAAGAGACGGAGGCCGTACACAGAGGCTATTTAAGCCAGCTGTAAACAGACAAGCCTCCCTTTAAGATTTTAAGCATTCAGTGGAAGGAGTTTTCATTTTCCAGGTTCTTGATACAAATCCTATTTTTCCGGCAGCAGAGGCTCCTTCCTGGCAACCTTCTGGATGATCTCTGCCTGGTCCTTCATTTTCTTCCACAATTCAGTTCTCTCCTGATAACCCGGCTTCCGCTCCTTTTCTTCCAACGTGATGAAGGTGTCAAAGTATTTGTCACTCAACAGCCTGTTGGGCTTCAGGGCAATTTCATGCAGGCGTTGGAGGCTCTGGGAAGATTTTTGGATGAAGCCATCTAAACCTTCTCTCACCTGTTTGTATTCCTGCCTGAGATGGGGTAGCATCTTCTCCAGGGCACTCACCTCGCCAAAGGCATGTTCATATCTTTTTTTCATATCAGCATTCGTTGTTCTCTCTCTGAACACTTTCTCTTCATATCGGCACTCCTCAACCAAGTGATCACCCAGTTGGCAGTGGGAGTAACAAACATCACAAGGTTTACTTCTTAGTTGTGGGTTACCCTGCTTGACCACAGAGAGAAAACGTATATTTTCAATTAGTTCACCTGGACAAGGATAGTGACAGGTCAGCCAGCAATTCCTGCAATTTAGTGACTTGTTACCCGTGCCAGAGGTGTCCACAGTCACTTTCACAGTTGTTTCTACTTCACACTCAAAGTTCCTGTTGGCCTCCATCTCTTCCTTGTGCTGATCCAGAGCTTGTTGGGTCTTCCTCAGTTCTTCCAGTCTCTCCAGTCCAGCTCTGATCCTGGGCTGCAGGTCCCCCATGGCAGCTTCTAGTTCTTTCCATTCCCTCAGGACATCCTTTGTCAATGTTAAACTTTTAGTTTCTAGTGTGTTCATTGATGCAAAAAAGGTCTTCATATTCACACAGTCTATCTTCCAGGATATCTCATCAAACTTAAAACTGCCTCTGCTGTGTTCAGCTTGGTTGGCAAAGGCTGCAGAATTAACGAACTTAAAGTGAACAGGGATCCCGTTGGCATCTTTAGCGCATGGCACATCAGCAGTTTTGATGGCCTCCAGGACAGGGAGGGTCTGTCCATCTGCAAAGGTGACCAGGACTTGGATGTTGTCCTTCATGCCTTTCCCCAGAATGGAGAGCACAGAGTCAAACACATATCTCTGGGCAGGGGTTAAGCAGGCCAAGGAGGCTTGGAGCACAATGCAGATGGCATCCAGGTCAGTGTCCTGCAAGGTAGACAAAAAGTGCCTGATCCCCTTTGTTAAGGAGATGCTATGCTCTATTCCTCCTGCATCTCCAAATCCTGGAGTGTCAATAATTGTGAGAGAATAGGGAATCTGAAAACCCTGTTGATAATTCAACATGTAGATCTTCACATCAGATACCTGGCTTTCAGCTTGGCTCCCGTTGGTCTCCTCATGAATGAGTTTAAATCGGAAATTATCTTCCCATTGGACACCCAGGATGTAGTTGATCATCCCATTGATGAGGGTGGTCTTCCCTGACCCTGTTTCTCCCATCATCATGATGACTTTATCGGGGACCCTCAAGTTCTCTTCTCCTAAGTGATAGGTCAGACAGGATGTTGTGGCGTCTGATGTGACCTCCAATGGAAGAACATAGACTGAGGGTTGTCCTTCCACCACCAATGTGCTGTTTTGCAGGTACTTAAGAGCTAATCTGGCCTTCTCTTCTTCTTCTACAATTGTGGAAGCCTCCATCTCTTCACTGGGAGCACTCTCAGCCCCATCAGTACACACAGCTGACACTTGGAGTCTGTAGAGCGTCTGAGGCCTCAGTCCAACAATCTGATAGAATTCTGCTTTTCTCCCTGTCCTTCTTTCATTCCATTGATCTTTGTTCTCACTGTTTTCATGGCCAGACTCCTCTCTGTACTCCACTTTGTATGCCTCTATAACAACCCCTTCTGCAATGACACTGGGACTCTCCCAGGCAACAGAAATCATGGAAGACCCTACAGTCACTTCTCTAAGATTCTCGGGGGGGCTGGTGGGAAGAGTCTTTGCTGATTTGCTCATGTCACTGGTCTCACTGAGGTCTGGCTTGCTGCTAGCAGAATATCTGAATTCGTACTCTGTGTTTGGGCACAGGCCTTCCAAGAGGAATGTCTCCTGGCTGTCCTCTGTATTCATAACATTCCAGTCCTCTTCTCCTGAGATCCTGTACTCTACCCGATAGCTGGTGATATTTGCCCTGCCATATTCAGCTGGTTGAAAGCTCAGCTGCACACTGTCATGGCCAATGTCACCAACCAGGGGTGGGAGGGGTTTGGGGGGAAGCTCAAAGTTATTGCTGACCAGCTCCCCATCTTCATAGAGGTAAATGGAAGCTCCCGGGTTGTCCTCATCTGGGACAAATGACACAACAAAGTGGGTCTTCCCATTTGATTTATTGACACGGGCAAAGTCAAACATGGCCTTGGCAGCTTTCCGAGCTTTTTGACGTATCTCTTTGTTCTCAAACCAAGCCTCCCACTCGTCTGCTGCAGACCCGCCTTCCGTGGCATCAGCGGATTCCCGCAGAAATTGTTCCTGAAGCCAGTGTTTCAAGCTGGACAAATATGGTTCTTCATCATTTAAAGAAGTGAACATAAATGAGACGACAAACACATTCTGGGGGTCAAGCACTATTTCTTCCAGCTTATTCCGAGAGGAGACTATTTCTATCCCACTTAGGATGGTAAGGTAAGATTTCACAAAATTAATCTCTTGTTCCTTGTTGTGCAGAAAGTCATGGAGCTTTTGGCTGTTGAAGGGTGACTGGTTTACAGACATCAAGATGTCCACCAGGGCTTCTTCCTCTTTCCCTCCTCCTCGGATGGAAGGCAGGACGCCTGCCAGCTCTTTCTGGAAAGTCTGCCTGTGCTGCTTGCAGAAGTCCTTGAAGTGCTGGATTTTCTTCTTGATTTCTGGGAAGATGTCAGCAATGGGATTCTTTGCCAGGTCATTGCATCTCATTTTAATTTCATTGAGTTCTTCCAGAACTTTTTGGGCACCAAAAATCAGTGCTAAGCTGATTTCACGCACCATCTTGGCCGCTCTGGAATCCAGCTTGGTCAGTGGGTACAGCCAGACCGTTATGGGCACCGCCTTCTCTCCATCTTCTCCCATCATTTGGGGCAGAGTAGAGTAGACTTGCATGGCATCTTGGAAACTCACTGGATTTCTTTCCAGAGCAAAATCTCCATGGAACTTGCAGCTGAAATTCTCAGCCTGGGATTTCTCCTTCTTACCCCACATTATCTCTGTTCCCCCTGTGATGGATATTGCCTTCACTACCGTGACTTTGAGGTTTCCCTCTATCTCTTGCACAGATTCTGCAGAGGAGACTTCTCGGTCAAAGATGAAGAAAGCCTGGGCTCCATACAAGATGGCGGTGACAACATGGGTGGCGGTCCCATGATCAAAGACACTTGGATAAGTGACATTTTGGATTCCCAGATGACTCATGGTCAGCTGTTCATACCTGGTGGTAGCTTTGTACTGCAGGGCGACCCTGGCCTGTCGCTTGGACTTCTTGGTGTCTTGGAGGTATTTGGCTGACCCGTCCAGCTCGATCAGGCCTCCCAGGAAACTGGCCTTGAGGGACGCTGAGACATTGAGGGCAGAGGCCTTATCATCAATGGAGTCAGATACAATGACTTCAAATTCAGTCTTGGGCTGTGGTGTGATAGACAAGTCCTTCTTAAGAGACTCAAAGTCCCAAAGGGTGACCCCTGGAATGAAACACAAGAACATGTGCAAAGTTTCATTGCATTCAGATAAAAGGGGAATATGGCCATTGGAAATGCGCAGGGAAACAGTAGAGTAATGAAAGGGCTACAACAGCATCACTATTGCCTTTGGTACTTCTTTTTTGCCAGTAATCATCTCGAACCAAACAAGGTTATAAGGTGGGAAAGAGGGAGATATGGAAATTGGTGTACACGCAGTAAGTAGAATTGTTTTCCGGTACCACCCTCAATTCTCTGAAGAAGAGACCGAAATCTAACTCTTCTCCCATGTTCAATCCCCTACCAATAACTGAGAATGTCTCCTTGATATCTCCCATGCTATGGGAATTCTTGATAATTGAGCTGCAACGTTAGAACTAGAGAGATTCACCCAAGCTTCAGCAGAAACATTTTCCGGAAGAGTGTTTCTATATCCCTTTCCCTGGGGGTTGTTTCTGTTAACTCTTCTATCTATCTATCTATCTATCTATCTATCTATCTATCTATCCATCCATCCATCATCCATCTATCTATCTTCGTCCTTTTCACCCAATATGTGACCCAAAGCAGTTTACAACATAAATAAAAATAAAATATAGCTAACATTTAATACAAAGGTTTTAAAGAATTAAACAAACAATTCAATTATAACATTAATTTAAACCAGATTAAAACACATGCACAGTAAAAGTTAACAGCCCACCACATTAAAATGTTTTGTCCCAACCAGTTAAAAGCTGAAGACCAGCTTAAAAGTTTTTGATGAACATTCGAGAAGGAGAATTGGAGAGGAAGAAGGAAAGGAGAAAACCACTTTCCAAGCTGTACAGAAAAAAAGAGATGTCATTAAAAGCTAAACATCCATCCTCCACTGAAAGACGGTGAGGTAGTCATCAACCCAACGTCACCCCATGACTTCACCCCATTTTCAGAGACTAGAGGTATGTAACTCCTGGCAGCCCCACCAACCCCATGGAACTCTAGAGGGCTGCGCCATTCATTTCTTCCCCATGAACCAATCCCAAATTTGGGAGTAAGTCTTATTATTGAATTTTTCCCTTTCAGAGATGACTAGCACCTTAAAGTCTCTGAGCTGGGGAAGCTACCAGTGATTCTGATGTGCTTTTCGGGGGCTTGTTGACACAGACCCTCCCCTGTTCCGAGCCCAATGGCTCCACTTTCTAAACAGGAAGTGGCCAGACAAGACCCCTCTGGGGCTTTAAAAAAGCAAAGGAGTTAAATAAGTCAGGGACACCCCCCCCCCCAAAAAAAAGCAGGGCCATCAGAGCCTGGGAGGGTAAACTACTTCAGGGTGAAAAAAATTCCTGTTTATCCACCGTGTCCTAAGTGACTTTCGAATGGCTTGCCCAAGTTTATTGCCTCTCTTTGTGGCCCACAGCCAGAAGGACAGGCAGTGCGCTGTTTCCGGCTGCTTCTTGCATGCAGTGGTTTCCCAGGGACAGTTGAGGAGAGAAGGCACGAAACAGGGGAAAGAGAGAAAAGGGGGAAATTCAGCTGGAGGAAGGACGGGCAAGCGGAAGACCCTACAGCGGAGAAAGCTTGAGGGACAGAGTCAGCAAAATGGGACAGCAAAGAGAAGGGGGAGCTTTCTTTTGGGATGACAATAACACCCACCCATCCCCTCCATTTCCTACCTGGGATGAGAGAGTCATTTCGGCAGTCGTAGAGCATCCCCAGCTGGAAGGGGCGGCCCAGGGCCAGGACCTCGATGGTGTCCTCCGATCGGGACATAGCGCTCGCTCTCCCTTCCTCTTCCACCTCCCTGAAAGAAACCAGAGATTAGACGGAGGGAGGGGAGGTTTTCAGGCACTGGGCTGCAAGGCTGATTCTTCTGACAGGTATCGGGCAGCCCTGCTCATGAACTTCGCAACAAGCAGCCCTGCCCAGTTTCTTGTGAATCGGGGTGGCCAAATCTCTCCAGGAGGGCTTCCCTTTCAAGACAAGGCTGCTGAAAGTCTTGGGTGCCACGACTGAGAAGGAATGAGTAGCCTTGGCACTCTATGGCCTAAATCCCATTTTTTTAAAAAAATTAAAGGCAGTAATATTCACCTTTTGAGAGCCAGTGTGGTATAAGGGTCTGAGTGTTGGATTTTGATCCTGGAGACCAAGCTTCGATACCTCACTCAGCCACGGAAACCCACTGGGTGACTTTGGGTGCATTACACACTCTCAGCCTCAGAAAACCCAGTGATAGATGTACCTTGGGGTTGCCATAAGTCAAAAACAACAACTGCAAGGCACACAACAACAACAGTACACATTTTACATGCAAAAATACAGTCTTTTTGTACACATCTCATTTGCACGGAGAACTGTACTACTCGGTTCTGAAGAGAGCAAGTGCTGAAGAATAGCCTGACTCTGCTCCTTTGGAAAGTATGAACTGTGAATGAATTATTATCAAAATGCCAACCGGAGAAAATTCTCCCCCCTCCCTACTTATGGCAGCACAAGCTCTCCCATGAAAGGATTGGGCTCTGGATGGGAAAGGCACATGGAGTCTTAGTTCCCGCACCTTCCTCCTCCCAGCTAGAGAGGGAGAGGGCTTTCTCACACAAGGCAGGTAAATCGCAATTACAGGAGGATAATCATGTCTTTGCCTGGGATTTACCGTGCGATGTCTTTCTCTTTTGTGGTTCTCCCAGTGGGAGACTATTTGGAAAGCATTTTTTAACAAACACAAAAACCTCATTAATGACCTCCTTTGTAAAAGAAACACTTTCCAAATGCTCTCCCGCTGGGGGTAACGTGATAAGTCCCAGCCAACGATGCCGTTATCCTGCTCTAATTGCAGTTCACTTACCTCGTGTGATAAAGGCCAGAGGCAGACTCGCACGACTTGTCCAGTGTGGCGAATGGAGCCACCTTTAGGGACTTCTCTAACTGAGCTTAGTGTGTGTGTGAGAGAGAGTTTTCTCCTGCACTGTATGTACTTTTAAGATGCCCATAGACTTATGGTGGCTCCATGAATTTCATAGCGTTTTCTTAGGCAAGGGCTCCCCAGAGGTGGTTTTGCTAGTTCCTTCCTCTGAAATATAGCAGCCTACAGCACCTGGTACTTGTTGGTGGTCTCCCATCCAAGTACTAACCAGAGCTGACTCAGCTTAGCTTCCAAGATCAGTGAGCTAGAAGAGGGACCTGGTACTATCCAGTCCAGCCCCCTTCTGCCATGCAGGAAGACACAATCAGAGCACTCCCTTTGATAGACGTCCACCCAGCCTCTGGTTAAACATCTCCAAAAAAGGAGAGGAATCCACCACACTCCAATGAGGCAGCAGCGGGTTCCACTGTTGAACTGCTATCGCCGTTAGGAGGTTCTTCCTGAGGTTTAGGTGGAATCTCTTCTTCTATAGTTATGGGCCATTGCTCCATTGTGTACTAATCTCTGGAGCAGCAGAAAGGAAGCTTGCCTCATCCTCCATATTGCAGCCCTTCAAGTATTTAAAGATCTATCCCATCTTAACCTCAGCAATCCTGTCCCCTCTTAGCCTTCTCTCCCCCAGGCTGAACGTACCCAACTCTCTAAACCGCTTCTCACAGGCCTTCTCGGTTTCTGGACCTTCTACCATTTTGGTCGCCCTCCTCTGGGCACATTCCAGCTTGCCCATGTCCTTCCTAAACTGTGGTGCCCAGAACTGGACACCATCTTCTTCCAGGTGAGGTCAGGTCCAAGCAGAATAGAGGGGTACTGTCGCTTCCCTTGATGCAGCTGCTATACTCCTACTGATGCAGCTCGGAATCGCATTGGCTTTTTTAACTTCCACCACAGTGTTGACGCACGTTCAGCCTGTGGGCTGCTGAGACTCCTGGATCCCTTTCTCATGTACTGTGGTTAAGCCAAGTGTCACCATCTTATATCTCTGCATTTCATTTTTTCCCACCCAAGTGCAATACCTTAGTTTGTCCCTGCCGAAATTCATGCGGTCAGTTTTGGCCCGGCTGTCTACTGTGTTAAGGTAACATCACTTACTATTGCCCCAAATAGCAGCCACAAGGGAGTGCTATCGCCCCCTTATAGGTGCAAACTCATTTGTAGATGGCACCAAATTGGGAGGGGTTGCTAATACCCCAGAGGGCAGGATCAAAATTCAGAATGGCCTTGACAGATTGGAGAGCTGGGCCAAAGCTAAAAAAATGAATTTCGACAGAGAGAAATGTAAGGTCCTGCACTTAGGCATTGAAAATGGAAGGCACAAATATAGGATGGGGGACATGTGGCTGGACATCAGTACAGGTGAAAGGGATTTAGGAGTCTTGGTGGACCACAGGCTGAACCTGAGTCAGCAGTGTGATGCAGCAGCCAAGAAAGCCAACGCGATTCTTGGTTACATCAAGAGGAGTATGGTGTCTAGATCGAAGGAGGTAATGGTACCCACTCTATTCTGCTTTGGTTAGGCCTCATCTGGAATCCTGTGTCCAGTTCTGGGCACCTCAGTTCAAGAAGGATATTGACAAGCTGGAGCGTGTCCAGAGGAGGGCGACCAAAATGGTGAAGGGTCTGGAAACCATGAAGCCCTATGAAGAATGGCTTAGGGAGCTGGGGATGTTTAGTCTGCAGAAGAGAAGGTGAAGAGGGGACACGATAGCCATGTTTAAATATTTGAAGGGATGTCATGTCGAGGAGGGAGCAGGCTTGTTTTCCACTGCTCCAGAGACTAGGGCACTAGGGAGGAATGGATTCGGGCTGCAGGAAAGGAGATTCCACCTGAACCTCAGGAAGAACTTCTTGACGGTCAGAGCTCTCCAGCAGTGGAATCTGCTGCTGCCTCCATGGAATGTGGTGGAGTCTCCTCCTTCTTTGGAGGTTTTTCAGCAGGGGCTGGATGGCCATCTCTCAAAGGGAGGGCTTTGATGTGGGTTCCTGCGTGGCAGAAGGGGGTTGGACTGGATGGCTCCTGGGGTCTCTTCCAATTCTATGATGCTATGATTAACAGCATTTCCTTACACACAGAGAGAGAAAAATCTATGTATTTCCATATGCACTATTCAAAAAAAAAAAAAAAAACCCACCACAAGTTTTCTTGTATGTATTTCTGCCTTTCTACACAGTTCTGGATGTACACACTCTTTAACTAAAGCATGTGTCTTTACGTGCATTTGAGGAATGGACAGAATTATTTTAAAATATATTGTAAACATTTTTGTGTGCTGTTGATTTCTCCCCTTTTACTCATGTGTGGGTTGCTCAGACAAATGGCATCAAAGCCTTTTTTCTGGCCTGGAAGGTGCAGGTTGGGTCAATGTTTATAAAGAAATTAGCTCAGCCTATTTCCCAGGCATTTCAGAGCCCCTTCTGCTCCATCATCCTCTTCCAGGCAGACTCTGCAACAGAGGAATCCTGGGGAAAATGGCCCCGCTTGGGAAGCTCCCTTGGACCACGTGAGGCCACCGGTCCACCTCGACATGCCTGGCAGGATCTTGCCCTGGACGTTTTCAGGTCCTCCAAGAGCAAAGGAACCTTTTCCAACAGCTAGGAAATTAGTCCGTGGGAGCAACGGAAGCACACTGCCGTTTTATCCTGTTGCAATACTCCAAAAGGAGTGGAAGATGCTAGCCATGCAAGAGGAATTACAGAAGTTACAATTTCTAACTGCGTTCTTCCACCACCTCCCTACTTTCGAGGCACTCACCTGACCCCAGACCGCAACTGAATCTCTTTTTTCCTGGGTGATTCAAGGGACTCTGAGCTGGGAGGTGAGAATAAGTCTCATAACTCTGTATCTTTTTGCCCAAAGTCCACCCACAAACTCGCAGCTTGATTATTTTCTGATCTTTACTCCCAATCACGTTACGACTTTATAGTGTAACAAGGCCAATCATGATGACGGCTCATGTTGCAGAAGCACATGCGCTTAATTTGCAGAATTTACTGAAAATGGAAAAGTCACTTGGATCGGGAGACGTGACACTGAATTGCAAGGGAAGGGGGTTGTGGGCAATATTAGGAGCTGAGCCTCCCACGTGGGAGAAGTCAAAAGCTGCCACAATCCATGACATGGAGCAGGGGGTGAAAGAACATTAGAACAAGGAGTTTGCAAAAAAAAGAGGCTGTGGAGGAGGAGGAGGAAGGGGTGCTGGGGAGTCACTGAAAATATTGGGCATGATTTTTCAAAATCATGTGAGGATGGTGAAGTAGGAGACCGTTTTCTCCCTCTTGCATTACTCACACTTCTCGATTGCCGAAAACACTTTGTTCCCTTTTTAAAAAGGCACCTCTTTGCATTCCTGGAGGTGCATTTGGACAAATTGGAGCTTATACGTAGGTTGATACATTCTTCTAGTACTGCAGCAACAAAAGAAAAAATTACAGCCACCTATTTGAGCACTGTCTTTTAAGGATTCCATGCAATAAAATATGAGCTATTTCAGCATGAAATTCCAACATTGGTGCAAAAAAAGTTTCCAAAAATTCTTTGAAAGTATCCCCATGTAACCAATAAGCCTCTTCTACTCAGGAGTAGAGAAATAAAGAATTCGTTGCCGTTAACTGCCGTCGAGTCAACTTCGACTTACGGCGGGCCTATGAATAGAGACCTCCAAGTCACCCCGTCACCCACAGCCCTGGTCAGGCGCTGAAGACTCAAGACGGCCGTGGCTTCCTTGGCTGAATCTGACCACCTGTAATGCAGTCTTGCTCTTTCCCTACTCCCTTCTACATTACAAAACATTACCGTCTTTTCTAGGGAGTCGCGTCTTCTCATGATATGGGCAAAGTTTGACAGCCCCAGTTTAGTCATCTTGGCTTCTAGGAAGGTTCGGGTTTGATTTGCTCCGGGGCCCATTTATTTGTCCTTTTCCAGAGTATCCACAGTATCTGTAGAACTCTCCTCCAGCACCACATTCCAGATGAGTTGATTTTCTTCCTGTCTGTCCTGATCTCAAGTCAGGAAGTGTCCTAGGCGGCAGGTTGTTGGTGTGAGAAGGGGTCACATCATCTATGCAGTCCGTGTCAGTCACAGATCATCTGAGCAGAATGAAGGGAGAAGCCCGAGAGTTGTCCAGAAGTCAAATCAAACAGTCAGAACTCTACGTACATAAGCCGGCAAAGCGTCAACCCAATTATCCAAATGTAGCCAGTCCACGGTCAAGACAAAACGGACAGGAGGCAATACGTTCAGTCAACCGGATAAGACAGTGGTCAGCACTAAGGCTGGGGGGAAACTGCCGGGATATTCGTCAGCACCTCCTTCAAGGCCACCGTTGCCACATTAGTGCTAAGTCGGTCAGTGTTTGTTTTTAGCCAACTCTGGCAACATGTTTGCTGCTCCATCTCTCGGCCAAGGACGGGGGCATGTCATCTTCAGGGCCTCCACCTCAGCCACGTCCTTCTGGGGAACAGCATCCCTCCTGCCCTAGCCCCCATCTCCTCAACCTCAGGGATAGGTACCGTTTCTTGGCAGTCTGCTTCCTCCTCTTTGTCCTCCTTGTTTTAGTCCTCCAAGGGGCGAGTTATGGCTTTAATATAAAATAGATCCTGATAAGATTGAAAGGCCACCTGAGTAAGAAGAAAAGTACTGGCAGAACACGTGCACTGTGGAATAGGCAAGAAATTCCCTCTTGGCAGGCAAGTCTTAGTCAGGAAAAGATACCAGAAGCTTTCGAGTGCTGATGAACTCGTGGCCAGGCTCTGCTGAAACAGTAAGTTCACAAGGGAAATGCTGATTCCTCTGTCCAGCTACCTACTTCTTCAGAGCTTCATCCTTTCATCCCCTTCCTGCCCACCTGACACAAGCTATCAAATTCCTTGCCACCTACATGCTAAAATGATCAAAATATTTCCCTGACACATTAAGACCATCAACTTATTCTGGGCACCTTTTTCCCTCTGCAACCTCAATTGCTTGCTCAGGGAGAGACCCTTTTACAGCCTTTATACCTCTAGGCAGATTTTGGGTATAAAAGATCTCAGTACCAAAAATGCTGAACGGTGCTACGGCGCTCAGAATCTCGATTTGGTCTGGCCTTAGACAAAAGTCTAAGCTACTTTACTACTCTTCTGGACTGGTAATTATAACCCAAAAACTTCAGCCTTGCTATCCATTATTTTTCCTCTCTTTATCCTTTGGTTAAATCTTGTGTGAATGGTGTGACTGTTTGCATCTTGTGTGCATACATGATTGAATTCCCCTCAATAAAACACATCTTTAGTTTATTTTTGAGTCTCTGGCTGGTTTTCCTGCAAGGACCCCGTAGACATTGGTGAAAAGATCCTGCTGGTTACCCCACCTCTTGCAGCCTTCTTGATTAGAACTAGTTAATTCCCCATCTTAGCACTGAACTGTGGGTACTGCTGGTGGACCTTAAGGGGTCCCCACCCTTTTGGGGTAACACCTGTTGAACAGAAGGGCCCATGTAGAAAAGCGTTTTACCGCACAGGAGATCAGTCAAGGGGGCAGCCATCTTTGTGAAGTCTGGGATAAAGCAGCAGCAACAGTTGGCAAAGCCTAGAAATTGCTGGACCTCCTTCCAGTTTCTGGGAGGCTACCAAGGGAGTACTGCTTCTGCCTTGCCAGGATCCATCTCTACTCCCTCAGGGAGATCCGGTGGCCCAGGAAGTCCAAAGCAGGGAGGTCAAATGCGCATTTCTCAGGTTTGGCAGACAGCTGATGTTCCCTCGATCGTTGGAGAATGGTTCTTACATGGGCATCGTGGGCTGTCTGGTTAGGGGAGTAAATCAAGAAATCTTCCAGATAAATGATGACAAACTGATCAAGGTACTCCTAGAAGATGTCATCCATGAAGTGCTGGAAGATGGCAGGGGCGTGGCATAGCCCAGGGGGCATGACTGTACATTCATAGGGTGCCTGTAACGGGTCTGGAATGCTGTCTTCCGCTCATCTCCAGCTCAGATCCAGACTAGACTGTAGGCTCCCATGAGGTCCAGTTTTGTGCAGACCTTGGCATTAAGCGGCCGCTCCAATAGGTTCAGGATCAGAGGCAGGAAGTACCAACTCCAAATGGTGAGTGGGTAGAGGGCTCTGTAATCATAGCAAAGCCTGCATAAAGTGGCAGTTTGCCCCCTGGGGGAGCTCAGGGCCAAAAAGACAGCCTCAGGGGCCATATTTTCCCCAACTCCTGCTGTAAATTAGTATTACACTGCAAACTTTTGTGCCTGTTTTGTTTGGGGGCCATGCAACCCACTGGCCACCCTATGCCCACCCCACTTAGATCTGGGCCCACACGTGGTTTGCTCTTCCATCCCCTCTGGAACCCACATTCGTGAGAAGGCGCACCGGGGCGGGAATCCTCTTGGCACCAAGATGCACCTCCGTGAGTTCCCTCTTCACACATGCCGTTGAGCCTTTTTGGTCATCGGCAACAGCGGTGGCAAAGCGGTTTGAGTGCTGGATTGGGGGTCTCAAACGCCAGGGTTTGAATCCTTGCTCAGCTGTGGAAACCTTCTGGGTGGCCTTGGGTAAGTCACACTCTCACAGCCTCAGAGGGGGCCAGGGCAAAGCCTCCTCTGAACAAGTCCTGCCAATGAGAGCCCACAGGGCGCAGCAGTGATGGGACTCTGGGAGGCCACGACTCAAGTCCCTGCCCGGTCATAGAAACCCACTGGCGCACCTGGAGCAAGTCTCAGAAGGAGGAAACGCCAAACCTCCTCTGCATAAATTTTGCCAGAAGTCAAAGCCAACTTGATAGCAGTTAACAACAACAACGACTGAACTCTTTCACTGCCCACAGAGTGTGCAGATTAACACTTTCCCCTGTGCTAAGGGTGGATTCCTGGACTGTGGCTTGAAATGAAGAGCAAGATGTTGTCAGCTTCAGCCTGACAGAGCAAAGGGGCGTGGAGAGCGTGGCACAGAAAGCAGCGCACTGCACGGGCCTTTGGCTGGACCCGCCCTGCCCGCCAGCAGTGTTGTTCTTCCTGCTCTCCAGAGGCTAAAAGCAGCCCCTCGGTTTAAGGAGGGTGGGAGGGAGGGCGAGTCTTGGGGACGCTGGTCTTTCAACAGGCACGAGACCTCCATGGCTGTTGTCAGAAGCCTCCCTCGGGGAGGAGACCTTCCTGTGCCGCGTTTGTTGTGCTGTGGCCGCTGCTGGTGACCACGGTCCGTCCTCGGAGCTCTGCCTGCACAACTGTGGACTCGCTACCTCTGCCGTTGTTGCTGGGCCCCTTCGAGTCGTTTTGACTTATGGTGGCCTTGAGGCTAAACCATCATATATCTTTTTTTCCCCCTGGCATTTAGAATTCTCACCCAGAGAGCTCTTGGGCCTCAAGAAACTACAAACCCCAGAATTTCCCCAAGGATGTAGAAGTGGAATAATAGGACTATAACAGTGTAGGGCAGAACTGGCCTTTACCGTCTTTTTAAACTCCCCTCCTCCATCCTTTCTACTTTTTAACCAGCTTTTTGGCAAAGCTCAATGCCTGGGTTCTTAGCCTGGGTTCCCAGCGCTGTCTGTAACAATATTTCGTATACTTCACTGCTGAGCAAGTGCATGTGTGGTAGAGGGTTCATTGTTGATTGTTAACCAGAAGTTACTTTATTATCAACCATGTGTCAGAATTTTAGGCCTGGGAAAGCAAATATTCTTGCACGTGCGCTGTAGGCTTTATGAGATCACTGTCATCCCAAACCTATTTAACCCTTCTCTTCTTTCAATAAACGGGTCTTCTCTTTGTTCATGTGAGGGGTAGTTTGGTCTGCTTTCTTGTTGAAAGAGGGGAGCCCCTTTGGCCAAAGTTGGGGATCTTTCCAGGCTAATTCAGAGCTCACCCACAATCACGTAGACTAGCTGAGGTAGTCTACGTGGACCTGATATTTGAAGTCTGGCCCCACGTTTTCCTAGGGTTTAGGGACGACTGCCAACTGTGGGTTCAAGTCCCACTTGACTTGGTGCCAACGCTTGTGCTTAAAATGGAGACCGCTGGGGATCACGACTGGGGGAAAACCGCCCTTCCCACAAAGCACAGCCCGGGCCTCACAACACGCACGGAAACCCGAGCCCGCTGCCGACACGCTGCTCTCCCTAGAAACCTAAGAGGTGAAAGAGCCAGAACTGCAGACCCCAAGCCCCCCGACCATGAAACCCCCTCCACTTCCATAACTGGGGAGGCCAGAACAAAACGCCCAGCCTGGGGGGGGGCAAAGGAAGGGGGTAAACGTGCTAAAAGGCCTGAGTGTGGCATCTCTCCCCCCGCTGTGACCCTCCCTCTTTGCCTTCCATACGCTCCACCTTCACCAAACTGTACTGAAATCAACCCTTCCCACAGGAAGAGGGGAAAAGCCAGGAAAATCCCCCTTAGCTTCGAGGGAACCATCCTTTGGTCCTTCCACACCATACAATGACATCCTGACTGTTCCACTTTAACTGTTATGCCTCCAGTCTGTGGGATCCTGGGACAGCACTAGAACTTCTGGCAGCAAATTCTGAGGACCACACAAAAACTATAAATCCTGGGATTCCCTCGGGTGGTGCCACGGAAGTCAAGTCGAGATGAAAGTTGGTTTCCTTGTATAGCGTGAAAGAGACACTTGGCTCTGCCCAGAAACGTCGCAGATCCCCCCCTCTCTTTTCAGGAAAATTCCTAGATTTTGTTTTTCTTTCCTCAGTAGATTGACTCGCCTTCATTTCTGAGGGAGGATGGGGCCTCACAGTCCCCTCAGAAATAAACCACTGGAACCAGGGAGGAATTTTTCTCCTCCTCTTTCTGTGAGGGGAACTAAGGTTCTGCAATGGTGCATTCAGTCTTCTCGTGTACCGAGGAAAATCCACCCCAAGTCATACCAAAATGCTGTTTGGAAATGATTTTCTTAGAGTTTCCTAAATCTGTGTGTTGATGGACCAGGCTGAGGCAAAGATGGAGGAAAGAAAAGATTTCCCACCCTTTTCCCTTCCTGATAGCAACAATGGGCAGATTTTCCCTGGAGCACAAAAAAGCCTATAAGTTATGCACTCGTGGGAGATTCAAGATAAAATGATCATCATCATCATCATCATCATCATCATCATTTATTCAGCCTGGGCCAAAAGAAATATTTGACGTCTTGTGACGTTTCCAGAAATCAGATGGGCCAGAACAAAGGAAGGCGTACATATTTGTGCTTTTCACAAGAAAATGAATTCGCATACTAAGCTACATCACCGCCCGCATAAGACCTGGTGGGCTTCGGGTCTCAGGGCACGTCCCCTGGCCCTGCTTAACACCTCAGCCGCCCAGCACTTACCCCTCCTTGTGTGTCCGAGGGGCAGCCTGCTCGCATCCCATGCTCTGGGGGCCTGGCTCTGCTGTTGCCTTTGTTATCGGCAGCTTACATTCCTCTTCGGATCCTCTGAAGAGGCCAGCCGCAGATGCAGGTGAAACGTCGGGAGAAAATGCTAATAGAACACGGCCTCAAAGCCCGGAAAACCCGCAACAACCTACAGCTTACATTCCGTTCACCCAGCCCCTCTGTCCCCCAGGTCAAGCCGCTGCTCCTGAGGCTACCATTTTTAACTCCCAGGCTCCAGCCTCCGCCGCTTGCTAATAACAAAGCAGGCTAGTAACTCAAAGAGCACTCCAGGGAGGCCTGCAGAGGACTGGTTACTTGATTTCTTCATACTGTTCTGTGCTGCTCCAAGTCCCATCATTCGCAGGCTTCCAGGCCTATCACTCCTAGGGCCAAGCACGATGGGCTCCTTCCTTCTCCACAGCAGGTGGAAAGGGGCTGCCCAGCCTTTTCCTGGCCTACACCGCAAGGGTGCGAAAACCTCTGGTGCACTTTTGTCCCCGTGACAGCCAGTGTGGTGTAGTGGTTTGAGCACTGGGCTACTACTCCGGAGACCAGAGTTCAAATCCCTGCTCAGCCATGGAAACCCTCTGGGTGGCCTTGGGCAAGTCACACGCTCATCCACAGAAGGAAAAGGCCTTTCCCCTTTGGCCGGGGTGGACGTGCCGGTGGCAGGCAAGGTCCCCGTTGCGACTGAAGCTCTTCCTGCATTTGGGGCAGCCAAAGGGCCGGTTGCTGACGTGGGTCTTCCGGTGGAAGAGGAGGGTCTTCTCGGCACAGAAGTCCTGGGAGCACTCACCACAAAGGGCCGCTCGCCTTGGTGGATCTGCTGGCTGGTGGCAAAGAAATCATTAGGGAATCCAACAGCGTGTTTGAGACTAACCAGTTTATTCTAGCGTAAGCTGTCCTCATTGATGCCAGTCAATTGACATTCATGCCAAAATGAACCACAGACTCTCAAAGGCACTACTGGGTTCCTTTATGAGCTTTTACATCAATCTGTTTAGTTTTGAAGCCACGAAAATCACATTTAGATCCTTCTTGTGTCCTGGGGGATTCAAATATTTTAAGGCAACTAAGGAGTTCTGGGCAATTAGCAATCCGTTGTTTATTACAGAGTTCTAGTTCTCCACTGATTTGGTTTATATATGTGTGTTCTGGGAGTTAAAAGGCTTTGACTTTAACTGACGTTCTTCCGACCAGAAACTTATCTACAAATCCTGCCTCATCTCTAAACTTCTGGCTTCCTCTGTTTATGCTCACTCGCTGCCTGCTTGAAGGGCTCTTTTGCATCACTCCTGTATCCTGTTTGGCAGCCTTTTCTATAGTTAAATTACTAATCCCTTGCAAATTTCATTTGCCATTGCCCATTCTGTATTAACTACACTGGGAGTTTGTTCATGCGTGCCATTGCTATTGTGTCGTCCTAATAGTTGTCATCATAATGTGGTTTAATCATACTGTTGTATAGTTACCAATATTTGTTTACATTTTGCCTGCTATGTATTTCAACACAACGTTTATCCATTGCAGCAGCGTCCCCTTTAGTACTTTTGATCGTCAGTTTTGACTGCTGCTGCTTTCTAAACAAAATAGTTTTGTTCAAAAACAACTATAATGTTTTGGGGGTTTTTCTGGAAACAAATTTATCACCAGCAGAAGTCCCGAATGGTGTAAAATCATTTTAAAATATAAATGCAGGAGCCTTTTGTTCCAAGCTCAGGATATTCACCAGCCACAAACAGCAGAACCGAACGCTTCTCTCTGGCCAAGTCACAGAATCACAGAGTTGAAAGAGACCACAACAGCCACCGAGTTCAACCCCCTGTCATGCAGGAACACACATCAAAGCACACACTTTCAGGCTGTTTATTCTACCGCGGAACAGTTCTTACAATCAGGAAGTTCTTCCTCATGTTTAGATGAAATCTTTTTTCCTGTAGTTTGAATCCATTGCACCATGTCCTATTCTCTGGAGCAGCAGAAAACAAGCTTGTTCCATCTTCAACATGACATCCCTTCAAATATTTCGACATGGTTATCACGTCACCTCTTAACCTTCTTTTCATCAGGCTAAACATACCCAGATCCCTAAGCCGCTCCTCATAGGGGAGTTTCCAGATCCTTCACCATTTTGGTCACCCTCCTCTGGACATGTCCCATCCCAAGAGACAGCTGAATTCATCTTCCAGCACTTGAGATGGCAGAACAGCAGGCCTCGGAGGGGCTCGTGACTGCTGGATGCTCCCCAGGGAAGAAAACTGGGCCCCAGGTCAGCTGTAATTCTCCACCCTGCTTTATTGCCTCCTATAACAGCATCACTGTTCTTGTGGAGAAGAATTCTGCTGGACCCATTAAATACCCCTTCCTTTAATCCCAAACACCATCAGCCACTCCCAACTGGTCCCATTTCCTAGCCGACTGCTCCACCCTTGTTAGGACCAAGGCTTGCTTTGCTAAGAGTTTGGTTCAGCTGCTTTGCTAAAAAGTTTGGCTCAGGCGGCACGGTATCCTGCTACAAAGTTTGGCTCAGGCGGCACGGTATCCCGCAGCCTTGCTTACTATTTTAAGAATGCTCAAGGAACGTGCCCCCTCCCTGCAGCCGCCTGGTAGGCATAAACAGGGTAAGGGCCTGGCCTTGCTTACTATTTCAGAGGCCGCACGAGGGGGAAAAACAAGATAAGGGGTTTCGGCCATCTGGCACGCACCGGGTGGGGAGCGGGGGCTGGCTGGCAGCCTATCTCGGGATGCCTCAGTGAGTCCACCTCCCCTGCTCGTACGGTGGGTTGACGGACATGACACGTTGCTGACTCCGCGCACTCGCGCAGCGTAAGGATCTACGTAACCTGCTTGAAAACAAAGAGCTTTGCTTCCTGCCTGTTGCCTGTTTCTTTGGAGCCAGAGAGCGTACGTATGAACGATGCCTTGCCTTTCTACTTTTGCTTCTTTGCTTAATAAAACAGCCTTCCAAGTCCTCTCACTTGCCTCGCACCTTCGAACCCCACCACGGCAGCCCAAGCCAGGTCGCTCCGCACCCGTGACTGGTGTCCCTCTGCCTCCTGACCCGAACTTCTTCTGCCACCAGGGACAGAAAAAAGACCCCCAGAGCACAACTACCCAAGCTGCTCCATCCAACAGCTTGTTATTCAGTCACGATAAGTCTCTTCTCTTCCAAACAGCTGGAATGCTGTATTCCATTTTGGGAAGGAAACGGAGGAGGGAGGAATATTTGCTACTTCCTTTCTGATTCTACTTCTTGCTCCACAACAGCTGTTGTGGTTTGCTGCTGCACCCACAAGTTTACATTTCATGACACAACTCAAGTGCCACGCTTGCCCTTTTGAGTCTGTAATTTGTTAGCGTTTCAGGTTACTTTAAAAGACAAACAAACAAACAAAAAGCAAGAACACTGCTTTCACTGGTGTTCCAATTTATTGAAACCTAAACTGAATTCTGAACTAGGGAACCACTTTATTATCCCAATCTTCATTAAAGACGCCCCACCCTACGCAGCCCACCCCAAAACCACTGGCCTTAGCAAGAAGGACCTACCCCCCGCAACTGTCCCCAAGGGCAAAGGACAAGTGTGTTCTTTGCTAAACTATCCAGCTTTTGGAAACTGCCTGCTGCAGTAGTAAGACTGGGAAGAGAACCATCTGTCCATGGCATGAAAGTGGACATTCAGCAACGGGCTGCTGTGCAGAACAGAAGATCACAAACTCCTTCGAATTTGCCCGGAGAGCCTGGGTTTCAGCCATAGGAGAGACCCGCGGGCGCAGCTTCAACTTTAACGTTCCACAACACAGAAGTCTTTTTCTTTACTGCAGGGTGCATACCAGCACATGTGAATATATGGACGTTTGTTGCAGCTTGTGAGTTACCCCGGACCAGAGGGTCTTTCGCAGTTGCACATCTTGCTGGGCTACCAACAATAAATTAAAATAGCACCTGTCCTCTAACACCCTCAGCCCCCCACCACCCACCCCACCCCGCTAAGTGTCGGCGTCACCAAGCTCAATCTCCCGGCACCCAGCCTCCTGCTTGAATTTGGTCAGGGTGCCAAGGGGGACCTGAAGCGGGGCGCAGGAGAGCAGGAGAGGGCTGTGCATCTGCAGGAAGGGGTGCACGTTCTCACCGTCATCCCCTCCGAAGCAAGGGAGCAGCCGGCCGTCGGCGTGGGCTGCCTGGTGAGCCTTCAGCTCCTTCCGCTGGCTGAAGATGGCCCCGCACTCGGTGCAAGGGTAGACCCGCTCCACCGTGTGGGTGAGGTGGTGGGTGCGCAGGTTCCCCTTGTACTTGAAGCTCTTGCCGCACTCCAGGCAGGTGAAGGGGCGCTCCCCCGTGTGGATGCGCTGGTGCTTCATCAGGGTGGTCTTCAGGTTGAAGGTCTTCCCGCACTCGCCGCAGACGAAGGGCCGCTCCCCGGTGTGGATCCGCTGGTGCGTGATGAGGGTGCCCTTGCGATTGAAGCTCTTCCCGCACTCCAGGC
This sequence comes from Cyclura pinguis, assembly GCA_030412105.1. Lineage (NCBI taxonomy): Eukaryota > Metazoa > Chordata > Lepidosauria > Squamata > Iguanidae > Cyclura > Cyclura pinguis. Next base: position 708,775 of record CM059604.1, on the reverse strand, counting down.
AGGAGAAGGGCTTCTCACCCGTGTGGATCCGCTGGTGCTTGATCAGCTCCCCGTTGTGGCTGAAGCACTTGCCGCAGTCGGCGCAGGCAAAGGGGCGCTCCCCGGTGTGGATGCGCTGGTGGCGGGTGAGGTCCCCGTTGCGGCTGAAGCTCTTCCCGCATTCAGGACAGCCGAAGGGCCGGTCGCCGACATGGATCTTCTGGTGGAGGATGAAGGTCTTCTTGGCGCAGAAGCCCTTGCCGCACTCACCGCAGACGAAGGGCCGCTCGCCGCGGTGGATCTTCTGGTGGGTGATGAAGTTGGCCTTGCGGTTGAAGGCCTTCCCACACTCCTGGCAGGCGTAGGGCTTCTCGCCGGTGTGGATCCGCTGGTGGAGGATGAAGGTCTGCTTGGAGCAGAAGCTCTTCCCACAGACGGTGCACTCGAAGGGCTTCTCCCCCGTGTGGGTGCGCAAGTGGCGCATCAGGTCCCCCTTCTGGCTGAAGCTCTTCCCACACTCCGTGCAAGGGAAGGGCTTCTCCCCCGTGTGAACCCGCAGGTGGGTGATCAGGTTGCCCCGGTGCTGGAAGCGCTTCCCGCACACGCTGCAGGCAAAGGGGCGCTCGGCCGCCGTGTAGGTCTTGGTGGGGTGCTTGGATACCTCTGGGGCAGCCCAGGTTGGAGGAAGGAGCTTCTCCCCAGTGCTACTGGATCCCCCCGGAGGGGATGGCCTCCTGTCCATCATCAGTCCTGCAATCTTCTGGGTGCCCAGGTTATTCCTCTGTCCCCCACATGGATCCGTGTTGCTCCCGGGAGAACCTGGAGAGTGGGATACGTCTTCTTCTGGCTCCACCTTCACAATGACATCGGGTCTGGGATCAGCTGCACACAGAAGGAGAAAGAGATTTAGAAGCCGCTTCTCCCCCAGCACCACTCCAAAACAGCTCTCTTGGGGAGCAGAACCCACCATAGCTGGGGTCCTTGCTTTGCAGATGGTGGCAGCAGGGGAAAGCGTCAGTGGGCAGCATCGTCTGACCCATAAACTGAGGAGTTAGGAGGAGTTTCAGTCACTCACACACACCCCAAACTCAGGAATCTCTCATGGGAGGACACAGCAAGTGACTAGGGCTGGGAGCTCCTTTACTAACCACATCAGGGGAGGGCAAAGTGTGGCCCTAACCATGCTTTTCTGGCCCTTGACACCCTCAAACCAAAAAGTCCTGAAAAAGACTTCCAGGGGGGAAAAAAACTTTCCAGGACAGACTGGGAAAAGACTCCCCAGTTTTCTTCTTATCCTAGAAGAAACAGTCAACTGCCATTCCCAAAAGCCTCTGGATGTGCCAATTCACCGTTTATATTGTTTGCAAGGCTCGTTTCTGCACTGTTTTAATATCAAAAAATGTCTTTTTTTAAAAAACCAGAAGGGGACTTCTGACTACTCCCAAGTCGCTGGGTTAGGTTTTGCTTTTTGGCTTCCTGGCCTGTAGACATGACCCTATTACCAATCTCTACTCTACATAAAGGACTCGATGATGGCAGCCCAGAGGAGTTGACGAGAGGAACTGCAGTCCCAGGGGGGCTCCCGGCAGGGCTCTTCTCTTTTTTTTATTTTTTTATTTTTTGTTCTTAGGGCTCTTCTCTTGAGGATGGCAGCAAATCCACTCTGTCTACAACCGAGCTCTTGAGAATGTTCTCTCTCAATCTCTCTCTCTCTCTCTCACACACACACCCCATCCCTGTGCAGGAGAGACCCAGCTGTCCTCCACCCTTGCCCCACGAGGCCAATGATGCCCACAAGGCCGGGGTGCTCCAGATTTCCCCTGCAGGAGCAGAGCAGCTTCCTGGACTCACAGAAATCTGTGTCATTGCTGGACTCTCCGTCGCTGTATTCCCAGGACCCCTTGGCGTACAAATTGTCCTCTGGCTCAGTCTTGACAACAACTTCCCGCTTGACGCCTGAAAGAGGACACAAAAATATCATGTTGAGTTTAGAGAGGACGGAGAGGGGACATGTCGGAGCCATCTTTAACTATCTGAAGGGGTTTCAGGTGGAAGATGGAGTGAGGCTGCTTCCTGCTGCTCCAGAGTATAGAGCATGAACCAGTGCATCCAAGTTACAAGAGAAGAGAAATCTATCTGGACATTAGGGAGAACTTGATAACTGCAAGAGCTGTTTGAGAACAGCAAATAGACTGCCTGTCTTGGAGGGTGGGTGACTCTGCTTCTCTGGGGGTCTCTAACCAGAGATCTGATGGGCACCTTGCAAGATGGCCCTGGTCGTGCCTTCCTGCCCGGTAGAAGGGGGTTGGACCACGTGGCCCTCGCAGACCCTCCCAACTGTAGGATTCCGTGACACAGGGTCACTCCAGTTGTTGTTGGGTGCCTTCAAGCTGTTTCCAACTTACGGCAACCCTAAGGTAGGCCTGTCACGGGGTTTTCTGGGGCTGAGAGTGTGTGACACACCCAAGGTCATCCCGTGGCTTTCCAAGGCCAAGCAGGGAATCAAACCCTGGTCTCCAGGGTCATACTCCAAAGCTCTAACCACTGCACCACACTGGCTCTCTCATGTACCCCTGAGAAAATCCCCAGATTGGGGAAATCCCTCCCCTAGTCGCCTCCTTCACACACACAGATGTCTCTCCCTTACCTGCCGTGGGCCGAGGAGGCGCTTCCTCCTCTGTCTCTGGGGGGTTCTGTGGACATTCGATGCGCAGCTCATCCGCCGGCTCCTCTTTCACCACAATCTTGTATCCCGGCACAGCCCAGCCTGAGGCCGGAAGGAGAAAAGCACCGTCACCAGAGGCCGGGTTCAACCTGGGCCCCCTCCTCGCCCTGTGATGCTCCTGGCCTCGCAGCACCCGCATCGCCTCCCAAGGCCCGGCTCCAGCACAACCCGCCGGGGCAAGAGAGGCGCGCATTACGAGGGACAGAGCCCAATTGTGAGGTTCAAAATAGGCAGGAGCCGCCTCGGGACAAACCAGGCAAAATCTCTGGGCGGAATCGGCACAGTCAGCTTCCCCAGACTGGGTCCCCGGTGCGTCCCCTAAATTCTATGTACCGATTGATTTAAAACTGGCGTGGAGGAACCAGGGCAGCTTGCAACATGGAGTCAGCAATCATTTTTTTAACATAATAGCTTATTTTAATTGTTTGATAATTCTTTTCCAGTATTATAACTGTTTCATATTTCACCTGTGTTGTTTTGCTTTAATGCAGCTAAAAAACCACACAGCTCAGGTCCAGACTGTATGAAAGATTGTCTCTCCCCTTGTGATCCCGCTGGACTTTTAAGATCCTTGGGCGGGGGCCACCATCACAGCCACAAGGTGTGGAGACAAGGGAGACAGGGCCTTCTCTGTAGCTGCTCCGAGAATATGGAATTCCTTTCCACGGAAGCCCAGTTGGGCCCCCTCTGCTCTCCCTTTGCCTGGAAGCAAAGACCCCTCTCTCCTGACCCAGGCCCTTCAGTGTTAACTGTCCAGCACAGAAGGTCGTTTAACTAGAGTGTGTATTATTCTTACTGTGATGTGTTTAAAGCTAATGCATTATTACTATCATACTACACAACTCTTAATTAAGAGCCAAGATCCTGCCGTAGGTTCAGTGGGTCTCCTCCGTTTGAGACAAACTAACCAGATCCCGGGCAGGCAGTTGTGGTGTGCAATTCTTCCTCAGTGACCTCTCTCAGTCCAGGCCCATTTGGCAGGAGCAAGAGGCAGGGCCTTTGGGGTGGCTGCCCCCAGACTGGAACATCCCCCCCAGGACACCAGCATGGCTCCCTCCTGTCTCTTCTGACTCCAACAGGTAAAAACTTTCCTATCCTCACAGACTTTCAGGAACTGACTATGATGGTCTTCCCATGGGATACTGCCTTGTTGACCTTTTTAAAATATCTGTCTTTTAATGAATTTTTAAATAGATTGCTTAATTGCATTCCAGAATTATTTTTACATATATTTACTGATGTTTTGTAGATTTTAAAACTGGTCCAGTTTTAGCATTCTGTAAGACACCCTGAATCCCAGTATTTGGAAAAAGGTGGGATATATAGGAATAAAACAATGGTAATAGTACAATTCAGTGTCCTGTTTGACTGACTAGAATTGCAGGCACGATCCCTGTGCCTTATTCCCCACGGCACAAGGGGGTCAAGAGCCACACCGGTTGTGCAGCACTGGTGCAACACAACCACAGTCCACCCACGCAAGCGTAGCTCTTACACCACGCAAGCAGGACGAGGGATCCTGGCCCACATCTTAAAGCACCCGGCAGGGCACCCACAAAGGCCCCCCGAACTGACCCCCTCTCCCGTAGCCCCACAAGCCGCGCCGCCACCCTCTTCTCCCGAGGGAAAGATCTCACTGCCGTCACCCACCTGGGCTGGAGGCCTCCCAGATCTTGCCCTCCATCTCTTTACGGGTGGGGGTGGCGGTGACGGCGGGGCTTCTGGCCACACAGGATTCCTTCTCTCTCGGCTGGGATGAACGCCCCCAGTTTTACTTCAACGCAACCTGATGAACAGTAGAGAGAAAGGAAAGGGTCGGGTGACGGCAACAAGCAGCCCTGGAAACACCGTCTGCTCTGCAACCAAGGCGGTCGAGACGCAGCGCCCTCGTTTCATGCCCGCATCGCTTGGAGGCATCCCCGCACGTCGCCGCATTTGCACAGAATCGTACGGTCCAAGGGAACCCCAGAGACCATCTACTCCAACCCCCGGTCAAAGTAGGATCTGGCAAAGGGGTTGCCCAGCCTCTGCTTAAAATCCTGCAAGAAAATAGAGCCTGCCACCCCTCAAGGCCGTCTGTTCCTCTGCTGTACAGCCCCCATCTGAAATCTGCTCCCAGGGGTTCTAGCTCTGCCTGTGTGGAGCAGCTCTTCCCTCTGACTCCCCCTGCAGAGGCCGAGAGATGGCTGTCACGCCTCCCCCCTCCTCTTCCCACCTCCAGGCTACAGGCCTCCAGCTTCCGCAATCCTCCCCGCACGGCAGTGTGGTCCCATGTAACCGGTCATGGCTCCCTCATCTTATGGAATTCTGGGACTGGCAGTTTTGGAGGAATCTTTCTATTTTTTTATTTGCATCCAAAGCACAGAATTCGAGGTGGCTTCCAACAAGTTAAAACTTTGTAAGGATTAATACCGAAGTTTTTAAAAAATAAACAATAATTCTTTTAACAACACAAGTTAAAAGGTGTGTTTTTTAAAAACACACTGAAAACACAGTAAAATACAGACACAACACACCGTGTTTAAACACTCAGCCTGCTACAGGAAGTTAAAAAACTGCCTAAATAAGTTAAAAACCAAAGATGTTAAAAATCACAGGCCTGCTAAGAGAAAGGGGGACAACTGAACCTCCCCACCCCCAGAAGGAATTCTCTGCATTAGCGCTCTCCGGGAAAGAATTCCAGTTCCCTCCATCAAATGACAAACCCTTGTGGAGACACACCAAGACTAGCTTTTGCCCACCTCTCCCCTGCAGACATAATGGGACTGCAACTCCCATCATTCCATCCAGCACGGGCTGTGTGTGTGATGGGTTTGGTCATCCCACACTATCTGGAGCAGGGGCAGGTGGAGGAAGAGTCTCTAGGACACTGTTGTCCTGATGCTGCCCCTAATAACTGCGCTTCTTCAGATGAGTGGGTAGTGGCCCCCCAGCAGAGAATTCTAAGCAACCTCCCCCAGACCAGAAATCCCAGGATTCCAGAAAATGGAGCCATGGCAATTAAAACTGGGATCAAACGGCTGGACAGGTTGAGCATCCCTAATCCGAATATCCAGAAAGGGTGGCTGAGATAGTAACGCCTTTGCTTTCAGATGGTTGAGTGCACACAAACTTTGTTTCCTGAGAAAAGTTATTAAAAATACTGTATAAGATTACCTTCAGGCTATGTGTATACGGTGCATATGAAACATAAATGAATTTTGTGTTTAGACTCGGCTCCCGTGTCCAAGCTATCTCATTACATGCGTGCAAATATTCCAAAATCTGGGGGGAAAATCCAAAATCCGAAACACTCCTAGTCCCATGCATTTCGGATAAGGGGTATCAACGTGCATCTCTGCAGTTCACACGCCCTGAGTCGCCAACTAAAAGCTGGCCGCGGCAGAGGGGTCTGCGTGGGCCTTCCCGGCAGACGGCGCTCGGAGTCAGCGGGCCAAACGGAGGAGCGGAGCTCCCGCGGACTCCCCACCCGCCGAGGCAGGCAGCTCTTCCCCTCTCCCTGTCTCCCAGGCAGGACAGTAAGCCCCACACACGCCGGTGGGAAAAAGAAAACACAGACAGGAAGACACCGTACGGAGGACCCACACTTTGGGTCGGTCCAGCACATCCTTGTGGACCCCAGGGCTTACCGGGCAGGGGCATGGCAGGGCGAAACCAAGCTGGAAGGGGGACATTTCTACCGGGGGGGGGCAGGACAGTCCAACACACCTCTCACGATAACAGTGCAGCATCACAGCACTCAGCACTGCAGGCTGGGATTGCGATGCGCTCTCCTGGGAAAGCCCAGGGCACTCTCAACGCCCCCAAGTTGCGGGGGGTGGACCCTCTTTCAGCTCCCCACGGCAATCTGCTTTTTCCCACCCGCAAATCTGTAGAGTTTCAAGCCTGCAAGGAAGGGAAAGGGGAGCCATCAAAGGATGACCTCTGCCAGGCGGGGTTTGGGGGCAACAGAGAATGAACAGCATCAAATGTCTGTGCTGATCACAACAACTGCTGATCACACAATAAAGCATTTGACTTTGGGGGGGGGTTGCAGAAATAAAAAGTATGGGAGAAAGAGTGGATCCTATTCATTGGTTTTTATTTGTTTGTTGCCTTGGGTGCCCTTGTGGGCTGGAAGGCTACACAAAAATAGAAACATTTTTAAAACACATATTAAAAAAGCTCCTAAATACAGTCTAAAATGCAACCCTAGAATCCAGTTTAAAAACAGTTAAAACTGCAGTTTCAGACACTGAATGCCATATGGAACAGCACTATTTTGGCTGCCTTTCAGAAACTTAAAAGGGACAGGGCCAGCCTAACTTCCTGAGGCAGAGAGTTCCACAGTCAAGGGACTGCTAAAGAGAAGGCTTTTGCGGGCCAGGACCAGCACTTTGAATTGAGCTTAGAAGCAAAGTGGAAGCCAGTGCGGTTCTTGCAAGACCCATGTTATAAGGTCCCTGAAATGAACACCTGACCCCAGTCTGGCGCTGGCTGCAGCATCTGAACACTTTTCAAGGGCAGCCCCATGTTGAGCTCATTACAGTAGCCTAACTGGGAGGTCACTGAGGCACAAACCACGGTGGGCACATCTGCCATCTCCAAGAAAAGGCAAAGCTGGGCAAAGCCACTTGGCTTTCCTGGGGCTGCTCTGCGTCCAAGAGCACCCCCAAGCTACGAACCTGATCTTTTGGCGGGGGGAGAGCGATCCCATCTGGAACAGGCTACGATCCCACTCCCAGGGCGGATCCCCTACTGACCAGCAGCACTTCCGTCTTCTCCGGATTAAACCTCAGTCCGTTCAGCCGCATCCGGTCCTTTACTGCATCCAGATAACGATTCAGCGCTACCGGGGCCCCCTTGGCGTCAGCTGTAAAGGAGGGACAGAGCCAAGCTTGACAGAAAACAGAAAAGGCTTTCTCTTTTTCTGAGAAGGACATACCAGCATTGCATTTATCACCTCTGGCAAGTTTTAAAGGCAAATACGGACTAAACCACTGTGCAAAGTAGTTGCACATCGCAAAGATACTTCCAGGTGTCCCTTGGTACGGCATCCGAAGAAGAGGAGTTTATGCCACCGAAAGCTCACGTGGAAATTAGCCTTAAAGGTGTGGCTGCCACATTCCATCCCCCCCGCCATCCTCTGTTTCACGCTCCAAGTATAAATTTCGTTCAATAACACGCAAAGGCAGTAACTATTTTTAAACGTGTGGCACCACTTCTGCGAATGCATTTTGCAGCTGTGATTAAAACAGTTAAAAATTCCCTATTTTTGTGCTACGAACTTGCGGTGCCTTGCCTCGACTACAAAGTGGATTCGCGGTACTCAGCAGTATCGGCTTCGTGCCGCTCTGGCTGTCGTTGGTTCCCATTGAACAGAATCTTGGGATACATAGTTTGGTGCGAGGAGACAGGCCGTTTCCGCACTAGACGTAGCGCTATTATTCCACTTGCAACATCCTATGGAATCCTGGGATTTGCAGTTTCGGGAGGGGAAACTGCAAACCCCAGGATTCCATAGGATGCTGCAAGTGGAATAATAGCGCTATAACGGTCTGGTGCGGAAATGGCCATAGTCTGACCTCTCCAAAGTCAGGTTCAGGGGAGGGAGGCCTAGAGCTTCCTTTCTCGCAGAGAATTCCGAGTTCTCTCCCCCAAAACCGCAAATCCCAAGACGCCCTGCAACGAGGGAGCCGGGGCAGCCAAAGTGCGATCGAGCTGGTGCAACTCCGTGGTGCGGGCGCTGCCCTCCGTCTCCCCGCCCCAGCGTCCGGACCCGGCGACCCGCGGCAGAGGCTGTCCTGTGCTGTAGCTCGCCGGCAGCGAAGACCTTGCCCTCTGCACATGCCCAAGGCCGCCCGCTCCCGCCTTCCCCCCGGCTGCTCCGTCGCATTTCCACGCTGATGGGCGGCCGGGGCGACAGTGCGGGGGCCGAGCCGAGCCCAAGGGGGCTCTCTCTCCGGGGGAGGGCCGGCCAGGAGCCCCGCCGGGCCCCGGGGAGTCCGGCTCCCTCGGCGGAAGCGCTTCGGCCGCCGGGGAGCGGCCGCCGGGGAGGGTCCAGGCGCCCCCCACCCCACCCCAGCCAGCCTCTTTCCCCCGGGGCCGGGCGCGGGGGGGGGGCAGCGCTGCAGCTCCAGCGAACCCCTTGCGCTTCTCGGTGCCCCGCGCTCGGCCCCTCTGTTTGGGGCGGCGGTCGGGGGGCTGGCCCCCCCTCCCCGCTTCAAGGGCGGCGACCCTCCTCCGCGCCACGGGGGCGGGGGCCCGGCCTGGAAGTAGGCCCCTCTCTTCCCGCCCGCCGTGGGGGGGGGGGGTCCGCCGGGGGTCCGCGGGCGAGGGGAGGGGCGCGCCTACCTGGCCGGGGGGGCCGCCGGGGGAGGGGGTCTCGCCGGCCGGTCTCTCCGCCCCCCGGGCGACCCCGAAGGGGGAAGCAGGGAGCGGGGGGGGCAGGCGAGGCTCGGGGCCCCCCCGCGGGAGGGCGAGGTGGGGGGCGGAGGGGGGTCCGGGGTCGCCGTGGCCCCCTCCGCGGCCGGGGAGTCGCCCGCCCTCCTCGCCTTCCTCCCCTCTCCCGCGCGCCTTTGTTGTGGGCGGGAGAAAGACTACAACTCCCAGCAGCCCCCTCGGCTCCTCCCCCCGGCCCCGGGAAAGGGCGGGCCGCCTCCCCCCCCGGGCCCCGCCCGGGCCCCCCTCCGGAGGGCGAGCGCGGGGCCGCCCCTCCCCTCCCCCGCCCGCTCCCGGCGCTCGGGGGGGCCTCGGAAAGCGCGGGGGGCGGCCCCAGCCCCCCCCCCGCGGGCCAGAGGAGGGCGGGCGCCGCGAGCCCCTCCCCTCGCCCCTCCTCCTTCCGGTCGCGGGCGGGGGCCGGCGCGGGACCCGCGGGGAGGCGGCGGGGGGCGGCCCCGCCGGGCCTGCGGAAGAGGCGCCGGGGGGGAGGCGTGCCGGCGGGCCCGGCCCCGAGGCGCCGGGGGCCCGCGCCGCCCTCTGCAGGGAAGCCTCCCCCGGGGCCGGGCGCCGCGGGCCTCCCTCCGGAGCTCGGCCGTCGCCTTCTCCGGGCTCCCGCCGTTCCTGCGGGGGGCCGACGCGCGGGGCTCCCCCCGAGGAGCGGGCGAGGGTTCCGGGAGGATCGGCGGGGAACCCGCCGCGACGGAAGCGGAGGAGCGCCCCCCCCCCGGCGCCGAGCAGGGTCCGCGCGGTTCTGAATCGGGCTCGGTCTGGTCCGGGCCCCACCCTCCGGGGCGGCGAAGGCCGCCGGCGCCGTCCCCCGCCCGGCGGACCCCGGGGGCGTCCCCGCGGGGCTGCGGCGCGCCGCCCGCAGGCGCCCGGCCGCCCGTTGCTCCCGGGTCCGAGCCTCCCCGCCCTCGGGCCGGCCCTTCGCAGCCCCTTCGCCCCGGAGCGCCGCTGGCAGCGTCTCCCGGTCCCGGGGGCCCCTGCGGAAGAGTCGTCGCATCTTCTGCCAAGGAGGAAAAAATGCTTATCTGTTCAAATACGGTCTCATTTTTATCCATTTATTCCTCCAAGAATGGGACCCCGGGTGTCTTTCAATCTGATAAAAAAACCCTGAACTATGAAGTTTTAAAAACAAACCCCACGTAAAACAGTATTTTTTATAAAAGATGCAAAAGTTTTAAAAGGTAAATAAAACATCCCAACAAAAACTTCCCTGCTGATACATAAAAGTCTGCTTAAAGGAAGAGGTCTTTGCCTCCCGGCAGAAGGAAAGGAGGGCGGGGGGCAGCCGTGCCTCCCGCGGAAGGGGGTTCCGGAGGGTGGGATCGCGCACGGGGGAGGCCCCGTCTCCCGTGCCCCCGCCGAGAGAGCCTGGGGCCCTAGCGGGACTGAGAGAAAGCCTTTCCCTGCAGATCTTGAAAACTCTGGCAGGTTCGTTCATATAGGGAGATAGCCCGGCCCTTAGCCACGTGGGGCTTTATAGGCCATGACCAGCACCTTGAACTGTGCCTGGAGATGAGCCCATTGCCAGTGAAGCTGTTTTGGCCCCCGTGTTACCCTGCTTGCTGGGGTCCCGCGAGGGACACCTCAACGTGCTCCAAATAATGGGGAACGGGAATTAGCGAGAGCACAAGCTAAGCAATGCAGGAGGCAGGGCAACCTAGCGAGATCTTGAACCCAATGTTTACGGGGTCAGCCCGAGTCAATAATCAAGCAGAAGTAAATAATAATAGTCTTCCTTTATTTTAAAACACAGTCAATACATATGCATGCAACCACTCACACAGACCTAATGAAAGAAAGGTAGGAGTTGGACAGAGGATTTTAAGAGGGATTTTTCAGGGGAAATACTACACCTGATCCTGAAGCCCAGTTTACTGGAAGAAAAGTCCGCGGTATCGGAGATTCTCAGCACGTGGGAGCTGAGGGGAAGGCTCGTTGAACGGAGCGACAGCAAGGCGGGATGGAAGTCAGAGCGATCTGAAGAGATCCTCAAACTCAGGGGTTCTTATAGGGGAAAATGTGCCTGCAGGCTAGTCCGTTCCCGGGGAAAACAATGGGTTTCGGGCTGGAGACAAAGCCTCCGAAAGGTCAGTACTTTAGATGATTGAATTATGACAGCGTTGTCAATAGAATAGGCAGTATGCAAACGCGGAGTGCTTGAGAGTCGGATAGTCTGCTCATCAAGCTGCCTGCTCGGGGCAGGGGATCTTTTGTAAACAGCGTGCATACATAATGTGGTCTTAAAAGGGTACTTGCCTGCAGGTCTCCTAAAGCTGCAGTCTGGCAATTACTGGCCTGCCCTGATTGTGATTTGAATAGTTCAGCTATTTTCGGCCGTGCCTGTGTGCGTGCTTGTCCGGGGGCCTCGCAAGCACGTGGAGAGGAATGGGTAGTGAAGGCCAAATTCTTGATATCAGGTGATATCTAATATACCTCAAGTTCGGACTAGAAACTACAGTAACACCCGTCAGCCGCATTTTGCAGCATTTTGGACCCACTGAAGTTTCCAAACAATTTCCAAAGACAGCCCCACATAGACACACTCCTCCGTCCAGTTCCCTGTGTCGGTCACTCCTGAGGTGACCAAAGCCAGATTGAAATGGATGTAGAATATAATCCATCCAGAAACCCCCGGAGCTGGGAGGCCACCACACTTTCCAGAACTCCCCACGCGGTCTGGCACGGAACCCCCAGTAACCTCTTGGGAACCCTGGGCTTCCCAGAAACACTTCCCTAAACCGTTCTTCATAGGGCTTGGCTTCAAGATATGTGTGCATCGTCACAGCACCCCTGTGAGGTAGGCTAAACTGAAAGAGAGGCTGACCGGATGAGGGAGCTCCACAGTCAAGAGCGAGGGTTTGGAGCTGGGTCTCCCATCCCAAGTTTCACCTCACAGAAATTTCTACCCTCCCCCCATCCACCCGCAGAAAAAAAGGAGACATAGGTTGCAAATTCAAAAAGGCATAATGGTCGGTCTGAAAACTCCCGAGACCTCAGTGCCAGCGAGGGACGCCTGGGCAACTGCAAGGAGGCGGATCACCAACTGCCCCGGTCCCGGCTCCCCAGGAGTCCGAGCCCCCTCCCGGGCCACGTGCGCATGGGGGAGACGGGGGGTGCCCTACGGCTCAGCCTCCTCCTTGACCCCCTGGGGGCCGTGGGAGGCCTGGTGTTCCAGAAGCTTCTCTCGGAGGCGGAAGCAGCGGCCGCAGCGGGGGCAAGGGAAGGGCCGGTCCCGGCGGTGGAGCCTCCCGTGGGCCATGAGGTTGGCCTTGCTGGGGAAGCCGCGGCCGCAGTCGGGGCAGGCAAAGGGCAGCTCGCCCGTGTGGAGCCGCTGGTGGGTGAGGAGGTTCCCCTGGCGGCTGAAGCCCTTCCCGCAGAGGGGGCACCGGAAGGCCCGCTCAGGGCCGTGCTTCTGCTGGTGGATCTGGAGGCTCTCCCGCCAGCTGAAGCGCTCCCCACACGTGGGGCAGACGAAGGGCTGGTCCCCCTCCTCGTGCTCGGACTTCTGGTGCCTCAGCAGTTCAGACTCAGTGGCAAAGAGCCGACCGCACTCCGGGCAGCTGAAGCCCAGTGGCCCCTTGCCCCCGGGGTGCTCTTCCGCTTTGTGGGCTGCCAGGCGCTGCTTGTGCCGAAAGAGCAAGCCGCAGGCCCCGCATGGGTGGCCTCCCTCGGCCGTGTGGCTCGTCCGGTGGCGCAGAAGGTCTCCCCGGAGGCAGAAGTGGGCTCCGCACTGGGTGCAGGCGTGGCGGCGCTTTCCCCGGTGCTTCTTGTGGGTCAGGAGGTTGAGGCGGTAGCGGAAGGCTTTGCCGCACGAGGGGCAGATGAAGGGACCCTTCTGCTCCTCCTTCTCCTCTTCATCCTCTTCCTCGGCCGCTCCGTGGACGGCCCGCTGGTGTTGCCCGAGGGAGTTAATGTCCACGAAGCTCTTCCCGCACTCCCCACAGATCAACAGCTCTTCCCGGCTGGGGCCCCAGGCTCCCTCCCAGAGGGCCCCCGCCGACAGGCTCCTCACGTCCGTCAGCTTCACCTCGCACCAGCTGGGGCACAAGGCGAGGGGGCGGGAATTGGGCCCCGGGGCCTCCCAGGCAGGAGGGGAGGGGGGTGGACGCCCGCAGGCCCCCGGCTCCTCCTTGACTTTTGCCTCCTGGACGGTAGCGCCACTCCGGTCAGCTGTGGGAAGAGGCGGGAGAGGCAACTAAGACGCTGGTGATAAAGGGTCAGCCTGTTCAGTGGCAAAGCACTGGGCTGAAGCTTTCTGAAGCTGATTTTTAAAAATACAGTGCATATTTTTAAAATCGTTTTTAGCTTTTTCATTGCATGCCATTAAACTATTTATAAAGCTAAAAACAATTTATAATGTGCATTTGAAAAGCAGCTAAAAACAATAAGGCACTTTGCAAATTATTGTTGTTGTCGCTACTGTATTTTTCTTAGTAGCGGTAATAATAGCGCGATGCAGTGGTTTGAGCACTGGGCCACAGCTCTGTAGGCCAGGGTTCAAATCCTAGGGAGGCCTGGAAACCCACTGCGTGACCCTGGACAGGTCACACTGTTTCAGCCCGAGGTGAAGGTCATGGAGGCTAAATCTCTCTGAAGAAATCTTCCCAAGAAAAACCTAGGGGAGACTCACTCTATGTTGGAGTCAACCTGAAGGCACGCAACAGCTACTTTGTACTAGCAGTGGTAGTTCCCTTTCCCCAAAACTGGGATTTGAGGTGGTTTATAAGAATTAAAAACAAGTACAGATAAAAACACACACATAGGCGTTACTAAAAACATACCCAAATCCAACATTTTGCAAATAAAAAGTGTCCCCAGTAAACGCACTTTGCAAATCAATCTTCTATATATGGATTATTGATTATCTTGTATCTGTTTTAAGTGGGAAGCCTAATTGGGTCCCACTGAGGAGGAAAAGGTGGACTCCACTGCACTGCCAGAGGGCCCCCCCCCAAAAGACTCTGGGACTGGGGGGTAAAGAGGGCTGCAGCAGCTTGTGGAGTCCGCTCTACACAACTTGCAGAGGGGAGCAAGGGTGTGGAGTGTTGTCTGGTGCAAAAGCTTGGCGGTCCTTGTCCCTTGTGTGCTCACCTCCTGGGCCACACACACCTCCAAGACAACTCTTTCTACCCACACAACACCCAGCCCTCTCTCTCTGCCCCGGCCTTCCATTTGCTAGAAAAACTGCACCCTGGGCATCCTTCTTGGGCGGGGGGGGGGGGGCAGGGAAGGCAATCCAGGCCACTCACCAGATCCGGGGCTCCCTTGGGTGTCCTGCACCCTGGAACAACGGGCATCCAGGACACACAGCTCGTCCCCTTGCTCGATTGCGCCGACAAGCTCTGGTTTGGGAGGCGTGGATCCTGTGCGTGCCACAAAGCAGAAAGAAACCAGAGTGAGTTTGTCACCCTTACGGAAGCAGTCGCCTCAGGGTGGGTGGAACACCAGTGCTATTTTTGTTTTGTTTTTTAGTAATTACTTATTTCCAGCCCCCGCCCTGAATCCAAGGTGGCTCGTAGGAAAAATTAAAAGAAGGTGCAGCTGATAAATAATAATGGAGGGAGAAGTTTAAAAATGAATTATCCTATGAAAACACCACTGATTTAAAACAGCATAGAACTGGGTTTTTAAAAACAAAACAATTAGCATCGAAGTTTGGCACACACACAATATATTCACTTCACCATGAGGACAGAGTGACCCTCTTCCAGTTCTGGAGCCCAATCCAATTTCAAAGCCATTTCCACAGGGTGTGGGTTAAAAGTGGTAGATGAGGCTCCAAACACTCTCCTTATCTTAACGCTCTTTCTATCAGAACCTGGGCCCCCAGGAGGGGCCTTCCAAGCTTTCAAGGAGGGGAACCCTGCAAAGTCTGGACATCCCCCCACAACAAATTCATGGGGAAGGGGGTTGCCACTGGGGAAGCTTATAGGGCTGGATTGGGACCCCAGGAGGTTCAGCTTCTGTCACGGGGCTGGAGGTTCCCATCCCCTGACTCGGGGAGCTTGGCCCCCAACTTTTGGCCCTCCAGATGTTTTGGGTTCCGCTGCCAGCACCCCCCACGTCTGGCCATGCCAGCTGAACGTTTGGGCAGCCCAAACATCTGGCAGAGGAAAGAAAATCTCTGACTCCAAGTGGGGAGGGTCAGTGGCCAGGGGTTGGGGGCTGCATTGCTTCCCCAGGGGAACCTGGAGGGTCATGCACCCCAGTGTAAGACTCCCACCCTGGAAAAAACAGTGGGTGAGTGAGGAATTGGGCCAAAATTCTGCATAGGGAGTCAGGGCAGTGGACCTCAGAAACAATCTTGGGGGGCATATGCAGTCCACAGACCAGACTTTTATCACCCCCAACTCAATCTGAAAACGAAAGGTGGGAATCATGCAGCCCTGCCAGGTGCTATTGGAATGCAACTCCCAGCACCCCTCAGCACTGGGTGGGTTGGAATTTGTAGTCTAACTGCACCTGGAGAACGGATTCACTTTGCTGGCCCATTCTGTTACGCTACACACACCTTCGGGGGACAGAGAACCCCATACGTCATTTCAGTAAGAAGCAGTCCAAGGTGTCGCCAAAAGGGGGCCTCCTTTCTCCACCATCAGCCCTACTTCTGGGTGACCCCACAGCCCGTTCACACCACAGGCCACCAAAGGCGCCGTCTGGACAGACTCCGGGCTTGTCAGATCCGCTTCACACGCACCCCTCCCTCCGCCCCAGAGGAACAGTGGCCCTTCAGGGGCCCTTTTTGAGGCCTGGACCCTCACCCAGTGACGCCACCAGCTCAAAGTTGTCCTCCATGACCTCCCAGTAGAGCTCCCGCTGCCATTCCGCGAGGGACGCCCACTCCTCCCGAGTGAAGCAGACCGCCACTTCCTCAAAAGTCACCAAGGCCTGGGGAGGGAGAAAGTGGAACGGAGGACATTTGGGGTCCAACCACCGAGCGGCAATTCCCTTCCCCCGCGGGCGGGGCAGCCGCAGAGAGCGTGAGCGGGGAGGGGGGTCCCGGGCACGTTGCAATCTGCTCAGGATTTGAAACATCACGTTTGGAGACTAACACCCCAACCGGCACGGCTGGTTCCTACCCCCCCCCACTAACCCCCTTTTCAGATTCTGGCACTGTGATGCCTCAGACTGCCTGGAGCTCCCGGCCGATCTCCCCAGCCCAGGGGCAGGCGCAATTTCCGCTTGTTTTCTTCTTGCCGGCAAGATTTTTTTCCATACTAAATGCTGTTAAAATAAAAGGCAATTTTTGTGTGTGTGTTCTTGCATGCAAGAATGAATTATTTCAAGATGTTACTCCCCACTACACACATATATAAGGATTTTGGCAGGCATTCACACTTTTGGGCTTGAGAGAAAATTCATTTGCAGAAAATACACATTTTGTTTGTTTTGAAAAGAAAATGTCAGGTTGTATTTTTACATTGTTACATTGCTTCCTGCCCAAAAACACTGTTTTTTTTCCTCCACATAACAAGATATCTATACAAAACCCAAAGTTTTTGCACGGGAAAAATATATGAATTTTATGCAAATTAATTTTTACCCAAACTGTCCAAAAGCGCAAGAAATTCTTTGGCTAATCTCCTTTTCCTTGGTTGAGGAACTAACGTATCAAGCCTTCTTTTTTATTTGGTCAAAGATGCAGAAATTAACAGCCCCCTTTACATCCCTAGCACCTGGAACACGGACAGCAACAAGAGTGCCCCTGGGCGTGCACAGAGCAACTCCCCCCCGCACCGCAGCCGCGGCCCCTTTTACAGGCCGATGGGAACGAAGGTCCTTGGGCTGCAGAAGCCCCACTGGGAAGCGGAGGGGTCCTTATTCTGCCCGGGCTCCCCCGGAAGAGCCCGCCTCCCCCGCGAGGCCGGGGGCGCCCCGAGTCCCGCCAGAGAGGCGCCCCTCCGGACCGGCCCACCCACTCCCCCTCGGGACGGGGCGGTGAGTAAGGAGGGCCCCATTCCCGGAAGCCCCCTCCTCGACCTCGAGTAGGGAGGGTGAGCCAGGGGCCCTCCCGCTCGCCCGGGGCTCCAGAAACCCTGGAAGCCCCCGCTAGGATTCGGGGGGGCCCTTCGTAGCGCGCCTCCCCCCGCGTGCCCGCGGGGGAGGGGCAGGCCAGCTCCCCAAGACCGCCGCCGCCGTCGGGGGAGGTCTCTGCCCCGAAGCGCCCTCCCGTCGCAGCCGCCGCCCCTTCTGGGGGAGCAGGAAGCGCCCCCGCGCCGCCCGGCTTCTCCCGAGCCCGGGCCCAGGGGGGCTTCTCCCCGTCCTCTCCTACCTGCGGCCGGCCGCCCCCCGCGCCGTCCATCGCCCCCGGACCGCTGGAAAAGGAAGGGGACGGGGGAGGGAAAGAGCCGGGAGGAGCCGCCCGGCCCCGAGGCCGCCCCGTCCGCCCCCCTCTGGCGTCAGCGGCGCGGTTCGGAGGGCGACGGGGCGACCCCCAGCCTCGCCTCGCCCCGCTTCGCTCCGTTCTTCGGGGGGGGCGGGCGGCGGCCCGCCCGCTCCTCCCCTCCCCTCCCCTCCCCGCCCTTCCGGGCCGCGCGGAACGCCCCGCTTCCCGCTGCCGCCGGCCCGCCTGCCTGCCAGCCTACCTGCGGGCTCCGTGGCCGTCGGGCGCGCGAGGGACGGAGGCTGCGGCGACTGCCGAGGGGAGGAGGCCCAGGAGCCGGGGGGAGACGCGAGGGGGAGGAGGAGGAGCAGGGGAGGGGAGGGGGCGACCGGCGCCGGGGACCCCCTCCTCTTCCTCCGCCTCCTCCTCCTTCCCGGCTCCTCGGGGCCGGCGAGGACAAAGCCTCGCGTGGCGAGTGGGGGCGCCGCCGGGTGGCCTTCCGGGGATGGGGGCTGCCCTCTTGCCCCCTTCCCCCGCTCCCCCCTCTGCGAAGTGGGCAGGGGGAGGCGGTTGGCCATCCCCACCAGTGGCGCTGGCGGAGAGAAGGGTGGGAAGCTTCACGGGGGGCTGTCGGGCAAATTCGGGGCGAGGAATGGCTAGCAGTGGATGCGACCAGCCGGGGGTTCTATAGACCCCTCGGGACCGGAGGCAGGAGCCCCCCCCCCCCGAGGGGACTCTGGCGAGACTGGGCCCGGCCCGCTGCCTTCTCCTGTTCTCAGACCTGGAGAAACGGGGCGGGGGCGGAGGAGGGTCGTGCCAGGCCTCAGCCGAGCCTCCCTGAGCCTCTTCCCCTCCCCTTCTGGACGCCCCCCCCCCACCTGCACAAGGGCTGAGGAGGAAGGGCAGCCTCTCCACGTGGCCAGGAAGGAGGAGGAAAGGGGCCTTGACCGGGCAGGCCAAATGGGAAGCGGAGATACAGGGCAAGGGGGAGTGAGTTGGAGAGGCCACGGGGCCACAGAAGGAGAGGGGCTGGGAGGGGAGCCAGAAGGGGCTTCTTCTCTCTCTTTCAAACCCACCAGCTCCAGCAGCTCCAGAGCAAGGAACTGGCAAAACCAGCTCCGAGGGTCCCTTCCCCAAAGTCGACAGAGACCTGAAGCACAGAGAGCTCACCTTGGTCCCTTTTCCCCAAATGCTGCAGACAACTTCCAGAGCATGGGAAAAGGTGCCTTTTTGGACTGTCGCTCCCAGAATCCCCCAAGTAGCCATGCCCAGGACAGAACCCTGTGGTACCCCACTGCTCACCTCGCTTCGTCCTGGGGTGCCAAAGGGTCTGTCCCAGCCCTGGGCTATTCAACATCCTCACTTGCCTGGCAGAGGGTTTCCTAGTCCAGAAGATGGCGGAGGAGGCTATTTTAGATCTGATGCTAAGCAGCACTGATGACCTAGTTAATGGGGTGGAAGCCGCAGGATCCTTAGGTGGGAGTGACCAGGTTCTCCTGGAGTCCATTATAGGGCAAAAAGGAGAAGAGCCATAGTCAGGCTCACATTCAAGACTTAAGAAAGCTGATTTCAGTAAGGTGAGGGAGATACTGGCAGTGACCCCGTGGTCAGGAATACTAAAAGAGAAGGGGGCTCATGATGGATGGGAGTTTCTTAAAAGGGAGATATTGAGGGCACAAACAATTCCAGGGAGAAGGGAAAGTGGGAGGTGTCTAAAGAAACCAGGAGGGATGTCTAAAGAACTTTCAACTGAGCTAAGATTTAAAGTCCACATGCCCAAAAAGTAGAAAAGGGGGGAAATCACCAAAGAGGAATTAAAACAATGGCTTCAAACTACAGGAAAAGAGAGTCCACAACCTAAACATTAGGAAGAACTTCCTGGCAATAAGAGCAGTAAGATAGTGGAATACGCTGCTGCTGCCGCCTGAACGGGGTGCGGTGGAGCCTCCTCCTCCCCGGGAGGTTTTTAAACAGAGGCCGGAGGGCCCGGAAGGGGGGTTGCACCGGAGGGCCCTGGGAGTCTCCTCCACCTCTAAGATTCCGCGAGGTCGTGTTCCCGGAACCTGGAACCAGCCTTTTGCCGAGCTAAAGAGGGACACCCCTTCCCTTGTGCTGCCGAGGACAAAGTGTGCGGGATGCGTGCGAAGGAGCCGCCCCGCCCCTCCCCGGCAAACCGGCCTCCGGGGCCGAGGACCCTCGCTCCCCCTCTCGTGTCCTGCGCGGCCCCGCAAACTGGGGTGCCGGGGGTCCCCCGAGGCCGGCCCCCTCCCGTCCTTCCGGAGAAATTTGCCGCGCCCGCGTCTCTCGCCACGGAGCCGCGGGCAGCTGCCGTTGCAGAAGGCGCGGCCCCGCTCTCCCCGGGGCGGCCCCGGCGGTCGTGGCTCCCGGCCTGCGGGGGGTCCCGCGCCCCCTCGGCCCGCTGCTCCCCGCGCGCCCTGCTCGCCCTCCTGCTCCCGTTCTGGCCCCCCCGCCCCCGAGCTTCGCCTGGGCCCCGCTGCGAAGCCGGAACCTCCAAGGGGCGGCCCCGAAAGATGCCCGGCCCCTGGCAGAGCGCCGCCAGCGCTCCCCTCGGGACCGGGGTGAAGCCGCCGCTCGGGGGAGACGCCGGCGGCCTCGGCGGGGGGGGGGGGGCGCGGCAGGTTTTGAAGCGCGGGCGCGGAGGCCCAGCCCCGGGGGGCTCCGCGGAGCGCCGGGCATCTTTCGCTCCTCGCGGGAGCGGGTCTGTCGTGCAGCTGATGCCTCTGGCCTGCGCGGGGCAGCCCCCCACCCGAGTACTGCGGAGTCCCCGCTCTTCGCTGGTTTTAAGTGATCTCGTTCTCATCTGTCGAATTGTTTAATACTGTTTTCACCCGTCCCAAGGGTGTTTCTCGTCCCGTACCACTGTGAGCTTTAGGCAGGATAAATTACTGCAGCGACAGAGCTCCTCGCGACGTGTTCCCGGGAGGAAACCCGCCAAGCTGGTGGCGGGGAGTTCCGGCGGGGAGCGCGGCTCCGGGAGGCCCGGCGACCCTCTCCCCGCCACGCCTCGGACTCCATCTCCCATGAGCCTCAGCTGGGGACGTGTGAGCGCGGGCGATCATGGGAACCCCCATCCCTATAGAATAAGATGCTGACGTCGCACCCGGATTTCCCGTGGGCTCGCACGGGCCGTAGCGAACAGTGAGGTCGCTCTGGCCGTGGCGGCTCTATGGCGCGAAGCGTCCCGGCCCTCCCGTCCTCCCTGGGGAGCGGCGTCCGCTCGGGGCCCTCCGCACTTCCGCCATAGAGTTTATCGAAGCCCGATTGTCTTGGGGCGCGTGCGCGCTCTTTCGGTTTCGTTAACGGCGTGATCGGCCTTCGGCTTCCTTCTGCCTCCCTGGCCGGGGAAGCTTCGCCTGCCGGGTTTCTGCCTGGCGTGTGGCACGCACCCGCGGGACTTCCGCCCGCGGTCGGGAACTGCTTTGCTTTGTTGACAAGAAAAAGTTGTTTCTTTCTGTCCCGAATAAGGGCAACTAAATAAATATATAGACTTCCCTGGAGTGTCTTTCTAAATTGCAGCAAGAAATCAATCAAGCCTTACAAACTGTAGCGAGCTGCTCTCCTAGCTGAGCTGCAGATTTGCACAGAGCCCTTTCCTCTTGCCTGGCAGTCAGCCCCCCAAAACTGCAGAATTCATACCATCTTCTTTCACCTGGAGATTATCACAAAAACCGGAGACTCAGGGCCAACCCCTGCCCCCCCGATCGAGCGACCCTAGAGAGGATGGTGGTGGTGAAGATGACGTTTATGTACCTCCTGCCTTTTTTCCTGCTCTGGGTCCAAGGAAGCCTACAGCACTTAAAACAGATAAACGGATAAAAACCCACATCCCTCAAATCATAGAAAAGTAAAAATGTAACTAACCTATATAAATATAACTAAGCTATATGAATACAGCTATATAACTACATAGGTAAAAGCCCTTTAACAATCTCTCCATTCTCCTGCAACACATATGGACAATGAAGCAAATTATTAAAGCTCTTTCCCCATTAGATCCCTTTTTCAAGTGGCAAAAGTCAGTACAGAGAGAGGGGGGCTGCCCACTGGGCCGTGCCGCTTGGGGATACGTGGAAGTGATCACCCCTCACAGGGGAGATCAAGCAAGAGGGGTTTTACCACGAAAATGATACAGGACTTCCATCCTTGTTGGTCATAATATTCCACTGAGGGTCTTTCTAAAAGTAGGGCTTCATGTCCCACTGGGGTCTCGCTCCATGAAGTGTCAGCGCTGCAGGGAAACTGTGCATTTCTTGACCGGGCACCCAGTTATATATTTCCCTCCCATAGGTAGGCAGGCAAATTGGTAAAAAGCCTGGAAACCATGAAGCCCTCTGAGGAGAAGCTTAGAGAGCTGGGTGTGTTTAGCCTGGAGAAGAGGAGGTTAAGAGAGGACAAGATAGTTATGTTTAAATATTTGAAGGGATGTCATAGGGAGGATGGAGCAAACTTGTTTTCTGCTGCTCTCGAGGTTAGGACAAAGAGCAATGGATTCAAAATGCAGGAAAAGAGATTAGGGTTAGGATTAGGAAGAACTCTCTGATGGTGAGAGCAGTTCGACAGTAGAATGTGCTGCTGCCTGGGAGCGTGGTGGAGGTTTTTCCTCTTTGGAGGTTTTTCAACAGGGGCTGGATGGCTGTCTGTTGGGAATGCTTTGACTGTGTCTTCCTGCATGGCAGAAGGGGTTGGACTGGATGGTCCCTGGGGTGTCTCCCCCCTCTGTGATTCTGTGAGGTGGGTTTTTTCACTGCTGTGCTGAAAATATCATGGGAAGTCCTTCAGAGAAGGTGATGTTTCCCCTCATCCCCCATTTATCGTGGAGGGGACCCTCCCTGCTCACATGCACACATACCTACGCTCATGCATGCATGGAACAAGAGAATGTGACTGCCAACTATGTTTAAACTTCCAGAAAGGCAACTTTATTCCATAAGCAGCAGCAGGAGCAGCAGTATTCTGGGGGGCGGTGGGGAGATGCTTAGCAGTACTACCAGCATCCTCTGCCTAAAACGAGGCACCAGACAAGCCCCGGGGCCAAATCATGTGCCCTGGGCAAGGGGAGATGAAGGTACGTCTGCTCAGGCACGCCGTGGCCGCGACCAGGTGGTCCCTCTGAGGCACACAGGCCTGAAGCAGCAAAGGAAGGCAGCAGGACTGCTGCAGGGCACACAGAATGAGGCCTGGTGTCTTATGGGGGGGGGGTCACACAGTACAGCTCAGACACCCTCTACCTCTTTCTCTGGGTCCTTCTCCTTGTTGTCATAGGGAGGGGGCACATCTTTCTGTGCAAGGGTGTCGTAGCCCCCAGCCCTGGCCTGCAAGGAGGAAGAAAGAACAGGAAAGATCAGCGCTGGGCAAGGAGGAGGTGGCCCAACGTGCTGGAGGAGACTGAGGTGCAGGGCGTGTGGGTGACCCTCCTGGGGCTTCTGCAGGGAGGGGCCATGGATGCAGGGCAGAGGCATCTCCCCCTCCCTTGATCCCTCCATGGGGCCATCTCAAGGAAGCCCAGCCAAGGACATCTGTCCCCTCGCAGGGCACACAGGTACCTTCGGCCTCTGCTATGCCGGGTTTTCTAAGCAAGAGCAGGCAGGGGGTTCAGCCATTACTAAAAAGGCCCGCTCATTCAGGATAACGCGGTGCAACAGCCAGCATTTGGAACCTGCAGTTTATTTCTCTGCAGAGGCAAGTTCTCCTCCTACCATACTCCTACTTTGGTCCTCTCCCCATGATGGAGAGCACCCAAAGGTGCCTTGGCCCAGGGCCCAGATGCCTGGCCCCGAAAGGCCCAACGCTCCCTCACAGTTCCCATTACCTCACCCCAACCTCGAACCTGACCCCATCCCACTGCCGTGTGCTCCAAGTACCCGGAAGCAGTTCCACAGCACCCACAGGCCGTATCCCAGGCTGAACAGGGAAATTCCAACAGCGATGGCGGCGAATACGAGCATCAGGATCCGGACTTCAGTGCCCATGTTCTGAAGGATGAGGGGACACAGATTGGAGGTTGCCCTCAGATCAGCAACAAGACAGAAATGTCATACACCCCCGCCTCCAACAAATGTCTCCAATGCCCACCACTTTCAGGGGTGCCAAGGCTGGGCCTTCCTGTGTGGAGCAGCATTCAGCCCAATAGATACCGGCCATTTGTGGGGAGGTCTGCTGGGCTTTTGTGAGCATGCTGGATTTTTCCACGTGGGCAGATCTCAGGTGGCTGCCTCATACATGCACGGGCACCCTCTAGCCTGGAGGGAACAATGCCACCAAACCCCTTTTGCATCAGACTTTGTCCATGTGCCAGAGTGTGGCCTCCAGCCAAAGATTTAGACAGTTCTTTCCAAACCATCCCTGGAGCTCAGCCTTCCTCTACTCCTCCATGGTAGCAGCTCCTGGGCAGGTACTTCCTTCCTCTCCCCCACTGTCCCAGTCTTTTCCCCCTCCTAGTTCCTCCTGCTTCACCCCTCTGCCATCACAGGCATGGGTGCCCAGGGGACAATTATCCCACCCTCCAAATAAACCATAATCCTCAGAATCCCAGCTTTCATGTAAGGAAAAGCAAGCCAGTCATCTTTGTAGATGCCAAGATATGAGGCAAAATGTGTAGCCACAATTCTGCCCGTTTGTTCTGCAAGGGGAACTCACTGGCTCCCCACTTTTTGACAGTGAAAAAGGTCAGCAGAACAACTGGCACATGCACTGTCAGCTAAATGAACTTCCTGCTTCATTTCAAAGCCACTGTTTTGGGTCTGTTGGGAGGTTCCATGTTCCTCCCCAAAACATGTATCAGAAATGCAGGATTTTAGTGTAGGTGTGCAACTAAGCAAGAGTGTGTCAATCCCAAAAACAAAAGGCTGCTGTGAAGAAACACATAGAATCATAGAATCATGGAGTTGGAAGAGACTCCAGGGGCCATCGAGTCCAACCCCCTGCTATGCAGGAACACCCATCAAAGCATTCCCAACAGATGGCCATCCAGCCTCTGCTTAAAAACCTCCAAAGAAGGAGACTCCACCACATTCCATTGAGGCAGCAGATTCCACTGCAGACAGCTCTGACCGTCAGGAAGTTCTTCCTGAGGTTCAAGTGGAATCTCCTTTCCCGCAGCTTGAATCCATTGCTCCTCGTCCTAGTCTCTGGAGCAGCAGATTACATATCACCAGGCAGCTTCCCTGCCCTTCAGCCCCAGTCCTGCAGTTGCCCCAGATGGCAGAGAGAGATCAGTAACCCCAAGTTACTATGCAGCACGCAGGTTCTGAAAGCACCCCAGCCCTGTCCCAGAAGACGCTCCCCCAGCCAGCTTACCAGGAAGTCCAAGATCAGCTGCTGGCAGGTCACTTTCCTGCTGTCCTCATAGTAGAGCAAGCTGTCAAGTCCACCCCGTGCTTGTACTTCCCTCTCTCTCTTCTGGCACAGAAAATCGATGAAGCCAGATCGATACGTTGTGTTCAGTACACTCAACACACTTGGCACCAAGCCCACAAAGCCAGTCACCACACCAGCCAGATTGAAGAAGGTGGCCAGGTGGACCTGTGGTGGAAGATGGAAACGGGCAGACAGGGAGAGACACACGGGAGGAGGAGGAGGAAGAAGGGAAGGAGAACAAGAAGACAGACGAGAAGGAAGAGAAGGGGAGGGAAGAGGAGGAGGAGGGGGACATGTGAGATGAAGCAGGTGCCAAGGCGAAGACGGGGGCAGGGCAGGCTCTGACCAAAGCGTGCCCTGGAACCCACAAACCCCCTCCCCACAAATGACGCCCCCTCACTCACCCAGCCGCCCTTGCGTCTCTCCCCCACCACAGAGAAGATGCCGGCGATGATGAACTCGGAAGGCAAGACACAGCAGGACGAGTGGAACCAGGCTGACTGGCCAAAAAGGCCTCCTCTTCCTCCCCCCAGACCCGCCCCCATGGAGCACCTGAACACAGCTCCACTCCCCCTTCCCCAGTGAGGCCATGGGCCCAAAGGAATTGCTGCCCTCCTTCCGCCCACCCATTGCTCGGCTGCCCCCGGACTCAACCAGTGAGGCCTGTCCCGCCTCCCCACCGGGCAGCTTTCCTGAACAGCAACTGAGCATTCAGCTCCTTCCACAAGATGCCCAGCTGAGAGATTTTCTCCTGGTTTTGTAAAATTTAACCCAAAGAATTTACTTGGGATTATTGATCTCTCTCTGTGTCCTTCTGGGCTGCCTTGGGGCAACCCTTTCTTCCTTCTGGTGGCACCAAATCCAAGCAACCCCCCAAGACCCCCCCCTTCTGGTCTAGCAGGGATCTCCCCACTCCCTCCCTGGGGTCCAGGGCGGCCCAGGATGGCAAGTGGAGAGACGGCAGTGAAGCCCCCTCCCCATGGGTCCCCCAGCACTCACCGCACCGCCCATCCAGAAGGCATCCCCTCTCTGTAATCTATGATCATAGTAGTCATAGTAGTCGGCCGCGTAACGGGAGCCCTTCATGACCAGCAGCCCCAGGGAGATGCAGACAACACCAAGCAGGACCTGGGCCCCCTGCAAGGGAGAGCAAAGAAAGGCTGGGTGCCAGGGCCAGCCCCCCCATAAGGCTGAGGGCAGCTGTTGTGGAATGGATGGTGGTCCAGAGGGCAGTGGGTATTACAGTCAGCCCTGCTGTCCATGGGTTCTGCAGTCAAAGATTCGACTGGCCACAGCTTGAGAGATTTGAAACTCCTCAAAGCAAACCTTGATTTTGCCACATGTGGAGCCTTCTGTTGATGTGTGGGCATCCCTACCGCAGCCCCCCACCATTTCCTCAGGCTCTCTCTGGCACTCATCTGAGTCAATCGCCGTTTTATGTAAGGGACGCCATTTCACCACACCACCATACATAAACGGGACACGAGCATCCACGGATGTTGGTATCCACGGTGGGCAGTGAGTCTTGGAGCCAAACCCCAGTGGGTACCAAGGGCCCACTGTACTGTTCTGTTATTCCCAGAGGAAGGGCCTTGCCATGACGGATGGGAATCCAATGCCAACCGTCCCTTCCCCTGCCCCTCTTCCTGATTCTGGAGGCTTTGCTTCTTGATTTGGAGGCGGGGGGGTGCGGGGAGCTCTTCCAAGACACTATAAGACAAGGGGGGTGGCCCGAAGAGCACGAGGCCGGCTCTTCCTCCAAGGGCAGGGCAAGCGAGTGACCTCAGCTAGTATTCAGAGGAGCAGCCGTGTGAGTCCTTTTCACCGTAAAATGGAAAAAGGAGGTGGGGAACCAGGGACCTCGGAAACTGACTGGTTCGTTCCAGCAGGAACACCCACGGATACCCATCCATTTCTTGAGAGGCGCCGATGGAGTAGAAGGACAGCCCCAGGGCTATTAAAGCTGCAAGGCTGTTCGGGGACTGGGGCCAGAGTCTAATGAGACGCAAATATGCAAATTGTTACTACGCAATAAACATTCACAGAGCTGAGTGAGTCTTAGGCTGATCTCTCAGTCTGCCGGCCCATATTCCTGAAGTATGAAAGCAACATCTGAGATAATACTTAGGAAAATCCTTCCTTAAGCAATGCTAAAGCAACACTTGAGCAATGTTTAAGAAATGCTAAAGCAACCATTCCCAAGGAAAAGGTGGAAACAATGCTGGGAAAGTCACTTTCCTGGGGCTGGGAAACTCATCTGGGCAAAATCCACGTACCCTGTGCACAAGCAGCTGTGAGGATCCGGACATTTGTATATGTAGTGTGATAGTGATCTACTTTCATACGCCTCTGCTCATCGACCGGAATTAGTGTCTGTGCGGGAATTCAGCTGTTTCTCTTTCCAACCTTCCCCTGAAATTTCTTTGTTCAGGAACCGTTACTTGAAGGGCATTGACGGCACGTCCAGGAAAATGGAAAGGTGAATTACATGGCAGGTCTGCCCTATAAACAGGGACCCATTTTATACCAGTGGAGCAGCTGTAGCTGCAAGAAACAATCTCAGGGAACTAGGGAGGGTGCAAAGAAATCTCTCACTAGAGAGCTGTGGCTCCCTCTGATGGGATTCCCTTTCCCCAGGATCTTCTGGGGGAGAGGAGTGCAATTCCCAGGGTCCCCAGCAAAGGAGAGAACTGCAGTTCCAAGCAAGTGGCTGACTTTGCAGCAGCACAGACAACATCTGGACAGAGGGGCTTTGGGGCAGCCTCTTTGCTCCACCTGAGCAGGGGGCAGGAGGGGGCGGGCATATTGCTGTGCCACTGGGAAGACAGACACACACAGGACTAGGCTCACATCAGCCCCATTTCAAAAGGGCCGCAATACTGAGAGGTGAGCAGATGATGCTTCCCCCAGCCAGTGAGAGGTCAGATCAGCTGGCTGGGGGATGGTGGGAGTTAGAGTCAAAGGTTTCAGGTTGGGGAAGGTTGGGCTGGACTAGAGGATGTGATCAGAGCCTGGAAGAAGGAGGCCAAGCAGAACTGGAGCAGCCAGCTGGGTGTTTACACTGCCACGGTCAACATCTCTTCTGGAGGCAGTCTGCAGCCCGGGAGGGGAGGGGGCACCAGAAGAGCGGTGAGCTGGGGATGAAAACTGGGCCTGCTGGTAAGCAAATGAGGAAGGGACAGAGGGGAGGAAGGCAGGGCTGCTGGCGCTGCCTTCTTTGGAGGTTTCCAAACAGAGCCCTAACAGCCACCTTTTGCAAGTGCTCGGGGTGTGCCTTCCGGAGGGCCTGAACGGGGCTGGACGGCCCTCGGGGTCTCTTCCGGCTCTAGGATTCTTACGCAGCTTCTGTCTCCAGAGAGGCAAGTTCACAGCGGCACCCACTGGCCTTTGCCCCCACCCACGGCCCTCTGCATTGTGAAGAGGAGACAGTGCCCCTGCCAGCTCCCCAAAGAAGGGGGGCACAGATGTGGTCCTGGGGTGGGAAAGGGGGCCGAGGGAGCTTGGAGCAGAACCAGGTACGGATAGCTTTGCTCTGGGCCTGCAAAGGGAAGGTGCTGATGTCTCACTCACAGTTCCCATTTGATACCGGAGATTTGAATCCCCAAAATGCGCCTTGTTGCCTAGTGCCACAATTGGGAAAGTCTCCCCTTCAGGCCTCACTGCAAGGGGCACGTGGCCCCCACCTCTGCCCAGAACCAGAAGGGCCCCTCTCCTTGCTCCCGAGATGCCCCCCCCCGCTGCAATACCAAACTACCCTGCACAGTGAAGAAGTGCGAAAATATCTTAGCTCTCCCCAAACCCAAGTCCTGTAATCCTGGACTCACAGAATCACAGATTTGGGAGGGAGTTGGTCTAACCCCCTTCTGCCACGCTCAAGGGGCTCAGCCACCAGTTCCTCTTTTCCTTTCCGGGGAGCGTGGATTTGAACTCAGAACCCGCTGCCTCTGGGCCGGACCTGGGTGGGAGAAGGGGCCGGCTAGCCCAGGGCCCCGCCCCGAACGCTGATATTCCCAGGGCGCCCGTGGACACCCAGGGAAAGCCAAGGGCAACGGAGGCCTGCTTGGCTCCCCGATCCGTTTCCCTCCCCCAGGAGACGGGTCCTGCCGGGAGGGGGCGGTCCCAAAAAGCGGCCGCCGTGAGCCCATCCAGCCGCTCCTCCGCCCCAAAGGCAACCGGGGGCTCTTTCCCCGCAGCGGCCGTTCCCTCCACCCGCAAGACGAGCCGCCCCGCCGCCCACCGGCATCCCGCCCCCCCCCGCCCCGGTCCCCGCGGCCTCCCCGAACCGCTCCGGCCGACGGCGGGGGCTCCCCTTTAGGACGGAGGGGGCCGGCCGCGGTCCCCCAGGCGGAGGCATTCCCCGCCGCCCCCCTCCAAGGGCGGCACCCGAGGGAGGGAGGGAGGGAGGGAGGGAGCGGCCTGCCCCCCGCCCCGGGCAAAGGGAATCCCCGAGCCTCGAGGGGGCCGCCCGGCCCGGCTTTCCGAGCCCCCCCCCGCCGCCTGTCTCCTTTTCTTCCTGGGCCCCTCCACCCTTCGCGCCGGCCCGGTCCCGCCTCCCACGGACCCCCTCAAAGGGGCGCTGCTTCGGGGCAGCCGGGGAGCCCCCTCCTCCTCCCGAGCAGGACGATCCGGATCGAGAAAGGCGCATCGAGTAAACCCGGGAGAATCGGGCTTCCGGAGCCGGGGCGGGGCCGGGTCCAGCCTCTGGGCGCCCCGCCCTCGAAAAAGCCCCGCCGGGGGACCCCCCTCGCCTTCCCTCAGACCGAAAAGTCGGGGGCCGCCCGGAAAGGAAGAGCCGGCGGCGCCCGGGGCCCCCGCCCTCGCCGCCACCCCCTCCCGAGGGGAGCAGCCGGCGGGGGCCTGGCTCGGCGGAGGGGGGGCGCCCCAGCGGGGGACCCGATCCGCGGCACACCCGCCGCCGCTCCGGGAAACCGGCTGGACGGGGAGGCGGAGCCCCGGAGGGCCCCGCCCGGCGGCCGAGGGGCTGTTTCACCGACGAGACCCGTCCAACATCCATCCGCCGACACGCACACGTTCCTCATTGTACACATGTTCCCTTACGAAACACACTGATACAAATATCCCCCCTTCTCTCCCCGCCCCTCCAACCAGCTTCCGTTTTGTTGCTTTTCGCCTGGGGTTATCCCATAAATGAATATTATTCGCTCGTCCTAATTGCTCTCCTTCAGTTCTTTCTACCAATTTTAACTTTTCGCACATTTATTTTACTGAAGTCCTTATTATACTGTTTTAGAAAGTCCATCTGTCAATATCTTAATTTTTTTTTTTCATCAGATCTGACGCAGTCCAGAATCGGCTTCCGTTCCTTCCCCGGAATGTTGTATCGATTTTTGTTTTAGCAGCCAATCATTTAATGAAGGTTCTTCTTTATTTTTCCATTTGTGTGCATAATTTAATCTTGCTGCGGTGTCAAGATAAAACAGAATTCTTTTTTATTTATCTTTGGATGATTATCCATGATGTTTAATAGATATTATTTCCTGCATTTGTCTGTGATTAATTTCATTTTTTCTAATTCCTCTCCAATCCTCTAATTGATTAAGATCTTTTTGAATTCTATTCCCATTTCCCAATATGTTAGCTACCCTTCCAGTTTTATACCATCTGCAAACTTGATAACAGATTCCTCCCACCCCAAGGGGAGCACCGTCTAAGTCATTAATAAATGTTGAAAAGTAATGGTTTGTGAACAGAACCCTGAGGCACTTCATTATGTTATGTAACATAGATTGTGACACAGAATCACAATCTACTGTGACACCTGCGTGCGCAAGTCGCCCTATGCGTGTGGGGCAAATCATTTGCCAGGGGGCAACAGATGTATTTGGGTGACACCGATGGAAGCGGGAACTGTCCATGTAGCAAGGGTGTGCATTGTGGCTGCACAACGCACCCAGTCGTTGTGCAATGTCGCTATTCCGCACGGGGCTTGCGTAGAGCTGGCACAGCACATCCCCACATGCAGTATTTCTTACGCCACACCGAGCAAACGTTCAGTTGTAGAATCCTAGAGCTGGAAGAGACCCCCAGGGGCCCTCCAGTCCAACCCCCTTCTGCCATGCAGGGACCCCTCTTTGGCAGGTGGCCATCCTGCCTCTGCTTAAAAACCTCCAAAGAAGGAGGAGACTCCTCCACACCCCACGGAGGCGGCAGCAGATTCCACTGCCGGACAGCTCTGACCGTCAGGAAGCTCTTCCTGAGTTTCAGGTGGAACCTCCTGTCCTGCAGCTTGAACCCATTGCTCCTTGTCCTGGTCTCTGGAGCAGCAGAGAACAAGTCCGCTCCCTCCTCAACACGACATCCCTTCAAACATTCAAACACGGCTCTCACGTCCCATCCTAACCTTCTCTTCCGCAGACTAAACATCCCCAGCTCCCTCGGCCACTCCTCACAGGGCTTCACGGCTTCCAGACCCTCCACCATTTTGGTCGCCCTCCTCTGGACACGCCCCAGCTTGTCGATATCCTTCTTGAACTGAGGTGCCCAGAACTGGACACAGGATTATTCCAAATGAGGTCTGAGCAATGCAGAATACAGTGGTACCATTACCTCCCTCAGTCTAGACACCATACTCCTACTGATGCAACCAAGGATCACCTTGGCTCTCTTGGCTGCTGCATGACACTGCTGACTCACGTGCAGCTTGTGGTCCACCAAGACTCCTAGATCCCTCTCACATCCTAGTGTTATCCAGACACGCGTCCCCCATACTATAGTCATGCATTCCATTTTTTTCTGCCTAAGCCCAGGACTTTATATTCCTCTCTCTTGAAATTCATTTTGTGGACCAAGCATTTCTTGACCCATTTTCTCCTGCGCCAGCCAGAGGGCCGCGGCCCCTCAAGCGCCGGCCACGGTCCCCCAGGAGTATTCCCGCCTGTCTTAAAATCTTGGGCCATTTCCGCACCAGCCGCTCATAGCGCCATTATTCCACTTTCAACTTCCTATGGAATCCCGGGGTTCGCAGTGACGTCAGCCGCCATTCTCCGACGTCTCTGAAAAAAGGTCCCACGAGTTCACACACGCCCTCACCCCCTTCCCCTTTGTCCAATCACCGTTGAAGCACCAGTGACGTCAGGGCCCGTCTAACAGAATGGCCGCCGCTTCACCCAATGAAAAGAGACTCTCGGAGGAACGGGGGGGGGGGCGGTTTGACCAGCCGGAAAAGGCGGGGCCGGACGCCCAAGTCTCTCCGCAATTTCCGGGAGCGAGGTGGCGTCGCTTCGTTGAGGCGAGTCTGGTAACCTGCCGGGGGCCCTCCTTATCCCCGCCCCGTTGCCACGGCAGCCAGGCCGCGCTTCGTCCGCAGGCTCCGGCGCCCGGGATGGCCTTCGCGGGGCTGCTGAGGGCGCTGCTGCCTCCCGCGCCCTGGGGTAGGTGCCGCCGGGCCCGCGGGGGGGGCGGGGGCCGGCCCGGGGCGCGACGCGGACGGGGGGGGGCGGGCGCCGGGTCGCGCGCCCGGGGGACGGGCGCGTGCCGAGCGTTGCTCCTGACACGCCGACCGCCGTGTTCGTGCGGGGAGCCGCTTCGGGTCACGCACCAGGAGGGAGGTGGGACGTTGGCTGGTTCGTTAACTGGTGGAGGTGGGAGGCGTGGAAGGCGCAAGCGTTTTACGGCGGGGGAGACTCTAGTTGTCAGCTCTCCGCCGAGACGAGGCGACGCTGGGTGGTTGTGGTCTGCTTGTGTTTGCCCCGACCGGCGGGGGGGCAGCCAAGCCGCACCGCCTCAGACCGCCTTCCTCCCGCCCAGGTGCCGCCGCCGCCGCCGCCGCCGCCGCCCTCCCCGGCGCCCTCCCGCCGCTCCTCCGGCTGGCGCCGCCGCCGCCGCCGCCGCCGAGCCGCGCCATGGCCACCCTCAACCAGATGCACCGCCTGGGCCCGCCCGGGCGACCTCCCCGGAAGGCTGGCC
This sequence comes from Cyclura pinguis, assembly GCA_030412105.1. Lineage (NCBI taxonomy): Eukaryota > Metazoa > Chordata > Lepidosauria > Squamata > Iguanidae > Cyclura > Cyclura pinguis. The sequence goes on along the minus strand of CM059604.1, from coordinate 676,019 downwards.
CGCTGGGCGGCCGCCCGCAGCTGAAAGGGGTGGTCCTCAAGACCGTGATCCGCAAGCCCAAGAAGCCCAACTCGGCCAACCGGAAGTGCGCCCGCGTGCGGCTCAGCGACGGCAGGGAGGCGACCTGCTTCGTTCCCGGCGAAGGACACAACCTCCAGGAGCACAACGTTGTCCTGGTGGAGGGCGGGCGGACGCAGGACCTGCCCGGGGTCAAGCTCAAGATCGTGCGCGGCAAGTATGACTGCGCCCACGTCCAGAAGAAGAAGTGAGCGCAGCTGGCGCGAGGAGGAGGCCGGTCGGGTGGCCGCAGCCGGGGCCGGGGGGCTGGCTGCGAGGCTGCCGCGCGGCCCGGCCCCTGCGAGGCACGGCAGCGGCCTGAACGTTGCTTCTCCTTCCTCCTTTCTCGCTGCTCGTGCGCCTCAGGGGAGGCCCCGGGATGGGGGGAGAAGGACGTTCTGTTTCAGAATAAAAACTCATGGATGGAAATTCCCTGCAAGAACTTTTTCAGCCAATTATTCTTCTCTGTCTCGTAGTCATTCGCACACTGCTAGATGCAACGGTTTGCCCTGGCCTGTTCTAACCTTGGTGCTTTTTCAGTTTTTCCAACTATTACTAGAGTTCCTAACAGTCAACAATTTAAGCTGAAATCTTAAATGACTTCTTGAAGTCTAAAATTTGGAATCTTGGGATTAGCTGACTGGAAACTGGGGGGACTCAATTTGGCTTCCGTTTGTGTTTTGCTAATAAGTAAGTCCGCTTCTTAGCAGAAATTCTCTGACATGCCAGAGTCTTTCCGCAGTTGCAGGCGGTGGTGAGTTTTCTCAGTGCGTTCAATAGTAGGCAATCTTCGGATCAATCTGATCTGTTTTACTTTCTTGCTGGAAGGAGCTAGAATAGGCCAGGGGAATTCAGTCTTTTCTGCAGTGCAAAGACTGTACTTTCCTAAGATACAGCATTTATGAAAAATGAAACAACGTAAGATGAAACATGCATATTTGAGAGTGAGAAGGATGTTCTGAACGACCTTAGTAAATTTTTAGTAAATTCTTAGTCCCCTCAAGTTTTCATCTCCTAGGCTTCCAAGTAATCCAGCCCAGTGACTTGTCAGGCTGGGGGTGTTCTGGGAAGAAGATCTGATGCTACTTTGCCAGGATTGTTTAAGAACTCAGTTGTCTTTTAAGAGAGACAAGCTGAGTTTAGTGGAAGGACCCAGTGTTCCTATCATTCACGGCAGGCAGCTGGATGTCCAGGCAGGGTCCCCCGAGGCCTTTTGCTTTGCCTTGTAACGAATTTGCTGAAACAATCCCACCTGTGCTTTCTCTGCTGTTGACCTCTGAAGGTTTCTTCTGTCTCAAGAAACCTCACGTCTGGCTTGTGTCTGAAAGCCTTGCATTTGCTCCATGTGCCATTAGGTTGGCAGCAATATTTCTTCAGTGAACACGTCAGAAAAATATGTCTGATAAGTGGTGTTATGATGGCTTACCTGGGATAACTGGGAGCAGAGGTGGCAGTGCTCATTTCTTCTCAAGCACTTCCTATTGGAATGGTTATAAATCCAGCAGAACATGGCTGTCATTTGGCAGCTTTCCCTTCACCATAATGGTAGAGCGCAAGCCCCTCCGTCGTAGTGAATATTGCTGTCCCTGTTCTTTGGCCACTATCCCCAGACAAAGACATTAGATAGAGGCCCGGTGTTTGCATTTGTTGCACATCTTGAAAGAAATTTGGTGCAAGACCTAAAAAGCAGAAAGGGCCCAGGGGGCCGAACTGCGGGGGGGGGGTAACTCTTGCACCTCTTCTGCTCCCTGGGACACACATGACAAGGACCCACTGTAACCCTGGGGGCGAGAGAATGATGTGGGTGTCTGATGCTTCAGTTGTGCCCGGGGCACAAGGATCTGAGTTTCTCATTCTGAGATTCTTCTCCCCAGCAGGCCTGATCTCTCTGAGCTCAGGTAACCAGCTGCAACCTTACAAAACATTCCACTTGGTCTTAAGCCTTCTGTTGTGGAGCAGTACAGGAAGAAGGATGGGTGGCGGCTTACTTCTCTTAATTTTATCACACTGCCAGAGGCCTCTGTGCAGCCTGGCGCTGAACACGGTGGGGCCCGAGGCCCCTGTCTTTCGAGTTAAATGTCAGACCCAAGTAAGCTCAGCAGCAGCATGCAGCAGCCTGAGCTTTGGTTGCATTTCCAAGCCTCCGCGTGTGCACAGGACCACACCCTTAGGAAGGCCTTGGGCCCCGGTCATGCAGAAGGCTCTGCTGAGACCCACAGCCCAAAAGTTTGACATCAGCAAAAGGAGAGCAGGGCCCTTGGACCATGAAGAACTGAATCCCCCGGGCTGGCTCTGTCTGAGGGAACGCAGACTGTGGAAGACAGAGCAGGCTTCTTTGCTCTTCTTCCAGAAGGCGGGACCCAAACCAACAGATTCATATTGCAAGGGGGCTGTGGCAGGACTTTACGATGAGCGTCCTGATGATACAAGCTGTAAAGCCGTGGGGTGGGCTGCCTCAGAAGGTGGGGGACTCACTTTCCTTGGAGGCTGGGTGGCTGCCTCTCAGGGGTTCTTTGGCAACCAGTTCCTTCATGGCAACAGGTTAGACAAGGTTGCTCCCAAGCTTCCTTCCAACTTTATAGTTGTATCCTTAAACAGAGGCAGCCCCCTCAGGAAGCCGTGAGAGGGCCAAGGATGGATGCACAAGCACAAGGCCACCTGCTCAGCACCCGCTAAGGTACTTGTTCCTGTCACCAACGTTTACGTAAGTTCAGCTGTAATTCCAGTTTGCTTCCATGTGAAGAATAGGTGTCATCCTTTGCCTCAGGCAGACAAAAGTCTTGGGTCTGCCCCGTAACAGAAGCAGTGGGAGGGAGTCTCCTTCTCCAGCCAGCTTGTCTCCTGCACAAAACTCTTCCGCTGAAGTAAGAGGCACGGGGGAAAAACGGGCACAGAAGGCACCCAGGCACGCGTCCCAGCAGGAATCAGGGCAGAGGGTATTTCTTTAAAAGGGCAGTTTCCCCTTTCCTTCCACACCACCTGCCCACCCCAACCAAACCAGGCCCCCCTTTTCCTCCCACAGTAGTTACCACCACCCCACCCCTTGCACGTGCCTAAATTTTGCAGCTAGGAGAGCCCTGTTGTGTGTCCTGTGCTGAGTTTGGCCAAAGGCCCAGGCTTGACAGCAAGAGCCCTTTAAATTCAGATGAAAAATGGCTTTGTGTCCCACAAGGAACCTGAAAAATGTGATGGTGGGGTAGACTTAGGCTGACCAGAGGCATTATTTCAAGAAGGAAAGGATTTATTGAGGTTCACGAGGAAAACTCGCTACTTGAAAACTATGCAGACTTTATAAAATGGTTTATAAAAGGTCAAACAGTGTAACCGGTGTTAGAAGGTGTACTTCGCCGAGGTGTGGATGTTGTCATTTTTCTGTGTGAAGCAGCAACGCCACAGACGGGGATTGTACCCTGAGTCAGCCCTCTCCCCTGCCCACCACCCCCTTAGTGACATCAGTGTTGGGTGGGGAAAGGTCTGTTATCTCCCTCTCTCTCTCTCTCTCTCTCTCTCTCTCTCTCTCTCTCTCTCTCTCTCTCTCTCTCTCTCACACACACACACACACACACACACACACACACACACACACACACAGCCTTCTACCACTCCGTCACAGCTCTTCCACCTGCCGCCGCTTTTTCTGAAAGAAGGCACAGTAAGCCTCCCGGACATTGTGGGCCTCGCCCACCTCTTCTGTGTCACAGAAGCTGTCCGTGTGGCTCTCTGGGGCCGCGGAGGGCAAGTCGGCGCAGTCCATGCCCTCCTCCCAGCCCTCCTGCATGGCCTCGTTCCTGCTCTCGCAAATGTTGTGGAGGATGCAGCAGGCGATGATGACCAGCGGGACGTTCTTCTCCGCCACATCCAGCCGCTTGAGGAGGCACCGCCAGCGTCCCTTCAGCCGCTCGAAGGCGTAGGTGACGGCCACGTGGCACTTCCTCAAGAGGGTGTTGAAGTGCTCCCGGGCCCCGTTGGAGGCGCGGGCGTAGGGCTTCATGAGCCACGGCCTCAGGGGGCAAGCGGGACCACCCAGCAGCACGGGGCTCACGGTGACCCCTTCAATCTCAGTGGTGGTCTGGGGGCCAAAAGTGCCCTTCTCCATTCGCTCAAAGAGAGGGGAGCCCCACGGCAGCCCGGAATCTTGCAACCCCCCAGACCACCCGGCGTACACATCCATGAACCGCCCTGCACTGTCCACCAGAGCCTGAAGAACCATGGAAACCAGCCCCTTCCCATTGATGTAGGTGGAAGCGCCGTGTGGGGAGCACAGGATGGGAATGTGGGTTTCATCCACCACTCCAATGCAGTTTGGAAAGCCGACCCTTTCAAAGCCATTCATGACGGCCCGTGCATCTCCGAGCCGCACAACGTGCTTCAGCAGCACATCGTGAATGGCTTCGCAAACTTCCATGACGATGACTGAGGCCGTCGACACGCCCACACCAAACTGGTTGGCGACGGACCGGTAGCTGTCCGAGGTGGCAAGCTTCCAGAGCGTGAGGGCGACGCGTTTGTCCACAGGGATGGCGGCACGCATGTTGGTGTCCTCACGCTGCAGGACCGGGCGCAGCTTCTCAACTAGATCCAGCACGGCCTCCCGGGACATACGGAAACAGCGGATCCATTCCCTGTCGTCGAGCCGACCGGCGACCAGGTTGTCCCACCAGTCCGTTTTCTGGGTCTTGCTCCACACTGTCCGGTCGTTTGGGCGGTAGCTGGCCCCCAGCAAGACCCGGGCCATGGCGGCACGCTGCCTTCTGCGGCGCAGCCGGAGGTCGCGCATCCGTTTGGCAGAAGAACTTGGGGCCTTCCCCGGATGCCAGGCTGGTGGGCAGAAAGGGAGACTGAGTTCAGTATTCAGAACAGTGCTTTTTTATGTCTATTATATGTACTTCTGTACCCACCCACCCCCGGAACCTCTAGGGACGCACGGAAGCCTTTTTAACGACACCGGGAGCAGCAACAATACTATGAATAAAATGAAAACCATCAACAGCTGGTTTGGGGGAGAGGGACTGCCTTTGCAGCGGTGAGAAAATCCACGCAACGTCCTGCCCCTTGACACACTCAGGACTCACCCAGGCAAATTTACGCAGCAGCCTCTTGCTGCTGTCGTTGAGGGACAGTGCGGTAGTCTGCGTGTTGAACTAGGACACTGGAGACCAGGCTTCAAATCCCCGCTCGGCCAGGGAAACCCACTGAAACACACTCTCTCGGCCTCAGAGGAAGACAAAGGCAAACCCCCTCTGAACAAATCTTGCCAGGAAAACGCCATGATAGGTTTGCCTTAGCCTTGGAGACAACTTGAAAGCACACAAAAACAACTGCTACTCTTGCTGCGCTGTTCTTCAAAGTGCCAAAGTAGTGCCAAGGGACACCAGAGGAAGGAGGCAGTTGGAAGCTAGTTGGCAGCTGGAACCCTGGCACCCAAACCGAATACTGGAGGTTGATTGCACGGAGACCGGCCACACTGCCCTCATGCAGACTGGTCTTGGAATCATTTTCCTTGAGGGGGTTTGGGAGGACGATTTTGTACGGGACTAAGCAAACAGAAGAGACAGGCCCAGAAGCCATACTTACTCTGCGGACCACCCTGGGCTGCTGCACTGGTGAGCCGCTCTATAGGGGTGGTGCCGGTGATTTCCATCCAGAGGCTGCTGGCAGCTGACAGGCCATTGATCGGTGTCAGTGCCGTGTCCTGATGCTGGCCGTGACCAGGAGCCCGGCAGGATTCAATACAGAGTGAGGGATCCTGGCCTTGGATCTGCTGGTAGCTGGAAATCCCTGTCTTCTCAGGGGCAGAATGGTCCAGATCAGGCAGCTGCAGTTGGAAGTCAGGGAGGGCCAAAGCCTGGCTATAATGGTTTTGGCTGTACTTCTTCAGCGAGTAATTGGGGGGCTCCAGCGCACGCGCGTAGGGATCCCCGTCCGGGCAGTGCAGCTGGTGCGAGCTGGGCCCCCTGGGCGGCTGCAGCAGGAGCATCAAGGACGGCTGGCTGTGGGACGCATCCCTCCGGCCCCGGCTCTTCCGCCCCCTCTGCCTGGCCCTGTTGATGCACACCTTGGGGATGACCAGCCCCCGGCTCATCATCAGGAACCGGTCCAGGAGGGCAAAGAAGGGCATGGTCTGGCGGGCCCGGTTGGAGTGCAGGTTGCCGTCCTTGATCTCCTTGAAGCCGCGCCTCAGGTCTTTGGCACGCTGCCGGCACTGCTCCAGGTTACGGTGGAAGCCCATTTTGCGCATCTTGTCCGACAGGCGCTTGTACTGCACCTCGTTCCGGTAGTTGTCGTAAAGGGCGGTCTGGACGTAGTCGTCCCCCCAGAGTTCAACGAAGGCTTTGGTCTCTGAGATGGTCCAGTGAGCCGCCCGCTGGCGGACCTGCTCCAAGGCCTTCTGGTGGCTGGAAAACAGAAGCAAAAGAAGAGGGAACCGTGAAGCAGGATCAAGCAGTGGCTACGGGAGAGTCTTTCTCACAAGGAAGAACCAGGGGCTGTCAGGAGACTCTTCCGTTCCCTCGCTCAGAGGTTGGGGTGGCTTCCTTGCTGCTCCCCTGGCCTCCCGGGAGACCTGGTCTACTCCATTCTGCAGCCGTAAAAGACGTGACAACCCCACAGCAGAGTGCCAGAACACTTCTGCAGCCCTGGGCCAGAGGATCCCCCTCCTGCTTCCCAACCTGGCTGAGAGATTCTCATAAGTAGGACAGGAGGGCAAAACCCGTACCCAGACATCCCTGCCTCTCTCTGTCCTCAGCATTTGGGGGTGGCAGACTGCTCCTGAACAGGGCGGATCTGCCTTGTGATCATGTCTCACCGCTCGTGGGAGCTCTCTCTCTGCCTTTGTGAAATGCTCTGCTCTTTCTGAAAAACCAAGCTGACTGGTGGATTAAAAATACCTCCATGGGACACAAGTGGCAACCTAACCTTTGGATTCTACCTCTAGCAGATCCTGAAGCTCAAAAGGAGGCAACCTAGCTCAGCAACTTTTTTAAAAAAAAAATATATGTGAATAAAAGAATTCTTTGAGACTAAGAAAGGAAAAGACATGGTTCCAGCCTAAACTTCCAGGAGCTTCACTCTGCTGACTCAGATTAAAAAAGAACTTAGGCCAGGTGCACTCACCCTACTGTCCTCAGCCTAGTTTTTAAAAAGCCCTGTGCAAAGTGTGCCCTCAGGCCTCTGGGGAAGGCGTTCTATGCTTCACTCTGCAGCAGCCCCCCCAGCAAAGAGAAATTTAAAATATCCCTCCCAGGAGTCCCCCAGAGGTTAAAATTTCCCATTCAAGGGTAGCCCAGCACTCAGTCCCCGGCAAATTAACCGAGAGGAACAAAAGCACAGAGAAAAGATCTCCCAAAGGCGAGCCACCATGAAATGAATCCCCCTGCTGCCTCCATCTCCAGCGGCTGTCAAAGAGAAAAGGCATTCGGGAAGAAGATGCTGACAACAGACAACCAACTCTGAGACTGCAGGGGGACACGGCCAAGCAAAGGCACACCTCCCTCTCCAGGTGCGCCCTCACCTGTAGTACAGGGTGTCCAGCTGCCCATCCAGCAGCGGGTTCGGCTTCTGGTCCAGCAAGAGGGGGATCTTGCCGCTACAGCTGAAGCACTTGAAGAGCTTCCCGAGGGCCAGCTGGGCGTGGATACGGCTGGCCTCCTCCTCCTCGTACATGAAGCTGCTTTGGCAGTCGATGCAGGTGAAGACCCGCTCCGCATGGTGGGCGTTCTGGTGGGCCACGAGGCTGCCGGGACTGCCAAAGAATTTCCCGCGCTGCGGGCAGGACAAGGCTTGCTCACCAAAGTGGACGCGGAGGATGTGGGAGACCAGGCCTTCCTGCTGGGGGGAACTCTGGCCGCGGTCCTTGCAGTCAAGCGTGGGGGCGGCCCCTGGCTCCTCTTCACGCTTGAGGCAGGGCTGGACCTCTGCTGGGGAAGGAGAGAGGTTTGAGGCAAAGGTGGGCTCGGAAAGGGGAGGCGCTGGTTTCCCACCAGAAAGCAGAGCAGCTCTCAGAGGGCTGGGGGGGCAGAAAAAAGCACAACAGCAGTCCCCACCTTCCAAAGCGCCAAACTCCTGGCAGTTTGCCTCCGAGCATGATGTGGTGGCATCTCCTCCTTTGGAGGCCTTTTAACAGAGGCCGGGTGGCCGTCTGTCAAAGGGAGGGCTCTGATAGTGTCTCCCTGCATGGCAGAAGGGGGCTTGACCTTGGGGTCTCATCCAGCTCTAGGATTCTGTGACTCCAGGAAGAGAGAAAAGCTGTTTGTCCAGAAGGAGGGGCACCCACCACGGCGCTGGGCAAAGAAATCATTAGGACCTCACACGCTTCCAAAACAGCTCTCTCTGCACCCCCTCCCCAAAAAGCTCCTTGAAACCTAGAGCCGGAAGGAACCACAAAGACCAACCAGTCCAGGGCCTGGTGATGCAGCAGATCCCGAGAGGCGGCCCTCCAGCCTTTGCTCAAAAGCCTCCAGAGGAGGAGCTTCCAGTCTGAGCCAACCTGCCCCTCTCCTCTCCACTTTTTCACAGGAGAAATCACAGGAAGGAGAGCAGAGCAAGGAATGGGGCAGCCAGGCCACGAAGCCGGGGCTGGGGAATTCTTTCTGCACCTGCAGAAGAGCTTTCTCCAAGCCCGTCCCGGTGACATCTAGTGATGGAGGCACACGGACGGCCAAATCTGAAAGCTGTGCTGTGGGGGGGGGGGACTGCAGTGGGTCATTGCAAGCCCCTCTGGGAAAGCCTTGGAGCCACTTACCAGGGGCGAAGGCACCCAGAGCTTCTCCCTCCCTTTCTTCTGGCTGCGTCTCGTTGCAAGGCTGGCCGTGTCCTGGTTTTCTTCTCACTTCCAGCGGCAAGTGATCCCCAGAAGCTGCACCGCGGCGGAGGAGAGGAAGTAAAAGCTCAGGGGTGTCTTTTGTTCTGCGGGGTGGGGGAGATGTCACTGAAGCAGAAGAAAAAGAGAGAAGGTTGAGGTGCTGGCAACCCATTTCTAAGGGAAAGTGACGTAACTGGAATGGGGACAGAGGTGGCCTGGGGACCCCCCGTCTAAATGCTGGAGTGGGCGCATCTGCCAGACGGAGACCTTCTGTGGTTCAGAGGAGCGAGGGGTGGGCTTGTGCCTGGAGGACGGGGAGCCAGCCCAGCCCCTGGCCCAGCCTCCCTGTGTGCATGGCTAAACTGAGACCCCCCGCCACAAGACGCACCGACGGCTGCCAACTGGAATGGCTTTCAAAAACAGATCCGTGGGCCATCCCAGTCAGCAGCCATCAGCGCATCTTGCGGCAGGGAGTCTCAGTTTTTATTCCTCTTCCCCCCCGCCGGCCGCCCTGCCCCTCACAGCAACAGCTGGGCCGTCCTTCTGTTCTCCCGTCAGCAGGGATAAGACAGCCGAGGTTCCCGTTGACCAGTTCGGGGGGGAGGGTTGAAGGGCACAAAAGGAGCCCCAAATCTACAAAGAGACCCCCCACATCACGGACAGGGAGGCGCTCAGCCCCACAAACACCCACGCATGCTGCCACCTTCTCTGCCAAGGCCTCCCCTCCTCTGGGCTGCCAGCTTCCACTTGGGGAGGGGGCTCTTCAGCCCCCAGGGTTTGCCCAGAGAAACTGCATAGCAAAACACCGCCTCTGCATTCCCAGGAGCTGCCCCCGTGCCACTCACCAGGTTGGGGGCCACCAGCCGGCTCTTCCGGCTTCTCCGCCAGAGAGCTGTCAGAAGGAGGGGCCTTCCCTCGTTCCACCCATTGCGGGGCCTCGGACTTGGGTCCGTGGGCTGGTGCCGGAGGGGAGGGAGAAGGGGAAGAAGTCTCAGCTGGACTCCTCGGAGGCGAGAGAACCACCTGGGCATCTTTCTGCCCCCCCACCCCCACCCCCACCCCGGGACTGAGGAGGCAGAGCAGGGGCAAGGTGAGACTTGGGGCTGCGGGGCTGGCCTTTCGTTCTGAGGGGGGCGGAGAAGAGGGTCCCAACAGCCACGCCCCCAGGAGGGGGCGCCTGGCCAGCCAGCCCTTTGGCTGCTACCTCCAACACGGACCCGGGGAAGGGGAGGGGGAGGGAGAGTCTTCCAGGCCGAGAGTGGGAGCCCGGCTCACCCCCACCCGGGCGTCTCGGAGTGCCAGCCAAACGGTTCTCAAGCTCTGGGTGGGCATCAGACCCAGAGCCCAGGCGCTGGCACCTGTGGGCACACGGCTGCTGAGCCTGGGTGCCCTCTCTCTCGGAGCCAGGCAAAATTCAGCACAGCGGAGGGCAGAAGGCGGCTGGGGGTCCCGCTCAAAGACCCAACGCGCCTCCCAAGTCTGCCGTGCCGGGCCCAGCCGATGCCGAGCAGAGCAGGCCTGCGATCGGGGGCAGCGGGGAAGTCAAAAGACTGATCTGGAAAGATGGCAGAGGGCGAGAGATGGGGACGGAGGCAAAGCTTCGATGGGCACAGGCCTGGGGGAAAGAATCAGAACTGGGGGGGATCCAATGACCCACCAAAAAAACAAGTCTTGGGTGAAAACATTCAGGGAGAGAGAGTCCAGACCCCTTTCTCCAGCCCCTTTGAGATCCAGCGGCCTCTCAGAGCTGACCCATGGAATCGGGGGGCAGAGGGGGGTCCTTCCACCCCACCCCCTGCCCCGGACGACCGTCGGAAGGGAGGGAAAGGGTATCGGGGCGGGGAGCCGCTCACCCAGCGAGGCCACGAGGTTGTGGTTCCCCTTCATCACCTCCCAGTAGAGGCCCTTCTGCCAGGCCGTCAGCTCCGCCCACTCCTCCGGCGAGAAATAGACGGCCACGTCCTCAAAGGTCACCTGAAAGAGGAGCCCCCTCGCGCTCAGCGCCCAGACGGTGGGAGCGGGCAGGACGGAGACGCTCGTTCCATCCGTCACCCCCGCCCTCTCGCTCCCCAGAGGGGTGGCACCTGGGAACCCAGACGCTCGAACCCGGGCCAGGCCCAAACGCCGGTGGGAGAGGCGCTAAAGTGCCTCCAGGACAGCCTCGGGGCCTACGTGGAGCCCGGCAGCGGCGAAGGGGCGGAATGTCGGTGAATGAGTGAGAACAGCGGTTATTATTCCGGAAAAGGCAAAACGCAAGAGGAAGCCATCCACACGCGGAGGCAGAGGGGGGAGACGTTTCCCTTTCCCGTTCTTTATCCGTGTACGTGTGCGCTCCGCGCAAGCGCTCCGCTCAGCTGCCAACGGGCCCTGTGATTCCCGTCTGGCACGGCGTTTGAAAGCGCTGCGAAAGGGCCGGGCCGGGCCACGCCTCTTCCTTTGATCTGGCAAACGGCGGCGAAGCGGCTCTGTGCCGCATCGGCAGAGGAGGGACTTTGCCATTCCGGAGAGAACCACGACGCCCAAGGAGTGGCTCGCAACACACACAAAGGCCGAACGTCTTCCAACCGGGTGTCCGCCTCTCTCCCGCCGCCTGCCTGCGAGGTTAAGGGTGGGCTACGAACTTGCGGCAGATCAACAGATCCGCCTCCCACGCCTCCCGGGCTCTCTCTCGCGGATGCTGCCCCTTTGCCCAAAAGGTTGCCTGGCCCCCCCCCCCGCCGCCTCCTCACCCGAGCGATCCTCGGGTGGCCCTCGGGCGCCGGCTGCTCTTCCAGGTGCTCCAAGACCCGCTGGCGCCAACACCGCCAGGTACAGAGGCCTCGCCGGGCCCCCGGTGGCTCCGAAGGGCCCCGGGGAGGGGAAAGAGGGGGAGCCGTCACGTCGTTCTCTTCGCCGCCTAGAGAACAAGCCGAAGGGAGAGGCGTTTGCGAAGAGGCCCCATCCGCAAGCTCCGAGGGCCAGGGGTCCCTTTGCGCAACGCAGCGGCACGCTCCGCTCCCCCGTAACGCCCCTCCCCTCGTCCTACGGGATCCCGGGGGTGGCAATTCAGGCAGGAGAACGGCCACTTCTCTTGCCATTTTGACAGGGAACGCAGAGGGAAACGGAGGCGTCTCCCACGAACCGGCACCTCTGCTCCTGGCGGCGTGCTTGCTGGGCTGCCCGGGAGCAGGAGGCCCTGGGTCCCTCTCCCCAGCAGCCTCCATCCCACAGCCAGGCTCCTCCGCCTCCTCCTCCTCCTGCTCTGCACCTCCTGCTTTGGTGGGCGCCGCGTCTGGGGAAGGAGGGAGGGGGAGAGAGAGGGGTGTCAGCATCTGGGGCCGAAGCCAACTCGCCGCTCCTAGGCGACGCCTCTGGAAGAGAGAATACGTCAATCAACGCAACCACACACCCGCGCTGTCAGGATCGGACTCGTACACGATTCAATAAACTTGCAAACAGATTTATTGAAAGTCGAGCATCGTGACTTACAGACGTTAAAAGGCCAAGTGACGAGATTTCCCGCGCCCTGTAGTGTCAAGCTTCACAGGTTCACGCAGAGATAAGGGGGGGTCTTCTTCCAACTTCCAGGTCCAGACGACCTCTAGGTGTTGCTATAGTAACTATCTCCTTTACTGGGCAACGTCATGAGAAAAGAGAGAATGGAACGTCAGGCGCAACTGCCCTATAACTGTAAACGAATCAGCAAGGTGAAGCTCTAGTGCTACAACTAATTGTTACAGTACACATTATACCATCTATCCTTGCATGTGCAAGGCACACACTGACCCCTGGCGCAGCCACCGCAAAGGTCATGTGACTGCCACCGGTTTGCTCCAGAGTTCAGCCAAGGGCCACCCACCCAGAGAGGGAGATGGTGAAGGGGTGGGTGGGTGGGTGCGTGCCCGCCTGCATACGTGTGGCTTTGCTGCGGTTTGAAAGCGGCTGCGGCCGCTTCCTCCTCTCCAGACTCAGGCGTTGCTTCTGAAGGGGAGAGGCGGCCGCAGGGCCACCCCAGAGCACCAGCTGGTGGTGAGGCCGGGCCCCAGGAACAACATCGGGGGCCCTGTGGGTGCGAATCACCCCGGGACGAGCACATGGGGAAGGGTCCGCCCTGGGAGGGCAGGGGAGGGGGTCCCCGTGGTCCAGGCACCCAGACCACGGGCTCAGGCCTTAGAAGGGGGAAAGATCCTCCTCTCCCGCGTCCCTTCCGAAGGGCCTCCGTTTCAGAAAGATCAGCGGCAAGAGGGGGACTCAAAGAGAGCCGGCGAGGGGGGGGCCGAGACCAGCAGGCACGCAGTCCGATTCCCCACCCGGTGCTGGGAACCCCCTGGGCAGGTCACACCCTCTCAGCCTCAGAGGAAGGCGGTGGAGGCCAACCCCCTCTGAAGACGGGGAGTCACCTCCACCCCCCCACCCTCACCCCCAGGGGGTCTTTTCCACGCTGAAGGGGTCTCGCGGCCTTCTGGGTGGCTGCCCCAGGCTGCGGCCCTCCCTCCGTGCAGTGAAAGTGAAACGTCTTCTATTCCGAGAGGCTTCCAAGAACTGACCAGGAGGCCTTTTTAAGACCGTGCTGCCGGCTGACCTTCAGCTTGCGCCTTTTCAGCAGACTTGTTTTAGAAGGTCCGAATTCTACAGAGGGGCCAGTTGCATTCTAAGAACGACTCCCTCCACGGCAGGACTCAAAGACACGCCCAGGCTGGGCCGGATCGGTGCAGAAAGGGGTCCCGTAGCCCCGGGAGACTGATGGAGGGAAAGAAGCCGGAAGCATCCGAGCTCGGAGGCCTAAGTCCGCTTCGTCAGACGCATCTCGGCACGGCTTTACCTACTTCAGCCCCCATTTTGGGGAAGAAACCAGAGTGTAAATGAATAGTCATCATCTTCATTACCTCTGGTCTTAAATTAGCAGGGCAGTAGTTCAGTCACTGCGTACCGAACACACAGGTGAAAAAACAAAAAAATCTTGTAAGCAGAGAAGAGATGACCAGGGACGCCCTGGGCTGGCCACACACCCCTGAGCCCCCTCACCTCAACGAAGGGGACCACGGGAGGGCAGTTTCATTTATGCCCTACCTCCTCCTGAGAAGTGGAACTCCAGCCAAGTTACAAAATTTAAAATAAACTCAGACTTTAAAAAAAAATATATGTAAAAAAACCCCACAAAGTTAACGTTAAAGGGTTAATAATCTATCAACAGAACTAAAACCACATAGCCGTGAAAACGGCGGGAAACAAACAGCAAAGCACTACAAGCCCTTTCCTTGACAAATTAGTTCCCAAAAACCTGTCGGAAAGGAAAAGTCTCCACCTTAGATGAAGAACAGCAAAGAAGGAAATAGTTCCTTTCAAAAAAACTTTTTAATCATTAGGCTTTTAACTCTACTTTGTTTCAGCTGTGTTGTAGGCTACGCCGTGATTCCCGGCATCCCTCGGCAGGGAGTTCCACAGCCCAGGAGCGGGCACCAAGAAGGCCCCGTCTCCCGCACTCCCACCAGACTTGCCCGATCCAGCGAAGGAGAACGGAGGGGGCACCCCACGGGACAACCCACAGGGCGGCCACGCTCCACCAGTCGTCAAACGGTGCCCAATCTACTCCCCAGTTCCCAGCCCGCCCTGCCCTTTCTCTGAGCCCGTTCAGCGCCAAGGCAGCTGCAGGGGGAACGCCCACTCCCGCACTTGGTGCCCGGAAATACCGGGCGTTCCGAGGAGACGGGGGTCTCCCCTGCCACGCGTGAGAGGAAGAGACAGACAGAGAGAGACTCCTCGGCACATCCCTTAGGCGCTCACCCCAAATTCAGCGAGCGAGCGTTACCTGAGCGGGCCGGGGGCCTCCAACTGTCCGTCGTCCCGGCGCCCGCGCCCCCGCCGCCTTCCCGCACCTCCTCCAGGGGGAGGCGGAGCCCACAGGCGCCCCTGAAAAACCAAGCGAACCAGCACTCGGCACCCCGCGTTCTGCAGAAGCCGTGGGCCCGCCAAGGGCCCCTCACCGGCACCAGGGGCCTGGCCCCTCCCTTCCTTCCGAGCCCCCCCTCGCCCTTTGGGGCACCGCTCGACCGTGGAGGGTGGCCCTCTCGCCCTTCCTTACCCCCGCCGCCGGGTCAGAGGGAAGAGAGAGCCCCGCTTTGCCCGAGGGCGGCCGGCCCCCCGGCGGTGCCTCTCCCGCCCCGCCAGGACGGGGCTGGACTAGAGGGCCTCAAGGGGGCACATCTGGCCTACCAGGCAGCCCCCAACCCAGGCTGCAGGTCTCTGGAGGTTAGTATTTGGTTTCATTTTCAGAACAACAACAAAGCAATGTCATTTTTGCCAGTAATAGCTCGTGTCGTATCGTTAACGTTGCTCTTCTGTGTGTTTTAAACTGTAGTATATCTATGCAGAGTCTGGGCTTTGGGAAAGGGTCAGCGGGATGAAAAGGGCCACCACCGTCCCCCCCCCCGCATCCTCGCCTGGGCCCGCGGGGGCCTCTGCGGCCCCAAAGCAAGTCCCGAAGGGCCCCAGGCTC
The DNA here is from genome assembly GCA_030412105.1 of Cyclura pinguis. NCBI lineage: Eukaryota > Metazoa > Chordata > Lepidosauria > Squamata > Iguanidae > Cyclura > Cyclura pinguis. The sequence continues at coordinate 660,687 of CM059604.1, read as the reverse complement.
CCCGGTCAGCAGCCTCCGGTGAGGAAGGCAAGAGCAGCGGGAAGCTGCTGTCCCTCAGAAACACCCACGGGGGTGGACGCCAGCGCGGACGCCCACACAACGCCCACCCGCCCCCTCCCTCGGGCCCTAAAGTCACACGGCCGGGGTGGGGGGAGGGACGGCCCACAGTCGGGGGGTGGGATCTGAACCTGCAAAAGGAACTTCCAGAAGGGAGCAGAACCTTCCTCACCCCGGCCTGTTTCACAAACACGCACGCAGAGCCCGGAGCCCCCCTCAAGGCCTCTGCAGGGCCGGGAAGCGGGACAAGAGGCGGGGGCCGCAAAGCCCAGGGTGGCCCTTACGAATTTATTCATTTATTTATTCCTCTCTCTATACCTATCTATCTACCTGTCAATCAAGAGGGGCAGAGGGGGGAGGGGGAGGGGGAGGGGAGGCAGGGAGCTCCCGGGTTCAGCCGCCCCCTACCCCCCCCCCAGTTCCCAGCCCGGAAGGACTCCGCCTCTGCATTCGTTGTCAGCAATGCCAGCGACTGGAGTATTAATGTTGTTGCTGCCATCGTCACCCTCCGCACTCAGGATTCCGGCAGAGAACCCAGACGGACGACGACGACGACGGTCGCTCTTGTTGCTGCAGCCAACGCCTCCCTCCTCCTCGCCGCGGCTGCGGCTTCTCCCCAGGGAAAGCTACGGGGGGGTGAACCGGGAGCCCCCTCCCCGCCCCCCATGTGGGCGGGGGAGAGGCGCAGTGGGGGCAGCCAGTGCCTCCCACCTCCAGGGACCCTGGGGGGCTTTTGGGGGGAGGGGGAGGCGTGCTCTGCATCTGCTCTTCGGGGAGGATCCCCGGGGGCCCCTTCGGGGCAGCCTCCCCTCGCTCCCTCCCCCGGCGGCGGGAAAAGGGGCTGGCCAGAGGGGGCGGGGGGATCTGCCGCCACCCTTCCCCCCTCGTCCTTCCCCTCCCCTCCCCTCCCCCCCCCGGCCCGGACCCCCGCCGCCCCCTCCCATCCCTGGGCCGCCCCGGCAGAGTCCTGATCCCGGGTTCTGCGCCCCTCCCCGCCGCCGGCGGCCCTTCGTGCGGGGGGAGGCGGATCCGGGCCCCTTTGTTCTGAGTCAGCCGGACCCCCTCCCCTCCCCTCCCCTCCCCTCCCCTCCCCGGTGGTGGTGGAGGGCTCTGTCGGGCTCCTCCGCAGGGCAGGGGGGGGGCGTCTGGGTCCCTACGGGGGGTCTGGAGTGCTGCTGGCTCCCCACCCCGCCCGAGGCTAAACGGTCACAGTGGATGCCAAGAGCCCCCCCCCCATGAAGGCGGGGAGAGGGAGTTCCCCGGCCCAGCCCCTCTTGAAAGGGGGGCGGAGGAGGGGTCCCTGCCCGCAGCGCCCCCCAGGACCCAACAACAACAACAACAACACCGTTCAGAGGGGGCGTTCTTTCGGGTCAGCGGGGGCAGGGAGCGGTCGCCCACCCACCTCAGGGGCCAGGGGCGACCCAGGCCTTCCTCCTCCTCCTCCTCCACCGCCCCCTCTGCGCAGGCCCCGATCCGCCTCTTCCCCGTCCGTCCGTCCTCCTCGGCCGGCAGCCCCGGGGGGGGGGGCGGCAGCGGCGGGGCTGGGCGAGGGGGTCACTCTCCGCGGCCGCTTTAAGGACCGCCCCTCCCCGGCCCCCTCCCTCCGCCCGCGGAGCACGACGGGAAGCGTAGTCGCGGCCGGGGGGCCGCCTCGCCCCGCGCCCCCCCCGTGGGGAAACGGCCCGAGGCGCCCCCCCGTCCGGCCCGCGGCGGAGAGTCGCCCACCAGTCCCGGCCCCGCCCGCCCGCCCCCCGCCCGGGGCGTCCTCCCCGCGCGGCGCCGGTTTGGCGCAAAGGGGGCCCGGAGCGGTTTTGCGGGGAGGAAACCGGGACCCCGGGGAAGCGCCCCGCCCCGCCCCGCCCGGCCCGCGCCTCCCTGGGGCCGGATGCTGCCGGACGGGCGGACGGCCTCGCCGTCGCGGGGCCGGAAAGGCTTCGCGAAGCCCCCAAGCGCCGGGAGGAAGGCCAGCGGCCGCCCGGGCCAACCGCGCAGGAACCGCGCGGCGGCCTCGCGGCTGACCGGGGGGCCGCCTTTGCCGGGCGCGCGGCTGCAGCCCGGGGGCCGAGCGACGCCCCTCCCGCCGGCGGGAGGCAGAGGGCGCGGCCGCCAGGGCTGCTCTGCCGGACCCCGTTCTTCCCTCGCCAGGGGGCTTTTCTTCCGCGGGCCTGAAAGGCCGGCGGGTCTCGTCTGCTCGGGAGCCCCTTCGGGAACAGCAGGCTTGCGAGCGAGCGAGACAGCAAGAGGTCACGGCGTCGTCCTCAGAGGCGCTCCGCTGGCCGGGCCGGGCCGCTTCTGAAAAAGGCCGACCCTCTGCGCTCATTCCTGGCTTTTCGGGCACAGCGCTTCTTCTGGGCTAGGAACGGATTCAGCGGCCCGCGCCGGACGCGTGGCCGCAGCAGAGCCGACCGGCCGGACGCAACGCCGCCGCCGCCGCCGCCGCTGCCCGGAGCGCGAGGGCCTCCTCTCCCCGGCCTCGGTTCAGCCAGCCACCCTTCGAGCGCAAATAAACAGCCAACGCAACGCCCCTCCAAATACAAAATACTGTATTTGAAAAACGCAAGTCAGAACTCCATAAAGCTTTCTTCAGTGCTAAGCCTGAGGCAGAATTTACCGGGGAACTTCCAACTCTTGACTCCGGGGCAACGGGCCCCGGGCCTGGTCCCGGCCCCAAAGCAACGCGGGCGGGGCGCCATCGGAACACGGGCCGGGGCCTCTCCGCGCGGGGGCGGCCGAGGAGCCGCGCTTCCACTCCGGCCGCTCGGCCGTTTTTCCCGCTTCAGACTCCGTCCTTGGTTTGGCGTCGGATCAGCTCCGCGTAGATCCCACCTTTTCTCAGGAGCTCGGTGTGCGTCCCAGCCTGGAAGGAGAAAAATACGAGCTCCTTCTCACAGGATTCAGACCGGAACCTCCCGGGCCCCAAAAACGCTTCCCAGAGAAGCCGCAGACGTGCAGGGAGTTGCGCCAATCCCGCGGACAGTCGGTGTCACGCGAGCGTCTTCCTCAGAGGAAGGGTCGCAATGACCCTCAGGGGTCTTGGGGGGGGCAATCAAGGTACCCCATGTAGGTTTGTGGGGGGAAGACTCCCCCTGCTAAAAGGTGGCACGTATCTGCTGAAGGAAGGGAGAAAGGAGCAGTGGAACCAACAGGCTTCAACGTGGGAATGCTTTGCAGGGGGCCAGGGAGGAGAACCATGCACTTGCGTGGGCTCCTGGGTTCAACCAACTCTTGCAAGTGCTGGGGGGGCACAGATCTGCCTCCCCACTCTCTTGCGCCCACAGGCTGGATGGAGAACCTGGGGGGGCACCTCCCTCCCACAAAGCATTGTTTAGTTTTGTGGCCATTTAACTGCATTGTTTCTCCTTTCTTGTAACAGCGGGCTTCGTCGCTGATGGTTTGCTTTAACAGGTAGAACGGGAAAGGGTCAAGTAAATAATAAATTGAAGAATTTTTGGATAAAAACTTGCCCCGTTAGGGGTCAGGAAGACAGCTTGAGCTGGCCTATTTATGGCATCCCAAAAAGTTTGTAGAACTGTTTTGTTTGTTTTCAACAAGGTGCCAGCCCAGCTGCCTCACACTTCAGTGAGGGAACATATTTATGATGCCATAAATTCTGGGTCCCTGAAAGTTCACGCTACCGTAGTTCTTTAATAAATCTATTAGATGCCATCAGTTCTGTTTTCTTGCAGAAACAAATCTCTTCTTCCACTCTTAACACGTCTCAAGCACTTCAAACACCCTCTGTCCCAAGCCCTCACTGCAACCAGCCAGCCTTTCCTAGGACTCACTTTGAATGCAAATTGTTCAGCCATTTTGCCTTTCACTTCCCTCTCACTACAGGGGATTCTTGCCCCGCCTCTGCCAACTCACCTCAGCCACCCGGCCCTTACAGAGCACCACAATCAGGTCAGCATCCTTCACGGTGCTGAGGCGATGGGCGATAACCAGCACTGTGCGGCCGGCCACCGCCCGGTCCAAGGCCTCTTGGACCACGTGCTCCGACTCAGCATCCAGCGCGCTCGTGGCCTCGTCCAGGATCAGCACTTTGGGGTTCTTGATGAGGGCCCGGGCGATGGCCACCCGCTGCTTCTGCCCTCCGGACAAAGTCACCCCACGCTCACCTGGGAGGAGAGAGGAGGTCAGGACAGAGCACCCCAAAGCAAGATACCCCAGGCCGCAGGAGGGGTCAGGTGGACTAGTCCTGGCCCACTCCTCCCCCCATCCCGATTCTCTTTGAAGGAATGTGTCCCAGGGCCCCCTGGGGTGCACATACATGCCGTAACGCACATATGCTGCTTTTCAGATGAAAACATGTTGCAACATCATGGGAAAGCTCTGTGGCCAAGAGGCCCAGAATCTGATGCCAAGAAATTTCAAACTGGTCAGCCAAAAAAGATGGAAATAGTTGGCATAAGATGTTCTGGGGGCCTCAGCATATATCCCACTTTAGCACCCCACTTTATAGAACCACAGAGTTGGAAGAGACCCCAGGGGCCATCCAGTCCAACCCCCTTCTGCCATGGAGGAACACACATCAAAGCACTCCCAACAGATGGCCATCCAGCCTCTGCATCAAAACCTCCAAAGGAGGAGGAGACTCCACCACACTCCATTCAGGCAGCAGCAGACTCCACTGCCGGACACCTCTGACCGTCAGGAAGTTCTTCCTGAGGTTTAGGTGGAATCCCTTCTCCTGTAGTTTGAATCCATTGCTCCTTGTCCTAGTCTCTGGAGCAGCAAGACAAGCCCGGTCCCTCCTCAACATGATATCCCTTCAAATATTTAAACATGGCTGTCATGTCCCCTCTTAACCTTTTCCTTTCAATGTTATAACCTAACCTGAACCTTAAATTACTCCATCCTCACATCCTGTCTTCCCATTAAGAGCAGGGACTAGGCATTCCGATAACAAACATCTCAAGAATTCTGGAAGTGCTGGAGAAGGCCCTGTCAAATCTGCCTTTTGCCAAGATGGGGGGGGGGGGGACTGGAGACCTTTTTCCAGGAGATGTTGAGTTAGAGGTGAGTGGTAGAGGGCAGCGGGATGAGCCGTGTGAAGTACCAGCTTCAGGGTGGCTGCAAAACTGAACCTCTTCTGTCGTCCACAAACTCCTTTGTCCAAGCTGCCGCCACCACCCCTCTCATTTCCTCCCATCTAACTCACCCACAACAGTGTTGTAGCCATCAGGAAAATTACGAATAAACTCATCAGCGTTGGCAAGGCGAGCGGCAGCATAGATCTCCGCATCTGAGGCACAAGGCTTGCCGAAGCGGATGTTCTCCATGATGGTCGTGCCGAAGAGCACTGGCTCCTGGGGCAGGAGAGGGAGCAAAGCCTCAGAGCCAAGCCTGGGGCGCATCTCCTGTGTCCCCTCGCCCACAGGGCAGCCATTCTTTCCAGGTGTGAGAATTCATGCCTTCTCTCCAGCCCAAAATACTGCTCCCAACAGAACATCAGCAACCACTGTCCCAGAGGAGACTAAATGCAAGTTGGACTGATGTGGCCCAGGGCTCCTCTGCTCTAGAGGCTCTTACAAAACCAAGTCATCCAGGAGAGCCCTTGGGCAGCAGGCAACTGGGAAGGAGCGGGGGAGAGAGAGAGAGAGAGAGAGAGACATATCCAGCATCTTCACTTCGGGGGACACGCTTGCTGAGTGGGGAGGCTCCATTTCCACCATTTCTAACTGTCGCTGGGAGTCAGACCCTCCCCAACACCAATGAAACTGACTCCCTTCAGAAAACTATGTATACCGCCTGGCAAAAGCCAGTGCCATGGTAAAGTGTGCTGTTCAAAGAATGTCCGGCTATCAAAACCCCAGTCCAGCTTCCGGAGCAAGAGCCCTGCGCTCTCTCCCCTAAGCCTAAGCAGAGCCAGCCTTCTGTGAGTGACCTCTCAATTCTGTGTCAGGCTCCATTCACTGCGTCCCCGCCGTCCTTCTGCCCCGGCCACTGCTCACCTGGTTAATGAAGCCAATGATCTCCCCGCGGAGCCAGGTGGGGTCCAGGGTGCAGATGTCCCGCCCATCCAGGAAGATCGCACCCTCCGTGGGCTCGTAGAAGCGCTCCAAGAGAGCTGCCACGGTCGACTTCCCTGGGCAGCGCAGGAATGGCCAGGGTGAAAGAGGGCTCCTTCCCCAGGCTGCAAAGCCACCCACCCCGCTCTGGCAACCGAGACGCCAGGTAGCACCCAAAGACATAGTATGGGGGGAGGGGCCTGGAATCCAACAGGGTTCAGCAGGATTTGCTGGTGGAATTGTCGGCCGTCGCTCAGGCAAAAGAGCCAACCAGACCCATGTCAGATTCTCAAGATAAGCAAAACTGGAAGGGACTGAAAACACAGAGGAGAAACAAGGATAAAGCAAAATCGGACAAAGAAAGAATTCTGTGTTTACGGAACAAACCATCAAATGACAGAGGAGACCGAGGAGATAACGGGAAGAGGAGGAGAGGAAGATGCATTGTGCGAAGGAACTCGGAACTGAAATGGCCAATTCCATTCCAGAAGGATTGAGAGTGGCACTGCGTCAGATCTCTGGAGAACGGAACACGTGGACACACACGGACCCCGCTACTCACACTCGCATGCATGCTCAAGTACCAGAAAGAGGTGGGGGGAGGTCCCAACACAGTGCAGTCTTTGCCGACTTGGCACGGGCAGGAGACAGTAGAGAGAGCCTCACCTCCTCCAGACTGTCCCACAATCGCCACCGTCTTGTTAGCAGGGATGGTGAGGTTGAAGTCTCGCAGCACCTGGTAGGCCGGTCGCGTGGGGTAACTGGCGGCAGAAAGAAGGCATCAGATCTTGGGAAATGCCCCACAGCCCAGCTAATCCACAGGCTGCCTCGGCTTAGCTCATCTGGGGCTTGCTGGAGACGAGACAGGATACAGACTGCAAGCCAGACATGCTAGTACGCTGCAGGGCTGGAGACTTGGGGGCTTTCAATGCCCACCAGCCTTAGCCTGCCTGGCCAACGGAGGGGAGTGATAGGGGGAAGGTCCAGAGGCTACCTCACCCTGACCTAAAGGGGCCATCAGGAAGGGAGTGGAACAAGGGAGTGGAACAGGCTGACTTGGAAGACAGCAGGCTCCCCTACGCTGGAGATCTTGAAAGAGAGGCTGGAAGGGCACCGCTCAGGAGTGCTTTGAGCTCTGTGTTCCAGCATCACAGGAAGCTGGACTTGATTGCCTTTGAGGTCCCTTCCAACTCTCGGATCCTGAGACATTTAGGTCCTGGTAGCAGACGAAGGGCAAGGGAAGTGTGGTACCTCACATCAGGCACAAGGTTCAACAACCTAAGATTATCACTTTCACTGAAAAAATGCAGCAACCTTTTCACTCTTACGGCTGCAGAGATCAGCCAGATAAGGAAAAATCTCGAGAGATATTTGGGTAGAAGAAGAGGCACTTCACGGATTCCACTGGGTAGAAAGAGAGGCACTTCACTGATTTTGATAACAATTTTGATAATTTTGTACAAAATAGACCAAGCCTGTAAGATGCAAGAACAAATCATGGAAAACTGTACTGGCAAATTACAGGGGTGTCTGTCTTTTGTCTTAAAGCATGTTCTCTCCCCTCCCCCAAGCCACTGATGCAAACGATTCTGGGAGAAAATCTCTCCTCCCCGTTCTTGCCCTTCTGCCCCCTGCAAGGGTTTTAGAGCTGTCTGCTGGGAGAGGGAGGCTCTTACCTGAAGCTGACACCCTGGAACTCAATGCGCCCACTCAGCATGCTGCAGGCGAGCTGCTCTCTCTCGCACACAGGGGTCTCTGGCGACAGGGTCATGAATTCAAAGACGCGGGCCCCCGCACTCATGCCCCGCAAGACCTGGAAGGAACAACAGTCAAGCTGTGAAGGGAGTGGGGGAGGAACCTAGGAAAATCCCAGCACTCCTGTCATCAGTCAAACATTTGCCCTTCCATCCTGAACTGCCAGAGGAAAAAGCACTCTCTGTGGGCCACACCCATACAGAAAGCTTCTTCCCACCCCCGTTTAATTAGCTCTTGACTATTCTGAATCAGTGTCCTGTTCTCACAAGGGAAAACAAGCACCCCATCCCACCTCACGTACCTGCCCAAAGAGGATGGACATGCTGGCCATGGACCTGGAGGGACGCAAGCAGAGAGCGTGTCATGATCAAAGCCAAGCAGTTTGGCCCTCTGCGCAGTTAAGGGAAGCCAGGGACCTGTCTGGGCCCTACCTCTGCACCGTTTGGGAAGAAACCAAGAAGGACATGAGGTCTCCAGGCGTTATCTCCGCCCCAGCCATGAGGGAGCCACCCACAAAAATGGTGCCCAGCACAATACCTATGGGAAAAGACAAGACAGCCACAGGAGACAGTAGTGATGGAGGCAGCAGAGAAACTCTAAGCAACGAAAGGAGCAAGGAATGGAAGAGGGCAGGAAGGGCACTATGGCTTCAGGGGAAGCCCCAGCCTCCTGCATGGGCCAGAAAGCACGAGACAACGGTCTGTACGGAGGCGCAACTGTGACCTCCCACAGATGCTAGACTCAGAGCAAAACCAAAGCCTCAACTGCAGAAAAAGGGTGGCAAGAAAGGGCAAGGCCAGGGATGCTGCAAAGAGGGCTGCGTTCCAAGGAGGAGCACAGCCTGGAGCTGCTGGGCAGACTCTGTGAAGAAACACAAACCCTGAAGACCACCTAGAGCCACCACAGCGGGAGGGGGCCCATCCAGCTCTTCCTGGGAATTTCTCACTGGGCACTGCTGGCTGGGGCTGGTCCTCCCTCCAGTGCCTAGGATGCTGTTCTCAGCAGAGGGGACCCCACTGTCACCTCTGCCATGGGGGCTAGACTCAACGGCTGTGATCCCTGGAGGATCGTCAGCACCCTAAAAGCAGCCCCAAGGACACAAAGCCACCTGAAAGAGCATCAGCACCAAGACAGCCCAGGCATCAGCAAGAGCCATGTCCAGGCCCCCGCTTCCCTCCACAAGACTCAGGCATCAAGACCCCTGTGGGCAGGGCACATGGGCAGGAAGGAGGGTGGGGCTCTCAGAAGGAGGCTGGCAGAGCTCTGTGCCCACTCACAGTTGAGGGCCACATTGGAAAGCCCCTGGAAAAAAGCAATGCCCATTCCCAGCTTCATGTTGAGGCGGCTGGAGTGGTCGACCTCCGCTGAATATTGTCTGCGGGGGAGAAAGAAGAGCGGGTGAGGCCCCCACACCCCCACTCAGGATCAGATTCAGCACCTGTCTGGTGCCAGTGATGGGGGAGTATGCCATGAAACCCCTGGCCCAAAGGACAGACAGGGCAGGACCACCGGAAAAGGACTTCTGGGTTCACCCACACCCTCAGCACTGACGCTACGAAAGAGAAGCAAAGGGAGCAGCCCACTGCTCTGCACCCCATCTTTCTTGCAGTGAGAGGAAGAAACACGCCCCCCCCCAAGCTGCTGGGCCCTTTCTGAGCTGGGGGAGAGCTCCGTCCAGTCTGGTCCAGCCCAGGAAGGGAGGGGCTGGGAGCTCTTCTTGGGGTACTCACTGGATCTCCTTGGGCTCCATGGCAAAGGCCCGCACAGTCCGCACGTTGCCCAGCGCCTCATCAGCCACGGCCGTGGCCTTGGCCACCTACACCAAGAGAGGAGGTGTGGCAGCTCAAGTGGCAGAGTGGCCTCTGCCTGGCCGTGACACGGAGGCACGCCAGCTCCAGCCAGACAAAGCGCGTGCAATGCAAAGGCAGGCAGGCGGAGGAAAAGGGCAAGGGACTCAGAACCAAAGGCATGCTCTGATCTCAGAAAGACGGGGGGCTGGCCGGCCTCAGAAGCTCTCTCCCCTGGGAACTCCCCCACCCGTGAGGCAGGGGAGGGGGATCCAGTTCTCCAGCTCACAAGAGCCCAGATTTAACAGAAGGAGATAAGCCATGGAGCAGAATTACAGGAACTGATCAGGAATAAAAAAATAAATATCCACCTGTAGGCCTGAAATCACGTGTCCAGGTGGGAGGCTGGGACCCCTTCCCCGTCTAGCCCCCCAAAGTCAGTGAAGGAAGCCCATGCGTGTCTGCCTCGCTTCATCCGCCCAGCCAGTCTCGGCCTCACTTACTTGTTCTTGGGCTCGGCGGGAAAGCCTGCGCAGGGAGGATCCGATGAAGGCCCCGGACCCCACCAGGAAGGGCATCACCACCACCAGCAGCCCCGTCAGCTTCGGGGAGATCAGGTAGAGAGATACAAAGCAGCCCACTGTCTGGGTGAGGCTGCGGAGGCCCTGGGGGCAGAGAGGGGAGATGGAGGGCATGAAGGCGAGGAAGGACCCTCTCCCATGTCCCCCCAGCCAGTCTCTGCTTTGGTCTCTCCTGTTCAGCTGCTCCCCCTCCAGCCCCTCTTGGCCCCTGCACCTGAGAGATGACAAGCTTGAAGGAGGACTTGAACTCCTGGATGTCAGCTGTCAGGCGATTCACCAGCTGCCCCGTCTGATTGGCATCAAAGAAGGCCACCTCCTGCCTGCGGGAAGATGGTGGCAGGAGAGAGAGAGACAGAGACAGAGACAGAGAGTGTCATTTCCGCATGCCCCCTGGCCCCACCGCTGTCCAGCCTGATCTCCTCACACAGAACCTCATAACATTGCTGGGTCTCCAGCTAGAAAGGGAAAGCTCCTGGGGCAACAACACCCCCTCTGCGCTCCCACAACTCCCCTGTTGGAAAAGAAGTGGTGTCACGAATGTTCTGGTAACGGCCTTTAGTGGCTTAATTAGTTATCATAGTCCTAGTTTGATATGTAGCTGGCTCAGAATTCCATGGTTTAACTGTAAAGAAGAGCTGCTGAATTCAGCGGAACCTATTTCCCAGAGTAGGGCTTGTACTGTGGGGGCTACTGGATTTAACCCACCACATCTCCTACACGAATGGGGAGTAAGTATCCCTGGGTTGGTCTGCAAACGCAGCTCCACTCCTCCTGCTCTGGATGTCCAAAGCTCCTCCTCCAGGGCACAGCCCATCTCCTGCTCTGGGGCCTTCCCCCTGTTTCCCATGGGGGGGCAGCCAGCAACCCCTGTCCACTGTCAGCAGTTGACCCCTCAAAGGAGGCCTTTCCTGAGCAACATGCCCCCCTCAGGCTTCCTCCCTCCCAGGTGAGTTACCTGATCAAGGAAGCAAAGAGCTGTTTGCGCATGCTGTTGGCGACCTTCTCCCCAATCCAGGAGAGCAGCAGGATGTACCCAAAGGTCATCAGCCCCTGGAGAAGGGAAGGAGGGAGAAGGACAGAGGAATAAAATATGCTATATTAACTGATTTTTTTAATTTCCATTACAGTTTGTATAGTGTGCCAGAGTTCTTTTGTGTTTTGGTTAGTTACTACAGATGCGATAAGCTTAACACAACAGATTAGTCTTTTAGTACTGCATTTTATCACCACATCTTAGTTTTAGTTTAGCTTGGTTTTAATAATAGGTATACACCATTTCTGTATAATTTGTTTCCTTTTCTGTTGTTCTCTTTTTCTTTTTCTGTAGTTGTGACTTGGACTGTTTGTGTCTCTGAACTAAGACGAATAAACACGAAACCAGCCCGCCTCCCACCCTGCGCCAGGATACAACACCCGCCCTCTGGCTCTGATCCTGGGTTAAGCAGCAGTTGCCCACAGTGCCCCCTCCCTCCTTCCCACCCACCCACCCACCCACAACAGAGCCCCTAAGGCTCACCTGGAGGCCGTAGATGGTCAGGAGGTGCAAGGCAGGTTCACGCACCACGCGCAGGTAGTCGGCCACACGCATGTGTTTCGCCACCACGTTCACCATCTTGCCCAGGAGGAGGGGGATCTGGACATTGAGGAGGGCGGCCCCCAGCGCAAACTGAAGATAAAGGGGGCAGTCAAATGACAGGGAGCTCAGCCAGGTGAGGAAGGGGGCAGCTGGGTTCAGAGCTGTCCTGCTGCCTCCTTTGGCTTCCCGACCCCTCAGTTTGCACTGCTTGTGGTCAGAGCTGCTCTCCCTGACGTTGCTAGTCTATTGACTGATGCCCTCCCCTTCTGACTCAGCCAGCCTTTGGGCAGAACATGCAGGCCTTCCTGAAGATATGTGCATGCGTCAGTGTGTTTCGCCACATCTCACCTCCCCCTTCATGTGGGGCACCACTATCCCTTTTTGTAGGGGAGAAAGAGAAAGAAAGAGAGAGGGGAAGGTACTCACCAAGATGGCTGCCGTCAGTGCCAGCAGCTGCGGGCGCACGAACTTCCAGAACATGGCCCAGTCAAAGTCCGGCTCCTTCTCCACCGGTGGGGGAATACAGACTACTTCTACCTTTTGGGCTTCCTGGCAGAGGACCCTGCTGCAGAAGCCGGCCCCCAGCCCCACCAAGGCAGGCCCGGCCAACGCCGCTGCCAGACGGCCCAGGGGGCGGAGGCGGCGGGGCAAGAACAGCAGCAGAGCGGGCGACGGTTTGGCCAGGCGGCTGGGAGCCTGCAGGAAGCAAGAGAAGCGGGCATGGCTGCCGGAGTACCTGAAGGAGAAGAAGAGAAAAAAGAAAATAACGTCCAGACCAGAGCAGACCCTGGCTGATGGAGCCACAAGGGTCTCCACGCCTCTTGTGAGGGAGCCTTTTCTCATCTTGAGACTGAAAAGATCACTCATCCTAAGCATTGACAATGCACAATGAGCAGGAAAGTGTTATGCACAGATGGGGAGGAGAGGCTGAGAGGGAGTTAGCACAACTCTCCCCAAACACCCAGGGGGTACCCCTAGAAAGCCAGCCCTCTGTCCCCAGGACTCCCCTTCCTCCCTCAGAGCTGTCCTGGTACAAGCCACACAACCTGGGCATCTAAGGACGGGGTGAAAGTGTGTGGGAGGGATGGCAGCAAGCAAAGCTTCCCAGCCCATTTTCCAGAATTCAGGTGGGGTTCTGCTTCTTATTTTTCACAAAATATTAAATAACAGTCATCATAAAAACCAAACAGTTTGAGAACGAAAGAAACTTTATCACTGAAACCAGTTTAAAAAGACAAGTGCAGAGCATGACTCAGTCTCAGGCAGCCTGGCCGAGTTTTCAGTTACTGCCCCACTGCTAAAAGAAAAGTGCAGGAGAACTATTCATATTAAACTTTAAATTAAAAAATCTATCCAATTCATGGTCTGTGGGATCATTAAAAGCCACACATATTTTCTGCTCCTGTTGATAGGGTTAAAAACGACTAGCAGATATTTTTAAAAGAGTTACTGAATAACGTCTAAAGAAATGTGAAAAGCTCAAAATATATACCTTTTTAAAAAGGGGGCATAAGGATACCTATTATCTTTACAAACTGTAGCCCATAAGCCACAAGGAAGAACCAGTAGGGCAAGTGGGGAGGGAGGGGGACAGCAAGCCCTGAAAGTTTGAGTCCTGCATGTGTCCGCCAACGTCCTTAAGAGTAACTCCTGAGTTGAAAGAACCATCAAGAAGGCTGCAAATAAGAGGGCCCTTGGCTCCTGCAAAGAGCCAGCCTAGAAGTACTGCCTGTGCCTTACTGTTAAGAGCAAGAGAGGAGTCTGACCAAGACAGTGAAAAGTCAGGGGGCCAAAAAGGCCTCCGAAGAATGGCTTAAGGAGCAGTGTATGTCCAGTCTGGAAAAAAAAAAGACAGAGGGGTGACATGATAGAGCCGTCTTTAAAGATCTGGAGGGAGGTTGTGTAGAAGATGGAGCAAGCACGTTCTCTGCTCCTCCAGAGATCAGGGCACAAACCAACGGATTTAAAATTGCAAGAGATTCCACTGAAACCTCCTCACAAGGAGCTGTTTGCAGTAAAATGGGCTCTCAGAAGGAAGTGAACTCTCCTTCGTTGGAAGATTTCTAGAGAAGGGCAGCCAAGATGCTAAAAGGTCTGGAAACCAAGTCCTGCTAGTAGCAGCTTAGGAGATGAGCATGCTCAGCTTGGAGATCAGGAGGTGGTACAACAGCCTTGGGAGCCAGCATGATGTAGCAGTTTGAGCATCGGACTATGGCCCTGGAGACAAGGGTTAATTCCCTGCTTGGCCATGGAAACCCACTGGGTGACCTTGGGTGCATCACACACTCTCAGCCTCAGAAAACCCAGTGACAGGTTCGCCTTAGGGTCACCAGTCAGAAATGACTCAAAGGCACACAGCAACAACAGCCTTTAAATAGCTGAAGCGATGCTTTGGCTATACCACGAGTTGCAGCTTGACAGGTGGACTGACAGTATAAAAACGTCATGGTTCAGAGTCTGCAAGCCCTGAGCTGGCTGCTGCTGACCCGAGGGGCTCTTGGGAGTCCTCCTTCAGAGGGCTGCCAGAAGTCAGCCTCCTCTCGACAATAAATAACAACAGGTGGAAGGCGCGAGGGCCTGTTTTCTGACGTAAAGTCGAAGGCTTTCATGGTTGTCGTGGGTTTTCTGGGTTTTTGAGGCCGTGTTCTATTAGCATTTTCTCCTCCTCACATCCTCTGAAGATGCCAGCCGCAGATGCAGGCGAAACAGCAGGAGAAAATACTAACAGAACATGGCCTCAAAACCCCGAAAACCCACAACAACCGAAGGCCTGGTTTCTTCTGCTGCAGAGGACAGGGTCCGACCGGATGGCTTCTGAGGGCATGAAAGGAGAGTCCAGGGGGACACCAGAACGGCCCTCCCGGCAGCGACAGGCTGCGTGGAAGACGGCGGGGCTCTCCACCTCTGGAGGTCGCCGGGGGGCGCTAGCCGTGAGTCGGGCCGGGCCGGGCGGCCTCTGGGTGTCCGGCCGTTCCCCAGCAGGGAGGCCTTTCCGGGCGGGAGGGCTGCCAGGGCCCCGGCTCCTGCGGACTGGGGGCGGCTCTTGTTTTGTTCCGCGGCCCCTTCCCTGCCTTGTCGAATCCGCCCCGGAGCAAAAGGGCGCCAGGGAAAGGCTAGGAAGGGGACTACATCTCCCAGCTTCCACTCCTCCGGGAGCCTTCCCTCGCAAGCCAACCGGCAGATAGCGCGCTCCGCCCCCCCAAGAGCCAGGCGCCCAGCCTATTCCGCGCGGGGAAGGCGAACTACCAGGCCCAGGGTGCTTAGCGAGGCGCGAGCGGAGCCCTCGCAGCCACCGGCTCTCCTGCCAGAGGGCGGGGGAGGAGAAAGCGCCTTTCCCAGGCTGCCCCGCGCGGGCGACGGTTACCTGGCAACGACCAAGGGCCTGTTTGCGGGCGCCCGCATCGGGCGCCAGCAGCAGCGATACCCGCGGCCCCCGGAGAGCCCCGGCCGCAGGAAGAGCAGCCGGGCCAGCATGGCGAGGGGGGAGGCGGCGGCGGCGGCGGCGGCGGTCGGGCGGCGGCGGCGGCGGCGGCGGGGATAGTCGTAGCGCTCGCCTCGGAGGGAGGAAGGAAGCCGCTCAAGCCGCTGCCGCCGACACCATGTTGGAACCGTCTGGCTCGCTGCCGGCGGCCCAGAATGCCCTGCGCGGGGAGGGGCGTGGCCAAGGCGGCGGGCGGGGCCGCGAGGGAGAGCGCGCGAGGGGCGGAGCGGGGCTTCGGCGCCCCGGGAGAGAACGGGGGGGGGGGGTCGGCCCTTCCTCGCCGCCGCGCCTGGAGGGCCGCCGCCGAGGAGGCCCTGCCGTACCCCGACCAGCCTGGGCTGAGCTCAGCGGCAGCCGGGAGCTCGGGGCCGCCCGGAGCGCCGCTGAGGCGGGGCGAGCCCGACCCCCGAGAGGCAGCCGCGACCCGGGCTGCGTGGCGGCCCCCGGGAGCCCCGCGGGCCGGCGGTGCGAGTCAGGGGCCCGCCCGGCCGCGGCGGCCCTCGGGCGGCCAGCGGGACTCGCCCGCGGCTCCCGCCTCTTCCGGGCCAGGATGCCCTGAGGCGGCCCCTGAGGGCCGCCCGGCCGCGGCCCCGGGGCCCTTTGCGCAGAATTCGCACCCGCCACCGCCTCGCCTCCTCCTGCGGGCCCCGAGTTTCCACACACGGAAGCCCCCCCCGCGTCCTCGTCGCGCAGGGGCCTCCTTCTCCCAGGGCCCGTCCCGTGGGGCCGCGCTCGGCTGCGCCCTCCCACCGCGGAGGGCGACGTCTCTCTCCCTTTCCCTGCCCGGACCGGTGTCTCTGCCGCCGCCTTCGTGGCCTCCCCGCGCCCCGGTGCCGCCGCCCGGCCTCCTGCGGGCTCGCCTCGGGGGCGGCAGAGGAGCGCCCGGCGGCCTCGCGGCTCCGCTGCGTTCGTTTCCCCGGGCGCGGGGCTTGCGGGGGCCCCGGGACCGGGCAGGCCCCGCGGCCTTCCGCGCCGGGAAGCGTCCCGGTCCCTGGAAGCGAGCGCCGTCGCCCGGAAGGAGCGGGACCCGCGCGCGCCGTCCGGGGAGTCTCGCCTTACCCCGCGGGCCGCGCTCCGGGCGCGTTGCAGAACAGCCCCCGGCCGGCCCCGGCGGGCGGCAGCCGCTGGAGGGAGCGCCTCGGGCCGAGGATGTGACCGGCAGGCAGGCGGACGGCAGGCGATGCGCCCGTAGCCCGCCGGCGCTCGGGAGCGGCCGGAGAGGGACGCCCGGCAGAGGCCGGGGCCGACGCCCGGAGCAGGTAGGAGCCGATTCCTCCCGGCCGCCTTGGTCGCCCTTCCCGGCCGGATGAGTCCCAGGGGGCGCGGCGTGGGCCGCCCGGGCTGCCCGGCAGAGTGCTGGGGGGGCGGGGGGGTCTCGGCCATCTGCCCCCCCCCCCCGCTGCCCTGTTCCGGCAACTTCCTTGGCTCCCCGGCCGCAGGGCCGCTGGCCTGGCTTGCTCGTCCGTTGCCCCCGTCGAGGTTCCTGGGGCCCCTCGGCGCCCTGTGGGGTTCGGGATCCCCTCCTTCTGCCCTGCGCTCTCGCTTTGGCCCTCCGGCTCATTGCCTCCGCGGTAGTCCGATGCCGACGGGGGAGGGGGTTTTTTGGAGGCCGCGGTCGGGAGGTGGCCTTTGTTGTGGGGTTTATCTACCTGGTCTGTGAAATTTGGGGAGGGGGGAAAGAGGAGTGGCCCCTCCCTCCCTGCCTGACGCAGTTCGCCTTTTGAGTCCCAGGCAGGGGGTGGTGGGTCGGTGGTCTCCGACCAAAGGTTCAGGAAGAGGGGCCGCTGTTGATCCTGGGTGGGTGGGGGTGTTCTGGTGCAGGGGGCGTGTGGCCCTCCAGATGTCGTGGGACTGCAGCTCCCATCGGCCCCAGCCAGCAGAGCCAAGGGCTGGCCAGCAGGATGCCGAGAGCCCGGGGCTCGGAGGGAGCCGCTTTGTGACCTGTGGCAGGCCCAGGCGCCTGGGCTCAGCCCCCCCCCCCCACTTTGCCAAAATGGAATTGCGGTGGTGGGCGTGTTTTGGCCCAGAAGGTGTTTTTAGCTCAGTCCTCCTCGTCTTGAGTCCCAGCTTTGGGGGTACAGGTGAGGAGGATGACAGTGTTTTCCCCATTGGTGGCCGAGTTTATCCGGAGGAGGGTCTGGCCCGGGAGGCCGTAGGGGTGGCCTAGCGGGGGGGCTCCTGGGAGACTCCTCCCGCTGGCCCTAAGCCGCCCGGCTGGCGTGTTTACCCGTCTTGGGCTGTTTATGCCAGGGTATTTTTAGCTTTCCTGGGGCATCCCGGCCCGGCCGCCCGCCCGCCCGCCCGCCCCTGCCTGGGGTCGTGGGGGGCGCCACGCTGCCAGAGAGGGAGGAGCGCCCCCCCCGCCTTTTCCGTGCCGTGCCTTGGCTGCCTCAGAGGCGGCCGGGGGACTGGGGCCGCCCCTCCTCCCTGCGTCCTGCCCCCGGCCCGTCTCCTGACCCGAGCCGCCTCCCGTGACTCAGGCCTCTTGGGATGTGGGGCGGGGCGGCCGGGCAGCGCCGCCTCCCCCCTCCCTCCGGCCCAGACATCAACAGCACGGCCGCCGGCCGGCCGGCCGGGATGCGCCCGGAAGGGATCCCTTTCTCGCCGAGCGGCCGACCCCAGCCGTGGTAAGGGGGGCCTGGCAGGGCTGTGTTGGGGGGCGGGGAAGAGGGGGGCCCGGGAGAGCCGTCGGCCAGGGTCGTCCACCGGAGGCCCGGGACAGGCTGCCCTTCCCCGGCACGGAACGGGTCAGAGGGAGGGAGTCGGCTCCCGCCCGTGGTGGAAAAGGACCCGCCCCCTCACCCATTTTTGCTCCTGTTAGAAAGGTGGCCTCGGCTCACCTGTCGGGGACGGGGGTTGGAATTCGGGCTGTAGCTGGTGGGAGAGGCGAAACGGGGGGCTGCTCTTCCAAATGAAGAGCCTGTCCCTCCCTCAGTGACGTTTTCCTCCACGCCTCCAACCGCCTCGGGCAGTGCGGAGAGACCGGGGCGGCGGTAGTCGCGAGCGCCTGGGGCTCGAGCGCCTGCCCGGCGCAGGGACCGCGCAGCGCCTTGGGGACCGAAGTTGGTGGCGCGCTTTCCTAGAGGAGGGCCGCTCGGCCGGGCGCCTGGAGGCACGTGGCGCGCCCAGCCGTCTGGCACTCCCGCGGCGGGTCCCACGTCGTCGTCCCGCCTGCTCGGTCGTGGCCGCAGAGGTCTGTTCCCGGGGGCTGCGCGCCCTGCGGCTGACGGAGGAGACTAAAACCAACGAAAGCTTCCACGGTCTC
Organism: Cyclura pinguis; assembly: GCA_030412105.1. Taxonomy (NCBI): domain Eukaryota; kingdom Metazoa; phylum Chordata; class Lepidosauria; order Squamata; family Iguanidae; genus Cyclura; species Cyclura pinguis. The sequence continues at coordinate 642,174 of CM059604.1, read as the reverse complement.
TTTCTCCTCGGGAAAAAAATCTTTGGGAAGGGAGAATTCTTACTGGCGGAAAGCAGTGCCCTCGTTTTGCTACCCCCCCCCCGTGAAATCCCCCTTCCCTGTCTCTCCGCCGTTTTTGGGGTGTTTTGCCTGCCTGGACGTCTTGTGGCTTCTCCTCCTATTGTCTAAATGTTTTGCCTTCCTGGGCTTTGAAATCCCAAAGCTGAGTCAGATTCCTTTTTCTCTGTGTGTTAACCCACAAGTCCCAGCCCTCTGGAGCTGACTCTCTGGCCAGGCCCTTCTCCGCGTTTCATCCTCCCCGGGTTTTGGACTTTATCTCCCAGAAGGCCCGGCCGGCACAGCCCCAGAGGCCAGGGATTTGGGGAGCGGGAGCCTAAAACATCTGCCGAGTCCCAGAGGTAGGGAAGGCCTGCTGCAGCCCGTAGGCCAACCTCCCACCCGCGGCGCTGCCCGCTGGCGTCTTCCGAATGATCTCGAGGGTCCCTCGTTGCCCCTGGTGGCCCGGCTTCTCTTTGAACTCTTTTCCACGGGATGTGGCAGTGGCCACCGTTTGGGGTGTCTTTAAAGGGGGGGGTGAGGCGGATTCCTGGAGGGGCCGGGGGGAGGGCTTTCCGTCACTCTGAGTCACGAAGGGAGGTGGCTGTGGCCCGCCTGGGGGCCTGGCTGGGGCCGTGTGTTTCCTCGCTCTTGGCAGTGGGGCTCTGGCCAGGCAGCAGGGAGCCAGGCTGCTTGTGAGAGGAGCAGAGCCCCTGCGGTGTTGAGAGCCCAAACCCAGGCAAAACCCCAGCAGAGCAAGGAGTTATTCCCGCTGCCTCTGTTTTAGGGGCCAGGACAGGATGGAAGGAAAGGAGGCCTGGCTGGTAAGGTCTCTGGCTGGTCTGCCTGAGCCAGGAGCACAGCAGAGGGAAGGCCGGCAGGGCATCGGATACCAGAGGAGGGAGGGCTGGGACAGAATGCTTGGCATGTAAGGAAGGAAAGGAAATGCATCCTTTTTAGGACGGACCACGTGGCATTTTGGCAAAGCGTAACTGGCTCTGTGCTGGCAGGAGAGGAAGGTGCTCTGCACTGCCAGGGGCCCAAGACCCTAGATACCCAAAAGGCCCCAGATCCAGCCTGATCTCAGAAGCTAAACGGGGTCAGTATTTGGCTGGGGTACTTGGGTGAGAGACCACCAATGAATGCCAGGTGCTGTAGGCTCTGTTTAAGAGGAAGGGACTGGCAAAACCACCTTGGAGGATTTGCCTAAGAAAACCCTGGGAAATTCACGGGGTCGCCAGGAGTCCGCAGGCGCCAACAGAGTGGTGCCTGTGCCCAGGTCAGGCTTTGTAAGGGTGCCCTTTTTGGTTTCTGCCTGGCACTTGCCCCGGGCTACCTGAATCAGGGCCCTTGGCACGTGGCTAGATGGAATTTCACCTGGGCAACTGTCTCAGCTGGGCCAGGGGAAGTGACTCAGTGTGGGTGGCAGGCTGGGAGACAGGAAATGCCTTGTTTGGAGCAAGATGGCACCGGCCCTGCAGGAAGAAGAGGAGGACGCCCGTACGTTCTGCCTTTTACCTAATATAGGGATTCAAAGCAGCTTCCAAATTATTAAAAGCAAGATAGATTAAAAGCATGCAAAGATATCATGTCTATTGTGAATAGTTTAATTCCACTTTAATGTTGATGTTTGTATGTTTTTAGCTCTGTTGTGCTTGTTCTAAATTGTAAGCCACCTTGAGTCCCACTCAGGAAGAAAAGACGGTGCGTTGTTGTATCTATTTCTCTCTTTCCTTTTCCCAGTTTGGAACTCAAAGGGGCCTTTTAATGATAACATCATGATGATGGCAATGACAGTCAAAACCCTTCCTCTTTTGAGTAATGGGGGGGGGCGATACGGAGGCGTTAGAGGGAAGAGAGCCGCAGCCTGACCAGCTCTCACAGGATTGGGGCCCAGGCAGGAGCGCCATAATAGGAGAAAAAGGGCTACCCAGGGCCATGGAGGGAGAGTGGCAGCCACCAGGCTGGTGGTGGCTCCTGGTGAACCAGAAGCAGCTGGGGAGACCCCCCCCCAACCCTGTGTCTCATTGGTGTCCATGTGTGCCCACCCCCATCGGTCCCGAGCTGCCTCTGGCGAACTGAGTGGCTTCATGAGTAGCTCTCTCTCCCCCCCTCCTTTGCCAGACAGGGCGTGTGTGGGGCAGGGAGGCCCAGTCGCCCCCATGGCTGTGAGCCAGGAGCATTACGGCGACTACCATCGCCTGCCGGACTATGAAGATGACTCTCCCCACGAGGATGAGGAGGAACTGCTGGTCCATGTCACAGAGGGACTGAAAGGTACCCGGGTGTCTCAGGAGCCTGCGTGCGTGTGGGAGAGGGAGAGGATGTGGGGAGCCAGGGGGGGCTCTGTCCTTCAGGCCAAGCTGAGCTTTTCCCGTCCTTTCTTCCTTCCCAGATTCCTGGCATCACATCAAGAACTTGGACAACTTCTTTACCAAAATATCCTTCGCAGTGGCGATAGTGGCGTTCTCAGGCCGAGACCCAGCTTCACCTGGGCATAGTGTAACACTCTTCCCACACAGTTCTGCCCCCTTAGCTGTCAGCCCCGGGAATGGTGGCTGCTCCTTCCCAACGGGTAGGGGGAGGAGGCAGTTCAGAGAAGCATGAAGCCCCTGGTCTAGGCTGATGGGGGGAAAAATGAGAGGCTGTTCCCTCAGGAATGCACCATCATTTTCCTTCCCCTCCCCATTTCCCTCCTCTCCCACCCGTAAGGAGCAGCAGCAGCAGCCGCCACCCCTCCTGGGAATTGAGGCCTGTGGAGGGGAGTGCTTTGGAGGGGGTCAAAGGGCAAGAGATAGCCCCCCCACTCCCTTCCAAAGAGAGACATGCCTGTGGCTGTACGCAATTGCAGCATTCTGCCCTCGGTTTCCCTCCCTCAGAAGGCCTGAGTTTTAGCTGCTGCGGCTGCTGCTCTGCCTCTAGCAAAGGCTGCAAGGAGATTGCTCGCAGGAACACCATTCTGTGTGGCAGCTGCTTGGAGGGGCACAGCCTTGGGAGGCTTCCTCAGAGTTATAGGTTTAGCTTCCATTCCCCCAGTGGAGGATTTTCCCAGCTGGTAAAGGAGACTTTCTTTCCCCTCTAACTGTATGGGAAATTAGAAGACCAGGCCTGTGTCCAGCTTTTTTTAGGGTAAGAAGTGCTCCAGAATCTGGAGAGAACAGATGCTCGAGAACCTGTCCAGCCCTGAAGGAGAGGCCTTTTGCCACCCTTCCCCAGGGGATGGGCCCACCCAGCATGTGGGGTGGGGCACCAGCTCTCTGGGCAAGCTGGAGCCATCAGTCTGGGTGATTGCCACCACTCAAAAAATGGGGGAGAAGAAATGTTTTCCATTGGGGTGCTGGGAGGGCTCACGGTTTTCCCAGGCAGCACTGGAGTCTACAGGATGAGGCATTGTGGGTGCCGTAAAGCTGTCGCCTAGATCCACCTAGGCGCGCCAGAGAGGGTGGTTTTCCTTGACGGCCTCTGTGTACATCTACCACTTCCACCAGAAGAACGGCTTTGCCTGCATGATGCTGTCGGATGTCTTTGAGCTGGTGTAGGTGCCCAGGTGCAGCTCCCCCACAACCCCGGGGCCCCCAGCTGCCCCCACCCTTGCAGGCAGCACAGTGGGGGTGGGCGGGCGTTTGGAGGAGGGCCCCATGTGTTCCCTGTTCCCCCTTCCCTCTTGGGTTGGAGGGGTGGTTTCCGCTTTCACTCTGAGTCGGGGCACAGCATTGGCTGTGCGGATGCAGAGAGAGGTGGGCTCTGGAATAGGAGTCTGTCAGGCGGGCAGGCCCAGGGGCCAGTCCCTCATTTCCTGCCTGGCGTTGCCAGAGCTGCCCTTCTTTGCAGGAAGGACCCATGGTCAGCCGTCCAGGAGGAGAGGGCTAGGCGGGCGAGGCTGCGGGAGCGGAGCTGGCCTTGCTCCTTTTGGCAGAAGGGCTCCAGGGCTCTGTTCAGGGCTGCCCCTGTTGGTGGGCACGAAGCCCCCACCCCTCTCCTGGCCTAGCTGAGCGCCTTCTTTCCTTCCTGCTCCCCGCTCCTCCAGGCAGTTCCTGTTTGTCGTGGCCTTCACCACCTTCCTCTTCTGCTGTGTGGAGTATGATGTCCTGTTTGCCAACCGGCCCCTCAATCACACGCACCCGGGAGGTGGCGGCCTCGCCCCTGACAGGAGCAAAGTGACACTGCCCGATGCCATCCTGCCCACACCACAGTGCACCCAGAGGTAAGTGCAGGGGGAGGACGGGGGAAGCTGTGGCCCTCTGAGACTGGTTTTGTGGTCCCCAGCCCCTTAAGGCTCCCTGGGCCACCCTTTTGGGGGCAGGGACAAAAGAGCAGCCTCTTCTAAACAGACTGTGACCCCCCCCCCCCCACTTTTTAGCATTAAAAAACCACCAGGTTTTCAAAACGAGAAATAGATTTCTGGGTGGGAGTGCTGTTTGTTTTTTGGCAGTCTCGGCAGAGATAACTGCCCAGTGCTATATTAAAGAGTAAAATTGCACATGCTGGCATTCTCTTTTTAAAATCCAAGGAAAGAAAGAGACACATCTCAAGATACCCAAAAGATGGTTGTTTTGTTAGTACAGAAGCTCCACTTGTTTCAGCCTCCATAAATATCTGATATTCCATTGCATAAAATCATTATTAGTTTAATACTTCGGCTATGGGCTTTCTGTGTTTTTTTAGAATCAAACTCCAGGAATTGCTGGCTCGTTTACTGGGCCAGTGAAAAACGTTTGAGCATCTTGAGATGCCTCTCTGGTGTCGTCTGTGAATTCCCTTAGGTGCTCCCCTGGTTTCTGGTTCTTCTTTGATCTTTAAAATAGTCATGATTTTTCTTAGGACATCAACCACAAAGAGAGGAGGGAAATGGCTTACTGGTCTCTCCTGTCCAAAAGGGGGAACGGAAGCCACAGCAGGCAGACACAGGGGCTCCTTCTGTGTGGGTGGTGGGGCAACCGAGGGAGACCCTTCCAGGGGGTCATGATAGCAGTAGTGGCTGCCCTTTGGAGCTCCTCTGTGCTGCCCCTTCACTTGAGCCCGTGCTTTCAGGGACTCCTGCCTGGCATGCACAGCATCCCTGGGCATCGCTTGATTTCTGCTTACCCTAGGGGAGGGTGTGTTTGTGTGTGTAACCAGAGATGCTCAGAGTCCTCAGGATCATTCCCTCGTGACCCAGTGTCCTGCGTTGACCTGCCAAAGGCTGGGCCTGATGCCACCTGTTCTTCTCTCCCTGCTGCCAGGATCCGGGCCAGTGGCTGGATCATCTTCCTACTGGTGATGGCAGCCACCTTCTGGCTCTACCGCTTGGCAAAGGTGCTCTGCAGCCTCCTGGGCTATTGGGAGATCCGTGCGTTTTACACCAAGGCCCTCAAGATCCCCTCGGTGAGCAAGTGAGCGTGGGGTGTACCTACAGTGGCTCTAGGACTGCAAGGTGGGGGGCATTGGGTGCCCCCCCCTAGGAGTGTGGTGGCTTATCTGTCTTTGGAAGCTTGTGAACGGAGGTTGGATGGTCCCTGGGTTCCTGCACTTGCCTGGGGCTGGAACAGATGACTCTTGCAGGTGGTACCTTCCAAATTTAATTAATTCTGTCCCACCTTGACCCCATCCTGCCCTACCTTTGTCTGCTCAGAGGACCTGCTGTTCTTTGCCCGCAGCCTTTCCCTGTGTCATTTCCATAGCCTTATTACTAAGCCCACAGATGTTGGTATCCCATCCAGACTATTCCTTGCCTGCATCCTTGCTTGAAAGAGGAACCCTGCCAGTGACTGAGAAGGCAGCTAAAGAAAAGTGGCACAGACTTGAAAGGGAGGAGAGAAGCAGGCAGCTTGGTTGCCTCTTGGCCAGTGGGCTGGGTTTCCATACCAGCCTCAGCAGTGTGGTTTTCAGTTCGTGGCCAGTACAGGAACCATCTGGGATTCTGGGGTGGGAGGCTTAATCTTGGGGCCCTCAGCTGTCCTCTCCAGGAAGGGCTTAGCCTAGGCATGGGCCTTTGGGTCCTGTGGCTCTGGGAGAATCTGGGGGCATTTGGGGGACAGCAGAAGGAGTCGGGTACAAGTCAGGGAGGTTCCCGTGTAGGGTCGGTGGCCGTGCCGTCAAGCCAGAGCACTGTCAAGCCTCCCTGACCCCCCTTCTCCCCCCCTCCCGTGGGCAGGAGGAGCTGTGCAACTGCAGCTGGCAAGAGGTGCAGGCCCGGCTGATCTCCCTCCAGCGGGAACAGCAGATGTGCGTCCACAAGCGGGAGCTGTCGGAGCTGGACATCCACCACCGTATCCTCCGCTTCAAGAACTACCTGGTGGCCATGGTGAACAAGGCCCTGCTGCCTGTGCGCTTCCGCCTGCCCCTGCTCGGGGAGGTGGTCTTCCTGACGCAGGGCCTCAAGTACAACCTGGAGCTCCTCTTCTTCTGGGGGCCCGGCTCCCTCTTCCAGGGCAAGTGGAACCTCCAGCCTCAGTACAAGCGGGCGGGGTCCCGGCTTGAGCTGGCCCGCCGGCTGGGGCGCAGCATGCTCCTCCTGGGCCTGGCCAACCTCCTGCTCTGCCCCTTCATCCTGGTCTGGCAGGTCCTCTACGCCTTCTTCAGCTACACCGAGGTCCTCAAGCGGGAGCCCGGCAGCCTGGGGGCCCGGCGCTGGTCCCTCTATGGCCGTCTCTACCTGCGCCACTTCAACGAGCTGGACCACGAGCTGCAGGCCCGCCTGAGCCGCGGCTATAAGCCGGCCTCCAAGTACATGAACTCCTTCACCAGCCCCCTTCTGACCGTCCTGGCCAAGAACGTAGCCTTCTTTGCTGGCTCCATCCTGGCCGTGCTCATTGCCTTGACCGTCTACGATGAGGACGTTCTCACCGTCCAGCACATCCTCACCGCCATCACCCTCCTGGGGCTCATAGTCACCGTGGCCAGGTGGGGAGCTGTGATGCGGGCCCTCCCCTCCCTCTCCCACACACGCCTCAGTGGTACCCGGACCACCAGCTGCTGGCTGAGGCATGTTTCTGACCCCTTGCCTACCAAAGATATAAGGCCTCGCCAAGAGTCCCAGGGAGGCAGGTGCTGCTTATCGGGAGCAAGACAGCTTTAAAAGTGGGGTCCATCATGAGGGAACTGAACATTTACCAGTAGATGCCTTTCTTTCCAACCTGTGGACTGAATTTGGGCTGCAGGTTTCTGCCCGTATTATGCCGGAAAAGTAAGAGAGGGCCCTGTGAATGGCGCCCTCTGTTCTTTGATTAAATGTGTCTCAGACCTACCGTATCTCTTACTTTTATGACTTGTCGCAGTTCTCCTTCCTCCTCTCTGTGTGAAGGTGGCAGTTCCGGCAGCTGAGGTGGTAGGGCGCCAAGCCACAGAACCCTAGCCAAATCAGCCTGTTTACCTTCAGGGTGCCATTGCATGGTTGCTTTTAATGCAAAGTAACTCTCTTTGCTTGAGATCGAGGTCGTTCCGTTACCTCGTAACCCCAAAGGCGGCCCAGCTTTTTGAAGGAATCCCCGAGAAACCCGAGTGCCTGGCTGTAGCTGGAGGGAGCTCAGCCGGAGCAGGATGAAGAGGGTCGGGAGAACTTGTAGGCAACGCTCCTCCTTTCGTTAGGCAATTAGTGTAATTAACTCGCTAAGTAATCTGTTGCGGGGTCCACTTCCTCACAAGGTGATGGACTTTGTAGTCCAAAAAAGCCATATGGCCCTTTCAGGAGGCCCCAAGACTTCTGCTTGCTGCAGGAGAGTAGCATGGTTCCCCTCTCACGTTTGCGTTTCCAGTACCCAAAAGCCTTCCCCACAAACAGCACCATCACAGTCCTAACAGGACGCTGGGGGGTCACAGGTGTTTTGGGATCTCGTGTGGGAGGCACCTGGGCGAGGTCCACAGTGTGTGGCCGGTGGGGGGGGGGGGGCTCAGTGTCTTTCTTTCTCAACCCTGATAGACCCCCCTCTCCTCTCCCGACCCCCCCCCCCTGCAGGTCCTTCATCCCCGACGAGCACCTGGTGTGGTGTCCAGAACAGCTGCTGCAGTGCCTCCTGGCCCACATCCACTACATCCCAGACCACTGGCAGGGCAACGCGCACAAGTCGGAGACGCGTGAGGAGTTGTCTCAGCTCTTCCAGTACAAGGCTGTGAGTGGGGGCCGTGGGCTGGGAGACGAGAAGGTTAAGAGGGGACATGATAGCTCTGTTTAAATATTTGAAGGGATGCCATGTAGAGGAGGGAGAGGGCTTGTTTTCTGCTGCTCCAGAGACCAGGACAAGGAGCAATGTATTCAAGCTGCAGGAAAGGAGATTCCACCTGAACCTCAGGAAGAACTTCCTGACAGTCAGGGCTGTCCGGCAGTGGAATATGCTGCCTCGGAGTGTGGTGGAGTCTCCTTCTTTGGAGGTTTTTAAGCAGAGGCTGGATGGCCATCTGTCGGGAGTGCTTTGAGAGTGTTCCTGCATGGCAGGGGGTTGGACTGGATGGCCCGTGTGGTCTCTTCCAACTCTACATTTCTATGATTCTATGATTCTATGACTCTTCCCCAGAGGGAGACGGGTGGAGCAGGACAAAGTGCCAGAGACCAGCAGAACCCCAGAAGTGGCTGGAGGACTCTTGTGGGGTTAAAAACATTTTGAAGTGGTGCTGGTGGGGGATGGGCGGCAACCTTTGGAGAAGACAAATCCTTGCCTCTGGGAGAGGTCAGCCACCTTTCTTTGCTAGGAAAAGGGTTGTCAGGGTGGTGTCTCAGGGCCTCCCAAAACAGGTTGAGGGCTGGCCTTCTGCACACCTGGGCTCTAGCACTAGCGGGACGCCCTTCTGGCTGTACCCTGGGGCATCCGGCGCCTCCCCGGGAGCTTTCAGAGAGCTGACGCTGCTCGTCTCCTTGGCTCCAGGTGTTCATCTTGGAGGAGCTGCTGAGCCCCATTGTGACTCCCTTCCTCCTCATCTTCGCTCTCCGCGCCAAGGCCCTGGACATCATCGACTTCTTCCGCAACTTCTCTGTCGAAGTGGTAGGGGTGGGGGACATCTGCTCCTTCGCCCAGCTCGACGTCCGCAACCACGGCAACCCCCAGGTACGGCCAGCAGAGCGGATGCCCAAACTCTCAGACCCCTTCGAGGGACCCTAGAACAAAACAGCCGCTATATACCTTTTGGGGGGGGCGGTATGGGTGCTGGTAGCTTTAGGGGCAGGAGGCCTTTGTGCTCGGGTCTGATGTTTTGGGTCTGAATGGCTCTTCAAGGCAGGGTGGGTCAAGGGAACTTTGTCTCCCACACCACTACCCATTTATAGTGCCTTCCCCATTGCTCCTCCTGTGGCAGCGCCCTTTGGCAGGTGGGGGCCTGTAGTAGAGAGCAATATCTGCACTGGTGGGGGGGCAGGGGCTTCTGGACCCTTTGTTGCTTACACACACACACACACACAATGTACGGGCAGTGGTAGAATTCAAAGACATAGCTGGATCAGTTTGCAGAGGAATCTTGTTGGGCCTTTGTGCCTGACTGACTAAGAGCCACAAAGATCCCTTTGCAGTATCAGCAAAAAGGAGACTCACGGCCACTTCAGCTCATGCGGTCTTGGGAAGGCTAAGCGGGTTTCTCCCGCAGCGTCCCCAGAAAGCAACCCCCAGCCCTCCTCTTCTCTCCCCAGTGGCTTTCGCAGGGCCAGACGGAGGCCTCCGTGTACCAGCAGGCCGAGAACGGGAAGACAGAGCTCTCCCTTGTCCACTTTGCCATCACCAACCCCCTCTGGCAGCCGCCGCCAGAGAGCTCTCTCTTCATTGGGCACCTCAAGGAGAAGGTGCAGCAGGACGCGGCCCAGGCACCCCCCGCCCAGCGCCTTCTGGCCGAGGCCCCTTTGGGCACTTCTTTGCTCTCGGAGGAGGGGCCTAGCACCGTGGTAAGTCCCCAGAGGCTCCCGGGGCAGAGGAAATCTCTCTTACCCCTTCGGGCCTTACCTCTTGCCTCCCTCCTCTCTCTGCAGCCGGATGCCCTTTTGGCCAGCGTTTTGGCCCATCCTGTTCTCTCGGCGGCTAACCTGGCCTCCCACACGGACCGGCGGCAAGTCTTCACTCAGCCTGGCAGCACCGCTGGGGCAGCTGCCAGCATCCTGGCCTCCCTTTCCTGCTCCCAGCTGCCCCGGCGCAGCTGTCCCCCAGGGGACCATTCTGTGTATCGCAGCGACAGCACCCTTTTAGGGGGCAGGTAGAGTTTGGGGGGTAGGGTTAAACGCGGCCTTAGGGCAAAGATGACATGATTGCATAGGAAAGATTTTGGGGCTGCGAGTTCTGTGTGTTAGATCTGCATGGCACTGATTCTTCTAGTTAACAGGATAGCCCTGCAGTGGGTCCTCACTGACAACTGCTGTGCCCTCTCCTTCCATACTGTGATTGCGTATGTTCCTTCTGCTTTCCTGGGGAGAGGACACTCGGGAGATACAGGGGGTCTTTTGGGGTAGGTGGGTGTTCCCCCATCACCACGGGCTTTGATCTGAACTTTTAAGATTGCAGCTTAAGAGAGCAGGGGAGCAGTTATGCTGTGTGCAGCACAGATTGTCTCTTGCCTTTCCTTGCCCTGCAGTGCTGCCCCACCCGAGATGCGCCAGGGACCCCTCACCCGCTCCGCTGTGCTGTCAGAGTTTGCCTCAGCCGAGATGAGCCTGCACGCCATTTACATGCATGAGGTGGGCCGCCACAGACACGTCTCATGGGTATGGCCTCTGGTTCAAGACAAGGTCCTCGTCCCTACGTGCAGCAACACTGAGGAGGGGAAGGGAGGCAAAGCCCACCTGGCCGCCTCATCTTTCTTCCTGTTTCTGCATTTCAGCTTCATCACCAACAGCAGCAGCAGCACCGACCACGAGAGGAGGCATCCTCTAACGTACCTTCTCAGCATTCAGCGCAAACAGGTCAGAGCCCTGAGGGTGGTACGAGACCAGGGCCCAGGCTGTCCCTATCGGAAGAGAAAGAGCCCTGCTTCCCCCACCTCAAGTGTTTGGAGGGGGGCAGAGGCCTTGGTAGAACCCCACCTCTTCTCACAGGAGATGCCTTGGGATCCTCCGTGCCATGGCTTCAAGTGAAGGGGCCTCTCCTGTACCCCAAAGTGGGGGCAGCGGAATTCCATCTTTTACACCAAGGCAGACAACTGCCACAGCCAATTTTGTGGGACCCTCAAGGCCCACACAAACTAGAAGTTTTGAGAAAGATGGTTTTATATATAGACAGAGTGAGCGAGCGTGTAGCCACTGTGTGGCCACTGCATTTTATTTCAACAGTGAATTGTCTGTCCTCAACATTTCCAGAAAAGAGGGAGGTTCTTAGGACTCCTAAGAACCTCCCTCCCCTTTTCTGGAAGCATTGAGGACAGACAATTCACCGTAAAAATAAAATGCAGTGGCGACACAGTTGAGGGTCATAAAACGAGATCCAGGGGCCACATGCAAGCCAAGGGCTGCACTTTGCCCACCTGTTCTGCGAACACTGTATGAGTTCCCGAGCATGAGACGACCCACCAGCAAGTAAGGAAGCGAGAGCCCTGGCTAAACTTATAGCTTCTCAGAATGAACCGAGGGTCAGGAATCAGTTCCCCAGGAGTGCCAGGCAGCTGGAACTGACAAACCAACCGGCCGATGTTCTGGAGGAGCAGCCGGGCTCCCCCCTCTCCAGCCTGGGCCAACAGGGCACTTGCCTGCAGGGTAGAGAAGGCTGTGATCCTCCTGCAAGGCAAAGCGGGGGCCAGGGAGCGTGCATTGTCCCAGAGTTTTGTTTTCTGCCACTTCTGGCTGCAGGGAAGATGCCATATCAGGCTTAGCGAGGTGGGAACAGAACATGGGCCATGAGTCTGGCAGGCAGGATGAGGGAGCAGGCGTTTACTTCTCTCTCCTTCCTCCTCCATGCAGGTTGCACAAGGGCCTCAGGGCATGCGCACAGCCAGGAAGGAGCCCTGGGGGGCTGGGAGGAAGAGGTGGCATCTCAGGCACAGCGGCAGGAGAGGAAGAGCTAGTGCCTGCCAGGTGGACCTTCCTTCCCTCTTGGGGTAAGTAAGGGTCCCTTCCTCTCTGCTCTCAGTGCTGTCCCTATCCCTGAAGGGCTTTCAGATGCTCCGCTTTCACTTCCCTTTGGGCTGGGGCTAATGTGGGAAGGCAGGGAGGGAATGCCGGGCCTGCTGCTTAGTGTGAGCAGTCCTGTTCCCTCGACCCCATCAAGAAGCCAGGAGGCCCCCCTCAGGGAGGCTGAGCAACGTGGGGCCCAAAGCATTCTGTCCCTCTTGCTGACCAAATGGCGTTGGGTCACTGGGCCACGGGCTGTCCTGGAAGGGGAACTCAGTCCTTCCTCTTTCCTCCCCTCTCCCAGTATCTCTTGGAGGGCCTGCCCTAAGGCATCCTCCCCATCGAGTCCCCTTGTGGCCCTGAGACTCACAGGGCATCCACCTTTGCTGGCTGCTTGATCCAACCCGGCTATTGTTTGCCCTTCCAGGTTTCTGGGCTGCCAACTCTGTTCTGCTAGGACAATTCTTCCCGCCCCCTGAACATGACAAGAAGTCCAGCAACGACAGTGGCCCTGACCAGGGCTGGAGGGGATGGCAGCTGTCCTCCCCCCTTGGTGGACATTGGTGTGAAAAGAGGCCTTGGGGGGTGGCTGCGGTTCCCACCCCCCTCACTTTGGACTCCTGTCTGCCTATCATGGGGTGAATAAGCTATGGGCTGGATCAGGCCCTGCCTGGTGCTACTCCTATTTAAAGGATTCTTGTGATCAAGAGAGAATGGCTCAGGGGTGAGGGAGTGGCTGATGCCAACTACACTGACTCCCTGCTGGATCTACTGGCCTGTGCTTTTCCTGCCTTTCTTCTGCTGCTATATATGAGTTCAGCTCCCTGCCCCCCCCCCGCAAGTTGCTGTGCTGGCAGTGGGGTGGGTGGGGGTGGTATGGTGTGTTTCTGTGCGATGGTGCCCCCATCTCAGGACAGTGCTGGGACAATAAATGTTTACAGATGTGGCCAGCAAGGACTCCTTGTTCCTGTGCAGGCAGATGGAGGGTGCTGGTAGCCAGGAGGCCAAAGGGGGACAGACATTGGCTTTGTTTCCTCCTCTCAGTGGTGTCACCCACACAGGACCTGTTCCGCCTGGCTCCTTGTGCCATGAGGTCAGCATACATGCTGGGGGCACGGGGGGTGTTGTTTAGGACTGGTCAAAGCACAAAACAAATTCTTACAGTCCAATTACCGCCACCAATCTATCCCTCCGCTGGCTGAGTTATCACTGGACAAGTCTGCCTCTGAATTGACGCAGGCTTTGCCCCTCGGCTGCAGCCAGCCTAGGCTCTGCCTCTGCCCACAACGCCTCTCTCCCTTTCGAGTGGACATCTGTCTTCTCTTTTTCCTGTGGCCAGCTACTGTTCATTTATTATAATTTCAACAGTCCTAAATGGAAAAGCGGCTGGCGGGGGCATCAGTGGGAATACAGTGTTCGGATTTCCACTTTGTAACAAAAGCTGTGCTAAGCCATATTCTGCAAGTGGACAGCTTGCTTACAGCTTTATGCTTTGATGAGCAAGGAAACTGACTTTCAGTGACTTAAAAGCAGCAGGAACAAACTCACTTTCCACAGAGTTATTCTGCTGAATGAAAAAAGACTGGGGTAACTAGGAGGAGGCTTTGGCTTGGAAAGACTAGTAAGTTAGTCCCATTTAGGTGCTCAGAAAAAATGCCCGAGCCAAGAAACCTTTAATTCTACTTATGTGTGTCTTTTGCACCACGGCTCTGTTCGTGGAGTTCCAAAAAACCCCAAATCCAGTTGGCTCTAGCTGTCATCTCCCCACAAGTCCTTCCTGGCCCTGGAATAGGAGGCAGATTTCTTCTCTCCAAAGCCCAGCCAGCCAAGGGCAGGATGAGTGAGGTATACGAGAACAGCCTTCAGGCTATCAACATGAAAGAAACACAAGGTCTTACTGCTCTAGTGACTACAGAAGAGGGAGGGGACCAAGAGCAAGACTTGGGGCTCAGGACTCCATCAGTATGCTCCGTCGCTGGCTGGTGAAGGACTGGCTCCGGATGCGCGACACGACCTCCTGCGTGCGGAAGGTCAGGCCAAAGATGTCCTCATGGTAACGATTCTGGTCCTGGAGCCAAGGAGGAGGAAGCTGTTTGGGGGCAACTTGGCTGGAAAGACACCCCTCCCTAAACATACATGGAAGGAGATCTCCTCCTGACTGGTCTCTTGCTACCTTGCTCCAAGAATAAACAGAGAGGAGAGAAGCGGGGCTCCATGCAGATAGAGCAAGAATGCATCTGCAGCGATGAGCAAAGAAGGCCTGAAACCTAGCCTTCTTCCAGGCATTTATGCACTGGGCACCCCTCCCTCCCACAGCCTCCTCCTCCTGTTCTTCAATGTGTAGACATAGCCTTTCCTGGAGACCAGCTGGGGGGCAGACTGGTTCTCCTGCCTCCGGAGCCAGAGGTGGGCCTGGCTGGCAACTGCCCTGACCTATGGGCACAACCTAAGTGGAGCCCAATTTCTGCAGGCACCGCCCCACACACACACTTACCCGGAGCTTGCTGATCAGGTCCCCGGCCTCCGCCAACGTCATCTTCCTTTCCTTGGCCAGGATCTGCTGGACAGTCTGCAGGACGCCTGTTGCCATGGTGACATCACCACAGACGTACATGTGGCCCTCCCGCTGGCACAGTGTCTCAAAGACGTAGCCGGAGAGGTTCAACCTCAGCAGATCCTGAACGTAGGTCTGGGAAGTTGTGGGGAGAAGAGAACCACAGCAATGCCCAGTTTAAACCAGTCCTTAGGGAAGGTCCCAGCAGGAGTCCCCCATCAGGCACACGCACACCTGCAGCCATCCTGCAGGACCCTGGACAGGCGCTCTGGGACTCCCTGCCTCCCAAGGAACTGCAGCCACTCCTCAGTCATCCAGAAATGCCTCCTTTCAGACTTCAGCCCCATTTGGGTGCACACACATGGAGAGCCAGGACAGCGACTCTGAAGAATGAGGGATGGGGTGCATGCTGGCTCCCTTCCTCGACGCACTGTTACCTTGGGGTAATCTGGATCGCGGGAGAAGCCTGTGAGAACCCGGCTCAGGGCCCCTTTCCGCTGAGCCTCCTGGATCTCCTCCTTGTAGATGTGGTCGTGGCGGGAGCTGCGGCAGCCAAAGACCAGGGTCATCTCACTGAATGGGAGGCCTGGTAGGGCAGCGCAGGGGGGAGGGAGATGGTTAAAGGATGATAGAGCTGCAGGAGACCCCAAGGGCCCAACCCCAGTCTGCCACGCAGATAGCTCAAAGCACTCATGGATGGCAGCCTCCCACCCCTGTGCCAGGGCTACCACCTGGCCTACCTTTGGCTTCAATGTCATATAGCCGCTGTTGCCAGAAGCTCCGGAAAGGGGCGATACCAGTACCGGGCCCCACCAGGATACAGGGGGCCACGGGGTCCTGGGGCAGCTGGAAGTTTGGGGCCCTGGGTGGGCAGAGAGACAAGGAGACAGTCATCTTGCAGCAGCATGGAAAGGAATGGAAGCAAAGGCACGGGCAGGCCATTATGAGTGGAGGATTTTCTTTCTGACACAGGCCCACCTCAGCCCAGTAGAATCCCACCAGCTTTCCCCCAGCGTCACTGCACCACTTCAAGAATCAAGATTATTTCCAACCAAGGCAGTGTGCAGCACAATCCATAAGAGTAAACTCCACTAAACTAATGGGATTTACTCTCTTCAAAATATGCTAAGGATTGTGGCCATTTATGACAATACTGCAGACACTGGCACTCTATGGCTGGCTGGCTTTCTTTAACAGGACACAGAATCCAAGTCAGATGTTTGGATTCCAAGATTGGGAGAGGTTCAAAATAGGAGTATTTATGAAGACGTTTTACTGATAACTGTCTATTTATAAAGCAAAAACAACTTTCGCCCTACAAGGCAACCTGGAAATACTTCAAAGCAAAAACTAGATATTCATAAAGCACCTGCTGACAACTGGAGCCTTGTTGTAAAAAACTGTAATGGCATTAAAATCCATTTTTTAAAGAAGGGAAACAGCAAACAAAGAAGAGCAGTTTGTTTCTTCAGTTCCCGTTTCCCTTCTGTCAGGAGAGCAGCACCCAATCCTCTCAAGCCTTTAGGCGTTACAGACAAAAAAGGAAAGTAGTGGAAGGATCAGCATCTGAGGTGGAAAGGCTTCACCAGCCTGCCAGACCAGGACAAACCTCTCTGCTGCAATCCCACAGAAAGGTCCACTGAGGCCTTAAAAAGAGAGACAGAGGCAGCTCTGCCTGTCCCACATCTCCCCCACCCCTGCAACCCACCACCCTAAAGAAACCAAGTCAACAGTCTTCCAGGAAAACCATGTGCATAAAATGAAGATTGTGTGTGTTGCCAGGGATGGGGAGCAGGTTTGCATGGATGGAGCTCTCTGTGCTGGGAATGTGCCTCACAGGCATCAAGCCTCCTCACTGCAGCTTTAAGGGGTTGAAGCTGCTGCCCCCTAAAAACATGCCAGACAAGACATAAATAGGTTAAAAGGGCTTCACAGAGGACTTAGAAGAGGGATGGGCAACTAGTGGGCAACTAGTGGCCAACCAGAGGCTGCTGGACCTAGCCAGCAAGACAGAGGTGATGGGGCTGCAGTTCAGTATCATCTAGAGAGCCACACCTTTCTGGTTTCTGGGCCATTAAGGCTCTCCGTTTTCTGCCTGTCCCCACAAGGCCTTCACAAACAACGCAGTGGTTTCTCCAATACCTTGGAGCTCTCTGATGGGACCAGAGTGCAATATCCAAAGACTGCCAGGAATAAATCTGGCTAACAACTACTCCAATCTACAGCTGCACCCTCTACCTGTCACTCTGAAATTCTGAGGCAGGGCTAGACATCTGGGCAGTCTAAATCTCACCATCAGCTTGTGGGCAGGGTGACGTTGCTGGCTGGCAGAACCCACAGCCAAGGGGAGGCAGAAAGACAAGATGTCCCTTTTCACTCTCCAAGAGGAGCAAAACAGGCTACAGGCCATCTGGCACCCACAGAAACTTATCCCAAATAACCCTTGATAGACTTTGGAGTACCACTAGACTCAGATGTTTTTCCAATGCCAACTGAACCAGAGAGCTTTAAGGACAGCATTTCTAGGACCAGCCACATTCTCACCATTGCATACAGATCTGACTGCCAACTGGCACAGTCAGTCAAACAGGCTACCGGTTTGTTGAAAAACTACACTTCCCATCAACCATCAGTGTGATGCTGCAGAAAAGAAGGCAAATGCTATTTCAGCCCACGTTAATAGAAGCATAGTTTTCGAGTTGACGGGAAGTAATAGTCCCACTATATTCTGCACTGATCCGGCCTCATCGGAAGCTCAGGTTCAGAGAAGGGCAACAAGGATGATAAAAGATACCGAGAACAAAACATGAGAAGTTAAAGGAGCTGGGCATGTTCAGCTCAGTGAAGAGAAGGGTGAGGGATGACATGATTGTTTAAATACCTCAAGGGCTGCCACAAAGAGAAGGAAGCAAGCCTGTTCTTTGCTGTACTTGACGGTAGGAACAGGGCTAATGGTTTTAACTGAATAAGAAGGCAGATTTCAGTTGAACATTAGAAGGCGCTCCTTGCAAGCAACAGTGGTTTGGCAGAAGAATCAACTGTCTAGAGGTGGTGATGGGGTCTCCTTCTCTGGATGTCTTCCAAAAAAGGGGCTGGAGAGCTAACTGCTGCTGCTGGGGATGCTCTGGCCTGAGATCCTGCCCTGAACAGGGGAGTGGACTTAATGGCCCAAAGGGCCCCTCTTCACTCCAAGATTCAATGGTCACTCCTGCCTCAACTCTGTATGTGTTTTCAAGTTGCCTAGTGACTCATAGCGACCCCATGACACTGACAAGGTTTTCTTAGGCAAGAGGTGGTTTTGTCAATTCCTTCCTCTGAAATACAGCCTTCAAGACCTGGTATTCATTGATGCTAATGCTTGTTGTTCTGTGCCTTCAAGTTGTTTCCAACTTATGGCGACCCTAAGGCAGACTATCATGGTTTTTTCTGGGGCTGAGAGTGTATGACGTCCCCAAAGTCACATAGTGGGTTCCCATGGCCAAGCAGAGACTTGAAATAGTCCAATGTGCAAACCACTACATGATGCATGGGAGTTGCTACGACTCCCAAAATCCACTGGCCCTCTTCTAGACTATACAGATTGCATCTTCCACTGCTCCTCAGGCAGCCTGACCAAGTTCAGCCCAATTCCTCCTCTGAGAAAGGAAAGGAGCAGGGATGCCGTTGCTGCTCTGCAAATGCTCATTTACACCACTTTGTGACCGAAACCCCCCCCCCCCGAAGGGGCGAGCAGCTGTCTTAAGAGAGAAACCAGTCCCAGCTACTTGAATAAATCTCTTGTCATGTTCGTCAGAGTTGTTCTATAAGCAGATACATATGCCCAGTGAAACAAGTGATCAACCCTTAGAGACGCACAAAGCCAGAAGTCACGTGGGTAGTATTATGAATCACAGGACCCCAATGAAAAAAGCCACTGCAGCAGCAGCTGACAGTCTGCTGAACTCTAAAGACTGAGATGCGGGCTTTGCTTCCCTCTCCAAACTGGAAGGAGGGGCTCCCTTTTAATCAAAAAGGTAGCACCTTATGTTGGGCACTGGCAGATTTAACCATAAGAAGGTCCCTGCGCAGGTCCCTGTCATGGTAAGAACAGGGGCACCTTGAGAAGCGTCTCCTTTGTTCCTCCAGAACAGCAAAGCATCTTGGACCATTCCACGGTCCCTGGCTGAAAAACCCAAGGGCTGTGTTTTGCTCCCCAAGGAAGTTTGACATGACTGGCTCCAATGTGGCAACAAGCTGCTCCTTCCGCCCCGTGGGCCCCTTACCCTCGGACAAAAGCTGGCACCATCTCGCCAGGCGACAGGCCAGAAAGCCACGTCGAACAGACACCATAGTGCAGGGGACCCTTTCCGTCTGTGGGACAAAAAGAAGGAAGCAGCATGAGAAGGCCCTTCCCTGCCATTTCTGATTCTGTTTTCCTCCTGCTCTCTCCCTGGCAGGATGCTGGACCTGCTTGCACCCAGTGTTCCAGGAACCCACCAGCTGCAGCCCAGCCCATCAGGTGGACCGCCTGCCTTGACAGCTGGGCTGCTCCTCCTTGACCCCAACCCCACTCTTCTCCCCATGAAGACCCCCTCCCACCATCCCTAAAGGCCACTGTTGCCCCCCCCCCCCCACTCACTCTGGCTGTGGTAGTTGAGCACGGCCACCGTGAGGTGCATCTGCCCCGGGTGGGCCTCTGGTGATGAGCTGATGGAGTAGTAGCGTGGCTGGAGCAAAGGCAGCTGGGTGAGGACCAGTGAGGCTGGCAAGGGGACTGAGGGAAACTCCTCCAGCACCTCCACCATTGTTGGGCAGCGGAACCACTTCCACTCCTCATAGAGAAGGGAATCCTGGAGGGCAGAGGGGGCAGAGGCACACCGTGAGGGCAGAATCAGGGCAGCTTGCATGCATCTTATATGCAGCCAATGCAGGAAAAGACCACCTGGGGAGGGCACAGGGGCAAGGGGCTCTATTCTGCTGCCCTGGTCTGAGCGGACCAACAGATCAGACAAAGTCAGCATGTTCTTTCTGCTTCTGATGTGCTTGTAAAGCCCTTTGGCACAATTTGCAAGCTGGCCCTTCCTGTCCCTTGTTTTCCCCAATGTATCAGGGAGCAACTCCACCCCCATTTTATACTGGTCACAGAGAAGATGCCAAGCAAAGATGCAAAGGGAAGAGTTTGCAGCGGGGCTCTTCAGTCTGGTGTGGCAGAGATGGTGCCAGGGTGGGCATTTCATTAGCACATAGCTTCCTGTGGTGGTTGAGGGCACTGCTGGGTAACAAGCCACAAGTCTGCACCAGTGTGGTAAACAGCTGCCACAACCACAAGTGGGGGCATTTCAGTGAAATTCACCATGTGCAAACCTGGTATGGTAAAAGCCTTCATTCACTGCATCCCAAAAATACTCTGTTTTCATAATTCAGAGGATGAGATGGGCTTTTCCATGATTCCTCCCTGAGCTGGGGTGGCTGGCAGCCTCCTGCCTTCAAGCCCAGCTTCTGAGCTGTCCAGAGGCTGGTGGCTGGGTCACAAATGATCCTGTGACCTTCTCACGGGAGACAGCCGCTACTCAGTAAAGATCAGTGTGGTGGTCTGCCTTCAGAGGATTTTGCCATCATCGCAGCTGAAGATGGCCACTGAAACCCAAACCAAAACCTAGCAGCGAGCAAACAAGATGGCCAGTTTTCTGCCTCTGACCCTGCAAGTGCCACATGGGCCACCAAAAATTGCAAAAATCAAGACAGGAAAATCTGGGGTCTGGCTCAGTAGACTTCACTTGGCCAACTGGTAAGAGATATTTTCCTGCTGGCCTCCATCTTGCCTCTGCCTCTTCCCACCCCCTCGCAGGGATGATGGGGGGCACAGTCAAGCCCTCGGGAGGCTAGCTCTGAAGGAGAAGAGCCCCACCCACAGCAACTCCAGAACACACAGCCTGGATCAGGGTCTGAGTCCCTCAGCATGGGGAGGGACATTGCGGGGGGGGGGGCAAATGCACATACCCTTCCCACCGGCCCTGTGACTCAAAGAGCCCCCCCTTCCCCCAACCTTGCTGAGGCGCTGGAGCTTCTCCTTCTCCTCCGGGTCCTCAGCCAGAGTGGCCAAAAGCTGCAGCAGCTGTGGGGTGGGCGGTGTCGTGATGTCCAAGAAGTAGGTGAGAGCCTGGCGCAGCGTGCAGGGGGGCAAGCGGAGGTTGGGCACCCATAAGCGCTTCATGCCTGGGAAGGAACAGGAGGAAGAACAGCCTGAGCAATGGTGGGCAGAGTTCACACTGGCCAATGGCCCCAACTCCTTCCTGACCACCACTTTCTAGCCACGCTCAGGATGAAGGGGAGGCCTCAGAGGAGAAAAGGCAGCCTGTCAGGAAGTGTCGATGGCATCCTCCTCCTCCAGCCTCCAGGAGTCCCATCCAACGCCATTAAATTATGTATTGGTCCAAGCAGTCACCCATCAATGCAAGTCCAACCAGGCCACTCATTTAGAGACAAAGGTATGGGTTGGAGGTCTCTGAGCCCAAAGCCAGCTCTGTACCTGGCTCCACACATACTTCAGCTGCAGCAAGGAGGGCGCGCCCTCCCACTCCTGACAGCAGGAAGAGGGAACTACACCCTGATGCAGGCCTCCCGGAGAGGAGAAGGGGGGAGCCGCAGGTTGGTCCGTGCACCTACAGGGGGCAGTACCACGGGAAAGCACAGGCTCCTCCATTTGCTATCTCTCCCACCACTCTTGGTGCGCAGAACACATAGCCACGAACATCGGTCCTTGTGCACATGCTAACAGACTCAAACACAACGGCCTGGTGCACAAAAGCTTGTCACCCTCCTGGAGGGCAGCCCAATGAAACATTTGCCAGGCTGAGGAGAGGTAACTGTCCTCGGGCGTCACTGCTCCCTCAGCTTGGCACTCCATCACTACCTCACGCACCCTCTTCTCCTGCCTCCAGGCTCTCCACGGCAACCGTCTCATCAAAAGGAGGCAGGTCCTCAACGCGCTCCAGGAGGTCCTCCACCAGCTCTGTGTTGTTGGCGGGGAAGATGCCCACATGGTCACCTGGCTGGTAGCGCAGCTCGGGCTGGTTGCCTGTCTGCAGCTGCACAAGGATGGTGGACCGGCTGTGCAGGACAGAAAAGGCTCTCAGGACTGCAGGAAGGCACAGCCTCGCCCACCGGAAAGCAACAAGAACCACACACACAGGCGCTCCCATCCCTCCCCTCTTGGCACATTAAGTTCAGGGACAAAACCCAGGCATTTCTGCCAGGGGCTCCAGAAGCAGGAAAGGTCACCCAAGAGAGGGGAGGTGGAGAGACGGAGGCATCCAAACCCTTCTTGGCAAAGGTGCTAAAGCCCCAGAAAGGGGAACCCACGGTGGGATGAACCATCCATTAACAACAGGCACCCAAACATGCCCCTCTTATGAGCCAGGGAGCCTCCAGACCCCGGCCTGCCTGCACCCCCACCCCCACCCCCAGCAGAGACAGCAGTCTGGCACATGGAGATGGCAGAGATGCTCCTCGAGGTACCAGCTAGACCTGCAGCAGCTGTTTGCCAGGTGGCCAGAAAGGCTGCTGGCATTTCTCTGCACTGATCTTGTGCCCTCCTGCCTTCCAGGTGCCAGGTGTGGGCACCAGCTGATCTCCTTTTGCAAAGGAGGGAGTTCGTGCCACCTCTCAGGCTCGAGAGACCCAGGAAAGCTCACTTTGTGAAACTGATGTTGTTTTTTAAGAAATCTGATTTTTACTCATTATCTCTGTTTGCACCAAAACTGTCATCAGCTACCTTGAAAAAAGGACACAGGGACTACTATAAAGCTACCAAAACAGCAACAAGATCTACCCATCAATTTGTAGAAAATGAAGAGGACTAGTCTGCAAAGAGGTACGTGCAGATAAGAACAGAAGAGCGTGCAGAAGTGAGGCAAAGGTTCCCTAGGAGTCTTCCGCACCCCTGTACCCAGGTCCCAGATGGAAGAACTGGTCCCTCTGGAGTAGAATCTCTGGTGGGGTCAGTGTCCCCATGCCATCTGCCTGATGCAGTCCCACCATCCAGGCCCAGCGCAAACGGCTCTGTTGCGAGGGCTCCGGCATAGTCAACAGGCTGGACCACTAAAGCAGGCAGGCTAAGAGCGTGGGGGACAGTCCTGCTTCTGCCAGCTGCTAGGCAAGCGGCGGCCATGGAAGAGCAGTGGAAAGGGCGACCTCCTCACCCACACCCTGGGAGAAGGCAGCTAGCTACTGACCCTGCTGGGTGGACAAAACAGTCGTCCAGTGGCTCCCAGGGCAAGGTGGAGATCTGGGAGGGTGAACATACTGTGAAGTGTGTCTCTGCCATCCAGGCATTCAATATCCCCTGGGTGCCTCACCTGGATTCCGGGCTCTGCAGGTTCTTGACAGAGAGGACATGGCAGGGAACCACTTTGCGCTTATGAACCTGGGTCAAACCTGAAGGGGAAAATGCAAGGATACAGGTTTGGCTGGGGCTGGATCAGCAGGAGGCTGCCATCACACTCTGCTCCTCCTTGTGGAAGGGCTCTCCTAGGGCGGGGGGCGTGAAATGCTGGAGCCACAGAGCAACACCCTTTGCACAAGCGAGCATTTATGTGCCTGGGAAGCACAAAGGAGCCAAGGAGTGCCTTGGGGATGTGCAGACTGCACCCTGCAGCTCAAGAAACAATCCAGCACCTCCTTCCCCAGTGCACTCTGTGTTGGGTGTTCTGGCACAGCGCTGACATTCTGGACCAGCGTGAGCCCCTCAACATTCCCTGGAAGCACCAACCACCCAGGCACAGCTGTGAAAGGGGGGGCAAGCCTGCAGGTATGAGGTTCACAGCTGGGGTGGAGGCACACAACAAGAATGGAAGCCCAGTGGGGTGGCGGCAGAGGGCCAAGCCCCCCGCTGGCAGAGGCCATACCTGCCAGCAGATCCAGGGAACCTGACTGGACGGAGAGGCGGTGCCGACTGCGCTTCCAGCTGCAGCGGGTACTGAAGACCTCCGTGGCGGTGACCTCCGCCTGCGACTCCAGGCAGAAGGTATCACAGGCCGCCTGAGTCAAAAGAAGGAGGGGGCAAAAGGTCAGAAAGGAGGAGTCAGCAGCAAGGGCCTCCCTGGCTGTTGGCAGCACCCCCACCGTCAGAGTAGATGCTGGTCTCTTTGGCTTTGTCTTCAGGACAGAGGCAAGGGAGTTAGGCAGGGAAACCTGAGGTCCAAAAGGCCTTTGTCTCGTGTGAACAAGCCAAAGCAGCTTTGGGCCCAAAGCAGCTGGTGGGAGCTTTTCATCCTCCCCTCCACCAGAACCATGTGTGCCTTCCCCATCCGTCCACCAGATGGTGTCAGCACCCTGCGCTCCCAGCCAAAGCCCATGCCGAGCCCTCCACTGCACGCCCAAGTGCTGCAAGAACCTCTCTGCAGTCGGCAGAAACCAAGCTGGCGGCAAGCAGGGGGCACCTTCAGCAAAGGGGCCTCCAGTAGTTCTTTATGCTCTGCCGGGAACTGTGCCTCTCTGGGCCGGTGCAATCTGCTCCCGCTTCCCTTTCTAGGAGTGGCTTCCTGCCCGCCAGATGCCATTGAGGCACTGTCTGGAGGCACATCATACAGGCCCCTTGCTGGAGTAGGGCCAGGCAGGGACCAGTGCTTGCCCCCCCCCCATCTCACTCATCCCTGTATGCCACCTTGAGTTACAGGATGGGAGCATGCACGTACCCAAGACACAAAGTAAATAAATGCTTCAACCGTTAAAGTGCAGGGATCCTGAGAGGTGCAGCAAGAGAGCCAGACAGACACCAAAGGGGAAAGGGAAGAGCTCTAGACTTGAGCTAATGGCATCAGCTGCCTGGGGCTTGAGGAAATGGGAGTCTTCTCAACCAGGGCCGAATACATGTGGAAATTTCACCTTCCCTGCCGCAGTCATACACACCAACCCTGCACTCCAATGTGGAGCTCCTCGTTTTCTGGAATTAAGTTGGAGAAAGCCCTCCCTGGTGAGATGTACCCACCCCACGCGACTACTTCCAGGTATATTTCTTCAGCCTTTGGAACTCCTTCCCACCAGACACTCTTAACAGCCCCAGTTAGATCAGGAAGGGCTTGTGAAAGGAAAACCACCTATAATGCCTTCAGGGGCACAAGCCCTACCTTGCCTGGCTTAGAAACCACTTGCAGCACATTTCAGGCTACCAAGAGTGGAACAGCAGACACCAAGCTACGTGGGCTACCACTCTGGCCCCCCAAGGAAACCCCCACACCTGAAGAACAACTAATAACCTTGACTCCCCTCTGAAAACAATCTTCCCATTGCCTGCCTTGCCCGCCAGAGCCCACCTTGAAGACACTCTTTGCCCACGTGCGGAACGACTCCTCCTGGCCACACAGCTCATCCCCCTCTCCCATGGAGAAGATCCGCTCGCCTCCCAGCTCCTCCAAGCGGGTGTCCACAGCATGGGCGAAGGCACAGAAATGTGGGTAGGCCCGGGAGCCCAATCCAAAGACAGAGAACCTGGAAAGATGATGAGGTCAGCACTGAGTGGACAGGTGGACAATCTGGCCTCTCCACAGCCCCCCCGTCTTGGCTGTGACACATCCAGGCTGAGCCAGGACCCCACGAGCTAGCCTGACTGCAGTGCTCAGGCCCGGCTGTTCCTGAGCTGTTCTGGCTGTTCCTGAGCTGCACCATCTGTGTGCCCTCTTTCTCACTCATTTACCCCACAAAAGGACTCTTCTTTCCCACTCTGGTTAATCTGGGACAGCACGGTGATGAGACCCACTCCAACCCAGAAGTTCAGAGAAGGATGTTAAAAACCCAACAAGATAAACCACAAGTATTAACAAAATACCACTCTGCCAGTATTGAATTTAAATCAGCCCAGAGCTCCTGATCTCCAGCCATTAAAAACAGTCAAGACAATATTGATTTTCATGCACCAGCTTCAAAGAAAGCTCATCTGCCACCCCCTGCAACCACCATGGCTATAAAAGCTTTTGTAACACAGACTTCCCGCAATTTTAGCAGGAACAACCTGAGAGGACAACCTACACTCAAGCCCACCAAGGAAAGTGCAGCCCACAGATCATGTGTGGCCCCTAGCCGCCTTCATTTCTAAAATTTTTATTTATTTGCAAAGGGATGCGGCAGCAAAGAGATGGCCAAACCCTGGCAACTGCCAAGGACCTTCTTGGCAGTGAGAGCGGTTCAACAACAGAACCAGTGGCCTAGAGAGATGGTCCTTCTCTGGACATCTTCAAAAGGAGGCTGGAGAGCTCCCTGCTGCTGCTGCTGCTGCAGATGCTCTAGCTTGAGATCCTGCATGGAGCAGGGGTTGGACCTGATGGCCTCTAGGAGCCCCTTCCAACTTTAGGGCTCCATGATTCTATGACCCTCTGGAGTGGCAGAAAGGTTAGACTGGGGGACAAGTGAGGAGGAAGGGCAAAGTGTCCACAGACCAAGAGGTGGGAATCATGCAGCCTACCAGGCGTCATTGGATTCCAGGTCTCATCATCCCTAGGCAGTAAAGGATGCTGAGATTCTCAGCCCAACAATATGGGAGTGGGGAGCTGCATGATTCCCATTCCTGCTCACCACAGTTCTGAAAGGTCTGGGGAAAACAAAAGGGCAACTGGAGATGCAGGTGGTCCAGCCACACACAAGAAAGAAAGGAAGGTATATCCTTTTGAGAAGACAGCTCTGGAAAGCCCAGCCAAGCCCAGCTACATCAGACCCTGGAGGAGGTGGGGCTGCCCCCCACCCCACCCCATTACAACTCACTCTGCCTGGTCTCCACACTGCTTCTGGCATTCAAACGGGAAAGAGCAGCCCAGGGCCCCTTTGTCCCCCCCCCCTCCGCCTCTTGCACTTTCAGTCTTTGTCCTGGCACAACTCAATCGGAACACTTTATCAGCAGCTCAAGAAATCCTCCCATCCTCAAGGAAGTCCTTCTCATCTCGCCTTCCTACCCGCTGATGAAACCAGCCGGGCCGCTCCTGACTCAGCCCCCTCCCCAACGGCTTCCAGTGGAAAGGCCTTTCTTCTCTGGCCAAACCCCTCTGCCCACTCTGGGGTGACCTTGCTTTCAGCTAGGGTGGTCCTGTGGAGAGGAGCTGGCCCTTGCCTCTAGAAGGACCGAGTTCAAGTGTCAGAACTGAGATGATTGAATGGTTAGAGGCCCTCCTCATAAGAAAGAAAGCATTTGGAACTTTTTAGTGTAGGGAAAAAAAACCAATGGAGAAGTGTATGAATAAATAGCATTATGTACGGCATGTAGACAAACAGGAGAACAGCAGGGCCCAGGCACCAACAGTGGGATGGGCAGCAAAGGGCAGATGAATGTCTAGAGCCACCCCACCCACCAACCCACCCACCCACCCAAGGTACAAGGAGAGCATCCTGGAACATTCCCAGGCATTTTGCAGAGAACACGAAATGGCAGACAAGCTGGAAGGTGGGCCACAGATGCTACTAGCTTCTGCAAGCACTCCCTCTGCCAGATGCTCGGAAGTGACACTGCTGCCCAGCAAGGCTGTTTATTGCACTGCTGGGGGAGAGGAAAGTGACCTCAGGAGTGAAAAGCAGGGCTAATGATGCCACTGGGGCCCAGCTCTGATGCCTTTCATGGCTCCTCCTGCTATTACCCAAAGGCTGCTCATTTTGTATCAATCCTGTGGGTCTCTGGCAGAGATTCATGCTGTGCCTGCTCTTCTAGGAAAGGAGAACTGGTTTGCCAACCCACTTCCCTCAGCCAGAGCTCGCAGAGACTGTTCCTTTATTCTACGCACACCCCCAGACCCACATCCATGCCCTGCTCTTGCTCCATGCCCTCCCCACAGCTCTACCGAAGAGTTCCCAGAGCTCCTGCGCTGTCGGTGTTGCTGGACTCTCGACGCTTCTTCCTCCAGGATGCCACAGAGGAGTCTGACTGAGAGATGCTATTGAAGCGCATCTTGTAGCTCCTAAAAGAGAAAGTAAGAGAGAGAGAGAGACAGAAAAGAGACAAGGGGCCATCCCCACATGGTCCACCAACAGGGATTACGGCAACTGCATGAGCTCCACAGAGTGCTTGGCTTGTTGAGTATTATCTTTTGCATCAGGTGTGCAGTCAGGAAACAGGAAGTGCATCCAGAAGGACTTTGAGTACCCACTCAATGCACAGTTCTTAACAAAGAGTCCAGGCAAGTAGGCAATGCAGTCACTCTTTCACCACCAGCCCTTTCACCCCTATTTGGGAACAGCCTATTTAGCTGGAAAGATCTTGGTCAGGTGGGCAGGTACCACAGTGCTTCACCCCCCCATGGCGTTTTTTGTTTGTTTTTTGTTTTTGCAGGTTTTGGGGGGACAGGGGGTGGCTTCTGCATCAGCTGTGATGTTCCCTTAGGCTCATCTTTTTCCTCAATACTCCCACTGTTGTGAGCATACAGCGATCCTTGGTACACTCGTGCACATATTCAAAAACTATTTTAAACCAAGATCATGGAATTTCAAAATACTGAAGGTTTGCCAGTTTGAAATCTGCTTCTCACCATTTATGTACAAAACCAGGCAAGTGACCTCTCCTTTTCTTTTCTATTCTGGGTTTTTTTCACTGGAATTCCAGTAAACAACTGACAGGTATTTGGCAAAACAGAGCCTAATGAATTGCCTTTTTTCACATTATGGTCACAGAAAATGATGCTTTCCTTGTGAAAATGAGAAAACAGCATCAGAAGAGGCCCATGACTTTCCATGCTATGCTTGACCAAATTTCAGGAATAAGTGCATCATCCCCTGTACTGTATTATGAAGATACACAGATTAGGACAAGGTTGGGACAGAGCCCAGTCTGAGGTGCTGCACATCAGCATTTAGATATGCCAGAATTTCTCCACAAAAGCCGCTCTCTATTAAAGGCAAAGGTGTATGAAATGCATATCCACGCTCACAACACCAGTGTCTTCAGGGAAAGACTAAGGTGGCAGTCGGAGGAGAAAGAAGAGGACGTAGGTCAAACAAACTTTTTGAAATCTGAAAGCAACCTGTCAAAATCACAGGATTCCATGTACTTCCTTGCAAATAAAACACAGAATAGTATGAAATTGTGTGGAAACCACACTGCATTTCTGCAAACAACCCGAAGCTGAAAAAACAAAGGCAGAGGGGGAGCAGGTTGAGGTCTCTCTTTTTTAGCTGCTATATTAATAGCTTCTGGTCTCATCTAATGGTGCCCCAGGCCACCCAGGCACAAAGCTCCCTCCTCCTCTTCCTCCTAAAATGCAATCTCAGCATGACTCAAACTCCCTCACCCCCACGACAGGCCCTTACTTTTCCCAGATTGGCATGGCAAATCCCAACCTGATAAGGCATTCTGTCTTTGCCATACAGCTCTGCCTCCCCCTTATAACACCACCACCATTGTGTAAAAGGGGGAGGGCTTTCAGTGTCTGTTTAGAACTACTCAATAACTTCATGATGGCATGTTTTCTCTGTTATTTTAAATATTGTATACAGCTCAGCTGAGTCACATTCACAAAAATAAACTGTAACTTCATTTAAATAATAGTAAGAATAAAGTATTAAAGTTCATATGTAGGTCTTCAGTGCAGTTTTTACAGTTCACTTGTATCTTTAGACTCATATAAAGCACAGGCTTCATGTAACAGCCCTTTATCCACATTCCCATCAAAGGCTCAATCCCCAATCCAGGTTACTCTCTCCCACTGGATTCTCTTAAGGTTCAACTACTCTTCTGCCTCTCACTAGGCTTCTACTGAGAATTAAACCTTCACACACAGTCACACTCCCTGGCTGGCCGAGGGGCTCCACTCCAGAGCTTCTCGCTAGGACTCCCACTGAAGGATTGAATGGCAACTGATATTTGGCCTTATATATCCTTTCCTTTCTGCCACCAGCCCCTGCACGCTGGGACTCCAGATAGTCACACCCCCAGATTTTGTCTCACACACACACACACACACACAAACCTCATTTTAAACCACTGGCAGGGGGCGCAGAGCATGGTGTAATGGTTTGGAGTATGACTCTGGAGACCAGAGTTCCAATCTCCTCTGCTCAGCTATGGAAACACACTGGGTGACCCTGGACAAGACACACTCTCACAGCCTCCTCAAAGGAAGGCAAAGGCAAACCCCCTCTGAACAAACCTCACCAGTGAAACCCTTTGATAGATTCACCCTAGGGTTGCTGTGAGTAAAAAACCACTGAAGACACAACAACAACAAGAATGTGGTGTGGTAGTCTGAGTGCTGGACTAGGACTCCAGGAGACCAGAGTCTGAATCAGTGCTCAGCCACAGAAACCCCCAGGCTGACCTTGGACAAGTCACACTCTCTCAGCCTCAGATAAAGTAATTGGTGGTAAACCTCTGCTGAGGAATTCTGGCCATGATGACCCTCGGAGAGAGTCACCAGAAGTCAGAGTGCACTTGAAAGCACAGTTGGACAACAACAACTTCAGATACAGAACAAAATGCCGCCACAACTCTGTTTACCAATAAGCAGTCTGGGAATCCCTGCATCCTACGGAGGAGAAATCTGAGACAGAGGGGAACCTAGAAGCACCAGCCCTCTGCTACTTTGCCTGTCACACCCTTTTGCCTTCAATGCCAGGCAGCAGCAACTGCAAGGCCAAAGAGGGAGGCTTTGTGGCTTCTCTTTTACAGATAACATCAGTGATGTAGCTTGGCTGTATATAAAACCTGATACTGTCTGTTGTATTACTGTTTCACACATCACTTGGAAACCTTCATAAGTCAACGGCTGTAAGAGTTTGTAAATAAACAAATGCAAGGCAGACCTCCAACATATAAGCAGAGTGAAAGAATGCCTTTGCAAGAGGGGCTGAGGAACAAAAGGGATTTCTTAAAATGTGCTCCTTGCTCAAGACACCATGGGAATTCTCAGGTTTCACGCCACTCTCCTGGTTGTAGTGCCCTTCTTCCCAGCGCCCTGAGCAACAATGAGCCTGTGGCCCTTGAGATGGAAGCTAACCAGGACCCCAGGAAGAGCAGGCTGGGTGCTCAGTAATAGTGGGGAGATGGTTATAGCCACCTGCTTTTTACAGAAAACGCTCCTGGGTACTCTGATACAACTCATCCCACCCATGTGGCTCCGTGCCAATCATCCCAGCCACTTTCCCACAGGCATAACATGGAGCTCAAGCTAATGAGCTATAGTGGGTATCACAATAAATGCAGTCAGACATGCAGGTAAGGGATACGCATCCCTTCCGCCAGGAGCCTCATGGCATTAACTAGAGGCCTGAACTTGGGGGCAGAGATGCCAGGAAGGAAGATGTCAAAAAGGGGAGCAGGCCAGTTAACTGGACAACACCTCAACCTAAAAGGGAGGTTGAAAGGAAGGGCCACATCCCAAAGGAGCCTTAACACAAGGAGAGAGAAGGGAAGAACCTGAAAAAACCAGAAAATGAGACCATAAAAGGAGGTCTTTTCATTAACAAAAAAGCAGTAACAATGTCTGCTGACTTATGGTGAAGTCCTTCAGCTATTCACTCCAGAAGAAGTTCCACTGTGCCCAGCAGGGATTACTCCCAACCTGTGTCACCTTGGACAGGATTTCAGCAGTCTAAATTACCGGGGCTTTTTTTCAGCACATAAGGAAAAGGGACTGTTGTCAGGATTTTCAACAAGGCACCTTCACTGGGGCTTTCCAGTATATAAGCTTATTAACGCACTGTATTCAAATCAATCTATCAGTACGTTCAAAGCCAAAGAGCTAACTACAGAAATATTTATTCTGATGATGATGTTCCTAGAATGGCCATAATACTAAGACAACTGAGACTGTAACGTGGAACACATGCCACTATATCAGCTCTTCTCTGTGGCAGAATAAACTGCCAAACAAAACAACTGCAGAAACAAACCCAAGCAGGAAAAAATGAGCAAGAGAATCTGAATCCACAGAGGAGAAGGCATGTGCGCTGCAGGACTTACTTCTGTAGTTCTGGCTCAGTGGCTCCAAGATAAGGACAAGACATTTCCATCAGGGCCCTGGCAAAACCCTAAGAATAAAAACGGGAAGGGAGAGAACAAGCAGACAGGGCTGAGAATGTGGATTTAATTCCTGTAGATCACTTCCACAGAAAGAGGTGCTGGGCCTCAATCTGACTTCTGCCACCACCATTACAACTAACAGCCGGTGCCCCCCAATAACGGCTGGTGGGAGCGGGGACAGGGCTGGCTGAGTTTATGCAGCAGCGGGAGAAGAAAGACCCTCTGCAGATGTACAGGGATGCAATTATTCTTTGACGTGGCCTAGGCTCGGTTCACGCAGAGATCTGATGGGATTAATGCCAGACAAGTGTAATCTAAACCACCCAGGAACATGCAACAGAAATTAAACCAAGCCTATCAGGAAACTCTGCCAGCTACAAGTAACCTCGGAAGCACCACGCGCAACTTGGCCTTGCCAGTCCTTGGCTGCAAAAGCCAACACGCTCCTCCTCTATGAGTGGCTGAAGCCCAAGCTGTACCCATCAAGCAGCCCTCCACCCCCTCCCCTGAATGCAGCAGGTCCAACTTAATCCAGTGAGATCTGGCATTAAGAGACATAAAGGGAATGAGATTAAACTTGTGCGTATTTCTAGATCAACCCTTCACGAGCACAGCATTGAGGGCTGGGGTGGTGTTTTCACCTGCCAAGTTCTGCCACTGGGTCTCATTTTCCAAGGGCAGCTGCCACCCTGTGGAGGTGACACGCAAGCCACCGCAGCACTCTCAACTGTTCCCCAAAATGCCATCTGTGTAACAAGGAAGAAGACTTCCAGCCTATCACAACCTCCGCAACCCCACTTCGCCACCACAGTGCTACCTCTCCATTCTCAGGCGGATCTCCGTTGCCAAAGGTGCTTGTCACCACCAGGACCAGAGTCTCATGCTCCAGGGAAACCACATCATATTCATTCATGCACAGAACCTGTGGAGAAAAGTGCATGTGGGAGGCAGCAGGGACTCTTGGGCAAAACTCCCACATCATTCCAAATAAGCAGCGACAGGCAACCTGCATCCAATGGCAAAGAACAGGTTGCTTACCTGTAACTGTGGTTCTTCGAGTGGTCATCTGTGCCCTCACACACTAGGAGCTTTCGCGCATGCGCGGTACCGTTCGGAAAATTCTAGAGCTTAGTAGCTTGGCGGGAACCCCTCCCCCTCTGCCTGCACTGAGCATGCTCAGCCCGCCGAGCAACGGTCTCTCCTCAGTTCTAAAGTCCGCCGAAAAGGGGACCTGAGAAAGAGGGGATGGCTGGGCGGGTGTGTGTGAGGGCACAGATGACCACTCGAAGAACCACAGTTACAGGTAAGCAACCTGTTCTTCTTCTTCGTGGTCTCTGTGCCTCACACACTAGGAGACTTTGTAGCTTACCAGAAGGACGGTGGGTCAGGTCCTAGAGTACGGAGGCCAGCACCGCTCGTCCAAACCGAGCATCCCTCCGGGACCGGCAGTCCAGTCGGTAGTGGCACACGAAGGTCGATGGCCTGGACCAGGTCGCCACCCGACACAGTTCTTGTAGGTCCACACCTCGCAGGAGAGCTGCCGAGGATGCCACGGCTCTGGTGGAATGAGCCCGGAGCAAGTCTGGCGGGGGCTGTTTTGCCAGCTCGTAGGCCAGTAGTATAGTCTGGGCCACCCACTTAGAAAAACGCTGGGTGGAAACCTTGTGGCCTCTACGGCGTCGACCGTAGCACACGAACAAGTGTGAGGTCTGTCTGAAAGACGCAGTCCGGCTGGTGTAGAACGCCAGGGCCCGGCGAACATCGAGGGAGTGTAGGGACCGCTCCAAGGGTGTCGTCGGATTCGGATGGAACGTTGGCAAAATAATGTCTTGATTAAGGTGGAAGTGTGACACCACCTTGGGCAGGAAGGAGATGTCAGGTCTGAGAACTACCTTGTCCCTGTGGAAAACAAGGAAGGGCTCGTCGGCTCGCAACGCTGTCAGCTCGCTGGCTCGCCTGGCTGAGGTGACAGCCACCAGGAAAGCAGTCTTAATAGTCAAGAGCCTGTCATCCGCCGTGGCCATGGGCTCGAACGGTGGTCGAGTCAGCTGCGACAGCACCAGAGAGAGCGACCAAGGCGGTAACGGTGGCGATACCGGCGGGTATAGATGCTGTAGGCCCTTCATGAACTGCTTCATGGTGGCGTCACGAAAGAGCGCCGCCGACGGAGAGCCGCGAGGTTGATACGCCACGATGGCGGCAAGGTAGACCTTTAAGGAGGAGAATGCCAGTCCCTGCTGCCAAAGATGGAGTAAGAAGTGGAGGACGGTACCTTGGCCGACAGGCGATACCGGCTCTCCCCGTGTCTCAGCAAAAGCCACAAATTTTTGCCATTTGTAGGCATAGTTACGGCGCGGCGACTCCTTCCTGGCCGCGGTCAGGACGTACCGGATGACCGGGTCGCCTAAGGCATTATCCGCCATGCGTGGAGGGCCAGGAGGGGCAGGTCGGGATGGAGAATGAGACCGCCCGAGTGTGACAGAAGGTCCGGAGTCGGGCGGAACCGGAGGAGCCGACCCTGAGCCGCCTCGAACAGGGGGCCGAACCAATGTTGCCTCGGCCAGTATGGAGCCACGAGAACCACGTCTGCTCGGTCCGCCAAGATCTTGGCGACCACCCGACCGAGGAGGGGAAATGGAGGGAACGCATACAGAAGGCCGTCGCTCCATCGGAACTGGAAGGCGTCGCCGAGAGAGCCCGGGCCCCGACCGGCTCTCGAGCAGTACCGACGGCACTTCGCGTTCTCCTCGGTGGCAAAGAGGTCGATCGTGGGCTCGCCCCATCGGTCCCGAATCAGCCGGAACGCTTCTCTCGACAGGGACCACTCGTGGTGGCAGGAAGTGTCCCTGCTGAGGGCGTCTGCTGTGGTGTTGTCCTGGCCCGCCAGGTGCACGGCTATCGGGTGGACCCGGAGCGACACACACCAGTCCCACAGTTGGAGCGCGATGGTCAGGAGCGTGGTCGAGTGGGTCCCCCCTTGTCTGTTGACGTAACAGACTGCCGTCGTGTTGTCCGTCAGAACCAGGACCGTGTGCCCAGCAACCAAGTTGCGAAACGCTCTCAGAGCTTTCCAGATAGCTAGAAGCTCGAGAGCGTTGATGTGGAGACCGGTCTCGTCGTCGGCCCAATGTCCTCGTACCCTGAGTCCACGGCAGTGCGCTCCCCAGCCGAACAGGGAGGCGTCGGTCGTTACCGTCAGTCGAGGAGTCGGCTCTCGGAACGGCATCCCGGAGAGCAGGTGACGGTAAGACAGCCACCAAAGCAGGGAGCGGCGCACGTGCAGAGGAGGTCGTAGATGACACCTCTGGTCGTCCCGGAGCGGATTGAAGACCCGGACGAACCAGTGTTGGAGCGGGCGCGCGTGCAGCCGGGAGAGATAGGTAACCGCTGTGGTGGAGGCCATGTACCCGAGGAGCTGCTGGATCCTCCTCGCCGACACCGTAGGTGCGTCGAAGGTGGTGGCTGCCGCCCGGCGAAGGGTACGTGCGCGCTCCAGCGGTAAGTAGGTCCTGGCAGCCACCGAGTCCAGGGTCGCGCCGATGAAATCGAGCACCCTCGCCGGCTCGAGGTGCGACTTCTTCGGGTTGACCCGGAGACCAAGGCGAGTCACAAGGGACAGTGTCCTGTGGATGTCCCTGTACAGTTTGTCTTTGCAGGACGCGACCAACAGCCAATCGTCGAGGTAAGGGTAAATGGAAACGCCCTTCGTCCGCAGGTGGGATACCACCGGGGCCATGCATTTGGTGAAGACCCTCGGGGCGGCAGACAGTCCGAAAGGCAGCACCCTGTATTGGTAACAGGTGCCGTCGATCGCGAACCGAAGGTACCGTCTGTGCTGCGGACGAATGGCGATGTGGAAGTACGCATCCCGAAGATCGATGGAGGCGAACCAGTCCCCTCGACGAAGGAAAGGCAGGATCAAAGGCAGAGTGACCATCTTGAACCGTCTGGGGCGGATGTACTCGTTCACCCCTCTGAGGTCCAAGATCGGTCGCAGGGTACCGTCCGACTTCGGTACCGTGAAGTACCGGGAGAAGAAGCCGGTGGTAGTGGCCGAGGGCGGTAACCTTTCGATCGCTCCCTTCTGCAAGAGGGACTGGATCTCTTCCAGCAAGGCCGGACTGGCGGGGGTGGAATAGTAGACGCCTCGCGGTGGAATACTTGCAAACTCGATGGTGTAACCAAGACGGACGATGGAGAGAACCCAAGAGTCCGAAGTGATGTAGCACCAGTCGGTGAAGTGTCTGGCCAGTCCGGGATGATCTTCCAGGGATGCGGGCAGGTGGAAGAGAGGCTGTTGAGGCGACCTGCAATTCCCATCAAAAACGGGACTTCATCCCCGAGGACGACTTCCTCGAAGAGGGTTGGCGTCTCCGAGGAGGCCTCCTAGAAGAAGACGAAGCCGTCGGCCGCGACAGTCCCGAGCGCGGGGAGCGCGATGGGAGCGTGGAGGAGGAGGACCTGCGCCATGAAGGTCGGGAGCCAAAGGCGCGGCGTGACTGCGAAGGCTGATGGATCCCCATCTTCTTGGCCGTTAGGCGTGCCTTGACGATGTGGTCCATCGCCTCGTCAGTAGTGGCACTAAACAGTCCGGTGCCATCGAAGGGAAGGTCCTCGATGCGCCTTCTGGTGTCCTCCTGCAACCCGGATGATCGGAGCCATGCGTACCTCCGGAGCGAAACCGATCCCACTAACACCCGTGCAGCCATCTCGACAGAGTGCCTAGAGGAAATGATCTGCTGGTTCGCGAGCGCTACCGCCTCGCTGAAGAAGTCGGTAGCGCCTGCTCGGTTTTCCTCCGGGAGACTCGCCAGAACCGGGTTGAACCTGTCCAGCAGGTTCCTCAGGTAGGCCACGAGGCAGGCCTGAGTGTTCGAGACCCGTGCTATCAGTGAGGAGGCGGAGTAGAATCGCCGGGCAAACGTGTCGAGCCTCCGACCCTCTCTATCCGGCGGCGTGGTATGCGCCCTCGTGGCCCCCTTGGTCTGGGCAGACTCGACCACCACGGAGTTCGGCTGAGGATGGCTGAAGAGGAACTCGGCGTCCTCCCTCTGGGTCCGGTAGAGGTGCTCAAGCCTGTGCGGAATAGGCTGAGCAGAGGCCGGTTGGGCCCACGGCTGCTTCAGGGCTTCCATCAAGGCCGGCAAGAATGGCAGGGGAGCCGTTGATGGAGCGCGGGTGTCGACGTATTGGAACACCGGATCCTGAACAGCCGGGGCCGGTTGCGCAATCTTCAGGCCCAAGGCTGCAGACATACGAAGGAGGATCGCCGAGAAACTCCGAACGTCCTCCGGGGCCGACTCCGGGGCAGGGTCTCCAAACGCCAAGGGGGGAGATTCGTGGGACGCTGGTGTTGACTCATTGGAGTCGGAGTCCGACTCGTAGGACTGAGAGGAGTCGGAGGACGGCTTGTCGGGCGACCTCTCCCGTGACGGTTGACGCGAGGACACGGCGAGGGTCACAGTCGGAGCGGCGACAGTGGGAGGCCTCACTGAAGGAGAAGCAGCTGTGACCGGTGCCTGAGGAACCCGGGTGGCCGGAAGTAGCGCAGGTCTCGGACGCTCAACAGTCTGGGTCACAGTCACCGAAGCCGGGGGCGGCGGCGCCTGAGTGGCCTCCGACGATGGACGGGTCGCTGTGGAGGTAACCCGTGGTGGAGGTGAGACCGCACGGTAACGAGGCGAGCGGTCGCGCGAGCGGCGAGGAGCGGATGACCTGGAGGTGGAACGCGGCGAGTCGTGGTACCGAGAGCGGTAGGCTCCGCGTGATGGAGAGCGGGACCGACGATACGGCGACCAGCGTCGTGCGTCAGGATGGTACCTGTCGCGGTACGCCGGGGAGTACGATCGATAGGACCCCGGGTACTCCCTCCAGGTATGCTCTCTGCCGTATCTGGCCATGTAAGAGGCCGAAGAGTACGGAGAGTCCATCGGCGGTCTAGACCAGCCGGGGTGGGCCTCCCTCCGGTGCGGAGAGCGTTGCCGGATCCGCCGCTCCGGTGTCCGGGATCGACTCCGTCCGGAGGATCCACGCGGACGAGGTGAGGCCTGAGGTGAGGCGAGAGCATGCTCCGGGCGGGCCGCCATTTCAGGGCGTCCGGGCGGAGACACCGCTGCAGTCAAGAGAGGCGGGCCGGGGGGCGCCTCGAAGGCAGCAGACTCCTCCACGTCGGAGACCTCCAGGATCTCCTGGTGTTCCGAATCCTCCTCGGGTGCCTGCTGGGTCGGAGGAGGTGTGGGAGGAGCAGGTCTCTTTGATGGAGAGGCACGCTTTTCCTTCTCCTTCTTTCTCTTTTTCTTGTCCTTGTCCTTGTCCTTCCCCTTCTCCGGAAGAGCAGGCCTTTTTCGCTGGGCCAAGGCCAGAGGCCTCGTAGGTTTTGAAGCCGGAACCGAAGACTCTCCCGAGGTCGAAGCAGAGATCTTCGGTATCCTCGGCAGAGCAGAGATCGGGGTCCGTGGTGGTGGTACCGAGCCCGGTACCGCCGACGAGGTCGGGTCAGCAGCCGCCGACGCCGACACGGGCATGGTCGAAGAACGCCCCGATGCCGATGGTTTGGACATCGTAACCACTGACGGTCGCGAAGGTCCTTCCTGAGCCTGTAGAGACTGCTCCCAGCAATGAGATTTCAGGCGAGCCAGGCGATTTCTCAAAGTCTGGGAGGTGAATTCTCTACAGATTGGGCAAGCCCTGGTGTTGTGGGCCTCACCCAAACAGAAAAGACACTCGCTGTGACCGTCGGTTAAGGCGACCTTACGACCACACACTCTGCACGGCTTGAACAGCGCCGACATAGAAGAACAGAGAAGACGTCGGGGAAGGAGCGTGGAGAAGACAAGATGGCGGAGACGAAGAGAAACGACGAAGGAGACGAAGACGACGGGGGGGAGAAAGAGAGGTGAAAATCCCGTAAACGGGAGCCAAAATCACCAAAACCAAGTCCGCAATCCGAGGGGTAGTCCAAAATCCAATTCCGAAGTCAAAGCCAGTCAAACAAATACACCAAGAGAAAAGCCAAGCAAGAACCAAACTCAGAACCTCCGTACGAGACGGCGGACGAGAAAGAACTGAGGAGAGACCGTTGCTCGGCGGGCTGAGCATGCTCAGTGCAGGCAGAGGGGGAGGGGTTCCCACCAAGCTACTAAGCTCTAGAATTTTCCGAACGGTACCGCGCATGCGCGAAAGCTCCTAGTGTGTGAGGCACAGAGACCACGAAGAAGAATGGCCGTTTCTGGATACCACCTTAACTTTCACATTGACCCTCCTGTCTGCCACGGCTATAAAATGGAAGAAAAAGCATCCACACGCATTTCTCTCTCTTCATCCCCCTCCCCATTCCCCTTGTTTGCCCAGGAGCTAAGCCAACACCTTCAAAAGCAAGATATGCATTGCTTGAAACAGTCTACCTAGGGGCCAAGCTGCCCCCTAAAAGTCTTCAGAGCCCCCTGCCTGCCCCTGCTCTAGAAGCATCTGTTAAGTTTTCCAGACAAAGGGAATCTCTGCCTCTCTGGGGCATACCTACCTGGGGAGCAAAGGTGCGCTTAAAGAGCTGCTGCAGATTCATGGCATACTCCCGAGACTTCCCAGTCTCAGTGGCATACAGTATTGTGGCCTTGACACGCCGTGCCATCACGTGGCCCATCAGCTTTGCCGAAATCTTGACTGCACTGTGATGGGAGGAGAGGCAGACAAAAGCTCTGAATCCAGCACCTTCCCCTTTTTGGGGAATCTAAGGCCTGCCAAGGGAAGAGGCCATTCAACCAGCACGGAAAATCTCTGCCAAGTCCCCAGAACCTGATCACCTGGGAGCTCCAGGGCAGCCGGTCCAAATTCCCAGTTAAACCCTGCAATGGCCAGAGCAAGACCAGACAGGATGTGACTGACAACCTTCACTTCCTCTGCCCCATTTCTGCAGCAGAAGGTAACATGCATCTGGCCATGGAAGTTCTGTTCTTCCATGAATTCACACTAAGGTCATGTAGGCCAGTAGCTCTATCCTGCTTTGGTGTCCCCAGGACTCTCCCCCCAGAGCCTCACGGACCCCGAACACAGCATTTCAACAGCTTCCCTAAACAAAGAGAAGGGTGCAGAACAACAAAGCCTCCCGAGAGGTTTCCTCTTCAGTTCCTACTCTGGACCAAGAAAAGTGAGTCTTGCCTTCCTGCCTCAGGCCTTTCAACACCTGCAGGCAGCATCCACTCCTCTGGAAAAAAACAGAATTACAACCCAGCCCACCAACTGGGGGAATCTTCTCCCCCCCCCCCCACTTCCAACCTGGCTGCCTCTCCCACCCCGGGAGCACCTACTTGGCAACCTCCCGGAAAGTCTTCTTGCGGGTGATGGTGGTGCCTTTAGGGATGTAGGTTTTCCAAGGGTCTGTCTGTGGGAACAAGCACAGTTACTGGGTGTCTGTGTGTATAAAAGAGAGAGAAAGAAAGACAGACATCTGGAAACAACCATCCTCCCCCCTTCAGGTTCTCTCCACACTCACTTGCAATGTGTGAGCACAATGTGTGACAGCTTCTCAGAACACCCCCAACATGTTCAGAGGGGCTTTCTTCTTTGATATGTCCCTGATTCCCAAGGGCTGTAACATTAAGTTTCAGCAGAAAGGCAAGCACACCACAATTCAGGCGGCGAAAGGGATGGAACTACATTAAGGTATTCACTCTGCCCCAAGGATGTCTTCCACTCACATGTGCCCCTAAACTGCAGCACTCAAGGATTTCAGCAAACAATTCTAAGCACTTTCCCAAACTACAAAGGCCAGAATCTGGTGGGGTGAACCCACAGCAGACATAAAGTGACATAAATATACTTTAACTCTGTAGTATCACTATGGACAGAATGTTACCACACTCTTTCCTTGCTAAATTGTTAATTGCTAAGGAAAGCTCTTCATACTTTTTGCAGTGTTGTACATACTGACTTTGTGTCTGGCAGACCTACTTCACCCTCTGTCCAAGACCTGGAGTAGGACAGAAATAGGTGAAATGGACAAAAAAAGTCTGTTCAGCCAAATTATTTCTGGCACAGTTAACTTTCTGAAGGCAGCCAGGAACGATGACTTCTGGCTTCCTGATTAGCTGGCAGCTTTTCTTCCCACCTTGGCACACTGTCAGGGTGACATGTAACAGCCTGCGATACTTCTTCGGAGAAATCAATCAAAAAGTCATTTCCAAGGAAGCAGCTCTGAGAGGAACTGAAAAGAGGCAGGCTGGCCCTTACTGGAGGACAGGCTTTTCCTCCCCAAAATGCTGCTATGATGCAAACATCAGGACAGGATCTGACAGTAGTCACTCACGGGAACAGAGAAAAAGCCCTAAGAGTCTGTATTGTTTCAAATGAATCCCATTATGGGGAGAAAGGCAGGATACAAATGAATAAAATATGAATAAGAATGGAGAGGAGGAAAAGGCATCCACTGTGGCCAGAAGCAGGGCTGTGACCCCTCTAAAAAGGAACGTGGGACCACTGATGCAAAGAAACTAGCCAGGCCTCCCCTCCACCTCCACAGGCAAAGCCATTCCTTTCTTATTTATGCCTTTTCTGCCATTTTCATGAAAAGCCTTGAGGAAAGAAAAGGCCAAGGCGGTCTGGGTTTCAATGGACACACAATCAGAGGCAGAAGATTCCACACGCACACATATGTCTGGAAAGGGAGAAATGGGTCAGTGACGTGGTATGTCAGGCAAGGGTGGGAAGTGCAGCCCGGGGTGAAAAAGTCTCCTGGGCCACATCTTTGTGGCCCGAGGCCTCTGCTGGTCCACATTTCAACATGATTTTTGGGCAGAAATCATCAAAGTCCTTCCAAAAGTGTGCAAACCCCCCCCCACACACACAGAGTCAAATCCACTTAGTACCCCCCTACTCCCTCTCAAAAATTTCTTTTTCCTTCTGCTTCTCCTTCAAAATGGCAAGAAGATGAACAGACGTCACTTTGGGTCACCATTCTGAAGAAACACAGGGAAAACAAAGTTAGAACGTTTGGAAGTGTATTGCCTGCAGTGGGAGCCATGGAATGGAAAATGGGTCTCTCGACCCCCACAGTTCCCCATCTTGATGTAGTGTTGTTGTTGTTGTTGTGTGCATCTAAGCTGCTTCCAACTTATGGTGACCCTAAGGCGAATCTATCACAGAGTTGTCTGGGGCTGAGAGTATGTGTCCTGCCCAAGATCAGCCAGTCGATTCCCATGGCCAAGCAGGAAACTGAACGCTGGTATCCAGGGTCCTAGCCTAACACTCAAACGACCATGCCACTCTGGCTCTCATCCACTGATGTAGGGTAGCTAAATGAAACTGTCTGTGAACAAACTGACACTCAATACTTTCTTCACGGCATGCCCACCCTTCCAAAGGAATGTATTGCAAGGCAGGCAGCATATTTTTCTCACACACTCCTGTCGCATATCTGCAGATTCAGCTCCCTCACCCATGTGACATGCACGCTGGCCTGGTACCTTCCTTATCTCCTTCTCAGGGCCAGGCAATGACCCACCTATGTGCCCCAGCTTTTTAGATTTGTGAATTTTTAACCCACAGAGCTTCAATTACGTTTTGTGATTTCCTGTGGATCCTACTATATCGCTTTATTTCCCACTGCTGATTTTTTTTATGGTGCTTGCTTTGTGTCAATATGATTATATTCAAATGTTTTAGTATTTCAAGCCATGTAGAATATATTGTTATTAGGCAGCATAGAAATAAGGTAAATAAAGAAAACAGGTACTATTGCCTAATAAGATCAACCTTTTTTGACCATACACACATCTCCGTATAAAAACTGTTAGAAACAGTGTCAGTTAGGAGCACAGACTCTGGGGCTATTTCTGCACCAAAGTAATGAGTGTCAGTTACACACACCCCTTGGGCTTTTTCTATCACCAGGAAAAACGGGAACTGAAAATAATCCTCACCTTGCATTCTTCCTTTGTCAAATTCCACTACGTTCCATCTATCTCAGTGGGCCTGGCAGAGATGCTGTCAGTGTTTTATTTGCCCCACTTAAAATAGTAATAGTACATTTTTAATTAATGTTAAGATGTTCTTCTGGCCATATATTGTTAAAATGGGAAAACAGCAAATCAAAGGATACTTAGCACTGTGGCTGGAATCCCACTAGTCCATCCCAGTTAGAGGAAACCCACTGAATCAATTGTTGAAGGTAACTCCCACCGATTCAATGGCTCTACTCTAGCTGGGAGTAACAACAGCATTTAGGTCTGTGAATGCCCTACTCCTAAAGCCATATCTCCTCTGCCCCAGACGGTAGTGAATGTCCTGAATCCTCCTGCAGAAAAAGATACAGAGGAGCCCAGCAGCACCTCTGAGACTTTAACTGGGAAGGAGACATTTCTAGCTTTCGTGGACTCCATTCTGCTTCATGAGATCAGAAATTTATACAAGTGGGTGGATGAGGGAGAAGGAATATGAAAAATAATGCAAATGAGAAACATGCTGGAGTGGTCATATCAAATTA
The DNA here is from genome assembly GCA_030412105.1 of Cyclura pinguis. Taxonomy (NCBI): domain Eukaryota; kingdom Metazoa; phylum Chordata; class Lepidosauria; order Squamata; family Iguanidae; genus Cyclura; species Cyclura pinguis. The sequence continues at coordinate 599,150 of CM059604.1, read as the reverse complement.
ACATGGTTGAATTTCACATGGTTGTAAAGGTTAGTTACAAGGACTAAGGTGGGAGACAGGCTTTTAATATGAGTATTTCAACTCTCCTGGACGTTCTACCTTAAAAGCTCCCCAAGCAGCAGTTCTTCACCCCACTCTCCCCCCCAAAAATTAAAATAAAACTGAAAATAAAAACAGCTGACATAGGACTTATATACAAATCCCTGTCCATTAGCGCTGCTTTGACCAGAGAGCATGGTTTCTGCTCATGTGGCACAGATTAAGTCTTCAGCACAGCCATGCATGCAGAAGGGATCTCCTCATGCCTGCTTTACAACAACTTTTTACAGGTCCCACATTCCCACCAGTCCACCAAAGATGCTCCAAAATTTACCTGTGTTCACCAGCCAATGTGAGCTTGTTTGCAAAATCTGTCTCCCACACTCATCTTTTCACTGCTCCTTACAAGTTTGTTAAATGGATCCTCATTACCACTCCAACATGTCTTTTTATGTGGAACAGATTAACATGGACAACTCTTTATATACTGAACTCTACTGGTTAGCCCAGCTGGAGCAGACCCACTAAATCAACTGTTGGACAGTGAGTTAACACACGTAAATCCGACTGATTCAATGGGCCTGCTGTAGTTGGGACGGATAAGGAAAATTCAGGTCCGTGCGTGCTGAGCCGTGATGGATTCGACTCCCAGCAACTGTGCTGAAGATGTCAAAGCCCCATCCTTAACAGGACCAAAAGAAAAAAGCCATGGTGAGAGCACCTCCACCTCTGAAAGACATTATGTGCTTTCTCAGACAAGAGAGTCGTAGCAAAACAGGGGACATGGTGACTAGACCACCCCCTTGGCCTTGGGAAAAGTGAGTGAATGAAGGAGGACAGCTCATCACCAAAATTCTTCTAGAGAAGCAGCCTCCCATTATGACTTCATGCAACCAGGCTCTACAGTGGAGCCCAAGAGCAGCAACAGCTTCTGACGGTGCAAGGCAAGGGCATACCTGGTACCGGAAGCAAGGAGAAAGCTGGTAGTTCACCAGCTCCTGGTGGAAGATGGGGGACAGGCTCCCAGAGATGGGGGGCACAAGCCACACCCAGTCTGATGGGCAGCCCCCTCGCATCCGCTGCTCATTGTCCAGGTGCTTCATGAAGGATTCGCCGGCTGCGTGGTGGTCCACAATGGTCACTTTTTCCAGCTGGGTGAGGGAGGAAGGAGGTAATCATTTCTGGCAATAATAAATAAGCTCCCATCTCACTCCAAAGAACATGGGGCAACCTCAGGGCTGGCAGGAACGTTCTAGCCTCCAGTCATGCCATTTAAACCTCCCTCACAGTAACTAGCGCAGATAAAGGAAGAACGCTCAACTCAGGCCAAGTATGGAGGTATCCCCACAAAAGGGACACAGCAAGGAAGATGCAGCTCACAAAACAACCACCCCAACACTCTCCAAACTCCGTACTCACTTTCCCCTAGAGCCACTAAAATCTTGACACTCCACCACCCTTTCAGGAGTCTCCCCTGGGGCTGACCAGACATGAGGTCCCACCATGCGCCTGTCCTCAGGCGGTCCCACCCACCCCTTCCTTGCCCAGCCAGTGCCAAGGCCCTGCCCTCCTCCCACTCTTACCTGGAAACTGTGCAGGACAGCCACATTCATCTCCACTGCTGCTCTGTCCTTCCAGAGGGAGGTGGTCGTCCGAGTGTCCAGCCCCATGCGCTCAGCCAATTCCTGCAGAAAATGAGGGCAGCCCAGGAAGGAGAGCTACAGAACCTCTTTTGCGCCTGGGCAATGAGTCACAGGCAGATGGAACCCTGAGTGAGTGGAAATACTGAGAAGTCCTCCGTTCCACTTAGAAGGGCTACCTGTCCATCCAGGCCTCTGCCATGGAGGTTTGGCTGAGTGGTGATCGCTACTCTGCTCTCAGTGTAGACCAAATCTTTCTCAGATGTGTGGGATCTAGCTACAATGACTCCATCATAAGGAAGGTTCTCTGCACATGGCCAGAGGCTGCCAACTGAGCATTATAAAAAGGCTCAGAGCTAAGTCCTGAGGACTCCTGACTGAAATCAGTTCACAGGGCCTTCACAGGCAAGAGGAAGCTAACTGTGCTGGACTCTCTTCATTTTCCCACATCATATTGCGCAGGATCCCCATTTCCCATTACATTTGACATAGTGCTAAGCACCTGGTCAGGGACTTGTCCATGGCAATTCTCCAGAAATCCCAGGAAGATACTGGTGGGGAGCACAAAGGACTACAGAAGACCGGCATGATCCCCCTCCCATTTGCTACCAGTGCTACTACAGCAGTGGGCCAAAGAGAACATGCAACGAGGAAATCTACCTGCAAGACATTGTAGCGCTGGGAGTCACAGAAGTCCCTCATGCCGATCTCACAGCCTACATACCAGCCATTGAAGGGGGCTGCTGGGAACTCCAACCCCCCAATCTCTAACAGCAAGTTAGAGACAGCAGGCAGTGCGTACCAACGGAGGTCCATCTCCTCAATGCATTTCAGCCTGTGGAAACAACACAAAAAGAGGCGGTAAGCAAAACAGCAGGGTGGGAAAAGGACAGAGATGGCCCCACAATGCTGCCTGACTTCCAGGGGCAAGGGCAGCACAGGTAGCTGCTTGAGAATCAGCTGCATCCCAAGCAGGGCTGTTGTTCACTTGACAGCCTCCAGAAACTTTTAACTGGCTGGAAACACCACTTCCAACCAGGTGTACTCAGGAGTGACAAAGAGTGGAAAGAAGAAGCAGCATCATTTAGTGGACGGGACAGGAGGTCGCAAGTAAAAGTACCACCACTGATCTTTAATGTACTGAGACTGGATTGAAGAATAATACATTTGATCAATATTTCACCAAACTTTACAGGGTTGAATACCAGACTGTTTGAGAGAGAGATGTGTAAAGCAAAGAAGCTAAAGGAGTATATGGAAAGAGAGAAAAGGGGAGAGAGAAAGTGTTTGAGATGGAATCATGATCAAGATGGAACAGACTCAGAGGCTGATCTGGGCAAGAAATAAAGAAAAACAAGTAAGAAACTCTCTTTTAAGTAAGACTCCATTAGAGAATAAAAAGACTGAAATCTTAAGAAGAAGGAATAAACTAAAAGGTAAGATAAGGAAGAAAATAACTGATAAGACATATATTAATTTAACATTTAGAACGGGGGGACTTAAAGCCTGAGTTCATAAAAAGATTTAGAATCATAAATATTAAAAAAAAAACAACTATATAATCATTATAATATTAGTAGTTGAGATAAATTTAATCCTGTGTTGATAAACTGAAGAATTCTTAACTGTATACTGTTAGATTGAGCACATATTGACCTATTCCTTTTTTCCCTGCCTTTTGTTCCCTTCTCTTTGAAGTACTTTTTTGGATTATACAAATAATTAGTGCTGACAATTAACTGTGGAATAATTATCTTAAATATCTAAATACCTTATTTAATTAAGTTTGAAAAGATTGGCAAAGGGCGAAAGGGGAATAAAGTAGAAAGGGAATGTTTTGAATTAAGGAAAGTGCAAGAGAAAAGATTAGAAATAAAAATAACTTCTGATAGTTGGTGCTTCCTGACAGAAGGAAGCAGGCTATAGCAAAAAACCCAAGTACACTAGGGATGGAAAGAATATTTGAAAATAATCTAAAAACAGTTGAAAAACATGGTTTTCTGAGTGTTAAGAAACCCAGATGAAAACAGTCCTAAACTGATGAGAATTTTCTGTGCATAAACAGCATTTTCTGCACTGGATATACTGTTTCCGTGGGTTTTTTTCTGTGCAGGAAATGCCATTGTGCAAATTTCATGCAGTTTAAGTCTGGAACTGCAAATACTTTCGGAAAGCCATTCAGTTTTCAAAGGTTTTTTTCCAGCAGGAAGAAACTTGCTGAAATTACTTGCTGCTTCCTTTGAGAACAAAATGAGTGAAGACGAATCACTGTGAATGACAAAAGCAGCAACATATACCAGTGCAGCAGAGGAGGAGCTGCACTACTTTCCCCCACACACCCCACCAGTACCATCTGGCATCAGTTCACAGGCCCAGTACTCACGTGGGGTGTCTAATAGGCACCTCCAGGATCATTTCAGAGGGGAGAGGAAAGAGTTCTGGGTCCTCATCAGGGGCTTGCAGCAACAGGGGGAGTACATCGAAGCGTCCATAAGGAGGGTGCCACCCATACTGAACACAAATCTGGGGGGCAGAAAAGACAAACTTAGGAGGCAAAAATTGTGCAGGAGAATCCCTTGCAGTTAGGACATCGCTCAGTTAACCCTCGACAGCTGTCTCTTCAAGCTTTGTTTAAAAAGAACAGGTTGCTTACCTGTAACTGTGGTTCTTCGAGTGGTCATCTGTGCCCTCACACACTAGGAGCTTTCGCGCATGCGCGGTACCGTTCGGAAAATTCTAGAGCTTAGTAGCTTGGCGGGAACCCCTCCCCCTCTGCCTGCACTGAGCATGCTCAGCCCGCCGAGCAACGGTCTCTCCTCAGTTCTAAAGTCCGCCGAAAAAAGGGACCTGAGAAAGAGGGGACGGTTGGGCGGGTGTGTGTGAGGGCACAGATGACCACTCGAAGAACCACAGTTACAGGTAAGCAACCTGTTCTTCTTCTTCGTGGTCTCTGTGCCTCACACACTAGGAGACTTTGTAGCTTACCAGAAGGACGGTGGGTCAGGTCCTAGAGTACGGAGGCCAGCACCGCTCGTCCAAACCGGGCATCCCTCCGGGACCGGCAGTCCAGTCGGTAGTGGCACACGAAGGTCGATGGCCTGGACCAGGTCGCCACCCGACACAGTTCTTGTAGGTCCGCACCTCGCAGGAGAGCTGCCGAGGATGCCACGGCTCTGGTGGAATGAGCCCGGAGCAAGTCTGGCGGGGGCTGTTTTGCCAGCTCGTAGGCCAGTAGTATAGTCTGGGCCACCCACTTAGAAAAACGCTGGGTGGAAACCTTGTGGCCTCTACGGCGTCGACCGTAGCACACGAACAAGTGTGGGGTCTGCCTGAAAGACGCAGTCCGGCTGGTGTAGAACGCCAGGGCGCGGCGAACATCGAGGGAGTGTAGGGACCGTTCCAAGGGCGTCGTCGGATTCGGATGGAACGTCGGCAGAATAATGTCCTGATTAAGGTGGAAGTGTGACACCACCTTGGGCAGGAAGGAGATGTCAGGTCTGAGAACTACCTTGTCCCTGTGGAAAACAAGGAAGGGCTCGTCGGCTCGCAACGCAGTCAGCTCGCTGGCTCGCCTGGCTGAGGTGACAGCCACCAAAAAGGCAGTCTTAATAGTCAAGAGCCTGTCATCCGCCGTGGCCATGGGCTCGAACGGTGGTCGAGTCAGCTGCGACAGCACCAGAGAGAGCGACCAGGGCGGTAACGGTGGCGATACCGGCGGGTATAGATGCTGTAGGCCCTTCATGAACTGCTTCATGGTGGCGTCACAAAAGAGCGCCGCCGACGGAGAGCCGCGAGGTTGATACGCCACGATGGCGGCAAGGTAGACCTTTAAGGAGGAGAATGCCAGTCCCTGCTGCCAAAGATGGAGTAAGAAGTGGAGGACGGTACCTTGGCCGACAGGCGATACCGGCTCTCCCCGTGTCTCAGCAAAAGCCACAAATTTTTGCCATTTGTAGGCATAGTTACGGCGCGTCGACTCCTTCCTGGCCGCGGTCAGGACGTACCGGATGACCGGGTCGCCTAAGGCATTATCCGCCATGCGTGGAGGGCCAGGAGGGGCAGGTCGGGATGGAGAATGAGACCGCCCGAGTGTGACAGAAGGTCCGGAGTCGGGCGGAACCGGAGGAGCCGACCCCGAGCCGCCTCAAACAGGGGGCCGAACCAATGTTGCCTCGGCCAGTATGGAGCCACGAGAACCACGTCTGCTCGGTCCGCCAGGATCTTGGCGACCACCCGACCGAGGAGGGGAAATGGAGGGAACGCATATAGAAGGCCGTCGCTCCATCGGAACTGGAAGGCGTCGCCGAGAGAGCCCGGGCCCCGACCGGCTCTCGAGCAGTACCGACAGCACTTCGCGTTCTCCTCGGTGGCAAAGAGGTCGATCGTGGGCTCGCCCCATCGGTCCCGAATCAGCCGGAACGCTTCCCTCGACAGGGACCACTCGTGGTGGCAGGAGGTGTCCCTGCTGAGGGCGTCCGCTCTGGTGTTGTCCTGGCCCGCCAGGTGTACGGCTATCGGGTGGACCCGGAGCGACACGCACCAGTCCCACAGTTGGAGCGCGATGGTCAGGAGCGTGGTCGAGTGGGTCCCCCCTTGTCTGTTGACGTAACAGACTGCCGTCGTGTTGTCCGTCAGAACCAGGACCGTGTGCCCAGCGACCAAGTTGCGAAACGCTCTCAGGGCTTTCCAGATAGCTAGAAGCTCGAGAGCGTTGATGTGGAGACCGGTCTCGTCGTCGGCCCAATGTCCTCGTACCCTGAGTCCACGGCAGTGCGCTCCCCAGCCGAACAGGGAGGCGTCGGTCGTTACCGTCAGTCGAGGAGTCGGCTCTCGGAACGGCATCCCGGAGAGCAGGTGACGGTAAGACAGCCACCAACGCAGGGAGCGGCGCACGTGCAGAGGAGGTCGTAGATGACACCTCTGGTCGTCCCGGAGCGGATTGAAGACCCGGACGAACCAGTGTTGGAGCAGGCGCGCGTGCAGCCGGGAGAGATAGGTAACCGCTGTGGTGGAGGCCATGTACCCGAGGAGCTGCTGGATCCTCCTCGCCGACACCGTAGGCGCGTCGAAGGTGGTGGCTGCCGCCCGGCGAAGGGTACGCGCGCGCTCCAGCGGTAAGTAGGCCCTGGCAGCCACCGAGTCCAGGGTCGCGCCGATGAAATCGAGCACCCTCGCTGGCTCGAGGTGCAACTTCTTCGGGTTGACCCGGAGACCAAGGCGAGTCAAAAGGGACAGTGTTCTGTGGATGTCCCTGTACAGCTTGTCTTTGCAGGACGCGACCAACAGCCAATCGTCGAGGTAAGGGTAAATGGAAACGCCCTTCGTCCGCAGGTGGGATACCACCGGGGCCATGCATTTGGTGAAGACCCTCGGGGCGGTAGACAGTCCGAAAGGCAGCACCCTGTATTGGTAACAGGTGCCGTCGATCGCGAACCGAAGGTACCGTCTGTGCTGCGGACGAATGGCGATGTGGAAGTACGCATCCCGAAGATCGATGGAGGCGAACCAGTCCCCTCGACGAAGGAAAGGCAGGATCGAAGGTAGAGTGACCATCTTGAACCGTCTGGGGCGGATGTACTCGTTCACCCCTCTGAGGTCCAAGATCGGTCGCAGGGTACCGTCCGACTTCGGTACCGTGAAGTACCGGGAGAAGAAGCCGGTGGTAGTGGCCGAGGGCGGTAACCTTTCGATCGCTCCCTTCTGCAAGAGAGACTGGATCTCTTCCAGCAAGGCCGGACTGGCGGGGGTGGAATAGAAGACGCCTCGCGGTGGAATACTTGCAAACTCGATGGCGTAACCAAGACGGACGATGGAGAGAACCCAAGAGTCCGAAGTGATGTAGCACCAGTCGGCGAAGTGTCTGGCCAGTCCGGGATGATCTTCTAGGGATGCGGGCAGGTGGAAGAGAGGCTGTTGACGCGACCTGCAAGTCCCATCAAAAACGGGACTTCGTCCCTGAGGACGACTTCCTCGAAGAGGGCTGGCGTCTCCGAGGAGGCCTCCTGGAAGAAGACGAAGCCGTCGGCCGCGACAGTCCCGAGCGCGGGGAGCGCGATGGGAGCGTGGAGGAGGAGGACCTGCGCCATGAAGGTCGGGAGCCAAAGGCGCGGCGTGACTGCGAAGGCTGATGGATCCCCATCTTCTTGGCCGTTAGGCGTGCCTTGACGATGTGGTCCATCGCCTCGTCAGTAGTAGCACTAAACAGTCCGGTGCCATCGAATGGAAGGTCCTCGATGCGCCTTCTGGTGTCCTCCTGCAACCCGGATGATCGAAGCCACGCGTACCTCCGCAGCGAAACCGATCCCACTAGCACTCGTGCAGCCACCTCGACGGAGTGCCTAGAGGAAATGATCTGCTGGTTCGCGAGCGCTACCGCCTCGTTGAAGAAGTCGGTAGCGCCCGCTCGGTGTTCCTCCGGGAGGCTCGCCAGAACCGGGTGGAACCTGTCCAGCAGGTTCCTCAGGTAGGCCGCGAGGCAGGCCTGAGTGTTCGAGACCCGTGCTATCAGTGAGGAGGCGGAGTAGAAACGCCGGCCAAACGTGACGAGCCTCCGACCCTCTCTATCCGGCGGCGTGGTATGCGCCCTCGTGGCCCCCTTGGTCTGGGCAGACTCGACCACCACGGAGTTCGGCTGAGGATGGCTGAAGAGGAACTCGGCGTCCTCCCTCTGGGTCCGGTAGAGGTGCTCAAGCCTGTGCGGAATAGGCTGAGCAGAGGCCGGTTGGGCCCACGGCTGCTTCAGGGCTTCCATCAAGGCCGGCAAGAATGGCAGGGGAGCCGTTGATGGAGCGCGGGTGTCGACGTATTGGAACACCGGATCCTGAACAGCCGGGGCCGGTTGCGCAATCTTCAGGCCCAAGGCTGCAGACATACGAAGGAGGATCGCCGACAAACTCCGAACGTCCTCCGGGGCCGATTCCGGGGCAGGGTCTCCAAACGCCAAGGGGGGGATTCGTGGGACGCTGGTGTTGACTCACTGGAGTCTGAGTCCGACTCGTAGGACTGAGAGGAGTCGGAGGACGGCTTGTCGGGCGACCCCTCCCGTGACGGTTGACGCGAGGACACGGCGAGGGTCACAGTCGGAGCGGCGACAGTGGGAGGCCTCACTGGAGGAGAAGCAGCTGTGACCGGTGCCTGAGGAACCCGGGCGGCCGGAGGTAGCGCAGGTCTCGGACGCTCAGCAGTCTGAGTCACAGTCACCGAAGCCGGGGGCGGCGGCGCCTGAGTGGCCTCCGACGATGGACGGGTCGCTGTGGAGGTAACCCGTGGCGGAGGTGAGACCGCACGGTAACGAGGTGAGCGGTCGCGCGAGCGTCGAGGAGCAGGCGACCTGGAGGTGGAACGCGGCGAGTCGTGGTACCGAGAGCGGTAGTCTCCGCGTGATGGAGAGCGGGACCGACGATACGGCGACCAGCGTCGTGCGTCAGGATGGTACCTGTCGCGGTACGCCGGGGAGTAGGATCGATAGGACCCCAGGTACTCCCTCCAGGTATGCTCTCTGCCGTATCTGGCCATGTAAGAGGCCGAAGAGTACGGAGAGTCCATCGGCGGTCTAGACCAGCCGGGGTGGGCCTCCCTCCGGTGCGGAGAGCGTTGTCGGATGCGCCGCTCCGGTGTCCGGGATCGACTCCGTCCGGAGGATCCACGCGGACGAGGTGAGGCCTGAGGTGAGGCGAGAGCATGCTCCGGGCGGGTCGCCATTTCAGGGCGTCCGGGCGGAGACACCGCTGCAGTCAAGAGAGGCGGGCCGGGGGGCGCCTCGAAGGCAGCGGACTCCTCCACGTCGGAGACCTCCAGGATCTCCTGGTGTTCCGAATCCTCCTCGGGTGCCTGCTGGGTCGGAGGAGGTGTGGGAGGAGCAGGTCTCTTTGATGGAGAGGCATGCTTTCCCTTCTCCTTCTTTCTCTTTTTCTTGTCCTTGTCCTTGTCCTTCCCCTTCTCCGGAAGAGCAGGCCTTTTCCGCTGGGCCAAGGTCAGCGGCCTCGTAGGTTTTGAAGCCGGCACCGAAGACTCCCCCGAGGTCGAAGCAGAAATCTTCGGTATCCTCGGCAGAGCAGCGATCGGGGTCCGTGGTGGCGGTACCGAGCCCGGTACCGCCGACGAGGTCGGGTCAGCAGCCGCCGACACCGACACGGGCGTGGTCGAAGAACGCCCCGATGCCGATGGTTTGGACATCGTAGCCACTGACGGTCGCGAAGGTCCTTCCTGAGCCTGTAGAGACTGCTCCCAGCAATGCGATTTCAGGCGAGCCAGACGATTTCTCAAAGTCTGGGAGGTGAATTCTCTACAGATTGGGCAGGCCCTGGTGTTATGGGCCTCACCCAAACAGAAAAGGCACTTGCTGTGACCGTCGGTTAAGGCGACTTTACGACCACACACTCTGCACGGCTTAAACAGCGCCGACATAGAAGAAGGGAGAAGACGTCGGGGAAGGAGCGTGGAGAAGACAAGATGGCGGCGACGAAGAGAAACGACGAAGGAGACGAAGACGAAAGGGGGGAAAAAGAGAGGTGAAAATCCCGTAAACGGGAGCCGAAATCACCAAAAACCAAGTCCGCAATCCGAGGGGTAGTCCAAAATCCAATTCCGAGGTCAAAGCCAGTCAAACAAATACACGAAGAGAAAAGCCAAGCAAGAACCAAACTCAGAACCTCCGTACGAGACGGTGGACGAGAAAGAACTGAGGAGAGACCGTTGCTCGGCGGGCTGAGCATGCTCAGTGCAGGCAGAGGGGGAGGGGTTCCCGCCAAGCTACTAAGCTCTAGAAATTTCCGAACGGTACCGCGCATGCGCGAAAGCTCCTAGTGTGTGAGGCACAGAGACCACGAAGAAGAACCTCAATTAAAAGTGAATCTACAAATTTTGACAGAAAGTCCATTCAACTAATGAAAAGCTCGTACTACCCATCTTACTAAACTTCTTCCTAATGTCTGTCAAAGTCTCCTGTCTTTTGAGTCCGCCGGTTTCTTACACTTTGCGTTCAGAGAACCCTACCTTCTGAAACAGCAGAAAACAAGTTCACTCCATCTTCTAGCTCACAGCCATTTAGCCATCTGAAGAGGGATTTATCTTATCACCTTTCAGTTTTCTTCTTTGAGCTAAACACACCCATCATCCAAAGCCAATCCTCACAGGGCTCTGTTTTCAGACCCTTTACCATCTTGCCAATACCCTTCTTAAACTGTACTGCACCAACCTGGACCCGTGATTCCAGCTTTGACCAAAGCAGAACCCAGACACTGTATTTCTATTAATGGAGTCTAGAACAAGTGCTTTGCCAGTTGACATTGTTGACTCATGCTTGCGGTCTTCAAAGAGATCTAGTTCTCTTTCACATGTCCCTCTCACATGCCAGGTGTTGGATGAGAAGGCAGCCATCTAGAGAGATGAGTTTAGCCTGCTCTTGCAAGAAAAGAAGACTGGAGAGCTCCCTGAGACAGAAACCTTCGCAGGCCAGCATGCTTGGTAAAAGCCAGGCCATGAGGACCTGCCCAAGAGTGTGTGGTGTAGTCCAGAGGTAAACCCAAGGCAGCGACATACATCAAAGGGGCCCTCAAGCTAAGTATGTTTCCCTAAAATGCTTCCCAGCAGGTCTTTCACATTTTGTCCTCTTCTGCAGGAGGAGCCTAAAGATTCTTTTTCTGCTGGGGGCAGAAGAGTTGCTCCATGCTGGGGAAGAGCCTTCAGGTTCCACTCCTTGAAGCCCTCCATGCATTCTTGGTAAGAAAACAGGCAGATGTTGCAGGGAAACACCACACTCTTACTCTGTTACTGTAAAAGAACGTGCTAGAGAGAAAATGTATAGGGGCGCTTCTTTGAAAAAGAAAACTAGCATATTTACTCGGTGTTGCCTGGGATTTTATTTTGTCATAGGTAATACTTGTTAGAAATACCTTAGAAATTACCTTATTTTATCTTAAGAATTAGATGTGGTTGAAATACTCATGCATTTGAGATCCTGTATCTCTAATTTCCCAAACTGTGTTGTTCAGTATGTGTAATTTTCCCCATATACCCCAATCCAATCTGTATTCAGAGTTATTAACATACAGAGGTTCGTTTCGAGAGGGAATACACTGCCCTCCTCCTTCTTGCTGCTAGGCCTCATCTCCATAGCAACTGGCCTGAGCTCTCTGGTTGAGAATTCTAAAGGCCCCTCCCTGAAGTGCCAACTCCAGGATTCCATAGAATCTTCACAGCCAGCCAATCATATGAGTTCTTCTCACCTCACATAGCCAATCGTATGAGGTCTTCGCCTGCCTGACACGGACAAACAGACAAACTCACAGACAAACGTTGACTATTCTATAGTAGATGAACAGTCAGTAATCATTATCCTGGGCCTGTTTTAACACTTCAGTGTGTGGATGAGCCCAAGAATATCTGGGGAGGGGACACAGGGCCTAGCAGCAGGTGAGCGTGCAGTGTGCACCTAGTGTGGGGATGCCAGCTCTCACCTCCGTCAGTTCGACAGTGGCTGGGTCTCCCAGAATGGTTCCATCGGGCTGCTTGTAACCAGCGTAACGGACCAGCTGCTGGTTCCAGATGCGGAAGTCCCCACGGCCTGCAACTCGCTGCGGGAAGATGGTGATGACTGATCTGAAGGGGGGAAACAAACAGGACAGGAGGGTGGAAAAAATGGAGCCAAGGTTCTTCCAACAACATGGCAGTGGGACAACTCACAAAGGCAGGGAGGCAGGGCACCACTCACCGCAGGTTGCCACGGTTGGTTGCGTAATTGATGTGGGTACACAAGTGAGTGAACATCTCCTGGGCAGTAGCACAGTCGCGGGCATCAAACACCTGGCAGAGCACAAGGACAAGGTCAAGGGCCAAAAGCCCAGCACAGCCAAGAGAGATCCCAAGTTCCTCTCCTGCCATCTCCCCACTCCTCCTTCCTAATGCCTCCCCCACCCCTTTCCAAGCAGCCCTTCCATCCCTAGAGGAAACTGCCTGGAGACAGAAATTGAAGCCACTTTGGCTGGACAAAATCCTCGAATGAGGGACCAGGAAGTGTTATTGGCCAGAGAGGCCAAGAGGGAAGTTACAAAAGAGAAGGGGCAAAATGGCAGGAGGACCCAGGCCAGCTGGCTGACCAAGGAAACAGGAAGGCAGGGGCTGGGGATCTGGGGAAGGACCTCTAAGAGGCAGCCCCTGCACAGAGGAAAGCAGCTGCCTAAGGTGAATGGGGGGAGCAGAGACATCTGTAAAACACTGCACTGTCTAAGGTATGCACTGTGCACATCAGGAGTCCCTGCAAGAGTAAAGAACGTGCCAGGAAGACACCCTCCTTCCAGCACCAAGTCATGGTTGTTTCTGGAAGTGAGGAAACCAAGAGGAGGTGGCAACAGGGAGCAGACCTTTTGGAAGGCCAAGAGGCTAGAGTGGGGAGTGGGCTCTTGCAGGTGGAAAGAGGTGCAAGGCAGTAAGAATGGTTGGAAGAGTTATAAAATGCTGCAGATCCTCCAGAGAGTAGGACTCCAACTGCCACTGCCGAGCATCAGTAGGGAGTCCCACTCAAAGGCACCTAAGTCAAGACTGCTTCCTCCTCTCTCTATCCCCAAATACAAAAAGACCCCTGGAATTCTACTTTCAATCCGTTTCTTCAGAATGCTTGCACACCAGACCCTCCATCCCGATGGAGGGTGAGCAGGAGAAGGGTTCCATGTCCTCCGGAGGGTGCTGAGGATACCAAGCCTTTCCCTGCCGCTATGGCTGCACTTCCGCACCTGCAGCTTGTTCCACTGGATCCGTCCCATGCAGCGGGCTGCGTTGCGCCACGCCTGCTTGGCTCCAAAGATCAGCTCAGCCTCCAACAGCTGGTAGGTGCCTGTCTCTGCAATCTGCTGTTCCACTTCTTGGAGGCGCTGGATGTGGGCCTGGGACTCAGCCCTGGGGAGAGACAACTCAGTTGTTGTTCAGGCACTACTATTGGCTCTGGGTTCTGCACGCAGGAGGCCCACTTCCCAGCACCAGGCTGGCTGTGGAACCCTAGAACGCAGGGTTGGACCACTTGCCATGTTCTAGTCCACAGGAATTCCCACTGTCGAGCAGTAGGCCTAGCACTCAGAACGCAAGAGCCAAGCCCCCCCAGGCAGCCCCCTTTCTAGTTAAGGCCTAGCCACTTCTCTGTGGGGTGAGGTAGTCTGCACTCCTGGTGTCAAACAGCAGCAGTGCCCTTCTGGCTAAAGAAGGTCAAAGTCCTCTTAGCTGAATACTCTCTTCAACCAGCCCAGTTACAGCCACAGCTGACTGGACCAGGATCATCAAACATGGGCTTCTAATCCACCCACTTTGTCGCCTGAGCGGGAACCACTCAAGTCAGTCCACTGGCCCCTGTGACCTCTGCTGCCAGGATAGTTTGGCATATAATCTCTTGCCAATTACAAATCAGTTCAATTGTCAGGAGCCCATCCAGTGCCAAGTGGCATGTACAAGGGTCCTCTTTGGGGGTTTCCCTAGAGGTCAAAGGGAGGGAGGAGGAGCCAGGAGGAGAGTGAGAAGCTTTATCTTCACACTGGTTGCCAGTAGATACAGAATCCCCTGCCAACAAGCAAGGCACTAATTCTGCCTTAGAAGGAGCATCACCTCAGTCGGTGAGGCCTCATTTAAACTTCCAGTAACTCTGGTAAAGCAAAAAAGGTACAGCAGCCCTGGAACCTCCACACACAGATGGAGTCGGAGGCTTCAAAATGGCACCTCAAATGGGCTGAGGACAACCTTGCCGAAGGTACAGCAGAGAGCTAAGAAGTCAAAGGATTCACCAAATGCTAACACAACTCATGATGTTACACCAATAGCAGCTAATTAAAGGGCCCACAAAAGACATTTAGAAAAATGTTCAGACATCTGGACTGAACGTCAAAACAAGTTCACATTTCCTGGAAAAATCCTGGGGCTTTGTGCTATCTGCCTGACACCAGGTCACCAACAGACAATGACAGGGACACTTAATCTAACTGTCAGCTGCTATGAGAGGCTACTTAAAGCGGCACATAATGTGTTTTATTTTGTTTTTTAAAGCACAGCCCTCAGACCTGTGTTCCCCATGGCTGGCTGAGGCAGTATTCCCCCGTTTCCAAGAGCTCCCGCCACCCCACCACTTTGCTAACCGAGTCCAGGAGTGCCTCAGGCACCACCTTTGCCTCACTCAAGTCAGACAGACAACTCAAAATATCAGCACAGACAAACCTTAACAGGTCCATGGGGGCTGGACAGTTGGGAAGCAAGCCTGCCTGTAAGTTCAAAGCTCTGGAAAGGCGGTAGTGGGCCACACCTTTGGATCAGGACCCCAACTCAGTGGTCAGGCACTAATTTTGCCCACAGAAGGTCCAGCCTAGTTCAGGCTCAGGTCCTGGCACCTCCTGCTCTGCAAAGCTCAGCTGGCAGGGCATGGAAAGGCCTTAATCCAGAGCACTGGAGAACCCCTACTGGGGGGGAGACGGCCTTCCGCTGATGGACCTCTGAGCTGCCCTTAGACAAATTAAGAAAGGAGGACAAAAATGGTGGAGGCACTCTCCTATCAGTGGCTACCAGCCATTCAGGCTACAGGCTTTCTCCAGGATCAGAAGCAGCGTAACTCCTTGTACCAGCCCCTGGGCAGCAGAAATGGGGCAGCACTTTCCCACTGTCCTGCTTGGGGGACCTCGTAAGGTTCTTCTTAAATGCCCTTCCTTATCATCTAGAAGCCAGAATGTCCAAGAACTGGGAATGTCAGGAGGGACCTCCATGGCATCATACACACACAGACACTGGCTGAACACAGGCAGGGCCAGCACCTTCCACAGTGGGAGCTACAGGCATAAGTTTTCCATTCTGGGTGAGATAACTGTTTTAGGAGTCCATGGAATGTTTTTGCAAGGGGAGGAGGTGGAAGAGAAGGATCATGCATGACATCAGAGCCTTCTGAAGGGACAGGAAGAAACAGCTCAGAAAGGAAAAGCTCTCTGATAACAGGCATCAACTTAAGAAAGAACAAACGCCCTCTGGAGCAAAAATGGGGGCGGGGGGGCAAAGAAGGTGGCACCTTCCAGAGCATTTATTTCATGCCAGAGGGATGCTTGCTGAGAGCTGAAGCAGTTGCCTCAAGGGACAGGTCTGAGGATGATGGAGTCTGCTCACATGGGACCCAATCCAGCAGAAGCCACAGGGAAATTAAAAGGTGGTACACAAAATCCACTTCTTTTCAGTGAGACTTGTCCTAGAGAACCTTTTGGTGGACTAGATCGCATCTCAATTAAAGGGAGGGGTAGTCCTTGCACTTTTCCATCTTTCCTGGGCCAGCCCATGTCTCAAGGAGTGCTGGAGAAGTCTTGTTGCTTTAAGGAAATTCCTACTCATAACAGCACAGCTATGAGCCACAGCCTTGCCCTGCTGGCCAATCGGAGCCCTATGAAGGAAGTCTTTATGGGAGGGGAAGGATCGCTTAACATGTTCGGAATTCCGACTGGTCAGCAAGTGGCACTGGAGCAACACCAGTCCTCCCAGCAAGTAATCCAAAAGATAACCAGTGCCTGGAGACTCGCCTCATCCTGACTCACATCTCTTTCATCCCGGATAAGCAGTGCTGCAATAAGGGTAAGGGCATTATCTCAGGAAACAACACTGGGTGGAGATCAGAGAGGACCGGGAGAACAGTGGGTGGGCTGCAAATACGGAGAATGCCTTGTTCCTGCCGCAATCGAGGTTGTCACTGGAGTGTCAGACCTCAAAGATAGCAGCCCCAGGATTTCCAGATGGTAGCAACACACAAGCTGAGAATCTTCCCTGAGAGGGTGCATGATTTATTGACAGAATGCCTCCACTTGCAAAGCGGTGGTGCTCGCAAGCCAAAGACAGACTGTTTTAGACTCCTTTGCCAAGACACCCCTGGGAGGAAGCCATGGCATGTGAGGCCAAAGACAGTGGTCAGATCGCCCAGAAGACCTTCTCCAAGGCATTCCATGCTATCTTTACTACTTTGGCCCTTCAGAAGGCACTACTTTCCCACAGTTCACCTAAGGGGACTTAAGCAGTAAAGATTAATGGCTCCCAATATCAGACTATGTATCTTTGCACCAAAGGATCTTATCTAGTCCCTTCACAGCTGCCCTCCCAAGTCACAGTATTCTTCTGATTTCTTGGCTGCAGCCTCCATTTTGGTTAATGGCTATGCCCATTCTCAGAGTGTAGATCTTTCTCCACCAGACTAGGCAACTTTGGTGGTCCTTGGAGCCCAAATCCTCCACCCCTCTGCTAACCGTTGCCACTGCGATTCCACGAAACTCTTAAAACCACTGAAACAAAGAGGAATGCTTCTTTAAATAGGCTTTCCTATTTGTCACTAAATTTCTCTGTTGCTTCCATATCAGTTGTTCCTGTAATTGATTTCTGCTGTAAAAACCAGCCACAAGGTCTGATAAGGATAGGACGGAAACACAGAAAAATAACCCATCAAGGGACTGAATTTCTAGACATTTATCTCTTTTGGATTACAGCACTCTGATACCACTGTGACTGCATCCTCTGGAATCCTAGGATTTGTAATTTGTCAAATTATCTGGCACAGAACTCTATGTTCTTTACAAAACTACAAATCCCAGGAATCCAAAGGATGAAGGCCTGCTGGCAGTTCCAAGGGATCAAAATAATGTAATAGTGTAGTGTGACAGAGACCTTACATGGCTTGTGTGATGCCCCGCCCAGCCCTAGCCCCAGCCCCCACAAAACAAGACTACAACCTGCAGCTGAACAGACAATCTCCACTGACCTCAGTGGCCCTGGAGCACCATTAACTCCCCACCTAAAGTAAGAATGAGAAGGCTGTATGACACCCACCGTTTCATGGAGCTGAAGTATAGGCTGATGAAGTCCCGGGCCAAGAGCAAGAGTTCTTCCTTGTTCCGCGGGGTCTCACTAGTGACACACAGCTGCTTAGGGAACAAGACGGAGCCCAGGCAGCGCTTCTTGTTACATGGCACATCCTGTAGTTGGAGACAGAGAGAGGGTACTAGGCAGGGATCTCCTTCAGGGTAATCTCATAGGCTCTTCCTTGCAAAAGGCTCTTTGCTTGGAGAAAGTGGGAAGGTCCCAGTCCCCCTCTTCAGAGTTCTGAAAGCATGGAACATCTGAAAGCATTTTTTCCAGGGAGGAGCCAAGCTACAAAATGTTACACGATTTATCATTTGCACACATATGACACCTTGCCACAGGATACTAGTTTGTTTCTGTGTGTGTATGCTTACTTTTTTCCTTAACATCACATTTCATGACATTCAGAAGCCTACAGAGCACAGTAGAAAAAAACAGGAATTTGTTTCTACTAAAGCTGCGACTCATAGTGTTTTAGCTCCCTGCAAGAGACCTCCCGAATTCCATCAACATTTAATGGCAGTGAGGAACTTCCAAGAAGAATTCACTTATCATTAATTCAAATATTTATATTCCATCCCGTTTAAGACTGGTGGGGGCAGGTCACTATGGACAAACACAGAACAGCTGTTTTGATCTACTGGAGTCTTTTCCAGCATCCTCTCCCTTATCATGACACAAAGAAAATCACATGACTTGTCAGGAACAGATTTCTCCATGTTCTAGAGTAAGTCCTTTCATTTACCTAGCACACTGGTGAACATTCTGGAGAGAGTGGTAGTGAGGTATCGATGGCAGGAAGAAAACAGTAACAGTGAATATCTTTCACAAGGGGGAGAAATAATTATGCTTAATCAGTGAAGGGCCTTTAGTGGCTCTGGACTGGTCCTTTTACTTTTTACAATGGTTTTCAGTAGTTTTCATCCTCCTTTTACATCAGCTCACAGAAAACAAGTTTTGCATTACACGAAGGTATAAGTATTCTCTTGGAACTGCTTATTTTTCTTATCAAAAGAAAACGTGCACGATTGTCATTTCTGGAAGCTAAGGCATCAAGGCAAATCTAACTTGCAAAAATCTTCTATAGCAGATTGAACTCTTCCTGTTTTTCAATGCGTAGACCTGATATCCAGACGAAGAGCAGAATAGTGGCCATGCAAATAGTGGCCATACCTCAATTTGTACAAGGGCAAGAAATGTGTTTTGTTTTTTAAGAAAATGAAACTTTAAAATCTGGAGTTTTATAGCTCATTCAGTGTGGAATGGAACTGTTTCTCCTGTCCTCCCCCAATTATGTCTCCAGCAGGCAGGTAAACAGCAGTCCTGCATACACCTGCCAGGCTTTGGTCAGCAGGCCTGAACATGAATAAGATGCAGGAATGCCAGGCCTTGCTGCCTGAATGTGCCTTCAACTCCACCTTCCTGCCCAGATGTGTTCCTTCATTCAAACATGCTCTCTCACCTGCAAGGCCTGGGCACTGAGGGTATCATACAACAGGCTGCCCGTCTCCCAATTCTTGATCCGAAAGTATTTAGGGGGTTCAACAGGGCGGTTAGCTGGGCAACTGGAGAGAATGCACAGGAAGGCCAAATGAGACATCTGAAAATACACATGGTCCCCAAGTCCTCTTGTACACAATGTCCCCACACAGTGGCCTCTTGGCCACCGATACCCCAAAGTGACCAGCACTACGTGGCCCACAGACCAGTAATTCACAAAGGAAAAAGTCAGCCAGGCCCTCCTGCTGGCCCATGCACAGGCTGGGCAGACTAGCCCAAATGGGAAAACGGAAAAGCAGCCTGGGCGTGTCCAAGTGACTGTGAGCTGGCAAAGGGAAAAGAGGCAGCTGAAGTCCTGGTCATGGCAAAGAGAGATGACAGGCCACCAAATGACATGGGAGACATGGAGGGAAAGGAAGGTGGTGAGAGTAGCCTCTAAGGAAAGAGAACCGGAGAGAGGTGTGAGGGCATCCCAAAGGGAACCAAGGCCTGCAAAGAGTTCTTGTTGCCCCCCATCAAGTCACCTGGAGTTCCTCACAGTGACAGCCTGGAGCTGGAGCCATAAAAGCCTTCCACATATGTTCAGAGGTCCTACCCTTCATATAATTACATCCAATGTCCTGAGGAGGCACTCTGGAAGTATCAACTGCTCAACTTTCAGTAAGCCTTGCTGAGAGATCAGAACATGTGGTAGAGGACAGAGAGCAGCTTGGTCAGGGCCTGGCTTTGAGAAGGGGAAATGCGACAGAGGGGCTCTGCAGCAAAATCCCCGCTCCAGAGGGTGGCAGGAGGGGAAAGGGGACAGGAAAGTGGAGGAGCTAGAAAATCCCACCAGGCGAGAGGACAGGAGAGAGGCGGAAGCAACAGCTTCACTTTGAGGGAGGATAAGGGAACCGGGGTTGTGGCTGGAAGAGGGTGGCATTTCCCCTATGGCAGGCACTCTCCAAAGCAGGATTTTCTGGAAGCCCTGGGTTCCTTGAGAGGTCACTAGGGGTTCCACAAAAAATGTGATTTTTAAAATGTATATATTTTAGCTACCAATCCTATATGTTTATGCAGTGATTCCCTGAGACATAAAAAATATTTCAAGGGTTCCTCCAGTGTAAAAAGGCTGCGAAAGGCTGCCTTAGACGGCTGGAAAGGGGCAAGCAGGCTGGCCACTACTGCTACCACCACCCAGAGGAAAAAGAGAAGTGCCAGTTTATACCCACAAGGACATCCTAAAGGACAGTCTCCCTGTTATTCTTCCATTTCAAAATTGTCCCCCCCCCACACAAATAGTAATAATAAGAGAAAATTACCATATTATTTCTTTTGTCTGCTGAACTTACATGGTTAAATCCTCTTTGTCCTCCATGGACCCAGTCAAGTACACAATACCAAGTCCAAGAGCAGAAGTTACAGCAATTAAGTAAAAAGCGCACTTAGACTATTTAAATATACATGGAAGGAAGAGTTCAAAACGGAAAGGTGAAAATGCATATGTGAATACCTCGAAGAAAGCTGGCCAAGCTCATTACAGGAGTCCCAGGTTTTCCCAGCCAATGCAACATTTATGAGCAGAGGCATTACGTAGGATGGGGCAAGTGGGGCATGTCCCCTGGGCACCAATGCCAGGGGGGTGCAAAACAAGTCATTCCAGAAGATTTAGCGTGGTGGTGACAGCAGCGTGGTGGCGGAGGAAGACGACGACAAAGTGGCCCCATAAGTAAAGGCACAACTTCCATGCTTGCCCTAGGCGCTGTTTACACTAGATACACTTCTGTTTATGAGGGGTAGGGTGCCTGCTCAACTAATTCATAAAATGCTATGTGCAACAGGTTCAAGGAAATACGATGCACGCCTGACCCTCATCACAAGCTCCCTGTCCCATTCCTCTAAACACACACACACACACACACACACACACACACACACACACAAGCTCCAACGAAGATTCTCCTCAATGCTTTACCTTCCCACACTCAGCAGCTGTCACAAACAGGGTAACGCCAGTCCCAGAGATTCAGCTAACAAATTTGCAAAAGCTTTATTCAGGAACTTTACGGTAACAGCAGCACATTCTGGCAAGTACCAAGATTAAATGCCCTATTGGATTTACAGTGTCTTACGAGCACTAACGTTACACATTTGCACATGCAAGGCACTTGTTTTCCAGCTGATTAAAACAACTCCTTTCCCAGGCTTACTTGCCACTGCCAGCATCCTGACCTTCCCTCTGCCTTTGTTCCCCCGTTATCAAGGTTTGTTAGAATAACATATCCTCCTTCCCAAAACACTGGTTACTCATTCAGTTTCCACCATTCCTTTCTAGCCCCTTTTACAGGACATCAAACAGCAAAGCACTACAGGTATTACATGGCATCAAACAGCAAATGGTATGAGAGCGTGTAGTGAATTACAAAGCAATATATGGTATCAGACATCAAAACACTGAATGTCTTTCCCTGCCATGCCATTCTAAAGTCATTCTAATCTTTAGGATGGCACGGCAGGGAAAGCAAAGCCAACCTGACAGAAGCCCAAGAACGACAGATATAGAAGGACTGCAAGGGCCATCTACTCTAGATTGAGGCCGCAAACAAGACCACACATATCAGCTGCAGAACAAGCTACCTAAAACAGTCCACAGCACGTGCCAACAAAGAAAGGTGAAGAGGCACGGGGGCCAGGGCTGTCCTCTGTCCCATCCTACTTCATGAGATTGTTATGAGTACAAAATGAGACCGCTGCTCTCCTGGAGCAGGAGCAGATCCAAAGCACCTAAGGATCATGGCAGCACACTTGTAAGAGGGATTCACACTAGGAGCAGCTTCAGAATGGCCAAGCCAAGTGAGAAACAGAAAACACCTCACAGCCCTTCAGGTGCTGTTGCAACTCCAATTCCCGTGAGAATAAGGGCTTTATCACACAAGGAAAGTAAATCACAATTACAGCAGATTAATATTGTCTTTGGCTGGGACTTATGCCAGCAACTCTGCTGTCTTCCCAGTGGGAGATCATTTGAAAGTGTTTCTTTTACAAAAGAGGTCATTAACTGGTGTGTGTGTTAATAAAAGAAACATATTTCAAATGGTCTCCCATCAGGAGAACTAGAGAAGAGAAAGGAGTTCATGAGGTCGTGCACTAAATCCCAGCCAAGGATATTATTAATTCTGCTATTAATCCTGCTGCAATTGTAATTTACCTGCCTGATGTGATAAAGCCCCTTGTCAACAGCAAGGGCATTATGCCTCATTTGTAAGTTACAGTTATATCTCATTTTCAGCTGGTAAGCTCAGGGAGCATATATGGCTCTCTTCTTCCCTACTTTGTACACACAACAACCCTGTAAAGTAGTCCAGGCTGAGATTTAGAATAAGTCCAAGTGTCATGCCTCAATGGGGGATAGGGTCTCTCAAGTACTAGTCCAACATTCTAACCACTATACCACTCTGGATGAGTCCAAGACCACCTTAGAGGGCCACAAGCTGCCCATCTACCCAAAGAAAGGCCAAAAACAAGTGAGACCCCACCCCATTCCTCATGTGAAACACAATGATTAATTAGGCCAGGCAAAGGCCACCTACAGGTTTGAAGCAGCCTCTCTGATGTGCCCAGAGGAGACCTGCAGCCCACCTCCTGATTTCCTATCCTGCCATTTCCCCCTGCCTAGTCCCAGAGTGCTGCTAGGCTTTCTTCTTTCCATTCTACTCAGGATGGACAACTCTAATGCCCCGCAGGGTCTCCAACAGAGGAGGCTTCATCTGTATCACCCCCTTCTCGATCTTTTCAACTGAAGATGCTGCCAGGAACAGAATACAGGCAAAGCAGGGGGCTCAGCTAACGTGCTACATTCTCTCCTCTAGACATATCTGCTGATGCCTGTGAGGTCTGTAACCTCCATGCTTCCAAAGAGATCATTCCAGAATTAACACAGGCATTTCTGTGAGTTTAACTTTCCACAGGTTTGCTGATGATTTCTTCTGTGGCCAGCCACAGCCCTTCTGCCATCCAAAGCACACACCATAGTCAGTGCAAGCCACTACCCAGTGCAAGCCACTACCCAGAAAGCCAAATAAATAGCGCTGAAGCTTCTCTGCTGGCCTTCCTCAGACTGCCAGACATTTCTTCAAAGACAGCCCATACCCACAAACTGCTTCTGCAACTGAAGTGTCTGCCAGAACACAGAAGATGATTGAGGTGGCCTGTTATCCTTCTGATGGACACTCCTCAAGACAGTCAGTCACCCACCCACCCACCTCCCACTTCAAACACACAAAACCATGCATTGTTCTGACCTGCTGTTCTTGGTGAGGTCATTTTCTTCTGAAATCGAATCGCGATGCCGAGAGCACAGGCTGCGGCTCCGACTGGGGGACAGTGAGAGTCCCCCCTGAAAGTTCCCCATGGCTCAGCTCTGCACGTCCTGGCTGTGGGCTGCTCTGGAGCAACGTAGCGGTGCCAGGAACTCCTTTCTTCCTGCCTGACGAGAAAAAAGTGGTCCCATTTCCCATCCACATTCCCTGCCCCATCCGCCCAGTACACAATTAACCACTGGGTGAGCTGGGATGGTTGGTGAAGCCCTGTGCGTGGGAGGGAGGGTAGAAGGAGGAGGAGCAGTGAGTTGTCTCCAAAAGCCAAGGCAGGCTGACACACTCCTGCGACACTAACTGGCAAGGGCAGGAAGGGTGAACACTAGATTCTGCTACACAAAATATTGTTTTTGCTGTGAGCTTTGAAGTCATTTCTGACTTGCGGCGTCTCTATGTGAGACCCTGTGTCTCTTATGGAGACACAGGGATTTCTTGGCAAGTTTGTTCGCAGAGAGTTTGCCTTTGCATTTCTCTGATGCAGATAGAGAGTCACTTGCCCAACGTCACCCAACGGGTTTTCATGGCCCAGCAGGGATTCAGACCCTGTTCTCCAGAGTTGTAGTCCAACAGTCAAACCACTACCGCCACATGTGAGAAAAGTTGGGAAATTCCTGCCCCCTTCACCTACCACACTCACCACTATACATATTACAGAACCATTTTTAAAATTCCGACTTTATCTGCTACAAACAAAATTAACTATTTTACAAAAGGCCAACACAATCGACAGAGCTATAGTACTCGCCTGTTAATTTCTGGAATAAGATGTATGAGGAACTGGATTCCCCCCCTCACCTTATCACCTTTATGGGTTCTCTCATCATTGATGGTGTAAGTACAGTGATATGAAAATTCCAACAAAAAGTACCATGGAAATCTTAAACCTTAAAGGCTATGACATTGCTTTATCCATTTGGTGATTTTTTTTAAAAAAAATTAATATCTGATTTTATGTTCAAAAGAACCAACACAAAGCAAAAAAGCAATCTGGCAAGTGAACGGGCAGAAATCTCCTAACTCTCCTCACATGTCCCTTTACCTGGGAGAAGCTGAGTTTAATGCACAAGCCATGGTGAACAGCCAGCCAGAACTCAAAATCATGTGGACTGCTTCCCTTTGCGCTATCTGAAAGATATGGTGAGGGTTTCCATCTTGAAAGCCCCCTTCTCAGTCCCATTCACCTTGGCACAGCCTGTGCAGTGGCCTGTTCCCAAGCGTTGGAGACAGGAAACCACACCTATGCTTTCTGCGTTAATTTCCTTCCCGAGCCTTGGGAGGAACCACTTGAAGTGCGGAAGGCAACATACAGGGAGAGAGAGGGAGGGAGGGAGGGCAGCCCCAGGAACTGCGGGCGGGGGGATGCAATCACCAGCTGAAATACAAGTGACGCTTTAGGGAGAAGTGGGAAGGCCAGCTTGCTTGGAGGTACAGGAGGGGCATAAGCACTCCAGCCTCGCACTGCTGCCACTGCTCAGCAGTCTGGTCTGGGCGTCAAGTAAGTATGCCATGACCACGGTTACAGCCACTTCCTACATCTTGAGTCATTTCCCTGGACCCAGACTGCCTTGCCACCTGCTCTGGCTTTCTGTCCTACTGGAAACATAAAGCAGGGTCATTTCTCCTACTGCACATACCAGCTGCTGATAGCGTCAAGTGGATTTGTGTCCAATATTGATGCCAACTCATTTGAAGGAAACAGAATGCCCATTTTATGGCTCTGAGAAATGCAGCCTTGGTGTCTGCCCTTGCAACCGTGGGCTGGGGTGGGGGGGCTTTCCCCTAGAGACTTGTTAAGAATTCCAATGTGAGCATGCTTCAGTTGTTATACAACACTCACCTATTTAGGCCAGCCTTCATTAGGAAGTACCGAACTGATGTGGAACTGGCTCTGAATTGTCTCTATGCCTGATGTATTTTAAATAAAAAATCTCACTAAATTACATCAACCCACACTGGAGTCGTGGTTGGAGAGGTTACCTCATAAGAAGAGCCCCAAAGATGCACCAGATCAAAAGCCTTTCTCATCCAGCATTGTGTTCCTATGGCAGCCAGTCAGTCCTGCCCACAAACAAGACACAAGTTCAACTGCACTTTCCCATGCACATTCTATGCCAAAGGCTATACATAGCTATCATGTACCATTCAGCTAGCTAGATCTGATAGGAATTAGAGTCCATCAGCACCTGGAGGGATACAAGTTTTCCATTCCACTGTATATCATCTGGTCACTAACAGCTGAAAAAGACAGACAACAGCCTGAATTCTACTGGTAGCACCAACAGAGTAGACTCACTGAATCTAACACCTACTCTAGATGGAAATAGTAATACAATTCCAGCCATAATCTTACTAAACAGGAAGCCCTGTAACCACATGAGGTGGTGGTTGTTGTTATTATTATTATTGTACATGAACACTAATCTGGTATAATTTTTGGTGTTTGTCATTCATGCTATTCAGAGCCACAGGCTTGGACACAGTTACCAGGCTAATAGGACAGAAATAAAGATCACAGTAAGCAGCCAAAATCAGTTTTGGCCAATCTTCATATCCCAAACATCTTTGTGCTACCTCAGAATTGACAAATAAGCTCTATTTGCAGAAAATTGTTCTTTTTGGTCCATTTTTAAGGAAACAAAATGAAACAAATTCTAAGACTGTAGACGCTACCACAAATGCTTTTGTTTCATTCAAATCATAAACAAAACCATTAACCTTGCTAAAAATTATTCTAAATTTCTTGTAACAAAAAATGCCTAGAGCTCAGTATTACAATGAGGAAAGTCTCACATTCCTCCTCCTCCCCCTCATTTTACTCTCCCTCTTCATCCTCCTTTAAAGATTCCTACCACAAAGAGCCTCTACCTGCAAGCACACCTAAGAAACAGGGTGTGCAACCCAGGGCAAGAGTTACCTGACCCTTTTGAAGCAGAAGAGAAAGCAGTGGGGAGTGAGGAAGAAGAAAGGCAGCCCTTCCCTTTTATATTTCTGGCCTCCCTAGCTCTACTACCTTCAGCCCTGCTGGTGCCATCCTGTTGCCCTTCAACAGAAGGGAGTGTTACTGTCGACAGAGAAAAGTATGCCCAGCTTCTCTAAGGACAACAACTTGGAAATGGCTGCTGGACATTTCAGTAATATTCATTCCCATGCTCATGATATACACTCACACATGCCATATAAAGCTAGAGAAATTCATAGCTACATCCTTCAAAACAGAATTAGCTGGCATAGTCAGGACTGATGAGAGGAGGGTAGAAAGTGGTGAAAGATTTAGAAATATGATTGTAAACTCAGAAGTTACTATTAGCTGCTGATATCTGCTGGGACATGACACCAACAACCAAGCTATTCCCTTATAACTGGAGATAGCAAGAAGGCATTTTCTTGCTATCTTTTGCTCTTGCCCTTCAACATTTAAAACAAGCACTTGGCAACTGTAAGCACCACAGAAAACAAAGAAACAGAAGGTCAGGCTGCTAGCCAGAGATGTTCATGGGCTAGCCTGGCTCAGACCCAGGAACAGTAACAGTCCTTCTCAGTCCTCCTTCTGCCCTCCTGCAGACGGAGAAGGCTTTTCTGTTGCTATCTGAATATTCTTGAGATAGTGGCCATTTCTGCACATTTGCTGGAAGGAATTCTTTCCTTCGCCGCTTATTTGCAGGCATCCTCTATCATTTCTTGGCTCAATATGGTTGGGACTGGTGGTTTTTTGTTTTTTGCATGGGTATCAAACACATCAGGAATCCAATTTGGAAAGGAGTTTTGAGAGAAAGAGGGTTAGAGAAACTCCACCTGGAGTATCTTGCTCAGTCAAAGCCTTCGGTTTTCAGAGAGACAGCTGTTTCAGTTTAAAAAGAAGTCTAGTCTTTGAGGTGACACAGGACTCCTTTGGTTTTATTAGGAAGAACAGCAACTCTTCAGAATCCAGGTTAACTGTTCAGGACTAGACAAAAATGTCCTAGATTTCTGCGTAACTTTTTCGGATCCTAAATGCAAATCAATGGACTGATAAGAATAAAGCCACTAAGTATATAGTACTTTGAACCCATTTTAAACTGCCAAAACAACATCCTATGGAATCCTGGGATTTGTAGTTTGGGACGGCACTAGCACTCTCCAGAAGATAAAACTGAAAACCCCATGAAACTGCAAATCCCAGAATTCTGTTAGGATTGCAGAATAATCAAAGGCTGTGAATTCATTTTAACTGCCACAGCAACACCCTATGCAACCCTGGGATTTGCAGTTTATGGAAGGGTATTTAGAATTCTCAGCCAGAGAGCTCTAGGGCCTCCCCAAAGAGCAAGCCCCAGGAATCCATAAGCTGTTGCCATGGCAATTAAAGTGGAATCGTAGTGCTGCCACTGCAGTGTGAAAGGGTCAAGTCCTGCCACAGCGAAGGAAGAGAAACTTAAAATAAGCAGTCCGGGCAACACCGCCAGCAATCCACACAATCAGCAACAGGCACAGAGGCTCCCTCCCCTCTCCTGCTGTGGAAAATAATAAAGAGTACATTTCAAGGTAAATGCGCGGTGGTCAAGACTCAAATTAAGTCATATACGAATGGACGACTCCAGTCCACTAAAATATATCCCCTCCCCAATTTAAATAGAGGATTCCAAGTCCATTATTTAAAAAAAAAACCACAAGTGACTCCCTATTTCTGAAGTAAAATAAATAAAATTGCTAAGCTCAATAGGTTTTTTTTCCCAAAACCAATAACTGCCTGCCCAACAACAATTTAAGAAAATTAAAAGGAGATGAGGGGGATGAACCATTCCCTAAACAACAATAACAACAACAAAATAGCAAAATAAAGAAAAAAGAGAGAAAAGACAATTTAATAGCATGGGGAAGAGTGATGTTACTTTTCCTGTCAGGAATGCCGCTTGGAGATAAGCGCCTCCTTTGACATAAACATCGTGTTTTAAAATGTAAGAATACTCACAGCCACTCCCTCATGGGCCTATAACATTAATTAGGCACCCAAACAAAACTAAACTGCAGGGGCGGCCCCCTCCCTCAGCTGTTACTCACAAAATGGCCGCCCGACCTAAGGCACCTATTTGGCAAAATGGCCGCCCGGTCACCACTCCCATCCGAGCATGCCCAGAAGCGAATGCAGGCCAGTGATTGGCTGTGGGCGTCTCTCTTCCCGCCAATACTTTCCTCTCCCTCGGCAAACAGCTGATGGAGGGGAAGAGATTGTTATTATAAATGGCAGCCTAGCGAATTACACAGCCTTGGCCCTCCTTTCTCAGGGGGCGTTGTTGCTGTAGTTGTAGTCGTAATTGAAGGGCTAGATTATGATTAGAATTATACATTGTGGAGCTATAGTGCTGTGGTTGAACTTTAACTGCCACTGTGGCCTCCAACATTTCACACATGAAAACTGGTACATGGTGGCCAGGCAACATCAGAGCACAATTAAGATGGCTAAAGTTATGAAAAAGGAAGGCTACAGCAGTTTGCTTTTGGCAGGGAATGGCTAAGCTCTGCCTCCTTCTGTCTGCTTGCCCCTGCTTGAGTTAAGCCTGTAGGTGCTGTGTTTGTACTTTGAACTCAGTTTGCAGCAATTGAGGTCAGCTGGGGATTAAGGTGGGAGGAGGGAGGAACTGGGACACTTCAAAAGCAGTGAAAAAGTGGGGCGACAGGATATTAAGGGGGACTGTCCCTGCCAAATCAAGATTATTTGGAGGATGTGCTGCCTCCCTGCTTGTTCTTTGCCTGAGCGGGTGTGCCTTCCTTCTCCGTGCTCAGGCAAAAGGCAAGGGGGCGGGCAAGGGGCAGCCCCACAGGCGGAGGAGGTGCATGTGAGCTTTCCCCCCTCCATTAGCTTGCCTTTTGCCCAGGTACACAGGCAAGGCTCCTGGGGAAAAGGCAAGGGAATGGGGGGGAGGCAACTGACAGAAGTAATCAAATTCGTAAAGGTCAAACCCACGAACGAGGAAAGAACAGTAACCTTTAGGAAAAAACATGAGGAATTCTCAGTCCCTACACTGCAACTCCCGGGATTCCATAGCATGTTGCCACGGCAGCTAAAGTGGAACAACAGTGCTATAACCTTGAGGTGTGACAGGGCTCCCACTCCCAGCTGAGCTCCTCTGGTGCCTGTTTTCCATTCCTTATCTTGAAC
This sequence comes from Cyclura pinguis, assembly GCA_030412105.1. Lineage (NCBI taxonomy): Eukaryota > Metazoa > Chordata > Lepidosauria > Squamata > Iguanidae > Cyclura > Cyclura pinguis. The sequence goes on along the minus strand of CM059604.1, from coordinate 569,631 downwards.
ACCAGGTGTGGCCGGTTGGAGAAACATCTGCCGGCTGGTTGAGGCCCCTTGTCCCCCTGCCCCCCAACCATGCCTTCCCCAAAGGCCCCCTTTGGCTCTTGCCCATCACCCTCTTATCTTCCCCGCCTCCCCTCCAACCTTGGCAGGTGGGCTCCTGCCTCCTCAGGGTACCTGCCTGGCACCTTCCCCAGCCCGGGTCAGTCTCCTGGAAGCAAATTTGCAAGTGAAAAGATGCTGAGCATACACCTTCTCATACAAAAATAAAAAAAAAGGAAACAAAGGAAGCCTAAAATGGATAATGGATACAGCTGCCTCATTACATAGCTGTCTTACAAGACAAAGCTAATCACTGCAGACACTGTTAATTGGGTCACCAAATAGTCTGTGGTCTTTCATTCCAAAAAGGAGAACATTCTGGGAAGTGGCAGCGTTGCCAACTTTTCACCTGGCTGCTGTAGCTGTGCCTCCTTGGCCGCTTGGTGGGCAAACAGTAGCCGGTGAAGGGTTTTAACTCTGTTTCCTCACAAATCAAGTTGCTCTTAAAGGCACAGGAGCAAGGCTGGCCAGCCTTTTCCTGGTCATTTGGCCTCCTCCCACTGCTGGGAATCCAGGGGACTGTGTGGGGCAATGGTCAGAGTATCAGGTGGGGATGCCAGGTTCAGACCCCCACCAGCTGTGAAGCCCAGTGTGTGACCCTGGGCAAAGTCATTGTGTCTTTTTCTTGCAGACGTATTCACAGATTGTCCTACCTCAGAGGGTTGCTGTGAAGAAAAGCTGGAGAAGGTCCTGTCCCAGTAAAGGAGAGGAGGGCAAAAACCGAGTCCTTCCAGATGTTGTTGGATTGCAACTCCTAGCATTCCTTTTCAGCATTGGCTATACTGCCTGGGGCTGATGGGAATTGCAGTTCCCCCACATCTGGAGGGCCATATGATTCCCACCTCCTCAGTAAAATGGGATTAATGGTTCCATCCTGCTTTTTCCACCATCAGGATGGCCCCAATGCCCCCTCTTGGATCATGGCCACAGTATCACTGACATGAAAGGACATTATCCTGTCTCCACGCCACACACACACACACTGCTGCTCCTCCCATGCCTGAAAAATTTAGGGCATTTTGGCTGCAGGGGGTGGGGAAACTGAGAGTTCAATGGGCTTTAATTTCTGAAGCTTTCTGCAGGGCGGGAGCTGCAGAGCCCGGGGGCAAGGGCCCCTCCTGCCTGCTGGAAGTGGCGAAGGCGAGGAAGGTGACACATCCATTCCCTTGTCAGCCGGCCTTTGTTTTCTTCTTCTTCACAGCAAGAGAAGCCTCTAAGAAAAGGACTGCAGAGGCTGGAGGGGCATTCCTCATCGCCCTCTTGCACAGAGAGCACGTGTACCTCAGCCCTTCCCCAATACAGGGACTCAGGGCGGCTTACAAACTAGGAATACCAATGCAAATGAAAACAAAAACACCAGTAGAGGTATGTATGTGTTGCTTTGAAAAGCAGTTACAGAATGTAAACCAGTTATACATTCGTTAAGAGGCAGAATATTAACAAAAAGACAAAAGAACACACCACGAAAAGCTCGTTGCATTCAATTACCCAAAAGCCTAAAAGTCCCAAAAGGGAAAGCTGGCGGGGGGAGAGGCGGGGAGCCCCCGAGCCTCCCCTGCAAAGAGCGCCTGCCCCCCCTCCTGTCCCTGTCCTGGGTGCCAGGGTGGAGGGTGCAGGATCTGTGCGGGGCAAAGAGGTGCCAGGGGAAACTGGCTCCACTCTCCACACACCCTTTCTGTGTCAGGGTTTCCAGGACCAAACTCTCCCGGGCCCAGGAATTCAGGTCCAGAATCTGAGACCTGGAGAAGAACCCCCTTGTAATGCCACGGGTAGTGAGGCAGGGCCTGGTGATGCCACAAGTGTGAGGTCACAAAAGGCAGCCCTGAGTGATGTCATCAAGCATGAGGACACAGAAGAGCCAGGGCTTGGGTACTGGACGATGACTCTGGAGATCTGGGCTTGAAACCCACTCAGGCCTGGAAAACCCCTGGATCATCCTGGGCAACTTACACGCTCTCAGCCTCAGAGGAACGCAGTGGTGGCAAACCCCTTCTGAACAAATCTTGCCAAGAAAACTCTATGACTGGTTTGCCTTAGCGTCACTGTAAGTCAGAAACAACTTGAAGGTCTGTGTGTGTGCACACACAGAGTCAAAATGTAAATATTCACTTATAGGAGGGTGAATGATTTATCTGCTGCAAGAGAAAATGAAGAATTCTCTGCTTTTGTTTTTCAAGGATTCACACCTTGCAAGGATTTCAAGGATTCACACCTTGTCTTCTGGGGAATTATTCCACACAGAATAACACCCGGTTTTTGTGCCCCCCCCCCAAAACCAGTTCAGTGCAGGAAACAAACAAGCCCTCTCTACACACACGCGCGTGCACACACACACACACACACAGAGAAAACCCATATATATTTCAGCGGAGAATAATTCTCCAAGATGGACTACAAAGCATGAATGCAAAGCATGAATGAAAGGTAAGATCCTGGATGTACAGATGGGCAGGGTGGCATCAAAGCTTTGTGAGGCACCACAGAGATTTCCGTTCCACATCCAGCTGCTGGAGAAGATTCTGGGCTGGGCAGCGTTTCTGGTCCTTGGCACTCTGGGTAAGGCTTTGGGGAGCCACCAGGCAGAGTCCAGAATGGGGTTAAAGCAGGGCTCCTACGGCCAAATTCCATCTGGAGAACTGAAGCTTCCCTGAATTGGAAAATGGGACCCGGTCCTGTATTCTACCATAAAGCCCTCCCGCTCTCTGCTTAACCTGCCTCACAGGGTTGTTGTCAGAATCTATTGGGGAGGGGAATATACTTGTGTTGCCCTAGACTGCTGAAAGGGATGGTGGGCTTACGCGGTGCCAGCCGTTCCTTACTTCACAGGATGGTTTGGTGGCTGCCATTACAACACAACCTCGCCAAAAAAGAAGAAGAAGCTGTTCCTTTGGACAGCAATAGGTGGCAAGCCAGGAGGAGAGCAAAAGTGTGATTAAGGGCAAATTATTAAATACTGTAGCCCCACTTCTTGGCTTTGGTTTGCCCAGCTGCCTAGGGAGGCATCCGTGCCTGTGAGAATGACTTGCACCTCGGCTTTGTGGAGACATCTCCAGTACCCCAAAGGGCATCCACACTCTGGTCTGGTCCCCCTTTCACTGCCATGGCGCCGTCTTGAGGAATCCTGTGATTTGTAGTTTGGTCAGAGGTACTTGGAATTCCATTCTAGATGGTGCCGCTCCGTTCATTCTCTCTGACCCTACAGAACTACTAGAGATCTCCAGCAGACAAGTTCAAGTCCCTCTTCCCAAACTCCTGTGGGGGCAAAAGTTGAGATGGCAAAAGTTATTAATGAGGACGAACCAGGAAGCCTGGAGAGGCTGCAGCAGGCTGCTTTTGCCCGCGTCTCCTGGGGAGGGCACCGCTCTGTCCCCCCTCCCCTCTCTGCCCAGTTAACGGCATGCGAAGCAACATGTACTCTTGCACTTGGAACCCAGTTTGTGGGATGGCCGCAAGCTGAGGCGGAAGGAGAGAGTGGGAGGAGGAGAGAGAAGCCGGGATGCTTGGAAGGCAGCTGCAAAAGTGGGAGGGCGGAGGATTAATTAGAGACAGAGTGGGGTAGCGGTCTGCGCATCGGACTCCAACCCAGGGGAACAGGGTTCAATTCCCCGCTCGGCCATGGAAACCCACCGGGTGACCTCGGACACATCACACACTCTCAGCCTCAGAAACCCCCATGACGGGTTTGCCTACGGGTCACCAGAAGTCAGAAACGACTTGCAGGCACACGACAGCATCAACGGCAACAAGAGGACCGATCGGGATCGTCTCTGCCGGTTGGGACCCTGGGAGGGTGAGAAGACGCCAAGGGCACATCCAGAGGGGAGGCCTCGCGGGAGCCAAGCCCAGGGAGCTGCTCCCATTTCCAGGGCTCAGCCTTGGCTTTGGGGCCCCTCTGAGCCCAGGAGAGAACGGAGAGAGAAGGACCCACGGGGCTGCCGAAGAGCAACCACTGCTGGGGGGGGGGGGCAGCCGAGGCCACGCCCAGCGCCTGTTGGCACCTTCTGCCGGAAGAAGCTCCCGCGGGCTCTAGGGAAGCTGCTCTCCCTCCCGCTTCCAAGGACCTCCGTCCTTCTGCCTCGGGGGCAGCGAGGCGTCCTCCTCCTCCTCCTCCCCCCTGCCCTGCCGCTCCGTGCAGGAGGGACCTCCAGGCTCTCCGCAAGACTGCTGAGCTCGCCATCCCAGCCTCAGACCGAGTGGCGGATGGGGCGGGGGGGGGGACCCGTGGGGGGACCTTTGCTTCTTCTCTGGGCCGGGAGGCGGAAGGACGCTGCTTCACAGAGGGGAAGGGCGAGACGGGCGAGCAGTGCCGAGAGGCAGGGAGGGCGCGGCCGAGCCGCGGAGCTGTGGAAGAGGGCCCCCTGCCAACGAGGGCCAGGAGAGGCCGCTAGGGAGCGGGTAGCACTGGCAGGGCAGTGGGAGAGGGAGGGGAGAGACCCGGCAGAGGGGCTCCGGGAGAACAAGGAGCCCAGCGTGGCAAGAAAAGAGAAGAGGGCACAGCAGCCTGAGCACGGGCAAAAGCGCGCCCTTCCCACATTCCACACATGAAAACCGGGCCGCGTGTGGCCAACCAACATCAGAGGGTAAGCGATCAAGACGGCAGGAGTGATTAATGAGGAAGAAAGCCAAGCTGGGAGCAGTTACGGCAATTTGCTTTTGCCCGAGCCTCGTGGGAAGGGCACGATCCCCCCCCCCCGTGAGCTCATGAAGTACAAACTCCTTTTGCCTTTGAACTCAGTTTGCAGCAGTGAAGGCAAGCTGGAGACAAAACAGGGGGAGAGGGGAGAGAAACCGGAACATTTTAAAGGGGGCTGAAAAAGTGGGATGAGGGGGGTTTGTTTGGACCATCCCTGCCCAATCGAGACAGTGCAAAGGCAGTGCAGCCCGGCTCGTGTGTGTGCTACGGAGCAGCATGCAGCGGGTGGCACGGCAGTGCCCCTGGCAAGTGCCGGGGGAGGAGGGGGCACAGACGAAAAGATGAAAAGTTCCTTTCCATCAGTGGGGGCCCTCCGAAGGGGTTTCTCTCACCCCCTCCCACTTTGGAGGCTTGCCGAGGCAGACCACCTTATTCACGGGGGGCAGTCTCAATCCCGCAGGGCTTTTGCTTTGATTCAGCAACCTCTCTGGCCAGCGGCCTGACCGGCGTGGCCTGTGATGTTCTGACTGAGGATCCCGCTGGGGCGGAAAGCGTGTGCTATAAATACCCCAATAAATAAATAATGTTGTGGTCCAGCTCCCTCTTAACTGCTGGTGCTGATGACCAGGCAATTCTCTGCAAGTTTCCTCCTTGCCGGAGGGCAAGGCTCTGTAGCTAGGAGCAGCTTTTGTGGCTGGTGAATCTTGTTCTCCCTGAACCAGTCCAGGGTGCCCCTTTCTTTGCTTGGCACGTGGGTGGGTGAATGGGGAAGGCAGACCCAAGCCAGCCTCATGTGCCTGTCCTGGCGGGCAGGAGAGAGTGATTTGTTTTCCAAGAACAAGACAGGAGCCCTGGATCCACAGCCCGTGGGAATGAGGGTGGTCGTTGCCAGAGGCAGGGAGTTCCAGGGTCTTAATAGATTACCAATTACGTCCCACGCTGGAAGAAAGCAGGGGTATAAAAAAGTGTAACACAAACATGAGTCAACAGTGTGATGCAGTGGCAAAAAAGGCTAATCCAGTTCCAGGCGGCATCAACAGAACCATGGTGTCCAGAATGAGGCAAGCAGAAGTGGCACTCCATGCTGTGTGTGTGAGACCTTCTCAGAAGCAGTCCTGCCTTCGGTTCTGGGTGCCAGACTTAAGAAGAGCCTGAAGGAGCTGGAACGTGTCCGAGCGGCCATCAGGACATGGAGGGTAGAGGGAGATTTCCCTGCTGCTCTGGGGGCAGGCCCTGAGTCAGCTGGTTCCAATTACAAGACTGAGAGCAGTTTTTCTTCCCGACGGTGAGAAGTGTTTGCTGGTGGAAGGGCCCCTCTCACAGGCTGCTGGATTCTCCCCGGTTGGAGGTTTCTATACCAAGCACTTGCAGGGCTGGGGTCCAGCTGAGGGTCCCTGCAGAATCCCTTCCCAAAGGTCCCAGGAGTCTATGCCGGGACCCAGCCATCCCAGGAGGGGGGCAAAGAGGAAGAGGAGGTCAGAGGGGGCTGCCTGCCAGGAAGGGCCACGTCCTGCCCCCTCCCCTCCCTCCTGCTCAGTTAAAGGAGAGTAAAGGGAGGGGGGATCAGCCGGGACTGCCCCGTCAAGCTGGGGGGGGGCGTATCCTAGGCGGCAGGGCGTATCCCCTGGCGGCCCCCCAAGTCTTTCAGCCATGGCTCCAAGACCAACCTCTGCAGAATAATAAATGGGGCTCCCCTCCCTGCCTCCTATGGAGGTTCAGGTCAAACTGAAGCACCCCCTCCCGAACTTGCCACTCTGGCGAAGCAGCTCCCCAGAGGTGGGCGAAGGAGCCCGGAGGGGCCCCGGCTGGCTGCCCCCCCGAAGCCGCCCCTTCTCCTGCCGCGGTCTCTCCGGGACGGGGGGCGCGTGTGCGTGTGCCTGGGTGCGCGCGCCGGTGGAGATGGGGGGCGGCAGCGGGGCGGGATGGGCAGCGAGGGAGGAGAGGAGCGGCCGGCAGCGCTTCCCGGCCGCCGTGCCCAGGGAGGGAGGGAGGGGGGCCTCTAGGAAGTGGCTAAGCTCTGCCAGGAACCGTGCCCGGGCTCCCTGCCCGGCGGTGGCTGCCCGGGAGCCCCTCGCCCTCCCGCTGCCGCCGCGGGGGCGCAGGCTTGGCGCCGCTCCCCGCCCTCCGCTTTCCTCTCTCTTGCCGTTCCTGTCCTTTCGCGGGCGGGAGGAAGGTTGGACTGCGGAGGGGGCGGCTGCAGAGGTGGGCGAGAAGGGGCTCCCGTCCGAAGGCAGCCAAAGATGTCCTTCGAAGGGGGCCATCCCAGAGTCAATGATGGAAGAGCCCTCGCCCGCCCAAACGCCGTCTCTTCCGACACGAAGCGCCATCACCCACCCCCGAGTCACGGTCGCAGGTGACCGTGGCCTGAACCCTCTTGTCAGGGCGATCCGGAGCAGACCCGCTGCGCACAGGATGCTTGCCTAGGCGCCGGCCCACCGCCCAGCAACGGACCGAGTGGGTCTCCTTTGCTTTGGCCGAGCCCACCGTGTTCGGGCTGCGGTTACTCGCAGCTCCTTCCTCGCACGCGTGGGGTGGGAGGCCACCGGGATTTCTGCGGGGAACTGGGGAGGGGCAGCCCGGGTTGGAAGAGGCCCCCGGGGCCAAGTCCAGCCCAAGCCACTTCTCCCACGCAAGACGACACGGGCCATTTCCGCACTAGACCGTCACAGCGCTATTCTCCCACTGTCAACATCCTACGGAGTCCCGGGGCTCACAGTTCCGGGAGGGGCCTGGCCGTTGCCGGGGGGCATTCTCTGCGCTCCGACTGGCGGCTTCAAGTCCTCCTCCTGCCAGAGGTTTTCGGGGTGCCCCGGGGCAGCTCTCTCCGGCCCGGGTCCCGCGGGAGGCTCCAGCCAGAGCAGACCCAACGAACCGAATTGTTGCAGGGGTCCCACTGACGCCAGGGGTCTCCCGCTCTTCCTCCCGCTGCCCCTGCGGGGCCCATCAGCCACCGGCCTCTCGGGGGCAGGACGCAGGGCCGGGGCGGTGGGTCCGGAATCCGCCTCTCGGCGGCTTCCCCGGCCCGGGTCGGGGGTCGGGCGAGGCCCGGACCGGGCAGCGGCCGCCACCGCCCGCCCGGCAGGGCGCCCTGGCCTGGTCTGCGCCTGCGCGGCGATGCCCGGGGGACCCCGTGAGCGCCCCCTGGAGTCGCGCGGGGGAACGGCAGGGGAGGAAGCCTCAGTACCCCGGGCGACGGGCACGTGTTCGCTGCGTTCGGTCTAAGAAGAGGGCCCTCCCCTGCCGATGGACCCCAATAAGAGACGGGAGCCCTCCTCGGAGCCGCCACCGGTTGCCCCCCTCGGCCAGCCGGGCCTCAGGAGTGGGCCTTGGCGGCGGGAGGGAGGGCAAAGCGAGTTCCCCGGGGGGCTCTCCAGGAGGGAGGTTAAGCTGTGAGTTCCTCTCCTGGCAGCAGGGGGTCGGACTAGATGGCCTTTGGGACCCCTTCCACCGCTCCTCCCCGTGCCCCCTGCGTGCGTGGGCCAGACTTCTCGGCCCCCCTTGCCGCGACGCTCTTCCTCTGAGAGGCGAGGAGGGGGGCTGGGATCTTTCTCAGAACGCGCGCGGGCTTTTAGTAGGTATTTACCGACCCTGCTGAGAAACTACGTGTCCTCCCCCCGCGCCGACAGACATACCCCCAAATTGTTTTTCCGTGGAGGCTCATCGTGGTATAAGAGGTGGTATAAGAGGGACGTCTCTCACCCTCCCCCGGGCCAGGGCAGCTGCGTGGGGTCCAGAAAAGTTCCTTGCAATGCCTGGGGGGGGGGGGACACGCAAGTGGCCCTCGCCGGGATTGGGTGTGGAGTCACGCGGGGCCTGCGGATGCCAGCCCTGGCAGCCCCTCCTTCTCTAGCGGCCCCCCGGGGCAGGTGGGGTTGTGGTCCTCTCCCACCCCACAAGAAGGGCAAAAGGTGGGTTGGCGCATCAGGACGATCTCACCCGGGAGATTTTGCGGCCAAACCTCAGGTGCAGGTTTGTGACATCAGAGTGGCCGGGCCCTGGTGATGTCACACGGAGCACCCGGGTGACATCGTTAACCAGGATCCCTTAAGTGTCAACCACAGTTGCGCAGGCGCGTCATTTGAATCAGAAACTTCCCTACAAATGAAGAAAATATGCCCACAGACAGTTTGGGGGACGGCAGTCTTGCCCTGAGATTTGTCCCCATGCCCTGAGGACCAGAGAGGAAGGTCCAGGCCCTGAGAACTAGGGACCCGAGGCAGAGGAGACAGCTGCCCCCAGGATCCTGCTCCCCCACCTGGGAAACCCTTTTCCACCCCCTGGATTACGGGATCTTCTCTCTCAGGACCACCGGCTGGAGCCCTCAAAGGAGAGAGAGAGAGAGAGAGAAAGGGGTGGTTTGATCCTGCAGCCTCCTCCCCAGGCCCAACTCTTCCTTCCCCGCCAGTATCGGAGAGAGTCTCGGGGGAGGGGGGATAAAGAGAGAAAGAGAGAGAAAAGGAAGAGAGGGAGAAAGAGGAAACGGGGGCGGGGGGAGAGAAAGGAGGCAGAAAAAGAGAGAAGCCGGAGGGAAAATGAAAGGGGGAGGAAACGGGGGAGGCCTTTGGCCGGGGTGGCCTCTGGGGGTCAGGGAGTGCGAAGGGGGGACTGAGCGAGCCCCCCCCTCCTCCTCCTCCGCCCGAAACCAGGCCCGACGGGCGCCCCGGGGGCTGGGCCAGGAGGGACCCGGATCCCGACGGCGGCGGGGCTGGGGGTGCTGCGAGCCGGGGGCCAAGGAGCCACGGCGGGCCCCTAAGAGAGAGGGGAGCGGCGCTCGCCCGCTTGCCCGCCCGCCGAGCCCAGCTGGCTTGGCTTGGCTTGGCCTGGCAGGGCCGGGCCTCCTGCCTGCGCGCCTCCCGCCCCTTCAGGATGCTCCAGATGCTGCAACGGCTGTTGCGGTAATGAAGACCCGCTAATCCCCGCCGGCCGCGCTAAATCCACCGCCGGCCGCAGGGAGACCAATTACCCGGGAGCCGTCCGGCGGCGAAGGCTTGGCTGCCCCGCCGGGGACCGAGCCAGACGGAGCCGGGGGCCCCGCGGGGCCCGCCCGCGCACGCGGCTCCTCCCCGCGGCGTGCCAGGGCAGGCGCGCGCACGCGAGCGCCCAGGTGGGTGCCCCGGCCGCCCGCCCGGCCGCCGGCCCTCCCTGCCCATCGCCCGTCTCCCGGCGGCGTCGGTGGCTCCGTCTTCGGTGCGGCAAACGGGGCCCGAGCGCGACTGGCAGGGAGGGGAAGTGGGAGGCCCAAGAAATGGCGGGGGGCATCTTAAAAGGAGGAGGAGGAGGGAGGCTGGCAAGGCTGGGAAGGGAAGGCTCTGTCGGGAGCGGCTGTCTTCGCGCCCGCCTGGGAGGCTGCGCACAAACGCGAATGCGCGCGCGCACAGAGGCAGAGGGAGGGATCCTTGCAAAGAAGAGGGGGTGGCAGCCACAGCTTTCCCCCGCGTTTCTGGAGGCAGCCGTGCCACCCACTTGCAGCCTCCGCTGGCACCTCCTAGACTTCCCAGGGCACCCTGGAATTGTGGGAGCTCAACTCCGTTTGCACAGGAGAAGGTGGTGTGAGGAGGGCCTCTCAAGGGCAGACGGAGAGGTGCCAGGAGGGTCCAAATGCCCCCCCACCTTGCCCGCTGCCTGGCAGCTGCTGGAACTCAGTGCTCACCGCCTGGGAAGGCAGAGGGCCAAGGCCGGCGTGACCCTCTTGCGCTTGGCAGGGGCAGGCGTGTTGCAGGATGATGGACGGGGTGTTGCTGGTGGCCCCCAGACCTCAGTTTAAAAAGGAATGAGTTTCTAATACTCGTGGCTTACGGGGCAGCAGTGAGCCGAAGGGAGAGGGAGGGAGGGGAGAGGAGGAGACTTTAGCATCCTGGGGAGCTCCGTGGGTTGGCTTCCTTAGGGCCTCGATTGTTAAAGGAAAAACACCTGCTATGCTTTTTTGAAAAAAATAAGTGCGTACAGCCAGCGTGGTGTAGCAGTTTGAATGCTGGACTATGACTCTGGGGTTCAGATCCCCACTCGGCCATGGGTGACCTTGGGCAAGTCACACTCTCTCAGTCTCAGAGGAGAGCAATGGTGAATCCCTTCTGAACCAATCTTTCCAAGAAAATGCCAAGATCGGGTTGCTTTAGGGTCACCATAAGTTGGAAATGACTTGAAAGCGCACAACAACAGCAACAACAGAAATGTAGACATCCTGCTATATGACAGTGAGTGATTTCTCCAGCGCAAGAGAGACTGAAGAATTCTGTGTGTATTTTCTTGCCGGATTCACGCCTTGCAAGGTCTTCTGGGGAATCACCTGCACAGAAGCACACCTGTACAACATTTCTGTACAGAAAACAAGTCCCCCCCGACAGATTTGAACATAAAACCCACATATATTTCAGTGTAGAATAATTCCCCAGGACACACTACAGAGCACAGACATCTCACTTCTGTGTCAGTCTTCCAGAATGTCTTTCCTGGGTGTCGGAAAAACCCTTTCTGCAGAGAATAAAGAGATTTAAACATGAAGGTTCCTTCCTTCCTTCCTTCCTTCCCTCATGCTGCGTACTCAGACTCCTGGATCCTGAAGCAACCCTGGATTCCCCAGCCCCTCCCCCTGGAGATTTCACAGACACCTTCAGGTCCCATAGGGCCCCCTTGGCCCCCCAGTCACATTGCTGAGCAGTTTTCAGGGCTGAGTGGTCCTGGAAAGGGTGTGATATTCATCAAGAAAACAGAGACTTCCTGGTATGGGGTTGAGTATCCTCTCACTCGAGGTTGTTGGCAGCCTCATATAAGTGGGATGGTGAGTTTGCTCTGGGTTTTAGTGTGAACTGTAAAGGAGCCAGCCAAAGTGCTCACACTGTTGTGGATGGGGTTCAAATTTCTGAGTCCTGACTCTTGTGCAAGCCATTCAGCCTCCTGCGGGGGGCAGTGATAGGGATTCAGCACATAGGGTAGTACCTTTCAAGTTCACATTAAAACCCAGAGCAGACTCACCTATTTTAGGTCCCTGTTTGTGGAACCCAGGAGAGCTCAGAGGTAATGACAAGGTGGAGAGCAGGCAGAGCCAGGAGGAGCCACTTTCCAAAGAGACAGAGAAAGCAGGTGGAAAGAGGAGAGCCACCAGGCCTTGGCTAAGTTTTGGACCATGTTTGGTTTTCGCCGCGTTTGAGCTGTTCTTCTAATGAAACCATTTGGCTCAGTCGGTCTGGCCCTTTATTGCTCGTTTTATGGCTTCTGTCTAATTAAATTTTCCTTCCCAAATGTGCCCACTGCCGTGCTGTTGCCTGCCATGCCTAATGAAGCTCTATCTCCCAGCTCCAGAGCCCAAGGCGGGCGGGTGGGGAGGTGGGCGGGGAGGGAGGGATCTCTGGCAAAACAGGAGTTAGCAGACCACCCCCCTGGCCAACCCCACCTCCAAACCCCTTGGGTTCAGGAGAGGACTTTCCAAGCCGCCTTTGCCAAGGGCACTGTGGGAGGTGAGCCAGCTGGCCACCTCCTGGCCACTCGCCCAGCTGCCCGTTTCATTTGCAGGGACTGCCAGCCCAAATCCCTAGCACCAGCTGTCCCCAGGGAGGGAGGCAGTGGGGAGACATCTGCTCCCTTACCTTTCCTTGCAGAAATGAGACAAGCAAGGCTGGGGCACCACAAGTGGCAGAGAACAGGCGGGGGCGAGGGCGGGGGCGGGAAGCTGCTGCCTTGTTGACTGCATGGCGTTTGCTGTGTCACCTAAAGCAACACCTCCACCTTCTGAGGTTTGTGTGGCTTGCCGTGGGGCATCGGACAAGGGGAGAAGCAGCCACTGGGTCCACCAGTGGGGTTCCCCTCTTCTTGCCCCGGAGGTGACTTCTGTAGGGAGGGGCCCGGGCCTTTGGCTGCTGCTGCGAGGCTCTCCCTACGTCCTCCTGGGAAGAGCCTGGGGCTCAGCTCCGGCTCCTGCAGGGGAAGGGAGCAGGGACAACCCTCGGAAATCCTCCTACCACCAATCGCAAGGGAGGTGGCATCATCTATTTGCGGTTTTGATCTGAGCTGTCAGGTTGCGTGTGACGTCTGGTGCCCCTTTCAGGCAGAGGCCTCTACGAGCCTTTGCTCATCCACGGCCCCGCTCGGGTCTTGCGAACTCAGGACAGCAACCAAGGCTTCCTTGAGGGAGTCAATCCACCGGAAAGGTAGTCTCCCTCTTTCCCGATTGCCTTCCATTTAAACAAGCGTCATCATATTTCCCTGTGAGATGCATTGCCTCCTGATCTCTCCAAAGCACGACAACTCAGCTGGATCCTCCTGGCCAGCTTTGTTTGTTCTCTTGCCCTTTTGGCCAAGACTGGGAGATGGAAACGTACACAAGATTATGGTCGTAGTGGCATTAAACACTCTATAGCATGAAAACCACTTAAGGTGTTGATTTACGCTAGAAGCAGAGGAGGAAACTGATAAGCACACAAAGAAAAGCTCTCTGCTGGTTAAACCAAAGCCAATCCCTCTTCCCCAGGAAGGACATCCAGGGGCTGGGGGGAGCAGCTCCACCACGCAGAGGACCATCCCCTGTGTTGCCGGGCGGATCCTGGCCCCTGTCCTGGAAACTGGCTGGTCTGGTGGACATTTTGTGGCTCTTTGGGGGTTGGGGGAAGAGGAGGTACTGCTGCCTCCAACACCAAGGCCGAGGGAGACTGGAGTGAGGTTTTATTATCCCAACGGGAACAATTCAAAGTGATGGATCTCTTGGAGGCAGTGAGAGGGGCTGGCATGGGCCCAGTCATCTCAATCAGGGGCATGCATACACAAGGGTCCTGATCCAGACTGGGTCCCCTGTGCTTTCACTGAAGTAAGGGGGGAAAGAGACACACCTGCCAGCTACATCCGTAGGATACGGGCAGGTTGGGGCCTTGGGGCCTGGGACTGAGCGCTTTTTCAGCACCCACTGTGGTGGCCTGTGGGCTGAGCAAGAGAAGGGGCACCTTATCTCAAAATGATGTACCACAGCACACACACCCACACACATGTACATTTGGGCCACAGGCTGCCAGTGGGGAACAGCCACCAGGAGTCTGTTTCTTTGTTTATTTCCTTTTTATCCAAATTCCTGCTGTCCTTTCTGGGATGAGGCAAAAGCAGGCAGCCCTAAAACCCACTAACAATAGGAGAATAGCCTCTTGTGGAGAGGGATTCCAACCCCTGGGAGCAGCCACAGCGAAGACCCTGTCTACCGTGTCCTCACCAGACAGGCCTGCAACAGTGACAGGAGTCCAGTCTGAGGTCTGACCTGCTAACCTCACTGAGTGCTTCCTTAGCTCTGGCTAAGGGGGGACCAGCCTCCCTGAAGCTGAGGAGGCCAGGGGTGTTGCCTGAGCCCCATGAAAGGACCCTGGGCCTCGAGACCTCCTCCTCAGCCTGGACAGCCAAGAGGGCTGACCTCAGTTACCCCACTCCACTGACGAGCTAGTCATGACTGGGGTAATGAAGGGTCCCACTAGACCCCTTGGGCCTACCCCTTGAGATTCCAGAAAAGAGAGGCAGGGTTTGCATAATTCTTCTCCCAGTGCTACTGGGCTGCAACTCCCATCAGCACAGTGAAGGGCGAGGAATGCTGGGATCTGGAACCCAACGACACCTGGAGGGCTGCAGGATTGGCACCCCCACCGTGAGGCCTTCTGGTGGCCGGTGGCTAGTAGCATTTGAAGGCAAGGAGGGCCGAGCTCAGTAGCCTTCTAAACTATAGGTCAAGGGGATTCTGTGGACTACAAGTCCCATAATTCTTTTGCACCCTTGGCCACATTGTCTGAGCCTTCTGAGAAACAAAGTCCAAAATACCCAGAGGACCACAGATTCCACCCACCCACCCCCAAGCAAACACACATTGTATGAGGAAACGTCATGTGGCTGATGGAGGGGGAGACCTTGTTTTCTGCTGCGGGGGCTCCAGGGGATAGAAACCAAATCCCAAGGGGCTCAGATGCTGAGGAGGGAGATTCCAAGTGAGCGTTAGGAGTGGGGGAGGGGCGGTTAATCAGCCGAGGAAGAAGCCGCTGGTCTCGGCTTGGAGGGGAGAAGAAACAAGAGCGCGCTCGGAGATGGAGCACGCTCCCCTTTTCCTCCCCAGGGCCGCCACCTCCTCCTCGTCCGAACTGCCTCCCCGCTCCCTTTCCTCCCTGCCGCTGAGCAGCAGCTGCCCCTGCTGTGGGGGATGTTTTAGAAAGAGTACAAAGGGCTAGAGTGGGGGGAACAGCTGCATATTTCTAAAGCCCCCAGCGCTCCGCACGCACCCACAAGAAACGGAAATGCCCCTGTTGTTTTCTGCATCCTTCTCAAAGTGGCCACAGAAACTGACGCATGTCACTTCCTGTCACCGTTTTGAGAAAGGCCGCAGGGGTTCTGGGGCGCTTGTGGAGATAGCAGTTTTTCTGCACATTTTCATGTGTGCGGAAGGGGGCTTTCTGTGAGGTCTGGTGGCAAAAATTTCCCACGCCGTAAATATTTTAAGAAGAATCAGATGGGTCGGTGGGCTTTGAGGGACTGGTGGGGGGCTTCGGGGGCATTCACGGTCTGCAGCGGTGAGAGGGTCTCCAGCAGGGTCTGGCCCCTCCGCAGCAGAGGCCGCTCGAGGTGGGGGTTATTCTCCAGATTTTGTTAGACTGCACGCCCCCCCACCCCGGTGGCCCTGCAAAGCATGCCGTCCCCGCCTGCGCCCGTGCTGCTTCCCCGACGGAGCGCCCCGCTCACGGAACGGAGCCAGCACTGTTAGGAGGCAGCAATATTTTTGTCAGCGGGCAGGCCGCAAAATTTGCCCTCAATGTTAGAAATTAAGAATCAGACATTTTTAAAAAATAGCCGGATAAATTTGTTACGCAGCAGGGTTCCTTTTCTGCCTGTGTCTTAATATGGAGGAAAGGGGTTGCAGCATCTTCCGTACCAGAAGGGAAAGGTTTGTTGTAAATTCTACTTACTTCTTGCAGTAAGTTAGTTAGTTAGACCACTATAAATGGTGTTACAGTAATTTGTGTTTTTATTTGTGATTCCTCCTTTTCATTTCTGTGTACTAAATTATGGTGGCTTGTGTCTCTCAACAACAGGGTGACGCGCACACCCCCCCACCCACACCCTGGGCTTTACTTCCTAGGAAGTCTGGGAACTGCAAGTCCAAGAACGCTGGGGGGGGGGTCGTGTTCCCAGCTCCACTTTTGTTCCGTTTGTGAGGCAAAGCCTTGTGAGACATGATCCCCAAAGAGCCAAGACGCACACACGCAGGCACGTATGCGGAGATGCACAGACAGCCAGCTCCAACAAAGACCCTGGCAAAGGAAGGAGGTGATGTCACTTCTAGCCAATCCCGGGCTCCCTTCCCGAAACATTCAGCAAACCTGCGGAATATCCTCCACCAGTGCCCCCCCCCCCGCTTGCTGTTACTCCCTCCGAGGGCACCCGCGGGATTCCTTCCAAGGCTGGAAGGTGGACTCGGAAGGAGCAGCATGGGCATACCCATCCAGGCCGGTGCTGGGTCCAAGGATTCTGGATGAGGCCCATTGAAGGGAGCTGCACTTGATTCAAGCGGTCTACTTTCAACAAGGACGGCTGACTTAGAATGAACCCGCAAACCCCCGCCTGACGGCTGTGTCCGAAACAGAGGCAGGCTGCCCTATTTGGACTCACCAGGTGGTGGCAGGACTGAGTGGAAGTGGCAATGACGGTGCAGGAAGAAAGAGGGGGAGCAGACGGGCCCCCAGGAAGCCACAGCTGCCGTCCTGACTTTGCGGAGCTGAGCAGAGGCCTCTTGGAAGTCTCTTCTTTAGAGGGACCGCGTAAGCCAAGATGACTTGACAGCAAATAACAGCAATAGCAAACAACAGAAAGGTTTGCTGGCACAGGACACACTAAAGCACCAGCTGACATCCCAGCCACTAAGCAGGGTCCTCTCGCCTGCCGTCTTGCAAAGCGTGGCCGCTTCTGTTCCCGCCCCCGGTGCCCCAGGGCCTGGACCAGGGATTCCCTCCCACACCCGTCTGTACCAGCCCACACAATGTCTCTCCCACTAACTTGGTCCCTCCAGCTGATCTTTTGGGCCACCCGCTCTGAGACCGAGCTTACTCGCGGGTTGTGCACCTCCATCACTTTTCCCATCCACAGCCACCCACCCGTCCGCCCTTCCAGGCAAAAGTCTGCCCGCAGAGGCTCCGCTCCCTGCATCTGACGGAGGGGAGGCGAGAAGCCCCTCCTTCAGTAGTCCCAGGGGCACTGCTGGGTTCCTCTGTATCTTTTGATGCTGAAAGAGAGCAAAGCGGATCTCTCTTTGAACGCTGGTGACCAGGTCCAGCGTGACTCTGAAGGGCAGGGTTCAAATCCCTGCTCAACCACAGAAACACTCTGGTGACCTTGGGCAAGTCACACTCTCTCAGCCTTGGGGAAAGCAAAGGCAAACCCCCTCTGAACAAACCTGGGCGAGAGAACCCCACGGTGGAGGTGCTTTAGGGTCTCCACAAGTCAGAAATGGCTTGAAGGCCCGCAGAAGCAGCGACAGCCTCCCCCAATCCCAGCCCCCCCGCTGTCTCCAGAGGGAAAAGTCTTTCTACAGAGGCCACTGATCTGGGGAAGGGGGTTCCGTACCCCTGGGCATCCTCAAGGTGCCGCCTCCCCTGCCAAAACCCCGAAAGGACTGGACCTCTGTCCTGCCCTGGGAAGGAGTTCCCGCACACCCGAAGGCCGTCTGGTCCACCCCCCTGAAGGCGCCCCGAGTGGTGCCCCTCAAAGTCTGATGAAAAGCTGTGGGTGGGGGGCACTCTCCTCCTCCGTAGGAGCGCCTGAGTGAGAGGAGCGGGGCCTTCTCTTCCTGCCGGGCTGATCGGCCCTTCTCCTACCGCCGCCACGGGAGGCCATTTCAGCACCTCGGAGAGCGGGCAAGGGGCCGAGAAGCTGCCCCCCCTACCGCTCTGTTTGGTTTTTCCTCGTGGGTGCCTCGACCGCACTCTACGCGTGCCCAGAGGCTCTCCGTCCCCCGTGAGGTGGCTTCCTTTGGCTCGTTTTCCCTCCCTGACGGGCAGCCTTCCATCGTGGGGCCGGTGTGAAGCAGGGTGGGCCGCCCCCGCCCTCAGGGTGCGCGTGCCACACGCGCCCCTCTCCTCCGGGCACCGGCAGACTGGAACCCCCATCATTCTTCACTGAATGGCTATGCTGGCTGCGGGGCCCAACAAGGTGTGGTGGTTCAGAACGGGCAACCGCACGGATGTCCTTGGACTACAGTTCTCATCAGCCCCAGCATGTGCGACCCCCAGAGGTCGCTGGACTTCATCTCCCATCAGCCTTCTCCCCCAGACCCGTTCCCTGGAAGGTCTACCCTCCCCAGTGCCTCTCCTCCGGGCACCGGCAGACTGGAACCCCCATCATTCTTCACTGAATGGCTATGCTGGCTGCGGGGCCCAACAAGGTGTGGTGGTTCAGAACGGGCAACCGCACGGATGTCCTTGGACTACAGTTCTCATCAGCCCCAGCATGTGCGACCCCCAGAGGTCGCTGGACTTCATCTCCCATCAGCCTTCTCCCCCAGACCCGTTCCCTGGAAGGTCTACCCTCCCCAGTGCCTCTCCTCCGGGCACCGGCAGACTGGAACCCCCATCATTCTTCACTGAATGGCTATGCTGGCTGCGGGGCCCAACAAGGTGTGGTGGTTCAGAACGGGCAACCGCACGGATGTCCTTGGACTACAGTTCTCATCAGCCCCAGCATGTGCGACCCCCAGAGGTCGCTGGACTTCATCTCCCATCAGCCTTCTCCCCCAGACCCGTTCCCTGGAAGGTCTACCCTCCCCGGTTTATGCTAGGCTCATGGTGCCTTGCTCGCGAGGAGTCCATCTCTGTAGCCTGGCCCGCTTGTCAAAAATCCCTCACCTATTGCCGGCGTGCTGGGAGAGGGGACCCCCAGAGGACCCCCGGTGCTCTGTTCTAGAGCAGGCTGTGACTGCGGGCTTCTCTGAGGGGCCTTTCGGTGCCAGAGGGACCCTGATGCTCGTGGCTGCCAGGACAGGAGCTCTGTGGATGGTCACGAATGCGGCCGAGGGTACCCAGCGGAGAAGCGTCCTAGCCCTTGCCCTGAAACTGCCGAGCGGATGGACGCAACGGGTACCCAGCCAGGTCACCATCAGAAAACACTCCTGGCGCCTGCCCCCCTGCTCTGGAACAGGGGGCTGCTGCTTTGGGGGGGCTCTCTGTGGGGGCATTGCTGTAGAGCTTCTGCTGGCGAAAGTCCCGCTTCAGGGTCAACCTCTAGGCTGAACAGGGCACTGGGAACACCCCCAACAGCGAGGCCTCTGTCTCTGGGCACAGCCTCTTCCCCCTATCCTGCCCTCTGTGATCTTCTTGGGCCCGTGATCTGTCGGATCCTGTCAAGACTGAGGAGGCCCAAGGGGGTTCTCGGTCCATGGAACTAAAGCACTGGGCGGGGGGGGGGCAGCAGAGGAATGAAGGCAGCTGGCAGCTGCAACCAAAGGTGGACAGGCACAGGGTGGTCACTACGCGCCCCCTGCAACTGTGGCAGCAGGATGCAGCCACCGGGAGCAGAGCCCACCCAGTCCCACCGCCAGGTGCCCTCACCCTTCCTTTCTGTCTGCAGGGGGTGTCGTTCTAGCAAAGACGTTTGGGAGAGAAACGGGGCCAAGGAAGAAGGAGAGCTGAGTCCCAGTAGCTCTGCTTCAGCCCTGCTGGCCCAGACGCGAGCCCCACGGCCTTCAGGAGGACTCCCTGGGCTTGTAGGCAAGGAAGCCTTGAAGTTCTTGCCTGCTAAAAATCCACCTCCTTTAGGCTCAGCTTTGCAATTCCATGGGATCTTGCAGGCCCTGGTGCAGGGCATCCCCTTCTCCTGAAACCCCCCGCGTGTGCAGACGGGCCCACCAGGGCTCGTGGCAGCAGCCGGCTGGAGCGTGCGTGTGGGGATGGTGTTCCCTTCCTCCTTGATTCCAGTGGGGAGCTGGTTGTCTGTATGCCTTCATGGTGAACATACGTCTAAGCCCCGTTTTCATCATCTCACATCTGGTGTGGGGATGGGGGAACAGCTTCTTTCTCTCCCCCTTCCCCCCACACCTCTCCCTCTCCCTCTCCCCCTGCCATACCCAAGCGTGGGAGGAAAAGAGTCTTGCAGTACCTTAAGGAACCACAGACTTAATTGCTTTCACAAGCAAGAGCTGCATTTCACCAAGTTCCTCCAGCCAGGATGTGGTCACGACTCAGTAAATGTGCTTGTCTTAGAGGTGACAAAGAGTCATTATTTCCTCTGCAGCGGCACAGGCAGCTCTTCTCCCAAGCCGCTTCCCTGGGAGGAAGGGAGTGCTGGATGGGCCCGGGAGTAATTGCTTTGCTAACTGGAGACCCTTCTCACCTGAAGGAGAGGGAGGTCCTGAAAAGACAGGCAGGAGCTGGGGGAAACTGGCACGCCAGAGAGGGCACAGCTGGCCCACCCACCGGGGGCTGGGCTCTAGGGGAAGTCTTTCAGAAGAGGCCACGACAAGGAGCACTTCGTCTGCCCCATCCCATTCCCCTCCGTAGCCAGGCTTCTACGTCTCCCACCCAGGTGGGCCTTTGGTTCACTTCTTTGGCTTTGTTTATCTAAAGTGGGATTTGGGGAGAGGTCCCCATCTATCTCAGCAAGGCAGCAGCTATGAAGAAGTTGCTGATGACCAATGAAAACATGCATAACTCAGAATGTTCCTGAGAGGAGTTGAGAGGAATTGTAGATCACAGAGTTGGAAGGGGCCCAGGAGCCGTCGAGAAGGCCCTCGGAACTGCAGGAATTCCTTACGCCACCGAGGCAAACGTGCACATGGGCCAAGGGGATTTGGGGGATATAAATATGGCCCTTGAGACTCTGTCTGGTGGGCTTCGATGCAGGCCTTGGCCATGGGGGTGCTGGGTATCTATCTGTTAGGGGGCAGCTGTGAGTTCTCTCTTGGCAACTGGTTGGGGCTTCTGACAGTGAAAATGGGGAAGTAGGGCCCTCTTTGCTCCGCAGCTTCTTAGAAGTTTAGAAATGGAATCCTAGAGCTGGAAGGCACCCCAATGGCTGTCTTGTCCACCTCCGTTCTGCCAAGCAGGAATAGACAGCACGGGCACTCTTGAGGGATGATTTAAAGACCTCCCAAGAATGTCCTTAAGTTTATAGCACTGACTCTCAAGAAGTTCTTCTTAATACTTAGGCAGAATCATCTGTCTTACAATTTTAATCTACTAGTTTGTTTCTTGCTGTCTTGAGCAGCGGAAAACAAACTTGCTGCATCTTCCACAGGATATCCCTTTAGGTGTTCCAAAATGGCTGTCATGCCAACTCCCCATCTCTTGTTCCCCAAGCTAAACATTCTCAGCTCCTTCAGATGTTCCTCACAGGTTTTTTGGTTTCCAGGCCATCCCGCTGCCCTCCCCTGGACACGTTCCAGTTTGTCGATGTCATTCTTGTACCCCCTTTCCTTGCCCACTGTCTAATAAAGCCTTCCCACCTACTCTATTGTGTTGGCTCTGCACCCTCCCAATCTCTTGCCTCTGCCAACTCCACCCAGTCCCGCTCTGTGTCTTCTGCGCACACACCCCCAACATGCGCTTGCACCCAGCCGGAGACCCAGATATTCAAGAGAGGAGCAGAAGGGGCCAGCGCTGCCTCTGTGACCACGTGGACCCCTCCTCTGGACCCTGCAGAGATGCCAAAGAGACCAAATGGTTCTGATCCGCCACTGGGCAGCTCCGTACATCCATACCACTGAACCCAGAGATTTTTCTCTCCTCCCAGCCCTGAAAGGAAGCGCTCCTCCTTCCAAAAAAGCCGTCCTGGCAGTGCTGGCAAATTAAAGGCACGATTTCCGCTCCCTTCCTTGGCAGGCCGTATTTCTTCTCTGCCGGTTTGCTTCTTCGCTGTTGTCTTCTGAAGCATCTCCCTGACAAAAGTGTACAGCTAGAGAGGGAGGGGGTTGGGCAGCCATTGCTTTGCGTGGCCCCCACTCTACCCCCTACAGAAAGGGGATGTCCTGCCTCCCTTCTCTCCTGTCAAATTCCAGCTGGTTTGAGAAAGCAACCATGCAGCACTCCCCTCCATGCCGCTTCCACACCTATGGCGGCAAAAGGACCCTCTCAGGCGGGGCCCAAGGACAAAGTGGGGAATGGGTGCGTACGTGGACGCATGCTCACACACACATGCATGCAGGACTGGGACCAGGGCTGAAGTGGGAAATGTTTTCACCAAGCAAGATTAAGAGCTCAGGTGCGTGGCCTGGATCATCCAGCAACTGACGTTTGCAACTTTTCCCCACCCCAGAAATCCAGAAGCCCATGGATTAGAGGCGCCCAGGAGCACCTAATCCCTGCAGGGGCCGGGAGGCAATATTTGGGATTACGGGCTAGGACCGCACAAACCAGGACGGGATCTGAAAACAAATATTGGCCGAAGTCAAAGAAATGACACTGCACAGAGTTTGGGCAAGGAGGGGAGGGGAGTGCTTGCAGAGTGGCACAGTGGTTTGAGTTGTGAGCTAGCACCACTGGAGGCCAGAGTTCGAATCCTCGCTCTGCCGTGGAAATCCACTGGGTGACCTTGTGGGTGGTCACATTCTCTCAGCCTCAGAGGAAAGCAACGGTGGCAAATCTCTGAAGAAACCTGGCCAAGAAAACTCTGTGATCGGTTTGCCTTAGGGCTGCCATAAGTCGGAAACGACTTCATATGTGCCACCTTACATAACAATACCTCTTTGATTCCAAGATTCTTGGACAGACGCTGAATCCGTGATGGTCAAAAACTTCAGTCCGCAACACCTGGGCATCCTCCTTCCTCCCTTCCTTTTTTAAAGTGTTCCAATTCTGTCTCTTTCTTACCTATAGCTGGCCCATTTCAGTGTGCAGTTCTCCTCCTTCGTGAAAGGTATCTCCTTGGCCGGAGCGGCCTCTCCATGCCTCCAGCACCTGACATGCGCAATCCCCGCAGAGGCCAGAATCTTGTATTTATAAGAGGCCCTCTTTTCTCTCTTCAGGCCATCCACGCACCTCCGCGCCTCTTGCTTTCTCCAAGGCTTACGTGTCCCTCCTTCGGTTTTGGTGTGGAGATCATCCATCACGGAAGCTGCTGGTGATTCAGCCGAGCCCAGCCGTGCTCTCTCTGCCTATCTCATGCTCCCATCAAGTTTGAGAGAAGACAACGCCTTTTCTTTTCCCTGAGGTGCTCAGAGCAGCTTAGCATACGTGGCCGCATTGCCAATGGGAAAATGAAGTGGGATTTATGAGGCTCATGGGGCTTTGTGAGTTATTGGGCAGCCGGTGTGGCCAGTTAATACACCTAGTATTATTAGATATTTTAATAACAAGAAAGGAGACAGCAAGGTTCCTTTAATCACACTGGATGAGAGCTGACTTATGTAAGAATAGCGGGAAAGCTTTCCAGCTGGACCAAACCCAAGAGAAGCCTCTCTAACTCAACATTATGTTGCCACGGTGGCTACCAGTGCCTTTATTGGCTTTATTGTCCAGCATCACCGCCCTGCCCATGCTCCCCAATAACCGGTCTACAGAGGCATGCTCCTCCTAACTCTGAAGAAGGTATTTACGTAACGCTCCCAGGTCCCCGTTCCTTTCATTTCCCAGGCCCACTCAGGGTTGAGGGCACGTCAAAATGAAACGGAATCACAGGGGCCCGAAAGCAATGCTTGATGGATGACGTGGAGACAATGAGAGAGAGAGAGACACAGCAACGAAACTCAGGGCAAAGGCAAAGTTAAGCTCATGTCCCTCGGCTGATCCAAGCTGGCCTTCGGCAGAGCCACTGTTCCTTCTTCAGAGAAATTTCCCATTGCATTCTTCTTCAGCTAGAGAGTGTCACCCGCCCAGGGTCTTCCATGGCTGTGCAGTGGTTGGAGGAAGAAGGAGGAGGAGGAGGGGTACCTGTGATGAAGCGGACGTTGCCCAGCGGGCCCCATCCCTGGGCTGGAATATTGCCAGTTAGGCACCACTTCAGAACGGGACGGGTGCTCTGGTCTTTCCTCCCTCGGTCGGGGAAGTGCTGGGGGCTGGCGTGGGGGATCATACCACCCAAACAAAGGAACCATTTCCCAGGCTTTCTAAGATGGAAATAGTGAGGCCCAGGTACCCAGCCCGGGAAAGGATTAAGCGGGGAAAGGAGGCAAGGGGAGCAAGAGAAACCCAGGACTGGGACTATAGGGCCAGCCTGGAGAGGCAATCCCTCATATATATTTGGTGTTAGCAGTGGGGTCTGGGTTGTCCATCAGCTAGGGAGACCTTCTAGTACCAGCTTTTGGGTGTGGGGACTGCCGATTTCTGCAGGCCTTTCTCTCAAGAGGTTGCATTTGGGTCTGGGACCAGGGGCTTCTTTCTCTCTTCCACTTTTACCAGTACCAAGGAGTCCGTTATTTTTGCCACTTTAGCCATCATTTTGGGCTGTTCGTCCTGCACTAGCACCTGAAACCTTGAGGTGGGATGTTGTAAAAGTGTTCCAGTCAACTACATTTATTACCTCTTCTTCAGTTTCAGCCTTGGACCCGTTAATCCGGTTTCCCAGCAACTTGTCCAATCTACACCCTAAGTGAGAATATGTTTCCTGGGGCTTCTTCTTCAGTCCTCTAAGCTCTTTTCTGTGGTGTTCTGGTGTTACATCAAATCTTTGTTTAACCCTTTCCTTAAATAATTCATAGTCCTTTGCTTCCTACGGTCTCATTTCTCCACAGATTTTGCCAGACCTCCACAAATTTGAGACGTTAAATTTCCCATTCTCTCCTCATCTATCTTTTCTATGTCAGAACAGGCTGTCTGGAAACCCATGAAGAATGACTCAATGTTATCTCCTACATAAAACCTAGGAAATCTTTTTATATCAGTGTGGGGGGACCATTGTAGGAGTCAAGCTTGTCATCAACTGCAGCCCCTTCCGTTTCACGTTACAGGAAGCCCCTGCCTCTCGGTGCCCCCTTATCTGGTGATTGGTTCTTCTGACACTTCCAAATTAAGGACAAGTTCCATTCATTCAATATGGGGTCCACTCTCTGGTCAGTTCTTCATGCCTATGGAGGCTCGCTTGCTTGGAACCGCTCACACACATACGCGGTCCCAAGTCTTCCCTATGGAAAGAAGTGATCCCCTGGTTGAATTAATGGAACTTGTTTGTGTTGCAAGCATTGAAATAGTGGGCGTCCATCCATTCTTCTTGCCTGCGGAGGCTCTCTTGGGACCGCACGGGTGCTACCTGCAAAGTTTGTTCAGAAGAGGGGAACAGTGCCAAGCCAGCTGAGAGACTCCGCAAGCAGCGTCTGCACACAGTCGGCCCCCAGTGAAGCTCCATCAGCCATCCATGTTCCCCACAGTGGACGGGTTCTGCTCTTTGACCATTTCTGCTTTTGCTCCCCAGCTGGTGAGAGATGCAGGGGAAGGCTGTATGCGTCGTCTCTAACTCATGAGCCTTCTGTTTCCCCCTTTTGTTCTCTCTTACTTCCATCTCTCTTAATTCCCTCCCATGTTGGAGTTCTTTTTGGTCTTTGTTCTTTTAATTCTCTGTCATGCTGTATTTCTTCCTCCCTTAGTTCCCTTAACTTCCCCTCGTGTCCAGGCCCAGCCACAGAGTCGCAGAATATCAGAGCTGGAAGGGAGGACAAGGGCCGTCCCGTCCAACCTCAGTCTGCCAGGCAGGAAGGCACCATCAAACACACAAGCTGATGCAGTTCTTTCTTTCGTTTGCCGTATTGCCACCCTCTAGAGGTTCGACTGTGCTTGTGTCTACAGTCTGTCCATTGGGTCTTCAGTCACTTTCTTCCACTTTTAAAACAGGGCTTTCCAAAATTGTTTTTACTTTTCTGGGAGCCTTAAGATCTGTATGTCCTTATGCTTACCGACAACTTTTACCTCAGGAAATATTTTTGGTGTGATCCAAATAATGTCTTTTCACTCAATTTGAGCTCTTTTTCTTATTACTTTGGTGATTACCTCTAACTTTTACCTCAGAATTGCCTTGCTGAGTGCAGGGTTTCTGTCGTTCTGTGGCTTTTCACTGTGTCCCTGTGGCAATCCGCTCTTTTAGCTCAGCCTTTTTTTGCCTCAGACATGACGCTTTCCTCACAACCTTCGTAGTGCCTCTTCCTCAGGTACTTCAGTTGTGCTTTCTCCACTCCATTTCCCCCCAACACCCCACTGTCGGCAAAACTCTGCCAACTGCCCACTCAAGACCTCTGCCTCTTGACCACGTAAGTCTCCTCACAAGACCCAAATACACGCGACGGATCCCCCTGCCAGGCCGGCCCCACAGTTCTGACTTGCTGGGTCCGCCACCCCCCCTTGCCCCGTTTCCCCCTTCATCCCTTCTTGGATTGGGCACTTGGGCCTCAAAAGTGACCCCCCACCTTATTGTGGACCAGGGCTGTGCTGTTTTGTGGGTTCGCTGTGGTCCGCGTGACTCTGTCAGACTTAACAGGACCGGCCAAACACAGTGGTAAAGCAAACAAGTGGGTGTTCATTAAGCTACAAGAAGATAATACACTAACCCTTGAACTACTAAATCAATTATATTTTACTTTAAGGATGTTCGTACGTGCGCTTGTTCCATTTTAAACTGTCTAATTTTGTTTGCTATGTTCCTATTTTAATTGCATCTTTTCCACTGTTGTTAGCCACCTTGGGTGTTCTTTACAGAAAGTATCTCTCTGTGTGTATGACCAATTTCTAATTTGGGATCAGTTCATTTAAATACCAAAGGGGGAGATGTTTCTTTGGGATTTTTGGTTCTGAGGGCAGAACCTCCCGTGGACTTGAAAAGGGAACCCAATTCACCTCGGGCAGATTGGGGTAGGAAATCCAGCCTCAAACATCTCTCCATTCCTCTGCCTCTAAGAGGAGATCATGGCTGGAATCTCCGTGACCAAAAGCAACCCTTTCGCAACAAGCAGAGATGTTGCCTCCCCTTCCCGGCTCCCTGGGACACGATGGGACTTCTGCACAAGCCATTTGCCTTCCTGAGAGCCAGGTCAAAGCGAAGCGGGGGCTTCCTGCTTCCTGCCCAGAGAATGCCCATTTGGCAGGGGAAGAGCTGTTAAGAGCTCTGTGCCCTCTGCAGCCCTTTGTGGTGGACGCTCTCCGTCCACCTGGGAATCCGAGGCTGATCCTGTCCAGCTGCGGAGTTGAGTGAGCCTCAGCCCCTGGCGTTTGCTTCCAGGAGGACTGTTGTCCTTGGGCATTGTTGTGGCTGGCGAGGTGCCCTCTTGAGGTTGGCTTAGCTGCCTGCCAAGAGTTCTTGCATTTCTGGGCTCTGGAGCAAAAGCCACAAGGCCACCAAAGGCCCTTCCTGAGAACGTTTGGGGCTCAGTGTCTCTCTCAGCCAACAAGACCCACCAAAGGGGACTTTTAAAAACTGTATCAATGCAAATGCAGAACGCAGGGTGCATAAGCCAGTTACAACAATCATAACCAAGAAGAAGCAGTTAATCTGATCAAGCATTTCGGTATTCATTCAGTTGAACCTATTTAAAACTTCACACTTTGCCATGGGATGCTTTGACGCAAGTCCCCACGGAAGGCATTCCTTTAGTGACATGTGCAGGCCCACGTCACGCTATGCACACTGGCCAAATTATTCACAATAACGCAACAGCTTATTCTGCTGACAGTGATGGAGAGTTGTGCATGCAGCAATGTTGTCCATGGCAGTTACACGCTGTGCATTGTGCACCGCAGTGATGCATTGTTCATTGGAAAGTACACAACAACACCCAGTCACTGACCTGTGTTGGGCAATGTTACTACACTGCACAGGGTTGCACAGTGCTGGTGTGCAACGTATCTTTGCATACGGATATTTACGCTCTGTTGAGGGGATGTTGGATCGCAGCCCATGTGTTGAAAAGGAAACAAACAGGTGCCAGAGAGGATTTAAAATGTTCTGGATCTTCCAGTCCCTGTAAACATCTGTTTTTGTGCATTAGCTTTCCTAAGAGAGTAATGGCATCTCTTCTAACATTTAGTGTGTGGGTCTATCATGCCATCAGTGCTTTTTAAAAAGGTTGCTCTAAGTTTGTGGCTTTTATTCTAACATTAGGAATTGCAAGTATTTTTTTTTAAAGAGCTGCAAGGCTAGAGGGATGCAGAAATTCTTGAACAAGCAAACAAAGCAGGCGAGCAAGAGGCTTCTTTGGAGCCCTTTACAATGGTCACCAAATCCTACCCCTCACCTTGGCTCTTCCTCCATTGTGGCAATGCACCTCCCCTCCCCCACCCCATTTTGTTTCCTGAATAATGAGTTTGATAACTGAACATATAACCGATAGTTTCTCAGGAGGGACCCTGTGATCCTTCTAGATCTTAAAAATAGGGCAACTCTCTTCCTCAGCAGGTGGCAATGCTGGGTGGGGAATGCCTTGGTGACGGAAGCTGGGTGGGAGTCCCAGAGCCTAAGAGGAAAGGCAGGTCCCCACAGAGAGGCGCCAGCACTGGGGAACAGCCGAGGAGCCTACCTCCCTCACCCGGTTTCGGAGTTACAGAATCCTGACAAGTCCTCTGGGTTTCTACAATCATCATCATCATCAGCAGCAGCAGCATTATTAATTTCATTTCATTCATATCCTGCCTTCTCCTGTACTGGGACTCAAGGTGGCTTATAAAGATTTAAAATAGATACAGATTAGAATACATTTTTAAAAAAACCCTTGAACAAAATATTTAACATGCAATTAATCAAAGATTTAAAATTGAATACAGAAGACAAAAACCAGCAAAGAGCACCCCATTGAAACCCCATTACAGTCAGCCAGTTCCTGTGAGTCTGTTGGAATGAAAACATCTTTGCAACGAGGAGGGAGCCAGGCGAGCCTCTTGTGGGCCGGAGAGACAAAGCCTGGCGACAGCCCTTCCCTCGGGGTCAGAAGTGGCCCAGGGCTTTCTGACCAGCTTGCATTTCCTTGCTGGAGTCCCTTACTTGCCACTCTCCCCCTTTGGCAGCAGATCTTTCCAGGTGGAGGTCCACACGATGCAGCACTGGGGCTGTCAATGCAGGGAGAGTGAAAAAGTGGCGAGCTGCTGATTATTTGGCCCTTTCAGGCTGGAAAGTGGAGCCAGTTCTCTCAGGGCCCCTGGGGCCAAAGCCAGCCCAGACTGAGCTGGCTTTTTGCTGGCCTACCAGGCAGATTGAAACCCACCTTGCTGCTTCCACACTCACCGTGGTACGACTGTGGTTGCTAGCCTACGTTAGTTTTATTTATTGAACTCCACTGTTGTTCTACCCTTCCTGCAAGATGCTCAGAGACCCTCCTCACGTTCCTCTCATCCTCACAACAACCCCATGAAGTAGGTAGGCCAGACTAGAATTGTAAAATTTATCAAACTTCTGTAGCCGTGAGAAAGAAAAGTTTTTTCTTCCTGTTTTTTTTTCCCAGAAAAAAAGACAGAAATTTTCAGGAAAAAAAATGGAAAATGCAATATTAACATTCTTTGCAGACTGAAAGTGACATTGTTACCTTAGGAACATACAGTGCATTATATATAACTAGGTTTGTCATAAAACTACTGTTTTAGTACAGTTTACTCAAAATATAACTAAAAGAATATAATTAAAAATTGACTTTTTTATAGATTTTAATTTTTTGTTACAGTTGGAGCTACAAGGAACTGTGAGGGGCCTCTTTGGTTTGGAGGGGGGGGGGAGAACACAACATCAATAATAGTAAAACAGAGAATATTATTTTGACTCCACTCAGTCTTTGTCGTGTCCAGCAGACAAAACACACTCCTTCCCATAAAAAGAGAAAAGAGAAAAAGGAAAAGGCAACCAAGATCTTACATTAATGTTTTCATTTTACCTTGGTCTTAGAAATTATTTTGGGCAGGAAATACATCAGCACCACCTCTTCAAACATTTTATTCATCAATCTAAAAGAAACTTCTTCCATCACCCTGTCCCCCACCCCAATTTTTCAAAGACAACAAAAGGCCCTGGATAAAATGAAAAAGAAAAGAAGAAAAATTGGGTTTCTGCGGTATGCCACAAAGTAAATCAGGTCCACTGAGACTCTGCAGCATTTTCAAATTATGCCATAGTGGGAATGAGGCAAGCCCCCCGGCCCGGGCAGAACGCTCTACAGCCAGGGGCTTCCACCAAGTAGGCCCTGCAGCCGCCCACGGCCCTCAGATGGCAGGGGCACCAGAAGGACGTCTCCTCCCGAAGCTCTTGGGGTACAAGCGGATGGAGGGGAGCAGATTAGACATAAAGTATTGGAGATGGTGGTACTTTCTCTGTCCAGCAATTCTCACCCCCCCCCTTGGTCTATTTGTGTCTCTCTGTTACATTTATATCCTGCTTTTTCTCCAATGAGCTCTAGCTGGAGTACCTGGCTTCCTTCCTCCCCTCTTTGCTCTAACAACAACCCTGGGAGGTAGGCCACACTGAGAGAAAGGGAGAGAGAGAGAGAGAGAAAATGCCACCCCCCTAAGGTCACCTTGAAGGCCCAGCTTGAAACTGGGACGTCATCCTCAATCTCCTGGATCCGAGCTCAGTGCTATCACCACTACACCGCACTGCTTCTTCGTTGGCTGCATAAAGCTTGGCACCCTTGGGCTGCCCCAGTGCCCTGGCAGGGTCTGACCCCTGAGCGTCACGCAGCTGGTGGTGGCCACTGTCTAAATGCTCCACAGCGCCTCCAAGCAGAGCATCCTGGGGCATTGTGGGAAAAGGTAGGCTTGCCAAAAGCAACCAGACCGCCTCAGCAACTGCTGCCCCCACTCCACCCGCAGAGCCAGAGAAACGCACTGGGCCCCACCAGTGGAGGGGGGACCTCTTTTCAGGACTCCCCCTGCCCCCAGAGCCTCATGCCCCCCCCGTCCCAGAGCCCAAGAGTTGTACCCCAGGTCTCTGTGGGAGGGAAGGGGCTGGCCCTGAGGCCGGCACCACCTCTTACATGAGTGCCTTGTGCTTCGTGGCATCACCAGGACAGGGCTGGGGGAAGAATTCCTGGTTCCCCACTCAGAAAAAACGAGCCTCTGGGGTGGGAACGGACGCAGGCGAGCTGGCTTGAGAGAGAGATGATGAGCACCCTGCCCCCCCCCCACAAGCTCAGGCAGTCCGGAGTCCAAAATTACCTCCCTGTGCTGCCGCTTTCTCTCTCCAGCCTTATTATAATATTAGAATTCTAAATTTAAGATTTGCTGAGAGCAAATGGGGATGAGTTATGACTGACCTGCCATGGAAGAGCCAAATCCCACAGCCTGCCAAGAAGGTTGGGGACTTTGGACCCTGAAGGATGGGTCCCACAGGCGCTCGTGACAGGCCGTCCACTGCACCTTCCCAGGGCGCAGTGGAACCAGCTGCGCATGGAACCGAACCCTGGCCCAGATTCCACACTGGGGTTGAATAGTACTAAGGCTCCATGTGTGGAATGGCACATTAATGGTGCTCCACAACCTGTGAGCTGGATTGTGCGTAACTGAGCCAAGCCAGGAAATGCAGAAGCAAAGGCACATGTGCATCCATGAGCAAGCCACAAAGCCCCACACAGTGTCTACCTGCATATGTAGTGGTAGCATCCACACAACTCACCCTCATACCCTTGCCCTGAAAGTGGACCTTCCCCACTGGATGAGAAAGTTCAGCCACCAGTCTGATTTTGGCCCATGTCTTTCCTTATCTGATTATGTTTGGACAGCTGCCCATCAGGATTTATCCCCTGTGGCTGACGGAGGAAAAACAAGTTTGTTATTGTGTGCCTGCATGTCATTTCTGACTTACGGCAACCCTCAGACCAACCTACTTTTGGCAAGATTCCCTCAGAAGGGGTTTTCCTTTGCCCTCTTCTGAGGCTGAGAGAGTGTGACTTGCCCAAGGCCACCCAGTAGGCTTGCACTGCTGAGTGGGGATTTCCACCTCGATCTCCAAAGTCCTGGTTGAATACTCAAATCCTACACTTCGCTGGCTTTTGCAAAAAGAAATACAATATTAAAAATTCAATAACCAATAGCAGAAAATAATTTAAAAAGAGAGCCCAAAATCCAGCACAAGCTTCCTTCTTATTAGGACAGAGCCATTGGTGCACCCAGGATAAAAACAATGGATGCAGGAGATCCTCCAAATTCATCTCCAATCCATCCTGGTTTAAAAGGAGCAGAGTCAAAAAGCAGATCTTCAACGGGCACCGGCAACCCTGCAGAGGGCGCTGGGTCAGCTTCTCTGGGATCCTACAGCAAGTGGGGCCACCCCCAAGCAGGCCCATCCCCATCCTCTGCAGACAGTGGAGGGGGGCTTCTTAAGGACCCCGTAGGCATGTAGATACACATACCTCTGTCCCTCTACATGCCAGAGCATTCTTGATTTGAAGGCAGACATGGAAGCTGGCCAGTGAAAAAAGCTGAGAAGAGGAGAATCAACACATTTGAAATGTGTTGGTGAAGGCCAGCCAAGAAAACAAATAAATGGGTCCAAGAGCAAATCAAGCCAGAACTTCTACTAGAAGCCGAGATGACTAAGTGGAGATTGTCATACTTTAGACTTATCATAAGATGACATGAGTCACTACAAAAGGCAATAATATAGGAAGAAAAGTGGAAGCCGGCATTGTAGGTGGATGAACTCAACCAAGGAAGCCACGGCTGGAGTTTGCAGGATTTGAGCAGGGCTGTGGGTGAGCAGGGATCTTCAAGGTCTCTTGCCCACCATAAGCCAGAACCGACCCGACAGCAAATAAGGACAGCAGTTTTATATGTCTGGGGGGTATTGGTGGCTTTCCATTGCATCTCATCATTGGGAGGAGCGCATTACGTGGAAATGTGGGAAAGCACTTTCTTAGTTGTGGAGTACCCTCCTGTTGGGGGCCAGATCAGCTGGACAACCCCGGCCTCACTTGGGGGCCCAGTTGGAACCTGGCTGTTCACCC
The DNA here is from genome assembly GCA_030412105.1 of Cyclura pinguis. Lineage (NCBI taxonomy): Eukaryota > Metazoa > Chordata > Lepidosauria > Squamata > Iguanidae > Cyclura > Cyclura pinguis. The sequence continues at coordinate 537,070 of CM059604.1, read as the reverse complement.
ATGCATTTGAATCCTGGCGTTCGCAGCTTGGTTTTAGTCTGACAAACTGCAGGTTTTGGACTGAGTTTTGTTGAATTGCTTTAAGTGTTGCTTATGCTGTTAAACACCACCCCAAGGTTTGCTTAGAAGAACCCCGTGAGATCACTGTATATAGGACAGGATATAACTATTTTCATAAATACAAATAAATACATAGAATAGAAGGTGGACGGAGGTGATCCGTCAGGCGAGCTGGTCTCCAGCGGCCCTGGCGGCTGGGTCTGGAAAGAGGCCGGCAGCCAGCAAGGCCCCGGCATCAGCCTGTTCAGAAAGCCCATCCCCGGCTGATAACCACAGAGGAGCCCTGTTTTGAACAGGACACTGTCTCCACGCCACGCTTGAGGGCTGATCTACACACAAACAGATTGCAACAGCAACAACCAGACCAGAACACGAGTGACAGCCGGGAAGTTACTTCCACCCAAGTGTGGGTGCTGAAGCCGAGCAAAGCCCAACGGTGGTGACTTGAACCTCTACTGATAACGTTGGGGCTCGGAGCTGCCCCCAGACTGCAGAAGATGTTGCCACAGCAGTTCAAGTGGAGACCTTGCGTAGTCACAGGGCATTGCTCGGAAACCAGGCCCGAAGCCCAACTGAAACAGACATAGTCCAGGTGAGCTGCAGCCTCCTAGAAGCCATTCTCAAAGCAAGAGCTGCCATCTCTTTCAGCATAAGAAGGGTGGGGGGGAAGGTGTGTGTCCTGGGGTCGGGAAGAAGAAGCCGGCAGCAGCTCTGAGTTGTTGTTGCTTCCTCGTCAACTGCTGCTTAAGACCCCCTTCCCTCTCCTAGACCCTCCTGGGCCAGATTCCCACAAAAGAGGCTTGCCGTGGCCTTCTCCTGAGGCTGTGACTTGCCCAAGGTCCCTGGGTGGGTTTCCATGGCCAAGCGGGGCTCCCAGAGGGGACCCAGTCTAGCTCTCAGGCAGCTACACTACACTGGCATGGCACCTCTGAGACCCAGTGGGTTAGTCCAGTATCGACCCTCTTTGGCTGCACCAACTGAGTGAGGTGTTGAAGCCCCAGGGATTTCAGTGCCATTACACAGGAGTGGGAGTGGGTTTGGTCACACAGTAACCACCCACCGTGTCCTTTTCCATTTAGTTCCACTCCCACATCTGCATTAACAGGGCTACAGTTCCTGCGGCTTCAACACTGCGCTCAGTCAGCGCACCCAAAACGGACTAATATCCCTGGAACCTCACGCTGAAAAGTCTCAAAGCTGCTGCTGGATTCTCTTCTCCCCCACCTGCTTTTCCCCTTCTCTTTTCATCTGGAAAGTAACTGGTTTGGGCTTCCAGTGGACATGCCAACACCTCTCCCACACTTTGTCCAGGAAGCGAATGCAAGGGGTTCCCCCAGACGGCGGTTGTGGCCCCTGCCACCACCGCTTGAGTGTTGACATGAGATGGCCACCTTGGGAGATCTGAAAGGCATCCAGGAGGTGATGGAGCCAGCTTCTTTCCTGCTGCTCTAGGGACCAGAACAGAAGCTGGTGGACTCAAATTACAAGAAAAGAGATTCCACCTAAACACGAGGAAGAACTTTCTGATGGTAAGAGGTGTCGGATAGTGGATTGCACTGTCTCAGTGGAATGTGGTCTCCTCCTTTTCTGGAGGTTTTCAAAGGGAGGCGCCCCATGGCAGCTGGGGGTTTGCAGCACGGGGAGGGGCAGGGAGACCGCGATTCCGGGCCGGGCATTATTCCGAACTTTGCGGGAGCTATCCAAGGTGCTGATTCCTGTTCCTCCCCCACCGCAGACGCAAAACAGGCCCAGCACCACGGAGAGCTCCGCGCAGGACAAGAAGAAAAGGGGGCCGCGAGGAGCCCGCTCCCTCCCACCCCACCCCCGGGGGGGGGGCGCTCTGCACGCGCTCAGGGGCGCTCTTGCCCTCCTCCTCCTCCTCTCTTCCCGTGCTCCGGGGCCCAGCCTGCGCCCTTCCCTTTCCAAAGAGGTCCCGGGGCCCACGCGGATCCGCTCTGCCCCCCCCGGCCTATTTCCTTGCTGAGGCCCCTCCCTATTGGCTGCCAGCCGCGAGCTGGCCCCGCCCCCCCAGCAGCGCGAGTCCCTCCTCCCCTCCCCCCGGGACCGTCGGGGCCGCGCCCGAGCGGGCGCGCGCACAGGCTGAGAAGCGGCGGGAGCGGCGGGAGCGGGAGCAGCATCCCCGGCGTGCCCGTCCGCCTCGCTCCTCCCCCCCCGGTCCCTCCTCCGCCTCCGCCCGCCTCGGCCCTCCTCCCCTCGCTCGCCTGCCTCGCCGCCAGCCGGCTCAGGCTCAGCCTCCGCCGCCACTGCCGCCGCCGCCGCCGCCTCCTTCGCCTTTGCCTAAATAAGGGCGCCGCCGCCGCCGCCGAGCCGTCCCGTCCCGTCCAGCGAGGGAGCCCGCCCGCCGGCCGTCGCTCCTTGCCGGAGAGGCTTCGTGGATCCCCCGCAAGCAGGCCAGCATGGGACTTGCTGCCTCCGCCCCGAGACGCCCCCCGCTCCCCCGGGCCCCGGTCCCCCTGCGCTCCCTCGCCGCCGCCGCCGCCGCCGCCGCCGCCTCGAGGGCGTAAGAGGCCGCTCCGCCCCGGAGACACCTGCGGGAAGACAAAGGAGGAGAAAAGGCCGGCCGCCAGCCCGCTAGGCAGCCCCGGGGGGCGCGCGACGGCGCCCCCTCCTCCTTGGGCAGCCCCCGGCCGGCCCTCGGCGCCCCCCGCGCTCCGCGGCCTCCGACAGCGCTCCAGCCGGGCCGGGCCGGGCGGGCGGCCCCCGGGCGGGCGGCGCGGGTGGCGGCGGCGGCGGCGGCGGCGGCGGCGGCGGGGTGAGATTGGGCCCCCGCGCTGGGCCGCTCCTCGGACTCGGGCCTCGTCGTCGTCGTCGTTGGCGGCGGCGGCGGCGGCGGGGAGGGGGGCGGCCCCGGGGGCGCTTCGGGCCGGCCCCCCGCCGCCCCATGGGCTGACAGCATGCCGGTCCGGCGCGGGCACGTGGCCCCCCAGAACACCTTCCTCGACACCATCATCCGCAAGTTCGAGGGACAAAGTAAGTGGCCTCCTCGGCGTGGGGGAGGGGGAATCGGGGCCACGAGGGGCCGCCGCCGCCGCCGCCGCCGCCGCGCAGTCACGCCCCTCCCCGCCTCCAGGCAGAGACCCCGCGGGAGGGGACGCCGGGGCCGGGCCGGCGGGGTTCCCGCGGGCCCCTTCTGGGGTGGGTGGGCGGTCGGGGGGCGAAAAGGGCGCCGGACAGACCCGGGGTGCTCAGGAAGGGGTGCCCCGGAGGCAGCGCCGCACCAGGCGGAACCAGGCGGGGTTCTGCGCGGTGGAGTCAGAGCCCCCTTTCTCGGCCTGGCTGTGGGCCCCTGCATCGGAAGGGCAGCCCCTTTGGGGGTCGTCTTGGCCTGGGCGGGTGAAGGGGAGTGGGCGGTCGCCTGCAGACCCACCGCCTGCCCCGGGTGCATGGGGCTGGGGGCGCTCCGGGAGGGAGGGGGTGCGCGGGCCCCAGAGCAAGCGGTTTTTGGCCGGGGGCGCACGCGGGTCCGGCGGTTGGGCCACGCAAAGGGCGACCCCGAGCGGGAAGACGGGCTGGAGCCTCCCGCGCTCTCCGGGGGCGGGGTGCTCAGGGTTACGGCCTCCCTCCCTCCCGGCCCCGCACACGTCTCTCTGTGCGTCCGTGTGAACCGGGTGGCGCCGGGGCAGATGCCTCGCTCCTCAGTCCCGAGGCTCCGGGGGGCAGCTGGAGGATGATGGGCCCTGCAGTGGCGTCGGCCGCCGGGGGACTCGGCTCCGGCTGGGATGGCCCATTGCCTTCTTTCCGGTGGAGGGGGCGGGGGACAGAAGGCGGGGGGTTCCTTCGCGGGGCTCCGCTGCGCCCAGCTGCTGGCCCTCAGGATCTGAGCAGCTGCGCGGAGCATATGGCTCCCTCGTCGTGTGGGAGGGTGTGTGCGTGCGTGTGCGGGCGCGCATCGTGGTGTCCGGGCACAGGCCTGCGTGCGCCGGATGGTCTTTGTGTCTCTCTGGCGAGGCGTGCGCGCGGGGTGCACGCAGACACACACAGGCTGTGCGGGGTGTCAGGAGGGCAGGAGAGCGTGGCTGCGCGCGTGTGTGCGGAGAGGGGGGGAGAGCCGCGGGACCGGTGCCAGGGGGCGAGGGAGGGCTGCCAGGCGCCCGGCCAAAACTGCTCCTTCGCTGCCCCCCTCCGTCTTTGCCAAGCGAGGTGAGAAAACAAGGCGGATGATGGCGGTGACATCCTGACCCCGTAAGAGAGGCAGAGAGAGGGGCGGGAAGAGACAGGGGGGTCTTCTTGCACGCCTTTTCGCCCCTCCCACGGCGCAAACGCCTCTGCGGGCTCTTTCTGCCTCTCCCGGGACCTTGGAGGGCTGCAACCGTGGAAGGCTGGCTCTGTCGGAAGGCCTGCCGCCCCCCGCGAAAGCCCTCCGTCCTTCCCGTTCCTCCTCCGCTGGCAGAGGTCCCTGGGCACGGGGGCCTTCTCTCCTCCTTGCATGCACGCCGCTCGGGGCAGAGTCCCCGGCCTCCCCAGACAACCCGTGCCGGCTTCCTTCCTCCTGCCGCTGGGTTTCCTCGGCCCCGACCCTGACGCCCCGTTTCCTCCAGGGTGGGGGCCGTGGGTCGTGTGTTGCGCGGGTGGGCACGGCTGCTCCTCTGGCCCAGTCGCCTCCTCCCGCTCCTCTCTGTGGCTCTTTCCTCGCCGCCGCCGCCTCTGTGCCCCGCCGCTGGCCGGCCAGCGGGTCTCCAGCCAGTCTGCCCTCGCTCCCTCCCCCCCCTCCGTCCCTGGGCGCAGCGGGGCGACCGTTCTGCTCGTCTGCTAGGCCTCTTTCCCTCGCCATCGCCATCGCCATCGCCGGCGCGGCGGTGTTTTGAGGCCCAGCAGACGCGCTGGAACGGATTCCGGGGGGAGCGATAAGGAGGGAAGGAGGGAGGGGGGCCAGAGGGCCGCCGCGCGAGGGAAGGTTAAACAGTTGGGGCCGCGGCTGCTCAGCCTTGGGAGAGAAGGAGCGGGGAAGGCGGCCTCGGAGAAGCATCGCCAAATATTCTGGCGGAGGAATCCGGCCGAGGAGGAAGGGACGCGTAAACACATCCAGTGCAGCCGCAGCAGCCTGGAGGGGAGGCAGGGAGGCTGGCCGGCCGCATCCAGAGGCAGCTGGGGGGGGCGGGGAGGATGGGGGCCGGTTGGGAGATGCGGCCCTGGGGGAGGACAGCAGGAGGCCCCAGGCTGCTCTTAAGGAGCCATGGAACAAGTGCGGGGCGGGGGGGTGGAACAGGGGCAGAGGGAGGCTGCAAAAGGCCAGCAGCCTCTTCTCCTCTGGAAAGACTCTGCCGGTCGCTGCCTCCCGCCCCCCCACGCCCTTTCTGTGCTTTAAGTCCATCCTTGGTCACAGAGTCAAGCCGTGAAACATGTGAAGAAGAAAGCGTGTGCCCCTTCCACTCGTGCTGGTCCCTGGGGTGAGAAGCTATGCCTGTCCTGACAGAATCCAGAGAGGACCGAGGGTGGTGGAACAGCGGTGCTGGACGAGGCGGGGGGCGCAGGGGTAGAATTCGTACAATCATAGAATGGTGGAGTTGGAAGAGACCCCAGGGGCCATCTGGTCCAACCCGCCATGCAGGAGGACACGGCCGAAGCGCCCCCTTTGACGGATGACCCCCCGGCCTCCGCTTCAACACCTCCAAAGAAGGAAGGAGACTCCAGCGCACTCCTCTGGGGCAGCAGCGGATTCCACTGTTGAACTGATCTTGCCGTCAGGGAGTTCTTTTTTTTGCTGAGGCTTTTCCTGTGGGTAGTTTGAATCTGTTGCTCCACAGTGTCCCGGTCTCTAGAGCAGCAGAAAACACGCTTTCCTCGTCCTCCATATGACATCCCTTCAAATATTTAAATATGGATGTCGCATCCCCTCTCAACGTTCTCTCTCCGGGCTAAACATGCCCAGCTCCCTGAGCGGCTCCTCGCAGGGCTTTGTGGTTCCTGGGCCTTCTATCATTTTGGTCATTCTCCTCTGGAGACCTTCCTTCCTGAGCTGGGCACAGTATTATTCCCTGTGGGGTCTGACCAAAGCAGGGTAGAGTAGGGATTGGTGCTGTGCTGGCTGGGGGCCTGGGGGCACCTGGCTGCTGCCCTGGGGGTCTCCCCCTGTGCTCTTCCCTGCTGCTGCTGCTGCTGCTGCACCCACCCGGGTCCCTCCCCTCCCCTCCCAGTTTAGCCTGTGCACTCACATTCAGGGGCTCCCACGGGACCCTGGGCTTGGCAGGATCAGCCCTCTGTTGGGGCCCGGATCCCTTTTTGCAGGGCTGCGTCCTGGCAGAAGACCCCCCGCTCCCCCACCCCCTTTCTCTTGCTTGGCATCAGTCCAGGGGGGACAAAGACCCTCCCGAGCCTGAGGGAAACCCTGGAGACTGTCTGACTGGGCAGCTTCCTCTGGGCCGGACCCTTTGGGGATCAGGGGAATTGCTGTCTGTGGTTGGGCCTCTACTTTTCGCCAGGAATGTTTCTTGGGAGGGGGCTCTGTCTTGGTTCCCCTCTGCTCCCTGGCTCAAGGGTCTTGTAGGACTTTGACTCACTGTTTCCAATTTGCTGAAAGGGGGACTGAGGCAGAGAGGAAGGGGAGCAGATACTTGCCCAGGGTGCACACAAAGTCTGTGGCAGAGATGAGGCTTGGACCCAGGGTCTTTAGAGGAGTTCCTCTGGTGTTTGGGGAGCAGGAGGAGCACCCCGAGAACCCATCACTGCAGCTGAGTTGCCCACAAGCTCACTTTAGTTGCCATTTAATTGCAGGGGGATTTCGGCATGTAGGTTGGGAGCCGTGCGCTGGATCTGCAAGATGGTGGCCCAGCATTTCAGCTGGGAATGAGGAGGTGGGATTCTGCAGCCAGTCCTGCGGGGCTTGTGGGCAACTGGCAGGGGGCTTCAGCTCAGTGGTGTTCCCCCCCCCGCTGCACATCTAGTGGAGTGGACGGGCCCAAGAAAGCGCAGGCAAGGAGCTGGTTCTCCTTCTCCTTCTTCTGCCTGAGTTCCTTTATGTCTTTTTAGGGAAAAAGAGACTAATGTTGGGGTGTTTCATTTACCTTTTTAAACTGTCGTATATTTGTAAAATGATTTTATACTGTTTTACGCAGAGCTTTCGTTTTTAAATTTCATTGTGAAGATTTTTTAATTGACTCTCTCTGGGAGCTACCTTGGGTCTCGTTCTGGGAGAAAGGTGGCGTACAAATGAAATGAATGAAATGAAATGAAAACACGAGCAATCTCCCCGAGTGTTACAACCCACAGAAAGGCCCTGGGTTCAGTCCCCCCGTGCCCCCCTCGGGAGGGCCAGCCACCTTTCAGGGCCTTGGCTGCCCGGGGGCACGGCTTGTCAGAGGGGCACCTTACCCCCCAGCTCTCCCGCCACAGGCCTCACCCGACCCCTCTCCCTTTCTTCCTCGCCCCCCAGGCCGCAAGTTCATCATCGCCAATGCCCGGGTGGAGAACTGCGCCATCATCTACTGCAACGATGGCTTCTGCGAGCTGTGTGGCTACACCCGGGCCGAGGTCATGCAGAAGCCGTGCACCTGTGACTTCCTCTACGGGCCCTGCACCCAGAAGAACGCCGTGGCCCAGATCGCCCAGGCCCTGCTGGGCTCAGAGGAGCGCAAAGTGGAGATCTCCTTCTACCGGAAAGATGGTAGGAGCCCTCCGGCCGGTGGCCCACCTGTCCATTCCTCTGTGAAGGGGGGAGGAGGAAGGGGAGACCGGTGGGGGAGAAGAGGGGGGTGGAGGGTGGGGTGCCTGGGCTCTTCCGTCTCCCTTCCACCCTCCCTTGCTTGGGTGGGCTTGGCTCTGTGTGGCAGGCCTTGCTTGTCGGGGCTCCTTGTCCTCCTCTGTGCTAACAGTCCCAGGCTCCAGGAGGGACCCGTCGTTTGCAACCGGGTCATAAATTAAGCAAAAGTGCCGGGGCACAAGCTGGCTCCGCCTGCTGGACCAACAGCTCTCTTGCCTTCTCCTCTCCGGGAAAAGGGCGGGCAGCTGCCCCCGCTGTTCCTCTCAGGAGTCGGGGCCTCCATCCGTCCCTGCTGGAAAGCACCGAAGGGACCTTGGAAAGGGGGAGAGGCTGTGGCTGCCCCCTCCTCTGTGCCACGTTTGAGCACGGGGACCGGTGCAATGGGACCCCTGGTCGTGACTGGGAAGTGACAGTGTGGGAGGCACTCAGGTGATGAGCGATGAGGAAGGAGATGGATTCCACCCCACCCAGCCTCACCCTCACCCTCCTTTCTGGTTGTGGGGTGGTGGCGGAGATGGCGGGCACCCACTTTCTGCGGATCATCCAAACAGTTCATGACCCCGAGGACACCTCCCTGGTCCTTTAGTTTTGGCTCAGGCGGCTGGGACCCTGTTTTATGGGTGCGGGTGTTGCTGCTGCTGCTGCTACTGCTTTATCCACTTTATGTGCCTCTCCCTCACCCCCCCACGTTCCCCCCAGAATGGGGGGCCCCAGGGATGCTGTGAAGCACGGCGGAGACTCACGGTTCAAAGCAAATATGGCGTAGAGCAAATGTACACACGGCCAGCGTTAAAATGGAATTAAAACTCTCAACGATATTGAAAAGAATTTAAAACATGCTGTTAAAATTAATTTTAAAAGTATTTTTGACACAGTGGGAAACAGCATAGCTGAAAACACTCTGTTCCAAGCCCTTTCTTTAAATGCATTCTCTTCTGGAAAGCCCTGTCGGAAGAAAAAGAATTCAGACAGAAGGGCACCAAAGAGGGAAGCGGCCTATTCCCTCCTGGCAGGGAGTTCCCCCGTCTGGGAGCCACCGCCAAAAAAGCCCTGGGGGTGACTCTCCTGCCCCTTTTTTCTCTGTTCCTCTCTCTTTCTAAGCCAGGGTGTGTGTGTGCAGGGGGACATCTGTACCCCAGGTTGGGGAGGCGAGTCCATCCCTGCTCAACATGCACGGGCCCTGAGTCCTTTTGGTTAGTTCCAATAAGAGTAAGCCCATTGAGTGACTTAGGCCGACTCACTTTGCAACAGGTGATCCGGAGGTTAGGAAAAACAAACAGGATTCCACCAGATGGGTTTCTGTGTTGTATCTGTGTGTGTATGTATCTGTAAATATGTGCAAATATGGTGTATCTGTGTGTGTGTCTGTGTATCTGTAAATATGACTCCTCATTCTTGGGTGCATTTGGGGTACAGGTACATTTATGTCTGCTTCCACTTAAAAAGTAAAGGAAGGAGAAAGAAAAAAGTACATTTTTTTTGAAAAGACCACTATTTCTTGTCTGCACTATTAATCATGTTGCTAAAATGATGGTGACAGGAGCTTTTTTTTTAAAAAAAAATAACCAGCTTTGATATAATGACACTGTTCACACAATGATATGAAAATTAATTTTACATTGTTAATGGTTTGATAGGGCCCTGCCTCTTTCTCTAAACGAGTGTATGGGGGCAGAAAGGCATTTCAGGCCAATTGAAAGATGGATGAGAAAGAGATAACCGGGCCCGAAATTGCCCCCCCCCCAGCTCCTGGCATTCCCGCTTGGCCGACTTTTCCGTCCCACGGGCTCAGGCTGACAGAACGGGTGTGCAGGGAGAGTCAAATGCCGTCTGCCTCCGGATGGGGGCGCTCTGGGTGCTTCCGGCGAGCAGATGTTCTCTGTCCCCCCCTCCTTTGCCTCTTCAGCAGGTTTTCAACACCAGGCGGCCGGGGGGCAGGAAGGCAAGGGGTGGGAGGCACGGGCGGAAGGAGGGTGACGCTCTCCAGGCTCCCTGCAAAATTTTGTGAGGAGGAAAGCGGGCGATGGCGTGATGGCGGGGGCAGGAACCCTTGTCCAGAAGGAACTGGTCTGCTTACCGTGGGACCAGGAGTGATGGGCTGGGGGGAGGCAGCTCCAGCAGCTGGAAGCCCCCAAGGGAGGGGCAGAATCCATCCATCCGTTGATTTCCGTCTCATGTTTCCCCGCGTGTGGGACCCGCGGCCTCTCCCAGCGGAAGCAGCTGCCCACTGGGCCTGCTTTTTGGCCCCCCCCTCTGAAGGGCAGCGGGGGCTCTGATGGGGTTGAGGGGGGTGCTGGATATTTTTCTTTTCCCTCTCCCCGGAGAGGCCACCTCAACCTTTGAGTGCGAAGTCCATGCCCAGACAGAGAGGGAGGGCTTCTCCTTGTGGGTCTGTAACATATATGAGGCCTGGGGGGGGGGTCTCTGCCAGAGTGCTAGGCCCCTGCTCCCCCCGGGGGCCCCTGTGCCATTGCTGCTTTTTCGCAGCATTGCTGGGCTCCAAGGACTCGCCTGCCGAGAGGGCTGGTTTCTGGAGTCTGCTTTCCTGCCAGCTGCTCTGGTGCAGTTGCTTTGAAAAAAAAGGCAAAGAAACAGAAACTTATCTGTCCTTTCTGGGAACTGGATCCCGCCCCAGTTGCCTGGGCTGAGAGCGGAACCCCTGAGCATCTCCCTCCCTCCCTCCCTCCCTCCCTCCCTCCCTCCGTCTCTTCTCTTTTTGGGCTTCCTGGGCCTTTGGTGCAAAGCAAGCGGGGGGTGGGTGATTTCAGGGGCCAGTGGTCCTCCAGCCTCCTTGCCACCTCCTAGAGTAGGGAGATGGGCAGTCTGAGCAGAGTGCCAGAGTGATGGGATAAGTGGTTTGGGGCTTGCTTTGCAATCCTTTTTTTTAAAGGGAAAAGGAGTCCTGCGACTTCCTGGCCGGCAGCCAGAACCTGTCGTCTTGCACACCGTGAGTCTTTTTCCCAGAAAGGGAAGAGAGAATTGTTCAGATTCTTTGGTGCTGCCACCACCAGCGCTGGGAAGGGCATCCCTGGGTGGCAGGGAGGGCGCCTTTTGCCTGCTTCAGGGTCTCAGCCCCAGGCTTCAGGTCACTGGTGGCATTGGTGACTGCCCTCTCGTCCGGACCAGAGGGGGCAGCGGATGGATGGTGGGGAGCACTGCTCAGAGAAGGTCGCCTCCCCCCGCCCCTGCTTGTCCAGATCCTGGGGGGGGGCATGCTATTGGGACCGATGTGCCAGAGCATCTTTGCATTTGATGACTTGTGTATTTGTTTACTGGAAATTTCTGTCGTGTCCTATCTTGTGGCATCTCAAGTCAGCCTGCAAATGAAAACTAATGATAATAATACCACTTCAGTAGACTGAAGAACAGCGTTCTTAAACAATTTGACTAATTAAAATGATTCAAAAGATTAAGATGGTTAAGACTGCACGTGTGCAGTGGGGTGAGACAGAAGCAAACGGGGCCCCAAAGGCCTTACTTGGCGCCGTGCAGCAACCGGACGGTGTGGCAGAAGGGTGGAGGGTCAAGGCGTGTTTGGCTCCCCTCCTGCAGAGGAAGGGGCGTCTGCTTCTTTCGGTCGGGCAGCGGGGTGGGGTGGGGTGGGGGCTTCAGGGGTTGCAGAATCTCTGAAGAGATAATGAGATCCTGCTAGAGTGGAAGTTTTGAGAGCTGAGTGAGATAAAGTGTGGGGAGGAATGACTTCTTCCTCCCCCGGGGGCTCAGAGGTGGTTGGGGGCCTTCTAATCCAGCAGTGGGGGGGGTACCTTCACACGGCACAGTTGTAACACCGGGGCACCCAGGATTTAGCTGTTGTGGCTACATCCTATGGAGTCCTGGGATTTATGGATCCGATGAGGCACTAGATTTCCCTGGCTGAGAATTCCAAGTACCCTTCCTCAGACTGCAAATCCCCAGATTGCACAGGATGCATCCATGGCAGTTCAAGAGGGATCAAAGTGCTGTAACAGTGTGGTGTGGAAGGGCCCCAGGATGAGCAGCTAAAGTGGTCCTGGGGGCCAGTGTGGTCCTCCTCAAGACTTTCTGTCCAGCACCCCCCCCCCATGCTTTAATTGAAGCTCTTAAATGAAAATCCTTAATGGCTTTTAGCCATTTGCCACTCAACTTCATTGGTGTACTTTTTGGGTGGGAAATTGGGGAGTGGGCAGAATGGCTGTGGGGGCCCCACTGGGGCCCTTTGAGGCCGTCTTGGCAAGTGACCACCTCCAGGGCAGAGCAGCTGTTTGCCTCCCTGGAGAATGCCCGATGAAGGCTGCCACTTGACCATTTACAGTACGTGTGAAAGGGATCTAGGAGTCTTGGTAGATCACAAGCTGAACATGAGTCAGCAGTGTGATGCAGCAGCCAAGAAAGCCAAAGCGATTCTTGGTTGCATCAATAGGAGTATGGTATCCAGCTCAAGGGAGGTAATGGTACCACTCTATTCTGCTTTGGTTAGACCTCATCTGGAATAATACTGTGTCCAGTTCTGGATGCCTCAATTCAAGAAGGATATTGACAAGCTGGAGCGTGTCCAGAGGAGGGCGACCAAAATGGTGAAGGGCCTGGAAGCCATGAAGCCCAGTGAGGAGCGGCTGAGGGAGCTGGGGATGTTTAGTCTGCAGAAGAGAAGGTTAAGAGGGGGCATGATAGCCATGTTTAAATGTTTGAAGGCATGTCATGTCGAGGAGGGACCGGGCTTGTTTTCCGCTGCTCCAGAGACTAGGACAAGGAGCAATGGATTCAAGCTGCAGGAAAGGAGATTCCACTTAAACCTCAGGAAGAACTTCCTGACAGTCAGAGCCGTCTGGCAGTGGAATCTGCTGCTGCCTCCATGGAGTGTGGAGGAGTCTCCTCCTTCTTTGGAGGTTTTTAATCAGAGGCTGGATGGCCATCTGTTGGGAGTGCTTTGATGTGGGTTCCTGCATAGCAGGAGGTTGGACTGGATGGTCCATGGGGTCTCTTCCCACTCTATCATGCTGTGATTCATTTTGTGTCCTTTTGCTGCAGATGGACTTCCCATGCAGGTGGGGGCAATGAAGGGCTGGACTAAAGAGACCACCTCCTTGGGCCTGATCGGGGGCTCCCCTTAATCTCTGTCCCTTGCAAGATGAGTTGTCTGGATTTTAGAATTGCTTCTTTTCCAACTCTCCTGGGCTGAGTGCTGCCCCAGAGGCACCCCTCCGCACCCCCTGATCTCAGTATCTCCTATTAGGGTGCAGAGAAGTGTTGGGGGGCAGTGGATGGGAATCTAGGGGCTTTGGTCCCTTGGTCTCTCTCCCAAAAAGAGTGAACACCCCCGCCCCCCCGAATATGAGGGCTGAATGATCAAATTAGTGTGGATTTTAAAGGCTAAACCAACTGAAGATTTTTCTAAAAGTAGACTCCTTGACTAGTAAGAAATCAAACAATGCAATAGTTTGTGGACATGGCTACTAGTAGTTTGTTGAGGTGGAACTGTCATGGTGGAATTTTTTTTTTCTGATTTCTTTTTCTCATCACAGTTTCGTGGGTGAGTCAGAATCCTTCTGTGTTTTAGCGTGTTATGTTATTTAATGTTAGTGTTTTAGTGAGTTAGTGCTAGTGTCTAGTGGGTATTCTTTTTAGTTTATTGTTCTAGTATGGTGTTTTAGTTTCAGTTTATGTCTGTCTTGAAAAAGTTAGTCAGAGTTTATGTTATTTTGTGTAGAAATTGATAAATAAATATTTTTTAAAAAGAAAGAAAAGACAGAAAACGAGGGACAGTGAACTTTTCCGCAGGGCCAGAAGTTGCAGGGGGATCATTTCACCAGAAACGACTGGCCGGGAGAGCTGAGGGCCCCAGGATGGGAAGGCTGCCGGGACCCCCTCTGTCCAGACATCTCCCTCCGGCCCTCCCATGCTGACTAATAGTTTGGCAGTCCCTGTGGAGACGCCGCCACTGGGTGCGGGTCCCCCCCCCTTCTTCCATGGCGCTCCCTGGAAAGCACGCGCGGCGTCCAGGGGATTTATGATTATTTGTGCCTCTGTGAAGGCTGGCATCCATCAGGGGCAGACAGGGCCCTCGAATTAAGAGGCCTGAGGTGGGCGGCCTTGTCGCTCCGGTAACTCAATGCCACCCCGGCGTGCTCCGGTTGGCACGCAGCATCCCACCTTGCCCGTGTAAAACGTGTGGTGGAGCGGGACAGCCGGTGCTGGGACTTTTGTCCAGCGCAGACCCCAGGCCTTGGGAGCTGACGATGGGCTGTAAATCCACCTGGGTCACAAATAACAGCACTGCGTGGTCTGTGTGAATGCCATGTTTTCACGAGCAGGCGTGTGTCTAGTCAGTAAGGGGACTGCAGGAACCGCCTCAATGGCTAGTGAGACTGTCGGACAGAAGCCCCATCTAACAGACTGCAGAGCCAGCGTGGCCTGGTGGCTTGAGCATTTGGCAAGGACCGTGACGATCAAGGTTCAAATCGCTGCTCAAGCATGGAAACCCACGGGGTGAGCTTGGGCAAGTCACACACTCTCAGCCTCAAAGGAAGGCAAGGGCAAACCTCTCTGAGTAAACTCTGTCTAGGAAACCCTGTGATAGAGTTGGCTTAGGGTCTCCGTAAGTCAGAAATGACTTGAAGGCACACAACAACAACGACAGATTACAACGTACATTAAAAGAGGAGAAAGGAACTGAACAAGCAACAGAAATGTGGTGTGTGTGTGGGGCGGTCTTGAATCCAAAGTCAGTCTGTGAAACAGAGGTCAGCCGCCACAGCAACAGCAAGCCAGCCACTTGACAAATGAAATGAGTTCAGGGATAGGATGCAAAATAAATTGGGTGAAAAGCTTACATTAACTCTCGTAGCGTCTGTAGGCCAAAATCTGTCTGTCTGTGTGCGTGCGTGTGCGCCTGTCATGTCTACAGACAAAAATGTATAGGGGACAAACAACAAATGTCAGTTGGTTAATGAGGAAAATTACCTTACGAAAATAATCAGAAAGAAAATAATGAAACATCCCTAAAGAGAAGGCGCTTGCTATCAAAATAACAGTGACAAATCCACAGTTGGATATTGTTTGTAGAAACAAAATTGTTGCCCCTAGAATTTGTAAACTGCAACACAGTTTCTGGGGCCTGGGTGGACCCCCCCCCCCGGTCTGCAGGGGCACTTGGCCCTCTTTCCCTCATCTGCCCCCCCCCCCACTAGGCCACGGAGGAAACTTTTCCTTCTGCCACAGTTGGGTGTCGAGAGGCATGGGGTAGGTGGGGGGGGCTCAGCGGTCCCGTTTTCTCTTTGGGCGGCCAGAAAAACAAAACAAAACTGAGAAGTGGCTGGGGATCCCCTTCCAGTTTTAGGAATGAGGGACATTTTGGAGAAGCTACGCAGTTCCTTGGGTGGCCCACACCCTCCTTGAAAGGCAGGTTGCTGCTCCTGGGGGCTTCCAGGAGGGACAGTTCACCCCCTTTCTGGACCAGAAAAGGGTGACGTCAGGGAGTCTGGAAGAATTGAGAGCCTCGGCTTGGGGGGCCCTTCTGGAAGACTTAGGGCCGCACTTTCTCAACTCCAACAGAGGCGGATTAGGAAGCCTCTTGAACAGGGCTTCCTCAAAAGAGTGGCATGTATCTGGGTGGAACAAGCCAAGGCACATGTTTGAGTATGGAGTCTCTTCTCTTTCCTGTTGGAAACCGTGTGTGTGTGTGTGTGTGTGTGTGTGTGTGTGTGTGTGTGTGTGAGAGAGAGAGAGAGAGAGAGAGAGAGAGAGATGAGCCATGGCAGCCAGGATGGGACCTGGATCTACAATCTGCCGCAGAAGCGCAGGGGGCCTGATGGGTGCCAACTGGCCGTGGCCAGCAGTGGCAGCCGCAGCAGCACTGTCAATTTGCAAAGCTTAACCCCGAAAAGGATGCAACCGGCACGAACTGTACGTGTGTAGTGGGGGGGTGTTACATGTCGAGAAGAAAGATTGTGGCACACTTTAGCAAGAGTTAGCTCACTCCACAGGCTGTTTGGCAGTAGAAGCAGGAGGTGGTGGGTTTTCCTTGCTTGTGATTTTAAACTGAGGCTGGGTGGTGGCCTCTCAGGGTGCTTTGGTGGTCCCTACGGCCTGCCTCCTCGGCTGGGAGTTGGACTGGGTGACCCTTAGTGTCCCTTTCAGCTGCAGGTGTGGCACATCCTGCCCTGGTTTAGCCTGACTCTCCTCTCCTTCCCCTTCCCTTTGCGTTAGGTCTGTAAGGCCCCTTGTTCTTTGCGGAGCAGGTGCCCAAACCAGCCATGTCCTCGTATGGCAGAGTCAGACCCTGAGCCAAAGCAGCCCAGATCTGGCTATGGTCAAAGCTGCCCAGGCGTGTGGTCTGCCTCCTACTTCTGTGCAACGGCCTGGCGGTGGGTAGGGAGGCTGCCAGTCCGTGCCCTGGCCTGGAGTAAAAGTGGGGCGGGGAAGGAAGGTGGATCGTCTTTTCCTGGTGTTGCCCCTGGACATCTCCCGGTGCTCGTTGCCTCTCTGGGGAAGTAAAACAGGGTCTTTTGCACTGGTGTTGCAGAGCCAACTTGGGGCCTCCTTGTGGAGCAGAGTGCGGTGCGTGACCTTCAGGGCGGCTGGCGGTGCCCTTGCAGCATCTATGCATCTTCCCTGCCAGCGCAGCCGCCTTGTTTGCAGTTCCCCCACGAGCGCCTCCACCCCCCCCGGGGAAAAGGCTCTTCCGCCAGACTCAGGTGGAGGCAGCGCTCTGGCAGAGAGGTGTTTGCACTCCATGCAGGGCACCCAAGCCCCAGCCCCCGCCTCCCTCGCAGGCCCCCCTCTGCCCACAGAGCCACATCGCCCGTCCATCCCCGGGGCTTTGCAGGAGTAGCTCTTCAAGGCTCTGGCTCATCCTCACCGGCCCCAGGGGCCACCAGCTACCTGGATTGGGAGGAAGGGAAGGAAAGCCATCGTAGAGCTGGAAGGGAACCCCAAGGGCCACCTAGCCCAGCCCACCCCCCGCAGGGCAATCCACAGCTGAGGCCCCCAGCAAGCAGCCAGCGCCCGTGCCTGGACCTCCCGCAACGGAGGTTCCATCACTTTTTGAAGGAGTCCGTTTCTTTTTGTTACAAGAAATTCTTCCTAAATGTGCATGTGAAATTTCCTTTCCTGTCATAGAACCACCTTCTGGATAGGGGCAGCCCTTCAGATGTTGGAGAGAGCTCCCCCTAAAAGACATAGGTCTGCTCCTGGCTACGCCCTGCCCCAAAGTCCTGCTCCTGCAGCCAGAACCCTGACCTGGGTCCAAACGGAGCGAGTTCTGCCACCCGGTGGGTCCTGCCTGCCTGCCTCCAGACCGAGTGGAGGCATGGGGCGAGCAGGTAGAAGGCCAGGGGGCTCTCCCCATCCCACCATTCCTGGGCTGCCAGGGTGGAAGCAGCGAGCACCCTTTGGGGGGACTGGTGGTTGGTGGTCACAACAGAGGAGGGGAGTGAGGGGGCGCTCTCCCTCCTCCCGGCCGGGACCATGCCAGTCGCGCACTTTCCCAGGTGCTGAGCAGCTCCCGAGTACCCTCCCAGCTCTTTGTTCCACTCGCCCTCAGGCTCCAAATCTCCTTTCCTGGAGAGAGGAGATGGGGGGGTGGGATCCCTCTTCCCGTTCGGCTGGGTATCGGGGCCAATGTGTGCTTGCAAACATCTCAGGTTCCGCTGCCAGGAAGTCTTTCCAGGTTTTCTTGTCTGTGGGCAGAACAGGCTGCAAGTTTCCTTTTTGGTCTCTGTTCCACTTTCTTCGCTGAAGACTTGTAAGTCCCGCCAATCACGGACTCATTTGCACATCAACACGTACCGGGATAAGCGGAGCCGTCGTAACTGGGTTCCTTGTGCCTATACGTGGGCATGAGAAAGAGTGTCACTTGTTTCACCTGGCTGTGGCTCTCTCCAGGTTACCCTTTGGAAAACTACAGGCTTCAGGCGAGGCCACGTCATTGCTGCAATTCTAGAACATGCCCCAGGAAGAGGTCCCGGGGCCTTTGGCGTCTGCCAGACGGCCATCTTGGGGGCTTCTCCCAGACATTCGTCAGTAGGGGCCTTGCTGAGGAAATGAGCACGCCCCACCCCACTCCCCACTAGGGCTGAAAGGCCTCAGGGCTGGCCCGGCCCCTCTATTCCAAGGCAAGGAGCCTTGGGGACAGAGCACCCCCTGGAAAGGCACAGCATCCTATAGTTTCCTGATCTGTTTGACCCGGGGTTTGGCAGGGAGTGGTTTGTCCGCCTGCAAGGAAGGGAGCCCTGTATGTGCTCAGAGGCACTCTCGTTCTCTCAGCTGGTGCTGCGTGAGAACACTGGTGGGCTAATCCCTGGTTCTGGCGTCTGGGAAAGGGACCCTGTGGAGGGGCCAAGCTGCACTTGTTCAGGACTCCCCCTTCCTTGCAATGTGGGACACAAGGGGAATTGCCACAGAGGTTAAAAGAAAAACAGCTATAACCATTGATAAAATCATTAAAAGAAAACAATTAAATTAGGAGTCCTCATTTTTAAAAAAGCCACTCCTTAAAACACTTCAGAAATGGAACCTGCTGCCTCGGAGTGTGGTGGAGTCTCCTTCTTTGGAGGTTTTTAAGCAGAGGCTGGCTGGCCATCTCTCGGGAGTGCTTCGAGCGTGTTCCTGCATGGCAGGGGGTTGGACTGGATGGCCCCTGGGGTCTCTTCCAACTCTACATTTCTATGATTCTATGTAGCAATAAGGACAAAAGCAGAGCAGGAGTGCGCAGGAACTGTCCCCCCCCCCCAAGACCCTCCTGCAGCACCAGGGAGCAGCCAAAGGGTCTCTGCTGCCGGAAGGAGAGAGACCGGGGAGCGCCCTCGCCGTCCACGTCCACCCTCTTGGTCCTCTCCAGGGTGAGCGCACCCCCTCCCCCCTTCCCTCCCTCCCCCCGGAACCTTAAGGCCCGGTCAGACTCAGGCAGGGAGAAGAGAGAAGAAACCGCCTGGATCTAAGCTGTGCCTATTGCTGTTCTTTGCGGCCAAGTCGACTCCACTTTGGGCGACCCCAGGAACGGCGGACCTCCCAGAGATTCCTGTTATCAGCAGCCCTGCGGGGGCTTCCATAGCCCCGGGAGCCCCTCCCTCTTTTCCTCCTCCTCCTGCTGCCTTCCCTTGGACGGAGAGCCTTCTTTCTCCTTTTCTCTCGTGAGTCCGGGCGCCTCGCCGCCCGCCCGCAGAAGGACAGCCTCGGTCGAGTCCTCCCGGCTTCCAGGGCCTGATCTGCTCTCCGGCCCGCCGGCTCCGGGCCCCCTGCCTTTGTCCTTCTGGCCGCCCCCGGGGTCCTCTCCTCCGCCGCCCCCCCATTTCCGAGGGCCGCCTCTCTTCCTGCGCGCGGGGCTTCGGAGGGCAGCGCTTCCAACGGTGTCCTGGAAAAGAAAAGGTCACACGCCGTGGGGGGGGGGGGCGGCGGCCAGGCGAGGAGGCGTCTCCCCCCTCGTGCTCCTGCCCTCCTCCAGGCGCCCCCTCGGCTCGGTGCAGGCAGGTGCTGCGCTTCTCCCCCCCCCCGCGGCCCCCGCGGCCCCCGGCTCGCGGCAGCCGGCCCAGTTCCGGCGAGGCGCGCTCTATAAACACCGCCGCCGGCTCCCAGCTGCTGCGGCCGCCCCCGCCCCCCCGTTGCTGGGGCGATGAGAGGGCGGGGGGAGGAGGAGGAGGGGCGGCCTATTCCCCCTCCCCACATGCACGCGCAAGCACGCGGCGCTCCCACGCGCCTGGGCGGCGGCGGGGGGACCCCGCAGAGAAGAGGGGCAGACGAGGGGGGCAGGAGGGGCCGGCGTCTCCTGGAAGGGCGGCGGGGGCCGACTGGCTCGGCCGTGATTATTTCCAGGAGGGAGGGAGGCAAACCCTTCCCTGCCCTCCGTCCTCCCCGCTCCTGGGGGCACCAGGCGTGGGGAACCCTCTTCTCCCCTCCCAGTTCCAGGCTCCCCTCCTCCGACCCCTACCCCCCGCTTCCTCCTCCGCTCTCCGCCCCCCCCCGCAAGAGGACACCCCGCCGTCTGGACACCTTGCCTGATCTGAGGCCTCCAGGCAGGATGGGACCCCCGAGCCCGTGCATGGGTGGGGCTGACCCCCTCCCCCCCAACTCCTGGCCTCTCAGGGGTCGGTACATCTCGGAGCAGCGCGGCAGGCAGAAATCCGCGGGGCGCAGCTCCTGCCCCCCGCTTCTTCAGGCGCGTAGCTTCGCGGTTGTGCTGCCACGAGGGCGGGGGGGGGGGCTCTGTCGAAAGGCCCTGGAGGTCCCCACCCCTCCTCAGACCGGACCTGGGGGCGCTGCACCGTCCGGGCAAGAGTGGGGGTCCAGCAGGGACCGTCGGGGTCGCACTGTCCGGGGGGGGGGCTCGATCCAGACCTTCCCTCGGAGGCTGCCCTCTTCTTCCTGAGGGAGGGGCTGGGTGGGCTCCTTACTCCTTTTCGGCCCCTTCTGAGGAGAGCCAGCGTGGCCCAGTGGCTTGAGCGTTGGACTCCGACCGGGGAGAGGCGGGTTCGGTTCCCCTCTGCTCGGCCACGGAGGCCCAGGGGTGACCTCCAGCAGGTCACACACTCTCGGCCCCCGAAACCACCGTGGCGGGCTGGAGGCACGCAGCAGCGGCAGCAAGAAGAAGAAGAAGAAGAAGAAGGACGGAGGGGCTCTGCTTCTGCTTGCTTTGCAGCCCTTGGAGGGAGGGGCGCAGGGCCGCCCCTTTTCTCGCGCCCTAACCCCGCGCGCCCGCTTCTTCTCCTCCTGGCTGCTCAGTCGTGGGGGGGGGGAGGGATTCGCGGGGGGGGCAAACGAGGCCCACCTCCGCCCTCCCCCCCCCTCTCTGGGTCCGGGTTCGCTCTGCGCCCCTTTGTCTGACGGGGGGGGGGGGCTCCCGTTTGCCTTTGAATTCCTTCCTTATCGCTGAGCCCTTGTCGTCTCCCAATGTGGCCACTGGCCTTGTCTGCAGGTTGCCAAACTACAGCGTCTGCACCCCGAAGGAAAGCAGGGAGAGGAGGAGGAGGAGGCGGGGGGGCAGAAACACCCCCACCAACATGTTAAACGCATTAACCGTGTTTTAAAAGGCTTTCCCCAAAACCAGAGCTAACGCTTTTACAGGAGGGGGAAGCGCGCACTCCGGTATAGAAGGCGGTGGCAAAATTCGGGGGGGGCGCCCAAAGCGGAGAAGGGGCCGTTCCTTTCGGCTTTGGGGTTTGCAGGGCGAAATGGGGGCCACGAGAGGACCCCCTCACCCCAGGCGCCATAGCGGGGGTCTCCTCCTGGAAAGCGCCCGGTGGGGGGGAGGCCGCCCAGGCATTAAAGCGTTGGACGGAAAGAGAGAGGAAAATCCGTGCAGAGATCGCGTTAGAATCAGGACGGAAGAAGCTTAGCTTAAAAGCGGAAAAAAGGTGAGGCCGCCGGGCCGACCTTTCCCTTCTCGGTGGAAAGCGACCTGGAAAGGAGGGCGACCAAAATGGTGAAGGGCCTGGAAGCCAAGCCCTGTGAGGATAGACTTAGAGAGCTGGGTATGTTCAGTCTGCAGAAGAGAAGGTTAAGAGGGGACATGATAGCCATGTTTAAATATTTGAAGGGATGCCATGTAGAGGAGGGAGAGCGCTTGTTTTCTGCCGCTCCAGAGACCAGGACAAGGAGCAATGGATTCAAGCTGCAGGAAAGGAGATTCCACCTGAACCTCAGGAAGAACTTCCTGAGGGTCAGGGCTGTCCGGCAGTGGAATAGGCTGCCTGAGAGTGTGGTGGAGTCTCCTTCTTTGGAGGTTTGTAAGCAGAGGCTGGGTGGCCATCTGTCGGGAGTTTTTTGAGGGTGTTCCTGCATGGCAGGGGGTTGGACTGGATGGCCCGTGTGGTCTCTTCCAACTCTACATTTCTATGATTCTATGATTCTATGATTGGTTCGGAAACAAAAATGATCAGAAGAGGCGGCCGCCTTGGCAGGGTTGCCCCCCCCCCCGCCGCTTGCCCCCGGGATGGCGTCGGTCGCCGTCTCCTGCCGGGTCCCCATTTGTTTTGGCCTGCCTAATGGGGAGCTGACGGAGAGGGCGGCCGACGGGCTGGAGGAGGGAGGGAGGACAGCAGCGCAACCCTGACGCTTTCTATTGTGGGGAGGGGGCGCGTGCTGGAAAGATGGGCGCCTCTCTCCGGCCTTGGATGCTGCGCAGGGGAACCGGAAGGGCGGGGAGCCTCCCCCTCCAGTCTCTGGGGGCAGCCACATGGAGAGGAAGAACCCCTTCTCGGATGAAAACCTTCTTCCTTTCTTTTTAAAATCTCTTTTGAGCCATGGACCCCGACTGCTTGCTGCCAATCCAACTAAAGCCCATCCGGCCCCTCCTCCATCTGGCCCCTCTGCCCTTCACAAGCACTTGCTAAATGGGTCTGCCCCGTTGGCAGTGGGGGGGGGGCGGAGAGAAAGTATTTTATCACCATCCTCTTTGTGGGAGCAGATGGCAAGGTCAAAGGTCAGCCGGCCAGGGCCCACCCTGCCTCCCCAGGAAGGGTCTGGCTCAGTCCTTTCTTCTCCTTCGGGGCAGCAGTTTCTCCTCCTCTACTGAAGGCTCTCCCAGGGACCCCTCACCAAACCCCGTGCCCTGGGCCCTGTGCTGCGCCCTTCTTCCCCTTTCACAGGGAGGAAGAGGGGCCGGGAGCAGGGGGACGGGGGCCCGGCCTGGGAGGCAGGCAGGTGTTCTTGGCAGGCCGGGCCAGGCCTTTGGGGGTTCAGCGGGCGCCTCTGGCTGTCTGGGTGCCAGAAGGAGCCCAGAGGTGGAAGGCTGGAAAGCAGGGAGGGTGTCTGGGCTGCTTGCCTTCAGGCAGAGTAACTTCTTGAATCTGCCTTGGTGCCTCTGCTGTTCTCCACAGTTTGTGTGAAACTGAGTAAAAACAGGTATTTTTCCTTGAGTACTGCTGTGTGGGATGAGGGTTAACCACCAACAACACTTGTTAACAACAGTTAAAACATACAAAAAAAACCCCCCAACATTAAAATAGAATTAAGCTATTATTGGTAGTAAAAATGATTCAAAGTGCACTGAAACAGGAGAAAAAACTGTTAGAAACAGTAGTGTTTAAAACAATACCCCATGATCTTGGAAGCCCTTTTCTTAAAAGCCTCCAGTTCCAAAAAGCAGTTGGAATAAAAAAGGGCTTTGCCTGCAGAAGGATGGGTGGTGGGTGGGTGGCAGGCAGGCAGGCAGGAGGAAAGGGGGTCGCATTTTGCCCCTCCCCCAGGAGGGAAGGGAAGGGAAGGGAAGAGAAGGGAAGGGGGCTCCAGAACCTGGGGCAGCCACTGAGAAGGCCTCGCCTGAGGTGCTTCTCTCCAGTGGGCCTGGAATCGGGGTCCCTCCTGTGGCTCTCGGGGGCCAGGGAAGGCACTCGTGGGGAAGCGTGCCCTGCCAGGCAGCCTGGGCCAGGGCCACAGGGGGCTTTGTGGGTCAGTCCCAGCAGCCCTGTGAATTGCTCCCGGAAACAGACCGGCAACCGACGACGGAGCTGTTGCGAGAAGGGAGCCGCCGGGGCCTTCCAGCCAGCCACAGTCAACACTTGTTCCTCATTAAGACAAGTTTCAGGGCTGGAAGTCATTTTGCTCAGAAGGATCCTTGTGGTTTCTGTTCATTTGTGGCAGGGGCGTCCGTGCCCTTCCTCCCCAGAATAGCTCCCACGTGGGTTTGAAGGGGCCTCGGTGCTGGAGGGGCTCCAGGGCCCCGACCACATCAATCCAGCTGGGGGTGAAAGCTGAACTCCAGACCCTCTTGTCCCAGTCATGGGCTGCCTGGGGTGTCTGGAAGGGAGAGAGCTGTCCTGCTTTGCTCTGAGTTTGTGGGGGAGGAGCTGTGTGTGTGTGTGTGTGTGCGCGCGCGCAAGCATCTGGGCAGGGGGCCCCCAGCCCCACAGCTGTTGGTGGGCCTGGCATTGTGCAGGCAAGAGAACCAGCCCACAGGCCTGGCGGTGCCCCCTCCGCTTTGCCAGGGTGCCATTCCACGCCTGGCTGGCTCCTTCCCGCTGGTGCCAGAGACGCCAGCTGCGCCCATGCCTCAGCCACCCCTGCTGCCGCCGCCGCTGCCACTGCCGGCGCCACCGCCTCCTCCTGCAGGCCTTTCGGCAGCCCAGCGCGGCCGGCTGACAGCTGGGGAGGCTGCTTTGTGTCTCCAGGAGGCGTCGGGCCTGGGCTGTGTCAACAGCCAGCAGAGAGACCGGAGGATGGGGTGGGAGACGGAGGAGGAGCAGCAGCGGGGGGCTTTGTTGGGACAGAGCCCAGCCAACGGCAGGGAAGACCCCAGTTGCTGTGGGAATGGCAGCCCCCCCCCGCCATTTTTCCCAAGGCCCGAGTCGGGGTGCCTCTGCCACGACACGATTGCCAGGATTTTCCCCCATGACTGTTACATGCAAGAGGCCCAATGCCTCTGAAGGGCTGGCAGCTTGCAGGCGGAAGGCCAGAGGAGAAACTGAGGCACTTGTGGTGTCACTGGTTTCCTCCTCCGTCCAAGGGGCCTTCTCTTTACCTCTGTGGCTCGGGATGGGGTCCCAGTGCCAAGCGGAGCCACAGACAGGCGGGTGGGCAGGTGCGGCTGGTCGTTGCCAGCTGGCTGCTCCTTCCGGTAGTTGGCATTTCCCAGGGAAACTTTAAGAGGTGCTTCATCTCGGCTGTCTCAGGGCTCCTCCAGGTGGGAAAAATGGGTCAGGAGGTTGTTTGAGGTTGCCGTATTTGTTGTCGTAGTTCTTGGGTTTTTAAAGAAGTATCAAGCCATGTTTCTATTGTAGAACCAGACAGTTGGCAGGGTTTCCAGGAGCCACCCAGTCCAACCCCCTTCTGAACGATGCCCATGATCCAACCTCTTTTATGTACCTCCTCTCTGTGGGAATCTTGCTATTTGTAGCCATTGCTCCACATCCTGGTCTCTGGAGCATCAGAAAATGAGCTGCCTCCATCTTCTACATGGCATCCCATCAGGTATTTAAAGGTGGCTCCGCCATGTTACCTCCCAGTCTTCTTTCCTCCAGGCTAAAGAGACCACACAGATCCCAGACTAATTCCTAGCCTTCCCTGGCCCCAGCTGCAACATTTTGTTCCTGCACTCAGCTGGATTTTTCGTTCTGAGACACACTGGAGCAAAAATGTCTCCTTCTCTTCCTTTCTCACCTTTAAACAATTTTTTTCAGGGGTGGGGAATTGTAGTGCTATGTGGCATTGGTGAAATGGCACTTTTGTCATTTGTAATTTTTTTCACCCTTCTTTTAAGAGGTTTATTAAAAACCCATTAGATACAAAATGCTGTTATCTAATAGTTTCCTCCTTTCTTTTTAATAGTACTGAGAACAGCAATGTTTACATTTTAATGCCAACCAGAATGAAGTACTATTGCTATTTGTAATTTTAAGGGGGGAAATGACAATTCAGAGAGGAGAAAATTTGCCATTAGGACAGCCTCAGGAAACAATGCTCTGCTTTAGTAGAGCCCTCAGGCAGGTCTGAGAAATTGCTGCAAACAGCCGCCCTCCCAAAAAAAAAAAAAATGGAATGAGTGGATGTGGAGGCAACAATGACCAGCCAGACCCATGGGGTCCAGCTGCAAGAACTGAGGCTTTTTTGATGACCGGCCTCGGGCTCTGCCGGCCTCCCTCCCTCAACCCCAAACCCTTCCCTGAATGCCAGAAACGAATCACCTAGGAATGGGAGCCTCTATAAAGTTGCCAAGAGTGCAGTAGAGCATGTGCAGAGTGTTTCTCTATCAGAAAGCGGAATTAGGTGGTCCGGGTGCCTTCTCTGATTACTGGACGAGGGTTTGGACTGTGGTTTGGGCAAGGAACCCAAAGCTCTTCTTTGGTTTTCTCTGCCCTTGGCTGGTGGGGTCACCCGGCATGTAAAGGGGAGCATTTTTCCTTCCAGTGACCTTCTCTCCACTTGACTCATGGTGGAAATGAGTTTTGCTGTTGTGGTTGATTCGCGTTCCACCTCTTCTCTCCAAACTGGGGCTCAGGGGGCTTTGAAAATTAAAGCAAAGGCTATATGGCTAAAACATACAAAAGGTTAACATTAAAATGTAATTGAACTGTCAGAAAGATTAAAAACTCTTTAAAACATAGCCTTAAAAATAATAGGAAGTCGTTTAAACACAGTGCAATGAAAAGCAGAGCCGGTTACAGTTTTGGCAGATTGATGTATTGGAGGCAGGAAAGAATTAAGGGGCTGGGCAGGCCAGGGCGCCCACAGACTTGGGGAGACAGTTGTGACAGGACTGGGGCTGGAACAGCTGGTGGGAGAAATAATCCTTAGTTCTCCACACAGTGTGTGGCTTGGCTGACTTGCAGCTGGATCTTGCAAATCCAGGGCTCCCCGGTGGGTTAGTCGGTGGGACGTTGGAAGTGCTGCTCTTCGCCAGGAGAGACTCTGGAAAGCCAGGAGAGACTCTGCAGGCAGCGGTCTTGACCTAAAACAGTTTCTAGCAGCTTTCCTCTCGACCAGGAGAGGGTCGTACCTAAGCACCCCTCAGATACTTTGGAGTACAACAGGAACAGCTTTGTCACTTGTGAAACACCACCGTGCGCACTGCAGCTGACCTGTGAGGGAGCAGGGGCACGGAGGGTGGCAGATGGGTGCTGTTGTCCCTGCCCTGTTATCTGCCACACCTCTCCACTCACCCTCTGCAGCTGCCAGAGGAACAGCAGGGACTGCTTTAGGCTGAGTCGTAATCCTGGGTTTGTGGTGAGAGACGGTACTTAGAATTCTCTCTGCCAGAGAGCTCTAGCCCACTCTCCCTTGAACTGCAGTCCCCAGATTTTGGTCCTCAGTTCCTCTGCGCTTGGGGACTGTAGTTCACAGCCATACGCTGGAGCTCTGCGGCTCATTTATGATGGGATGTTTCTAGCTGCAAGGGCTGGGGGTGGAGGCAACAGGGAGGTGGCCCCATCCGCCTGCTGGCACTGGTACCTGACATCAGGAAGGGGGTATGACCAAGGGCAGCAGAAGCAGAGGGGGCTGTGGGAGCGGTTTGGTTGGTACACCCACCCCACTGCCTGCCTCCCTCCTCCAGCTTTGGAGATGCTCCCTGTGGGGTGTTGGACCTTCCCCCTTGGGACAACCTAGAAGCCCCCCTCCCCGCGTTCTATCCCAGCCTCCAAGCACTGCCCGCCCTGCGAGAGCTCTCCTATGTGGGAGACCCTCCCCGCTGACGCTTTGTTCCTGAACTCTTGCAGGGGGAGGGGGGTTGTGCTCTGTTTGTGGGGGGCAGCTGCCTGGCGTCTAGGGGTACCTCCTTCCACTCACCCACTGTGCAGCCCAGCGTTTTTGGAGGGTGGAAGTACGGAGCAGATTGGTTGGCTGGGAAGTGAGAGGCCGAAGCCCAGGGCAGAGAGCCCAGGCCAGTCAAAGGTTGGTGGCTGGAAGTGAGAGAAGCCCCTCCAGCCAGGGGGAGGGAGGGGGCGGCCTGGGCCTTCCCTCACTCGCCCTGAGCCCCATAGCCTTCCCCACTCCAAGAAGAGTCTGGAAAGCTGGAGTTGTGTGCCAGAGTACGTCCCAAGCCCTGGCATCTGGGCAGGGGAGAAATACCCAGTAGCCTTGCGTGGGCACCGGGCCGCTCCCTCTTGTGGAGGTATGGCGGGGGCTGAGGAATTGCCAAGGGCTGTTGTGGGGGACACACTCGCCCCCCCCATTGTAACTTGGAGGGCTGAATTTTGGAAAGAAACATTCAGGGTTGGTGACATGGCTACACTGAGCGGCAACCAACCTTGAATATTTTTTTAAAAAATGTGTGCCCCTTTGGGCGTTTGTGGCTAGTTTTGCTAGCTGGTGGCTGCTGACTCCCCTCTTCCTGCCTGGCACACCCCGGGCCCTTCCATTTGGTGCCTGCCTGGCCGGGAAGGAACAGCAGCAACCCGCTGGCCCCCTCTCGGAAGGGGTCTCGGGAGGCGCCACAAGCCTCCTCCGTTCCTCTCCTGGCCCCCCGGGCCGTCTGCCCCCCCCCCCCGTTCTCTTTGGATGCTCAGGCTCTGTTCCTACAGGCTCAACTGAAGGCTTAATTCACCGCGGTGCCAGAAATGTTGGGGACTGAAGACTGAATTCCACCGGGGAGGGAGAATTCTTACGGGGGAGGCGGTGCCTTTGTTCCGCCCCTGCCCCCCACAGCTGCACCCCCGCCTTGAGCCGGCCGTGACCTGCGGGAGGCAGGGGCGGCAGGACCAGGCCCAAGGGGCCCACGGACGCTGGCACTCCGCTGCACTGGGGAGGGGGTGACAAAACGCCTGCAAGAAGCTCGCGCCAGCTGTCTGCTGCCCGGCACTGCGCAGCGGGGGGGCACGTTTTGCAGCGTGGGAATTCAGGGGCTTCCTTCCTCGACCCCGCCGCCCCGACCGCTCTCTTAATTCCTTCCTGGGGGGAGCAGCCAGCTGGCCGGCGGGGAGGGCGAGCGAACAGCAGCCCCCCTCCGGGGCTGGCCGGGGAGCCTTCGAGGGGGACGGCGCGGGCGACCCTCCCGGCCCGCTCCCCGGCCCTCGGGCGCCCCCCGGCGGCCCTGGCCTGCCTGTGCCGGGCGCCGAGGGAAGCGGCGGGGGCGAAGGGGGATTTCCCTCCCGGCGGGAGGCGGGCGGGTGCACGCGCGCATGCGCAGGCGGGGTGCTGCTGTCACCCCCGGAGGGCTCCGGCGGCAGAAACAGCGGGTGGTTAGGGGTCAGTCTGGGGCCGGGACCTCCCTCCGGGTCCCACTTCCCCCTGGCCAGGGGTGCGGTGGGGAAAGGCAGCTTCCAAGCGCCGGTGGTCGGTGTCCCTGGATGTCACCTCCGTTGTCCCTGGGATCTGGACCAATTTCCGCACTAGACTGTTATAGCGCGATTATTCCTCTTTCAACATCCGATGGAATCCGATGCTCCCCCGGCCGGCCCCTCCCTAAACTGCAAACCCCAGGATTCCATCGGAGGTTGAAAGTGGAATAATCGCGCTATAACAGTCTAGTGCGGAAATGGCTCCAGTCTCCGGAGCAGCAGCAAACCGGCTTGCCCCGCCCTCCGTATGGCGTCTTCCCCAATATTTACACTATCCTTTCCCCTCTTCGCCTTCTCTCCTCCAGGCTGAGCCTCCGCTGCCCCCTAAGCCGCTCCTCGTGGGGCTTCACGGTTTCCGGGCCTCGTTACCATTTCGGTCGCCCTCCTGTGGACACGGGCCAGCCGGCCCGCGTCCTTCCCGAACGGTGGCGCCCAGAACCGGACACAGGATCACTCCCGGTGGGTCCGACCGGAGCGGAACAGAGCGCCAGCGCCGCCGCCGCTCCGCGGAGGCAGGAGCGCCACCTGCTGGCCAGCCCGCAGAATGTCCCCCTCGGCTCGGAGGTCGACCGCCGGGACACGGGGAGGGGGGGCGCTGCGGGCTTTCTTGTCCTGCTTCTGGTGGCCACCGGCCACCGCGTGGCTGTGAGGGGCGGGGACGGGGGGTGCCTGCACAGACCCTCCCTCGGTGCCCCCTCCAGCGAGGCACAGACCGGGGACTCTGAACGCGTTAATTCTCCCAGTCTGGCGTGACCCCCCCCCCGCCGCAGCATCCTCTGAAGAAGGGGCCCGGGGTGGGGTCTCCCCACAGTGCGTACCGTGGATTTTGTCTCATGGCCAACACAGCTACCCCTGAATTTTTTAAAGATATATTCAGGCAGGTCGAAAGGCCCTCTGGGTGGGCTCCTGCCTCGCAGGGTAGCCTTGGTGGGGTTCTGTGACCCAAAGAGAACGTTCGGCCGCCTCCGTCTCTCCCCCCCCCAGCCCGGCTCGGGCCCTGCAGCCTCAGGGCAGCAACCGGACCTCCTGGACTGGATCTGCCCGCCCGCAGCACCGTCTTCCTCTTTCCCCCTCGCTGCCCTCCCGTTTACCCACAGTATCCTCTTTTCCAAGGAGCCGTGGCGTTTCGTGGAAGGTCCGGGGTTGGTGAGGCCGTGAGGAGCGGTGGACGGCTCTCGCGTGACCCCCGTCCCGTGCCTGAGGTGCTGAAGGGAGCCGTGCCGCCGTAACTGGGCGTTTACGGAGGAGCTAAGCAGGCCTGTAGCCGCGTCGGCGTGGTCACCGGCGTCTTCCCTTTTCCCCGGTGATGGAACCCGAGGTGGCTTACAACATATTTAAAAGCAATACAGATTAGAAGCTGTACAAAAACAACAATAAAAAAGATAAATGTAAGCATTACTTAAAAGACAATTTGCAAAGATAAAAACTGTTAAGAGACAACAGTGGGCTCTCCTCACCTGTTCTGCTCCTGCCTCCGTTTTTCACGGCTCGGCTTTCACAGCCACGCAGAGAAGCAGGAAATCCAATGGCCTGGATCGTCCTGACTTTGATATTCAGTGGTGTAGCTTTACTCTTGAGGAGCGTGTCCAGTTCCTTCATGGGCGCCCTTCCCAATCTTCTGGCTCCTTG
Organism: Cyclura pinguis; assembly: GCA_030412105.1. Classification (NCBI taxonomy): domain Eukaryota; kingdom Metazoa; phylum Chordata; class Lepidosauria; order Squamata; family Iguanidae; genus Cyclura; species Cyclura pinguis. The sequence continues at coordinate 506,983 of CM059604.1, read as the reverse complement.
AGGACAGTCTCCATTTTGACTGGGGATGGAGCTGAGGTCCGGGAGCCCCCTAACTGTTTGGATAGGACAAGGCTGCCTGTTGCTACTAGCCGCCGTGTCCGTGGACTGTTTCTGGAACCCAGATGTCGGGGGACGTGCGTGGGGGGCTGTGGCTCATGCGTGACTGAGCTCCTTTTGCGCTGGTGGGCTCCCGAGCGGGGGGGGTCTCTCATTGGCCAGACTGAGCAAAACATGTTGGCCTTGGGGGCGCTTGGGCCTCTGAAGCTCTGGGGGCTGAACCTGGCAGCTCCCCACCAGACGCGTCCTGCTGAGGGGTGGCCCCTCTTTCGGGGGGGGGAGAGGTTCTAGACCAGCAGTGCCGCCACAGAGGAAGGCTTTCTTCCCCCTTGGGAGTACTCTGGCTCACCCCCAGGAGGCTGTGGGGGGGGAGATGGAGGAGCCATCCATGGGGGAAGATGGGGAGTCTCAGGGGAGGGGAAGGGCCTGAAGTTTTGCCCCCCCCCAGTTCTTCCTTCACATCTTTTGCTGCTTGCTCTGGCTGCCTCAACACAGGCCCTCACTTGTTCCTCGTGGCTTCCATGTCCATGCAGCAGTTTGCGGGGGGATATCCATTCTGGGTTTCAGTCTGAACATTTTTAAGGAGCTGTCCAAGGTGATGAAATTACTGTATGGGGCCTCATGTCCAGCAACCTGAATGGCTTCTTCAAAGAGGTGGCTAACTAGCCGATTTCTCTGTGCCCGAGGGGGCGAGACTGGGTGGCCCCTGTGCCCCTTCTGGCTGTGTTGGGGCCCTTTCTTCAAACCCTTTCTGACCTGAAGGCAACGCTTACCTGGGGTTTACTCGATGAGGTTTGTTCGGGGGGGGGGTTGCCTTTGGCTGCTTCTGAGGCTGAGAGAGTGTGACTTGCCCAAGACTACCCGGTGGGTTCCCATGGCTCTAAAGGGATGGGAACCCCAGTCATCCAGCACTCAACCACTGCACCATCCTGGCTGTCCTTTCCAACTGTACAATTCTAAGTTTGGACTTATTCCAGAGAGGATCTGTTTCCCTCACTGACATGGAAGCCCCCCAGCCTCCCGCTCACACCTCTCTCTTCACCGTTTATTAGCATCCTTATCGGTGTTTCCTGATAGCCCTGAGCCGGATGTGGGAGTGTTTTGCTTTCTGTTGGGGGATCGCATTGTTTTTGCAGGGGGCCCTTCCGAGCGGCCCCAGAGAAAGGCGCCCCAAGGATCTCAAGTGGGGGGAGGCAGAGCTTGGACTACAAATCCGTTTGGACTACAAATCCCGGTTTGCAGGGGGCCAGCAAAAGTCCCAGCTGAGAGGCCTGGGGGCAAAGTGGGCTTTGCCAGCCAGCAGTGAGGTGGGGTGGGCTAGGTCTGCTCAGGACGAGGGGGAGCACATGCTGCCCGCTCCTTCGGGGACCAGGACGGTCAAGGACTGCGGGGAGAGGGGAGGAATGCTGGGGACGGCCGTGTTTGGAAGTTCGAAAGTGGGCCCGGGAACAAATCCTGGCTTGGTGGGTTGACGCTGAACGGAGGGGTCCTGATGCCCCCAAACTGGCCATCTGGAGCTCCTGCCCCCCAGTTTTGGGCTGCAGAGAAGGACCCATCAGCAGAGACTCCCGATCGCAGGACCCGGCCCCTCTTGTCTTGTCCGAAACTGCTGCCTTGCAAGTGGTGCGCGCGCGCGTCTTTATCATTTTGGACGAGGTGATTTGTAAAGAATCTGAGTGGCACACCCTGCGCGAGCAACTGCGGGTGATGCTCAGTGCCTCCTCCGACTTCGCGACACCAGCGGGGACCTCCTCTTGTGTCATGGGTGACATCACGGGGCCGCCCCCTCGGCAGGACCGAGCGCCATCCCTCAGGCTCAGGGTTTGGCCGCAGAGGCCTGCCTGCCCGGACCGGCCAGACCAGGGGGCGCACGAGCGGGGCCCGGGAGGGGGAGCCCCTCGGCGAATCTCGCCCGCCCTCTCAGCCCTTGGAGCCGCCGGCCCGGCGCTGCCGCTCCTCCTGCCCGTTATCTCCCTCCTCCGGCTCGGCTCGTCTTCCGTCCCCCCTTCCTCCCCTGCCGGGGTCAGGTTGCCTCCCGTCTGCCTCCCCTGGTTGCCATGGCGTTGCTGCTGGACCCGGCCATATTTAGGCATGAAATCCCTGCCGCCTCCTGCTCCCACCGCCGCCGCCGCCGCCGCCGCCTCGGCCTCCTTCCACCGACTTTTTTTCTGGCTCGGCGTGGCTGCTGCTGTCCTCGCCGTGCCGCCTGCGCCCCGGGCCGGTCGGCCGCACCGGCCTCTGTTTCCGCAGCCTGGGCGGCTCAGAGCAACTCGGCCGGCCCCAGGGCCTTGCCCCTCGCCGGGAGGCTCTCTTCCCTTCCGTGCGTGGGTCAGTGGCCGCTCCCGGCCCAGAGAGGCTCCGTGCCCTGCGTGGGCAGTGCCAGTCCCTGCCAGGGCCGAGGGGGGCATCTGTGTCTGGCTTTGGCTCGTGACCTGGCGGTGAGTACCAGCCGTGCTGCTCGGTGGTGCCACAGCCGTGCCCGGCCTTTCCTCCTGCCCCAGAGCTTTCTCTCACCTCGGGGGAGCTGGCACTGCCGTCGTGGGAAACCCCCGGGAGGGCAGCAAGTGGGCCACGGACACCTCCTGGGGCTGGGGAGGGAAGGGCGGTAGATTCTTTTCATTTCTTTTATTTCCTACTAAAGAAATGGCAAGGGGGGGGGGTCCCTTCTGCCTAGAAAGGCCTTGCCCCTAATTCCACCCACGGGGAGGGGGCTGGCTGTGGGTAGCATCAGTGGGAGGAAATAAGTGCCCTTTGCACATGCTCAGTGATTCTCCCTCAATTTATTTCTCAGTCCCTGCGGGGTAGGATTCCTTTCCCTTTAGGGTTTCTCTCAGACACAGATCTGGAGGGCTAGTAAGTTGTGGGGAGGCACTCAAGTTGACCTGGAGAAATTGTTGTTTGGGGGAATCAGAGAATACCTGAGCAAAGGGCATTTCCCTGTCTGACTCATTCTCAGTGTTTGGTAAAGTAGTTGTTGTGGTTGTTTGGACTAATCCCCCAGGCAACTATGCTACGCCGGCCGGGGAATTCAGGGAACGTACTCAAAAAGATAACTTTCCCAAACGTTTGCCCCCTGAAACCTGCCCTGCCTCCTCCCACTCCCATTGCATCCTGAGCCCCCGCTTGGGGGCTGAGATTCCATCGGGCTGCCTCGGCCCACGCTCTTCCCGGCTGCCACCGTGAGGACGAGAGGCTTCCGCTTAAAAACCTGAACGGGAAAAGAGAGCTCTGATCCTTTGGCAGCCACCCTTGGCCCCCCATTCCCAGTTGCTTTGGGCCCGAGACCCCCAGAGTCTCTGAGGGGCCTTCCTGCTCCCCCTTGATTGGCAGAGAGATTTGGACGCCTCAGGGGAATTTCAGCCAGAGGAGGGAAAGGGAGGAATGCGAGTCTGACACGGAGCTGGCGCGGTGCCAGGGCGTCCATAGGTTATTCCCATCTGCCGGGTTGTTCTGTGGTGGCAATTAATAATCCTCAATTGTCAGGAAATTTTATTAATTCAATTCATTTTCATCAGGAGGGGGAGTGGTTCGCTCACCCCAGCCTGGAGCTTTGCCCGGTTCTGGTGCTTGGGGGTTCGTTCTGGGGAGAGATTCTTGCAAAGAAGCTAGTAAAATGTGGGCTGGACAGAGCTACTGTCAGGTGGATCTGTAACTGGTTGACGGACCGTTCCCGAAGGGTGCTCCTCACCAATGGCTGCTTTTCATCCTGGAGAGAAGTGACTAGCGGGGTGCCACCGGGTTCTGTCCTGGGCCCGGGGCTGTTCAATATCTTCATCAACGACTTGGATGAAGGAATAGAGGGCATGCTCATCAAATTTGCAGATGACACCAAATTGGGAGGGGTTGCTAATATGCCAGAGGACAGGATCAAAATTCAAAATGACCTGGATAGATTGGAGAGCTGGGCCAAGGCTAACAAAATGAAATTCAACCGAGAGAAGTGTAAGGTCCTACACTTAGGTAGAAAAAATGGAATGCAGAAATATAGGATGGGGGACACGTGGCTGGATGGCAGTACGTGTGAAAGGGATCTAGGACTCTTAATAGACCACAAGCTGGACATGGGTCGGCAGTGTGATGTGGCAGCCAAGAAAGCCAATGCGATTCTCGGCTGCATCAATAGGAGTCTGGTGTCTAGATCGAGGGAGGTACTGGTACCACTCTACTCTGCTTTGGTTAGACCTCATCTTGAATCCTGTGTCCAGTTCTGGGCACCCCAGTTCAAGAAGGACATGGTCAAGCTGGAGCAAGTCCAGAGGAGGGCGACCAGAATGGTGAAGGGCCTGGAAGCCAAGCCCTATGAGGATAGACTTAGAGAGCTGGGTATGTTCAGTCTGCAGAAGAGGAGGTTAAGAGGGGACATGATAGCCATATTTAAATATTTGAAGGGATGCCATGTAGAGGAGGGAGAGGGCTTGTTTTCTGCCGCTCCAGAGACCAGGACAAGGAGCAATGGATTCAAGCTGCAGGAAAGGAGATTCCACCTGAACCTCAGGAAGAACTTCCTGAGGGTCAGGGCTGTCCGGCAGTGGAATCTGCTGCCTCGGAGTGTGGTGGAGTCTCCTTCCTTGGAGGTTTTTAATCAGAGGCTGGATGGCCATCTGTCGGGAGTGCTTTGAGGGTGTTCCTGCATGGCAGGGGGTTGGACTGGATGGCCCGTGTGGTCTCTTCCAACTCTACATTTCTATGATTCTATGATTCTATGATTCCCTGTGCATGCTCAGAGGCTAGGTTTCCTGGCACATTTTGGGGCTGGGCCCTGGCATCAAAGGAGCCAGGAAACAACAGCTGTCCGTGCTGGTGCCTGATCAGTCAGATCTCCTGACGGCCACCCCTGGGTGCACGTGAGTGTGTGCGTGTGTGTGTGTCTCCTCTGGATGCTGGAGGCTGTGCAGGTGGGGCGCAAACAGAGCACCTTTCAGAACTACCTGGTTCCACAGCCCTTTCTTGGTGCCAAGAGTGCCACTGAGCGTGTGCAGAGAATCTTGGCCAAAACCCTGGCCAGCTTTCAGAGGGGCCTTACCCCCCTCGCTGTCTCTGCTGTGACACCCCCGGCTAGTTTTGAGGCACCCACCGCTCAAGGAGTCTTGCAAAGCGGCAGTGGCTGTGGGTGGTGGTCCGGCAGCTGTCCTTGGCCCCCCGACTCTGACATCTGGGTTGGGGGAGAGTCAGAACTGTGGGGCGGGAGGGTGGAGTGTCTTTAAGCAGATTCTAGAAAGATCGAGCTCTGAGGACTCCAAATCCCCCAGGCTTCCCTTGGAAATCAGGTCAGGGGAGTTGCGTGCGCTCTTCCGCCCCCCCGCCCGCCATGTGCTTTGTCACTGGAGACCTCTGTGACCCCCCCCCCCGTGAGGCTTGGGCCTTGAATTCTTGGCTGCGAAGTCCCCCCATCCCATTTAGAAGGCGTCCCCTCCCCTCCCAGCGGGGTTCCTCCCTCCCCTGTTCTGGCCCGTTGGGGGACCACGTTTGGGGGCAGAGGGGGCAGCTGCCTTCCCCTCCTGTTAGCTGTGGGGGGCAGAATTGTGGGGAGGGCGGAGGGAGCAGCCGGGGTGAGGGGGGGACTTCTGCCTCCCACAGCTGAGAGTGTGTGTGTGTGTGTGTGTGTGTGTGTGTGTGTACGCGCGAGATAATCCCTGCGGCTCCAGTTGTGCTGGATTAGCACCACAGCTGTTAAAAAACTCCCCCGCTCTGGCAGGATTACGCCCTGCCGGCCCCTTCCCCCATCCCTCTGCCGGGCGCAGCTCCGGGCTCCTCTCTTGCTTCTGGCGCCAGGCCCCCCCCCCCGCACGAGGCAAATGGGCGGGGGATCCCGCCAGGATGCATGATGGCACTGAACGCTTGGGGCATTTGTGGGCCGGATCTCCGTGCGCCTTGACCGCAACAGAAGTTGGTCCGACTTCTGTTTATGGGGCCGGTGGAGAGGAAGGAGGCTGAGAGAGCGTGGCCTACTTAGGGCCCTGCCCCCCACCCCCCCTTTTAGACCTCGGCCTTCTGCCCTCGTACCATCCAGACCCGCCCTTTGCAAAATGGCTCTGTGGGTAGTGGTGGTGATCCCCCCCACCTGGTCCCACTTTGAACCCAGGTTTGCTTGCGGCAAAAGCAAGAAGTGTGGCCGAGGCCAGGCAGGGGGTCTGTGGCAGAGTCAGGACTTCCACTCGGAGGGCCCCACCCCCTTTGAGCAGCTTTCTCTTTCTCCCCCCCCCTCCGTTGAGGTAGGTATTCCACCCCCCAGCAGAGACAGGAGGGTCCGCCCCATGGAGGAAACGCCCTTCGCTTCGGTTGCCGCTCTGCCTTCTTGTTCTCCTGGCTTTGGGAACACGGTGACCCTGACTCTGACCCTAACATATGGCTTGCCATCTGGGTGGTTCCCTCTTTCTCCGGTTTATAATGCCCACAGAGACACGACGCATCCACACGGCACGCCTGTAGCGCTTCCAGAATCATAGAGGGATCCCTAGAGTTGAAGGGGCCCCACGGACCCCCCACGCCCACCCCCAGCCGGAGCCTCCCCAGCAGCAGCAGGAGGGAGCGGCCCAGCCTCTTCCAAAGACGTCCGGAGAAAGAAACCCCCTCACACCCTCTCCGGGCCGTTGGCTCCATTGCCCGACCACTCTCAGGCCAAGCAGCTCCTTCTGATGGTCAGTCAAAATCCACCCCACTGTACCGTGAAACCATGAAACCTGGTCCTGCCCTCTGGAGCAGCAGAGAACAAGACTGCCCCCTCTTCTCCGGGGTGGCTCTCGAGTCTGCAGTCGTGTCACCCTGCAGTCCAATTTTCACCAGGCTGAACGTGCCCAGCTCCTTCAGCCTTTCCTCATCCATTTTGTTTTCCGTACCTCTTGTCATCCTTGTTGTGTCTATATCCTTCTTAACATTAGGTGCCAAGAGCAGAACGCAGATGAGACCTGACTAGCACAGAATGTAGTGGGACTATTACTTCCCTCAACTTGGAAACTGTGCTTCTATTAATGCAGCTAAGATAGGATTTGCCTTCTTTGCTGCAGCATCACACTGCTGGCTCATGTTGAACTTATGACCAACATAATCCCAAGGTCCTTTTCAGGCGTAGTACTGCTGAGCCACATATTCTTCATCTTGATAAGAATTCCTTCTGCCCTGTCAACTAAGTCATTGATAAAAATGTTGCAGAGTGACGGCCCTAGGACAGATCCCCGAGGCACCCCACCCAAGACCTCCTTCCAGTCTGAAGCGCAGCTGTTGATGGTCTCTCTGAGCCGGGCTTTCCATCCAGTTTCCGGGTCAGGGGGTACTCAGGTGGTCCAGCAGAGAATCCCCAGCGCCTCCCCCAAGAACTGCGAACTCTGCAGGACGGGGCTGCGGCTGTTGAAGCACCGGGACTGTGCTGCACAAAGGGGACCCGGGGACCCCTCACGCCACATCATTGTGGCCGTGGGACTCTGCTGGGACTGCCCTGGCTGCCTCCTCTGGGGTCCTGGGGGCACGACAGCTCTCCCTCAGCCTCTTCCCCTCCCCCACCAGCCTCCCCCTCCCCTCACAAGGGCCCCCTCCTCAGTGGGGGGGGACTGGCACCCCTTCCTTATTCCTGTTTCCCTCTTCCCCCGCCCCCCACCCTTCAGGCAGCTGCTTCCTGTGCCTCGTGGACGTCGTGCCGGTGAAGAACGAGGATGGGGCCGTCATCATGTTCATCCTCAACTTCGAGGTGGTGATGGATCGGGACCTGCTGACCAGCCCAGTCAAGAACACCAACCACTGGGTCTCGCCAGCTGCTTGGCTCCCCACAGGTGGGTAGGGGCCACGGAGTGTACCGGGGCTTCCCCCCACTACGGCCACCACGGGGCGGATACCGTGCGAGCGCTCCGCAGGCTGCCCGCGCAGGCCCGCCCAACAAGAAAGTCTGTTGGTGCAGCCATGGACTGGCCGCCCTCAGTAGCCCCCTCTGCTTCCCATGGGCGGAGAGCGAGGGAGCCCCCTTTCCTCCCACTTTCACGGACGTGGCAGCAGCTTTGCCTTTCCTGGGGCCGAGCCAAGCCATGTTGCCTTTTCGGCTCCAGTCTGGGAATCCTTACTTTTTGGACCATGGGTCCCAGCAGGAATGGGGACTGTGGATTCTGGGGATAGTAGTAGAAAAAGTAACTTTTCCAGGCTCTGGCCTTGCTCCCGGCTTCGAGTCAGTCCTCCACTTCCTGACTTTCCTTCTTTCTTTGGCTGGTTTGTTTTCAGTCACCCACATGTGCCTACCTTTACTCCTTAAATGTTTTTTGTTTGTAATTAGAAAAGATTTGAGGCATCAGGTACAGACAAGGCATAGTTCCAGTATAGTTCCAGTACTGCGCCGGGAGCGGATCGGCAGGGCCAGGAGGAGGGGGGTCCCCAGTGACATCACAGGGAGGCAGCCAGTTTAGCAGTCCACAGCTTCTCTCCGGCAAACCTGCTTTCTCTCTGAGCTGCACCAGGAGAGGAAGCCTCCTCGGGGGTGGCTGGGTGGGTGGGTGGGTGGGCAACGGGATCTGCTGGTGACAGCTGCCGTCAAGACAACTTCCGCTCAAGGCGACCCTGCTCAGGTCTTGCCAGCCCAGGGCTGCCCTCCTCTTTCCCCACTGCCGTCCACCACCGTCTCATCCAGTGAGTCAGGCCTTCTCATGATGTGTCCAAAGAACAACAGCCTCGGTTGGGTCATCTTGGCTTCTGGGGGAGCTCAGAACTCACTTGATCTTGGATCCCTTTATTGGTCTTTTTAGCGGTCCACAGTTATCCGTATAGCTCTATCATTCAAACAAGAGTAACTGCAGGCAAGCTGATTTCCTTCCTATCAACTTTTTTCACTGTTCAGCTTTTACAACCCTGTGTAAGAATGGGAAATACAGTGGCATGGACAGTCCTAAATCCAAAGGAGAAGGCTGGGACTTGGAAGGGCGGCTGGGGAGGAACTAGACAAGACCTGAAGTGTAAAAGTTGCATATCACTGCGATACTAATCTTTATGCTTCAGGGTCTTGTCTTGTTCCTTCATGGCTGCCCTTCCAAGTCCTAGTCTTCTTCTGATTTCTTGACTGCTGTCTCTGTTCTGATTAATGACTGAGCCAAGGTATGGAAAAATCTTTCACTATTTCAATGTCTTCATCCTCTGCTTTGAAGTTATGTAAATCATCTGTGGACATTGCTTTTTTTTTTAACTGTAACCCTGCCTTTGCACTTTCTTCCTTGACTTCCTTCTATAATCATGCCAAGTATTTGCTCATTTCTGTTAGTAGTTTGGTGTCATCTGCAGATTTTAAGTGGTTGGTGTTCCTTCCTCCAGTTTTTATGCTTTCTTCTTCCAAGCCTAATCCTGCTTTGTGCATGAGACTTTCAGCACACAAATTACACAGACAGGGTGATAAAATGCATCCTTGCCTTGTAAAGTCGAAGGCTTTCATGGCCAGAATCCATAGGTTGTTGTGGGTTTTCCGGGTTTTGAGGCCATGTTCTGTTAGTATTTTCTCCTGACATTTCACTTGCATCTGTGACTGGCATGTGCAGAGTATATCCTCTGAAGATGCCGGCCACAGATGCAGGCAAAACGTCAGGAGAAAATACTAATAGAACATGGCCTCGAAACCCGGAAAACCCACAACAACCCATCCTTTCCTTGCCAGCTGGGAACATGTTCATGCCTGATGGTCATCTGTGTCCTGAATACTGGTTATGCATCAAGACAATCAAATGTTGTTTTACACCCATTTCTTTAAGAGCAACCCGTAGTTTTTCATGAGCTACACAATCAAAGGCTTTGCTATAACCTAAAATGCACAGGCTGATTTTCTTCTGAAATTCTTTGGCATGCTTTATTATCCAACATATGTTTACAATATGATCCCTTGTGTCTTTTTTTCCTGAACCCAGTTTGGACACTAGGCATTTCTTGATCCATATGTGATAAAAGTCTTTGTTGTAGAATTCTGAACATCACTGCTTGCATGGGAAATTAATGCAATGATCCCATATTTACTCTAATCCCTGGTGCCCCCTTTCTTGGAGATTGGAATGTATATTGAGCGCTTCCAAACTCTGGCTGTTGCTTTGTTTTCCATATTTGTTGACAAATTTTAGTTAGAACTAGAGTAGACTTTGTCTCTGTAACCTCTGTAACCTCTATTAGTATAGAGGTTTATTGCTGGTAATTTATTTCTCCCAAATGCTTTAAGTGCAGCAAACCATTTCACTTTCTAAAATTGTAGGTTCATCTTCAACTGGTTCTTCCTTGAATGAATCTGTCATCTTTTCATCTCTTTTATATAGTTCTTCAGTGTATTGTTTCCATCATCTTTTTATTTGTATTTGGTCATGTAATGTGTTCCCCTACTGGTCTTACAGCATCCACTTTCTTGGTTTAAATTTCCCGTTCGTTTCTTGGCTCCTGTGGAAACAGTCTTTTGTTCTTCCATTTTTGTTGTTATATTCTATTTCTTTGCACTGATTATTGCAGAAGTTCTCTTTGTCCCTACACATAGGTCACTGAACAGTTGGGTTTGCAGGGAGTTCTGCAGTTGCCCTGCCCATTTGCAGAATTTATTGGAGGGAGGGGGAGTTCAGATGGTGTTTTCTTCCGGTTGGGACCCTCCCGTGTTCATGCATTATGTTTCCCAACTTTTCTCTTACAACAGAAATGGAAGAGGCATATTTAACTATTTCATTAATATCCCAAATACAGCTAAAATCCATCATAATAGTGAAATTTTAAAAAGTCACAAAACAGTCAGAGCAGCAATCAAATGAAAAACAGCACTAATTTAACACCTTTTAAATCCATTTAAAATGTAACAGTGAGGTTACAGCCTGCACGCAAACATACCCACACACACACTCCACTGAAAGCCCCATTAAAAGAGCTTCTGGTGATGAATTTCCTCTACCGTGGTGTCCGGGAGCATCTGCTGGAGAGCTGTAAGTCACTCCCAGTGGAGCAGACCTATTCAATCAGTTGTTGTGTGGTGGCTCAAAACAAACAGGAATCTAATTGACCCGGTGGTTCCCTTCCAGCTGGGACTAGGACTGAGACGGTTGCCTGCCACACTCGAAGCCTTGGCACTTTGGTGGAGCCTGCCATGGCAGGCATTGTTTACCTTGACAGCCTGCAGTGGTGGAGCAAACTCCATGTCAGCAGCGCTGACCACGGGGCTGCCGGGAAACGCACTCCATCCGTCTCTTGAGGCTGCACAGTTTTCCCCATCCCTGTGCAAGAGAGCTCAGTCTCTCTAGGAGTAAACTCTGAGGACCTCTGGGGGTCACCTCCACGCCACAACGAGGCAGCAGAGCAGGAGTTCATGCAGGCTGCAGTTATAAGAAGGGGGCAGAAATGGAACCAGGCCGGGCTCCCAAATCCGTGGCACTTGGCTCCTGAGGAGCTCACAGCAGGGCAGCTGCTTGCCAAAGACTGGCTTTAGCGACGGACGTAGCCATGGTTTTCTTCCGGGGAGACTCTTGAGACCAGACTATCCAGTTGAGTTTTGGGGGGGTTTCCTTTGCCTCTTACCCACCCTCGTCTCTTAGGCTCAGTTGTCCCCTAACTGCCCGTCTTTCCCTCCCAGGTCGCGGCAAGTCCTTCCGGCTGCGGCTGCCGGCGCTGCTGGCCCTGGCAGGCAGCAAGCAGTCCCTCCCGCAGGATGACCCGGACGAGGCGGTGGTGGTGGACTTCTCCAAGCAGAGCAGCGAGTCGGTGGCCCTGGATGAGGTCGCCTCCTCCCTGGACGACCACTGCCTGGGCTGCGGGGGCCCCGAGGACCGGCAGGCCCTGATGATGGGGCCCGAGGGGGACAGGGAGGCGGGCGGGGGTGGAGGGGGTGGTGGCTCGGAGCCCCCCGTCACCCATTCCTCCCCCCGCGTGGACAAGCCCCGCCTCAACCTGGACACCTCCTTCTCCAACTGCAGCCTCCCCCGCAGCCGCTCCCGCGAGAGCTTCTACAGCGTGCGCCGGGCCTCCTCCGTGGATGACATCGAGGCCATGAAGGGCGAGGGCGAGAAGGGCCGGGGCCACAGTCGCCACGCCAGCACAGGTAGCCACCTAGGCTGCGAGGGTGGCTTGTTGGTGGCAGAGTGGGAGCCAGGGTGCGCCGCTCGTGCCGGGACCCCTTTGGGACTTCTGGAGCGGCTTCTTTGCAGGAGGCTTTTAAACAGAGGTTGGGTGGATGGATGGATGGCCGCTTGGGTTGCCTTTAGCAGTGGGGGTTGGACTGGATGGCCTTCAGAGCACCTACTCTGTGGCTCTGTGCACAGCCAGGGAAGAGGAAAGAGGGGGTTGGGGGGTGAGGGGCAGGGAACTGACACTGGCCCCCTTGGTTCTGCTCTTAACCATGATGGTTCCACAATAGCTGCAAAAGGGGATCACGGAATAGAATCCTAGAGTTGGAAGGGACCCCAACAGCCATCCAGCCCCCTTCTGCTATGCAGGAGTACACCGTCCGAGCTGTCCCTTTGAGAGATGGCCATCCAGACTCCAACCTCCAAAGAAGGAGGAGACTCCACCACACTCCATGGAGGCAGCGGCAGATTCCACTGTCACACTGTTCTTACTTTCAGGAAGTTCTTCCTAACATTTTGGTGGAATTGCTTTCCTTGTAGTTTGACTCCATTGCTCCATGTCTTAGTCTCTGGAGCAGCACAAAACATGCTTGCCCCATCCTCTGTATGCCATGCCTTCAAATATTTAAACATAGCTATCATGTTGTCTCTTAACCTTCTCTTTTGCCGACTAAACAGACCCAGCTTCCTTAGCCTTTCTCTGAGCATGAGAGGCTTCCTGGGATCATGGCTTCTGGCAGGCAAACTGGCATCTCAGATGAGGGCTTCCAGACACACAGAGCTGGGTGGAAGTGCCCGTTTGCATGGCACAGACCCAGGCTGGGGAGGGATTACTGTGCCAGTCTCGGGGCCTGGCTGCGTGTGTGGGGAGGATGAGAGTCACCCATGGGCCACAGACTTTCTTTCTTTCCTCCCTAGGAAGGTAGCCTCTTGGAGCCCCTGAGGACAAGCATGCTTTTTCTCAGCATGGTGACTCAAGGGGGTCTCAGGCCGCTCCCTGGAAGATCTCCCCAGAATTCAGCCAGGAGGCGCTTCCTGGCGGGATCACTGGCACCCCGCGCCATCTCTGTGGGCACAGCTCCCCACTCCCACTTCAACTGAGTGCATGGCGGGGGGAGAGCTGTGGAAATGTTCAGTGGGGGGAGATGGGCAGGGGGCTGAACTTTTAGAGGAGGGGGTCTACTCTTTCACCCTCAGTCAGGAAACTTCTACAGAAAGATCACACAAACCACGTCCCACCAACACATGGGGCACCTGGTACTCGCCTTCTGCTTCAGGCTAACGGTCCAGTCTCGCCTAAAAACACAGCTGGTCTCTTCTGAGGGCAGCGATGCCAGGCTGGTCTTCACCTGGAGGCCTCTGATCGAGTTTTTTTGAGGGTAGAGTCCCCTGTTTTACTCACACATTTTTATGCTGGGGGGACAGATATCACCCAACTTGTTTATTTATACTCAGGAAACAGCAACTTAAAACAATTCCAGGTTCTAACAATAGAATAGCTTACACAGGACGGACACATATTAAGCATGACAACAAAACAGCTTAACACCCACCTGTCCTCGCGCTTGTTTCCGCACTTCTTTGTCTCTCGTTCCTTTTTCTTACCCCAGAATATCTTTATTGGGGGGTACGGAAATGGGACAGGAACACTATGGAGCTTTTCGGAGGGGTAGCACCAGGAGGCTGCCATGTTCAGGAAGCGCCCAAAGCCGGATTCTCTCCCTCCTCTGCTTTTGATTTTCCTTCGAATGGAACGTGGGGGTGGGGGAGCGGACAGTTTGCTTCTAGATGGGAGGGGTGACTCCTAGTGCTGACAGTCCAAAGGCACCCAAAGGCAGCTGCCCTGTCCTTCCCTCCACCGTGGCTTTGCTCTTCTGGTGGGAGAAAGAGAGAGGAGCAGCAACCGGGAGACCCAGGAGGGTGGCAAGCAGAAGGTGATAGGGTCTGCCCACCCCCCACCACTGTCTGGAAAGCCCTGGGGCTACTGGTCCTACAGGATGGCCAGCAGCCTGCCCTGCTCCCAGTCGCCTGACCTGGCCACTGGGGGTGGTGGGGTTGGGCAGGACCAAGGAGAGGGAGGAAGGCCTGCTTGGAGGAAGACCCCCTGGAGCACCAAGCTCCCTGCTCCCCTGCTCTGCTTCTGTGGGAAACGGAGGATGGGCTCCTTAGTCTGTATCAGGGAGCGGGGGCAAGGCCGGGGGGGAGCTGGCAAGGGGACGCCTGTCCTCAGGCGGCCTCCAGCACCCGCTCTAGCGAAGTGGCGGTCACTGGACCCGTGCCGTCCTGCTTCCTGTCCCTGTAGAGTTTCCAGGACAGAGAAAGGCGCTTGTGGCCGGTGGGCTCAAATATGTTGCCAGTCCCTGGGAGGCTGAGAGCCGGCACGGTGGGGTGAGATGAGTGTTGGAGTACATCTCTGGAAAGCAGAATTCAAGTCCCTGTTCAGCCATAGAAACCCGCTGGGTGATCTTGGACAAGACACATTGTCTCAGCCTCAGAGGAAGGCAAAGGCAAATCACCTCTGAACAAATCTGATCCAGAAAACTCCTTGATAGGTTTGTCTGAGGGTTGCCGAAAGTCAGAAATGAATTGAAAGTACACAAAAACAACCCTGCAATGTTAGAAAACAGTTGCTAGTCTGTGAGATCAGGTAGCCTGACAATCAAAGGACCAGCAGCTTTCTCGGTGGCGCACGCTCTTCTATACACCGGGAGGTTGTGCCAGGGACTTTCCCCACCTGGGCTGGTACAGTCCTGGCAGGGGCCTTGTGCCTCTGGGTGGGTGAGATGGCTGGCTCAGCTCCATGACCCTGTGGGGAAGTTACAGCAATTCGGCCTTTCTCTAAAGGGTGCCAGCCTGGCGGTGGGAGGGAGGGGGGGTCGCAGAGCCTTTGTCCCCCTCCCCACCCCAGCCTCGCCCAGCCACCTTCCAGGCCCCTCCTCACCCTCCATGCTCTCGGCAGGTGCCATGAACAACGCCCGGAGCCACCTGCTCAACTCCACCTCTGACTCAGACCTCGTGCGCTACCGGGCCATCAGCAAGATCCCCCAGATCACCCTCAACTTTGTGGACTTCAAGGGGGAGGCCTTCCTCACCTCCCCCTCCAACGAGAAGGAGATCATCGCCTCCAGCAAGCTCAAGGACCGCACACACAACGTCACCGAGAAGGTCACCCAGGTGAGCTGGCCACCTGCCCCTCTGGCGGGGAGGCGGGGGAGGAATACCAAGCGGGGCTGGCGGGGTGGGCGTGTGAGGGTGTGTGTGTGGCGGAGGAGCAGAAGGTGTCCCCAGAAAGGCACGTTCCCCTGGGCCTGGCGGTGGCGCCCTTGCTCACTGGTACTCTCCTTGTGCCAATTTGGCAGGGGAAGGGGTGGCGTCAGGGCCTCTCCTCTTCCCGCTTCCGCCCAGCCGCCTGGCACTCTCGCTCTGTTGTAAATGACCCCCTTGGAGGAGGAGCTGTGTGGGCCGGGTCTCTTTCACCCTGTACCACCGAAGCACTTTGATCCTATTCTGACTGCCATCAGAACTCCAGCGCACAGAATCCCGGGATGTGCCGTTTCATAAGTTATTTAGAATTCCTGGCCACAGGGCTCCACGGCCTCATCAAACTACAGTTCCCAGGATTCTGTGGGAGGCAACCATGATGGCAGTTAATGTGCCCCCAAGTCCTACAACTGTGTGGGGTAAAGAGAGCCGGCAATGAGTCCCTTGGGGCACAGGGCCACCCTCAGTCTGCGGCTCCCTTGGCACCGAGCAACCTCAGCGTTGGATCAGGACCCGTCAGCTTCCACCCAGAACTGGCTGCGCTGAAGCAAACGCCCCACGGAGCGGGGCCCTGTGTGCACGGGGTCCCCGGGGACGGAAGGCGCTTCACATCGTGGAAGGGATTGCTTGCATGTTTCCGCTTTGGTTGTCTGTGTCTGGAGGGGCACCTGAAAGTGCAGAGTCCCCCCAAGTGCTCTGACCCTGGGAGAAGCCCGGCTGCAGTTCTACCTCTGTGCAATGCGTCTTCCCCGTCGTCAAGGCTTAGCAGCTGCTTTGCGAGTTTAGAAAGTCAGATGGACTGGAGACCATTCACACGTTACAGCCTATGCGTGTGTTTGCGCTGTGCGTACACACCTCCAGGGGTTTGCGATCATCTCTGTCAGCAATGTCTAGCCCTTCTCAAAGCTTTCTGTTTAAAAAGTCTCTCTGAAAGAAAGGTTTTAGCCTGCCCATGGGGGACAGCAAGGGGGAATGGGGGGGGGGCGTTCTGGCTTGCCTGGGAAGAGAGGTCCAGAGCCTGGGGGCAGCCACTGAGAAGGCCCTCTCTCGTGCCACCACCCACCGTGGTGCTTGCGATGGGGCGGGGGGCGACCACCAGCCTTGGCCCCTTGTGCCCTGGACAGTCTCCTCGGGGCCTCTGGAGAAACAGTGCCTTGCTGAGCCCCACCTGGAGGGGGATCTGGGGACTCAGGTGCACTCATACTCTCTCTCACACACACATGCAGAGAGAGAGAGAGAGAGAGCGCGCAAAATATGTGGCCTACCACTGAGCTGCAGCACCATGTGGCTTGTGCCGTATGGCTGGTCAGGAGGAGGGGGGGCGGGAGGGAGAGAGGGAAGCACCACCTGGGGCCTTGGCAGGCCCCCCTCGCCCCCCTCTCCCCCACCAGGCCCCCCTGGGGTCTTGTTTGTTTCGCACCCCCCACCATCAGCCACGTGCGCTCTCCAGACAGGATGAGGTGGCAGTGCAGATGTACTGGGCACAGTGGCCAGCGGCTTCATCAAGGGCTGAGCACTCATTGTCCTGATGAGGATGATGCTGCTGGGGGGCTCGTGTCCTCCACAGGCTCGGCACTCACATCTACTTGCACATTAATTTGCACGGGTACATGTGTGCGGAAGGAGACTGTGCGTGTGTGGATCCGTAAGAGGCCTCCGCATGGACACGAGCCAGTCCTGGCCTGTCCGGTTGTGGACCCAGGTGTGTGGTGCTCACGTGTGATGTGATCGCACGAGCTTCCTGGGAGAAGCACGCCTGCCCGTCCTTACGCACCTGAGCACGCTTCTGTGCACCCAGCATGGCCACACTGTGCCTGCTCTCCTCGGCTTGCCTGCCCTGGGTATGCACAAACGGGCACACAAATGCTTCAGAAGGAAACAGCACTCCGGCCTTCCTGGGTTGAGTGGAAGTTCATGCACCTCGGCTGCACACTCTTGCACACGCATGGCTTTCCGGCATCCTGTCTGTGTCAAGACTCTCCAGGCAAGAACACAAATCAGAGGACAGAGCATCATTGACACTCACAGGAGGTTATACAACTCACCTCATTAGTCAATTCCAAATACACCTGCACCTCTGCATTCCCCATGTGCATCTATGCACGACGGCATCATTTGGACAAAAATGCCCTGCCACTTATGCAGGGGAATGTGCACGCTTAGGTCCACGGGATTGTGGTCAGTGTGGGGTTGACAGGGACAGCTTCAGCATCAGTGTCTGGTTGTACCTTAGATCCTCTCACTGGCTCACCGGGGGGGGGGGGGCAGCATGGATCGTGCATGCTCACTGAAGCCATGCATGCAGCCCGCCCACCCCGCACGGGTGAATGAACATCCTGGGTGTGCCAGTCCAGCCTGTGGGAATGTCTGGGGGGGTGCAAAGTAGTTTGGAAATACAGACTCCCCACCCCCCTCCCGTCCCAGGGGACACATGGCCTTCCCTTTGAGATCTGCCAGGAGCCTACAGGGAGAAGGAGGGCAGCAGCACAGGGCTGGGCACACCTGTGCACACGGGATCATCCCACAGGTGGCTCCTCGGAATGTGCCTTTGGTGCATCTTCCTTTCTCTACTGTGCGCAGTTAGGCAGATCCTGCTCTGGGGGCTCCTTGGTGAGGTGAGGAGGAGGCTGAGGGCCTTCTGCACACAGCACAGTAACAGCCCTTTGTAGAATTCTCTGACAGAGAGCTCTAGTGCGCCGCCCTCAAACTACACATCCCAGGATTCCAGAGGATGTAGGCACTGCAGTAGAAGGGATGTCAGACTGGTATCATGATGTAAGCATGCAGGACACCAGAGTACAGATTGTACAAAGGGAAAGACACTCTGTGCGTGGCCAAAGGCACTCTCGCTGTAAACATAACAGGGCTGAGCCTTGGCGGGCTGGAGCCCTGTCTCCTCCTCCGTGTGGCACCTGTTGGCCCCCTCCCCCTCCAGTGGAAGTCAGAAGCCCACCTGGTGGGGGCCGCGGGCAGGCGGCTGCCAGTCCTTTTGCTCAGAGAGCACCACTGCCTCTCCGCCCTTCCTGCCCAGCACGAGCCAAGGGCTTCAGTGATCCACCGGGAGAGTGGATGCAGTGGGGGCAATGGGGGGGGAACAGAGGGGCACGCCTGGGGCACCCACAGGTGACCAGGGCTTGGGGCCAGAGAAGGCATTACAGGACATACCCCGAGGGCTCCAATGAGGTGGGCAAGGTGAGACTGGAGAATAAAGGGGTGCAGCTTCGCACTGGGAGCGTCGGCTGGGTCTCTTAGAGGCTGCCCCCCACCGTAGCTTCCTCTCCCTCTTTTTCTCAGGCTGCCTCCTCTTAGCAGCATTTCCTGGTAAACCCATGAATAATGCAAAATCCGTAGTGTGGCAATAGGCTCATCAGCGTTTCCAAAGAGGCAGTCATGGTAGTCCTTGTTCCAAAAGGGAGAGAGATGCCTGGACTCCTAGAGGGGGAGGGGGCCGTGGGGGCCATTTATCCCAACTCCCTTCTGCTGGGCAGGAGTCCGCACCTAAGGCACCTGGCCTCAGCACCTTAAAGTCTAACAAAGTCATCCTAATGTGTGCTTTAGGGGGTTAGAATCTTTGTCGGATGCATGGAATGTGACCCAGAATTTCAGATAAAGTTCCAGGGAAAGAGTTGGGTGTGGGATGGAGGACAGCAAGGGGAGAGGGAGACAAATTGCAGGAAGTCTGGCAGAGAGAAATGAGAAAGGCTGACATCTTGGGCACCGTCTGTCTCTCAGGAGTGTTTGAGTCCTGCATTCTTGCAGGGCAGAAGGGGTTGAGCCAGGTGGCCCAGGGAAGTCCCTAAACTCCAGCTCTGCCTCCATGAATCTCTGCCCAGGGAATAATTTCACCCGACTGACTTGTGGAGGTGAGGAGAAGGAGCATCTCCTCTTCTGGGAAGAAGTGTTCTTGTTGCTTCCAGGTCTGTCTTGGACACCAGTCCAGCTTCAGTGGGCTGTCTGTTGGGTTTTTCCCTGACTCATTGGGTCGGTGCCACACTGAAACACTGGATGAACATCTTCCAGTTGGGCATCTCTGTCCAGCGAGGATGAAGGGCTTAGCTGAAGAGAGAGTGGATTTTGTGGTCTCTTCTGGGTGGGGGCTGGAAGGAACTGTGGGTAGCAGCCACTTGGTTTTCAGTGGGGCGTCCGTTACACACATTAAGGAAGCCTCATTAGATGGTCATTATGCAGTTGCTGGGCAGGGTGGGGTGGGGAACCTTCCCAAAGCCCTGATGGATCATCCTGAACATTTTCTGGCTGTTGGATCCGGACGATAGTGACGCTAACGTTCTGTCTTGAGTAGAGGAGAGGCAGGGACAGGCTGAGCACTCATCGTTCTAGGTCAGCCGTGCGTACCTTGGCATCTTGTGGCACTATGTGCATGCCCAGGGCTGTGCCATCGATTGGGAGATTAAAATGTTCTCTCCAAAGCTGAAATAATGAGGAGCCGAGGGGCAAAGGGTGCTGGCTTAGGAGTGCTGCGGCCACATCTGGAAGGATATTCCAGGCAGTTTGCCATCCATACTGGTGGGGGACGTTGGTGTGAAGCGGGCCGAAGCCCCCACGGGGTGTTTGGAGACCGTCCTTGGCCCCTCCAGGCTAAGCTTTTCTGGCAAAAAGAAGAAGTGAGTTGCCTCACGCCAGAAGCTTCCGGGAGCTGGCTGCAGAGGCCCCCGTGCTGCTTGGCGTTCGGAAAGTCCCATTTTTACCTTCCGGTTTAGGTAATTTGGGCAGTCCCTGAAGGGTTGTGGGGCAAGAAGTTTGGCCCCAGCCCCCCCCAGTTGCCCAGCCCAGTGCAAAGGGTGTCAAGATCCAAGACAGATAAGAAGGTCTTTTCTCTGGTGTCGTCGCTGGACTGTTGTTTTCCCCATAAGTAGCCTGGAGCATGGGTGGTGCACAGTGTCAGAAGGCAGCTGGGATAGCCAGACACCCCAGCGGTGACTGTGCCTGCGCCTGGAGTTATGGGACACGTGCAACTGGCTGGTTTGTGTATGCATTTGGGCAGGGGGATGGCAGGTAGGAAATACTTGGTCGCAGCTCCTCTGGTGACTCCTGATGGATTTCACCGTGTGTATTTGGAGGGAGCTTGCTACCCGTGTTGTGTTGTGCCTCCTGCGGTTTTTCAGTGGGGGCTGCTGAGGCCGGGGCCTGCCTTGCCTCCTGGCCTTCTCCAACCTGTTGACCTTCGCGGTGGCGCCTCTTTCTCGGCCTCCTTCGTGATCAGAGTGTCAAGGCTGATTCCGAGGCTGCAAACAGCTTCACATTTTGCCCGGCTGGGAGGGACCCTGAGGCTGCCCGGCACGGCAGCAGCAGAAGCAGCCCGTGTGAAAATTTGGTCGAGGGTTACGGCCATCTGGAGGAGCCCATGCAAAATAGCTCTCTCTGTGGTGTGGAGGGGACATTTGCTGTGTGGGCAAAGGCAATGGGGGGGGGGGACGGTTGTTGTGTAATGTTGAACTGTTGTGGTGTTCCCGGGGTCACGGTCAGTGAGGAGAGGAAGCCTTGAGGAATCTGGAAGGCAGAAGGGCAGGAGGAAAGAGGCCCCTCCGCCTGGCCGGACAGTGGGGGCTGGACAGGAGCAACAGTTCTAGGCCAACTCCAGGGAGTTCCTTAGGGAGGGAGGGCAGGAGATCAGAGGGTTTGATTCCTTTTTGTTTAGGGGAGCAAACTGGGCATCGCAGATGACCTGCCTGGGGGATTGGCTCAGTGCGGGTGGCTTCGGATCTCCATGCAAAAGTGTTGACAGCCACAAAGAGATGTTCAGAAGCAGGGGGTGGGCGGGTGCTCTTTCTTTGAAGGTCTTTGAGCAGAGGCTGGGGGTCCGGGCTTGTGCTTTCCTTCCTTCCTTCCTTCCTTCCTTCCTTCCTTCCTTCCTTCCTTCCTTCCTTCCTTCCTTCCTTCCTTCCTTCCTGTCAGAAGGGGGATGGACTGGGTAGCCCTTGGGGTCCCTTCCCACCCTTTGGGGCTGTGAACCAGGGAGGAGTTTCTGACATCGAGCCACGCCTCCAGATGATAGCTGACTGAGTGGGCGCTGTTGGAGGATGGCTAGAACCCCCGGAGCGCAGTGGGGCTGCCTTCTCAGTGACAGCAGTTTCAGGGGGCCAGAGGGACGGGCGGCTACATGGCTGCTCTCTAGGAGGTTTTGGTGGGTGCCTCGGGGTCTTGCCCTGCTGCGCAGGCTGTCTGTTACAGGCTTGTGAAGGGCTGGTGGCCCTCCTGTGACCCCTCTGCCCCCACCCCCCCAATCACCTGAGCTGCACAAATCCACCTGGATCTCCAGGTGACCCTCGCTGCAGGTGGACTGTGATCCATGGAAGTCGCGGCTCTTGGTTTTTTAGTGCCACTAGACCCCTCCCACACACACCGCCGTGTCCTCACCTAGAGCAGCCCACCGCCACTCAGGAACGGGCTGGGTTTGAACCCCCACAGAACTCTTCATCCGGCTAACTGGCAAACAAAGCGGGGGGGGGCAGGAGAGTAGAAGCAGGGGGCCGTGGCTCGTGTGGGGCCTGGGAGGAGCCACTGAAAACAAGGGCTCCTGCTTCTCCCAAGTGGAGGAGACCCACCAGGCCAACTGCTCAGTGAGGGGTCTACCCTTAGGTAAATCCCCGGGGGGTCTGTCCCTCTACGCTTGTTAGGAACCGCAATAGCATTAAGGCTACAGGCTTCCTCCTGGGTCACAGATGAAGTCAAGGGATCGGGGCCGGGAGGGGGTCCTTCCTGGTTTCTTTCTCTCTTCCCGGGACAGAGGGGCGGGTGCCAGAGGCATATTGGGGGAAGAGGGCATTTGTCCCGGGGCCCCTCCTTGAGGTCTGCGAGAGCCGATCCTCATCTCCCCCCGAGAACGGGGCCCTCAGTGGGAATCGGGGGGGGCGGAGAGGGTGGGAAAGGCGCGGGGGGGAGCGAAGGGTCCGCAGGGCGAGCAGGAAGGGGGGATCCGCCGGGCTCCCCTCCCCCTCCGGTGCCGCGTGCATCCGTCTTCTTCTGCGCCGGGGCGCGGGGAGGGGGCGCAGGGCTTGGCGCTGCGCGGGGTCCCCTCACGCGCTCGCGGGAAGCGAACTGCCGGCGACGGCGGGGCTCCGGCGGCCTGAATGTCCCGGTCCCGTCCCGTCCGGTTACGCCCGAGTGCCTCCCTCGCAGTAAGCGCCGCGAGGAGTCCGCACCGTGCCGCCTCCGCCTCTCCGGGCCGGCCAAGGTGACCGCAGCGGCGGCGGCGGCGGCGGCGCAGCGGAGGGCCCGGATCCGCTCGCTCCCCCTCCGGCGGGCCCACCGGGGCAGACAGGGAGAGCACCTCCCCATAGTGGGATTGGGTCGCGGGCGGGAGGCTTCCTTTGGGGCGCGCCGCTTGCCCCCCGCCTCTCTCTCCTCTTCCTCTCCCGCCTCCGGGGGTCTTCGGGTGCCCGCTTGCCTTGCCGCCTCGATCGGTCCTCCTGATGCCAGCGCCGGTGGCGGGACCCTGTTGATCAACCCCGGCGGGTGGGGAGGGCGGGAGGATGAGGGGCGGGCACCCAAACCACCCCCCCGCCCGATCCCGGGATTCCGCGGAGTTTCTCGCGTGCGCTCCCCTGCGCTCCGCTGGCCGCCGAGACGCGGCCGAGCTCCGCCGGGCGGGCGGGGCGAGAGAGCAGGAGGGCGGGCGGGGGCGGAGGCGGGGGGGCCTCCCGGGGGCGCAGGCGTGAGGAGAGGGAGAGACCCTGCCCGCCCGCTTGCCCGCCCCTCCAGCTGTCCAGCCGCCGCTCGCTCGCTGGCTCGCTCGCTCCCTCGTTCGACGGCAGCCGCGTTCTGCCCGGCGGAACCGCCGGATGTCTCCCGGTCCCCGCCGCCAAGGCCGCCTCGT
The DNA here is from genome assembly GCA_030412105.1 of Cyclura pinguis. Taxonomy (NCBI): domain Eukaryota; kingdom Metazoa; phylum Chordata; class Lepidosauria; order Squamata; family Iguanidae; genus Cyclura; species Cyclura pinguis. The sequence continues at coordinate 483,793 of CM059604.1, read as the reverse complement.
TTCCCGGTCAGCCGGCCGCGGGGCCGCCCGGAGCCGGCGGTGTGGGCGGGGGGCGGCGCGGCCGGGTCCGGGCCCGGGCCCCGCCATGCTCTGATCCCCGGCCGAGCGGGATGGCGCAGCAGGTGGCCGGACGGAAGGGCAGCGGCGGGGGCGGCGGGCCAGAGGGCAAGAACGCGCGGGTGCGGCGCGCCGTCCGAATCTCCAGCCTGGTGGCCCAGGAGGTAGGGGGCGAGGGGGGAGGCCAGGGGGGCCGCAGGGCTCGCAGGAGGAGGCAAGGGAATCCTGAGCCCCCGCGCGCGGGGGGGGGGAGAGAGAGAAGCGCTCTGGACATACTCAGAGACACCCTCTTCTGGGCTTCGCCACCGCCGCCCCCTTCTTATGGGGAGCTTCGGGAGGTCTGGCGGGGAGGAGGAAGCGCGGGACTGGCCGAGCCCTCCCTGAACCAAAGGGGAGGGGGCGCCCCCGGCAAGTCCGGGCTTCCTAGCCGTTGACCCCGCTGGGAAAAGGACTCACCCCCGCAGCCTCCCCGGGAGACAGCCGGAGGGCTGACCCCTCCCTCCTTCGCCAACCCCCCTGCGGGCGGCCCAGTGGAAGCGTCGCTTCGCCCACTCTCCCCGCCCCGCGCCTTCCTCTCTCCTCTAGCCGGCGGGGAGGCAAATCCCCCTAGAGGGCCAGCGCCCCTCCCGGAGGGCCTGCGAACCCCGCCTCCTCCCTCCCTCCCTCTGCCGGGGGGGGATCGCCCCCTGCCCAGTGGGCGAGCGTTCCCCGAGGCCGTCGGAGGGGCGTCTGGAGCGGGGGAGGCGTTGGACGATGGGGGCGGCGGCAGCAGCTCTGGGGACCCCGGCGCTGGTGGCCCGCGCTGGGTCTCTGCCGAGCAGCGCTAAGGATGTGGCCGCGCTCGCTCGCACGTTCGTGTGTGTGTGTGTGTGTGTGAGAGAGAGAGAGAGAGGTTTGCGGAGGTGAGAGGGAAGGAGGTGACCCGGAGCGGAGGGAGTAGGAAGGGAGCTCCCGGGGTGGGGGGCACTGTGCCAAAGAATGCGGGCATTCAGGGTGGCGGGCCAGAAGGGGGACTCCCAGGGGTCATCTAGCCCACCCCTCATGATGATGGTGCCGGAAATGCGTTGCTAAAGGATCCCAGTCCCCTCTGGCCTTCCGGCCGAAGCGCCCCAAACCTCCGCACCCCTTCCTCTGGCCACAGCGGGTCTCCCTCCCCATCGGGGACTCCTCGGAGTGGCCCCCTTTCTCCCGCTTCGTGGGGAGGAGTCAGTTAGGAACGGGGACGGGTGAGAATCGCCCTTGAGCAACCTCTGTGCTTCCTCGCGCCCCCCCCCCGCACCGGCAGTAATGCCTCTTCGTGCAGGCGTCGTTATCTTTGCTTCCTGGTAGGGGTGGGGAGAGAGGGGGGCTGTCTTTCCTCCCCCACCTGCCTGGAGTCCCAGGCTAGAGCTGAACCCCAAGAACGCAACCCTGGGCGGCCTTCCTCCTTCCCTGACGGGACCGCGGGGCTGGAAAGGGCCCCTCCAAGGCCGCCCCTGCCAGCAGGGATGCTCCAGAGTCTGTCGGGGGAGAGGAGGGAGACCCTCCGTCCAGCCGCCACCGCCTCCCCAGCCGGCCCGCGGAAGCCCTTCCTAACGACTCCGTCGGAATCGCCTTGATTCCGGCCTGACCCCGGCGGTTTTGGGGCCAACCCAGCGAGAGCATTCTCCCCCCGCCCGCCCTTCAAGCGCCGGGGACGGGTGGGTTCCTCCCCCTTTCTGGAGCCGACCGAGGTACTTCTGGGGGGAGCGGGTGCCGAGCACAGCGTCGGTGACAGGAAGAAGCCTCGGAATCCCCTCCCTTGGGCTTTTCCGCCCGGAGCGCGGAGCCGCGGCTGGGACTTCGCGGGGAAGCTCGCGGGCCGTTGCTCTGGTTCTGACCCAGAAGGCAGCGTTTTGAGCGGCACCCGAGTGTGCCGATGCCCCTCCCCCGCGGCACGACGCTCGCCGCCCCTCCCACCCTCCGCCTCCCCGGGCCCTGCTGCCCTTTCCCTGGGGGAGCTGGTCTCGGGACCCCACCGTTTCGGCGCCACCCTCCTCTGGACACGGTCCGGGCTGGCCATGGCCTTCCCTTGCCCAGACGGCGCGGCCCTGAGGAGGGGGTCTCGTCGAGGGTTGCCGGGAGGAAAATTGGGGGGGGCTCCTGTTCGTTGCGGGGGAGTTTTAGCAGGGCGCAGAAGTTGTCACGAAGCCAGGCATGACCCGCGGAAGCGCCCTCTTCTCCACGAGAGGCGGAGGCGGAGGAGCCCCCTCCGGTTCACGCGGACACGCAGAGCCCCTCGCTTGTCAAGCGCTTGCTGCTGAAGTCCGCTCCGGTCTCGCCTTGCCCCGCGGACGCTCCCTCCATTCCTGCTCTCGCCGGGCAGCCTGATCCTAAGGAACCCTCCCTGCTTAGAGGCCGCTCTTCCCGCTTGAACGTGCCCTCCCTCTAGGGGTGTGGGGCTGGGGGGGTCCAAATCGGCTTTCCCATCCGGCGGCTGCCCAGGCAGAAGGGTGCCTGGTCCGCCGCCCCCCCCCCCCCGGTCATCAGCGAAACCTGGACTTCAAGGACCAGCAGGGGGCTGCCTCTCCGCCCCCCCCCCCCCGCTCAGGAGATGGGCAGAAGGTTGGCACCTGAGCTTTGCCGGTCCCTTTGCCACAGCGGCTTCTCTCCTCAGGGCGTGGGGGACTCGGCGGGCTCCGTGCTTCTCTTTGAGTCTCCAAAACCCTCCCGTCCAGTTAAAGGTTTGCGGTGTTCTTTTTTGGCCCTACTCTTTTCCCTGCGAAAAATCCCAGGTTTCCAAACGAGCTGAAGAGGGAAATGTGGAAAGAAAGCATTTCCGTGTAACACGGGGTGGGGGATGAGAGTCTTTTCTGAAGATGAAGGGCGGCATTTTCCCGGTGGGTCGTCGGGACGGTCCCCTCCCTGCTTTCAGGCTCCGTGGAACAACTTGCAAAGCAGGCGCGGGGCCAGGTGGTTGGTTCGTCTGCGGCCTGGTGCCGGTGTCTGTGTCGCCCCCGTCCCAACCGCCCCCTGCTGCCCCCCTCCCAACTTGGCTGCCTCTGCTTTCAGCCATTCGGATTACAGAACCCAGACCCCTCCCTCAAATGCCCAGGGCTTCCCGGCTGGGCCAGAAGGGGAGGCGGCGGCGCGGGGGGAGACTAATTCAGGCACGATGGAGCAAACCTGTTTTCAGAACGTGGGTGCCGTAGAGGAGAGGCGCATGGACACCCACACCAACGCACCCCCCACCCGGGGGTGCATCCCCCTCCGGTCCCCCTTTCCCGGCTGCAGGGGATCCCCCCTCCCGGTGGCCTCTTGCAGGGAGCTCCGTGATGGAGAGGCAGAAAGCGCGTCTGTGTCCAAGCCGCCCTCACGTGCCCTCACGTCCCTCATTCGCCCCCAGTTCCTTACTTGTACTCCGTTCCACTGGCCCGACCTCCGAGGGCAGAGGGGTGGCCGTACCAGTGAGAAGCCCACCCACAGCATCCCCGTGGCCTACATAGCAAGCGGTGCCTTTGCAGTGTGCACTCTGCATGTGTTCAGAGGCACACTTGTCCTTTGAGGCTTGAAAGCAGGTCCTGAGCCCTCTGCAAAGGGGAGAGAGAGAGAGAGCGCCACCAGGGCAAGGGTGTCCGTCTGTGAGGGGAAGGGGCTGCTGCCCAGCGGGGGGAGGATCCCCCACCCACCCGCAGGCAAGGCCGTCCATTACCTGGAATGTGTGGTGGGGGGCATCCCCATGGGAGGTGGTTTCTGCTCTTGCTGCTGTCCCGGCCCAGGATCCGACCCTCCGCCAGCCTCCTCCCCACTTCCCAGAAGGGTGGGTGGGCTCAAAAGGCCAGCAGCACCCTCCCCTCTCTCCCTCCCTCCCTCCCTGCGGCATGGTGGACAGACGAGGGGAATGCGGCAGAAGGCCCTCACTCGCCCCCCTCGCGCGCGCGCGCGCGCGCGTGTAAGAGGGAGGGGCAGTGAGGAGAGCCCCGGGACAGGATGGGCAGAAGGGGGAAGGGGGAGGGTTACAGAAGACAGATAGACCCCACGCCCCCTCCCCTCGAAGCCTCCCTTCTGTGCGAACCTGTTTCGCAGCCAGATCCCGGCCGAGCGCCCACAGCCCCCGCCCCTAATCCTTTGGTGGGCACACAGTCGCCCCCCAAGCGCGGACCCCCATCCCCGCGTACCGAACCCGCGGCCTTCTTTCTCCCAAGCCCGCTGGAGAGGGGCCGTTCCTTCTCTCGGCCCCGAACGCCGCCTTCCGTTCCGAGGCGACATCCGGGACCCCCTTTCCCGGTCTCTTTTTCAGCGCCTAAAAGCTGCCTCATGCCTTCTCCCGCCCCCCCCATCTCCCCCCTTCAACCATCCCTCCACCACTCTTTCCGGGCTGCGAAGAGCCGCTTCTTCCTGCTCTCCTTTCCAGGCATCGGGGAAAAGGCTGCGTGTCTCCCCGCCCACGGAAATGCCCCCACGGGGGCCGCTGAGAGGCTCCCCAGGGGGCATTTCCCAGGGGACCCGACCCCGCTCCCCGGGCGCCACTCTCGTCCTGTTTGGGGCCCCGGACAGCTGCCGCTTGCCCAGCGAGTAAGGGGGGCGAGGGGGCGGGATCCTCCCACGACCGCCCCCCTCCCGCTTTAGCCCCTGCGCCGGGGCCGAGGCAGAGAGCGCCGCCGAAGCGGGCCCTCGGGGCAGGCGGAGCGGATGGGGCTGTTCCTGGCCGGGGGGATTAGAGGCCCTCCACCGAAGGGCGGGTACGCTGGCCTCCTGGGAGCAGCCTCGGTGGAGCTTAGGGACCCTTTGCGGTGGGGAGAATGGGGACGGAAAGGGCCAATTCGTATGTAAGGAAAGGCAGAGGCCGTTCCGCCGGGGGCCCGGAGAGTAGAGGCGCCGCCCGCGCGTTGGCTCCTTGCTCCCCCCTGCAAACCTCAACCTGGCAGCCGGGGAGCGGCCCCGCGTGCTCAGCCCCCCGATGCTGTGGGCGTTGGGACCCTTGGCCTAACCCAGGCCGCCGCCCCTCGGCCCACCACCCTGTGCTGGGGAGCCTTGGGCGGTCGGTCTCCCACCCTCGACCACTGTCGCCACATCCCTGAGGTGGGCACCGCCGGGCGCCGGCTGCTCCCTTGCCCCCGGGGAGCACCAGGGGGCTTTGCCCCGAAGGGGGCGGAATCGTAGCTGCGCGGAAGACGGCTAACCCCCCCAGCTTTCCGGGCGGAGGGCCCCTTCCTCCCCCTCCCCCTCCCCCTCCTCCTATTCGGGGCGCGAGGGGGGCTAGAGTTCAGTCACCCTGCCGGGTCCCCTGCGCCTCCCAACGTGCGTTTTGCGAGTAGGAACGCCCAGGGTCTGGTTCGTGTCCCGCTCCCGCTGCCTCTGCTCGGTGCTGTCCTGGGTCCAGACCTTCGCTTAATTTGGAAGCGGGCGGCGGGAGGACGCCCGGCGGCGGCGCGGGGGGCGCGGGGGGAGACTCCCGTCTGGCCGGGGCGTGGGACGGTTCCTGCCTCGTCAGTGGGACGAGGGACTCAGGGATGAAAAACGGTCTCACGCGCGGTGGGGGTGACGCAGTGGCCGACGTGTGCGCGCGAGGAGGGGAGGGCCGGCGATTCTGCCCCAGCACTTCGCCTGGCGTGGACGTCCAGCCGGGGGAAGAGAGGGGGGTGAATCTCCACCTGGCCAGCAGCAAGTCCAGCCTTGGCTTGCGGAGAGGGGCGGGGGGGCTTGGGCAGCCCGGACGCGAGGATGGAGCGGGGGCGGCTGGAAATTGTCACGGGGGGAGGAGGGTTGAGCTAGCAGGGGAGGCGGCGGCCAGCCCCAGGGCTTGGTCGGGGCGAGTCTGGCATGGCCGTTGCTGTTCGGGGGGTCAGAAGGGGTCCAAGAGCTCTGTCGTCAAAGGATCCTGGAACTGGAGGCGACCCCGAGGGCCACCGGGCCCAACCCCTTTCCGCCGCCGCCCAGGAGCACACAAAGCACTGGGTGGACGGGACGGCCCTCGCGGCCCCTTGCCGCTCCGTCCTACGAATTTTCGGGTTGGGAGGTATCCCAAAGGCCACCTAATCCAGCCCCCTCCTGGGCAGAGCCGGAGGACTGAAGGCAGGCTGCGGGGAGGAAGGGAAGCTGCCCTCCGCCCTTGTTCTCCGCGGCCCATGGGGGCCACGAGCGAATAAGCCGGCCCAAAGTCTGTGTGGCGAGGGGGGCTGGCTGGCTGGCCGGTGGACGGACCCACCTTCGCCCGCAACGGTTCCTAAGGGGGATCTTGGAGGTGGATTTTCCGCCCTGATGGGAGAGGGCTGGACTGGGGGGCCCTTGCGGTCCCCTCTCGACTGCAGCGATTGATTCCATGATCCAGCCGTCGGGCAGCCGACTCGGGAAAGAGGCAGACGCGCCTGAGGCGCCCGTCTCTCTTCCGGGGCGGCTGTGCGTCCGTGCTGGGGAGGAGGGGACGCGGGGGCAGGCAGTCCCTGGGCCAAGGCCTCCTCCCTCCATCGCCCTCGTTCCCATCAATCTCCTCCGGTCGCTGCCTCCTCCTTCTTCTCTTGCTTCGCCCTCCCCTTTACGGAGGGCCAATGTCTCTGCCCCCTCCTGCTTACACACACACACGCAGATCTTAGGAGCGGGCGCGCCTTCCCCGTGGTTGGCCCAGCCAAGCCCTGCCTGGGTTTTTGAGCAGAGGGAAAAATTTTGACCCAATTTGGTGCCCAGCCGGCGCCGGTTAATTTTAGCACCAGGTCCAGCGGCAGGGTCAGTTCCTAGGTAACCAGCCTGCCCCCCCCCCACTCATCCACTGGAGGCTTGCCTTCCCACCCCCCAGCTAAAAATGGAATGAGGGGGAAACGTTGCTGGAGCTTAAAGGGCAGCCCAGCTGGGAGTTTCCCATCATTCCCTCCTCCTCCTTTGTAGGACTGTGGCGTGGGGGGGGACAACCCTAGGTGGCGGGGCAGGGTGTCTGTCCTAAAGACGTGCCTGGGCAGGGCCTTCACAAGGCCCAGACCTCCTGGCCGTTGGAGGGGGAAGGGGGCTGGGGTCCTTAGAAAGATGGAATCCCCCGGCTGCAAGGAAACCTCCCTCAGTTTGTCAATCAAACGTCATACCCGTTGGCTGTGCTGCTTCCCATCCCTGCAGCCCCTTTCCTTGCTGTGCCCCGGGGTCAACTAGGCAGGCTAGTGAGAGCAGAAATACGAGCCAAGGGCGCACACCTCCACCCCACTGTCCTTTCCTGCCTGGTCCAGAACATGCCCACGGTGGAGAGCCGCAGCTGAGAAGGATGTGCCAGGGCATCTGTGCAACTGGGGTGAAGCAGGGCACGCATGCAGTCTGTGGGGCATGGAAGGCGGGGGGGGGCAGGCGGTGTGGGCCGTGCTGGGCGTCACATGTGCTGCTGCTGCACGGGGGCCTTGCCCTTTCCCCGTCTCCCCCCGAGTCAGTTGTCCCGGGCGAGGGCCAGAGGGGACTCGCAGCCACATCCTCCCGTGAGGGGCAGCGGGGCGGGGGAAGAGTTCCTTCCCACTGTGGGGCGCCCCTTGGCCTCCTTGCTTGAGAGACGCCCGGGGCTCGCCTCCTCCGGCCTGCTGCTCTCTCTTTCCCTGGCACGCGTGGCTTTCTGCCTCAGGGCCACAAAATCAGAAGCTTGGAACTGGAAGGGAGGCCCCGACGGGGCCCCCTGTGCCAGGCAGGGATACTCAGAAGATTTCGGAAAGACGCCCATCCGGACGCTGATTAAGGACAGCCGAAGGAGGACAGGTAGCGATTCCGCTGTGGAACGGCTTTTACACGCTCTTAGACGTTCTTCCTAAGGACTGGGCGGAACCAGAGGTCGTTGGAACCCACCGGTCCTCGGAGCAGCAGAAGAGAAGCTCCCCCTCCGTGCGCCTCCCAGTCTTCCCTTCGCCAGGCTCACCCCCTCCCCGAGGCTTCCGGGCCTTTGGCCATCTTGATCGACCCCCTGCTCTGGGCGCGTCCCAGCTCGCCAGCCTCCCTCTGGACCTGTGGTGCCCAGGCCACCTTGCCAGGACTGGGGGGGGGGGGCTGGGGGGGCGGCGGAGGGAGCAGCCCCGCACTGAGCCCGCGCGCCGGGTGCGTCTGCGTGTGTGCGGGGGGGGGGACAAGAGCAGGTGGCCCCAGGGCGCCTTCGAGCTCTGCTCAGATCTCTTCCCACCCGCCCCCCCTTCCCTCGCCCGCCTTGGCGCTCGTTCACACATGCCAGCCTGTCTGGTACCAAAATAACTGTGCAAATACAGAGGGAGAGGAGATGCTTCTCCATCCTGACCGCTGGCGAGGGGAGGGGAGGGGAGGGGGAAGGGGAGGCTGCCACAGCCTGTGCGGAGGGGGGCGCTTCCCGCCGGGCGGCCCGAGTTGCTCTCCTCCGCCGGGCAACCTCTGCCCCTCCTGCGAGCGCCCTGGGCGGCAGGGGGCCGGGGGCCTGGGGCGGAGCAGCCCCCTCCCCATCCAGGTGAAGGGTTAGCGACGGGCGAGGGAGGGCGAGGGGAGGCCGACCCACCGGCTCCTTTTGGAGCTCCGAGAGCGGGGCAGGCTGGGTAATATTTCCGCCCCAATAACTCCGCTGCCTCGCTCGCCCGCCCGCCCGCCCGCCTCCCCAATTCCCCGGCTGCTGCGCCTGCCGCCGCCTCTCTCTTCCCCTCTCTCGCCGCGGCCGCTCTGCCCCCCAATCCGGGAGGGGTGCGCCGCGTGGCGGGCAGCGGTATGCCCGGGGTCGCGGGCCGCAGGGCCCCCCGTTACCCCCAGCGCCGCCGCCGCCGCCACCGCCGCCGCCGTCGCGGGACGCCCCCCGGGTGCCTGGCAGCCGGGCACGGTGAGCGCCATGCCCGCTGAGCCCCGGCCGGCGCCGCCGCCGCCGCCGCCGTGAGGATGCTGGCGTCGCTCCTGCAGCTGCTCCAGGACTTCTCGGCCCCCGCGAGCGCCACCCCGCAGCCCCGAGCGCTCCCCATGCCGGGCGTGTCCCTGTGTGGCACCTGCCTGTGCCTGGACAACGATGCCCACGCCAGAGCCCGCGCCCAGCGCAGCAAGGACGAGAAGGTACCCGCTGCTCCCTCCCTCCCTCCTCGGGCGGGGGCGCAAGGACGGGGCTTGCTGGGACGGGGTCGGGGGGCAAAAACGGGGGGGCAAGAAGGCTTACTGCCTTCCGCCGCGCCGGGGTCTCCACATCAGCGCCCTTCCAGGCTGCGCGGGGGACTGGACTGTGCCGCCCCCAAGACCCCTGTCCACCGGACATGGAACAACGCAGGCAGGTTGAATGAAGGGTGCGCTCTGGCTATGCTCAGAGGCACTCTCTCTCTGTCGGTGGGGCTGGTTAGCCATGGGCAGGGGCACTTGAGGTAGCTGCAGCTGAAGGGGGGGTTCCTTTCTGGGAGGAGGAGCTGGGGGAGAAGCAGCTGGCTGCTCCCCGCCGCACACTCACAGGCAGCCCTGAGTTCGAAAGCTCTTTACAGCCGCAGAACACGGAGGCGAATGTGAATGGGAGGGAGATGATTTCCCCCCACGCAAGCTGCTCTCTTCCACCCCGCATCCCTCCAGGGCTCCTTTTCTCAGGCCCCACTGGGGAGAAGGGGGCTTCTTGGGGCCAAGTGCGTGCCCAGCAGCCCCTTCAGCTGTGGAGGGATGGACTCACCCCGGAGTTCCCCCCCCCCCACCGGCAGTCTCTGGAGCAGCGTGTAAGCGAGCAATGATCAGGATGGGCTCCTCTCTCCTGGGGAGGTGAGGGGGTGGAGGAGGCAGCACAGCTGTTGGTCCCACAGAATTCGTGATGAGGGTGACGGCCATCATTCCGAAGCTTTGGGATCCATGGCAGCTACCATGTAGTTGTCTGGCTATCTGACAGTGTGAAAAAAGATACTCTGCATATGCTCAGGGGATTTCCCTTTGTGTTTTAATCACTCTGTGTGTTCCAAGAGTGAGGAATGCATCCAGTGTCGTTCTCCAGGTCTGAAGAAGGGGTCCTCACCTGTGCACGGGGGGGGGGGGTCCCTCCAGTCTGGCAGGAGGATGCCCCCTCCAGCAGGTAGGGAGTGGAGCTGGGCGGGGGGGAGAAGGGGAGCCGAAGGCGCGTCATCCGTGGGGCTGTGGCGTCATCATCACGGTTCCCTGCCTCCTTGCAAATCGATAGAGGCAGGTGCAGCGGCGTGGAAGGACGTGGGCCGCCTCCAGCGTGGTCGGGTGGCACTTCCAGCCCCAGGAGGGGATGGCTGGAGTTCTCACCAGAGGGGCGCAAGGGCCTTGGCCTGCTTGAGACCCTGAGATGCGTCTCCTTGAGCCTAGCAGGGCAAGGGGGAGGGGCTGAACAAAGAGAAGGGGCACTCTGCGTATGCTCAGAAGCGCCAGCGCTAGGAGCATTGGCATTCCAAGCAGGTTGCAGATCCCAGACTCCCACCCACCTTCAGCGGCATGACCGCTAGGTCTCTGGCAGAAGCTCGGAGGCAGGAAATCCCTTGGGGGCCGCCCCCCTTGCACCCTGCACACATGATAAATCCAGAACCAAATTCCGGGGGGGGGGCAATAAACTCCTGCTCTAGACGGGATGCTTCCCCCACCTCAGCCAAGCCTTTGCTGCCCCCTTCCCTGAATAGCTGGCCACCTTTTAGAGACCGAATTGCCCAGCCCCCCCTCCCGAATGGCTGCAGGCACAGGCAGGTGTGGGTCCTCAGAATCCTCTCCCTCTTCCTCCTCCTCCTCCTCATGAGCAGCTGGTGCCCCCAGAGCAAGCAGCGTGGTGTGTGCGTGCGTGTGTGCGTGCGTGCATGTGGCAGTAGCCAAGGAGCGTCTGAGCCTGCAGAGTGAGGGCAGTCTGGGGGTGGGGGCTGGGAAATCAGTGGGGCGAGGTTCAGGGCAGGAGGCACCAATTTGGGGGGGGGGAGTTGAGCTGCATTTGCCTCTTCAGAAGTGGGAGCATGTGGCGGGGGGCACAGATGAGCCACCTCTTGTGCCAGACCAGGAGGACACTCACACGCACAAGAGGAGGGGGCTCTCCTTCAGGTGGGGCTGGGATCTCCCTGTGGACCCTTCCTTTCCCCTCTCAGAATCCTCTTTGCTCCCCCCAGCCACTGCCCTGCCCACTGGGCACCTTCTGTTTATAATGCGCCCCTGCCTGCCCAGTGCCCCAGCTATGCCCCCCCCAGGATGCTTGCTGGCTGGGCGGCACACCTCATTCCCCCGGCTTTTTGTGGGGAGAATGGGTGGCAGCATCTGTGGGGAGAACATCATCCCTCCAAGGCGGCTCAGAAGCCCCCTCCCTCCCTCCAGAGAATGAGAGAGAGAGAGAGCATCCCTGGGGGGAAGGCTCCATGGGAAGAACCCCGTCGCCTCAGTTCAAGCCAGGGAAGGGGGGGGTTATGGGGAGGGGGGAGAGCACCTGCTACCCCCTGACATCCCTTAACCCAAGGGGTCCCCTCTTTTTGCAGAGCACCCCAAAGCCCAGTGGGGGGAGAGCGGGGCTTTTGATTTCATCCGCTCTGGGTTTTCATCCTAACTTCAGGGATTGTCCCAGGCAATGGGTGTTGTCTCTCCCTGAAGAGGCGCAGCCCTTGGGGGTCTCCTCTGACACCCAGAGCAGATCCCACCGCCTCCGTGCTTCTGGTGTCGGAACCAGCAGCCAGATCAGGGCTGCCCTTGCCCTTCTGAGGAGGCTGTGCCTTGGCAGCCCTTCTGGGTGGTCTCATATGCCACATGTGGGGCACGGGGGTGTCTGTTCTGGTTGTCTCCTCTCTGCTGAGGATGGAGGGATCCCTCCAGCCCAGTCACACAAAACCTGGGTGGGCTTCCTCAATGGTGGTGGTGAAAGACACTTTGCACATGTTCAAGCTGGCTGTTGTTGTTGTTGGGTGCCCTGCAATATTTCCCAGCTCACGGTGAACCAAAGAAGACCCTCTCCCGGGGTTTACCAGGCAAGGCTTGTTCGAGGGGGCTGCCCTTGCCTTCTTCGAGGCAGAGAGATTGAATCAATTCCCGCTTTGCACACAGAGGTCTGTCTGAAAATACATTGAGGATGCCGTCTGATAGCCAGTTTCTCAGGGGCCGAGTTTCCAGTCCTTCACGCTTTGTACAGGCTCAGAGGCAGCCCCTCCATCGCATTGTGACTGGCGTCCTTGTAGGCAGAAACCCTTTCCTTGAGAATAGGTCCTGGGGCTAAGCCCTCTCGGCCCCCTGCTGAAGTGTGCGTAGCCCACAAGGGAGGAGAATGGATGGGATGGTGGAAGTGAGGCTGGGGGCCAAGACCCCCCATGTCCCGCCCGCTGGCCCCTGTCTGTCTTGGGGAGGCGGCAGCACCGGAATGGCGGGGGGGGGGACGTGCAAACGGCAGCTGCCTCGTGAGTCTGTGCAGCCTGTCAGAGATGATGAGGCGCCCAGGGACGGATCCTGCCTGGGGCCAGTTCCGCTCACGCTTGGCCACACAGCGGCTGCTCCCTTTGCTGGCCGTCCTCTTCATCGCTGGCAGGAAGGAGGGGGCACACAGGCAACAAGGAGAGGAGAGCTCATGCGCACTGAGGGGGGCGGGGGTCCCTGGTGCTTCCAAGGAGTCCATGGGGGGTAGGCTCCTCCGCTTTCCCTGGAGGGCAAGGAGGCTGCCGGGGGTGTGCCCCCGGGTCAGAGTGCTGGGAGGGGTTCCAGCCCCCTCCCCACACACTACTCTGTCTCCCCTTTCAGCCTTTGGGCTGGTCCAGAGAGGGACCCCCACCCCCTGTGGACCCCCAGGGTCCTCATGTGGCCCAAAAGCACGGGTCCAGCAGTGGGTGGGGCTGGCTTGTCCCACTCGGGTAGCAGCAGTGGCGGGGGGCCACCCCAGGCTAACTGAGGCCCATGCCTGGGAAGGGCCAGCGTTTCGAGTCTGTGGGCTGGGAGGGGAAACTGATGGGACAGCCTGAGCTTAGGGACTCATGGGGGGGCTGCAGGGTCCCTCCCTACATCTCAGTCCAGGATGCAGGCGTGTGGGCAGAGGGGGGGTTCTTGTGTACGTTGGGGCAGGGCAGGAGGTGGTAGCCCGCCCCCCAGTCTGTAGGCAGCACGTTCTGCGTGGAGGTGGGTGCTGCGTCTGAGGAGATCCTGCCCGGTGGGGGGGGTGTCAGCAGGTGGTTTGTAATGGAGGGAGGTCTTCACGCAGCAGCACAGCAAAGGTTTCCTGTGCCAGCTGGCCTTGGCAGGCCGTGAACTCACTGCCCCCGGCCAGGCCAAGGCCTCCATCACATCTCGTGCGGAGAGTGGGCTTTGGCTTGGCTTGTTTTTCCAGGGTACAGAGTGGACAGGAATTTGGCTATGGGGGGGGAGGGAGGGAGGGAGGGAGGGAGGGAGGAGTGGTGCCGGCCCTAGAGGTGCCCCTCTTGCACCCCAGCAAAGGAGGCCTCCCGTCTACAGAGTTTGGGTCCACTCCCTATGAGGCCGCTCCAGGGCACAGCCAGATTCTCTCCTCTGCCCTCTGCCCTGCAGAAGGGGCTTCCATCCAACAAGGAAGGAGGGCCCAAGAAAGACCCTCCTTGGGGGCCTGATTCTGTCCTGGGCTGGATCCAGGCTGAGCAAAACTGCCAGGTGCATCCTCTTGGAAAGGCAGAAAGGCAGTGTGGGCCAGAAGCGGTTGCAGAGGGTCAGCCTCAAAGGAGTGGCATGAGCAGGTGGCCCCAAGAAAACGGGAGCAACACCACATTTGTCCCTAAGGCGATGGCGGCACTCCTGCCCTCCTTTGGCACAAAGACTGCAGTGGCCAGGCAGACTAGTCAGCCGGCCCTCCCCTTGCCATCGCCTGATGTTACCTGCTGGGTTTTGCGTTGCCAGCACTGCCTGGCACTTAATGAATGAAGGGCACACTCCTCCACACCAGTTCTGAAAGAGGTGGGGTCTGGGAAGCAGCTCCTCGACGCCACTGGCTCCTGCCAGTCGGAGCTATGCACAGGCCACTCTCTTTCTGCCACAGCACCTTTGGCTGAGCTGGCTGTCAGAGGGAGGAGGCCTCTGCCCCAGAAAACCTTCCCCGTGGGCTTCTGCCTCATGCCAGCCGCCCTGATGATGGGTTTCTGATGATCTGGGTCCCTCTGCCCCGCTGAGGTAAAGGATGGCTGGGGGAGGATCCGTACCTGAGACCCTGGAGAGCTACAGGTTGTTGGCAGTCAGGTTGCCCATCACACGACTGACTCCTTGCGGGAGAGTTTCATGGGTGCCCATGGCCTGGAATTGCAGGCCTTCTCTGGGAGGAGGGGGCCAGGCCTCCAAGGAGCAATCTGCTCCCTTGGGGCTCTGGGTAGCCGGTCCTGGCTGCCCCAGCAGGAAGAGGGATGCATTTGGAATGCGTGAGTGCCAGAGCATGGCACAGGTGGCCAGGTGGTGACCCTCAATAGCTGACTTTGGAAGAGGTGGGCAAAAGGGAGGAGGAGCTCAGGGCTGGGCCTCCGCAGCCAGCCAGGGTGACTGGGCAGGGTGAGCACGGGCAGGGTGAGCACGGGCAGGTGAGCACGGGCAGTTCTGACGACCGCTGACCTCTGCCCCCTCCCCCACAGGTCCTGTCTCTGGGCGCTGACGTCCTTCCAGAATACAAGCTCCAGGCGCCACGGATCCACAAGTGGACGATCCTGCACTACAGCCCCTTCAAGGCGGTCTGGGATTGGCTCATCCTGCTGCTGGTCATCTACACAGCCATCTTCACCCCCTACTCGGCGGCCTTCCTGCTGAACGACAGGGACGAGTCGGTCCGGCGCACCTGCGGCTACTCCTGCAGCCCCCTCAACGTGGTCGACCTCATCGTGGACATCATGTTCATCATCGACATCCTGATCAACTTCCGGACCACCTACGTCAACTCCAACGAGGAGGTGGTCAGCCACCCGGCCAAGATCGCCATCCACTACTTCAAGGGCTGGTTTCTCATCGACATGGTGGCCGCCATCCCCTTCGACCTGCTGATCTTCGGCTCCGGCTCTGAGGAGGTAGGCCCCACGGCCCCACCAACAGATCCTGGCCTTTGTGGGGTGGGCAATGGCAGTCCCTCCCCAGACGTCTTGGGGCCACAGTTCCCGCAATTCCTCGCCATTGTCTGTCAGCTCCAGGACTGGTGGGAATTACGCACCCAAACCATCTGTAGGCCCTCGGTGGCCCAGCCCTGCTTCAGTGTGCATGTGTATTGGTGCGCAAGTGCAGCCACAGCCATGCATAGGTCTCCGCCCTGAATCTGGTTGTTACTAGTTCCTACCTGTTTGCAAACTGTGCTGACAATGTCTGGGCTTCTGGGATGCCACAGAAAGTCCACAAACACACTTACCAATGATATTAAGGGCATCACCAGTGGGATGCGGGCAGCTTATTTTCTGTCTGTTGAAAGTTCACCCGCTTTACTGTGGCAGGGCTTGTTGTTTTCAATAGCAGAAAGTCAGGCAGAGATTCAATAGGTGCAACCTTGCCATCGTGGCAGCTATTGGGGAAAGGGAGAGGAGGGTTCTCTCTGCAGGGCAAAGGTTTGAAGTACTTTGCTTGTGAAAAAAGGGAGAGGTTTAGTTCAGAAGACAATGAGGGAGAAGAGGGAGGGGGCAGGAATGGCCCCACAGGGAGAAAGACCCAAAGGTCTGGAGGGGCCGGATGAAACTTTTCTACTCCTCCCCCAACTTCGCTGTCTCTGTGTGCCCACTGCCATTTGCAGGGGGAAACTGTGGCCCCAGTGAGGCAGGACAGGGCTGTTCTGGTTTCTCTGCACGGAAGGGTTGTTCCCCCAACCATTGATTGATCGATTGATTGATTGATTGTCTTTTCCCCAATTTGAGACTCAAGGGGGCTTACAACATATTAAAAAACATGTTGTTAAAAACCCACAAGGTAGACATTAAAAACACGCACACACAACCCGCACAATAATTAGCAAGATCCAGCACATTATTTGGGTGGGATGTGTTATGTAATCCTCAAATGCCTGCCTAAACAGAAAAGTCTTTACTTGACTGCGAAAAGAAAGTGGGGTGGGGGTGCCCATTTAAGTTCTCTGAGAAGGGGGTTCCAGAGTCTGGGGGTAGCCACTGAGAAGGCCCCTCTCCCAGTTTCCCACTAGATGTACCTGTGGAGGAGGTGGGACAGAGGGGGGGGGGGAGAGAGAAGGCCCCCCCCCAGCAGGTCTCCAGGCCCGGGCTGTTTCCCAAGGGAGAACACAGTGCTTCATGTGGCCTGGGCCTGGGCCACGTAGGGCTTTGTGGATCAAAACCAGCCCGTCTGCGTGTGCCGGGCAATGGACCAGCAGCCGGAGGAGCTGTTGCCACAAGGGAGCTGCGTGGTCCCTGTAGCCGGCCCCACCTTAGAAACCTGGCTGCAGTTCTTTCGACTGGATCAGTGGTTCTTAACCTTTTCTTTACCAGAGACCCCCTGTAAATATAAATGTGTTGCTGGGGGGGCCCCAGGACCTAACTCAAGATTTGAATATTCAAATTTAGATTTAAATAGTCAAATATATGTTTATTTATTAAAGGCTTCTGGAGACTAGGATTCATATCTCCACTCAGACCCTGGGTGACCTTGGCCAAGTCACGTTCTCTCAGCCTTGGAGAAGGGAAAGGCAAGCCCCCTCAGAACAAATCTAGCCAAAAAAATCCCTGTGATAGGGTCACCTTAGGGTTGCCAGAACCAGAAGTGACTTGAAAGCCCAGAGTGACAAAGTGCCACTGACAGGGGGAGTTTCTTTCTGGCCATCCTGTCACCCTCCTTTAAAAACTGACTTATGACAATCCTATCGGGGGGGATTTCTTGGCAAGATTTGTTGCCTTTGCCTTTCTCTGAGGCTGAGAGAATGTGAGTTGCCTGGAGTCACCCAATGGGTGCCCATGGATGAGGGGGGATTCAGACCCTGGTCTCCAGAGTCGTGTCCCCTTCATCAGGGACGTGGGAGAGCAGGGAGGGGATAGGCACCGAGACTGCTCCCTCCTTTGCAAAGGTGGGTGGATTCTAACACCCACTCTGAGACTACGCCAGCTCAGGAGGGGAGGCCGCCCCCGCACCCCGGGCCTTGTCTGCTGCTCCACAGAGAACCCAGGCAGGCAGAGCTGGGAGAGACTAAGCCCCCGGCCTCATCCAACTGGCCTCTGTGGTACATGCCAGGTCGGCACGTTCATCCACGACCGCGTCCAGGTTGGCAGCTCTCTTCCCGTTCGCCAACCCGGCATTCAGCAGCAGCGTCTCGGCCCCGGAGTTCTGCTGCCAAGGCCGTCCAGGCAGTTTGGGCTGGGGCTTCTGCTGCCCTGCCTGCCCCTGCTCCCATTCACCCGGCACGTGGCGGCTGCAGGAGCGTGGGAGAAAACTGGGTCTGGTCCCACGGGAGGTAGCACGTCTCTCACGCCGAGCACGTGTGGAGGTGGGCGGGCAAGCTGGCAGGAGGGAGGGGGTAGGAGGGGGTCTCAGGTGTTCAAGGGGGGGAGGAAAGCCCCTCCGTGGAGCAGCAGGGGAGTGGGAGAGAAAGCCTTGGGGGAGTCCGTGTGCTGAGCTCCTCCTGTGCCGCGGTTCAGCTCAGCCACCCGAGTTCTCCGTCTGTCCAGCTCCCACTGGAGAGTCAGGGCAGCTGTCTTGCTCGGTGCCGTGTCCTTTTGACCCCTCTGGCCCAGGCCGGGAAGGCTGACCAGGAAGGCTGGAAAGGGGGACCCTCCCCGCCTGGCACATTCAGGGAAGAGGTGTGCCCCGCGCTACTCTGGCCTTCAGAAAAGGGGTGCTCCTGCGCAGCTTCTGGGGGGGTCTTGTGTCTCTGAGCCAGAGGAGGGTGCAGATGGGCTCAGCAGTCCTCCCTGCCCAGCCCCTCCCCACCTTCTCCTGTCCCACTTTCACAGGGTGGCCCATCCTTCTGATAGGACAGGAAACGGAGGACTCTCCCTGCATGAGAGAGAGGGGGGCCCCACAGGCCTAGCCGGAGAGGGTCTGCGGCTTCTCAGCCCCTCCCGGTGACACCGCCTGGTCTGGAAAACCATCCCCTACAGGGTGTGGGTCAGCTTGGGGTGGGCAGTGGGGAGACCGGAGGGAGGGTTGCCCCACGCGAACATCCCGGGCGTGCAGGCTGAAGGAAAGGTCAGCAAAGGCAACTCTGTGACCGGCGGCATCTCTCCCAAAGGCTCGGGGTGGTCCTTTCTGCTGGAGCCAGTCGTGGGAGGTCACCGGGGGTGGGCTGGGTCAGAAAAGGAGGACCAGGTGATGGTGCCAAAAGGGGGCTCCGGGAAGAGAGGAGGCGGAGTTTTGCGGGGTGGGCTCTTTCCCTCTGGTGTTTTGCAGAAGGAACCCTGCGTTCCACACTCCCTGCGCGGGAGCAGGTGGAGGGGTGGGCCAGATGGCCTCACAGAGCCCCGTCCTGCTCCCTCGTTCTGTAATCGCGAGCCGTATTCAAGGGGGCGTGGGCGGGTGGGACCTCGGCCCCTTGCTTGGAGCTCCCGACAGCCCCCTTCCTCCCCCTTCCTCTGCAGACCACCACCCTGATTGGGCTGCTGAAGACGGCCCGGCTGCTGCGGCTGGTGCGGGTGGCCCGCAAGCTGGACCGCTACTCGGAGTACGGGGCGGCTGTCCTCTTTCTGCTGATGTGCACCTTTGCCCTGATCGCGCACTGGCTGGCCTGCATCTGGTACGCCATCGGCAACATGGAGGACAGGGCCATCGGCTGGCTCCACTCGCTGGGCAGCCAGATCGGGAAGCCCTTCAACGACTCCAACCCCCACCTGGGCCCCTCCATCAAGGACAAGTACATCACCGCGCTCTACTTCACCTTCAGCAGCCTTACCAGCGTCGGCTTCGGCAACGTCTCCCCCAACACCAACCCGGAGAAGATCTTCTCCATCTGCGTCATGCTCATCGGCTGTGAGTGCCCGGCGGCCGGCGGGTGTGGGGGGGGCGAGGGTCCCGCGGGGCCGGGAGCGCTCCGTCCCACCCGCGCGCAGGCGGGGCACGCACGCGCGGGGTGCGGAGGCTGGCCAGAGCGGAGCTGTGGCGACGCAGGCTGAAGCCCCTGCCGGCTGGACGGCTTCAGGCCACATTCTCCCATCCTAGCCCACCTTGCAGGGTTCTTGGGAAGACGGAGAGGGGGCAGAGAGAGAATGACACGCCCTAACCCGGCCTCAGCGGAGGAAGGACAGGCTTAAAATGAAAGAGACAGGATTAAGCAAAACGCACGTCTTGTGGGGTGTAGCGGTTTGAATGTTTGACAAGGACTTTGGGAGGCCGGAATTCAAATGCTCACCCAGCCACAGAAGCCTACTGGGTGACACCCTTGGATAGGTCGCCCTCGCAGGGCAGGCAGTGGCCGACCTTCTCTGAATCACAATAAATCTTGCAATGAAAAGTCTGGGAGAGGTCACTGTAGTGGAGACAATGTGGTGTTTCAGCATCGCACTAGGACTTTAGGAGGCCAGAGTTCAAATCCTCACCCAGGAAAGACCTTTTTTAACCACAAGAAGTGTAAACCCAGTGGGTGACCTTGGGCAGGTCACACTCTCTCAGCCTCAGAAGAAAAACAACAGCAAGCCTCCTCTGGCAAAATCTTACCAGGAAAATCCAAGAGGCGTGGGCGTACAACAGGGTTGGCTGGAAGGTGGAAACCAACAGAGTTGTGGTCATTTGGAGCAGGATTTCAGGAGACCCTCACTCGCATGCGAACACCCACTGAGTGGCCTTGGCCAAGTCACACTCCCTTGGCCTCAGAGGGAGGCAAACCACCTCTGAGTGATAAATCTTGCCAAGGAAACCTAGGAGGGGGTGCTGTAAGCTGGGGGCCACTTGGGGTGCACGCGAAGAAATAAAACCAGCCCTGTGCCTTCTGGGCAGACCAGCCTGAGCTTTGGGGAGAAAGCAGCCAGGAAGGGGACCCTGCTACAGTGCCACAAACAGCCCACTGCCGCTGCCGCAAGCTTGGGTGGCTGCTTCCCCCCCACCGGCCCACCGGCCCCCGTGAATCTCTTTGCAGACTTGTTCTGCCCTTTGCTTCAGACCATAAATGTCTGGATTATAAACCAGGCTGCCTTGAAGGGAAGGAGGGGGAAGGGGAGCTGGCGGACGACAACCAACCGCTGCCAAAGGCCTCGCTAACCCCTGGGGGAAACAGTCCAGACCCAAGCGGGGCCCTTGCTCTGGCCCACGGCCCGCTCCACGCCTCCCCACACCCGCCACTCTCTTCCAAAGAAAGCCTCTAGCCAGAGATGTCAGGAACTGAACCCGGGACTCTCTGAACGCCCGGCCTGTGTTCCGGCTGCCCCTGAGTCTTTCTGTGCACTCCCATGCCCATCCCTCCCCACTCCGCAGATCAAAAAGCAGCCCCTGCTAGAGGCTCTACCTAGCTTGCAGATTTATGGGGGTCTCCAGATCCCTCCTGTTCCCCACCCGCATTCCTCACTGCCACGCTGAAATTCTGCAGCAGGGGAGCGTTGGCGCTTACTTGCTCAAAAGAAGGTGTTCCAGGGCCTGGCCTTGCCTAGAAGGAGAATCGCGCTCCCGGGAGCGTCCAAGAAGCATGACCTTCTCGTAAAACAAGCCATGCGGCTCCCACCCACCTTGGTTTGAGCAAAAGTAAAGCCCCTCACACCAGGAGATCCTGTCCAGGTTCATGGCATGCAGAGGTGGGAGGGGTGCAGTCCCACGGCAGGTGGGGGGGTCTTGGATTGGCCCTTCTCCTCCAAAATAGCCTGACCCTGTCCCAACACACTCCGGCCTTGGGGAATCGGGGGTAGGGGGTTCTGCCGGAGCTCGGCTAGCCGAGGAATGCTCCCCTTGGGGTCCTCCCTGCCCCCACCTGGCATATGGCCAGCGTGGGAGATTTTGGAGCCTGGGGAGGGGGATGGAAGCACCCCCCTTGGTGGCGGGACGAGGAGGAGGAGGAAGAGGGGGAGGAAGGCGCTGGCTGGCCCAAGGCGGAGAGCACGGTGCTCACGAGGCAGCCGGCTCCTCCCTTGGCCGGGGGTCCAAGTGGACCAATGGGGGGAGGGGGTCATATCCGGGGAGAGACCCCTCCTCTCACTGGTCTCCTCTCTGTTTGCCCCCCGCAGCCCTAATGTACGCCAGCATCTTTGGGAATGTCTCGGCCATCATCCAGCGGCTCTACTCCGGCACGGCGCGCTACCACACCCAGATGCTGCGAGTGCGAGAGTTCATCCGCTTCCATCAGATCCCCAACCCCCTGCGCCAGCGGCTGGAGGAGTATTTCCAGCACGCCTGGTCCTACACCAATGGCATCGACATGAACGCAGTGAGTCTGCTTGGGTGGCATCGGAGGGGAGGGTTGCGCCTGCGGGCTGTGGGTGCCAGGCAGTGGCAGAGCACTTTTGGTGCTTATATACATTTTAACAGCATTTTACATCACATACATTTGAACAGAACCAACGGCCCTCTGGATGTTGTTGGACTGCAACTCCCACCAGCCCCTTGACAGCCTAGCCAATGATGATGGGAGCGGCAGTCCAACAAAGGAGGGACTTTGGTCACAAGGAGATATGAAGGCAGGGGAGGGGGGCGGGATCAGAAGAAACCTGTTGTTTCAGACCATTTTTCCCAGAAAAATGGCCAGGGGGAAGGGAGAGAATGAATGATGGAATATTGTCTGTTTGAATGAGGAATAAAATGTTTACAACCAGCTGTCCCCTATTTCCTGCCCCAAAGTCATATCTGAATCCTGTGCAGGATTAAGACTTTTGGGCACTCTTGGGCCATTACCGTTCCTGGCCGTTCCTGGCCCTTCTCCGTCCCTTTTCTGGGAAGAAGGAGTGTGTTCTCTGCAGAGAACAAGTGGAGACACAATGATTTCCTCCGTTTTACTAGCTTTTAGGTTTTCTTCTGTCTTTATGGCGGGCAGGCTGCCTGCCTCTTAAAGCAGCAAAACCACAGCAGTTCTTCATAGTTAAGGTACTCCTTACAGTCCAGGACCTTGCAGCTCCGTTTATAACAAAAAAATGATTTTTTAAAAATAAATTTGTTTGGTTATTAAACTTAATAATTTTATGCGAAACAAGTAGCATGCGATGTACTTCACCTTCCTGATGTAATAGAATAGCTTTCAGCCTGTAAAGCTGCTAAAATTGCATTTTTGCATTTTTCTAGAAATTTCAGGTTTTTTTCTAAAAAAGGAGGGGGGGGACATTCTCCCCCCATGGCTTCAGAATTTGCAGAAATTTGCAGAAGCCAGTAAATGGATTGTGTTAGTGTGCTGAGGCTGTGCGTGCGCACGCACATGTGCACGCGCGCACGCGCGCGCGCACACACACGGGCACAGCCTCGGGTGGACCCAGAGGCCAAAAGGATTGGCCAAAACAGGAGTCACGGGGAGCGTAAAGCAGTCAGGGGGCCAAGAAGATTGCAGTGGGGCTGCAGGCTGGGGCCTTGCTGACTTGGTGGGGCAAGTCAGCCTTTTTGTTAGCTGTGCCGTTGGCTTCCTCTCTCTCCACACCCACCGGAGCCCCCACCCTGGATCTAGTGTGGAGTCACTGCAGCCACCCTCCCCCGTGTGGCCACCCTGTGACTGCCGGGAGGGGGGGACCTGGAGAAGCCTCTGGTTCTGCCCCAGTAGCCGCAACATGAAAGGATGGCATTGAGGCTCACTGGGGTCCTGCGGAGGCCTGCTGGGGCGCACAGTCCTTTTGCAAGCAGCGACAGGGACACGGCCAGAGCCTTCTCCGGGCCCCCACCGTGCTCCCCAGTCACGTAATGGCCCTGGGGGGCCACGGCAGCAGCCCCATGGTAGGTCCCAGGGTGGGTGAATGGCCGGTTGTAGCTTAGCTCTGCATCCGGAACTGCTACGCTGCCCATTCCTCCCGGAGACCCTACCTGGCAGGGTTCTTTGGAAGGTGAAAATGGGAGTGAGGCGAGAACGGCACCGCCTCTCCTGGCCTCGCTGGGAAGAAGGTAGGATGAATGTGGCACGAAGGGAGCTCCGTAAAGCCCGTCCCCTCCCCTTCCGGCTGGCCCCGACCCTGCAAGGGAGGCTGCTCCCCGTTCCAGCATCCACCCCGCCGCTCTTCCCCTGGCTGCGCGGCCAGGGGGTGCCCCCAGCTCCGCCTCCTCCGTTTCCTCCTTCTTCCGGCCTGAACCCTCCCACCTGGGGGGTCTTTTTCCCTCTCCGCTCTCACAGGTGCTGAAGGGCTTCCCCGAGTGCCTCCAGGCGGACATCTGCCTCCACCTCAACCGGAGCCTCCTGCAGAACTGTCGTCCCTTTAAGGGGGCCACCAAGGGGTGCCTGCGGGCCCTGGCCATGAAATTCAAGACCACCCATGCTCCCCCAGGGGACACCCTGGTGCACGCTGGGGACGTCCTCACCGCCCTCTACTTCATCTCCCGTGGCTCCATCGAGATTCTGCGCGGCGATGTGGTAGTGGCCATCCTAGGTGAGGAGGGGAGGCGGTGGGGCGGGTGGGCAAGGCTGCTTGGGGGGGTGGCACTTCTGGCTGGGTAAAGGTGGTGGGCACGGGGGATTCAGGGAGAAGAATGTTCCTTGCTTGTGGACTTTACTTAGAATCCTAGAGTTTGAAGAGACCCCCCAGGGCTATCCAGTGGAACTTCCTTCTGCCGTGTAGGAAGAGAGACTCGAAGCACTCCCCTTGACAGATGGCCACCCAGCCTCCGGTTAAAAAAGCTCCAAAGAAAGAGACTCCACCATTCTCTCAGGCAGCTCAGATTCCACTGTTGAACTTCCGTTACCATCATGAAGCTCTTCCTAATGTTTAGATGGAATCTCTTTTCTTGAAGTTTGGAGCCATTGCACCATGTCCTAGTTTCTGGAGCAGCAGGAAACAGGCTTGCCCCATCTTCCATACGACATCCCTCTAAATATTTAAACATGGCTACCGTGTCTCCTCTTCATCTTCTCTTCTCAGCTTCCTAAGCTGATCCTTATCAGGCTTCATGGTTTTCAGGCCTTTGACCATTTTGGTCACCCTCCTCTGGACACTTTCCCAGTTGTCATTTCGGAGGGGTTATGCTGCTCCCAACAGGGATGTCATCCCTTTATCTTTTCATCAAGTGAGAGAGCCCCAGATGTGGGTCTGCCTCTGGCCTTTCATGCTATGATTCTACTGTAACTGTCATGGTGGCATGTTATGGAACACTGGGATTTGTAGTTTGGTGATGTACTACAGTTCTCTGACTGAGAATTCTGAGTACCCCTCCCTAAACTGGAAATCCTAGAGTTCATAAGAACCAGCACGGTGCAGAGGTTTGAGTCCCTGTTTGGCCATGGAAACCCACTGGATGACCTTGGGCTAATCACACTCTCTCAGCCTCAAAGGAAGGCAACAGCAAACTCCCTCTGAACAAACCCTGCCAAGGAAACCCCTTGGTCAGTTCATCTGAGGGCCACCATAAGTTGGAAATGACTCGAAGGCGCACCACATCAAAGAGTTACCTAGGATGTGTTGGCATGGCAGTTCAAGTGGAATCATAGTGCTGTAATTGTCTAGTGCGGAAGGGCCCTCTGCCAGACCCCCATGCAGCAGCATAGGCCCCAGAAGAGCTGTGGGCTGGGATCCCTGGAGAAAGGCCCCAGCTGGCTACCATAGGAGGGAGCTGAGCTGTCTGGGCCTTCCTCCTGGCCCAGCTCGAGCCGGGGGACTCGCCTGCCCCCCAGAAGGCAGGCGGAAAAGGGGATGCCAGGGTCAGAATAACAGGAGGGGAGGCCTTGGTAGCCCTGGCCTTCTCTTGCCAGCAGCGGCCAAGTGGGTGCCCCTGGGAGGCCCACCTGCCAGGCTGGAAGGGGGCTTTGGCCTCCCCCCAACTCCCCTTCCCCTGGGCACCAGAGGCAGCGTTTAGCAGGCACGGGCGACAGCTGCTGACCCACCCACCCCCACGGGCTCTGGGGCCATTTTAAGTGCCGTGACACTTAGTTCTACAGAATCCTGAGATCTGTAGTTTAGGGAGCTGCTTGGAAGAGACACACTCAAAGAGGGTTCTCTTTTGTGACACTAGGAAGAGAGAAAAAGTGTTCCGGGAAGAGGAGGGCTGAGAGCTCTCTCCCGGCCCCCGGACCACCCTAAGTGCTGATTGCGTTCCTCCCCTGCTTCGTCCGCCTTCCAAGTGGATCGAATGAAGAGGCGGGGAAGGATTTGGGCCGCTCCTGAGACCCCATCCATGGCCATACCAGGTGGGACATGGGGGGACTGCCAGAGCTCCCCCCACCTGCATCTGGAGACCCGAAGGGGCCTGGCTCTTGCTGCAGAGGACAGCCCACCTTCCTGGGGGGAGCCCACGCCCGTGCCCACGGGGGCCCTCCTGGTGGGGCTGCTCCAAGGCCCTCGGCCTCCCAAATCCATCTGTCCGTCGGGCACTCAAAACAGATGCCCCTCGGGCTCCCCTCCGGCCCTGGAGTTGCTTGCAGTCCGTTCACTCTGTTGGGTCCATGATGTGAGGGGATCTAATTTCTGCAGGGAGCCTTGACAGAGTGTCCCCCGGGCCGTTCATGCATCTTCCTTTGTGGGAATAGGCAGCAGCTCTGCTCTGCTCTGCTCTGCCCAGCCTTTTCTTCCTGGGACGGAGGGGGCACTCAGGGCCGCCTGCTGCTGAGGCTGCTAATGAGGCCGCCCTCAAATCCGGGGCCTCCAGCACCCTCTCGGGAGACCTAAGGCCATCAGAGGGCACGGGCCTTTTGTCCTGTCTCCCACCCAGGCGCCTCTTCCCCGAAAGTAGGGCATCCCGGGACATTTATAGATGCGCTTCTGGGACTTTTGCTGTCCGTCCCAGTGACCTTCTTCACGGACGTTCCTCGCTCCCCCAGAAAGAGGACAGAGGTCCAGATGCACCTGGAGATGCCTGGGTCAGCTGCATTCCCCACGGGACTGGGATTCTCAGCCGTGCCCGGGTGCTGTGGGAACTGTGCCCCGAGGAGGGTGCCCCCACACTTGCAAAAGAGAAGTAAGCTACAGCATGGAGCTGCAACCAGGTCTCCTCCAGGGATGTCCTGACAAACCATCATTAAAGCAGAACAGAACTGTGAGTGGGTTTTTCAACTGGCTCTGGCTCTTTGGAGCTGTGGGTGTTAATTCTGCACCCACAAGTGCTCCTGGGGACCTGGAAACATTTCTAGACCCTTCAGTACACTGGAATTCCTGTGGGTCAGAAAATGCCGCTGATTGAGACACTCAGTGCAAGTTGTTTTGCAGAATTTGCCTGAAAAAGAGTGAAATGTGTCTCCCCCTGCCCCCTGCCACCCACCCTGGCAAGGAAACAATCCCCACCACCACCTTTGCCCCGTTCTTCACTCTGGCTGTGCCCTGAATCATCCTAGTTGCAGCTCTGCCCCAAGACAGTAGGAGCACGCCTGGTTGGTAGCTTTTGCTGCTGGTTGGGGGTCCCTCGGGTCCAACCCCACCCTACAGAGCCAACTTCTGGGGGGCTCCCAGGATCACAGGGTGGGAAGGGACCACAAGGGCTGTCTGGTCCAGTCCCATGCCCCGGAGGAACCACACAGCTGAGACCTATGGGCCATGCCCTCACATGGTTCCCAGGACACGTGGCGGCTGAACCAGAACCCCAGCAGCAGAAAGGGATGTGGGGATGAACGGGGGAAGCAGAGTTGCTTGGTGTCTCTTACTGCAAGGGGCGGCCCCTGTTTAAGGACCGGAAAGCTCATCCTCTGTGAGCGTTGAAGAGGATGACAAAAATCCTGAGCGTTCAGGTGGTGGTCAAGCACACAGCCCTCAAAGTGCACAGCAAATACAGGGAGGTGTCAGGTGTGTGTGTGTGTGTGTGGCTGCTGTCTACTCTTTCCACCCTAGGCTGAACAGCACGCTCAGCCTGGTTGCAGTAAACCTTGCAAGACTGCCAGGGGTTTAGGGGAGCCCATGATATCTGGGTCACACAGGAGCCTAAAACTCTCATGAGAGAAGCTGGAAGGGAGACCAAAAGGGCCAAAGGCCTGGGACCCATGAAGCCCCAGTAGGAGCGGCTGAGGGAGCTGATGTCTTTTTACCTGGAGGAGAGAAGGTTAAGAGGCAACATGATAGCCGTGTTTAAATATCTGAAGGGATGTCATGTGGTGGATGGAGCAGGCCTGTTTTCTGCTGCTCCAAAGACTAGGACACTGTGGAGCAATGGAGTCAAAATTCAGGAAAAAGATTCCACCTAAACCTCAGAAAGAATTTTCTGATGGTAAGAGCTGTTCGAGAGTGGAATACACTGCTGCCTGGGAGTGTGTTAGAGTCTCCTTCTTTGGAAGTTCTGGAACAGATCTGGGTGGCCACCTGTCCAAGGGAGCGCATTGATTGTACCTGGCAGAAGGGGGTTGGATTGGATGGCCCCTGGGGTCTGTTCCAACTCTAGGGTTCCATGAGGCCACCTTCTCAAAAGACCAGAGGTGCACCATATGTAGGCCACAGGCCTCAGGTGTTCCGGCCAGACCGGACTGCCCCTTATTACTAATGTGAAGACTTTGCAACCCTGGTGGCAGAACGAGAGGAAAAGATGCACCACCTCAGGGGAGGTGGTGAATTCCTTATGCTTCTCTCCTTCCCCTGTCCCCCTCGCCACCCAGAGACCAGTGAAGGTGTCATGAGCTTGGCCTTCTAAGGTATCAATGCTCCCTCCCCACAACACACATACACATACGCAGTGCACAAGGGTTTGTGTAGCCACCCTTCCTTTTCCACCTAGGGAAGAACGACATCTTTGGGGAGCCGCTCAACCTGTATGCCCGGCCTGGCAAGTCGAACGCAGATGTGCGAGCCCTGACTTACTGCGACCTGCACAAGATCCACCGGGAAGACCTGCTGGAGGTGCTGGACATGTACCCGGAGTTCTCCGACCATTTCTGGTCCAACCTGGAGATCACCTTCAACCTGCGGGATGTGAGTTTTGCTCCCGGGGTGGGGGGTGGGGATTGTCCTGCCCCATCCTGCCCTCCTTTGTGCTGCTCCCCCGTGCTGAGCATCCTGGGAACTAACCGGTATTCTCTGGCATTGCAGACAAACATGATCCCAGGATCACCAAGCAGCGATGAAATGAATGGCGGCTTCAACCGCTTACGCCGCCGCAAACTCTCCTTCCGCCGGCGGACCGAGAAAGGTGAGGACAGCACCGGGTTAGGGCCCGTTTCCCACGTAGGCTGTTCGGAAGAGTTGCCCTTGCCTCTCTACCTCAGTCAGGCACCTTTTGAACTTCCGCTGGGTGGTGGGCCCTCTTCCTTCCCACCCACAACAACCACCCAGCTGTGTGTGATGCAGACCAGAAGCTGGCGTTTGTTTGACGGGCTGTCAGTCACCTGGCATTGTGTTACCACTACACTGTCCATCCCGGGGGGGGGGGGGCATTTGTGCACCTTAGAAAGGGTGCAGGAAAGAGACATGACACATTTGTGCTTAAATACCCCATGCAAATAAGAACCAGCCAAATATTCTGACTCTCCCTGAGCAGCTGTCCTGCTGCAGGGCCACATCAAGGGCCGTGGTGGAAATGCATCATGTGTGTGTATGCACACATGTAAACAATACACACACACAACATGCAAGGAGCCGAGGGAACAGATAAAAGCCCAGCTGCGATCCTTCTCGCTCCCTTTGGGGCATCAGCCAGTCGGACAAGTCGGACACATAATGAGGCTATGGGGTGATGGAGGGATTTCCTGCCAGTTCATGTGGGGAAGTGGAGGCTCAAGCGGTTCTCTTTGGCCAGCTGCTAGCTGGCCTTGGCTCACTTGCTTGAGTAACCCGGACTTCTTGGCTCTGTAGGGTCCACTCTCTGATCTGTGGGCCACACAGCTGGAGGGGGAGGCTGGATGTGTGTGTCCATGTGTGTGTGTGTGCGTGCGTGCGTGCGTGCCTGATCCATGGCCTTGCCACCCCAGTCAGTCCTTGCATAACGCGAGGGACAGGCAACTTGTCTCCCCCCCAGATGTTGAGAGACAGCAGCTCTCACCGTCCTTTGCTGCTGGCTGTGCTGCTGAGGGCTGTTCCCAGTTGCAAGATTCTCCCTAGAGGAAGGAGTCCTTTCTCCAACCACACAGACACACACACACGCACGCGCGCACATACACTTTTATGTGGCTGTCATTCCACCACGACCCCGTCCCCTCAGCTGTGTGGGGCTGGCCCTCACCTGCAGAAGGAGAAGCCAGGTGCCTCTCCTAGAGGCTTTTGCAGTCTGGTTTTTATTTATTTAAATTTTCAGGGCTGCTTTTTACGTTAAAAATTCTGAAGTTGGCTTCCTTGATAACATCCTGTCCAATATAGCTTTTTTCTTTTTCAAAAACCAAGTTAACACCAGTGATAGCTGCACACAGATATCCAGAAAACAGTAGTGGTAAAAAGAAAAGCCAAAGGGAACAGATAAAGTCTTCAAAGCTCTCCTGAAGGCCTGCCCTGATGAGGCCCTAGGGACCCCAGTGGCAACGCAGTTGCTGAAGAGGTGGGGGGCCAATGCAGAGAAGGCCATGCCTCTAGTACGCGCTAGGCTTGCTGCCTTCACAGCTGAGCAAGTGGGAGATGCCACCATTGCTGCTCCAAAAATGCGGGCAGGCTTATCTGGGGAAAGAGGATCCTGCAGGGAAATCAGAACTTCAAACTGGGCCCAGAAACATACTGGCCACCTGTGTATCTGGTGCAAGAAAGGTGCCTTGGCGTGGCATTGCTCAGTTGCCCACATTCTCCACCAACAGAAGTTTCTGAATCACCTTTGAAGACCTAAGTGGTTAAAGCCATCTCACTACCTGCCACCACCTGCGCTTCTTCAATTTGGACAGAGTCCAGGAGAACTCCCAAACTGTGACCGTACCTCTGCAAGATTTGTTTGTGTGTGCTTGTGCGTGAGAGAAATAAAGAGAGAGACAGAGAGATCTGTGGCAGGCATGTCCATGCACGCACACACACGCACACACTTTAGCAGGTGCCTGGGCATGCTTCCCATTTCTTCAGGATGGATTTGCAGGGTGGCAGGGGACTCTCCACGCAGTGCCCCACATGTGCTAAATTCGAAGTAGCAGCATGAATTCCTTCTCAGAGCACGATCTTTTGAAGAGTCCGGCTGGCGGCCTGCCCTCTCACTCTCCCACACAGACAACGTGCCAAGGGCTGATTGGGTGGGCCTCCATCCTTGGCGAGTGGTGGAACAGACAGACTCACAGCAGCTCCCAAATTCTCCCACTTAGGACCCTGGGCGGTGGTGGACTTTGCATGCATGGATGGGGGGGGGGTGCAGTCAAAGCTCCCTCGCCCACACACTCTTGCCAGGATTGGCCCATCGGAGAAATCTTTCTGATTCTTCCTGCAGATGAGGAGAAGACGGGAGACTTGAAAGGCCAGCAAAAGGCCCTGCACGGGGGCCAGAACTGCCAAGCCCCGGGGGTCCCGTGTGGCCCACCTAAGTGGGATCCATGCCTCAGCAGCTCGGTGGCGTCCAGCCCACCCTCCAGTGACGAGGAGGACACCCCCGTCCCTGTCTCCAATGCCACAGAACTGTCGCCTTTTAGCCCCACTGTGCCCCCTGGTGAGCCCCCTTCCCCTGTACTGACAGAGCACAAAGGCAGCGACACCTGCAACCCACTCTCAGGTAGGACGAGGGGCTGGGGCCGGGGGTTGTCCAGTTGGTACAGTCTCCAAATTGTCAGGCCACAGAGGCAGCAATGCAGAATCCCAGTTGTATCCCATGTAAAAGTCAAGGGGAGGGGAGCTGTGCCGATTTCTGGTGCTTGGTATTAAACTGAGCATTGTGAACATCTCAGCATTTGGAAAAAATCAGGTTCCTAGACCTTGCTGCCAGAGTGCAACCTAGCTGGTGTTTCTCCAGCCCTCATTCACCATCTCCCAGTGTTGATGCAGCTAAAAAACATCCAGCTGGACAAAGGACAAGGAGGAAAGGGGGTGCTGCAGCCCTAAAAAAAACTCTGTGAAAAGGAGCTTCTATGTCGGAGGCTTTGTTAATGGAGCTCTGCCTGCATAAATACAAAGAAGAATGGGATGGGAAGGTGAAAAAAGAGAGAAAAAGGAAAGTGGAGTATTTATTTATTACAATTTTCCTTTATTTTGTTTATTTGCTCCCCATGTGAACCCAACGCAGCTGTGAGGAGTGGCTAGGTGTATAAACTGCCCATTTGCCCCCAGGTGCATTCTTTTGACGCAGTGTCTTTAGAATGCACTTCTATGCACAGATAAAGCAGTAGGATTTCCCGGGGCTGCCTTGGAGTTTTGGCAGTAAAGGCAGGTGGGATACAACCACACTGGACTCCTGTTACACAAATTGCAGGGATATCGTTCCCCAGGTACATGGGTGTCTACAAATGCCCCCTTCCCCCCCCCTAAAATTATTAGGATTATTCAAAAGGAGCCCCTTGTAATATGTCTGTATGGCTCAGTTTAAATTAATCTTAGGGCATGTGGTCCAGTTTTATAAAAACCTGGGACCAGCGGGTGGAAGAAGTTGCAGTCGTTTTGATGAGAGGTCACCATAGCCTTGTGGGGCCTTAGAGCCGGAAGAGCCACGTGGGCCATCTGGTCCGGTGCTGCAACCCGTCCAGAAGGAGGCTCTGCAGCCAGTGATGCCCGAAGCCCTCCGAGGCCCCATAAACACTCCAGAATGGGCTGTGCCATTGATCTCGAGTGGACATCGAGAAGCACAGTCGGCTTCCAAGACAAAGCAACTTTTCCATGCTGTCTTGCCATCATCAGTCCAAGACTGTATACTTGCGAGATCACACTGCAGAATGAAATAGATGTGACTCTGAGAGGCGCAAGGACTGCAGCAAATCACGCTCCTCCCAAACGCTGCACCATGCAGATTCTAAAGAGAAATGCAGAACTTCGGGTGGAAACTGGATGCCTGGCTGTTTTAAAAACTAAGAGCCGTGGCGGAGGAGAGATCACCAGGCCCTGGGGGATTTTAAGCATCAGTAGTCTGCCTGTGACTTGATTCCCCGTTGCAGCAGCAAGGAAAGTGTGGTCCTCCAGGTGGCGCTGGAGAGCAAGTCCCAGCATTCCTCGCCATTTACTGTGCTGGCTGGAGGGCTGATGGGAGGTGCAGTCCAACGGCGCCTGCAGGGGAACACCTTGCTCACTCCATCCGTGTTAATGAGCTGCTCAGCAGAGATGCAGTATAAGGAGAAATCATAACACAGTGCGTTAAAAAGTGAAGAACCACGTGAAAGTTTTGGTCTTGGCGTGGCAACACAAAAGCCAACAGAAGCGTATTCAGCTTCTGATCTTATATTATATTCAAAAATAAAGAAATGTTCACTTCAGTGACAGGCCAGGAAAATATTTAACTAATCTTCAGAAGAATGAAAAAGCTGTTCAGAGGTTATGGTGTAACACAGAAATTTGGTGGAGCCAACCAGCGCCATGACCCTGCCGGTCTCACCAGGCTTCTGCTGTGTCGGGGCAGCACCTGGGGCAAAATCCCATCGCTTTGACCCCGGTGGCACTGTGTTCTGCTCTTGAGGAGGCTGAGATGCCCCACTGAGAGGGGACAGCCTGAGAGGTGGGGAAATTTTTCTCCCCCTGGGCCCTTTGCTCTGCTGATGCCCTGAGCCCTGGGATTCATGCTGGGCTGGTGGCATTTCCTGGCCCTTTTCCTTTCTTAGAGACCCTGCCTGGCAGCTCCTGGGCCAGCAGGCAAGGGTCGCCGACGTCTCTCCCCACTGCCCAGCCTAGATGGCGTTCCCCCACAACACCTTCAAACTGTGAAGGGAACCGCCATCTGGAGACCGTGCCATCAAGGAAGCGGAGTGTTGCAGGTAGTTCTGTGTCCCCCCTGCACCCCAGCAGCTGGGTTCCTACCCAGGAGGGGCGGTTGCTGCTGCTGCTGCCAGTGCTGTGCACAGTTGGCAGGGGAGGGAGTGGAGAGGGCAGCAATTCAGACGAGGAAGAAGCAGCTGGATTCGGCTCAGAAAGGAGAAGAAACAGGAGTGCACGCTCCTTTCCCTTCCCCGCTGAGCCCAGACCAGCCGCATCTTCATAAGACCAGTGTGGGTTCAGAGTGGGAGGGGGGTCTCCTCCTCTCGGGTCACCGGGGCTAACAACCATTGCAAGGGCCTTTTCCCTCGCCTGCACTCTTGACCACGTCTGTTCCTAAAAACAGGTACCAAAGTGCCTAGCATTCTTCCCCTCCCCAGAGGGACTGCGTGTTGAGCCCATCAGCTACAGAAGCCAGGGAGGAGGAGAGGGGTGCAGCTGACGGCAGGGTGGCACTAAACCCCCCTTCCTCTGCCACGCAGGGGCTTTCTCGGGCGTCTCCAACCTCTTCAGCTTCTGGGGGGAGAACCGGGAGCGGCAGTACCAGGAGCTGCCCCGCTGCCCTGTCCCCCCACCCACCGCCCTCAACATCCCCCTGGCCGCCGCCAACCCCCTGGGCCATCGGCACTGCTCCGAGCTGGAAGGCCGCCTGGACCTGCTCCAGAAGCAGCTCAACAGGTACAGTGTGGGGGGGCAGGAAGGCTGCAAGGGAGGTTGTGGGGGAGGCAGATGCCCACGAGGGCACCTGCTTTTCGGTTCCTGCCAGGACTTGAGGGCTGTGGTGGAAATCTCTTCTAAGATTTGGCCTTTGTTGGGTCTTTGGGGGCTGAGGCTCCTTTTCTGGGAGGGGGGAAATATGTGCCCCCAAATCCTCAGAGGGGAGAGAGGTTGCTTGTTGTGAATGGTGTGCATTCCACACATGCTCAGAGGCACTCTGTTCTGTTGTTGCTTCTGATCTTCCTGGGACTGATCCAGGTAACAGGAAGCCTCTTTTCTTCCTCCTCCCACAGTGAGCAGGTGAGAAAAATTTGAGATCTTGGAAATGTGACCAGCAAAATGGCCTATGGTGGTGGCGGGGGGAATGGGAGATGGGAGGGGAGGACTAGCTGTCACGATGTGCCCTGAACAGAGCTGACTTGGGCTGTGGCCAGGCCGGGCTCCTGGGACTTTTGCCAAGACCTGAGAGCTTAAGGGGGATGCTCAGCTGTTAAAGGTACGAAGCAATGCTAATAATGAAGAAGAGTGTGCCTCTGAGGAAGTGCAGGGTGCATCTCAGAATGAGACTCCATGCAACTTAAATTAAGAGTGGAGGGGCCTCAAAGATGGGGGCAGTCCTAGTAGAGCCTCCCTCCCTGCTGACCGAGGCTCCATCCTCCTGTGGCCCCCCGTGACACAGGGGCCCTTCTCCACCGGCTCTCCAGGCCTCCCCCAGAGTGGCTTAGACGCAGGGCTTGGAGGAGCCCTTGACGGGGCCCTTAGGGTCACTCTCTCTCTCTCTCTCTTCCTGCCCCCCATGTTTGCTGCCCGCCCTCCCATTCATCCTCCACCTCTCCTTCCCTCCTGCAGGCTGGAGAGCCGCCTGACAGCGGACGTGGCGGCCATCTTGCAACTCCTGCAGCGCCAAGCAGTGCTGGTGCCGCCCGCCTACAGCACAGTCTCATCTCCACTTCCGCCACCGCCGCCTCCGGCCCCCGAGGCGGCCCCTGGGGAGCACCCCCTGCCAGCCAGCCCTGTCGAGGCCCCGGCGCTCCGCACCCCAGCTCAGGTGAGAAGCACGCGCTGCACCCCCTCCAAGCTGCCCTCTGCCACCCCCTGCCCCACGTGGTCTTGGGATCCTCGGGGCCTTTTCCCGAGCATTGGAAGCAGGACGGACGGGCAAGCTCCCCATGCCACTTTGTGCAGGGCTTGGAAAAGTTATTTTGGGGGATGAGCACTCCCCAAATCCCACCTTCCTAGCAGCATGACTGGATCCAAGGGCTGCAGTCCAAAGAAACGTAAACTTTTCCCAGCTCTGATTTGGCATTTACCCTTCCCTCCACCCGTGCCTGTTGCCCAGCAACTCCTGCCATGTTTATTCATGCCAGAGAGACGGACGGACGGACGGGCGGGCGGGCGGGCGGGCGGGCGGGCGGGCGGATGGATGGATGGATGGATGGATTGATTGATTGACTGGCTGACTCAGAGATTTGATCCCAGTTTTTCCTCACCACAATGGAGATGTGCAAAATGGTTCACAAAATGTAACAATAACAAAAAGAAAAGAAAGGGTAACGACAACAACAAAAAAGAACCCAAAGCACCAAAAGTCTAGGCTTCCCTTTTCTTTCCCCAACAACCTAGTTTCACTGTAACAGAAAGAGGTAAAAATAAGGGCTAGAAAGGGGTAATGGTATGCTCCCCAACTCCCCCCGTGCCCCCCTGCTTGAATTTGCAAGAAGAAACTAAACCAACAGAACCGAAAGCTTTCAATTGAAGGGGTGGGAGCCCTGAAATGCCACAGGGGCGGAGAGCAAGTTGCCCTTCAGAAGCGGTTTGACTGCAGTGCCCATCAGCCCAACATCGCCAGTGCGGAAGGATTGTGGCAGTCGTGGTCCGACAAACCTGGAAGGCCACAGCTGGCCCGTCTCCGTCCTCTCTGCCAGGCTGCTGCTCCCCTGCCCGGGTGGGCGTCCGCACGCGCCTCTTCGCCCAGCAGTGGAACTCACGGCCCGGTCTGCTAACGGCCCGGTGGCTGCTTCTCTCCCCTCCACGTGCGCACACTGGCACGCGCCCCTTGCGGCCGCGCCCTGCTGCTCCCCAGGCGCCTGTGGGGTCTCCCTTTCTGTTTCCCAGTTAGCTCTGCCCCCCCTTTGCCCAACTCTTGACAGGCAAAACTTCTGCTAGCAGGGCGGGCCAGTCTCTGCACCCCAGGTAGCAGGGGGGGTTCCCTTTGGTCAGGCCAGACTCCCTGCTGCCCCCCCCCACGCTTTGCACTGTTTTGGACGCCATTTTCAGAGGCGGAGGACGTGGCCCAAAGGAAGCTCCCAGCTGCAGGAGATAAAGTGGGACCGTTGGCCTCTTGTGGCACGGCATGGCACGGCATGGCACGGCACGGCCCACCAGCTTCATTTTAGCAGGGCCTTTGGGGCGGGGGTGAGGAAAGTGGCTAAAATGATGGGCCCTCTCCTCTCAGAGGCCCAACTGTCACCAGCCCCCTCCTTGTCTTCGTCCTCCTCGTCCTCGTCCTCCTCCCCATCCTAGCACCAAATTAACACACGGGGGGGGGGCGGGCAGAGGGTTGTGAAAGCCTTTGGGGCCACACTGATTTCATCCCCATCTGTCCACATGTTCGGTTTTAAATAGACTGAGGCTGTTTTAAGCTGTTTTATATCATAAAATGATTTAATCAGCTTTCAGTCAGTTTAAGTTATTTTGCCTGTTTTCAGTTCTGAACTGTTTTAAACTGTTCACCTGAATTTACCTCCACGCTCTCCTGAGGTTTTTTGGTATAGGCCAGGATACACGTCCATTAATAGTATACTAATACTAATTGCAGTGATAATGATGACAGCGGTTTTTGATGATGATTTTACACTGATAATACTAACACTAATAATGGTGGTGGGCATGATAGTGCAATCATTATTACTACAACTATAATGTTGCATTTCACAAATGAGACAATGTCATTTTGTGAAATTACAAAAAAAGGGCACCGATTGGAAGGTGCTGGATTGTTTGACCAGATGTCACTGATCCCAAGCGTCTTGATTAAAATAATCTGGCCCAAAACTCCAGTTGGCAACACTTGGGATTCTGGAAAGCCGATGGAGGGGGCCGGGGGGACAAATACTGGGGGGGCTCACATGCTGTGAATTAAAACCGCCCCCCCCTCGCAGAGCACACCAGCCACCCGCTCCTGCCTTCGAGGCGGCGGGCTTCCTTCACCAGGCCGAAGTGGCCAGCTGGTGGGGCTCACTGCCCGCTCTGCTGCTGCCCTATCCCCCTTTTAATAGGGGCTCATAAGCCTTGCCCTGCACTCAGTCTTTCGTGAGGCTGACCGAAGCGTGGATGTTTTTAGGTATCCGTGGGGGGGGGGGGGTCCTAAAACCAATCCCCACGGATGCAGCGATAGGCAGCACTGGGGTGGAGGGGCCCCAGAAAGTCTTTTTCAGAGCCTTTTCCTTCGCCTTCTCAACTTACGTGCGCGCAGGCACGCAGGCACCCCTCCCCGCCTCCCCCTCCCATCTGCTGACTCTGCCCTCTTTCTCCCCCGCTCAGGTCCCCGACTTCCTCGCGCCCCGCCTGGACCCCACGTACCCCGGCAAGGACGACGTGGTGCTGCTGGTGGAGCCCCCGGCGCCGGCCCCCCGGCGCCTCTCCCTCCCCGGGCAGCTGGCGCCAGCCTCGCTCCCGGCCTCCTGCACGGACTTGCACAGACACTGCTCGGACCCGGGCAGTTAATAGGCTGCTGAGCCGGGCCCCCGCCGGAGGGGCCGCTCTGGGAGTCGGGTACCGGGCCCCTGCCGTCTCGTGGGCGGGGGCCCCCGGGGGCCCTCCGAGGATGAGGGCCGCTCTAGGCTGTGGCCGGGCGAGGGTCCAGCCCGCGCCCGCTCTGCTGTTAGCTGGCCTAACGAGGGTGGGCCAGCCGCCGTGGTGACCACCGGCCGGTGGGCTGGCGGGGACTGTTCGTGGACAGATGGGCTGCTTGCAGGGATAGCGGTAATAACAAATCATAACAAATAATATTAATACTGATAAGGGTTAGAATTTCCCCCGTGACCCCAGACATATCACCCGAGACCAGCGGGGCGCGCAGAGCCACCCGTGGGTGGCGGAGGCAGGAGGAGGAGGGGGCAGGCCACAGTTGTCCCCTTCCAAGACCCCAACTCTTCGGACTAGAGAAAGAGAGAGAGAGGCCAGGGCCCGGGGTCTGGCATTTTGGCTGGAGACCCCACGGGGGCGAGGAGGGGAGTCTTCCGTTGATTTGCTTCCAAGCGTCTGCCCCCAGCCCTCTGCCTCACTTCCCATCTGTGTGTATATTGGGGGGGTGCCTGTGAATAAGAGAGACGCACACTGAGGTAAAGCATGAGCTCTCACCGTCCCCATCCCTGACGGGGCTCCCTACACGTGGCCCCCCGTAAGCTCTAGCCGTGTGTGTGCCTGACTCTCAGCCCCCCGCGTGCCCCCGTGCCCTTGCAAAGGGGGAGCGGGGGGGGAAGTCAGAGAGTCACAAAGGGACGCTTATGGTGGGGTGGGGGGGCCCTAGAAGTCGGGGCCGGGGAGGGCTGGGTGTTGGGGGATCCTGGAGGAGGGCCCAGCCCAGCCCTAACCTGTAGGCCTGAAGGAAACTGAGGGGGTGCTGAGGGCCGCCCTTTGTGTTCAGGGGCAAAGTTCACACAGCAGTGGGGAGGAGCATGCTATGGGGCAGTCTGTACCCTGGCCATGTCTTTCTTTCTTTCTTTCTCTCTCTCCCTCTCTCTCTCTTTCTTTCTTTTTTTAATGGGGACATTTGGGCACAATAGAGCCTGAGAACGTTTCCTTTTGAGAACGTGGCCCCCAAATCTCCCAGCCACTGGCTATGCTGACTGGAGGATGCTGGGAGCTGCAGTCCTAAAAAGGAACTCCTCCAAGTCCGGTTCATCTCCCCATCCTTGAAACGGGCCTTTATTCCTCGCCCCTTGCCCTCCCCAGCACTCAGCGCCAAATTCTCCGTGGGCTCTTGAATCCCCCACCCACCACTGCAGAAACCGCTGTGGGCCCGGGTTCCCGTTCACTCTGTCCTCTGGTGAGCAAATGGCCAGGGGCGGGCTCGCGTGTTCTTGCTCCTCTGCCCCCGCAGTCTGGAGGTACGAAACAGGAGGGCAGCGCTGCTGAACGGCACGTCTCCCTCGCCTCCGTGGGCCCATCGCCCCCGTACACACACTGTTACGAGAGGTTGTAACTCCCCCACCCACCCCATAGCAGAGGCTGGACGGGAGGGGGTCTTGGTCCGGCCGTGGGGTCCCTCAAGTCTCCCGTTTCCCGGTGGCAACCCACGGGTGGCCCGGTGGGCATCAAGCGAGTCACGCTCCACTGGTCCCTAATGCCCAGATGCACGTGAGCCCCCCATCTCCATCTCCTCCCCCCACCCCACCCCGCATGCTGTACTCTCAGCATTAGCAACTGATGTGATGCCCAATAAACTTCCAGTCGGATGCCTGCCCTCTGTGTGCGTGTTCGATCCACTCATGTGGGAAGGGGGCGCAGTGGGGGGCAACAGCCCTCCAGAGGGTGCTCAGGATGTGATGGCCATGGGATTGGGCCAGCCCAAAAGACCCATATTCGGCAAGGGGTCTGGAAAATGGGACGGGGGGCTCACACTGCCTGCAAACGCACGGGGACTCCGTGGAGAGCTGGGATCTCAGACTGAGACGGGGAGCGGGAGAGCACTGAAAGGGAGCGGCCCGGACTCTCTGGGGCCCTGAGGGGATCTGGGGTCTCTTCCCCCCCAACACACATTCTCACTGCCCCTTTTCCTGGGTGGCGGTGCCAGTGGGGAAAGAGCAGCAACAAGCGGGAACCAGCCGTCCCCAGCGGAGGACCGGGGTCCACGTCTTGCAGTCACGAGTCTTGTCGGACCTTTGAGCAGCATCTCCGGTGGTCTCTGGGTGCCTGCAGGGCTGTGGGTTTCCAGCCCTCCCTGCTTTCTTCTCCCCACCTCCCTTCCCCACCCCCACTGTGGTATTGGGGGGGCTTGAAGGCAGGCTGTGGGTGCAGGTCATGACCAGTGGGGAGGGGCACGCCCCATGACTTTCCCTGGCGTGCCTGTGGCTGCGTGTGACCCAAGTTTTAAAAAGGCAAAGCCTGGTAGGTGTCCTCTCTACTGGGGGTGGGTCTTCTGTAAAGCCAGTGCGTCTTGCCCACTGAAGGCCAACCCACCCCGCAAATACTGAGGCTTTCAACAGGGACAATGCTTGCTGAAAATGCATTGCTTCTGGGGAAAAACGGGTTTCCTGTCCCAGTTCTGGGGGGCTTGCTGCTACATTCAGGGGCGGGGGAACAAGAGAGTCATCACAGGATGCAGTCCTGGGGCTTCTAACCTGCCAGTTCTGGGTCCATTGCCCCTCTGGCGCTGCTAGGTGGGGGATTCTGGAGTCTGAATTCAAAAAGGAACTTTCCCAGGATTGCCATCCAGGGCCCCGTCTTGCCCCTTGCCAGCCTGGACTCAG
Organism: Cyclura pinguis; assembly: GCA_030412105.1. Classification (NCBI taxonomy): domain Eukaryota; kingdom Metazoa; phylum Chordata; class Lepidosauria; order Squamata; family Iguanidae; genus Cyclura; species Cyclura pinguis. The sequence continues at coordinate 443,985 of CM059604.1, read as the reverse complement.
GCCTTCTTGGTGCTGCTTCCGTCCGTCTGCCTTCTGGCCCCGTCTGGTCCCAACTGCCTCCACGCACAGCAGCAGCCGCAGAGGGAGTGGGCGGTGGTGTGATGGCGCCCTGACCCCTCCCCAGGACCACCCCCAGGGGCTGCCTTCTCCTGAAAGAGTCTGGACCACAACAGTGTCCACCTGTGGTGCCCTCTCCCTCGGGCCGAGGCCAGACCCACAAAGCGTAAGGCCGGGTGGCACAAATAAGGCACAGAGCAGTCAGGGATCGGAGAGAAGCAAAATGCCGGAAACGCAGGCGAGAAGAATGGGAAGACACAAGAAGAGCCCTGCCGGGCTGGAGGAATCAGAATCGCCGTGCTGGACGGGAACCCAAAGCCCATCTCCACTGGACCATTTCTGAGGGGAGGGACTACATACACACACACACACCAGCCTGTCCTGTTTCTCTTGTTCCAGCTTTCATGATAACAGTGACACCCCAGCGTCAGGAATGACAAGAAGCTAAGAAAAGATTCTGCTGTGGAGACGTGTTTTGATTAGGTACCAAACACGCCAAGGAAATAACATGGGAAGTATGAAACCGTGCCCCCCAGTGTGGAGGAAGTGGGTGCAGAACAGATTTTCAACAGTTTTGGGTTCTTGGAAAGAAGCTGAGCTCCCCACTTCCCTCTTACCAAACCCAGTGAGTTCCTCGTGGGCTGCTTGGGACAGAGAAAAGGAAAGCCTTCTTCACACAGAAACAAGCTGTGGAACTCCCTGCCACAAGATGCAGCCATGCCTCCCACCTCGGGCAGCTTTCAAAGAGTGTCAGACAAATCCCCATGGGAGGAGGATTGCTGGCTGTATGGCCCTGCACGCTGCTTCCTTTGGAGCATGACTGCGGGGAGGGGAGCGTGTTCTCACTCTCATGGCCCGCCTTGTGGGCTTAACTCCCCTGGGGCACCTGAGGATGGCCACGTGGGAAGAGAATGGCAGACTAGAGGGGGCTTTGACCTCATCCTGCCTCATGGCTCTTCTTGCTGAAACATGCACCGCTTATTCCATGCCCTACTTGTACAGCTTTCCTTCTATGTGGCCTTTGTGGCCATGGCAACTGTCCTGCCTCCTCTGCCCCATTCTGTACATGGCCAGAGTCTCCAGAAAAGTTTTCTTCTCTCACACAGGGCAGGACCAGCCCAGAGATGCACCAGCAGCTCAGTCAGGACAGGCAAAAGGAGAGAGCTGGAACTACGGGGAGGTCGCCGCTAGAGCTTTGAAAAGTTACATTTTGTGTAGGGTTACACAGCCATTTCGTAAATGGGTGCCATGCAGCTACTGAAGAGGATCCCAAACTTGGACTACAGTTCCCAGTCTCTCCCAGCCAACACAGCCATTGTCCATGCTGGGTGGGGGCTCTGTCACAGCACAGGGTGATGGAGAGCCAGAGGTGCCCTGGGGGCTAAGTTGAGCTGAAAAGTTTAAATTCAGCTTTGCAAAAGGCAACCACTAAGGTAGTCCTAAAGGATAACATATACACGCATGCGGACACACAGGCACCGATACACACATTTTCATGGCAGCGTTTTCACTCTAAGATTCCTCTCCCTCACCTTGAGGAAGAAGAGGGTCCAGGTCCTGGGAACAGGGAATGCTGGGGGGGGGGCTGTAACCCCGAGTGTCCCCCCCCACCTCTCCTCCCAGAGCAGGAGCGCCTGGCCTCTGTTCTCACCGGGCAAAGCTTGTCCCGCCTTGCTGTTTGTCAGCTTTTTCTTCTGGGGACCCTAAGAGCCCCCACAGGTCTGCAGAGTCAGGGCAGCAGCCAGGGATAAGGGAGTGCCCCTGCCTGACACATGGTCTCCCTCTTGTCCGGCTGTTTTCCCAGCAGCAGCGTCTTTTCCAGAGAGTCACGTCGTCTCGCCTCATGATGAGTCCAAAGTACGGCAGAGCCCCAGTCGAGTCATCTTGGCTTCCAGGGAAAGTTCTGGCTTGACTGGGTCCCAGACCCACGGGTGCCTCCTCCTGGTGGTCTGGGGCATTTGCAGAACTCTCCCCTCCCTGCCAATGTGCATATTTATTGCCAAGGGGAGGCCTTTTTAGTAAGGTCATTGGGAAGTCTCCTGCCTCAACCACTGTTGCCTGGCCTCTGCCAGTCACAGGCTCCAGGCAGCTGAGTTCTGGAATCATGGCTGCGACAGGCCTGAGGCTGGGGGTCCCTGCAGACCCCTGACGCTCCCTTGCGAGCCCACTCAAAGGTCTCTTTCCCCCAGACTGATTTACTGGAATGTCTCCTGAAGCAGGCTCAGTGCAAGTAGTCTAGAACTGACAAAGCTTTATTCCGAAAGCAAATCCACCCCCATGTCAAAATGGGTGGGGATGGGACCTACCCCACAGAAGCAAAAAGAAAATGCCCCACAGTCCCAGGGCGTGCAGCTGTCGGTAAGCGACCCCCCTCTCCTGGACCCTCTCCCACCTGTGGGCTGCAGGCAGGGTGGGGGGAAGAGAGCCTTCCAGGATGGGGTGGGATAGGGAGGGAGCCAAGGAGGAGGAGGGGGGCTGCCCCGGGACCCCTTCCAGTTCTGTGTTGGGAGCAGGATGGTTGCCAGCTTCTCCTGGAAGTGCTCCCTGCCCCACTCTGGGCTTTGAGACAGGCTCTCCTCCCTCCCAAGGGGAGCTCCAGCCACTCAGCAAAATTCATCCGTACAAGTTAATGAGTCATGTTTCTTTCATGAGCAAAGGAAGTCAGAAGAAAGAAAAGAGCACAGCACATCGGCCTTTGGGAAGGCGTGGGGGTGGGCCCGCAGCTGCCTAACAAAAGGCTCCCTGCCCCATGCCGCTTCCATTTTGCTGGCTTTAAATATCTGCAGGGGCGTCAGATAGGAAGGACTTCCTGGGGTTAAGAGTGATTTGACAGGTGAATGACAGACTGCCTCAGGGGGTGGGGGGAATCCCCTTCTTTGGAGGTTTTTAAGCAGAGATTGGATCGTGGCCATCTCTCCAGAGGGCTTGAGTTGTGGATTCCAGCACAGCAGAAGGAGGTCGGACGAGGGTCCCCTTCAAACTGTATGATTTTATGATCCTATAATTCCATGAAATCCCCAACGCTGAGCATGTGCATTGGAAACAACCGAGGGGGGGGGGCACAAGCACTGCCCCTCTCTCTTGTGCAATGGAGCCAAGAAAAGGGACAGAAGTGGGTGCCCGGACCCACAAGATCAGGGCTGCGACCCTCAGAGCCAGCATCCAGGGTCCAGAGAAACAAAATTGCCGCAAGTTTGCATGGGCCACGTGTAAATTTGGGTTCAAATGCAAAAGGGCCAGCATTCACGCGACTTCAGTGGCACGAGGACCAAGAGGCAGCCCAGCAACAGGGAAACGTCTCTGCTCCAGCCTGAAGAACAAGCGGAAGCTCAAACCCAGGGGCACCATTGCAGCGCTGACTCCCACACAACAAGAAAAAGGCACGGGAAGGGACAGGGACAAAGCTATGGGGTGGACGAAGCCCTGCGAGGAGCAGTGAAGGGAGCTGGGTGTGATTATCTTGGAGAAGAAAAGTCCGAGAGAGGTGATTGGAGGAGGCCATCTATAAACATCTGCTTGAGAGTGGAATGGTGTTACTCTGATTTCTGGGGTCCCTTAGGGGACACCTCAGTGTGCTCCAAATAATGGGGAATGGGAATTAGCCAGAGCATGAGCTGTAGCACTACGAGAGGCAGGGTAACCTAGCGAGATCTTAAACCCAATGTTTACGGGGTCAGGCCAAGTCAAAAACCAAGCAGAATTGAGTGATAATTATTTTCTTTATTTAAAAGACAGTCACTGCGCACTTATATACTCACTCACACAGACCTATGAAAATAAAGGGAGGAAATTTGATAGGGGATTTCAAGAAGAATTTTCAGGGGAAATACTACACCTGATCCTGTAGCCCGGGTACCCAGAAGAAATTCAGTAAGTCTGAAGCGGAGGTTCTCAGCACGTGGAAGCTGAGGGGAAGGCTCGGCAAACGGAGCGGCAGCAAGGCGGGATGGCAACCGTGAACGATCTGAAGAAGTGCTCAAAATCAGGGGTTCTTATAGGGAGGCATGTGCCTGTAGGCTGGTCCGTTCCAGGGGAAAACAATGGATTTCAGGTTGGAGACAAAGCCTCCGAAAGTTCAGCACTTGAGATGATTGGATTTTGATAGAGTTGTCAATAGCCCAGACAGTATGCAAATGGGGAGTGCTTAGTCAGAAGCACTAATCTCGTCAAGCTGACAGTTCGGGGCAGAGAATCTTTTGTATGCTTGATGCACGTTTAACTTAGTTTTAAAGTGTACTTGCCCGGAGGTCTCCTGAAGCTGCATGCCGGAAAATTACTGGCCTGCCCTGGGATTTTTCAGCCGTTCGGCCGCGTGCGTGTGCGTGCTTATCCGGGGGCCTCACAAGCACATGGAGAGGAACAGTTTGGAACGGCCAATCTTTTTGTGTCAAATTATATTTGGCAAGCCCTGGGCTCGGACTATAGACCACAGTAACAATGGCCTCTCCCTCTTTGCGGGTCTTTAACCAGAGACTAGGCACCCACTCCTCAGGGCTCCTTGAGCTGTGGGTCCTGCATGACAGAAGAGGCTACAGGGCACTGAGGGGGCAGGGGTGCACACAAGAAGCCACAGACTTTTGGGGGTGGCCTCTCAGCTCTGGCGTCAACGTCTATCTGCGGTTTGTCAGCCCCCTTTGTTACAAGTCTTCTGGGAACAGCTTTCATTGGGTTTCTGTTGGCTTTGTGGGCTGATGGTTTGCTAGCAGTTCTTGTCATTTCCACTTAATTTTTATACTCTGTTTTTTAAAAACAAAATTCATACAGGGCCTTTGGAGGGTTTCATGCTGAAAAACAGCCCACAGATGATTGAAAGAAAAAATTCCACCCCCGACTCTGCTGGGGCGGAAGCCCCACTGAAAGCTGAGCCACATCGCTGCAAGGAAAGAGCTCTGCAGTCAAGACTGTGGCGTCAGACTCCACGTGCCTAAACGCCCGCTCACTGGCTGGCACCACCGCGTTTCTCCTTCTGCGCCAGCCGTTTCCTCTGGCTCGGAGCAGACAGACCGAGGGTCTGGCGCCGCCACCTAGAGTTGAAGGTGGTAACTGCCGCCCTGCCCACTCCACCCCTGGCAAGCAGGTGCAAGGAGGTGCGACTACAGCCATTTGCCCACCCGGCCTGGAGGGGTTTGGGTGGCACCGCCTGGAGGTCGCTGAAAAACTGGGCTCAATGGGTTTGGGAGGAGCCCCTCAACAGGGGCTGAAAGGACCTTCTTCTCATTCAGGCACATGGAGGAGACCCACCCTTCACGCTTTGCAGATGGATGCGAATTTAACTGTCATGGCAACACCATCCCACGGAACCCCGGGGTCTGCGGTACAGGGAGGGTGTTTAGAATTCTCATCCAGGGAGCTCCTTTAGTGCCTCACCAAAATGACAAATGCCAGGATTTCTGGCACTACATCTCCTCTCTCCAAGGGCCAAGTCTCCCCTCAACCTTCCCCTAAAAACTGGAAGGAATTTCTGGTTGTTTTAGGCTGGGAAAGTCAGGCCCACCAAGGGAGAAAACATGGCCCTTGGCTGTGCTCCCCGTTGCCCAGGGAGAACTAACGGCTTTGCCATTTCTCTTGGATGAGGAACGTTTCAGGGTTGCAGCCCAGACAGTGCTCTTGACTCTTCTCGGGGAGGGGGGGCTTGTTGAGCTACATGCCCCTGCAAGATCCTCCATCTTGTCAAGCAGCCAGCACAGGCAGTTATCTGTCAGGTAAAGGTTTTCCTAACACAGAACTGGAGCTGAAAGAGGAACTGCCCCCGGTGGACTGACAGCACAGAAGCCCCAACCAAAGCACGTTCTGGTGTGATTCTGGACAGCCCACCCAGATAGGTTGGGTCCTCCTGGGTCAGCCTGCTTTTTAGGGGGGTGGAGAGAAAGGGACACCAGCTGGGCTGTAGGGGGGCGCCTTCCTGCTCCCCCTCTTGATACATTCTGGGGGTGAATGGATTTGGGGTGCTGGAGCACCGCTGAGCACTTGGGGGCCCAGAGTGGGCATTGGGGGCAACAGCCTCCTTCCCTCAAGCAGGCAGCCATGGGGCAGACGCTGTGGGTACTGGGGGTGCTCCCTAGCGTCTCCTGCCTCTTCCAGATCGAGCTCCCCCTTCCTGCGCAGTCTTCACTTGCGGCACAATTTGTGGCCAGGGTTGCTCTGCCGGATGCAGCACCCTTCGCAGGTTTTCCGTTTTCACAACTGTCCTGTCAGGTAGGCTGTAAGAGTCTCACTTCACAAAAGAGCAGCTGCCTCCAAGCTGTAAGTAGTGCACTCACAACCTGGGGAAGACCAAGTGGGCTCTCTCCCTCTCTGCACTCTGACGGAGGGGCGAGGACAGCCCTGGATGCAGCCCTAGAAGGCAGAATCCCTGAGGCCCACCCATCCCGACAACGTAACATGGAGCAGAACTGGGGTGGGGGCAACGGGGGGGCAAATGCACTGTGGAGAAAACGGGGAGCCCCCCCACATAAATTTAAATGACCAGGAGGGACACAAGAGAGGGAGGCTTGATTCAGATATATACGTGCAAAGCTTGAGGAGCGTCCCAGGGGACTACATGGCCCAACATCCTGGTTGGCCCAGGGCGGGTGGTCTAGAGGGATCCTCCAAACACAGGGACCCCCTCCTTCACCCCTGAGGGCGGCAGCCCCTGCTGGATGACCTCTCCTGCCCCACTGCCCTTCTCTAACCTTTCACAAAAGCCGTCTGAGCCCACGGCCACCCCACATGAACCCACACGGCCATCGCCTGCTGAGCTCATAGCCCTGCGGCATTCCCGAGTCCCCAGCCGACCAATTTCATGCCCATGGGGGGGGGTTGGGGATGGCAACCCAGGTCCTATTGTTACCAAACTGATTTGTGTGACCTTGCAGTCTGAAACTCTATCCGCAGGAATGCAAATCTTCCTTAAATTAATTCTGGTAGGTAAGAACAAATCATTTTGCCATTTTTCTTTCCCCTTTGAGAAAATCCCTGGAAAGAACACACAGTTTTTGAGAACAGTTTGGGACGTATTCTGCTCAAGAATACACGTGTGGGTTTTTTCCACCAGAGAAAATACAGCTTTTCTGCAAGGAAATGTTCTTTGCTGCATGCAGACTCACATTTCCTGCTCCGCCCCGAAGACGCTGGGTCTTGTACGACCTCTCCACACATCTGTGTTTGTTGAATGGAAGGAGTCCCAAGCGGCGAAGTTGCGTCTTCATCCCGGACTCCCCTCTCTGGGGTTTCTGGGCTTAACCCCCTTTTTCTCCCACAAGTTGAATATTCTCCACCTCCCATCCCCCTCCCTGCCATTCAGCCCCAGGGGGTCTTCTGAGGCCAGGGGAAGGTCCCGCCTGAGGCCCACGAAGGGTCTTCTTTTGCATGCGTGTGTGTGTGCGTGTTGCTTTTTACTTGGCTGTCTGTCAAAGGGAGTCCTCTGATTGTGTCTTCTTGCACAGCAGAAAAGGGTTGGCCTGGATGGCCCTTGGGGTCTCTCCAGCTCTAGGATTCCATGACCCTGTGACCGCAAGCACCAGACCCACCGGAGCAGAAGGGCTTGCTCCCCACCCACTGGAGCCTCTGTGCGGAGACAAAGGGTGGACGCGGGCTGCGCAGCCCAAGGCCACGCTGCCGCTAAACCTCCTCCACGTAGGTCCCATTGTAGCTGAAGGGCTCCGGGGAAACGCAGGCCTCAGAGTCCTCGGGGCTCCAGCGCTGGATGTGCACCCGCTCCTTGCTCCCAGGCGGGGCCGGGCGCACGACGATGGTGCGTCGGGAGGCCACTGAGGGGTCCTCATCGAAGAAGTTGAAGGGTCGCAGGAAGAAGCCCACCATGTTGCCCGGGGTGGCGGTGTTGGGGATGTCCTCCGCGTGGGGGATGTGGAGGAAGCCCACCGTCAGCCAGGCCACCAGGTCCTGCCAGGAAAAGGCGGGGGGAGAGGGAGGGAGGTCTCTCTGGTCACTCCCGGCCTGCTAAACCTAACACCAAACTGAGCAAACCTCATGGGTGGGGGAACCCCTCCCTTCTCTCTCTCCCCCTCCCTACAGAGTCCTGCAACCCATCCCTTGTCCCCCCATTTCCACAATGCCGCCCCCCACGTCACCTCATTTTCAAGGCTCTCATCGTTCCGGAGGAAGTTTTCAAAGGAGACACTGGGCTGCCAGGGGTCGTTCTGGATGTAGAGGCTGCTGCTGGTGTCCTCGTTCTCGTGGTGCCGAGTCACGGCTAAGTGGTACCTGCCAGGTGGAGGGAGGGAGGGAGGGAGGGGCATCATCTCATGAGAAGGAGACCCCTCCTCACACCCAAATGTGCCAAAGCGACTTCCTCCTCCACCTCGGATCCAGTGCTGGCCAGAATCCCTGAGCTGGGTCTCCCCTCCGCTACAGACCCCCTGAATCCACGCCCAGAGGGGGGGAGTCCATGTGAAGGTAAATCTCGCTCTGCCCTCATCAGGACCTGCCGTGGAGTTTGAGCCTATTGGGGGCCACTGACTTGTTCGCTCAAAAACTTTTGGTCTTGACTCTGAACTATGCTTTGTTTTAACCTGTGCACCTTTGGGTCCCTGTTGTGAGCATGACAGGACAGGAGTTACGTAAATAAATAAGATGGGAGTGGGTGGAGCTCCTCACCAGCGTGCTTTCGGACCAAGGGGCCCTTTGCCCAAGACTTCCTGGCCGTCGGAGGCGGAAGTCAAGAGTTCTCCAGTCGTCACAGCTTCGGGATTCCACAGATTCACAAGGACCTCCTGGGGTCATCTAATCTGGCCCTCTGCCAGTGCAGGCACCCATGGCCCACTCTCCCAAACTCATTCCAGCCCAGGCACCACAGCGGAACGGTCCTGACCCAAGGGCCCCGATCCAGGCTCACCTGCTCCAGGAAATGCCCTTCTCCTCCTTCCAGCCGCGCGGGAGGACACGGTCGGCGTGGGAGTTGAACTGGAGGCGGTAGGCGCGCCGGTGGCCCCAGCGGTTCTCCTGGGTGGGGTTGAGGAACATCAGGTAGCGGGGAAGGGGCTTGCCGAAGGGGAAGGCGGCCTGGCGCTCCCGCGGGCGAGGCTGGCGCTCCAGGTGCGGCTGCACCAGCCGCTGGCTCGGCTCCCAGGGGATGGAGATGTTCTCGAAGGCCACGTCCATAGTCTCGAAGCTGTTCCCGGGGCCTGAGGAGGAAGGCAGGTGGGAGAAGGGGTAGGAGGGCGGCACCCACTGCCCTGGGGAAGAGGGACTGAGGGGCTATGGAGTTCAGCCTCCCTCCTGCTGGCGTTCCCTTCTAGAGAAGACAGGCAAAGGTCAGGGAAAGGGAGAGGAATGGGGCCCAGGGGAGAAACCAGGCCTAGAGGAAAACTGGGCCGGGGCGGGAGAGAGACCTCCCCAGAGAAAGCCGGTCCTCCTCACCCGCAGGCTTCCCTGAGGACCACGCAGGGCTGGCTGCTCCCCTCCCCTCTTCGGATGCCAGGCCTGTGCCAGCTGCAGCCCCAGGGAGACCCGGGGGCCGGAGGCGGGGAAGGAGGGTGGGAGCTGTCAGCATGAGCTACGGCAGCGGCATCCTTAACACTGCAAACCCATCTCCTCTGTTGGGGGGGAGGAGGAGGTGGAGGCATCTTGTGCAGATGACCTTCCCTCCTCTTAAAGGTGAAGGAAGAGACCCTCCGCCGGGAGGGGCAGGGTTCCCAAAGAAGTTCCCCCACCACATTCGTGGGAAAAGCAGAGGCCCACAGAAGGTGGGGCTGGGCAAAACGTAAGGGTGGACCCCCACTCCTCCCAATATTTTATAAAATGGAACAAAAAAGGTTAAGGTGTGCCTTGTAGTGCTTGGAGACGATTTTGTAATAAAAAATAAAAACGTCTTTTCCATCTCCCGAGGACACGATTTTCTTCCAAAAGGCCCCTCCTGGGCATGTAACCGCCTGGGGAGGCGGGTAAAGCTGAGTATTTGAAATTCTGGGGGCGGGGGTTCGGCGGGGGGTAGCTTCCGCGCCAGCCCCGTAACCCGCCCCCCCCGCTCCCCCGGCCACCCGCCCCTTCCCGGTCAATCTCTTTGAGCCGCCCCGCGCACCTGCGACGTCCAGGTCCACCTTGTAGTGAACCAGGTGGGTGTGGAGGTTGCCCAGGAGGTGGGCCTGGAGGCGGGAGCCGTAGCGGGCGCCCTCGGGGGTGTAGAAGGAGGCGTGGACGTAGCCCGTGGCGTGGACGCGCGCCTCCAGCACCCCGTTGGGGTAGAGGAGGAAGTCCCAGAGGTAGTCGTAGTTGTAGACGGTGGCGGAGCTGCGCAGGACCAGCGCCTGCCCGTCCAGCCCCGCGTAGAAGTGGGAGCCCCCCTGGAAGTCGCTGTCGAAGTGGCGCCGGAGCGGGACGCCGGTGGGCAGCTCGAAGAGGCAGAGGGCGCGCGGGTAGCGGACCGGCCCGTCGGCGTCGTACTGGTGGTGGGCGTCCAGGAAGGTGGCCGTCTCGGGGCAGTCGACGCCCGGCGCCAGCTCGTGCGTGACGGCGCCCATGCCCCAGCCCACGTCGATGTACTTGGTCTGCATGGCGGCGGGCGAGGCGCCCCCGTAGAAGGCCAGCGCCTCCTGCACGCTCAGCTCGTAGGCCACGCGCTCCCCGTTGAAGCGCACGTCGAAGAGCTGCGGCCCGGTGGAGGTGCGCAGGCGGAAGGCCAGGCTCCAGCCGCCGTAGGCCAGCAGGTTCCCGCGGAGGGCGTAGCGGGGCCCGGCCGGCTGGCACACCCTGGCCCCGGGGGCGTCGTTGGGCGGCCCGGCGGCGAAGGCCCCGCGCGGCTCGAAGGTGGAGAAGAGGCTCTCCTCCGGGTGCGGCGGCAGGCGGACGGCGGCCACCTCCCCGCGGGCGTAGCGCTCGGCCAGCTCGGCGGGGCCGGCGAAGTAGCGCCCGTTGTACCAGACCCGCTCGGCCGCCCACAGCCGCGGGTCCAGCTCGCGGTGGTCGACCAGCACCTCCAGCCCCACCGGGTGGAGGAAGAAGCCCTCGACGGCGCGCTGGAGCATCAGCCACGTCCGGCGCTCGCCGGAGGCCAGGCCGCGCGGCGCCACGTCCGTGAAGGTCAGGCACCGCCGCCCGCAGCCGCCGCCCAGCCCGAAGCCCGAGACGTCCCGCAGGAAGGCCTCCAGCGGCGCCAGGAGCTCCGCCAGCCGTGCGTGGAGCAGCTCGTACTCCAGCCGCGACATCGGCCGGGCGGCGAAGGCGACGGGGCGGCCGGCCGGGCGGTAGAAGGCGGGCGAGGGCAGCGGGCCCACCACGAACTCGGTGACGTTGGGCGCGGGCTCGGCGCCGAAAAAGACCACCGCCCGGGCCCGGCGCCTCGGGGGGCTGCCTCCGGCGTCCAGGTAGCGCAGGGCCTGGCTTTTCTTGGGCGGCAGCAGCTCGACCAGGAAGAGGCTGTTCTTGGCCAGGGAGCCCCCCGGGCCCCCTTCGCGGTTGGGCCGGAGCCCCAGTTCGGGGCGGCTGGCGAGGAAGTCGCGGACGGCGCGGAGCTCCGCGGGGGTCAGGTCGGCGAAGACGGAGGCCTTCTCCGGGGACGGAGGAAGCGGGACGGAGGCCGCCAGCAGGGCCAGCGCCCCGACCGCCGCCGCCTGCGCCCACAGGGGACCCATCCCGGCGCCGAGGACCTGCGGAGGAGAGGGGCGGGGGGGTTACGGGGAAGGCAGGACGGCGCTCGCTCTCGCTCGGTCTCTGCCGTCAGTTCCTGCCCGGCTCCGACCCGATCCCTGGTCTGTCTCCCTGGTGACCAAGTTGGGCCTCTTTCAGATGCGGCGACCAGAAAGTTACGGGCTTAGGAGCCCAGCTTGTGGAGGAAGGATGGGAAGGAGCAACAGGGCAGCGGGCGCGGCGGGGGGGGGGCAGGGCACCCCAAGGTGGAAGAAGGACGGGCCGGCCTCGGCCTGGGCGGGAGAGTCAGGGCACCCTGCCCGGCGGCTTCCCTCCAGCCCGGGAGCAGCCAAGCGCTCCTCCGCCGGCTGCCGCCTCTGCGTAACTTCAGCTGCAGGGCTGCTCGGGTCTGAGCGGTCCTGGCAGGAAACCGGAGCGACAGATCAGGGGCGGGGAACCCGTGGCTCTCCGGGTGTTTGACTCCGAGTCCCATCAGCCCCAGCCAGCGCGGCAGAGGCTTCTGCGCCTGGTTATTGGCGGCAGAAGGCAGAGGGGGCAACGGGAAGGTGGAGGGGCTGAGGCCGGTCCGGAACGGGGCTCCAAGAAGCAGCCGAGGGCAGGCAACTGAGGGTGGAGGAGGAAGCGGGAGGGCCCTCCTCTTGAGGATCTGTGTTTGGCCCTCCCAGAGGCCCTCGGGTGCCCATCGCTGGAGAGAGGATGCTGGGCATGGGGGGGCCCTGGGCATCACACATCTGCCCGGCTTTGCGTTCAGTCTCTGGAGCGTTCGCTCCAGCAGTAACTGAGCTCTCCCTCCAGCCCTAAGTAGAGCAAAACATATACCCGTGGAGAAGACCCCAGAGGGCCCGGGGCCATTTTAAAAGTAAACAAATGTGTGGGGGAGGAGTGACCCCCCACACTTTTTGGGCCGTAAGGGCAAAGGAGAGGGCCGGGCCTCCTGCTGCACAGCCAAGCCCGCCCCCACCCCAGTGTCCGCTGCGGGTGCCAAAAGTCCACTCTGGAACAGGCGGTGTGATATTTTTAGACCGTTTAGGTCCCTCATTCTTCAACCATCTACAGCACTTGGCTGTCTGAAATGCTATGGCGATCACAAAACCTTATTGAAGAGGTGAGTCTTCCGAGCACGTGCAGAGGGCTTTCCCTTGGCTCTGCAAAGCAGGCGGAGGCCTTGCAGCCAGCCGAGATCAGGCCCCTCCAAGGTCAGAGGAAGCCAGGGGGAAGAAAGGGCCGGCAAACCAGGAGGAGGGGTTGCATGGCTGGCAGGGAGAAAGGGGTCTGCGCGCACACACCCTTTGAGCAGGGCAAGCATAACCCTGCGGCAGGAGGCACAGTCAGGGGCTTGGCACTCCTCAAGTGCTAAACAGCTCTCTTCCCCTCCAACCTTGCCCATTGCCGGAGGGGGACGGTTCCCGTTGTGTGGCCTCACAACACCCCATACCCGTATCACACGTACGCACAAGCGTGTGCATGCACTACAGTCGTTTCTCAGGGCCAGGTGTTCCTCCCGACAGATGCCCAGCACCTCCCAAAGATTTGTCCCCGGGCTGCCTGGCAGGCAGTGCCTGATGGAGACCCCTCTGGCTTGCACCTGGGGCCCCCTCCCTCCCTCCCTCCCTCCCTCCCTCTGCTGGGCCCCTGCAGGGACCATGCTCACCTGGCCGCTCTGCTGCCAGCCCCTCTCCTCTGCTGAGTCCTCCTGCAGGCGGGCGCCCTGGGCTGAGGTCTCATACCTGGGAGGGAGGGAGGGGTGGCCAGGGAGGCAGGGATTGGCTGCAGCCAGGCTGGGGGCGGGGCAGAGTGGCAGGTGCCTGGCATGGAGCTCCTGCAGGGTGGGGGAGAGCCTGGCAGAAGGGCTGGCCCAGGACAGAACCAGGCCCACGCTGCCCACCACCCCAGCCAGGGCCCATTCTGGCTCAGAGGCCCTTTTTTAACACACACACTCACACACACAGAGCCACCTCTGGCTGCCGCTTGGTCTGCTCCTGGGGCTCAGCACTGCGCCTCAACTAATGTCCCTGGGGGGGCACCTGCTCAGGAGGGGGCAGGAGACTCCCCCAGCCACGGTTAAGAGAATGCCCTTTTTGGCTGGATGGGGAGAAGAGGAGTCTCGTTGCCATCGCGATAGTGGGAATGGAAGGAGAGCCACCCACGAAAAACCTGTGGGGTGGAGACGGGGCTGAAACAGGGAAATCCGTGCTGCGGCCGCCTCTGGATGGCGCTCTTTAGGGCTGCCAAGTCAGGACTGTTCCAGGTCCTGAGATTTCAGGACCAAAACCTGGGACCAAGTGACGACCCCCAGTGGTGTAACAGGAGCGGGGCCTGGTGGTGTCAGAAGGACCCCCTCCCCATGTTGCCGTTAAGCACAATAAGCAGAGGTGCAGAGAGTGTGCGGGTCAGATAAAAGCCATCGGTTCTAAGGGATCAGGACAATACACGGGCTTTGCAGGTGGGGGCCCTCACCCTGAGGTTCCTCCCCCTTGTCCTGGGGTCCTGAGAAGGGGAGGCAGGCAATCGTCCCGGCAACCCCACACCAGGCGCCTCACAGACAAGGGCGACGTGGAACTTGGAAGATCAAGTCTGTTTTTTGCCGGCTGGTCTCTCCTCTCCTTTCCGCACCCCCCCCCCGCTTTCTGCAACACTGATAAACGGGGCCTGTGACACTCAAACACTTGCACAGTGTTTTGTGGTTCCAGGGAGGGGGAGAACTGGCCCAGGACAAGTATTAGCCTAATATGTAGTTGAGGTGAGGTGTGAGACATAGTTGGTCCAGAAGGCTGGTTCTTTTACATCAAAGGTGGATGATGTTGGCACCTTCGGGTGTTGCTGGACTGCTTTTCCCAGCGTTCACGGGCATCTGCTTACTCTGGATAGGGGGATGATGGGAGCTGTAATCCAACATCTGGAAGGAATGTTTCCCACCCGTTTTAACCCAGAGAAGTCTCAGCACCCCAGCTGTGGATTTTGGTTCCTGACCCTGTGGCCCTTGGCTGTTATATTTCTTTTGTTATCTGCTGTCTTCAGTTACTCTTTCTTCATTTGCATGTCATATTTTTAATTTATGGAACCAGAGAACTCTAATTGCTGGCGATCGAACAGGGCAAGAATCAATGCCTGTGATTTGCTTCCTGCAGGTGACGAAGTCCTGGAGGGAAAAGGGAATGTTACCGCACAGTCTGGTACATCTTGTCCCATCATCATCCTGAGGCCTATTGGCTCAGGGACAGGTTCCCTCCCCCCCCCCGCTGTGCTTTATGGCCTGACAAAGATCAGACTTCAGGGTTGGGAGAGCGTTTGCTGAGACACAATAATAGCAGGGGCAGGAGGGCGGTGGACTCTTGTGTTCCTGCTCCCGAGACAAAGTCTCCAGGTCTCTCTCTGTTGTTTCAGCCAGGTATTCCCTCCTCCAGGAAGAAAAAGAGGCCGTGATCCTGTTGAGGCTTTACAGCAGTGTAAGTGCTCTTGTATTTACACTGTGGCATGTTTCCAGAGGTTGCAAAAGGGTGGCACCCTCATCGGGGTTGCACGAGGCCCATGACG
This sequence comes from Cyclura pinguis, assembly GCA_030412105.1. Classification (NCBI taxonomy): domain Eukaryota; kingdom Metazoa; phylum Chordata; class Lepidosauria; order Squamata; family Iguanidae; genus Cyclura; species Cyclura pinguis. The sequence goes on along the minus strand of CM059604.1, from coordinate 428,808 downwards.
CTAAGACAAACCATGGCAGAAGCAGAGACATTTTGCCCGGGAGTTTCCATAAGTGCGGCCCTTGGTACTGGATGGGCAGCCGGACTGTGACCGTTGCACAATGGGGGAGCGCATGACTGTCCCACCTGTTGTGTAATCAGCTTGCCCAGCCACAAGTTTCAGCATTGCTGCGTCGGCACATTGGCGTAAACTGACACTGGCCAGCTCTTTGACAGGACGTTGGCCAGAGATGCCAGGCACAGACATGCCAGCACGCGCACGCGCACACACACAGTGCTGACGCCAAATCAAGGGAGTCGTTTTTCTGCCGGGAGATTGCTTAAGCTCCCGTCTGCCCGCACGCCCGTCTTCTGACTCCTGCCCAAGGACTGCGGCTTCCACACCCAAAGCTCAGAAAAGGGTGCCGCCCTCCTCCTTCCCCCACAGGCCTCGCAGCAGTCACGATCCAGATCCCGCCCTTGACTCTGGGCTCCCAAGCGTGGCCGGAGCAGGAGCGGCCCATCTGCCCTGACAGGGTGTCCTTCCCCGAGACCACGAGGGCCCCCCCGGGACGAGATTTCCCTGGAAATGGGCAAGACCAAGAAATGAGCAGAACACACGGAAGAGCAAGGTTTCCCTCTTTTACAGTTCCATCCAAGGTGGAATTGAAAATAAGAAATTTGAGAATAAACTGGACAGTTTCAAATGTTGTGATTAAAATTATTGAAGATGTGAAAGGCAAGAATAATATACGGTTGAGGGGACTGGAGGAAGGAGTAAAAGGAAGGAATTTAAAGTAGAAGGAGAGCAAAGGAAGCTGACAGAAGTGGTTAAGGGAGATAGTGAGGGTCCAATAAAAGTGTAGAAGTGGAAGTTAAATCTGCGTTTGGGATTTAAAAAGCCATTTTCAAGAAGAAAAAAACCCAATGACATTTACAAACGTGAGTTCAAAAATGGAGACTAAGTATTCAGAGAGTGAGCTAATTTCGGTATTAATGGTTTAGAGGTGGCTGAATTTCCAGATCTGTCTCCCATCACCCTAAAAGAGAATGGGAAATGTTAAAAGACTGGGTGTTGGGGGGCACCCTTTGATGAAGGGTCCAGGCAGAAAAGCTAGGTGCTGAGCCGTGCCACTTTGGGAACACGAAGCTGCTTTAAGATCGTGCCACCCCACACACAGCCCCAATACTTAAGCCGCCTGCTAATCAGGCTTGCATTTGTCTCTCTTTTGCTGCTGATCTGTTTTCTGTAGCATCTCTTGACGGAAAGCCACTCCTGCAGCTCTGGGTGGTGTGAACAGATGGAAGAGAAACCAGGGGAGGGGAGGCATTAACAATGAGAGAGGGAAAGGGGGGGGGGTTAAATCCCAGAAGGCACAGAAACCAGCATTTTATGGGCCAAACATGTTTCTTCTTGTGCACTTGGAGATCTTCTCTCCCCCACTGTTTTTCCTTGCATGAATATACCATGTGAAATTTTCCTGGGGCCTTTGTCTCCCTTTTTGAAAAACACTGAAAAGCCCAAGTGGCTGTCAGGATTCAGCAGAATCTCTCAAAAAATGCATAATGGGAGCCATTTCCCTCCCTGTAGTGTTCGCAGGTGCATCGAAAGTGAATGCGGTGGCCTCTCCAAAGCGACTCTCACCAGGCCCAGCCCGCCCCATGATTTGGCTTTTTGTTGCGCGACGGATCCTCCCTGAAGCCCCCTCTCCTGACACCACCCCCGTGCCACCCACCCCGCCTGCACCCGCAAAGATCAAGCCTCTGACTTGGGCAGGAGTGGGGGGCGGGGGTCCTTAAAGGGGACTCAGAGCCAGGGAGAGATTCTTGAACTGTAGCAAAAGCAGAGCCCAGGGAGAAGCACTAGGTCTCCCCTCAGGGAGGAACGTGTTCAAAACATCCCCCTCCAGAAGGGAAGCGTGATGTTCATTGCCCGGGATGCATTTGCAGCTGCCGTGGGGAATGGGCGTGAGTTCTAATGAAACTGCCCCTTGACCAGGGGCTCGGCTGGAGGGGCGACTGGCACACCTGAGGACTCTCCCTTGCTGGCTTTGGGAAATGGCTCACAAGGACCTATCCCTCTCCCCGCTGAGGGCAGTGTGTGATCAGTGTGTGTATGTGTGTGTGTGTGAAGGAGGTTTCACCTTGAGGCGGACCCACCTGTACAAGTGTTTGGGGTTCTGGAAGTGTGGGGTGGGGGCTGCCTGACCAGAACAGCTGGTTTTCAGAGCCCCAACAAAGTCCCAGCAGCCACAGCCCCTTCCTTCCAAGCTCTACCTGTCAATCTGTGCAAATATTTAAAAGTGCCTCTCATCTTCCAAAATGACCCCTTTGCAAACCTAGTGAAGCGGAGCCCCCAAATATTCCCCTGCACCCTCCTCATGGTATTGGCCACGTTTGGGGGCTTTTTGAAAATGTAGCACAGTCTTGGCTACTTTTGGCCAAGGAGGAAAGCTTCCAGACTCGATGAGTCCATTGATGATCCCGTGCCAGAATGACAGATGGAAATCCAAAGAAATTTACCATTGGTGGCCGGGGGGAGAATGCTCTTATGGGGTCTTCCTGGGTGGCAGAATGGGGCTGGGTTCAACGGCCCTTGTGGTCTCTTCCAGCTCCAGGATTCTGCAGGCCAGCCCCCTCTCCATTCCCACTGTGACCACACTTGTTCTTCTCCTACAGGCTGCCCAGGAAGGTTTTATTTAAAAACGCTTAAGCTTTTAAGGCCAAGATGAACATATGCACCGAGGGCGTCTTTGCTGCAAGCAATGCTGGTCAAATCAGTCTGAATGTCGCTGACGTTGTTTCCACATGAGAGCTACGCTTTACCTTGGTGTAAGGCCCATTCAGAAGAATGGCAGCTCTTTCTGAGGAGACCCATAGGGGGTTGCACTGATAAGATGTGCCCTCAATTACTTCTTGTGCCTTCAAGTTGTTTCCAACTTATGGAGACCCTAAAGCGGATGCATCACGCAGTGTCCTGGGGCTGAGAGTGTGTGACGTACCCAAGGCCACCCAGTGGGCTTTTGTGGCCAGCAGGGATTGAACCCAGGTCTCCAGGGTCTTAGCAGTCCAACGCTCCAAGCACTGCAGCACGCTGGCGCTCTCGGTTACTTCTCTGGTCTCATAGAAGGACCTTACTAACTGGCTCGTGTCTGCCGTTATTCCGTAATCAAGCCAGGCCAAGCGTAGTGGCGCATATGGAGATCCCCACTCTGGACCAGCCCTGATGGGGGTCAGACTGGGAGGGCATTGCAAGACAGGCATTAATCCAGATTAAGAGAAGGAACCGGGTGAAGAGAATAAAGGGTGGGGAGAGAAGGCCCTGGGGGTCCACCCAGCACCTGATGCACCAGTTGCAGACCCACCAATCCAGGTGCAGAACAGGGGCTGAAAAAGTGGGACACAGGAATGCCTGGCTACCCTAAGCCCAGCCCTTGGGCCTCCAGCCAGACCGTCCACACGGCCAACACAGGCGGGATCCTTTCCCAGCCCAAACCAGAGACGCTGCCGGGATTCCCTCCTCCCATCTGAGAATGAACCCCAGCCCGATCCAGCTCAGCTTTCAAAATGAGAAGGCAGGACCCTGTCCCAGCCCCACCTGGAGATCCCTCCTGGGGGCCTCCTGCCCCAGGGAAGCTGCTCCAGAGTGGGCCAGGCCCTTGGTTCGTCTAGCAAAGTGCTGCCAACCCTGGCTGGCAGGAGCCCTGGTCCCAGGCTTCCTTTTCAGAGAAGAGAGACATCCCTCCCACTGACCCTGGGGTGGGGGTCTCCAGCCCAGTGGGGCTTCTGCCATTCGGACCCTGTGAGGTGGCTCCCCAGCAGTGTGAGGATCCGTCCAGCTCCCCCCATGGCTCCCTTGGGGCCTCTGGCGAGGATCCTTCCCTTGTACTACCTGGAGCAGTCCCTGGGCTTCTTCCAGTCCAGGGCTAAATCAGCACCTAAAACCAGACCAGATGAGACACGTTCAGGGCAGGATGGTGAGGCAGCAGGACCATCCTGAGAGCAACAAAGCCATGCTCACAATTACGTTTTTATTTCTGGCTTTGCCTTTGCCAAAACCATACTTTAAAAGACCTGAGATTTGCAAGATCTCAAGTCATCTCTTTGATCTCAGCACTTACATTATTTAAAACAGGGTGCTTTGACAGCCCACGAACCTCTGGGGCTCCCGTTGTTCCAGCCCGAGGAAGGGATTGCTGCGCAGCTGTGTTGGCGCCACCGGAACGCTCCTCAGCCCCAGCAAAGCCACCGCCCTCTGAGTCCTCGCACTTGCAAAGGGCGGATGGCTGCAAAGCCGGGCACCGTCCTCCTTGCATTAGAAACCCAGACCCTTTGGACAATACCTTCAGGTTAGAAAGTGTTTGCCAGAAGGGAAAGAGATTATAAAAACTTCCACACCTTGGCCAAACATGGACCCTTTCTTCCAGCGCACCATTTTACAGAAAACGCTTATCTAAAATGCAGGCTGCGTCCAGAATGGCAACCTGTGGATCAGACTTTGCAGACTAAAGGGGAGAGTTTCAATGAAGGTGCTGCAAGGGGACGGCAGCGACTGTCCATCTCCTTCACAGCTTATGAAGGGGTCCTGGGGGCCCCATTAAAAGCTCCTGGGTCTTTAGCTTATAATGAGATTCTTACCCAGGGAATTTGGAACGGAGAGGAGAGTGGCCAAGGTACGCAACACTACTGCCCCAGGCTGCCAGATCCCTTGGGCTACCTCTGCCAAGAAAAGTAATTGCAAAAGCGTGGTGGGGTGGAACTGAAGTTTAATAGATGTCCCTGACAGCCCCCCATGTACACACTTTAGCTTACAGACTCCAACCATTGGGGTCAGAGGGAAGCAGCCTTCCAGAGGCTGGGGGCTCTGTTCAAGTCAGCCCACTGCTTCACTATCACACCCACCCCCGCCCCGCTTGCCCGCCCCTGGCAAAGGGTCCTGCCTCCCTCCTCCCCCACCCTCCCAGGCCACAGTGTCCCCCCTCCCCATAAGACCCCCCTTTGCCCCTCCTGCCTGCAGAATCCAGTCCCAAGGGCACAGGAGTGAATATGGGGGGCCACGGAGCTGGCCAGCTTTAAGTCTCCCCTTTCGGGAGAGAGCAGCTCAGTCCAAAGTCATTATTCCAAGGCCAAGAAAGAAGGAAGGACCCCCCCAAAAAAAATTCTTCAGAAGTAGCTTCTCCTGGCCCTTTCCTCTTCCCCATCTCCAAAAAACACGAGGTTGCTGGTCCCCCCAAGAGGCCGGGGGGCTGCAGCGGAGGGTGGAGTTCTGGGGGACCCCAGGAATGTCTCCATGGTAGGGGTGCTGGCTGCCAACGATGGGCCCCGGACCTGCAAGGAACAAAAGCAAGAAGGGTGCCAGTGAAGGAGGGGTGTTGGTGGTGGCGGGCAGCGTGGTTAGAAGGTTGCAACACTTCACTAATTCTATTCTTGAAAGAAGCCTTGAGGAATTTCAGTGATCTCCTCCTTGCTGTGCAGTTTTCAAAGAGTATTCACAATTCAGGACTTATCCTGCACAAAATTCACACTGTTTGTGCAGGAAACGACATTTTCTGCACAGAAAATAATATCTGCACATATTCAATATGTCTATTAAATATTAGATATGTGGGAATTTTGTGCAAAATAAATCCTGAATTGCAAAGATTCTTGTCAGCTCAGGAGCCTCTGAGTTTTAAGTATCCCAAGAAATATGTTTTTTTGGCCTGTTTTGGAATATGCTAGCAGCCTCTCCCAGCACCCATCCAGCCCCAAGAAGGGGAGCGCTCCATCTGGCCCATGTGGGCAGCTCCCCTCCCTCCCCCCAAGCCCCACGGCTGCCATAGAATCTTAGCGTCGGAAGAGACCCCCAGGGTCATCCAGCCCAACTCCCTCTTCCGTGCAAGACTGTGCCATTAAAGCACCCCTGAAAGGCGCCCACCCAGCCTCTTGTTAAAGACTTCCAAAGGGGGAGCGGTCAGCGGCCCCCCACTGAGGCAGCCCAGTCTGCTCCCAAACCGCTCTTACGGTCAAGATGGCCTTCTCAACAATATACTCACTGAGTCCCAGAGGGCCGAATGGGGGGGGTGGCTCCCTTCCCGTGGCACCCCAGCCTCAGTCGCGGTCCAAGGGGGGCGCACCCGCGGCAGACTCAGGGTTGGGGAGTGCAGAGGGAGCTGCGGGGGGCTCGGGGGCTCCGGCGGCTGCTGTGCTCTTCTGGGGAGGGGGAAGCAGAAAAGGAGGGTCTTAGGGTTCAGCAGTGGGGGGGTGAGCGGAGGGCTACAGGGGGAGGGACTCTCCCATCCAAAACACAAGCTGACTCCAGCAGGCCTCCTGCCAGCAGCTCTGCGCCTCCAACTGTGAGGGGGACATCTGAACCCCATAAGGCCAGATGGGGCCCAGTGGGGGGGGGACAATGCCCACACGGCCACCTTTCTAGCTCCGCTGAAGGCATCATGGCAGCGTGGTTCAAGGGTAATGGAAACGCACACGAGGGGAAGATGCCCCCCAGCACCCTCCCTCTCCGGCAACTCAAGTGGGAAGCTGAGCAGGAGCAGGACGGGGGGAGTCGCGTGTGAGTGGGGACACAGCACATGTCAGGGGGGTGACATGTGGGGCAGGGGCCAGAGCCAGAAGCAAAGGGGGCTACAGAGAATGCCTCGCCCTCAGCATCAGAGATCCAAAGCCTGGAAGGATTTAGGGGCCCCTGCACCCAAACACAAGGGCCAGGGCTTCTGGGGGGCTTCTGTCTCTGCCACCACCTTGAGGGGCTTTGGCTATGCTATCTCAGCCATTTTGCCAAATATCTCACAAAAAGCAAAAGCCCTCCTGCCCTCAGTGAAAGAACCCCGGCAAAAAAGGGTGAGACAGTGGGGCCTCCTCAGTGAAGGCCCCCAGGCTGCCTGGCAAGTCCCCCCCCCTACACCGTTAAAGGTGCCAACAGGGCCTCCTGATTTGGGGTGGGATTCACTTACAGAACTGCCATGGCTTAAGCTTAGCACTAACTGTATTCCCAAGACCAAAATTAGTTCTTTCATAGTAGAGATTGTATGTACTTCGTGGTAATGTGTAACTTTGGCCACTTCATGAGAAAAATTATCTGGTTGGCACAACAACAAAACTATTAAAACATTGTAAAAACAGTACAGGCCAAAAACATAATTAAGGATGCAACATTTTGAGAGGCTCAAGCTTTTAAGAATGATTCATGTTATTTAAAAGGAGAGAAAGAATAGAAAGACGTTGCACTGGTGGCAAAAACCCACAAAGAGAGTGCCAGGGAAGCTCTGACGGAAGGCTGCCCACCAGAGAGGTGCCCTCTCCCAGGCGTCAGACCAATTGCCTCGTTCGGCACAGGGCCACCCAAGAGATCTGGATCAGTGCCGATAAGGGAAAGCTGCCTTTCAGGAGACTCGGAGTACGTCGACACAACACCATCGCAACACAATCATCGCATTTTGTTTAACTGCCATGGTTCCTTCCCATGGAATCACAGGACATGCGGTCTGATGAGAGACATAAACTTCGCTGCTACTGAACTACCGTACTAGAGCCGTTTAGCAGAGAATTCTAAGCCCCTCACCAAACTATGTACCCCGGAATGCCAGAGGATGGAGCCATGGCAATTAGTATGGTATCAAACCACTATAAGCGTGTAGCGCAGACTCACTCCTGTCCCAAGCCTTCACAGGCCTCAAAGACAACTTGGGCACTTCTGGGACTTTCACTCGGGTCGGAATCTGCCCCAGGGAGGGAGGGAATGGAGGAGGGGAGAGGCAGCGGCCAAGGGGCACAGTGCCAGCTGGCAGAAGGCACCTGTGGAGAGGGAGAAGACAACTGCCAATCTGTGCCAGGTACTTGCTTACTCAGCCTGGGCAGAGCAAAGGGTGCGGAGAGGAGGCCACGATGGGTGCTGGCCAAAGGACCTCCTTGCACACAGCCTCTGCCCCCACTCCAAAACCAAGATTTTCACCAAGAAGAGCTGCTGCAGCTGGGGTAAGGGCTCCCCCAATAAGGGGATTAGACCCATAGACTCTTACAGCTGGAAGAGACCACGGGGGCCATCTCCACACACACAAAATGCACAAAGACACTGCCTGCTCTGCCCAGTTTTCCATTCAGACCTCAGGGATCCTCTGGGTGTCTGAGCAGGTGGGAGAAGGAGAGGAAAATCTCCCCATCCCTCTTACCCTGGAAGAAAGGCAGCGGTGAAGAGGAAGAGGAGGAGGAGGAGGAGCAGCCCAGCAAAACAGGAGACAACGACCAAGGCCAGCAGGAAGGCTGCGGAGGAGAGAGGAGGGAGCACAGAGTCAGCCCCAAAGCCCACCCGAGGGTGCCTGCGTGTCTGTTTGGGGGTCCTTTGTGAGCACGGACCTCAGGGGCCAGCCGGGCTGGAGGAAGCTGCTCATCGCCCAACCCTCCTGTCCCCACCAAGGCTGAAAACGGCCAGAGGGCCCCGCAGCCCAAGAAGGGCCAGCCGTGCTCTGGCAGCCCACTGGCCCAGCGCCTGTCGCTGGGTCCCAACTGCACGGCCGGAGAGTGGAGGAGCACGGCCATTAGGTTGGATTGGGCCCCGTGATTCTGGGCCCAAGAGCACGCTGAAGCTCCCACTCTGGCCACCAGCCCCAGCCGCTTTGGCTGTCCTTCTGCGGGGACTCTCAGGACGGCTGAGGCTCTTCCTGTGCTGAAGCCTGGAGGAAGAGGACACACCCCACCCCATTTACTTACCCCCTTTACTTCTACGCCACAGGGTCTGCCATCCCATGGTAACTGCCGTGGCTCACAAACCACAACTTTCTCGACAGAGGTGCCTCCTTTGCTGCCCCTGTGCCCCAGAACACTGCCCACCAAGTCAGGGGCAGCCCCCAGGATCACCCCCAGCTCAGGGCCCAGGTAGCCAAGCAGGTTTGTTTGGACACGGGTACCACCAGCGCCAGCATCTCTCAGCCACAAGGAGGCCCCGGTCGCTTTGTGTGTTTGGGTCACCTCCTCCTGAAGGGGGAGGGGGCCACAGCCCTAAGCGGGTGGGCATCTGCCTCGCATGCTGCAAGCCCACTGCTCCAGCCAAACCCCAAGGGAAGCCCTGGTGCATGTGGCAGGTGATGGGGGAGACCCCAGAGAGCAACCACAGGGTCAGTCATGGCAGCTGAACCCCCCTCAAACTGTCAGGTCTCTGTCCTCTGGCCCCCAGGGGCTGGGAGTGTGGAAGATACTGAGAAGGCTCCAGTAGGGAGCTCTGGTCCGCCTGCAGAATCTTAGAGCTGGAAGGGTCCTTGAGGGGCTATCCAGTCCACCCCCTTTCTGCCATGCAGGAATCCCCAACCAAAGCACTCCCGAAAGACGCCCACCCAACCTCTGCTTAAAGGCCTCCAAAAATGGAAAGTCCATCACCCTCCATTCCACTCCTGAACAGCTCTTAGCAATGAAGGAGCAATGGATTCAAGCTGCAGGAAAGGAGATTCCACCTGAACCTCAGGAAGAACTTCGTGACAGTCAGGGCTGTCCAGCAGTGGAATCTGCTGCCTCGGAGTGTGGTGGAGTCTCCTTCCTTAGAGGTTTTCAAGCAGAGGCTGGATGGCCATCTGTCGGGAGTGCTTTGAGGGTATTCCTGCATGGTAGGGGGTTGGACTGGATGGCCCGTGTGGTCTCTTCCAACTCTACATTTCTATGAAAAAGCTTTTCCTGATCTTTGGGTAGAACCTCTTTTCCTGTAATTGGAATCCACTGATTCACGTCCTAGTCTCAGGAGCAGCAGAAAACAACCTTGCCCCGTCTTCCATAAGACAGCCCTTCAAGTATTTAAAGATGGCTCGAGTTATGCATACTTCCTTGAACTATAGCCACACTGGAGTTCTCTGGCAGGGACTACAAAGTAGCTCACCAAACTTACGGATCCTGGGATTCCACAGAATGGACCCTGGATAGCTAAAGTGGTATCAAACTTTGTGAAAAGCACAGTGCAGACACATTCCTGGAAAGCTGCTGCCAGACAGAGAGGACACTTGGCTAAATGGACAGGGTGGCTTTTGGAGTTCCTGAGCCAGGGATGAGGAATTTCTGCCCCACAGAGAACCAGTGGCAAGGAGTTCCGGAGTCTCAGTGGTGCCACACTCAGACTGGAGGCTTCTCACCCCACTATGGCTTCTCTCCCTGAAGCGGCGACCACTCCATTCACTGCTTCCATCCCCTCCTGCTCTTGTCCCCAGGCCACCTTTGTTGAGTAGAGCTGCCCTGTGGCCAGGGGGAGGAGGGAGGAGGGAAGGGGAGAGCAAGCTGGGGGGCTGGGGCAGGGGGCGGGTGGGCCACTTACGCTCCTGGCAGCCAGGACCACCAAACCCGAAGGGACACCTGGAAGGGAAAAGGGAAGGGGGTCACCGCTGTGCCGCATCTCACGTGCACCCACCAAGAGCATCGCTTCCGGTTCTGCCCTTGCCTGCCGGGACAGGGGAGGTGGGGGGCAAACCCCTCTTCAGAGGAGATCAGGGTGAACGAGGAAAGCAAGCATCCCTTTGGAAGGGGGTCAGTGGTCAAAACAACTTTGCCAGGCACGGGAGCAAACCCAGGCTGAAGGGCTTCCCAAGGCCCCCTCCCAAAAGTCAAGAGGAGTCCAAGGGCAGTCCCGGGGGAGGGAGACGGAGTTTGCCTGGGAGGGGGGAAGATTTGGCGCAGCGTCAGCAGAGGGCTGGGTGGGGCAGATCTGGGTGATAAGAGCAAGCGGGGAAGAGGGTGCTTGGCCTTCTCCCGCGCAGAAAGGCCTCGGCCAGCTCAAAGATCGCTTCGCCCGTCCCTTCCTGGAGAAGGCCTCTCCCCAGCACACACACACACACACCATTCTGTGTGAGTGAGCACAAAGCAGGAAGGCAGAGTCCAGCCCTTAGAGAAGGTCGGGGGGACTCTCTGCCCGGCACAAACAGATCTGGGTCGGGGTCCTTTCTGCCTCCACCCCCAACCACTAATGGGGAGCAGGACAATTTTACAGAAGTCGGGTTTCCAGGGCTCCCGGGGGCTGGTCCTTCTTCTCCAGCCCTTCAGGGAGAGAGGAAGGAAGCTTGGGATGAGAGTAGCACCATGAAAATTACAGATCCTTCTCCCTCCCACCTCCCTCTCCCTGCATCCCTTATTTCCTGCTCAAAGCAGAGTTTGGAACACCTCCTGCGGTTGGGCTAATACTTATGCTTGAAAAGGTGATAAACAGAGCTGGGAAAAGTAGAGTTTTTTTCTGTTCAAAGCAGAGCTCGGGAAGCATAAGTTCCAACCAGAGAAATATTTTCTCATTTTTTAGACTTTTTTTTTAATTTGAGTGACACACTTGAAGAACATGACGCTGAACGTGCAGTTTTTCCTGATGAGATGGCCCCCAGGGCCTCTGTGGCACGAGTGGGATTCTGGCCCCATCAGCCCTCGGCCTGGGAGGCTCCTAACCCGCCAAACCCCCACAGAAGAAGACAGACAAAAAGCCCATCCAAAACAGCAGAGGCACAGCAAGCTGGATCTCCCAGTGCCGGAGGACTTGCGGGGGCAATCAGCTATGGGAGGGAAAGAGAGGGGCGGCCCAAACTGGCTTTGTGGGGACGGAAGAATCCAGCACGCTCCCTCTCCCCTTTGGCTGGGCAGGAGAAGGAAGAGATAAAGGGAATTGCCTGGAATTATAAACCAACCTTCCCTGAAAACCCAAGACGCCCCTTCCTCCCTCCCCCCTCCCTCCCTCCCCTGCAGGCACTCTTTCACGGATAGATAAAGGGAGAAAGTGGCCCCCAGGGGTGTTCAAAAGGGGGAGGTGGAGAAGGGAGGGGCTGAGGAGAGAGGGGTCGCTGCATCAGGGAGACTCACCTGGCACAGGTGCCCTCCTGCAGCCAAAACCCACTGCCGCAAGCTGGAGCAGAGGAGGGGGCAGGAGAGAGAGAGAAGAAATGAGAGGTGGGCAAGAAACACTAACAACACATTTTATTCCTTACTCCCCTCTCCCCAAGATGCAAGGCAGGTCAGGTTCAGGTGGGAGGGTGCCTGGTTAGGCCTCTCACCACCCCAAATAGCTCAGCTGGACATGAATTTGCAGGCGCAATATGTGCAGAGAAGAAAGCTTTCACCACTGCACGTATTGCCACCCTAGAGGAGCAAAGATGTTCTCTATATCGTGCGTTGTTGCATAGAAATTGGGTTTTCCTCCGTCTGCACTCTAATTGTCATCCTTCCCGTCTGAGCTCCATGGGGGTCCCTGTATGCCAAGGGGCCTGTTCATAACAGGTGGGAGAAGACATTTGTGGGCGACTGTGGCAACAGCTCTGGCTAGATTCTGATTCTACTTACTAACTAAAGGTTCAACAGAACCGGTGGTAGTATTCACCTCTGCCCATCGATCTGTATGTTCTGAGCTGAAAACCACATCAAGGGTGGGACCCACTGAGTGTGTAGGTCCTGACACCAGTTGTGATAGGCCCATGTTTGTCACGGATACCATGAACTCTCGAGCTGCACCTGACAAAGCGGCCTCCAGCGGTATGTCGAAGTCGCCCAGAAGCAAAAGTCGGTGAGGCTCCGACAACCGTCCCGAGAGCAGTTCCGTGAGCTCAGCCAGGGAGCCTGTTAGGCAGCAGGGTGGGCGGCAGGCTGGCAGAATTCCCAGCCTCTCCCTGGCTTTCCGACTCAGGTAGACAGACTCAAGGTGCCTAATAGGTATTCCAGTCGGGTTAAGACGGTCTTTATAGACCACAGCCGGCCCACCCCACCCTGCCCCCCTTCCCTCACCCGCTCATTAACCCAGTTCCCAGCTGGGAGAGCCTGAGCCCATCTGGGGATACCGTCATCGCCCAGCCGAGTTTCGGTGAAGTGTGCCAGGTCAGCATTCTCCTCATTGAGGAGATCATAAATTGTATGTGTTTTACTTTTAACTGGCCCGGCATCGCACGAGAGTAAGGTGGGGTTTTGTGGGTGGCTTGACTCGCCATCCAGCTACCTTGCCATCCTTGGGAACTTGGAGAGACGGGCACTGAGCGTCTCTCCCTCCTTCCTCCACAGAGAGCACGTAACTCTGCCATTGCCAAGATTCCCTCTGCCCCGAACAACTCTTATTGCCCCCCCCAGTTCCCCTATTCATTGTCTTGCTTCCTAGCCATTCTCTGCCCCCTCCCCACCTATGAAAGCCCCTCCAGTCCCACCAGAAGAGAGCCAAGGGCTCAGTTCACAAGGAATGGGCACTGGCATCTCAAGACCCCAAGGACCCAACAGCCAGACCCCCCCCTACCACCCCATGGAATGACTGTCCCCATCCCCCCGAGGGACCCCCACCCCACCCGTGCAGGTGCGATCCATGGTGTGGGCCTGGAGGTAGCCGGGCCGACAAGCGCAGCGGGCAAAGCCATCCTGGGAGGAGCAGGTGGTGGAGGCGGCGTCACAGGGGCCAAAATCACAGAGGCTGAGGCCTGCAGCGGGAAGGGAGGGGGCAGAGAATGAGGGATGCTGGCCCCCCGGCCCCCCTCCGGGCCCTCCTCTTCATCACATAGCCTCAGTGGCCCCTGCCCCAGACAAGCCCCCAACCTCAGGGTCTCCCAGGCTCTGCCCTCCTTGTCCCGGGAGAGCGAGAGGGGGCTCACGGGCGCTTTGGCCCCTAGCGCCGACAGCTCTGGCAGGGGGACCCACGTGGCTTCGCTCACTCTGGTAGGTGCCCTCGTGACGCAGGAGCGCGCAGGCCGGGGTGCGGCTGAGGGGGCTGCTGCTGTTGAGGCACTGTGTGCGAAAGGCAGCAACGGACGCTTCCACCTCTCGGATTGTGATCGGCACCCGGGCTGAGAAATGGTGCATCACGGTCGCTTCCAGGCCAGGCCACCTGTGGAGGGAGCAAGCGGCATCAGCGGGCCGGTCGGCCTGCCAGCCCAGCCCAAAGCCCCCCTGCCCTTCATCTCTGCCCAGATCTTGTGGCAACCCTTCCTACTCCCTCTTCCAAGAGCCCCAAATCCCTGACTTGGAGGGTACCAACAGTTTCCCCCACACAACAGCACACCCTCCAACTGTCCTGGGGTGGCCGGGATGGTTCCAATTTATCCTCCGCCACTCCCCTTTCTCCACTGATATTAGAATGCCCCAGCTTCAATCTGTTCCTACCACCTTCCCCTTTTCCCCTTAGCTTATTTCAGTTCATGCAAACTGAGCTAAAAGGGCAAAATCAGTTTTCGCTCAGTTAGCTCAGTGGAGGAGAGGGGTGGAGGGGGCAGAATCCCGCCCTCCCCAGGAGGCTCAGGCAAAAGGAGGAACCTCCTGGCGGTCAGTGCAGTCTGGCAGCGGAGTCTGCTGCCGCCTCCCTGGAGTAGGGTGGAGTCTCCTTCCTCCTTCGGAGGTTTTTAAAGAGGGGCTGGAGGGCCTCTGTCAAAGGGAGGACCTGGAGTGGGGGGGGGGGCGTGATCCCCCAGCCGTTCCTCTCTTGTGGTGGGCAGAGCCAAAGTCAGTGCTCACCCTGGTGCCGGGGGCACACGGAGGGCACGAACCCACTGGCAGCAAGGAAGCAGGACCAGACTACCGGGGGAGCCAGCGCCCACGCGTGGCCGGAGGAGAGGGCACCCCCGTGTCCTTCGCTTAGGCGGCAAAAGGTCTTGTCTTGAGGCAGCTTCGCTTAGAGAAAGAGCTGCTTTCCTGGAAACTGTGGGGGACAGAGGCACAGGCGCGCATGCGCGCGCTGCACCCATCAACAGTGGCCGAGCAGAGGGAAGTTGGCGTGGAGATATTGCTTGTGTGTGCGCACACGCATGTGTCCTCTGGGGGGGGGGGTATATGTGTATGTGTGAGTGAGATTGTGCGTTGGGCACACATTCCACCCCACATTCCAGATAGTCTGGACGGGATCTCAACACAGACCTAAAAGGCCCTCCCAGGTGCTCGGTCCCCGTCCCCAAACGGGTTTAGCACCTCAAACGACTCCTTTGAAGTTCAGACTAAAACACAATATGGATTAGGAGAGGCAAAAAAAATGGACCACAGGAGGTTTAGGACCCCCCAAAATGGCCAGGGAGGCACACATAGTCCATAGGCTTCATTCCTCCCCACAACATCTGGAGTTTTATCTAACTGGTTAAATAATTTAATATGTTTTTAAAATAGATTTTTTTCACTGTTTCACAATTTAAATTCTTTAAATTGCCTAAAAGAATTTTATGGAATGCTGTGATGAATACGCTAGTGCATTTTTCATGTTTTTATTTTAATTAAAATATTCCTCTGGGCCTGCACCATGGGATCTCAGGTGGTTGTAAAATAAAGCCCTTTTAATTTAAAACAGGTGAAGACAACAGACATAACTTAACCAACTGTAAGCAAAGGGTACAATCTGAGGAGCTGAAAGCGAGGCACTTCAACGCCATTTTTCACCCTACGTGATTATGGCACTTTGGTACAGCTTCAAAGGTCATGCCTCCCTCTTACGGAGTCCTGGAGTTTGCACTTTCATGCAACATTTAGAATTCTGTGCCAGAGAGCTCTAGTGCCTCCCCAGACTACTAGAATTCCACAAGATGCAGCCATGGCAGTTAAACCGGAATGAAACTGCTGTTGTTGTTCAGTGTGAAGAGGCCCGCAGTTACTACAGTTTAAAACCATGCGCAACACTGGGTGGACTCAGGCCACAAAGATCTTAATTGGAAGGACTCTGACCAGGCCTGTAAAGAGGTGGGGTGTCCACAACAGAGGCGGCCTGCTCTGCCCCCCCCCCCATGCACACAGGGAGCGGCTCCCAAAAAGCCACACCAGGTCAGCAGGGCCAGGTCAGACTAACCCTCTGCCGCCCCACCTTTGCAGTCTCTTTTAAAACGCCCCGATTTCTCTCTCCCTGCTCTTTTCCCTTTTCCCCTCGGCTGACTTCCTTTGCTGCAAACTGAGCTGAGAGTGCGAAAGCCAACTGCACTCAATTATCTCAATTAAGGCAGGAGAGGAGCAGCGGAGGCACTCTTGCCCCCCTCCCGTCGGCCCAGGCAAAGGCGAAGGGCTCCAGCCTCTCCCTGCTTGTGTGTCCTTTCTCCTTCATGTCTTTTGCCTTCTTGGCCACACGGGTCTCAGTTTTCATCTGTGAAATGTCAGAGGGTATGCGAAGCCCAGCCCACCCCCGTCCAGCTCTTCCCCTCTCCCCTCCCCATCCCACTCTCTACCCCCCCAAACTTACTTTATCTCTTCGATGGATGTTCCCAGGTAGCCGTGCAGGTGCCCCAGGATTTTGTGGAACTGTTGGGACAGAGAGGGCAAAATCTGGGGGAGCAGCAGGGTGGTACATCCAGGCCCCTCTCCCCGCCCCCCCCCGCTCTGACCCACTTCCAGTGCTGACAATGGGGCTCTTGTCAGTTCTGGACCCACCCCCCAACATCCTTGGGGGAAATACTGACCAAACGTCCCCCCAGGAAGCAAGAACGGCCACAAGATGCAGAGGCTGGCAAGGGAGCACCTGCGCAGGCCCAAGGTGGCACCCGGGGAAGGGGGACCCTTACCAAGCTCTGGACCTGGGCAGACACCCAGGACGCCTGCGGCTCCTCCGGCCTCCCTGAGGTCCCCCGGCCAAGGGCTTCGGAGGGGGGCGGCGGCGGCAGCAGCAGTCGGGCAGGGAAGGCTCTGACTTCAAGGGAGAGAGGAGGAGGTGAGTGGATGGGTGAGGGTCACCAGGAAACAGGAGGGGCACGCTTAAAGGGGGGGGCTGGGGGAGAGAAGTGGCTGCACCCCCACTCCTACACACAGAAGAGGAGGACGTGCGTTGGGAGTGGCACCCTTGGCATGCTTAATTAACTGGCTAGTTTGTTTGCATGTTTATTGTAGGCATAGAGAGACAGCCTACAGAAAACTTCCTGTTTGTTTTGGTCAACACCTCTTCCTCCAGCACATACACATTCTTTGGTCTTAAAAAGGTTCTCTTGCCATTTACTCCTTCCTTTTGTCTTCGCCTTTTGTCCCGAAAGCATGCCCTGAGATCTCCTAACAGGGATTATTTTCAGCAAGCACATGAGTGCTTAATTTTCTTCCTACCTTCTTCAAGAATTGAACCTGTGTAGACTATGCACAAGATTTTGTGAGTAAATTCTTTTATATTTTTAACCAAATTGCTTTTTGTGTTTATTCTGAGCTAGGTTAAGTGTGTTTGGGGTGGAGTGATAGAAGTGGGACTGGTAATCTGCTCAACGTCCGTTTTTGTGCAGTTACTAAGATACTCTGCTGATTGAGAGTCTCATTACCAAAAATCTCTCAATTCCCCAACACATGCCAGTGAGAAAGATTATTAAAATGGGTAGGGGGTGGCTAGTAGGGACTGGATTCCAGGCCCCCCCCCCGTCCTCTCTTTCTCCTCTCCCCTTGGCCTGCCCCCTTGCCTGCCCCTGAGCCGGCAGGGATGCTCTCGGTGGGGCGGCAGGTCCATGCTCCCCTCCCTCCTCTTGCCACACAAGGTGCCACACCAGCCCCAGGCGTCACCCCCCCCTTACCTGGCACGCAGCCCAGGGTGGGGAGGAGGCGGTAGCCCAGCTCACAGCGGCAGGAGTTGTGCCCGTCCTGTTCCTGGCAGTGGCTCCAAGGGGGGCAGCCACCCTCTCCATGGCAGGCAAGGGGGGGCTCTGCTTTTGGGGGGCACAGAAGGAATCCTCACACAGAGCCGGAGACCCTGTGGGGTAGTCAGAGGGGGGCCCACCCCAGAGGGCTGGTGGTGGAGCTGGGGAGTCCCCAGCTAGGGAGGGGGGCAAGTCAAGCCCTGGCTGGCTGGCTGGCTGGTGCTGGAGCGGGTCAGAGTGAGACCCACAAGCCCGGCAGCTGCTTACCCCTGCAGGGCGTGATGCACAGAGCCCTCCCCTACTGCTTGCCCCCACAGCTGGTCCCAAGAGGCAGACTCTTCTCCCCATGCAGGCTCCATATCTTCCCTCCTGACCTACCGTTCTTGCAAGCAGCAGGGGCTGACGGGGAGAGGCCAGAGCCCAGCTCTGGACATTCAGGAGAGGGGGCCTTCCCCACCTTTCAAGCGTTCCCCTGTCCTGGGCCAAGGTTTCCGCACTCCAGGGGCACCAACAGATAAGGCCGGGGGGGGCACAGGGAGCCCCCAGAGCCTGGGTTTTTTTTTCCAGCTCTCAATCTTTCCCCTCCTCCCCACAGGTTACTGTTTTTCTGGGGAAAGAGAAGGTGAATGTGAAAACGATCTAGGAGTCTTAGTAGACTGCAAGCTGAACATGGGTCATCCGTGTGCTGTGACAGCCAAAAAAGTGTGATTCTGGGCTGCATCAACAGGAGTAGAGTGCCTCAGTCAAAGGAAGTGATGGTACCACTCTATTCCGCTTTGGTCAGACCCCACCCGGAATAATACTGTGTCCAATTCCAGGCACCGCATTTCAGGAAGGATATGGGTATGTCCAGAGGAGGGCGACCAAAAGGGTCAAAGGCCTGGAAACCATGACCCCCTATAAAGAATGGCTTAGGGAGCTGGGGATGTTCAGCCTGGAGAAGAGAAGGTTAAGAGGTGACATGATAGCCATGTTTAAATATTTGCAGGGATGCCATACGGAGGATGGAGCACGCCTGTTTTCTGCTGCTCCAGAGACTAGGACACTGTGGAGCAATGGACTCAAGCTACAGGAAAAGAGATTCCACTTAAACCTTAGGAAGAACTTCCTGATGGTAAGAGCAGTTGGACAGTGGAATCTGCTGCTGCCTCTGTGGAGTGTGGTGGAGTCTCTTCCTTTTTTGGAGGGTTTTAAACAGAGGCTGGAGGGCCATCTGCAAAAGGGAGTGCTTTGGTTGTGCCTTCCTGCATGGCAGAATGGGGTTGGACTGGATGCCCTTGAGGTCTCTTCAAACTCTAGGATTCTAACTGCTTCTCCTCCTTTCAAAAAAGTTGCCCTCTCCACCTCTGCACTGCTTCACATCACTGAATACCCATTTTTTCAATGCCAGAGGTGGACTCCAGGCTGGGGGCGTATTCTTGCCAATCCGTGCAGCCCCTCCAACGACCTGGGACAAAATATTAATTTTCAGCCAGTGTGGTGTCATGGTTTGAACATTGGATTATGACCTTGGAGACGGGAGCCCAATTCCCCAGTCGGCTGTGGAAACCCACTGGGTGATCTCGGGCACGTCACACACTCAGCTCCCCAAAACCCCATGATAGGGTCACCTTAGTGTTGCCAGAAGCTGGCAATGACTTGAAGGTGCCCAACACCACCTCCAGCACCCGCTGCGGTTGATCCCCTTCCCCACTTGCCCCCTGTGCGGGTAGGCTGCTTCTTTCCCTTTTACCAGGGGAAAACCAGCATCCCGCTGTGGCCGCTCACCTGGCTCTCCCCTGGCACCACCTGTCCCGTTGGCAGTTATTTCCCCCGTGGCAGGAGGTACAGTCCACCTTGTGGGTCTGGGAGCATCGAGGCCCAGTCCTGCTGACCAGTTGCCTGTGGTGTACTCTGAAAGACGGCGGTGAGGTTGGCAGGCGGTGGAGGCAAGAGCATTCATTTAACGCCACGATGGGATGCCGCACAACTCCAGAAGGCACCTTTGGGCCACAAGCATCACCCAGTCGCAGCGGCTTCTAGTGGGAAAGGCTGGGAGGAGGCCTTTGAAGGTCCCAGGGGTATTTCTCTCCTCTCTCCACTGCCCCACACCAGCACCCTACCAAAGGACAGTCCTGGGAAACTGGGGTAGGAGCTTGTATTGAATAAGAACCTGAACTCCAAAGGCCTTCAGTCGGATCTGGTGTCAGCTGTAAGGTCCCCAGATAGGAACCTGGTAGTGAAGGAAGGCCCTCTGCAGGTGCTCAGGCTCACTCATTTTATTCCTACACATTTTCCTCAGCTGTTGCTGGGGGTCGGGGGGGGGGACAAGAGGACCAAAGCAAGGCTGAGCCCACCCACCCCGCCAACTGCGCCCACCTTCCAGCCCGGGGGGGTTAACCAACCCAGGGATCGGGGGCAGGAAAGGGGGGTCTAGCAGCAAGTGGAGATTCCCACCTTTGGCCCTCCTCCTCCCCGCTCCTCCGCATAATCCCGGTCGCACAACTGGCGCCGGGAGCAACAGCAGCGAAAGATCCTCTCACAGCCGGGAGGAGGCGATAAGGAGATGGAATCCCCAACACCCACGCGCGCCTCCGCCACGCACGCACGCACCCCTAGCCGCCTACCTACGCAGGAGGGAGTTTGCGGGGGGGGGTAAATCTCAGAGGGGTGGGAGGAGGTCTCCTGCATCAATTGGGGTGGAGTAAAACGGTGCCGGGTCCGCACGGCGCCGTGCTTTGGGGGGGGGGTTGCCCACCCTGGCGCCCGGGGTTCGATTCTCTGCTCAGCCACGGAAACCTGCCACTGACCTTGGGTGGGTCACGCGCTCTCAGCCCCAAAAAGCCCCGTGATAGGGTCGTCTTACGGTCGGCGTAAGTCGGAAACAACTTGGAGGCACACAACAGCAAAGCGGCGGCACCACGACGGGCCGCATCGCTGCTTTGCAAGGAGGGCCGTCAGCAGCCCCCCCTTTCGAAGTGTGCCCCCCCCGGACGGCAGGACGGCCCGCCCCCGGAGGCAAAAAGAAGGAGGAGGAGGAGGAAGAGAGGGTTCCCCCTCCCACACACGCAAGAAGGGAGCCGCCGCCGGGCTCCAACAAGCAGCCTCCCTGCCCGCCCCCGACGGCCCCCCCGCCGGTGTGGCCAGCAGGACTCACCTACCCAGCGCCCCCCTCCGCTGGCCCCCAGCCCCCGGTGCAGGAAGGCCAGGGCAAGGCAGAGGCCGGCCCACATTCTCCGTTGCCCCAGGGGCCCCGCGATCGCCCGGGGCTGCGAACGAGTTGGGGGGAAAGAAGGAGAGGGAGAGGGGAGGGGAAGCAGGGGGTCATTGACCCCCCACACCTGGCACTCATTAACGGAGGGAGAGCGGGAGGCCAAGCCAGGCCGGGAGGCCGAGGGGGAGAGTCCAGCGGCGAGGAGGAGGCGGAGGACAGAGAGCGGCCGGGCGCCCTCAGCCCCGGCCAGGGTGGGCCCGGGAGGGGCCCTGGCACTCGGAGTGGAGAGAGGGCAAGGCAGCGCCTCCTTTAAATCCGTGGGTGCAGGAAGACGAGGGAAGAAGCAACGGGTCATATCTTCTCTCGAGCAAGGGAGTGAGGAACTCAGGGAGATAAATTGGTCCCCGGGGGCTTTTTAACGTCTTCAAAAGTGACCCAGGGCTGGCGGGGTGGGGGCAGACTAGCAAGCGGGCCAGGGTGGTTAGAGCAAAAATGGACTTTGTAGCTCTTTCCTGGCTGATGCTGGGGGGGGGGGTGGACATTAAAAAGGAAAACGAAAATTCAGTGAAAACAGCGGCCAAGGAGCGGCCCATTAGCTGAGCAGAAGTCCAGCCTCACAGAGAGCAGGGCGCGGATCCGAGCAGGCCCCGGCGGAGGGAGGGAGGGAGGGAGGGAGGGAATTTGGGGCCTGCGGGGACGGCGATGGAAAGGCTGGCCCAGGGCGCGGCGGCGGCGGGTGCCGGGGTGGGGAGGGGGCGCCAGCAGAGGGGCAAAAAGGACAGCTGCAGCCACCCAGGGGCACGGGCGCGCCGTGCGCCGTTCTGGCCGTTTTCCCTCAAGAAAGGGAGAGCAACGGCGCTGAGAGGCAACCCAGAGGACCAAGGGGGGCGGGCACGCTCCGAGGGGAAAGGCGACGACATCTGGGCACCGGGAGGGGGTGAGAAACTGGGGGCCGCTGTCGCGGCGGCCGAAAGCGGCCCACTCGGAGGGCAGGCGCCAGGGGAAGGGCCGCTTCCACGCCAGGCGCCTCGCCAGCGAGAGAACGGTGTTGATCCCGCAACGGCCTTGCACGAAGGGCCGGCGGGACCCCACACGCAGCTCTGCAAAGCAGCGAGAGAGGGGGCGGTGGAACGGAGGGCTACCAGAGGCTACCAGCCATGCCGTGGCGGCTGTGTGGGGGCCACGGCGGGGGCCCGTCCGCAGGCAGGCGGCTGAGGCGGGCGCTCTTCCCACCAGTACCCACGCCCCGCTTGCGCCCGTCTCTCCCTGCCGGGCCCCCCCCCCCAGGGCAGCTCCGGGGCCCCCTGCAGCGGAGGAGGACGCTGGCCGACGCCCGCCCTCTCCCCTGGCCCGGAGGCGGCCCTTCCCGTTCGCCCAGCCGGCCCCTCCGGCGCGGAGCGAGGGCCAGGCTGCAGAGCCAGCAGCGGTGCGCCGCGGGCACCTCGGCGGTAACCCCAACCGGCGGGCCTCTCTGGGCAGCGGAGGCGCCCCGGGCCCGGCCGGAGGCAGCCCAGCGGGGGGCGGGGTCGGCCGCCTGGACGGAGGGGCTCGACGGCGGGGGGGCCGTTCGCCGCCCCCACCCGCGGCTCCGCCGGGGAAGCGATTCCTTTTCGCGCGACCGGCGGGGAATGCGCCACAGAGAGCCCCCCCCGGCACCTCCTGCGGGGAGGGCATCGCCCTCGGGGTCCCCGGCGGCCCCCTCAAATTTTGTTCCCGCCGCTGCTGCGCGGGGGGAGGGGGCCAAAGCCGGACTGGGGGGGTGAAACGAATTCAATGCAGCCGCCCCTCCGAGGGGGCAGAGGACGACCCTCGGGGTGCCGTCCCCCTCCGCGTCCGTTCGGAAGGTTCGCCCGCGGCAGGCCCTTTCCGGTAACGACACGGCACGCCAACGCTCACACGACGCGTGGTCCTCGGGAGGGTTGTATTTCGCCCCGCCCGGGGCGATCAGTGCTCCGCGGGCCGGAACGGGGGGCTCCCCCTTCCCAGCGCAGGGAACCGCCGGCACCCGCCGGAGGAACTGGGGGGCGCTGGGCACCGAGGCCCCCGGGACGCCCCCAAAGCGGGGCGTGCGCAGAGAGGCCTCCCCCTCCCGCCCGTGGTGCCCTCCCCCCACGCACTCCCGGGCGGCGAGAGGGAGCCGGAGGAGGAGGGGCGGGTCCGCTTCGCCCCACCTCTTGGCGGGTGGGGAGGGGGCGGAGCCAGTGGCTCTCCGACCTCCCGGGCTCAGCCAATCGGGAGTCAGCTCCGCGCGGGGACTTCCGCCTTGACCGCGGAGGGTCTCCGCGTGGGCCGGGAGCGCCACCGACGGCCCCGCCATGGAGCCGGACCCCCCGGTGAGAGAGGAGGGCGGGGAGGGCTCTGCTGGGGCGGGCAGGCAGAGGTTCAACCGGGCCAGTCCCCTCCGCCTCGCCCCCCCGGCTGGGGCAGAAGCCTCTCCCGGGGCGGGGGGGCGGCGGGGGAGAGCAGGCGGGGGTCCTCCTCCCCCGTCAGGAAGTTTCCAGGCGGGGCGCCCTTTCGAAGGGGGGTGGGGGCCGGGGGTCACCTAGTCCGCCGCCACCCCCGCTTTCGCAGCATTCCCCCGAAGGACGCCGCCCGGCCCGGGTTCGGGGCGGCCGAGGAGCCGGCGGGGTGCCGCGCGTGGGCGGCACCGCCGGGCAGAGGGGGCGCCGAGGGGCTCCGCGGGCTGGGAGCCTGGCGCAGCGGGAGGGCCCCTTCCGGGGTCCTGGGCGGAGGGGGTCCGGCAGGGGGCCTGGCCTGAAACGCCGGAGCCCCCGTGCTGCCAGGCGGCGTTGGCGGCGCTGGAGGAGAGGGAGCTCCGCCAGGCTCCGCCTCGGTAGGAACGCCCCCCCCCCCGCTGTGCCCAGGAGGGCCGGGGCTCGGCACCCGCAGGCGGGCGGGTCGCTGGGAGGGGCCCTGGCCCGGAGCCCGCGGAGGAGCCCGGGCCGCTGCCAGGTGGAGCTGGCCGTCTGGGTTGGATGGGCCCCGGGCCCGCCCGGCTGCCGAGAAGGGCTGCCCCTCCCCCAAGAGAGGTGGCCGCCGCTCCCTGGCTTGCTCCCCTTCCCTACAGCAGCCCACTCCTCTTAGCGGCCCCCTTCCCCTTCTCCCTTCCCCCTTAGGTGGCTCTCAAGGGGAGGCCCGCAGTGACCCCCACCACTACCGGAGGGGAGTTAGGTGTGAGTCCAGAGAAAGGGTGACAGGAATAACTTCAGGACAGCTCCCGCTCCCCCCCACGTTTGCTTCTTATGGATGCCCCCCCCCGCATTTCTCTTGGGCCAGGGCGCCCCCCACCAGAGCACTGCTTCCTTCCCAAGCACTGGGTTTCACCAGCCAGACCACCCTCTTGTTTCTACGCTTCCGGCCTGGCCATCTAGGACGGGTGGGGCCAATTGCCAAGGGGGCACCAAAGTCTGTCTCCCCCACCCCGCAGCGCACAGCAGAGCTCAGCGCCCCTCCCTCCTGTTCAGCCCCACTGAATTGGGAGGGATTTGGGGGGAGGGCTGGAGAAGCAGCCCCCTTCCTTCGAGGCACCCGACCCCCTTTTTCTCCTCCAGACGCTGGGGGATCTGCTGCTGACCCTCTATGAGATGGGTTTCTCCGAGCGACAGGTCCAGGCCGCCCTCCACGCCGGCTGCCTCAGCGCCCCCGAGGCTGCCAACTGGTGAGTGACAAAATCTCCTCCCCGGCCCCCACACAGCCCATCCCGTGGCATGCTGGGATATGTAATTTGGAGAAGCATTAATGTTCTCTAGCAGAGAGTTCTAAATCACCCACCAAACTACAAGTCCCAGGATTCTGCAAGACGCCCCCCCCCCCTCGGTTAGTTCAGCTGGAAGAAGATCCCTCAGGCTGTGCTGGCTGGGAAAGAGCCCCCAGCTGTGCCCACAGCCCCCAGATCCCTCCTTAGGAAGCGTGGAGACCAGCAGCCCACGGGCGACCATGAAAGCAGCGGAGCCATTCTTTCTAAAATGGCAGAGAGGGAGGTTCCCCCCTCCAGCAAGCATAGTCTGGGGGAACGGGCAGTGTACCCCGGGGGCGTGCCAGGGAGTCCCCACTCCACTTGGGGACTCGCTTGGTGCCGCGGAGGCATCCGCAAGTGAGCACGGCCCCCTGACTGCCTCTCTTTCCCCAGGTTGCTGCAGGAGAGGGGGGAGCAGCAGCTGCCGCCCCTCATCCTGCCGCAGCAACGTCACGGCCGCGCTCCTGGGGCCCCAGACCAAAGAGCAATGGACGCCTTCAACCCGCCCAGGCAGCCCCCGGAAGTCCTCCTGGGGCCGACCGCTCCCCATCTGGGCCACCAGTCACCAGGTGAAAAAGCCACCCCCCCGCGCGCTTTCCCCTTTGCCACCCACCAGAGCCGGCGTACTCGTGGAAGCTGCCCCGGGGTGGCCTGTGGGATTCTTTGGCCAGTCACCCCCTCCCGGATGCTCCCATTGGACAGACTTGGGGGTGGGTTTCCCAGCGTGCTCACAGGACGGGGCCTTCTCAGCGGAGGCCCCTCCCAGGCCTCGGAACGCTCTTCCCGGACAGGCTGGGCTGGCTCCCTGCCTGCTGTCCTCCTGCCAGGAGGCTTCTGGGCACCTTTGGGCTGAGGAAGGGCCACTCTTTGCGTGTTTTGTGTGTTTGCGTGTTTCGGTGCTTGCTCTCAAGCGCAGCTGCCCTCAATGGCTTTAATGCTTTAGGAAACCTAATACCATTGCAAAACCACTTTCTCCGCGTTTTTAATGCACTTGCATCTTCGCTCGTAATGTTTTTTGTCTTGTAAGTCTGTCTCAAGTCCCGACCTTCAGGCAAAGAGGGGTGGGGTAAAATTTAATTCTTGCCGCCCACTGCAGCGCGGCATCTGCCTCTCCTGCCTCTCCCTCCAGACCCCACGCCGGCCTCGCAGGAGTGTCGTGGGAGAGCCGAAAGCCAGGATTTGGCCGTGGAGCAGCAGCAGCGGGAGCAGCTGGCCAAGCAGCTCCGAGCCGAGAAGAGGAACAGGAGGAAGGTAGGCGGGGGACTGGTGCTGAGCCGAGGCCGGGACCCCCGTCGGCGGAGGGCTGATCCTGCCTCCTGCCCGGCCCAGGAGGCGCTCCGTGCAGCTGCAGCTTGGACGAAAGCGGCCGGAGGAATTGGCATCGTGCAATGTCTCTCTCCATCCCCTCTCCCACTCCTGCCCCCAGAGCCGCCCTCCTCATGCCATCATTCCTCTCCCAGGAACACGAGCTGGTCTTGCAGAGGATAGC
Source organism: Cyclura pinguis (assembly GCA_030412105.1). NCBI lineage: Eukaryota > Metazoa > Chordata > Lepidosauria > Squamata > Iguanidae > Cyclura > Cyclura pinguis. The sequence goes on along the minus strand of CM059604.1, from coordinate 402,932 downwards.
CGATGACCGACGGCACATCCAGGCGAAGGCAGCGCCGACCCAGGCCTTGCCCTCCGCCCAGGACCCCCCACCGCCAGAGAAGAGAGCTCAGCAGCAGCCTCCGCCCCCCTCCTCCGGGGACCAGCGGTGTCTTCTTATGGTGAGCCTCTTAGCCCGGGGGGCGCCCAGAGGCAGACGCGTGTGCAGACGCGCACAGGGCACTGCAAGAGGGAGAGGGTCTGTCAAAGCTGGCTTCTCACCACCCAGAAGGGGAGCCGTTTCCAATTTGCGTGTTGGCTTCTCTGTGCTCCGTGCGCAACTCATCCCGCAAACAGCCCTGGGAGGAATCCAGAGGAGATGTGGGGAAACTGAGGGAAGGGGCAGGGCTTGTCCGGAATCTCCCACTGAGTTCTTATGGGTGCAGTGGATCCAGAACCCTCTGGGGCCCCAAGAAAAGAGGGATTTAGCCCCAGTTTCCTGGAGGCAAGCCATTGCTGATGAACCTGTGATGAGGTCTTCTGCCTTTTTAGTCTCAGTCTTCCATCTGTGAAATGGGCATTTTGGCTGCTGGGAGGGGAGAGGGAGGAGATATCCGTGTCGGAAATAAGTAGCAGGCACCTCCCCCCGCCGAGTATGGGTCAGGGTCTGGCAAGGTTGGGATTCCCCGCTGATCTGGAGGCGCGGCACAATGAGAGGGCCCCTCCACCACCTGCCACCACTTCTCTCTTCACCCCCAGATCCGCCTCCCCTCGGGAGCCTCCATCCGCGAGTGTTTCCCAGCCGACTCCTCCCTGGAAAGCCTCCACCGGCACCTCTTGGCGCGGCACCCGGAGCTCTCCCCCTCCGTCTCCTTCCTCCAGACCTTCCCCAAGCGACACTTTGGCCCGGCCAACTTCCCTTCCACCCTGCGGTCTTTGGGCCTGACCCCCAGCGCCACCCTCTGCCTTGTGGAGCCCCTGTCTGCCGGGAGCCCCCTGCCAAGCCCCCAAGCGCAGGTCCTCTCGGAGGGGTCTGGCCAGCAGGGATCAGGGGAGGGGGACGCCTTCAGCCCAAGGGGTGGCCCAGCTGTGGTCCTCCGCACTCCAACATGGCACCAGCAGCAGCAGGGGGGTCCGAGGCAGCTCCCAGGAGAGGGCAGCTGCGGGAGGCTGGATGCTCTGGGTCACCATCGCTGGGGTAAGTGACACGTGGGGAGGGGTGGCACAGTTGCCGCTCCTGCATGCTTTCTGGAGGGGAGGGGGAGCAAGATGGAAAAGTGGACTGGAACAAAGGCCCCCAGACCCCCTTTCAGAGCTGGGTTTCACGTCAGCTGGAGCACCTGTGGATTCAGTGCGGATTTTGTGGGTTCAAACGCTCCCGCTGAGACGCCCGGAGTCTCGTAGGTGCTGCTGGAGTCTTAAACACCCCCGATGACGCTATTTCCTTTTTAGGACTGATACACACTAGACGGACTAATGTGGGCATCTCTGCTTTTGAGGGGCTGTGTGTGTTTGGCCTGGCGCATCCCCCAGCGCTCTCAGCTCTGGGTTAGCACAGCCCCCTCTTTCGTTCTGCCGTTCCAGGCATCTGGGCGGCTCACACCACTGTGGCTGATTGCCAGCAGCCCCCTGGGAAGGGGAGGTGGGTGAATTCAGCCACCACTCGGTGAAGGAGCGGTTCTGCACCTACCTGGAGGGGCCTCCCTTCTGCCTTTCCCCGGACACGTGACGGCACTTGCTGGAAGGGGCTAGGAGACGGTGCTCATCAGTGCCCCCTCCCCATGCGGACCAGAACGGCTGAGGAGCACTCGCACTCGCACAGAGTGGTAGAAGAACTGCCCATAAGTGTGGCGGGGTTGCAGGATGGCTGCCGTGCCAGTCTCCTGGGTCAACAGCTGGCATGCTGCACCCAGCTTTCCAGCGAAGCAACCTGGAGCATGGCCTCCCGAGTTGTGCCCGGGTCTACTCAGGAGCGGGGATGTCTTCCTTGCCTGGACTCCCAGGCTCCCGGGGCCTCTCGGAGAAGCACTTCCCAACCCTGCCTTTCCCCCTGCTCCCTCTCCACTTGGGTGCCTGCATCTTCCTGTTCCACGTGTGGATGTCACAGGGCATATCAGCTTCCACTGCTGTCTTCTGGGAGGTGGGCATACGCCCTCCCCTCCGTCAGGCAGTGGCGTCAGGGGAGGGTAACCATGCGACCTGGCTCGCCCCCGTCTACAAAAGAGGCTCTCCTCTCTTTGGCTGTCCTGCAGGCCGGGGGCAGAAGCTGGCCTCCCAGGTGGAGCCCATGGATCCGGACCCTTCGGCGGGTGTGAGGCAGGAGGCACCCGAAGAGGAGGAGGAGGAGGAGGCACAAGGGGTGCCCGTGCCGCCAGGTGAACCTGGGCGCTCTGGGAAAAGAGGACGTGGGAAGCAAGCGATGACGGCATTTCTAACCGCGTCCGACCCGGGGAGGGCCGTGGGTGGGGCGGCAGTCACCCTGCTCCTTCTGCTTGCCTTCTGGGACAGAAGCAGCCGGCTGCCTGTGGGTGGCTAGAAGTGGGAGCGATGCCAGGCTAGGAGAGGACGGAAGGCGGGGAGTCTGGGGCGGATGGACGGGGCTGAGCTGCCTGCCAGGGTGCCCCTGTGTGTGTGTGTGTGTGCGCACATTTGCACTGGGGGGAAGTGACTCCCACCCTGGCGATCTGTTCTTGTCTGAAGGTTTCCCACCCTTGTTGGAACATGCCCAGAGGGCTGCAGGTTCTGGCTACCAGTGGCCCGCAGAAGGCAACCTGCTGAGGTAGGAGTATTTCCTGTACTGCAGCTTTTGGGGGGGGGGCTGCAGGGGCTGGGGGAGTGGGGAATTGCCTTGGGGCGGGGCGAAGGGAAGTAGGGAAAGTCAAGGGCTGGGCCTTCTCTGCTCTCATCTGGCCGTAGAGAGAGGGTCGGAGGGATCATGGGGTGTGAGACAGGGTTAAGAACTGCCCCCTTAGCCCAGCCCCCTTTCCCTCTGGGTTGAGCACAGCCTCTCACACCAGGCAGATGGGCCTTAGAGTCCTTGTCTCTGTCACGGCTGAGCACGCGCTGCTGTCCGGTGCCCAAGAAGGGTCCATTGTGCCACTGGCCGGTTTCTGTTTCCTCTCAACCCGCTCGCTGTGCTGTTCCCATGGCTGTCAGCAGTGGAGGGGGGTCACACCCGCACAACCTAGCATCCCCTGCTTCTGCCCGACGTGTGTCCTAGGAGTCCATCTTCCACAGGCCTTTGCCAGGGTAGCGCTGTACTCCGCCCGGGGGAGCCGTTACCCAGCGATGGGCATCTGGCGGTTGCCTCCTTGGATGGTCTGGGTAGAAGGCATTCCTGTGGGGTATGCAGGATCCCCTCGGCTGAAGGGCTGCGGTGCTTTCTCTGCTGAAGATCCCTGCCTCGTTGAATTGCCGCCCAGAAAGCAGAGACGCGGTATCAAACCAAAGGGGACCAGTTACAGCTCAGACCACCTGCTCCCTTTCTCCCCGCCCCCCAACCAGGGCTGCAGAGGAGGGCCCGGCTGAGTCTCCGGAGCTGCCCCTGGCTGTGGCCCAGGCTGCCGAGCGGCGCTTCCAGCAGGCGGCTGATCGGGGACGCGAGGAGGAAGATGGGGAGAAGAAGCAGAGCGGGTTCCCGGGTGCCACGACCCCCCATGGCCGCCACCCCCCAGCTGTGCCGCCTCTCTTCCGGCTCTCCCTGCAGGGGGCGCTGGCCCTCCTCACAGGTAGATGGGCCCCTTCCCCTCCCCTCCCCTCCCCTCCGCCCCCCGCCCCCCGCCCCCCCTTAACAGCCTCCCGTGGGCTCCTCTTCCCCCACAGCCCCCAGCAAGCAGTACTGCAGCAGCCTGTCCGCCGTGACGCCCGTGCTGGCCGAGCACCTCCTGGCACACATGGCCCGGGAGGGCCTCCTGAGCCCCCGCAGCCTGAGGCTCTTCTTTGGCTGCCCCCTCCAGAAGCTGCGCCTGGACTGCTACCCCTACGCCACCAACGAGCTCCTCCGCCAGCTCCGGGCCTTCCCGGGCCTCCGCCACCTCAGTCTCTTCTCCTGCCCCGTCATCACCGGTGAGCACGCTGCCGCTTCCTGCGCGGGCCGGAGGGGGGTGTCTCTCGGCCAGGCTTTGACCTCCCGCCTCCAGCGCCCCCTGGGCTGGGCTGTATTTGTGGGTGATGGAGCCCCCTCCCCATGACTCTTTTAAAGCAAGTAGAGCGTTCCAGCTTTGCGGGGGCGGGGGCGGGGGCGTACGACCACCCGCTGGACAGTATTCCTTGGCACTGTCTGATTCCACAATGCCCGGCAGCTGAATTCCAGCCCTGGGGGGCTCTGGCCGTGGGGTGGGAGTTGGGGGACCCTGTCCCTCTCCTGAAGACCCTTGATGCCAGAGGAGGTGAGAGGGAGTCCTGGGGGTGGGTGGGGAGAGGGGGCTCGGGACCAGGCAGCGGAACCACGAGGACGTGGGCGGGTGTGGGTCTGAGGGCCGAGATCTCAGCTGGGAAGGTGGGTCCTGTCTGACCAGCCCCCTGCCCCCCTCCTCTCTTTCCCGCCAGACCAGGGCCTCTCTGTCTTGCAGCACCTCTCCCACCTCCAACACCTCAACCTCTCCGCCTGCGTGAAGCTCACTGACAGCTGCCTGCGGTTTCTCAAAGGTCCGTCCATCCGTCCGTCCACAGGGTGCCTTCCAGTCTCAGCCCCACCCTCTCCCCGGCATCTGCTCTCGCTGGCCTCTCCGCACACGTGCGCTTGTCTGCCCCGAGCCCTCTCTGCGAGGCACCCCCAGGAAGGGGCTGGAGGGGTGCGTGGGGGTCCTCCTCCCCATTCCCCACCTCCTCCACCTGGGCCGGCATTTGGCTGTTGGGGCTCGGCCTGGAGGGTGGTCTGGAGCTCCCGAGGCATGGGCGGGCCCCGCTGGTGCGGAGCTGGCCCCGGGCAGGCGGCAGACCGGAGGGGCCGTGGGTGAGGCGACGGATGTTCTCTCTCCTGGGGCCTTTTGTGGCGGGGGCACAGATCCTACTTGCCCGGGCGGTGCTGGTTGATATTGCGTGTGTCTCCAGAGAGGCCCAGGTGGCAGACTGGGGCGGCCTCCCACCCAGGCCACACTCGCGAGTGGCTTTGTCTTCGCATTTGCTGGCCACGAATACAGATCAGTGACATCGGGGGGGTGTGTGTGTGTTATTGCATGGCGCCTTTTTCCCAGAGGAGGGGGATGTGATGCACACGCAGGCACACACATCTCCGAAGCCCCTCTTCCCTTCTTCTTCCTGTCTCCCTGTGTTGCTCTCCGTGCAGGGCTGCCCCACCTGTCTCACCTGGTGCTAGATCAGACGCGAGTTTCGGATCGAGGCCTGGCGGAGTTCCTGCCCTCGGCGCCCCTCGCCCTCACCCACCTGAGCCTCAACCAGACGGTGGTCACGGAGAACACCCTTGCCCTGCTTCCCCGGCACACCCCCCACCTCTGCGTGCTCAGCCTCAAGCAGACGGGCGTAAGCCGGTTCTCCCACCAGCTTTGACGCAGCCCCCGACGGCTTGGGTGGGTGGTCTGGTAATGGGTGTGTGTGGAGAAGGCCTTTCTTGGCTCTACTGGGATCATCTCTGTCCCTCTCCTCCAGATCACGGACGTTTCGGCGCTGCGGCAACTGGGGGCTCTGCAGGCACTTCACTTGGACGGGACCCCCGTGAGCGAGGCCTCCCTCCAAGCCCTTTCCTCGCACCCCTCCCTCTCTATCCTGACCCTGTCGGGAGTCCAGTCGGTGGACGGGAACAGGGCCCTGGAGCTCGTCTCAGGTACCAGCACCGTGGGGAGGGGGCGCATCCACAGACCTCACCAACAGAGACACCCCCCCCCCCGATTCAGGGGACCAGCAGATAGGACCACTGTCAGGCGTCTTGGCTACAGGAAGAGGTGCCACACAGGGCAGAGAAGGAAGGGGGCTCTAAAGGGGGGACCCCCTCCCTTGCCTGCTTCTCCCACAGAACTCCCCCCCCGGGGGGGCCAGTGAGCAGTGAATACAAAACGAGCAGGCCAGAAAGAGGGACGGCCGGGCCGTGCTGTCCACTGGGAACCCAGAGTGGCTTCCAAGCGCAGTCTGAACAAGTGGGGGTGGGAGCTGCTCCGGCACCCCCTGTGGAAGGGGCTTCCAGGCAGCCGTGCCGGCGGGGTCGCAGCGTTAGCTCTGGACAGACACCCAAATGGGAAGCGGGTCTGCCCTCAAACAACCTGTTGTTACCCTTCCTCCCCTGCTGCCCCCCAGATCGTGCCTTTCCCAGCAAACAGGCTGGATGGCTTTCTGCGGGGACGTTTGGCTTTTGAGTTGCGCAAAGGAGTGGGGTGGAGTAGATGACCCCTGGGTTCGCTTCCCAACTCCTTACCTTTCTGGGTTCCCTCGTGGCATTCATGGCTACTGGCCCTCCGTGCCCAGATGCGGCTGAAAGGGCTGTGTCCCCCTCCTGCCCATGATGGCCCCGAGTGGCAAAAGGGGAGGGAGGGGGTGGTGGCTGTGCTGGACTCCCCTGGTCTGTGCCTCCCAGCACCCACGAGAGTGCACCAAGCGAGGCTGGGTCGGTGGGACAGGCCTTCTGAGCGGCGGGTGCCTCGTCTTCCCACTGCCCACCGCCGGCTGCCCCTGCAGGTCTGCCGCTGGTGCAGTTCTCCCTGCCCAGCCGCCACACGGTCACAGACGTCGGCCTGGCCGCCCTCTGCCACCTCTCCGGCCTGCTGGAGCTGGACCTGACGGACTATGCCCGTGTCAGCGATGAGGGGCTGCGGCATCTGCCTCGCCTGAGCAGGTGAGGGCCGCCCCTCCCTGGGGCTGGGGGCTCCTCCAGGGCTGAGCTTGGGCCCTGCCCCGGCAGGGCCCCCACCCCAGTTTTGATGCCCCCTGGTGTCGGGGCGGGGAGGATTTAAGCAGCAGCCGGGAGCAGAAAGAGAACGAGGAGCGTGGCCCTGGGGAGGCAGGGAGGGGGCCCTTGGGGGTGGGCGTTGGCCCAGTAGAGCAGGCGCAAGACGGCTGCGTCACTTCCCCCGGTTCTCTCCTCTTTCTCGGGTGTTGACAGAGTGGCTAGTCAGCTGGGCTGGAAACAAGGCGTGCTGGGAGATGCAGTCCGGTGGCACCCGGAGGGCCGTGCCGTAGCCGCTCTGTGCTTTGCAGCCCCTTTAGCCTTGGCAGGCCTTGCTTCCAAGGACACCTAGAAGGTTCTCTGCGCTTGGGAATCCCCTTTCTGAGACCAGTTCTCCTTCAGTGTGGGCCCTGGGGTCTGGCCCTCAGACTCTGTGCCCCCCCCCAGATGGTTGAGGGTCTCGGGAGAGAATATGGCCGACCGGCTGCGAAGAGAGACTCGGCCATTGCTCCTCTGGATGTTTTGGACTTCAGTTCCCAAAATCCCCGCTTTCCAGCCCTACAGTGGCTCGCAGTGACATCTGGAGTCCCTCTGCCCTAGAGTGGCACGTGTGGGGGGCCCATGAGCTGCTTTCCCCCCTTTGCCCCACACACGACAGCTTGTGGGACTGGCTTGGTGCCCTCTCTTCCCTCGGCCAGGCTCCGCTGCCTCTCTCTCTGCAACACCCTGGTGACGGACGCCGGCCTGCAGCACGTGGAGGCCCTGTCCCACCTGGAGGAGCTGTGCCTGGACCGCCTCAGGGTCTCCAGCGCAGGGGTGGCGCGCTGCATTGTCCGCCTCCCCCACCTGCAGGTATCAGCGTTCCTGGCTGGGCCCCTGGAGGAAACACCGAGGGGGAGGGGGAGGGGGAGGGGGAATGCCTGGCAGCGGAAGGAGGGAGTCCCCCACCTGGAGGGTGGCTGGGGGTTGTGCCGTGTGGTTACGCTCAGTCCCACCTGACTCTCCACTCAGTCCGTAACAACTGAGCCGAGGGAGCAGCTCCCTTTTGGCAGCAGAGAGTGTGGCCAGCACACCCACGTGGCCCCTCCTTCCGTGGGCCCTTTCCTGTTGGCCCCAGCTCCCACGGCTCAGTGAGGAGACTGGTCTCTGCCCCTGCAGTGCCCACTGGGATTGCTGGCCCGCCCCCGTCCCCCACCCCCTCCTTTGCCTGCCACGCTCCGCAGGGCCCCTGTGACGGGTTGGCACCCTGGAGCAGCACAATCCTGCTCTTGTGGCTACTCAGAAGTAAGCTCCACTGAGCCCTGTGGATCTCAGTCCCAGGCTGGTGGCCCCAGGCACCGGGCCCAAATGGGACACTGTGGCATCTGTGGGGAGGGGAGGGTGGTCTGCCTGACCTCCCTTGGATTTGGTGCCTGTGGAGGGCAACAGAGGTGCCACACAGTGCCTGTGGCCTCTGCCACAGGCATCCTTCCAGCCCGGCTGGGGCTGTTTGGTCGTTTTCTGCTGCGCGAAGCTCCTTGCTGCCCTCCAGGGCAAGCGCACACGCGTGCATTTGTCTGTAGGTCAGCCTGATGGAAAGTGAGCCTGCAACCCGAATGTGCCACGATGCCACAAAGCCACCCGAGGGCTGGGAACTGGGCACCAAAGCCACCACCAGCAAGGGCTGCCTGCTCTGGCGTGCGGCGTCGGCGGGGGAGCAATTACTGCCCTCCAGCCCTTCTCTTGGGGGCGGGGGGTGCTGGGTCAAAGAGCCAGCCTCACAAACAGCAGCCTGGAAGGTGGGGGGGTGGTGGGCACTGGCAAATGTAGCTGCGGGGGCTCTCTCTTCCAGGTGCTGAGTCTCGCCAGCACGCCAGTCGGGGACACGGTGGCCAGGCTGGGCATCGCCCGCTGCAGGCAGCTCCTCAAGGTGAACCTGAGCCGTACGCGCCTCACCGACCGAGGTAAGGGCCTGCAGGGGAAACGCCCCCACCGGTTGAGAGGCACTGGTGTGGGACTTGTCCACAATGCTGAAGCAGATGTAGGGAGTGGGGGGCTGCTGTTCTCTGGGGCCAGCTAAGACCCCTGGGGTGGGAGAGAACTCGACTCAAAGGCAGAAGGAGACACGCATCTGGCGCCAGCGGCGGAGTGTGCCGGCGGTGAACTGGCTGCCATTTTCTGCGTCAGATGGTCTCCGAGGGTGGATTGCAAGCGTCAGGCATGCCGCTGTGCTCCTTGGGCGACAGATTATGCCAGATCAGGGCAGCCGCCCCCGCCCTCCTTCCGCCCGAGGAAGTCCCTGCCAGACCTCTCCGACGCTTCTGCGCAGCCTCACCTGCTCTCCCTCCCTCCCTCCAGGCCTCCGCTTCCTCCGCCAGGTGCCCCTCGTCCAGCTCAACCTCGACGGCTCGGGAGTGACCGCTCTCGGCGTGGCCAGCCTCCAGGCCACCTGCCCCACCCTGGGCAGCATCCGGGCCAGCCATCTGCGCCACCTGCCCCCGGAGGAGGTCTCGGATGAAGAGGAGGGGCCCGGATAGGCGGGAGCCAAAAGGCCCTCTGGCGCTTTCCTCCCCTGGTGGCTCTGCTGCTCCCAGGTGCCCCTTGAGTGGCTGCCGTGGGACGGGCCTCTGCTCAGGACATTGTTTCTGCAGCGTCTGGATTGCCAGAGGGGGCGCCACGTGCGGGTCTCTGCCCTCCCACCCCCGGCGTTGCTCTGCCTGCAGAGGGGTGGGGGCCTGTCTGTGGAAATCCGGGCTCCTGGCCAGCCCGCCTCCCTCTCTGCCCCAGGGGGGTAAGAAGGTTTCTGAGAATTCCCCCTGGGCACATAAGGGTCTTTTCCAGAGCGGGGCCTTGGAAGCCTGCCAACGTCTGCTCTGCTTCCAGACGGGTGGAGGAGGACCTGCCCGTCGTCTGGCCGTCTTGCGGCTGCAGGAGAGGCGGGAGAGCCCCCCCCCCGCCGATGAGTGTGGGAGGCAGAGGCAGGGAAGTGGCTGGAGAAGCAAAGTGGGGGGCAGCAGGAGTGAAGAAGTGCCGGGGGGACGAAGGGGCCGGGGCGATGCGATGCCTGCTTGCAGCGTGTGCCTTAACTTTTCCCAATAAAAAAGCAAGACAGGCTCTGCTTGGGCATCCTTTGCCTGGGGGGTTCAGATGGGGGGCAGAATTCCCAGGGGGAGGGTAAGCAGGAGGGGTTGGACCAAATCTCCGTCCCTCTCCGCCCCCCACCCCAGTTGCTGTGGGGGCAGAGAGGGCCCCTGAAGACAATCGCAAGGATCTGCCGTGGGGGGGCATCTCCCCAGAAGAGTGGGGTGACTCTTTGCCCCAACACGCTGCTGGCACCCTCACAGAGGAGGGAGAAGACCGCTGGGTGCTCCCTGCGGGGGGGGGGCAGGCCTGCTTGCTGGAAGGCCTTTGGCATCGGGCGCCCCTCTTCTGGGACGGGGATGTGCCCTCCTGGGACAGGGTGGGCCCACACCCACCTGGCCCTTCTCCTGTGGCCTCAGGGGGTCCCGGTTCCTGCCCCCCTCTCCCTGTGTGTTGACCGGGGGGCGCTGATCCACGCAGGTTGCGCTCGGCTCAGTTCGAGAGAGCCACAAGGCAGGGCTTCGTTGGCGGAAAAGGAGCCGGTCGCAGAAATGCCGCGCATTCCTGTGTGTATGTGGAGTTTTGTTGGATTTATGCAGAGCGCATAAGGTAGTGAGAATACAGGCATGTAGAGGGATGAGAAGCCCAGTGGCTAAACTGCTCCCCCGGGTTCTGCAAACACAACTCACTGGACTGTGCCCGTTACCTAGGCAGAGGGTGGGGTCTCTCTCCCTGCCGCCTTTGCGGCCCTCGCCCCCAAAGACCACTGGGTACAGGGCTCGGCGTCCCTGGATTGCCAGGCAGCCGTCTCTGCCAGCAGGGGCGGATGCAGAGAGGAGGCGACCGTTCCCTTTTGTTGGTCCGCCAGTCCTTTGGGGGGCGGGGAGAGAGAGAGAAAGTCCCAACAGGCCTAGAGAGCCTGCCCCCCGCTGCCCACTGAAGGGTACAGGGCCAGCCTCACTGTAGGCTTCGAGCTGGGCCAGGAAGGGCCACTGTCTCCCCCTCTGCGCAGGATGCTGGGGGAGCAGCAGTGACGTCGGCAGCAAAATGCCTTCAGTGGCCTGTTGCTTCCCTTCCCTGCAGGAGTCTCAGTCGTGGGCACAGCACTGGGGAGCCCGGGCGTGGTTGATCGTGGGGCAGCAGGCTGAGGGTCTCTATGTCTCCCCTTCCTTCACCATCACCCCCCACCCACCTTCTAGCTCTGCCCTCAAGCAGGGCCTCTGATCCAAGCCCCCCTCAAAAAAACCAAAGGTGGTTCCTCTCTGTGGAGATGCAGGGCCCAGAGGAGAGGGGCCCAGGAATTTGCCCTGCTACCCCATCACAGCCAGCTCCCAGACCCATTTTGGTGTAGGGGTGTAAGGGAGAGGCCCGAAACACATGACATTTTGCGCTGCATACAGGCCGCTTGGACTTTCCTTAGGAGCTTAGCTTACCAGGTTGCGGGGGCAGATTTGCCAAACGCCTGCAAAGTTCTGGTGTTAAAAGGCAGCTTCAAGTAAATGTCAGGAGGGGCATCAATGAGACTGATGTGAGTCCTCTGGTGGGGGGGGGTCAAAGCATTTGGAGAGAGAGTTTTCAGGGAAATCAGCAGTGTAGCCAAACAAGACATCCTGAAGCTCCCAGGACTGGAAAGGCCGGGTCTTCTCAGGGGTCCTGCAGAAAAGGAAAGAGGTGGCCTCCCAAGTCCAGTTCTGGTCACCACAGGCCAAGATGGATGTTGGCAAGTGGGAAGATGCCTGGAGGAGGATGACCCAGCAGGTGAAGGATCTGGAAACCATGCCTTACGAGCAACGACTGAGGGAGCCGGGAGGTTTAGCCTGGAGAAAGCTGAGAAGGGACAGGACAGGACCATCTTTAAATACATGAAGAGATGCCATGTATGAAGATGGAGCCAGCTTCTTTTTTGCTGCTCCAGAGACCAGGACACAGAGCAGTGAGTTTGAGCTACAGCAAAAGAGATTCCACCTAACCATTAGGAAGAACTTGATGGAAGCACTGTTTGATAGTGGAACAGACTCTGACAGAAGGCGGCAGTGGACTCTCTCTCCTTCAGGCGCAGGCTGGATAGGTGGATGGCCTCTCGGGTGCGCTAGCTGTGGAGTCCTCCACTGGCAGAATGAGGTTAGCCTAGATGGCCTTTGGTGGCCCTTTCCAACTCTGATTCTATGTACTTCCCCCAAAGAATGTACAGTCCATACAGTATAAAAGCTTTATTTTGCGCTCTTTAGCTTTAGCAGCTGCAGCTAAAAAAAAAGGTTAAGGGGACTTAATTGGTTTTGGAGAGTCTAGAATCATTTCTGTGTGGCCAGGTTCACCGGTCCTGTTAATGGCGCACATTGACCACACATTTCAGATTGAAGCCACTCCACATTATGACAAGATCTTGCAGACCTGTAAAAACCAAATTTAGTTTGAAAGTTTTGTGATCTTGTATGGAATGGAACATCTCAAAACTCTTTTTTATTTTTTTATTAAAGAAGAACAAGAGACAAAGAAACAGCAAAGCTACAAAACAATCCATAAAATTATAAACACAATAATAACAATACAAATGAAAAGCAAAAAATACCTAACAAAGATCTGTCAAAACTACAAACAAAACAAAAACTACAAATAACGAAAAACTGGTTTCTGCCTTTATTGCATACAACTCTCAGTAAATACATCCATTTCTAACTTTAACAGAATTTTATACATTTTAGCACTCAAATGACCATTGTCAATATACAACAGTAGTTCTATATCTGATTTATTCCTTTCAAATTCTTTATTCTTTTTACTGGAGCAGGTCCAGAGGAGGGCGACCAAAATGATGAAGGGCCTGGAAGCCAAGCCTTATGAGGATAGACCTAGAGAGCTGGGTATGTTCAGTCTGCAGAAGGGAAGGTTAGGAGGGGACATGATAGCCATGTTTAAATATTTGAAGGGATGCCATGTAGAGGAGGGAGAGGGCTTGTTTTCTGCCGCTCCAGAGACCAGGACAAGGAGCAATGGATTCAAGCTGCAGGAAAGGAGATTCCACCTGAACCTCAGGAAGAACTTCCTGACGGTCAGGGCTGTCCGGCAGTGGCATCTGCTGCCTCGGAGTGTGGTGGAGTCTCCTTCCTTGGAGGTTTTTAAGCAGAGGCTGGATGGCCATCTGTCGGGAGTGCTTTGAGGGTGTTCCTGCATGGCAGCGGGTTGGACTGGATGGCCCTTGGGGTCTCTTCCAACTCTACATTTCTATGATTTCTATGATTCTATTCTTTTTAAACATCACAAAACCTTCAAGCTAAAATTATTCCCTTCTTTCTCTTTCAAGATCAGTGTTAACTAAGGGCAAATAACAAAAGAAACAAAATGAAATTGGCTGTATTTAATTTTTTTTTCAGGATAACATGAGTTCATGATATAAATATATAGGTTCTCCTCCCACCCCAAAAAACAGTGGATTTAATGTAGCACCAGCTTTTCAGGCTTCCAAGAGAGAACAAAGAAATTTGCTTGGGGGAGAAAGACACAGCAGACTTCCACACTAGACTGTTATAACACTATTATTCCACTTTCAACATCCTATGGAATCCTGGGGTTTGCAGTTTAGGAAGGGGCCTTTGAGGATGGCCTTTGAGTCCCCCCCCCAAGCTGCAAACCCCAGGATTCCATAGGATGTTGAAAGTGGAATAATAGCGCTATAACAGTCTAGTGCAGAAATGGCCACAGAAGGAAGACGGCACTAGGGAGGGATGGACTCAGCAGCTTGGTACCATTTTCATGACCGGGACTCCTTCCTATGGTACTCTGGGATCTGTAGTTTGTGGAGGTACTTCTCATTTTCAGTGAGGTGGTTCTATTCCAGTGGTTTCCAGAAGCCCCAGCCAGCCTTGGCCTAGTCAAGGATTGGGGGAACTGGTCTCCCAAACCGCTGGAGGACCACAGGCTGGCTGCCCTGCTTCTCTTCCACTTCCCTGAACCCCGTGTTTGGGTTCCCAACAGACTCTGTATCCCATGATTCTGCAGCACAGAGCCAAGGCCCATGAATCCTGGCCCACTCATTAAGCAGGGGGGAAAGGTGACCCAAGAGCCTCCTCTTCACTGAGTTGTACCAAATCCCTGGGCCATTTTCAGAGAGAATAATAAAGGCTGTGGGTGGTCCTGAGTTGTCCCTCCTCACTTCCTCCCTGTGAAACCTGAAAGGGAAAGGAAAAGAAAGCTGGACCCACAAAGTGCCACCCCTTTGGCAGAAGAAAACAAAAAGACTCTTGGGCCGACTGAGGGGGCGGCTGGAAACCTCTTGGAGGCCCTAAAACGGAGGGGAGGGGTCTCTGGCTAGAGAAGCCCCCTATCATCCGCCCCCAGTGTGAAGCAGGCACAGGTCTGCGGGTGAGAGAGCAAACGGGGGGGGGTCTGAAAGGAGGCTTCAAAAGCCGGGTGGGCAACTGGAGAGGGATGGGGGGCCTTTTCTGCTGGGGACCCTTCATGGGGGCTGGGAGCCCCTTCTGGCTTGAAAAAAAAATAGTTAAGACGGAGAAGACACTTCACAGGCAATTTGCTGTCGTGGAAGCTTACGGTGACGGAACCCCCCCTTCCCTTCCTAGGGTCACCAAAAGTAAATGGGGGGGTTCTGGCAGGACAAGGGCCCCAGAAATCCTTGGGGGGGGGGGCTGTCTCTGGTCCCTGCCCTGCCCTGCCCTTGGCCCACCGCTACTTTCAAACCGCTCCTCTTCCATGGGGGTCCCTCCAGGGACAGCAAGGGGCCTGCGGAGCAGCGCGGTGGGGCCAGGGGTCCTTCCAAGGAGGGGGTCAGGCGGCCCCCAGCCCGTCTTGGCGCCTCAGTCCTGGCGAGGAGGGGGCTGCCCCCCGGGCGCCCCGGAAGCACCGAGAAAGGACCCTACGGGCAACGGGGAAGGGGAGGTCCGGCGCTGGGGGGGGGGCGGCCATTCGGATCCCAGCAACCGGGAGCACCTCGGCACGCCTGAGAGGGAGGGGGCCGCCGCGTGAACGCGTCGCCGCCGCATCCGCCGCAGGCACACCGGGAGGCGGCCACGGACCGGCGGGCGGGCGGAGCCAGCGAGCGCCGGGGACCCGGGCAGGCGGAGGCCGCCGCCGCCGCGCGCTCTTCCCGGCGCCCGCCGCAGGCTCCCTCCCTTCCTGCGGGGCCGCCGCCGCTGCCGCTGGCGCCGCCGCCGGGCCGTCGGGGCCGCTCCCAGCGCTTTGCCCGGAAGGCGGGGGGTGGGCTGCCGGGCGCAGCGCGCGGGGGGCGGAGGAGCAGGAGGAGGAGGAGGATGGGCTGGAGGGCGGCGCGGACGGCCCGCCCAGCTCCGGAGAGAGCCCGACCAGGAGGAGGAGAAGCAGAAGGAGAAGCAGGAGCAGGAGGCGGAGAACGGCCGCCGCCGCCGCCGCCGCCGTCCCCCGGCCGGGCAGCGCGGACGGAGCCCGCGGGGACCCCCGTCAAGGCATGAAGGCGGCGGCGGCGGCGGCGGCGGCGGGCGGAGCGCTTCGGGAGGCCGGGCCGGGGCCGGGACCCGGACCGCGAGCGGGACCCGGAGCGGGAGCGGGGCGCCTCCGCCGCTCGCGGCTGGCGGTCTTCGCCGGCGCCTCCTCGCTGCACGGGCTGAGCCACATCGTGGCCGGCGGGGTGGGCGTGGGCGCGGCCGGCGGGGGCGAGGGGCGGGCGGCCTCGGCCCCGCGGCGCCTGCTGTGGGCGCTCTGCTTCGCCGGGGCGGTGGGGCTGCTGGCGGCGGCGGCGGCGGAGCGGGTCCGCTACTTCCTGGGCTCCCCGCACGTCACCAAACTGGACGAGGTGGCGGCGCCCGACCTCACCTTCCCGGCCGTCACCCTCTGCAACCTCAACGGGGTCCGCCTCTCCAAGCTCACCCGCAACGACCTCTACCACGCCGGCCGGCTCCTGGCCCTGCTCGACGCCCGGCACCGCCTCCCGCCCGCCGCCCCCGAGCCCCCCGCCGCCGCCGCCGCCGCCGCCCCGGCCCTGGCCGCCCTCCGGCAGAAGGCCGACTTCCGCGGCTTCCGCGCCCGGCCCTTCGACATGGCCGAGCTCTACGACCGCGCCGGGCACGACCTGGCCGAGATGCTCTGGCGCTGCTCCTTCCGCGGCGCCCCCTGCACCGCCCGCAACTTCTCCGTGGTGAGTCCCGCGGCGCGGCGCGGCGCGGCGGGGGGGGGGGGCGGGCGGAGGGCGAGGCCCCGATCACCCCGCTGACGGCCGGCGGTGAGTGGGGAGAAGGGGAGCCGTGCCGGAGGGGCCGCGGAGGACGGGTCCCGGGGTCTTTCGGGGGGAGGGGGAGACCCACCGACTCACCCGCCGACGGCCTCTTTCCTCCAGTTCCTCCTCCCGTGAACTGAGGCACGCCTGGCCACGCGAGGAGGAGGACGAGGCGAGACGTGGGTCTCTCCCGGCGGCTTCTCCTAGGTTGGTGGGCTCAGGCAGCCCGCGGGGGAGCGGCGCAGGGAGGGCGGGAGGGAGGGCACCCCGATCCTGGCCGCGGCGGGACTGACCCCCCTCAGCATTCACTGGGAGCGACCTGGCGGGCCCGGAACGAGCAGGAGAAGGGGGGCTGTAGGGAGGGGGCTGCACTGGGAGGGCCTTCCCGGGTCGCCCAAGGGCGAGACGCTTCGGCTGAGCGGCTGCGTAGTCAACGTCCCCGCCCGCGCCCCTGCGAAGAGAGGAAGGGGGACCCTGGTTTCAGGGGAGCAGGCTTCCAAAGTCGCCCCTGAATTTGCCCCGGGCGAGGCCGGCGCCCCCTCCACCCAAGCCGCGTCGAGCTTTTTAGGATCCCGGGATGGGGGGCAAGACCCCCTTTTGCTGACCCCCAACAACCGGTCTTGGGCGCCACCTGATCCCTACCAGAGGAGCCACTGATAGCCCGTGCCCCCCACCCCCGTGCATAACCGCCTTCCTTTAACCCCCTTGACGATCTCCCACTCAAGCGCTACGCAGGCTTGGCCCCGCTTAGCTGGAGTGGCTTCTCCTCGGATTGAGGGGTACGCCCTGGGCCCCCTGGTCAGGACCAGGGCTGGGCTGGGCTGCTCAGCCAAGGCTGTTAATTCAAGCAAGGAATGGAGGGGCAGCCTGTTGTGGGGGGATCTGTGGGGGGGGATCTTCCCCAGGGGGGCCTCCCATGTCCTGCAGGAGATAGCTTTTTGTGACCCCCCCAAATCCGAGCACTGAAGGAACCAAACGTCGCAAGGGATGGGGGGCAGGAGAGCTTTGGGGTGATGGGCAGCACCCCATGACCGCCCTGCAATTAGGACTGCAAAAAAGCCCCCCCTGAAAGAAGTGGGGAGGGGGCCTCAACCTGCCCCCAATTTTCCCCCTAACGCCCTGTTGCACTCAGCTGTACCTCTGGGGATGGGGGCCTTGTTTGGATGACGAGGGGTGCACGAGGGACCCAGAAATGAAGAGGTGGGGCCCACAGGGGGGAGGGCTGGGGGAGGGGTGGCCACGTTGCCAGGTGTACCCGTATGGCGTGAAGCAAAGCGGCCCCCTCTTTGCCGGTGGAGGGGGGGATACTCAGAAGCAGGGAGGAGGCTTTGGGGGCTGGAGGTTCTTTTCAGGTGCGTCTGCACTGCATCATTGCCCCAGTCTGATCCCGCTTTAACTGTCATAGCTGTGCCCTTTGGAATCCTGGGATTTGTAGTTTAAGAAGAGATACTTGGAATTCTCTGCCATGGAGTTCCAGTCCGCTTTCCCCTGAACTATGGAAAAAATAGAGCTCCAGCAGGGAATTCTAAGCACCCCCAACTACAAATCCCAGGATTCTCTGGGACGGAGCTGCCGTGGCATTTGCGGTGGGGCCAGAGGGCTATAATTGGCTTGCAGCTGGACAGGAATAGTAGTAGTAGTAGTGGTAACAATAATAATAATAATGATGATGATGATGATGATGATGACGTTTATTTATAATGCTCTTTACACCAAAGGACAGAACCTTGACATACACAGGTGAGTAGGCTCCAACTGGGGGGGAACTGGTGTTGTGCTGAAAGCCAGTCGGGGGCCATCCGTACCCACAGGGACCTCAAGTGTTTCTGCCCACGTGCCGCTTTGGTGGTGGCACCTCCAAGGCAGGCCCCTGCGCCAAGGTTCTGCCTGCTTTTGGGGGCCATTTTTATGTTGGCCGGGTGGAAAACCGGTGCCGGTCCTGGAACAGTTTGCCACGTGCATGTCTTGTTCTGTGGCTATCTGCTGTAATTAGCTGACTGGGCAGGAGCAGAGCAAGCAAGAGGTCAGCTAAGATAGGGCCCCTGAAGCTGGCGCTAAGCTTGTTAGGCCGAGATGAGTGCTTGCGTCTCCGTCCTGCCAGGGTCTCTGAGGCTCTGCGCTTTGAGGCCAGTTGTGGACACACCTTAGATAAGCAGTTCAGGTGTGAGGTCCTTGGGCAACCGCTTGTGTCCCGAACCTTTGAGGGTGCTCTTCTGAAGTAAGTGAGAATGCACAAACAGGGAGACCCCTCCTGCCTTCCAGGGATGGGGGTCGGCAGGAATCTAAATTTCAAGACGGAGAAAAAGAGGCTGAAGCCAGAAAACAGAAGCGACATCAGATGCAAAACCAGCACGGAAGCGTAGAATCGGGGAATCCTAGAGCTGGGAGAGACCACTGGGGCCGTCAAGTCCGACTCCCTGCCTTGGAGGAACTCCCTGCCATGGATGGACCTTGAAAGAACAGTCTGGGGAGAGAAGGGGACCCCCACACACACACCCTTTTGATTACCTCCATCCCAAGGCCAGGATGTGGACCTTTGCTGTAAATCCTTTGTGTGTGTCTCCCGCTCCCGCACCTGGACGTACACGATGGGCCCCTGAATGTCAAATATCATCACCCTGCCACAGGGTTCCTGGGGTCACGGTGTGTGCGCGTGTGTGTGGTTAGCAGAGTGGGAGGAGAAGTGTTGAAGCTGTGGAAAGAGGGTCCGCCTGCCTTCCCGGTGAAAGCATTTGGCTGCAGCCTCTTCAGAAGTGGTGCGGAAGTGTTTGAACGGCCCTGTCAGGTGGCGTGCATGGAAGGAGCGGAAAGACCGAGGGAGGTTTCGGGGCCAGGCTCCGTGGCTGGTGTGTGTGTGTGTGTGTGTGTGTGTGTGTCATGCTGTTTTGGCTAAAACAGGAGGGGTGGCACCAGCACCCCCTTAGGCTAAAAGGGGCACCACAAAGGTCTGGGATCTTGTGCCTCTGTTGGCAGAAGTGCCACATGCTCCACATGCAGGGATGCCATGCCCACTGTGCCACCTGGCGGGCATCCTTCTGGTTTCAGGTCCTGCCTAGCTGGGCTGGTCCTTGGACGGCAACCCTCCTCCGGCCCTCACCTGGGGGCGCGCTCAAGGTCTTTGCCGTGCTTCGGCAGAACCTCGCCACTGGGCTGCACCGTTGCGGGAGCTCGGGCCCTCCTCCGTGGCAGGGCGACGCAGCAGAGCGGGACTTGTGGAGAGAGCAAGATGCTCAGCTTCCCTTTTGGGATAAGCGGTTGCCGTGGTGATTTCCCTCCTTAGCAAGCTGGTTGCCGTGGCAGCCACATCTTCTCCCTCTCCTTCAGCGTAGGGCCACCGGGTGGGGAGGAGTTTCTGAGCCCTCTAGCAGGAATGTCTCAGTGGGGCTGTCCCACAGATGTGGGGGCTCCACAAGGAGTATGCTCGCGGCGGGGCCGACAGCCTCCCCCATGACACCTCCCCCCAATAGTTGTGCAATGACTTACGTGTGAGTAGCTGCTTTTGCGTGCCACACTGAACATTAGCCCTTCCTGGGTACCCAAAGGTGAGCCACAAAGTTGCTCCTGGCCTTTTCTGATTTTGTTTGCAGACTGTGTGCGTCACCTGCTCCAACCGTCCGATTTCCCAGGCAGGGTGGCCAGCACTGTGCCCGGGCCACAGGCCACTTGGCCCCCCTCCTCAGGTGCAGGTATAACGCCTGGGCTTTGTGTTGCCTTCTGCTCCTCCTCCCTGCCAACCCCACGTGCCTTTGCCTCAGGAGAGCGCCTCCGCGGCAGTCGGCCATCAGCGTGCGTACCTGTGCTATTAGCCTCTCGGCCCCGAGATGGGATGAAATCTCACAGACCTCGGCTCCAGGCAACGGGGTGAGGTTGCCCGAACTGCCAGACTCCACAGTCCTGTGCCTCGGTGCCCGTCTGCCCCCTGAGAACCTCCCGGTCTGCTCCAGACTTCGGCTCCCTTGAACAACTTTAAACTTCTGGCTTGTTGTTTTTTAAGAAAAAGTGGCGTGAAAGCGGCAAGAGGTTCTCAGGCAGCCCTGAGAAGCTGAAGAGTTGAAATCTTGGGGGTTGGGAGGATGAAATCCGGCCTGACACTCTGACGAGCTGTGTGTTCATCAAGATCTAGATCAGGAGCCGTGCGGGAGAGGCGGAGAGCTGAGCCCCATCTGAATAAGAACCAGGGGGGGGCGGGTGGAGGCGTGAAGCTTCCCAATGGGGCACTGAAATGCTTTTGGGGGGGGCGAGCTCTGGCTCGCCCCCCCCGCCGCCACCCCCCTGGCTCGCCCCCCCCGCCACAGAGGGACTGACGGGAGAACGGCTCTCGTTGCAGAATTGCCAGTATTTCCAGCCGGTGGGGGAGCATGGTGGTGCCCCCACTCCCCAGAAGGACTCGTTAGCATTGGGCCCCACAGTCAGAGGTTGCTGGTTTACAGGGAAGGCGGGTGGATGTACTTAAGGGGGAAAGGGGGCCTTTGGTTCTCCTCCCCTTGAGCTGTGGGCATCTCCTCCCTCAAAGAGCCCTTTCCGGTTGGTGCCGGGCACTACTGCTCTCCCTTTTGTTTGCCCTCGCATCCTTCGGACAAGGCGGGCTGCTGTTACAGACAAATCACAGCGGGGCGGGGGGAGAGGGAAAATGAAGGATCAGAAGGAGTGGCTAGCCCGCAGCCGGGTGTTGGCAAGTAGACCAGGCTCCCGAAGCCATGCCTGCCCTGAGGGCACAGAGCCAGGGACCCTGGCGGAGGGGGGGTATTGGGGATAGGCCTGACTCCTTGACAACTGGTCCCAGCCAGAGTAGACCTGTTGGATCAATGGCAGTAGCGCACAGGTGAGCCACTGGTGAATTCTGGGCCCCAGGTGTCTGGTCTAGGGGGGTTGGCCAACCAGATGAAGGGCTTGCGGGTGTGCAGATTCACGGGTCAACGGAATGTGGGCTATGGAGCGGACTCGGCAATTTTGCGTTGCTGACACTCCGCCGGCACGCAAACACTCGCTCAGGGTGTGAGTGGGCTCAGCTGGCACATACAGAGGTGCCCTTGCTTTGGGCTGAGTCTCTATCAGACGGCTCCGTCCCCTGCCTTCCTCCCGTGCCCGGCGCTGCCCTGCAGGGGGCACTCGGGTGCTTCGGGCGAGCTCTGTGTCTCCTCCTGGCAGCGCTGCCCTTGGGAGATTGTCCGCCCGGAAGGCCAGGCTTGTCAGCTGGGCCCAGGAGCATTGGGGAGCAGGTCCCGTCCCACGCGCCCCTCACAATCCACCTTCTGGGCTACTGGCGGGGGCAGCAACCTGGCCCAACGCAGGGGTGTGCTTGGCATTCTGGTCCCTGGTGTGCGAGCCACCTCTACTTCTCATCGCAGGGGACAGATGAGGGGGTGGAGGACTGGCCTTCCACCCACGGGGGCGAGGGAGCCTTTCTCTCAGGGACACCCCATAAGTAGCCTTGCCCCCCCACCCCCCATATAGAGGGCAGCTGGAACAACGGCCCTCTTTGGGGCAGATCTTTCTCTGCCTCGGGATCCCTCACGGCCAATTGCTGCTGCTCAGGAGTCCCTCCCAGTTGAACATCTGCCTGTCCTCCACGGGGACTCCCCTCCTCCTCCTCCTCTGCCACCCCCTGGCAGCTGGCCAGGCCTCCTCGGTCACCTGCCTGGCCCTCCTTCCCCTGCCCAGGATTGGCCACAGTCGCTGCCCTCAGCTGCCTTGGTTTCACTCCGCCTCTGGAAGCCGCCTGAAACCCAACCCGCACGCACGTACTCACGCCCGGCAGCACCACAGAAGCGTCTCCTGCGCACTGCCAAGGACCATGAAGGAGCCCCATAGGGACAAGCTGGCCCCCAAGGCCCGCAACCTGGTGGCCTTTGCCGGCTCCTGCACTCTGCACGGGCTCAGTCGCATCTTCCTGCCCGGCCCCTTCACGCCACGCCGCCTGGCCTGGGCAGGGGCCGTCCTGGCAGCCGTGGGCATCTTCCTGTACCAAGTGGCGGAGAGAGTGCGCTACTACCGGGAGTACCACCACGTCACCATGCTGGACGAGGAGGAGGGCCGGTCCCTCACCTTCCCGGCAATCAGCCTCTGCAATTTCAACCGCGTCCGGCGATCCCAGCTGACCCACAACGACCTGCGCTGGATGGGCTGGGAGTTGCTGGGAGTGCAGCCACCCGACTTCCCGCACTACCTCCGGGCCCTGGGGAGGCCAGACATCGAGCCCCCCAGCTTCTTCCCCAGCACCAGCTTTGACACGGAGGAGTTTGTCGAGCGGACGGGCCACCGCCTGGAGGAGATGCTTCTGGAGTGCCGCTTCGGGACCCGAGAATGCGGCCCCCAGAACTTCACCCCCGTGAGTCTACGCCATCTGGCCGGCCCATTGCCCCTGAGCTCCCCCCCCCCCGCCACCGCCTTGCAGTGTCTTGTAGTCATGACCTCTGCTTTTGTAGCCCCCAGCTCACACACAGCCATGGGCGTCCAGCTGACCAGCCCACGGTAGGTGGCTCCTTGCCCAGCTGGCAGTGCGGCTGTGTGGGGTGGGATGTGGAGCCCCCGCCCTTGGTCTGCTGCTCCGTGTACCCCAATCCATCCCCTCCCCAGCCAGCACCATGGGCATGTCACTCTCCCCGCAGCCAGGCTGTGCCCCCTCTCCTGCCATTTCTTATAGGAGTGTTGTGGGTTGTGCTTGACCCCCCAAGAGACCCCTGGGCCCAAACCCAAGACCAGCACACCCTTTGCTCCCACAGCTGCACTGTGGCTCCCTGGCAGAACCTCCTGGCGGGCACCCCTGTCCCCAGGACTACCTGAGGTCCCGGGTCCAGCTCCAAGCCCCGTGGGGTGCTGGGAGTGGGGAGCATTCCCCTGAAATCCATTGGGAGCTGGGCTTATCTTGAGGCTGAGGCCGGCACGTGAGTGCCAAACACCCACTGAAGTGCCTCTGCTCATGTGCAGAGTGTACTGGCTGTACTTGCTTTGTAACATACATGCTTGCAGGTGAAACGCTGTGGGATTTTGAGCTGTGTCAGCGACTGCAGGGATGGAGCCTGTGGGCGGCAGCTATTTCAGTTTCATAAATGCAGAACGTTGGGGTAGAGGCCCATCTCTGTCGCTAAAGGATGGAAGCAGAAAGGATGGGGGGATTTTGGGTGTGGGGGTGCAGAGACTCCTGCATCCCGCAGCCACCCTTTCCTCCTCTTCTTGAGGGGCGCTGGATCCTGTTTTGACCCAGGAGGACCATCCCTCGCCCTTCCCTCCCTCCCCTGGTCCCAAAGGTTGCTCTGGTTTCGTCTCCATGCTGAGCCGCATTGTACCCCTCCCTCCCTCTCTCCCTCTGCCATGCGCCACTTGGCCCAAAATCTGTGGGGGGGGCAGGGATGCCAAGTAGGGAGAATCTGACCCCTGCAGCTGATGGCATAGCAGCAGAAGGCGTGGTTTTCTTCAGTGTGGTCTGGCCTCAGGGAGGACGCTCCCACACTGCATAGCTCTTTCCAAAAGTTCTGGGTGGGGGCTGGCATGGGGCTCCTTCATAGAACCTTAGAATCAGAAGGAATTGGGGGGCCATTCTGGCTTCTGCCCGCCCCCAAAATCCCTGATTGAATGTGGAGTTCCAGGTGCTGCAAAGGGCAGGGGGAAGCTGGGCGGGGGGCTCGATGCTGAGCTGTGAATTAATCAGGACGATGGAGATGGGACCAGCCCCGTGGCCTCTTATCATTTCACTGTATTGTGCATGATAGGATGATGAGGCAATAGTGCCTCTGAGCATGCGCCAAGGACGGGGGAGCAGCTTAGCAGAATGGGGAAGAAAGGCCAGAAGGGCACCTCCCTCGGTCCTTGGCTGTCGGTGGACAGTTTTGTACCCTCATCTGGAAGAGGCAAGAACCAGGGGGACCTGCCCCACCCTGGCCTCTCTGTGACCTCAAAGAATTTGTGGTTGTCACAAGGCCTTGCTTTTATTCCATTTGCATGCTTTTTAATGTGATTTCAATAAAAACCTTAGTGCTACTTTAAAAAAAAAGCTAGAGTTTTGAACAAGTTTTTATTGTCAATTCCCAGTAGCAAGAATCTTTGATAGGCTTATGAAACCGTAAATTCAAGGGAGTGGAATTAGTTGCATTTCTCCCGGCTTTGCCAGTTTAGGAGCAGGAGGCCAGTGGCCCCCCCCCGCCACCCACTGTTATGGGAATCGGTCTCTCTGCTCCTCTGTGTGTCTTCCCTCTCCGGCAGCCAGTTGGTTGACAGCTGGCACAGAAAATGTCAGGAGGAACTAAGGAATTCTGGGAGTCATAGTTCTGGAGCTTAATTTCAAGCCTGAAGGAAGTCTGTGGCTCTGGGGAGAATCCAGTTCGGGTTTGGGAAGTCCATTTTGCTTATTCAGAGGGGGATCTGGGGGTGGGGAAAGGAATGTGGAGAGCCAGCATTTGATTTCAGGTCTCAATGGCACTGAAAGGTGTAGTGATGCTGCAGTGATGGGGTAGAGGCACTCTGCACATGCTCTGTAACTTTGCTTGATACCCAGTTCGATAGGGCATCGCCTGGCGGCAAGGGACGGGGGTGGTGGCATGAGACACTGGGTTCCCTCCTTCCTTTCTTTCCTGGGGGCGGACTGGGATGCCCCTCTCCCCTCCACTCCCCCCAGAGATCTCTGCCTGGGACCAAAACCCAGTTGGAACGGCGGGGGGGGGGGGCGATGGGGCCTGGTTGGCAGGGTGCAAGGAAGAGGAGGTTGTGTCTTGCCTGCAGGGCCTGCCTGCCTGTCTGCGGGGGGTTTGGGGGAAGACTTTCCTTTTGGGACAAAGTGACTTTGCTGTCCTTGACTTCTTCACGCGGCACGAGGGAGGGTGAGGTGCCTGGCATCTCATCCGTGGTGTTGTAGGCTCTCTTTTCACCTGCACTCTGCCCATGCTCAGGCTCACTCTCTTCTCCCCCAGGCACTTCCAGTCAAAGATGTGTGCTTCTGTGCTGGAGGCAGAGAGGGTTTGGGAAGGGAAGGGCAGTTTGAAGCAGCCGCAACAGGGAAGGAGCGGGCTGGGAAAACAAGCTGGTGCAGAACGTTCCTGGCTCGTGGGAGGATTGAGCAGCCCATGGCCTGGGCCCCATTAGCACCCCCAACCTCTCTCCCTTTGGGCCCCTTTGGGGAGCCAGGAACAACTGAGCCCCCCAGTCTCAGAGGTTCAGGCAACCCCGGTTACAAAAGATGGAGACAGGCCTTAGGCTGGGATGCTACGCTGAGACCGGAGCCCCTCTCCGGAAATTGCCGGCTCCTCTGCCGTGGGGATTTCCTTGCGATGGGGAGTTCCATAGGTCAGCTTCTTGTCATGTGCTTTCAGATTGTTTCTGACTTACGGCAATCCTCATGTGAACCTACCTTGGGGTTTTCTCTGCGAGATTTGTTCAGAGGGCGTTTGCCTCTGCCTTGCTCTGCAGCTGAGAGAGTGTGACTTGCCCAAGGCCACCTGTCAGGAATCTCTCCCTGCTGAGCCACAGCCAGCAAGGGAGGAGGGAGGTCAGAAATACTTTCGCGCAGATGTGATACCAAATATACCGAATATACTAAACACAAGGAAATCACAAGCCGAGCCAGGTCAAGGTCCAGTCCAAAGGTTCAGGAGGCAGAGATCTGTCCAGAGGGTTTCAGGGAGCAAGAGACACAAAGGTCGTGAGGGCTTGCTGGTGATTTGCTGCAAGCAAAGAGCAGCCACACCAGCAGACTTGAATAGCCACTGTGAGCAGGTGCTGCTTGTTACTGTTTCTTCAACCTAGTCCATGCAGCCTCCCTCTGAGCAGCCCGTTTCAGCCTTCTTCGTGATTGAGGGCTGATGGGCACAGGTGGCTGCCACTCTTCTGCATCACTGTGGTTCCCTCTCCATCATGAGCTGGCCGGGGCAACTCTGTCTCTGCTTGACCTTCCAGCGCAGGGGATGTTTGCAGGTTGACTTGCTCACTCACTGGCTGGGTCCCAGGCACAGTGAGTTGCTCCTCAATCACAGCAGCAGCATTTATCACACCACCTGGTCATGGTCGAGTGGGATTCCACTGTGGCTTTTCCTCAGGTTACTCAGATGTGGGATGTGGGGGGTTCAGTTTTTCTTTTCCCCACCCCAGACCCTTCTGAGCTCCCTGCCAGGCTGCTGGCCGGCCAGCCTGAGGAAAAAACTGCCTTAGGAAATGTACCCAGGCACCTGTTTTGAGGGGTGGAGGGGACACAAGAAGAGAGGAGAGGAGCTTTTAACAGCGAGATGGCAGAAACCACCCCGTCTACGTGCTCTGCTTACCCCTGAAGTCTCGTTTATTGTGGCAGTCTGCAAGTAAGCATTTTGTTTGTCTGAAACACCAAAGTAGGCTCTGTGTGTTAATGTTTCTGCTGCCTACCATTTCCATTTCCCTGGGCGTGTGTTGAAACCATAATCATTGTGGTTTTGTCAAGAAAACAGTGTGCTTCTGGACTTCTCTCAAAAAAATCATGAATAGAGTTTGCTTTCCAAGTAAGAGGAACAAAACATTTAGGGTAAGTAACAGGCAGGCAGACCTCTCTGTGTGAGAGTGGCGGCATAAATGGCGTCTTTGAAGCGGAGTGGAGACGGCAGCCCCCGTGTCCTGCTGAAACAGGTACTGATGTCCTTCCAACCAAAACAAGGCCTAATCCTTAACAGAGCCAATAATTCGTTGATTAAAACCGTGCAGGCAGGCAGCCAGTGTGAGCCGAGAGCTGGGGCTGTCGGATGTTGGCTGAAACTCCAAAGGGCCAGGAAACGGGCTCGCACCTGCACAGACGCGGTCCTGTGCTTAGGAAGGAATGGGGCTGCACAGCCTCACACACTGCCCTGGCTGCGTTGCAACAGGCTGTGAGCTGTGGGTCGATCAGTGTATCTGCCCCGTGTGTTGTGGGGCCGGCTGGCATTTTCTGGGTCAGCTGAACCTTCTCTCCCTGGTACCATAAGAGTTTGGAGGCCGCTCTCCTCCTCTAAGGCTTCCATAAGAACTGTGTGCTTTGATGTGTGTTCCTGGATAACAGGGGGTTGGACTGGATGGCCCCTGGGTCTCTTCCAGCTCTTCTATGATTCTATGAATGCTGTGTTTTCTTCTGAATCCTCTGGCTGCATCTTCAAGAACGAGGGACAGTGCCCACCCAGTGATCAAGGATGGGGTTGTGCAAATGCCGCACACAGTGTTTCCTGGCAACGTGCCCATGGCATAGGCTGGAGTGGGAAGAGCGTGGCCCCTGAACCCCCCTGTCCCAATCCCATTTCTTTCAGAAAATTATAAGTTTAGGCCTGGAAATCACACAGATCATGGAAACAAACAAAACCAACCCTGCTCCCAACATCTGACCCCCCAAATACCTCTTTTCCTCTGTAATGCTTCTGAAAGGGGCAACAAGAGATGGCGTGACATTTTCCAGTCTCCATTTTGAGGAGGGCTGTGGAGGGAAATGAAAGCATTGGAGCTTGCTGTGGGGAGGGTGCCCCCACATTGGCTCTAGAGGGAAGTTGGCCCTGCCCCCTCCCCTTGCAGTTGCCCATTCCTAGTATCCACCACCCCCACCCCCCGCTTTCCTTCAGCCTTGCAGGCTCCGATCCCAGGGCCAACGGGGCTTGAAACCCTTTGTGAAATGAACAAGGCATTGATCCTTGCTCATCACATTTTGCAAGCAATGTACCAAGGAGTTAAAACATGTTTGCCTTTTCAAATTGTGTGCATGTGAGTCCACTGCAGTGTCACTCCACAGTAGTGACAACTATAACGATCTCCCTTTTGAACAGAGGTGGTTGTATAGAACAAAACTGACTGGGGGGCCCTTCCGTGCCCCCTCCTTCCCTCTCTGTCTCTCTCTCTCCCCCTCCCCATTCCCACACTCCCCTTCCTGCCCACCCTCACCCCCTGCAGATCTTCACACGCCTGGGCAAGTGCTACACATTCAACTCTGGTGCCCCTGGCTACGAACTGCTCACAACGGTCAAAGGTGGCACCGGCAACGGCCTGGAACTGATGCTGAACATCCAGCAGGACGAGTACCTGCCTGTCTGGGGAGACACAGGTGAGCGACCGGCAGGCTGGACGGGCCAGTTGTGGAAGCCTGGGGCAGGCTGGCTGGCTGGCCATCTTGGCAGCAGTTTCCCTGGCCCACTTCAGCCCACAGCTGAGCCCCAGCCTCCACGGGGCCCCCCAGGGGGCCACCACGGCCACTGGCCTTTTGCTTGTTGTTATGTGGGAGGGAAAGGGGCAGCATCCCACCCCTTCCTATTTCTGGGGCTGTGGAGGGGCGAGAGGAGAGGGCTGCCTGGCCAAGTTGCACACAGAGAAGGCTTTGTTTGTGGGGCTAGGAACTTGCCTTTTCCTTCTGGGGGCGCAACCCTCTTTCCCTCCTGTGCCTCGGCTGCAGTTTCTGCCCCCAGTTGCCTTCGCTGCCTCCAGCTCCCCCAGCCATTTAACAACCACAGTGGCGCCCCCCACCCCAACCCCCAGGGCTTGGCAGCTGCCCAGATGGGGGTTTTGGACACCGTGCAAGGGACTGCCGGGTGTTCCTTCAGGTGGCACCCAGCGCAAGGGATATATGCAAGTGGCCCTGAGTTATACGAGGACACGCCACTCACTGGGCTCCAGCAATTGGCTTTGAGGCGGCCTTGGCTTCGTCGCTGGGAGCAGCAAAATGATGGGGCGATTGAGCCACACGTGTGTTGACATTGGTTTCTTAGAGAGGCGTGGAGGTGACCCAGGCCAGCTGGCCATCTACCCTCATCCCCTCACCTCATCTCTCTCTCTCTCTCTCCCCCTCAATCTCTCTCTCTGGTGTTCCAGACGAGACCTCTTATGAGGCTGGCGTGAAGGTGCAAATCCACAGCCAAAGCGAGCCACCCTCCATTGACCAGCTGGGCTTTGGCGTGGCCCCTGGATTCCAGACATTCGTCTCTTGCCAGGAGCAAAGGGTATCCGCCAAACCCCACCGGCCGGGCCTGAGACCTCCACCCTCTTTGGGGGGGAGCCTGGGTGCCCCCCTTTCCCCCCTTTCCCTCCAGCCCCAATGGGTCTTTCTGCAGTCTCTGCTTTCTGGTATCAGGGGCGAGCGGGGGCACCCACACCGCGCGGATGGGAGCACCGACCCTCAGATCAGCATGTCTGGACGGCCTCAGAGAGATGTCCTGGTGCTTGGGGAGGGGGACGCAATAGGACCCCCGCGTTTTGTGCATGGGGTGGCTGCATGAGGAGTGTCAGCCGGATGTCTGGCTGCGTGGGGGTTCCAGGGTATTAGGGTGGGTTGACCCCTCCCCAGCCTTTTCCTTAACTGTCTCTCACCACAGCTGTACTACCTCCCACCCCCTTGGGGCGTCTGCAAATCCGGCCCCATCGAGTCTGCCTTCTTCACCAATTACAGCATGGCTGCCTGCCGTATTGAGTGCGAAACACGCTACCTGGCTGAGAACTGCAACTGCCGCATGGTGCACATGCCAGGTCCGGAAGGGCAGCCGGAGGCCGCTAGAGGAGTCCTGTGGGGCGGGGGTCAGGGAGGCCCTGCGTGGCCTGTCCCCGAGCAGTCCTTGCATGCTTCTGTCCCAGGAGGCCCCTCTGGGAACCGTGGCTCAGCCTGTGGCCTGGCACTCCCTGTGGGTGAGAGCGGCGGGTCACTGCACCAGGCGAGGAAAGGGGTTTTGGTTCCCGAGGCCCTGCGAGAGAGCCCTGAGCACTCCTGTCGCACCCCTGCCCGCCCCATTTCCCGCACAACGCTATGCTGCGATTTCCTCCTCCTCCTCCTCATTAGGGTGCAGATTAAACAATTAGCATCCTAAAGGGACAGCCTGGGGGTGCAGGGGGGGTGCGAGGTGCGGGGCTCTAGGGCTCCCTACCCACACACCCCAGGTGCTCCTGTGTGGTCTCATCTGCTCCTCTCCCTCCTGCCCAGGCAATGCCAACGTCTGCACCCCAGAGCAGTACAAGGAGTGTGCTGACCCGGCTCTGGGTAAGCAGCGGGGACCCTTCTTCTCTCCCCACCCCCCCAGGGGCCCCCTCTGCCTTGCCCCTTCCCTTAGGAGCGGGGTGCGTTTGGCACACGTGCAGCGTGGCCCTTCCCGGAGGGAGAAAATGTCCCCCTGCCGAGGTGGGAAGGCCGGCCCTGACTCCCTGCTGGCCTCTTTTGCCCAGATTTCCTGGTGGAGAAAGACAACGAGTTCTGCTCCTGTCAGACCCCCTGCGAGATGGTGCGCTATGGGAAGGAGCTCTCTGTGGTCAAGATCCCCAGCAAGGCCTCAGCCAAGTACTTGGCCAAGAAGTACAACCGCAGCGAGCAGTACATTGCGTGAGTGACCCCCTCCCACCCACCGTGGGGCATTCCCGCCCCTTCCCCTCCCTGTTCAAACTGCCGACGTCTCACTAGGGTGCCAAGGAGAGGGGCCAACAGCCTGCCTGGGTCCTGCGTGTTTCCAGAGGGGCTTCCAGCACCCCCCACAGAGCAGAGTGCATGGGCCCAGCGGGCTTTCTGTGCTGCCCTTCTCTGCTGCCTCCCCACCCTGCCAGCGGGGGGCCGAGCGACCCTCCCTCTGCTTCCCACCCCATCCAGGGAGAACCTGCTGGTGCTGGACATCTTCTTTGAAGCTTTGAACTATGAAACCATTGAGCAGAAGAAGGCCTACGAGGTGGCCGGGTTGCTGGGTAAGCGGCACCAAGCGGGAAAACAGGCGTGGGTCCAGGGGGTGAGAGAGAGAACTGGCCGCAAGGCCGGGCATCCCCCACGCACACACGGAGTCCAACTGCTCTTCTGTCGAGGAGGCCAGACGGGGCAAGAACACTGGCAAAGGGTTCCCCTGTGACAGCTGCAGGCCAGGGCGAGACCCCCAGCAGGCATCCCCTTGCACTGCTGGAGGGGCCGCTCCACCAGTCTTCCAATGGAGGATCCAAGGGCCGTCAGGGCAAGCCTGTTGTGTCCCAGGGTTTTCTGTGTTCCACTTGTATCTCTGTTTCCACCTGCTTTGTGCTGATTCTAGACACAAAGGGAGCGCACCTGCATACCGTTTCAGCACCAGCTTGCCGTCAGGTGGGGACTGGGAAGTTACCGCAGGGCTCACGGTCCTGAAATCGCACCCTGCCCCTTGCAGCTTTAGCTCTGCCCCCTCCAAGGGCTTCCCATTCTGCAGGGACAGGACACGGCTCGATTGCCAGGGGCCCCAGCTTTTCCATGATTTTTTGACATTCTGCTTTTTTGAATGTTATATAGATGTTTAGCCAACGTGGTGTAGAGAGAAGACCAGGGTTGATTTCCCACCGTGGAAGCCCATGGCCATGGGAACCCGCTGGGTGACCTTGGGCGTGTCACACTCTCTCAGCCCCAGAAAACCCTGTGGTACGGTCGCCTTAAGGTTGCCATAAGTCGGAAACAACGTGAAGGCACGCAACAACAAAGAAACAAAGAACAAGAGTTCTTTCGATGTGGGGTCTGCTGTTTGGCCAGTTCTCCTCCTTTTGCCTTCTTCCTGGAGGGAACATGAGGGAATTACGGAGGCTCGCCAAGAACTAATGAAAGACTGGGTTCCATTTTTCAGCCCATTCCGCTTTCTAATCGTGCCCCGGTCCCTAACCTGTCAGATAAGTGGGGACACATAGGGGGTGCCTGAAGTTCCTGTTCCCCACAAAGAGGCAGGGACTGTACTCCCTGGCTCCCTTGCCCCTGCCCAGTCCCCCACATGGTTGGAAGTACCCCCTGGAGCCATTGGGGCTGGGGAGGGGATCTCCTGGGCTGATCAAGGGAACAGTGGGGAGAAGATCCGCCCCCTGCCGTGATACTTCTGTTGCTTCCCCAGGAGACATTGGGGGCCAGATGGGCCTCTTCATCGGCGCCAGCATCCTGACCATCCTGGAGATCTTTGACTACCTGTACGAAGTGAGTGGCAGGGGTGGGGGGCGGGCGTCTGGAGCAAAGGGGCGGGGCCCACGGGGAGAGAGGCCGGGGAGCGCGCTGACCGCTGGGGCCGGGCAGCCTCCTCTGCTCGGCCCCGGCCCCTGGTCCTACCCTCTGGGGCAGCAGAGAACTCACCTGCCCCCTCCTCTCTAGGGCAGCCTGGAGGGGTTTAAAGAGGGCCACTGTGCGCCCCCCAGTCTTCTCTTCACCCAGCTGGATCCCCTCCTGACCCAGCCTGCTCTTCCTGGCCTTTGCCCCGTGGCATCCCGCACATGCACTCTGCTGGCGTGTCCCCCCCCGACACCCCCAAATGACTCTGGCCCTCCATCTTGGGCCTGTTGTGGGGTGGGGGTGGAGAGGCACTCTGTAGTTGCTCAGGAGCCCATGGGCGGACGGCTGCTTCAACTGGGGCTCTCCGCTTCTTCCTTTCTTCCCGTTGTGCTGCGCGGCAGGTACTCCGAGACAAACTTCTGGGCTTCTACCAGGCGAGGAAGCAAGCCGTGAGGAGCAACAGCGACAACCTGGTAAGATGCCGGCCTCCCCCTGCAACTCTAACCCAGCCCACCCCGGGGTGTCATGCCAAGGTGGCCGCTCCCCCCCTTCCCTGCCTCCCCCCCAACCCTGGAAGAATCCCCATTCTAAAAAAACTGACCCTCCTGAGCAAGAAGTGAGTGGCTGGGGTGGGGATGAGCTCTGTTGGCCCCATTTTGGTGGCGGTGGAGGGGCCAAGCTTTAGAGCAGGCGCGTTTTCCCAGCCCCCAACTCTCCTCTGGGGAGTTGCTCCCCCAGAGGGAGGAGGGCTTAGAAAGACCTTTGTGGGCTGAGCCAAGGGCCTAAATTTGCTGCCCTCCCCAGACTTGAGGGGGTTGGCTGGAGGCATGTGGCTGAGGGAAAGGCTCTCGGCACATGCTCAGAGGCACTCCCCCTTCCATTGGCTTCATCATCTTCACACTGACCAGGTCCTTGGAGAGAGGGGCCTCCAGGGCTGGAACCGTTTCTCCACCTCATCGCTCTCCTTTCTGCCTCTCCTGCCCCCCGTCCTTCTCCCCCCTCGCTTCCATGCCTCCACCATCGTGCCTCCCTCTCCATCCGGCATCCCACCTGCACCAGGAGTACATGGACCTGCCTCGTGGCCCCGAGAGCAGAGGCCGGGCGCCGCCCCGCCCTCCCAGGTAGTGGCTCCCTTTCAGGCTTGGGGGGAGGTACTAGGGGGCTCCCCTTCCCTCCCCTGGGAATGCTGGGGGAGGCACAGCGGGGCACCCTTCTCACCCCACCTGCTCTCCATCCGGCAGCTCTACTTTGGCTGCGGAATCTGCGGATGGCTTTACTCTGGAGGAGGAGCGTGAAGCTCTTGCTTCAGATGCATACCATGCTGGAGAGGGTGGGAACCAGGGTCTCCCCCTCCCCCAGGAGACAACAAGGGATATGCCAAGCGTGTGCAGAGTGCAACGGGGGCAGTTGCCCTGAGTTTCTGCCGTGACCCAAAGGGATGCCGACCTCGGAGCAGGCTGGGCGGAAGCTGGAAGGGGGCCGGGAGGGAAGGGGCTGGGGCGCTTTAAGGCAGCCAGGTCCGAGCTCTGGGGAAGGGGCAGCCAGGGGGTTAAGTCAATTGATCAATCGACAATAAAAACAGGGAAGCAAGCTCAGAGGGAGGCCAGGCGCTGCGTGCGGGAAGGCCAACTCCATCCCTCACTTCTGGGGGGTGTCTGTGCCCCCCATCACGACCAGGATAGACAGAGTCCGTCCGACCAGCAACTGCCTGAGGCGGCGGCCTTCCTCCTCCTCGCCACGCCTCCGGGCCAGAACATCAAGGGCCCGTCTGCTCAGGAGTCGTGGCTGGGTTGGCACCTCTGCCTGGCCTTGCAGGTGGCCTTGGGCCCCCGGGACCGTTTGGGTTCCCAGGATCCTGGCCTCCAACCGTGCCTTGAGGTGACCCCCGCCTCATGTGTGTCGGGGGGGGGAGAGACAGAGGCCACAGGAAATGGGCCGAGCAAGGGAGGTAGTGGGGGGGAGCCAAGGCAGGGGGGCCCGATTGGTCGGCCGGTGTGCACCCGCGGGCACTTGCGTATGCACGCCCGGCTCCCTTGGGGGGGGGGGTAGGTCATTGTAGCCGGGCACAACCTGAGCTGCTGCCCCTGGCCCTCCGATCCTGTCAGTGCTGGACGGGCAAGGAGGATGGGGACCCGGCAGGGGCAGGACCTGGCCCTCGGCCCACCGAAGTTCCAGCCCCTCGTTAACTTC
The DNA here is from genome assembly GCA_030412105.1 of Cyclura pinguis. NCBI lineage: Eukaryota > Metazoa > Chordata > Lepidosauria > Squamata > Iguanidae > Cyclura > Cyclura pinguis. The sequence goes on along the minus strand of CM059604.1, from coordinate 368,781 downwards.
TCTGGGCTTAGCTCCCCCTTGTTGCAAGGCCCCAGTTCCACCCTCAGCATCCTCGCTTGCCCTGAGGGGCCTCCGGGCCAAATCTCCATCTGCCGGCTCTCTGGCCGCGACTGAGGAGGAGGTGGCTGGACCAACAGGCACGCCCGTGTGGGCACACGTTCCTAGGTGCAGCCGCACATGCCACGCCCCTCCCCAGGAGCCAAGCAGGGGTCTCTTTCGGTAGTCCCACTCACCCCTGCACTTTTTCTCCGCCGCCACAGAGCACCTGCCACACGCTGCGCGGCCACTCGGACAGCCTCGGATACACCCCGCGCCTGTTACCTCGTCACGCGGCTCTAGGCAACCTGGAGGAGTTCGCCTGCTGAGGGGGCACCGCCCCTGCTGCCCCCGTCTCCCCTTGCCTCCCCCCACGGACCAGCGCCAGCTGACACAGGGAATGTCTGACTGCAGTAAATGAGGAGGGGGCCCGGCTGCCCCCACCCCACCCCTGAAGACTCCACTTGACCCGTACCCGAGAAGAAGGGCTTCGCAGCGCAGGGCCCCCCGGGGGCGCTCCTGACCCACAGGTGGGGAGGGAGCGCCGGGAGCCCTCCGACTGGCCGCTGGAAACGCACAAGGCAGCCTCAAATTAAAGTTGGCGCTGGTTGGATGCTTTTGTGGCACAGGACAATTATTTGGGGATTCCCCTCTGCTTGGACCCCCTGCGCCCCCACATGGCTCACAGTGGGCAGGCCGCTCGCGGGCTGGACCGGAGGGCCCCAGGGATCCCTGTGCTTTAGCGGGCATCTGGGGCAGGGCGTGGACATCCACCGGCCGGTCTGCTGCTCTGTCTGTCTGTGCGTCCATCTGCTCCCAGATCCATGCGTGAGCGCACTGCTGCGTCCTGTAACCTCCCCATCCTGTGATCCTGCTGGGAGCCCCACTGCGAGCCCCCAACTCCTGTGTGCCCCTTCTGTGCCTGTGTTCCATTAAAGAGCCTCCTGGCAATGCCATCTTGCCCGCTCACCAGAATGGGGGGGGGCCCACTAGGGTGTGCTGGCCACATTGCAGAGGGGTGTGTGTGTGTGTGTGTGTGTGTGTGAACATGTGTGGGGACCTTGGAAGGGGGAGACCAGAGGGGTTTCTTCACCTGTCACCCCCCAAGTCTTGCCTGGAGGAACCCCCTACCCAGAGCTGGGACAGAGGGAGCCTGGGGGGGGGGTACAGAATCCCTTCACTTTCTCTGGCCTCCCCGAACCCCCCCCCCAGCAAAAAAGGAAAGGGGCCACCACAGAGCAGAGGACAGGAGAAGTGCTTTATAGAGCTCACAAATATTCACATCATCAGCAACAGGCAGCCAGCCCACCCTCACCCTGCCAGCTGGTGCCCCTCCCATGGTGGCTTGTGGGGGGAAGGGGGAGGGTGCGACTCCCCCCACAGCACACCCCAGCTGGTCCCATGGGGAGGGGGCAGCCCTACCGGCAGCAATCCCCTCCCCCTACATCCAAAGGAGGCGGCTTCACTGGGGTGGGGGCGTGCAGGGGGGCACCTAGGGGGGGCAGAAGTCTGTGAAGTAGGGGTGCTGCAGGGCGTCCTCTGCCGAGATCCGATGCACCGGGTTGCACTTCAAGAGGTTCTGCAGAGCCAAAAAGAGGGGGTGTCGGAGGCAAAGTGAGCGCTCAAAAGCCCCCCCCCGGCAGATGAAGGTGGGGGGGGCTGTTCCCCCTCCCACAGTAGAGCAACCCACTCTCTCCTGCCCCACCCTTTCTCAAGTCCTGAGGAGGGTTGCCCGGTTCACCCTGCAGATCTCACTGCTATCAGGAGTGAAACAGCAGGCAGGTGGAGAAGGAGAAACCCACAGGAAAGCAAGGGCCGCCCCACTCTTCAGCACTGGGGGGCCCCAACCCCCCCAAATAAGTCTCCCTAGGCCCCAGGGCTGCCGGGGAGAGTGAGAGGGGAAGAACGCCAGGGCTGGAAGGAGGGGGCCAGCACAAGCCGGTGGCACGTGGGCATTTTGGAGGGAGGGGGGCACGGCACCCACCTGAAGGAGGTCCCGGCCAGTGGCATTCAGCTTGGGCACCACGTTGACCAGGGAGGTTGTCGCTGGGTACATGGGGTAGGGCTGTGGGGAGAGAGAGCAGGGGGAGGTGGCTGTGAGCACACGCAGGCCCCTCCTGACCCCAGAACCCACCTGCCTGCCCCCCCACCCCCCAGGAGGAAGACAGAGGGAGGGAGGGGGCACACCTTGTAATCGGGGAGCTTGGTCATTCCCGGCCACTGTTCCTCAGTTGGGGTCCCCAGCAGCGTGGAAGCGCAGTCAAGGGCCTTCACTTGTGGGGGGGGGGCTCTCTGCAGCACATGGAAGCCCCTGCCCACATCCACTCCCTCCCCCAGTGCCGCGACTGGCTCAGGAGGGGACCCCTCCCACATATGGCACATCCAGGGCCGCGTTCGGAATGCCCCCATCACACTGAACGCGGACGCTGTGGGAGAAGCAGGCAGCACGAGGATGCGCCACCCCGACGAAACTCAGAAGGCCCGCGTGGAAGAGCAACAGGAGGAGGGGGAAGGCCTCCCCAAGGCTTCCAGCACTCGTCGGGGGTCAGGCAGCCCCAGGGTCTGCCGGTCACTTTGCCCTCCAGGAAACATCCAGCCTGTGCTCGTGTTTGGACATCACAGACCTTGCCCCCCCACCAAGAGACATGGCCTTTCACATCTAGCCCCCCATCTCCCCATCCCCACGTGCCAAAAGCCAAGGATATCGGAAGATGCGCTTCAGCTGGTCGTCCACGTCGTTCCCCGGGAAGAGGGGCCGCCCAGCGTTTGCCAGCTCTGCCGGGGTGGGGAAAAAGAGATCAACGCTCCGGACAGGGCTCGCTCTGTCCCAGGTTGGCACCATCTCCCACCCCAGCGCCCCCACTGCCCGCACGTTACCTGCAAAGATGCATCCGGCCGACCACATGTCGATGGAGGTGGAGTAGAGCTTGGCCCCAAAGAGGACGTCCGGGGGGCGGTACCAGAGCGTCACCACCTAAGCGGGCGGAGGAAAGAAGGGCAGCAGGGAGCAGGGGGCAAACCCTTCCAGAGCCCACCCTGTGGCTGCCCACGGGGCCAGGGAGCTGGCCAAGGAAAGCGGCCCCCAATGAAGCTGCAAAGCGCCCTTCTCTGCGGCCCTGGGGTCAGGGGAGGACCAGGCCTGTGGTTTGAAGTTACAGGAGAGCAGATCTTGATTCAGCACCAGAAGGAACTTCCTGACAGTAAGAGCAGTTCGGCAAGGGAGCCCGTTGCCGAGAGAGACGGTGGGGCCTCCCCTCCTTGTTTGGACATTCTCCGAAGGAGGCTGGGCACCCCCTGCTGCTGGGGAGGTCTAGCTGGAGCCCCGATGCCCTCTGGGGGCCCCTTCCGGCCCCTCCAGGACTCCGTGACTCAGCTGGCAGAGCGGAGCGTGCATGCGTGGGCGGGCACGGGCGGAAGCGGCCGTCTCCCCCTTGTCTCGGGAGAAAGGGCCACCGGCCAGATTTGGAACGGGGGTGCCTCACTCTTTTGCCCGTGCACCGGAGTGGGGGTGGCATTCACGCTGAGGTGGAGGAAGCAGCGGCTTCTGCTCTGCAGACTCCATGGAACAACATTCTCCTGCTCTCCCCACACGGCCCCCACCCCCAGGCCTCAGTTCCCCGTGGGGAAAATAAAGAATCCTCGCTCATATTTGCACCCTCAGCGAAAAAGAGGACGGGCATGACACCCAGTAAGAAAAGGGGAAAGAGCAAGGAGATCCCTCCCATATCGAGACTCTTGCAGAAAGACTCGTTTGCGCAAAAATGGATAAGTGTCCTCCTTCAACACAGAAAAGGCACCGGGGGTTTGGGGCAAATTCATCCCCCCCCCGCCAAGAGTCCTGAATGGCGAGTGAAACACGAACCCCTCGGTTCCTGCGTGGTCAGAAGAAACCCGCACAGGTTATTCGTCCTTTGGAGTGAGAAGGAAATCAGCGAGCACCTCCAGCCCCGACCTGAGTGCAGAGGGTCACGGGAGACAGTGGGCCCGTGCCAGCTCCCAAAACAAAGGAGGGGCGGAAGGAGGACCCGCACCCAATTCTATGCTCCAACCAAGACTACAGAAGAAAACCGTGTCCCTCTTGGCTGCTTCTCCGGGGCATCCAGGATCTCCCCGCCATAGGCACTGCCTAGCCCGCCCGCCCGCCCACCCCTCTTTCCCCCACCCATGAACTGTGCTCCAGCCCAAACAGGCCACGCGTGTCTCCGCTCACCTCAGCCGAGTAGCATCGCACAGGGATGCCGAAGGCCCGGGCTAGCCCAAAGTCCGCCAGTTTCAGCTCCCCGTTCTGTAAGCAAAGGCACTTCTTGGAACTTCCGTTCGGCCCTCTCAGAGCTCAGTGGGCGGCGCCTGCCCTGGCAGAAGCTGCACCCATTTGCTGCTTCTTCCTTTTCCTCCTTGGTGCTCAGCACTGCCGGAGCGCGGCCGCGTCCCACAGCTCCCACCCAGGCCAAACGCTCACCCGATTGATCAGTAGGTTCTGGGGCTTCAGGTCTCGGTGCAAGACGTTCCGACTGTGGCAGAAGGCCAGGCCCTTCAGCAGCTGGTACATGAAGGACTGCGGAGGAGAGGCTGCCATCGCTAAAAAGACCCAGCACTCCCCCTGCCCACGTCTGATCCGGAAGCTAAGCAGGCTGGGCCTGGGCAGCACTTGGGTGGGACACATGCCCAGCCCCAGAGGGAACACCACGGATCCCCGGGCAGCGTGGGGAAAGATCCAGCCTCAGACTCCAGGGGCTCCACAGACTCGGGTCTGACGGGGCACACAGGCAGCTCGGGAAGGCACGTGGGGCTGGGGCTCACGAGTTCCTTCCTGGAGAGGGAACCAGCAGGAGGCAATCCCCGGGGCTGGGCCACAGATGGGCTGGGAGCCACTGGCCCAGAGTGGCCTCTGAGGCCCTCCTCCCAGGCCAGAGCATCCCCACCTGTTCCTCAGCCAGACCGGCCAGGGGAGGAGGAACAGTGGACCGTGACAACAGCAAGGTAGCTGCCGCAATCCCACTCACCCACGCAACACCACCCCCGGGCCACTCACCTTGACAATTTCAGGGTCCAGGTCCCCATTGCAGCTGTCAAAGTATTTCTTCAGGTCCTGGAAGGGGCAGAGAAGTCAGGGGAGGGTAGAGGGGGTGAGCGGGCAGCCCAGCACCCCGGCCGCCCCCCAGTGCAGCAGCATTCCCTCCAGCGCTCTCTGGATTTTGGAGGCAATCCAGGGGCTCCAAACGCCCATCGCTGTGCAAAGGGAGATGAAGGGCGGCAGCTTGGGGGCCTTACCAGCCGAAGCGGGCAGAATGAGGCCGGGATCCTATCCCATAAACAGAATTCCCCCTCCCTCACAAAACCAGAACCCGTCAAGAGTTCCTCTGCTGGTACCGAATGGCAGGAGAGTCCCATGGTTGGATGGGGCGGGGTGTGTGTGGCCATGGCTCATCCTGATGGATCCCCCAGGGAGCCAGGGGTTCCCTTGCTGAGGACGAATCCCCCTCAAATTCTCCGTCGCTCCCCCTGAAGCTGCCATAAGTTGCACGGGAACTTTCCTGCTGCTGCCCAAGGGATTGGGCCCAGTGGCATCAGGAGACCTCTGGGTGAGTTTGCCCCTGCTTGGCCTCTGCCCCTCTGGCTGCCCCCCGGGCCACCAACCCAGGAGTCTCTAATAAGGGAACCAGGGCCGTAGCTACAGTGGCCCCCCAGGAACTCTGTCCCTCCCAATGAAATCTTCCTTCGGTCCTAAACATCTCACGTAACACTTTGGTTGCTCATTTAGAAATGCAGTTTAGGCGCCCTAAGACAAAAGGCAGGCCAGGGGGTGCAGGGAGGGGCACAGGCGGAGCGAACAGAAGAGGGGGGTCCAGGTGGGAACCATTTCCAGCGTTTCACTCTCCGCAATGCTAGAAATTCGGGAACGAAGGAAGATTTCGCTTGGGGCCAATGCCCTCATTTTGACCCCCTCCTGCTAACACAGCTAACCCGCAGGGCCAGAGAGATTCAGGGAAGAAGAGGCTCTCCCGCCTCTGAGTCGCCGAGTTGCAGGAAGAGCCCCAAAGGGCATCCAGTCCGCCCTGCTGCTTGCCAGGGCGTCCGCACTGTGCCGGCTGTGTGCTCCTCTCCGGCAAGAGGAGAGGGAAGGCACCCCCGAGACCACAAGCAGGAGCGGCCACGGCACCCACAGCCTCCCGGGCTGCCTCCTTTGGGGGGTCTTGGCTGGGGGAGCAGAATACCCTACATCATTTTATCCAGTTCAGCTAGAAAGATCCGAAAGCAGGCACCACTTCGTGCCAGGGGGTGTTCCCCCCTCACCCAATTCATTTTGGTTCTCCATTTGAGGGACGGGGGGACATGTCGCACCAGGCTTTGGAGCCGCTGCGGCTGGATCCAGCTCTGGGGTCCTCCTGACGTTCCTGGAAAAGCTTTAGTTGCCCCCGCGCCCCCAGCCCCAGCCCCGGGCTCCTCACCTGGTCGCAAAATTCAAAGACCAGTGTGAGCTTCTTGTCACTGTGCAGGACGTCATGCAACCTGTGGGGCAGGGGGAGGAAGAGGAGGGGTTCAAGGGGGGCAGCCAAACCAGCAGCGGAGTGGGGTGGGGAGAGGCACGGCAGCCCTGCAGGCCACGCTCCGCTTCGAGCAGGGAGAGAAAGGCGGCCAGCCGCGCACGGAGCATTGCTCGGCCCGCAGGGAGAGGGGAGACCGAGGGGCGCTTGCGTGGAGGAAACAGGGCCTTGAGGGGGCCACCACGAAGCCCACTCTGCTTTTCATAGGGACTCAGTGCTACTTCAGAATCAAAACATTCAAACAATTAAATTAAACATTTAAACAAGAACGACAACAAAAGGTTCCAGAGCTGTAAATAAAGCACTGTGTGAACCGACCCGTAAACTCCGCAGCAAGTCAGCCAAGGGCAAGTCGGGGGCGAGCGTTTTGCGACCCCTGAGAAAGGCCGCCTTCTCTCGGCCCTCGCGGGCCCACCGCAGCACAGACCCCGCTCGGCCACGACCGCAGTCTGCCCTGCTCGGGATGGGAGGCAGCCCACCGGAGGAGGGATCCCCAGCAGGGCCGCTGGGTAGGAACGGGGCAGGATCCTGCCTCAAAGAGCCCCTCCCACCCCACGCGCCCCTCCGACTCACCTCACAATGTTCTTGTGCTTCAGCTCCTTCAGCAGGCAGATCTCCCGCAAGGCAGAGCTGGGGACCCCCTAGAAAGTTGAGGGGGGAGAGAGAGAAGGAAGAAGGGGGGGTGAGGCACACAGACACACTTAACCCCCCCCGGCACTTGCCAAGGGGCACGGAATCCCTTCACACAACGCAACCGCAGTGCCGTGATTGAGGCTCAGCCCCTTGCCTCCCCCAGCTGCCCCAGGCGCATCCTAGGGAATCCTGGGATCTGTGGTTTGGTCGGGAGGCACAAAGCCTGAGAGTTCCCTAACTGTAAATCCCGGGATTCCGAGGGATGCCGCCAGGGCCGACCCTGACCAAGCTCTCCCGCCACCCGCGGTCCCCGGGAGGCACCCCGGATGGGCCTTTGACTCCCCAGCAGCCCCTCTCCATGGGGGGGAGTCACTTCCAAGGGGTCTGGCCCTTCCGACTCCCAACGCAGGCGGCCAGGAAGGATCCAGGGACCTGGGGGCTCCAGGCGCTCTGGCTGGGTGGAGGCGCGGTCTCCCAGAGAGCAAGCTGAGGCTCAGGCCTCCCCGCAGAGCCAGGGCTGGCCTGGACGCCGCAGGCGCAGATGGACAGTGCGCACTCTGCGCATGCTCAGCATACATCACTCCCAGGCCCGTCCCTGGACTGAGCGCAGCCTGTGGTGCGGAGAGAGTTCTTGTGGGGGTCCTTGTGTGAGACCCCCAGCCCTGTGGACACTGGGCATCCGGGGGGGGTGAGAGGGAGAAGCTGCCCATCTACCTCCGCCAGGGAACTTCCTAAGGGGCCGCTGCTAAGGGCCAGGGTGGGAGGCCGGGGTGCTCCATCCCATAATGTCCTCCCCTCAGGCGGGCGGGGGGCACCCCTTTCCCCCTCCCCACCTCGTCGTCGTCGTCCAGCCGCACCCGCTTCAGCGCCACGATCTCGTGGGTCTCCCGGTTCTTGGCCTTGAAAACGGTCCCATAGGTGCCTGCCAAGGGGGGGGGGGGGTCGTCGTGTTGGGGCAGGGGGAGCGGGGTGAGTGCGGGGGGGAGATATTAGTTATGGGCTGAAAACACGGCATGCCCCCGCCGCCCCCCAAATAGGGAGGGCTGCAGAGCGACTCACCGTCACGCGCGCACGCGGAGAAAACACAACCCCCTGATACAAATGGGGCAGTGAGGGGACCCCCGGATCACCCCTGAAGGACGCCCCCTCCCCCGACCCGCCCCGGCTGCCACCCCTCGGGGCCTCCCCATTCCCTGCGAGGGGGGGGATCAAATCCCACCCCCGCCTGGCAGCCCCCCGACACCGCAAGCCCCCTCCTTCGCTCTCGCCGGCGCCCCTCCCCCACTGCAATGCATCCCCCAAACCCAGACCAGGGTTGGGGGGGAAAGCAGCGTTCCTCCCCCCCTCCCCCCCCTTGTGCCTGCAGAGACACAGAGAAAGCAACGCCGCTCCCCCCGCGTCCAGCACTATTCCGCCCCCGCCCCGCGGCCCACCTTCTCCGATCTTCTCCAGCTTCTCGTATTTCTGCATCGCTCCCGCCGGCCGTTTCTGCCGCCGCCCCGGGACCCCCGGCCGCCCGAGCCGCCCGTCCTTCTCTCCCCTCTCCGCCCGGCCAGGGCGGGACTGCAACTCCCAGCACGCCTTGCTCTCCGTCGGCGCAGCCCTGGGGCGGAGACTACATCTCCCGGCAGGCCCTGCGCAGGCGAGGGCTTCATCTCCTGTCCCGCGTGCCGTGGGAGAGCGCCTCCGGACGCGTGCGGAGTGCCCCCTGTCCGCGCCTCACCGCCGGCGGGGAGCCCGGTTCACTTAGGGGGCTCCGCGGGGGGAAGGAGGGTCGGGCTGGGCCGCCGCCGCCGCCGCCGCCGCCGCCGGGTGCCCCCCGCCCCGCCCCCTCTCCTTCTCCCTTTCCCGGCGGCGGAGCTGCTCCTGCGGGCCGCCCGTCCCCCAGTGGCCGGCTGGCCGCCCGGTCAGCTGGGACTGCGGGGAAGAAGACTCTCCGGCCGCCCCCCAGGGACAAGGGGCCCCCCAGCCCTCCACGCCGAGGATCGGCCGGCGTCGTTTGCAACGGGCAGGCGGCGGCGGCCGCGGCTAGGAAGAGCTTGGACAAGCTTCCCCGCGGACTACAGCCCCCAGAATCCCCCTCGGGGAAGGTCAGGCAGCTCGAGGACGGGGATCTGCCCAGGGGCCTTCCCCGCCCTCCTCCACGGAGGCCGGCCGGGCCCCCTCCCAAGTTAAAACCTCGACTTTTATCGAAATCTCTTGGCGGGGGGGGGGGGCGCTCCTTGGTTTTCTACCAACCTTGCCACGCCTGAACGTGGATTCGGCTGTTTTACCGAGTTTCGTTGCGTTGCGGTGATGCCCCTTCGGTGCCAGCTCCTCTCCTCCTTGGCAAGGTGCGTCCGGAAGCGGTCTGCCACCCTGGCCTTGCTCGGAGGCCGAGAGCGTGTGACTGACCCAAGGTCACCCTGCGGGTTTCCATGGCCAAGCGGGGATCCCAGAGGAGTCCGAGTCCGCGACCCGGGCCACTACGCCGCACGGCCCCCCTTGCAGACCAGCAGGGCTGAGGCCAGTCGCCAGGCCAGGCGCCCAGCAACCCATTCCGCGGCCCCACTCGCCCCGCGGCGCCACTCTGGCTCTTTCGTGGCTGGGTGGCCGAATACGTTTTTGAATGGTGAATTGTCTCCTGAGGTTTTAAAGACTGATTTTACTGTATGCCCTGATGAGATTTTTGGACGTGACGTGACATACAAATATTTTAACAAATAAAAGGAAAAATAAAAGGATCTCCTGCAGTTGGAATTACAACATAATTAGGTTATACCTTTAGCACCAGGGAAACAATTACGTAGAACTACTTATTTGTGACCATTTATCTCTGAGCTCTTGGGTGAGGCCCCTGTGCTCTGCACATGCCCAGGAATGCCCTCAGGGGAATGCATCCCAACTTGGCTTCTCCCAGAATGGACCCCCCCCCCAGCTCTCTGTGGCAGGGGGAGGGCCTCCTTTGGGTAGATCCCCGGCCCCACCTTGGTTTCCCCACCACAGAAGGCCGTGCCCTCCGGGGGCCCCTCGGCACCCAAGAATCTGCTCGGATAGCCAAGGTTTGCTATAGGTGGGCTGCAGAATTGACAGATGAGTACACACACACAGGAGGCTGAACCCAGGGAAAGAGCAGCCCAGAGACATAAACAAAAGATACAGCTTGGAAATTAAACTTCAGCACATATTTAAACATCCCATCGCATCCCATCCACTGCTGACTCCTGCCTCTCTCGTGGTCTACCAGGACCCCAGGTCCTTTCCACACGCACTGCTTTCAGGCCGGGTGTCACCCTTTTCCTCACAGAATCCCTGCAGAAATTCACTGTGTTAGCTGTGGCCCATCTCTCCATCTCTCAAGGTCATTGTGAGTCCTGATCCCACCATCCGGGGTATGAGCCACCCCCACCTTCTCCCCCTCCCAATTTGGTGCCACCTGAAAATTAGCTAGGGCCGCCCTCCATTCCATCATCTAAACGGTTTACGAAGATGTTAAGTGACGCCAGGCCCAGGACACGGCCCCCGGGCACACCCTGCCCGCTTCTCCCCAGAATGAAGAGCAACCGTGGGTGAGCGCTCTCCAGTTACGTGGCCGCCTAGCGATAATAGCTAACAGTCCAGCCCACGATTCACCAGCTTGTCTGCCAGAACTGCACAGGGGGACTTTCTTCTTTTCCAAAACAAGAAAGTCGTTCCAGGTCTGCCCGAGAGTTCTTCTGCTGCCAAAGGCCAACACACGTTATTGCTCTAGACTCAGCCTTTTTATGGGCAGCAAATGAAGCTGCAGGTGGTCGGCAGGAGAGGAGCATTCCAACCTTTGGAGGAGAGGCTCCAGCACCCCCTCAAAGCCACTGGGAGAACTGGGCTCCCAAACAACTTCTACGCAGACTGCCTCCAGCCGGGAACCCCACCTCCCGTTGCCGGCTGTTTGGGCGCCTGAGTGGAGCGCACAGGAAGGCCGAGGCCAGTGGGAGAGGGGCTCCTTCACCAGGGGTTGTACAGGGCAGACGCAGACAAAGAAACCCACTGCACAAGTGCGACCCCTCTCCTCACCCCAAAAGCTACGGGAACTGTTGAAGCAGGGTAGCAACAAAGGGAAATGCACTCCCCCTGTCTGTTCCCTGCCCCGACATCTCTACCCAGGCTCACGCTGCCAAGGGAATGCAAAAAAAAAAAAAAAGGATATACCAAAAAATCACTAGTACAAATGAATCCTTTCTGTATCTCCAGACCCCCGTTGATGTTTGGCCATGATGCTAAGGGGACTCCAAAGCCCATCTGCCTGGTTGTAGAGACCCAGACCACGGCAGACTTCGTCAAAAGCCTCACTGAACTCAAGATATACTATCTCCGCAGCATTCCTTTGATCTACCAAGCTACTCTATTCCACTCTCCCCCCCAAAAAAAGAAGGAACAAATGTAAGATGAGGATTAGGGTGACTTGTTTTTGAGAAGCCCATGCTGACTCTCAGTAAACACAATATTTTTTTCTAATTGTTCACAAAGCAAGCATTTAATTGTACGTCCTAAAAGCTTTCCTTGATGTCAGCCTGGCCAACTGTCACTCTCTCAGGTCCTTTTGTTCCTCTTTTTGAAGACGGGGACATTTTCCCGCCCTCCAGCCTGTGGGGACCTTCCTCCTTGTCCCACAATAATCCTCAAAGGTGCCTGAGAGGGCCTCTGAGGTCACCGTGTGAGTTGCTTCAGGGCCTCTGGATGCACTTGCCTGCCCCCCCGTCCCGTACATCATGCGTCGTGTTCTGCTGAGCCCGGGTCTCCTTCCAGAGAAGACACAGCCAAAGTTCCACGTTCTCCTTCTCTCCCCTCTCAGAAAATCTCCGCCCCGCTCCCCATGCAGTGGATCTACTTCTTCCTTGTTCTTCCTCTTGCTCTGAATGTAGCTGGAAAGTCCCTTTTAATCATTTTGAAACTCCTGAGCAAGCCTGAGTCAGCTCTGAGCATCTCCCTACAAACACTGGCCACTTAATTGTACTCTTTTGTGGCGATCCGCCTGTCTCAGGTGACCTGAAAGTTCTTTGGACGTCCGCCCTGGTTTCTCAGCCCCCCCCCCCGGTCTTCTTCCTCATTGGAATTGTTTGCACATGTGCTCAATTTTAAGCAGCTCCCAGCACTCAGGACCCCCTTCCCTCTCAGCCTTTCTGACCACACAGGTCATGGCCCAGAAGGGGCCACTGGAACTGGGTGGGGGCTCTAGGAAGGCGTCACCCAGACCTTCAGTTTGACCGAGGGACGGATAGCAGGCGCCGACAGTGCAGCCGCCGTTCTGCCCCTTCCGCCTTTGCCTAAAGGCCCTCTGCCCGCCCTCCATGCTCTGAGTTGTGGCTCTCCTCACACGTCCTCGTTGCTGCTCTCCCCCATCTATGGGGCCGCTCTGCCTCCTTTCCATCAGTATGTCCCAGTCACAAGATTCATCCCACAAGCTTTCAGTGACCCACTGAACCACGGTTGCCTTTCTGTGCCGAGAGTTCAGGTTCATCTTATCTCCCACGCTCTGCGCACTCCTGCCCTTGGGGGAGTGTGAAAGGAGGGTGCCCTGCTGGGCGGAGGGAGAACGCTTTGCCCCTCCGGGCAGGGAACAGACCCAGCACGGCTGGCCTGCTCTTCTTCCTCACTTAGCTGTACTCATTTATTTATTGAATTTATTCCTCCCCCCCGCTTTCTCCCAAACGGGATCCAAGGTTGCTTCCAATAATCTAAAACACCTCGGGGTGTTTCCCTGCCAGGGTTCCCACTTCCGGCGCACCCTCTCCCCCCGCCCCCGAGTACTTGGTGCCCGACGCTCCCCCATCAACTTTTTCATGAGACTGGAGTCCCGTCCCCAGCCCCCCGGGACCTATTCACAGAGGCACGCAGAGGGAGGTTGCCCCCCGACCTGCCGGTGCAACTCAGCGCCCCCCCCCGTCCCTGTGTGGGTCCAAACCGCCCCGGGGGGGCGGTCAGCGAGCACTTGCTCGGCCCCTTTTGGCCCGGCGGGGTCGAGGGAATTACAAACAGGCGGTGCCCGCCTCCTCGGCAGCCCCGGGCCGGAGGCTGGGTGGCTCCGCGGGACGCATCTCTCGGGGGCTGCTCCCACGCGGGGCGCTGGAACCCGCGGGCCCCCCAGAGGAGGGAGAGGCCAAAATGTCCCGGCTCGCGACGGGGCGGCGCTTCTTCCCGGGGCTCCGGCGCCCCGCAAACCCTTCAGCCTCTCCCCGCCCGGGCCAGCCGGCGCTCCGGGTCCCTCCCGCGGGCGGAGCGCACCCCCCCTCCTGCGCGGACGTGTCCTCTCCGGCCCCGCGCGTGGGCAGGGGCGGAGCGGCCCCCTGCGCCCTCCCTGCTTCCCGCCCTCGCCTCGTCCCCTCCGTCCTCAGGCGCGCGCGGGGAGCGCCCCCGCCCCCCCGCCTCCAGGAGGGGCTTCGCGGGGCGGAGCGGGGGTGCGGCCTGCCCGGCCGTGCACGTGGCGGAGGCGCCGGGAGCGCGCTTCGCTCGTCCCGCGCGCATGCGCAGCTCCCTCCGCCGTCTGCAAAGGCTTGCTGGCTAGGGCGGCCTGGCGAGAGCGCGCACAGGGATCCTGCGGCGGCGGCGGCGCTGCTTCTGGCGGGTGAGTGGGCGCGTGCACGGGGCGGGCGGGCCGGGGGCGGCTGCCGGGCGCGGGCTGGGGGGGCGGCGAAGGAGGGCGAGGCGCGCGCGCGCCAGGCGCAGCCCCGGCCGGACCTTCTTTCGGCCTCTGTCCGGCGGGAGGAGGAGGAGGAGGAAGGAAGAGGAAGGTGGCTCCGCTGCCCCCTCTCCCGGCCAGGGCGGTGGGCCCCGGTTCCGACCTCCGATTTTCTGCCGCCCGAGGAGCTTTGGACCCGTGGCCGCCCGCCCACCTCCTCCTCCCCTCGAGCCCGGCGGGCCGGCAGCGGCGGCCGGGGGGGGGAGGGAGGGGTACTCTGCGCGAGCTCAGAGGCCCGCTGCCGCCCAGCAGATCTCTTTGTTCGGCTCTGCCCCGAGCACCCGCTTCGGCCTCCGTGGGGAGCGCACCCCTCCGGGGCGCCGGGGCACCTCGGACGACCGCCCCGCTCGGGGGCCGCCCCCATTAGGCCCCCTCACACTTCGCCTCCCGTTGTGCTTGCAGCCCCCTCCCCTTTAAAGACGCCCCCCCGGAATACGAGGGCGGTGCGGTGCGATCCAGAACTTCGCACATCCCAGGATGGGGCAGGGTTTGGGGGAGAATGCGTTTGGGGTGGGGCTGTCGGGTCCTGGGGTCGCCCGACCCCCCAGCACCCGAGCGCGTCGACCGGCACAGCGGCTGGGCGGGGGAAGGGGGGCTGGCGGAGGGCGCCCCGGCGAGGCCTCGTGCTGGGAGGTCCCGCGAGATCATCCGTCCGCTCCCCGCCCCCTCCCCTAAGGGCCGGGCCGGGTGGGCGGTGGGAGAGCGAGCGCGGCGGCGGCGGCGGAGGAGGAGGAGGCTGGGGCTCCGGAGCCCTTCCCTGGGAACATCCTGCGGGCGGGCCGGGCGCGCCTTCCCTGCGGGGTGGGTGCAGCCGGGGGCCCCGCCCCCTCCCCTCCCTCCTCCCTGGGCGGGGCGCCCGCTGTGCCCGGTGGGGTTGCACAACCCGCGCGGCGCCCGCCTGGATTCCCAGCGGGAGGAAGAGGGAGGGAAGGGTCCGGCCTGCCCCTGCGCCCCCCCCCCGAAAGAACCGCAGCTCCCGTGGTGAGGAGTTCCCTCTTTCTGGGGCAGCCCCCTCCTGGACCCTCCGCCTGCTTTGGGGGACTCCCCTGCTGGCCCACCGTGGCTCTGGGGTGCCTGGCTGCGAGGGCCGTCTCCCCCCCGCGACCCCCGTGGCACTGCTCCTACCTCTGCTCCTCACCCCTGGCGGCAGGTGGCTCTTTGTGGGGCTGGGGGCTGCGGGCCGGAGAGCGTCCGTTCTCACACACGCTCCCACTCTCACACCTGCGGGCTCTTGCCGCTTTGCTGGCACGATGGGACAGGAAGGGCGATGTGGGGAGGCCGGCCATCATGCCCTCTGCCGGGTGCCGCTTCTCCCTCCCTTGCCTGGGCAAGCGGCTGGTGCCCTCGTGCCGCCCTCCTCCGCTCTCCGTGGGCACTGCCTGAGTGCCTGCTGGAGAGGGGCCGAGGCGTGCCCTCTGGGGCGCCCCGCGCCTGGCGTGCCTGTGCCCGGCCCCTTCCGCTGCCTCCTTGGGGGCCTTTGGCTGCGGTGCCTGGCTGCCTCCCCCACTGGACACCCCCGGACTGGTTTTATCTATGTATTTATTTATTTAATCAAAATGTTTCTTCTATCCTGAGTGGTGATCGGTGAATCTGAACAATATAGAACACGGAGAAATAATTTAAACAGACCAAAAGCGTCACAGCTGGGGTGCCACCGCAGAGAGGCCCAGCCCCTACGTTCGCCCTCCAGCGTGTATTGCCCCCACTGGGGGGGCTCCACTCGGCCCCAGTCCAGAGTGCTGGTGCAGGGAGGGGCTCTCTTGAGCCCCAGATGTGAGTGACAGCTGCTGGGAACGATGGGCGCAACAGCCACGCTGCCTCTCCCTCTCACGTGCTCGCTTGCACCATGTCTGTGCCGCCCTTGCCTGGCACACTGAGTGCCTGAGTGTAGCTAGGGGGCATCACTCATTGGCACTTCTGCCCTAGGGTTAGAAATCGGTCCGGCTTCCCGCTTCTACTTGGTTCTTCTTTTCCTGCTACCCTGCTGGAGTCCTGTCTCCCCATTACAAGCCGGGTTTTCATATTTATAAATACGTGGTGCGTGCGCGCACCCACCCACGCAGCTCACCTGTGAAATGCCCTCCCCTTCGAGGCCCAGCTGGCACCGGCATGCTTCTTTCTGGCCGTGTCAGGTGAAGACACGCTTTTAATTAAAGGTTTCGGGGCCTAATTCACTTTCAGCATCCCAACGGTTTTTTAACTCTTTTAGCCTTTTGAAGCTTTCGCAAGCTGCTTGAATTATTTAACACGCTTTTATCTTCTATGCAGCATTTATTGATCGCAGTTTGGAAGTGCTTAAAGAAATTAAATAATTTTATCTGTTTGCCGCCCTGAGATGTCATGATAAAAAAGCGGGATTAAAATATTTTAAGACATTTAATAAATACACAATTATTTACAAGCTGCTTTTGCAACAGTAAGAGCGGCGAACAAATCACAAAACCTTCATAAAAGAGAAAACAGATGGGAAGACAGAATGACACCAAGCAGGAGGCTCGCCGCTTTGTCAGGGGAGGGGAAAATGCAATCTGCGGGCCACATTTGTGGCCCTGAAGTCCCACATTTGTGGCCCCTCAGGCCCTCTACCTCATTTTTACTTTCGGGGGACTGCTTTTCAAGTGATTTTTTCTGCCCCACAGTGGCTGCAAATGTGTTTAAAACGCAGCCCAAATCAGCCCAAAGTGGCAACCCAAAGTGAACCCTCCCTGGCCCCAAACTGAGTGTTGTCTGCCTTTTCTAAAGGATAGGGCGCTGCAGACACTGCCCTTTCTCAGGCAGAGCAAACAAGCCCCCACCCCACAGACCCCCGGCTGGGCTGGGGCTGCTCACTCCCTACGACCTCGGGCAGGTCCCCCCAACCCGGGTGCAGGTGCTGGGGAGTCGGGCCTCGGCTTCTCCCTTGGATTCCTCCCTCCCAGCGAAAGCCGCCCTCTTGCTGGGGGACTTGGTGGGGGGGCTTTCCTTCTGCCCACATCCTGCAGAACTTCCCAAGGCCAGGTTGAGCTGCCCCAGTTTCTGTCGCTGGAATGCTGCCCCACCTGCCACGGGGAAGGAGAACGCTTGGCCCCTGCCCTGCCCCTCCTGTAGTTTTGGTGTGCCCCGCCCGATGCTCACACTATGAGGGCTGCAAGGCCACATGGGAGCCGGGTGCAAGAGCTGCCTCTTGGGACTGAGCAGATGGATCTGGTCCCCTGGCACAATGCCCGGCCCCTGGAAGGAGGGCATCCCTGAAGATGGGTTTTCTAGGGGGGCTGTCAGCTGTGCTGGCAAGGCCCCAGGCCCCGGCGTGCCATGAATGCCAAAGCTACCGGATGAGGGGGAATGGGTCTTGTTTGCAGGCATGAGAGGGGGTGGTGGACCCCCAAACTTTGCCATTTCTTAATTTGCATCAGGCTCTCTGTGTGAGTTCCGGAGCGGGCAAGGCAGGGTGTTCTGGGGGGGGGTAGCAATTCAAGTACCATTTAGGATTTGCAGGGTGGGTTTTCTGTTTCCAGTTCTGCTGAACAAGCCCCTGCCCTGTCCCGCAGGAGTGTCTGAACAGAGCGTGTCCCTCGGGAGCCTGAGGGTCTAGCCCCCCACTGGTTACCTGCTGACTGTGGGGAGCAGCAGTGTGTCTCCCGGATCAGGGCCAGTGTTGCAGACGTGGGCTGAGCCCGCTTTCCTTTCGCCCGCCGGCCAGGGTTGCCTTTGGCAAACGTTTGCCTGCGGCGGATCTTTTGCCTGGTAGGCTCTGCTGTGCTTGTGCTGCAATGCTTTGATGAGCACACAGAGCCTGGCATGGACTGGGCGGGGGGGGGCAGAGGGGGTGGCGCCACGCAGACAGGTCGGCTTGGTGAAAATTAGTGGAGCGCGCAGCTTGACGGTTTGGCCGGAGTGGGTTTCCTTCCGTCGGTTGGCAAATGCCTGCGAAGACGGTTTGGGGCAATTGCTACACCTGTTGGCAGGACAGCACAGCGGGGCTGGCCACAGTCCATCAGGGTGCGGGGCGTCCGGGGACGGCACGTAGCACCCACTCAGGTGGGGGGGGCTGCCTGTCTGGGAGGGTTTTCTTCTGTTCAGTGCCTTGTGTCTCATTAGATAGAAGGAGGGGGGGGTGTTTCCTGGGACCGATTTTGGGCAGGGTGCCCCCCACCCATTCCCTCCCGTCCCTCCGAACACGCCTGGTCGCCCCTGACCTGGGAAGCCGAGCAGGGCCGGGCCAGGGTCGCATTTGGGTGGGTTGGAGGCCCCCACCCCCCCGTGGGGGGGATAGGTGGGTCTTGCCGGGTGTGGCTGGGGAAGCGTCCTGCCTGCCACAGCCACTGCCTGTCAGCGTGGACAGAAGGGGGCTGCTGCTCTGTCGTTACATTTCAGTACTGCCTCTGTCCCAGTTCAGGAGTCAAAGCAGCTTACTGCAGATTAAAAAACGTGTTGTCAAAAATTCACAAGAAACAGAAGTTAAAATGAAATTAAACAATCAGTAAATTTAAACCAGGTGGAAACACGTCATTGAAGACGCACGTGCGCACGCGCACAGACCTCAGCGCAGCGTTCGGGTGGGACCAGCCCTACAGAGCCCTCGAGTGCCTGTGGGAACAGAAACCTCCACTTCTCTGTGAGGAGAAAGCAGAGAGGGTGTGCCAGTCTCGCCTCTCCGGGAAGGGAGTTCCAGGACCGGCCACTGAGAAGGCCCCCGTCCCTCTCCCCAGTTCCCCCCAGGCGTCCCTGCCAGGGTGGGGGACAGGGAGGGGCCTCCTGGCTTTGCTGAAAGCACGGGCTGCTCTGTAAGGGCAGACATGAGCCTTCAAATAACCAGGGCTCAAAGGAGCTCAGGAGCCTGACTCCCGATTAGGGCAGCTTCCCAGGTCCCACACGTCAAGCGGCAGGGCTCACTTGCTTGAGCATCATGGAGCGTCTCCTGTCCGTGGGTCAGTTCTCCGGCTCAGGTTGGCGCTGGAGACGTGGGCGGGCTGGGGGTGGAGAGATGATGACTCCACTTTCCTCTGCTCCCCTTCTCCAGCTGCCTCCCCGCATTCACCCCTTCGCTTTTCTGGCCCCCCGGTCCTGTGGCAGGCGGCAGCCACGTGCCTGCTTTCCTGCTCAAGCCCTGCCGCCAGAGGGGGCAGCCCCCCGCAGCCTCCTCTCCCCTTCTGAGCGGGTGAAGGTGTGGGGTAACAACCGTCTCTGCTGGAGGAAGGGGCCTGGCAACATTGGGGTGTTCCGGCCTGTGGCGTGGCTGGGGACACTGTGGCCAGGGCTGGTGGTATCGCGAGGGCGGGCAGAGCTTCCCAGAGCCTCTTTACCTGGCACCGTCTCTCCTGGCTGGGGGAGTTTTTCACTTCGAATTGGGGGGGGGTCTTCCAATTTCCCCGATCAGAGGAGAGCGTGGTGGGGGTGGCGTTTCTGAACAGTCCCTCATTTCTTGTTTTAATGTCTCTGCCCTCGCTTGAGGGCTGCCATCTCTCAGCGACTCGAAGGATGAGAGAGCAGGATGGTCTCTGTGCGGGGGGGATTGCCTAGTTCGACAGCCCCCGCCGGAAGCAGAGCTCTCTCCTGTTGAGCCCACAGTCGGGCATTGCCTTCCAAGCGTGGGGGGAAAACTGCAGGCTGTAGAGGGTTTCTGCTGGAAGTTGCGTTTGTTCCATTCCAAGCCCTGGGCTGCTTCTGTCCCCACTGGAGCATCTGAGGGTTTTTGGTTTCGCTCCAGCATGCTTTTTTGTCCTTGCGGTCTTCTCTTTGGTACCCAACTCTGAGCGTTCTTCTTCTAACTGGCGAAATGCCTGTGTCAGCGAATCTTCGTATAAGGTAGGGACGGCGCCATCCATTCCTGTGGCGTGGAACTCAAAAGTGAAGGTGGCAGAGGGGCAATGGAAACACGCGTGCCACCTGCCCTGTGGCCGAACTGGGCCCCAGAGAGCCCCTCCCCCCATGGCTGGATGGGGTCCCAGTGAGAAACCTCAGAAGGGAAGCACAGGATGGGCCGTCGCCGCTCCCCTCCACCGCTTTCTGGAGGGACTGGTTTTTGGTGGCATGCCATGCTCTCTGGTATGGTGGGCAGAGGCCTTCCAGCCTCAAGGACACCCACGTCCCCCTGCCGGTGGGGTTGGCCAAGTCCACCGGTCCCATATTTACACCAAAATTTACACCCCGAAAGCAGGGCAGGCAGGGAAGGTCCCTATTACCTTCGTGCTCTCCGTTGGCCCACCCTGCCCTCCGGGCCCTGAGATGAGATGGTTGCCAAGAGCTCCACTCTGGCACCTAAACCGCCCCCCGGGCCACCCACCGAGCCTCCGGGCTCTCTTCCGGGGCTGGTTGGCCTGCACGGCCTGAGGGAAGCAGCTCCTCGCATCTAAACTTGCCCCAGTCTCAGCCGTAGAAGCCCACCTGTTTCCCCCCAGTTCCCTCAGGTTCTGAGGCCCAGTGGGCCCCCACAAGGAGCAGTGACTTTTTGGTGACCCCCCCATACTGGTGGAGGCCCGTTAGCGCCTTTTCCGCTGGCTTTCCGAGGAGGCGGGACAGGGCCCTTCTTCCCCAGGCCTGCCTCCTCCTCCTCTTCTTCCTCCTGCTGCTCTTTTACGATGATGGTTTGAGCGGCTCTGTTTGATTTGGCGGATTAAAAACAGCTTTGGGGTCCCCTCGTCGAAAAGGAGTTAGAAATCTTGAAATGTTCAAAGTGAAGTGCGTTAGATGTTTTGGGGGTCCTCAGCACCCCAGAAAGGTTTTTTAAAGCTCCCCCAGTGTCCCCCAAGCCCATTTGCTGGAGGCGTTTTGAGTGTGTGTTGAGTGGGCGGGCAGGCAGGGGGCTCGATGGCCCACGGGGTCTCTTCCAGCCCTGGGGTTTAGGATTCTGTCATTCTAGAGGGCTTATCGTGGGTGGTCGTTCTGCCATGTACGGGGCACCGTTAAAAAAATAAACACCCAAGAAGTAAGTGGGCGGTTCGCTTCCTGCTTGCTCCCTGATTTAACAGAGGTCTTTCCTGGGCCTAAAATAGTGGGGGGGGGGCAACGTCCTCCCCACACTGCCTGTTGGACAGGGGCCATTTTGAGTTTTATTTTTTTCACACAAAGTGAAAAATGCAAATACAAAATTTGGGACGCGAGGTGTGTGCTGAAGGACAAGCCCCCCCAAGTCCTGCAGGGGTGCTGCTGTGACTCCCTCTCAGCCCCCCCCACAAATGAACTCTAGAGAAGAAGCGCCAAGGGAGCCCCATTGGGGGGGTGCAGCCTCGCGGGGCAGGGGGCATGAGGTCATTGGACAATTGCGGGAACTTTCAAACCATTTCTCAGTACAGAGCGCAGGAGGGCTTTGATGACAGCCCCCCCACCCAACCTGTGCTTGAATGGGGTACAGCTGCTGACCCCCCCCTTCCTGCAGCTTGATCCTGGCAGGGCACGCTCGGCAAGGACGAGGCGTCTCCCTCGGGTGCGGGGGCCGTATATTTCTCCCGAGGTGCTCCGCGTGGCATCTTGTGAGTCTGGGGGTGGGATGGCCTTGTACTTCCGTGCCCCGCAATCCCACCCGGGTGCTGTCAGAGGAGGGGGGGTTCTGTGCCCCCCATGCCCAGCTTCCTAAGCCTCGGTCGCGCTCCTTTCCTCCAGCATCTCTCCCTCTTGTTGAACGTGGGGGCACAAACCGGAGGGCCCCCAGGCGGAGGGCAGACTGTTGGCGGGATAGAGGTGTGGAGGGAGCCGGCTTTCTCCTGCATCCCCCCCATGACCTTCTGCCTGACTCTTCCCTAATTCCGCTGCCGAGGGTTTGTCTTGAGCTGCTGCTGGCTTTCCGAGGCCTCTTGGAATTTTCTCCTCCTTCGCCTCCTGCCTGCCAGCCTCTTGTGCCGTTGTCTTTCTTCTTCCTTCCTTCCTTCTTTTCTTTCTTTCCTTCCTTCCTTCCTGGAGGGTCTCAGGACCCCTGCAGTGGCCACGCCGCGACTGAAACTGTTTTAGCCCTCAGAGGGCCTGAAAAGGGGGCGCAGAGTCGGGTGAACTGGGGCTGCAACCCAGATCCCTCCAGGAACTGCCGCTGCCCCTCCCTCCCGCTTGATTTCGGGGGAGGCGCTGGACTGGGGGGAGAGCGTGGCCTTCTGCACTTGCGCAGGAGAATCCTTGTCGTCAAGGCTTGTGTCGGGTCCCCTGGCTGAGCTCCGGCGAGGCTGGGATCCGCGTGGGCTCCTCCTTCCCGCCTCACACCCCCTCTGGGTGCCCTTGAGCGGCCGCCGCGCCGCTCCTTGCCCCCCCCACCCGGGGCCTGGCAAAGATGGGGGGAGCCGCAGGGTTCTGATTAGGCTGAAGTTAAACATTACTTGAGCCCAGAGGAGAGATTGAGATTAAACTTTGAGTGCCTTCCAAGCCCTTCAGAGGAGACTGGCCGGCTGGGGGGCGCGTGTGCGTATTTGCACACTCCCGCCCGGCTGTGCGTGCAGGTGTCGGGCGGGGGCGTAACGCTCGCCTTATCCGATCCAGATAGCAGGTGGAGGCTGCGCGGTCTCCCTTTCAAGGGCAGGAAAGGTGTCCCTCTTAAAGGTCCCCTGGGGCCCCTGTCTGGGAGAGCGCGCAGGGCCCTTCCAGCTCCCCTGTGGAGGACGGCTGCAGAGAGGCGGGGGGTCCGAGGGGGGCCGGGCCGAGGTGGTGTCTCGTGCGGGTCTGCCGCCCCCGCGATCCTCCGGGGCGAGGCGTGGGGGGCTTGGGGTGCGGCATTCTGCCCTTCGTGCTGGCGTGGGCTTCCCGGAGGGGCTCCGCTGAGACCAGGCGGGCCGGGGGCCGGTCCAGGTTCGCTGGGCCAGAGCGCTTCCTCCGGCCAGGGCCCCTGCGGAGGGTGATGGCTCCCGGTGCCTTCTGGCCGCAAGACGTCCTTGCCGCAGAGCGTGGCGAAGGCCCGTGGCCTGAAGGCCGATTAGACTGTCCTGAAGAGGAGGAGGAGGAGGAGGAGGAGGGGAGGGATGCCCAGTGGTGGGAGCCGGATGTGACGGCTGAGCAGAACCTGCACGGCCAGGAGGAGAGAACCTTTCGACGGCAGCCGTGGGGGGGGGGGGAGGAAGGACACTGGGGGTTTGCCGTCCTTGCCCTGCGTCTGCTTGGCCACCGGCTGTGGGGGGCAGGAGTGGGGAGCCGGCCGTGGTCGTGGCTGCCCCGGAGGCCGCACGTCCTCTTGGGTGCCGTGTCATCTTCGGGGGGCAGGAGGGGCACATGAGGCCAGGGAGGCTTTGGGTCTGTGCTGCCCTGCGGGAGGGAGCTTGGCGTGGGGGGAGCGCAGGATTGTGGCCCAGCTGCCCTTCCTCTGGCGGCCTGGGGGATTCTCTGCCTGCCTGTCCCTGGCCCCTCTGCCCCCCCCTTTTGACACGGGGAGCGTTCGGGGGGAGGCCCCTGGGGAGGGCGGGTGGAAGGGAGGGGGGCAGTGCCGGGGGGGCGCTCAGCCTGTTCTGGGGAGGCTGCCTCCCCTTTGGGGGACAGTTTCCAGGCAGGACCTGACCCTTGGCCCTGGCTGCTTGGGCTGTTGTGTGGCACTGCGGCTGCCGTGCCGGCTGCGATGCCGCAGGGGACGGGGGTTAGCTGAGCTGCCATTGTCCCAGTCCTGGCGAGAGTAACAACCACATGTGGTCTGAAGGGATGCTGGGCCCGGAGGGCGCTGCCTAGCACTCTGTGTGTCCTCAAGGGAACAGTTTTTCAGGGTGGGCTCTGCTTCTCTCTCTCTCTCTCTCTCTCTCTCGTTCCCTTCCCTGGGCGGATCGCTTTCTGCCAGATGCGGGACAGGGCAGGGCTCGTGGGAGGGGGGAGTCCTGGGCCTCACTGCCTCTGGGAGACCCCCGCACCCACAGGGACTGGGTGGGTTGGATGGTTGACTGGCACTACGCCCCCTCGAGCCGCAGGATGGGTGATTGCCTTTGCTTCCCTGGCGGGGATCACAGAAATCCCAGGAGATTTCTGTGAAACCCCCAGCATCAGGGCCATCTGGTCCAGCTCCCACCAGTGCAGGAGACCCCCAGCTAGAGCACCCGAATGGGGGGCGGGGGGTGCCCGAGCGCTGGGTAAAAGCCACCACCCAGCGCTCCCCGTGGTTGTTCCCCGTTCCACCACCGGACGGCCAGAGGTTCCTCTTCAGGCTCAGAGCCGCCTTTCCTGCCGGTTTGAATCCATCAGATCGGGTCCCGTTATGCCCCGGGAGGGCAGTAGATCCCCCGGGCCCTTTCGAGGCAGATTGCAGGGGAGCTCCCCCTGTCTGGATCAGGAGCACAGCGTGAGGGGCAAAGGGCTAAAGGCCCCACGGACCCCCTCACCTCCTGCTGGGGTCCAGTCCGGACTGAGGGCGTCTTGGTCTTTCCTGCCCTGTCTGTGTCCGGCCCCCGTGGGGCATGCGACCGTGTGGCCCTTTGGAACCCACGGGGCCCCCGTCTGCCCCCTCCTCCCGTTCCCTTGGCTCCCACTGGGGGGCCCTCCCACACTGTCCCTCGCTCTCCAGGCAGGCCTCTGGGGAGAAGGGGTGTCCCAGGGAGTGGGGCGTGGGAGAGCAGCTCCGGAGCAGGCAGGGTGGTGAGTCACCCTCTCCCGGACCTTCTTTTTCAGCCCCCCGGAATGGCCGGGCCTGAAGCGGCTTCTCCCCACCCGTGCTGAGCACTGGAGACCCTGCAGGCCCCCCGCCAGGTGGACGAGGAGGACGTGAGCGAGCGAGCGAGGGAGTGTGGTGTGCGCGTGCACAGCTATGGCCTCCCATCCTGGGGTGGGGGGTTTCTGGCCATGGGGTGAGATATCATAGAATCATAGAGTTGGAAGAGACCCCAGGGGCCATCCAGTCCAACCCCCTGCTATGCAGGAACACCCATCAAAGCATTCCCAAAAGATGGCCATCCAGCATCCACTTAAAAATCTCCAAAGAAGGAGACTCTACCACACTCCGAGGCAGCAGATTCCACGGCTGGACAGCTCTGACTGTCAGGAAGTTCTTCCTGAGGCTTGAATGGAATCTCCTTTCCTGCAGCTTGAATCCATTGCTCCTTGTCCTGGTCTCTGGAGTGGCAGAGAGCAAGTCCACTCCCTCCTCAACGTGACATCCCTTCAAAAATATGCCTGATGCCATAGTTTGGGTGACAGGAAGGACTGCTCTGAACTACCAGGTGAGGTGGGATCTGTGGGTCCCCTGCCCCCCATCTCTGCAAGGGGTTCCCTCTGCAGCAAAGGTATGATGGGTTCCTCCAAGGCAATGGCCTTTGGAACGTCCTGCCACTGGATTCGGGGGCATTTCCTCCTGAGGAAGACTGGCTGCTTCCCCCGGCCCCTATGTCCATGTCAGAGGCTGTTCCCCCCAAATGTTTCGGGGTTTCACAGGGCTCCTGCTCCCCCCCCTTTCCAGTCACAGGGGCCAAGTGACTCCAAGCCATCTTGCAGGAAGGGGCTCTTGAATTTTGGCTTTTGTGGATGGGGGGGGTCTCTTCTGCTCAGTCTCAGGGGGTGGGAGGACAGGGGTCTCTCTGGGGCTCTTCCAGAGTGGGGAGGGTGGTGGGTGGTGGGTGGTGGGGTGAGTGGCAGAACTTATTTGAGAGGGAGGGAGGGAGTTGGGGCCACTTCTTTCTCCTCTGAAGCCCCCACTGGTGTTTTGGGGGGGACACAGCCCTAGGCTGCTGGGAGAGTGGACTTCCCTCCCCCCATGCTTTTTTTGCGGTTTGTGGGGGGGAGAGTTGGACTGTGCCAGCTGCAGTCCGTGCTTCCTCTCCCCTCTGCAGGGAAGGTGATGGGGGTGCGTGTTTCGTAATTGCTTCCTCGGGTCAGGTTACGGGGTTGGTTTGGGGAATAAGTCCAGCCGCAATTACTCTGCTCGTTCGAGGTGAAGAATGTGGTTTGCCCACAGCCCAGTGGGTGCCCTGCCTGTGCCAGGGGGGCGGGCAGAGGGCACACCCTACCCTGCCATTCCGTGCTGGGACGGATCGTGGCCGTGGCTGGCTCCCTCCCTGCATGGGAGGCACACAGTGCACGGAAGGGGGGAAGGCTGGGCAGAGGCCCCGAAAGGGCGGTGGGGCTGGAAAAGGGGGAAGGGCTTATGGGGGGGGTCCTGCCGTTGAGCCCCTCTTTTTCCGTTGGGCCCTGAGAGGAGTGGGGAGGAGAGGGAGGAGGTCATTGCCCCTCCCCGACATGATGGGAAGGCTAGTAGGCACAGAGAGAGGTGGATTTTGGCTTGGGGGGGTCCACCTTCCAGTCCCCACACAGACAGGCAGGCAGGAGGGACTCCGTCACAGCCTTCTACAGGGCACTTTTCTTGCCCGGCGTCACTCTTCTCTGTCTGTGAAAAGGAATCAGTGCCGCATCCGTTGCCTTCCTGCGTGGATTTGCCGCCTGCTGGAACAGCGGGTACGGCAGAAGGGACCGAGCTGATTTTGGGGAAAATATTAAAAAGCGGTGAGCAGACGCAGTCTGCCTCCTGTATACGTGGGGGTTCCGCTCCAGTGTGGTGGGTGGATTCGGTGTGGGTGCCTCCGCGCCTGCATGGGCGCGCGCCCGTTGTCTCCTTTGACCGCCGTGGGAGCAATGCTTGGGGAGTGGGGAGGCCGCACCCAAAGGGGATGCTCTGCAATGACAGAGTTCGGGGAAGCGGGAGGAGTCACAGGCGTGTGGGCTCATGGAAGCGGAAGCCGGGGGCTGCTGACAGCAGCCTGCCAGCCGGGGAACCCCACCTGAGCCGTTCTTCTTGGGGGCTGGGGTGGGGGAGTCAGGGGCTTTGCCTTCCCTTGGCTTTCACAAGGAGAAGGCGTTTCTTTCTGGTGGGCTGTGCCCAGGAGAATTTCCGGCCGGCTGTAGTTGTGAGCACGCGGCCAAGAAGGTGGCAGCCGCAGGAGGGCTGTTGCGCCGGAAAAGCCCAGCTTGGGGGAAGTCCTGGAGAGGCTTTGGCCGGCCAGCGGTCCGGGGGAGCGAGCCTGGGGGGGCCGGGCCGGATGGCCTCGAGGCGCCCCTCCGACCCCATGGTGGGGGTCAGGGCAGGAGGCCTCTGCCCATCAGTCCTGAGTTGGGATACCTGTGGGGGTGGGGGTGGCTGGGCCCCCTCCCTTCTGCCCACCCCTTGACCAGACGGGGAGGCAGGACCGTGCGCACACCTGTGTCTCTGAGCCGGCCAGGGCAGCCCCTGAGGGGCAGCGAGTACGGACATGACGTGCGTGGCCGGCTGGGCTGGCTTCCCCCTCCCCTCGCTCTCTCCCCCCTCCCCCTCCCCCTCCCCTGTGAGCGCTTCCGGCCCCACGGCTGGCTCAGCTCATTAGGCTGCACTCCTGCAGTGTCGGTGGCTTTGGTGCCAGCTGGAGGCTTGTCCGGTGGCCAGGAATGGCCAGTGGGGCAGTGGCGGGGGGGAGGAGCCTGGGCCCACGGCTCCTCTGTCCCCTTCCGTTGCAACGCACCCCCATTCCCTGGCCTTCCCAGGTTACCTGGTGCCAGGCTGGATCTGGACACCCCTCTCGCAGTTTGGCAAGTAACCCAGTGCCTATGGCAAGGAAGGGGTGGGTGGGGGTCTCTGATTACCTTTTCCCCTTCTGTTCTCTGGGATCACTAAGAGGGTTCAGGCAGCAGGCAGTCATTCACATAAAGACCTCTTACTCCTCAAGCAGCCCCCCCACCTGGGGGGTCTTCTATGGCTCTCTGGAGCACAGAGCTTGTGGGGTCAAGGCGGTCCTTGGGCTTTGTCTCCCCCTCCCCCCCCCAAGTCAAGGCCAGCCCCTTTTGGGGGTTCGTGGTGTCGCCCTCAGAGCCAAGCAGCAAGGTATCAAGCTTGCGCCCATTCTGGCTTTCTCTGCCTCCTCCAGAAACATCGGTGCACCCCCAGCCTCACCTGGGCCTCCCGCCCCCACAGTCTCAGTGCTCCATAGCCTGCATCCTTTGGTGGGGCAGTGGGGCAGAAGCCTTCTCAGGCTCCCTCCCACGGTGTCTCTTGGTGACTTTGAAATGTCTTTGGTGGGGCGGTGGACCCAGGACCACCCTCCAGGCGCACGGCCAGACTCAGACCTGTGGCCGGGGATGATGAGAGCTGCGCTCTGCCAAGATCCCGGGGGTCTATCTGGGCAGGGGGCTTTGGAGCAAGTGGGGGTTGAACGAGAGCAGTGAGGATTTGGACACTTTCGGGAAACAAGTCGTTTTTTGAAAAAAGAAATGGAAACAAGGTCAGGAGGCGGGAGAGCATGCGTGTGTGGTGGGGGGCGTACACACGTGCACACGGGCAAAAGGAAGCTGGCATTTTTCTGAGCGGCTCAGACTCTTCTCTGTCCACCATGGTGACTTGCTCTTTCCTCCAGCTGGGTCACCTCCCCCTTCCCCCCCAGCGTTTTCTGGCCGGGTGCTACACTCACAGCCCTGCTGGGTGGGCTGCTCCCTGGGAACTGCACTAGCAGAACCTCTGCCCCCGCATGCGGGGCTGGCTCAGTCTCGGCCGCAGGGTCTGAGCCCAGAAGGCGGGGCTCGGCGCCCCGTCTCCTGGGTGGCTGGACGGCAAAGGGGGCAGAGTGGATCCTGGAGGGCCGGCAGCGCTGAGGCCGGCGAGCCCACCCCCTTTCTCTTTCTGCTTTTCCTGGGGTAGAGCAGCCCCACCCAGCCTGGCACGGAGCGGTTCTGTGGCTTCTGCCAGGGTGCCCACGGCCCCTCCTGCTGTCTGTGGGCACTCCTGGGTGCCTGTCCCCCCCGCTGACCCAGGTGCAGTTGGGGTGATTGAAATGACCAGACGCTGTCCAAGGGGCCAGCGCCCACTCTGGCTTCGCAGTCTGTGCCCAGAGTTGAGGGCAGCAGGACGGCCCATGGGGGGCTCTCTTGGGTGGTACTGTGGGGGGCGGGGGTGGGGGTGGAGGGGAGTTGACGGGGAGCCCAGCCTGGCCACCACATCCCTCTCCCCCTTCACCCCACCTAGGGCCCCTTGGCCTCTGGGGAGGCGACGACGGGGGGGGCTAGAGTGAGGAAGGGGCTGTGAGGCAGGAGGTCCCGGGCTGTCCATCCGTGGGTCTGTCTCCGCCATTTACATGCAAGGTGTGGGCTGGGGGGCGTTTCTTGAGGGGCCGCACTCCCCATTTCTTGGAAGGGGTGCAGCTAGCTTCACCCCCCGCCCCCTTCCCTTGCGGTGGTTCAGAGGGCAAAGGGAGAGCTCCTGAGCGCCTGCAGAGTGTCCCCGTTGGGACCCTTCCAGGCTGCGGGAGGGGGCGCCATCCACCCTCCCTTGTCTCCGACTCCTCCCCGCATCTTTCTGGCAAGCAGGGGCGCACGAGTGGGGCTGTGGCGCTCTGGGGCTGTTGGCCAGAGCAGGAGGCTGGGGCAGGGAGGCGGCCTTGGCTCTTTCCTGTGCTGTGGGGGGGGGCAAGTAGAGCCCAGCAGCCCCCCCTCCGTCTTCTTGGCGCTGGGGGCCAGGCCCACGGGAGTGGGGGGCTCTTGCTGTGCCTTTGCGCTCCCCCCACTGCAAGGGGCGGGGCCACAGAGGTGGGGGCCCGGGGGGCCCGGTTTTCTGGCAGAGGGCTGCCTCTCTCCCCCCCCCACAGGAAGGCCCTGCGCAAGGGGCAGGCGAGGGGGGGCACCGGGGGTAATTACCTACTAGCCAGCCCGTGGGGCAGGGGTGGGAGGGCCTGGGCGGCTAGACTGCAAGCCCGGCATTAGTGGGATGTGGTCGGCTGCCGCCTGAGGCCGGCTGCTCCCTGCTTACGCAGTGGGGGAGGGGAGGCTGCAGTTGGGGCCGTGCCTCTGTTTGGGGGGGCGAGGCCCAGGGGAGCAGGCACGCCCCGCTGCCTGCCGTTGCACCAGAGACTCCTTTGAGCCGTGGGTGGGGTGGGGGGTATTTTCCAGTTCCCTGCCGACTCTCTTGCTCTTGGGGTTCAGGTTGGGGAGACCCCCTTCCTGCCTCCCTCTCCCCCGTTTTCCTGCTGGGACTATTCTGCCGGGGGGACCTCTCCCCTCCCCGGACCCCCTGATCTCCCGTTGATGGATGTGGTGCCAGGCGGGGGGGAGGTACTGACATGGCCTGGGGTGCCCTCCTGCCAATTGTGCGGAGCAGTTGTGGAAGGAAACGGCAATTTCATTTTCATTGGGGAATGCAGTTCCGTCCACTGTTTGGATCTTGTGAGACAATTCTGTGTGCGTGCGCGCGCTGCAAGGGGGGTCCTTCCTTGCCGGAGGGGCCCTTCCTGGGCCTCAAACAGTCCTTTTCTTCAGCAGAGGAGGAAACAGCAAGTGGGGCTGGGAAGGCCCCCCGTGCTGCGGGATTGGGCAGTGGGGCTTCTGGGTGTGCCTGGCGGGTTGTTCTAGTCTGCACGGGTGGGGGGAGAAGCTTCAGCGGGGGGAGGATGGGGGCAGAGAAGCAGAAACGGGAGAAGTGGAGGCGGGGGGCTGTGCGGCTCGAGGTTGGAACTGCAGGGGAGGGGGGCGGGGGCTGGATGTCCCAGAGGGAGAGGAAGGGGGGCGGGGGCGGCGGCAGCCCCTCGCCGGCACCCGCTCTCCCTCTCTGGGTGCGCTCGGACGCCCACGGGGAGTCCCGGGGGCCTGGCTTCTCCTGGGCGCTCGCTTCCCTTCCCGAAGGGCCCCCCTCCCGGAGGCCGCGCGCCGTCTCCTTTCTCCACCCCACCCACCGCACTGGGGTGGCAGCCCAGGCCCTGCCGGTTCTTTTTGTCAGTGAACGGCGAGGCGCTTTGGGCACGTGCAGAGTGGTTTCACAAGCAGGAGGAGGAGGAGAGCCCCTGGACTCCCGCCCCGCTTTTAGAGAAACCGAGGCCTTGGCTTGCCATCCTGGGGGGCGCAGAGGCGGTGCCCTCCTGCCCTCGCCGCCCTGCAGTGAGCAACAGTGTGTGTGGGGGGAGCGTGTGAGCGAGTGTTTCCGAGGGAGGTGTGGCCGTTGCCGGCTAAGCACAGACGGTAGAGATTTGGCACCCTGAAGGCTGTCTGGGGAGAGTGGCGCTCGAGTCCCAGAACTGCTGCCGGAACAAAGAGAGGTGAGCTGTTGCCGCAGTTGCTGCCCCCTCCCCGCTTCCCCCTCCCTCCCCGCCCCCCCTGCCTTCCCCGGGCGCTCAGGTATAAAACGCTGCCAGTTTTTTCTGCCGCTGGCTCTTGGCTGGCAGGCACGAGCGGCTCGGGCAGGCAGGTGAGGGCCTTACCTGGGGGCACTGGAGGGAAGAGAGGCCCGCTGGCCCCCCGGCCCGAGCCCACCCCACCCCCCAGGGGGTCTAAGGCGTTTGCGGCGGACCGGCTGAGGGGTGAGAGGAGCTCTGTCTGGGAGGGGGGCTGGTGGGCGGGGGTGGAGGCAAGAGGGGGCCCCCTTTGCTTTGGAGGGACTTGGGGGGAACGGGGGGCTCAGCCCTGTCCTGATAACCAGCAAAATACCTGCCTTCCCGCAAAAGACCGCATGTTGAGGCCAGCTGAAAGAAGAGCACTCTGTGCATGCTCAAGGTTGCGTGTTTGCTTGACCGGCACCCGTGATGTTCCTGGCAAGTCCCTGGCTGGGCCTAGGCAGCCCGGTCTGTTCGAGCGTCTCTGTCGCTTGCACTCACCGGTGGTGCAGTTGGGCTCTTGCTAGCCGTGGGCTACCGCTAGCCTCTGCTTGCCCCAGGCCCCCTTCCAGGGCCAGGACGGCACCTGCAGAGATAGATGAGGCAAGGGATGCCGGAGATGCTGAGGAGGCGTACAAAAAGCCCTTGCTGTCTGCCACATAAGCTTTGCTGCTGCTGGGGCAAGTGAGGGCCCTCTGGGCGTGTACAAAGTGACTTTCCTCCTCCGTGCCCCTGGCTTAGCTCTTCCCCAGGTGTAGCAGTGGCCCGGATTATTTCGGGGGGTGAGGAGGGGGCCTTGAGAGTGCCGTCCTCTCTTTCTGTGGTGTCTGAGGAGAAGGGAGGCAGGCAGCCAGCCTCCGCCTCCCCAAAAAGTCTGTCTGGCTTGAATGGGGGGGCGACCAAGAAGGGTCAGCAGGCCAAGGGAGGCGGGCGGGTCGGAGGGGGCCCCGCTGGTTGTTCCCGGCCGCCGGCTCCCTCGCTCCTCCTGGCTGCGCATGCCCACGTGCCGCCCGCCGCGGAGGTCACTCGTGATTCATCCTCAGGATCCTCTTACTCACTCGGTGGAAGAGGAAGGCGGGCGGGAAGGGGAGCTATTTTTAACCGGCGCTGGGTGCCTCCCGCTCCGCCCGCCCGCGGCTGGGTGTGCCCCTCTCCTGCCCAGCCGGTCTCCCTCCGGAGAGGATGCCGACCGGGCGCTCCTACTGCCCCCTCCCCCGCCGAGCGAGGCACAGGATGGATGGGGGGACTGCGGGGAGAGGTGGGGGGCGGCTGCTCGGGTGGGTCGGAGGCGTCCAGCCGTGCCTGAGTGTGGGGGGGCACAGCTGGAGGACCCCCCTGCTTAGAATCGTAAAACCTTGGGGTTGGAAGGAACCTGCCAGGGTCCTCTGGTCCAGCCCCCCTGACACCATTTGCCTGAAATCCTCTGCAAAACCAGCCCCTCCCCCAGAAGTGGCCCCCTAGACTCTCTCTGAAAACCTCCAATGAAAGCGATCCCCCTACTTCTTCCGAGGGAGTCCCTCCGCCTTGCATGTTGAGGAAGGTGAGGCCCAGGGGCTTGGCCCTGGCACCTCTCTGCCCGGCGGAACCTCAAGTCCGGGGAATGGGCGGAGGCACCGCCCAGCAAGAGCCAGCTGCATTCTGCCCCCCCCGACCCCGAAAGGGAGCGGTCCCCTCTGGGTCTCCTCCCGGCTCGTCCGGGTGGGGTGGGTTCTCTGGTACAGCTTGGTTTTGAACCCGGCTGAGAGCCAGGGCCCGCTCCGTGGCGTTCCCCAGTGAGCCGTGCTTGGCGCTCCGCTGGGCTGCTCACGTCACGCGACTTAGCCGAGCCTCATTCCGTGCAACTTAATTGTGCAAGCGCGGGATGAGTAGCTTGGATCAAAGCCTATATTTTTGAATATCTGGAGCTGCTTTCGCGGTTGTTGGGCAAACAGCTTTCTAGCCCTCATTGTGGTTACAGAGAGGCCAAGCCCAGCCTTTCCTGGCTCAGGCTTTCTGTCCGCTGGGTGCCCGTTTTCACGGCCGGGCCGGCGTGCTTGGTGACTGCTCCTGTTGGGCAGCTGCCTGTGACATCTCTGGGCACGCTGAAGCCACTGAGAATCTTTGCCATACTTGCAGTACTCGCTGCAACCTTGTTTTACTGCTCAAAATAACATAAACGGCCTCTTTTATAACACGGCATATAAAATAGTCTTGTCTGGCGCCTTCATGAAATTTACAGTGCAACGCTCTGCACGTTTGCTCAGGCGTAAGACCAGCCCCGTTCAGAGGAACTCATCCCAGCAGCAGATTGAGGGGGGCCTTGCTGCCCAGAATTGAGTAGCCCCCCTTGAGGGAGGCACTGTCCTCCCCAGTGCTGCCTCCTTTCCCACCAGTGTCAGTGGTTGTGTGTGCACACGCACACCTTCGGGTCCGCTGTCGGTTGCCTAAAGCGAAACCGATCTCTTCCCAAATGTCTGCCTCCCCTCCCGGCCCCTCTGGCTCCTGAGCCCTTTGGAATGAGCTGGCTGGATTGGCCCCAGCACCTCTGGTGGGGCGGGGGAACTGTGGAGTTGTAGGGGGTGGTCTTGAGGCCGTGCGTGCAAATTGGCAATGGTGTGGGTGCCGTGGGTGCCAATGCTGAAGGACCAAGAGGGTTGGGGGGGTGTCTGCTGAGTGGGTGGCTTTGCACGCACACACCCTTTGTGTCCCATCCCTTGCAGGACTCCTGCCCTGTTGCCCTTCTGCCTGCCCTGGGCAGCTGTTCTACGCCCTTGGCCCCAAAAGGCCGGCCAGAAAGGACTCCCACACTCTACCTGGTCCCTGGTCTTGCTCTGTGCTCTTTGCACATGCTCTGGGGCTTTGGAGAGAGGGCCAGCTTGCACCCATAGCCAGGGGGCTCACGTGGGGAAAGAAGGAGACCTTTCTGGTGCCTGCGAGGCTGATTCGGGGGGGCCGTGGCACCTGCCTCTCCAGCCTGGGCACGGAGACCCACGCCCTTGATCTCATTCGTGCCCCCCAGTGGGCAAGAGGGTTGAGCAAGGAGCAAGTAGGCCACTGGCTTTTAATCCCCCCTTCCTGGGCTGCCCGAGGCTAACCATTTCTTAGCCCACTGTGAGGATACGGGAATAACAAGCCCCGTTGAGCTCTTTGGTGGTTCACAATAAGGCGGAGGTTGCCTGTGTGGTCTTTTGGCCAGTAACGGGGTTGGGAAGGAAGGGGGCCGCTGGAGGCCATGGGTGGGATGCCTCCCCGCTTCCTCACACCCTCTGCCGCTCAGGTGGGACGAGGGCTTCATCCGGGGTGAGGCTGACACCCGTGGGTGGAGGTGGTCCTGCCCTCTTGGGTTCGTTCGGTTCTTGGAACCATAAAACGTAATTGCCCTCTTCCGTCGCCCGCCCCCTCGGCCGCTTTCTTTCCTGGGCCAAATCGGGGAAGGGCCACTGGGTGAGCCGGGAGAGGGGGCTGGCCGTGGAGCCCTCCCTCCCTCCCCCTCCCCGTGTGTGAGGGAAGAGAAGGGGGCATCGTATTCCCTGCCTTCTCTCTTCCAGGCCACGGAGGGTGACCTAGCTTCTATTGCCTAATGCCAAAGATGTGCCCTCCCGCAGATGTGTGGAGTGCCGTGGGGGTAAGGAAGAGCTCCAGCTCAGGGGGTGCACCACCCAGGGTGGGGGGCCCTGGGTGGACCTGGCCCGTCAGGGAAGATGGGGCCCCTCTCCCCCTGCCCCCCAACACACGTCCCGCAGGTGCCTCTGGTGGGGCAGGCCGCGTGGGTGTGTATGCGTGCGTGCTCACTGCCCCCCTGCTGAGGGAGAGGAAGGGACCCCTCTTGCAGCCACCCTCCGTGTGTGTGTGAGAGAGAGAGGGAGGGAGGGAGGGAGGGAGGGAGAGAGGTTGCTGGGAAGCAAGAGGACCGTTCCCTCCCTCTGCCTGCCGGCCAGCCGGCCAGCCTTCTTTGCTAAAGGAGTGTGTGTGTTGGAGGGGGGGTCCTGAGGTTCCAACCAGAGCCTGGAGTGGGCAGTGCTTGCCAGAGGGGGGAAGAAGGGCAGACTGGCTCTGTGGTGACCGGCCGGCCGGGTGGACCGTAATCTCCTTAGCCGCCGGATCAGGCCGGGCCAGTTGGGGCTCGTCCCTGGAATGTGACTTCGGGAGTCTTTGCAAAGGCACACCCCCTCCCCCGCCCCCCCCCCCCCCGCCAAATAAGACCAGGCTACAATTAAAGCTCAGCCTGTGGACCAGCAGGAGGGGAGGCGGCAGGTGGGGGGGGTTCCTTGGCCTGTCCAGGTAGCTGAGCTGGCCAGCAACGCAGGCCCCCCCCCCCCGCTTCCCCTCACAAGGGCCTTTTGTCTCCAGCTTAAGGCACAGAGCAAGCCAATGAGGGGTGTGTGTGTGCGTGTTTGTGTATAGTGGCTCAGCCCCCCCCCCCCGTGGTCCTGCCATGCCAAAGCCAGGGACCGGCAGCGGCCGCGGCAGCGGCAGCGGCAGCGGCACCTTCAGCCTCCAAGGCGTTGTGGCCCAGAGGGGGCAGGTGGGGCCCTTGTGGCTGCCCTTAGCCCCGGGCCCCTCTCCTGTGGCGTCGTCACGAGGTAGGCAGGTTAGGGATGAGGGAAGGTGCCCCGCGGTGTGTCTGCGCGTGTGCGTTTGGGGGTGAGACCCCATTTGGGTGCGGGAGACCCCTGCCTTCCTGGGCCCTCCCAGGCTGAGCTCAGCCCGGGCAGACGGGGGCGGGAGGGAGAGCGAAGGAGAGGGCCCCCGGAAGAGCATGTGCAGAGTGCCCCTCCCCCGGTGCCCCCCACACTGCTGCATGCTGGTAGCGCCTGGGCGGCCCCCCGCCCCGGTGCTGAAGAGAACGCAATTCCATAAGGGAGAGCGTGGCTTCGAGCCAGAGCCGCTCTGGGGGTTGGGAGAGGGCTCAGGAAATGCTGCCCTGGCCCACCTTTGGGTCCCAGGAGACCAGATGCTCCTCCGGCTGCAAGGAGGATAGTCGACCGGTGCCTGCTCTGACCACTAGCCTTCACTCCTTCAAGCTTCCGTTTCGCGTCCCGCACCCCACGTCCCCTTCCGGGGTGCAGCCCCTTCCCTGTGCAAGCGAGCGTGACGGGCTGTGCTGTGCCTCACCTGGGCCGGGCCTCAGACGCTTGTCGTGGGGAGGGGGATGGTAGACGTTCTGGACCTGAGGTCACCCACCTCCATACCCCGTTAGGGAGGAGGTGTGCGAAGGGCGTTTTGCACGTGTCCGGAGGTACTCTGTTTGCCCCGAGGTATGGCATGATTGCACCCGTAAACACCTCAAGCGCTGTCCCGGGGGGGGGAGGCCCGTTCTCTGCTGCCCCCACTCCTGGGAGGACCAGGTCTAATGGTTTTAAGGGCACAAGAGGGTAGATTTCAGGTGGGGGTTGGAGGGAGCTTCTCGGCGGTGAGAGAGGTTCGGCAGCGGGACCCATTGCGTGGAGAGCTGTGGGGGGGTCTCCTTGTTTGGACACCCTCTGAAAGGGGCTGGGTGGCTTCCTGCCCCCAAGGAGGCCCCAGCTGTTAATCGGTGCACCCGTGGTGGGGGATCCCAGCCTTTGAAACCAGATTCAGTGAAAGCGAAACTGGCTGGTGGGGCAAAGCACTCTGCATAGGCTCAGAGGCCACCTTCCTTCCCGTGCGGGAGAAATTGCGGGGGCTTAGCCTGGACCCCCCCCTCGAGCGGGCGTTCTCCCTTCCCTCCCTCCCTCCCTGCCCCTTAACCCCTCGTGTGCTGGGCTGAGGAAAGACTGCGGGGGCCACGGGGACCCCCTCCCTCTCCCATCCCGTGAGAACCGGGTTCTGGGCAGCTTCTCAGCCCAGCTTTCCACGGAACAATCTGGAGTTTGTTTATGAGTCCCTAATCCGCAGAAGACCCCCCGCCCCCGCCCCTGCACTTTAGTCGGAGGCTAGGATTAAGTCAAGGAATCTGCTTGTTCAGAGTTTGTGGAGGGGGGGTCAGTCAAAAGAGTGGAGGAAAATAAGAGCCCCCAAACCCCTCGCTTCCCCCCGTGTGCCTGTTTTGGGGGATGGGGGTGCTCCCTGTCTGTGCTGTTGACATTGGGCAAGGAGGGCACCCCCCTTTGTGTGCTGATGGGAGGGCAATTTGAGGAACAGAAGCATTCTTGCCCTGGGTGAGGGGCAGGTAGGAAGGGGGGAGATGTGGCCCCGTCCACATCCCCTTCTGGCTCTGGCTCTGCCTTTGGCCGGGCAGTTGCCCGCCACTCTTGAGCCTCTGCCCCACTGCCGGCCCCCAGGGAGACTCAGCCGGTGGGGTGGGCCAGAGGGGAGGGGTCAGGGGTTCTTAGGGTGTGTTCCTGCACTGGAAGGAGGGGCCCGGATGGCCTCACAGTGTCCTGTCCAGCTCTGGGATTCTGTGGCCCCAGAGGACACCCCCCCCCCCGCTTTCTGGCAGGCCAGGCCTTCCCTGCTCAGGGCCCGGCAGTGGGGCGGCAGGGGAGGGCGGGGCCTTTGGGGGGCACCGGGTTCAGGTGGGGTGCCTGGCCGTGGGCCCCCCTTCCTGACTGGGGGAGAGGTCTGTCCGGTGGGAGTGCCGCTGGAATGAGCTGGAGAACCAGCGATTCTCTGCCCCCTCCCCACACGGGGACCAGTTTTGAGTGGGGCAGCTCCGCTCTCGCCTTGGCCTTCCCACCCCCACCCCAGGCAGAGCGGGCAGGCCAGGGCCGGCGGGATGGCCAGTGGGGCAGGTGGGGGTGGGGGGGGGAGTGAGCTCTGTGGGAGGAGGGGCTGGCGCGGGGGCGGCACCAGGGCAGGCGGGCACCCGGGCTCACTAGGGAACGGCCGCAGCTGGGGAGCGTCTGCCCTCTGCCCTCCATAAGCAAGGGGCACTGTGGCTGAGAAGGCTCCCGTGCGCCCTCCCCCCCGCCTGAGAGAGTGGGGGGTGTGGTGGGCTTTCGACTTGGTCTGTCTGGCAGTGTAACGGGGGGGGGGTGTTACGTGCCAGTGTAGGGGAGCGGTTCATATGCACTGAGGTGGGCGTCAGGAAGACTGTGGGTACCTGGGGTGTTTTCGCCCCCGCAAATATTCTGGTTCCCTGGAGGAATTTTGCTGGGGGGATTTGGAGGAGGTCTACCCAGTCCAACCCCACCCCACCCCACGGCGCACTCGTGTCTTCTGGCGTGGTGTGCGTGGTTTCTCCTTGGATTGTGCGGCGCGGCTCGGCTTGCTTGCTGGAGTCACCCGTCGCCCCTCGCCTTGCCGGTCCCTTTCCTGCTTCAGCCTCACCTGTCGGCGGGGGGGGGGTGTCCCGTCCCCCCCAGGTGTGAGGGCTGAAGGATGGGGCAGAGCGGGGGAAGGCGGATTCCCCACCTGCACGAGAAGGTGAGGGGCGGCCTGATACGGCCGGATGTGCTTGCTGAGAGTGCTGTGGGGGGACTTCAAAGCCTGAGAGGCCCCTCCCGTGGAAGGGATGCTCCCCGGGGCCGGGTGGATTGGGGGGGCCGGGCTGCGCCGGTGCCTGCTGCCTCGCGGCTGGGAACTGCAGAAGGGCAAGAACGGAAGTGGGGGGGGGGCTTTTCCATCCCGCTGCCCGTGGGATACACCCCCTCCCCCCGCCAGTTTCTTCCTCCGCCGCCGCGTCCGGATGGCCAAACTCTTCCACCCCGGCCCCGCACCCCTCCGGTGTCACGCCTGGCGGTGGCGGTAGGCGCCGGGGGGGCCTTGCGCACGGGGCACGCGTGTGGGCGCAAGAGAGGTGCTGCACCTGCCTGGCGTCTCTCCGCCCTGCGCCCCCCCCGGTGCCCCCCCCGCCCACCGGGCGGGAGGCCGGCCGGGCCGGCCGGGGGCGACGGCAGGGCGAGAGAGCGGGCGTCTCCTTGCGGGGAAGAGTCGCCGGCCGCTGCCCTTGCGCCCTGCCCTTCGTGAGCCCGTAACACCCTGGCGGGCGGGGATGCCCCTTCAGAAGGGGCCGCGGGCGGCCGCCGCCGCCGCCACCCCACAGCTCTGGGGGCGCTTGTGGTGATCCTCTGCGAACGGGAGAAGGGTGAGGGGGTGGAAGCTGGGACTGGTGGTCAGAAGGCACTCTGCGTGTGCTCAGAAGCTGCACTTCTGCGCTGTTCCCTTCCGCCTTGGGGACCGAAGGAGGACCTGCGCTCCTGTGCCCTGTCCAAATGGGGCTGCAGGGGGTGGGGGGCTGGTGCCAAGCGGGGAAGGAGTGCCAGCAGGCCCCTGCCCTGTGGCTCCTTGTTCTCCTTTGGGGAAGCCCCTCTGCAGGTGTGCCCCCTCCTCTCCCCCCCCCTCAGCCCACCTTCCTCTCTTGCCGCCCCCCCCCCCCGTGCAGATGCGACCAGCCATCCTCACAGCCTCCCTTGGCTGTTACCTGGGAGGGAGGGAGCGCCCCCTTCTCTGACAGGCTTTGGGGGAGCGTGATGGGCGTGAGTGGCACCCAAAGTGCTCCTTACAAGCGTGGCTGCTGGGTGGGGGTGCGATGGGCGTGCGCGTGTCAGAGAAGCTCAGTCTGGGCTGGATCAGACCAGCTGCCCCGGCGCTGGGGTGGGGGCCTCTGTGGCAGGAGTTGCTCTTGGCTCCTGGCCACCGCTTGAGGGCAGCATGGCCAAGACAAACTTGGCCACAGCCGCCGGCCAGCAGGAGGACGGGCTGCTTCTCCCCCCCCCCCGCCGCCCTCCCCTCCACACCCGCCCACCTTTGGGGTGCAGGAATGAGTCTTCCTGGGATCAGGACGCTGCAGCTGCGGAAGGGAAGAGAAGGGGCAGGTGGCTTACTTTTAGGAGGGGGCTGAGATTCCCTGCACGTTGCTGCCTCGGCCGCCCCCGCCCCAGCCTTTTTACACTGCCCTGTTGGGCACATTACAGAGAGTTCTCCTTGGAGGGACATTGCATCCTCTGGCAGTAATGGGGGAGGCAAAGTTGGGCCCCTTTGAAGTGGGGGGGCTCCTGATTTCACAGGCTGGGTGACCCCCTTCTCTGCTGGCCCTGGAGAGAGGTGGGGTGGGGTGATCTTTGGGTCCATGACTTTCCTTTATTAGAGGACAGGAAGGACTTGCAGGGGGGGCGGGGGGGAGATCTCTCTGGGTGCTTTCCTGTTTGGGGGAGATCCATGGGGTTGACATTGTGGCTCCTTGGGATGTTTCTGACGGCAGAAGGCAGAGGTGCCCCGCCTCGCCCAAGTGCTTGTTTTATCTCCCCCTACAAAGTAACCGAGGGCTCAAAGGGGGGACTAGCCTGCCAACCTCTTCAAGAGATGGGCGCAGCAGGGCCCCACATCTCCCCCCGCATACTCATGCCTTCTCAGTGTCACGTCTCCGCACATCCGTTCCCCTTTCCCCTCCCTCCCATCCCTTCTCCTCTGATGCCTTTGTTGGTTATTTCATGAGACACGGATCCCGGATCCCATCCCCAGGGTGTGAGCGGTGCTGGCCAAGGAGGCTGCCGCAGGTCATGGCACGGGAAGAAGCTGCTGAGCTTCTGCCTCCCCCCGCACTGATCTGGGGCCTTGCCCACCCCACCCCACAAGCAGGGCTGTGAGGGCCAGTGGGCATTTTGCCCATCCTGCTGCAGGAGAAAGGGCTTTGCCTTGGCCCTCACTGTGCCCCAATCTGCGGACCCTCGGGTGGAAGTCTATATTTGTCGGGATGTGGCCTTTGTCCCACCGCGTGCCGGGCTGCCTGGGGAGTTTGTAGGGGGATCTTGCCAGAACGAGCACCTCAGATTGGCCAGGGTCACCAGACCGGAACGGCCCCCCTTCACCCATCTGTGCCCGATGCCCCCAGACAGGTCTCTCGGGAGGGAGATGTGCCGGCTGGGGTCAGGGCGTGGAGTCTCTCTTTTTTGCCAGCTGGTTGGTGGTGGGGACAGAGATGCAGCCTTGCCTCGTTCTTTCTTGAAAGGGCTGGTGCCCACCAGAGCACCCTAGAGTGACGGACGCTGCCAGTTGAGGGAATCTGTCATGTATGACAAAAGAGCAGAGCAGGTGAGAGGAAGCAAGAGAGCCTTCCTTGCTTTGTGGCAGTGTGTCTCTGCCTGCACGGTGCCTCTCTTGCCTGGCAGGGCTCTCTGGGAAAAGAGTTTGTGTGGAGCGGCAGGCCCCCTCTGGTCCTTGCAGGTCAGTTCTTGGGGCAGGGAGAGAAGGGAGGGCTCTTCCTTCCGTCTTCCTCGCAGCCCCTGAATCTGGTGTGCCTTGTGTGGCAGTTTGTGAGGGAGGGAGCTGGCACAGCTCTCCTTGTGCCAGGCCAAGATGGCACGAGCTAACAGGAGGAGCATGTGACTGGGCAGAGGAGGAGCACTGGTTCCACCTTCACCACAGGTGCACGGGGCAATTCTGTTGTGCCTGTTTTGTACCTGATTTTAGGGCCAAGTTTTCCCAAGGCCTGGGTCACCCTGCCAGGACAGCGTGGGTCCCTCTTGGGTCTCCTGGCTGTCTCTGTGGCTGTGGATGTCCATCGTTAGGCTGGCTCTGCGTAGTTTGAGGACTGGGTTGCAAGTTGTTGCAGTGGCTCCACTCAAAGAAGATGGGGAGAGGGGTTCTGGATCAGAACCAGGCAGCCCCATCCAGCCCAACGTTCCACCCTCCCCACAGCTGGTACCTGCAGGGCTGGTTTCAGAAGGCAGTGCTGTGGGGCTCCTCTGAAGCCATGGGGAGTGGGGGGGGAGGTCATGCAGGGTGTGAGGTCATCATCAGTGTGCTGATGACACCCCCCTCTGTTTCCCTTTGTCATCTCCATCAGGCGAGGACTGGTCATGGGCTGGGGAGGGGCCGGTCAGCCGAGGCTGAACCCTGCCAAGATGGAGGCCCTCAGGGTAGGTGGATTTGGGGAAGGGGAGTTGCTGTGTGGGGCCCTGCTCTCTGCACGCTTTCAAGAGTGTGCCTTCTGGTGCTCTTTGGCCCGGACCCGGGGCTTTCCCTGGCTCAGCTGGACCTTTCTGGGCCAGAGGCAGCCTGGCCGTAGAGAGCCACGTTCTGGCCTGGAATGGCCTTTTGATGGCGGCCCAGGAGTTTCGCTCTGTGCGGAATCCGGCTGTGGGACTTTGACTGCTTTCGCGGGGCAGCCCTTCAAGGGGGATCCTGTCGGCTGAGGAGTGACTCCCGAACCTGCTTCAAGGTACTGGTGCTGGTCCACTGAGCCTCCAGTGCACCCGGGGCCAAAGGCCCAGTGGAGGGGGTAAAAGTGGGGTCACGTATGGGGGAGTGGCTTTTCTGGCCCCGAAGCCCTCCCTGAGAGGCGCAAAGGAGTGCCGCAGACTCCATCCTCTCCTTTGCTTTGACACAAGTCTCCACCGCTGGCCTGGGCGGCTGAAACGGATGGACAGGGCTGGGGGTTGGCGGAGCAGCTTGAATCGATTTTGGCCGCTCTCTGCTCGCTGTGAACTCCTTACCGTTTCTACCGTTGTGCCCATGTTGTCTCTGTGGAATTTTTACATGAACTGCTTCAAAAATCTGCTTTTGGGGTGAAAGTGGAGGCTCTGGCTTTTTTCCAAACAGCAACACAGTCACTGAAAGAGGCGCTGCCTGGGCCTTGACCCACGGCCTGGTGATGCTGGTAGTGCCTGGACTCTTGGGCCAGGTGTGGACCGCTGGCGGGCCAGACGGCAGGCGGCCACCTCTGGTAGACTGTGGAAAGGAGGACGATCGTAATCGTGGTGAAAAAGCAAAGCAACAGTGACATACTAGCAATAGCAACAACCGTAATGGGTACTCTGTGGTTTTATCTATCTCGTCGTCGTCGTCGTCGTCATTATAATTATTGTTGTTTTGTTGTTGTTATTATTATTATTATTATTATTACAATAACTCTGATTCTCCACTTTTGCCCCAAGGATCTCAAAGGAATGTGTTTGCTCTCCCCCTATCCCCCCTCCGTCATCCTCCTGGTGCCCCCCATTTCAGCCTCACAAGACCCCTGCGAGATAGGCTGAGCCTCACCGGAAGAGGCACCGTCCTCCTTCCAGCAGGGGGGGGGGGCGTCCTGCCTCAGAGGCCATGACAGAAGGAAGCTGCCCTGTGCCCCCCACTCGCCTGCCCACTCTGCACCCTCTCCTTGCAGGTTATGCTGCCCCCACTTCACCCTCTGAGCCCCAGGGAGAAAGAGAAAGGCTAACCGGCCCCCGCGGCCCCCCTCCCATCCCGTTGTCCGTCTGTCGGTTCGCCGTACGTCCGTCTTTCCTCCGCCAGCCATGGAGCTCCACCACATCATCTCCACTGCCTTTGAGGGGGTGAGTAGCACCGTTGCGGTGGGCTCCCGTGGGGGCTGGGGGGGTGACCACAGATGCCCACAGCGGGGCTGGAGGCTCTGGCTGTGCGAAGAGGGATGGGGAGGCGGCTTTGGTTGCAAGAGCCACATCTAGCAACTCAGAAGCAAAACAAAGGCTGCAGCTCCCTGCAGTTGGACACCCGATATTCCTGCTCGTGCTGGGCTGTGTTTGCTCCATGAGGCCTGGGGGGGGGGGGGCGGATGGGAAGAGAAGCCACGGCTGAGCCACCCACCCATCAGAGGCACCCGCTCCCCTCTTGAAACTGCTCCTGCAGTTGGGGGCTGAGGAAACCTTTTCCTTCACTGCAGGGCTAGCGTTGGGTCAGGCTCAGGCTGGTGTAGGGGCTGGACTGGGGTGAGGCTGGCCTCTCCATTTCAGTTGGTTTGTGGAGCGTATAGCCCTCTCCCCCCCCCCAAAAAAACCAGGGACACAGGGTGGCCAGACGGCAGCAGGATGAGACTGGCACTGCACAGCGGAGCAGGGAAGAGGGCCCCGATTCAGGCCTCCTCTTTGCTCGTTTGGCTGTGGGGTGAAGGGATGAGAGGTGGTGGACCAGCAGGTGGGAGTGCAGCAGGGGTCCTTCTCTGTGGCATGAGGAATGGAGGGGCTTTAGCTGTTGGGTTTCTACCTATCACACAGCCTATGAGGGCAAAGGAGGCGCCCTGCTGGAGCCAGAGGGCCTGAGGCAGAACGAGAGGGGAAAGAAGTGGGTGGGTGTCTGTGCTGCACCTGAAGCTAAAAGGAACCCACCCCTTTATCTGCCAGAGACCCTTGGCAAATGGCATTGCCCTTTTCTGCCCCCTCGTCACTCCCCCTGCCCTTCGCTGGCTGGCTCTGCTCTGAGCCTGATGACTGAAATC
The DNA here is from genome assembly GCA_030412105.1 of Cyclura pinguis. NCBI lineage: Eukaryota > Metazoa > Chordata > Lepidosauria > Squamata > Iguanidae > Cyclura > Cyclura pinguis. The sequence goes on along the minus strand of CM059604.1, from coordinate 324,846 downwards.
TGCCTCACAGCCGAGGAGCCTTGGAGAACTGGGGGTCTCCTGCTTGGACGTCTTTAAAACAGACAAGCAGGCCATCTGGCTCTGAGGGGCTCAGCTGTGGGTGTTCCCTGCATCCTTTCCGGGGGGGGTATGACTAGATTGCCTCTTGGAGACCCTCCCAACTGCGCTGCACTCGGACAGGGGTGCTGCTGGATTCTGCTACCCTTTGAGGAGGGGTGCAGGCACCAATCCTGCTATCCTGCCCTTTTTTTGTCTGGTGTCTGTGTTCTCCCACACCCCACCCACCCGTGACCCTCTGCCTCGCACCCAGTGGGGGAAATATTCTAATTTTGGACCATCCCAGCCTGCTAGCTGGCAGCGGGGCCTCTCCCTCCAGCCCTGGCAAGGCGGCTGCCTTGGCTGCTCTGCTGCTGCTGCTGGTGCTTCAGGGTGGGTTAATGATTAACCCTTTGCGTGGTGCCCGCCTGCCATTGGGTGCCCAGCCAACCACCTGACTTAGGAAGGGCGCCCGTCGAAAGAGGAGGCCCTGCCCTGCCCTGCCCTTTGGTTACCTGGTGGTCCTGACCCCCTCCTTCCCTTCTCCCTTTTGCTGACCCCCCCCCCCGCGGCCACCACCCATGGACCTCTTCCTTTTTTCCCAGGTAAGGCTGCCAACACCCCTGCCCCACGGCCTTCTCCCCTCTGGGTGGGGGAGCAGGAAGAGAGGCTGGACGGCATATTTCAAATTCTGGACGTTGTACCCGAAAGTGGCCCTGGGGTCCGCCTTGGCTCCCCGCATGGGGGTGCAGGCCAGGCGTGGAGTGAATGAGGAACAGGGTGGGGTGCTGGGCAACTTGGGTACGGAAGGTTAAGGAAACGTTGCTTTGGGGGGACCTGCAGTTCCCATGCTCCCCCCGCCAGAATGGCCGTGATGTCCAAGAGGATTCTGGGAGCTGTAGTACTCCTAGAGGAACTTCCCCAAGTGCTAGTGGGGTTTCCCCCTGCAGCTTCAAGATGGGGGGGGAAACCCCACTAGCACTTGGGGCAACCGGGATCCAGACTTGGCTGCCCCCTCCCCACCACCCCTCCCCCTTGTTCCCCCCATGGCAACTGACCCTCCCTGCTAACTGGTACACTGGCCAGGGGCTGCCTGCCCTCCCCATGGTGAGTTTGGAGTGCAAATCCTGAGTGTTCACCCTGAGTGGCTGGGGGTATTGGGATGCAGACCCCCCCCCCCGCAGCCCTTTGAAGCACCGGGCAGCCTGAGGGTAAGATGCAGGGTTTTTTTGGGGGGGGGGCACATAATTAAGCCCTTCTCTCAGTCCTATTGCCATCACAAGCACGGTTGGTAAGGGGGCAGAGAAGGCCCTCCCGGTGGCTGCCCTGGACTCCGGGACCCCCTTCCGAAGGAGGCCAGGAGCCCCCCCCCCACTGTCCTTTTGGTTCAGTTGTTGTGTACCTTGAAGTAATTTCCGACACTTGGCAACCCTGTAATGGAGCTTTCTGGGGCTGAGAGTGTGTGGTGCGCCCGAGGGCACCCCGGGGTTGCCGTGGCCGAGTGGGGAATCCAGCCTTGGTCTCTGGGGGTGGGCGGGTGGCAGCCTGGTGCTCAAACCACTGGACCACACTGCTCAGACAGGCTTTTAAAACGAGGTTTTTAAAAGGTTTGGCCGGGAGTATGCCTTGCTTTTATTGTTGCTTTTAAGAGCCTTCTATCTTTTTAACTGCGTTTTATACTTTTACTGTAACATAATTGTTTTCATACTGTAAAGAGCTTAATTCTGTTTTAATATTCATTTTTTGTATGTTCTTAATTGTATTTTTTTAAATTGTAAGCTGCTTTGAGTCACAGTTTTTGAAAAACGTGGGCCGTACTGTATAACAATAATAATGCTGGCAGCAGCGGGAATAACGGAGCTCACAAACACCAGCAGGAAAGCGGGAAACCCGGCGGGGGGCGCGGAGGGAAGTGTTGGGGGGCTTTAAGGCTGATTCCACCTATGCCCCCCCCCCCGCTGCTGGAAACTGCTTCCCCTTGGGGGGTGAGAGACCCCCAGAGGCCTCCTGGGGTGGCGGGGTCTTTGGCCATTTCCGGGGGGGGGTGAGGGCGCTCTGCACCTGCTCAGAGGCACACCACGCCATCCCTTCCTCTTCCAGGATGGGACTGAACCCCCGCAGCTCTCTTGCTCTCCAGGAGAGATTCGAGGCGGGGAGCGGGGGTCCCTTTGCTGTCTTTTGGGGGCGGCGCCATGGGCCAAAGGGGCGGGCGGGGCTGGAGGGCCTCTTGCCCTCCAGCGGCTGAGACGGGGGTCCGCCTTTCGTGCCCCCCCCCCCCAGCTTGGCTGTCCTCGGCTGGCACCCTCGGAGGCGGCGGCGGCGGCGGCGGCGGCGCCCCCCACCTCGGCGTCCCTCCCGCCCCCCCCCCCCCGCCTGGCACGGCGGTCCCGCTGAGCCGGGACAAGTGGGACGCGCGCGACGGGGGGGGGGGGAATCGCAGCCCCGCCCTAATCCCGTCCGTGGCGCGAGGAGGGGGGAGTCCCGCCCCCGCCCCGCCCCGCTCGCTTCCCTCCGGGGGCCACCGAGGCTCACCCCGACTCTTTGGACGAGGGGTGGGGGGAGCGGCTGCACCGTCACTTTCCCCCTCCCCCCGCCCTTCCTAATCTGGGCCCGGGCGGCGAGCGCGGGGCGGGGGGGGCGTCCGTCAATATTTGGAGAGGCCGGCGGAGGGGACGGGGACGCCTGCCGCCGCCTCCCTGCCGCCCGCCCCGCCGCCCCGCGCCGCCGTGACCTTCCCGGCTCCGGACGGAGCGGAATAAAGCGGCGGCGGCGGCGGCGGCGGCGGCGGCGGACGGGAGCCGGGAGCCGGGAGCCGCGGCAGGGAGGCAACGAGGGCGGAGGGGGCAGGGGGCCCCGGCATGGCACAGGTAGGGAGCCCCCCCATCCTCCCAGACGCCCTCCCGGGCCCTGGCAAGTTTGCTGCCCCCCATGCTGCGCCGGGGGTGCTGGATGCAGAGTCAGGCGCGGAGGAGGCATCTTTTCCTACCGGGAGCCAAACTGGCCTCCTCACGTGGGGGGGGGGTCTCAGCACGGCCCCCCCACCGATACCCGCAGCGCCTCCCTTCCCACCCCGCGGTCAGGGCCAGGAACTCGGGGGGGAGGGGGCACTCCTATGGGGGACCCACGCCACCACCACCCCCCCCCGGTTTTCTATTTTTCAGTCCTCTTTTTTCAGGAAGATTGTGAAATGTCTGAGTGATGCTACGTGGGGAACCCCCAAAACTCCCCCCAGAGACCAGTGGGGGGGAGCAGACTGGGAGTCTAGCATCTCCTTGTCCTTCCCTGTGTGCTCTGCATTGGGGGGGGGCAACCAGGGGCCACCGTCTGCCCCTCACCCTCCACCGTGGGGTGTGGGAGGCAAGGGCAGTCGCAGAGTGGCGATGGTGGCGGGGGATTTTTCTGTTCGGCCCCTCGCCTCCCTCCTCTCACCGCCGCACGCAATGTGCTTCGTCGGCAGCCAGAGCAGGAGGGGCCGGGCCCCTCGTCGCCCCCCTTCGGGGACCGGGAGGAGGAGAAAGACCTGAGCGAGGCGCTGCGGGTGGAGCGCTTTGAGGAGATCCTCCAGGATTCGCACCCGCGCAACGTGGAGGAGGCGGGACGGAACTACAGCGAGGAGGACTTTGAGTGTAAGTGGGGGCGGGGAGGCGCCGGCAGGGACCGCGGGCGCATCGCTGGGAGGGCTTACCGGCTCCGGAGCCTGGAAGAGGGTGCCGGGGGGCCCAGCGGGAGGGGTGCAGACGGGGGAAGGAAGGCCGGGGGTCTCTTCCAGCTGTATGGGGGGAGTCTTTGGTGTCTCCCTGTTCTGGAAACTCTCCCGGGGGACCCTTTGGGTGCAGAAGGGGGCGAGGGGCTTCCGGGAGACGCGTGGCCACGGTGCTGGAGTTCCTCCTCCTCGGCCAGAGTCCGGCCACCAGTCGCTTCGGCTGCCCTGTCTTCTCCCGCCTCTCCTGTGTTTCTTGTCTGCCCGGGGGGGTGGGCCGGGCCAGAGGGCCGTCGGTGGGGGCTGCTCCTTGGGTCGGGATCGGGGTCGGGGGGGTAAACGCAGCCTTGCGGCCTCGCACCCCCACCCTAAGGCCTCCCTGTTTCTTCTCCCCCTTTTGCAGACCACCGCCAGTCCTCCCACCACATCCACCACCCGCTCTCCAGCCACCTCCCCTCGGAGGCCCGGCGGAAGAAAACGGGCAAGAAGAAGGCGCTGCGGCCACGGAGGGCCTCGATCCCCGGGGAGACGCCCACTATTGAGGAGGAGGTCGAGGGGGAGGAAGAGGATGGGGACGAGGAGGCCGGAGACACCACCGAGGAGGCCGAGCAGCCCCCGCAGGGCCCCCTTCGGGGCAGCTCCCGGGAAGGGGTGCAGGTAGGGCACCGGGGAAGGGGGGAGGAGCGAGGGGCAACCCTCCCCCCGGTTCCTGGACGTGGCCTCCCCTCTCACCCCGCCTTCCCCTCCTAGTTCTTCCTGCCGGAGGACGATGCAACGGACCGACAGATGGAGGGGGGCTCCGCCACCCCGACAACGGGCCCGAGTTCCCCCTCTGACCCCGGAGACCCCTCAGCGGCCCCTGCCAGGGGGGCCCGGGCGAGCAGGTGAGGGCGAGGGGCGGCCTGCGCTCTGTGGCAGGGTGGGGGGGGCAAGGTGACCGCCGCCAGGCCGGGGTGTCTGTCCTTCCGGTGCTGGCGGTTGATAGAAAATGGGATCGATGGGAGATTTCCTTGGACGGGGGAGCGGGGGCACAGCGAGGGGGGACGGCAGGACCAATTGAGGTGGGGGAAGGGGGAGGGAGGGGGTCTTTCAGCCACCACAGGGAGCTGCTCCTTCAGGGCCGACATTCGCGGCCCCGGATTTCCACAAGCGGGTGGGGTGGGGGCCCAGGGCGGACTCCCTGTGATTCTGGGGGTGCCCCTGCTCCAGGGGCCTCTCTGGCTGGGCGCCCACCCCCCACCCTGGCTTCCTGAATCTCAGTCCAAGGTTTTCTGCCTGGCCTGAGCAGTGGCGGAGTCACCCTGCCTTGGCTGCGGCCTCCTGAAAGCTGGAAGGGGGATTTGGGGCTGTTGCCCGTCGCCATTTGCATTTAATTTCTGGATCGTTTGTGCGTTTATTGGACTGCCTCGCAGTCGCTCCTGCAGAGGGTTCAGGAGGCCCATTTGGGTTCTGCTCCGGGGCCCCGACCGTCGCCTTCCGGAGCCACCTTCCTCCCCTGTCCCGGTGGCTGGCGTGGGGGCCGTTGGGTGGGGCACGCGGGGAGGGCGGTGGATGGTGGAGTGTCTCCCCTCCCTCCCCCCGCGGCTTTTCACGCCGAACTCGGGTTGGGAGAGGCGCCAGGCTCTCCTGAAGGTTTTCCTGCAGCGGGCGGTATGGGATGGCGCAAAGTGGGTTTGCTGGCGTCGGCGAGGGCAAGTGAGCCGGAGGGGCCGAGCGGGGGGCGCGCGTGTCAGGTGGCCTTTCTCACAGCCCAGATGCGGAGGACCCCGGAGGCCTGGAGGGGGGCGGTGCGGCCGAGGGAGGCTCCCCGGGGCGCTCGCTTTCCAAGTCACAGCTCGGGCACCGCAGCTACAACCTCAACGAGCGCCGGCGGATTGGCAGCCAGACGGGCATCGACCAGGCCCGGTACCCCAAGGTGCCGACGGATGAGTCGGAGGCCCAGACCTTGGCCTCTGCCGACCTGGACTACATGAAGAGTGAGTAATTGCAGAGTAGGGGGGTGGCCCGGGGTGCCGTCCCCCCAGGGAGGCTGCCTGAGACCACACGAGGCCTCTTTCATCCTTTCCTCCCGAACGGCAGGCGCTGCAGCGGTGGGAGTGGCCTGCCCTGCAAGGATGGCCGTAGTTCCAGTTTTTAAGCGCCACAGAGACTAGGATGGCGTGTCACTTTTTTTGACAGCGTTAAAGACAAGCGAGAGAGCCCTGGTGCTTCTAGACCTGCAGGATTTGCTGTGGCCGGAGCATTTTCTGGAGCACGTGCACCGTGCTCTCTCTGTGCCTTCCCTCAACTCTTTTCCCACATAGACCATCTGCAGAGCCCTCCGACTGCCACACCATGGGCTCAGGCACATGCGCAGGTTGCTGAATGGGCCTCAGGGAGTCCCTCTCTCCGTGCAGTTGGAGCTGGCTGCCTTGCCCGCGGCCGCCTGGGAGCCCGTCCTGCGTCAGGACACCGGGGCAGGAAGGGGGCCGGCTGCAGAACCGGGCCGTGTCTCTCCCAGGCTTCAGGGTCCAATTCTGTGCCCGTTGCTGCTGGCCAGAAAACGCCTGCACTGAGAGGAGCGGGACCAGACCTACGACTTTTGGCCCGGAAGGGCCCGTGCGGCCCCCCCCGCCTCTCCCAGCAACCAGGCCAAGGAACTGAAGAGAAAGACCCCAGAAGGCCTGCGAGGGCCCTGTGCCCCCCGGGGATCAGCCTTCCCCTGCTCAGCCCCTCTGTCCCCCCGCTGCCACAGGCCACAGGTTCGAGGACGTGCCCGGGGTGCGGAGGCATCTGGTCCGGAAGAGCGCCAAGGGGCAGGTCGTCCACCTTGGCAAAGACCGCAAGGAGTCCAGTGCCCGGCAGCGCAAAACGGACCGCCAGCCCCATGAGGTGAGCAGGGGTGCTGGCGGGGCGGAGGAAGCGCAAGGGGCAGGTGGGCGGGCTTCTCCTTGGAAGCGTCTGGTTGTGCCGGGGATCACGCGGGGGGGAGGGGGGTCCTCTGGCTGAGACTTGCCGGTGGGCCCTCCGGCCCGGGACGGCTTCTGGGGGCAGACGGCTCTCCCGGCCCCCGGCCCTGTGCTGGCAGACAAGGGGTCCTTTCTGTCTTCCTGTAAAGCAGAGGAGCTGCCTATCAGCTGTGCGACCCCCACCCACCCAGCTGCAGGTCAAGCCATGGCACCCTCTCTCTTTTTGGCGGCGGGGGGTGCTGGGGAATTGATTTTCTATTGGGGCGGGTTGGGTTGTTCCTCTTTGAACCCCATCAGGCCCCTACACCAAGTCTCTTTCCCCTGTGGGGTGGGATACGGGGAGGGGGTCAGGAAGGATTGCCAGCTTCCCCTGGGATTCATCTGGGGAGTGGGGGGAGCGCACGTGACTCTTCGGCACGGCCAGTGAATGCGCAGAGGAGGGGGTGTCCCTGCCTGGCTCATCCCCGGTCCTCCCCGAAAGAGTTTTTGGTGTGTGCACGGAGCTGCTACGCCTGAGCAAGGGGGCCGGGCCCAGTGGGACCCTTTTTCGCAGCCACTGCTCACTGTCTATTCTCCAAAGGAAGGTCCAGCCGATTGCCAGGGGTCGGTCACAGGAAGGGGTCTTTCCCTCCAGGGGAGGTCAGGTAGGGGCGTGGGGGGTGACCCTGAGGGTAATGCTGCGGTGGGAGCGGCCACTTCCCCTTCCAGCGTGGGGCCTGACCTTCCCAGGCAGAGTCCTTGGGGCCGTCCGGGGGTGGGGGAGCAGGGCCTCGGCTGGGCAGTCCAGCGTGTGCGTGCGTTGCGGGGGACCATGGTAGCAGGCCTGGGGTGCGGTTTTTCGGCCCTTGTGGCCCTCTGGGCACCACAAAGACTGTGGAAAGTGCCCCCCCCACACACACACAAAATAAAAAGTTCTGTGGAGGGCTGAATCCACTTTTGGTTCTGAAAAGCAAGTGTCTTTTTCAAGGTGCCAAAGGATAAAGGGGTGGGTGGGTGGAGGGGGGTTCCACCCTTTCTGTTCGTGGAGGTGCCCGTGAGGAAGAGTGGGGAGAGGGAGAGGAGTGCCCTGTGGCATTCCGGGGGCCACACAAGCAGCCTGGGGGGCACATTTTGCCGCCCCAGTGCAGGCTGGCCCGGGGAATCCGCCCGTGCTCAGAGCCTCTCGGCGGCCGTCTGGTCCTGTCCGAGCCCAGCCACCCTCAGGAGCGTCCCTCAACGCTGCCAGCCCCCCCCTCCTTTCCTGGCCCTGATCCGTCCCTCCCTGGCGCAGGTGTTTGTAGAGCTGAACGAGCTGATCGTGGACAAGAACCAGGAGATGCAGTGGAAGGAGACGGCCCGGTGGATCAAGTTCGAGGAGGACGTGGAGGAGGAGACGGACCGCTGGGGCAAGCCCCACGTGGCCTCCCTCTCCTTCCGCAGCCTGCTGGAGCTGCGCAGGACCCTCTCCCACGGTAGGCCACGCCTGGGGGTGGCTGGGCGTGGGAGCAGCAGAGGGGAGGTTTCTCCAAACAGATATGCCAAAATGTGGGGGGGGGAGGGCCTTGAGACCTCCGGGGGGGGGCCAAGGCCTTTTCTTACATCTCTACACCTGGCAGCCCCCCAGGCCTCCCTCCGCTCTGCGAGGCTCTTGGGCGGCCCTTGAAAGGGACTCCCCACCCGCACCCAGCTAGAACTGCATGAGGAGGGGGCCCGGTTGGCACGGCGGTTCCGCTCGTGCCTCGCACCCCCACGCTGCTGGAATGCCGCAGGAGGGGTCTTTGGGTTTCCACAGCCCCACTTGTCTTGCGGGTCTGCCCTGAGAGCCCCCATTCTCTTTCTCTGGAGGGGGTGCCCCATCAGACTGCATGGGATGCGGGGATCCGTTGATGCACGATCGCTTTTGGGTGCGGTGAGGCTGGTGAGGAGAAGAGGACGCGGCCTTCTTGGGCGGCATCATTTTGGGCGCATCCCCGTTGCCTTCTGCAGGATAGGGAACGAAACGGAAAAGGCAGATGTGCTGGGGGTGTTGCGCTCCTCACTCACCCCCTCTCCACGGGGCTCAGCCACCAAAAATTACCTGGGGGCAGTTTTCCAAGGGTGTGCATATTACCAAACGCAACACCGTGGGCCTCTTTTGGGTGCAGACTCTGTGTTGGGGAGGGGAGACGTGGTGAGGCTGGGGGCTCACGGGGGAATCTCATGTAGGAGGAGCTGTGGACTGCGTATGGTGGGCTTGGCGGCCAGAGTGAGAAGGCGGCGGAAGAAAGCCTAGACTCACGGGGGGGGGGGTGTGAGAGAGAGAGAGGGGGGAGCAGGTGGAAGTCTGACACACACACACAGCAGAAGGAGAGAAAGAAGAGTCTTGATTTTTTTCCTATTGGGGAAAAAATGGGGGTGGGCCAGCTCTGGGGGCGCGGTTTATCCTCGGAGCAAAAGGATGCCAAATCTCCGGGTGAGGATTTAGGGCTTGAGGACACCATCTTTGCACGCACGTGGGCAGGGGGCTGCTCTGGAAATCAGCGGAACATCAGGGGTGGGGAAAACGGGGGAGGCGCTTCTGTGGGGCATTTGCCTCTTCCACCTCAGTCCGGGGGTCACCTCTCCTTTCGTGGGGTTACCCCGCAGTTTTCCTTTGGGTTCTATGTGCCGTAGAATCATAGCCTGTTACGGCTGGGAGGGGCCACGGGGGCCATCTTGTCCAACCGCCTACCATGCCAGACCCCCGTGGGGAGCTAAGCCACCGTGGGGGGCGGGTGTCTGCGTGCGCACATGGGTCGCCTGCTCCAGAGAGAGGGGCTGATGGCCGTTGTGCCCCCCCACAAGGTGCTGTCCTTCTCGACCTGGACCAGAAGACCCTGCCGGGGGTGGCACACCAGGTGGTGGAACAAATGATCATTTCGGACCAGATCCGTGCCGAGGACCGGGCCAACGTGCTGCGGGCGCTTTTGCTGAAGCACAGGTGAGCCGAGCTGGGGCTGATCCCCCAGGAAGCTTCCCTCACAGGGCGGCAGGACCCTCGTCGTCCCGGCTGCACCACGGTCAGGGACAGGAAGCGGGAAAGCACCCTTCCCGGGACAGAGAGTACCGGTGGAGCCTGAGGTTGCCTTTTCCACAGCCATCCCTCAGACGAGAAGGACTTCTACTTCCCGCGCAACATCTCTGCCGGCTCGCTGGCCTCCCTGCTGGGCCACCACCATAGCGTCAACCACGTCGGAGAGGCTGCTGAACCCACGGTGACCGATCCACTCATTGGGGGCACCGTGGAGCACGAGTCCCGGTTGGATATTGAGAAGGAGGTGAGACCCCTCAGCTCCCGGGGTTGTTGGTGCAAGCGCACCCAGACACACAGAGCTCCCTGCCCGCAGGGAGGGGGCGGGGGATGCAGCCCCTTCCAGCCTCCAGAAGGGGCACCTGAAGGGGAGCCTGTGGGAGAGCTGGGAAGGGGGCTCAGCCCCCCAGCTGTGCAGCCCGGGGAGGGCTGCAAGGGTAATCGGCCCTTTCCTCCTCGGCCAGCGCTTGCGTTTAGCAGCCACACCAGTCTCCTCATGGCATGGTGCTATTTCTTATTTATTCAAGTAGCTTATATTCTGCTTTGCTCCTGATAAGGGATTCATGCATCTTTCTCTATAGGTTATGATAAGGTAAGAATCCATCACTGTAATAAAAAAAGGTTTATAAATCAGCACCAAAGAGAACACACATTTTAAGCTGTTTTAAAGCATTTAAGCCTAACTGCAGGAATAACAGTACAGGCCCTTCTGCCATGAACGTCTCCGAGCAAATAGGCCTTGTCTGAATGGAAAGACCCTTACCTGCCAGCATTGAGAGAGAGAGAGAGAGAGTGCCCGCGCGCAGGGTTTCCTGAATGCTGCCCTGTTGCGTCTCGTGCCCGCAGTGCCTTTTAATCCATCTCTTTCTTTGCCATTTTGATGCGTGCTGACTGTGGCACAGAAATTGTCCCGGTATTTCCTGTGTCAAGTTACTGGAGATTTGTGGAGTTTGTCCCTATAGTCAGCGGTGCGGGGAGAGTGCAGGAGCGGAGGGACCGCCATTGGCAGCTCGCCCCTCACGGGCCTCCTTCTTGTGCCCCCAGAAGGAGGTGGCCTCCCCCGTCTTGAGCAGCATCACCCGCTCCAAATCCAAGCACGAACTGAAGCTGCTGGAGAAGATCCCCGACAACGCAGAAGCTACTGTGGTGCTTGTGGGTAAGGAAAGGGAGGCGTGCTGGTGGGGCCAGACTGGGGCTGTGGAGGGGCAGGTGGCCGCAGCAGTGGTATGCGTTCTGCCCGGGTAAACGCACGCGTGCCTGCTCGCAGGGTCGGTGGAGTTCCTGGACCAGCCCACCATGGCCTTTGTGCGGCTGCAGGAGGCGGTCCAGCTGGACGCGGTGCTGGAGGTGCCAATCCCCGTCCGGTTTCTCTTCGTGCTGCTGGGCCCCCGGAATGCCAACATGGACTACCACGAGATTGGCCGCTCCATCTCAACCCTCATGTCTGACAAGGTAGGCCCAAGCCCGGTTCGCCTCCCCCGGCCCCCCCAACTGCAGTGCGCTGCCTGAGGTTGGGACCCCTCTGAGTCCACTCCTTCTCCCGTAATCTGCCCTCAGCAATTCCACGAGGCGGCCTACTTGGCCGACGACCGGCAGGACTTGCTCCACGCCATCAATGAGTTCCTGGACTGTAGCGTGGTCCTGCCGCCTTCTGAGGTGCAAGGCGAGGAGCTCCTGCGGAGCGTGGCCAACTTCCAGCGTGAGATGCTGCGGCGGCGGGAGGAGCAGGAGCGGCGGCTGCTTCTGGGGCCGGTGACGGAGCCCAAGTCGCCCGAGGAGAAAGGTGGGGCTCACACACACCCCACCTGCGCTTGTAGGGAGGGGTCTGGCCATCACTGACTGGCCAAGGGAGCTTGTAGTGCCCTGTCAGCACCTTTGGGGACCCTCTGAGACCCCGCAGTGCCTGCTTCTGCCTGGCGTAACTGCGGCCTACTCGTGAGCAGCAGCAGTGTTTGTGTTGATGTCGTTGCCACGGTCATTGTTCCTCCGCTTGTATGCTGCATCTCCCCCGAAACCAGGACTCAAAAGTGCCTTGCCCAGATTAAAACTGATAGAAGCTCACGCAGAGGCATAAGTAAAAACACAGAGAAAGCTCTCGTTAAAAGGCAGTTAAACTATCTGTAGAATGGAAACCATCTAAAACAAATCCCTTGTGAAGACAAAAGGTCAGCAAAACAGACACTTCTGAAGGCGCTCACAGTTGGGGACAGAGCCTCTGCTGGGAGGGAAAAGTTTTCTCTGGCTGACAAGAGGGGAGCAGGGATGGGGGGACATCCTGGCCTCACAAGGGAGGGGCTTCCAAAACCTGTAGCCTTGCCTGGAGGCCCCACTGGCCACCGTCTGCCCCAGTCAATTTGGAGGGGGCGCTGCTGGCTGGCTTCTGTGCCGTGGGGTCCCAAATGGGCTGGAGGTGGAATTGGGGGTGGGGGGTGTAGCACCAGGCAGCCTTTTCACCACAGTTCCCCAACTCCTCATTTATTGATGGGGCCTCTATTCCCAAGATGTGGGGGGCTTTGTCTCCTGAGGGAGATGGGCAGCTGGGCAGTGAGGAGCACATTCCTCCCACTCCAGGTAGGTCAGATCCAGTGGGGGAGGGGGCGCCTTCCCCATATAAGACTCAAATACTGTTCCTGATCCCAGCTGGGGATCCATTTCGGGGATCGTGCAAGTGCAGCTGCTTGTGGGTGGGATTTGGGGCCCCTGTGAGACCGCCGTCTGCTAATTCCTCTCTCTGTGTCTCCTGGACAGCACTGCTGAAGCTGTCGGTGGTGGGAAGTGAGGAGCTGGACCCACTCCGGCGAACGGGCCGCCCCTTTGGGGGGCTGATCCGGGACGTCTGCCAGCGCTACCCCAAGTATTTGAGTGACTTCCGGGATGCGCTGAATCCCCAGTGCCTGGCCGCTGTGATATTCATCTACTTTGCGGCTCTCTCCCCGGCCATCACCTTTGGGGGGCTGCTGGGTGAGTGTTCTGGGGAGGAGGGTGGAGCCGAGGATGGGGGCAGGCCCTGCGAGGGCACTGTGGCCCGTGGATCAGGCCCTGCTGGCCCCGGCATTCGGGCTGCCCCCAAGCGTTGGAGTGGGAGCTGAGCTGGGCAACCGTGCCACCGTGACTGAGCTCTGCGTTTCTCCCTCGGCCACCCCATCCGCCACTGCTGCCGCCGCCTCCTCCTCCTCCAGGCGAGAAGACCCAGGGGCTGATCGGGGTCTCAGAGCTGATCGTCTCCACCTCCGTGCAAGGCATCATCTTCTGCTTGCTGGGCGCCCAGCCCCTCCTCATCATTGGCTTCTCGGGACCCCTCCTTGTTTTCGAGGAGGCCTTCTACACAGTGAGTTGGCAGCTCTCTTCTCTTGGCATTCCTCGTCTGCACACCCAAGGAAGGGAAGCTTTCATAGTTTTTTCCCCACAGAGACAGAAGAGAAAAGATTTCTGTTCAGTTCTCTTTTGGGAGGCATTTATATTTACTGTGTCTTCCAGAAAAAAAATACTTCTCACAAAAATGCACATGATTTTTCTGTACAAAATCCACACGCTCTGCACAGAAACTTTGTTATTTGTGCGGAGTATATGTGTCCTGTTCAGGAAACTCATTTTCCGGTCAAAAAACATGGATTTTCTGGAGGAAAACCACACGTACTTCTGCGTGGAATGATGACCCAGAAGACTTTGCCAAGAGCAGAGACTCACTGCTCTCTTGTCTTCTCACTGGGCGTCAGAAAGCAGAGAGAACAGCAGAAAGGAATATTATTTCCAGTATTCTTTCCATCCCTGCTCCGTGGGCTCCAAAACCCAGAAATCCCTTCCACCTCCATCCCTGGGACTAACTCAGTGCTGCAGAGCCCCCTCTGTAGAGTGGATGGGCAGGAAGGGTCAGTGAGCGGAGCACAGCCTTTGTTTGCACCCGGTCCTGCGTTGGGCGATCTGCTTCTCTGCCGGGGGTGGGGGGCGCAGGCCCCTTTGCTGGAGCGCTGAGGGAGGGGGCGTGGGCTGTGAAGGTGGGCCGACCGCAGGGCGGGCAGGCCGAGTGGCCAGCTGAGGCTTGGCCTCCTCTCGGGCTGCCTGAGGCCTTGGGCCGAGCGGGGAAGGGTGGTGGACCTCTGGGGAGCCTCCTGGCCCTGAGGGGTGACCCCACGTCCCCCCCCTTTCCGCATCTGCTCTGTCCCCGCTCCTTCGGGCACCCAGTTCTGCACATCCTACGGCCTGGACTACTTGGTGGGTCGCGTCTGGATCGGTTTCTGGCTGATTGCCATTGTGGTTCTCATGGTGGCCTTTGAGGGCAGCTTCCTCGTGCGCTACGTCACCCGCTTCACCCAGGAGATCTTTGCCTTCCTCATCTCCCTCATCTTCATCTACGAGACCTTCTACAAGCTCTTCAAGGTGACTGGGGGCCGGGGGGTGGGGGGAGGGAGGGAGCGTGGCAGCCCCTGCTCTCCCCCGGCGGGCTTCCCTGCCGGCGGGGCAAGTGAACCCCTTCTCCTCGGGCAGATCTTCCAGGAGCACCCCCTCAACAACTGCCTGATGCTCAACGGCACCGGTCCGGCCTCACACGGGCAGGGCAACGGGAGCAGCAATCGCACGTCCTCCTCCGAACTGACCGGCCAGCCCAACACGGCCCTGCTCTCCTTGGTGCTCATGGCTGGGACTTTCTTCATTGCCTTTTTCCTGCGCAAGTTCAAGAACAGCCGCTTCTTCCCGGGCCGGGTGCGTGTCCGGAGCTGGAACCGGGAGGGCCGGTGGGTGGCGGATGAGGCAGAAGGGAGAGCGAGCCACGCGGCCCCTCCTGTGCTGCCACAGATGGCCTTTGTGCGTGGGGGGAGAAGTTCTGCGTGTACTCAGAGGCTCTTTGTCATCACTCGGGCGTTCAGGAGACAAGCCCAGCCTGAAAACCATTCCGAGGGCGGCTGTGGGCGGGGCTGCTGGCCCGGAGGTGGGCTTGGCACGAGCAGCAGAGGGACAGAGGCAGTAGTGGGAGTGGTTTGTGGCTGAGCGGGTCTTTCTGGGCAGGTCCGGCGGGTGATTGGTGACTTTGGGGTGCCCATTGCCATTTTGATCATGGTGCTGGTGGACTACAGCATCGAGGACACCTACACCCAGGTAAGGGATGGGCAGCTGCCTTTCTTGAGGAGCAGAGCAGCCTGCGCGGTGCAAGTTATTGCCTGTGGGGTCTCAGAGTGTTTGTTGGGTGGAGGCACCCCCTGGCAGATGCTTCCGTTGGAAAAGGGGGTGTGCAGCAGGAAAAAACGGGTCACGGCCAGTTGCATCAGGTTCTGTTCTCTGCTTGGGCCTGCCGGTCGGCTGGAAAATCCACCAACTGCACCCAACTGGCATGAGGGTGCCTGCAAGACTGGCTCCCACGCCCTGGCGAATGGGGCTAGGACGGACGACCGCTCGGCAGCCCCTGGGCACACCTGCTGCCCATCCTACCTTCTCCCCCTCCCCACAGAAACTGTCGGTGCCCCACGGCCTCTCCGTCACGGACCCCGAGAAGCGGGGCTGGCTGATCAACCCTCTGGGCCAGGCCATCCCCTTCCCCGTCTGGATGATGGTGGGCTGCGGGCTCCCAGCCATGCTGGTCTTCATCCTCATATTCATGGAGACACAAATCACCACGTAAGTCAGGCAAGCCAGCAAGAAGTGTCTGCCTGCACGTGGGGGGGGGGGGCCCTTTGACTGTTCTCCCACCCCCATCCTCTAATTGAGAGCTGCAGTGGCTCTAGAGACAGCTTGCGGGGTGCAGGCTGCAAGTCCTTCCTGGGGTGAGGGCCACCCACTTTGGGGCGAGTGTGACGTGTCCCTATCTCCCCCGGCCGGCCAGACTGATCATCAGCAAGAAGGAGAGGAAGCTGCAGAAGGGATCGGGGTTCCACCTGGACCTCCTGATCATTGTGGCCCTGGGGGGCATCTGCGCCCTCTTTGGGCTGCCCTGGCTGACAGCGGCCACCGTGCGCACGGTCACCCACGCCAACGCCCTGACCGTCATGAGCAAGGCCGTGGCCCCCGGGGACAAGCCCAAGATCCAGGAGGTGAAGGAGCAGCGGGTCACAGGGCTGCTGGTGGCCGTCCTTGTCGGTGAGTCCTGCCCCTGCTCTGCTCCCCCGACCAGGCGGCATTGCCGGTGGGGGCCTCCCTCTGCCACCACCCCTCCCCCGGGTGAAAGAGCGGGGCCAGACCCCTCCCGGCCCCTCCTCGCACACACGGGCCCCGCTCGGCCCCGGTGGGGGGGGCGGGCAGCAGCGCTGTGCCAGCCAGCTTTCCCAAGGCGCCCTCCGGCCTCCTGGCCCCCGGCACCGGCCGGAGAGGGCTGGGACCGCCCTTGGCCAGCAGACTCGCTGAGCTGCCCCACAGCTTGCCCCCCAACCCCCTCCAGGTCTGTCCATCGTGATCGGGGACCTCCTGCGCAAGATTCCCCTGGCGGTCCTCTTCGGAATCTTCCTCTACATGGGGATCACCTCCCTGAACGGGATCCAGTTCTACGAGCGCCTCCAGCTGCTGCTGATGCCCTCCAAGCACCACCCTGATCAGCCCTACGTCAAGAAGGTCGGTGCCGCCCAGGCTGGGGGCGGAGACGGGGGGATGCCGATCCTGCAGCAGAAGCCCTGGCAGGTCCTAGCTGGCAACACACAGAGCGTGGGGAGGCTGCAGGAAGCCCCCTGCCCACCTAAGCCCAGAGGACAACAAGGGCCTCGCCTGGGAGGAAGCATGGGGGGGGCTGTCGCTGGTGGGAGGGAAAGACGGTCCAGCTCATCCACTTGGTTGCCACCACCGGATGACTGAACGCTCCTTCCCCTGCCGTGGAGTGGGGGCAGGAAGGCAGCAAATGCAAGTGCCCCCCTCCCGCTTTCATAACCCCCTTCCCCTCAAAGTGGCCTCTCTGGTGGTCTCCGACAAGCCTGCTCCCTCCCTGCTCCAGAACAGGAACGGGGAGGGGAGGGCCGGATGCTGCTAGTTCCAGAAAACATCCCCGGGACTCTCTACCCGCGGGAAGGGAGGCAGCGGCCGTGCCCTGGCAGCTGCGCCCTTGGGGCCATCTGCCCTCGAGCCCCCCTGCTGCTCCTGGGGCAAGCGGGGGCATCCCCGGTGTTTCCCGTAGCTGCCCCTGATGAGTTGCTGTTTGGGGGGCAGGAGAGGCGGGCCAGCCGGGTGTCTTCCCTCCATCTGTCGTCCCCCGCCACGGGGCCAGGGCTGAGGGCGCGGCTTCTTCCCCGCAGGTGCGGACGCTGCGCATGCACCTCTTCACCCTTGTGCAGCTGAGCTGCCTGGCCGTCCTCTGGGCCGTCATGTCCACCGTGGCCTCGCTGGCGTTCCCCTTCATCCTCATCCTCACCGTGCCGCTCCGCCTGTGCTTCCTCAGCCGCATCTTCACCGACCGGGAGCTCAAGTGTGTAAGTGCCAACGCCGGCGCCCCTGCCCCTTGGCAACAGCAGCCCTGCAGAGCGGCCCCAGAGCCGACGGGATGGCCACAACTGCACCCCACTGCCGTGCGCTGCCACGGGAGGGAGCTGCCGTTGGGGCCGGTGGCCTGTCCACCGTCCAGGTGCTGCACCCCACCTGAGCACCCCCCCTCTCTCCTCAGCTGGACGCCGCTGAGGCTGACCCCATTCTGGATGTCAGGACCGGGGTGGACGAATACCATGAGATGCCTATGCCTGTGTGAGGGGGCCACGGACGAGCGCAACCAAAGCCCACTGGGGAAAGGACTGCAGATGCTTCTCTGCGGTCTGGACAGCACCCCACGGCTCATGCCTCCCCCCGCACCGCCCCACCACTACCCCAGTGCCTTCTGTGCCTCTGCCCGGCTCTGCAAGCGGCCTCAGGCGCCCCTCCCACTCGAGGTAGCCCGGGAGTGGGGGCCACGTGAGGAACAAGCCACGCCCCCCCACAGCTCTGCTGCCACTGCGTCCTCCATCCACAGGAGCCACGACCGGGCGTCTTGTCCGCTCCGAGCAGCACAGCACAGCTCTGCCCCCTCCCTCGTTCCATGCCCCAGCCTGAAAGGGTTGGGGGGCACATGTGCACACCTCTTCTGAGAAGACAATCAGCAGTTACTCCCTGAAATGGCATGATTTTATTTAAGAGATTAATTTAAAAGTGTCAATAAATAGCTTTATCACAATCTGGACAGATCGCTCTTGGGGTAAGGCAACAGAAGAGGGTGTGGCAGCTCCACGAGGAAACCAAGAAGGACTCGATCCCAGGAGGCACTGGGCACTGGGGCAGGAGGAGGCCCGGCTTTTGGCAGCAGGGCAAGCAGCACCAATAAAGCAGAGCGAGCCTGCCTGGACTCCCCGCCGGTTTCATTGCAAGGGGAGCCCAGCACCCACACGCACCCCACGGGGGCGGAGGGAGGGGTCCGACTGGCGCAGCCATCCGCATTTCCTTTGTGGCCAGGAAGAGGGTCCCCTTTCTGGTCTGTCCGTCCGTTCCTTCCACTCAGAACTGGAGCTCCTTCAGCTTCTGGGCCAGGTACCTCCGGGCCTCCTCAAGACCACGCAGTCTCTCCAGCTCCCAGTAAGGCAGCTGGGGGGGGGGGGCAAAGCCAGTGAGACAACAACTCCTCCCCTACCACCTTTTAGAAGGCCCCCCACCAGCAGCAACCCTGCCGGGCAGGGGGAAGGGTCTAGGTCCACCACTCTGCCGGACAGCCACCATTACGAGGCAGGGGCCTCCTAGGAGGCAGGCTCGCAGTCCGAACTTCCTGCCTCCCCCGCTAAGCCAGGCTGGGTGGCAGCCAGCCCCACAGCGCCTCACCTGGAGAAGGCGATAGCCCAGCAAGCAGAGGTGCCGGTTCCGCATGGCCCGGGAGCCCACCAGGACAGCAGAGTTTCGGCAGTAATGCCACTTGTCGTTGACGGAGAGCACAAGCCTGTCAGCGGGGGGAGAACAGATGGCCACTAATGTCTCCCGTCCCAGAAGGGAGACGTCCCCTCCCCATAAAGACTCTGCAGCCCACCAAGCAGGGTCCCTCCCCCACAGCTGGCCTGCCAACCCCACCCAAGGGCCCCCAGCACCCTCAGTGGGGCAGCCAGAGTGACGGCTGTGAGCCCCCTTTCCCCAAACAGGCTATCTGGAAAGCTGCAGGGACCCTGGCGCATCCCCACAAAGCTGCTTTTAAAAAAGGGGTGACACACAGCAGATTCTACTCCCCGTTAAATGGCTGGCAGGAGCATCAGGGATTGGGCGTCTCCTGTTTCTGGGAAACGCTTCAGACACGCGAGGGGCAGGTGGCCACCAATAAACCAGAGACTCCTGCGTATCACCAGAAGAGAGCGTGTCAAGGAGAGAGGGAGCCAACCACTCTGCACTCAGGGGCTCAGCTCTGTCACCCCCAAGGAACGGAGTCTTTTCCTGTGGGCTCAGGGATGCCCCCTCCAGCCAAGCCCAATCCCCCCAGCTAAAAGCTCCCTCTTTCTAAGAGCGTGACAGCGTGCCCTGCATTGGCTGGAGAACAAGAATCCATTGTGCTCTTGTGCAGGGGGAACAACTGCCCAGGAGAGAAAGAGGAAGGAATGAGCAGCAGCTGGGGGGGCAGTTTTGGCCACAGCAACGGTGTGGCACTACTCCCGCTCCTGCTCATCCCACGAAGTTTTGGGCAAAGCAGCTGCAAAATGGCCCCTCGAGATGGATACCTGTGGGTCTCCTCTGCCTTCCGTAGCCCCTTCTGTGCAGTTCCCTCAGCGCTGGAGAAACTGGGGGAGATGGGAGGCCCGGCGAGGCCCCCTGGAACACACTGTTCCTGCCCCTCTGCGGGCACCTGCTGAACTGCAGCCCCCCGGATTGGGAAGCGGAGGTGAGCCATACTGCCAGCATTGCCCCATGTCCCGCTGCCCAGGAAGGCCTCTGTTTTTGAGGGGCTGCTTGGAGGAGGTGTGTGTTGGGAGTCTGAGGGGCCAGGGCTCCCCTCCTGTGGAGGAATGTCCCCTGCCATGGGGCCCTCCAGCAGGTCTGGGCCAATAAGGGGCACATCCGGTGCTTTTGAAGTGTTACAAATGGGGGTGCCACCCCAAGAAGTGTGGGGGACCTCCCCCAGTGGAAGCACTTGGACTGAAGAGGAGACCCTGAGCAGGAAGTCTGGGGAGACACAGAGAGACAGAGAGACAGAGAGAGAGAGAGAGAGAGAGTGGTGAGACGATTACCACAGGAGACCAACAACAGCCAGGAGGGAGCAGCTAAGATGCCAACACCCGAACTGGACACTGGGACTCAGGCTCCTCCCCTCTCCATGTGGGAGGTGGCAAGGGATACTTCACACATGCTCAGGGGCAACTTCACAGGCAGGAAAAAGACCTCAATAAGCAAGAAGAAAGATGGCAGTAACATTACATTCTGAAACAGAGTTTGGAAACTCAGCTAAGACTATTAAGAACTGGGTTAAAAGTGTGACTCTAAGTGCTCCAAAATCTTCCGGGCAGATAAAAATAGTTCGAAGACTTGCACCAGAGAAAAAGATTAAGCGAAGTCCACTTAACACACTGCTGAAGCACTATATTCCAATGAATTCAAAACTTTACTTGGAAATCATGGTTAATGATGTATCTACAAATATTTAAAGCAGAGCTTTCAAAACTTTTCATGTTGGTGATACGCTTTTTAGACATGCATCATTTTGTGATGCAGTAATTCAGTAAGTGGAGGCAGCCCTCCATCTGGACCTGCCCCACAGCTGCCCTCGCTGGGGTCTTTCTCGCCCCAGGGCGGCAGTGGCGGCACAGGGAGAGGCAGCCCCTCCACCCAAGCCTGGCCCATCACCGCCACCACCCTTGCCCAGGATCCTCCTCAGCCCAGGGCGGTGGCAGTGGGAGAGTTAGCCCCTCCACCCGGGCTTGGCACACTGCTGCCCTCCCTGGGGTCTTCCTTGGCTTGGGGTGGCGGTGGCAGAGGCAGCCCCTTCACCCAGGCTTGGCCCCCCACAGCAGCAGGAGAGGTAGCCCCTCCACTCGCAACTTTTGTGTGACACATCTGCACACTGCAGTTGACACACTAACATGTCACGACACGCAGTTTGGAAAGCTCTGATTTAAAGACTGGACAACTGAATAACTCACTTCCTTAAAAGGATGGAAATTTTAAGAGAAAGATGACACAGGAAACAGATGTTCTCCTGGTCTCTGCATTTCTAAACAGACTGCGTTGGATCCTAGGGGCTGGCCGACCACCCAAAGGACCCTCTTCCCCATCCCAAAACTGCCCAAAGGCCATGGCCAGTGCAGTTGTTTCCTGGGGGTTCCAGCTGTGCTCTCCCACCCTCGGCCCACCGACAGCAACCTTCCCCTGAAAGCAAAAAATGGCAGTGACAGGTGGATCTTTTGCTGTGCTCCAAGAAGACCTCTCCCCAGCCAGAGCTGCAGGCAGGCCCCAGCGTAGAGAAACTTCCCTGAACCCCTCTCTTCTCTGTCCCCGATGGCCGAACTGCAGGCAGCATCCCCCTTACCTACACCGTATCCGAGGGACACCACCGCGTCCTGCCAGTAACAGTCCTGGCCCACCAGGTGCTGGAGCCCCTCTCCCACCAGACCTTTGTAGCTGGGGAGAAAAAGAGCAAGGGGGGTCACCATGACAAGGAGCTAGCAGGGCACCCCCCACTCACGCACACGTGCATGGCCAGTCATGATGGCCAGCTGCTGCCAGTGAAGCCTGGCGGCCCTCACTGTCCGTCCTAAGGGCAGAGTGGCAAGCTAAACCCACCAGAGGGGCTTGCCACCCCCTCCTCCCTCATCACTGAGAATCATCCCAAGAATGAGAATATTCTCAGGAATGTTACAATAGCTTTTCAGAATTTTCTGATTTTTCATCTGAATCCCAAATAATATATTGCGTCCAACCTTTAAATCTTCTTTGTGCCACCCGCCTTGCCTGACTTCCTTGTGCACCTCACAGGAAATGCAGAACAACACTCTGGAATACTGTAGAGTGAACTTTCACCCCCACCCTAAAACACACCCACTCCCCATCACTCTCTCTCGCCATCTCCTTCCCTGTCAGCCCCTCTTGCCCCCCAGCTGCCACTCCTCAAATGCAGGAGGAGGAAAGCCCCCCCCCGTCATGGCCAGGGACACCTCTCCATGGATTGGGCCCTTCTGGCCTGGGGGTCTTCACAGAGTGGGGGATGAGGGCAACCTGGGAAGAAGTTCTCTGTGCAGCAGAGTCTGCAGATGTGCTTTGGGCACAAGTTCCAAAACAACGTGAACTGCTAACCCCACTAATTAACCGGATTACCCCAATTAGCCAAAAATAAGCAAAGTTCCTGAATGTTTCGAAGGATTAAACAATCATTTTGAGAAGTTGTTTCCTGACAACTTGCTTACCAAACAAGAAAAAGGGATGTGATAAATGAGTTTGAAAAAGGGAAAGATGATCTCTCTTTCTAGGTTTTGTGATTTGTTTAAGTCGTAGCTTTAAGTTTTAAAATTTAAAAATAGTTTTAAGATATACTCCACGTAACAAACACAAAAGGGAAACTTCTCAAAAAACCTCAGGCCAGGTACCATTCTTGAGAAAGTTCCCCAGAGGCCTCCCGGGGGAAAGAAGGGCTGCTGTACCTGCAACTCCCTCCCTGGGGGAAACAGTTGGTCCCCCCATCTGCCCCCCACCCGTCTTCCTCTTAGGGAACTGCTCCCTCTCATTGCTCCCCAGCATTCCCCGGGGCTTCACCCCCATCCCCACCCCACCCCTGCCCAGCCCTGCCCTGCTCTCTTTCCGGCTCAGCCAGGGCCCCTCCTTCAGGAGCTGCTCTCTCGGGAGCGGTTTCAAGGCCCCTCTCCAGCTGTCCTTCCAGAGAGGGAGCCGGAACAAACGAGGAGTAAGCAGCAGGTGGGGGAGGGAGGAAGAGCCCCTCAGCCCCCTCTTTCTCCCCCTCCCCACCTCCTGCCACAGGGCCCCAAGCTGTCACACCTGTACTTGCGGTTGGCCTCGTCCGCAGTGAGGGCCCCATCAAACAACCGCACACGGTACTGGGGGTCGAGGCGGGGACCATCATACCCCGGGACTTCCAGCGTCACGGCCGCGTCCAGAAGAGAGAGGTAGCGCTGTGCAATCAGCCCACAGGAGCTGCCTGAAGGAGGAAGGGAACACGTAAAAACAAGGGCTGGAGAAGAAAGGGCTCCCAAAACGTCCCCTTGGTCACCTCTTCCTCCCTCCCTCTGTCCCTGGAACGTACCGGTGACATCGGTGACGAAGGTGGGAGAGAACACTTGGTGCAAGACAGGCGCCGGGGGGCAGAACTGGAGCTGGCAGAGGGACAGCAGGATGTTGAGCGTGGCCAGTGGAGAGTGGGACGGCCTCTGCCCCAGCACCCCCACCAGCCGGGGGAAGAGCTCGGCGTGGTTGGAGGGGTGGTAGCTCAGGCGGCTGAGGGGGAAGACCAGCCTCTGGATCACCTGCAGGGGAGGCAAGGCCCGGAGGGAGTGAGGGAGGCCCCGACGCCCTCGCCTCTGTTTTTGACCATGGGTCCCCCCACCCGCATTCCCACCCGATGACCAAAGCAGCCTCCTGCCATCTATTGTTCCCCAGCCTGAAAGTGGCAGGTGGGGGGAACCATGGAAGAAGGCTGCCTCCCTGTAGCCCAATTGCCTGGGAGGAATCCTGCTGCACCTGGTGGGAGCTCTGGGGGAATCTGGAGGGTCTTCTGCCCCAGGAGGGCACGCGCCCTGAGTATTTGGCTCTCACGTGGGAACACGAAAGGACTGGAGGGAGCCCCATGGGCAGTGTCGGCCAGGCCTTGTGAGCCTCCCAGCACTGGCTGAGTGCGCAGGCCACCAGAAGAGGCTGCTCTCCATGGCTGCTGTCCAGAAGCTGGGACCCCATCCCCAAAGTGTTCAGGTGACAGGAAAGGAGGTTCCCATAGAACGCTGGGAGAGGAGCTGGGTGGCGGAATCACTGACGGGCCTCGCAGGGTGGATTTGGCAAGGAGATGGACCAGACGGCCCTGTGGTGGGGGAGCCCCTTCCAGCCCAACCACTCCTGGAGCTTTTGATTCTAGAACAACAATGGAGTTGGACTGAGCAAGGGGACCAAGAAACAGCTTCCTGCTCCGCATGCAACCTGCCACAACTGGCAGTTACTTTGAGAAAGCCATCAGAAGTAGGTGTTCCCCTCGGCCCCTGCCCCGGCCGGCTAGGGCGTCCCCTCACCCACCTTGCTCTCCAAGTGCTCGATCTGCTGGAGCAGGAAGGCAGCCACGGTGTCCAGCAGCCGGGGCTCCCGCAAGCGGTGCCGGGCCAGGTGCTTGGCCACCAAGGCCACGGTGGACGGGCCCAAATTCCCTGCTTTGCCAGGGAACCAGTCTGGGGTGGAGCAGAAAGAGGGGGGTTGCTCAGCTTGGCTGGGAAGCGAGCGCAAGGTTGCTACAGGCATTGCCCCCTGCCAGGGCTGGGCCCAGAGCCCCCCCAACTCAGAGTAGAGTTGGGGAACCGGCGTGTGTGAGCACGAGTGGTGGGGAAGCTTGGTACAAACCCACCTACCCACGCTCAAGACAAAGGCAAAGGGGAAGAGAACCCTCAGAGACGCCCCAGAAGCACCCACCCACCCTCCCACCCACCTGCCATGCTGTGGAGGAAGCGTTCCTGACAGTTCTCAGAGAAGAGTCGCGACTGGAAGAGGGCTGCCAGGGCCTCTTCGCTGGCCTCTGGGGCCCACAGGGCCAGCACCTCCTCCACCAGGCCCAGCTGGTCCTCCCGTAGGGCCCCTGGCTGGCTGAGCAATCCGCAGACCAAGCGGAGAGTCTTGCGCCGCCTCTTGTGCGCCGCTGCTTCTTGCTGGCCCTGGTGCTGGTGGGGGTCCCTCTGACTCTGCAGGCGGTGGGAGGCCAAGGGCTGGCGCTGTTTCTCCAGGGGGTCTAGGCAGCGAGTCAGCAGTGGGGAGGGTGGAGAGGATGGGCGCAGGGTGCCCCCGAGTGCCAGGGAGACGCCCCGGTGGGTGAAGCTGTCCTGCCGCCGGTGGGCCTCCCTCTGCAGAGCCTGCACCAGGGGAGAGTCAGCGGGCAGTCCTGGGAGAGGCAGACGGAGGCCATGCAGGCAAGGGTGAGCAAGAGAGGCCCCCGGCAGCCCCCTCAGGGGCTCTCCCTTCCCCTACTGGCCAGGCCGGAGAGGGCTACTGAAGCCCGCTGCTCTGGGGACACTGGCTCCCCCGCTCGGCCCCACGCTCTCCTACACCGCCCGGCACTCACCTAGTGCGGCGCAGGCCGCCAGGCAGCCCAGAAGGTCAGCCTGGCCCAAGCTGGCGCAGCCGCTAGCCAGTCTCTGGCTGAGGAACTGGAAGTCCGGCTGCGCCTCGAGGAGAGGCAAGAGCGGCTTCTTCCTCTCTGCTGGACTCATGGGGGCGGGCACCGGGAGCAGGCAGGCCAGGCGGCAGAGGCCGAGGGCGTAGTGGGTGGCCGAGGCCTCGCCCGGGTTCTGCGACAGCCAGCGGAGTAGCTCACCGGGGCTCCGGGCACGCTCCAAAAGCCGCGTCAGGGCCAAGGAGGTGCTGGGGGAGGCACCCCCATGAACCGCAGCCGGGCTTGGGTGGGGCAGCCGGGAGGAGCGGCCCCCACGGTCGTCCCTCGCCCGGTCTGGGAGTTGGATCCCTGGGGCGGGGACCGCCCTCTGCCTGCAGCAGCAGCGGAGAGAGCAGCCAGGGGCTGCCGGGGGGCGCAGCGGGAGGACCCCCCATCCCCTGCCCCAGCTGCTCGACTCAGGGGGCAGGGGGCCTGGCGGGCTGAGGGAGAAAGGCCAAGCAGGGGGGGCAAGCGACGGCAGCAGCGGGCGCGGCATCACTGAGGAGGCTGGCAGCGGAGGGCGTCCCCGGCCTGCAAGAGGGAAAACGGAGCTCTCGTTAACGAGGGTCCCAGGCCAACCCCCGCTGCCCTGAAACCTCCCGATGGGCAAAGGTCCCGCTCCGGCGGCCGCAGGGGCTCTCCAGGCCCCTCGGCGGGTGACCTTTCCGGGAACGGGACAGGGCCGTGAGTCTGCGGTCCCCGCTGCTCCCCACGCCCTCCCGGGCAGCCCCCGCCCCTCCGGTTCTCAGGGCTCTCTCCCTACTGCGGAAGGCTGGGACCTGCAGCGCGTGGAGGCACCGGCTTCCTCCCGCGCATCTCCTGGAACTCCACTCCCCCCGGGGGACTGGGGGTGCGTCTCAAGACCACCGGACCCGGGGACCCGCAGGGGCGAGACCCGCGGCCGGTAAAGGGCACCGGGGGCGATGACGGGGGGCGGGAGGGCGGGCGGCGGCCCCGGGCGCCTCCGGTGGGACGCTCCCCCTCCCCCTCCCCAGGAGGGAGGAACACCGCCCCCCGCGGCCGGGGAAGGGGGCTCGTGGGGCGGGGCGCCTCGGCAGGGGAGAGGGGCGAGCGCCGCCGACCCCCCCGCTTCACCTCGCGCCCGAGTCAGGGAGGGAGCCGCGCCGGGGTCGCCCCGGCCTTCCTCCTCTTCCTCCTCTTTCCACAGTGCCCCGCAGCAGGGAGGGGGACCTTATTTGCATGCAACCGGAGGGAGGGTGGGGCCTCAGGCAGCCACGCCCTCCTCCGCTCCTAAAGGAAAAGGGCGGGGGGGCCGCACCGAGGGACTTTCCGCTTCCGGTCCCGCCGGCGGAAGTGCCGGCTGCCCCGGGCGGCAAGGGGGAGGGACGTCGGAGGCGGCCGCGCTGTGACTGGGCGGCGGCGCGGTCCGTGCCTCCGCCCCCCGGAGAGCTCGCGAGAGGGGCGGCGCCGGGGCTCCCGTTCTTCCTCGGGGCCCCGCCGGCCGGCCGCCTCGCCGCTTCCTCTCGGAGCCGGCCCGAGTTTCGGGACGGGCGCGGGGGCGGTCTCTGGGGTGCTCGAGTGGGGAGGCGGGGGCCGTTCCGGGCCCCCCCCGTGGTTCGGGTTGCTCCGCCGTGCGCTCCCTGAGCGCTTTAGCGACCGGGTTTTTCTTTGCTTTGTAAAGTGAGGCTTCGGCCGGGCTTTCTTTCGAGGCCTTTGCGCGGAGCCGGGCGCGGCACAAGGTTCCGGACGCCGCTCTCCGCCGCAGGCCGAGCGGGGCGCGGGGCATCGGGGGGAGGCTCGGCCTGCGCCGCCGCCGCCGCCGCCCCCCCGTCTTGCTCAGCCGTCGCGGACGGCGCGCGGGGGGTCGCGGGGCCTTAGCGAGGCGCCTCACCGTTTCCACGCTGTCCGTACCGAGACGTTGCTGCCCCCCCCCGCCCCCCGGTGGGAACGAAGGCGGGTACGGGGAGCCCTAAAGCTCCGCGCGGTGTAGCGAAGGTGTACCGGAAGAGCCGGCAGGGAGCGATACGGTCAGCACCGCCCTCGAGCTCCAAGACCCCGGGCCCCGCATCCTCGCCTCTGCTCTGAAAGCCCATCGGCCCCCCTTGGGCCCGCTGCCGCCCCAGAGGAAGGCAGGAGCAAGCCGGCCAAGGGAGACACAGAGAGCGAGCGCGGGCCGGCGGTGTCAGGGCTGGACCAGGACTCTGGGAGAGAATCCTCTCTCGGCCGTCACACTCTCTCAGCCCCCGAGGAAGGCAAGGGTGGCACACCGCCCCCGGAGAAATCTTGCCAATGAAACCCAAGGAAAAGGTGGTTGTAAGCAAAAGAAATGTTGAAGGAATGTAACCACAAAGTCTGTTCTGCGAGGCCTGCCTTCCCTCCTGAGGGCTGTGGATTGCAATGTATGTGGGCCCTGCGTGTGGCAGTGGTCAGCGTGCTGGACGAGGACTCTGGGGGAACCGCGGTTTGGACCTCCACCCAGCCACGGAAGCCCGCTGGGCGACCCTCGGGAAGGCAAGGGGACAGGTCTTCTCTGGAGGAATCTTGACAGCCAGTGGGATGTTGGGGTTTGAATGCTGGACTAAGGCCCTTAGGAGACCAGGGTTCAAATCTGCCCCCAGGAAAGGCCTTTTTTTTAACCACAGGAAGAGTGAGCCCACTGGGTGACCCTGGGCAAGTCACACACTCTCAGCCTCAGAGAAAACCAGCAATGGCACACACCCCTCTCAAGAACTCTTGCCAAGAAAGCCCTAGGAGAGAGAAGCCACCTTGAAGGGACATCACAACCACGCTACAGCACACAGAAGATACCCAGTGAAACGGGTCATGAGTGGATTTAGGACAGACTAGAGAAAGCCTGTGTTCCAAAGGACGTCCATTCACTTGGGGATTCAGGCCCCAGGATATGGCAGAGGCCACAAACTGAGAGGCCAAGAGCGCTTTTTGCTTTTTGTCACGGCAACAAAAGCAGGCCCTCTGCATTCAGCGCCTGGCAGGCAGGCTCCCTTGGAACAGCAGTGAGGGGTGTCCCGGGGAGCTCACGCAGGAGGGTAGGGGAAGGCTGCCTCTGGCCCAAGCCCCACTCACAGGCTTCCCTGAGGTGGCAGGCACAGAGCCCCCAACGGTCATGCTGGACAAAGGAATCCCTCCTCCCCAGGACAGCAGAGTGGGAAGGCAAGCCAGCCCTTCTTTGCTCAGCCAGGAGCCTTTGAACGTTGCTCCCAGTAGACTGCCTCTGTCCACGGAGGCTGCAGAGAGCCCTGGATGGCCCCCAGTCCGCGTGCAAAGGTACTTTCCTTGGAAGAGAAGTGCTGTGACTCACAGCAAGCAAGGTTTAAACGAAGACTGCTGCTGTAGCCAAGCCCGAGAGAGACTTGGGAGTGAGCCCCCTCCCCTCTCTTAGGGCTCCTTCCCAGCCCCTCCCACACACAAATGGAAGATCTCTTCCTGTCCTTCACAGCTTTAATTCCTAAATAAGCCTTTCTTGACATGGCTGCCACTCTCTCCATCCCCGGAGGGGCTGTGCCCAGCGTCTCAGGCACCCCGTCCCATCAGGATTGGGCCTCTCATCCCCCCCACCCCCTGCCTGCAGGTTCGATTCAGGCAGGGGAGTGAGACAAAGCCCCAGCACAGCTGAAGGGGAGGCAGCCCCCCACCAGCTCCATTTTGTCCGCAGAGGGAACTGTCTTGAGGTACGTGCAACAGGACTGCAGTGACGAAGGAAGCCGTCGCTGCTGGACCGGGGCCGTGGGAGGGATCCGGTGCTCATCTCTCCTTGGTGGAGGCAGAAAGAGCTGCCCTGAGGCAGGCGGTCAATATTCAGAGAACTGGAGGCACAGTCAGGGCAGGCCACAACCCAGAGCCGCCAGGGGCGTGTATGGAAAAGTGCGTGCGTGCGTGCTGGAGGGTGTTTCCTGGCATCTTGGGCAGAGGCGCTGGCCCCCTGCTCTTGCAGGCGGGCACAGAGTCTGGGCAGGAGTGCCACCGGGCCAGGCACTATCTGCGGTAGACAGCAAAGGCCACAAAGCTGAAGACAAGGGTGAGGCCAGCCAGGCAGGTGGTGGCCGTGGCGGTGAAGACATGGCGGTACTGGAGTTGGAAGTACCAGAGGGCACCCAGCATCAGCACAAAAAGTGGCACCATCAAGCTGCCCACATTGAGAGCAGAGGGGGCCCCGGTGGGAGCATGGGCCCCGGCACTGGAGCGGGCTCCTCCGGGGGCTGGAGCCGGCCTGTGCTGGGAAATGTGGCAGTGCAGGACGCTTTGGTTGGTCAGATGCAGGGCGGCCAGGGTCTGCGAGTCGTCCCGAAGGAGCTGCCCCTGGTAGATGAGGCGCACCAGCTGCTCTTGGCCAGGAAAGTGGGCCCTGGGGGGCAGAGAAGAGGCATCAGTGCAACAGCAACCCCAGTTCCTGAAGGAGAGACCCCCTCCCTCCCCGCAACCAGTGCCAACATTGTGCTGACCCATTTAGCCCCAGGAGGGCCTTCCTCAGGTCTCCTCCAGTGGTGCCAACAGAAGCTGCTCCTGCCACGATGCCAGCTACCTGAGTGGGCGGGAGGGGATCGTTCCCCAGCAAGGACACCCTGCCCCCCCCCAGCCAAGAACCCTCCTTGGGGCCCAAGAAGTTAGCCAGGAGGGAATTTTCCCCGCCAAGGAAGCCACAAGGAGTGCCAGGGAAGACTTTCTTCAGCAGGATGGACAGACTCGGAGCAGGGAGAGCAATACCTGCAGCAGCAGCTGCCTTACTCTTGCCCTTCTCTTCACTCTGCCCATGCACACCTCTGGCACCCCACTGCCCCATGTGGCAGGTGGGACAGAAGGAAGGAGGGATTGTGCGGCCCCAGTCTCTTCAGCCATGGCGTGCTACTCCAGCAGGAAGCAGGATGGAGGCCACACCAGTTCCAAGGGATGGGGAGGAAGGCCTTTGCCAGAGAAGCAGGTAATCTTCATCCCATGGAAGATCACTTGCCTCCCTGAAGTCCCAAAAAATGGCTGGGGGACGGCAGGAAGTGGAGGACAGAAGCTGCCCTCATCCTAAATCCAGGACCCTCCAAGCCTGCTGGGGGGGGGGTCCAGGACAGAGCGGCAGGCAGGAGGGACCAGCAGCTTCACCCTCCTCTCAGAGGAATTTTGACCCAGCCTGTTTTTTTGACAGGGGGAGACACCAACTCTCAGATGCCTGCTAAGGAAGATGATCTGGGCTGCTGCAGGGCTGGCAGGCGAGGCCGGTCAGTGCCACCCAAAGGCCACAAGTGCCCTTCATCCCCGCGAGGTAGCAAGTCTGCTCTGGGCTTTAGCCTGAAGTTGCTGAACCTCTTCTGGGTATGGCAGATGGGAGCACTCTGAAGCAGAACCTGAAGGGGCTTTGTTTGTGCTAACCCCGCAAGATGCTTGCCTCTCTGCTACGCGTGTGTCCTGGCACGAGGAAAATTCTCCCAAAAGGACCAGCTGATGCTGCGAAGGTGAGACCCCGTACACTTTCCTCCCCAAGACACCAGAAGATGCCGAAAGCGGCTGCGTAGCAAGCGCTGGGGAAAGGCCATTTACCTCGCAGGGGGCTATACGTGACCAGCTGACACCTACAAGTTCTGACTTCTACCAAGTTTCTCAGCTTCATGGAATTTCCCTTCGTGGAGTTTTGCAGTAGTGACTTGGCAAGCTTGGCAAACTGCATGAGAGTGTATAAGCTCAGGGCCACCACTCTGTTTAGTCTGCCAGGCACTTCTTTCTCTAAATAAAGTTGGATCCTTGACCCACCAGGCCTGACCTTCTAATTTCTCCTAGAGTGACAGGGGAAGGAACGCCCCTTTGGCTCCTTCAAAGCTCAGGATAAAGCCCAGAGTGGACTCACCAGCCTACCAGCGCTGCCACCCTCATCTGCCATGGACACCACCTCCCAGAAGGAGTCTGCTGAGGCTAAAATCGGGGGGGGGGGTGAGCCCTGCTTCCCCTTTGCTCCCCCTGACCCTGGTGCCCAGCTGAACATGCCCCTTTCCCTCCCAGCACCCAACCCTTCCAGCACCTGATCTGCTCTCCCCCACCGAAATGAAAACACCCCCTCCTGCCTCAGCCCATTAGAGTGACCAAGGGTCCAGGCAGCAGCTGAACGCGGCTGGAGCAGGACGGAGCCACCCGTCAATCAAGGATTCAGAACGGCAAGGGATGGATTCATTGGCAACAGCCAGGGCAGGGGAGGCACCAGTCAAGATGCCCCCGTCCCACAGACCTCCCCTTGTGCTGCTCACTGCAGGAGGGGTAGGGGGCTTCCTCTCCCCGACTGGGTCCAGGGAAGGGGGCTGGTGCTGGAACGCATACCAGCTACCAGGTGGCGTCCCTGGGGCCAGGAAAGGAGAGCCCCAGACAGCAAAGGAACTGTGGAGCTGGAGGGACCCCAAAGGACATCTAGTCCTTCCTTCTCCGGGGGTGGGGGATCCACAGCTAAGAGAACCTGAGGAATTCAGGTGCCCTGCCAGCCTGGGAGCAGGAAGGAAAGTCTCCTCCCTGTCGAAAATCTCTTACTGGAACCCAAGTCACATCTATCAAGGGCTGCGTGAATCAGGGGAGGAGCAAGAGGTTCTCAGAGCAGCCAGCCCGGTAGGAGGGGCATGGGGGGAGGCAGAAAGAAAGGCAAATATCGGGGTCTGTGGGGCAAAGAGGCAGCCATTTCAAACAGGACCGGAGTTGTGCATCCAGCCTGTGGAACCCCAAGCCACTGGGCAATGGCACTGATAAAGTATGTGGCAGTCACAGAACAAAGGGAGTGGAGAAGACCCCCCCCCGTGCAGACCCACTGATCCAAAAAGGGACCCCCCCCCAAAGCCTCACCCCACCTGGGAAGGCCCCCCTGCCTACCTTTTGAGGGCACCGACCGTGTCCTCCGGGTGGACCCTGGCGAGGCGCTCTGTGTCGTTCAGGAACTTCAGCCGCAAGACGAAGGTGCTGTCTCGGAGGGGCGATTCCGCACCCCTCCCCGCCGGGGGCAGCGAGGGGGTCTGCGGGGCAGCCCCGGGAACCGTCCTATGCCGCAGGTTTCCGGGAAGGCCACCGGGCCCGTCAGGAGCGGCCCCCGGGGAAGGCTGCCGTTCTTCCTCCCTGGCCGGCCGGGCCTCGCCGGACGCTGCAGGCAGGTCCTCCTCCCGCTGCCCCACGGCCGGAGCCTGGGAAGGGGAAGCAAAGAGGGGGTCCCCGCGGTCCACCGTGCGCGTGGAGAACCACGCCAGCGCCAGGATCAGCAGCGCCGCCAGCAGCCCGAAGAGAGCCGTCACCTCGTCCCCGACGCCCTCGATCAGGGCCATGGCGGGGGGGCGCGCGGCCCCGCGGAGGGGGTGGGCTTCACCGGCCTGGGCGAGGGGAGAGAAGGGCAGTCAGGGGGGCGACAGGACGCCCGAGGCGGGCGGGGTGCAGACAGGCACCACCACCCCCGACCCCGCCGCAGGCAGGGAAGGCCAGCGCGGGACAGGGGCCGCCCCGAGCAGCTCCAGGGCCAGAACCGGACAGGATGGGGCTGCGAGGGGAGGCACGCCAGGGAAGGGGGAAGCACCCCGCCGGCCTGGCCCCCCGGGACGGGGCTGCTGCCCCCCCGCGCCGCCTCCTCCTGGAGCACAGGGGGAGGGGGAGGGGGAGGACCGGCGAGGAGGGAGGCCCCCCTCAGCGCCAGCGGGGCGCAGGTTCTCCGCGCCAGGCGGGGGGCTCCTCTCGCGGGGCGGCGCCGCCGCCGAAGCGGGCCTCCCCCGCCGGCCCCTCCCGCGAGAAGAGTCCCCACCGGCGAGAGCGGGGCCGCCCCACCCACCGCTCCTCGGCTGCAGCAAAGCAGCCTGAGGGCGCCCCCCGCTCCGCTTCGCCCCACGGCCCCGCCTTCCAGCTAGGGACGGGGCTTCTGTATGTCCCCGCCCCCTCGCTGGCTCGGCCCCGCCCTGCTCCCGGGGGAAAGGGGGGGACGGGGAGGGCGCCGGGCCCCCCAAGAGCCGCCCCGCCAGGCGGGCGAAGGGCGGCCCGGGGGAGGGTCCGCGCCGGATCGCCGCCCTCCGGCGCCGGCGCCCCACTCACCGCCTTCGGCCGCCGCCGCCGCCGCCGCCATTCCGCCCCTCCGGCCTTCCTGGGCTTCCTTCCTGCCTCCCTCTCTCCCTCCCTCCCCGAGCTCTGCCCGCCCCTTCCTCCTTTGCTTCCGGCCGCTGGGCATTGTGGGACCCGCAGTCCGGCTGCTACTTCCGGGCCAGCTTCCGGGCTGCGGGATCTCCGCGCGGCCACGGCGACGTCATTTCCGCTTCCCGCTGGAGGCGGGAGGGCCGGGCGGGGGCCTTGCCCGGGAGGCTCGGTTGGAGGCCCGGAGCCCCTCCCGTCCTCCCAGGGGCTCCTTCCTGGGCCGGGGGAGCCCGGGCCAGAGCGGGCGGGAGCGCTCTCCGGTCCCGATGCTCCGGCAGCTGCAACGGGAGCGGGGGCGGGGGCGGGCCAGCCTCCGCGGGCGGGGGGCTCCGTCCGCGGGGAGAGGGGCTTCCGCAGCAGGGGGCGGAGGGGGCCTGGGGTCCGCGCCCGTCTGCTCCGGGTAGCGCTCGAGGATGGTGGGAGGTGCAGTCTAAAGCGCCCGGAGACTGGCCGGGCCTGGTCTGCCGTGCGGCGCAGTAATCACGACGGGGTCTCAGCCGCGCCGGCGCTTCGTAGAACGAAACAGGCGCAGAGACAAGTACGGCGGCTCTCAGCGGCGCCCCGAGTGCGGGGGCTTCCTGCCGGCGGCGGTTCGGCTGCTGTCGCCCGTCGGGCGGGGCCGGGGGGGCCCCGTGGCAGCGGGGAGCGGGGCTTCGGGCGCGGGGTCCCCGGAGCAGCGCTTCGGGGGGAGCCCGGGCGCCGAGAGGAAGCCGGCCGAGGTGGCCCCGCGGCCGAGGCTCCGGCTTCGCGTTTTGGACGAGGGGGGCCGCGTGAGGAAGGCGGGGCTCTCCCCCGGCCGCCGGCAGGGAGCAAGGAGGCTCCGCCGCCCCCTGATCAGCCCGAAAGGGTCCCGGGTCAGAGGTGGGCGTCACTCTCTCCCCGACACGAGGCCTTGGGCACAGTGCTACTGCTCGTCTGGTCCAGCGTGTTCTGGGGAATGCGGAGCGGGGGTCTGCGGGGAGGGGTGAACGACGCTAGAATGCGAAGTGATGTCCCCTGGAGTGTTTTTTGCCACGGGATTCCCACTCCTGTTTCAGGGGCCCTCCCCATCCGGCTGTATGATCTGGAGGGGCTGAGGTTAACAGCGGGCGGGGTGACGAGAGGTACGGAGTGGATGTGTCTTCTGGTGGCAGGAAGTGCAACGGGTGGGGGGGCAGCGTGGCAAGCAGAACGACCCGCTGCTGACTTGCACCCAGTACGACCAGAGAGGGACAGAGAAGCTTGGCTGGGTAGGCCAGGTGTCTGGGGAAATTTAGTCTGCGGGAGAGAAGGTAAAGAGGGGACATGATAGCCGTGTTTAAATATTTGAAAGGATGTTCTATCGGAGAGGATATCGGCTAGTTTTCCACCGCTCCAGAGACTAGGACAAGGTGTAATGGATTCAAACTACAGGAAAAGGGATCCCTCCTAAACATTAGGAAAAATTTCCTGAGGATAAAAGCAGTTCCTTCTTTGGATGGACGGGCATCTGTTGGGAGTGCTTTGATGTGTGTTCCTGCATGGCAGGGGGTTGGACTGGATGACGCCTGTGGTCAATTCCAGCTCCATGATTCCACTCCTAGGTCCTGCAGGGCCCCCTCCCCTGCAGGGTCAGCCATCATCCACATCTACAGAGAACCCGCATGTGAACTGAGTTGTGGGTGCCCTGCGCAAGGCGTTCCTTGATTGTGAGGCACCCGTGGCTCAGAACAGAGATGTTCAGAAGGGTCTTCCACAGACAGACCAGGTGGAACAGAGGGCCACTTGACAGTAGGCCCTACAAGCTCAAAGCCTTCCCAAAGCATCAGGCCCAACTGCACCCAGCCCGGGGAAAGTGCCAGGAACTGTCTCTCCTAACACAGTCCTGCAGGAAAAGCCATGAGTTTGAGGTGCAGCCAGGATGCTGCAGGGCCACCAGGAGCTGCCATCACTTGCCCTTTGTGTAGCTGTTGCTTCCAGGGACAAGGCACCCTGGGAGAGTGTGGCCAGTGGGCAATCCTTTGGGGGCCCCCCCCCCTCTCTCTCTCACATACACATGCGTGCCTTTCTTCCTTGCCCAGATGCCTGCATATTTAAATACAACTCTTCTCAGAATAGAGTCTGCTTCCTGCCTGTGTCTGCTGGCCAGCAGAGACATGGGGGCCCTGCTGGAAAGAGTGGCTGCCATCCTGTGGAAGATGTTTGCAGGCACGAGTGGTACTGTGCGTGGCAGAGGGGCATTTCTGCTGGGCAGTGTGCTCTGGTGGTATCGAGCCCATGGCAGCAGAAGCAGTTCCAAGGGGAGAACTTACACGTGTGGTACACTGATGTTCAGAGAGTGATGTGCAAAAGCACACTGTGTCTCATAACAGCCATGGCAATTCTGTGGCTCAGCACGGAGCGCTCTGCGCTATTCAGTATCGGGGTTATGTCAGCCTACTGGCCGTTATTTACACTGGGCAGTGGTATGGATGTAGGATCTGGGCCGCTGTTGGGAAGAGGCATTGGCGTGCGGTTGCTGGAGGACCAAAAGGAAAGCCCCCCCCCGCAACTTCTGTGTCTCGAAACTCTTGTTACCCTGTGAACTGAGGGTCCCGGGAGGGACACCAAAATGTGCTCAACTAAAAGTGGGGAAAATTAGCTCAGAGCACTGCTTAGCGTTACGAGAGGCAGGGTAATGTAGCGAGATCTTGAACCCTATGTCTACGGGGTCGGGTCAAGTCGACGAGAACACAGAAGTTGAAATAATAAATGATGTTTATTAAATACAAGCAAAACAGTGTATGCGACACACTCATACAAGATAACTAAAGAAAATAAAGGTTGGAGTGGTACAGAGAGATTTTTAGAGGGATTGTTGGTTTGGGTGATACTTCACCTGTCCTGAAGCCCAGAAAAATAGAGAGCGAAGCTGGGGTGCGATGTAGCTCAGCACGCAGAGCTGAGGGGAGGCTGGCCAAGCAAAGCGGCAGCGAGGCGGGATGAAACTTGCGAGCGTTCCGAGGAAGGTCTCGGAATCAAGGGTTTCTATAAGGAGAATTGTGACTGCAGGCTATGCCGTACTTGGGGGAAAACAATAGATTTGGAGTTGGAGACAAAAGCCTCCGAAAGGTCAGAATCTGAATGATTGAGTTATCGTAGCGGTTCTCAGTAGAGTAGCCAGTATGCAGACACAGAGTACTTGGGTATAGCATAGTTTACCCATCAAGCTGCCATCGTGGGGCAGAGGCTCTTTTGTAAGTGGCGTGCATACTTAATTAGAGTACTTGCCTGGAGGTCTCCTAAAGCAGTGAGTCAGCTATTTTCTGGCCTGCCTGTATTGTAGTTTGAATATTACGGCTATCAACGGCCGAGCTTGTTTACGTGCTTGTCCGGTGGCCTCGCAAGCACGTGGAAAGGAATAGAGAAGTACAGCCAAATTGTGATATCAAGGGATATCTTTAATATCCCCAAAGCTCGGACTAGCCAGGGCAGTAACACTCTTTCCAACTGCTTGGGGGGCGGGGGCAGTTTTGCAACGCACCTGCTGCAATTTTGCACCTGGAAAGCCACCCCCAGCAAAGCAGAAGTGAAGACTGAGCCCCCCCATGCGTTGGCGTGAGGACAGGATGCCGTCTCTGGCCGGCTGGGGAAATGCCACTCGCCTCCATTGCTCCCCTTCTGCCTCGGATGAGTCACTCTCTGGACCCCTCTGCTGCCTGCTCTGCTAAACCCATCTATTGCTGACGGCTGTTATGGCCTGGTGCAATTAGCACCCAGCTGTTCTGGCAGCTGGTGCCAATTAACACCAGGATGTGGGTGGGCAGGGAGAGAGGATGCTGCTCTGGGCGGGAGGAAGGTGCAAAGCTGGGAGGGGTGCAATAGAGAGAGGGTGGGGAGCCCCAAGAGGGCCCAGCACCTTGGCCTAGGTGAGCTAAGGCTGGCCTGGGAGAGACCTGTATTTGAAGGCGGCGAGGGGGCATCGAGCGAACAGGACAGGCAGAGCAATGTGTCCGGGAAGCCATGAGCTGGAGAACCTTACAGGCTGCAGCCCCGCCAAACCACAGCCTGCATGGCCATTGAGCCTGGGAGGTGGAATGAGGGAGCACCCACTGGTAACAAGTGCAACTGGTTGGGGGTTGGGGGAGGTGTCCCGGGGCCCTCCCTCTCTCCCTGCAAACTATGGCACATCCCAATCCCCCCATGTCCATTAAACTTTAGGGGGGAGATCAATAGAACTCGTCTCCCATCGTAGCCGCCTGGGTTGGGAGGGGGCTTCCTGCAAGAAGAGGGGAAAGAGACGGGGGGGGGCTCCATTATTTGTTACCCACAGAAGAGTTGAGTAGTCCGGGCAAGAGGTCCTCTTGCAGGATGCCACCCAGTTTGGGCTCAAGCCATCTCAGAATACAGTTAGAACAATATATAATACAGAAGATTTTAAAACTTGATTCAGTTAAAACATCTAGAATAGTTAATAGAGCAGAGGAAAGGAGAGCACGACCCACTGAAGGTCCCTTCTGTTGCCCCCATAATTTGTCCGTGGCTTGTTTAAATAAAAAGGTCTCTGCCCAAGCTTGAAAAGACAGGGTGGGGGCTTGCCTCTTGTGGGAGGGAGTTCCACAGCCTGGGAGCAGCCCCTGGGAAATCCCTCTCTCACTTCCTGAGAGGACTGAAAGAAAGCCGGCCCGAAAAGTTCACAAGACTTGAGCGGGGGGGGGGGGTACTCAGGGGCGTGGAGGTAAGCCATATGGGGCTTTCTGGGTCCAGTCAAATGAGCTGTGCCCTGACATGAGCTGGTAGCCAGAGGAGCTGGTCAACAAAAGAGTCAGGTGCTCCCTGTAAGCCACCCTGGTCAGCAGTCTGGCTGCAGCATCCTGGACGTCCTGAAGTCTCTGGAGAGATTCCAAGGGTAGCCCTACGTAGAGAAAGTTCATGCTGGTCATCCACTCGGCATGTATTTTAGGCAGGGGTCACCGTGGCTAGACCTGACATTTCCAGGAACAGACATGGCTGCCACACCAGCTTTAGCTGTGCAAATGGACTCAGCCCTCACCAAAATGGGGCTGCTAGACCCGGCCCGTGCCCAAGAGAACATCCGAGAGGCAAGCCTGAGGTTTCAGGAGGAGTGTAGCCTCTCCAAATCAGACTGGATCCCTGTTCTCTGACACAGGTCTAGCAGACCAGAAGCGCCGCCTCAGCTGACCAGAAACGCTTCTGTCTTGCCTGACGTAAATTTATATTTGCTTGTCCTCATCCAGTATGTTACCAACAGCAGACATTGGTTTAGCACCAAAGCAGCTCCCTTGGGGTTGGAAATAGAGTCGGGTGTCTGCCAGACCCGAATACTGATGGCACAAAGCCTCCCTCCAAACTCTGAACAGGGTTTTCCAGCAGTTTCATGTCTGTGTGAACAGCGTGGGGACAAAACTGAGGTGAGGGTCCCCAGGGGTCAGCTGCCAAAGAGTTGAACAGGAATCCTCCCCCAGCACCCTTTTCTGGGCTGACCATTCCGAGAAGAACTGGAGCTGTTGCAAACCCAGCACCCCACACCACAGTCAATGGTATCATAAGCCATGGGCGGGTCCAGTCGCAGCAACAGGGGCACGCTCCGTGGTCCAGTTCCCCATGCAGGTAGTCCATCGGGGTGCGGCAAGCCGCTTCTGTTCCATAATCAGGCTGGAGCCGGATTGAGATGGCCCTTGTCCTTTTCACCCAGGGCCACCTGGAGCTGGGAACCCCCCAACAGTTGCGTGCAAGACGTGAGCGCAGACCACCAGCCCTACATAGCCATTCCCCAGCCCAGCAGCAGAGGGGCCCAGCCACACCTCGACGGTACCAGCATCCTGTGGGGTGTCTATCGTCCCCTTACCCCCTCCCCCAGGAGCAGATGGGCTGCAGGACAAGCGATCTCCTGGAGCAGCAGCAGGTGCGTTACTTGCAGGAGGTCCTGGGCGTAGTCTCACATTGGGAAAGGGGGGTGACGGCTCCCCCCTGCAAAGCTGAACCAGCCCGTGGGGGCTGGGCCCACCCTCCTCCTCCTCCTCCTCCTCCTCCTCCTCCTCCTCCCCCCCTGTGGCTACTCCCACGACTGGCTCCCAGTCGCTTGTCTTTGGTGCCTGAGGCCAGGACCACCCAGTCCTTTTCCCTGGGCCTCTGCCAACCAGTGACACCGTGTGAGCACGACCCGGGGGGATACTGGTCCATGCAAGTGGATGTCCCAAGGGTTCTCTCTGTCTGTTGGGCGCCACAGAAGGACTGGCCACGAATGCCAACCGTGTTCTGTCCTGCCAGCCCACCCCCCGCCAGTTGGCATGAAGGCGTTGCTGTCAGGTGTGTGTGTGTGTGTGTGTGCCGGACAAGCCAGCTGAGGTGCCCCTTCAGGTGCTGGTGGGCACAGGTTCCTACGGATGTCCTGCAGGCAGGCTGTCTGTGGCGTGGGGGACAGTGAAGGCCCCTCAGTTTTGCACGGGAACCCCTCTCCCTTCCACACACACCCTCTCTCTCCTTACAAGAGTAGCGCATAAGCCAGAGAGAGACCAGTTCCCACATCTCAGTCACAGCGGCTGCCTGCGTGGGGTTTATTTGGGGCCTGGACTGGCGTTGGAGGGGCGTCGTGTGAAGCTGCCCCCCCCCCTACGCTCCGGCTGACGGGCGAGGAGGACGGAGGCTCCGCCGGGAGGGCGGCTGCTTTGCTTCAATTAGCCAACCAGCCAATCAAGATCCTCCCCCTCCTGGAAGTCAAACTGCGCCCGCTCGAGCGGCATCCATTTGTGCTGCGGGATGCGCGCATGCCTGCGCGCCCGTGGCAGCCTGGAGAGGGGCGCGGAGCCCGCTCCCCACTCGTCTGTCCTCAGCGCCACCCACTGGACCCCTCCTGGCAGCAGAAAGCGCGGGGGGGGGGCTGCTGCTGGCGCATCTGCTGTGCCAGGGGTGTATCTGGCGCTCTGCCAGCCTGGCCGGGCGCGTGCCAAAATCCCACGGCCTTTCTGCCAGCGGAACTGGAGGATGGGGCTGTGCTGGGAAACGAGGGGGGGGCACGCCTGCGCGGGGCGGGGGGCTTTAGCCGAGTGGCCAGGCACGCACGGTTGCTTGCTGGAGGACCCAGGCTCGACGCCCGCCATCTTCAGGGAAGTCTGGGAAAGACAAGCCCTGGAAAGCCCCTGCTGCAAATCACCACTGACTACCGTGGGGGGCTGTGACCCGTACACCTGCCCTCCCGCCTGCCCTCCATGCCTCCCTCCGAGTAAATCCCACAGCCTCCTGCGAGCACCCTGGCCTCCAGCAGAGGGACCGGCCCCTTCCTCAGTTCCCTGAAGGGGAAGGGAGGACAGGGAGGAAGGGTGGCACAGGAAGGGAGGGGAGGGAGAGGTGAGTGGGTGGTCTGAGCCGTGTCCCACAGCTACTCCTGCCACTGCCCCCCACTGGCCCAGGGGGAATGCAGCCCCCGACCCAAAAGCCTTTGCTGCCCAGCCTGCCTCCTTGGCTCCCTAGCTGGGCTGGTGCCCTCACTTGGCACCAGGGCACCTCCTCAAGTGCCAGCTTCCTAAATCTTACCTGGCACATGGAAGGCAAAAGGCCAGGCCAGGAAACAGGAAAAGCCTTCCTCCCACAGCCTCTTCAATCTGCCTGAGAGCATAACGTGGACTTCCCACCCCGCCTCTAAAAGCTGGCGTTCCAGTGGGTTAAGCCAGCTTGTTAGAAGGGGGCATTCGCAGGACACCTCGCCTGCCTCTTGGTGCCAGAAGCAAGGTTCTCTCTGGCCCCAGCCCCCAAGGGGGCTCGCGGACAAGTGCTGTTAGATGCAAGTGCTGCCCACAGCCAGGAACAAAAACCCAGAAGAAAACAGGTGAAAAGAAGAGCCAGCCACAGGATTACCTCAGAGTGGGGGCCACTGTGACCCCCAAAGGGTCCCAGCATAAACCAGTTTTCACCAGTCAAGGAGGTCAAGGGCCAAATGAACCTTCCAGGGCCAAAGTGAGCAGGAGACGGCTGCCCCCAGAAAGACTCTCAAAACAGGGGCCCGGCAGATTCCTTCCAGGGTTGAGGTATCAGGCTGGCCAGAGAGGGGACTCCTAAGAGGGAAAGGGTCCCTCTGGGGCACCAGGTGCCCTGTGGCCACCACAGGCACATGGACTCCCTCCCATTCCGTCTGGGAACCTCTGGAGGGCTCTGCCCCCCCCAGCCCCCTCCTCATCTTCTGGGCCTGCAATGGGCATGATGGCCGCTTCCTTGCTGAGCGTTCTGGTGGCGGGCCCATGGGCGGATGGTTTCTGGGCTGGTCCTCCCTTTGGGACACGCCATCCATTCCGTCTTCATAACACTGACTATTGGTTATAGTTGCCCAGCATCCACACCAGCTTTGGGCCAGGCATGATGCTATGCCATCTCATGTGAGCCTCCTGGAGGGTGTGGGGGTGTCCATACCATGTGGCCCCCAGCTCAGTTAGGCACAAGGCAGGGTGGGGATTGGGCAGGGTGGCCAATGACCACTGGCCAAGGAGGTGACACCACACACGGGCACAGTCATTCCACAGAGGCCTCGTGTGGCTCCGTGGCAAGGGAGCAGGAGGGGGGCACCCCGCTGGCCACTGTGGCGAGAGAGTGTGGGCGAGAGAGACCACTGACACACAGCTTCACCAGGGTCTTCCAAGAAGCTGATTGGGAGAGATGCGCTGGGCCAGTCCTGAGGTGGCCTTGCCAGCCCAGCACCAATCCATTGCTCCTGAGAGGCTTGGGCTGGCCTAGCCCCCCGGCCCCTCACTCTCCCTTCTCCAACCCAAGGAACAGTAAGGTCGAGGACCTCTCTTCCGGGGGCAGGATCTACAAGAGAGCCAGAGAGCCACCCTGACTGAGAGATACCCTCCTCCCCCTCCCCCTCCCCCTCCTCTGCTGCAATTCATCCAGGCCCCAGGTCCAAGTTGGCAGTCCATGCTGCATCCTGTGGCAGGGAGTTCCCCAGACTCAGCTCTGTGCTCTGGAAGACCAGCACTCTCCCGTGGGGCTGTCCTGAATCTCTCCCCATTGAGCCTTCACAGGGGACCTCACTGGAGTCTTGTATTTTAAGGGGGAGGGCGAACTTCCCCCCTTCCTCCCCCCTCTGCGTCATCTCTCACACCTCTATCACCTCTCCCTCCAAATGCCTTGCAGATAATTTCTTCTTCTGAAAGGCAGAGGAAGGAGTGAGGGGATCAGCTATCATGCACTTGATCCTGACCATGTGGAGGGGTCAGTCATTGGAGTCAAAACAACTGGTACTTTGCGGGAGAGGGTGACCAGGTAATGCCAGAATTCTTGATTGTGGGACAGGCCAAAGAAGAGTATAGTCAAAAAATGAGCCTTGGATTTCAGGAAAGTGATTTCATCAAGCTCTGGGAAATGCTGGGCATCATCCCACGGCTAAGGATTCTGAAGGAAAAAGACGCCCAGCATGGGCAGGATTTCATTCAGAAGGAATTGCTAAAGACACAGCCACAAACAATCCCACGGAAGAAAAAAAATGGGAAACATCTGAAGATGCCAACGCAGCTGTACAGCAAACTGATAGAGGAAGTGTAAAGAAAAAATAGCATGGATAAAGAACAGAAGGCAGGACAAATAGCCAAGGAAGAGTAAAGATGTGTAGCCTGGGCTTGCAGGAATAGCGTAAGGGAAGCTAAAGCTCAAAGCAAGCTGAGACTGGCTAGGCCAGCAAGGATAGAGTCATAGAATCCTAGAGTTGGAAGAGACTCCCCCCAGGGGCCACCCAGTCCAACCCCCTTCTGCCATGCAGGAACGCCCATCAAAGCACTTCCGACAGATGGCCCTCCCAGCCTCTGCTTAAAAACCTCCAAAGGAGGAGGAGACTCCACCACACTCCATGAAGGCAGCAGCATATTCCACTGCCAGACAGCTCTGGCCATCAGGAAGTTCTTCCTGGGGTTCAGGTGCAATCCCTTTTCCTGTAGTTTGAATCCATTGCTCCTTGTCCTAGTCTCTGGAGCAGCGGAAAACAAGCCCACTCCCTCCTTAACATGTCAGCAAGAAAAGGGTTTTTTTAAAAAATGTTAGAAGCAAGAGAATGACAAAGATGATGGTGGGACCACTGTTCAGCAAGGAAAGTAAAATGCTAACAAACCACAATTTTCCTTCAAGTTTTTCCCCAAAAAGAGGACTATGTGCTTTCATGCACCAGCAGAGATCTTGGGAAGGAAACTGAAAACTGAGATTGATAAGGATTTAGTCAGAAATCCTCTATTTAACCTAAAGGAGCTCCAATCTACAGGGCCAGACGAACTGCACCCCAGAGCAGCGAAGGAACTTGCTGATGTACTCACAGAACCACGTGCCACCATATTTTTTTTTAAGGAATCTTGGAGAACAAGTGAGGTGCCAGAGGACTGGGCAAACCTTGGCTTTTTCTTCAACAAAGTAAGATCCAAGAAACTACAGGCCAGTCAGCCTGACCTCAGTCCCAGGAAAAATATTTGAACAGATTACACAGCAGTCTGTCTGCACACATCTCGATCCCAATGCAGTGATTAGAAGGAACCAGCACGGAGGGCTTGTCAAGAACAAATCCTGCCAAACTAACCCTATGTCTTTTTCTGAGCCGATCACTAGTTTAGTAGACAATGGGGATGCTGTGGGTGTCATTTATCTGGATTTCAGCAAAGTAACTGATAAGGCCTCCCACAATATTTTGATTACCAAACTGATTAAATGTGGAAAAGATGGAGAAACTGTCAGATGGATCCATAATTGGTTGAAAAGTTATGCTCGAAGAGTTGTATCAACGGCCGTACTTCAGACCAGAAGGAGCTCTCAAGTCAAGTGCCTCTGGGTTCTCTCCCATGG
The DNA here is from genome assembly GCA_030412105.1 of Cyclura pinguis. Classification (NCBI taxonomy): domain Eukaryota; kingdom Metazoa; phylum Chordata; class Lepidosauria; order Squamata; family Iguanidae; genus Cyclura; species Cyclura pinguis. Next base: position 281,014 of record CM059604.1, on the reverse strand, counting down.
GCATTCCTCTTCAACATTTTTATCAATGACTTAGAGCAGTGGATCTTAACCTGGGGTCTTAACCTGGGGTCTGTGGGGCCCTGGGGGTCTGCAGAGCCCTCTCAAGTGGTCTGTGTAGGGTTGCCATTCATCCCAGAAAACAGTGAAAATCCTGATTTAAGGGACTAAAATGTGTCCCGGCCAGTTCTGGGCGGCTGATGTAGCACATCCCAGGTTCCTCAAAGGCAAAAGTGATGATGGCGGTGGCGGCACTCTGGCAGGGGTCTCATCCTGCGCTGGAGGCTCCGGGCACCACTGCGCAGGACTGCCAAAGAGCCTAGAAGACGAGAGCCCAGAGGACGAGGGAAGACGCCCAGCCCAGGCCGTGTGGGGTGAGTGTGGTGGCACTGCTTGAACCCAGGGCCAGACAGCATGGCAGAGCAGGGCTTCATTAGAATCACAGAATCCTAGAAGGGCTGGAAGAGACCCCCAGGGCCACCCAGTCCAACCCCCTTCTGCCAGGCAGGAAGACACCCCGAAAGCACCCCCAGCAAACAGCCGTCCAGCCTCTGTTTAGAAACCTCCAAAAAAGGCGGCTCCACCACAATCCATGAAGGCAGCGTCCGATTCCAGTGCCAAACTCCTCTTGCTGCCAGGAAGTTCTTCCTGGTCTTTGGCCAAACCTCTTTCCCTGTGGTTTGAACCTGGTGCTCCGTAGTGTCCCCGTCTCTGGAGCAGCAGGAAGCAAGGTGTATCTTGCTCTGGTCTGGTCTCGCCTGGAGTATCGTGTTCAGTTCTGGACGCCTCGTTTTAAGGAGGAGGATATAGAGAAGCTGGAGCAGGCTCAGAGGAGAGCAGTAAGAGGGAAGGTGAATGAAAGTATCTGTTCAGGAGGAGACATTGAAGACTTACTGGGCATGTTCAGCTGGCGATGAGAAGACGAGGGCGCGATTGCCCCCTTTAGAGACCTCAGGGGCTGCCACAGGAGGGGGGGCAGGCCTGTTCTTTCACCCTAGAGGGAAGAACCAGGTCCAACGGCTTTAAGTGAACAGGAGGGCTGGCTTTGAATGAACGTTAGAAGGAACATCTTGACACCAAGAGCAGCTCAGCAGTGGAATAAAATTGCCTGGGGAGGTGCTGGTGGGGTCTCCTTCCCTCTCTGGAGGTCTTCCAAAAGAGGCTGGGCCCCTCCCTGCTGCTGCTGCCCTTCTGGGGAGGCTCTGGGGGGGGTTCCTGCTCCCAGTGGGGTTGGACTGGAGGGCTCAGGAGTCCCCTTCCAGTCCCAAGAGCTTTTGCTACTGTGACCTGGGGCAGGGGGACCTTCCTTTGGGCAAAACCTTATTTTCTAACTCCTCTCTTCCAAATACATTTCAGGTCCAGAGGCAGATTCTGTGCTTCCTTTGCTCTTCCATTTGAATCCGGATCCATTACTCAATCTAAGGAACGCGGTTCATTAACCGGGAAAATAAGGGCTTGGACCAGAGTTACGATGGGTACCTTCGCCCCACCTTGCCTGGTGGATGAAGGCGGGGGGGGGCCCTCAGAAAGCCGACCCGCCTCTCTTCTTCTAGGAGAGGGACTGACCAGACCATGGGAGGGGCTCCCAAGCCGGGGAGGTTGTGAAGCGAAGGGGGCAGCAACGGGCAAGTGATCCGATGGCGGACGGGAGTGGACGTGCCTCTCCCCCAGAAGAAAAGGGCGCAACGCCTGCGGGGGGGGGGGGCGGAACAGGAAAGGAAAAAAACGGAATGAAGGGGGGGGGGAATGCAAGGATGGAGGGAGACTCCAGAGCCGTGAGATGAAGGCGGACAGTCAGTGCCCCCACGTAGCCGGGGGTCGGGTCACAGCCTCTGGAGCAAAAGTGCGGGGGGGAGCCCAGCAACCTCAGGCGGCCCAGAGCTGAGAGGCGACCCTCCCGACCACCAGTAGCGGGGAGGCGCCCAACAAAAGCGAATTCGCGAAGGAGGGGGGCTGCTGTACCCCCTGCGACCTGTTGGGGGGGGCAGGACGGCGGGCGCTGCCGGTGTCTCCCCTGCGGACTCCACGGAGAAGGGGTCTCGCCTGCACGCGCGGGGGCGGAGCTCGCTTGCCCCCTTTCCCGCCGTCCTCCCCTTCCGACGGAGGCGGCCGAGGGGAGAGCTCCCGCTGCGCCTTATATAACCGGGGCGGCCGGGCGAGGGGGCGTCCTCGGAGCCGCCGCCGGCCGGTCCCTCCTCCTCTCCGGGGGTGTCCGAGCCGCGGTGCCTGCGGTGGGGGTGGCGGCCCCTCCTCCCTCCCATCTCTCCCTCCTCCCTCCCTCCGGGGGCGGCTCCTCAGCCCGGCGCTGACGCGGGAAGAGCGGGAGGCGGCGGCGGCGGCGGCGGAGGAGGCGGAGAGGGGGCGGCTGCGTGACGCGGGACCTTGGCGCTGCTGCTGCCGGCGGCCCGGAGAGGGGGAAGGCGAGCAGAAGGAGCCAGGAGCAGAGGAGGGGAAGGAGGAGGAAGGAGAGAAGGAGGGGACGAAGGAGGGGCGGCGGCTTGCAAGCGAGACCCGCGCCGGCCATGCTGCGGCGGGAGCCCCCAGCCCGGGGAGCCGCGCCAGCCCCGCGTCCCTGAGCCGCCGCCGCCGCCGCCGCCGCCGCCGCCGCCTCGTCCTCCCCCGCCGCCGCCGCCGCCGCCGCCTCGGGCCTCCCGCTCTCCGCCCGCCCTCCGGCCCGGTCGCCGCCGGCCATGAACTTCCAGGGCGGGCCCGGACAGAGCCCCGGACAGGCGCAGACCCAGCAGCAGAGTCTGGCGGCGCCGGGGGGCCCGTCGGGTCCGTCGCCGGGGGGGGCGCCGCCGCCGCCGCCGCCGCCGCAGTTCGGCCTCTCCAACTCGGCGGCCATCCGGGCCGAGATCGGGCGCTTCGAGTCGGTGCACCCCAACATCTACGCCATCTACGACCTCATCGAGCGAGTGGAGGACCTCGCGCTGCAGAGCCAGATCCGCGAGCACGTCATCTCCATCGAGGGTGGGTCCCCGCCGGGGGCGCGCAGCGGGCGGGCGGGCGGGCGGGGAGCGAGAGAGGCGGGGGAGGAGGGAGGGACCCCCACCCGGGCAGGAGCTGCAGCTGCCCTGGGGGAGCGGCGGCGACCCGCGCCCCGGCCTGCGCTCCTAGCTGTCGCCGCTGCGTCCTTGCGGCCATCGCCGCCGCCTGCGGCCTCCTGCCGGTGCCCGCGGCCCTTCGCAGCTCCGGACGCCGCCGCCCACGGGAGGGGGGAGGGAGGAGCCTGGTCTGCCCCCCCCGCCCCCCGCCTTCTCCCCTCCCGCTTCTCGGACGCCGCGGGCGGCGGCGGGGCTGCGCTCCCCCCCACCCGCGCCTTTCCCGGTGCCGCAGAAAATGGAGCCCCGTCCCCTCCCGCCTTCGCTGTGATGGAGCCTCTCGGGGTGGAGGCGCCCACCGGCTTTGAGGCTGAAGGTCCGTAGGATCAGACCGTCGCCTGGAGCCCCCCTTCCCGCCCCCCCGCTCTCCGTCGCGCCTTCGGTCAGTATTTCTGCAGCGGGGGCGACGAGGGGTCTCCTTGCGTCCCCAGGCATTTGGCAGCAAGGGAGGCCTGGTGGGCCCGCTTGGAAGTCGGGGAGGGCCCGGGGTCCCGGGGTCCTGTCCGGCCGCCCCCTTCTGAGGAGGAGGAGGAGCTCTGGTGCAGGGAACGCCGTCTGTACGAGCTCAGAGGCACCACAGCAGTGCCGCATGCCCTAGGAGTGACTGTTGTTCCGAGGTTGCACGGGCCTCTGGAGGCATTCCTCCCCCCGCTCGCCCTGCTGGCACGTGTTTCCAAGTAGGGGGGAGGACAGCCGCGGAGGGCCCGCAGGGCCCCAAAATCGCGGCTGTCGCGGGAGTGTCCCTGTCGGCACGTTTTTGCTGTGGAGGGGAGCAGCCGGTGCCAAGGGATGGTGCCTGGAGGGCGGGAGAAACCGTCCTAGTGTGCCAAGGAGAGAAGGAGGGTGGCACCCTTGGGTGCAGATCTGCTCCAAATGGCTGCCCTGGGGGCTCTGCGGCAACGGTGCCTGCGCTGGGCTCCTTTGTGCGTGTGCGGGGGGACGAAGGCAGTGCCCGCGCCGCTGGGGGCCCTTTGGGGCGGCCTGAGCGAATTTGGGAGGTCCCAGTTGTCAGATTGGGCTGCGGGAGGCTGTGGGGCGCAACTCTCGGCATACCTCGGCGTTGGCGCTGGGAGGAACCCGCTAAGCCTGCTGGGCGCTGCGGTCTGCATGACGGGTGTAGAGGTATGGGGGTGAAAGAGGACGGGGCGGCAGCAAGGCTCAGCAGAAAGCAACTTAAAAACACACGCACGCACTCCCGCAAAATGCTCGTTCAAAGTGTTTTTTCTTAAGCGTAAGCATGGGGGGAGAACGCCAAGGCAGGGATTTTGAGTTGGGGGACGCTGGTGGGGGGAAATAGGTGGAGGAAAGATTAGGCACCGAAGTTGGGGTTTGGGGGTGTTCCAGGATCTAGTTTGGAGCTTACCGCTTGTAGCTTCTTCTGGTCTAGGCTGTCTTGAAAAACTGGGGGACGGCAGGACTGCAAATGTGAAGGGGGGGGGCGTTGGTACAGGTGCTCCCCTGTCTTCTCCGTGGGCATCTCGGGTAGAATGGCAGGGCCACTTGGGGTGCCTCTGGGCTACTGGCCCATGGTTCCTCACTGTCCTTTTGCTGGCTTGGGGTCAGGGCAGAGTAACCTCTAGAAGCAGAAAATTCAGGGGAGGTTTTAATATGTGTATACATATTGGCCCTCCACATTCACTAGGGTTAGGGACACAGGACCCTCACAAAAGTGAACAATTCGCAAATAACAAAACTTGTGTGTCTGTGGGAGGGGGGGCTGAGACATGGGTGGGGAAAGTGGGCATCCTGGGTCTAAACTAGGTCAGGAAAAGGAGATGATTGGCACGGTGGTCCTGTACGTCCTCTCTCTTGCTCAGCTCCTCCTTTGGGTGTTTGTGGTGCGGAGAATTCGGGCAGAGAGCCACCCCTAGCTGGCCAGGCAGAGATTAGTAGGGGAAGAGGAGGACCAGAGGTGGGTTTTTAAAGGGCTATGTGGCCTGATCGGAGCCCCCAAGAGGGAAGGTTCCCCCCAAAAAGAAGCACCTGAGATGGGTGGGCAGGGGTTGGAAAAACTTGCAAATAATCCATGAATGTCAAACCCACAAATGCGGAGGGCTGACTGTATGATTTTCCTGTTTTACTGTTTCATCTCGCAATCTCTTATGTGTCTTACTTGGTATGCAAAATTGTCACACTTGTCTTAATGGGGAGGTTTGCAGTACAATTCAATGTATGTTCACCCAAAAGAAAGCTTCCCCTAGCTGAGTGGGCTCCACTCCCAGGAAAGCAGGCACAGGGTGCCCGCCTTAGAAGCAGAAAACTGTGCAAGTGCCCCTGGCCCCCAGCAGGGAGGATGAGAGAGCCGCAAAGCCCCCTCCGTGTTTCCGTCCGAAACCAGAAAGGAGAGCTCAAAACAGGAGCCACCAAGCAACAGGGACAGTCTTACTGGGACAGCTGGAAACGTTGCAGCGTGTTGGGGCATTGGTGCTCATGCAGCACTTGCGTTCTCCAAACGCAAAGCCAAAATATTCCTCTCAGCCCACCATCACTGCCTGCCGCACTCCCTTCCTCTGTGATGCAGGGCTGGGCAGTGGTGGCCGGTCTTGGGGGGCTCTTTCCTGCCCCTGAGACTGTCTGGGGGCTTCCAGAAAAGAAAAACAACAGAGCTGAAGGTGCCCCAAGGCTGTGTCTGGTTTTGAAGTAGTTCTTCTTGTTGTCATAGTTAAGCATGGTGGGGGTGCAACCTGTTTAAGAGGGGCAGATCCCCTCACGGAGCCTTCTGGGAAGTCAGGTCACCCTTCTAGAGCAGTCCAGAGGCTGGCCTGGTGTAGGAGAGGGGGAAACAGCCCTGGGGGGCCGGGTGTGGCCCCAAGGGCCCATGGCTGCCCCCTAGGTGTGTCCATGGGGGGCGGAATGGTGCATGTGCTTCTTCCTGAAGGCCATGGGAAAGGGGTGGGGCCCACGGCTCTCTGTGGGGGTGAACGAATTCTGGGGTGGGGCGAGGCGCTGGTGTTCTGCTGGCTATGCTCTTTCCATGCATCATTTTGGCAGTAGAATCTGCTGCTGCCTCCACAGAGTGTGGTGGAGTCTCCTCCTCCTTTGGAGATTTTTCAGCAGGGGCTGGAGGGCCCTCTCTCAAAGGGATGGTGTCTTCCTGCATGGTAGAAGGGGGCTGGACTACGTGGCCCCTGGGGGGGTCTTCCAGCTCTAGGATTCTGTGATCCTATGATTCTGTGATCAAGAGAGCACCATGGAGAGGGAGTCCAGAGAGCTCTGTTGCTCTGAAGGCGGTGGTCTCGGTGGATTTCCTGCTGGTGCCTCCTGGGCTGTTTTCGGTGGCAGCCTTGAGGGTGGACGCCCCTCTGCCTGGGGAGCCCCCAGGCCTTTGAGGGCAGACCAGACTGCCCCCCAAATACCATGGCTGCTTCTGCCTGAACAGCTGCATCTCCAGGGTCTCTGGCCCTTTGCCGGTGCCCCCTTCTGCAGGTCTGTGTGGGGGTTTGTGTCTTTCTTAGTTGGTTGGTCAGTCTGTCTTGGGGGCCGCATGCCCTCCCAGGTGGGGGATGGGGTTTTTTCCAGGCCAGGTCCTGTCTTCCTAAATGCTGATGCCACTGCTTCTTGTGGAGCGACCAAACAACACAGTAATTTAGGGGCTTCTCTTGATTTTGCCGTTTGGTTTCCAGGCAACAGATGGGAGATGAGGCTGCTGCGTTTCCAAGGTTTTCCCCTGAACCCTGGGGTGGGGGCAGGGAGGATGCCAGCCTTGCCACCTGGACTGCCCGAGAGTTGCTTTACTCCAGTCCCAGAGATCCGTCTTGGCCCCCAGGAATGGTGGGGCAGCTTGAGTGTGTGTCCTTCTCTGCTCAGGGTCTTTGGCCTTCCTCTTGATGGGTCAGGGAGGAGCCCCCCCCCACTGATGCCTGCGATGACTAAAGACCCCCAGAGGGGCTCTTCCTGCTGTCTCCCCCAGCTCCTTCCACCTTCTCTTCACACACACCCCACTGTGCTCTCCCAGCTGCTGGTCCTCTGGAGATGGCTGAGCAGGCAGAGGGAGGAAGGGAGGGAGGGAGGTGTCAGTGGTACAACGTGACAACCACAACCGCAAGGGCTGTCTTTGGCACCTGCTGCTCAGGACATGAGCTCCAGGGCCACTGGGAAGTGAGTGCCATCCATGTGCCAGTGCAGCTGCCCTGGGCCATCTGCCAGGCCCTTTGTAGCCAAGGAGGCTGGTGGCCATGTGGGGCTGGAGCTTTCTCAGTGCTGCTGCCCCACTGGGGGCCTCTTCAACCCCCTGCCCCACATGAGTGAGCTTGCTGGCGGCTGCACCCCATGACAGGCCCTCATATTCCACTGCTGGACAGCTCTAATCATCAGGAAGTTCCACCTGAACCTCAGGAAGAGCTTCCTGACAGTCACAGCTGTCCGGCAGTGGAATGTGCTGCTGCCTCCATGGAGTGTGGTGGAGTCTCCTCCTTCTTTGGAGGTTTCTAAACAGAGTCTGGATGGCCATCTGTCCAAGGGAGGGCTTTGATGTGAGTTGCTGCATGGCAGAAGGAGGTTGGACTGGATGGCCTCTGGGGTCTCTTCCAACTCTATGATTCTATGAGGAGCTCCTCTTCTCGGGGGGGGGGGTCTGCTCATGGCTGTGGCTGCTTTGGGTCTTGAGCTGGGGAAGGCAGGCTGAAGGATCAGTGCACTTTGTTTCAGGGTGGGGAAGTGGGCACTGCTGCCCCAGAGGCTGGGTGGCAAGGGGGGGGTCTCGTTCCTGTGCCTGACACCCCCGTGTCTGGGAGGCTCTCCTGTCATAAGATGTGGGTTCAGTTGCAGTAAGCCCTTCCCCTCCCCTGTGGAGGCTGGAGGCTCCCGAGGATGGGCCCAGCCACCGGTGGGTGTAAAAGCATGGCATTTCTTCTCCCCCCCGGGGCTGCCTGCCAGCCAGAAGAGGCCACTGGTGGCACATGGTGCCAGACCCCATGGCCAACTTGTCGGCCTGTAGCTCAGGTGGCTGAATCAGGGTCTGGTGGGTGGGGTGGGGGCTAAGTAGGAGGAGGGGAGATGTGGGGGTATCTCCAGGCTGCTGGGCTGGGCAGTGGAGTAACAGCAAGAGGCGTTCTCAGTGGCACGGGGGAAGGCTGAATTGGGGGGGCACAGCCCAGATGCAGTGTGGATGCCACGTTTTATATGGAGATGGAGGCTGGCTGTTACTGGTGAAGAAATTTGTGTGTGTTTGGGGTGGGGCCGTGTCTCTCTTTGGGAAAATCTGGGACTGGGGCAGAGGGTACCGGAGCTCCCCGCTGTGTCTGGGGTTCTTTCCCCCCACACCTGATCTCCACAACAACCCTGCAAGGTAGGTGCCCAAGCCATGGGGGTGAGCAGGGGTTTGCGTCCTGAGCCCTTGTGACTCTGCAGCCCAGGGGCAAGGAGCCCCCAACTCATGGCTCCCAGGGTCTGATCCCCGGGCCATCAACCTCTGGAGGAAGACGGGGCAGGAGAGCAGTCATTCCCCCATCCCATGTATATGACGTTTTGGTGGGTCGCCCCCGCTGGGGAAATCTTGTGCGTCACAAAACACGTGGCCATCATTCAACACAGGCCTGGGAATCACGCGGCCTTCCAGACATTGCTGGCCTACAGGTCCCATCAGCCTTACTAGCCAGAACAGGCAATGGAGAGGCATGCTGGGAGCTGCAGTCCAAAAGACATGGGGGGGGAGGATCAGATCCCCACCCGCAACTTTCCCTGCCCCTCTTTTAGAGCTACCTGGGCAAGATTATGCCACATGCCCACACTGCCCTTCCGGCGGGCGGGCATCCCTCCTTGTACCCAGGCTTTGTGCAGGTCAGGTTCTTGGGGTGGGGGAAGGCCGCCCCCGTCATTCTGCCTCCTTCCCCTCTTCATTTCAGACACTTCTGTCCTGTTACTCTTTCCTTGTCCCCCCCACTCCATTGTCACCAGCCTTCCTGGCAGGGGTCTCGATCCACCACCGCCTGGGGTAACTGGGGCTGCTCTTTTCTGGACCCGTCCCGGGTTGACAGGCAACTGCTTGGGGTCCAAGCTCCTTCCAAGCTGGGGTAGGATAATCTTGGGGCCTGGAATCCTGGGGCGGCCTTGCACTGGGAAAAGGGTCCCTTGCACAAGCGTAGTCCGCTTTTGCCCAGGTCGGAAGCTCCACGAAGAGGGCAGTGCTCTGCTCTTTGTCAGGAGAATGGTCTCCGTCCTTCCATCCGTCCCGCGTTGCCCTCGCAGAGGACTTTCTTTGCTTCATATTGTTCGTTAAAAGGCTTCCATCCCAGGTTCTTAGGTGGCAGTAGATAAATAAAATCTGTTTAAATGGTTGTGAACAAATTGAAAGAGTAAGAGTAACCTGAAGGACTGAACATTTGAAAACAAGACCAGTTGAAACGGTTGAGAACAGTTTGACACCACAGAGATGTGCCAATTTGGTCCCTGGCAAATCATGCCCCCAGACCATTGTTAAACAGCCCTGGTTTTATTTGGTGGTGGCCTGAGAGTGGTCAGGCCGGGGGCGGGGGGGAGGGAAGGCTCACCTGGAGGCTGCAGCAGGTAGGGCAGCCCCCATGGCAGCCTTCCCTGCAGGGCTGGCGCAGGAGGGCCAGGCCGCTTGAAGGCAGTGACCTTTCCCTCACAATGACCAAAAAGAGCAAGTCGACCGGCCAGCCAGCCGACCTCCCTGCCTCCCTGGTGCTGATCCCACAAGGTTTCCACTCCTGCAGTGACTGGAAGCACATCGGCACAATGGCCAATATAACGGAAGCAGGCAAGATCCCTCATGCAGGCAATAAAATCTTCAGGTAGCAAAACTATAAAGCTGGCAGAGGCCATAAAACTCACTCAGAATGCTTGGGCAAATAAAAATGCTGTTGTGGCAGCCCCAAATCTGATCCAGCTGCCTGGCTTGGGGAGTGTGTTCCGGGGTTGGGGGCCACCCCGGCAAAGGCCTTGTCCTTTGCACAGGTGTAATGCCTGTTCTCCCCCTGTGGGAGGGCCCCCTCTGAAGATGCCGGTGCGTGGATGGCATGTGCTCATGTGCGTGTTTGCTCCTCCTCTCCCAAGCGAAGCATTTGGCCTTGAATGCACTTGGGGCTTAGCGCCAGCTAAGCACCAGTCCCTGAAGCTGGTTTGGGGACAAATCAGCAGCCTACAGAAGTTCAGTCAGAGTCCCGGCAGCTGTGTTCTGCACGGGATGCGCCCCCATTAGAGAACTCCCAGCTGGTCAACCTTTTTTAAAATTGTGATGCCCAGACCTGAACCCAGGACTTCTCTGAGGAACGCAGATTGGAATGGCCCTGTTCACTTCCCCCAATCTAGAGATTAGTTTTGTTGATGCAGTCGAGGATTGCGTCGGCCTTTTCTGTGGCTGCATCACTCTGCTGACTCGCATTTAGCGTGTAATCCACTTCAGATGGGTGGGTACCACGGTTCCCTCTTCAGCCCAGGTTTTGTGGTTCACCAGTCAGTGCTGTCGGACCTCTGAAGGAAGGGCGGCTGGCTGGCTGGCTGGCTGGCTGGCTGGCTGGCTGGCTGGCTGGCTGGCTGGCAGGCAGGCAGGCAGGCAGGTGGCACCTTTCTGGGTCAGCTCAGCTGTGCTCGCCTGCTGGCCTCCCTAGCCTGGTGCGGGGGAGGGGGGGCTCGCATTGCAGGGGCCACGGCTGGCTTGGCAGCGGGCTGCGTTGGGCCATTAACTTGGCAGGCGGTCCTGCCTGGTCCTGGTTGCCGCCCTGGGTTGTGCCTCAGGCAGCTGTCTCGCCCTGCCAGGTGCCCGTGCGCTCCGTCCTGCGGTGGGGGGTTGCCCGGGGGGCCGGCTTGGCATCGCAGTGGGCGGAGGAAGCGCAACACCCGAGGAGCCCCTCTACCCCCCCCGTGGGTGTGTGCGGGTGCCATCTGCGGCTGCTGCCGGGCCGGGTGGTGATCTGGCCTCTCTCTGCCCACCTCGCGGGAGGCCTCATCTGTGCCCCGGCAGGTGCTGCTCGGCACAGACCCAGCAGGGCGTGTGGGTGTCAGAAACTGGGCCGTGGGTCGCCAAAGGGCTGTGGGTGGGCAGGCGGTGAAAGCGAGAGGGCCAAGAAAGTCGGCTATCTTTGTGCCGGGGAGCAGCCGGGGGGCTGGGACCCACATGCAACCCCGCAGGGCTCAAAGCCCCCTCCACGCTTCCTGTTCTTTTCTCAACACCGCAAAGCCACCCTAGCCCTGCGGGGGCCGCGGGGGCAATTTTTGACCCCTCCTCGGCTGTTTTAACCCCAAGAGCAGTCTCTCCTTTTTCCCAAACAGGAAGTGATGTAGAGGGCACTTCCTCTTCGGAAAGCGAGAGGCTTCTCCCGGGCCCAAAACGGCCACGGTTTGCCCCGGGCCGCCCCGCGGATCGCCGGGCCCCGGCCCCCGCACCGGCCCCGGGCAACCGGGCCGAGGGCGAGGGCCGCCGGGCCCCGGAGCGCCCTCCCGCCTCCCTCCCCCTTTGACGGCCAGACTCCCCACGAGAGGCGCCCTCCCGCCCTTCCAGCCCCCCGGGGCTCCCACCCCGGCCGGAGAGCCAGGCCCCGGCGCCCCGCGCCCGGAGGGCCCCCTTCCCTCTGCCAGAGGGGCCGCGCGCGGGCGGGGGGCCGGGCTGCCGTCCGGCCTCGCGGGGCGTTTGCGAGGGCCGCGGGCGCGTTGGCTCTTCCGGGGGCAGCCCGCCCTCCCGCACGCCGCCAGCGCCGGGCCGGGGCGCCTCTGCCCTCCCGCTGCGGCGGCGGCGGCGGACGGATGGTCTTTGTTCACGGCGGGGGGGCGGGCGCGGGCTGGGACTGGGCTGCCCGTTCTCAGCCAGGGCCTCGGGGGGCGGGTTCGGCCGGGGGTCACCCTCGGCCCGCTGAGAGACGCGGCCTCCCGGCGACTCGGGCGTGGGCGGGCGTCCCCGCGGCCCGCTGGCTGTCCGGTCGCCCAGGGGCGGGGCCGGGGCGGAGCTCCGCGCCCCCGGCGGCCCGCCTTTCCCCGGGGACCCGGCTGCACGCGGCAGTTAAGCGGACTTTCCTGCCCCCGCCCGAGAGTTTCCCGGGCGAGCGGCGGGGAAGCGGCTGATCCAGCTGGGGGGGGGGGGGCGCTGTCGCTCCGCAGGCCTCCCAGCCGGATGCCGGGGGGCTCGCGGTGTTAGGCCTTCTGGGCGGGAGCGGGGCGTGCGGTTTCCCCGGGGGGGCTTCAGGGCTCGTGTGGGCGCGCAGCCGCCGCCGCCGCCGCCTCCTTCCCACGTGGCGCGGGGGGCGCGGGGGGAAGTCCTGCGGGCGGCGCCAGGAAGCTCGTGGGCTCCGCCGGTGTCCCCCCCGCCGCCTGCGGTGTCCCCCCTGGGCCGCCGTCACGCTCTGCCGCCCCCCCCCGCCCAGGAGGGCCCCCTCGTCCTCTCCCCCGCCCCGGGCGGGCGCTCCGACTCCCTCTTCGGGGGCGCCTGGGGAGGGCGACCAACCTCTGCGGCCTCCCCAGGGATGGGTGGGGGTGCCCGAAGTGAGGCATTCGTGGTGGGGGGGCAGGGAAACCTCTCCTCCCCCTCCCATGTTGAAAGTCCTAGAGACCCTTTGCGGGGGGGGGCATTGACAGTAGAACGTGAGGCGGGGGGAGTAACTGCTAGCTCTGGCTGTGGGGTCTCCCCTGTAGCGCTCTTCCTTCCTTGCAAGGGGGGGGGCGATGGGGGCTGCTGCTCCGGAGTGCGGATGGAGCAGGGGCAGAAGGGGCTCCGGGCAGTGGAGGGGGGGCAAGGAACAGGACGGAGTCGGGGTGGGGGCAGCCTCAAGGCCCCCCCTTTTGACCTAGAGCGGAGAGCAGGCGGGAGGGGTTCAGGAGGGAGTGCCTGCGGCACAGCCGTGCACCAGGGGCCGGGGGGGGGCGTGGTGTCTCTCTCCGCCCCCCGCCCCATGCTAAGAGGGTGCCCGAGGGCAACGAAGCGTGCAGGCTGCGTGGGAGCGGCATCTAGCCCCTTGGTTCCCGGCGCGGCCTGTGGGCTGTTGCACGGGGGGTGTTGCGGTGAGCGGCTCAAGAGAGGGCGCTCGGCCACCCTTTTGGAAGGGGTACCTGGGGGCTCAAATTTAGTAAATGCACAAAATAAGCCAGGAGGGCAAACATCTTCAGCGGTGCTTTTTTATTTTTTGTGGCAAGGGACAAAGACCTGGTTATCGGAGTTGAGGAGACCCCGTCCAAGCCCCTTCTGCGATTCAGTCGAAGCGCTCCCTTTGACGGGCGGCCACCCGGCTGCTCCTTAAGAACCTCCAAAGGAGGAAGGGGGGCCTCTTCCGCACCCCAGTGAGGCCTCCACTCTTCCCAGGGTTTGGGTGGAATCTCCTCTAATTTGAAGGGGGGGCTCCTCTTTGTCCCCCCCCCACACCGTTTACTGAAGGAGCTTTCCATTGGTTGACTCCAGGCAGGATGACCCGGCACCCTGGTGCCCTTTTTGCTGCCCCCCAACCCCCGCGGCCCAATTCCGCAAGACCGGCTGGCTGCCTTGGCGGGGTCTCCTGGGCACACCTCATTCCGGGCCGTGTGGAGGACGGAGTGGGGCCGTTCGACAGCCATTGCGCGCCCTCAGCTCCTCAAAAAGAAAGCTGGCTCCCTCCAGCATTGGGGGGGGGGGCTGCACATCTTGTGGTGCCATCTGGGGCTTAAACTCCCTCTTCCGCAGCCGCTGCTCCTGCGAGGTGGTGGGCCGGCCGGAACCGGGGGAGGAGACGGAGGCGGGCGTACCACGCTTGAGGACCCCAGCAGTCCCCACATCCCTCACCAGGCTCCTGACGTGGCCCAATGTTTGGTTCCCCTGCCCCGGTCTCTCCGCTGGGGCACCTACGGCAGCTGCTGGATACACCTGGATGGGCCGGTGGGCAAGGAGCGGCCGCCGGGCTGGTCCAACGTTGTGGGTCCTTTTCAGCTTCTGGGGGGGGGGTCAGGTCAGGACTGAGGGACCCCCATCATCTTGCCTGTCCTTTGTGGGGCTCCTGACAAAGGGCCTAGGAGAGGAAGGGGGAGATGGTGTCGCGTCTGCCCCCAGGCCCCTTGAAGCAGGCGCTTCCTCCCAAGGGGCTGGGCTCTGGGGGCTCCAGTCGCCCCCTGTGGGGGTCTCCTGCACAGGGAGCAGCAGGACAGAGGAAGAGATGGGGCAGCATCTGGGCTCCCCTACTTGCCCTTGTCTCATGGTCAAGGGGGGGGCCAAGCGCCGTGGGCAGATTTCTCTCGCCTCCGAGATGAGTGAAGGGCTGGGATAGCCTGGTTCACTTCTTGGTGTCTTCTGTGGGGAGGGATTTCCACCTGCCCCTCTCCCAGGTGGCCGCTGTGGGCCAGGCGAGGGAACAGGAGCGCTGGAATGTCTTTCTTTCAGGGCAGTGGCCTTGGCTTAGGGGTCTTGTGCCGCTGAGGCTGCAGGAATAGGCCAGGCGTGCCGGCAATCCCGGTGGATGCGAGGCCGGCTTCCTGCCGCCTTTGGCCTGGAAGGGGGTTTCAGTGGGGTCCGTCTGGCTGGCCGTCACACCCACACACCCATAGAATGTGAGAAGCATGAGTTAGGGGAAGCTAGACATTGTAAAACAAGAAACGGAAAGTATAAACATTGCAATACTTGGGGTGAATGTGGTAAAGTAGACAGGAACGGGACATTTTGAGTCAGAGTGTGTTTTACACAGGCAATGAAAGTCTAAAAAGAAATAGGGTGTCATTAATAGTGAGGCCACCAGGGGATATAATGCAAAATCTGTGGGATCATATCAGTAAGACTTCAAGGGAAACCCACCAGTATAACCATAATCTTAAGTTTGTGCTCCAACCACAGAGGCAGAGGAGGAATAAACTGGAAGGCTGTGTGCTGGACCCATGAGAGTGGGCACAGGGTTGTGGCTTGAGCATTGGACTGGGGAGACCAGGGTTTGAATTCCTGCTCAGCTGTGGCCGGGTCCCACTCAGCCCAGAATAAGGCCATGGCAAACTCCTTCTGAACGGATCTTGCCATGAAAACCCCTTACGGTCGCCATCAGTTGGAAATGACTTGCAGGCCCACAACAACAACAACAACAGTGCTGGAGTCCAGAAGGAAATTGATCCCAGCCTAAAACAGGACAGGTTGGGTCTCATTCGGAGAGAAGGGCAGCATGCAAATATAGTAAATAAATAATCATAGGCAGTTGTCACTCAAAAGTAGGAAACGGAGCAGAACCAAAGATTTAGCCTAGGTTCAAGAAATGAAGAGAGAGAGTGACTGACTGACTGCGTTTTGTGAAGGCAACAGTATATTCCTCAGAGATTCATTCTTCAGACAACCCAAGAGGTGATTGCGTACATAGCCATCACCTGATGGCCAATATAGAAATCGAATAGATTACATAGTTGGAAAAAGAAGGTGGAGAAGCTCTATTCTATTCTTTCTGCAAAAAGAAGACCAGGAGCCAGTTGTGGCACAGATAGATCCAGAACTCTGGACTGAACATTGTTATGGGGGAAGATGAAAGGACTCTACCTGCAGCCAATAAGGAAGAAAAGCCTCACCTGATGACAGATGAAACTCTCCAAGCAGATAAGGACAGATGAGAAGCAAACAGAGAAGGGGACAGGAATAGGGTCAGAACCCTGAACACAACTCTTCAATGATTTGTGCATGCTTTTGACTTGTGCAATCAAGGCAGAGAAACAGAAGACCACAAAAGAGGTAAGAGAGCTCTCCTACAAGATCTGAGAAATCAAAGGGAAATTTTAACCAAGAATGGGGAAGCCCTGTCACCCGCAGGAGAACACGCTGCATGATGAAGAAGAGGGGATGGAGACAATACATCAAGATGGTGGAAAGAACACACTGAATAACTAACTGTGTAAGAGAGGAAAAGATGAACCGTATGAAGCTGAAGCTACAGTTTCAGAAAGTGAAGTGGAATCTTCACTTGGAAGAAATAAATCATCAGGAACAGATGGCATACCCATAGAGGTGCTTCACGCTACAGAGACAGTTCTAACTAAAATCTGTCAACAAATATGGAACACAAAAGAATGGCCCACAGATTGGAAACACTCAATTTACATTCCATTCCCCGAGACAACAAAGACTTTCTACGTCAAAGATTTGTTTTACCTTAGATGGAACAAGAAATGCTCTTTATCCAAGCTGGGTTCCGAAGAGGAAGAGGCACAAGGGATCATTTTGCAAGCATATTTTGGGTAGTGGAGTGCACCAAGGAATTTCAGAAGAAAATCAACCTGTGCTTTATAGATAATAGCGAAACCTTTGATTAGGTAGATAATGAAAAACTTAAGGATTGCTCTTTAAAAAATGGGTGTACCACAACATACCCTAATGCATAATCTGTACTCAGGATAAGAAACTGCTGCCAGGACTGAATAAGGAGAAAGGGAATGATTTCCAACTGGCAAGGGCGGGTCAGGCACGGCTGAATTTTATCACACTCTTTGCATAATATGCAAAGCTGGATTAGACTCTAAGGATGGAGGCATGAAAATTGGAGGAGGGAACACCAGTAATTTAAGATACGAAGATAATACCACTTTACTAGCAGAAAATAGCAAGGACTTGGTGCAGCTACGGAAGAAAGTCAAGGAAGAAAGTGCAAAGGCAGGTCTATAGCTGAACATTAAAAAAGCAAAAGCAATGATGATAGATGGTTTACATAACTTTAATTAAAGCAGATAATGAAGGCATTGAAATAGTTACAGATTTTCCATACCTTGGATCGGCCAATAACCAGAATGGAGGCCGCAGTCTAGGAAGCTGAAGAAGGCTGGGGCTTGGAAGGGCAGCTACGAAGCTAGATCACTGAATACTAAAGTTAGGATATTGTCCAATTTCTATGTATGGTTGTGCAAGCTGGACAGTGAAGGAAGCTGATAGGAAGAGAATCAACTCCTTTGAAATATGGTGCAGAGAAGAATTCTGTGGACAGCCTGGACTGCTAAAAAGACCAATGAATGGGCCTGGGAGCAGACTGAATCTGAACTCCCCCCAGAAGCCAGGATGGCTCAACCGAGGCCGTCTTTCTTTGGCCATATCATGAGAAGACTTGGCTTACGAGAAAAGGCAATAGTGCTTGATAAGGTGGAAGGCAGTAGGAAAAGAGGAGGGTCCCATTACAGACGGACAGGCTCAGTGAAGGAAGCCGCAGCGGCTGCCCTGGTCCAGCGAGACCTGAGCAGGGCAGTTGATGACGGGGGGCTTGGGGTGTGTGTGCCAGAGGTCAACTTGATAGCAGTTTACGACCACAAGAAGAGGAGATGCAGTGAAATTAACTGGCCGTGAATTGCCTGTCTCCTGGATACCAGTGGATCTCCTCTAAGCGTGGCCAAGTGTGGATGCAGGTCCTGTGTGTTTGTTTCAGAATGGAGTAACGTACTCCATAGAATGAGTCCGAGCCAAAAGCTCTGCCGCTGCAGTTTCTCGGTGTCTTCAAAGGCGGCCCCACATACACCGCTTGGCAGTAGTCTGTGCGAGAGCCTTCTGGCAGGGTAGGGTTCACTGGGGTCTAAATCCAGAATTTTCCTGCCTTTCCTATTAAGCATTGAAATGACGGGCCGTCTTGGTCTGCCGTGGTGAAAACAGGAGGACCCCTCCTCCTTTTAGGGAGCTACGGATTTAGGCCAGAACAGCCCGATAGAGGGGCAGCCGGGGGACGGACAGACCCTGCGGGGATGGAAGGAGCAGCTCTGGGCTGGAGGCCTCCCCAGGTGACCCCGCCAGCCCCCTGGCACGGCTGCCAGCAGAGAGGTGCCGGTGGGGGGAGTGCCTGGAGCCAAGCGGCGGGGCTCGTTTCGGTGTCTTGCGTGCCTTCAGGTCATTCCTGACTTATGGCGACCCTACGGTGAACCTGTCGTGGGGCTTTCTGGGGCTTGGCCTTTCTCCTAATTACTTTGAGCCTGTGGAAATTGTATGGTGGTGATGAGGGCTTCACTGCCCTCTTCTGGGGGAGTCTTCAGGGACTGCCCCCCCACACACATGGTTTGCCTCAATTGCAGGCAAGGGTTCGGATTCACCCCTAATTGCTTTGGGGTCCCACTGTTGCCCATTCTGTATCCCCTTGTTTGCTAGACAACAGGGACCCTGGTGGGTGTGCTCAGGGTCAGGAGGGGGGTTCTGAGGGAAGGCGGCTGCGTGGGGCCCCGGGCCCCTCTCCCCGGGGACGCGCGAGCACTTTTGCACTGCCCTGCGCCCGCGGGGGAGGGGAGAGCGAATCGGGGACCCCCTCTCCTCCTCCTGCGCGGCCCCCCCACCCCGGAGGTCTTGAGAGCCGGCCCCGGGCCGCCCCCCTCCGTGGCTTCTCTGGTCCCATGGGGGGGGGTCGCTCCTTCTCCCGCACCTGGCCACCGGACCGAGGGGGGGGCGCTTCGCCTGTGGCGGCAACTGCAAGCCCGGGGCGCCCCCGCTCGCGGCGCTTGTCCTCCCGCCTCTTTCTCTTTTCTGCCCCCCTGGAAACGCGGTCCTGTGCGGGCATTTTCGCGGGGGCAGGGCTTAGCGTGGACCCCTAGGTCTGTCCCGGAGGGCGGCGGCGGCGGCGGCGGGGGGCGGAAGCGTTTCTGCGGAGAGTTCGCGAAGCCCCCGCCCCGCCCGGGGGGTCCCCCGGCCCGGCGGCGCGTCCCCCTCGGGCCCTCTTCGCAACGGAGGCGGGAGAAGTGCCTGGCTGGGGGTGAGCAGCAGGAAGGGGGGCCAAGGCGGTCCGAAGGGCCTCTTCAGACGGAGGGGGCGGGCGCTTCGAGGGAGCGCCTGCCTCGGCTCGCGCAGCCCTGACGGTCTTGGGGAAGGCTCAGTGGGAGGAAAGGGTGGGGCCGGGGGCGGTGTCCCCCTCCGTCCGAGAGAGGGGAGCCCTCTTCCATGGGGTTGCACTGCGGCCGCTCCCGTTTGCCTCCCTCGGAGCGGAACCACCGGTAATTCGTTATTCCTTCGTTTGTGGTTGTTGCGAGTCTTCGATCCGCCTTACGGCGACCCTCAAGCGAAACTAGCACGGACTTTTGGGAGGCCGAGAGTGTGCGAGGGCCCGAGGTCGCCCGGGGCTTTTCGTGGCCGAGCAGAGGGGGGTCGAGCCCTGGTCTTCAGGGGCCCGCTGTGCCCAACGCTCCAACCGCTGGCGCGCTGGCTCTCTTGCCCCCCCCCCCGCGCCCTGGGACGCAGCAGCTCGGGAAAGTTAGAGCGGGGGCTATTAAAAAGCATTTACAAGGGCACGGATGGAAACGTGTAAAGCATTACCGTAAAAATGCAAGTAAAGCACCCGTAGAATTAAAACTCTTCAGACTCAACCCGCTAAAAGGACGGAACGTGTGAGCCACGCAGCCGTGCAGCACCAAGAGCCCCCGCCGCCGCCGCCGCCCCTCGCGCGCGCTCCCGCGACAAGGGGTCCCGTGGGCGCCCCGGAAGGCCGGGCGGGGGGGCGGGCGGAGCCGTCCAGCCTCCCGTGGGAGCGGGTTCCCCGGGTACGTCCCCCTTCCTCCCAGGCGGGCCCCAGAGTCTAATGCTGGCAGAGAAGACCTCCTGTCTCCGCGTTGTAGAAAGCGACGGGACTGGATTTTTCTTAGAAAGGAAAACTCTTCTGCAGAAAAATTCAGCACCTGAAAATGCTTCATTTCAGAAAGCTCTCCCCCGCCCCCCCCCGCTGGCTGCGCGCGTAGCCAAAGCAACCTGCCTCTGTCCCTGGGGGAAGGGGGGGGGTCTGGCCGGTTCCTCCCCCCCCCCCCCGCCTCAGCTGGAGGGAAGCGGTGGGGTAGGAAGGAGGCCAGGAGAGAGGGGGGGCGTCTCTACTTTTCTTTTAAAAAAAAATTATTATAAGGGAAAAAATGAACAAAACAAAAAAGAAAAACATCACCTGGTACACATAACAGTGGAGGGGAAAAAAAAGGAATTTCAACCAAAACAGACTTACATTGTTATTTCTCTCCAATTACATTACAATCATATACTTATTCAACATGTTATATATCATACGACTTATATATTTTTGTTATCTATATCTAGATCTCATTCTCATTATATTCATTATTATAATTTCGTTCTTAACTCTACACTTTTCAATTACGTTTAATCTATTACTATTACTAAATATAATCTTATTACTAACCATATCAAACTATTCTTAAAAGTGAACCCCCCCCAGCCAATTATGTTTCGACTTACTCCACCTTCCAGAATTGTAATTCTTGTGGTGGTATGACACCTTCCTCTTTTATTAAAACCTTTTCCACAAATATCTTCCATTTTGCTTCAAAATCATTCCCCTTCATTATTCCGTTTTTATCATTAATCGCAATTTTCCGTACTTCATACCAATCCTCTATTTGAAAATCTCCATAAATTTTCCATTTTCTTGATATAATTAACCTGGGAGGGTGTCTCTATAGGGGGGGCCTCCAGACATGGCTTCTGTGCCAGAAAATGTGGGGCCAGAGGCAGAAATAATGTGGGAAGAGGACGGAGTGGTTCCAACCTCACAAAAAGAAGGGCAGCTGAACGTGCCCTTCGGCAGTGGAATCGGCCGCTGCCTCCGCGGAGCGTGGTGGGGTCTCTTCCTTCTTTGGAGGTTTTAGGCAGAGGCCGGGCAGCCATTTGTGGGAGATGCTGTGGTGGCAGAGGGGGGCTGGACTGGATGGCCCCCCGGGTCGCTTCCCACTCCGTGGTTCTAGGATTCTGTGTTTCAGACCACCTTTTGTTCAAAAATAACAGTGTGCACACGGGAAATGAAACAATCTGGCCAGGTTAGGCCTGTACAAGTTAAAACCTTCCAGGGACTGCCTGAAAGCGTCTTGCGAAATCCCTCCGTGTTCCTTATGCTTTCCGTTTTGGTGTCCAGTCTTTTCGACATGCTGGAAGACTTATTTGCTTTCCTCCTCTTCTCTCTGCTTTTCTGCTCCCACGTACTAAGAGGTCACGCGGGCAGCAGCGTCCTGTCGTAGCCGGGCACGCAGGGCCACCGTAGGACTGTCTAGGCAAGGAGCCACCTTCTCCCCTTCTCTGGCTCTGTTGCATTGTTTACCCCAGACTCACGGCTGCAGCCCGACGCAGAAAGTCCGTTGCTTCTCTGTCTGTCCTCTGTAGGCCCCCTACAGAGGGGGCAATGCTGCTAAAGAGAGTTTCTGGCCAGACCGAGGACAAGGAGGAAAAGGAGGGCTGGATGACTGTAAGGAGATGTTGCCAACAGGTGAGCGTCTTTTTCAGAGGCTGTCTTAACTGAAGTGTGCCCATGGAGCGCCCCCATCTCCCCTTCCCGCAGACCCCTGTGCGTGTGGGGCTTCCCATGCAGACCTCCCCACTCCAGTCCTGGCCTGACCACCCGCGTCCCCCTTCGTGCAGACCGTGAGTGAGAGGGCAGGGTTTTGGCTTCCCTTGACAAATGCCCATCTTTGGT
This sequence comes from Cyclura pinguis, assembly GCA_030412105.1. NCBI lineage: Eukaryota > Metazoa > Chordata > Lepidosauria > Squamata > Iguanidae > Cyclura > Cyclura pinguis. The sequence goes on along the minus strand of CM059604.1, from coordinate 259,626 downwards.
GACTTGATGTGGGTGCTGGTGAGGGGCTCGCTGCTCCCCTTATGTGGTGATGCCCAAATCCCAAAGGGGATGTTGTTACGCTGGCTCTGTGGTGCCCCCGTCTCCGGAGGCAGTCGGCCATTACATAACGGCAAGGAAGGGGCAGTTCTTGAGGCGCTCGACTGGCCTGTGTGAGAAATGGGGGGCCAGACAGGACTGCCAGAGAGAATGAACAAGGGGGGCACCTCAGATGTCTCCTCAGGGATGCCCTGAGCACGGGAAATAAGCAACGTGAGCTCGAACTCCTATGACGGGAAGGCAAAGACGGTCGAACAGGTCACTCAGACCTGGTGGGATGAGTCTTGGGTCCAGGGGGGTTCATACCCCAAAGGGCCCAACTGGTCAGCGAGGTGGAAATAGCTGGCTCATTGGCAGGAGTGACTGTGTCCCCGTGGGATTTGCTATATGGAGGAAATGGGAAGCCAAAGGAAACTAGACCCGCACTCTGGTCCCCAGAAAAGCGTATTTCAGTAATTGTAGAGAAATACTGGATGGGATCCCATGATCAGGCTGAAGGGGAAAGGGGGTCATGGTGGGAGTTTCTTAAAGGTGAGCTATTGAAAGCATACTAGGCTGCCTCCACATTTGTGGGCTTGATCTTCCAGAGAGGCGTGTGCCTCCCCTCCATTCTCTCCCTCCCGGTCCCTTGTGCTTTGTCTGGCGCAAGAAGGAAGGCAAGCGCACCTGGGCAAAACGCAAGGGAATTGGGGAGGGTGCCTCCCACATGCCTTCCCTGCTCCCTCCGGAGCTCCCCCTCCCATTCCCGTGCCTTTGGTCCCAGCACAGAGAATGTGTGTCGAGGCATAAAGGCAAGGGAGTGGGAGGGGGAGCTCGGGAAGGATATAAGAGCGGGAGCGCAATGGAGGGGGCATCATTTGCAGTTTTTCCACTTTCATGAGGATCCTGTGCCCCGAGCCCTTGCAAAAGTGGAGGGGCCCCTATAGTTGCAAACAATTCCAGTGAGAAAGAAGATGGGGGCGGTGTCTAAAGAAACCAGGGTGGGTGGACAGGGAACTTTCAGATAAGCTGAGAGTGAAAAGAGATATGTACAAGAAATGGAAAAACGGGAAACCGCCAAAGAGAATACAAATCGCCAATATTCAGAGGGGGAAAGTTAAAAAAAAAAAGCTAAAGGTCAAAATGAGGTCAAGCTCACTAGACAGGTTAAAAATTATTTAAATGGATGGTGGTGAGTGTTTACAGCCAGAGGAAGGAAGACGAAATTGTAGGGTCTCTGCACAGAGAAGATGGTGGCATGCTGAGGGGACAGAGAGAAGGCCGGACTATTTAATACCTTCTTTGCCCACCTCTTCTCCCAAAAGGAAAACAGCGCTCTGACGAGTGTAAACAGAATCATGAAATAAGGGGGCTACAGCCCAGGGCAGGTAAGAGGGATAGATACCCAGCTGCTCTAAAGGAACTCTGATCTCTGAGGAGGGATGAGCTGCATCTCAGAATGCTACTGAAGGAACCTGCAGGCGCAACTTCAGAGCCGCTGTCAGTCAGCTTTGAGAATTTGCTGAAGACAGGATTGGTCCCAGCAAACTGGAGGGGGGCAAGTGTTGTCCCCCTCTTCCCAAGGGGCAAAAAAGAGGAGCCAGGCAATTACCAACCAGGCAGCTTGAGAGCGACACCAGGAGAGGGCCTGGAACCTTTTCCAGCCAGTCTTTTCCAGCTCTCAGATTCTGTGGAGATTCTATGAGACCGGTCCGTTTGGGCTCACTTATAACGTGATGACCAGGAGCCAGCTTGGCTTTCTCAAAAAGTCATGCCAAACCAGTCTTTCCCTTTCTTTTCTTAGTAACAATTTTTTAAAAATATAAAACAACATATAAGGACAAAAACAGGCAAGAACACCCAGTGCTTAGTATCTAAACAAACCATCTAAACAAACAAAAAAGGGGAAAGGGGCCCAAGCTTGACTTCCAGCTCACCAGAGAATGGTTATTTATGCTTGCTTACGATACTTCTTCAAAGTTCCATCAAATGGATATAACTAAATAATCTAATTGCTAATCTATAAAAAGGGATATATAAAGCTTAACTACATTTATGCATCTAATATAATTACTCTTCTGTTTTTGTTAAATGTAGTACTACTGTGATACAATAAATTTAATGTTGTACAACAATATTTCTAAGCAGGCTGCTCAAATCCTACTGTTACATTCTCTCCCAACGATGCCTCTTAAGAATATTACGACCTTCTCCTATTGTTTCTTAGATCCTCTTTGGTTAAGGCCATAAACCTGTCCGTCGCCACCAGGCCCAACAGCTTCATCACCCAACCATCTCGAGATGGTGTTGTGGGATCCTTCCGTTTCTGCGCATAAAGTATTCTCGCTGCTGTTATCATATATTACATAATTCTGACAAACTTCTTATTTATCTAATCATCCATCAATCCCAGTAGAAACAGTTAAGGTTTCAATGTGAAAGTTAATCTTCAAAATGTTGTCAATCAATCAGACGATCATTACCCAAAATCTCACATGTCCACCACATATGAAACAAGTCCTTTCTGTCTGGTATCATTTCCAGCATTCAGCTGAAGAGCCTTTAGACAATTTTTCTGGAGTTAAATACCACTTGTATATCATCTTATAAAAGTTTTCTTTCAAATTGTAATTTAAAATAACTTTCAAATCTTTTGTGCGCATACTACCCCGTTGATCCGTCTGAATAGGATAGCCCACATGCTGAGCTCATTTAATCATGCATTCTTGTACTTTTTCTTGTTCCAACTTCCAGCTAATTTTAACAACATCTTATACATCTTGGGTGTCAAATGTAAGTCGAAACATAATTGGCTGGGGGGGGTTCACTTTTAAGAATAGTTTGATATGGTTAGTAATAAGATTATATTTAGTAATAGTGTATTTAGTAATAGTAATAGATTAAACGTAATTGAAAAGTGTCCCTGGGCACTCGGCTTGCTCTCCTCCTCTGTGCCTGGGTATAAGGGGGACAGGGAGGAGGATTTTGGGCAGCCCTGTGAGTGCCACTCTTCCTTCTGGGGTGGGGTGGGGGGCCTTGGGACCTTCCTGGGGGGAGAAAGTGACGCCCCATCACCAAGTGGCCGTTGTCCGGAGCAGCTAGATGCGGGACTGTTGCGTGTAGCCTCCTCAGCGCAGAGATTTCTGCGGGGGGGATTCAGCGGGACCGCCCCTCTGCCTGGCGAAGCTGCCGGACTGGCTTCTTTCCTCCGGCCGCCGGGCTTCAAGAGGGAGGACGGGCCTCCTCCCGGGGGTGGCCCGGCGCCTGGCAGCCCCCGGGGGGGGGCACTGCAGGGCCTTGACTGCCCAGCAGGGGGCGGTGTCACCTCGCAGAAGAAATCCTCGTGGCTCGTAGGGCGCGGGTGCGGAGCCGCCGGCAGAGTTACGCGCGCCCGGGCGGCGAGGGGGAGAGTGAGCCGGTGGCTCGCGTGGCCCCCTGTGCCGGACGGGCCGGGAGCGCGGGGCAAGCTCGGCCCCGCCGTTCAGCCGCCAATCGGGGGTCTGTGTGGGGATCCCCCTCGCGTTTGTCCGCACTTTGTCGGCCAAGCAGCAGAGCTACTGGCCCCGACGTCTGGGCCCCCGGCCCCTGCCCCACCCGCTTGCCCCCTTGGTAGTCCGGGTGCGGAAAGGACCGCCGGCCTCCTTCCTCACCGGCCCCACGGGTGTGCCCCTGGGCGAGGCTCCCTCCCTCCGCCTTCTGCCGCCGGAACTTTGCCGCTCCCAGGCGGGCGAGATCCAGCCCGGAGTTTGCCAGGTGCTCCGGGTCCAGGTTCAGGCATGTCTGCCGCAGTAGCGGCGGCGGCGGCTGGTCGGGCCGGATCGGGCGTGAGAGGAGAGGAAGGGCGGCGGCGGCGAGGGACGGAAGGAGGGAGGCAGGGGAAGGCCGGGGCCGAGGGCCGGATGCCCCGCGGCCGGCCGAAGCCCCTTCTCCTCCTCCTTCCCCAGGATGGCGGAGGGGGGCTGGCGCTGGCGCGAACTGGGCCGCCCCCCGGGCACCCCGCCGCCCTGCCCCCGGCGGGCCGTGAGCGTCTGCGAGTCCCTGGATCTGCAGGGGGTGCCGGCCGTCCGGGCCGCCCTCCGGGCCGCCGAGAAGCAGGCGCTGCGCCCCAAGAGCCTCTGCGCCCTGGGCAACGGGCTCGGGGCCCCGGCACCGCCCGCCAGGGCCCGGAGCGGCCTGCTGGACTTCCTGCGGCAGCGGCTGCCCCGCCGGCAAGACGGGGGGTCTCCGGGGGCCCCGCCGCCCGCCCCCGCCGCGCCCTTCCCCGCCGCCGGCGCCGAGGGGCGGCCCTGCCCGGGGGGCGGCGGGGGCTTCCTGCGCGGCGCCTCCCTGTGGGGCAGCCGGCGGTGGAACCCTTTCGGGGCCCGCGGGGCCCAGGGGCCCCGCGGGAGCCTCCGCAGCCTCCGCAAGAGCTTCAGCTTCCGCCTCCGCCGCTCGGGCTCCTCCGGCCTCCTCCGCCCGGGGCGCCTCCGCACCCGCAGCGAGGGCGACGCCGCCTCCCTCCGCGCCTTCCCCAGCAAGCGGGACCTGCTCACCCTCGAGCCGACGCCCCGCGACGGCCCCGACGCCGGAGCCGCGGGAAGGGCCGGCGGGGGCTTCTGGAAGCTGCTGGCCGGCCGGCTCCGGCGGCCCCGCCGCCCCGGGCACCGCTCTTTCAGCCCGCTGGAGCCCTGCCGGGCGGGACGCAGCGCCGCCTCTGGCGCCGGGGGCGCCTCCTCCTCCTCCGCCTCCTCCCTCTGGAGCCGCCGCGGGGCCGAGCCCGTCCTCCTGGCCGTGGGGAGAGGCCGCGACAGAGCGCCCGGTAAGCCACTGAAGGCGCGGGCGGGGACGTCGGCATGGGGATGTGGGGCGCCCCCTTCGCCCCTCTGCTGAGGGAAGGGCCCCGAGGGGGGCGTTTGGCCTCTCAGGGACGGTCGGGGTCTCACCGTCAGAGAGGAGGGGCGCTGGCGGCCGCTGTTCGGGGGCTTCTCGGGGCCCTCCGTCTCCTCTAGTGCGCCGCCCGGGGCGGACTGCGCCGCTCTGCTTCTTATCCCAGGCTGGGCAGCGCTCTCGACCACCCTCCACCCACGCAGGGGCCCCCAGGCCAGCGGAGCCTCCGCTCCCCCCCGCCCCCTCCCCGCGCCTTCGCTCGGGATTCACTGTGGTCAGTGATATTTTTAAAAACCTCGTAATTTCAAACCGCAGGCGGAAGGTGCAGGCTCTTCCGTCTCCTTCCAGGAATGGCCTTCTTTCGGGGAGGGGGGATCCTGGCAGCCGGCGAGTCAAGGTGCCCACCCCAAGTCTGGAGCCAGCGGCATGCTCCGGCCAGTCTCCGTGCGTCAGAGCCGCCCCCTCCTTCTGCCGCCCCCCCCGGTCCAACGGCCCTCCACGGACGGGTGGAGCGGGGGGGGGGGGCAGCAAAGGACCCTGAGCCCTCGCGCCTCGATGGGGCTCTGAGTTGCGAAGGTGGTCCAGCCTCTCCTAAGGGAGCCCGGGGTTTACCTGGACCGGCGGTGCCCCTCTTGGCTTTGCGTCGGAGCGGCTGGGAGCGCCCCCGCCCGGGCCTTCTGGGGCAGGCGGACATGTCGAGCGGGCTGCAGCTATGGGGCAGGGGGTCTGCCCAGCAGAGCGAGGAACTCGGGAGCCCTGGGCTGTGAGGCGGAGGTGCGGGGTCTGTGCAGGAGCGGGGTAGGTCCGGCGGGACGTTGAGGAGAGGTCCCTGCGGGAGGAGAGGAAACACCCGCGGTCCTTTGCAGGCTCCTAAAGGCAAGGGGGTTTTATTGGCCTGCGCTTGAGGGACGGGCCGGGCTGCCGGCGTCCCGTGTGTGGAGGGCGTCCTTGGTTGACCGATGTTCACGCCCTGCTAGGATTCGCAGTGGGGGTGCAGTTGGAGCCGGCGCCGGCCGGTGGGCTTCCTGGAAAGACAGGGGGGCTGCGTGGCAGCCAAGGAGAGCGGGACCCCTGGGTCGGCGGGGGAGGGGGACAAGACGGGCAGCCGGGAGGGGGGGCGGTGGTTGCGGCCAGGGCAGAACGGTGGGGTGGTCTCCCAGGGGCGGTTGCGCGGACGAGCTGGTGGGGGCGCTTGGTGGGCTTTTTAAAGGCCGCTGCCGGTTTGGAAGCCAAGAAGATGTGGGGGGGGGGTCCTGCCGACCGATTGTCCTCCAGCTGTTTCCTGTTGGAGTTTTGCCCTGGATGTCCACCGGATTGAACGTGGCCCCCTTTACCTTGGAGACCCAGGAAGGTTAAATGTCTCCCCCGACTGCTGACGTCTGAACATTGCTGTTACTGATGCCGGATTTCCACCCACAGAAAAAACGGTGGCTTTTTCCTGGTCAGTGAGGGAAGGTCGTTGTGGTAGGAAGTGGCAAAGAGGGGGTCCCGTAGTGTGCTACCCCCCGGCGTTGCGGGTGAGGCTGCCAGGTCCTGTGACGGAGGTGCCGGCGTGGACGTGGGGGCAGACTGTGGGCCTGAGTCTGTGTTGCCGTTACGTGGCCTCTCTTTGTCCACCCGTCTGTCTGCGAGGAGTCTGGCCGCCCCACCCCGAGGCCTGGGAGGGAGAGGAGCCACGGCCTCCGCTGGGCGGTGGGGACTGGGCATCGGGGGCGGCCCTCCCCAGGAACTCCTTTGTGCGGGTTCCCTTCCGTTGTCTTGTGGTGGTCTTCAGCCCAAGGGGCCACCCGCTTCTCCCAGCGGGTTCAGTGGGGCGTGCAGGAAGTGTGGGTGGGCCTTCTCTCGGCCAGGCCTGTCTCGATCCTGGGTCCTGCCAAAGCGTCCCCCCTTCTCTCTTTTTCCATCTTTGTCTCTCTGGGCAGAAAGCCCCCTCCGCTGCCAACCCCCTCCCTGCTCCAGCCCCTGGGCTCCCTTTGAGCGACGGAGGATTATGGCTTCTGCTCTCCTGGGTGGCTGGCCTTTCTCCTTGAGGGACCGAGTTGAGGGAGGAGGGGGGTTTCTGTGAGGATCCTCCCTCGCCCTTAAAGAGCCCTCTTGGGGCTGGGCCCTGGCAGGCCAGAGCCAGAAGGGCTCACGGGACCACCAGCCGCAGCAGCTGCTCCGGAGACCCCAGGAGCCTCTCCCTTCTCAGGGATGGCCCGCTGGGCGACTGGGCTTGAGCTCCCTCGTTTGGCTGGTTTGGCTTCCTTGGTCCTGAGGCTCAGGCTCGGTTGGCGCCGGAGACGCAGCCGGACCCCGGGGGCCGGGGAGAGAGAGCCCCCTTTTTGAAAAGTCAGTAACAGCCGCAGGAGAGGTGGAGCAGCTTTAGGAGTGCAGTGGGTGGGAAGGGGAAATTGTGACCCTTCCCTCCCCAGCCACAATCCCGGTGGAGATTCTTGAAGGTATTACCTGCTCTGTGTGTGCGCGTGTGGTCTTGGGGAGGCCCTTGCGCTGTCACAGGAACAGAGCCCTCTTGCTTCAAAGCAGCACCTCCTCGTCTGGGTGGGCCTGCCAGGTGGAGGGACGCTCCCATTCGTGCAGTCCTCCTCCACATGCTGGTAAGAGCCCCCCTGGGAGCCTGTGCTCTCCCCCTAGTGTATGAGAGGAGTACATGTACTCACGCGAGGTTAAAGCGTCTTGGAAAGAAGCCGTAGGCCCTCTGGCCATGGTGTGTGTGTGTGTGTGTGTGTGTGGACCCCTTTCTCCCAGCCATGGGTTGTTGGCTCTTGGGGCCTGCCCTGCCCTTCAGTTCTGGAGCAAATGTGTATTGGGGCGGGAGGATTAAAGCCATGAATTGGTGCAGGCTCGGCTGGGTTTCATGGGTGGCGAGCTGGTCCCTCTGGCCGGGGGGGGGGGCAGGTGAGTCACTGGGCCTCTCATCTCCGTGGGGGGCATTGCATTCCCCCCTCTTCTCCAGCCTGATGCGTCCTCCAGCTTGGCCTGGTGGCAGTCTATTCCTCTGCAGAGGGTGTGGGGGTGCACGCATGCGTGGTGGGGCAGGGGGAGAAAAGTGGGCCAGCCTCTGGGGAGGAGGAGGAGGAAGTGGAGGACTGGTTGGGCCTGTCTGGGCAAGGCCAGGGTGGGGCTACAGTGGCAGAGACACCTTCTTTCTCCCCAAACAGCCCCCCCACTCCGCATTTGCCAAAAATGCTGTGCTGTGACCCGGGCACACGCCCCACCCTGTCCCAAGGGAAGCGGATCCTGAGGCGCCCGAATAGCTGGGGAAAGGGGGCATGGTTCAGGGGCCCTGTCTTGCTGGAGTAGGGGCTACTCATCCCCATGCCGGTGGTGCCCCCTCCCCTTCTGCCCCTGGAAGCGGGGGGGCAGCTGTGAGCGAGGCCTCTGCCTCGGCCCTCCCGGCCCCTCTGGAGCCGCGGCCGGACTGGACTGACCAGTTGGGTGTCGTCTTCCCTGCGAGCCCAGAGCCGCCTCTCCCGCCCCCCGCTGCAATCATTGCCCAGGAGAGGTCTGCAAAGCTGCAAGTGGAGGGGGCTGGTTGGGGGGGTCCCCCCTCCTTTCTGGACTTTGCTGGTTCCTCTGGGGTCTCCGCTCGAGGCCATGCCTTTGGAGGCAAGGGAGCGGAGCTTCAGGGCAGCTCTGGATGACCCTGCAGTGCGGTCCTGTGCTGTTAACTCCTCATTTGCCGGTGGGGGGGAGGCCACGCACCTGCATGAGGACTGTGGCATCTAGATGGGTGCTGAGGGTGACGGACAGGGAGGAGCTTCCGGCAGCCCCAGCAAGGCCTCCTTCTCTGTCTAGGTGATGGGGGGGGAGACCCTCCCCATGAATCACGGGACAGTGAGATCTGGGAGGGGCCTCCAAGGGCCGCCCGGTGCCCTGCCCGCAGGAAGCCCACCGCCGAAGCGGTCCTGGGAGATGCTCCCTGCAAAGAGCTCCGAAGCAGCAGATCCTTGTTCTGTTGTCAAGCACTCTTACAGTCAGAAAGATTTTCCTGATATTTGCAGTTCTTCCTCTGCGTTTGTGGGTTTGACTTTCGTGAATTTGATTATTTGCATGGTGCCCACTAGCCTCCCCACTGTTCTCCCCCTCACATTCACTGGCCTTCTGCCCAGGTACAGGAAGGGGGAAAGATCTTCACTCTCCTGCACTCTCCTGCCTGTTGCCCACGTAGGTGCGCTGGCAGCAGCTGGCAGGAGGGTGCCGGGGGAAAGATCTTCACTCCTCTGCCCGTCGCCTGTGCAGGTGCGCAGAAAAAAGGAAGGGTGCACAGGGGGCAGGCCGGAGAGCGCAGGGAAAAACCTTCCTTCTTCTTCCCTTTTCTGCTTGTCACCTGACCGGGAGCACAAAACCACAGCAGAGCATGGGGGCAACAGGCAGGAGACAGGCGAGGGGGAAGCTTTTTTCTCCATGAACTCTCCTGCCTTTTACCCGGGCCCGCAGCAGCGGAAAGAATGAGGGAGGGGGGAGTTCTTCACAATATTTTGACTTTCATGAGGGTTCTGTGCCCCTAACCCTCACGAAGGTGGAGGGCCTACTGTAGTGGCAATTTTTTTTGTTCACATTGGAAAGAAAGGGCTTGTTTCCCGCTGCTCCAGAGAGTAGAACGAGGAGCCATGGGTTCAAGCTACAGGAGAAGAGGTTCCACCTGAATCTCAGGAGGAGCTTCCTGTTGGTCAGAGCAGTTGAACAGTGGAATCCTCCTTCTTTGGAGGTTTTTAAGCAGAGCCCGGGTGACCATCTGTCAAAAGGAGGTCTTTGAAGTGTGTTCCTGTGAAGCCGGGGGTTAGATTGGATGGCCCCTTGGTTCTCTTCCAACTCTATGACTCTGCACAACCCGTTGGATCGGGTCCTGATCTCTGGAGCAGAAAATAAGTGGGCTGCATCTTCAGTGTGACAGCAGCCCATCGCTCTTTTTTGTCTCCCACCCTGAATTACGCTCCCCCCAGACGTAGACAGCATGCAGCCCTCCTCCTCCCACACAACCAAGGGGGAAGGTGCTGTGGCTTCTGTCCTGCCCCTTCCGGGCCTTCCTGCAAGACTCTAGCCACCCCCTCTGAGCGGTCACCCCACACAAGCCCCCTCCTCCCTTGGCCTGCCTTCCCCTCCGGCTTGGCGTGGGTTGGGACGGGGGAAGCATCCTCAGGTATCAGTGCTTGGGGGTGGCAGCCGTGGAGGGGTTGGCTTGATGTGGCCCAGTGCTAGACTGCCCATGGAGGCCGCCTGGCACAGCCCAGTTCCGCCACCAGTGGAACTGGGCATGTTTTCCTTGGCGTGTTTTGGGTGGCCATTTTGTTTGCCTGTTTCCCCATAAGGCTGGGGCAGAAGCAGGGATGGGAGAGGCTGGCCCGCACTGGCATTGTGTGGTTCGGATGGGGGGCAGAGCATGGGGGAGGAAAAGGCTGTGTAAACTGGTATAGCCACACAGCCACGCAGACAGGCCCTCTCTCCCCACCCCCAAACCCCTGCTCCGGCCACCTGAGGTCGGGGCACCCCAAGCCACCCCCCAACTGCCTGCTGCTCTCGCAGGCTCTCCCCTTGCCGCTCTGTGCACGTGAGGAGAGTGACTTTGTTCTTTGGGTCTACTCAAGCTGTTCTCCTTCCTCTCTGCAGACTCCTTTGTGAACAGCCAGGAGTGGACGCTCAGCCGCTCGGTGCCCGAGCTCAAAGTGGTGAGTGCCCGCCAGGGGGATGGGGAGGGGCAGGAATGTGGGAGGGGGACCTGAGTGCCATGGGAACGGCCCTTCTTCCCCACCGGCACCTGCCACTGAAGCCTGGGGATGGGTGGGGGACCACCTGTGGCCGCCCCAAGGGTTGGCTGGAGGCATCCCCACTTTGGAAGTGCCCCCAGCCGTGGTGTGTGAAAGTCCAATTGGGCTACGGGCTAGGCAGTGGGAGATGGGCCCGTGCACCCTCCACAGGCTGGGGGTGCCGCCAGCGCATGTGCACAGTGGCGCCTGCCTCACCTGGCCCCGAAAAGCCCCTCGGAGCTGCCTGCCTTCCCCTCCTAGGAGTGGTAGGGGGTGAGGAGGTGGGATGGGGTCTCCAGCTCATGCTGGGTTGAATCAGGGCCCCTGCTGAGCCTAAGCCCCCCCCCAGCAGTGACTCCCTTGCAGCCCCAAACGGCAACCTTAGAGGGTAAAGTGGGGCTCATCCTGGGGCCTTTTTTCCGCTGGGGACCCCACACGCCCTGGGAGGTATGGCCTTTGGCCAGAGAGTGTCTCTTGAGTGCTCTCCTGAAAGCTGACCCTGCAGAGTGGAAGAGCAGGTTTGCCCATGGTTGCATGCCCGTTGGGAGGGGGTCCAGGTTGGGGAGGGTATCTCTGGTTGATGTCTTTTATAGGTGAGAGGACAAAAGCTTCCAGTATGTAAAAAAGCTTAACAGAATGTATGAGATTATCAATATAAAATTATATACCAATTAAGATAGCAAATACAGTAAAGGCAGCAGATCTCCTCTGAACTCGGGTGCTAAGCAGGGTTTGTCCTTGGACAGCCAACAAATACCAGGTGCTGTAGGCTGTGTTTCAAAGGGAGGAACTGGCAAAACCACTTCTGAGTTTTTCTTGCCAAAGAAAACCACACGGAATCCATGGGGTCACCATCAGTGGGCAGGCGACTTGGAGACACATATACGTACGCACACACGCACGGAGTCAAGGCACTCAAAAGTACCTCCTTCATAGATACATTAGCATCCAGTATGTGAGTTTAGATTCTATGAGTTATTCAAAGCCTGACTTCTGGGAACCTGAGCTGGAGACCTCTGCCCACCCACCTTGTACTGGGAAGGGCGTGGTGGCTGCTGCGGGGAGATTGGAAGGGTAGTCTTCAACCCCAAAGGGTGCTGCTTTATGAGCTCATGGGAGTAGGGGGGAGCTGCTGCCCCCCCCCAAGGGGCTGTGTTAGTGGAGCTACACAGTTGTCATACTTTAGTCCAGCTTTTGCTCCCGTTGGGGTTCAACTATCGTATGGAATCCTGGGATTTGTAGTTGGGAGAAGCACTGGAGCTCTCTCCTTGAGGGCCTGAAATCCCTTGTGAAGCCACTGATGCCAGGGTTCCGTAGGATCGTGGAGCCCTGATGGAAACAAGACTGGAATTCAAGTGCTGTAGTTGTGGTCCATGAACAGACCCCACCCCCTTGCTGTGTCAGGGTTCCCGAATTGGCTGTGCTGGGGGGGGGGAGTGACCCCTTCTGAGCCTGCAAGGCTCTATGGTCTGTAGAGGGAAATGGCGCCACCTTCTGGGTAACTATGGGACAGAGACTTGCCAGTGGCAGGCGATCGGGCAAGGACTGCGGGCTGCCCGCTTGGAGGGTAAACTGGAGACCCTGTCGCATGCAGGAAAGAGCGGAGGGGTTGCTCACTCACCAGCCAAGGAGGAAGCCAGGGCAACTGGGCCGTGGGGGACCGTGCCCCTCCTTCCTCCGCACCCTCGTGTGGCTCCGGGGGCCCCGGCGTGTCTGTTGGCTGGAGGGGCCTGGTGTACCCCCTCTGCCTTGCCACCCAAGTGCCAGGGAAGTGCGTTTTGGGAAAGGAATGGGACCCCTGAGAGCCCCCTGCCTGGGACAGCTGTTAGCACCACACAGCCACACCTTTGGCCTAACTCTGCCGTGGTAGAGGGGATGGCAGCTGGGGGACCCTGCGCGGGTTGAGGCCGACTCTTCCCAGTTAGCATCCAAGGGCAGGCCAGGGAAACAGCCTGCAAGACTCTGTGTTCGTGCATTTGTGTCACTCCCTTTCACCATGAAAAGGAAAAATAGAGCTGGGTATCATCCATACAGTGGTGTCACCTGACCCCAGGCCTCAACACAGTCTGGTCCTCTGTTTTTATATATACTTTAAATAAAAGATGGGGAAAACCAGAACCGTGAGGGGTTCCACTAGCCAGTGGTCACAGAGCAAATCAGGAAAGAGGCTGCCTCTCTAGGAAGCCCCTGCAAATCCTCCAGGTGCCCCCTGGCCAGCCACCCCAGAAGGATGCCATGGTCAGTGATATCCAAACCTGCTAAGAGGTCCAGCAGAGCAAGCAGGGACATGGTCCCGCTGTCCATATCCCAGCGTAGGTGATCCACCAAGCGGCCAAAGCTGCCTCTGCCCCGTAGCCAGGCATGAAACCAGATTTAAGGGGATCCAGGTGGTCCGTCTCACCCGGAAACCTTTGCCCATGTTATTCTAGTTGTGCCCACTCTCTCTGTCTTTCTCTCTCTCACTTACCTGATTGCTGCCAGCTGCTTAGGCAGGCGTGACATAGATACTCCCCCTCCTTGTTCCTCTCCTCTTCCTCCAAGAGAGGAAGGGTGCAATGATGAGGTTGCCCCCCAGCACATTCCCATGCCTGCTGAGTCCCCATCCCAAGCTCAGCGGTCCTGAGCCGGGCCTCTGTCTTGCAGGGGATTGTGGGAAACCTCTCCAGCGGGAAGTCGGCCTTGGTGCATCGTTACCTGACAGGCACCTACGTCCAGGAGGAGTCCCCTGAAGGTCAGCAGGAGGGCGGGAGGGAGGGGGGAGGGAGGGGGAGGAGGGAGCCTGAAGGGGAGAGCAGGAGGGGGCTCCTATGCAGGTAAGAACAGGCTGTGAGTCTGTTTCCGCATCGTTCACATGGGTGTGTAAACGCTGGAGCTCTGCCCCCCTTCTGCCTCTGCCGTGGGTTTCTGCCATAAGCCACCCTGGGTCCAATTTGCCTTGCCCTGTTCAGTTGGAGCCGAGGGGGAGGAAGCCGTGCCACAGTGCACCACAAGGCTGCCAGGGGGAGGGCAGGGACGTCTTCCTTTGTGCCAGGACCCCACTTTCTTCAGAAGGGCCCCTGCCACTCCCATCTGCAAGTGTTGCTGCTGCAGGGAGAGGTGTCTTTACACCTGAGGAAGGAGGTGGGAGTTTGCCTGCAGCCTCCGTCCCACCAGGAAACAGTTTGCACAGGCCTGCCCCCCATGCAACTGGCCACGGGGGGCATCTGGGATATTAGTGCTATGTTAAAACCTGGGAGTGCCTTGTGGTCCCTTTTGGTTTTCAAAAAAAGGCCTTAATTCTGGTGGGGCACCTGGGGGCCACCATGGCGTGGAGGAAGGGGCCCTGGTCTTGGCCTGATCTGATGTTCTTCTGCTTGCATCTCCAGGTGGCCGGTTCAAGAAGGAGATCGTGGTGGACGGCCAGAGTTATCTGTTGCTGATTCGTGATGAAGGAGGGCCCCCCGAGCTGCAGGTGAGTCTCGGCTCTGGCCAAATTCCTTGCACCGGAAAGAGGTTGGGCTGGATGGTCCCCGAAGTCTCTTCCTCTCTGTTATTCCATGATTTTCCCTCTGGGAGTCACCGAGATGGGCGGTGGCGGCAGCGGCAAAGAGGGTGATGCTGCCCTTGAGAGAACTGGGCATGGAACAGAGTGGCTTTGAGCAACTCTAAGCAAGTTCCTGGAAAGGAGGCGCCTCTGTTTTATGGGGCTGGGAGCCAGGACAGGTTGGAGGTGCAGCCGTGATGTTCAGGTACTGGGGGGGGGACAGGAGCACTGAATGAGGGCTGTTCCGTCTGAGCCCCTGGTGTTCCTGGAGTGGGGGGCTGCCCTTGAGGGACCCCTGAGCCCCCCTGCCCCAATTCTAGTCTGCAAAGGATGTCACACAGAAGACATCCAGCTTGTTTTCTGCTGCTCAGCAGACTATGCCATGAAACGGTGGACCCAGCTTTCAGTAAAAGAGCTTCCACCTAAGTGGTGAAAGTAACTTTTCAATTGCCAGTGGAATAGTTTGTCTCAGACGTGTGGACTCTTCACGTTTGGATGTCTTTAGGGAGAGGACAGATGGGCATTTTCCTTCAGAGCATGTTAGCTTTGTGTTCCTGCGCTGCAGAAGGGGCCGGGCTCGGTGGCCCTTGGGGTCCCCCCTGCTCTGAGATCCCCGTTTCTGTTATAGAACCATAGAATCATAGAATCGGAAGAGACCCCGGGGCCATCGAGTCCAACCCCCTGCTGTGCAGGAACATCGCTCAAAGCATTCCCAACAGATGGCCATCCAGCCTGTGCTGTTATTCCCTCTCCCTTCCCTTGCCCTGCAGTTTGCGGCCTGGGTGGACGCAGTCGTCTTTGTCTTCAGCCTGGAGGATGAGATCAGCTTTCAAACCGTCTACAACTACTACCTGCGCCTCTGCAGCTACCGCAACACCTCCGAGGTGCCCATGGTGCTGGTGGGCACACAAGGTGAGTGGGCTGCCAGGCAGGCGAGCAGCACAGGGGCCCAGTTTCTCCCTTATCCCCCCGAGAAGGAGGTGGGTGTGGAGGGGGGGCAGAGGGCTTGTGCTTCCGCTTAACACTGGGGAGGCTCCCAACCCCCTGCGTGGGCCGTACTGCTGCCGACTGCTGGAGTGTGTGGAGCCCCATTTGAGGGGATGCTCCCCCAGGCGTATCAAAGCAGAAATTGCCACACGCGTGGCTGCAGGGCCTCCCTTTCACCAAGAAACCTGGGCCAGATCCTCTCCCTGAGGTGCAGGGACCTCTTGTTGTGGAAAGGAGCAGTCAGGGGGGTACTCCCCCCCCCACAAACGGTGGCTTGGTTGTAGCAAAGAGAGTGTGGCTGTGGGTATTTGCATGTGCTTGCTTCAAGTGTGCCAGCAGGCAGCCTCCCACCCAGAGAAGGGCCTCTCCTCGCACGCTCAGAGCACCAGGGATGCTGAACACGCATGGGAGGGGCTGCAAGAGATTGAACCGCCCCCCTGCCTATACGTATCTAGTGTGAGAGTATGGGAGGGGCTATGCTTTGTCTGTGGGGTTGGAGCTCCCTTTCAGTTCGGCATCCACCCCCCATGTCTCCCTGGAGCCCCTGGAATGGGAGGAACGGAAAGGGGAGGGGGAGGCAAAGTCTTCCGGGGTGGGGTGGGGGGCACGTGGGCGTGCGGAAATGCTCTGGGACGCCTGAAGGACAGCGGGCAATGAGCAGGTTTGCAGTAGGTGTCCTGCCTCTGGAAGGGGGAGAGGGAGGCCCTCAGGGGAAGGCAGGGGAAGGATTCCCCCCACCTGGGGGCAGCATGGTGGTCCCCAGGGCTTTGATCTGCTGGGAGCAGGGCTGGTGGGGCGGCAAGGGGTGGGGGACTCTCGGCTCTTTCCCAAGTCAGACCTCCCTTTCTGCTGCCTGCTTTGGACCTCCCGCCCCTCATCTGCCTCCTGCCGGGTGCCCGTAGATGCCATCAGTGCCACCAACCCCCGGGTGATCGACGACTCCCGGGCCAGGAAGCTCTCCAATGACCTGAAGCGCTGCACCTACTACGAAACGTGTGCCACCTATGGGCTCAACGTGGAGCGGGTCTTCCAGGATGGTAGGCGGCGGGCAGGGGCACGGGGAGGGGGGGTGGGAGCCCTCCAAGAAGGGCAAGGGGCAGGCTCGGCGCCTGGCTGCCCAGCTCACAGTCCTCTCCTCTGGCGACAGCCACATCCTCTGGCCGCCGGCTGCCTCATCTGCTGGCCCGAGAGACCACCTCGCCAGGCCTTTGGGAAAGGCTACTCCAAGTTCCTGGGGTGGGGGTGGGAGGGGAGGCGCCACTGTCTGGCCACCCGTCCGGTACCAAAGCACCCGTTCCCAGTCCTTGGGGGTGGGGGCAGAAGGGGCCACACAGAGATGGAACGCCTTCTTGGAGAAAAGGCGGTGGCAGCAGCGGCAAAGAGGGTGATGCTGCCCTTGAGAGAACTGGGCATGGAACAGAGTGGCTTTGAGCAACTCTAAGCAAGTTCCTGGAAGGGAGGCACCTTTGTGCCTCTATCCCCGCTGTGCCTCTCTGCCTCCCACTTCCCGTGCAGCCTAGCGGCTGACCCCCCCCCACTGGTGGTCTTCTCTCCCCCTCCCTCCCCCCAGTGGCCCAGAAGGTGGTGGCCCTGCGCAAGAAGCAGCAGCTCTCTATCGGCCCCTGCAAGTCGCTGCCCAACTCGCCCAGCCATTCCTCGGTCTCGGCCACTTCCATCCCCTCCGTGCACATCAACCAGGTGAGGTGGGGCCCTGTGGGCGGGGAGGCACACTCTGGTGCCGCGGGGCCCCGGTGTCCTTCGGGGGGCCGGAAGGGCTGCCTCCAAGGGAAGCGGAGGGGAGGGGGGCAGGGGCATGGAGGAGGGAGGGAGGCGAGATGGGGCGGGACTGCCTGCTGCAGGGGCTGCCCTTGGGTCCCTTCCAGCACCTTGCATTCCCTGCCCCTCCCCCCCGTGCCTCAGCTTTGTCCTGGGTTGATGGGGGACTTTGCTGGAAGCCTTTTGGGGGGGCACCCTGCCCTCCCCTGCCTGGCCCTCCCCTCCGGCGGCCTCCCTCTGGTCGCAGGGGCTCCAGGTGGCTCCAGCGGGGGCTCAGGCCCTTCCTTCATGAGGACCAGCAGCAGCATTTGGGTTCGCAAGGAGAGGGCCGTGATGCTACGTCCTTGTTGCGTTTATTAGGAAAATTACGGTACGACGCGCACTGTGTAGTAGATGTAATAAGGTAAGGATCTGCTGGGAGGGGCTGGGAGGATGGAATGTTGGGAGTGGCTGGTGATTGGCTGGGTGTGGAGGGGGCGGGGTCCGTCTGTCAAGGCTGAGGGGCGGGAGGGAGGGGAGTCGGGGTGGGAGGGCAGGTGTGAGTCAGAGTCTGCATCAGTCAGGATTTCATCCTGCGGGGACGAATAAGGAACCTGGAGGCTGAAGTCCTGCTTAAAAAAACGAGCTTAAGCCGCAGAGAACGGCGCCTGCAGGGAGGACGGACGAATAAGGTCCCGCTCGGAGCCACAAGGGCCCCCAGAGCCCCCGCGAGGGCCTCCGCTCGCTCCCCACCGCAGCCTGCGCTGCCGCGGGGCGAGGGCGCTCGTTTACGCTTAACCCACCAAGCGGGACCCCCCTCGGGAGAGTTAGCCCTCTCCCCTCCAGCAGCCGCACGCCCCTCGGCGTCCTGTCCCGCGATATCCCTGTTTGGTCGGAGCTGGCACCTCCTTCACAGGTCCCTCCTCCCCCCCAGAAACTTTTACTTCGGCCCCCGGGATCTCGCTCGGAGGCCCGTCCGTCCCTCAGGCCCGTTCGGCGGCGGTGCTCCCGCGAGGGATTCTGCCGGGGACGGAAGTGAAGCCTTCCCTCGGCAAAGCGATGCCGGTGGCCCCGGGCCTCGGGCGGCCCAGTGTTCCTCGCCGTCTGTTAGTACCTTTCCCCTGAATCCAGATCCCAGAGCCTGGGATTCGTCTTCATCTTATTCTCCGGAAGGGCTCTGTGGCCCGAGGGCAGTTCGGCTGAAGCCGTAGCGTTCAAAGCCTGGCCCAAGTCTTCCTCGCAGGCGTTTTGCAAGTGGCCCGGTTTCCCGCATTTCAGACAAGCCTTTTTCATATCCTTGTGAAACAAAGGCCTGACTTATTCTTTTTGTCTAAAGGTGTTGTGCTCCTTCTGTTCAGATGTTTTAACGTTTGATTTAAAGCAGTTTTCTTTTTGGAGCCGGCCAATCCGGCCCTCACGAGCACCTGATTTCTGAGGGCAGTTGAAACAAAAACTGACCCAAACTCATTAAATTCCTTATATCCTCTTTAGTTTTGGCTTTGGCACCGTTCCTCCACTTGTTGAATAAAATAGTCAACCTGGCCCCCAAGTCAGCACAGTGTGAAAGTGGCCATTCCTGAACGGTTCCCTGAAGCCGTCTGGCCCCAGTCTGAATCTTTTAAACGCAGCCGCTTTAGACAGATCGGAAGTTAAGGGCTGTTCTGAGGTAAAACTAAGATACGCGTCAGCCAGTTCTGCCTCAATCAAACTTGGGAGGTATTTCATGTAATCATCCCTGGGTGTTCCCCAAATTTGTGCACCCATTTCAAAATTGACAAAAATATTTCTGGATCAAGTGTATAAGGTGTATAAGCCCTAAAATCTCTTGGGGGGGGGGGATTTTTATTTTTTTGAAAACTTTTTCCTCAACCCCTAGTTCCCTATATTAATCATTTTCCTCAGTTTCTGATGATTCCTACAGCTTCCCCGTCAGTTTTGTATTTTCTGGTTCTTTTGTTTTCTTCAGCCTCAAATCTTCTTGCCCTTTCCTTTCCTTTTCTTTCCGTTCCAGTTCCAGGACTTTGATCCTGTTTTGTTCTCTCAAAATTTCAAACTGGATTGAATCAGGGCTTGAGTATTCTGGGTTTTTACTTATGCTTGCCTTGCTAGTGCGTGGAACCTGAGGCTTAATCAGCATCACTTTTAATTCCTCCACGGTTTCTCCCTCATAAGTCAGGTTCAGGGTCTTGCAACTCTTAATTGGTGCCTCTTTCTTTAAAGCCCACATTTCTGCCATTTTCCCCACACAGTCTGTTTCAAACTCCCTTGTGTATTTAGTCACACTCCTGTTTCGTATTAGATTCATTTTACATACTTTTTAGCTGATTTTTAGTTAGGATCCCGATGTGCTTCTTCCAAATGCGGGGATCTGTGCCTGTACCCCACTGCTGTCCACACCGTCTTGCTCTCCTTCTGAGATATGTTCTGTATGGGGCCATGCAAAGTGCCCCCCGTACCCAGTGCTCCTCCATGCTCCCTTTCTGCCTGGCTGGGAACTAAGCCTAAGTACCCCCCGCACCCACCCCGAGGACAGGGATGCTTGCCCTCTGCCTAGGGCTCTTGGCATAGGCAGGGATGGGGCCCTGGCCTTCTCCTCCTCTCCACCTCCAAGCTCACTGTCCCTCTTCCCACTGGGGCGCAGTCACACACCCTCAGCAGCCTTCTGCCTCCTCCTCCGTTTGGGCCCTTCTGCAGGGGCTCCAGGGCTTTGGAGGGCCTTCCCTCGATCTTCTTGTGGTTCTCGTGTTCTCCATGAGCTCTCTTGGCAGGCAAAGTCGCACATGACAGCATCCTTGGGCGTGGCACCCGGGACAGGGCTTCTGGGCTGGGATCTGGCCTCCTCCCCCTCTGCTTCCTGCCCCAGGGGCCTTCTTGGTCCTTAGATGGAGGGTGGCTACCCAACCCAATGCCATCTAGCTCACCCCCGCCACACAGAAGCGATCCCCCACTTCCAGGGCAGCACTGCCCCTCCTCTGCAAGGTCTCTTTCCCACCCTACCTAGGGTTCAGAGAGGGGAGCTGTGGCTTCCCCACTGAATGGCTTTGGCCACCTTCCTGGAGGTGAGCTAACAGGCCAGCCGTGGCCTGTCCTGGGGAAGACCAGAGCCCAGAAGAACAGCCCTTCCTTTGTCCTGACTGCTCGGGCTGCTGGGCACCCAAGGGCGTGGGCAGACTGTGCCACCGCAGCAGTGTGACAGAGGCACAGGCCCTTCTTTGCTGCTTCAGAGCAGATAGACAAGGGTTTCCAGCAATGAAACCAGGAGGGTGGCCTGGTTGCTGTAGAAGGGGTCTTTGCGGGGTCGCGGGGCTCTCTGATGCTCCCACAGCAGACAGGGCCTGCTTGGTAGCTGCTCCTGAATTGTGGAACTCCCTTCCATAGAAGACTAGGAAGGTGGCCCCCCTCCCTTCTGCTGGGGCAGGCCCTTGGGTGTTAACTGGCTGTTTAAACTGGGTCTTTCGGCGCCGAGGGGGGAGGATACTGTCTTTTGATTCACGTTGTTGGAAATTGTTTAAATATTTCTAAGTTCTTATAAATGAGTGTTGAGTTTAATAGTTACGTTACTTGCACTGTAACTTTTTTGTGTTATACTTACTTATCAAGTCCTTGTTTATTTAAGTTGTGTTGTGAGCTGTCCTGGGTCCCATATTGGGAGAAAGGGAACGTAGAAATTCAGTTCAGATCAACTGTTTTAAATTTGGAGAGGTCAGGCCGCCTGCCCACCCGGCCACCCACCCACCCACCGCGCTCACCTCCCCCTCTGCCTTCCTCCTCCCTTGCAGGCTGCCAACGGGAGCGGGGCTTTCAGCGACTACTCCTCCTCCGTGCCGTCCACCCCTAGCATCAGCCAGCGGGAGCTGCGGATTGAGACCATTGCCGCCTCCAACACGCCCACGCCCATCCGCAAGCAGTC
The DNA here is from genome assembly GCA_030412105.1 of Cyclura pinguis. NCBI lineage: Eukaryota > Metazoa > Chordata > Lepidosauria > Squamata > Iguanidae > Cyclura > Cyclura pinguis. The sequence continues at coordinate 238,802 of CM059604.1, read as the reverse complement.
CAAGCGCCGCTCCAACATCTTCACAGTGAGTCCTGGCCCTGGCAGGGGGAGGGGGTGCCCTTCTGGGCCAAGGCTGAGAGACAGTCAGGCTGTGTTGGGTGGAGTGGGTCCTCTGTGCCTTTGCCGCCCAGCTATCCAGGGGAAAGGGACTGGTGCATGGCTGGCATCGTCAGGGCTTTCCCATGCGTCCAGGGGTCTCACCTGGGTCTCTGCCTCTTCCAAAATTACTTGACGGCAGGCAGACGCTCCTTTGCGTTGCAGAGGTCATAAAATGGCGGCAGAGCTCCAGGACGAGACTCTTCTGTGAAAGGCCAGGGAGTTTGGGTAGCAGGCAACAGCAGAGTTCCTCTCGCCAGAGCAGAGTTTGGAAAGGAACTGGCTAGGTCCCACGTTACTCTAGGCACCAGTCAAGCACATTCCGGGACAGGCTGTTAACCTGCAAGCCTGACTGCTCTGCCTGGTGGCTTTTTTCTTAGGAAGGGAGCAGCCCACAACAGGTTCTGTGGGAACCCCCCATTTCTCGTTGTAGAGGGTGGTGGGAAGGAACTAGAGTTGTCCCATTGAAATCTGGCAAGGGCTCCTCTCCCTTTAATGGCTGTATACTGGAACAAGGAGCACCTGCTGAATTTCCCTCTTCTGCACAGCCGTTGGAGGGGCAGGAGCTCTTTCTCATTGCCAGCCCCACAAGGAACATCCGTCCCCTTGTTTCTTTAATCCAAATGTTGCTCCATTTAGAGGCCTTCCCTGCCTGGAGTACCTAAATCCACCTTCCTTTTGAGGTCTGCTCTAGAGCAAGGATACAATCCTTCCCTGGTTTTCGTCTTTCACACGTGAACACTTTCTTCTTCTTTGGGTGGGACTGTGAGAGCTTTTGTCGATTTTTCAGGGCAAGAGTATCACACAAGAGCTAACATTTTTCCAAACTGTTTTCCCCTTTCTCTTTTTGTGGGAGATGAGAAGATGTGCAAGTCCTCTGTACATCCCCACTCCAGGTGGGGTTTGCAGCTGTCGTCCACCTCTTTTCTCCAGAGCCTCCCCGCTGTGAGAAGCAGCAAAGGGGGCTCTGGGGGTGGGTGGGAGGGGAGCAGCCTAGCAGGCTTTTGGGAGAGTGCAGAATCAGCAGGAAGAAAAGGTCTGCTTTGTGGGGAGGACAGGCCTTGAGGGGGCTTTATGGGTGGGCAGCTGATTGGAAGCACCCAGAAGGGCCAGCCCTGCAGAGGGCTGATGCTCTTCATTTCCAGATTGTTTGCAAAGATGCCAGTGGGGTCTCCCTCTCCCCAAGATCTTAACCAGTGGAGAGTTTCTTCATCTGAAGGTGGGAAACAATGACCTCCTTGAGGGGTTCGCTGGGCAGCCTAGGAGTAGAAACAGCTGTGAAGCCCAGGGTCTCCCCCCCACACAAACACACTAGCGTGGGGGTGCCGAACAGTCGGAGGCATTGGCCGTCTATGTCAGAGGAGGGCTGGCAGGGCGGGCAAGGGCAGAGGGGGCTGCAAGTTGGGTGGCAGCAGCTACCTGGCCTGGCAGTAGGCTCCCTCTGGGGAACAGCCTGGGCAAGGGGGTGCCAGCACTGCCCGCTCCGCCCCAGCACTCCACTCAGCCAGACGTCTTCGCTTTTGCCTGACCCCCACCCCACCCTCTCGCTCGCTTGCTCAAACGCTCACAAACACCCAAGACCCATGCGCCTCTGCCCCCCCACATCTCAGCATCTTCCCTACCAGAAGGGGGAGGGAGCGGGGTGGGGTGGGGTGGGGTGAGGGGAGCGCCAGGGCCAGCTGCAGTTTTGCTCTTGCTCCTGCCCCTGCTTGTTTTGGTGCCCCACTGCACGCGCCCCATCCTCCCTGGCCACTCTGCTTGTCCCCCTCGCTCCTGCCGGCTCCGGATTGCTCCTGCTCCTCGTGGGTCTCGTGGCCGGTGGCACCGCGCTTGCCTGCTCGCTCGCTTGTCTGCTCGGCCTCTTGGCTGCTCTCGGTGGCCTCTGTTTAGAATGGCTTGATACCAGCTTCTCCCCAGGCCCCCTCCCGGGCACCCCTGTGGATTTGCTTTGGAACACGCTTGTGCTCGTGGCGTTCATTGGCTCACACTGAGGCATGGGGGGGTGAGCGTGGCACACCGTTGCACGCCCGTCCTTCGGGTCGAGGGGGGATACTGCCAATGTGGGGGGCAACCCTGAAGGCCAGTGGAGGGGGGTGAGGAAGAGGAGAGGAAATGCTTGGTTACCACCGGAGGGATAAGAGGAAGGGCTTTACTGGGTGTCCCAGTACCCCCACCCCACCCCCGGCACTCCCGACCTACGCAGGGTTCCTTCCTCCCCTCCGTCTTTCTGCACTGCACACTCTCAGAGGCTGGTTCCCCGTGGCTGCTCCCTCCCTCCCTTTGCCCGCTAAACCTCCTGCTGCTTCTGCCCCCTGCCCTTGCTCCTCACCCCACCCCACCCCCACGTGCAGGCTCTTCTCCTGTCTGCATCAGTGAGGGGTTGCGGGACGAGGGGGTGCCGTTGTGCCTCTGGCCAGCAGGTGGAGACCGAGGCCCGCTTTCTTCCAGTCTGGTCTTTCCCAGAGAGGCACCTCTCCTTTCGGTAGTACCTGCTGCCGTGGCCACACTACCCACCATACCCACTGCTGCGGGTGCCACCGCCATGCCAGTGGGCTCTGGTCACTCACTGGTTGTGTCTTTTCCTCCTGTGCCTTGCCCCCAGCAGAGACAGAGAGACAGACACATCTCCATATTCTGAGTATAACATGCCAAACTCTTTATTCTTTCGATATTTGCAGATATGTGCCAATGTTTCCAACTTTTCTTCAACCAAAAGGCCTTTTCAACTCCTTCCAAATTAGAAGATCCAGGTGGCTCCCCAGCAGGCACCTCAGTACCAATTCTCTCACTTTTCATTGCCTCTCCAGGGCCGGATCAGGGACAGGCACTGGGAGTGATCTCAGATTAGCAGCGGTGGCCTGCCCTCCCCTCCCTGCCGCTTGGGCCCCCTCCTCCCGGAGACACGCAGGAACCTTTAACCCCTCCTTAACCCCCTCTGTGTAAAGTCTCTGAGAGAGCCTGCGCCTGCACGGTCAGCCGGGACTTTGCTGGGCCTGCTGGAAGTCCACGTGGTGCATGTCGGAGAAGCCCCCCCCCCGGAAAGGAAGAACGACTGAGCCTCCAGGAAGTGCCAGGAGACGGAGGGGCCGAGGAATGCTTTGCCGCCGCCGCCACCACCGCTGCTGCCGTTAGCGCCTGCTACTTGCTCTCCGGCTCCCTCCTTCCTCCTGCATGGACTCCTCCTTCTCCTACTCTTCCTCTTCTTCCTCCTCCTCCTCCTCCTCTTCTCCTCCTCTTCCTCCAGAAACAGCAGCTGTCTCCGGCTCTTTGAGTCTCCTTCTCTTCTGAGCTCCTCACTTTGGGACGAGGGGCTGCTGGATCCTTTCTGGCCCCTCTTGAGTGTGTGGGTGCTTCCAGCCGGCTGGTCTGAAGGACAGACAGACAGACAGAAGGGCTTGTCAGACTGATGGACAATTGCCAAGAGCCAAAGGCTGTTCCCTTCCTGCCGTTCTTGTGGTTCTGAATGTATTGATTGTGTTTCATGATGTGATTTCGCGATATCTTCCACCGTCTCGCAGGCATCTTTGATGGATTGCTTCTCAGCAGACCGTAGCTCTTCAGCATTATTTATTGACCCATTTATTTATTGAGATGATGATGATGGTGATGATGATGATGATGATAGTGGTGGTGATCTGGAGTTTTTGCACTCTTTTCTTCTCTCTCTGTCTCTCTTTCGCTCTCTTCTCCAAAGAATCTTGTTCCCAGTGTAAACTTGCTGTTTCTTGTTGATGCTCTTTTGTAAGGGGCTCGCTGTGGCCCAGTGACATCTGCGACTTTGTATGGTGGTGCCTGTGTGTTCACCAAATAAACGGTTGGATTAGTAGGGCTGGTGCCTTTCTTTCTGGGCTTTGCTGCCGCCGCCACCGCCGCCGCCACTTTTGCTGCCGCCACTGCTGCCTCTGCTGCTTCCGCTTCCATCCAGGCTCCCCCCATCCCGCCCTTCCCACCCCATCTCACGCTGCTCTTGTCTGTCTCCATGCCCTTGAGCTCAGGGAGCAGAAGCCGGGCCAAGCCCTTCCCCACTCTGCCCTTGGGGGGAGGAGGGAGCCCCTCCGAGCTACACGGGGGGCGCCCCTGCCTGCCCCTCCGCTGCCCCCGCCAGTCCCGAACTCTAACGTCTGCTGTTTCTTCCTTTGCTTCTTGTCTTCCAGTCGCGGAAGGGCACAGACGTTGAGCGGGAGAAGAAGGGACCCGAGTGCAAGGCGGACACGATCGGCAGCGGAAGAGCCATCCCCATAAAGCAGGTGCGTGGTGCCCCCCACCCAGCAAGGGCCACGGGGGGCGCTGGCAGACACGGCTCACCCTTCCACGGCGCTTGGGGCAAGAAGCATCTGTGTGCCAGGCCTGCTCTGTCCTTCCATGCTAAGCGCTGCTGTAACCAGCTCTCTGTGTGTGCATGCGTGTGCATGCGTGTGCATGTGTGGGCGGGCCCTCCAAGCTGACTGCAGGCCTCACTGAGGATACATCCTGCTTGCTTCTTTTGGTCTCCGTGGGGAGGTTGATTAGTGTAGTGAGGGGACAAAATGTGTGCGCGGTACAAGCAGAGTGGTTTGGGAACGTGGTTAGGGGGGTGTTCCTCTTGGTTAAAGGGGGGCTCTGCACATTGTCCGTTCAGAGGTCTTTCTGGTCAGAAGTGGTGCCTGCAGGGCAACAGGGAAGGGCTTCAGACGGGCCTGGATTCCGACTCACGTGAGCCCCAGGCTGCCCGCCCAGCGGTTGGAAGGATGGGAGCAGGCGTCTGCCCTCCGGCTTCTCATGCTCTGTGGGAGCGCCCGGCCTGTGAGGAGGGGCGAGGGTGGGAGGAAGCGGCAGAAGAAGAGAGGGCGGCCTGCTGGGCCTGGGGTGTGGGAGCTCCCTCGGAGTGCCACAGGAACACCCTGCCCGCCCACCTTGCTACCTGGTACTGGCTTAGGGCGGGGAGGGAATGGAGTGGAGAGCTGTGGGGCTGCTTTCTGTGGGTCACCAGGGCAGTTCTCCTGAGAACTACAGAAATGGAACTGGTGGCCCGCCCCTGCCTCCGTGCTCTCCAGAGGCTGCGGGATGGTGCTGGGTTGAGGAAGGAGAGCCGGTCGGCAGGATGGGGGGGGGCTCTTTCATAGACAGCCCCTCCCTCCCTCCCTCCCTCCCTCCACCTTGCCCCTACCCCTCACTGGCTGGCTGCCCAGGCCTTGCCTGGTGAGAGAGGAGATGTGAGTTGTGGGGAGGAGGCAGGGAGGAGGGTCCTTGCTCAAGTGCTCCTACCAGACCGCCCACCCCCTGCTTGCACAGACCAGTGGAGGGTCCAGAGAAGTGGGGGCCAGCTGGGAGCTGGGGGTCCTCTCGTCTGGGACGAGGGGGAAGGGACAGTAGTGCTCCGGCCTCCCGTCAGTCTCTACCCCGCTCCCTGAGTGCTGTGTCTGTGCTGACTGGTAGCAACCCCGACCGCCCTGCCACCCAGTCCTTGGTGCTTTGGGGGAGCTCTCCTTCCCCCGTCCACATCCCAGGACGCCTTCCCTCCTGCCCCGCCATAGTCCCCGCCTTCTCCCGCTCAGGCTGGGCCGGGTGGCTTCGTCTCCTCAGAGGGAGCTGGGATCACGCTGGGAGCTTAGATTACATTTAAATTGCCATTTGCATTTTCCAATCAATACGCGACTTTACAATTAAGTTTGGTGTTAAAATTCTTTGCGAAAAGTGAGTGGAAGGGAGATTTGTGGAGCAAACGAGTCCTGTGGGGGCCATTGCTGCTCCCTGCTTCATTACCCAGCATATTGCTCCCGCTGCCGCCGCGATTCTCGTGCCGCTCCTGCCACCGCCCCTGTTGTCGTCGTCGTCGCCATTCCCGAGTGTGCTTCTGCCACCGCTGCCTCATCCAGCCTCTGCTTTGCAGGCTGGCGGAAAGAGCGGTCCAGTTGCAGGAAGAGAATCCCTTCCCTCTTGGCCGGGGCCACGTCCAGGCTCTGGTGCGCAGAGGCCAGGGCTTCTTGTGTTGCAGGCCAGCTCTCTATCCTGCCAACTGAGCACCAGCCTTTCTGGAATCCGCTGGTCCCCAAAATCCAGCTCTCTGGACCTTTCCTCCTTAAGCAGCAGGAGCACCCACGGGCCACAGAACAGCTGTTGGGTTTCTGCTCTTTTGGGCAGAGAAGGCAAGGTTGGCAACAGGCAGGAATCTGCGTGGTCGGGGCAGCTCTGGTGCCTTGAATAGGGGAGGGGTGAGCAGGAGCCCCTTTCTCACAGCTGCAGGAGGAGTGGGATAGGGTTGGCAGGCTCAGCAGGGGAGAAGGGCTTGCTCAGGACATGAGTGGGTGTGTACTGCGTGGTTTTGAAGGAGAAGGCTGTGGGGTTGTGGGACTGCCTGTTTCCAAAGGGAGGAGGCCCGTGGCCGAGTGGGTGCCCTCTCCCTGCAGAGCGGCTGGGCGGAAGGCAGGCAGGTGGCTCTCCCTGCCTTGAGTACCAGGTGGCTGGAAGGGCCTGCCGTGCCCAGATACCATAGTAATGGGTACCAGAGAAGGAGTTGGTGGAAAAGGTACTGTTGAGCAGGAGACCTGCACAGACCCACGTGCCACATGGCCAGCAGAGCCAGTGGGTACCCAGCGGTGTGCCCAGAGCTTCACTCTTTCTGGCCAAGCTAAGGAGGTGCTGCTGTTGCCACTGCTGCCAATGCCACTGCCACTGTTGCCACCAACACTGTCTCTCCTCCCTCCTACAGGTCTTCTCTGTCCCCCCCTGAAATGGGTGGGTGGGGGAGTGGGGAGCCCTTCTGGAAGCCAGGAGGGTCCCTTGGCTAAGGTCAGCCCTGCTGCTGCTGCCCCAACGTACAAGGGCCTCCCGCTTGCCCTTTGGGCCCCAGACAGCAGGGCCTGGGGCCTGGCCATTGGCAAGGAAAGCGAATGCCCTGTCGCTGCATGGGGTTGCGGGATAGCCAGGGAGAGGCTGCCCCAGTGAGGAGCAGCCAGCAAGGGCCACTGGGCTGTGTGCTGAGGGGAGGGGCATAACAAGTCTCTGGCCAACTACTAGCTGGCTGGCCAGCTCAGGTTGTGGGCCGTGCGGGCTTTGGCACTGTCAGGCCGGGCTGCTCCTCAGTCGCACAGGGATGGGGGTGTGGAGGGTTTGGTTCACCTCAGGCAGCAATGTTTTGGGGGCATCCTGGCCCGTAGCCCCACCCCCTGCACCCCTCCACACACACCAAGCCTTGCCACTGCTGCTCCTCCTCCTGAAGGGACCTCTGTCGCCGCCTCCCCTTCTTCTTGGGGTGTGGGCCAGCGGGCAGGGGGGAGAAGAGCAGGAGCCTCCGAGGTCCCTTCCTCCTTCGCCTCTCCTGAGTGTTCCATCAGACTCCCTTTCCAGGTGACACATGACAGGAGGCATGTGGCTGGGAGTAGATTCCTGGCACTTGAATCATTTGAAAAATGTTTTGGTGTTTTTCAGGAAGTGTTCGTTGCTCACGTGGCCGGCTCACCCAGCTGCCAGGGCCGGAAACCTTTCATGGGTGCTTCCGGGGCCCTGAGGGAAGGCACCCACAGCCCCAGGGGGCTCGCTGGTCCTTTTGCCAGCTGGCTCCAGGCCAGGGCTGGGGCTGGGTGTTGCCACCCTTGCAGAGTCGGGCCCCAGGCGTGTGGCAGAGTGGCAGCTGCCTGGTTTGGAGATGGCTGCCCGGGGCATTTGCTGCCACCGTCCCCACTGCCCACAGCCTGTCCTCTGCAGCTCTTGCCACCACCCCGCCCACCCACGGAGATGGGGGGAGCTCTGAGTGTACGGGGGGGCAGCTGGAGACGGGCAGGGAGGAACCGCTGCCTTGGCCCCTCTTGCACAGAGAGGGAGGAAGCAGGGTGGGCTTGCTCTTAACCCCACCCCACCCCCGGTGATCCTTGGTCCCCCCTCCCTCCCCCCATTTCCTCCGGGGCAGGAGCGCTGATCGCCAGAGGGTGCTTTGGGAAAGCTGCATCCCGGGGGGGGGGGGGCAGCAAAAGGAACAGGAACCCTCCCCCACCGCAGAGAGAGTTTGGGGTGGTTTAGGGAGGGCAGGGAGCTCCTGAAGAGGTGGGTTGGGTGGGTTGGCGGTGCGGCAGGGCTGCCTGTGACCCCCTACCCGTCCTCCCCCAGGGGGTGCTCCTGAAGCGCAGCGGGAAGTCTCTCAACAAGGAGTGGAAGAAGAAGTATGTGACGCTGTGTGACAACGGAGTCCTGACCTACCACCCCAGCCTGCACGTGAGTGTTCTGTGCGCGTGGGGGGGGGCCGGGGCCGGGGCCGTTGCTCTCGGCTCTGGCTGGGGTTGGGGGGCCGGGCAGCTGCGCCGTGCCTGCCGCTTGGCTCTTTCTCGCCGGCTGCCGCCCGTCTGTCTCTGTCACCTTCCCGCTGGGGTGCTAATGGTGGCAGCGGCTGCCACTCGTTCTTGAGCACAGTTTGCCGCTGAATTGTGGAGCCGCCGTGGACGTGTGAGGCACCTGTGGCACTTTGATCCAGGGCGCGGCTCTCTCGTGGCACCAGGGAAGGACCCTGCCGTGAGGTCGGTGGGCCCCGGGCCCTCTTGGCAGGCAGAGCCCCTTCTCCTCCGGCCTGCTGCCAGGCCCCTCAGGGGTGTGGGGGCTCAGTCCCCTCCCCACAAGCCAGCCAGTAGTTGCACGAGGGGGTGGACGCTTTGCTTTGCCGAATGGGCCAGCAGGAGGCACTGGGGTGGGACAGCGGTGCTAATTGTCACCTGGCTGGCACAAACTCAAGAAGAAAGCGGCAAGGTTCTAGTCCTCAGGGTTGTGGTCCACAAGTCTTTTTCTGTATCTCTGTGAAAGCAGTGGTGGGGGAGGGCAGGGATCTGGAGAAAGAACGAGTGCTTGGGAGGAGGGGGGCTTCCCTGACCACCCCATCGTCCCCTGTCTGCAGCTTTTCACAGCCTCCCTCCCTCACCTCCCCCACAAATTGACAAAAATATTGCAGGCCAGGAAGCCAACTAGCAAAGGACAACGAGAGCAACAGCAAAAGGCTAAAGCACTTCACCCAGAGGGCATAAGTGATGCAGAATGGGGACAGAATTAGGCAACTGTAGCTCTCCAGGCAGCCTGGGTAGAAGGAAAAAAATGGGGAGGACCTGGAGAGGAGGAGGAGGCCTTGCCAACTGGACCGGGCACCAGGTCGTTGCGTGGGGGGGATGGTGGGGGGTGCCATCTTGGCAACCAAAGAGGTAGCCCTGTAGCCATGCCAGCCTCCTCCTCTCAGCTCAGAACCCCCCCGCTGCCCCCCTTTAACCTTTGCAGTGGTCATTGTGCTGGGTGTGCAACCCAAGCGCATCTTTCCCCGGCCCCCCTCCCCGCTCCCTCTCCCCCCCAGTAGCGGCAACACAGGGAAAGGGGAGGGAGGGAGGGAGGCGCCTCCCATTTTGCAGCCATTGAAGCCATTCACACAATCACCTTCTGTTAATTCTATCTGCAACATCAATTAAATTGTTTGTAGAAGCTAATTGAATGTGGCTTAATCACACATCTTAATAGCTTTCCACGCTTTGAACTCGTTGTTAATTCCAGTAATAAAATGAAATGAGAGAACTGGCTGGGTAATTAGCGAGGAGGCTTGGGAAGAAATTGCTGTTTTATGGCAGGCAATAAAGGCAGCGCGTTGGTGACCGTGGCGGGTCGGCTGGCGCTCGGCTCCAGCGGGCGGCAGCGGCGAGCAGCCTGGTCCTCCTCTTGTCCGGCTGTGGTTCTGCTGATGCAGGGGAATCCTCCGGATCCTCCGGGGCCCACGCCGGGCGGCCGAGTGGAGCAGAGGGCTCGCATGCCAGCCTTGGTGGTGCCCCTCTTGCTCTCTGCAACACCCATGTTGTCAGGGGAGGTGGCTGTGGTGGTGCCAGCGGTGCTGGAACTGCCAGGGGGCCTCCTGAGGAACTGGGGTGGCAGGGGCCCTCTGCCCCCCCTTTGGTGGCCTTGGTTGCCTCCTTGTATATGTGCAGGGGAGGTATTGTGGCGTTTGTGGGTGGGTGGGTCAGCGGGTGGAGATGTGCCCCTGGGGAACGCAGGCCTGTTTCTGCTTGGAGAAGGGAAAGGTGGGAAGCTGGAGGGGCGCGCAGTGGGGAGGGAGGCCGGGCGGCCCCGAGGGCGCTCCCCTGGTGCTGTGCCCATCCTCCCTGCGTACTCACTGGAGGCCAGTCCAGCTCCAGTGCTGGGTCTGTCCTTCTAAAGCCACAGCACCCCCCCCCACAGGAGGGGGTTGTGGGGGAACATACCAGGGGCCACTGTCTGCCGTGGGGAAAGGGAGAAGCGCAGAGCATTTCCATGGTGGGCTCCAGGCCTGCCTTATACAGAGTTGCGGGGCCCCTGCCGTCTAAGGAAGCTGAGCGGAGGCGGGAGGGCTCTTCTCCCTTAAAGTGGGGGAGGGGGAAAGGAAGCGCCCTGGGGCCGGGACTCAGACCCTCCTTCTGCCTCTCTCAGGACTACATGCAGAACATCCACGGGAAGGAGATCGACCTGCTGCGGACGACGGTCAAGGTGCCGGGCAAGCGGCTCCCGAGGGCTACGACCGCCACAGCCCCCACTGGGCCCGGCCCCGGCCCCAAAACCAACGGCCTGGCCAAGGAGAGGAGCGGCATCCAGTTGCCAGGAGGGCCCAGTAAGAGCGCTGACCGTGGGCTGTGGGAGCGTGGCAGGCAGCGGCGCCAGGGTGGAAAGGCGGCTCTGTTGAAACAGAGGCCAAGTCAGCGGGAGAGCGGGAGAGCGGGGGACGGAGCGTCGTGCCCAGCGGTGTCCTTGCCCGCTTTGCAGTGAGAGGTGAGGTGGAGCGGGGTGCTCGGAAGCCTCCCTCCCCAGCCGTTTCCTGGGCAGGGGTCTGAGAGGGACCCTTCTCCGCCCCTGGGCATGGCCTTCCCCGCCTGGCCCCCGTGGCTTCCCTTGTCTGCCCCTGCTGCAGCTGCGGCCGTCAGACTAGGCCCTGATCCTGCCTCCGGGGCTGCCTGACGCGCACGCTCCTCCTCCTCCTCCTCCTCCCTGTGGGATGTTCGCTGGTGTTGCCCAATTTTGGAGCGCTTGGCTCTCCCATGCAAATGTTTCTCTAATGGCAGGGAAATGGAATGATGGAGGGACGGGAGAAGATGAGCGGAGCGTGGCTCTATTAACGGTGTTCAGTGTCTAATTAAATGCAAATAACTAGCATTAAAGCCCCATTACAGCTGAGCATCCAAGCCCTCCGAAGTTGGGAAGTTTGCAAAGTGGGGGCTCTCTTTCGCTTTGCCTGCAGGTGGGCGGAAGATGGGAGGGGAGGGGGTGGGCAGACGTGCTGGCAAGGCGGATGTTTCTCTGGCCAAGGCCCCCCCGCAGCCTTTGGACGCGTTCTGCCTTCTGCCCCTCCACTGCCAGCTAGTTGGTCTAGGCCCCTTCTCCCTGGGGAGGAGGGCATCCCCAGAGGGCAGCTGGCTGTGCAGCAGGATAGTGGCATTGGTGGGGGCCCCCTCCCCCTCCTGTATTTGCATCTGGTTTGTAAAAGGGGTTGGTGCGCTGCAGTGTCCCCACGAAAGGGCCACAGATTTATCGTGGCCAAGAGAGAACACCACCAAGAGTTTGGGCCCCGTCTGTCTGTGGACACTTTTTGTCGTGCCACGGTAGGGAGCGTCTTTAAGAGTTAGATGGGCAGGCAGCAGCTGCAGGTGGGCCTGGGGACCCCCCGACAATCCCACAAAAGGATCCCCACTCTGCCTTGGCCAGGCATGGGGCAAAGCGCATTGCTTCTTCTTCCTCCCAGAAGGGGACTGATGGGTGGGAGCGTCCCTCTCTTTCCTCTCTCTGCCTTTGCCCACTTCGTCTCTCCCACCAGGCCAGATCAGCACCTGCCATTCGTCGGGGTCTCCCACCCGCCATCTGGCCATCCAAGAGGGGCCTCCCCCCTCCCTCCTCCTCCTCCTCCTCCTCCTCCTCCTCCTGTTGAACTCTCTTTTTGGGATATGAGGAGAGGGGAAGGAGGCAGGGTGGGACGGATTGGCCGGAACCGAGGCACTTGCTGTGTTGGCGGAGCAGGGGAGGGGCTGCCGCCGCCCCTGCCGGAAGGACGCCCCTCGCTGCTCATTTGCTTGATTGTTTCTTTTGGAGGATGAGCCGCACTCTGCCCTTCGCCCTGGCCGTGCGCTCGGCCTCCCCCCGCCCCAGCCGCTCCACGGGGGCAGAGCGAGCGCGATTGGCTCTCCGAACCCGGCTGCCGTGCCTGCTGTGATCATGTCACGGCGGGCTCCGTGGATGTTAACATCTCATTATCTTTGTTACTGTAATTACATTATCCGCTGCTTTATGCAGAATTATTCTCCAAGGACTAATTGATGGATCCATGTTTAATTCATTAATCATTAGCATCAAATTCGACAATTACAGTGCACACTGATTGTGGAATTTCAAATGTAATGAGGGAAGAATTAACAAAGAAAAGGGAGCCCTGTTTCGCCCACATTCTGCCAGTCACTATGGGGCCAATGACATTGGAGCAGGTTTGGGGGGGGCAGACCTGGTCAATGAGTGCCCCAGGGGCCGGGGTGGGAGGCTTGATAGAGGGGGCAGGGCGGGGTGAAGGTGTGGGGCTCCCTTGAGACCCCATTCCAGCTTCTGTAGCAGTTGAACGCTGCCTGCCCCTGGGGGTCTCCTAGTGCTCCTTGCTCTCTCTGGGCCCACAGCCCCACTCCTGGCTGGACTGCTGGGTCTGGAAGTGGCCACTGCCCTGCCCCTGCAGACAGGCCAAAGTTGTCTCCCTCCCCCTGAGCCCCTCATGGGCCACATCCTCTGTCCAGGCAGAAGAGAGCTCTGGCGTATGACTCTTCCTTTGGTGTCTCTGGCCCAAGTCTTCCCTCGTCCTGCCGGAATGCAGTCGTGTGCACAAGCAGAGCACTCGGCAAGCAAAGGCCTGTGCGCTGGCATCGCCGTTGTTTGGAACCCAAATGCCCTCTAAGAGCCTGGTGGTGTGGCTTCCTGGACACAGGTCTGTTGCTGTGCTCCCCAGCACAGGGGACGTGCCGGCAGCAGTGCAGGGAACTGGCATGGTGGGACAAGAAGCTTGCGGAGCTGGAGGCATGCACCTTTTCAGCCCCCTGCGGGAGAATCAAAGGGGGTTCTGTGAACTGTGCCAGCTGAGCCTTGAGATCTGGTGCTTCTCTGGCTCTACTTGCCACCAGGCATTGCATTGAGCAAGTTTGCTGCGACGTTACAGGCTGAGGGTGGGACTCTGTCCTCAACCTTAGCTTACTACCAAGCCTGGTCTGCATTTTCTGCTGTAATGCTGAACCCAAAACTACCACGACCCCCGTTGGTTAATGCCTTGCTTCTCTCTGCCCCACGGATCTGACTAGGCTTTGTCAATTCCTGAGCTCCTTCCTCTCGTCTCACTCTCACAAGCCCTGGAAGCTAGAAGAGGTGCCGCCACTGACTGTCGCAGTGTCAGGCGCTGGTGTTATCTAACCGTCCCATGAAGCTGATGCCTCCCTTACTGATCAGCTGTGGCCTGACCTCCTGGCGTTGTGGTGATTGTTGCTCTCCGTGGAAGCAGCTGCCCGGAAGCACCAGACCGGCCTGCTGCGTGGCATCCTTTGCTGGGAGCTCATGAAGCCTCTTCCCGTCCTCCCTCCCTCCCTCCCTTTCTGCAGTCGGTTGGTTGTGTGTGTCTATTACCTGCAACATTCGGCATGCCAGAGTGCCAGCCTGTCTTTGTTTTACTGCTGTGAGGTTTTGGGCAGCCAAAAAGGAAAAAGCAATTCTGGGATGGATCTTCCCCCCACCCTGTGGTGGAAGAACTAGAATCCCAAAGCGCGCTCTTGCTCTCAGAGCCGGCCTTCTTTGTGTTCCCAAAGGACAGGGCCTGGAGTTGTGGCAGAAGGAGCTACTTTCTCTCGACCTGCCTTCTTGGGTGAGGGGAGCCACTTGAGTGCTGAGCTCTCCAGAATACACCTGGATTTCCTACAGAGGTACGCATGCATGCAGGCACGCATGCACACACACGCACACACAGACATCCTTCCAGTTTAAACAGTAAAATTCTGGAAGGGGTATTTAATGGACATGTTCTGGCCTGTCATGGAACGTAGGACTCAGCTAGTGGTTCTGGCCAGGACAGGGCCACACGCCGTCGGCCAGATGACCTCAGGCAAAGGGAGGCCCCGCTGGACACTTCACAGGGAGAGCAGTTCCCATCTCATGCCCCTGAACCGTGGGGGATGTTAGCGAACAGCTGTGAGATCAGAGCCAAACAGGCCCCGTGCAGAAGACCCTCCCCTGTGGGATTAAGCCCACCAGAGGGATGGGGGGCTCAGGAGGCAGCTGCCTCCGCACCACTGGTCTTTGGAGGCACGTGGTCGCTGGCACTGGGGGTGAGAGGTCCAGCAGCCGCGGCTCACCTTGTGTCCATGAAGGTGTCGGTCTCCTTCCTTATTAGCCTCTGCTGCCTCTGAATCCCACCTTTTGGTGAGCCCTTCCTTTCATCTCTTCCAACGCTCCAGCTGTTCAGCTTTGTGGAGTTCTGGCACTGTGAGTTATGCAGACTTGGCAGAATTCAAGCACTACCGTTACATCCCCTCCCCAAGTGATGCCACCATTCCTCCTTGCTCCAGTCCCTGAGCCATTTTGGTTGCCATCTTCCCTGCGTCTTCTCCAGCTCTGCAGTCTCCTGTTGCAGGCACGGCATCCAGAAGTGTGCATGGTATTTATTTACTTATTTATTGCATCTACAGGAAGTCCCCGCCCTTTGATGGCCCGTTACCTGACAGCTTCCTTTTTGACACTCCCATATTAAAGACAACTTCCATTAATTTGACGGGGGTTCCGTACTTCAGTTCTTCTTGCTTGTGGAGGCTCTCTTGGAACCACTTGCACGTGTGCAGTCTTTGCAAAGCCAGCTGAGCTTGGAAAAAGACTTTAAGCCAGCTGAGAGACTGCAGGCAGCCTACGCATGGTCGGTCCCATGTGAGCCTCCATAAGTTTTTCATGCTCCCTGCAGTACAATACATGGCTTCTGCTCTTCAACCAATTCTGCTTTGTGACATTGCTCTGGTCCCTAACCTGTCAGATAAGTGGGGGCAGTCTGCACACACGAGTGGGACCCAAGGCAGCTTGCAAAACCGCTCTGTGTCGTTGCACTGTGGACAGGTCCACACCTACTTTGAGCTCTGCGCCAGACTGCCAGGGTTTCCTTCCTCGGCTACTGCTGGCTCAGTGCTCAGATCCTTGGCAGGCGGAGGCTATGATTTCTTTCTTCCTCTCCCCCTCCCCACATGCTCATCCTTTGGCCCTTGCTGACCACTGAAACACTTTGGCCAGTTCACTGTTCACCTCAGATTGGAGGGATCCTTTTGGAGCTCCTTGCAGTCTCTTTTCACTTTGTCCACCTGGAATGATTTTGCATTGCCAGCAAAGCTGCCTTCCTTGCAGCCCCCCCCCCACACACATTACTCCTGATCATGTACAGACTACCTTTATGTTAGAAAAGGAGAAGAGAAAGGGAAAGCCAGTGGCTGCTCCCAACATGGAGGAGTCTACAGGTAAACTTGGCATAGTGTTTTCTTTCTCTCTCTCCCCCTGTCCTCTGCACATCAGAGTCCTAGGCCTTCTGTTTGTCCTAGCCTTGGCCCCCATGGCTTCTTTTCTTGGCCATTGCCCGCCTCCGCTGCTTTCAGATGAGGATCTGAGCCCAGATGGCTCAGATGAAACATGCTGGAAAAAGCTGAAAGACAGAATCAAAGAGTGGAAATGGATGTTCAAGGGCCATCGGATCCCCTGCCAGCTACCGTGCAGAAATGCATAGCTGAAGGACTCCCAAAAGAGGTCCATCCAACCTCTTTAAAGAAAGATGGGGGGTCCAGCACCCTTTGAGGCAGCCCTGTTCACCATCAAGCAAGTCTTGCAATCAAGAAGTTTTTCCTAACATTTAGGTATAATCTATTTTTTTTTTATTTTGAATCTGTTTATCTACATTCTGGTTTCTGGAGCAGCAGAAAACAAACTTGTTCCATCTTATTCCATGTTATGGCAGCCATTCAGATATCTCAAAGCGGAGGAAAAGGTGGCACTGGAGCTGGTTGGATTCTGCAGGACCTATGGCCCATTTTTCTTTCTTCTCTCCAGAAGGCTTGGGGCAGCCAGTGAGGGCAACAAGGGCAGCAAAGCCCCTGCCCCCAGAATTAACCCTTGTTAAAGGAGGGTGTGGAACTGATGGCACAGGCTTGGGAGCCCTCTTGGCAGTGAAAGAGGCATGCCACCCCCAACATTGTGTGGGGAAGGTGGCCTCTCCATGTGTCTGTCAGAGTCCGTGAAGACAGCAAATACCTGGTTCAAGGCAAACAGCGGCTGCTGCCGCAGGTTCCCCCCGCAAAATCCTCTCCTTCCTAGAAGAGTTCTGCAGCCTTTCTGAGATGAGCTGCTTCTCCCCCCCCCACACCCTGCTGTACCTGTGCTCCCTCACTGACCTTTTGAGGAGAGCTGGGGTCCTTGACACCCAAGGTGCTCGACACACAGGGCTCTGCCTGGAAAGTGGCCCAGGACAGCCAGGTTGGACCCTGATGCTGGATCGGAAGGCGAATGGACTGTCGCCTGTCCGTGCGGGGAGGGGGAGCGATAGCTGACGGAAGGAGTAGATTCAGTGAGATGGGGGGCTGCTTGTGCTATGGCCAGGGACTTTGTGGCTTCCAGAGGAGGGGTGGAGAGGGATGTTGACCATGGCTGCCTCTCCTCCCCTCTTTGCCTGCTGCTGCCCCCGCCCCCAAAGAAGGCAGCAACAGAGAGATGGATGTGGCAGTCGGGAGGGAGCCGAGCAGCAGCTAATTACCCTTCCGAGTGTGTCTTGTAAATTAAGGGCTAATTAGAGGCAAAGTCAGTGTCACGGTTTTACACGTGTTCTGGAGGCGCTGAACGGGGAGGGCCGGGGCGCACTGGAGCAAAGAGCGGGCAGTCCTATTGCTCATCTTGGGGCAGGAGAAGAAGCCAGAGCAGAGGGACAGGGGGCTTGGGGAGCAACAAATCCCTTCCTCCTCCTGCCCTGAAGGGCCCTTCCCTTCCACCTCTGTCCCTCTCCAGGGCCCAGGCCGCCTAGCACGAGGGCCCACAGGTGGCCGTATGGATGTTGTGGTGCGGACCAGAGACTGCCTGCTGTTGCCACCGCCACCTACGGGATGTGCGGGGTTCCCTTTGGGGATGTGGGCGGGTGCGGGGATGCCCTCTCTTGCTTCTGCCGGTCTGTCCCTGGAAGCTGCTGTTTCCCTTTCCGGGTGGGGGCCTTACTCAGGCACCCTCGATAAATGCCAGCTGCTCCTGCAGAATGTCACTTGCCCTGCTGCAGAGGGGCTGAGGGCAGAGAGGATAGCCTCCAGGCTTGTCCTGGCAGCTCCCCTTCTCTTCCTCCTCCTCCTCCTTGCTGGTGCTGCGCTGCCCTCCAGGCTCCTTGGAGAGTGACTGTGGGGATGCCAAGCACTCCTTAGCGAGCAGCTCCGTGGGTCTTGTGGTACCCAGGCACAAAGGTATTGACCCTGCTCCCCTGTGGCTTCACAGCCCCTCTGAATTGGGCCAAAGTTGTTGTAGGAAGTGGGGGTCAGCTGAGACAGAGAGGCGGCAAGAGCCACCACTGGTGGGCACAAAACTCTGGGAGCCACCTCAGTGACAGAGCTTTTTTTTTTGCCCAAAAATGGCAAGTGGTCAGCCTGAGGATGAGGATGACTTTCCCTCTTTGGACCACCCAGAATTTGCTGGACACCAGCAGCAGGAGCTGTGCAGCCAGTCCCCAGATGGTGCTGGACTGCAGCTCCCAGCAGCCAGTAATGAGGGACACTGGGAGCCGCAGTTCAGTGACAGCCTGGGGGTGGCTGCCTGATTCCCACTTTCCTGCCTGGAATCCACACGGTGCTGCATCTCCGCTTTGGTGTGCAAGCATGGGAGGAAAGCCAGGTGCCACCATGACTTGAGGATCTGGGGGGAGCAATCCTTCCCTGGCTGGGCCATAGCTGAGGTGCGGAGTTCCCCTCCGCCATCTTCAAACCTGGCTCTGATTCTGGCCCCAGACTCTTAAGTCCCACCTGGTCAGCCTGGGTTTGACACCACTTGGAGGTCCTACCCCCTGGTGGTAGCAGAAAACAGCCCCTATGCCTTCCCTGGGCTGCCAGCTCCTTCTTTACCCGCCATTCTCCTCTGGCCTTCTCTGGACACATTTCCATGAGCCAGGAGGAGGCGATGCCCCTCAGAGATTTGGGATTTCTGCCTGCTGTTGGGGAAGAGTCTTTAGGGTCTGGGGCGGTTTTTAATGTTTGTTTCTTTCCGCCGCACCCCTGACCTGACCCCCTTCCCTCCCCCTTCCAGGCGCCCCCCACTCGGCCAGTAGCACCTCTCTGCTTTCGGAGCGATCCGGCAGCGGCACCAACCTGGTCAGCTTCAGCGTGAAGGCGGAAGGCAGCGGCAGCGGCATGCACCAGCGCTCTTACTCGGTCTCCAGCGCTGACCAGTGGAGCGAAGCTGTTGTTATCCCCAGTGCTGGAGGCAACCCTGGTGAGTGGCACCCCCTGCCCTGCAGAGCTGTTGGGGGCCTTACGTGTTCTTTTCTTGGTGCTGGTAGGGGGGGCATAGAGATCATCTGCATGTCAGGCTGGGGTGAGCAGCAGGGAGCCTGCTGTACTCTCTCCCTTCTTACACTTGGGTCCTGCTTCCCTGCCATCTCACCCTCCAAGGGGTGTGGGGGGTTGCTGGCTTGATGACTCCCTCTGTGAGTTTCCTCTGGCCTCATCCTCTCCTCTCTCCCTCACCCCTGTGCCACAGTCCCCTCTTCGCATGGGGAGTGTCCAGTACTGCCCTGCATGTTTCCTCCAAAGGGGCCCCGGTTCCAAGGAGAATCAGGAGGGGAGGAGAAAGAAGAGAGGCCCAGGTGGCACCCTCAGCCAGCCAGCTGGGAAGGCGGCAGCGGGCAGCCCTTTGAGGCAGGCCAGGCGGGTGGAGGGAGCTGGCCCCTGCTGGGAGCCAGGGAAGGTCTTGGGCATGGTGGGCAAGCTCAGGCAGGCCTCCCTTCAGGAATGAATGGCTGGGGCTGGGGAGGGAGGGAAGTGGACAGGCAGTTCTGGTCTAGGGTGCAAACTCTTCCCCCAGAGGAGGGTCAGCTGTTGGACACCTAGTGGGCCGGCTGGCCAGTTTTACTCTGCAGTTGGGTGCCCCAGCACAGGCCCTTGGATTGCCTGCCTGCCTGCCTGCCTGCCTGCCTGCCTGCCTGCCTGCCTGCCTTCTGCTGGGTGTTTCAGGACAGTTGAGTGAATTAAAATAATTCATACATTTCCCAATGTAGCCACTTTGCTGAATTGGAAAATAAATGCTTCTGTGCGGCATCCATCACTCGGTGCTTCCTGGCTCTGCCACTGCCGCCGCACTAAAAAAGCAGTTAAATGCACATCAAGAGTGGAGGAGCCATTTCCATGGCTGCGCGCCCCCTTGTCGTTCTCATTAGCGCCGCAGCCGCCCCCCCACTCGCTCCCAGGGGCTTTCGCAGTTTAAAGAGAGCCTCTTTATGATCATTACCGGAGTCCGACTGCGCCGCCGCCATTTGGAGCTGGGGAGGCTCCTCATTTGTAACTGTGAAAAACTATCAATTTCAGCGAGGCTGATGCAGCGCCTCCATCATTGGCCCCATCAGCTCCCTGCTGGAAGCGAATTAATCAGACTGTTACTGCTGATGGGGCAGAGCCAGCGAGTGAGCTCGAGAGCGAGTGAACAAGAGAGGGGGAGAGAGAGAGAAAGAGGGAAGCGGGAAGCAGCGGGAGTTGGCCAGCTAGCCAGGCAGTGGAGGGCACGGCGGGCAGGCGGGCAGGCAGAGGGCCCGTGCGGCAGTGACCTTTGTTGGGGCCCGGGGATGCCCCATGGCACCGGTGTCTCCCCTGGGTTGGAGTTGGGCGGGATGGCGTGGCTTCTTAGGAAGCCTCCAGGGGAGGGCAGGAAGAAGATAGCTGAACTGAGGGAAGCCCTCCTACATCTGTACATCCCAGCCTCTCCTGCTAAAGCACCCATCAGGGTTAGATGACCCCACCCCCAGTCAGGGCAGCTGGCCCAGCTCTCTCAGATCCCCCCCGGCCCCCAGCGCCTCTTTCCCTGGCACTGCTGTAATATCCATGTTGGGAGAGGACTGGGTGCTGTAGCGTCCCCAGCCCCCCCTTCAAATGGCCCTCTGGGCAGGAGAAGGATTTTGAGGCCGGGGGAAGAGAGAGGGAGACGAGCCAGGGCTTGGGGGAGACTTTCGCCCATCAGTAGTGGCGCTGGAGCCTAGACCCGGGTGCCCAGCTGACTGAGATGAGGGAGGCTCAGGAGCGCCCCCACAACTCTGAGGGGCCTTCTTGGCTTCAGCTGCAGGAGCTCTGTGGGACAAGGCTAAAGACACTTGCCCCCATTTGCGTGCTTTCTTTCTGCTGTCACACCCCCCTGGGGGGGACACAAGCCTCTGCTTTGCTTGCCCCTCCCCAAGAATGGTGCCTGGTCTGCTGGGCAAGTGAGTGGATAGCTGCTCCCGGTGGAGCCGGGTTATCAGACAGTCTTGCCCCAGCCAGTCTTGGTTCTCTCGCCCACGGTGGTAGCGGGGGTGAGGATTGGACAGTGGCCTCCTCGAGAGATCCCTCAGTACCTCTTTTTGGCTCTTCTTTCCGGCAGAGAGAATAAATCTGCCAAATGTTTTCTTCCTATCGAGTGAGATTACTCAAGTAATTGTGCATTTTACTTTATATAAATGCAGTATAAGGCTGCCTTTTACCGTGCTTGCTTATGCTATGGGGCATTCTTGGCCCCTCCAAAAACAAATTGTGCAAAAAACATGGTATCTTTTTAAAAAAATTCTGACATTTTGTGGAACAGAGGAAGTAGCCAAAAGCTAGTTTTCTCCCCAGACATTGTAGTTTTTGCAAAATAGTCATTTTTTTACACCAGCTAAATTTTGCCAAAGACTTCTGAAAGGTGAAAACTGATGGGAAAATGTTGCAAAAATGCCCCTTGCAAGATGTTGAGCCACCTCAAGAGGGCAAGGTGACACTTGCGTGTTCTTTGTCTTGGTCTTCTAATGCCCAAGGCCCAGTGGGCTCCGCTCCTGTGCCACTGCCTGGGTTAGTCTTTGGTGTGGGTCCAGGGCTCTGGCGCAATCTCTGCAGCACTGCCTTTTGTGGGCTCCTTTGGTCACCTCCAGCACTGCCTGCCCCGGCTGCCTCCTTCCTGGATCCTCCTACGGAAAGGGGCTCAACAGTAGGAGAGCTGGGGTGGGGTGGCAGTCCCAGTCAGTGCCAGGGTGGGTCTCTCGGTTGGCTTCTAGGTCTCAGCCATTCCACCAGCCTTGGCTTCTGTGAGGGAGTCTCCCTGCAGATGCCAGTGCAGGGAGGGAGGCCCACGGCTGGCGGCTAGGGAGTCTGCTAGCAGAGGGTTGGGAGTGAGCCCCCGTCCTGCCCTCCCCTGCCCCCAGAGATAGATAGAAGCCATCTATACCAGTGGGAGAGACCCCTGGCCACCCTTGAAGGTGAAGGGGGGAGCCTTCGGCGTTTGGGTGAGGCCTGGGGGGCAGAGTGCCTGGCGGGGGGGGGCTTCCGCACGCCTGTTGATTGGAAGCAGACACACGCGGTTCCGCGGCTGGAATTGAATGTCAGCCTTCTGATTTTGTTGCTGGTCTCTAATGAAATTTGACATTTAATGGAGAGCACCATGGCAGTGTGCGCGTGTGTGCGTGCATGTGTGTGTGTGTGCATGCGCATGTGTGTGATCGGAGCTTGATTAGTGCGCTCTAATTGACAGTAATTAGCCAGCTCCCTGATTGTTTCTAATTCTGCTATTAATTGTAAGGAACAGTATGATTGAGGATAAATTTGGCGCGTGGCAGCCGAGGATACGGCTCTTTAGTGCCGAGGGGGGGGGGGAGGCGGCCTTCATGTCCCTGCCCCAGTGTGGGGAGAGGGGAGTCTGCTGTTCCTCCTAGGGTGCCTGGGGTCGGGCTGGGTCCCTGATCTTGGGAGGAGAGGGAGGGAGGCTGGGAGGGAAGGGTTGGGCAGCGGCCCGCTGCTTGGTCGGTCGGTCTGTCAGGGGCCCGCAGACTGACTCCTGCTCTCCCCCCAGGCAACGGCGGCGGCGGCGGCACTGCAGACTCCCTCAGCTCCAGCCCAAATGTTTCCAGCACAGCCAGCCCCAAGCTGGAGCCCCCGCCCTCCCCCCACGCCAACCGGAAGAAGCACCGGCGGAAAAAGAGCACAGGCTCCACCCGCCCAGACGGGGCGGGCACCACTGCCGAAGGTACCTTCCGAGGGGCAAGGGTCTCTCCCTCTCTCTCTCTCTTTCTCTCCCCCCCCCCTTTCAGCCTGCTGCTTCCCTTCCTTCTTTGATTTGGGAGACACATGGGGAGGGGGCAGCCGCGAGCCATTGTTCACTGGCCCCCAAGAGGTTTCCGAGAAAGAGAGGCACAGTTGCAGCTGATGGGCTCAGAGACGTTTCTGGGGCCTGGCCCCCTAGACACCAACCCTGCAGACCCCAGGCCAGGAAGCTTGAGAGAAAGAAGCACTGCTGCGGAGGGAGCCACGCGTGGGGGGGGGTCCTCCCTCAAGGGACATGATGGGAAGGCAGTTTCTTTCCATCTGCAGGGCCCCAAGAGGGCCCCGTCCCCCCTGGACCCACCGTCATTGTGTTTGCGTGGGGAGAAGACGGGAACCGGAGGCTTCCCTCTCTCCACCCCTTCTCTCCCTTGGGCTCTTTCGGGGGCTGGAATGCCACCTCCCCCATTCCCCACCCACGGGCAATGTTGGCAGCCCAGGGAACAGCGCAGGGGATGCTCGCGTGCCTGCACGCAGCTGGTGCAAAGCTGGCCTCCAGCTCGTGTGCCCACGTGAACCCCCCGTCCCACACACGTTCCCATTCATCCTAGGCCCTCCCCAAACACAGGCCCCCACACTCATACGTCCCACACGTTCCTCCCGTGTACACCGCGCTACCCCGCACCCCGTATTCCCGCACACACCCCTGCCCGTACACCTGACGTATTCCAACCTCACCCTTTTCTCCCACAGTCCCCACACGTTCCCCCCACACCACAAAATTCCCCCTCACGCTTTCCCCAAGCCACAGCCCGTACACACATTCCCCCACACCCCACGCGTTCCCCGCACCCTCAACGCGCACCCCACACCCGTTGCCCTGCTACAACCTCACCCCACACGTTTCCCCCACATACCCTCTACCCTCAGCCGCTCACACACGTGCCTTTTTCTGAACTGAAAAACTAGAACCGCCAGATTTCTCACCGCTACCACCGCCGAAAGGTGTTTATGTGGATTGGTGGCCTTCTTCACGTGCTCAGGAATCACTGTGCCAAGGGAAGGCTTTAGTTTCCTTGCTCTGTTTTTCTCTCTTTGCCCCTCCAGTGCAGAGTGAGGGCAGCATGCGGGGTGGGGTGCAGGGGAACCGGAGTGGCGCAGAGTCTGCGGCCGGCCTGCCCCCGTCCTCCATTTCTCCTGTGGCCTGCACGAGCCTTGGCGTCTCGTCCTCGCAGAGATTTCCACAGGCCCCTTTTCCCTGGCAGGGGCCCCGGGGCCCTTTGGAGCTGAGAACCCACCCTCCCCACACGCAGGGAGGCGGGAGGGCTCAGGCGGTTGGGGCTTGGCGCCTCAGGTTGGCATCCTCAGAGAGCGGGAGAGGTCTCGGGATGAATTGCTATCAGTTTATCTCATTTAGGAGGTAATCAGAGGCGAGGACGTGCCGTGCAATTGAATCTTCGTTGTTCTGAAGGATCATAAATCACGCACAGAGCTGTTGCTTCTTTACATGGCCGCATGTTAAAAAGAGAGAGAGAGAGAGCGCGGCTGTCGCGCAGCCCCTTGGGGAGCGTCTACAAAGCGCCATGGCAGCCCTGTGGGCGAACCACAGCACAATCCGGTCTGGAACACGGGTGGCCCATCTTGGATAAACTCCCCACGGCGGGTGCCACCATGGCAAGGCCCTGTGGGGTTCTGGCAGGGGGAGGGAGGGACCTCGCCCCCCAGCTGCAGATCCCTGCTTGAGCCCGGAGTTCTCAGGGCCCTCCGTTTGGAGACCTTCTCCTCCTGCCACCCCCATCTCCGACTGCAGGTGGCTGGCAGCTCCTGGGGGTATTTCTTCTCAGCCGCCAAATGACTGAGGAGTATTTGCCCTTTGGGCTGAGCATTAAAGCCCAGTGAGGGGAGAGATGCAGCTTCTGAAGAGCTATTTGGGGGAATGCAACGCCAGGCATAACTGATAGCCCCTGTCAGGGGCTACTAGAATACAGCCCCCCCCCCCGTGTCGGCTGGCGAGAGTGGTGTTCACTGGATCATGGAGGTTTATGGGCTTCCAGCAACTCCACCCCATCCTTGTGCCCCATTCAAGGATGCTGCCTGCCCTCCCATTCAGCAGCCTGCAAGAACCTCACCCCTTTGCCAGCAACCTCACTGGGGTGCTGGTGGGCCAGGACAACCCCCGCTCCAGGATTGCCCAGCTGGTGACCGGCTGGCTCCCCAGAGCCCAGTTGCTTTCTCCACAGAAGTGTTCCAGGGCACTTAGGCTGAGTCTTTGCCCAACCTGCTCCTCTGTTGGCCCACCGATGCAAAGGCCCGTGGGCATGAGCAGTGTCTACAGCTGGAGTGGGGAGTGAAATCCCCCCCATGTTAGTCACTCTACTGCTTCTGCTGCTGTTTGTCTGGCAGGCGGGTGGGGGGTGGGAGGGGGCCTGTCCCTGATGCGCTAATACAGGTTAGGAATATTGGGTTTAATGAGCTGCAAAATGAGGCGGCGGCGGCAGCACAGTGACATGTACGAATGGCCCCTGCCTGGAGCGCGCCCCCAATGCCTGCGCATTGCAAGGCTCCCCAGTGGTGCTCGGTGTGATGAGCACCTCTGTCAGTGAGTGCCAGGGCAGCTTGCACGTAGGGAGCAGGGCAGCCACGCTCCCTTCCAGGCTGCCAGCCAGTGCCCGTTTCAGCCCCTGCCACAAGCTGTGGTGCACACGGGCAGGTGGCAGCGTGGATGAGTGGGCGGGGAAGATCTTCCCTTCCCCTGAAAGGAGCCTGCCTCCCCTAAATGAGTGGGCAGGGGCTTTTCCCTGCTGCCAAGGAGGCAGTGACAACTGAGCCCCCTCCCCAGGGCTTGGTGCTGCTGCTGGGTGGCACAGCTCCGCTCCCTTGCTCCCACAGTGCCCTCGCTAATTTCCCTCTCATTTGGAGGGCTTGTTGTGCCGGAGACGAGGTCGCGGGGTTAACACCCATTAGCAGCATCGGCCTCGCTGCCTGGCTTGCTCGGGAGTTCTTCAGAGTGCCGGCTCTGTAAAACATCATCAAAAAACCATCAAGAGGCACGCTTGCTCATTCGGCACCCTGCAGCACAGATCCAGAAAGGGGTGGGCGACTCCTTCATGCCAAGCCCTGAGCAGCAGCAGCAGCCTCCCCCCCCCCATTTCTGCGGCAGCCCCTCCCTGTCTCTCATCAAATTACCCAAGTGCTCCTCTAATTTCTCAGTTGGTCAGTCACTGAGCTAATGAGTTGGGGGGGAGTGTTACCTGCTGGGCCCAGAGGAATGCACTGAAATTGGGGGGGGGGGCTTGAGGGGGAGGGACGTGGATTTCCCCTCTCAACACTGCTTCTCTGCACAAACATACAAAACCCAATCATCCTTGCCCCGTGGTGGCACAGAAACCAGAAGGCGTCCAGCACCAGCCCAGGGGGTATAAAGGGCGGGGGGGGGCACAGCACGTCGGAGGACACTTCTCTTTGGGGGTCCTTTGTGTTCTAGGGAGCTGCAATGAAGGCCCTTAAGGTCCTATTGCCTCCTTTTCACAGAAGCTGGTAATGATACACATTTGTGGGCATGTGCCCGGGGAGGGACAGCTAGAATGGGGAGTGGGGAGCCCCAAGGATGACCCACAGGGCTCCCTCCCACGGTTTCACAGCGGCAGGAGCTCTGGCTGGCCGGCCAGATCCCTGCTCTTCTGCCCGGAGTGCACAGGGGCTGGGGCTTCTGGACAGGGAAAGGCACAGAGGATTTAGGGGGGAATGGCCACACCAGTCCCTGTGAGAGAGAGCTAGGGAGTGAGTGAACAGAGAGGTGAAGGGGCTGCATCCCCCCCGCCCGCTCTCTGTTGGCCAGCCCTAGCGAGGTCCCCTTTGCTTCTGTCCTGCCTGAATACTTATTCAGGCAGGACAAAAAGTACCATCCCTGTGAGAAAAGGGCCATCTCCAGGAGGCGGGGTGAGCCGTGGCTATCAGCCATCAGGGCTGTGCGTTGCCTCCAGCATGCGCGCTGGGTGTGTGGCGCCTTGAAGGCTAACGTGTTGCCCTTGGGCCCATCCTTGGTGGACTCTGCCCACGTGTGTCCGACTCGCAAAATATGGCCTCAGCATTTGGGGCTGTGCTGCAAAAGCCTCCACCGGCTACTGCTGCTGCCCCCCTGACACTTGTTCCTCTCGAAAGCCACAGTTCCCTGGCGCTGAAGAGTGTGTGCTTGTGTCTTGCATTCTGCTTGCCCGTGAGTGCCCTCTTCTGGTGTGGCTGCAGGGGGAACAGGATGTGGTCCAGAAGGCCTCACTGCTCTCGGTTTGCATCGTCTAGCTTTCTAACTCCGTAGGCGCCCTTCACGGGGAGCGGGGGGAGACAGGACTCAAAGGTCCTGTGGCCCCAGTCCAGCCACTGCTGGGCAAGGAGCCAACCAAGTAGCCAGCCAAGCCACAAGGAACCACCCTCCTGTTCTTCTCCTGACCAAAGCAAAGGGTGGGTGTTTCCTGGTGGGAACAAGTGTGGTCCGGAGTGGTCTCCCTGGCAACCTTCTACATGGCCAGCCCCAGAGAACTGGGGGGGGGGGCAAGCTGGACACCCTCAGCCTTGTCCCCTGCATTCATCTGACAGAGAGACCCCCTACCCCCACCAGCCTTACTCTTCTTAACAGAGAGCAAGGAAGCCACCTTATGGAGCTAGGAATGTTATCTGCATAACACTAATTAGGTAATTGCAAACTGCAGTGCTCTGAGCTGGAGCATGCTGCAGCATCGCTAGGGATTAGTCATTCCATCTGAGGACTGCAGCTCTGGGACTGTCAGTGGCACAGGCACTGGCCAATTTCGGGGGGGGGACAGACCCCTCCCTCTGCCCCCAGGCAGAGGCCCCTTCCCCAGATGGAGAAGGCCAAAGCAGAATGCCTCCCAGCTGGTCCTGGCACAGGAAGACCTTGGAGTCTGGGGCTGGCAACTTGGTGGGAGCAAAGGCAGTAGCTACCATTCCTGGTCAAGTGGGAGACCTCAAAGTCAGGGGAGTTTTTTGGCATTCTGCCCACACCCTGGGGCTCCAGCCGTGGGCAGCTCTGTCCTCTGGAGCCCCCGGAAACCAGGAGAGGAACCAGAGAGAGTCCCACAGGCTGGCACAAGTGCTCAGAGTCTTGGTCCACATTTGGACAAGTGCTTCCTCCCCCCCCCACCGTGCACGCAGTGGGTTGACAGAACACAGCAGAGGGATGGCCAGTCAGCTGAACCCCCCTCTTCTTTCCTCTCCTTTCCTCCCTCCCACCCTCAGAGCAAGAGGAGTCCTTTGAGTTCATCATTGTGTCGCTGACTGGGCAGTCCTGGCTGTTTGAGGCATCCACGGCAGATGAGCGGGAGCTCTGGGTCCAGGCCATCGAAAGTCAGATCCTGGCCAGCCTACAGGGCTGTGAGAGCAGCAAGAACAAGGTGGGCCAGGCATGGGGCTGCAGGGGAGGGAGAGAGGAGCCTCCAGCAGGCTCACCTGGGGACCTGACACAGGAAGGGATGTGTCCTAACTGTGGGAGGGGGGTCTGGTCAAAGCTGCATTCATCCACTGGGCTCACCAGCAGGAGCCAGAAGAGTGGCTCTGAACATGGAAAAGAGGGCCTCTGAGCACATCAGCACTCTCCTCACCAGTGGATCTGATAGGTTGGCAGTGGTGGTAGGGAGACCTGCCCCACTATATGTGGATTTGCGGAGGGTGTGTTTTGTGTCTGTGTACAACGAAGGGGAGCTGCAGGGCTGAGCCAGGCTCTCGTTCCGAATGGCATGTGATGGCATGGGAGGGGGTGCTGGGCAGGAAGGAAGGTGAGGGAAGATTAACCCCCAACCGCTACCCTCTCCCTGACGGGACGGGCTGGCTGGCTGGCTGGCTGGCTGGCTTTCTTTCTTTCAGGCTCGGCTGGGAGCCCATGGTGATGCGCTTGCTCTGCAGTCCATCCGCACCGTGCGTGGGAACAGTTTCTGCGTGGACTGCGATGCGCCCAGTGAGTGGGGCCTCCTGGGATGGATGGCCACTGGTGGCGGGGGTGGATTTGCTCTCTTTGCAGATCAGCTGCAGGGCAATGACAGGGGTGCTGAAGAGGCCCAGGGCTGGCTAGGGGGCTCTAGGGGACAGACAGGTAGCCCAAAAGGGTGGGGTGCCACCCCTCTGCTGAGTTTTGTTTGAGTGGTCTCAGTGTCTCTTGGCCAGTGGGAGACAGCGATGGTCAGAGGGGGCCAGGAATGGCCACCCTCTGCTTTGGCCAGGGGCCCACCCCTGCCACCCTTCTCCCCTGCAGACCCTGACTGGGCCAGCCTGAACCTGGGGGCCCTCATCTGCATCGAGTGCTCAGGCATCCACCGAAACCTGGGAACCCACCTCTCACGCGTCCGCTCCCTGGACCTGGATGACTGGCCGCTGGAGCTGGTGATGGTGATGACGGCCATTGGCAACACGCTGGCCAACTCCATCTGGGAGGGTGCCGTGGAAAGCTACCCCCGCCCGGGGCCCGACAGCTCTAGGTAACATAAACGGCCATCGCCCAGGGGCCCAAGGAAGAGGGAGCTGTTCTTGGGGAGTTTCATTCCGCCGAGGCCCTTCCTGTTTCCTGACAGCTGCTTCTCCACAGCCCTGTGATGGAAGGAAAGGCCAGGAGGTCGCTTGCCACCGCTCCAGAGCCCAAGGCAAAGAGTGCTTGGTACAGCTGGATCCTTGGGGTGGCATTTTAGCTGCTGCAGGAGAGAGGGAGCCCCTTCACTCAGACCACAGGGTCCGGTGGGGAGGGAAGGACCGGGGCTGGGTGCTCCTTGAGGAGAGTGTGGGCGTGGCGCTGACTGCTTTGCCCGTCACATTCCTCAGCTGGCTGCCCCAATGCCTCCTAACAGGCCGGCAGATCCCCAACTGCCCAAAAGGGCAGTGGCGCGCCTCTTCTTCTGAGGGCAGCGTCAGACCAGATGGCCCAGGTGGTGTGACCCAGCCTGGCTCTGTTCCTGGCACGGGTGGGGCGTTCATGACAAAGCCCTCTCCTTGGCTCTATGTTGGAAATGGGAGCCCCTCAACCCATCTGACTGTCCCTCCAGGAAGAAAACAGCACAGCTGGGCCATTGGGAACCTCCCCTTGCAGCCCTGGGCACGGACAGGAAGGGGTTAATAAGTGAGGCACTGAGTGGACTGGGGGGGTTGTCTCCTCTCTTTGTCCCCCCCCCCACCTGCCTGTCACTCACTCGTCATCCTGGACGCCCAGACAAGAGGCCTTTTCTGCGGCTGCCTTATCAACGGATAAGAGCGGGTCAGGGGGCAGGAGGCACTGAGCATGCTCGCGCCGCTGGCGCATTGATGGTGCTGGGCGAGAGGCAGATGGACAGAATGGGCAGCAGATAGCGGGGTGCTGGCGGCATCGATCGGGGCCCCTCGGCACCATCTCCTTTGTGCCGACGGAGAGATGGCAGTTTTGATACTGCTGCCGCCACCCCTGGCTCTGCTGCTTCTTCGAGCCTTGCTCCTCTCCCCCAGTGCCCCCCCCACTGCTGTGGGTACAGTGGCTGGCCTTTCTGGGGAGCCAGGGAGGGACGGAGGGAGTGCCTGCTGCCCCCAGGGGGTCTTTGAGGGACCTTCTGCTTCCAAGGGAGAGGAGGAGGAAGAGGGTGGCCTGCATGAAGCCTCCCCGTTCTGCGCTTTGCAGGGAGGAAAAGGAGCGCTGGATCCGGGCCAAGTACGAGCAGAAGCTTTTCTTGGCCCCGTTGCCTCACTCGGACGTGCCCCTGGGCCAGCAGCTGCTCCGGGCCGTGGTGGAGGACGACCTGCGGGCCGTGGTCACGCTCCTGGCACACGGCACCAAGGAGGAAGTGAACGAGACCTACGGGGACGGGGACGGCCGGACGGCTCTGCACCTCTCCTGCGCCATGGCCAACGTGGTGTTCACCCAGCTCCTCATCTGGGTAAAGGAGGGACCCCCACCTCGCTTCCCCCTCCCCTCTTGGCTCAGGGGGCCGCCTCCACTGACCGGCTGCTTTCCTTCTCTCTGCCCGCAGTATGGAGTGGACGCAAAGAGCCGGGACGCCCGGGGCCAGACCCCACTGGCTTACGCACGGCGCGCCGGCAGCCAGGAGTGCGTGGACATCTTGCTCCAGCACGGGTGTCCCAGCGACGCCGCCGGCGCCGGAAGCACCGGCTCCCTGACGCCCAGCCTGCCCCGGCGCAACGCCAACAACAACGCTTCCTCCTCCGCCTCCGGCGCCCTCTGCTCTGAGGCCCTGAGCCCGGCCACCCAGTGAAAGGCCCCCTTCCCTCTGCCCCTCTCCGTGCCCACTCAGGAGGGGACACCCCCGCTGGCCCACAGCTGGCGCAGAAAAAAGCAGGGGCAGACCCCTCCCCCCCTTGCTGCCCCAGTGGGGGGCCGGGTAATCTTTGAGTGGAAAAAGGGAAGTGGGGCCCACAGGGGGGCCCCAGGTGAAAGGGAAGCCCCTTCCCAGCCCCCCAACTCGGCTCTACTGCAGCCCTTCAGGGCCAGCTTGTGGGAGGGCTCACTGGCTGACCCCCCCTTAGATGCTGCTTCTCCTTGCTCACCCCCCACACCCCCTTAGTCCCCTGTATATAAAATGTACATTGGAAATATTTATATGATGGTATGTAAATAAGGCTCTGCGTGTGCGTGAGCGGTGTGCACGCCCTGGACGGAAGGAAGAGCGACACTCCAATAAAGGCTCCACCGGCCGGCTCCTTGCCCGACATGGCCCTGTCTGGTGCTGCTCTGGGGAGACCAGGGGGGCGTGGCAGGGGTGGGAGTGAGCGGGTGGCAGAGGTGGGGCGGGGCAGGGGCAGGGTGGGGCCGCGCTGCACGAGGAGGCGCCACCCGAGGCTCCCCAGTTGTACCTCCCCACCCCTCCACGCGGGCACGGGGAGGGCGGCCTGGCTGTAGCTGCTCCTGGAGAGGTTAATGTGCCCCCCCCCGCTTTGGAAAGGGCCCTTGCAGGGGTGGCCTCTGGGGGGGCAGTGGGGTCCCCTTGTCTTCCTTCGCTCTGTCCCCACACTGAGACACATTGGGCCTGTCCCCAGACAGAGTTTGAACCTGCTCCCCTTCTGACGCAGGGCCGGGACGTGCCCAGCCGTCCCCAGATAGCGCTCAGCTGCAACTCCTATCAGCCCTTCTGGGCAGCCTTGCCAAACGGTGGGGAATGCCGAGAACTGCAGTCCAGCCCCACTGGGGCTCTACTGTGGGTGGCCTCAGCACCCCCGCTTCTCAGCTCCATGTTTGGCACCCCAGATGTGGCCGCCACTGTCTCCAGCAACCCAGGCGGACTGTGCCCCCAAGGAGAGCCCCCTGACCCTCTTCCGCTCCTTCCCCAGAGCTTCGTGGTGCCGCAGCTGCTGGCACAGGCCAAGGGCCACCAACCTCCTCCTGTTGCGGCAAAGAGGGCTGCATCCTGCTCTCTCCCAGACTCTGCGCCCCCCCCCCAGGGCCCCCAGAGAGACTGGGCCATTCAGTTCCTCTCCTCCCAGAGGTGGCCAGGCCCCTAATTCCTGAGGGGGGGGGAGGTTCAGTGGTGGGGTGTGCTGTGCTGAGGGCAGAATGGAGCCGGAAGAAGGGGCTGGGAGCAGGGCAGAGCTCCTTGGCTGCCTGTAAGAGGAGAGAGGGGGGCCTTTGCTTGTCTGCGGTGGGGTGGGGGTCAGCCTGCAGCCTCTCACCCGTGGCTTTTCTACAGCAGGGAGAGAGTGGAGGGTGGCTGATGCACACAGCTGGGGGCACAAGGGGCACGGCCATAGAATCATGGAACCTTGCCATTGGAAGGGTCCTGCGGAGGCCATCTGACCCACCCCTTGCTCAGTGCAGGATCTCCTGCAGGGAGCTGTCCAGCCTCCTCTTGAAGACACCCAGAGAAGGAGATCCCACCAGCTTCGTTTCATTGCCCAACCGGTCTGTCAGAAGTTTCTCCAAATGTTCCTGCGGAATCTACTCTCCTGTAACTGAAAACCGTGACAGCTAGTTCTGCCCTGAAGCGGCAGAGAAAAAACCTGGCCGCTTTGTGCCCTGAGAGCCCTTGAGGTGCCTAAAGAGTCACGTTGCCCCTCCAGCTTCTCTTGCCTGAGCTGAGCCTGTACGCAGCCCCTGCAACCTCTCCTCATTCGTTTTGCTCTCCTTATCTGTCACCACCCTTGCTGGCCTTCTTTGAAAGGACTCCAACTTGCCTTAAAATGAGGGAACCAGAAACGAACCGAGTTCTGCGGGTGTGGCCTGATTGGCACAGTATGTAAGGTGGCTGTTGCTTCCTTCAGCTTGGAGAGTGGGCTTCTGTGAATGCAGCCTGAGAGGGCAGTCAGCCGCAGGCCGCTGGCCCACGTTCAACTTAGGGTCGAGAATTATCCCAAGGTCCTTTTTGCATGCAGAGCCAAGTATCTCACAAACCTGTCTATACCTGTGCATTTGATGTTTGCGGCCTAAATGTAGAATTTTGCATTTGTCTCTCGGAGGGATTTCATTTCAGTCCAGTCTTCTAGTTAATCAAGGCCCTTTTGCATAGTGTTCCTATATTCCTGTGTGTTAGTTACCCGCTCCCAGTTTTGTGTCATCTGCAGACTGTGTCAGGATTCCTTCCCTCCCATCACCTGAAGGACTGGTGAGGCAGGGCTGCGCAACTCGGAGCAGAGCCGCCCAGAGCCGTTGCCTGCCGGCGCCTGGCTGGTTTCCAGGAAGGAAAGGAACTGTTGCCCCCAAGGGCACACGCGGGGTACCAGTCCCTCGCACAGGGGAAAGGAAAGCTCTGGAGGCCCCCGAGCTAGCCGAATGAAGAGGCGCTGCCCGGACGTGAATCGGTTAAACCTTGCAGAGTTTCCTCTCCGGTGGGGCCTGAGGGACCCGACTTTTGGAAGGACGGCCGGGCAGTGGCTTGCCCAAGCCCCTGAGGGGGGCAGTTTCTCAGACGCCTTACGGCGCCTTCCCGAACCCACGCAGCCCCCAAACCTATGCCTGGAGAGCTAGGACCCCCACTCCCAGAAGGCTGCAAGAGACCTGCTGGGCCCAAGCAGAAAAGGGCCCCTCCTGCCCAAAATCCTATTCGGCAAGTGGCCACCCGGACCCCTCTCTCCACTGTGTGGGGAGGGGGATCTCGTTCATCTTCCCAGCTGGATCGCAAGCAGCGGACGTCGTCTATCTGATCTCAGAACTTCCAAAGTCAGAATCGGTCTTCCTTGAAAAAGAGCAGGCGACCATAGGAGAGGCTGGGGGACCAGTCTAACCTCCCTCCCCAACCCCACTCCGAGGCCGTCTCCTCAGGGCCCCTGACAGTTAGCAGGTGGGAGATTTTGAGCCCACGTGGAGCCGGAAGCCGGGCGTTCCCAGAGGAAACGTTAATGGCGCCTCCGGGGGGTTTCCGGGCTGTCTAACGGGTGGCCCAATTCCAGCCCCGCCAAGCGGGAGGGTGTTGCCCACCCCTTTCGAAGAGCTGGCAGGGCCCTCTTGCCAATGGCTGCGCAGGAGGGCGTCCCCTCTTCCCCTGCTCCCTCCGGCGGGGGTCTCCGTGCCAGGTTCCAGGGGCTGCCCTTGGAGCGCCTGGCACCGGGGCGGCTGGGCAGCGCCGCTCCCTTGGAGCGCCTGCCCGAGGACGGAGGTCTGCCGGAGGCGCAGTTTCTCGGGGCGGCGGGAGGCGAGCGGGAGGGCGAGGCCTTCTCTGCTGCGGCCCCCAGGACAACCGCAGTGACGTCGTTCTGCCTTTTTAGTAACGGCCTTCAAAATCTGCAGGAACCTGGTTTTAAAAACGTTTTTATTCTCTTTCACTTGTTTGACAAGTTGAAATCATTGAACGTTAGTTTCATATGCTTTCGTCCGTTTGAATTCTTTCCACTGTTTTAAATGGAAACGGCTTTAGGCTGGTAAATTGCTTTTACCTGTATGCCACCCCCCGAGATGGAAGAGTAAAGGGAGTGTATGATAAGATACGATTTTTTTAATAATAACAATAGTAGTAGTAGTAATAAATAGCAGCGCCGCCACCTCCCCTCCGCAGATCCAGATTCGGGAGGGTGGGGGGCGCCATAAGGTGCGGCCGAACAGCCTCGGAAGGGGGTTTGGACTCAGGACGGCGGGGGGCCGTGGGCAACGGGCGGGTTCCAAACAGCTCCGTGCACACACCCACACCCCGCGAAGGCCCCGGCGAAGAAGCTGCCTCGGTCGGGGGGGAGGAACGCGCCCGTTCCGCGTCCTCCTCGACAGGCGCCTCCCACAGAAACGGGGGAGGGGGTCCTTTGACTGTAGGTTTAGCTGTGCTCGGCGTATTTCCCCCTACCCTTTCTGCCTATTGGGAGGGGCCGGAGGCTGTCCGCAGGACTCGCCGGCTGGCCTGTGCGGAGGGGGGACTTGCGTTCGCTTTAAAAAAAGAAAGGGACCCTACACCCCCTCCTAAACCTCTGGAGCCAAAGCGCGACCCTCTTCCCCAGCTTAAGAGGGAGTGCCAAACGCCCCCCCCCGCGCTCGGCACTCACCGTCCATACGTCCATAGAAAACAGTTCGTTGACCTTTATCACCACCACCACCACCAGCAGCACCACTCTGCACGGAACAGACACAGCGACCGCGGCGGGGAGGGGCAGAGGGGGCGGGGGCGCGTATACAGGCGGACGGGCGGGGGCAGCGGGCCGGAAGAGCCCGGGGGGAGCGCCGGTCCGTCCGGGCGGTTTACACCGAATAAATAAGGGGATTGGGCGTCTTAACTGTACACGGGCCGGGGTCGTGGCGGGGGAACCCCTCAGGGCCGGGGCGCGGGCGCGGGCGGGCCGGCCTGTTCCAACTGCTGGTGCTGGCTGCGGACGGCGAAGCGGTTGACGTGCACCGGGATGGGGACGACGATCTTGGGGTTGCGGACGGGCTCGCCGGAACGACCGGAGACGTTGCCGGCCTTGATCCGCTTCCACTTGGCGCGCCGGTTCTGGAACCAGATCTTGACCTGGACCTCGCTGAGCTTGAGGGCGTGCGCGATCTGGGAGCGCTCCGTCAGGCTCAGGTACTTCTTGCAGTGGAACTCCTTCTCCAGCTCCAGCAGCTGCTCGCTCGTGAAGGCCGTCCGCCGCCGCCGGCTCTTGCCCGGGCCCCCCGACGAGGACGAGGAGGGGGGAGGGGGAGGAGGGGGAGGGGGCGCGCCCCCGGGCACCGAGGCAGCCCCGCCGGCCCCCTCGGCCGAGCCCCGCCTGGCCTTGGGCGCCCTTGGCCCGGAAGAGGAGGAGGAGGAGGCGGAGGAGGCTGAGGAAGCAGCGCCGCCCCCGCCGCCCGCCCCCTCCCCGAAAGGGTCGTCCTCGCCGCCGCCGCCGCCGCCGCTCTCCGCGGAGCTCTCGACGTCCTCACGCTCGCTGCCGCCCGACGCCGCCGACGCTTCGCCCAGCCGACCGTCCAGCTTCTCCTCGTCCGAGCTGTATTGCTTCCCTTCTGCGCCCGCCCGGGCCGAGAAAAGAGAGAAGGAGAGGGGGAGAGAAAGAGGAGGAGTTAGAAGGGCGTCGAGGCCCGCACTGACATCCAGCAGGCCTACCTGGCGGGGCTGTTGGTGGGCTGAGATTCTGAGGCCGCCTGGAGGTCACTGGAGGAGGAGGAAGAAGGGCCGGCCTCAAAAGCATTCAGAGAGGGGCCCACCATCTTTCTCTCCGCCCACAAGGCGCTCTGCACAGTCCCGGGAGCACCCTGGTCTACCTTTGCTGCTCGCGGGCGGGCAAGGTCCCGAGGGGTTCCTGGAGGCACAAAAAGCCCCGCGCTTCCCTCCCTCCCTCCCTGAAGTAAAAGTGCGACACCCCGCCATAAAGAGCAGCTTTCCTTCTTTCGACGCCCTCCCATCCATAGCCGCCGCCGCCGCCGCCCTGGGCCCCCTCCCTGCACGACGGCTCCTCTGGACAGGCACAAGTGTGCTTTCGCCGCCTATTCCCCTTCCGCCCTCCAGAGGTCTGGAGGGGGGGCTTCCTTCCCCTCTCACCAGCCTAGGGGGCTCCCAGCGGCAGTTAGGGCAGGCAGCGGGGGGCTCGCTCCAGCTGCCAGTCCAGCCAGAAAGTAGGGGGATGGGACGTTGCGCCGGGCCTATCCCCTGCAGGCGGAACTGCAGGGGTTTATTGAGAGGTCATTCCTGGGAAGGGTGCCTGTGTTCCTGCCCCCCCACCGCTGCCGCCTCCAATGAAATGTACCATTGCACCCGAAGGCGAGCAAAGGGAGTCTGCCCCGTCCTTAACCCCCTTTCCGCCCAGCCGTCCCACGCTTTCGTCTCACCCCCCACCCCCCGGCGCGGCCTTGAGCGGCCAGGTGATCCGGGGGGACGGAACCGGGACACGTGAGCGAGACGGCCCCGAGTTCTAGGCAGGGCGTCGCTTTCTTCCCGCCGTGGGAGGCACCGGGGGGGTCTAGAGTTTGCCCTCGTGGGCCGCAAGAACGCTGCGCGCCCCCACACCCTGGGAGCCTCTGGAGGCCAGAGACTCGAGCGGGCAGCCTCTTCCAAACAACCCTGAGCCCTGCCCTCAGCCGCCCCTGAGCTGCCCGCCCGCGCAGGTGCCAGTAGCCACGGGGTCTTTCGCTAGCCCGCGCCATGGTTGGCGGCGGAACGTGAAAGAGGTCCGTTCCCAGCAGCCTCAGGCGGGCCACCTCGTGGCTTTTGCCGGGGTGGGACGGCCGGCCGCCGGTGTTTTTCCGACTGGCTCGCCCCGGCTCAAGCCGCTCCGCACCTCCGATGCCTGGCCTTCTGGAGACACTTTCTGCCCTGTCTCGGCCACTGCGCCGTCCCGCTGGATCGTCTGCGCGCATCCCTACCTTGTCAGCCCGCCACCCTCGGTTGAGTCTCGACCACTCCCCGCATGGATGATCCCCAGGGAGAGACGGAGAAGCCACGGGGCTCCCCGAGCTGGCCAGGGAGGCGCCGGTGGACGTTTCTTCGGAGGTGGAGAGGGCCAGGGCATCAAATCCACCGCCAGGGGCCGGCTGGGCAGGCCCCTCTCCCGCTAGAGTGCCACGGCTGCCCCTCGCCGCGGTGGGAGGAACCACACCCCCTCCCCGCCTTCCCGGCCGGACAGAAGTCGGCGGCTCCCGATCTTCTTCCGCGTCCGTGGAGAAAAGAAGAGTTCTGCGGACGGCTCCGGAGGCAAGAAAGGGCAAGCCCAACGGCAGCCCCCTTGCCCCTCTTCTACAACACCCGTTGGCCCTAATAGAGGAAGATGCTCGCGGGGACACCGCCATTTTATCTTTGCTCAGTGGGTGCCTCGACGACCCCCGGCTGCACAGACACATCTCACAAGCACCGCTCCCTTGCCACTCCAAACGCCCCATAGGTGGGCCTCACATCTTGCCGGCAGGATAAGGTGCCCCGCGTCCCGCGCCTCTGACCTCGGGGAGGGTTCTACGGGCACGTGGATCGCCGGTCCCGCTCGGCACGAAAGTTCGAAACGCGGCCAAATTGTTCTGCCGAAGAAGATCGCGAGGTTCCTCTGGTCCTGACCCTCAAACACAGTTATTTAAGCCCCCCTCCCATTGTACATAGCCACAATCGGGAAAGCAGCCTTCCCCGATTGTCCGGGCACTGCCGGCGGCCCTCGGAGTTAGGCCTGGATTCCTCGAACAAAGTCCGTCCGGAAGACCTCCCGACCTCGACCCGCAGAGCACCCCA
Source organism: Cyclura pinguis (assembly GCA_030412105.1). Taxonomy (NCBI): domain Eukaryota; kingdom Metazoa; phylum Chordata; class Lepidosauria; order Squamata; family Iguanidae; genus Cyclura; species Cyclura pinguis. The sequence goes on along the minus strand of CM059604.1, from coordinate 200,908 downwards.
ATTCCCGGCTCACGCCTGTTCACCTCTCTCTCTCAGTGCCTCCAGTAAGAGCACAAGGGGGATGCAGAACGCCCCTCGAGCTACGCAGGCAAGCGGGGCCCCCAGGCGGCGCCCGCGAGAGAGACTCCCTTTCGGCCTCGCCGCAGGAACCCTTCCTCCTCCCGCCTGTGCCCATCTCCGCCAGTGCCCAAGGCCTACTCGCCCGGCCTTTCCCTTTCCTCTGAGCATCCACACTTTACACCGCCCCGACAGGCGCAAAGACGCGCCCAGCCATCTCTCCCGGTCTCTGGAGCCCCACGGGCAGCCCCAGCAGGCAGGGCAGCCGTGGCTTCAAAGGCTGGGCCTCTGGGAACGAAGAGGCAGCGGGCGTCGAGGTGAAGGTCGCTTCAAGCTTTGGCCTGTAAGGGGAAGGTGGACCGGGAAGCGCGGACGGCCGGGAAGCGTTCAGCCTTAGCTCAGCGGCTGTGTTCCGGGGGCTTGGGCCTCCTGGCCGAGAAAGGCGCGGTTGCGTCAGGCTCCCAACCACAGATCTTCCGCACCCTGCGGCCGCATCTGTTGGGCTGTCCAGGAGCCGTCGAAATGGCTGTCTCCCGGACGGAGCGTCTCCTGGGTGTTGAGGGGGCTAGCCCGGAATCCCTTTCCCGGGGACTGCTCCGCCTTCGGCGCCGTTCCTCGCCTCTGGCTGTCCTCTGCTTGGAAAGGCCGTGCTTCCGCCGCCGGGCCTTTGCGCGCCCGGCATCTTGCCTGTATTGGCATCTCTCCTAAGTCTTGGTTCGGCACCTTCCAAGGCTCTGAAAACGAGGGCGAGGTGGCCCAGATGCAGGAGCCCCCTCCCCCCTAGGCCAGCTGGGATTCCTTTGGCGCGCCTCCCTGACTAGGTCGCCCACGGAGTCAACGGCTGAACGGAGCGTCCGCAAGAGCTCCGTCCCCTCCATTCAGTCCGGAAGGCCGGCGCGGTGCGGCGATTGAAGCTGGGAGAACGGCCTGGCGACCAGAGTTCGAAGTCGCACTCGGCCATGGAAGCCCATTGGGTGGTCTTGGTTAAGTCACACTTTCTCAGCCTCAGAGGAAGACCATGGTAGCAAACTTCCTCTGAATAAATCTGGCCGGGAAAACCCAGGGATAGCGTTGCCTTAGTTATCGCTTGTCTCCAAGCCCTTTCCGACTTGTGGCGACCCGGTCATGGGCTTTTCTTGGCAAGATTGGTTCAGACAGGGTTTCTCTTTGCCTCCCCGAGGCAAAGAGTGTGTGACTTGACCAAGGTTGCGCAGTGGATTACCATTTTCCCTGGCTCCCAAAGTCCCAGCCTAACACTTAAACCTCCCCACACGCCGACTCCCCAGGGTCGCCTTAGGGTCACCATAAATCAGAAAAGATGTGAAGGCTCCCTCATCTCCTGTCCCTCCCTCCATCTATCCGTCCTGGGTAGCTCATTCCCGGGTGTTTCTGACATATTAAAACTCGGGGAGGGGACCAGGGCCACTGGATCCGGACCGCGCCCGCCAAAATGCTGTGGCCCCAACGCGAGCTCACGGGCGGCCCTGTTCAGAAATAAACTGGTTAGGCCAGCGCGCCTCTCAGCTGAAGAGCTAGACGGGTGCAGCCGACACACGCGCAATGCCGCTTTACAGGTCTACTCAGTGTAACTCCCCTTCTGAACGATGGCGCGCGGCCCTTCTGGTGAACGCGCACTGAGGGACTGCAGTGGAAAGTTCTTTGAGCTCGAAGCGCTTGGAAAGGGCTGAACAGGGGACTCGGTGGTCTGAGCGATGGAACTGAGGGAAGCAGACAGGGCCCCGGCAGCCGAATAGACCTTTCCCACCAGAAGACCCTTTCCTCTTCTCCTGAAATGCTGGCTCTAGAATGCTCTGCCCCGACGACGACTCAGTTTGGAACGGCAAGAGCCGGAAGGAAGGGAAATCCCTGCTGAACACATGATCGAGAAACCGGCCCAGTCCCGCCTCGATCAGGGGTCAGTTGCACAGCCGAAGTCTCGATGGAGCCCAACCGTGCCCGACTAGGCGTCGGGAGGGGGCATCCCGCGCACCCCCGTTTGGTTCGCCCAGGGAGGGAAGGATGGATCCTGTCTCGCGGGTAGAAGGGACAGGATCGGGGAGCCCATCCAGGCGCACAAGCGAGGAGCCCCGAAAACAGGAGATCACGCACTGTAGGGGAGTTGCATTTCAAGCGGGGAGATGGACCTTCCTGCCTCTCCGCCGCCGGCTTCCCTGTCCGGCCCAATGTTGCTCCTGCACCTCTGGCGGCAGAGGCTTCCGAGAAAGCGGAGGCCAAGCGATAAGACCGCGCCGCAGCGCATGGACCCGACCCAAGAACAGCTGAGAGATTCGGGGGATAGAAGCCCACTTCTCCGCGGTAAAATGGGCTGCTTTCTGGTTTCTCCAGGAATACCGGAGAAGTTTGGCGACTTCTCCTTACCTCCCTGGCTTCCTTCCCTGCAAAAGCGGGCGGAACCTCTATAAGGGGAGGGGGGCCGTCCCGGGAACAGGAAATGCCGGAACCCACCCTCCCAGTTCGGCGACAGGGGGAAGGGGCTTCCGCTCAAGCCGGGCTGTTCCATTCCCGTCCACTGTGGAAGGCGGCTGCGCCTTAGATGCCCCCACCCAGGCAGATCCGGTCTACTTGGGCCCGGAGTGGGACAGTACCAAGGAAAAGCGGAGGCGATGGCCATCCAGAAGGTCTCGGTGGACTGGCGGAGGCGGGGGAGAGAACAGCCGCGGGCGACCCTGCTCCCGCCACTTCGATGGCCTGGGGCAGCGCTCTCCCGCTGCCTTCCCCCCTCCGCCGGCGGGAGTCTCTCTCCCCCTCTGGAACCTATTCCCCGCTTCGGAGGAAACTTTTCCGGGCGACAGAAAAGTCTGCGCCTCCTGCCGCCGCGGCCCCGACCCCACCTCCTATCCGCTTGCCTCACCCACCTGCGAGTGCGGGGAAGGGCTCTGGGAAGTGGAGGGGCGTCTCGGCCAACCCCTGGCCGCGGCCCAGCGGCGTGAGCAGCTCTTCTGCCTCCAGATTCTCGGCACCGGCGCCCCGGCGGCGGCCCAGCGGGGGCTCCGCGCTGCTTCCTCTCCCGGCGGCGGGAGGCGGCGGAGGCGGCGGGAGCTCTTGGGCGGGGTAGAAACCGTCCGGGGCCTCCCCGAAGCTGGGCAGGGCGGTAGTGAGGGCAACCATGGAGGGCACAGCCTGGCCCAGGCTGGCGCAGAAGGAGTTGGAGAGGCGGCCGGCGAAGGAGGCCAGCGGGGCCAGTGGGGGCAGCCCGGCCGCCGCCGCTGCCGCCGCCGCTGCCTGCAAAGGTCCGTGAGGAAGCACCAGCGGCCGGTAGGGCATGAACATAGGGTAGCCCGTGTAGAGGAGCGGGCCGGAGCGCGGAGCCGGCGGCGAGTGTCCGATCAGCGAGTCGATGGAGAAGGCCGCGCCCTGGCCGCCCGCGCCCCCGCCACCGCCGGGTCTTTGCATGGCTCCCGCCTGCCCGCCCGCCCGAGAGCCGCTCCCGGGAGCCACCGGCAGTCGGGCTGTCCGGCCGGAGCCCCGCTGAGCGCCAGGCTCAGCCCGAGACGGACGGGTGTCGGCCGCGCCGTCGGTAGTCCAGCCGGGGTCGAGGAGGGGAAGCGCGTGTCCACGGGCGGCCAGCACGGGACTCTCCGCGGGGTTGCCTCTCGGACAGCTGGGTCATCCAGGGACCCACCGCTGCGGTCCGCCCGCCCGCCCGCCGGCCCGTGTGCCTCTGCTTTCCTGTGCCGCGCCCGGCGCTTGGCTGGCGCTCCTCTGCCGAGAAGGTGGGCGGGCGGGCGCGGAGGGGGAGGAGATGGCAATGGCGGGGGAGGGGGAGGGCGAGGAGGGGGCGCCTCACTGCCTCCCTGCTTCCCGCCCTCCCCTCCTCTCCCCTCCTCTCCCCCGCTCCCTCCTCCTTCGCCCCCCCCCGCCCGTGGCTCATCCATCTTCTTCACATTCCGCTTCAGTTGCCCCCAGAGCCCCCCGCCCGCCCGCGCGCCGGCCCTGCCAGGGAGCGGCAGCGGCAGGTTCCCACTGGAGTGGCCGAGGGGGCCCCTGGGAAGGCGCCGCCCCTCCCGCCTCATCAGCCATTATGGCCAGTGATTGATGAGGGCCAATTACCCAAGGACCCCCCCCCCGCCAGCGTACAAGGGCCTTTTGTGGGGTGGGGCGGGACCAGATGCTCCGCGGGGAGAGAGGGCGAGGGCTGCGGGGGGAGGAAGGAGGGCGGTGGGTACCGTGGAAAGCCTTGGAGAAACTGGATTTTGCCGTAGCGCCGGAGGGGGGGCGGCGGCTGGGTGGAACCCTCACTTGAGAAAGAGATGTCCAAGGTGCTGGTTGGTTTCCCCCTTCCGCCTCCTGAAGAGGAGTTCCTCTCTCTCCGGCCAAGGGAAAGCCCCCCTCCGCTGGTGAAGTCCACCGGGTCCAGGCAGAAGGGCGGGGCTGCGGTCTATTTGCGCGGCTGCCCCTCCCTCATCCGTCAGGTAGCTCTTGTAACTCCATCTCCAAAAACAAGACGGAAAGAGGCGTCCCGGGGAGCGTGGAAATGCCTGGGTGTGCACGGGGGTGGAGAGCGATTCTTCCAGGCGGAGAACGGGGGGCATTTGCCGCAGAAGACCAGGCGCGACCCTCGCGGCCGCACTACTTCTCACTGATCTGGCCAGACGCCCTAGCGGTGGAGGGCGAGGGCGGGGACGGACAGACCCCGTGAGCAGCCCACATCTCCAGGCCTTTAGCATGTCCCCTCTCTCTTCCCCCACCCGTCCTGGCTGGCAAGTTCTGCTTTCGGATAACTTCCCAGTGGGAGGGGGGGGTTACTGGATCCCGCAGGGCTCTTTGCCGGAGGTCTGCGGGCGAGGCGGAGGGGTAAAAGGAAGGTGGAGGAGGAGCACCGGCGACCCCCCACCACTGGGGCGGGACCGGAGTCTGTTTCCATATCCCCACATGCCGCGAGCTTGTCTGAAAACTTCAAATCGTTCCGCGGAAGTTCGCCCGGCTTCCCTACGATCAGCCGGGCGCGCAGGCGCATTCCAGTGTCCCCAACAGGGAGGGGGGCCCTACACCTGCTGCCCGCCTCAGCCCCCGTGAGCCTTTCCGAGCCGGACAGCCGTTTTTGGAAACCGCGCCTCAACGCAGCACGACCCCGGACGAGAGGGACAAACCAGTACAAGCCCTTGTGCGCCCGAAAACGAGCAGCGCGCCACGCCGCTCGGACTCGCTCTGCAGGCGCGGGGATTCTCGGAGCGGCAGCTCGTGCGAAAGAATGGCCACGCGGGCGGAAAGGTAAGCCACCCAAAATAAACTGGTGGCTTCCCCAAATTCGCCTGAGCCAACGGGAAGCCGTAGGTCTGGTAACGGCTTCGGGCGGTTCCGCGGCTCTTCCTGGGCACAGGTCGCAGACAAAGCAGAAAAAGTCCTCAGAGAGTTAGGAGGACACTTGGACGACCCGCACGTCTCCAGCCGCCCAAAACGCGCGCCCCCGTTCGACGCTCGACCTCTGGAGAAGCGACTGCCAGGTACCAGCGGGGGGGAGGGGGTAAGAAAACGGTCAGTCGGACATCGGCTTCCCACCGAAGGTCCTGCTTTATTGAAGATGGCAAAGAAGCGGCGGTTTGCAAACAAGAGCGAACCTGAACGGCGAAGGGAGCCGAGGTGCCGGGGCTCCAGGAGTCTCCGGTCCGTTTCAAGCCCAGCACGAGAGGCCCACGAACCCAGGAGAGCACAGCAGCACGCTAGAGAGTACGGAGGGTCCTTTGTTCCACCACGGCTGCCTCTGCAGAGAGCCCCCCCCCCGATCTAGGGCGAGGGCGCGCTCCTCAACCGGGCACCCGAGGGAGAACAGACCCCCTCCGCCGGACCTCTGCTGGATGGGAGGCGGGGAGCCTATCCAGAGTCGCCCGCGCCCAGGCCATGCCGGGAAGGCGGGGGGCTCTGGTTCCCTTCTTCCTCTGGCAAAGGGGCCCGATCCCTCCCCGCCCTCTCGGAGCTGAGGTTGGCGGGATAGCTGGGGTAGGGCCTCGGCCCGCCTTCCGCTCCCATCTCTGGAGAGGAGGGTCCCGGGAGCGCGCCGATTCTCTCCCCCGCTCCCGGCGCACAGCAGCCGCGGTGTCCTTCGGCGGGCCGGGGGCGGTGGTCCAAAGGAGCAACGGGAAGGATCTGGCTCTGCTTTGGCCTGACCCAGTTCTCGGGAGGGAGGTACTGATGCCGAAGCTCCTCCGGACCCCTTTTTCTCCGACTAGTAAAGGACGTCTTCGAAGCCGAGGAGCAGAAAGTGGTGCAGGGCCGGCGGGAGGCGTAGCTCCGGCAGGACCTGCGGGAGGCGGCGGCCCTCCAGGGCGCTCCGGAGGGCGCAGCGGGCCAGGTGCTGGAGGGCGCGGGGGCCTTGGCCCAGCGCAAAGAGCGACTGGAAGAAGCGCCGGTGCGTCTGCGGGCGGGAGGGAAAGAGGGACAGCGGAGACGCGCCGGTGACGCCGCCGAACCAAGGGTCTCCCCGCCGCGGACCTCCCCCTCCCTCGACCTCCCCCACTGCCTGCGCTGAACCGCGCGGGGGCGCCCTCTCTCCCCCGCTGCCCGCTGCAGCCTCGGCCCGGGACTTACTCAGGAGTACCGGGGCAAAGGAGGTCTCTCCCTCCCTGCTCCTGCTCCCCGGCCTCGACCCAGACCGCCGCTTCCCGGAACTGGGGCCTTCCGGGGCTTCGCTCTCTGAGAGGCTTTTGCGCGCGGGCTCACCTGCACCAACTCCTCCGGGACGGCGTCCACCCACTCCTCAGTCACGGGCACCCGCTCGTAGGTGTTAAGCAGCGCCTCGAGTGTACGGGGGGAGGCGCAGCAATGGCGCACGACCTGCGGGATCGGGAAGGTGCGGAGAGAGATGCGAGGGAACTGAGTAAAGAGGGAAGAAGCCGGGAAGCCCAGTCGGGTGAAGCCGAGGAAGAGCAAAGAGGCGGCGGGTGGCCCAGGAAAGTCTCCTTGTCGCCTCCCTCCGCGGGAGCTCCCTTAATCGGCTCCCCAGAGATGGGCCTGATCCGCTCTTTCTTCCTCGGAGGCGGCCGACTCTCCTGCTTCGGAAGTTTTTAAACAGAGGCTACCACGCCTTCGCTGCCTGACAGCGTTGAACTACCTAGCCCTTGGGGCCGCTTCCAATTATTCTCCTGTTCCCTTGCACCGGACTCCGGACTGGCCACGGGAGGGGAGAAGGCGGGTTGTCCTCCGTCCTGGTCCTCTTTGGGTCCAGGAGCAGAGGGAAGCTGGCGGCCCCGAAGAGCCTGTGCCGGCTGCGCCTCTCTCTGCGCGGAATCCGCACCCTGAGCGCTGGGAAGGTCGCGCCGTTGACCCAAACCTGCCTCCCGGAGCGCAGGGTGAAAGGCCTTCGAGGGCGCCCCGCCGTTCAGCGCCCTTTCCAAAGCGGGAGCTATCTGCCAAGGCCGGGAGGGGGCTGCCGCAGAAGAGGAGCGAGTGGGGGGAGGCGACTGGCCTTAGGCAACCCAGGAAGGGAAAGCGCCCCCTAGCAGACGAGAGGACGGACAGCGCAGAAGGCATTGCCTAGCGGACACCCCCACCTTGCTCGGGGAGCTTCTTTGCAGGATTAGGCCCCCAGAGAGTTTCTCCCAGAAGCCCAGTCAGCTCGTGCGTCCACATGGGAGGAGAGCGACCAAGGAATCCTGAAACAGGCTCAGCCCTCCACCCCCAACGCCGCAGCGCCTTTAAAGCGCCAGGGAGCCCCAAAGCCCCCGGGGACGGTCTCTGGCCTGCAGGTGAGGGCGGACACACACTGCAGTCCAAAAACAAAACCTTGCCCGAGGGTCCAGCCCTCCCTCACCCCCCCCCGGCACCCCCAAAGCAGCAGGGATCCTGAGCTGCGCGCCAGACCTCCGCGCCTGCGTTTCTCCGGCACCCACCTTGAGCAGGGCCCCAGGCCAGACGCGGACGGCCCCGTGGTTGAGGAGGTCGCGCACCACGAGCTCCGGGCGGTGCTCCAGCCGAAAGGCCGCCACCTGGAGGGCCAGCTGGAGCGCCGTGCCGCCGCTGTAGGTCATGATGTTGACGCTGGCGCCGTGCTCGAGAAGCAGCGCCACCACACGGTGGTTGGCCGCCTTGCAGGCCTGGTGGAGCGGGCGCTGACGGTCCCGGTCCGCGGCGTCCACCCGGGCCCCCGCCGCCACCAGCTGTCGGCAGACCTCGTAGTAGTCGCCGGCGGCCTGGGGCGGGTGGAACTGGGCGCAGGCGGCGTTGAGCGGCGTCTGGCCCTCGGCGTTGGCCGCCTCCAAGTCGGCCCCGTGGCGCAGGTAGAGCCGCACGTGGTCCGCCAGGCCGAGCCGGGCCGCCACGTGGAGCGGCGTCTCCTCCTTCTCCTCCTCCTCCGAGGCGCTGTTCACCTGGGCTCCGTGGCTCAGCAGGAGGCGCGCGCATCTGCTCCGGAGGGGAGGGGAGAGAGGGGGAGGGAGCGACCCCTGCGCGCGTGAGAAGGAACTGTTCTCCCCCCCGCCCCCCCCCCGCATCCTCAGTAGGACCAGCCGGCCTCGGTGAGCGCCCGCCGCCCGCGCAGCCATCCCGGGAGACTCACTCGAGGGAGCCGGGACTCCGACAGAGATGCAGCGGCCGCAGTCCCTCTTCCGAGACGGCCTCCGGGTCAGCGCCGAAAGAGAGCAGGAGCCGGACGCAGTCGGTGGTGGCAGCCGCGCAGGCCTCGTGCAGCGCCGTCTGCCCGCCGGGGGCCAGGTCCACCTCGGCCCCGCGAAGCAGCAGGTGCCGCAGGCAGTCCAGGTGGCCGCGGCTGGCCGTCACGTGGAGTGGGGTGGTCAGCTCTTGCTCGTAGGTCAGCGCCCAAATCCCTGCGGAGGGAGCGAGGGAGGTCAGCGCCAGCGAAAGGCGAAGACCCCGGCCGCGTTAGGCCGGGAAGCGGCATGCAAGAGAGGGAGCGACGTCACCCAATCCGCCCGTTGAACCCGCGGCGGCCGCTCTGCCGGTGAGAATCTGAAGACAGGCCGAGACGACCCTGGCAGACAGCCCCTCCCCCCCGGCCTCATTGGGTGACTGGGATCTTGCCCCCCCCGGAAGTCCTGGCTCAGCAGAACTGCCCCCCTCCCCGGCCAGCGTTTCCTGCCGAGGCCAGTCTACCGAACCCCCTCAGCCGCCGGCGGGGGAAGTTAAGGACGGAGCCTTTGGGACGGACGGTTCCCGTGACCCCCCCCCCGCTGCTCCTCCCCGGCTGGACTGTCCTCGCCCCGCCCCGCCCCCGGGGCTCCTCACTAAGCCAACGGGCGTTGCTGCGGTAGTTCTTCCACTCGTCCAGGTCGCTGGTGTCGAAGACAGAGTTGGGACCCACGCCGCTCTCGGGGTCGCCCAGCAGGCAGAGGATGGCGCAGCCGTCGCCGGCCAGAAGGGCTCGCCAAAAGGCCAGTGCCGGGCCCGTCGCCTTCCGCGTCGGGACGGGCTCCATGGCCCTGTGGGCGCTTCGCTCCGGGGCTGCGGGGCAGCGCTTTCTCGGTGTCCGCCCGTCCGGTGCCCGGCGCACGCGGTTCTATTTTGGGGCGGCCTTGTGACCCGCGGCGGCCTGAAGAGCCGCTTAAAGGAGACGCGCCGGCGGAAGGGAGCGAAGCCGACTCGGCTACCGCGCGCCTGCCCCGTGGCCCCGCCCCCGGTGTGCCCTGCCGAGTCTCACCTGGGCCGGCGGGCTACCTCCCGTCGTGGTTTTGTTCGGATACGGAGTTTGCCCGGCTGCGCCCCCTTCCCTAAACCTACCGGGCAACTATCCCTACCGTGCCGGCGTGAGCGGCGAAAGGAAGGCGCGCAAGGAAAGCTCGGTGCAGAGGGGAACCGCCCATACCTGCGTGCGACCCCGTCAGAAAGAAGACCGAAGGGGGAGTCAGAGCCGCCCCGCAGGCAAGAACCCACTCGTGATTGGGGGTGGGCGCAGGATGAGTCCATGCCTGCTCTGGCACACCCTGCCACGCTTTTGGGGGCACCCCGCCGATCAGGACCATGCGGCGGGAGAAGTAGCCCTGGGCGCCTTCTCGCTGGCCGGCGATCTTCCGGGCCGGAAGAGCCAGCCGCCTCCCCACCTAGGCTTCTGCCGGCATGGTTCGACGGATGGGTACCCCCGAGAGGGCCTTCTGTGTTGGAGCATCCTGGCTGTGGAACTCCCTCGCCCCACGCGGGAATTCAGCCTGACTCCAGTCCTGCCGAGTTTCAGATTTATAGAATCATAGAGCTGTAAGAGACCCCAAGGCGCATCCAGTCCACCCCCCTTCCGCCACGCAGGAAAACACAATCCAAGCACTCTTTCTTTGACAGACAGCCGTCCAACCTCTCTTGAAAAACCTGAAAAGAAGGAGGAGACTCCACCACACTCCACAGCGGAGTTGCTCTTAGCATCAGGAAAATCTTCCTAGCGTTTAGGTGGAATCTCTTTTCCTCGTGAAGTTGGAAGCCGTTGCTCTACAGTGTCCCAGTGTCTGGAGCAGCAGAAAACGAGTTTGCTTCGCCCTCCATACAAGAGACCTTCAGCTATTTAAATATGGCTATCCTGACCCCTCTTTAACTTTCTTCCCTCCAGGCTGAACATCCTCAGCTGCCTAAGCGGCTCCTCAGGGGGCCTCACTGTTTCCCGGCCTTTGACCACTTCAGACGCCCTCCTCTGGGCGCGTTTGTCCAGCTCGACAACGTCCGCCTGGAACTGTAGCGAGGGCAAGGCTGCCTTGCGGCCTTCGGCGCAGCTGCTCTGTCTCCTGCAACCACCGCGGGTTCAAAACTGTTTTGGGGAAATGGTTACGTCTGCTTGTACACGTTTTCCTCTTTGGATTTTCGCTTCCAGTGTTTTCAGCCACGGCCTGCAGCCTCGAGGGCCCTGCGGAGTGGAAGTGTGGCAGACAAACAACACTCGCGGAGGTTCGGGAGAGAGGCTTCGACTCCGCGGCTTCTCCGGCAAGGACGGACCTTCAACCCCGCCTCTTAAAATTCCGCCAATCCGCTGAGGAACCCTGTGCGCGCCTGACGGATGCGCAGCGTCAAAAGGCCATCCATAAAGCAAGATCGTCGCCTCCGAACGAAGTCTCCTGAGCTGTCGTAGAGGCACAGAGTGGGAAGGGGCACCCAGGGGTCATCTGGTCCAACCCAAGAGCTCAGCGGAACAAGTCCTCCAAAGGCCTTCCGGAGGGAGGAGAGCGTGAGGTGACGCGCCTTTTCCTCCCCCCCCCCCGTCTGTCCTCCGGCAGCTCCTTTGGTGGCAGCCCCCGCCTGAGGTCGAGTTAACCAGCTTTGTGCTCCCCTCCTCCTCTCTCCTCTTGCGTTGGCCAGAGAGGGCAGAGGGGCACATGCGGGGGCGGGATTGGCCTGTGGCGCTTCGTCCCCACCAAAGGAGCTCCTCTCCGTGCAGTCTCACGCCCTCACTGCCTGGGCGGCGGGACCCCGCTTAGATTCCTGGAAGTGCCCACTTCCCACAGCGCTCCCGCTTCTCCCACGCCCCTCAGCTCAGCCCAGCCGCGCCCCCGACTCTCCGTACCCCATTTCTGGCTGGTCCAGCGCAGGTCCTGGCTCTTGGCCTGGATGACGAGATCTACCTCGGCTCCCTCGGAGAAGAGGCGCCGCACCTGGGCCACGTCCCCCGTGTACAGGGCGTTCTGGACCACCACGTCCCGGCACTCCAGGGGCTCCTTGCGGGCGCCCCTCCGCCGGGAGGTGACCACTCCCGGGCCTGCGGGGGGGAGGGGTGGCCCCTTGGCACCCTCCCGGCGCCACGGCTGCAAGTCCTTCTCCAGCCCCCCCGAGCGCCACCTGGAGGAGCAGGCGGGCCGCGCCGACATGGGCTTCCCCTCCCGAGCGCTCTCGGGGTAGGACTCCTCGGAGGAGGAGGAGGAAAAGCGGCGGCGCGGCTCTTGAGGAGCTGGGCGCTTCTTCGCACGGCCCCCTCTCCCCGCCCGCCACGTGCCCCCGGCCTGACTCAGGAGGTATAAATAGCCACCCTGCCAGCCCTGCTCCGGTTAGTCATCAGCTCCTAAAATAGCTTTAACCTTTCGAGCCACGGGCAGACTCCGCTTGCACCAAGGGAAGTGATGGGTGCTTCCGAGCATGCACAGAGGGCCCACCACCCCATTAGTGATGCTTTGCGTCCATGCTGCCTTTACTGACGGAATACCTCCCCCGTACCCGTGGATTTCCCAATGACCGGGCGCAGGGCCGCTCCTCCTCCCCCTGGCCCGAGGAAAAGAGGCTCCCCCGGCTTGCACACTCCGAGGCACGTGGCTGCTCTTGCCCCCGGGCAAAGAGGACGATCCTTGGCAGTTACTCCCCCAAAGTGCCGGTTTTTCAGGAGGGGCTGCCGGGAGCACCGGGGGCCTCCTGGTGCACTTTCCCTCTCCTGTCTCCCAGAGGACCCCCTTGGTCAGACAAGCTGCCACGCTCCAGTCTCCTGTCTCTTGCAAACGGCCTTGGCTTTTTGGGGCACCAGTCCTCCCATCCCTCCGGTAGCCAGTGCGACACCAGCTGGCCTCCAGTGGCTCCACTGCCCAGCCCACTGGCCCAAAGCAATACCCGGGCGGACAACAGAGCTTTAGGCCAGTGGGACTGTCTTTCTGTGGTGGTGGGACTGGCTGCTCCTGTGAGTCAAGCAGCTATACTGAGGGTGGCAGTGCTGCGGGGGGGGGGGGACGTCTCCCACGTCAAGACCGGCTTTTGCTGAGGCACGGGACTCAGTGGGCCAAACAGCTGCTGGGCAGCAGCTGCAGCGGGTGGGGTGGTACTGGTGGAGGCTCTCAGAGACAAGGGCAGGGGCTCCAAAGCTAACACTGGTACTGCACAGAAAAAGGCATGGTAAGCCCCCTTTGAATGTCTTTTACCACAATTTGCAGATGACACCAAATTGGGAGGGATAGCTAACACCCCAAAGGACAGGAACAGAATTCAAAATGATCTTAACAGATTAGAGAGCTGGGCCAAAACTAACAAAATGAACTTTAACAGGAAGAAATGTAAGGTACCACACTTGGGCAATAAAAAAATGAAAAGAGCAGATATAAAACAGGTGACACCTACTTGACCACAGTACATGTGAAAAAGATCTAGGAGTCTTAGTAAACCACAAAATGAACCTGAGTCAGCAGTGTGATGCGGCAGCTAAAAAAACCAATGTGATTCTGGGCTGCATCAATAGGAGTCTGGTGTCTAGGTCAAGGGAAGTGATGGTACCACTCTATTCTGCTCTAGTCAGACCCCACCTGGAATCCTGTCTCTAGTTCTGGGTACCACCTTCAGGAAGGATATGGACAAGCTGGAAAGTGTCCAGAGAAGGGAGACCAACATGGTAAAAGGCCTGGTAGCCAAGAAGGGCTGTGAGGAAGGGTATGGAGCTGAGGATGTTTAACCTGGAGAAGAATCATAGAATCATAGAAATGTAGAGTTGGAAGAGACCACACGGGCCATCCAGTCCAACCCCCTACCATGCAGGAATACCCTCAAAGCACTCCCAACAGATGGCCATCCAGCCTCTGATTAAAAACCTCCAAGGAAGGAGACTCCACCACACTCCGAGGCAGCACATTCCACTGCCAGACAGCCCTGACCGTCAGGAAGTTCTTCCTGAGGTTCAGGTGGAATCTCCTTTCCTGCAGCTTGAATCCATTGCTCCTTGTCCTGGTCTCTGGAGTGGCAGAAAACAAGCCCTCTCCCTCCTCTACGTGGCATCCCTTCAAATATTTAAACATAGCTCTCATGTCCCCTCTTAACCTTCTCTTCTGCAGACTGAACATACCCAGCTCTCTAAGTCTATCCTCGTAGGGCTTGGCTTCCAGGCCCTTCACCATTCTGGTCGCCCTCCTCTGGACCTGCTCCAGCTTGACCATGTCCTTCTTGAATTGGGGTGCCCAGAACTGGACACAGGATTCAAGATGAGGTCTAACCAAAGCAGAGTAGAGTGGTACCGGTACCTCCCTCGATCTAGACACCATACTCCTATTGATGCAGAATTGCATTGGCTTTCTTGGCTGCCGCATCACACTGCTGACTCATGTCCAGCTTGTGGTCTATTAAGACTCCTAGATCCCCTTCACACGTACTGCCATCCAGCCATGTGTCCCCCATCCTATATTTCTGCATTCCATTTTTTCTACCTAAGTGTAGGACCTTACACTTCTCTCTGTTGAATTTCATTTTGTTAGAGGAGGTTAAGAGGTGACAAGATAGCTATGTTTAAATATTTGAAGGGATATCATATGGGGGAATGGAGCAAGCCTGTTTCTACTGCTCTAGAAATTCAGCCGTGGAGCAATGGCTTCAAACTTCAAGAAAAGATATTCCAGGTAAACATGAGGAAGAACTTTCTTTGGGTAAGATCAGTTTGAGAGTGGAATCCACTGTTCCTCAGTGAAGTGTGGAGGAGCCTCCTTCTCTGGAGGCTTTTAAACAGAGGCTGGGTGGCCATCTGGCTTGAATGATGTCTTCCGGCAGGGCAGAAGGGGGCTGGGCTCCATGGCTCTTGGGACCTCTTCTAGCTATAGGATTCTATGATTTTTTTTCCTTTTTACCAGTGCTGGCCTGGAAAGGTCCCATCTACTTCCTTGGGGGCACCAGATGTGAATTGGGTTGACCCGAGGCTTCTTATGGGGTACACATGCCCACTTCTGTATTTCTTTACCTGTTTTTTGTGACTGGCAGAGTTTGGCACATTTGAAATGGAAATGGCTTCAAGTCGGCCCCAAATCAGTGCCTAACCACGAAGGAGACTCCCCTGGTTGTGCGTGTGTATCATTTGGGACTGAACCACAGCTTCTTTCAGGGTGCAGAACTTTCTGCTCTCTTTTACTATCATTCACCTACCTGCTGTTTTCAAGAATGGCTTCAGAGAACAAGATTATTTTTCATCTTTTCATCATCTTTCCTGATTATGGCAATATTCAAGATGGAGTGTTTAGTTTAGTGTTTCTGGGGTGCAGGGGGATTCAGACCACATCGCCTGATTTCTCTGAATTGCTTTGGTGTTTTTCAAATTCTTGCACAAATAGAGAAATGGAAACAAGGAATTGTTTACATACGTGTGCAGACAGTGCACGCCCACATACACGCACGCCTCTCTCACGCCCCTCCATTTCTGTGGCTGCCCGCCCCACCATGGAGTCCTCTCCCCTCCGCTGCCAGCTACTTCTTCTTCTTCTTCTTCTTGTCTTTGGCTTCAGCTGCCTTGAGCCGCTCCTCCTCCTCTTTCATTTTCCTTTTGCCCAGGGGTGTCTTGCAGTACCACTCCTGCAGAAAGATACCCAAGAGCAGAATTCACTTGAGCAGGAAGCAGGCTCGAAGGATGGGGGCCACGCTCCAGAGCTGCCTCCCTCCCACCCACTGGTCCTCGCCCCCTCTGTCACCCCAGGGGAGTGTGGCATTGTTGGAAAAATTCCAGCATTCTCTCTCCCCCCATCTTGCTCTTGGAGTAAGTGGACATAGCTAGCATAGGGCTTCCTTTCTCTTTTGCACACCAAAGCTCCACCATTTGCCTTTCTGTCATTTAATTGCATGATCATAAATACCTTTGGTGTTCAGGTGATCAGATCATGTGACCCAGGTTTGTTGCTTGGGTCATCAGTCTTATAATAGAATGAGACCCCTTCTCAGCTTTCTCTCTTCTCCTCCACTTTTGCTTCCACTTCCTCCTCTCCCACCATGAGTTAAGAAGGAAGCTACTACTATTCATTAGCTAGTTAGGATGTAGGCTCCCCAATATATATGTAAGGGTAGAAGCCATTAGTAAACTTTTCTAAGTTTGTAACCTGAAGCTGCCTGCATTTGTTTTGTTTCTTCAGTCAGTTTCAGATGAGAAAAGCCACACATAGAAATTTGGGCATGCTTTTTCTGCTACTCTGCTAAAAGGAGGCTGAATCCTTACGGTTTTAGCTTCCATAGAATTTCCCAACAGGGCTAACACCCTGGGAAACTCTTAATTCCCAACAGGCATGGGGGGAGGGGGGATGTTGAACGCCCAAAGAGGAGGAAGAAGGTGCCAAGGGGGCCCTTTCCTTCCCCTGAGGAAGGGGCCCTTATGTCGGGGGGGGGACCCTGGAAAGGGCCTGCAGAAAACTCCCAAGAGGCGAGGCAGACCAAGTCCAAGGTCCAGGGGGGCTCTGCTCGCTCTCTCCTTCTCCCAGGGAGTTCGGGGGCGGGTCTCTCTTGCCGGTGGGCTCAGGGCCCCCTGTTAAGGGCGGGCAGGAGGAACTCGCCCACCGCGCCCACTGCTCAGTACTTGATGGGGCCCGCAGGAGAGGCCCCCAAACTTGTCCAGACGGGGCTGAGGCCGGGAGGGGAAGGGCCCGCGCACCTTGAGCAGCTGCTCCTCCTCCGGGTAGATGGGGTCGGAGCGGGCCAGCATCTGGAGGAGCTCTCCGGCATGGAGGGGCCGTTTGGGCAGCTGGAGGAGCCGCCGCTCGCTCAGCACCGCCTGCACGGCCCGCGCCATACTGCCCTGGCTGTAGCCGTCGGAGACCTTGGCCAGCGCGCTCAGGTCCAGGCTTGCCGTCACCGCGCCGCCGTGCTTCTGGATCAGCCGCTGCCAGGCCACTGGGGAGGCCGGAAGGGAGGGTTTATTTTAAGGTCTCTGCTCCTCTCCTCTGCCCCCGCCCTGCCAGCCGCGGCTCCCGCGCCTTGTGCCGGTCTTCTGAATGCGGTTGGACTGCAAACCCCATCATTCCTCACTGTGGGAGATGCAGTCCCACCACACCGGCTCCCGCCCTCACTCACAGGAAAAGGAAAGGCTGCGTCGCTTCGAAAGAGTTCGGAGGGAGGGGACCCACGGGCCCGCCCCCCCCCGCGGACCCGCAGAGCGCCTCTGCCCCGCAGAGCCTGCTGCTCGGGTGGGCGCCTCGCCCGCCATGAGCCAGCAGAGGGAGACTTCTGCCCCGTAGCCTCAGGCACCTCTACGCCCTCGACGGCAGGCTCCCTGGGCTGGCGACTGGGGTGGCGGGCTTCTCTCCTTCTCTGGTCCGCGGACTCTCGCAGACTCCCTCTGCCCACCCGGCGAGGGGCTGCGGAGGCTCTGGAGGTCTTGCCTGGGGGTCCTTCCCAGCTTGCACGTCCCGCAAGCTCTGTTCTGGGAGCCCCTCTTCTTCAAGGCACAAGGCCCGCCGGCACGCGCGCACCCCGTCCTTGCGCCGCCCCTCACCGTAGCGCGAGGCGTAGTCCGGCCGGGGAATGACGAGGATCCGCTCGTAGGTCTTGCAGAGGCCCTTCACGTCGGCCAGGTAGGGCTTGTCGGAGGTGCCCATGAGCAGCACACGGTCGCCGGACTTCAGCAGGTGGAGGGCCCGGGGCAGGTCCTTCCTCAGGCGCCGGGGGTCGAGCTGGAGGGGTGAAGGCAGGAGGAGGGGGAGGCCAAGACAGGCGAAGGAGGGGGCTCCCCGTTCCCGGCCCGCTTCTCCCCCTCGTGGACCCGGGCTCGCTGGCATGTTGCGGGGGCGAGACAGCGTTCCCTCCGCCCACGCAGATGAGCCTCCCCCGCGCGCCGGTCCGCGGTACTCGTGATGGGAGGAGGTCGGCTCTAGCCCCCTCCCTCCTTCCCAAGACTGAGGGCATGGAGGTCGCGCAGAGAAAAACCCCACCCCCGCTACCCCCCCGGGCCACCCACCTCCTTCTCTTCTCTTGGGACCTTCTTGTAAAACGTCTTCTCGGCGTTCCCCACCCAGAGGACGGAGGGCTGCAGGAGGCGGGCCACCTGCGGGGGGGGGGCGGGGAGAGGGAAGGGGAGGGGCGCTTGAGCCGCATTCCTCTCGGGCCCCCCTTTCCCAGCCCTCGGCCTCGCACAGCCGCCTGGTGGCCCCCTTTCTCCTCTCCTGCCGCCGACCTCCCTCCCTCCCTCTCTGGCGGCCCCTACCTTGAGCACCAGATGGACCAGCATCTGGAGTCCGCTCTTGCCCTGGTATTTGCCCACCAGGTTCTCTGGGGAGAGGTCAAAGAAGTTGGCGCCGGTCTCCGTGCAGACGGCGTGGACCAGCATCTTCTTGCCGGTGCCCACCGGGCCGGCCAGCAGAACGGACTTCACCAGCGGGGCCGACTCGTGCACGGCAGGGGACCCTGGAAGAAGGCGGGGGGGGGAAGAGACGAGAGGGTCTCGGTATGCGGGGGAGGGTGGCCGCTGGTGGAACAGCCCTTCGGAGGGGAGGGCGCCGGGCGCCTGCCGGCCAGCCGGCGCAGGGCCGCGGGGAGGCCTACCCAGGCGCAGGACGGCGTAGAGAGCGATGTTCTGCCGGACGTCCAGCGTCGAGGGCGTCGGTTCAATCTGCTGCTGGCGCAGGACGGTGCCCAGGTAGCAGAAGTCACCTGGGGGGGCGGGAAAGCAGGGAGGCGGGGTGGGAGAGGAAGGCCAGGGTCTCTGTCTCTCCCCTCTTTGGGCGGACAAATGGAGGGCAGCAGCGGGTCCGCTTCGTCCAGTTTCCCCTGTGGGCCCGACAAGCGGCTCCCCGTCGAGTGCTTGGCAAAGGGGGCGGGGGCATCAAGGGGGCAACAGCCTCGCACGTCAGAGGCGACGAGGAAGAAACGGTGGTGACCGAAAGGGAGAGGGGGGCCGGGCGGACGGCCCGGTGGACGGGCCCCGAGCCCGAAGCCGCTCCGCTTGGCGCCCTGCCGGAATCCGCGGGACTAGGACGGAAGAGCGGGGCTGGCCGGCTGGCCCCGAGGCAAAGGGGCGAGCATCCCGCAGCCGCGAGAGCCGCGAACGTGTCGGTATCCTGCCCTGGCCCGGAGGTTCTGCTTCAAAGGGCCGACGGGGGTCCGGAAAAAGCGCCGCGCTCTTCGGCCAGGAAGTCCCTATCTGGCCGTCTCTCCACCGGCAGACCTTCCAGAGCTCCGCCTGCAGCAGAGACCCACCGCTCGGCCGGCGCCCACCCAGCCCGCAGGCTCGGTATTGTGAGCCAGGCCACCATCCCCCCCGCCGGAGCCACTTTGGTGTTGCGGTTGAGCCTTGGTCTACAGCTCTGGAGAACAGGCATGGAATACCCTTTGCTCGGCCACGGAAACCCACACTCTCTCAGCCTCAAAGGAAGACAATGGTGCCAAACCGCCCCCACCTTCAGCCAAGGGAGCTCCTCTGAAGAGGCAGCCTCTTTGTGGGGGGAGCAAAAAGAAGGGGGCTGCCCTCCCTCGCGCACCTGCGTACTCAGCCAGCTGCACCTTCGGGGGTTTTTTGATGATGCCGTGGAGGACGAGCTCCTCGTAGAGAGAATCCACCGTTCTGGAGGGGGGGAGTAGGAGGAGGGGGCGGCAAGGAGACCCAAGTCACCCAGTCTGACGGTGGGGGCAGCTGGGCGGGGAGTTTGAAGACTTGGGCAGTGGGACTCTCGTGGGCACAGGGGGACAGGCAGGGACTTCTGTCAGTGGTGGAATACCGAGGGGGGTTACCAGAGCCAGTGTGGCCTAATGGTTTGGGAGTCCGGTTAACGCTTCAGGGGACCAAGGTGCAAATCCCTCTCGGCCCCAGAAACCCCCTGGGTTACCTTGAACAAGTTACACTCTCTCAGTCTCAGAAGAAGGCCATAGTGGCAAACCTCCTCTAAAGAAAGCTGGCCAAGAACCCCAGGCCGGGTCCCCCTTGGGCCGGAAAACAGTTCAAGACGCCCAGCTAAAACAACAGGAACCTGAGCGGAAGGGACGCCATCCCAGATGTGTGTGTGGTGTGTGTATGTTAAAGAAAGGAACATGGAAGCAAACAGGTGGACGGAGGAAGACCGGGGCGCCCAGGAACGGGGTGGGGAGAAATGATGCCCCCTCCCATGTTAACAGCCTGGCTTGGGACCTTTGAACCAGCCAAACTTCTGAACACTCTTCAAGGGCCGCCCCAAGGAGAGCATGTTGTAGTAGTCCAAACGGGATATGTGACTAAGACATAAATCGCCATGGCCAGATCTGGGCGCTCAAAGAACAGGAGCGGTCAGTGGCATCACGGGGGGGGGGTCCTCAGCGGGTGACACCCTCAAAAGGGGTGGCACCAAAATGTCTGCCTGCCTCTCTTTCTCCCCTCTCTCCGTGACAACACATATGGCTTCATGTAGGACCACCATCCCCTTTTTTCCTATGACAGAAGGTGATCCCGTGCCCTTCCTCAGGCAGCCAGGCAGGTGAACTGGGATGCCCAGGAGAAGGTCCACACGTCAGTACACAGGGACCCCCGGAATTCCAGCTCCTGGGCAGAAAAGGATCCATGGGGTGACCCCAACGCCAGAGAAGTCAGTGGGAGCGGCTGCCGCAGAGGCTTCAAGTGCGCAAAAGCACTCTCGACCGCTGCAGAGACCTGGGCCTCCGCTTCAGAGCCCAGCGCAGGAGGACACCCCAACTGCTCGGCCCTGTTTTCAGGGAGAGGGCAGCCCCATTCCGCACGGGCTGAGTTCCTGTTCCCCGGTCTGCCTCGACTGCCCAAAGCGCCTCTGTCTTGTCCGGATTGTCCCAGCTTGTTCGCCCTCCACCAGCCCATTCCTGATGTCAGACAATGGTTTAGGACCAGCAGGGTCTTCCCGGAGCGGCGTGGAGGAGGGCGCCCCCCAATCATACCTGTCCGAGGTCAAATCCTTCTCCTTTTTGCCTTTCTTCCCTCTTTTCTGCGGGAAGAAAGTGGGAGGAGAGCCGTTTTATAAATCTCGTGCTCCAATGGGGGGGGGGGGAGGCCGCGGCAGGGCTCCTTCCCTGCAGCGCCCTTGGCAGAAAAGGGGCTCCCTCGGCTCGGCTCGCCCCGCATCGGACCTTGGCGCTCCTCCGGGCCTTGCGGGTCTTGGCGGGCCGGGCCTCTTCCTGGTCCACCGCGCGGCGCAGGTTCTGCAGTTCCTCCCGCATCAGCTCGTCCACCTGGCAAGAAGGGGAGCGGGGAGCCCTCAGGCGGCGTCGGGGGAGCCGGGCCCAGCGTCCGAAGGGCCCAGCGTCCGCGGACCCTCCCCTCCCCCCCGCGCCCACCTGCAGGCGGATCTCCGCCTCCACCTCCTGCCGCTTGTCCGCCTTGATCAGCTCCTCCTGGCAGCGCTGCTCGAAATTCATCGCCTCGTCGCGGTCGCTCCAGCAGCCTGGCCGCGCGTGTGGGTTCCGGGAGGGAGGGTCGTGGTGAGTCGTGGCCCCCCTCCGGCTCACATAGGCCTCGCGGGGGGGACTGAGGGAGCGATGGCTGTCCAGCATCCCGCGGGGCAGAAATCGCTGCTGGCGAGGCAGCCCCGGAAAGTGGCCCCTCCGAGGGGCAGAGCCGGGGAGCCGGAGTCCCCGCGCCGCTGTTCGTGCGGGTGGGGGCGGGGGGGACTAACGGGCACCCCTCCCTCCCCCCTACTCACCCGCGTACTGGAGATAGCCCTGATTGATGGCGCCCAGGAACCTGGAGGGGCAGAGCGTCAGGCCTTCGTCTTCCTCCTGAGGAGACCCTCGGCAACAGCAGTACCACCAGCCGGTTAGCGGCTCCCGAGGCAGGAAGGCGCCCTGCCCGGCCTCGTCCGCGTTTTCGCGCAGAGCGGGGTGGACGAGGAGCCCCGGACCTCCAACCCGCTCTCCCTCTCGCGGGGGTGGGCACGGGGCCTCACCGCTTTCTTATCCTTCTCCTTCTTCTCCTTCCCGCTCTTCTCCTTCTCCGCCTCTTTCCTGCCGCCCTTCTCCTTTTCCTTTTTCTTCTTCTTCTTCTCGGCCTCGATTTCGGCCAGGTCCAGCTCGGCCCTCACCTGCCCGGGCGGGGGGAGGCTCAGGGAAAAAGACTCCGAGACCGACGCCGCCCCAGCCGCAGAGGCAAAGGCCGGCCCGGCACCGGTCCAGCTCAGTCCCCCCGCCTCTACCTCTTCCGGGGTCTTTTGGGCGAATAGGACGGCACAGCCCCCTACTCCCTCCTCCGGGTAGTCCGGGAAGCGGCCGGTCAGGTCACTAAGAGGAAGGGGACACAGAACGGGGGCGTCAGCACCAGCCGGGCAGGAGAGAAGGTTACAGGGGGCGCCCTGCTCCCCTCCACCACACCCCGCGGACCCGTCCCGAAGGCCGCGAACCCTGCAGCGTTTTGAACAAGAGCAGACATTCGCCGTAAGCGGGGTCGAGCCGCGAAGGCCTGTGGTAGTCCTTAGCTCCAAGCACCTTGAACGGCTCCTGCAGAGTTCAGACTAAATTCGGGAGCGGACCCTCGTCCACCCCGTTGGAAACCCCCCCTCCCAGCTCCTCCTGCCTGCTGCCGGGCCCCACAGAGCCTCCTCAGCGGGGCAGGGAGCATTTGGGTCGCTGCTCACTGGCACTCGATGAACCACTGGCGGAGCTGCTCCTTGAGCGCCTCGCGCATGCTCGGTCCCTCCACCTCGTAGATGGTGTCACGGACGTGGTCCAAGGCCTCCCGGTACTCGGCCTCGTAGTCCGCCTGGCGCATGCGCCGCAGCTCTTCGCCTAACTGGGCCCGGATCATGGCCGGCGAGGGGCCCATCAGCTGCGGCTCCATCTCCTGCGGGAGCGAAGCGAGGAGGAGGAAGGAGAGACCGGGGGGGGGGGCGGGGAAGGGGGCGGGCGAGGCCATTAGGAGAAATGGAGTCGGGAGCCGAGCGGGCTCTCTAAATTACCCCGTAATGGGTTCGTAATAGGCGCGCGCGGCGCTTCTCTGCCCGGCAGCGGCCGCGGCGCCCAGTCACTTTCCCGCCTCATTGGCCCCCAAATGGATTTTAAATATCATTCCGAGGACACAATTATTTAAAACGCTGAACTAAACACTCGTTAATGGGCGGGGGCGGAGGCGGCGAGAGTGGCCTCAGAAGAGGCCCCTCCGCCCGGTACCGAGGAGGACAGCGGGCCAGGCGGACAGCGAGCCGGCTGGCTCAGGGCGCCCTCGCCCTGCAACCCGCTCGGGCCGCCTCGTCCGCTAGGCCGCCCGGATGGGCTTCTAGTCCCAGCGCAGCCGCCGCCGCCGCCGTGCACGGGCGTTTGCGTGCGGGGTGGGTTGGGGCGGGGGAGCCCCAGGAGGAGGAGGAGGAAGAGGAGGAGGGGAGGGGGCTGCTTGGGGCCATGGCACGGGGGGGGTCATACCATGCCAATGAAGGTCATCTCCATCTGCCGCGCCGCCTTGGCCAGCCTTCGCACGATGCAACCTTTCCAGATCTGCAGGGGGGACGTGAATGGAAGGAGCGCCGGGCGTAAGTGGGGAGGGATGGCCGGTCAGGGCGGTCCCCCAGAGACTCACAGTCTACAAGAGCCGCTTCAAAGAGCCACCCCCTCGAAAAGCAACAGCGGCCTCCCCCACTCCCGTCCCACCCGACTCCTCGCCACCCGGAAATGCCGGCAGCAGAGGGGCAAGCCCCACGGGGGTCACAACTGGTATCGGCTCCCCACAGGAGAAGCGGCTCAAGACAGGGAACCCCTCCCACCTGACCCCTTTCTCACCCCTGAGCCGGCACGCCCCCGAGATTTGCCTGCCAGAAGCAGAGTGGGCAGCAGCCGGTTTGGACCCCCGGGGCGACAGGCGCCTCCCGTGGACCCTGGTGGGACAAAATGACCCTGGTCGCCCCTTGGGGTTCCGGCGCCGCCGCCGCCTGCTCTCGGGACACGGCTTGGGACCCCCTGGCTGTCGTGGCCCTGCAGCCCTTCCCCCCCGCCAGCCGCGGAGAAGAGGCCACGGCGAGAGGCCGGTGGCCTTTGGGGGGATCGCTCGGCCGGGAGCATGCATGGGGCCTGGGGCCTCGACGGGCAGGCCGTTCCTCTGCCCCCCAAGAGACTCGCCTTGAGAAACTTCCTCCCGCCCCTTCTCCGGTCACCCCTTGCCGCCCTCGGGCTCCGACCTTCTGGATGCAGGTGGCCGCCCCATGCCGGTCGGGCTCAGAGAGACCGCTCTCGCGCACCCGCCGCTCTCGCTCCTCGTCCCGTCGGATCTCCCACATGAAGCGGGCCCGAAGGCGGCCCTGGCGCATCCTCTCCGCCATCTGGATCAGCCGTACCGCCTCTTCCCGCGGCATCACGGCCCGCGACGGCTGCGGAAGGGCGGCTCGCTCAGTCCCTGGCACGGGACCCCCCGAGTGGGTGGGGGCCGCGGGCGACTCAAGCGGCCTTTTCTTCATCGGAAGATCCCTCCGGTCAGGAAAGGTAGCCCCGGCGATGTCTGCGGGGAAGTAAGGAGGGCCGCCAGCGACCCCCCGGCGCCCGGCCAGTGGGACGGAGGGAGGGAGGGGGAGGAAAGGGAGGGAAGGAATGGCTCACAGCGAGGTCCTTGCTGGGTCCCACGCGGGTCAGGAGCCCAGCCAGCACCTCCTGGCGCTCCTGCAGGACCTTGGCGCGCTCGCTGAGAAAGTACTTGGGGATGGGCACCTCCAGATCCGCCTGGGGGGCAAGAGAAAGACGGGGGCAAGGGGCGGAAGGAGAATGTGAGAGAGACTCCAGTGCCGCGCTCGGAGACGGGGGCTGCGACTGCCCGTCCCTCCCCTCCGCGGAGCCCCGCCAGAGAGTTAGCCGTCCTAGCCAGGGACGGTCCAAGCAAGGCCACTGGAGGGCCGCAACGGCATACAAACGCCAAAGAGCGGAGGAGAATGGAAGGGCACCTCGGCCCCCCAGTGAGGCCCAGACGGGGGAACAGGCGATCTCCCCCCCCCCGAAGGATTCGCTCCCGCATTCAGGGGGAGTCGCTCCCCGGCGGCTCAGTGGACCAGGCCGGGGGGTAGTTGGCCGGTGTCCCTGCCCCCTCCCTCCCGGTCCCTTCCCGCCAGGGGCCTGACCGGGGTGAGCTTGAGCTCCTCCAGGACGTGGTCCAGGTAGTGGTACTCGGAGAGGTCCAGCTCCACCAGCTGCTGCTTGAGCTCCAGGAGGTGGCCGAGGACGCCGTCGAGGAGCCGCCGGAGCACCAGGCGCTTCTGCGGGTGGACCACCTGGTCGTAGCAGGCCTCGAGCCGCCGCGCCGTCTGCACGTAGCGCACGAAGAGGGTGGCCACCGTGTGCTGGAAGGCGGCCCGGTTCCGCTCAGGCTTGGGCGCCTCCGCCGGCAGCTCCTGCGCCAGTAGCTCCTGTAGGGTCGCCCGCGACTCCCGCCACAGCCGCCCGTACGTGCTGGGGGGCGGAGGAAAGAGAGGCCGCCGGGAGAAGCGCCTGAGAGAGGGCTCGCCGCCTCGCAGCTCCAGGCCTCGCAGGTTCCCCTTCCACCCCGAGCATGCCCAGAGCCCCCCCCCCCGCGCGCAGGGCGAACGGGGCGAGGGAAGCCGCCGACACCCCCGCGGCGAAGGGGGCTATTTAGGGCAGGGCACCCCGCCTCTGGCGCGGTCCCGAAGCGTGGAGGAAGGGGAAAGTTAAAACTCTAGGACGGGATGGGGGCCGAGGAGGGAATGGCCTCCTTGAGCCCCTGCTCTTTGAGGGAAGGGACGGACAACAGCCTATAGATAAAGCAAAGCAACGTAACGGCCTCGGGCGGGGGGACGACTGGCTCCATAGCACCCCCAGCTAATTCCCCCTCCCCACCTCAGTCCCCTGCCTTGGAGCGCCTTCTGCCTTCGTGGGCCGGGATCCTTCGGGCGTTCTCCGAGCGCAGAGGAGGCTTCTTTTGCAAGACCCCTCCCGCTCGCCCGGGGCCCTCCGCCGCCTACCCACCTGCTGGCCATGCCGCCCCCCGGTGCTCCCACTGCCCTGCCCGAGCACCGTGGGCAAAGCCTCATCCCCCGCGTGGAAGGCTCGGCTCCACCCCCCATTGTGGCCTCCAGTTCCCATAGGAACGAGGGAACAGGGAGGGCCCGGGGACAACTCGCCGTGGCAACCGAAGGAAATCTAGCAGAGAAGGGGCCTGTACGCCCCCGAATCCACACTGGTTCCCCCCACCCAACCCTAAGAAGTGGCAGGTCTTCTAACTGGAGATTACTAGCCACCTAAGCGGTTGGCCATGTCAGAGGGTCAGAAAAGATCCAGTTGGCCGTCCGCTAAAGATCCTAGACCAGATCATTAAACAGTCAGTTTGTAATTACTTAGAAAGCAATGCCTTAATCACCAAGAGTCAACATGGATTTCTCAGAAATAAGTCATGCCGGACTAATCTTATTTGCTTTTTTCGATAGAGTTACAAGCTTAATAGATGAAGGAAATACTGTGGATTTAGCATATCTTGACTTCAGTAAGGCCTTTGGCAAGGTCCCCCGTAATATTCTGCAAACAAGCTAGTAAAAGGTGGGCTAAAAAGTGCTACTGTTAGGTGGATATGTAACTGGTTGACCAACCAAGCCCAAGGGTGCTCATCAATGGCTTCTCTTCATCCTGGAGAAAAGTGACGATTGGGGTGACACAGGGTTCTGTCCTGGGCCCAGTGCTATTTAA
The DNA here is from genome assembly GCA_030412105.1 of Cyclura pinguis. NCBI lineage: Eukaryota > Metazoa > Chordata > Lepidosauria > Squamata > Iguanidae > Cyclura > Cyclura pinguis. The sequence goes on along the minus strand of CM059604.1, from coordinate 174,670 downwards.
CGTATTTATCAGTGACTCGGATGAGGGAATGGAGAGCATGCTCATCAAATTTGCAGATGACACCAAATTAGGAGGGATAGCCAATACCCCAGAGGACAGGATCAGAATTCAAAGTGACCTTGACAGACTAGTGAGCAGGACCAAAACTTAAAAAAAAAAAGATTTTTGACAGGGAGAAATGTAGAGTACTACATTCAGGGGGAAAAAAATGAAATGTGCAGATATAGGATGGGTGACACCTGGCTTGACAACAGTACATTTGAGAAGGATGTAGGAGTCTTGGTAGATCACAAGCTGAACATGAGTCAGCAGTGTGATGCGGCAGACAAGAAAGCCAACACCATTCTTGCATCAATAGGAGTATGGTGTCTAGATTGAAGGAGGTAATGGTACTACTCTATTCTGCCTTGGTTACATCTCATCTGGCATAATGCTGTGTCCAGTTCTGGGCATCTCATTTTGGGAAGGATATTTACAAGTTAGAACGTGTCCTGGAGAGGGTGACCCAAATGATGGAGGATCTGGAAGCCATGAAGCTCTATGAGGAGCAGCTTAGGGAGCTGGGGATGTTTAGTCTGCAGAAGAGAAGGTTAAGAAGAGACATGATAGCCATGTTTAAATATTTGAAGGGATGTCATGTCGAGGAGGGAGCGGGCTTGTTTTCCGCTGCTCCAGAAACTAGGACATGGAGTAATGGTTTCAAACTTCAGGAAAAGAGATTCCACTTGAACCTCAGGAAGAGCTTCCTGATGGTCAGAGCTGTCCAGCAGTGGAATGTGCTGCTTCTGTGGTGGAATGTGGTGGAGCCTGCTCCTTCTTTGGAGGTTTTTAAAGAGAGTCTGGATGGCCATCTATCAAAGGGAGTGCTTTGATATGTCTTCCTGCATGGCAGGAGGTTGGACTGGATGGCCCCTAGGGTCTCTTACAACTCTAGGATTCTATGACTTATGGCAACCCCATGAATTTGTCAGATTTTCTTCAGCAAGGAATCCCACTCAGAGGTGATTTTGGCCAGTTCCTTCCTCTGAATCAGAGCCTGCAGCACCATCCAAGCACTGACTGGGCTCGACTTCCAAGATCAGACAGGATCTGGTGCCTCCAAGCGCATTAAGCCCACCACCCCAAGGGAGAGGGGAATCCAGAATCTGGCAGTTTTCGGGGTATGTAGCTAAATGCCGCAGGTAAATGGGCAAATACCCAAAAAGCACCAGTCCCCTCTGATCTCAGAAATGCAACAGGGTGCAGAAAAGGCCAGCCAGGTGATCTGGTGCAAAACTGGGGGCCGTTCAGATGTGGGGGTGGGAAGTGTGACAGGGTGGACTCTGTGGTGAAGACACGGGGTGTGTGGGGGTGCTGCTGCCTCCTCAGAGGGTTTGCTTGAGACTCCAGTGGAGCTCTTGTGAGCACAGCCCACTTCTCTCTCTCTGGAGCAGCCATATCTGCTCAGCCTGGAGATGCAAGACAAATAAAAGGAAAGAATTCTCCACAAAATGGATGGCTAAACTATGGAACTCCCTGCTGCAACATGTAGCGACAGCCCCTCTACTAGATGACTTTTCAAGAAGCCTTAATCAACTCATGGGGTGTGACGTAGTCTGGGAACACAACAGGTTCTTTTTAATTTCATTTTAAATTTTGAGTGCAAATGTACCTGTGTGTGTGCGTGTACCTTCAATGAATTCATAGGGTTTTCTTAGGCCAGGAATTCCCAGAAATGATTTTGTCAGTTCCTTTCTCTGAAATACAGCCTACGGAACCCAGTAGTCTTTCATCCAAGTACTAGCCAGGGCTGACTCTACATAGCTCCCAAGATCAGATGGGATCTGGTGCCCTTGACTTATTTAGGCCCCACAAAATCTGTACATCTGCCCTAATGTTACTCAAACCTTGTCCCAATTCCTGGGCTCTTGAAATTCCTGTTAAGAATTTTCAAGGACACAAGCTGAAACCACATCACAGTAATTAAAAGATGGAGACCAAAACAAAAGTTTAGTCTGCGTAAATGTCAGAGAGCACCTATTTGCAGCTGAGCAGTGGAGCTAATTAAGGAGCAAGACACATGGCTTAAAAACAAATAAACTAAAGCTTTATTATAGGAACTCCATACTGAGATAGGAAAGTTACTGGGGGCTCCCCAGCCTAGCTGCATTCTCAGGGAGGACTGGGAAGGAGGAGGAGGGGTCAAAGAGAAGCCCTAAGAGTATCGGTTTACACTGGGGGCGGGCTGGAAATCAGGATAGGTAGAGCCAAGAGGTAGAGCATTTTGGGTCACTCTCACTCACTCACTCTATTCCTGCTGTCTCACTGCGAGGCATTCTGGGTTCTTCAGTGCTAAGCACTGTTGCATGTTAACAATAAAATCCCACAAACCGCTGCACCTTCAGAATTCGATTCATTGTTGATGACATTCACAAGCAATGGAACCGTACAGAGTATTTCCTGCCTGGCAAAATGTAAAGCCTCCTGACCCCCTTGAGAGCGCCTGGTTGTCCTTTTAAGGCAATGACACCTACTGCCTGTCAGTTTCTGTCACTCACTGAAATGCCAAGGGATCTACCAAGAGGGTACAACTATGGGTTGTTGCACAGAAACCTGGAATGTCAACAGCTTTCTTATGCATATGAAGAGTAACCATGTTCAGCCAGCGGTGGCAGCCCTTCCAGGCGTCCTACTTACTTGCCGCTTCCTCTTCAGCGCCCAGGCTCTGTGACACAAGATGCTGTCTATGCAACTTGGCAGCGAGAGTGCTGCCCAACAAGAGGTGTGGGTAGCAAGCCCAGCCAGGGATGATGCCCACCTTCCCAGATCAGCTATGGCCATTTGCCCCCACCAGTTCCAGAGGGTCAGTTTCACTAGCCATCAAGGCGACCAGGAGGGGGACAGCTTCCCACTGGTTAGGAAGCCACTGTTTCTTGACTAGCAAAAGTGGCGGAGGGAATCTCAGCGTTCTGACTGTTTTCTGAAGGACTCTGAGGAAGGAGGGCAGTGAACACCTACTGAGTTTGGCAAAACATGCCAGGGAGTGGGGGGGGGGGTCACAGAAAGATGACACCTCTTTCTCCTTCTCTCATTGCCCCCCTTCTGAGAAACTGATGTTTTGTTCAGCCACAAGATTGGGGTGGGTGGGTAAGACCCTCCCAGCAAGAAAGAGACAGAACTCTGGAAATGCTTTTCCTGTTTACTGATTGATACTTCTCAAGCAGGTTGGGCAATTACACTGATAAATAATTGTTATAAACAAACCGAGGCCCGTGGTGGTTGGAGTGAAGTCTGGAAGCTGAAGCTGAAAGGGGCTCCCGTTCCCCTGGGGGGCTGCACACGGGGCCCTCTGGGCGCTGAAGAGGTGGTGGGGAGGGACGCCACCCACAGAGGCAGCAGAAAAGGCAGTCAGGTGGTGACGCTCTGGATGGAGGCCCCCGAGGGACCAATGGTTGCTGTGTGGCTAAGGAAAGAGCGCAGCGCTCCCAGTGATGAAGAGCATGGAGCTGGCTGTGGGAAGGGGTGCAGAGCAGGACAAGGGAGTCGGAGCAGCAGCAGCAACTGAAGAGTGGGTCCTTTCCATTCCCAGGTGGGTGAGATGCAGTGGATATTTTTTTGGCGGGGTCACCAGTCTCTGGGGAAAGACCCAATTATTCCCCCCCGCCTGCCATGAGAATCAGACGTTGTGGGTCTTCTTGGGGAGGGCCGGCTCTTCGTCCAGCAGCTTGGACTTGAGATGCTCCTTGTAGGAAAGGATGTCGCCGGGCCACTTGCTGATCGTCTGCTTCTCACACACCCAGATCTCCTGCGCCACCTGCCAGTGAGTGGGGGGGGGGAGCTGGGAGTGAGGACATATTGCTGGGGGAAGTCCTGCGCCCATGGAGGGTCCACTGGCACGTGCAGCCCCTTATTGTCAGGCCAGATGCTTGCTCTGTGGCTGCTCCTGCTCAGCCCATGGCTTTTTCTTTGTGGTGGGCAGCCCTAGGTTGGCACAGTGAGCCACGGGCTTCCCTGCCATCTTGCAGCCCTTTTGGCAGGGAGTATCCAGGCCCCGCTGGTGTGGACAATCAGCTCCCTCTGAAGCCTCAGGAAAAGCCCCCCATGGCCCCGGCGTCCGGCCCCCAGAAGCCACGCAGGAAGGTTTTCCGGGTCAGTGGCCCTGGAGACAACACTGACACTACCTCCTCACTCCTGCCCTGTGCAACCAAGCCCCAGGAGGGGCATGAAAGATGGCCACCTGTCCCAGCCAGAGCGAATGCCCTCCCAGGGGGTCCACACCGCCTTTGCCCTAGCCCCCCTCCTGGCCTCCTGACCTGCTGGATGAGCCGGAAGTCGTGGCTGACAAGCATCATGCCCCCCTCGAAGTCACTGATGGCATCGGCCAGCGCATCGATGGTCTCAATGTCCAGGTGGTTGGTGGGTTCGTCCAGAAAGAGCATGTGTGGGTTCTGCCAGGCCAGCCAGGCGAAGCAGACGCGGCACTTCTGCCCGTCAGACAGGTTGCGGATCGGGCTCACCTGAAGGCCGGAGAGATGGATGGAGGGACGGACGGACGGATCAGGCAAAAGTCAGATTAGCTGATGCACCCCACCAAAGGAAGGCCATGGGAGCGGGGGGGCACCTCTACATTGCAAACAGTTCTTACACCCCCAAACGAGGAGGGGGAGCAAATTCCCCGTCATCGCTCTCTGCTCCTACTAGCCCCCCCCCCCAGTCCCTCTGCCCGTCCATGCATTCACCATTTGGTAGGCCCCCCCGGATGGACCCCTGCCAACGTTTTCCCTCTCCCTATGGGAATGGAGGGGGAGACTCATGGAGCTTCCCAGACCTCCCCAGTCTAGGTTCTGCTCCCAACATGACTTGAAATGTGCTCTGTCCAACATGCCCTCAGCCCTGCCTTGGTGCAGAACCACAGTCAGAAGCAGCCCAGAGAACCACAGGCAGAAGCAGCCCAGTGGGTCACTTTTAAAAACGCTTCCCTTGTACTTGTTGTAACTGAGAAGCTACAATCAATGGCTTTTGCAGGAATGCTTCTAACTTCTGCATTAACATCATGACTGGTTTAATTTCTATTCTAACAAGAATAATTTCTTGTGTTTTTTCATAACAGGACTGCTTCTCTTTTCCAAAAAAAACTACTTCGGAAGCTACAGCAGCCACCTGCCGCCAACAAGAAAGCCAGAGGCATTGCAAGAAGCCAGCGGGCACCCCCAGGGGAGTCTCTGGCCTACCACTGGAAGGGGGCTTTCAAAGGGCATACAGAGGGTCATAGAAAGAAAAAGGCACCCCCTCCTCTGCCCTGGGCAACACGCTGAGTGGAGCTCTCCCTCTGGGGGGACCACCCCTGGCTGGGAAGGCACCCCCACTTCTGCACCCTCTAGGGAAAGAGAAAGCGGCGCCAGGTGGGGGGCGGCTGAAAGACCCTTGCAGTCCCTCCCAACTTCCACTGAGGATTCTACGAGGAGAAAGCCACAAGCCAGACACGTTCCCCCAGGCCGTGGTGGTCCATTCAGCCCAAGGCCTGTTCCCACCCCAGCCCCCAGATGGCCTATCCCAGGTTCAAGGGCCCCTCCCATGAAGGAACAATCTTCCCCCCATCCTCTGAGTTGTCTTTGCCTCCGCCCCCCCCCCGAAGAGCGAAATCCCTGAAGGGAGGGCTCATCAGCACAGGGTGCTCCCATAACCTCCAGAACCGGGCCAAGAGCTCTGTGGAAGGTGCCAGTGCTGGGGAGGCCCTCCCACTTCTCACCTGCTGCTTCCCCGTCAGTCCGTAGCGGCCGATGACTTTGCGCATCTCCTCCTTCTCCTTGATCTCTGGATAGCACTTCATCATGTACTCCAGTGGGGAGAGATCCAAGTCCAGCTGCTCTTGCAAGTGCTGGGGGGGGGGGTCAGGCCATCCAGGGTGAGGAGCTGCTGCCCGCCTCCCCACCTCTGGCAGGATCGCCACAAGTGGCTATGCAGCTGAGGCCCAGCTCCAGGTTCTTGCAAACCCAGGTCTGACCGCCCCCAAAGTTCGCCCCATGTCAGCCCTTCTAGAGAGTCAACCAGTCTGCCTGTGGTGCCATCTGCCCCAGTGCAACCCACACAGGTTGGCAGCAGCATCGGTAGAGGTGCAGGCAGCCCGTGGCGGCTCTTCCTTGGGAGGGATTTGTCCTACTATGGGTGGACAAAGCATCAACGGGGACTGAACCCAGGACCAGCACGGGCGTGGTGCCAGGGCTCCATCCCCTCCCCCCCGACAAATGCCCCCTGCACCTTTCCCCAGGACAGGGAAGCCCACCGCTCCACTTCAGGGCCCCTTCTGAGTGGGCTGGGGCAAGCGTGATGTGGTTACCCCCCTTCCATGCTCAGGAGGGAGGACCAGTGTGGCCCCCTCTCCCCTCTCCAGGACCCAGAGGGAGCTGGCTGTGCCCGCGCATACCTGGTGGTATCTGCCAATCTTGACATGCGAGTGCTTGCGAATCATGCCATCCGTGGGCAAAAGCTGAGAGGAAGGGGAAACATCCGTCAGCCCTTTCCTGGGCCCAACTCTTCCCTCCTGCCCCCACCCCACCCCCGAAGCCAGGTGGAGCACTTACCTCCCCTGTGAGGAGCTTGAGAAGCGTTGATTTCCCAGCCCCGTTGGGCCCCACCAGGGCCACGCGTGTGTCCAGGTCAATGCCAAACTCCAGGTTGCTGTAAATCCAGGGCTAACACCCCACAAAAGACAGGGACAGTGAGTGCTTGAGCGTGCTGCTCAGCAAGCCACCCACCCCATTTTCGCCCTCCTGCTCACCCCATCTTTGCTGTATCTGAAGCTCACGTTCTGCACCATGATGACAGGTGGGGGGATCTTGCCACAGGAAGGGAAGTAGAAGGAGAGGGTCTGTAAAGGAGAAAGAGCAGGTCAGCTCGGGGCCCAGGAAGCTCCCCCGTGCTCTCTCCTCTCCCCCCCTCCTCACAGGTCTCACCTTGTCTGTGATGACCCGCTCAGTCAGCCCCGAGGCCATCATTTTCTGAAGGGTCTTCTCTTTGCTCTGAGCCTGGCGGGCCAACTTGGCACTTCCGTGGCCAAAGCGGGCAATGTAGTTCTGCAACAGGGTAAGGGGAGGGGCAACGGAGGCGGGCACTCACCAAATGCACATGCACATATACACAGGGCACAACGGAGGGGGAAAAACGGGCTGGCAGCCCCACCCATGCAGGCACGCCAGGGAAAGGCCAGCCCTCCTCCCTCCCAGGGCGGAGGCTGAGCCGAGGACTGACCAGAAGGAGAGGGGAAAGGCGCCGTGGTGGGAGCCGGTGGGTGGGGTGGGGAGTGCCGAGGTACCTTCATATGTGCGATCTGGTCCTGCTCCCAGTGGAACCGCTTCATCTGGTTCTCCTCCAACTCTAGCCGGGTCTTCACATACTGGTCGTAGTTGCCCTGCCAGAAGGAAGGAAGGCAAGTGCTCACCGCATGGCTTCAGGCTGGCCCTCCTCCAGGCAGGCCCCAGCCCAGAGATGCCCCAAGACCCAACACCCATCAAGGCGGGGGGGGGGGGCAGAATCTCACTGGACCCCGAGCTCCCGCTCACCGTGTAGTACTTGAGCTTGCGGTTGTGCATGTGGATGATGTTGGTGCAGACGCCGTTCAGGAAGTCCTGCGAGTGGGAGACGAGCACCAGGATACGCTTGAACCTGCAAGGCCAAGGGCAGGAGGTGGAGGGGCCCCGACGGAGCAGGAGGGGAATGGGGCTCCACCCGGCCCACCTCCCAGGATGCCACCCCCCCACACTCACGTCTTGAGCTCCTCCTCCAGCCACACGCAGGCATCCAGGTCCAGGTGGTTCGTGGGCTCGTCCAGGAGCAGCATGAAGGGGCGGATGAAGAGGGCCCTGCGAGGGGAGGGGGCGTCAGTGGCAGGTGGACCCGGGGGGAAGCGCAGCTCAGCCAGGCGGTCCCACGGCTCTGTCCCACAGCCCTGCCCCGCCCCGCCCCGGAACGCACCTGGCCAGGGCCACCCGCATTCGCCAGCCCCCACTGAAGTCCTTGAGCTTCTTGCGTTGCATGAGCGGGGTGAATCCCAGGCCGTGGAGGATCCGGGAGGCACGCATCTCCGCCTTGTCGGCATCTAACTCCTCCAGCCGCTCGTACAGCTCCAGCAGTTTCTCACACTCCGCTTTTGGGGGTAGAGGAAGGAGGATCAGTGGCTGGAGACTCTGCCTCCCCCACCCCCTCCATTCAAAGAAACCTCTGAGGAAGGTTTGGCCCCGGCAGGAGCATCCATTACCGTCCTCGTGAGCCAGGCGCTCCGCCTCTCGCTCCAGCATGGCTCTCTCTGTGTCCACCTCCATCACGCACTGCAAGGGCGTCTTGTTGCTGGGGGGCATCTCACGGGTCAGGTGGTAGATGTCTATGTGCTCAGGGATGGGCACTTCCTGCTTCCCAATGGCTGAAAGTAACATGGACTTCCCTAGAGAAGGCAAAGGAGGAGGGGGTGCCCCTCTGGTCAGCCGTGGGGGCTGCTTCTGCAGAAGTCCCTGCCCCGAGACCTACACGAGGGCCCAGAGCCCGCCTCGGGCCTTCTTCTGGCCCTTCAGCCAGTGCTGGGCAACCTGTCCTGGGACCTGCCCCCAAAGGCTATTTCTGGGCACATCCTCTAAGAGTTCTGAGGGGGCAGCCAGAAGTTCATGCTATGTGTGGAGAGAATGCTCTCTTCTGAAGGGAAAGATTGCAAATGCACCCTCCTGTTCACGCCAAGGGGCGGCCTGGCTGCTCCCAGCAAAACGAAGCTGGAGAGGCCACATCCTGAAGAGCTGTGGATTTGGAAAAGGTTCTCCCCCTCACAGTGTGGGCCACCAACAAGCACTCCCCCAAAGATGCCTTGGTATTTGAAATGCTGTGATGGCTCTTTATTCTGCATTAACACAAGGAGAGACTGAAATGGGGCACAAAATGGGCATGGCCACAAAAGCATGGCATGGTCTTCCCAGCTGGTGAATACACAAGGACAGGAAAATACATGCATTAGCCTTCGTTGGGAGACCCCTCACTCTAATCCGGCAACTAAAAATATTCTTCACAAAATAAGATCTTATCTACAGTGTCCTTGTCTGATAGCAAACTAACAGTGAGAAATATTTTTTACAAAAATAAGTTTTGTGGCACAAGACCTTTACGCTTTTATGCTTAGTAGAACTAATAATCCACTGCAGAGCGGGACTAATGCTCACCTTAAAACCAAACCTAGCTTTTAATGTGAGTGGTTGCCACTTAGCACGGGCCCTTGCAAACGCCTTTTCTTAAGGTTTTTATACTATGTTCAACTGCCGACTTCCAAAGCTAAAAATCTAGTCACTGGTTCTGTAAAAACTTGGAAAACAAAATTTACCCTGAGAAAACCATCTCACGGAACGGTTTACAAATTTAAAGTCCGAAAACAATCCAATGCAGCCTAGAATACGCTTGGCGTTTCAAAGAAGCGCTACTCAAAGCAGTGGCCCACAAGCCTCTTGCTCCGAGCTATCAGCAAGTTTCCAGAAAACTACACAAATACAGTTGTAAAATAGCACAAACTAGATGCCAGGTTTTGGCGCACAAGGGAAAAAAACCCAACAGACTAAGAAAACTATCCTAACAGACTAAGAACCATCCTAACAAAAACACTTCTTTCCCTTCCACTTTTTCTTGCTCTTTTCTAATTAATCTGGGACAATTTTGCTGGGGGAATCACAAGATCCTGGGGGAGGCAGCCCTCACATGTTGTGTTCAGTGGCTGGGCGGCAGCCAGCGTTCTTCTACATTCCGTGCTTGTAACCAAACCCTTTCCTCGGTACATCAGAGACAGTGATTTTCTTCTGGGACGCCGCTGCTCAAACCAAGGAGAGCCCCTTCCTCAGCGCCACAGCAAACCAACACAGCGTCCCTGTGCGCCAGATCCATACCAACACGCTGCCCCCCGGCCTTGCTCAAGCGCAGGCCACCCCACAGTCAGATCCTGGAGAACCACAAGCCACCTTGGAGCTGCCTCCATGAGGACCACCCCCCCCCCGGCTCCGTGAGAGGCCCTGGGCTGGTCTTGCATGTGGCTGAGAGAGAACCAGGGGCCTCTGGACTAGACACTCAAGACCCCAGTCACAGGGGAGCATTCTATGCCCGGCCGTGTGCTGCGCCACGCTTCCTCACCAGTGCCGTTCAGGCCGATGAGACCGTAGCGCCTCCCGGAGTTGAGCTCCAGCTTGGTGTCACTCAGCAGCTCCTGGCCGTGGAAGGTGAGGGAGAGGTTAATCACGTGCACGTCTGTGCTATTTGGGTGGGAGGCCAGGACCCCCGTCACAGCCCGGGCGGCCGCCTTCTTCAGCTCAAACTCCTCCATGGCCCTGGTGATGGCGTCCACATCTGCACGTGAGGGGAGAGCAGGGGGTGGGTGGGGGGGTGTCTTCACCATACTGGCCAGCTCTGGCAGAAAGATTATGGGGCCAGCTGACACCCCCCCACTTCTCACGGAAGCCCCGTGGCTGAGGAGGGCTGTGGGGGGCCAGTCTGTTCCCCGGCCGCTTCCACACCACCGGCTGGGTTGTCCTGCGGTCTGCAGCCAAAGAACTTTCCCCACAGTCACGTGCCCCTCCCTCCCCCGCCTTCTGCTTTGGGGACCCCCCCGGGCCTGCCACCCCCCTCCCGGGACGGGTGCGGGCTTCAGCCCGAGCCCGGCGGGGCCGGGCAGCGCGGGCCTGGGGACCGCTGACCTCCTGGCGGGGCCGGGGGCAGCGGATGCGGCCCGTTCTCCTGCTCCGGCTCCTGCGGCGGCGGCTGGGGATCCTCCTCGGGGCCCTTCTTGGGCCGCTGCCGCGCCTTCGCCGCCTCCTTCTTCTTGGCCGCCTTCTTCTTGGCCAAGTCCGACGGCATCGCAGCGGCGGGGCTGGGGGGTCGAGGGAAAGGGGTCAGGAGGCGCCGGGGCCGGGGGGGGTCACGGCCCCGCAGGATCCCCCTCGCCCCTCCCCGCCTCGCCGGCCGGTTCCCCCCCACCCTTCCCTCCCGTCCCCGGCTCGGTCCTGGGCCGAGGCCCCGGAAGAGAAGGGAGGGCGGGGGAGAGAGCGCAGGACCTGCTCCAACGCCGCCAACGCCGCCGCCGCCGCCGAGCGAGCGAGCGAGGGAGCGAGCGGCCGGCCAACCACCCACCCAGCAGCCGGGCGAGCCTCACCTGGCGGCGGCGGCGGCGGCTCTTTCTCTCTCTGCCTGCCTCCCTCGCTCGTTCCTTCCTTCCTTCCCGGCTTCGGCTTCGGCTTCGGCTCCGGCTCCGGCGCACTTTCCCTTCTGTCGCAACAGAACAGCTGCTGCCGCGTGCGCACGCCCCGCCCCCTCCGGCGCCGTCACCAATGGCCGCGCGGAACGTCAGTTGCCGCCGGGCCCCGGGTGCCGCCGGGAAGGCGAGTCTCCGGGACGACGGGCGGGAGAGGGCCCTCCCCCCCCCCGCCCGGGAACTACACTCCCCAGCGCGCCCTGCGCCCGCCCACCCGGTGGCTTCTGGGAAGCGGAGTCTCCTCAGTGGAGCCGCGGGGCGGAGGCGGGAGCGGGGGGCCTCGCTCTCTGTCTCTCTCGGCGGGAGCCGCGCCGGCTTACGCGGGGGCGAGTTCCCTTCCGGGGGGTCCGTGGGAGGAGGCGACGCCCCAACAGGCCCCGCGAGACAGAGGGGCGCTTGCGGGGGGCAGGCGGAGGGACGGGCCGCGGCTTCCCCGGGGGCTCCGGCTGCCCCTCCCGTCCGCGCCCGGGCGAGCGGCCGCCAGGCTGGCTGCGGGGCGGCGGACGGGTGCGGGGCGCGCCCGGGCCGCCTCTCCTCGCCCCCGCGGCGGAGGGGCCCGGGGCCCGCCTGCGCCCCGGGTGCCGGTTGGGGGCGGCGCCGGGGCAGGCCTTCGCCGGCCGTCGTCCCCCGCAGGGAGGTGGCCCGCGGCCTCCGTCCACCGAAACCCCCCCGTTGCCCTTCCGTCGTTCCCGCCGGTCAGTCGCCGGCCCGCGTCTCGCTCTTCCGCGCAGGCGCTGCGGCGTCTCCGCCCGGTCTGAAGTTGCCGGCGCCCCTTCCCCGCTGTGCCGCCCTCTGCCTGCGGGTCTCATCCCGCTTTCCCCACCGGACCTTCTGCGTACGAGTGGAAGATACGCGGTGGCCGAAAGCGGCGCCGTCCGACGTTCCTCCCTGAGGTGTCCTGAGGGAGGCCTCCCGCCCTGAGCACGGATGCTGCTCCGGGACAGTCAAATGTTGCGGGACAGCCCTTTCTTTTACAGCAACCCGATAGGAGCGAGAGCTTCCCAGGTTTATCCGTTTTGGGGAAAATATGAAAAGAGAGGTAGTGGTCCCCGAATGACTCCAAATAACCGAACCAAGTAGGCAGTTTCTGGTTACAAACTTAGGAAAGGTTTACTAATGGTGTCTACGTTTACATATGCGGGGACAGCGTACATCCTAACTATCTGATGAAAGTTTCGGTAAAGGTACCTCAATTCAAGAAGGATATTGACAAGCTGGAGCGTGTCCAGAGCAGGGCGACCAAAATGGTGGAGGGTCTGGAAGCCATGAGGCCCAATGAAGAGTGGCTTAGGGAGCCGGGGATGTTCAGTCTGCAGAAGAGAAGGTTAAGAGGGGACACGATAGCCGTGTTTAAATATCTGAAGGGATGTCACATGGAGGAGGGAGCGGGCTTGTTTTCCGCTGCTCCAGAGACCAGGACAAGGAGCCATGGATTCAAGCTGCAGGAAAGGAGATTCCACCTGAACCTCAGGAAGAACTTCCTGATGGTCAGGGCTGTCCGGCAGTGGAATGTTCTGCCTCAGTGCAGTGTGGTGGAGTTTCCTCCTTCTCTGAAGGTTTTTAAGCAGAGGCTGGATGGGAATCTGCCAAAGAGAAGGCTTGGATATGTGTTCCTGCATGACAGAAGGGGGTTGGACTGGAGGGCCCCTGGGGTCTCTTCCGATTCTAGGATTCTATGGTTCTGTGAGGTAAGGCCTTCGCTCTTAACTCACTATCTTGCTGATGGAGAAACAAAAGGGTAGTGGAGCATGCTTGAAGGTGAGGAGAGGAACAGCAGTGGGAACTGGAATCCAAAATGAAATGGTGGTTGAGTCTCCTTCTTTGGAGGTTTTTAAGCAGAGGCTGGATGGCCATCTGTCAGGAATGCTTTGATGGGTGTTCCTGCATAGCAGGGGGTTGGACTCGATGGCCCCTGGGGTCTCTTCCAACTCTATGATTCTATGGTGGAGGGAAGCGGAGTTTTTGTATGACCGATGACCCTAGGAATGTTCCCAGGTCACGTGGTCCGGCTACTTGGATACACAAAGGTATTTACGACCATCTATTACAATGGATAGGAGGAGCAAATGGGGAGACTTCAGATGAGAAAAAAATGAACAGGTTTCACATGCAGCCTATCTAAACCCCAATTCCTCTAACAGCAAGCGTGTGCATGAGAGAGAGAGAGAGAGAACGCCGGAGTTTTCCAGCACAATCTGTAATTTTTTCCATAACCTATGCAGTCACAGCCATTCCTGTACCGACTCTATAAAGCTCAGGTTGCTTTTCTTCTGAAGTTCTTTGGTGTGTTCAGTTATACAACATACGTTTGTAATATGAGCCCGAGTGTTGCTTCCTTTTCTGAAACCAGCCTAGATCTCTGGCACTTCTCACACCAGATGTGGTAAAAGTCTTCATTGTGAAATGCTGAGCATCACCTTGCTCGCGTACGAGACTTGACACAATTCCAGGTGTCCCGTTTCTTGGTGAATGGAATGCATATTATATGTTTCTAGTTCATGGGCTACATGTTTTGTTTTCCATGTTTGCTGTCAGCTTTTAATTAGAATGTGCATAGATTGTGTCCCTGTAGCCTGAAACAGGTCTATTGATATTCTGTTTGTTCCTGGTAATGTATTTCTCCCAAGTGTTTTCAGTGTGTTTTCCACCTCTCTTTCTAAAAGTGAGGGCTCATCTTTAAATGGTTCCTCCTTAAAGGAATCTGACATTTTTTCATCTCTTTTGTATAGTTCCTCAGTGAACTGTTTCCACCAGCTTTTTTTTCTTCACCCCATAATGTTTTGCCTTGTTGGTCATAAAGCATCCCTATTTTTAGTATGAATATTAGTTTAATTAACAGGATTTCTTTGATCTCATGGAAGGAGTCTCTCATTTTGCCTTTTTTTGTTGTCTTTTTCTGTTTCCTTGTACTGGTTGTTATAACAATTCTCTTTGTCCCTGTGCACACGAGGCTGACTGTCTTTCTTTCTCTTTTCCCTTTTGCTCCTGTCTAACTGCTTGAAGACTTCCACTTGTCCTCCAGTGAGGCTTTTCCTTCTTTCTGTGAAAGTATCCCTGGCTTCGATCCAGAGTTCTTCTGGCTCTTGGTCTATTGATCTTCATAGTGCAAATCTGTTTTTATGTGGTACTTAAATTCTGCAGGGTTATTGTTCAGTTGTGTTTTGGCACTGTGATGGATTTAATATTCCTTTTTTTAGCTTTAATCTAGTTTTTTAATACTAGCAGTTCATGGTCTGTGCCACAACCTGCTCCTGGAGTTGTTTTTGCAGCGAGAAGGGAACTTTTCCATCTCCTGCTTCCATTTATATAGTCTTATTTGACTTCTGTGTTGGCCACATTTCATCCAGATCTCTTTGGCTGCCCAGTAGGGCCTCTTTAGAAACAAGTCCTCCTCACCCCAGTGTCCCCTCGCCCTGCCTTCTCTTCTCCCCAAGGGAATATGGGCCAAGCACAGAGCCACTTGGCATCCTAGGCCCCCCTCTCTCTGTGCTGCCCATCCCTTCTCCCTCCACCTCAGCCTCAGAATTTCCTTTTGGAGACCTCTGTGTGTATGTGTGTGCATGTGCCTTACGCGTACACACAGTTTGTTTGGCAGCCTAAGAAAAGGGGTGGGGAGGGGGAAGTGGACTTACAGCCCCCTTTGTCCCCCTTCTCTCTTCCTGACAGGCCCAGATCCAGAACCTGACAATGCTACTGCCGGTGGCGGGGAGAGCTGGTGTGGCCACTGGGCACCCGCTCCTCCCCCCCGGTGGTGCTCTGGGGTGGTCTACTGCGACACTGCATGGAGCAGCACCTCTCTTCCTGCCCTAGAGGGGCCCCCAGTGTGGGCTGTCTGGGCTGACAGGGCTGTCGAGGCAACACACTCTGGGCCACCCTGCAGCAACTGGACCAGCCATGCTGCCCCTGCTATGCTCCTGCCTGAAGT
Source organism: Cyclura pinguis (assembly GCA_030412105.1). NCBI lineage: Eukaryota > Metazoa > Chordata > Lepidosauria > Squamata > Iguanidae > Cyclura > Cyclura pinguis. The sequence continues at coordinate 159,503 of CM059604.1, read as the reverse complement.
GGCTGCTGAATGTCTTTTGGCGCTTTGCCCCACCCCCATGGTGGACCTGCTATTGCAGGAGATCACCCACAAGGGCAACGGGCAGCCTTGGCCAAGCGGGTCAGCCTCTGGCAGCCCCTCAGCCAGGTGGAGATCCAGCCCACAGCCAGCTGGCTGTCCTCTCACGGACCCTCCCAGGTCCCTTCTTTGGCACTTTTGCTAGGGGGGCCCTGAAGGGCTGGAACCCCTAGAGGGCCTTCCTCATCCGCAATCGCTATGAGGGGCAGGGGAGGCCACTGTGCCCCTGGGGTTTAGACGGGGGCCATGGTGCTGGACACTGCCTCCAAGAAACACCCTGTGGAGCCCGTCTTCGTCCTGGCCACCAGCTGGACCAAGCTCAGGGTTGATGTCCTCATGGATGCTGTTCCAATGCCATCAGGACCTGGTGGGCATTCTGCCCCACCCACCTCCAGGAGTACGATCTGGTCTTCACTCGCACTGTGGGCAGAAGAGGCGTCCCGCAGTGGGAGGGACACTCTGACCAGCATGGGCCTGTTTCTCTAACTCAGACCACATGGTGGCATGGGCCATGCTAGAGGCCAACCTCTTGGGGCAGGTGGGGGCCCCGGGCCCTGAACCCTTCCTGCACGATTCAGAGGTGTGCTCCCCCCAGGAGGCCAAGCTGGGCAGGGTTTGGAGGTGGGCCCCACAGAGCTGCGCCCTGTGCTTGAGCGAAGCTCTCCCACTGCTGTCACAGCAACCTGTAGGGGCCAGCCTGCCCAGCAGGGCTGGCTGTGGCCTTGTTGAGCAGGGGCTAGCTGGAAGGAACTGGGCACCCCCTCTGTCAGGAGGGAGGAGAGGGGTGGGAGTTTGGCATGCCTTGCAGGGAGAGTGTTCATTGAAATGGGTGGGGGAGTTCTAAGGGGAAAGCCATTAAAGGTTTGTTTGGTGGTACCTTGGTCTGGTCTCATCTGCTGTTGCTGCTGTGAAGGGGGTACTGGGGGATGAGAAGACAGAGGGGAAAGACGGGGTGTGGGGGGGTCTTCACTGCAGAAACAGTTTCCTTCTGTTTCCTCCCTGTTGCACCTGGCCTCTTTGTATGTGATCTCTGATTCCCCCCCCGCCACCGCCATTAGCTCCCTCTCTCCCTCTGTTGTGCTTCTGGGACGAACTGGCTGCTGTCTTCACGTCTCTTTGTGCACAGTGGGGGCACTTGGGAGAACTGGGTGGGCAAAGCAAACCCCTGCCAAGGAAAGTGACCACCCAGGGAGCTGCCTACTGGCAGAGAGGGTGGTAGGGGAGAAGGCAGGCCAGCCAGCCGGCTGCCTGGGGGTGGGGGTGGAGGGGCTTGCTTCCCCTTCCGCTTGGCATGGCCTGGGCACCCTCGCCTGGCCAGATGTGGCTCTTGGCGCCCCTGGAAGGGCCAGGTCCTGGGGATTATGGGAGCTGGAGTCAAGTGACTGCCCTCACAAGAAAGGAGCGGCTGTGCTCTCCGGTGATGCCTGAGGGAGGCACTCTTCCAGTGCCTGCATTGGGATCTGTGTGTGAGAATGTGTAAACAGGGGACTTTCTTTTTAAAGATCACAGGTGCGAAGTAGAAAAAGGTGGAAACCACCAGGGAAGAATACAAATGAACAGCCAGTACTTGAGCTAAAGGCCAATATGCGGGGCGGGGGGACACCCACCTGCCCCACTTCTCCCACCCCACCCTCATTCTTAATGGGCAAGGGGTTTCCAGAGTTTGAGCCTGCTGGGTTCAGGAGCACTGAAGAGCTGGCGCGGTGTGTCTGCGTGTGTGGCTTAGAAGTGGAGGGGGTATCAGACTGGTGGGGGGGGGAACGTGTTTTCCTCTCCCTGCGCTCCTGGCCGGTGTGTTGTGCGTGACTGTTCAGTTTCTCTGATGTCTAAAATTCATTTTTGGTTCTGTAGTCATGGAAACAGCCTGATCAGTTATCCCAGAAGCAGGTTCTATCTGGGACAGATTCCCAACAGTCACCTTCTGATAGAACCAACCTGGCTGCAGGAAAGGTTCCAAACAGGATGGGGGCTTTATACTAACAAGGAAACCAAATGCAGGCCTGCTTGTTCCCTTCCTTTTTTGTTCTCTTTATGGGTTTTCTTTAGTTTTTAATTAAGACAAGTGGGATTCCTGGGACTTCCCCCGGAAAGAAGTGGAACCCCCCCATCTTTTGCTGCTCATTCCCCAGACCAGGAAGAGATCCACGCTCTTCCCAAAGCTTTGTTTCTTCAAACAAAGACTCCTCCCGTAGTCTTAATTTTCCGATTTAGTTTTAAGAGTACCTTTAGAACCGCAGAGATTTCCACACCCCCGTTCTTCAACATTCGGGTTTATGTTGGAACAGAGCCACCACCATACTGGATCGGACTTGAGGTCCAGCGTTCGTTTACACGGTGACCAGAGCACCGTCGTGGGAAGCCCACCAGCAAAACGTGCGCCGCTGCGCCCTCCTCCGTTACGCGCTCCGGGCTGTCCCGAAGGTTGACTCACATCCCGCTCACTTTCGTACCTGCGCAGATCCCGGGGTCCGGGCGGGGGCGTCCCCCGTCCTGGCGGGGCTTCTCAGGGAGAATCTTTGGGCCCCGCAGCTCACGACTCACGGCGGCGGAGGGGGGAGGAGTCCCGGCTCACCTCCCACCGATTCCAGGTGGAGGGAACGGGAAGAAACGACCTCCCGCCACGGTGGGGATGGGGGTCTCTAGATCCTCGGGCTGCCCTGACCGGCGAGGACGGCGCGGCAGGAGAAGCCCGGGGCCACCAGCAATAGGGTAGGGCCTGTTTTCCCGGGCTTGCTCCCCCCCCCGCGCCCGAAGCCACGGTGGGGCATCCCCCTCGCGTGCGTGCGTGCCGCCCTGCGGGGGCGCTCCGGCTAGGGTCTCGCCTACGTCCTTGGCCGGCTTCGGCGACGGGAAGGCCTCAGTCTCCATCCTTTCCGCGGTGGCATCCTCTCCGTCTCCTCAGCAACGGGGAAACTGGGGGCATTATTATACGGTTCCCATGGAAACCCGACGGGCAGCCGCGGCGGCGGCGGCGGCGGCAGCGGCATCCTTTGGCGAGGCAGGCAGCGAGGCGGAGGCGCTCGGGCTGGCTCGCCGGCGGGCGGGCGGGCGGCTGGCTCTCCTCGGCGGCGCTCTTTGTCTTCCCCTCCTTCGCCTTCCTGTGGACCGGCGGGCAGGCTCAGACTTCGCGGCGCTCCGCCGAGGCGAAGGCGCTCTTTCGCCCCGCTCCGCGGAGGCTCCTCCCGGCCGCACCTGAGCCGCCGCCGCCGCCCCCCCCCCCCCCCCGCTGCGTGACGCAGTCCGAGAAGCGGCGGGGCAGCAGCGCGGCGGCAGGCCGGAGCGGCGGCCGAGGCGGAGGAGGGCAGCGCCCGGCAGCAGCGTCAGGAGGAGGACGGCGGCGGCCGAAGGGTAAGCGAGGGGCCGGGCTGCTCCCCGCGAGGAGGTCCTAGCGACCGACTGACGGGAGGGAGGGAGGGAGGGGGCCCCGCCCGCCCCCCCGCGTCTGAACCCACGTGAGACGGCGCTGCTGAGTGGAACCGGGGCCACCGTCGGGCGGCGCGAGGGGCGGGCCGGGGCGAGCGAATGGGGCAGCCCTGTGCCAGGGGGCTGTCGACGGATCTGCGGGGCTAGAGACAAATCTGAGTGGCCCTTGCCTCCGTGGAACGGCTGAGCTCCTAGGAGCGGCCGGGGAACGACGCTGCTTCGGGCACGGCGAGGGCGGGGGAGGCCGAGGAGGAGGAGAAGCGGGGCTCTTTCTCTTGCGGTACCGGCGAGGGGGGCGCAGCTCCCTCAGGCAGTCTGCCTGGTGACCGCCAGCAGAGCGGGTCTCCCCTCCGGAGGGCAGCCTAGTGGTTGTGGCCTCCCTGGCGCAGGGCCGCTGCTCCCGCGAAGGAGGTCCCGCCTCGTGCTTTCTTCCCGCCGCCGCCGCCGCCGGGGTGGGTGGGTGTCCGGGTCGGATCCTCCTTTTGTGCTGCGTGATTCCTCCGGCTCCCTCTAGAGGCAAAGGGCAGCTGGGTGTGGGTATGTGTGCGAGAGTACGTGCATCCCCTCGTCTTCCTCCCCGTTAGCTGCGCGGTCCCGATCCTGGCTAGCTTGCCCCCCTTCTGGTCCTTTTCTGCAGCGCTTACGGGGCGAAGGCGCTCAGAGACCTCGCGCGCCCCTTTCTCGCGTCCGCGGAAGCAGGTCGGAGCGGCTCCGGAGGCTCTGGTCCCTCGTGGGGGGGGGGGTTGTCCTACTCCGCCGGGAGAGTCTCCTCCGAAGCCTCGAAGCCAAAGCGAGGTGTGGGAGAGGTCAGGCAGCCTGGGGCGGAGACAGCGAGACTCTCCGCTTGACCCCCAGCTACGAAGGCGGGCAAAAGAGGTCTCCCTAGCCGAGCTGCCCCCTTCCCCTCCGCCACCGGAACCGCTGTGGGGCAGGCGAATGCCCGGTGGCCGCCCAGCGCTGGCAGTGGGAGGCAACCTGCACTTTGGTGCCGGTAGCCGAGCCGCCAGGTCCGTCCGGAGCCCCCCCCCGCCGCGTTTCAGGTTCAGAGACAAAACATCAGCCGGCGCTCCAACCGTTGTGTTGCCAAGGCGGAGGGGGGCATCGGCACCTCTTCCCCATGTTGGCTTGCCGCCCACTGTCCCTCGGCGCAGGACGCCCTCACCCCGAGCAAGGCGCTGAGACCTCCTCCTCCTCTGCTCTGTTGCACAGGGTGTGTGTGGAGAGAGGGGTCTGGCGTCTTTCTGGGGTTTATTTAACTCCCCCCGCTCGAACGGTGACTTTGGTGTGGGAGCTCCAGGGAATCCCAGGTGCGTATTTCAGAGAAGGAACGGGCGAAGCCCCCCAGAGGACTCCTTGCCTAAGAAAACCCCGGGAAGTCCATGCTTTATGCTGTAAGGAGCCTTGGAAGAAGTAGCCGCGTTACTCTCTCGCAGCAGAAAAAAGGAGCCCCGGGGGGGGGGGGAGAAATGGGGCAGCACCTTTAGGACTGACCGGTGTTTGTTTTCGCACAACCTTTGTGGACGCAGACCCGCTGCTTCGGATCCAAAGCCCATGGGAACGTTTCTCCTTTCCGCCCGCCCCCGCTTCGTCCATTTTAGGCGACTCGAAGGCCGCACACGCAGCCCCTCTCCGGCCGCGGCCTCTTCGCCCTGCGCCCTCCTCCCGCCGCTCGCGCTTGTTAGCCGTACGTATTTCGGGGGGGGGGGGGTTTTGCAATGTAAAAACCGTGAAAATCAGAGTTACCCCCCAACGATAAAACCGTTTTTCCCCGAAGGCGACACTTTCCCTTTCCAGTGTGTTTGATAGTTTCTGGGGTGCCTCTTAACAGGGAAGGGGGAATGCAGGGGTGTGCGGCGGGGTCCGTCCACTAGCTGGGCCCGCGGCCTCCAACCGCTCGAACTCTGGCACCTTCGCTTGCCAGGCGCGGTCCAGAAAGAGCCCCCCGCCCATGAGGCTTGCAGCGACCTCTTCGGGGGGGGGGGATCGCGCGCCACCCCCGGCCAGTGGGCTTTTTATCAGTGGGGTGGTTTCTGCTCGAACTGTAGAGACTCTAACCGAGTTGCCGGGTCCAGCACCCGCACCCTGGACAGCTGCTTTGGCGTTTCGACTGAAACCCGCGGGCACCCCGCGGGAAGGCTCCTCCTCCGGCCATCCCTGGCACCCTCCCGGGCCTTTCTGCCAGGGCGTCCCACGGAGCGCCTCCCACGTCCGTCCCCAAGGCCTTCTCCTCCCCTGGGCTGACTGCGGGCTCGTCCTTGTTCGGGGGCGCAGTGGCTTCGTTCTCCGGGGCTCTTCTCTTCCTCTGCTACGCAGACGCGGCGGCGGCGGCGGCGGCGGCGCGGCTCTCTCCCTCCTGCGCGGGCAACCGGCAAAGAAGGGATGCTCCCGTCCCGCCTCCGCCCTCGAGGGACCCCTCCTCCCCCCCCCCCGCTGTATTAGAGGAGGGAGGCCCAGTCTCGGCCTCACCTGACCTGCCTGACGCCTCTCGCTCCCCTCATCCCCGGCTGCCCGAGGGCTCTCGGTCCAGAAAACGAGCAGGAGTCTGCTCGCCTTTCTCCGGCGGCCCTCGGACTGCCGCCTCCATCAGCCCCCTTGCCGGCACAGGAAGCCAGCGGGTAAGGATGCTGGGAGCAGCAGTCCAGCGATACGGTGCGGGACGTGCGGTTTCCATCCCCGCCGCGAAGAGAGACCCAGATTCCTGAGCAAAAGGAAAGAGGGGGAGCCGGGAGGGCGATCCCCAAGGAAGAGGCGGGGCAGGGGCGGGGCGGACGGGCGGAGGCCGGTCGGTCCTGCAGGAGCATTCGCCTTGGACCGGGCTCCCTTTGGCAGCGGGAGCGGGCTCATCCCGAAGCCCCTTCTTCTCGGCCCGGACTCCTTTCCTTCCTCCGCCCTCCGAAAGAGGGTGGGGAGGGCGGGACTGGCGCTTTCAGAAGGGCTTCGTAAGGCAGTAGAGGGGTCCGGGGCGGGGAGGGGCAGTTCGTCCTCCTGGAGGGGGCTGCTTAGGGGCTTCTCATACCGGGATACGAACAGTTGAAATGGCTTTAGGGCGGGGGCGGTACCCCCCGCACCCGTCACGTTAAATCTGTCCTCTCCCCCGCGAGTACAGCATGATATGGTGTTCCCTTATTTTGAGTTCCAGCTTTGAGGAGGGGCGCGCACGAGGGGGGTCGTTGGCAGAGCAGACCAATAACCATGGGTATCGTGACCCCCCAGGTCCCGCCTTCTGATTTCCCACCGACGTCGCGCAAAGGGCTTTCCGCACAGTTATGGCGGAGGGGGGGCGGCGGTGGAAATTGGCATTAATGCTTGCTGGGAGGGAGGGGGCGGGACATCCGGCGGGAAGCCGCCGTCCCCCTGTGGCCAGCTCCTGAAGCGCAGCCAGCCACTGCGGGCAACCCTTGCCGGCCCCCGGCCACCAAACGGCCGCTGGGTGGGGGGCAGCACAAGGAGCAGAAGGTAAGGGTGGGGTGGGAGTTAGCAGCGATGGCGGAGCTGAATTTGCCGTCTGTGTTGCCACAAAAGCACGGATGCAGGCGCGAGCGGGACGTCAGCCCATGTGGGCTGCCAACAGGACTGCAGCCACCCTTGCCCAACTCTCACGCATGCATGCGCGCATAGATGCAAACACACGGAATGGAGTGACCCTAAGCGCCCTTGCCTTTCAGCGAGGGGTGAGGTCGGGATCCTGCAGACACCCCCCTTTTTTAAATTTTTAAAATTGAAAAAATTAGGGAGCTGGATATGCTTAGCCTGAAGAAGAGAAGGTTGAGAGGTGACATAATAGCTAGGTTTAAATACTGGAACGGATGTCATACGGAGGATGGGACAAGCTTGTTTTCTGCTGCTTCAGAGACTAGGACATGGAGCAGTGGCTTCAAGCTGCAGGAAAAGAGATTCCCTCAAAGCATTAGATAAAACTTCCTGATGTTAAGAGCAGTTCAACAGTGGAATCCGCAGCTGCGTCAGTGGAGTGTGATGGAGTCTACTTCTTTGGAGGCCTTTAAAGAAAGGGTGGACAGACATCTGTCAGGAATGCTTTGACTGTGTTTTTCTGCAGGGCAGAAGGGGGCTGGACTGGATGGCCCTTGGAGTCTCTTCCAGCTCTAGGATTTTATAATAAAGCCTCTCCAGGGCCTAAAAGTTCCTCAACCCACAAAATCCAGTAGATATTTCTATGTGAGCAAAATGTTTGGAGAGGGGGTGCTGGTGGCAGAGGAAGGGGTAATCCTCAGAGGTCCCTGGTAGCCCCTCCCCTTGCTTTAGAAGGTTGAAGTGGCAGACCTCTGCAAGGAAGCAGTCTTTTTGCCTTTCACAAGTCTCACCGTCCGCAGCACTTGTGTAATACTCTCAAGTCACTAGGTGGCAGACTTTCTCAACCATGACACAGCTGTTGTTCATCAGGGTCAGGTCCTATTAGTAAGAGGGTTTTTATCAGGAGGCAGCTTGGCCCCTTCCCAAGTGACAAGCAAATACTGGAGTGAAAGTAAAGGCGGCACAGCAGACAAAGGCTGTGGCCAGAGTGTGTGAGGGTGCAGAGCAGCTGCGGGAAAGGCAGGAAGCAAACAGCTTGCAATGTGTGTGTGCGCGTGTGGGCTCTGCCTTCCCCTACAATGTAGCCCTGGATTTAGATCCTGCTCAGAACTGACTGTTGCTTCAGTGGCAAATTCCTGCTCTCACGGCCAAGCAGTCAGTAGCAAAGGAGAATGCCAGGGCTTTGTGTCACCACTGGGTGGCAAGGCTTAACTGCCCCAGTCCACAGTGATACCTGCTGGGAAGCCACGCTGGGGTGTCCCATTGGCTTTCTTGGATGTGGCAGGAGTCAGGGGGGAGTGATTTTCCTGGGGTCTGGACAGGGTGGGAAGGTCAGTGAGAAGGAAGACCCAGCACCAAGGTATAGGGAAAGACTGGCCAGTGTGGGAAGAGGGGTTTTTTTTGATGGGGGCAGGGGTGAGAGCAGAGGAAGCAAGGAGGACAGGGCTAATGAGGGACTGATGCCTTTTTAACCTGGGTGAAGCCCGGTGGTTGTGCAAAGCTGGGTAGTTCCTCCAAGTGTGAAGAGAGCTACCTGCAGGTGCTTGGACAGTTACTTCTTAACAGTATTTGGTTGTGATCATTCATTATCATTTTGAAGGGATGTCATGTAGAGGAGGGAGTGGGCTTGTTTTCTGCTGCTCCGGAGACCAGAACAAGGAGCAATGGATTCAAGCTGCAGGAAAGGAGATTCCACCTGAACCTCAGGAAGAACTTCCTGACAGTCAGGGCTGTCCGGCAGTGGAATCTGCTGCTGCCTCCATGGAGTGTGGTGGGGTCTCCTTCTTTGGAGGTTTTTAAGCAGAGGCTGGGTGGCCATCTGTCGGGAGTGCTTTGAGGGCGTTCCTGCATGGCAGGGGGTTGGACTGGATGGCCCCTGGGGTCTCTTCCAACTCTACATTTCTATGATTCTATGATAACAGTGCTCAGCTAGTAGTGTTTCACTACTAAGGAAGTAATATCACTTCTTGTGCTGCCTCTTACTTTTCTGTTACTTCAGAATTTCTGTCAAAATATTTCTGGATAGGTCTGCTCCCCTGAAAGTAACTAGTTATGGGTAAGTATGCAGTTTGCAATTCATTACTTTTGAGCACTGACAAAAAAAAGTATAATTTTATTTTCCACTCACCTTAACTGATTCAGTGAAGAAGCAGACTTTATACCTCTGTCTTCCTATATTTTTTTAAAAAACAGAGAAATTCCAGAAGAGAGGGAGACAGAGAGAGAGAAAGAACTGGTTGGTTTACTTCAAAAAGTGATATTTGGAGATATGCAATTTGAGTTATAGATAACCTTCTGCCTTGCGCTAACCTAAACTTCAGCCACCTTTATGCGTCCATCTTGTACCTTAATTTCCTCTCTGAGGAGACACAAGAGATGTGCACACTCTTTGACTGTGGAGAGAAAGAGAAACTATGCTCTGATATTCAAAGCTAGTTATGGGGCTGACACACACCCCCGGCAAAAGCAAGGATTGTGTCTCCCCCTCCTTGGCCGCAAGCACATCCATCCACCTGGTATAAAAAGAAGGGACTGTGACCCCCAGGAGTGCTGCAACTTGAGGTCCAACCACTGCCATTCTTTCTCAATTGGGGGGGGGGTGCTTGTGCAGGAGAGGAAAATTTTTCTCCCTCCTAAGTAGGCTGTTGTCAAATGGAGGTGGCACCAGTGATTCTTAACCTGTGGTCTTGGTACCCTGGGGGTCTGCAGAGCCCTCACAGGCGGTCTGCAAAGCCCTGCCGCGGGGTACCAACAGCTATGGCAGCCCAAGGTCATAGAATAATAGAGTTGGAAGAGACCCCACAGGCCATCCAGTCTGCTGCAGGAAAGGAGATTCCACCTGAACCTCAGGAAGAACTTCCTGACAGTCAGGGCTGTCCGGCAGTGGAATACGCTGCCTCGGAGTGTAGTGGAGTCTCCTTCCTTGGGGGTTTTTAAGCAGAGGCTGGATGGCCATCTGTCAGGAGTGCTTTGAGGGTATTCCTGCATGGTAGGGGGTTGGACTGGATGGCCCGTGTGGTCTCTTCCAACTCTACATTTCTATGATTCTATGATTCCAACCCCCTGCCATGCAGGCCATGCAGATGGCCATCCAGGCTCTGCTTAAAAACCTCCAAAGGAGGAGACGCCACCACACTCCACTGAGGCAGCAGCATATTCCACTGCTGTACTGCTCTGACCGTGAGGAAGTTCTTTCTAATGTTTAGGTGGAATCTCTTTTCCTGTAGTTTGAATCCATTGCACCTTATCCTAGTCTCTGGAGCAGCAGAAAACAAGCCCGCTCCCTCTTTGATATGACAGCCTTTCAAACATTTAAACATGGCTATCATGTTTCCTCCTAACCTTCTCTTCTGCAAACTAAACATCTCCAGCTCTCTAAGACGCTCCTCAGAGGGCTTCGTGGCTTCCAGATCCTCCACCATTTTGGTTGCCCTCTTCTGGACACCTTCCAGATTGTCCATATTGTTCTTGAATTGAGGTGCCCAGAACTGGACACAGTATTCCAGATGAGGTCTAACCAAAGCAGAATAGAGTGGTACCATTACCTCCCTCAATCTAGACACCATACTCCTATTGATGCAACAAAGAATCAAGTTGTCTTTCTTGGATCCTGAGATCCTTTTCAAATGTACTACTTTTGAGCCAGGTGTCACCCATTCATCCCCCTTTTCCCTTTGCCTTTTTTTAGTTTTGACCAGGTCCAATCTGTTTAAATCAATTTGAATTCTTTTCCTGTGTTTCCTCCCCCCCGCCATTTTGTGCTATCTGCAAATTTGATAAACATATCATGGAGGAACCTCCTCAAAAGCCTTCCTGAAATCAGGATATATTATATCCATAGCACTCCCTTGATCTGCAAGTCTTATAATTCCATATATAAAAAGAGTAATTTGACATGACTTTGCTGGCTCCTGTAAGCATACAAAGATTGACTGTTTAAGTATCTGTTCTGGAATATTTCCTGGTACCAACACCAAACCGACTGGTTGGTAGTTGCTTGGGTCCTCTTTTTTGCTGTTCTTTTTTGCTTCCAATGAAAGATGTTCCTTTCTCTCCTTGAACAAAAATTTATGAATGCAAATTGCCTCCTGCCCTCATAAAACGCCCTGGGCAACTCCACATGACTCGTGCTCAGGGAAGAAAACCCCAGCGTGTTTCTCTGGTCATTGGAAGAGGTATTTATTTCTGTAGGGCTACTCAGCAAAGCCTCTTAAAAGCCACAGTGGGCACACAGGAGCCCCCTAGGGCCAGCGGCCCCAGGCACCAGCAGACCCCTTTCCCCAGCGGCAGTTCTGCCCCATAGCCTCTCCAGCCTCCCCTGCAAGAGAGAAGAGTCGAGGCCTTTTGGTTTGTCTACAGAAAGACTGCTGTAGTGTCCACCGCCACTAAGACCAGCTGCACCATAAGATGACAAAATGTGGTGACAGGAGAAAGAAAATTAAAAGGTAGCCATTCCATGAAACCTAAGAGCCAGATGCCTGCGGAATGAGAAGATCTTCACCACACAGAGAAATGCCAACAAAAGAAGGTGCCCGCCTAGCTCCTTGGGGCAAAGGTCTTGGGAGTTTCGGCCCTGGGTCACATTAACTGTGCTGTGACTACATCTAGGGCTTGGGGATGCCCCCTCCCTCTGATCTTAGGGCAGCAGGGGGCCCATGACCACCGGCAAATTGCCTGGGCACAAGGCGGTGACCAGTACAGACTGCGGGGCGCACCAAGGAGTCTCAGCCTGCATTCCTGAATCAGGATTCTGGGCCAACGGCAGTTGCCAGAGAGTCCCAAGTCTTGTCTTGGGGGGGGGGGTGATCACAGCAATAACCTGTTCCAGGCGGAGGCAGGTGCCACCCGGGCTCATCAGAGATGGGGACCACTGGAGCCAGAGTGCTCCTGACTGCAGCTACCACCTTCAGCCTCCTTGGCTTCAAGCAGAGTTCAAAGGCCCCCCAGCAGCTCTCCAGACTCCACAAGGGGAGGTCGGGGCACCAAAGCTTTAAGACGCAGTTCATGGCCTCATCCAGCTCTTGCCCGTGGGTGGGGGGAGCGGGAACTGCAGGCCATGTGCCGGGAAAGCTGGGTTGGGGGGTTGGGGGGGAGGAGGAGGGGACCCCATTCCCCTCCAGCCCCCCTGCCAGACCTGCAGTCAGCAGGTTCAGCCCAGCGTTTGCTTGCTGCGGATGACAGACTGGACAGCATAGCAGAGGCCGAGGCCCTTGAGTTTGAGGACGGCAGGCAGATGCTGAAAGCCTGTTGGTGAGGCCCAACCAGAGTTGTGTTTTTTTGCCTTCAAGTCTTTTTTTGAATATGGCAATCCTAAGGCAAACGTTCACAGTTTTTTCCTGGAAAGATTTGTTCTGGGGGAGGGGTGCCTTTTGCCTTCCTCTGAGGCTGAGAAACTGTGACTTCCACACGGTCACTCAGAGAGTTACTATGGCTCAGCAGGGATTCAAGCCCATGGAGCAAGGGCCCTTGGGGGCCACCTCCCCTCCAGCGCAGAGCAGATGCTACTTCAGGGCCCTGCCGGGGGGGGCACACGCAAGAAGAAAATTGTCCCCATGAGCCAGATGGGGAAGCACTCGACACCATTCCCAAGGAAAGTGTGACATGGGCTGGCAGCTTGTTGCTGAAGCTCTTCACGCAAAGCTGTTTGAGGAGAGAACAAGAAAAAAATGACTCATTTTCCCAAGTTCAGGGCAGCAGAAATGGCTTTCAAGATTTGTCAGGTTGACCTTGATTTTCCAAGAACTTCCAACTGCTTTGAATGCACCTGCTTTCCAAAACTCAGCAGGATCAGGCTGGCCTAGTAGCTGGATGGGGCCCAGCATCTCCAACCAGGGAAGAGGACAGGACCAGTCCCGACGGAGGCCCTGGTGCTCCTGCCTGCGCGAGCTGAGACGGCCAGGTGAGGCATTCGGGAATTATGGACAAGGGACAGACGCAGGTCATTCCCATTTCATTTTTCAGATTCAAGACATAGAATCGGGGAATTGGAAGAGACTTCCAAGAGCCATCTAGTCCCACGTCCTGTCACACAAACAAAGTCTGCAACGGACGCGCTTCCAAGGGACACCCAGAATCCAACCTCTGTCTGGAAGATCTGAAGAAGGGGCGTCCACCTTTCTCGGAGGCAGCCCAACCGTCTCACACCGAGGCTCCTGGGCCCGGCTCAGAGTCCTCTGCGGCCTCGGAGGGTCCGACTCGACCCTCGAATTACGAGCGCGCGGGGCGGGGGGCGCGAGATAGAATGGTCCTCCGCATAGAACCCGCGCCACGACCCCCGCTCTCGGGACGGATCCCGCCCGCCTCCACGGGCACGGGGCCCACTTCCCGGAGAGCGGCTTCAAATGTTATGACGTTCACGGGCGGGTCCTCCTCGCGGGAAAAGCTCGCGCGCGTCCGGCCCGTGAGTGCCCCCCCCCGTTCGATCTCGCTGCCACAGGGGTTAAAGGGCCGTGAGGCCCCAAGGCTGTCCACGTGTCCCCCGTGGAGGGGGCTGGGTCGGAAAGCGATCCCTCCGGGTGCCCTTCTTCTCGCCCTCCTCCCCCCCGTGCTTTCCTTCACGTTTTCACCGGAAAGGGCGCTGCCTCCTCCTCCCCCCCCCGTCCATTCCCCCTTCACGCACCAGCCAGAGGGGGCAGAGGGACGGCAAACGGGACGGGCGGAGGAGGGTCCTGGGCAGCTGGAATGCGGATGGGAAGCCGCGAGCGCGAAGGAGAGCCGCCAATCACAGGAGCGCGCGCACGGGGGGGGCGCGTCCCGCTGGTACAGCGCGGAAGGAGTTAACCTCCGCCCCCTTTTCCTCCGTCCGCTCGACTGACCTTCACGGGAGAGAAAAGAGGAGGCACTGCGCATGCGCCCTTCCCTCCCTCCCTCCCTCCGGGAGGAGCCCGGTAAATCCCGGGAGGGGGAGGGGAGGATCAGATAGTTTAGAGTCGCGGCGGGGGCGGCAGGAGTGCTCCTCAAGTCCCAGTCCATCCTCACTCCGTTCGACCGCCTTGGCAGATGGAGGGCGTGAAGGGGGGTCTCCCCTACAGCTTTCCAGTCCTCCTCCTCTGGTTGGGAGGAGGGAGCGAGGGAGCTCGCTTTCCCAGAGTGACACGGGGGGGGTTCGAAAAGGTGTCCCTTTTCCGCCGCCGTCAGCCTATAGTGGCCGCCCTCGTGTCTTCGGGCGGCGGGGAAAACGGAGGGGGGACGCCCCTTCCTGCACCTGCAAGGGCGCTCCCGGAGCTGCTGCCCCGCCCCCGTTCGGCCCCCAAAAGGAGGTGTCCCTTTCAGCCCCATCCATCCCACGAGACTTGCGCCGAGGGCGCGTCCCTTGGGTACCACGCCCTGCCCGTTACCTGGCAACGCCGCCTCTGTTGCCAGGGCGACGAGCGCCCGGGATGCCCGTCACCGCAGCGCCGGGAAGGACGGCAAGCGCGCGCCCGCGGGCTGGGGGGAAGAGAGCAGCCCCCTACCTGGGAAGGAGGGTGGGGGGTGGAAATAACCCGGGGCGCCCGGGTCCTGATCCGCGCAGTTGCAGCGTGCGCGGAAAGCGGAGAACCCAGTCCACCGACTTTCTTCCACCCGGGGAGAATCGGGCCGCTACCGCCGGATCTCGGCGGTCCATGGCGCTTGTGATGGGTGGGCGCGTGACCCGCCGGGGAAGGAGAGGCCTTTGGCCCCGCTCGCCGCCTGGGTTCCCTCGGTGGCTGCTGGGCGGCCTAGACGGTCCCGGGGGATGAGGCCTGGAAGCGGCGGAGGGAGGGGCGCGGCGGCGGCGGCGGCTGAGGGGGGGAGGAGGCGGAGGAGGAGAAGCCATTGTGTGGCCGGGGAGGCCGGGGAGGCGGGTGGGCAAGGCAGGCAGAGAGGCGGAGCGCCCCGCTAGGCCCTGTCCCGCTCCCGGAGGCTCCCGCCGCCCGGGGCGGAAAGCAGGGGAGGGGGAGGCCGTCGTAGGATCGTGAGCCTGCTGGCTGGCTCTCCTCGTTTCCCTCCCCTCCCCTCCCTTCGCCTCCGGCTGGCTGGCTCGGCTTCCCTCCTGGGCCGCCGAGGCGCCCAACATCCTGGCGGCTGATTATCAGCGGAGGAATTTGGGCAGCTGCCGTGGGCCGTCGCGGGAGCCCTCCTCGGACCCCCTCCCCTCCCCTCGCGCCTGTCCCCTCCCTGCTCGCTCGCCCGCTCGCTCGCTCGCTCCCTCGGCCGGCGGCGCGGTCAGCAGTGAGAGCGGAGCGCCCGGCGGGGAGAGGCGGCGGCGGCGGCGGCGGCGGCGGCGGCAGGGGAGGAGCCGGAGCTGGAGCCGGAGCCGGAGGGGGCGGCAGCAGCGGCGGCGGCAGCAGCAGCAGCAGCCGCGGCGGAAAAGGCAGGCAGACGCCGCCGCCGCCGCCGCCGCCGCGGCCGGCGGGAGAGCCAGAGGAGCCGGGGGTCGCGAGCGCGCCGGCGAGCGGGAGAAAGGGAGGCGGCGGCGGGGAGGCGGAGCAGACCCGAGGCGGCGCCGATGGCCGCGGAGGAAGTGACTGGCGGGGCGCGCAAGGCGACGAAGAGCAAACTTTTCGAGTTCTTGGTCCATGGGGTGGTGAGTGGGGAAACTTCTTCGGGAAGGGGGGCGGCGGCGGCGGCGGCGGCAGAGGGGGAGGGAGTGCCTCAGCGCAGCCGTCTCTTTCCGTAAAAGGGGAGGGGGCTGTTGACGCCCCCTCCCCCAACACGTGCTTGGGCTGGCGGCCTGGCGCCCGGGAGCAGGTGCCCGTTGGTGGCGGCGCGCGAAGGGGTCCGGTGGGAGTCAGGGGTCAGGGGCGGCGGCGGCGGCGGCAGCAACAAGAGTGGATTCCCTCCTGCGCCGGCGCTCGCCCCAGGCGGGTCTCGCTGGGCGCCCCCTCCCCCCTCCCGCATTCCTCTGTCCCCCCCCCCTCCTTTCCCGCTACCAGGCGTGCGGTGGCATCCTCGCCCGGTCCTCCGACGCCTCTGGCGGACGGGGCCAAGATGCTCCTCTCCGGCTCCTCCTGCCCCGCTTGGCTGCGTGCGGCCCTCTCCCCCTCCCCCCGCTAGAGACAAGGAACCCAGCGCTCAGGAGGTGCCCACCGGTTTGCCAGGGCCTTGCTTCTCCCTCACCCCGGAACGGCGCTTCACTGACCCCTTGCTCAGGTGGCCCCTGGCACCCCAGATATCACCTTCAAGCTTGCAGAGGGCTGGCTGGTTGCTTACTTGGGGAGCCTGTGCTAGCAGTTCACCCACCCAGCCATCCTCTGAGGCTCTGGCCCTTTGCTCCCAAGGGTCCAGGGGAGGGGGCCCCCCCGGCCTCTGGCTGGTTCCTTGGCAGTGCCCCTGCTGGGAGAAGGAGGCCCTGCTGCTGAGAAAAAGAGGTTGGGCTAGGGGCCCCTTATGAATTTGTTCTGAGACTCTGCTCTCTTCTCACCTGGGGCAGCCAGACTGTGCCCCCCCCATGGCCTTCCCAGGGTGGCCTTTTGCCCTCCGTGGACTCAGAGCTGCCCCCTTTCAGCTGGAAAGCATTTGAGGAATGAGGGTTTCCAGCTGCATGCAGGCACATCTGGCTTCACAAACTTTTACCTTGTGCCTGTGTGCTGGGGAGGGAACGCAGGGTCCTCTTTTCTCTTCCTTCCTTCAGTCCATCCCTCCCAAATTGCCTAAGCCTTCTTCCTCCCCCTCCTCCTCCTTTTGCTGTAGCTGTTTTTTCCTCCCTGAAGCAGCTGTTGAAGCTTTTGTGATGTGGTTGTACATCCACAACTGCAAGAGGCCCAATTCCCGCCCTGCCTAACGGACTCTGCCTTGGGAGGGATGGCGCCAGCTGTCACAAGGGGTTCTTCTGTTCAGGATGTGTGGCGGTGGTGGTGGGCATGACAAGGAAGCGTTAGGTTGTGTCTCAGGAGGAGGGGTGGCATCGCGATCCTGTCCAAGGGACGGTGTTTTCCATGAGTTTCCTTCTTTTGGATCTTGGCAAGGGGCTCTGGCAGAGAGGAGGCACGCAACAGGCAGAGGGGCTAGGAGGACAGTGGCTAACAGGATGGGTGGCAGGGCTAATGGTGGGAGGAGGAGGAGGAGGAGGAAGGGGGGGTCAGCATTTCAGCCTGCAAGCAGCCTTGAAAATGCTTCTCCCCCCAGTCTCCAGGCAGCCCCACATCTCTCCCAGAAACCTCTCAGTTTGCTGTCTGGTACCGTCCACCTGTTTCTAAAAAGAGGACTGGGAACTTGGTTCTAAAAAGTGAGGGAGGGAGCTGGGTGTTCAGTGGGAGTCCAGTCCCTGAGCTCAAGCTGAGGAGCTCTGGGGGAGCTCACGGCCATCTGTGTAGAGGTTCAGCAGAGCTGCATCCCCAGTCCCGCAAACAGCACCAAGAAAAGGCGGAAACTCTAATGCAGGAGACGATGTCTTGGGGTGAAAGCCCACCCATGGGAGCAGCTGACCACCACCCGCGGCCCAGGATCGGAGCAGAATGGAGCTTGGTCATCAGGGTCATCTGGCCCTGCCCAGAGGGTTGATACACCTGTGAAGGATGGGAGGAGGGGCAGGCAGAAGGAGGGATGGGTGGATGGTCTCCAATGCTCTTCTCGGAACCTGTTCGTCATGGACGGTGGCATTGAGCTGTGTGCAGAAGAGATTTTAGTGGCTAATGAAGTTTGGGGATCCTGGGGGCAGCTGCCTAATATTGACAAGGCCCAGCCCTTTTCAGGTCCAGCCCCAGAGCCTTTGGCACGTTACAAAGAGAGGTGCTACATGTATTCTGTCAGAGAAGGACCAGGAGGCTCTGGGGCTTTTGGCTGGGCTGGAAGAGGAAGAGGTTCCATCCTGGAAGGCGAAATGGGGCCGGACTGAGCAGGCTCTGGAAGAGGACAGACGGACTCACTGGAAGACCTGCTGGGTCAGTTGGTGCCCCCAGCAGGTGCTTTAATTCTTTCTACCTACCCACCCCCCACCCCATGCCTCTCAGAAGCAGGCCTCAAGAAATGGAGCAGCCCCTGTCTGGATGTGCCATCTAGCCCTGGTGCACCCACAGATAAGGTTTGGCAAGGCAGAGAAGGGAGAAGGCAGAGGCAGATAGTTGGTCCAGCTGTGTCTGACGGAGAGGACAGCCGGACCTGCTGTGGTGTCTGAGAGCCTGGAGGGCCCCGAGAGTTGATGTGGCCCCTGCCTTCCTTGCAGGCTCCTCCTATGGCCAGTCCTGTCTGGGACCACACCAGCTGGCCCCCCTCCCCGTGGCATCCCTCTAGTCACCGTCTCAAGACCAACGGGATCCTGAGGGGGGAATGAGGAGTTTCAGGAATTTTCTGAGCTGGGGCTGGTCTTTCTTCTTTAGAGCAATGGAGCTCTCCTTAGCACTAGGTAAAGAAACACACTTTCAGCAAAGAAAAAGGAATTATGGCATGTAAAATGTATATGCTGTGTAATTATTTGAGAAATTTGAGAATAGCCAAAATCATGGCATAGAACAGAATCAAGCTTGGAAGGCTTCTGAAAGGTCATCCATCCTGCCCCCCCCCCCGACATCGTCCTGCTTGCATGGTGTATAGGGACCAGGATCTGACCTGGCACCCCAACTTGGTTGCACCCCTCATCCCTATTAGGAAATTTCCCAGGCTTGAAGGGGAAGTTCGCTGTGGTGTGGCTGGCCTGTGGCTCCTCTTCCCCTTCTGGGCCCAGCTGCTGTGGTCAGTTTTGGCCAAATGGGCTCCATTTTTCTTGTATGGGGAGAGAGATGGAGGCAAAAGAGGAGCTCAGCTGCCCCTACCCCCTGCCGTTCTTCATCTTTTCATTCGGCTGATTTCTTCCATCTCTTGCCACTCTAGTTCTCCGCACACCCCTACAAGCCCAAGATTCCTCCCTGTCCCCTACACTTTCTTCTCGAACCAAGGGCTTCTCCGTAGGCCCTGGGCTCTTCCTCCAGTTCCTCTTGCTGCTCACCAGAGAGAACCGCCTGGAACAGTTTTGTGACTTCAAACCTTTATTTTTGAGAAACAGTTGAAGGGAAATATTCAGTTGGAGGGAAGAATTCAGTTAAGTATGTGTAATGTGGCTTAAATGTGATGTTGAAGCAAATTCAAAGCTTTTATTAGAAATTTCCGTTAAATGTTCAATGTAGCAGTGGATGCTTCCTATACACTAACTGAATTTTAGGGGGGAAGTCCCAAAAAGAAGACCCTGAAACTGTTTTCAGACAAATCCTCAGCTTCCCTGGGGTTCAGGCTGCTCCAGTCTTTCTGCCTCCTTGGAAGAGGACTTGGAAAAGGGAATGGTAGCTTTGATTTTAGGCCTGGCGGCGGCGGCTGCTGCTGCTGCTGCTGCTGCTGCTGCTGCTGCTGCTGCTGCTGCAAGTACAGGAGCAGCAGCAACAATTCTTCTTGCTTAATTTGACTTGAGTCCATTCAGTGTCACCAATTGGTTTTACAAAACAACTTGATTTAAAAAATGGAGCAACGCCTACACCTCACGTCACTGCCTGATACCCTTGCTGGCGTGAAACATTTTAGATCCTGAGCAATGGCTGCCTTCCATCTCCAGGAGAGGGGTCCTTATCTTTAAAGACTCCCACTATCCCACAGTGTTTTCTTTGGAGACTTTGGGGGTGGGATTTGCTTCCTCTGGTTTTTCTCTGCAGAAGCCCTGAGGATGAAAGAGAGACTGTCTTGGACTCTCCAGTATTTTGTGTGGCGGTGGGGCATTCTGGGACTGTTGCAAAACCTGATCTCACAGCAAAACTGGAAGAAAAGGGATCAGGCGATTTTTAGCAAATTTCCAGCATTTATTGCTTGGCCACTTGGCATGATTGAAGGTGGCAGCTGAGTCTTCAGTGGAAGATGGCCAGGTTTGCAGATGGACAGCGACAGGCCGCTCTAAATGCAATGCATGCTTGCAGGATGAATTGCTGCCAGCAGGACTCTGTGTGCGTGTGCATGTGTGTAGGAAATTGAGCTGCGGCTGTGTCTTCTGCAACAGGTGCCCTCCAGGGGAGGGCCCCCCTCCCTCCCTCCCTTTCTTGGGGCAGGCAGTTGCGAGGCTTCCATCCCTCTCTCCAGGCTGTGGGCCTGCCAGTGAAAGTCTATGGGCATTGCAATTTGGAAATTAGCCAGTGAGCAGAAGCATGGTGTGTGCCCCAAGGTGCTTGCAGTCACAGTGTTGTTGCAGCTGTTGCTGTGGTGCACGGAGAGGCAGCCAGGTGGACAGAGGTGCAGACTCATAGCAGGGCAGATTGCGGCCTCTACTCAGATGTGTGCCTTCACCACAGGATCTGAGAGCAAGGGCTGTTGTGCTGATCAGGCCCAAAGTCTTGAGGACAATTAGTTTTCTGGGGGGAAGCAGCTGAAGTGGCCTTCTCATCTAGGTTCCCCAGTGGAGACCTCCCCAAGCGTAGAGGGGAGGAAAGCAGAATGGGCATGGTGTGGGTGCTGGTGGGGCTGGCATGGTAGGGCAGCTCTGAAGGAGCAAAAGTCGCTGGCAAAGGCAGAGGCAAAAGCAAGATGATGGGCTGGGCAGTGATGGCAGGGGCCTCAGGAAGTCAGACTGAGGCTTCTGCTGGGACCCACCTGCATTGCTTCCTCTCCTCTCTCCTCTCCTCTCCTCCCTCTCTGCCCCATCCCAAATTGCAGCCATCCTGGGCCAAGAAGATTGGGGGGCGATGGGGACGAAGGCTTAGTGGCGGCTGTTTTTGCCAGATGCTTAGAATCATAGAATTGTAGAGTTGGAAGAGGCCATTGAATCCAAACCCTGCCCTGCAGGAATACACCATCAAAGCGTTCCCAACAGATGACCATCCAGCCTATTTAAAAACCTTCAAAGAAAGAGATTCCACCACACAAGAAGGAGACTCCATCACACATTCTTTCTCTTCCTCTTGCCGTGGGGGAGGGCCATGTCCCCCACACCTTTCTTTCTCCATGGCAAGGAAGGTGCCGAGCGCAGATGAGAGAGAGACAGAAAGAAAGCAGAGTTGCCCCCAACTGGCCGGGTCAAAGCTTTGCTCATCAAGATTGAGAAAGGGAGAAAGAGAGGGGGGATGGCAAATGCCAGAGGGCACCGAGCCTCTGGGCTACAAGCCCTCCTCGAGGTACAGCTGTTTTTTCATGGTCCACTGCTCACTGTATGGGCTCAGTAAGTCCTTACAGTGTTCTAATCTGGCTGATGGGTCCCTCATTTACGCAGCTGGCCCGAGGCACATCTTGCTCTAACCCAGCCACTGCTGGTGGCCTCAGGCAAGTACAGGCAATGGCGCAAACACAGGATACCTTCTTGTAAACTGGCTAGAGCTAGGTAAGAGGGTGTTTGCTCACGACTGGACACAGGCTGGGAGGCATGCTGTAGGGCTGACTTGCACCTACCTGCACCATTAATTTTGCCCAGCAGAAAAGGCAGCGGCAGGTGGCTGGGTCCTGCGTGCTCTGCCCTCTTGCTGCCGAGGAAACAAGCAGGATTTTGCCTGGACTCTGCACTGGTTGAATGGCATTGTTTTGGGGAACTTTGCAGGAGTGGCTTGGCAAAGGAAATTCTAGCACAGGAGGGACAGAAGTAAGCCTCACCAGGTGGCACCTTTACCAGGCAGAATGCAGCCAAAGCCTTGTAGCAGCTGGCCTGTCGTGCCAACTCTAGTGCCACCGCTTACACCTGTTGAAAAGGAAACTTTTCAGAGCAGCCTGAATGGAGGCAGGTGGAAAATTTCGTGCTTGGGTGTTTGTTGGCCACACTCCTAGACCAGCTGAGCAGTCACAGATGGGAGATGTCACCTCACCTCGTGGATCTCAGGAAGCCCAGAGGAGGAATAATAAGTCAGGTCTCACAGGAGCTGGGGGATCCCATGTCGAGAGTGAAGTCCCCAGGATGTGGCTCGTGGGTGATCGTGAGCTACTGAGTTGCTGACCACGCAGAATCATTTGGGGTGGGAGGTACAGTAGCAGCAAAATGGGTTGCTACACTTCAGTGGAAGTGGAAGCACTTTGGGACAAAAACTGTCCCCCCTTCCCATATATGCCAATCAAATCTGAGCTGGAGGTCACTTACTGGGGTCCTTAGCAGAGGAAGTGGACAAAAAGATGCTCATCTCGTGCCTTTCTCTGCACATCTGCGGTGCAGCCACGCCAGGAACACAGTTCTGCTCCCAGCACCTGAGCAAAGAGCTGGAGCTGTACATGACGCAAGAATGGGCAACGGGCAGGATCCGGGGATGAAGCATTGGGAAGGGCTGCTTACCCCTGGGGGAAAAGGCAAACGAGAAGGGAAATCAAGGCCTCTTTCTCTCGGGGCCTTTAGGCAGAGCCTGCATCATGGCAATTTCCTTCCTGCGTGGCAGAAGTGGCTTGGGCTAGACAGCCCCTGTGGTCCCCTCCAACTCTAGGATTCTGTAATTCTCTAACACGTTATGAGTAACATAGTTACCTGTAACAAATTGCAGGTTTTGGCAAACAGGTTTTGGCTCCTGTTTCCTGACAGGCTCACACAAACATAATGGGTTATGAGATAGTCAACTGATGTTGTACTACTCGTGTTACCTGCTATGTGTTTCTGGGCCTGGAGGGCCCCCAAAGACCTGGGCCCCTGACCTGAGGGGGCCTCCTGCATGCCACCCGCCTCGGCAGACCCTCATGGGCCTTCGGGGGAGAGTCCTGGCACGTCTGCTGTGGCCCTTGGAAACCCCACCATTAGCGCTCTTAGGAGTGAAGAAGAGGCTGCTGCTAATGGAAGATGCCATTCAGAGACAGAATGGAGACTAAGGTTTCCTTTGTAGGGGGGGGGGTGAGGTGGTTGCGGCTGCAGGTTGTTATTCCCAACAGGAAAGAATTACACATCCCCTGTTAAAAGGTAACTGATTGCTCCCAGGTTCTGCTGGGGAGCTTTTTGAGGAGATCCATTGTGAAAATGGAGAATGAACCCCGCAAGGGTGGGGGGGGGAGCCCTTCAGACAATAAACTTCTTGAAGCAGCCACTGAGATCGCTTGGCTCTGGCTGGGGTGTTGGCAGAGTTCCCCAGTGCCACTGCCTGGCCTTTCTTGCTTGCTAAAGCCACCACTGTCTTCTAGACAGCCACATCTAATGATGGCAAGCCCCTACTGCTCCCCCAGGCCTGGCATTTGAACCTTGCCTGTTTGAAGACCTTTGGGAGGACAAAGTGGCTTCGTTAGTGGGTGGTTCTTATTAGCTAGAGGGTGCCTTCCAGCTAATAAGAAGACAATGCTAGCAGAAAGTCTAGGATTTCTTGGTGGAAGATCAGCAGTGGAGATGGGGTCAGGTGCCCCCCCCATAGCTTGCTTCTCACCACTCATTTTCCTGTGCTCTTACCTGTACGGAAGTCCTTCCAAGCAGCAATAGTAGCTAAATGAACAGAATCCCATGTTCCGCAGCAGTCTACCTGTCAGGTCTGTCTTGCTCTCACCCCAGCCCCCATGACCTTCCCAGAGTCATCTGGAGGGCCACTGGGGTGACCCGGGCACTTGTTTTGGGCTGGGGCAGGGCAGGGTGAGACTGGTGAGATGGATTGCAAGGCAGGAGTGTTGGTGGGGGGACTGAGTGCAGAATAATTGAGCCCTTCAGAGTTGCTTCTCCTTTAACTCATTAACTCTGCAGTCAATTTGCCACCCAGTTCTCCGAATCAATTCTCATTAATCCACCCACCTCCGTTTCCCATGTAGAGCATCCTAAATGCATTTTCCTTCAGTTAGTTAATTCTCCCCAAGATTTCCCCATGAAAAAAATGCATTCCCTTCCCTGCTCCTCCTTGTGAACTGCATGAGTGCTGTGAGTGCCATTCCCTTTGCCCTCCAGCTCAAGTGGGGTGGGGGGGGGAGAGATAACAGATGTTCTGCAGTCGAAGAAAAGGCATGCACCTCACATAGCAGCCGCCCACCAGGATGAGCCTTCTTCCCCCTACCCTTTGCTGCTTCCCCACAGAGGGAAGGTCGCCAGCCACCCTCCACCCCCATCTCCTTGGTCTGCAGCCACCGGAGCTGAGGCATCCCAACAGATCATGTTTCCATGCATGTGTGGGCTTGGAGGATCCTTAAAGCAGACAGGGTGAGTTGAAGGCAGTGGCTTGGTGACGAGAGAGGGAAGCTGCGGTGACAGCAGGTGATCTCTGTTATGCTCCCAGTGCCAGCAGGGCAGTGGTACCAGGGCTCCTTGCTGGGCCCCTGTGGCTGTTGGGTATCCTCAGCTGGGGAGGCTTTGGGGAAAGCAAACCCTCCCTTCCTTGGCCAGAGAGGAGCTGCTTGGGGAGAGGCATCCTCTGGACCTGGGGGAATTCCAAACTGGAGCTAAACTGGGAGAAGATCTAACTGAAAGGAGGGTTCTTCCAAGGTGAACTGGGGCCAGAAGTCCCCTTGGTGGCTCAGTTGGCCCCAGGCTTCATGGCCCCCCGGCCACTCAGGAATGAGTTGGGTCTGGTCTCTTTTCCCTGCAGAGGTGCTTTCCAATGCTGCTCCCTGTAACCGTCCTCAGGGGACCCATAGCCATTTCCCCCCCCACTGCTGTTATCCCCCACTTTACGTTCCAGCCTGGGACTCCTGGACAATGCCTCAGAAGACCTCATAGCACTTTGGAGGAACCGTGTTTCCCAAACTGAAGCGTGCCTCCTCCTCCCATTCTCCCGCTAAAGAAAACATTGCAGCAGGGGTAGAGGTGTGGAGGGGGGCGCAAGATGGGGGTGGCATATGTTTTTGTGAATGGCAGCTCTAGCTTCCAATTGGTTGTTCATTTTGCCAGGGTGAAGTCAACTCTGAGGGGCATGGATCCATTTGAGGGGCTCTGCAGAAAGTAGAGTCTTTCCTTGGACAAATTCAGGGGGGATGGAGGGGGAGGTGGGGATAGTACTGGCTGCCCTTTGAGAAAAACTGCCTCTGCCCTGTGGGGGCACCACTATCTCCTTTGCCATCTCTTCCTGGGAGTGTGATGCCAGCGGAGGGAGAAGGGCAGAACTGTCCATATGCCTTCTGAAATCCTTGCAGGTTCCAGCAGGGGCTGATTGTCTCCAGGTCATTTTTGGAACGATGCTCCATTAAAAACCTAGAGGAATAAACACTCCCATTTGGAAACCCCAGACTGGTGGGCTCCCGTGCTGGGCGTGCTGCTCCCATCAGGATTCTGGCCTGGGTCTGGATGGGCCTCCTTCCTGCTGCTTGTCATTTCATTCACTTCCAGCCATGCTTTACGAGCTGTGCAGCCTTTTTGAAAGAAAGGTCCTGTGGCAGCAGTGGAATCTTGAAGCGTATTGTCCTTGGTGCTGGTTCAGAGGGGTGGCCAGAAAGCTTGTGAGGTTGGCTAATGCTGGTGCAGCTGCCAGCCCAGTGCCGAGCCATGACTCAGTGGGCCACCAGCCTGGCGGGGCTGGAAGCAGCTTTATGTTGTTGCCGTAGCTGGAATGGCACCTGTCTGCCCTGGCAGAGATTAGTGGAGGGTGCTGTGGAGGGTATGCAAGGACATCCCTACGGGCCAAGGGGGTGGGGCGGGTGGCGGCAGCAGTGGCTTCAGCCTCTCTCGTGGAAAGGAAAGAGGACCCTCCTCCCTGGTGGCCGGAGTGGCCGCTGACACCGGACTCCACGGCCCAATGGTCCAGACTGGGGTCTGGCAGCCACCTGAGGCCCCTGGGCCCCACACACTTAGGCAAGTGGCCTGGCAGTGCCCTGGCCCCTCAGCCCTGCTCTCAGGGGAACTGCAGCTCTGCCAGCTCTTGTGGGCCGCTTCTGCCTGTGGGGAGAGGCTCGTCAGGTGAGAAACCCCTGTGCTCCCACTTCATTCTCCCTCCGAGGGGCCCTGAGAGGAAGCTGTGGGTCAGCCAGGGGAGGGAGCAGCTGCCCATCCAGCAGGGCACACTAAGCCCCCCCCCCCAGAGTCAAACAGGTTGGAGCCGAACGGGCTACTTGCTCCCTTTTACCTTTAGCCCACTGGTGCGTCTTGTCTCTTGCACCACCCGGCCCAAGATATCAAGCTGAGTGAGCTGCAGGTGGGCTTCCCATGGGCAGTGTTCCTGCAGCTAGGGAGGCCTTTTGGCTGCCCCCGCCTGCCTGCCTGCCTTAACTGGTGCCTTTCTCTCCTCCAGCGCCCTGGGATGCCATCAGGTGCTCGCATGCCCCACCAGGGGGCTCCCATGGGTCCCCCAGGCCCCCCCTATGTTGGAAGCCCCTCCGTGCGCCCCGGGATGCCCCCGGCCGTCATGGAGCCCACCCGGAAGAGGGCCGCCCCCCAGCAGGGCCAGCAGCAGCAGCCCCAGCAACAGCAATCCCAGCCGCCGCCGCCGCCGCAGCCACCACCACAGGCCCAGGGGCCTCCGGGAGCGCCCGGGCAGCAGGGCGGGGCCACCCAGAGCCGGCCCAGGAGGTGAGTGACTGCGTGTGCATGCATGGGAGGGGGGGGATAGAGCCCCTCCACACTCAGAGAAATCAGGGTCCCCTGCCCTGGTCCCTTCCTCCCCTCCCCTCCCCTCCTCTTGTTGAGCCCCCACGGCTTCTATGCTCCAAGCTGGTGCTGCCTGTCCCAGCGGGGGGGGGGGGGCTATGGCAGTGGCCATGGCCACGGCTGCCCAACCCCCTCTGCTTCCACGGTGTTTCCTGATGTGTGCATGAGGGTGGTGGGGTGGGGAACTGGGGGTCACGCTGCTCCTTGAAAAGGAGTTGGTGTAAAGAAAGTATTTGGGGAGGAGGGACAAGGAGGGCAGCCTTGGGGCCCTCTGCCAAAACCCTACCTGGGTTCCCTTTCCAGATGTGGTGGCACATTCTTGAGCACTCCTGCGGCAGCCACGTGACCCAGTGAGATCCGTCGGGCTGAGCCCGAGCGCTCAGGCTGGGCTCCTGGGATGATGCCTTGGCAGAGGCGGGGGTGCCCTTTCATGGCCCTGGGGCCTGGCTGTTCCTTCTTGGGGGAACCCATTGGGCTGTTTGGCAGGCTGGTGGCTCCAGGGTCCCCTCCCAGCTCCTGGTTGTGTCTCTTCCTGGCTCAGTTCAGTGGTCCCTCAGACCCCTTCCATCTTGCTGGAGTGTGGACCAACAGCTTCTTTAATTGGAGGGGCGGAGGTATGTCGGGGGCGGGTTCCTGTCCTCCTTGTGCCTTTGCAGGAGAACTCACCCTTCTTCCTGTGTGAGCAGAAATGTGGTCGCTGCGCCCTCGATGGTATAATCAAGAAGGGAGAATTCTGGGGAAATGGGGATGTGGCTTTCATGGCTTCCCTTGGCTGGACTTTTATTCTGGTGTTTTGGGGGCAGCCAATACCTGCTTAGAGTCATAGAATCATAAAGTTAGGAGAGACCCCAGGGGCCATCCAGTCCAGCTCCCTTCTCCCATGCAGGAACCCACATCAAAGCACTCCCTTTGACAGATGGCCATCCATCCAGAAGGAGAATCCGCCACATTCCACTGAGGCAGCAGCATATTCCATTGCTGACCAGCTCTGACCATTGGGAAGTTCTTCCTGAGGTGTAAGTGGAATTCCTTTTCCTGCAGTTTGGAAAGAGATTCCACCTAAACTTCAGGAAGAACTTCCTGATTGTCAAAGCTGTTTGGCAGTGGAATAGGTTGCCTGGAAGCTTGGTGGAGTCTCCTCCTTCTTTGGAGGTTTTTAAACAGAAGCTGGATGGCCATCTGTCGGGAGCACTTATGCAGCATCTCTCCACCACCTGTGCAGAAAAGGGGCTGGGGGCTCCCGAGCGTGGCTCCGTCCCCCCAGCCGCAGAGAGGGTGCTCTTGGGGGTTGTCTGGCTGCCCTTGTATACCAGGGCCAGAGCAGCAGCATCCACCCTTTACTGGGGAGGGGGAGAGGGCCCCACAGCAGCACTCACTGCTCCTCCCTCCCGCACTGGCATGCAGAGGCATGGGGGCATTCCCATGGCCAGTCTTTGCTTGGACCTGCCCTTGAGAGCCACCTCCATGGGCAGAGGAAGTAGGCTTCCCTGGCATCACTCTCCTATCGTGGCCCTGGCTGCTTATATTGGTGGAACTGAGTGAACCCCAGGGGGCCAGGGGGGGGCTCGGAGAGTTTGTCGCCTGGTAGTTTCCTGGTTTTCCCAGCTTTGGGAACTGAGGTGCGGAAGTGTGACTCTCTCCAGATGACCCCCTGCTCCTCTTCCTCTCAAAGCCTGCTTTGCCGAGATGGGCTTTGGTTGCCACCCCCCGCCCCCTGTGCTGGCAGCCCCCTCACCCGTCCTCTTCTCCAGAGAGTGAGCACAGCTGCCAGGGAGTTGAGCACTGTCCTCCTCCGTCCACACCAGAGCCTGCCCATCCAGGAATCTCACAGAGAGCAGCTGCTCTGTGGCCAAGTTGGGGTGCCCTTCCTCTCCACCCCATCCAATCTGGGGGTTCAGGGGGGCTGCTCTGAGTCAAAGCACTTGCTAGAACAAGGTCAGTGTGTGTGTGTGTGTGTGCGCGCTTTCCTCAGGAAAGCTGCTTCAGCCCCTCCCCCTCCTTTTTGTGGTGGGGGAGCCTAGCAGAGTCTGTTTAAGGAGACCCCCCCGGCAAGTGGGGGGCACTAAGCAATGGCCAGGTGGGGCTGCTGTGGCTGCGAGGAGGCTCTCGATTGCTCGGCCTCTTGAATGCTGCTTTTAGTGATCAGCATAGCTGGCTTGACTGGGATGTTTGGGTGGCTCAACCAAGTGAGCCAGTCCTCATTTTCCAGAGCAAAGCCCCCCCATTCTGCCAACCAGTCTGGCTCAGTCAGAGAGGCCGGTGGGGAGGAGGAGGAGGAGCAGGCTTCTCTTGGGCCCAGAGGGGGACGCCTCCGGAGCCCCTGAAGGGCAGCCAGTTCTTTGTCACTTCCGGTGCCCTGCTTTCATTCCTGGCAATCTCAGTTGGGAAGGAAGAGGAATCTGCGGGGATTGGGGCCATTCTGCAGGGGCGGGGGAGGGCAGTCAGTGCCTGCTGTGGATCTTCCTGCTCCAGCGGTGTTTTTTTGTGCTGGTGGTGACTCCCGCCTCCGTGCACGGCTTCGACCAGAGGGGCCTCCCTCATGCCAGTTGGGGGCAGCTGAACTTGGCCAGCAGGCTGGTGAGCAGGGGGACTCCCCGGGTCTGAAGGGCTTTTGGGGAGGGCCGGGGAAGACTCCTCCCTCCCTCCCTCCCTCACCTCCGGTGGCCTGGCAGAGATGTCAGGATAATTTAGCAGGTGGCCTCCATGCTCCTGGACCGGTCACCATGGTAACGTGGTCTCTTTTTTCCCCTTCAAAAATGTACAGTGCCAAGCGGAGGAAAATGGCTGACAAAATCCTCCCTCAGAGGGTGAGTGGCTCCTTTTCCATCCTTGCTTTCTTTCCGCTTGCTTGCCTGCCTCCCCTCCCTCCTTCTGTTTGCGACCAGGGGCTTCCAGTTTTTGGTCTCTGAAGTGAGCACCTCCTGGCAGGGAGGTCCTGCTGCTCACCTGCTGCGCTGAAGCCCCAGTGTCGGGGTTCCCAGAGGGCTTCCTGTTCAGGCCCCACCCGTCGGCCACAGGTGTGGGTGCCATCCTGTGCCAGGTAGGCTCTTGGCCTGTGGGGAGACTGCTTTGGCCCTTCCCTGTGGCCCAGCTTGGTGGGAGAGAGCGGCTAGATTCCAGGGGCCCCAAGCAGTGACAGTCCCGCGTGGAACGTGGCCCTCTCATGCCTGGCCCAGGCAAACATGCCTCCCCGCCCTGACTCGCTACCTCAGGTAGCTGGCAAGCCTACTTCCCTATTTGGTTGCCAAGGCAGGACCTCAACTTTTGAGTTATCTTCCTGGCATCACTTTCCCAAAGGCAGTGGTCAGACCCCCTTCCACCACCCTCAGTTTTTGGTATTTCCCCAGTATCTTCCCTGGTTCTGACATGAGCCCCACTCCTAGCCTTGGGGGCCGGGAAGCACCAGTGTGCCACTGCCCTTCCTGTGGAGGCCATAAGTGGAATTGCCGTGGACCTTCCACACCCGTCTTGTGGAGGGGGAGGATCTTGTGCATTGGCCCTGATGTATTCTGTCCACACCTCCAGCCCCTCCTGTGACTCCTCTGCCTTCTGAGAGAGTTTTCATGCAGGGAGGGGCTGTCAAAGCTCAACCTCTATCCTCTGGAACACACAGCTGGCACACTTCACACAGCTCCTCAAGGCCCCCCTCCCTCAAACCAGGCTCTTCATTTCCTAAGGCCCTCTAAAGCAAGAAAGATGTGGCTTACTCTAACGGGATTTTCGTGGTTAGAATGTAAGGTCCAGCAGGAAATTGGGAAAACTTTTCAAAATAAACATTTCTTATATGTCCTAAGGTTGTTTTTTTCCCCCCAGTTTGCAACCTACATTTGGGTGCATGATTTGCCATCAAATTCAAATTCTTGTGACACTGTAGGATATTCTTTTGTGTGTGCATGTGTGCCCACCGTGAGTCTAAAAATGGAAGGAGAACAGAATTGACCCCTCTGAGGTTACCTTGCTTGTGCACAATACCCCTTGCACTGAGTTCCATGTTTGATCATTCGGTTATTTTTTAATTTTGGAAGTAGCCCTGAAGAAACTTTATGGCTTAGAGAAAGAAGTTTGAAATGAAAGTAAAATGTTACTTGAGTGCTTTAAAATGTCATGCCTCTGTGATGCTCTAATGCAGACCATTAGAAAACAAGAGCTGATCATAGAGAAAACACTTTTCAGCTGGGGTCATTTTAGCCAAGTTTATGACAAGAGGGTTTTTTTTTTAACACCCTACTGCTATACGGCTAACTTTAACAAGAGGATTGAAGCTACCTTTCTGGTTCCAAAAATCAAGCACCGTGCTGAAATGGCAGCGGAGGGGTGAAAGGGCATTGGGCAGGGACAGGCGTCATTCTTTCCCACAAAACACATAAAGCAATGCCATGCCGGGCTACTCAAGGATAGGCCTCAGTGCAACAAAGCACAACCCTGTTCTAGGTGGGGCTTATTAAAAGCTAAGATTCCCTTTTACTTCCAGCCTCTAATTAGAAGGAAGGGGGAAATCTAGCTGCTGGGCTGAGAGGAGAGTGGAGACTTACTGTGGTCATACCATATCTTGACTCGAGTAAGGCCTTTGACAAGGTCCCCCGTGATATTATTGCAAACAAGGTAATAATGTGGGCTAGATAATGCCACTGTTAGGTGGTTGACCAACTGACCCCAAAAGATGCTCGCCAGTGGGTGCTTTTCATCCTGGGGAGAAGTGACTAGTGGGGTGCCACAGGGTTCTGTCCTGGGCCCAGAACTAGTCAACATCTTAATATCCATGACTTGGATGAGGAAATAGATGGCATTCTTATCAAATTTGCACATCGTGCCAAATTAGGAGGGGTAGATAGCACCCTAAAGAACAGTATCAGAATTAAAAAATTACCCTGGGTACCATCAGATGGAAATCTGTGATTCATGATTTAAGATAAATTATGAGGGGGCTACAGGATATATATCATGAAGCGGGAATATGGAGATGGAAATGCAAGAATCAACAAGTAATAATAGCACTAAAATGTGGTACAATATTTTAAGCATGTTAAGAAATATTGATAATGAAATCTAGATCAGTGTGGAATATCAGAAATATTTCAAATAAGTTGACAGTTATAATTGTTTGTTTTATATCTGAATTTGAATAAAATGATTATAAAAAAAAAGGATTAAAAAATTACCTTAACAGCTTAGAGAGCTAAACCAAAACTAACAAAATGAATTTCAACAGGGAGAATTGTAAGGTACTACCCTTGGGCAGAAAAAAAATGAAATGCACAGATACAGGATGACATGTGGCTAGACCTCAGTACGTGTGAAAGGGATCTAGAAATCTTAGAAGACCACAAGCTGAACATGAGTCAGCAGTGTGATGCAGCAGTTAAAAAAACCAATGTGATTCTGGGCTGCATCAATAGGAGTCTGGTGTCTAGGTCAAAGGAAGTGATGGTACCATGCTATTCTGCTTTGGTCATGCTCCACCTGGAATCCTGTCTCCAGTTCTGGATACCACATTCAGGAAGGATATTGATAAGCTGGAACGTGTCCCGAGGAGGGCGAACAAAAGGGTGAGGGATCTGGAAGCCATACCCTCTGAGGAGCAGCTTAGGCAACTGGGTTTCTTTAGCCTGGTGAAAAGAAGGTTAAGCGGTGACATGATAGCCATGTTTAAATATTTGAAGGGATGTCATATGGAAGATGGAGCAGACGTGTTTCCTGCTGCTCCAGAGAGTAGGACGTGGAACAATGGCTTCAAATTACAGGAAAAAAGATTCCACCTAAAGTTTAGGATGAATTTCCTGATGGTCAGAGCAGTTTGACAATCAAAGACACTGCCTCAGAGTGTGGTGGAGTCACCTTCTATGGAGATTTTTAAACAGAGGCTGGATGGCATCTGTCAGAGGGAGGGCTTTGATTGTCTCTTTCTGCATGGCGAATTGGGATTGGACTTGATGGCCCTTGTGGTCTCTTCCACTTGTATGATTTTATGCCTTTGTTGGGGGCCCCATAGCTTATAAAAAAAGATGAAGAGGAGATAAAGCACCAAAAAGGTGGATCATGGTGTGTGTGGTGTGGAAAAAGTGGGAGAGGAAACAGGGGGCCTAACACCCCAGATATGAAATAGTCTGGAGCTGGCAGGATTCACTGTCACAGAAATTTGTGGTGCATGCCCCCTGCAACCTGGGGAGTTTTAAAGGGGATTGGGCAAATTCAGGAGGGAACGGAGGCTCCCAGTGGTGGCCACTCATGATGACTGGAATCAGTTAGGGCCCTTTGTGCAAGTCAGTTGAGTTATGCTTGGAGGGAGAGCACGGGACTGCTTCCCTGCCTCTGGTGGTCCACCCAGAACCTCCCTCTGGTACTGGCCAAGCTCCAGGGTACGTGTGAGTATGGGGGTGATGTTACAGCCATTAAATAGCCAAGGAGGGAGGGAGGGACGTGGCTGACTTGGTGAGCAGGAAGAATGCTTCCCATCCCCATGCAGTTCTCAGGAGGGAAGAGAATGCCAACCGGTCGCTGCTGCTCAGTTGCCCTGTCTCTCCTTCCCTTGTCAGTTTGCAGGTGTAGCAATGCCCAGTAGGACTTTGAGGCTGCTCCTTTCCAGTAGCTACAGGGTGGGACAAGGAGGAGGAGGAGGAGGAGGTGGGATGGAGATGCAACCACAGCATGCTGTGTTCTGCCCGGTGGATGCAGGGTCCTGACCACAGGTTTCTGGACAAAGCCTTGAGCCTCTGAGCATGAGTGGTCCAACTGGTAGGGGCTGAGTCCCATGAAAGGCAGCTGGGAGGTGTTGTGGGTCTGGGATTCCAGAGCTCTGCTTGCAAATGTGCGAAGAAGCCAGAGTGCAGCTCCAGGAATGCTCTGCCCACTCTTGTAGCCCAGTTCCATCCTTGTTTTTGCCCCATTTCCACGAGTGGCTCTCTGTTAAACCTGCATGGGTTTCCACTTTTTCTCTCCTTTCTGGTGCTGCTCTTCCGGCTTTACAGAGGGAATGCCTCTCCCAGAGTGGGATTCATACATATAGCTGCATTCTCCCCCTTGGAGTCTAGCCAGAACCTGTGCAGCTTCTGCACAGAGCTGGAAGAGACCACAGGGGCCATCCAATGCAACCGCATTCTGCCATGCAGGGAGATACAGTCAAAGCACTCCTGACAGATGGCTATCCAGCCTCTGTTTAAAAGCTTCTAAAGGAGACGGCGTATTCAACTGCCAAACTTTGCTTATCATTAGCGAGTTCTTCTTAAAGATTAGATGGAATATCTTAGCCAGAAGTTTGAAGCCATTGCTCCATGTCCTAGTCTTTGGAGCAGCAGAAAACAAGCTTGCTCCATTTTCTATACAACAACGCTTCAAATATATAAACATGGCTCTCATGTCCCCTCTTAACCTTCCCTTCTCCAGGCTAAACATCCCCAGTTCCCTTAGTCACTCCTCATAGGGTTTCATAGTTGCCAGGCCTTCTACCATTTTGGTTGCCCTTCTCTGGATACATTACAGCTTGTTGATACCCTTTTTGAATTGTGGTGCCCAGAACTGGACACAATATTATTCCAGACGAGATCTGATCAAAGCAAAATAAAGTGGTACCATCACTTCCCTTGACCTAGACACTATACTCCTATTGATGCAGCCTAGAATTGCACTGGCTTTTTTAGCTGCTGCATCACACTGCTGACTCATGTTCACCTTATGGTCTACTAAGACCCCTGAATACTTTTCATTTGTACTGTGGTCAATCCAGGTGTCACCCATTTATGTGTGTGCATTTCATTTTTTCTGCCCCAGGCTAGTATCTTGCGCTTCTCCCTGTGAAAATTCGTTTTGTTAATCTTGGTCCAGCCCTCTAATCTCTTAAGGACATTTTGAGTTCTGAGCCTGTCCTGTGAGGTCCAGCTGAGCCAGAGCAACATACATGGCACTCTCCCCCTCTTGCTTTTGGAAGCACCCCCCCCCCCGCTTTTCCAAATGAGAATGCTGGTGGGGGCTTAAACCCGGGGCCTTCTGTTCCTCCCATGCTGTGCTCCAGCAGGTCTTCCTTCTTGCCTTCCTCTCTTGCTCCAGATCCGGGAGCTAGTGCCAGAGTCTCAAGCCTACATGGACCTCCTGGCCTTTGAGCGGAAGCTGGACCAGACCATCATGAGGAAGCGCGTGGACATCCAGGAGGCCCTGAAGAGACCCATGAAGGTGGGCAGCAGGGTCATTCCCACTGCCCCCACTGCCTTGGAGGGGTCCCTTTCTTTGCCTCCTCTCCTTCCATACTGCTGAAATGCAGCAAGGGATAATTGTGTCCCCGGCGTGGTGCCATTAGTTCCCGCAGGAGCCATTTCCATTGGGCAGAGAGGGTTTGATTGGTCCCTGGGGGGCTCAGCCCTGCTCTCACCCCCTGCCTTTTCCAGCTCCTCATTTTGGTCTCTTGTCCGACAGCAAAAGCGGAAGCTGCGCCTTTACATCTCCAACACCTTCAACCCGGCCAAGTCAGATGCAGATGACTCTGATGGGAGCATCGCCTCTTGGGAGCTGCGCGTGGAGGGGAAGCTCCTTGACGACGTACGCACATGCTTGCGCACGCACACGTGGAGGCACACGCAGGGCTCCCCACCACTTTGTGTCTCCTTTCTGAGTCTGGGAATGGGCCTACTTTGGCCAGTTGGGCTGGACAGAAACACTCCCCCTGAAAATGGGGAAAGGGGTGGGGGGGGTGGAGGAGAAGAGAGAAGTGGCCCTGGGGTGGGAGCCAGAGCAGGGTTGCACATGGGGGGGCATGACCCATCTGCAGCAGTAGTCGGCCCTCTTCCTCACCCTAGGCTGCCCCACAGAGTGCTGGCCCTTCCTGGCTGGAGCCTCACTCTGAAGCCGAGCATCACAGAGTGAGGCAGGTGCTGCTCCGTGTCACTTGGTTGCAGGAACAGGGAAGCCAGGTGGGGCAGGCTGAGGGGCAGCCCAACAGGCATGGTCGCGCAAGAAGCCTCTTTTTGGTTCTCTGGGAATGGGGCAGGGGTCGATGGGGCCAGGGGTCCAGTGCAGAGGGTGGGGCACTGGGTACCCTGCTTGGCCTGTCCACCCCTCAGCCAATCCCAGGGCTTTCCTGTCCAGAAGAGGGTTCCCTTGTGGCAGTGGTGTGCATCTGTGGGTGCGCTTGTGCTGTCCGTAGGCCCTCTCCTTTCCCAGCAGGGGTTTTGGGTGCTGCTGACCCTCATCTCATCCTGACTCCACAGCTCAGTAAACAGAAACGGAAATTCTCCTCCTTTTTCAAGAGTTTGGTCATTGAGCTGGACAAGGATCTCTACGGGCCAGACAACCACCTGGTGGAGGTAAGGGGGTTGCCTGGGCTCCGGCTGGGCAGGAGCATGACTCCTCTGCGGGTACAGGAGGAGGGAGGAAGCTGTGGCGTCCTGCGCAGTTCCTGAGGTTGGCCCGCACAGTTGGCTGGCACAACTGAAGAAGCTGGCATGTGTGCCACGTGCGTGGCGGGAAGGAGGAAGTAGACAAGTGCAGAAGAACTCAGGGACTACTGGGCAGGAGCGGGCCCCGGACACACCAGTTGCTGCCAAGGGGATTAAACTGGCCCCCACAAGGCAAGAACAGAAAGCCCACCTCTATGGCTTCAGCTTTCCAAGCGGTGGCAGCTGAGGCCACCAAGCCATTGGGACCCACAGCTTTGTTCTGTAGAGACCTCTCCCTTCCCTCTGTCGTGCTGTCCATGTTGATAGCTTCTACTGCATCTTGTAGCAGTGAGTTCCACAGTCTGCTGAGTGACAAAATTCTTCCGGCTGGCTGGCACAGCCCTCCTTCCTTCCTTCCTTCCTTCCTTCCTTCCTTCCTTCCTTCCTTCCTTCCCTCCCTCCCTCCCTCCCTCCCTCCCTCCTCCCCCCCGCCACCAGAATGTGAAATATGAGAAACTCCCCATCTCCTGAACACCTTGCAGGATGAGATCTTTCTTCACATCAATTTGAGCCGTATTGCACATTTCTGCACTGTCTATCCATCTTCCCCACCCTCTGCTCTTTTCTTAAGCCAGGGGAGCCCCACACATTGTGGGCTGCCCCCAGCAGGGAGCGGCACCCCATGGTCTTTCTGGCCACTGCCTTCTGCATCTTTTCCAGTGCTGGAGGGCCCATTCTGAAAGGCCGGAAGGCTTAAGTTCTACGCCACAGACCTCAGATTTGTGTCAGGCCTCAATGATGGCCTGAGGTGTTCTGCTTCAGTCATTTCACTTTCTCTCAGGCTAAATAGAATTTCCTGTTTTCTGAATCTTGCCTCGTTTTGAGAGATCCTTTGGGGTCTTGTGTTTTGCTGCTCTCTGTCTGTTTTGAATAACTTGGTGTCTTTCACAGACAAGGCCAACCTAGTCTCTTTTGTAGAGATGCCCACAACACTTCTACCCTGGGGGCTCTACCCCTGCCCCCTGCCCTCCATACTGTGGCAGAAACAGTCCCCTCCTGGGTTGAACTGGGCTGGCTGCTCTCCTCCTGCTCCCACCCCACACCTCACCTGAAGCTAGCCCACTTCTCCAGCACAACCTCCCTCCCTCCCCTGCTGGGACAGCAGTTAGCCCCCCCCCATCCCTCCAGGAGACATCTGGGTGACTGACGGGCAGTGGATCTGTTCCCACCCCCCTGGGGTCCCATTCCCTTGCGCTGAGTAGGACAGACTTCTGCACAGATATCCATGGACTTAAATTTCCCCAAAGGACTCGAACTCCGATCTTCTTTAGCCTCCTTGGGAAGTGCCCCTGGGTCTCTCCTGGGGCACCTCCTGGCCTTCCTTCCCACTCCCTCAGTTCAGAAGTGCCAAAGGACACATCCAGGCTGCCGTCCCACCTCTGTCCTGCTGACCTAGTTGGTTTGGAGCCACAAGGGGAAGTCGCCGACTAGGCTGGTCGGTAGCCCCCTCGTTTGGCCTGGTGGCTGGCACACTCCGTCGGCCTTCAGCCTAGGGGAATCAGCGAAGCCGCCAAAGTGGAGCCTCTGCAGGCTGAGCGTGGTGGTGGTCGTACAGTTTTCACATTCACATGGCCTGTGGTGTCTGTGTTCTCAGCACAAGCTGTTTTTGGGGTGGAGGTGATGGTAGGCTTGTATCCCAGAGGTATTGTGGGATGCTTCTGTGAGAGACCTAGTCCTGCGGAGGGGGTGTGTTTGAATATCCTGGTGAGAAAGTGGCCCCTGGCCTTTAGCACCTTTTCGTGGCTTCTCTTTG
Source organism: Cyclura pinguis (assembly GCA_030412105.1). Lineage (NCBI taxonomy): Eukaryota > Metazoa > Chordata > Lepidosauria > Squamata > Iguanidae > Cyclura > Cyclura pinguis. The sequence continues at coordinate 121,963 of CM059604.1, read as the reverse complement.
ACAGTGGCACCGAACGCCCACCACCCAGGAGACGGATGGCTTCCAGGTGAAGAGGCCCGGAGATGTCAGTGTTCGCTGCACTCTTCTGCTGATGCTCGATTATCAGGTTGGGGCCTCTGAGAGTGTGTGTGCGTGTGTGCTCATGTGAGCCTCAGTCTTGCTTCTTGGACTGACATGACCAAGATGCCCTGAACAGCTATCGCTCCCCTGTTTCTCACTGTTGGCAACAAGGCCCATAGGTCGGAGTAGTTGTTGGACTAGAGGGCGAGCTGGCCCAGCAGAACCTCCTTTGCTGGGAGTGGGCCAGGTGGGGCCTTGGCACAAGAGGGCATAGTGAGAAGGAAGTAGGGACCCCAAGCAGGGCCAGAGCCCCAGAAGGAGTTGCCACTGCTGCTGGAGGGGTAAGGAAAGGGCAGCCTCCGTGCTCAGGCTCTCTCCACAATTTAAGTAAAGCAGGCAAAAATTTCCCATGGACACTGGTGACCCGCGCGGGAGCGGCCCTTCCCTCCGTGCACCCTTGGGGCCTTTGGGTGAGCCAGTGGGTTTAGCTGGAGCAGCCACATCTGCTGGCAGATGGCAGAGGCAGATGGTAGGGGGTGGTGAACAGGAGGGGGCATTCTCCTGGGGGCGGGGTGGAGTAGGGGATGAGGGAAAGAAGCAGAGGTGGGGCGGGGGGCTTGTGTCTCCCCAGCAGAAACATCTGAGTTCTTCCCACAACCCCTCTGTGGCTCTCCAGGAGCCGCTCCCAGGCTCCCCCTCTCTGAGGGGCTGGGAGGGATGCCGACTAGGACCAGGCTTCTGTGGGGTGTCCCAATGCCCGGCAGAATCCCCCTTTTTTCCCTTCAGCCCTTGGCTGCTTTGGGCTCTATCTGGACCTTTTGGCCACACATTGTTTTCCTTAAACAGCTGTCACCTCTTTCTCTCTCATTTTGAGTATTATAAGCCACTAAGGACACAAGTGCTGTTAAAGGGGTCAGGATTAGGGTTGGGGCTTGTCTCAAGTGGTCTCGTGTCTCAAGAGCCTGGAGGGGAAAGGGGGGGACCGGAGGGAACCTGGAGAAGTACAGGAGGGCAGTCTTCTTTGGGGAGGGGTGCAAAGGGACAGAGACTTGCCAACCAGCCTCCCCTTTGCCTCCGCCTCTGCTGTTGGAGCAGCGTCGGGAGGGAGAGGAAAGATTTTCAGTGAATGGGTGAGCGTGAGGACGCCGGTGGGGTGTGTCTATGTGCAGGTCTGTAGCTGTGGGGCAGGGGTGGGGTGAAATGATTGTCCCTCTAAATAAAAGTTCTGCTCCCAGTGAAAGTTTCCTTCAGTCCCCAAATGCCTAGTATTATAAAGTGTGAGACATAGAAAGTATTTCTCACCTGGAATTCCTCTCTTTACTGGGTTTGTATTTTTTCTGTGGCTGCCTAATCTCCGTTTCTAAATGTTTGGCTGAAGGTTTAAGTTACTCCAATGCTAGGATTTGGAAGACTGAAGGAAAATTTAATTTGGGAGAGCAGAATTCTTATTGTGGGTGCAGTATCCTTATTTTGAAGCCCCCATAACTGCATCCATATTTGTGAGTGAAATATTTCAACCGAACTGATAGATTTAAAGCAGTACTCCTGGTTTAAAACTGCTCCCCCCTCCTGCACTGGAAATAAAGCTTCATTTGTGACCAGTTCCTGGTGCTGGTTGCTGATGCGTGGGCCAGTTTGTGGGAGCCAAGAGGGGCAGGGGTGGGTGGATGGGGCAACCCAGGCTCAGAACTGCTGGCAAACACCTTGGGGGACTCAGCGCAGGGTGGGGAGGGAATTGGGGCACCCTTCCCTTTGTTCCCCTTCAGTTCTACCGCGCCTTTGCTGAGTTGCTGCTGCTGTGGAGAAGTTGCGCCCCTTTGCACGGGCAAAGAGCAGCCAGCATCCTGACCGAGGCTCTCACGGCAGCCGCAGCCGATGGCCACGCACCACAAATGGGGAAGACTTTGTGACTCCGGGCCCCTCTTCCCAGAGCAGCCATTGGCCTACTGGCCACCAGAACAGCCCCTCTGCACAGCTGCCCGGCCCAGCCGCACCTGGCCTTCCAAAGGCAGGTGCCCCTTCTGTTTTAGGACAAACAGAGATGCTTGGGCTCCTTGGCTCTTCCTTTTAGAGCACTTCTTCTTCTTGCCTTAGGGAAGGCCCAGCACTCCTTTGGCTTTCTGAGTCGGATCAGCCTCTGGAAGGGTGAGGTGGGGGGCAGCATTAGAAAGTGAGAACTGGAGACCCTGTCTGCTCCCCATCACTGGGCACCCAGCAGACAGAGGCCAACAGCTCCCCTCTCTCCATGTGAGAGAGATAGAGCCAGGCTGGGCCAAGCCTGATGCTTCCCTCTCTGCCCTTCTCCCTCTCCTTCAATTCTCTTTTCTGCTGCAGCCGCCACAGTTCAAACTTGACCCCCGCCTGGCCCGCCTGCTGGGCATCCACACACAGACACGCTCTGCTATAATCCAGGCTCTCTGGCAGTACATCAAGACCAACAAGCTGCAAGACTCCCATGACAAGGAGTACATCAACTGCGACAAGTACTTCCAGCAGGTGAAGCCCACCCCCACCTCCCTTGGCTGGCTGGGCTGTGCAGTCGGTGGTCTTGTGGGACCCTTCAGAGCCATGGCTGCTGGCCACCTGGGCTGTGGCTCTGAGGGGGAAGGCAGGGCGCCCACTGCCAACAATAAAATCCACCCCTGCTGTGCCTGCCTCCCCAACTTCAAGAGTGACAGCTTTGCTCTCCTCAAGACCAGGGCCAAAGGAGGGGAAGAGGGGCAGTGGGAGGCAGGCCTGGCCTGGCTGGGCAGGCAGGTGGGCGAGAGGGCTTGTTGGATGCTGCCTCAGGGCTTGGGGTTGTGCAGCCTTTCCAATCCTGGCAGTCAGGTGTTGCAGCGTTCCTGCAAAGGGTCTTCTTTCCCCACTCACCACTTTTTTCCCTTGGCCTGAGTGACTCCCAGACTGCCAACTCTACCCAGAAAAAAGAGGAATCAGCAATTCAGATATCTAGTTAGTGAAACTGAAAATGCCTTGTGCAGTGGCCTTCTTATGAGAAGGATGTAACATGGAGGCCACCAAAGTGTCTGAGCTCCCGGCAGCCCCTCCAGGCAAACAAGCAGAGGAGGTTTAAGGATTTTTCCAGAGGGAAGACACCACCTCATGTGGCTTTGAGAGATTCCATCATCCAACTGTTCTGCAGCAGAACAGCTCTGCTGCTCCCTCTGGCTGCTGTGCAGCACCCTTGGGTGCCATGTCCCATCCCCAAGAAGCTGATGGGGCAGCAGCTAAGTCAGCGTTGCCTCTTCTTGTGTCTGGAAGCAGGGCATGATGTGCAGCCAGAACTCACCCAAGGTTGGTATGGAGAGCCGTTTTCTGTTTCTGCCTTTGGTCTCCACCAGAAGGAAAACTACGGATCGGCTGGAAGGTCTTCCCTTCAGCCCCTCTCCTAGTGCCTCTAAGGAGCTACTTGCTCCCTCTGCCCTTGGCTCCCACGTGGAGAGGGTCCAACTTGGAGACCCTTTTGGATGAACAGGGCGACTCCCTTTAGTTTCTCCTTTCTCTCACCCTGGAGTCTCCCCTGAAGAGGAAATCTTCCTTTTTCACCAGTCCCTTTCCCATAGTTTCCCACCCTTTTGTATGCAGCGGGGGGCAGGGAGCAATATAGGAGGGCCACCCCCAGGGCAGCAGTGGGGAGCTCCCGTTTCATTTCTTCTCTTCTGTCTCTGTCATTGCAGATCTTTGACTGCCCACGGCTGAAGTTCTCTGAAATCCCTCAGCGGCTGACGAATCTGCTGCTTCCCCCCGACCCCATTGTTATCAACCACATCATCAGGTCAGGCAGCAACCACCCACCCACCCACCCTCTTGCCCTGCGTGCTGAGAACTGACATGGCAGGTCCCCTCAGTCCGGGCTGCGGCCTCCTGTGGGTGCCAGAGGATGCTGTCAGAGAGGAGCCACGTGGCTGGGAGACAGCCTGTGGCTTTAAGCTCACTTTCTTCTGCCCCTCCAGTGTGGACCCCAATGATCAGAAGAAGACCGCCTGCTATGACATTGACGTAGAAGTGGAGGACCCGCTGAAGGGGCAGATGAGCAGCTTCCTTCTCTCCACTGCCAACCAGCAGGAGATCACAGCCCTCGATAACAAGGTGCCTGGTGGGGGAGCAAGTGGAGGCGTTGAATGGGAGGTGGGTGAGGGGTGCCTCCTTGCTCAAGCACCTTCCTTCCCATGAGGTGGGCAGGTGCTCCACTGGGAGGCGAGCAAGGAGCCTGCCAGCCTCCCACCAAGCCCTAAATGCAGGGCGGGGGCACAGAGTGAGCATGGCAGGTAGGGATGGGGTTGTGAGAGGAGACCTGTTGGCTTCCTATCCTGCTTGGGCACCTCTGGTCCACAGGGATGGCAATTGAATGCCAAATCATACTGGCCCGACTTGGCCCAATGCATCCTGTGGTGGGGAGGCCTCGTTTGCTGCCCGAGCTGGGTCCACTGCTGCCTGGGTCTCCCACCACCCACCCAGCCTCACAGCACTAACTCTTCTGCACCAGCCTCCATCCTTGGCTTGCAAACGCCTTGCCATCCTCACTCGTCTTCCCCATTCTGAAAGGGCTCCCTTCCAAGTTCTCTTCAACCACTTTGATGGTCCCTCCAAGCTGTCTGTGGTTCTTGGCACTGTCAGATCCCATACCTCTGCAGATGGGCCAGGCAGGGACTGCTGGAAGGTGTGAGTGTGTGGACGGAGGGGATGCTTTCCTACGTAACCAGGAGGCTGATTCCTCCTGGACTTGAGGGGCTGTGTGTGCCAGGGAATTTTGCAGGGAGTTCAGCTCTCTTGCCACAGGGCCAGGAGGGTTTGAGGTGAGCCGTCACCTGGCCAGTTTATGAATAGGGACCCTCATCTTGCCCCCCCCCCCCGCCCTGTGCAGATTCATGAGACAATCGAGTCCATCAACCAGTTGAAGATCCAGCGAGATTTCATGCTGAGCTTTTCCAAAGACCCTAAGGGCTACATCCAGGAGCTTCTCCGGTCCCAGAGCAGGGACCTCAAGGTAGGCTGAGGCTTTGCTGAGGGCATCTCAGCTGTTGTCTTGCCAGGCAGGAAGTGGAGAACTGTGTGTGTGTGTGTGTACACAGGCAGGGTGATCCTGGCCCAAGAGGCCGGATTTAGATCCTCCCACTTCATTTGCTCAGCAGCAGCACAGTGACTGCCCATGGGCTGTGTGTAATTCTGTTTGCTTGGCTCAAGGCCTTGGGGGTAGTATATGTGGAGGCAGCTGGAAGACTCCATGGCTGCATCTACAGGTTAAAGTAGCAGGAAACCCTTTCCAGGTTCCCATCACCCCACTGTGTGCTTTCATCCCTGGTTCCTAAAAAGGGCCAATCACAAGCAGGTACCCTCCCAAAGGGCAGGTACCTCTGTGGATACCATGGGTGGGGGGAATTTCAAATCCAGCAAGGCCATCCAGAATGTCACAAAACAGCAGGCAAGCACTTGCATTCTCCAGACTGTCAGGGTAGAGGTTGGGGCCACATGCGGTGGGGGGTGTGGGCATGAAGTGGAGGCCCCCCCAGCTGCAAGACCCACAGGAGGAAGGGAAGGAGAGCTGGCCAGATGAGATCAGGCTGGCCCCAGCTAGCCACTGAGTTGATGTTCAGTCTGGATGCATCTCATAATACTGAGTGAAAGGTTCATTTGACTGTACTGTTGAATTCCTTTTCGTCTGTCCCTATCTTAGGGAGAAGCCCAGCTTGCTGGCTACCTTGGTGCCCTTGGATGTGGCAGAGCCCCCCCCCCCAGTTGTTGATGGGGGGTGGGGGTGGGAGGCAGGCTTGTAGTGGTAGCAGCCCTGATTTTCTCTTCCTTTTTTTGGCCTCCTCAAAGGTCATGACAGATGTGGTTGGGAATCCTGAGGAGGAGCGCCGGGCGGCATTTTACCATGAGCCATGGTCCCAGGAAGCTGTCAGCCGGTACTTCTATTGCAAGGTAAGGGGCTCTTGGAAGGGGGGCAGAGGATGGAGGCCTAGGCATGCACACCTGAGGAAGTGCACACACCTTCATCCTTGTGCAGCTTCTCTTTTTGCTTTTTCAGATCCAGCAGCGTCGGCAAGAATTGGAGCAGTCTTTGGGGGTGCGCAACACATAAGGGCTCCCGGGTCATGCTGGCCCTAGGTGCCTGCCTGCCAGCCAGCCAGCCAGCCAGCCTGCGGAATTCTTTGTCATGTTCTGTAGCTCCCACAGCGTGCAGACCTGTTCCGTGACTGACTCGGGAGGTCCTGCACCAACCTCACCAGCTTCCAAGTGTGTGTTTTGCCCCATCAGTCTGCCCCATCTCCTCCTGCTCTCCTCCTGAGGAGACCTTTGCCAGGATGGACAGCCAAGAGGTTTCTGCTCCCTCCACCCTCTGCCATTAGCACCTGCTGGAGGTTGGGGACTGTGTGTGGCTACAGGGATTGTTATGGACTCAAACCAGGAGGGGCATGGGGGGAGCCCCACAACTGGACTGCCCCCCCATTTCTTCCTGTTTGTCCCCCTGATGTCTGCTCTGGGCTGCTGGGCTGGGCTTCTGGGCAGAGAGAGGCTGCAGAGAGATTGAGGGGGATCCAAAAACGGGGGGTGCTCAGCACTTCCCCAAGCGGCTCAATTCATGTACGTGGTGTGTGTATCTGTGTCTATACGTACATCCCAGCTGGCCTGACTGAGAGCCACAGGCTGCCCCAGCGGGCTTCCTAATGCCCAGCCTTCTGAGAGTTAATATCTCCTTGCCCCACCTGCCCTGGAAGCGAAGCTCCTGCCCCTCCCCTGGCCAGCCCTCCCACTGTCTTCCCCAAGAGTTGGGACAAAGGGAGGCCCACTCTGCACTTTCCCTAGAGTGAAGCTGGCAGTTTCTGGGTGGTCCTGCTGGATTCTGGATTTCACCCCCCATGGGCCGTGTGATGGGCCTTCTTTGGAAGCTGGGGTGAAAGCACATGGTAGGGCAATGGGAATCTGGAGAGGGCTTCCTGCTGTTTTAGCAGGTGGGTGCAGCCCGGAGTCTTCCAGCGGCCTCCACTGCCCCCAGTGGCTCAAAGCACTCCTCCCCTCCCCAGAACGGCCATGCGGAAGTGCTCAGGCTCTGGCCCCCTCCCCTCCTGCCTTGCTCCATTTGCTCTGCCCAGCGTGGAGATAAAAAATTCCCAGAAGTTTTAAAGCTGTGAGGAAAAGTCTTGTTTTTCTGTTATTTTGGAGGAAAAAACAGACATTTTCAGAAAAATTGAAAAATGTAGCATTGGCACTGTTTACAGATGGAAAGTCACTTTATTTTACAAACATAAAATACATTATGTGTAACTTGGTTTGACATAAAATTATCATGTTTGATAGGAAAACAACACTTTATTCAGAAAATAATTACAAGTCAAATTTACTTTTTAAAATCTTGTGGTTTTTTTTTAAAGGAGCCACAGGGTCTGTGGTTGTAATGAACACCCACACAGGGGCCTGTTTAGTTTTGCCAGTTTATGAGGAGGAGGAGGAAGAGGCATCCCTTTGCCAATAGAAGCAGAAGAAGCCATCAGTGCTAAGAGGACAGAGGAAATTCAGAGGTCCTCCTTAGTGCTAAGCCGACATGTATCCCATAAAAAAGAACAGGATAGGAAATCCAGACTGGGAAGGGCAGTGACGTGAGGCTCTGAGCACAGCTTCATCTAAAAATGTACTTGCTCCATAGTTTACACAAACAGCGTGAGGGAGGAAATATAAGAATACCGTCTTTTAAGGTATTTTATTTATCTTTCTAAAAGAAAACTTCCCACAGTCCATTTTTCAATTTTTCTGGAAAAAAATGGCCCTGGAAAAAAATCCCTTTTTTACTCTGAAATTTTCCAGGCCTTCAAGTTTCTAGTCCAGCAGAAGGGGGCTGGGGGATGCCCTTGCCCCACTTTGGAGGATGAGAAGGGGCAAGAGGGAGACTGCCAAAGACAGGGGGCACCATGGCGCCAGCACACCAGCCTCCCTCCAACTGCACGAGCATAGCTGGTGCCCTTTGCGCATCTGCACCGGACGCACTATGCCCAGGGAACAAAACACAGCCTAGTGGTGGCCGAGGGCACCAGCAGCCGTGAGCCTGCCAGGTGGAGACTGTGCACGTGTTGGTGCTCGGGGGACGGACAGGCAGAGAGGGCCGTTTCCTGTGTCGTGTGGAATGTGGGTGCCTGCAGGGGCGGGTTTGCATTTGCCCCACCATCCCCACCACCGGCCAAGAATGCCAGGTTGTTCTGTCATGGCTCCCTGTTCTAAACATGGTCCCTCTCTTAACAAGGGCGGGGGGGCAATAGCATTAGCTGGCACCTCAGTGGGAAGGAGGACCCTGCCAGAACTCCTTTTCTTCCCTGATGGCACAGAAGGGGCTCTGGTGGGGGGGCAGTTATGGCGGGTGCAAGCTGCAAAGCTTCAGTTAGGGGCCGCTCTGCCATCTCTGCCTGGAGATGTGCAGTATGGGGGCAGCACAAGCCTGGGTGTGGAGTAGTGAGGAGTGGGTAAGGCTGTCATCGACCCCTCCCATGGGCAAACACAGAAGAGCTGCAGAGGCGGCTATGTCTTGGGGTGGGGCACTGTAAGGCCAGATCTGGGGAAAGGAGCAGTGCAGACAGTGGGGCCCTGCAGTCTCTTTAGGACAAAGGTGGGTTATACATACAGTCCCTCCCATGCAGTGTGTGTGAGTGTGTGTGTGTGTGATATATATATATATATATAGAGAGAGAGAGAGAGAGAGAGAGAGACTGTAGTTGCAGAAGGTCCAGTGAGGGGCTGGCAGCAAGAATAGGGGGCTGGCACCCAGCAGCGAGGGGCACAATCTGGTCTGTCTCAAATTGGGTCCTACTCTGGGGCTGTGCAAAGTTAAGAGTCCCCTCTTAACTTTCACCAGGGTCTGACCCCTCCTCCTCCTCTTGCTCCTCCTCCTCCCTGGGCACTGCAGGGCAGTAAGATGGCTTGGAGCAGGGCAGGAATCTGCAGGAGGTCTGGCAGACTGGCTTGGGGGCCGTGCCCGCTGGATTTGAATGTGCCAGAGGTTGGCTGGGTAGCCAGAACTGTGGTGCCCAGGGGGGTCAGTTGTGAAGGAGGGCCAGATGCCCCCCCCCCATGACTGAGGCAGGCCTATGGTGGCACCTTTGGGGGAGGTGGGGCTGTGGCAAAAGGTGGCAGCACCAGCAGAGGTGCCCCCCCTCCTTCCACAGCAGCTGCCTCAGCACATTTGTTGCCACTTGTGCGTCTGTGTGTGAGAAGGAGGGAGGAGACAGTGTCAGGTTGTGCAGGCAGACACTGCTTCCTTTTGGGGGGGGGCGCGTAAAGACAGCACAGATGAGGATTTCTAAAGAGCAAAATCTATCATTTCCCACTCTGTGTTGGTTTCCACAAATTTCCTTGTCCGTGGCAGCAGTGTTGCCTATGAGGCACATCCTCTCCATGGCCTCCGTTTGCTGGGAGGGGAGAAGTGTGGTTGGAAAGCGGGCTGAGATTCCGTCCCCTACTGGCATCATCTACATCTTTTTCATTGTACTGTGCAGAGTGTTTCGTAGAAAATCTTTTCAATAATAAAATACTTTGTTTCTTTGTATCTATTGCCTGTGCCCAGCTGGGGGGGCGGGGCTTCGTTGGGAAGGGCACTTGCAGGCCAAGGCACAGCTATCTGTCACTTGGAGTTTCCCAAGGAAATGGAATTCAAAGCAAAGAAAATGAAGAATGCCATTGAAGCTCCAGGCAAGCAAGGCAAGAGAGTGCCCCTGCCTGCAGGGATTGTGCTGGGGAGCAGACCCAGTTCTGGTCTGAGGAGAAGAGGCCCCAGGCTGGCTAAGGTTGCAGGAGCCCCCCCCAGGGCCAGCAGATGCCTCCAGCAGGCTGCGAGGGAAGGAACTGCACCCCTCCGGCAGGTGTGGCTACAGGGCGAGACGGAGGACCTCTGGTGTGGGAGGTCACAGAATCATAGAAATGTAGAGTTGGAAGAGAGCACACGGGCCATCCAGTCCAACCCCCTGCCATGCAGGAACACCCTCAAAGCACTCCCGACAGATGGCCATCCAGCCTCTGATTAAAAACCTCCAAGGAAGGAGACTCCACCACACTCCGGGGCAGCACATTCCGCTGCCGGACAGCCCTGACCGTCAGGAAGTTCTTCCTGAGGTTCAGGTGGAATCTCCTTTCCTGCAGCTTGAATCCATTGCTCCTTGTCCTGGTCTCTGGAGCGGCAGAAAACAAGCCCTCTCCATCCTCTACATGGCATCCCTTCAAATATTTAAACATAGCTCTCATGTCCCCTCTTAACCTTCTCTTCTGCAGACTGAACATACCCAGCTCTCTAAGTCTATCCTCATAGGGCTTGGCTTCCAGGCCCTTCACCATTCTGGTCGCCCTCCTCTGGACCTGCTCCAGCTTGACCATGTCCTTCTTGAATTGGGGTGCCCAGAACTGGACACAGGATTCAAGATGAGGTCTAACCAAAGCAGAGTAGAGTGGTACCAGTACCTCCCTCGATCTAGACACCATACTCCTATTGATGCAGAATTGCATTGGCTTTCTTGGGTGCCGCATCACACTGCTGACTCATGTCCAGCTTGTGGTCTATTAAGACTCCTAGATCCCCTTCACACGTACTGCCATCCAGCCACGTGTCCCCCATCCTATATTTCTGCATTCCATTTTTTCTACCTAGTGTAGGACCTTACACTTCTCTCTGTTGAATTTCATTTTGTTAGCCTTGGCCCAGCTCTCCAATCTGTCCAGGTAATTTTGAATTTTGATCCTGTCCTCTGGCGTATTAGCAACCCCTCCCAATTTGGTGTCATCTGCACATTTGATGAGCATGCCCTCTATTCCTTCATCCAAGTCATTGATGAAAATATTGAACAGCACTGGGCCCAGGACAGAATCCAGTGGCACCCCGCTAGTCACTTCTCTCCAGGATGAAAAGCAGCCATTGGTGAGCACCCTTTGGGAACGGTCAGTCAACCAGTTACAGATCCAGCTGACAGTAGCTCGGTCCAACCCACATTTTACTAGCTTCTTTGCAAGAATGTCATGGGGAACTCTGTCAAAGGCCTTACTGAAATCGAGATATGCTACATCCACAGTATTCCCTTCATCTATCAAGCTAGTAACTCTATCATAAAAAGAGATAAGATTACTCTGGCATGACTTATTTTTGAGAAATCCATGTTGACTTCCCGTGATTACCGCATTGCTTTCTAAGTGATTAGAAACTGACTGCTTAATGATCTGCTCCAGGATCTTTCCAGGTACCGACATCAGGCTGACTGGGCGATAATTATTTGGGTCCTCTTTTTTTTCCCTTCTTGAAGATGGGGACAACATTTGCCCTCTTCCAGTCTGCTGGAACTTCTCCTGTCCTCCAAGATTTCTCAAAGATTATAGCGAGCGGTTCCGAAATGACCTCTGCCAGTTCTTTTAATATCCTAGGATGCAATTCATCTGGCCCTGGAGACTTGAATTCATCCAGTGTGGCCAGGTATTCTTTTACCACCTCTCAACCTATTATGTGCTGCATTTCCCCTGCTTCCTCCCCTGCTCCCCAACCGCCAGGTTGAGTGCTTGTATCCTTCTGGGAAAAAACTGAGGCAAAGAAGCGGTTAAGTAGTTCTGCCTTTTCTCTTCCCCTGTTAGTAATTCGCCATCTTCTCTGCGCAGCGACCCTATCGCCTCTTTCTTTTTCCTTTTGCTGCGGACATATTTAAAAAAGCCCTTTTTATTGTTTTTGATGTCTCTGGCCAGCCTAAGTTCATTCTGTGCTTTAGCCTTTCTGACCTTCTCCCTACATCTCCTGGCTACTTGCTTAAATTCTTCTTTGGTGGTTCCCCCCTCTTGCATTTCCTGTACACGTTTCTCTTAACGCTTAGCTCAGCTGAGAGTTCTTTAGTCAACCATTCTGGTTTCTTCAGATGCCTTCCATTTTTCCTCCTTATTGGCACAGTTTTAGACTGTGCCTTCAGTATCTCCCTTTTAAGGAACTCCCATGCCTCCTGAACTCCTTTCTCTTTCACTATTCTTGACCACGAAATTTTAGCCAGCAACTCCTTAAGTTTACAGAAGTCCGCTTTTTTAAAATCTAAGATGAGTGTCTGGCTACACTTATCTTCTCCTTCCCACTGAATGCCAAATTCCAATAGGGCATGGTCACTCCCCCCTATTGGTGGCCAGCAAGGGCCCTTCCTTGCCTGTGAATTCACTGTTACTATCTAAAGAAGACAGAGCTGGACCCTATGGCTACATGTGGCGGCAGGGAGTTCCACTGTTCAATGATGCGCTTTGTGGGGAAGCCCCTCCCTTTCAGCTACCTTGAATCCCCCCCCCCAGTGGGTTCCAGTACTACTGAGAGTGGAAGTTACCTCTCCCCCCATCTCTCTCCCACTTCACCATGGCCCTGGCAGTGGCACTGCAGCGAAAACACCAGAAGAGTGTCCATCTCAATAAATCGAAGGCTTCTTACTTTGGTTGCATGTCACTGGACTTGACTCTCTGCTGGGGGAGGGAGCCGCCTCCTCCTCTTTCTATGTCCAATGGAGCCAGAGGAGAAATGCCCACAGGCTCAGAAATCCAGTGTTGCCACTGGGCGGGGGGAGGGCTGGGCTCAGGCCACACGGCCGTGGGACTCGTGGCACATACAGGCACGTGTGCATACACAGGCACAAGCACAGATGGAGAGAGGTGGGCAGTCCTTCTCCCCGGGCCACACTGAGAGCCTTACTCTCTTCTCGGCTGCCTGGTGCTCCTCCTGGGCCGCGCTCCTCCTGGGCCACACTCCTAAGGTGCCACTGGTAGGCTGCCATGGATCCCCCGCTTGTCCAGGAGGATGGTGGCTTCCTTGCACGCCTGGCTGCAGAGCACAGCCAGCTGGTGCCAGGGCCTCATGGTCATGCTTGAGCAGCTGATGCGCCAGCTGTATGTGCTTGGGTGAAGGGGGCACTGCCCAAGGAGGCACTGGATAGCCCCTTCCTCAGCAACCTTAGACTGACCTGTGCTGGTGCAACAGGAGCTTCTGCCTGTACCAGCCAGAGAGCCAGGACCCTTCTGAATGGTGCAAGCTGTGGAGCGGCTGGGACGCTTCCCGGAGCAAAAAGGGGTCTTGGATCCAGCCTGCTACTCAAAAGAACCAGCACTTACCCCCACCCCTTCTGTCTGTTTTTTTCTTACACACACACACACACACACACACATGCACACAGGGAGGCACAGATCCAGCAGGGAGCAGGAGAGTGTTGTGCCAGGCAAATGTGGGAGGGCAGTCGCCCAGACAGAAGGCAGGCGGGCCGGTAGGGAGGGCAGGGCCGACAGAAAGCAGCCCATCCCCTGAACCCAGAAGGCTAGAGCATGTGACCAGAGGGACCCCAGGTCAGGGTTGGCAGGTGGAAGGCCATCAGGCCAGGCTGGATGTGAACAGCAGTGCACCACATCAGCCGGTCTCCTGATACGGTCCCGGAACTGCTCCTTCCCCCTGAATCGCATCCTTCTTGCACATGCCTGTGACCACAAGGAATAATCACCCACCAGTTTCTGTCTGTTGATTTATTGCCCCTCCCCTTTCTAAACTGTGCAGCACTCCATCCCTCTTGATACAATTTTTTTTAAGTGGCTGCAGTGTTGCTGCCTCCAGATCACAGCTGCTAGCGCAGGACGAATCAGCAAGCCTTCAGCTGTCTCTCAACAGGGTGGGAGCCATCGCTGTCCCTCGCCTTCCACGGGATTAGACCGTTGTTCCCAGGGCCACCATCAGGCTCATGAAACCCAGGGCAATGCCCGGCATAGAGCCAAAGGGCATTGGGGCCATCCTGGTGCCTACGGCAGGGAAGCAGACAAAGAGACCCACTCAGGATGTGACCATCTCCGCCACAGCTGCTCCTCTCAAATCAGAACCTGCCTACTTTCTGGGGGTGCCCCACTTCTCTTGCTTGTGGTCATATGGGACAATCTTCTTCTAGCTGTGCATGGGGGTAGGAAGGCATGTGGCATTGGGAGTGGGAGGGGCAGTAGTTCAGCTGAGATCTCTGCTCCTTGCCCCTCCTGCCTCTGTTGGCACCGCTAACAAAGAGGAGGCAGAGCACATGGGGCACATGGCCTCCAGGGGGCAGCAGCACTTCACATGGATGCCGACCAGCCTTCTGGCCAAGGAGGGCAGTGGAGGGCGCACCCAGGTGGAGCCTGCCCAGCCTCTGAGGGGCCGAGGTAACCGGGGCGGGTATCCACTGCCTTCAGTCAGAAGCCTATGGCTGTAGCTGCAGAGTAAAGGATCCTTTTCCTCCTCCAGAAGACCAGCAAGCCTCGAGCCTCGCTGGGACCCCCTCTCCGTCTCTGCAGAGGAGGCAAGTCAGAGACACGACAGTGCCCCACCCAGCCTGGGAGCTGGGACTGAAGACTTCCAGCTCCTCCCCTCACCCCACTTCCCAAAAATGCAGAGGGAAAGGCGTTTTTGATGACAGTTTCAGCAGAAAGCATCTCTCACCTCTGCACGGATTGGTGTGTGTGTGTGTGTGTGTGTGTGTGTGTGTGCGTGTGTGTGTGCGCGCGTGCACGCACACTTATTTGCATCTGCCACTTACCAGCATTTGGCAAGCAGCTGGTGGGGAGGCCTGACCATGTCCCGTTGTCCTGGCACAGGCGCGCAGTGGATCCTGCCAGTCTGAACCCGTGGTCGCAATGGAAGTGGATGGTGGAGCCGGCCAGGTAGTTGGTCCCATTCTTGGTGCCATTCATGGGGGGAGCCAACCAGCCACAGGAAACCACTCAGAGGGGAAAACAAGAACTGCTTGGAAAGGCAATCCACTTGTGAAGCAGCAGGTCTGTTCTGAGAACGGGAGGCCCAGCAGCCATGGGGAAGCAGGGCGGAGACCCAGGGACATGGGCACAGGGGCGGGATGCAACAGCTCCCCAGAGATGCCAAGGCTAGGCTAAGGCGGGGAGCCAGGAGGGACCCCCACCTGGCTCCATGCAAGTGCACAGGGCAAGCTGCCTCCCAAAGCAGAAAGCTCTGGTGTGCATTTTTAGATGAAGACATACAGGAGAAGCCCAGGCAGACTGAGACACAAGGAGGAACATGCCTATCCCTCCCTGCTTAGTGTCTGACAAGCCACAGTCAGATGGCAAGGATGCTGCTGCCATTGTGCTGGCTTCCTCCTTGGGGGGGGGGGGCTGGAGGAAGGCACTTGCCTAGCGTGGGAGAAGGAGGATGCCCAAAGGGGCCTTCTTCGCTGCCAAGAGGCCCACTTGTGCATCAGAACTCCAAGGGAGCCCCAAGGGTCACACGGGCTGACTGTGCTACATGCTGGGGCTACAAAGAAGATTCTTGCAGCCAGTGAAGGTCCCACTGTGCTGAGGAGCCCTGACTTCCTCCACTGCACAGGCCCTGCAGGTGCTAGTAGGGACTTCCACTTGCTTTCTGGGTTTGCTCACCTGGCTGTAGGCTCTCCTTTAAGTGTCTGTAGCTCAGGTGGGAGAGCCGGGTAACATTGCCCACTGCGAGGTCTCTGGTGGTCAGGACATCAAATCTGCAGAAAGGGTCTGACTGGCACAGCACAGCCATCTCCTGCACAAGAGGGTTGGCAAGGTCTTCCGAGGGAGAAAACTCTGGCACAAAAGAAGAATTGTGCTTTGGTGCATAGAAGAAGGCATCCAACAAGTCCTGGGTGTCATAAGTGAAAAGCGAGCTTTCGTTTCTGATGGCCCCTAGAGGCAGGAAAAGAGAAGATACGATATCACTTCTGAGTTCTAGAGTGGCTTCTGGAGGGAAACTGAAAGACCAGTAGCCATGAAGGCAGAAGGGTGGGAAAGATGCCTTCTGGCCCCATTGACAATCCTCAGAAAGATGCTCAAGGTCTGGTCCTTCTCAAGGAGAGAGGCAGGCACAGTCGTGCCCCGGTGGAAATCCACAATCACACCCTGGGGTACGTGCATGCATATATGGGAATCTTCTTGGTCCAACACAAGAGCATTTGCTTTGGCTGGAGTTGACAGCAGGCCATATCCCATAGGAGATTTCAAGGCAGCAGAAGGTGGTCTGTCTTGAGATGCAACCACTGCCAAGCAAACAGACACTGGGTGCAGATCTTGTCTCCTGGCCTCTGTGACCAGCCCACCTCTCCTTTCACTCTGTGAGAGGTCCTCTTTCCTCTCAAAGACCAAGCAGCTTCTGTTGGCTGTGATAGACCTCCCTGCCAAAGAGCTTCCTTCCACACAGGAATCCACTGAGCTGGCAAGAACAGGACTTGTATGGCACTTTGCTCCTGCATAACCTTCTTGCTCAGGCAGGAAAATTGCTGTGTATGGTGAAAAAGCTCCCTGTCATGTTAACACACCTCCACCCCACTCACACCAGCAGCCCAAAGCTGAAAGGGGGGTGGCTGCACCTTTGCGCCTCCAGCTGTGGGTGCAAGAGAGGAAGGACTGTGGGAAAAGCCAGGCTAGAACTAACCAACCTGAGCAACTCCCCCCATCCCCCATCTCAGGCCAAGGGGTGCAGATGTTGAATTATCTTTTATGCTGTTATCTTTTCTGCTTCCTTAAATAGTGCCAGTTCTCTTGGAGAGGAGACATCAGGAGGCAATTAGAGAATAAAGGGGATGAAGGCCTTGACCTCAGGGCAAGTGGCAGCACCGGACTCCCCTACAGGACTATAGGACATCTGGAAGAAAAGATGGGCTGCCTGCAACCCCACCCCACCCCACCCCACCCCACCCCACAAGGCCCTCACAATCAGCCCCAAAGGCCAGGAGCTGCTCCGGGGAGTTGCTGGTGGCATCTAGGGTGGTTCCATTGCGGAAGACCAGGTCATCCTGCGGGTCTCCGTTCATCCTCCCAAAGAGCCCCCAAGTGTGATCCAGGAACCTCTCTGGCAGCAAAACAGTCACACTCAGCACCCGACCCCCACGGCCGCTCACTTCCACACCCACACCAGAGGAGAACATCACCGTCACATTCTGCCCAGGGGCAGTAGAGAGAAAGAGGCCTGCAAGAGAAAGAGAGAGAGAGAGAGATCCATGTGAGCATCCTCCTCCCTGGGAAGCAGAGCAGGGAGCACCCTCCGGCCAAATGGGAGCAGCCAGGGAGGCAGCAAAGGCCCAGGTCTCAGAACCCACTATTGACCATAATCCTCTGCCCTGGGTATGCATGTGTGCACATAGACAGGGGAGGACAATTGGAGAGATTTTTAAAAACTCCCCCTCTGAATCACAGAAACCAGTCCCCTATTGTCTGGGCAAGCCCTGGTGTCAAGAGGAACACAGGCATCTCTGGGGAAGGGTGTAGGGGCCTGGTGACAGAGAAAAGAAGGTGGGGGACTGCTCCAGGGGGTTTACAGACCAGACAATTCACCCTTTGGGAGGGCAGAAAAAGGGCAGTCCACAGAGTTGCAGGAGAGACTCCAGCCCTCAGGCTCTTCCTTGTGGGCTCCTTCAGATTTCCCTTGCTGGTTATTCCACCACAGTTGGGGACCCCACAGTGTTGAGGTTCTCTCCTCTCCTGAGAAACCCAATTTTGAAGCTAGTCTGTTGTCCCCCACAATCTCCTGCTCCCACAAGGGGCATAGTTGCCTCTGCTGCCCCTCTTCAGCGGCCCCAGGGGATGCGCTGCTCTCCTCCTTCCTGGCTGCCTGACCTCTTTCATCTGGAGCCTCCACCTGGGAGGAGGAGCCCCTCTCCAGTTTATGTGCACGCTCCTCTTTTGAGGTTCCTCTTACTGCTCCTGCCCTCAGGAGTGACAGGTCTCCTCACTGGCTTTTTAGGTTACCCGAAAGGCGAAACTTCTCACCTTTCAGATCCATCCAGACCTGTTCAGAGAAGTTGAGCGGTTTGTGGTTCAAGAGGACCTCCAACTGGTCAGAGTGCTCCGGAAAACGAACCTCGACCATGTCCGAGCAGTTCTCTTGCATAGCGATGGCGGAGAGACCTGTCACCTTAGCCTCCCCTCCTGCCAGACAGTTTTAAAGATTAGAGCAGCATGTCCAACTTGCAAGGAGAGAAGGCAAAACATACACTTTACGCACTTTACAACGCATTGCATTTAGAACACCCTGTTTTCCAGTCAAAAGACCTTAAAAGCCACATACAACAAGGCTAGAAAATACTAAAAACCAAATGTGTCACTTAAAGAATCAACAAGCTTGGGAAGAAATAGTAGTTTCAGCCAACATCTAAATACTCCAACAGGACTTTTGGCCACTTGGTGCCAACACTGAAATGACTCTGTTCCAAAAAAAAAAATAGAACAGGGTATGACATTTGGTAGCAACAGGGCCAGAAGTATCCCTCCCCACAGTTATTGCTCTATATTGTGGTTGTTGTGGGATGTCTAGGGAGGAGGAGGACCATTTCTTAGGGCATCCCCAAGCATCTTATGGGCTGTACCTAGCCAGAAAATAACCCAGGAACTAGAACAGTGCCTGTAGGAACAGGGTTCTGTTGGCCTCTGAGGAGCTCTGGAGAGGGGCTGGGCAGCAATTTTCCCAAATATGTCCAGGCTGAGGGGTTTGTAGAGCACCACACATGGTGCAGACTGCAGAGCACTTTTGCAAACCACACAAAAGTAGCATAGTTTACATAAATACATGCATTGCTGCCCAGAGAAACCATACTGTATATACTTGCATTTTCCTGCAAAGATGGTGTTGTAGGGCGTATTTCAGAGGAAGGAACTGTCAAAATCCTCTCTGAGGACTCCCTGGCTAAGAAACTTTGCAAAAGTCACACGGTCATTGTAACTTGATAGGCAACGATAAGGCATGTGCACACATAAACACACACACACACACACACACGAGTCAATGGGGGCAGGCAGAGGAAAAGTCCAGAGTGCTATAGTGAGCAAGAGGTGGAGCAAGAGGCAGTCCCCATGGCCCTGCTGCCTCCTCTCCCACACAACTAATTGCTGCAGCAACAAGCCCGCACATGGTGCATTTACAGTCCATGTGCCCCACCTTAGATCTAACCAGTCTATTTCGCATAAAATACATGTTTTTATGGCAAAATATGACTTTCATACAAGAAAACAAATGAAGTTTCCCCAGTGGTATTCCAAAGTACATACTAGTGCTTGAAAATTGCTCAGAAACCCTCACAGTTGCACGGGTTGGGGAGGAAGTGGCTGGAATAGTTCATTGTTGCATGTGGAAATAAAAGAAGTGACTACCTACATCTCGCTGAGTGAAGCACAAGTGGCTGGTGTAACAGCCTGGTTGGCATCATGTCCTGTCCCCACCCCCTCTCAGGTAGGGCTCTCCAATTGTGGGCTGTTTCCCCCAACACCTGACTGGCGGCAGTGCCGATTTCATTTAGACATCAAGTAAAAACAAGTATTTTAATAAATGAACCTTACAGGGAGCATGCAGAGCACAGGGAAATTTTTTGGAGAGATAGAAGTGGCTTCCCAGCACTACCTTCCTGTCTACCCACTGTCTTTCCTTCCTTCTTGGCAAACAGCAGAAAACCAGCTGCAGAAGGTTCTCTCCATCTTTGAGAAACCTCCTGCCAGGAAGGTGAGCATTGTCTAATTTGCATGCACAGTTTGCATGGGTGTAAATAGGTGGTTCCTGAGAAAACGCCCGAACACATCAGTTCTTTCTTCTTCCTCCTCCTCCTCCTCCTCCTCCTTCTCATAAGGAAAAGGGAGTCACAAAAGCTGGAGATGGAGGGAGTAACCAAGCATCCCTAGCCCTGTTTCCTCCTTTCCCTTTGCAGCTGAGTCACTCTGCCATGTAGGAGCTGCTGCCTTGCCTGGTTGCGTCCCATTCAGACAAAGTGCTGACTGGGTGCCTGCGCTTTGACCCAGCCTTTGGGTTCTTCTTATGGCTGCCCACAAAGCAGCTCAAGGGAGCAAACACAGGAAGAGCTCTGCAGGAAGGCCAGGCCCAAGCAGGTGGGCAGGATTGAGAAAGGAGAGTCAGAGAGACATATGGACTGGTGGCAGACCCCACCTAGTCCAGCTTGGCATGTTTTGTCCCACAGGTTAGCATATAAACAGGCCACGAGTTGGCCATGCTAGAATATGCACGCTCTCAGACAACTGCTGGGGCTGGAGAGACAGGTGACCTCCCTCCCCCTAGTTCTCCTGACTTCAAGTGACTTCTGGTCATAAAAGGACAGCTTTGGGGGTGGGATACAAGGTGGCTCTGAACCCACCTGGTATCCTGGGACATGCCAGTGCCCTTCTGGGTGTGTAGACTTTCTTGGCCTCTCTGGGTCTTACAGACCCAGGATTTAAAGCATTCCTTGTGGGGAGGGGGGTGGGGAAAGAAAATGAGAATGAAGGAAAAGGAGGGAGGGAGAAAAAAGAGGAAGGAAGGATGGAAAAAGAATAATCCAAACCAGTCTGGCAAAGGAAGCACGACAATTGAGGAGCTGTGGCCCGCCCCTGACTGTCACCATGCCTCTGTCCATCTGTCATCTACCAGTTTGTGCTCTTTAAGAGGCACCCACAATGATGGTGTGGGTTTGCTTACAGAAATCTTGAAATCAAGAATGGGGCAGGTGAACTGAAGCTCTTTGTAGACAGAAGGACTGGGCTGCTAAAAGACTCCTAAAAGGTCATTTAGACTAATTCCAAAGCCCTTACACTTGATTGATTCAGGCCTCCCAAGCAGACCTTGAGCTAACTGTAAGACAAATTGGCACTAAAAGGGGGAGACACTGCCATGGGGCAGGGATAGCCTGTGCTTAAAGGAAGCACTTGGTTGGCCAACTTTGGGATATCTTTGCAGGTGAGCCAGTACAGTCAGGGCGAGCAGAGGGTGATTTGAGTGGGTGGAGTTCTCAATGAACCCCAGCGGACGGAGTGTGTGGTGAATATCTCAACTGAAGTGTCTGTGGGAGCTCCCTCCCCAGATTCTGTCCATGAACTACTTGTGGCTGGAGTGTACCTTGAACAGGATGTTTCTCATTCCACTGGTCATAATTGTTAGCGTGACTCCATGACTATTGGTGGTCTCCATGCTTGCAAAGAGGGAGCGGGTGGGTTGATAGGGGAGAGGGGGGGGAGAAGAGGAGGTATTGCATTGCAGAAGAACACTCACTCACCAGCTGGAAGCTTAGCTGGGCGTGTTCGTCCTTGAACCCTTAGGAGCGTCAGACTGGACTCCAGTAAGGAATACTCTCCAAGGCCCTTGAACGTGAAATTTGTGCCATCAAAAGTGATGAAGTGAGGATCCCCAAAAGCTGAAGCTGTAAAAAGAACACAGGGACAGAATGGGAATTGTGACCTTCGCAGAGAACAAGGCTGATCCCTGATCACTGATTCTGTTGAGAAGGTGCTGCCCTCCCAAAAGAGGGGAAAGACCCTGTCGACCCTGCAGACCTGGGCTACACACTAGAATGAAAAGCAGAAGGAATCAGCTGAGAGGGAGGGATATTTTTTCTCCTTTATTTTAGCTTGTCACTATGGCCATCATCTTGTCTGGACTGAGCTGGCCAGAGGGCATAGAGTCATAGAATCATGGATCTGGAAGAGACCACAAGAGTGGCCATGTCCAACCCCATTCTGCCATGCAGGAATACACAATCAAAGCATTCCTGACAAATGGCCATCCAGCTTCTGGTTAAAAACCTTCAAAGTAGGAGACGCCACCACACTCCCAGGCAGCAGTGGATCCCACGGTTGAATCCTCTCACTTGCAAGAAGTTCTTCCTCAGTTTAGGTAGAATCTCTTTTCCTACACTTTGAAGCCATTGCTCCATAGTGTCCTAGTCTCTGGAGCAGCAGAAAACAAAGTTGCCCCATCCTTCATATGGCATCCCTTCCAGTATTTAAATATGGCTGTCGGTCATCTGTTAACCTTCTCTTCTCTAGGTTAAAAATATCCAGCTTCCCAAGCTGCTCCTCATAGGGTATGGTTTCCAGACCTTTTACCATTTTGGTTGCCTCTTCTGGATATGTTGCAGATTTGTCAATATCTTTCTTGAACTGTGGTGCCCAGAAATGGACACAGTAGTTCAACTGAGGTCTGACCAAAGTGGAATAGAATGATACTACTATTACTTCCTTCTGCCTAGACACTATATTCCTATTGATGCAGCCTTGATGCAGCCTACAATTGCATTGGCTTTTTTAGCTGCTGCATCACACCCTTAACTCAAATTCAGCCTGTGGTCTATTAAGACTCCTAGATCACTTTCACATGTGCTATGGTCAAGCAAGATGTCATCCATTCTCTCTCTGTGCATTTTCTTTTCTTCTCTCTCTCTGTCTCTCTCTCTTTTTTTCTTTCTTTTTTCTTTTCTCTTTCTTTTCTTTTTTTGCCTAAGAGTAGTATCTTACATTTCTCCTGTTGAAATTCATTCTGTTAATTTTGGTTGAGCTCTCTAATTTCTTATGCTCATTTTGAATTATCCACTGGGGTATTACCTATCTGTCCTAATTTGGTGTCATCTGCAAATTTGATAAGAATGCCTTCTACTCCCTCATCTGAGTCACTGGTAAAGATGTTGAATAGCACTGGGTCCAGGACAGAATCCTATGGCATCCCACTAGTCACTTCTCTCCAGGATGAAAAGCAGCCGTTGGTGAGCACCTTTTCCGTTTCGTCAGTCGACCAGTTACAAATCCACCTAACAGTAGCCCTGTCCAGCCTGCATTTTACTAACTCCTTTGCAAGAATGTGATTGGGAAACTTTGTCAAAGGCCTTACTGAAATTAAGATATGCTACATCCACAGCATTCCCTTCATCTATCAAGCTTGTAACTTTATCGTAAAAAGAGATAAGATTAGTCTGGTATGACTTAGGCTCTTTCCGCAGCTTACCTTCTCATGCTGCTGGAGTGTGGGCCTTGCGTGAAAGGCCTGGGCAGGCAGCTTTCGCAAGCCTCCTGCTTCCCTGCTGCTTAGGCTCCGCAGCTCCTTTCTGCTTGCACGAGAGCCCCGCCCGTGCCCTGCCCCTTCCTTCCGCAGTGCAGCCTGGGAGTTGTAGGCTGCACTGAGGAGAGGAAGCTCGACAGGCCCGGCTCCAGAGGCTCCACATTGCAGGGGAATGCGGCCCACGCCCGTGAGCCTTGCACAAATGCGGCTTATTTTCGGCAAAAAGCCGAAAATAAGAAAATGTGCATTTGCTGTGCTTGCAGGCCTTGAGCGTGGCGGAAATGGGAGTGCTTCATGCAGACCAGTCCTGACATTTACACGACGCTCAAGGGGCCCTTTCGCTTGTACACTGCCATGCAAAAACGGCCTTAGTTCTGAGAAATCCATGTTGACCTTTAGTGATTAAGGCATTACTTTCTAAGTAATTACAAACTGACTATTTAATTATCTGCTCTGGGATCTTTCCTGGTATTGATGTCAGACTGACTGGGCAATAATTATTTGGGTCCTCTTTTTTCCCTTTTTGAAGATGGGGACAACATTTGCCCTCCTCCAGTCTGCTGGGAGTTCTCCTGTTCTCCAAGAGTTCTCAAAGATTATTGCAAATCTCTCTGAAATTACTTCTGGCAATTCTTTTAATATCATTGGATGCAGTTCATCTGGCCCTGAAGACTTGAATTCATCTAGTGCAGCCCAGTATTCCTGTACTACTTCTCTATCTATTCTGTGCTACATTCCCCCCACTTCCTCACCTGCTCCCCACCCCCCAAGGTGAGTACTTCTACCTTTTTGGAAGAAAATTGAAGCAAAGAAGGTGTTGAGTAGTTCTGCCTTTTCTCTCCCGCCTGTTAGTACTTGGCCATCTTGAAATGTCCCTTTTCAAAACCCACTCAACCTGTTGCTTCCAGGGTCTTACACTCAGATCCCCCAAACCATCCCAACATTTCCAAGGACATAAATGGCATGACTTCTCTGCGGAGCTGCCACTGAAACACCCAAAGGACCTACCTGCCCTGGGTGGCCTGTATCTCTGGCAGCCACTTGAGGGTCGATGCTTGAAGTAGATGGGACAGTTCTCAGACCACAGGCAGCAATAGTAGAAGCTGAGGACATCATAGAGCCAATGGGAGAAGCCAGGAATTCGAGGGGGTTTTTGGTAGGGAGGTGCTCCCCAGTCATGACCCCGATCTGGTGTGCTCCCCCCAGTTGAGTCTCCTGTGAGCACTTGGGTTCCTGTAGCGTCATAGCAGCACTGCTGACCTGCCCCGTACCGCGGGCTGGTTGGGGAAAGAGAAGCAAAAGGAGCTGAATGTTTTCCCAGGATGCACCCATATTTTCAGGGAATGGGCTGTGTCATGGCCCAGGAAGCAAAAGGCTCCCTTACCTGGCCTGAATGCCCCTCACACAATGCACGGCACCTGGGTGGTATGTACACACGCTCCCCTTCTCAATGTCACATCCATAGTCCGTCTGGAAGCCAGGAAGAAAGATCAGCTGAGGTAACTTCAAATTCCCCCCCACCCACAAACTAGCTGGCTAACTTCCATGCTCAAAACATTTCTATCTGGGTTACCATTTAGCAGAAGATCTGCAAAAGGGCTTGAACCAAACTGGCAGCACTGATCAACAAACATTCCTCAGCCACAGAAGCCCTTCCAGCATTCTAGGAGTAATGTGGCGGAAAGGAGATTTTAACATGGGTCCTACAGTGCTGCCCAGTATATGCCTACGCAGGAGGAATGCCCCACCAACTTTAGTGGGGCTGGCTCCCAGGTAGGAAAGTGCAGAATTGGTGCCTAAAGGGCTCTTTACTGTGACACCAGCAGGCACCCCGAGTAAGGGAAAGAGCTTAGGCAGATGATCTTTCCAACAGACTAGCCTGGAGTGAGAAGTTGGTCTCTTGAATGGACACTGGCAAAGCCCTTTGCAGTGCTGGCCAGGACACTTGTGCCTGCTGGGCATCCCAAGCAACGCCCTCAAACGATCTTCAAAGGCAGCCCCACATGAAGTGCTCTGAAGTCTCCCATACTGGACACTGCCAGAGCACAACGAACTGGGGCCAAGTCACAACTGCAATGGCCATGTGGCCATTGGGTGCTGCTTGAAGAGGGGCGGGGCCTGTCTTCAGCCTCTGCCTATTTTCTTGGGAGTTTATTATTCTTCAGTCTTGCCTTTGGGTGCAACTCAGCCCAAAGCCTAGTGCCAACAGAAAACCAGCCTTACCTGTTCTCTCCTGGGCAGCACTCCAGCACCTGGCATCCCCATCTACTTTCCCTATCCCAGAGTGCCTCTGCCACTCGGGGGGGGGGGGACAGGTGAAGTAGATGGCCCAGTAGGTGTAAGGCAGTACCATGGTTTCCTAGGACCCCAAAAAGGTGTAGAACGAAGGGGCGCACCTACAAGTGTCCCTCTGGTGTGTCTGTGTTGCATGTTTGTGTTGACTTCTCCTCTGGAGCACTGCTCCTACAATCACTTGCCACACCTTCCTTGCATACGAGTGAGGCAGCTACACTGCCTGTGCCCAACCACTGGTGTTCCACCACAGGTCTTCCCTCCCTCTGTGCCTCAAGATACTGAGGTGCGTGTGTGTGTCTCCCCAGTAAACTCTCCTGCCAGGCTGCCTGGAGGGGAGCATCTGATGGGCCTCTTCCCTCTGTCCTCCTGCAAAAATTCGCCTGGAGTAATCCTGCCACTCCTGCCCCTGCGCCCTCCCCTCCCCACCAGTGTTCAGGAAGGATTTTCGGAGAACAGTGATACCCCCTCTCCGCAATGTTTCCAGATGCAAGGGCCAAGATTACTCACTCTCCCATGGTTGTTCCCCATAGAGGTGTATGTTTCAACACTGTGTGTACCTGTAACTGCACCTTCCAAGGTACCTGAAAGCAGTTGGTTGATGGGAGGGGCACTGATGGGAGAATGACCCTGAACAGAGGATTTTGGTGATTGGGTTGCTGCTGCAGGTCTTCCACCCATCTTCCACCCGCATCAGTGGCCTCGCTGCCTTCTGTACTTGCCAGCCTGGGAGGGGCCTTTCCCTGCCCTCAATAATACCACCATAAACACAGGGTCACACTTGACTCTGCCTTCAGAAAGATGGATAAGCTCAGTGTCCCCCCCCCCCACCAATTTGGTTTCTCTTTCTCTTCCTCCTCTCTCCCTCAGCCACTGCCCTCCTGTTTTGTTTCATCAGAGGTTTGTGATGTGCTGGGGAGGGAGACACTGGGGTCTGCCTGATCTCCAACAAACACGTCTGCCCTCCCCAGGTATAAGAGTTAGGACCCTGTGCAAGAAGGCTTGCCCAAGTCTGTCTTCCAGACCAAGGCCAGGTGGAATCACTTCCCAAAAAACAAACACCCCGTGACAAAATGAGCTCCCACCCCGTGACAAAATGAGCCTTTCCCCATGCAGGTTCCCCAAAGGCCACCCCACCTACGTGAAAGCGGCCTGTGTCAGCCCGGGCTTGAGCCAGACTGCAGGGGCAGTCTGGAATCTCCTCCAGGAAGTCAGGCAGGCCTTCCTCCTGGGCATCCCACTGGTGACATTTGGCTGCAGACCAGGTGGCTGAATCCTGCCGGAAGGTGTCTCCCAAGTGCCAAGCCATGGCATGTTCTGTGCTCCAGACGGCAGCCACGTTGCTGATGGGAGACAGTGAGATTGGTGGGGAGGAAGGCTTGGAAACAACTGTCATGAGGGCAGGCACACAGTCATGTGCCCCCCACAACAGTGGCCCCGCGCCCCATTCCTCCTGGTCTAGGCATCACAATGATCAGAGAGGGAGCTGCTACTGAGCCTTGGTCAGACTTCCACTGGGGAAATTTGCTCACATATAAGCCAGACAGATGGGAGTGCCTTGGGCAGTTAAAGGAGAAGAAACAGAAACAAAGAAGAGGAGCAGGGAGGGGATCGCTGAAGAAAGTGTGTCAAGGATGACACGTTGTTTCCGGCTGGGAAATGATGACGATGGTGATGACAATGGTGAGGCAACTGCATCCCAACCACATTGGTCAGAGCAGCTGTCAGAGAGGCAGCCAGGGAGGAGACTCACCACAGCATGAGAACTTGGAGGAACAGAACCCCTGAGTTGCCCCTGGATGCCCACAATCCTGGACGGTGGACATCGGCCCCCTCTTCCACCTTGCCTCCAGTCTGCTCCCCATTTCCCCTTCTACTGCCACCATCGCCGCCACCATCTCCCGTCTGTGAACAGAGGAAGAAGGGCCCTGCGTGGCAGCTGCCACAGAGCCAGCCGGTCCCCAAGTGCTCCCATGCCAGCTGACTCACTTGCTCACCTCTGACCTTCAGAGGAGCCATTGGAAGAAATCCGCAGGGCGCCCAGCTCCCAATCCCCGTACAAAATAGATGGGGCGGGCCAGAAAGTGAAGGCTCCAGAGTTGGGATGGTTCCTTGTGAGGCTGTAGAGAAATTTCCACTCAGCTGCCCAGTTGCTGGAGTATGGCTCGCCTGGGAAAGGAAAACGGAGATGGGGTGTGTGGGGTGGGCACACAGTGGCAAAGCAGGCCAACCTTGGTAAGAGAGGGCTCTCGTCATCACCCTTCTACCAGAAGCCTCCCAGACAGACAGCCCAGGCAGCCATCCCACAGAGACCAATGCAAGATCCTGGCCTTGCCTGGTGTGGACAACTGCAGTGTGACCCCCGCGCCCCCGCCCAAGACCACAGCACAGGTTCCTCTGCCAGCCCTCTGCACAAACTGGCAGCACTGGATCACCCATAGAGCAGAAGGGGCTTCCCAAGACTGCCTGCCGCCTGGCACGTGCCAGTGAGGGGGCTGCCTTAGACCCCGGACTCCTGGTGGGGCACCAGCCTCACCACACTGTCCCAGCTGTCAGAGGAAGACTCCCAGCGTCAACTCTCCCCCGTGGGAGATGCCCTCTTTTTCCCCCACTGACCAGAATCTACAGCCAAAGAGAACCGGTGGGTAACTCTGCCCCCTCAGGGATCCCTTCCCCTCCCCCTTCTCCAGACCACCCACCTTTTCCTACACTTCTCCCTTTACCCATCTGCCCTCAAAGTCCAGCATCCCCAAAGGTCTCTCTGTAGAAGAGGTCCCTCCAGCCCCCTGGCCACTGGGATTGCACCCTTGGCCAGTTGGGATTTTTGCCCCAGCATGTGTCAACTGCCACTCTCCTGCATTCTCTTGGGAAGCTCACTGGCGGGACCCAAAGGCTCCCTCTACTCCCCCACCCCACCCCCATACTTTGCCAGCAGTGGATGCTCCCCTGCCCCAGACATCACTGCCATGGATATCTTCCTCATCCTCATCAGCAAATGCCCTGTGGGGAGGGGGGCAAAGGACATCCTGGGGAGGTGGGAGTCTACCTCTTTCAGTGTACCCCCAGACTTCTATGTTGACATGAGTGACTCTGAGGGCCTGGGGATCCCAGGTCACTGTCAGGTTTCCCTCTGTCCCGGGGGTGCCGTAGTACTGCCACTTCGTTTCGTTCACCAGAACGCTTTTGTCCAAAGGGGAGACCTTGTTGTGATGCACTGCACCAGAGAAGAAAGAGCCTTTCTTATGCCCGTCACTTGCTCTGGCATCACCCCCTCAGCGAAGGATGCGAACTTGGGTGGCAGGCAAACAGGCCGCTTCCCAAACCTGACCCCCCATCTCCCCATATCATTTCTAAGTCTGCAGAGAACCATCGCCTTAGTACCCCGACCCGCCGCCCCTCCCACTGGTAAAGCAAAGCGCTGCCTCACGGCCACGATCCTCGCGCTCCAGGCGGGTGCCCGCCTTCCGGGACTCCCTCTGCCCAATCTCCGGAGGAAAGGAGGAAGGCAGGGCTGAGAAGGCGATCCCGGTAGCTTCCACCCACCCAGTCACCTGATAGCCAGGTGGCCGTCCAGGGAAAGGTGCGACCGCCGTCCGGGGAGACCTCCAAGCTGAGGAAGCCCAGCTGATAGAGCAGTGGGGAGATGCAGTGAACCCCGCCATCTTCGGCCACGTAGCCATCGGTCTGCACGGCGCCTCCGAACCTATCAAGAGGAGATTCAGCCGACCGCCGGCGAGCGGGAGGAGAGTTACAGCAGACAAGGGTTTCCCCTTAGCCTCCCATTTGAAGAAGTTACCTCTCCCCACCCAAGCTCCCCTCTCCTGAGCCGGCGCTGGTGCTACCCACTTCCAGCCCCCTCCAGTCCCACCGGAGGGGACCCGCCCTGCTCTCGTCTTCTGGGCTGCCCACGCAGCTTTTGGGGACTGCGTGCAGCCCGGTCTCCCCCAACGCCGAACCCTCTCCTTTCTCACCCATTTTTGGGGCTCCAGGGACCCCCACTCCTTAGGCCTTTTCGGGCCCCGGCCTCTCCTCCACTTCTGGGACAGAGCCGGCAGGTCCCTTGAGCGCCACCGCCTCACCCTCCGTTTACCCCGGCCCCAGAAACGGAATCCTCCGGGAAGCCGCCCCCGCTGGGTCTCTTCTCTTCCCCGCAACACCAGTGGACAGCTGAAGGTCGGACGCTTCTGCAGCCGGCGTTGCCTCTGGAGAACCGTCGGGACACCTCCCCCCCCGGGGGTCGGATTGAGGCAGCAGACGGCGGAATCCTCGACGAAGCGCCCGTCGTCGAATCAGGAGCCTCCCCCCTCAGAGGAGCTCCATACGGTCTCCCCGTCCGCTTCCCCGCTGCCCCCCCCCCCCGGAGCAGGAAGGCGGAAGAGAAGGAAGGCGGGCAGGAGAGACGGAGAGTCTCCGGCACCCAACCTCCCCACCACCACCGGGATGCCACGGACGGAGAGTGGGATGCCAGGAGGTGCGCGGGGCGAGAAACTCCCGCCGAGTGAGGCGGGCTGTTGGGCGGTCGGACCCCCACCCACCCTCCGCACACGCGAAGCTATTCCAAAAGACAAAAGAGGGTGGCACGGAGGCGCCGAGGGAGGCGGTCCCTCTGCTATGCATCGCCCCCTTAGATTTTAACAACATCACCCCCTCTTCTCTGCCGCCGCCGCCGCCTCCCTCCTATCGCCTCCGGTAGCAGCAGCAAAACGGAGAACTTCCCTGCGCTTACTGCCCCCCCCCCGCGCAGAAAAGCTCCCACAGCGGACATCCTCGCCCGGAAGAAAGCGGCGCCGGCGCCCCCCGGTCCACCGTGCTCCGGGGGCCGGCCTCGGCCCTCACCTGCACTTGACGTCGACCGTGGCGGCGGCGGGTCCCGTGAGCGTCACGTTGAGGAGGGCGAAGTCTTTGCCGCCCAGCAGCGTCCCGGAGTAGGGCGAAGCGTCGGGGCAGGAGGCCCAGTAGTCCGGGCAGCAGGTCCCAAGCGAGGGACAGCTGGGCTGGCAGGAGCAGCCGTCCAGAGCCTCCCCGCAGCGCCTCGAGCAGGAGGAGGCCTCGGCCACTGAGGGGCAGGCGGGGGCGGGGAGTCAGAAAGGCGGGGAGAGACTTGGTTCTCCCGGACTACCCCCTCGAGCGAGGGCCGCCTTTCCCCCCAAACTCCTCCCCCTCCTCAGTGGGAGACTGCCGGGAAAGGCCACCGGTTGGTCCGGATCCAAAGGGGGGGCAGAAGCGTCTCCCCACTCCAGGCCGCCTGGTCTCCTGCGTGGCGGAGGAGTTGGGAGGCGCTTCTCCCGAGAGGACTCCGAAGGCGCTCCCGGCTTTTCCAGGAAACGCCGCGGGAGAGGAAAGCCCTTTGCTCTTTTGGAGCCACCGGCGCTCCCGGGGACTCACCCGCGCCTGTGATCGGGCCGGAGGGAGACCGAGGGAGCTCCGTCGGCCTTCTCCCCGAGTGGGGCCGGGGCCGTTTTCTTTCTGGGACACCACAGCACCGGTGACCGCCCCCCCCCCGCATCGCGTTCCCCTTCTGGGTGTGGGAGGTCATTGAGGCTAGGGGCTCTCTCACAGACCCGGGAAAAGGACGCTCCCAAAGTAGAGGCGCACACCCGGGAGAGGCGCCTCCGTGTCCGCCATTCTGAGCAGCCCGTCCAAAGGCCGAGCGAACAACCTCCGGGCCGCGGCGGACCTGGCGGGCGGGGGCGGGAAGCTTCGCAGGCAGATGAGCGGCCCGGAACACGGCGGGGGGGCGCCTTCCTCCGCCGCCTCATGCCGCTGCCTGGCGGAAGGAAGGACGGGGCCCAAGATGGAGAACCCTCCCCAAAAGATTAGCCGGGGAAGACTTTCCACCCCCCGCTGTTGCAGCGCGAATTCTCCCACAACTGTTCCCCCACCCCATCGCCTGAACAGGCACAGAATAGGGGACCTTTGGCCAGAAGACGCGAGGTGGGTTCGTTGGGTGGCTCGTCCGGCGTGAAAAGTTGCTGACCAGAGGGAAATGGGACCTTTCTCTCTCCCTCCACCTGTCCTCCAGGAGAGGAGACCTCTGACCTCCGGAGCGTTGGCGGGAAGGGGAACCGTGTCATGCCTCGCTTCCCCCTCGACCTCCCGTCCCTGCCCCGCAAGGCGGCCCGGCCGTTGCTCTCGTTTCCCCTCCCTAGCCCGGACCCGCGGTGGGCGTTTGGTGCCCGTCCTGCCCAGCTGGTCAATCGTTCATGTCGCCTCCTCCTGGCTCTCCTGGCCACCCCTCCCCCGGCAGCTCTCCGGAGCGGCTGAAGAGCGCCGGGGAACCGCGGCAGAGGCAGGCCAGCCGAGGCACCTTTGCCCACCGAGGAGCCAACCCGCGCCCGCTCCGGCGCTCCTTCAGTTCATCTCACAGGCCGCGGGAAGAGGCAGCGAGATGCGGGAAGGGGCGCCCGAAGGGGACTCGTCAGCGGGAATGCCAGACGCGGGGGCCTCCGTTCGCCTTCCCGAGCGAACGCAGCCTCCCACTCCGCCCCCGCGGTCGAAAACTTCTGGAGCTCCGTCCTCCGGGGGGAGGGCACCAGATAAATCTCCCGGGAGACTGGACGGGCGACCTCCCCTCTCCTCCCGTCGCTTCGCTTCCCGCCCCAGAGTCTGGCGAAGTCGCGACCCACCTGCTTCCAGCATCAGCGTCGCTCTGAGGAGCGCGAAAAGGAAGGCGGCGCGGAGGGAAGCCAACGCCATGCTGGGCCGGGGAGGTTTCGGGGTGGACTCCGGACGGATCGGGAAGGAGGGGCGCTCCTTGCACCGTCAGCAGCTCAAAGGTTTTGGAGGAGCTGCGCTGGCGGAAGGGCCGGGCTGCGGACGCTCCTCTGCAGGCAGCCAGCGCGCCTCCTCCCTCCCTCCCTCCTTTTTCTGTCCCGCCCGGAGGGAATTTCTCAGAGAGAGATTTGTCCCGGCCAAGGTCCGGGAGTCCCAATATTTCCCATGGGACCCCCTGCCTGCCTCCCTTTGCTTCTCATTTCTGGTGGCCACCTAACAAGGGTGTTGGTCTAATGCAGATCTGGGGGCGTGAAAAGTGTGGGGGCACTTTGGTTTTCTTTTAGTGCGTTTCAAGCAGAAACAACAAATGCCAGTAACAACAGAGCAGACCAAGCAACAGTGAGCAGCACAGAGGGCGAAACAGCTTGGCAGGTGGCAGACAGAAATCAAGACCGAAAAGCAGAACTTGAGAGCGGGTGGAGAGCGCTCGGGTCACGCGACTCTCTGATTTCCTTTCCTTTCCTTTCTTTTCCTTTCCTTGGCTATTGTGATGGAGGGGACGCCCCCTCTGCCCAGGCAATCCTCCTGCGTTGTACCCCAAACGGGCCTGGCCGGAGCTGGCTGCCGGCAGACATAGGAGGGCAGAGGAGAGGGCTGGGAGCAGGGAGGAATCCTCAGTAAGAACGGGGAAGCCCTTTAAGAAGCAAGACGGAGGAAAAAAGAACCTTTTTCCTTTTTCAAAAACTTTTCGTCAGATGGCCTGCTGCCTTTAACTTTTGACCCAGTAGCACTTAATGAACAAAAAGTGTATTCGGCTGTTTGACTGCTTTTATACATTAACAGGCAGATGGGGTTTAGTCCATGATTTCTTTTGTATTACTGTTACTGTATGGCCATTCATAAAAGGCAGCATGGCTTAGTGGTTTGAGCTTTGGACTGGGACTCTGGAGATCAGGGTTCACATCTCTACTCAGCCATGGACACCTCCTGGATGATCTTGGATGAGTCACAGTTTCTCTGCTGGGGGCAATTGTGGCAAATCCCTGCTGAACAAACCCTGACAAGAAAACCCCACAGATTGGAAATGCTCAATATGCAGGAGGGCACCAGGGATTACAGTAACCAAGGACCGTAAATCAATCTCCCAAGCAAGAAAAATTATACTCAGACTTCAACAACAAAGACTTTAATCATATATGGAGCAAAAAATGGCAGGTCTCCAAGTTAGGTTCAGGAAAGAAAGAAGCAAATATACTTCGGCTAAAGGATTACATCAGAGAATTTCAAGAGAAAAATCAACCTGTGCTTTATAGCAAAGCCTTTGATGTGCAGATCGTGAAAAAAGAAATGGATGTGCTGCAACATTTGAATGTCCTGATGTGTAACTTCTACTCAGGACCATCAGGACAGAATAAGGAGAAATCGAATGGCTTCCAATTGCCAAGCAGGTCAAGCCAAGGCTCATTTTATCACCCTGTCTGTTTAACTCATACACTGAAAATATCATACATAAAGCAGGATTAGACTCAGAGGAAATAGGCATGAAAACTGGAGGAAGAAATATCAACAATTTGAGATATGTAGATACCATATTACTAACAGAAAACAACAAAGACTTGTAATAATTACTGAAGAAAGTCAAGATAGTGCGAAGGCAGGTTTATAGTTGAACATTAAGAAAACAAAATCAATGACCATAGATAATTTACATAACTTTAAAGTAGATGATGGTGACATTGAAATAATGTTGGAAAAATGCCAGCATTCTCTCTCCTGCCATCTTGCTCTTAGAGCAAGTGGGCATAGCTAGCATAGGGCTTCCTTTCTCTTTTGCATGCCAAAGCTCCACCATTTGCGTTTGTGTCATTTAATTGCATGATCATAAATACCTTTGGTGTTCAGGTGATCAGATCATGTGACCCAGGACAGTTGCTTGGGTCATCAGTCTTATAAAAGAAAAAGACCCCTCTCTTGATCTCTCTTCTCCTCCATTTTTGCTTCCTCTTCCTCCTCTCCAACCATGCTTCGCATCTCCATCAGAAGATGGTGAGTTAAGAACGAAACTACTACTATTCATTAGCTAGTTAGGATGTAGGCTCTCTCATACCTATGTAAATGTAGAAGCCATTAGTAAACTTTTCTAAGTTTGTAACCTGAAGCTGCATGCATTTGTTTTGTTTCTTCAGTCAGTCTGAGATTAGAAAACCCATACACAAATTTAGACATGCTTTTTCTGCTACTCTGCTAAAAAGAGGCTGAATCCTTATGGTTTTAGCTTCCATAGATCTCCAGAACAGGGCTAACACCCTGGGAAACTGATTTTTCCATACCTTGGTTCAGTCATTAATCAGAATTGAGACTACAGTCAAGAAATCAGAAGAAGGCTTGGTCAGAGCTGTCTGGCAGTGGTATATGCTGCCTCCGAATGTGGTGGAGTCTCCATCTTTGGAGGTTTTTAAGCAGAGGATGGATAGCCATCTGTTTGCTTTGATGGTTGTTTCTGTGTAGCAGGGGGTTGGACTGGATGGCCTCTGTGGTCTCTTCCAACTCTATGAATATTCTATGATTTCCACACTACAGCCCCATCCTGGCATGGTGATGCATTGAAGCTGGTCTGCGACACGTGCTACTGCACTACATCATTATGATCCCACTCCTGTCATGTCCCCAGCTGTCATGATCATGTGTTATAATTTTACTGGAAAAAATCTGGTGATAGGTCCCTTTTGTGCAATGATCATATCAGCTGCAGTCATGCGGGAAGGGTGGAAGTGCTATCAAGCACTTCTTTCTTCAGTGTCGTGCTGGAAGAGGTTGGCTGCACTGCAGAAGGAAGGAAGGAAGGAAGGAAGGAAGGAAGGAAGGAAGGAAGGAAGGAAGGAAGGAAGGAAGGAAGGTGTTCCAAACACTACCATCTGCTGGCCACTGGACAAGTGCAGAGGGCATTTTGGACATGCTCCCACCCCGGCAAAGGCACTGCCGGGATGATGTCAGGACATCGTGGGATGCAAGTATGGCGTGGAAAGGGCCTAGGACTTGGAAGGGCAGTGATGAACTAGACAAAATCTGCAAGTGTCAAGATATATATAAAACAGGCGTTGTGCATGCTGTCATACTTTGAATTTCTGTGTATGGTTATGAAAACAGAGTAGTGAAGAAAACTGATAGGAAGAAAACCAACCCATTTGAAATGTGATACTGGAGAGTAGTTCTATGGATACTGTGGACTGCCAAAAGGAACAAATACATGAGTCCTAGGGCAAATCAGGCCTGAACTCCCCCTAGCAGACAAGATGACTAAGGCAAGACTGTTGTACTTTGGACATACCATGAGAAGATGTGACTCACTAGAAAAGTCAGTAAGGCTTGGTAAGGTAGAAGACAGCCTCCTGGAAGCTTTCAAGGTATAATTTGCAGAGCACCCTAGAACTGTAGCGCAGCGCAGTACTGATTTTCATTTTAGCATGAGCTTCTGTGGATATCAGTCTACTTATTCAGATGCAAGGTTGCAGTGGTATTAAAGCCTCAGGTACTACAGCTCTGTACTATATCTGAGGAAGTGGATTGATATCCACGAATGTTCATACTAAAATAAAAGCTAGCTATCCTTATAGAGGTTGCTGCATCTCTTCTCTTGCCCTCCCTTCCAACCTTTTTATGCTGCAAGAGACTAACATGGCTACAATTCTTTGGAAACTGTTGACTTACAGTGAATTTCAGTTTTTGTTTTTTTAAAAAAACAAAACAAGGAGTCCTTGGAGATTATTTGCCACTTCCTGCCTCTAAAATGCAGCCCACAGCACTGGATATTTGCTAGTATTTTATCTTTCAAGTACTCTCTAGGACGGAGACACTTAGCTTCTGAGATTAGGCAGGAGTCTCCCTTGATTATGTGGACTTCCAGCACCTACCCTATCTTATCAATCTAAGAGTGGCATCTAGTGTCCAGTAGAAGTATTGCAAAAGAAATGAGATGTCACCCCTTTCCTCTTTGTCCCTTTTAGGATTATTTTGGAATACTTTTCCGTTGTCTCATAAGACTGTAGTGAAAATGACAGATACAGATGTGAGTATTTTCCAGAAAAGAGAATTAAATCAGTTTTCAGTTGGCACCTGATGTCGGGTTACCTTCCATGATATGTTAATGGGCTATGTAGTATGTAGCAGGTGTAGCTGAGAACCGTTAGGTAAAAACTGCCTGGTACTGGAATGGAACGCACTGATAACAGCAGCCAGGTTCCCAGGGACTTCAGATTAGGGAGGGGTCTCAGGGAAATCTTGAGCTCAATCACTTTCACTTTCCTTCAGTCTTTGCACTAAAATCATTACATGTACTTCACTCCAAATAAATAGTACTTTATGCAGTGTGTGGATTCTGTTCCTGACATCTGTTCTCTGATGAAGTAGGAAGAGATCCTGTCTTCTGTGTTGCAAAGGAAATATTTCACAGAATGGAAACCCCTTCCGGTCGCATGGTGGGCGCGAGTGGCAGCTCAGAATGAAGCTGCGCTATGGCGCAGCTCCGAGCAGCCACCCGCTGGATTCCAACCACTTCTTTTGCCATCTTAGAGGCAGCCAAACACCTTTCCGGTACAAGGGGTGCGGAATGGGTCCGAAGGGGACCCCACAACCGGTGTTTGGCTCTGCCCGGCTGGGGGAGCGGAAAACGCCAGGGGGGTTGAAGGACCATGACGGAGCCAGCGGGATCACCGCTCGAGCCGCACAAGCGCCGCCGTCGACTTTTAACAAAGATATCAAGAAACAATTAAGAATTTAATAAGAAATCATGTAACCTGTTCTGGTCTCGATTCCGGTAATATCGCAGCAGTTTTGGCAGGCAACGGAGCACAGGAGCGAAGGAATGGAGGGAACCCAGAGGTAAAGTGAGTTCGTTATGCCTGACAGTTCTTCTTAAAGGGGCGGTTTGAATTTAAAGAAAGGGTGAGTTGGATTCTCTGCTTTCTCACGATGACTGAAGTTAATACTTTTTAAAGAAAAAAGAAAGACTTTTGATTGATAATTGAGATTTACATTATGTCAAAAAATTGAACATTTGGATTGATGGATTATATAAGAGTTATAATCTCCATTTGGACATGGAACTCTCTGTACTATATTACTTTAATATTTTGGTGGAACTGAGACGACTGGGTATTTGGCTTATTGACTACGAATTTTGGATTTTGGAGGAATACTTCGGGAGCAAAAGTTATGGAGTTGTACGTTTCCTACCTTTTTTATTCTTGTGGCGTGATTCTTGTTTCCTGTTTTTTTTGGATTGTTGAGACTGTTGAGACTGTGCTGGAAGGTCATTCGAGCTAAACATCCTCATTTCCACGGATGGAGCGGCTTGGAATTTAAGCGACTATGAGAATGCAGTGAATCTTCTGAAATAAACTCCGGGCAGCTCCAAGAGGGGAGGGAGAAATAGATGGTGGATAAAGGCACAGGGTTCAAAATTTGATAAGGGGTAATGCACTTCAGCAATCTCAATTAAGCTTGCTATTTGATTGATATATTGTCATTAATATAAACAATGTGATGTCAAGGGTTGAAGGGGGTTTTGAGACTGGGAAGCCTGTGATGGAAGTGATTCGACTGGAAGACCCCCACCCCCATGGACTGAGCGGCTTGGAACTTAAGCGACGATGAGAATA
The DNA here is from genome assembly GCA_030412105.1 of Cyclura pinguis. Lineage (NCBI taxonomy): Eukaryota > Metazoa > Chordata > Lepidosauria > Squamata > Iguanidae > Cyclura > Cyclura pinguis. The sequence goes on along the minus strand of CM059604.1, from coordinate 84,481 downwards.
CAGATAATCTTCAGAAATGGATTCTGGGCAGTAAAGTCCAAGATGGGAGGGGGGAACGGAAGGTTTTTGTTGGGAATAAGTACAAGTAAATACCTCACCCTTTTGGACGGAGCAGCCTGGAATTTAAGCAACTGTGAGAATACAGGAAACTTTCAGAAACAGATTCCGGGCTGCAAAGTCCAAGAAGGGAGGGGGGAATAGGAGGTGGATATGGTCACAGGACTTTGATTTGGCAAGTGGTAACATCTCAGCAATTTTAAATAAGTAAATGTACTAAAACAAATATTGGGATATTGTTTAAGGGGGGCGAGCCTGTGGGGGAGATTATTCAGGTAAAATACCGTCACTCTTAGGGACGGAGCAGCTTGGAATATAAGCAACTAAAAGAATACAGAGAAATTTCCAAATGAATTTCCAGGCAGCAAAGCCCCAAAGGAGAGAGGGGAATGGGATGTGGATGAAAGCACAAGGCTCTGAATTGCATAAATTGATCTTTACCTTGGCATTGTCAATTAAGCTTGCAATTGATGATATGTCGATATATTTTAGTTAATATGAACATTGAGATATTGTTGAAGGGATGAAGGGGATTGAATAGGAACTAATTAGAAAGGGGAAACAAGACATTTTAGCATAAATTTAGGGTAAGAAGATGAGGGATCGTTGCAGTAATAATAGCTCAGACTGCCAGATATACAATGACAGATGTATTTAAAAACTATAAGATTCTGAGTTATAAGTAATGGAGAGTTAAAAAAATAAATGAAGAGATAGTAGAATTTTAAAGTGATAAGAGAAATGAGAATATTTTGGAACGGACGAGTTGAGTAAAGCAGAAGGGCGTGATGAGCTGGGAACTGACTAGCTAGAACGACTATATTATGATTGTGTAAAAGAGGGAAATGTCTGTTCGAACAGTTGAGAAAACCATTATATTGTGATGCATTAATGTAATAAGTGGAGTAAACTGCGGGAAATGTTGACCAGAACAGAGTGGAAGATCAGAAATAATTCATGTAATAAGTACAAGTTAAAGAATCTTTTTTTTATTTTGTGAAACCTAATAAAATTATATTAAAAAAAAAAAGGAAATATTACACAGAATGTATGCATATGTCTGTCATTAGTGTGTCTGACTTACACACAACCTGTGGAATAGACTAGAAGATTTTAAGTCTCTTCTTTATCACTGCAGACCCCTTCCCTTACAAGCCACATTCAGTGGGAGTGGCAACAGGTGGTGTCCTCCTTCAAAAGTCTGCATGGTCCCACACCCACTGCCAATCACACTGTCAGCCACTCTCCGGAAAGACCCTCAGCTCCACCAGCAGCACCAGTGGTACGGCTTTGTCATTCCAGTGATGGCACAGTGGCACCAATCATGATAATTGTCCTAGCAATGATGCCACCAACTGTTGGGAATTAGAGTTTCCCAGGGTGTTAGCCCTATTGGGAAATTCTATGGAAACGAAAACGGTAAGGATTCAGCCTCATTTTAGCAGAGTAGCAGAAAAAGCATGCCCAAATTTCTATGTGTGGCTTTTCTTATCTGAAACTAAGGAAACAAAACAAATGCAGGCAGTTTCAGGTTACAAACTTAGAAAAGTTTACTAATTGCCTCTGCATTTTCACATGGATTGGGGAACCTACATCCTAAGTAGCTAATGAATAGTAGTAGCTTCGTTCTTAACTCACCATCTTCTGATGGAGATGCGAAGCATGGTCGGAGAGGAGGAAGAGGAAGCAAAAATGGAGGAGAAGAGAGATCAAGAGAGGGGTCTTTTTCTTTTATAAGACCGATGACCCAAGCAACTGTCCTGGGTCACATGATCTGATCACCTGAACACCAAAGGTATTTATGATCATGCAATTAAATGACACAAAGGCAAATGGTGGGGCTTTGGCATGCAAGAGAGAAAGGAAGCCACTTGCTCTAAGAACAAGATAGGGGTGAGAGAGAATGCTTTAATTTTTCTAACACCAACACTCCTACAAGAGCAATTAGAATGCCAGAAAGCATCCCTCTGGCAGCTAAGATTGCAGGACCCAAAGGAGCTGATGCTTCAGTGACATTGCTTGCAATACTTCAAACTGGCATATTCTTTGCATATATTCAAGAAGATATTGAAGTCCATTCTTCTAGCCCAACTGCCATGAGCAGGAGAAATGAATGGCTCCATCATGCCAAGGCCCATCAGCTGGGTAAAGCCCTTCCTCCATTGCCACCGTTAGAGGGGAAGAATCGTGAGGGATTATTATTGGAATGAATGGCCCGCCAGAGCCTTTACTCCAGTCACAGCAGAGGTGCCCATCTTAGGATGGTGAGTTTGAAAGAACCAAAATTCAGGCAGAAAAATAAGTTCGGGATTCTCCACAGGAGGCACATTTATTAAGGAAATATATTCTTGGATAGCAATAGCCCAATCCTTTTTCAACTACTGGTAACTTAAAAGAGAAAAAGTGGAGGTGGTGGTGGTGGTAGTGCAGCATGTCCTCCTTCGTCGAAGAGCAGACAAGAAGACAGTTGGGAGGGTCAGTCTAGGCTGGTTCTTTTTCTTTTATGAAAGAGAGCAGTCACTTAATGAACCCTGGCTGAACCAGACAATGTTATCTGCCCAAGTGGGACAAATGGCTAAAAGAGAAAGGAAGAGCAAGCAAGAAAGGAAGACAGAGATCCTAATCCCTCTCTGTCTGAGCCACCTCATCCCCAGTGGAAAGGAGAGCAGCAAGAACAAGTGCAGAAGCTACTGTTTCTTTGGCACCAACTGCTGCTGCTGTGGTGGCGGTGGCGGTGGCAGTGGTGGCCTCAGAGGGAGAGAAGAGCAGCCAGGCACACCTTACTCATGTGTTGGCCCAGCAGCTGGTGAGAGGTCCTCCCTCCATTCCAACCGCTGTTGGAGCTGCCACTGAGGGAGAGAAGAGCAGCCAGTGTCTGCTGGACTTAATCCCCTTCTCACCGGCATCCCCTTTTCTATGTGTGTGTTTCTCTTATTTAGACCGTAAGCCTGAGGGCAGGGAACTGACAATTTATAAGCAGCTCCGAAAGCCTTTCTGTCTGAAGAGTGTGAAGAGCGAAATAGAAAAAAAAAAGATTAGCCTGCTTTACCAGGTGTCCTGGTATGTTGGAAAAACAGAGGTCTATAAGTTTCACCACCAAAATGAAAATCATAAGAAAAGTAGAAGCTGTTCAAAAAAAAATAATCCTGGCAGAATTTTGAAATAAGCTTTCAAGTCATCTCTAGGAGGTTCAAAATGTTTTTCTTTAGTTCTGTAAAGCTTACCTGACTTGGTTGTTTCATTTCACATGTGCATAAAGTTAATTTTGACTAAAAAGATTGCTGCAACATGTTGATCTGCTCTTATTTTTTTTGTTGGTGAAATCTATCCCTATTGTTTCCATGTTATTTCTGCCTTTGGCATCAAAGTTTCTGTTAAAGAAGTAAAGCCCAGGAACACATCTACTTCATTAACTAAGGTATACCTGTAAACAAAAAACCATGTTGGCCTGTTTTGGTGTAAAAAGGCCCTGTAGCACTTTGGGTCTGACTAGGAAAAATATCTAACTACTAGCATTTGTTTTTGTGGACTCCCTCATCAGATCAACAGGGATGAGGCTCAGCTTTTCAGCATTCCCTCCCCCTCCCTCACTCTGAAAATATTTCTTTGGAAGAAGCTGTTGTCAGTACAGTGGGCATGCTGATATCATAGGTGGCTGGGTGGGTGGGAGCTGAGCTCCCTGTTGCCACACACAGACTTCTGAAGAGCAACCAACATTTTGCTGTTTGGGATTTTGCATGCACCCACTGACTCACAGCATGAAATACTGCAGGCCACATTGTTTTCTGGTGAGCTTGAGCAATTACACTCCAGTGGCTCAGGTCTTACCTGGCACCTCACTTCCAGAAAGCAGTCCAGTGGGAGGAGGATTCCCTCTCTCACCTTTCTGGCTGCTGCTTGGGCATCCCGCCTCCCATGCCATGGCTGCAGTGAAAAGGTCTGATTCCCCATCCTCATCTCCTTTATCTGAGGAGCTGAGGAGCCTTTGCTGTTTGTCAGCCAGCCTGCTTCTGATTGGAGGTCCCTCTCATCACTTTCTAATCACCTTGGCTCCCCACTCATGAACAATGAAGTGGTCCAAAGGGTAGATTTAGTATAAAAATCCCATTTAAGCAGTCTTGAACATAGGAATTTCAGGCTATTTAACATGGGAGAATGAGCAGGCAGCTCAATTATCCTTTAACCTACTTTATTATAAACATAGTAATACATACATGCACACCCTATGGGGAGGAACATGGAGTTCTCGTTGTGTAGGCACACAACTTACCATTAGCATTTCATGTAAGGCATAAAACAACTTACATCATATTCATCCTAGAAAACATCAATGAGAGGTAGCCATACAGATGCACACTCATAAGGAATTGAAAGTCCGGCACAGCACTATAACATAACTGTTGAGGAATTCTACATCTCTGAGCAACCACGGAGAAGGCCATACTCATCCATAGGCATTGCAATATACCTTGCACTATCTAATATCCTATATAACATTTAGTTGGAAGGCTGTCTCCACATCTCTCTTACCAGCTTTTTAAGGGTATTTACCAGCCAGGAAAGGCTTCCACAGCTAAAAGGCTGTCAGAAGTAAAGATGTGACCTCATTGGAGGTTGTTGTAAACAGCCTATCTATTGTGTCTTGGGACATATATTTTATATTGTTTCTAGCATTTATCTGTCCAATCTTACTGGTCCCCGTTAACTGACAGTGAAGTCTTCCCCTCAAATTATAAAAGATATTTCACTGGCCATCTGTGTGAGGCCACTTGGTATCCAAATACTGAAGAATGCAGCTGGGCACAGTTACTGGCCACCAGTGATCTTGCTACTTGCCCTCAAAGGAGTGCATCATGTATGATTCAGCATGACTAAGTGCTATCAGACCAAGACAGTATGCCTTTTTGACTTTTCCACAATTTTCCCTCATATCCTTTCTTTATCTGGCATTTACATATATATTATATTGTGGGTTAACTGGTTGAACATCCAGAACCACATTGCAAGCTTCTACTAGTGCTATTTGGTACACAGACATACATTTATTCTATGAAGATACCAGTCACACTTACTTCCTTTTCATCTTCCAATATACAGGCTTCTGGGCCTTACATTTTGCAAAGTATAGTGGTCAGCCTATAATATCTGAGCACCTGACTATTTTGTGGCCACTTAAATTGTCAGAAGCTGTAAGGTCTGCCATCAGTGTAAAGTTGATGGATCAGGCTCTCTGACCCCTTCTCCCAATGAATTGGCCTTGAATCCCATTTGGGAGAAAGGTGGGATATAAACACAATAACTAACTAACTAACTAACTAACTAAACCTAATTTCCAGGATCAGAATTCAAAAGGACCTTGACAGATTGGAAAGCTGGGTCAAACTTAACGAAATGAATTTCAACATAGATAAACGTAAGGTAATATATCTATACAAGAAAAATTAAATGCGTATTACATGATGAGTGACATCTGGTTTGAAAACAGTATGTGTAAAAGGACTGACAGGTCATAGTAGACCACAAGCTAAACATGAGTCAAGAGTATGATGCAGAGCTCAACAAAGCCAATGTAATTCTGGGCTGCATCAATAGGAAGATAGTGTCCTGACAGAGGGAAGTAGCAATGCCATTCTATTTTGCTTTGCTCAGACCTCATCTGGAACACTGTGTCTAGTTCTGTGCACCATATGTCCAGAAAAGAGCAACCAATATAATCAAAGGTCTGGAAACCTAGGCCATTTCCACACTACACTGTTATAGTGCTATTATTCCACTTTCAACGTCCTGTGGATTCTGGGGTTTGTTGCTTCCTGAGGCCAAAGAGCTCTCTGGCTGAGAATTCTAAAGGCCCTCCCTAAACTGCAAACCCCAGGATTCCATAGGAGGTTTCAAGTGGAATAATAGCACTATAACAGTGTAGTGTGGAAATAGCTCAAGTTTTATGCGGAATGACTTAAACAGCTGAGGATGCTAAGCTTGGAGAAGAGAAGACTGGGATGTGACATATGTGTGTGCATACATGCCCTCAAGGCACCTGACAACTTATGGTGAATTTATGGATTTCGTAGGGTTTTCTTAGGCAAAGAAGAAGTAGTTTTGCTAGTTCCTTCCTCTGAAAGGTAGCCTATGATATAGCCACCTGGAAGGATAAGCATGTAGGAGATGGAATGGGCTTGTTTTCTGCTGCTCCTGAAACCTGAACAGGAAGCAATGAATTCAAAATTACAAGAAATGAGATTCTACCTAAACATTAGGAGGAACTTCTTGATGGTAAGAGGTGTTCGAAAATGGAATAGACTGCCTCAGAGGGTAGTCAACTGTCCTTCTTGGAGGTCTTTAAACAGCAGTTGGATAGGTATTTTCCAGGAGTTCTTTAGTTGTACATTTCTGCGTGACAGAGGGTTGGACAAGATGGCTCTTAAATCCCAGGATCATAGAGCTGGAAGAGGCTGTAACACATTGCAGGGGCTCTAGGAAGGAGCTAAATTACTTTGGAGCACAGACTGTTATTTCATCATTCCTTCCTGTTCAAGGACATGGACATGTAAGAGGAAGAAGAATACAAGATGGTGCTATAAGGAAAGATTTGTTTTCTTGGATCATTGTGTGCATTTTCATGAAGAAGAACTTTTGGCAAGAGATGGGTAACATTTCACAGCAGAAAGAATGTATTTGCTAGGAGTCTTGCAAATCTGATCAGAAGGACTGTAAACAGAGTTACATGGGGGAGGGGGACAGTGTCCCAGAGGGCAAAGGCATGCCAAGTGCTGGGGAGAATAGCCTCAACGATACAAAGGCCAATGGTACAAGAAGCCCACAGTGGGCAGAAAAAAACAAGAAGAAATCAGCTGGAGAGAATGAGCCATGGTCTTAGGTGCCTCTGCACTAATGCAAAGAACAGAAGAAGTAAACAAGATGAACTCTCTTAACACAGGAAAGCAAATATGATTTAATAGGCAGCATTAAAACATAGTGGGAAAAGTCTGATGACTAGAATGTAGTAATGGAAGGGTATAACCTATTCCTAAGAAGCAGACCAAATAGGAAAAGAAGCAGAGTAACATTATAGGTCAAGGATATGAACAACAAGGGTGTGAGAGATCCATGACTTAGAGCATGGAAAACAGGTTGAGGGCCTTTGAATAATAGTTAAAGGGGAAAGAAAGAACAGTGACCTCATTGTGGGCATCTACTATGGGCCCCTCTGCTATTTGTTGGAAGTCACACTCTGCTAAGAGTGTAGGGTACAAGAAATTCCTTACTAGCCTTGTAGATAATTTCACTGTACAAAAGGTGAAGGAAGAAACAAGGGAACCAGCTATCTTGAATTTGATCCTAACCAACAGAGATGAACTAATAAATGTTTTGGAAACAGTGGGATGCTTGGGTGGGAGTGCCCATGTCATTTTGGGATTTGTTATATAGAGGAATGGGGAAGCCAAATGTGTACAACTAATAATATCTGGGGGAAAAAAGCTGATTTCAGTAAGCTTAGGGAAATGCTGGGTGAGATCGCTGGTAAGAAATGTTCAAAAGAAATGCAATTCATGGAGCATGGGAATTTCTTAAAAGTGAACTATTAGAGGCACAGTTGCAAACAATTCCGTTGAGGAGGAAAAGTGGGAGATGTCTAAAGAAACCACGGTGAGTTTCTTTCTTTCTTCTTTCAGATGATATGACATTTAAGTGAGACAGGGATAAGAAATGGAAGAAGGGAGAAACCACCAAAGAGAAATAAAAACAAATAGGCAATACCTGTACGGAGAAAGTCAGAAAAGCTAAAGCTTGGTCAAGCTCACAAGGGAGGTTCCTCATAAAAGGAAAATAGTGATCTCACGGGTGAAAATAGAATAAACCATGCATTAAGGTAGGGATGTCAAACTCAATTTCATCTTGGGCAGCATCAGCATTATGGCTGCCCTCAAAGGGCCAGTCGTATCTGTAAGACTATATAAATGTATCTACTCTTTTATCATATTAAATAATTGCCTCTGCATTCGATTATTACTGGTTTTTAAACTGTCTTCCCTCTTCGTAAACTTTATTTGTCTTGGACATTTGGGGACTATTTCATCATAGTTGATAGTCCCTGTACCTCTGTAAAGTAACATAGAATTGGTCAATATATCCAAAGTGTGCCTCTTTCTGCCCCCAGGCTCGCCAGGTGGAGGGAGTGCCACTGCTGCAGCAAAGGTGCAAGGGCCACATGAAATGGCCTGGTGGGCCAGATTTGGCCCGCGGGCCTTGTGTTTGACACCTGTGCATTAAGGGGACTACATCCCACAATAAGCAAAAAGGCAGTAAAGGAATACCTAGTTACTCTAAATGACATCAAATCTCCAGGGAGGTATGAGCCACACCCAAGAATAGTAAAGGAACCTGGAAATGTAATCTCAAAGCCACTGTTGGTCATCTTTGAGAATTCTTGGAGGTGCCATCAGATTGGAGAAGAGTAAATGTTCCCATCTTCTAAGAGGGTAAAAAGAGGAGTTGAGCAGCCAGCTTGACATCAATACCAAGAAAGCTTCTAGAAGAGAGCAGGGATGGAATGCTGTAACTCTTAAGAATTCTTAAGTTTGTTAGATCAGAGGAATTTTGTGGATGTAGTATAATTTGATATCAGGAAGGCTTGTGACAAGGTTCCCCCATGACATTTTTGCAGGCAAGCTGGTAAACTGTGGGTTAGACAGTGTTACTATTAGGTGGATTTGTAATTGGTTGACCAACCAAGCCCAGAGAATGCTTAGAAATGATTGCTTGTCATCCTGGACAGAAGTGATCAGTGGGGTGCATCTGGGTTCTGTCCTGGACCTACTATTATTCAACCTCCTTATAAATAACTCAGATGATAGAATAGAGAGCATGCTTATCAAATTTGCAGATAACACCAAACTGGGCAGGGGAGAGGGTAGCTAACACCCCAGAGGCCAGGATCAGAATTCAAAATGCCCTTGACAGATTAGAGAGTTGGGCCAAACCTAACAAAATGAAGTTCAACAGGGATAAATGTAAGGTACGACATCTGGGCAGAAAAAAGGAAATATACTAATATAGAACTGGGGACACATGGCTTGAAAGCAGGATGTATGAAAAGGATCTAAGGTTCTCAGTAGCACAGTCCTCCCTTAACATTCATGGCTTTGACCCTTGCAAATCTGATCATTCATGAGGTGCACCTGCCTTCCTTCTCCATGCCTGGGCAAAGGGAATGGAGGGCACCCCTTATTCCCTTGCATTTTGCATGAGTATGATAAGGAAGGCAGGTGCACCCATGCAAAAGGCAAGGGAATGGGTTGTGGTTTTTCTATTTGCACAAGGGTTCTGCGACCCTTGTGAAAGTGGAGAGGCCACTGTAGTTGTTGTTGTGTGCTTTCAAGTCATTTGCAACTTATGGTAATTCTAAGACAAGAGTATGTGTGATGTGCCCAAGGACAGCCAGTTGGTTTCCATGAGTGAGCAGGGAATCAAACCCTGGTCTCCAACACTCAAACCACTACATAACAATGGCTCTGGTCTTAGTAGACCAGAAGCTAAACATGAGTCAACAGTGTGGTGAAGCAGCTGAAAAGCTAGTGTAATTCGGGGCTGCATCAACAGGAGCAGGACTGAGAGAAGCTGTAGTGCACTCTATTTTGCTTTGGTCAGACCTCACCTAGAATGCTGTGTCCATTTTGAGGCACCACAGACAAAGAACAACTTTGATGAGCTGGAAGGGCAACCAAGATAATCAAAGGTCTGCAAACCAAGTGTTATGAGAAATGGCTTAGGGAACTGTGGATGTTTAACTTGGAGAAAAGAAGACTGAGGCCCTTTCCATAGGATGGAATTGTCCCACACTGGTGATGGGAGAAGGACAGGACCCAGATGCTTATGCATGATGTCATCCATGTCCTGTTGTTCTCCTGTCCCCAGGTGGTGCAATTGTGCTGCAAATCATTGATGGGTTTTACCCGTCAATGACCAGCAATCGTGCAGCCCTCCTGCTGCCCTCCCGCCCTTACCTGAACTGGAGGGCCAGGAAGTGCAATGGCCATACTTCCTGCCCCAGCGCAGCCTGGGACAGTGCCCAGCTGCACTGTGGAAGGAGGAGGCGTGGCCATCGCGCCTCCTCCATTCTCACAGGCAGCCGGTGCAGAGGGGAATGCTCCTGTTGTGCTCCCCTCCCAGGAGAGGCTCTACCGGGATCCCCACAGGACACTGCTGGGATCTGGTAACCTGTGGAAAGGGCCTGAGAGTTGACATGATAGAATCATCTCTAAATATCTGAAGGAAGATGGACCAAGCCTCTTTTCTGATGCTCCAGAGACTAGAACAAAAACCAATGGATTCAAAATTACAAGAAAAGAAATTCCACCTAAAAATTAGGAAGACCCATCAACATCTTACATTACACATTTATTTAAGATTGCAACTAACTAATGTCTCCTGACCTCCACACCCACCTTAATAGGCAGCAGCCAGAATGAACAAAGGAGATCTGTTCAGCTGGCTCTTGGAGTACACAAGGATGATGCTTCCAGCTCCCTCCTGCCGGCAAGCTAGATTGTGATGAGGAGTTGTGACAGGATTCTGGTTCTGATTGTCATAGCCACATTCACAGTGGGAGGGGGCTGGAAATATCCTCCTGTACCTACTCTCCAGCTGAACAAACCTCCTTTACCTGATGCAGCTGCTGGCTGTTAAGGTGGGTTTGGGAGGCATATGCAATCATAGCAATAATACCATGATTGTGGCTATTGGTGTAACTGAATACGGAGCAATTTCAGATCCATAATTGCACCTACAGAACACCAGCCATCTTGGTCACTGTAAGACTCTTTGACAGTGGAATATAGGCTGCCACAGAAGATGGTGGTCTCTCCTTCTTTGGAGGTTTTCAAACAGAGGTTAGATTAGAAGCCTTCAGGAATGCTGGGTTGTGTATTCCTGTCTGGCAGGGGGTTGGATGAGGTGACCCTTGTGGCCCCTTCCACATCTATGATTCTGTGAGTCTACGTATCTCTGTTTAATCCTGCTGACAAACCAGCATCTCATGCTAACCTACAAAAGGCTAGCAGTTTTGAGAACTGACTAGGCAAAATCAGTGACTTTTCAAAATAGGTGCCCAGTGCCTGGAATTCTCCAAACCAGTAAATGGCTAAAATTAAAGTCATCTGTCTGCATTTTGCACAGGTTTTCCCTGTGTTTAAGGAAAATATAAGATAAAAATGCACTCTTGTTATCAAATTAGAAAAATATATCCTATCAAGTTTTATTCCTGCGGCTAATGGTTTTACAGCATGAGACCCAAGCGTGCTCTGTTTAGAGCCTGCAGAGTAGGCAGGTCTCCTTTGCAATGAAATGGAGGCTCCCAACTGCTTGGAGTTTTGGGTCTGGGGGCTTGGAATCCTGGCTCACAATACTCTTCTGTTCCAGCTTCTGGCCCAGCACTGAGGCAGCAGCGTCACTGGCTGGGGGGGGTCAGGGGGCGACCCATGCAGGCATCCATCTCCCAGAAGGTTTCAGACAAAGGATGATGGGGGTGCTGCTCAGATTCTAATATGAAAAGTGCTGTTAAGATAAAATTTTACAACAACATGTGAGCATGTGTCAGAAAAGCAGGTACCAATAACAAAGAGGTCAGAGAGAAAATACCAAGGCTGTCCAGAACACTCCACAGGCAATTTAGTTTAAGGAGAAAATGGCTGACATCTTTGACAGGTCAAGGCCAGCCAAGGTTGCTGTGGTGGCAGGAATAGCGGGGATGATGATGATGATGATGATGATGATGATGATGATGATGATGGGGCAGTTTCTTTGTTTCCTACGAAGGGAGGGGTACACAGACCATACTGGGTAAGCCACACCTCTAAAACAAAGGCTGTGCCTCAGAAACTCACAGCAACTCTCCCTCCCACAATTGAACTGCCTTGTTCTGCAAGGGGGTTGATGAGAACCAGAGTCAGCAGCGTGAGATAATGTTGAACAGCATCTGCCTGGGTCCCTTTCCATCTTGTGTGATCTCTCTGGCTCGCACTGTTGGACTAGCAGTCAGGATTGCCACAGCCATTCTCCACTTGAGCTCCCCCTCCCAGCCCGGGCTGAAGGACAGTTGCCCTTACCTGAGGAAGTCAGGTGCTCGGATAATCATGTGCTGAAAATCTTCCAGTGACAGTTTCCCATCATTGTCCAAGTCGGCCTCATCGATCACTTTGTTACACACGAGACACACCTCCTCAGGGGTCAGCTCTTTGCGTGTCAGTTTGTTCACAGTTTTCTCCAAGTCAGATTTGCAGATATAGTCATCGTTGTTGAAATCTGCTGAGGAAAATCACTGGAGCTCTGAGAGATGGCCAAGGGGAAAGCTGGACTTCTTTGGCTCTCATGCTTGTGACTCTGGGAGTCCCCCACCAGCTCTTAGCAGGTCCCCTTTCTGCCTGGGTGGGCTCCTAATGCCACAGAGAGCCCAGACCAAGCAAAGTAGATGATCCTCTCCTCCGCACCACGGCCACTCATGGTCACAGTGTTCCTCTCACACAATACAGATATGATTCTGGCATGTTCCCCTCCCCCAAAACTGGCCTCCCCCTCACTCTGGCTGAAAAATGGCTCACTCCCTAACCGGGTTCTCCAAACATGGTAGCTTCCACTTGATACAAAAATGTTTGCTTCCATAGGACTTTCAACTCTTTCAGCAAGTCTCTTCATCAAACCTTCAGTGCAAGACTGCATTAACTCCATTAAGGAGGCCAGCCACCAGCTTTCCTCAGCAGGTTCCAAGCCAGAAATTCCCTGAGCCTTATAGTAGATCAATTACATAGACAATTGGGGTGGGGCAGGGGCACTCATGGTGAAAGCCTAGCCTGTGTGCTGTCAGATAGAGAAGATATTTGGGGGCCCCTCTCATGACCTTCTTCATACCTCACTCACTCCCTCCCTCCCTGCCACAGCAAGGGATCACCATGGAGACTCACCATAGATTTTGAATGCATAATAAGCCTTGAGGTCACGAGGGGCCATTTCACTCATCACAGAGAACATATCCAAGAAGTCATCTAAGGTCATGTTGCCCTCACCATCCTCGGAGAAGACCTCAGCAATCCGTTGACGGAAGGGATTGTCCTGAAAAAAGAGAGAGGGATGAAGGAGTTATCCCTACACTGTTCCTCTGAAGAGTTGGGTAGCACTTTCTGAAAAGCTTTTGCAAATGTGCAAATACTGGTGGCCACCCTCTGAAGCAAGAGTGCAATTGTGACCTGAGACGGCACCACAGCAAGAATACTAGCAGATCAACCTCACACTATGGCTTGCCCATAAAATCCCCAGTCCAAAAAATGCCAAGGCCATTATGGAACACCCGATTCTTTGCTCTGTCCCTGCTTTAACTGGTGATAAGAAGATGAAAGGTAACTTGGGTGGGAGCCTCTTCTGGCCAAGGAAGCTGAAGGAGAACTTACCAAGTAGCATCCAGTTATGAATTATGATGGTGTAAGTTGCATTTATGTCATCACAACTCACTTCTTTGGCTCTTGCTGAGGCTAGAGTTCTCCACTGATTGTGCAATGACTAAATTCTCCACCCCACAAACCCACCTGTTCCCTGATACAGCTCCACTCCCAACACAGTCATTTCCTGTTTGGTGGAGAGCAGCGGAGCAGCAGTGAGGCATCCAGCTGTTTCCTGCAGGTGGACACAGAGCAGTGATATTATCCACAGGGTCCTCTGGAGGACCTTTCAAAGTCCACACAGACGCTGTCACTGTGAAGAAGAGCTGGCCACCTGCCTACTGCTCACTCTGCTCTCCTCTGACCAGACAACCACAACTGAGTAGAAATAACTCCTTCTTGCTCCCAGAAAATGTCAGCTCTGTGGCTGAGGAGTTGATCTCTGGAAGATGGTTGAGGTCAGCTATTCCATTCCTGTGATCACAGCACCCCCTCCCCAATAAATTTATCAATCTAGGCAACTCGAGAGACTCCAAAGATCCTGAAGCCAAAGGATGCTCACAATGCTCTTTTCATCCTGGGAAGGAGAGATGAATGGGGTGCCACAGGGTTCTGCCCTAGGGCCAGTTCTATTCAAGATCTTTATTAATGCCCTGGATGAGGGAATAGAGGGCATTCTTATCAAATTTGCAGATGGCACCAAATTGGGAGAGGTAGCTAATACCCCATAGGACAGGATCAGAATTCAAAATGACCTTAACAGATTAGAGAGCTGGGCCAAAACTAACAAAATGAATTTCAACACAGAGAAGTGTAAGGTACTACACTTGAGTAGGAAAAATAAAATGCACAAATATAAGATGGGTGATAGCTGGCTTGACCACAGTATATGTGAAAGAATCCATGAGTATTAGTAGACCACAAGCTGAACATGAATCAGCAGTGTGATGTGGCAGCTGAAAAATCCCAATGCAATTCTGGGCTGCATCAACAGGACTATAGTGTCTAGTTCAAGTGAAGAGATAGTACCACACTATTTGCTTTGGTCAGACCCCCCTGGAATACGATGTCCAATTCAGGGTAGCACGGTTCAGGAGGGGAATTGACAAGCTGGAACATGTCTAGAGGAAGGCAACCAAAATGGTAAATGGCCTGGAAACCATGAAGCCCTATGAAGAGCAGCTGAGGGAGCTGGGGATGTTTAGCCTGGAGAAGAGAAGGTTAAGAGAGGACATTATGCCATGTTTGAAGGGCTGTCATATGGAAGATGGAGCAAGCTTCTTTTCTGCTGCTCCAAAGACTAGGACACAGAGCAACGCTTCAAACTTCAGAAAAGAGATTTAATCTAAACATTAGGAAGAATGTCCTAATGGTAAGAACAGTTTGACAGTGGAATATGCTGCTTGCAAGTGTGCTGAAGTCTCCTTCTTTGAAGGTTTTAAAACAGAGACTGAGTGGCCATCTGTTGGGAATGCTGATTGTGTATTCCTGAATGGCAAGGGGTTGGACCTAATGGTCCAGCTCTATGATTCTGTGAAAAGGGGCAGGCAAAGCATAGATCTCTCTCTGCCAGACAGCAGTCAGCAGAGGTAGGACACTCCTGGCTGAAGTTACTCAGCTTCAGTTCCAGGGACTTTCCTCTTTTTGGCTTGCCCCTTGTGCCTGTGAAAGAGGCTTTGGGAAGGCTCTGGCTTCCAGATGTTCATCATCAATGGCCATTGTTCATCTTCAGTTATTGTCCCAGCCTCAGGCCAATTAGCACAAAATTCATTGCTCACAAGGAGGTGGTCCCTGCCTTTGCCCCACCGGTGCTTCCACAGCATACCTTCAGCTCAGGCATGCTGCCAATGAGTTCATAGGGGAGCTTCACATCTGGTTTATTGGTGTAGTCGAGTGGGACCAGCTGCGGGGCCAAGTCACGGTACCTGTCAAACAGCCTGCAAGCAGAGGAAAGGAAAATGCTGGAAACTCAGGCTCAATCTGGGATCAGAACAGGAGGGTCGGGACTCTTGTCAGATGCCACTCTATCACATGGGTGGGGCAACCAAGGATGTGACACAAAACAATGGCTTCGGTGGGGAGACTGAGTGTTATTTTCAGCTGTCAAGAAACATGGTGTCCCTCTGGAAGTCCCCTCTTCCCAAGTAACAAGAAGGGGGAGGTGGAACACTCATAGCATTGAGATGGTCCTCTTTATCCTCTTTCTCCAACATGACCTCATCCCACAGCCAAAGGTGGTTTTCTCTGGAGGCAAAGTGGCCCCACAGAGGCCTTGCAAGTGTCCAAGTGTGTCGGGTAGTTACTGCGACTGACATTATGATGATGGGAGATGTAGTAGTAGCAGCAGCTCGTTAGCCATTAGATAAACATTGCCTGGTACTGAGTGCAGGAATGCAGCTTCTAGAGATAAGGCCTGTTTCCCGTGTTAAATATGCAGGGGAGGGCACGCAGCATGCAGCCTTAAGCATTTTCACCTTTTATTTGCCTCCATTTGGTCACTACAGTCTTTACATGTATCCAACTATGAATAAAGTGTAGCTTTTAACTAAATCTTATGTGAGTAGATTCTGTTCCTGACAAAGTGAATTGTGAGGGGGGGTTGTCTCTCTCTCTTTCTCTCTCTGCCACCCCCCTCCAAAGGCTGAAGGGAGAAGCTGGAGAAGGCAGAGGTGTAGAGGAAGACTCAGGTGGCAGAAGGACAGGGCTGGCTTTGTTTGGAGCAGGGCATTGTATAGCAATGGGGGAGATTCCCCGTTTGCGCACTTCCATTAGTCCGGCCCCTTGTCCCACCCCCACCCCCCTGCAACCCTTCTGCCCACCTTTCCTTGAGAATGAGCTCCAAGCATATTAGGAATCGGTTAATTGGTTGACTGCAGTGGCGGTGGGATGTTCTTACATCTGAGTAACCACCAGTTACTTATACTGCTCTGCTCCTTTTGTGTCAGCTTGAAACACTATTTAATGGCATCTGTTTGGAATTTCAAGGGTTTGTTCAAATTTACTACTTATTTCAGATCTTGTAGTTCTTGCAGTTTAACTAATTTGTTTTGTTGTTTTTATCTTGTTTTCAAGTGATTTAAGACATGAGTAAAAAGATGGAGTACAAATGTTGAAACCAATTTACTTCTACATAGAGAAAGAAAGAGAGAGAGTGACTTAAAAAGCAGTAGATGCCCCAAATCTGTGAGAAGTGGGGTCAAGAGTGGGGAAGGGGAAGCTGGTGGGGGGCTCCATTTTCCTTCCTTTTGTTTACTGGCTGGGGCCTCTTCCTCCTCCTCCTTCTGGCAGCTGTCATCAAGGGAAGTGGCAGAGAACAATGAGGGAGAACTTTCGAAAGGGCTCCCTATCAATAATAAATGCCTTATTCATGATACAATTATGGTCTTGGCTTCTGTTCCAGACATGAAAACATTGCCATACTTAGGTTTCATGAAGTACAGCCTTTCCCTGCATTTGAGTTTCTTGCAACGCTGCACTCAACCAATTATAAAAGAGGGGCAAACTAGCGCTACTGACCTGGCCTGTCCCCTGCCCATCCTGCCCTCTGTGCTCCATGACTCCAGGACCCCCCACTGGGCCTTATGTCCTGGGCCACACCACCTGTAGAAGCTATTTCATATTCCTGCATGAATTTCTATCCCACCTTCTGTCCCAAGGAGCTCAAAGCAGTACCTGCTGCTCTCTCTGCCCTACCATCGTTTGGTCCTCAAGAGAATCCTGAACCCAGCTCTAACCTTGCATCACAACAGAACAGGACCACTTAATTTTCCACAGAAGCCCAAGTAGAGGCCCAAACACCCCACTGGGACCGGAGAGGCAGAAACAAGAAACTGAGAAGCAAACGATTGTTTTTCCTTTCTAAATATAATTGGAATTTTCACTTGTTGGAATTCTGCAGCTCTAGTTCTCCAGTCCAAAGAAAAGAAAAGCCCAAGATCCAGATTTCCCTCTAGGAAGAATACCAGTTGCAGCAGACCATTGGCCAAGCGGGTCCCTGGCCAGACGAGGCAGAAGCCAAGGGGCCTTCCAGCGGGAGGGACGTCCAGATCAGTGTCTCCCCCACGGCCTGCCCGGCTCAGCCTCCCACGTCTCTCTCCTCCTCCTCCTTCCTCCTCCATAGGCTTTTTGAGGAGACCAAAGACGGAAGAAACGGGGGAGGAGGGCATACCTGGGAGGCCCCGCGTGGATGAAGCCCACAGAAGCCCCGCCCCCGCTCTTTTTGGCATCCACCTGAACGGGCTAGTGCTCTGGTGCTGGTTCCTTAAACACACCAGGCACCTGAACGAGGGAGGGAGATGGGTTCACGGGGGATGGGTTCAAGGCATTGGGTCAACAGAGCCGGGCCGTACCCAAAGCCAGAAGCCTTCCCCCACCCCCCGAAGAGAAGGCGGCTGTCCAGTGGCCCCCCCCCGCCCTTTCAACGATTGATTTTTTCCCCCCAGAGAAGCCTCTGGATTTCACAAATGCCAAGAAAAACTCTCTCACCTCAGAATCTCTTTCCTTGTGAAAAACGTCGCGTCCTGCAATAGCAGAAAAGGAGACGATCAAACGAAGGGAGAATACACTCTCCCTCACGGGGGAATTTCTCATCCCGGCCTCCTTCTATTGCCCCTACTCCCCCCAGGAAGATCCAGGGGCCGCGGAGAGAGAGCGGGGAGAAGGCAGGGCCGTCCTCGCGGACTACAGCGCCGCTGCACAATCATGGCCGCCCCCCTCGTCCTCCCCCGGAAAGGACCCCTCTCCTCACGCCCACCACCCGCAGCGCCAGCGGTTCTTCCGCGCTCCGGACGGCGGAGCTTCGTCGTCCCTGCGCAGAAGCGAAGGTTCAGAAGAGCACGGCAAGGCGCAGGTGGCGTCCTCGGAAGGGACGCGGGCAGGCGGGAACGGCTACCTGATACGCGTCCAGCTGCTCCGGCGTGAAGGTGGTCTGCTTGTTCCCCATCTCCCAGCTCCGGCGGACCTCGTCGCATGGCTCCGGCCGCGGTCGCGGAGGCTGAAGGCGGACGAGCAGCGGAGCCGGCACCGCGCCCACAGCGGAGCTCTCCGGGGCGGGACAGGATCAGGTGTCCGCCGCTCGCCTCGCTCCATGGGGCCCGGCTGGAGGAGAAGGGCCGCACCACTCCAGCAAATCTTTCTTCGTTTTGGAGCCTCCGCTGCGCCTTCTCCGGCATCGCCGCGCCCCGGCGGGTCCCGGGGACTCAGCGGAGGCTACCGGAGAGCTCGCCCCCGCTGCCGCCGCCCACAGACATCCAGGACTGCGCGTGGACCAGCTGGGGAAGGGGGTTGCCTACCGAGCGTCAACTCATAGCCAGAAGGCGCCCCCGCTACCCTCAGCATTGTCCGAGGCGGGGCGAAAAACACCCTGGTTGTGAAGAAGAGCAGCAGCAGCAGCAGCAGCAGCCGGTCCCTCTTGCTCCCCCCCGCGGACCCCGCAGTGCCCCAAAAGGCGCAGGAGCTGCAAGATCCGCGCTCAGGAGAAGCGGCGGCGACGGCGGCGGCCTTTGCAGGAGTCAGTGCAATAGTGACAGGGCCCCACACCCACCGCGAGGGTAGGGGGTCGTGGGAATGTATCCCCACGGGAGGGATGCGAAGGCGGTGAAAATATGGAATAGGGAGCTAGTGGCAGCCGGTGGCCACAGCGGACTTCTCCTTGGGACAAGAAGGAAGGAAGGAAGGAAGGAAGGAAGGAAGGAAGGAAGGAAAAGCCACCGCCGCTGACTACTGTCGGACCAGAGAGGCCTCCTTGGGACGGTCTTTGTCCTTCGTTAGCTGGTCAGAGCGAGAGCCCTTTGCTCGGACATCGAGTCCATGAGGAGCCCTCGGGCGGTGGCCCTCCCTGTGAAGAATCGGAGGAGGATGGGATTCGGTGGGGACGAAGCAATGGAATCTGAAGAGAGGTTTCCAGTAATTTGGGTATCAGTGAAGAGGAAATCCCTCTTCACAGCGTCCCTCTCTATATCCCCCCGCCCTTCCTCTGCTTCCTTCCACCCCCTCGCGCTTCTGGGGGCGAGACACCCAAAGTCTACTGTGCCCCCCCCCCCCCACAATTGATGTCTGCTCAGGAAAGGACTGAGGATTCCTCAGCGCTATAAGTTCTGATGTGTGCTGAGGTGGGAACCATATTTGAGGAGAATGACCTTTGACACCCTGTGTGGCCTTTATTTTGAGGGATTGGAGGCTGGCCTAAATATCTTAAAAGCATCAGATGCAGTCTGATCTTGGAAGCCAAGCAGTGTCAGTCCTGGTTAGTACTCGGATGGAAGACTAGTAAACAAGGGGATATTTTAAAGAAAGGAACTGGCAAAACCCCCTCTGAGAATTCCTTGCCTATGAAAGCCAGATGGAATTCATGGGGTCACCATAAGTTGACAAGTGACTTGAAGGTACATAACACCCACACCCAAGCTAAACAAGCAGCTGTGCATCTCTGTGTGTGCTGTTTATTGCTTTGACTTGGCATTCAGAGCATGACTTGAGGACCATGGAGGCTCAAATCAGGGGTCAGAGTGACCACTAGTTTCATAGAATCATAGAATCATAGAAATGTAGAGTTGGAAGAGACCACACGGGCCATCCAGTCCAACCCCCTGCCGTGCAGGAACACCCTCAAAGCACTCCCGACAGATGGCCATCCAGCCTCTGCTTAAAAACTTCCAAAGAAGGAGACTCCACCACACTCCGAGGCAGCATATTCCACTGCCAGACAGCCCTGACTGTCAGGAAGTTCTTCCTGAGGTTCAGGTGGAATCTCCTTTCCTGCAGCTTGAATCCATTGCTCCTTGTCCTGGTCTCTGGAGCGGCAGAAAACAAGCCCTCTCCCTCCTCTACATGGCATCCCTTCAAATATTTAAATATGGCTATCATGTCCCCTCTTAACCTTCTCTTCTGCAGACTGAACATACCCAGCTCTCTAAGTCTATCCTCATAGGGCATGGCTTCCAGGCCCTTCACCATTTTGGTTGCCCTCCTCTGGACCTCCTCCAGCTTGACCATGTCCTTCTTGAATTGGGGTGCCCAGAACTGGACACAGGATTCAAGATGAGGTCTAACCAAAGCAGAGTAGAGTGGTACCAGTACCTCCCTCGATCTAGACACCATACTCCTATTGATGCAGCCGAGAATTGCATTGGCTTTCTTGGCTGCCGCATCACACTGCTGACTCATGTTCAGCTTGTGGTCTATTAGGACTCCTAGATCCCTTTCACACATACTGCCATCCAGCCACGTGTCCCCCATCCTATATTTCTGCATTCCATTTTTTCTACCTAAGTGTAGGACCTTACACTTCTCTCTGTTGAATTTCATTTTGTTAGCCTTGGCCCAGCTCTCCAATCTATCCAGGTCATTTTGAATTTTGATCCTGTCCTCTGGCGTATTAGCAACCCCTCCCAATTTGGTGTCATCTGCAAATTTGATGAGCATGCCCTCTATTCCTTCATCCAAGTCATTGATGAAAATATTGAACAGCACTGGGCCCAGGACAGAATCCGGTGGCACCCCGCTAGTCACTTCTCTCCAGGATGAAAAGCAGCCATTGGTGAGCACCCTTTGGGAACGGTCAGTCAACCAGTTACAGATCCACCTGACAGTAGCCCTGTCCAGCCCGCATTTTACTAGCTTCTTTGCAAGAATGTCATGGGGAACTTTGTCAAAGGCCTTACTGAAATCGAGATATGCTACATCCACAGCATTCCCTTCATCTATCAAGCTAGTAACTCTATCATAAAAAGAGATAAGATTAGTCTGGCATGACTTATTTTTGAGAAATCCATGTTGACTTCTCGTGATTACCGCGTTGCTTTCTAAGTGATCAGAAACTGACTGCTTAATGATCTGCTCCAGAATCTTTCCGGGTACCGATGTCAGGCTGACTGGGCGATAATTATTTGGGTCCTCTTTTTTTCCCTTCTTGAAGATGGGGACAACATTTGCCCTCTTCCAGTCTGCTGGAACTTCTCCTGTCCTCCAAGATTTCTCAAAGATTATAGCGAGCGGTTCCGAAATGACCTCTGCCAGTTCTTTTAATATCCTAGGATGCAATTCATCTGGCCCTGGAGACTTGAATTCATCCAGTGTGGCCAGGTATTCCTGTACCACCTCTCTACCTAGTATGTGCCTCATTTCCCCTGCTTCCTCACCTGCTCCCCAACCGCCAGGTTGAGTGCTTGTATCCTTCTGGGAAAAAACTGAGGCAAAGAAGGTGTTAAGTAGTTCTGCCTTTTCTCTTCCCCCTGTTAGTAATTCACCATCTTCTCTGCACAGCGACCCTATCGTTTCCTTCTTTTTCCTTTTGCTGCAGACATATTTAAAAAAGCCCTTTTTATTGTTTTTAATGTCTCTGGCCAGCCTAAGTTCGTTCTGTGCTTTAGCCTTTCTGACCTTCTCCCTACATCTCCTGGCTACTTGCTTAAATTCTTCTTTGGTGGTTTCCCCCCTCTTCCATTTCCTGTACACGTTACTCTTAACGCTTAGCTCAGCTGAGAGTTCTTTAGTCAACCATTCTGGTTTCTTCAGATGCCTTCCATTTTTCCTCCTTATTGGCACAGTTTTAGACTGTGCCTTCAGTATCTCCCTTTTAAGGAACTCCCATGCCTCCTGAACTCCTTTCTCTTTCACTATTCTTGACCATGGAATTTCAGCCAGCAGCTCCTTAAGTTTACAGAAGTCCGCTTTTTTAAAATCTAAGACGAGTGTCTGGCTACACTTATTTTCTCCTTCCCACTGAATGCCAAATTCCAATAGGGCATGGTCACTCCCCCCTAAAGATCCAACCACTTCTACCTCATTAACAAGGTCATCCCTGTTGGTCAGGATCAGATCTAGAATATTTGATCCCCTTGTGGCCTCTTCCACCTTCTGGACCATGAAATTGTCTGCAAGACAAGCAAGAAACTTGCTGGACCTTGCTGTCTTGGCAGGGTTTGACTGCCAACATATATCCAGGTAATTGAAATCTCCTATTATTACTGTATCTCTCCTTTTTGAATGCGCGGTCATTTGGTTGAGGAAGGCGTCATTAAGGTCCTCAGTCTGGGTTGGAGGTCTGTGGTAAACCCCCACCAGAATATCCCTATTGTTTCTCACTCCCTTAGTTTGAGGAAGGCCACTGCCTCAAGGGGCAGAGACCAAGGTCAATGGCAGGAGCAGCCCACTGTCCTTCCTCCAGAAGGCATAACAGTTGCCAGCTGCTATGTCTTTCCTTTCCATGGCACCCCCCACTCCCTTTGTGGTTGGTGTCTGCCTTTGCCCTTGTGAAGCAAATAATTGCTAAATTCTGAAACTACAACAGTCACAGTAGTCACTACAGAAGAAAGAGCTGAACTTGCAAACCACAACTGACTTCTTCTTGGTTAATTCCAACTAACCTAGACCCATTTGACCAATTGTTGAATGATGAGTTAGTATGTAGGTAAATGCAACTGATTCAGTGGGTCAACTACCAACAGAATTTAGTTCTGTGATTACTTCTATTTATTTTATTTTGTACAGTGTTACACCCAGGGGATCCTAACATCAGGCACCTGTGAGACAGTCTGGGGAGAGCATTCCATGGGCAACAGGTTGCCTGGTACAGGCATTGTAGATTGTAGAACAGTAGAATAGCAGTATTAAAAGAGAAGAGAGTTCTCTTAAAAGTGTGATACAGAAGGAACAATTTCAAACAATTCCAATGAAGAAAAAAATGGGAAGTATCCAAAGAAACCAGGATGGGTGTCTAAAGAAGTTTGAATTGAGCTAAGATTTTAAAGGGACATGTAAGAACTGGAAAAGGGGGTAAATCACCACAGAGAAATTCAAATGAATAACCAGCATGTGTAGGGAGAAAGTCAGAAAACCAAAGCACAGGATGAGCTCAAGCTTGCTAGTGAGGTTAAATACAATAAAAATGATTTTTTAAAATAATGTCTGTATCAAAAGGAAGAATAAGGTGATGGTAGGGCCTCTGTAGGGAGGAGATGGCAAAATGCTAACAAAGGGCAGAGAATGCTAAATGCCAGCTGCTAAAGGGGGACAGAGACAAACCTGATCAGGAAGGCTTTAAACTAAGTTATGTGGAGGAGGGTGACAGTATTCTTGAGGGCCAGATGAACTACATCGAAGGATATTAAAAAGAAGTGGCAGAAGTAATCTCAAATTACTTTGAAAACTCCTGGAGAACAGGAGAATTCCTGGAGGAGATGTCCCTGCAGACTGGAGGAGGGCAAATGTTTTCCCCATCTTCAAAAGGGGAAAAAAGAGGACCCAAACAATTACCACCTAGTCAGCCTGACATCAATATCAGGAAAGATTCTAGAGCAGATCATGAAACAGACAGTCTGAACGGAATGCCATGATCACTAAAAGTTAACATGGTCTTCTCAAAAACAAGTCATGTCAGACTAATCTGATTTTTTTTATAGAGTTACAGCCTTTTATAGAGGCTGAAGAGAATGCTGTGGATACAGTTTATCTTGATTTCAGTAAGGCCTTTGACAAGGTCTGCCATGACATTCTTGCGAACAAGGTAGTAAAATGTGGGTTAGACAGTGCTACTGTTAGGTGGATTTGTAACTGGTTGACTGACCAAACACAAAGGTTGCTCCTCACCAATGGCTCCTTCTTATCCTGGAAAGAAGTAACTAGTGGAGTGCCACAGGGTTCTGTCCTGGGCCCAGTGCTATTCAACATATTTGTCAGTGACTCAAATGAGGGAATAGAGCGCATCCTTGTCAAATTTGCAGATGACACCAAATTAGGAGGGATAACTAGTACTCCAGAGGACAGGGTCAGAATTCAAAGTGACCTTGACAGATTAGAGAGCTGGACCAAAACTAAAAAAAATGAATTTTAACAGGGAGAAATGCAGGGTACTACACTTAAGAAGATGAAATGTACAGATATAGGATGGGTGACACCTGGCTTGACAACAGTACATTTGAGAGGGATCTAGAAGTCTTGGTAGATCACAAGCTGAACATGAGGCAGCAGTGTGATGCAGCAGCCAAGAAAGCACAATTCCTGGTTGCATCAATAGGAGTATGGTGTCTAGATCGAGGGAGGTAATGGTACCACTCTATTCTGCGTTTCTTAGACTTCATCTGGAATAATACTGTGTTCATTTCTGGGCACCACAATGCATTAAGGATATTGACAAGTTTGGGTTGGTGAATAGGGGTTAGGGCTAGGGTTAGAGTTTAGGGTTAGGTTTAAGTAATTTTGTTAAAAGGAATACATCCTACAAACATAATACTACATAATGCTACATAATAAAATAGAGTAACAGCATGCTATTACCTTTTTACAAAAAGGTACAAAAAGTTACAAGTTAAAATTGTATCTGAAAACTTACAAGTATTGGAATTTCTATTATAGCTATTTCACTGACAAATATTATTACTGCTGTTTGAAGACCTGTACCTTCTCTATCAAACTTTCTGACTAGTTTCTATATTTATATACACATGACAAACAACACTTATGAAATATAGGATGGGGGACACGTGGCTGGGCCAAGGCTAACAAAATGAAATTCAACAGAGAGAAGTGTAAGGTCCTACACTTAGGTAGAAAAAATGGAATGCAGAAATATAGGATGCGGGACACGTGGCTGGATGGCAGTACATGTGAAAGGGATCTAGGAGTCCTAATAGACCACAAGCTGAACATGAGTCAGCAGTGTGATGCGGCAGCCAAGAAAGCCAATGCAATTCTCGGCTGCATCAGTAGGAGTATCGTGTCTAGATCGAGGGAGGTACCGGTACCACTCTACTCTGCTTTGGTTAGACCTCATCTTGAATCCTGTGTCCAGTTCTGGGCACCCCAATTCAAAAGGACATGGTCAAGCTGGAGCAGGTCCAGAGGAGGGCGACCAAAATGGTGAAGGGCCTGGAAGCCAAGCCCTATGAGGATAGACTTAGAGAGCTGGGTATGTTCAGTCTGCAGAAGAGAAGGTTAAGAGGGGACATGAGAGCTATGTTTAAATATTTGAAGGGATGCCATGTAGAGGAGGGAGAGGGCTTGTTTTCTGCCACTCCAGAGACCAGGACAAGGAGCAATGGATTCAAGCTGCAGGAAAGGAGAGTCCACCTGAACCTCAGGAAGACCTTCCTGACAGTCAGGGCTGTCTGGCAGTGGAATATGCTGCCTCGGAGTGTGGTGGAGTCTCCTTCTTTGGAGGTTTTTAAGCAGAGGCTGGATGGCCATCTGTCGGGAATGCTTTGAGGGTGTTCCTGCATGGCAGGGAGTTGGACTGGATGGCCCGTGTGGTCTCTTCCAACTCTACATTTCTATGAGTCTATGATTCTATGATTATAATTAAAATTTATAAGTACATAACCTACAGCTCAAATTATGCCAGATGTCATCTCTGCCAAACAGGGCCAAAACTTCTTCCATCTATTAGAAGAAATCTTGCTCCACTCTGTATCACTTAGAGTCCTTATTTTATTCACTACAAAATGAACAGCAATGTTAACATCTACTTGTTTCTGTGTAACTAACTCTCTCTTTCTCTCAAAAACCAAAGCTAGCAAAATATACGTTAACCAATCTTATAGTTGACCAAGGAACATCCTAGAACGTCCTCTCATTCTCTTTTTCCCCAGGTGTCAACATTTGTTTTTTGGCTCCAGTCCAGATGCCACCGCTTCCCAAGGCTGGAGTGCCAAGTCCGGCCAATCAAGAGCAGCAGCTATCTTCTTCTATCTTTGGCAGATGGGCAGTCCTTTGTAAAGTGTTCTGTGTCTTCTTGGGAAAACTTCCAGTAACAGAGGCTTGTCTCCGATATAAAAATCTGAGACAGACTTGTTTTGCTTCCTTCGGCCTCGCAGGTGGGCATGGTGATCCTAGGGGGGGCAGACCCTGCTACAGAATGGCTGTCTGGGCCCTGGGAAGTGTAGCGTAGTGCCTTGTGGTGGATGGTGGGTGTGAGCATGCATTCAGGAAGTACTGTGTATCCCATGTCCCCCTTGCAGGTGGGCATGGTGACCCGGGGGGGGCTGTACCTTCTGGAGGGAGGCTGTCCGGGCCCTGGGAAGTGTAGTGTAGTGCCATGAGGTGGACGTTGGGTGTGACAGTGCCTTTTGGAAATACTGTGTGTGATTTAGGCGCGGAATGAAGGTAAATAATCCGAACCTAGTCTGCTCCAAGGTGCAGACGACCTCTGTTACAAGACGCACTGGCCCGTCTTAATTTCCTTGTGCGGAAAGGGCCATAGTCCAACACTAAACGCACTTCCCTGCACTTGCTGTCATAACTTCCGTTGAAAGACACCCCCCCCCAGGACAGGGACTCCCCAAACACTGAGAGGGGGTCCATGTTCTGATCACAAGCACTGTTCCTCATTTTGTGCTGCCTTTCAATTGCACCTCTGCACCAAACCTGATTCTTCAAGCCACCTTCCCCACGTAGATTGCTTCTGTTGGTGGAGGACCTACCTCCCTGGTCAAGGGCAGGGGAAGGCCACCTGTACACGAGGTCCTTGTGTGGAAAGTGGAGCCTCAGGACCCCCATTGCCTTCCACCCTTCTTCCTTTCCACTCTCCAAATGCTGCCCATTTTTCCAGGTAGACTTCTCCGGCTGCTGGAGGTTCGACCAGGTGATGAGAGCAGGAAGGATGAATTTCTCCCCAGGTTGTGGAAATTCTCAATCATCTCCCATCACTCCTTAATTTCATCTCTGCACCAACTCTGATTTGGTATATCAGACTGCCAGCAGCCCCTGGTAGACTGCTCCTGCTTACTGAGGATCCTCCTTCCAGGAAATGGGGGGTTAGGGCCACCTACATAGGGGGCCTCATGTGGGACTTGAAACCTTGAAACTCCCCTCTTGCCTTCCCTGCTTCTTCCTTTCCACCCTCCAAGTGCTGTCTGCTATTCCAGGTAGGCTTCTCTGGCCACTGGATGGTCCACCAAGGGCTCCAGAGTCCTAGCACTATGGTCAAACTGCTATCCCAGGACAGCTCTCACAACTTCCCCTTAAAGACCCCTCACAGTACGGGGAGCCCACAGTCCTGTAAGGGAGTCCACGGGACACTTCCAACAGCTCTTACGGCCGTGATATTAAGCACAATCAGTCATTCTGTGCTATTCCCCTACCTCACCTCCGCATCAAACCCAGTGTCTATGCCAGCAGCTGCAGGTGGGCCGCTCCAGGAGAGGGCCACCCAGACAAGAGGTTCTTGTGGTGGATTTTGAGCCTTGGGATCCCCCTTGCCTGCACCCCCTTTTCCTCCCCCCACCTCCAAAGTGCTTCCTGTTATTTCAGGCAAGATTTCTGAGGCTGCCAGAGGCTTCACCAAGGGAACAGCTTGGGCTCCAAGCGCAGGATGGCACCCTCCCAGGGTTGGAAGCCGAGCCCAAAGTTCCTCCTCTCTCATCTTTGCGCCGCATCTCCGGCTGGGGCTTTTGGACCCTCGCAGAAGCACTGCCAGTTTCCCATGGCTTGTGTTTGCCTCTCATGGGCCTGCGCAGCATCTCTGGCTGCATGATTCACGCAAACCATTTCCCCCCAAATCTCTCGGGTGGGCCGTGGAACCCCTTCCCACCACGTGGCCTCCTTCTGCTCCCTCCTCACTAGAAAGCAAAGACCTTCTCCTTAAAACAGAACTTTGTGAAATCACAATGCAAGAGTGTCTTGGGAAACAATACACCGTTCCTTTGTTGCTTTATGTTTTAGATATGTTTTCAAGGGTTTTTAACTACACAATTGAAGAATAGAAATGCTTGCTTTTCAAACTTTTTCAAAAACCTCATTTTCTCTTTATATTGTTTGCAAGCTGCTTGGGCCACATACCAATAGAAAAGAGGAATACATCAAAGCGATGAAAGAAAAATAACAGTAGAAATTGTGGCTGATTGTCCTCCTTCCCTCTCTTGCCTCCCAAATCAAACTTTCTAGGCTGCTTAAAGAGAGGCTGTCTTTTGGGAGCCCAGAGGAAATCTCTGGAACTGCCTGGTCCATCCGGAGGAAGCCCTGCAGGTATGTCAGGATTCACAGCAAGCAAGCGAGGGCCAGAGGAAGGGCCAGAGGGCATCAGGCACCTTAAAGTCCAGCTATCAGGATGCAAAGACGTGATTTTTATCTTTTTACGAAAGGTACACGTTTAAATGAATTAAAGAAGCATCTCCCAGAGCAAGTAAACAACTGTTTTTTTAATTTTCAAAATGTTTAATGCAAAAGGCTTGTTGATGGATGCACGTGCAAGAATTCTCTACGCTAACGTGTTGCAATCAGGAAGGAAAGTATTTCTGGAGATGTTCTATCTGGCTGACTCCACCGACGCAACTCCGAAAAAGCGAAGGCGCTTCTTTCCTCAAAATTAGTATCTCTACTGCAGAATAAACACAGGAAAGCCTCAGTTAAAGTTGGCCCAATTTACAACAGTTCAGATTAACAGACATTTCCCCAGAAATGAATGACTGGCTGGCTGGCTGAGTCCCCGCTCTGTGCAACTGAGCCAGAAGGGGAGTGAGGAGGGCTTGTGGGGAGGGGGAAAGGCAGGCTCCCGGCAGCTCGGGGGAAGAAAAGCCCACAGACGAGTGGGCAGTGTATTGTGCCTCTCACTGCATTTCAACTGCGTTTCAACACCATTTTTAATTTTCTTTTGAAGCACAATTGTTGAACGTTCTTAACTTTTGCATTAAGCGCTTTTAAACTGAGCCGTGTTTCCACTTGTAAACCCCCTGGAATCATCTCCTGGGAGAAAAGCAGAATAAAAAACACAATAAAATATTGAGGCATTGGCCTCTACCAGCCTCTCCAGACCCTGACACAGAACACACACGGGGTGAGGGTGCAACACAACCTGCTCTCTGTCCTTTCTCTAAACCTGCATTCATGGAATTGAAACTCCACAGGACTCAAAAAATTTTCCCATTTTTAACATTTCATGCCTTTTACTGAGTGAAAGAGCAGGATGGAAACTTTAATTCAAAGAAGCGCTGACAAGAGTGTAAAAGTGTGGGTGTGAGCAACCATCCAATGGAAGAAGACAAACATGTCATGGCAAAGTTTAGAAAAGCACCCCAAGAGAAGCACAACCATTTTCTCTTCTGCTTTTCAAGCCCCCAAAGCCATACCTGAATAAGGCTGAAGTAACCTTCTGCACGCAGGAAGAACCGCACTCGCTTCCCGGCCCCTTCAGGCAAAGGATTCCCTCTTGGCAGGCAGAGAAGATGTTGGTGGGAGCCTCTCCGGTGTTTCAGGTACAGAAAAAGAGAGAGAAAAGCAGGCCAGAAAGGCAGAGGGTCCCCCTCGTTTACACAGTAGGATCCACACTCAGTAAGTCTTAAACGAATCCCCTCCTAATAATGTCCCACCCTGGCTTTACATCAAACCCAACATTAACAGTTTCGCTCCCACAGAAAGTCAGTAAGGTTCTCCAATCCTTCAAGGAAAGGTACCAAAGTCTATCTTCTTATCGAAAGAGTCAGTTTTGTCCTTTTCTGCCAGTTCCGTCCATTTCAGCCATCGCTCTTCCACGGCAGGTAATTCTGGGTTCCTCTGTCACCACGCAGGCAAAAGTCTTACAATAAAAGAAATAATCTTTGGTGGGTCTCCTCCAGTTGCACATCACAGAGCCCCATGAGAAATATGCCCAGTTTGAGATTAAGGTCAATCTTCACAATCCACTGAGATAAATGTATTAAGCTAGAGAAACGTAGAAAAAGGGAGGGCATGAAGCCCCCATCACTCCAAGCTACAGGGAGGGGGGTACTCTGATATTTCTATCCCCTCTATTAATGGACAGAGATCTGTAAGAAAGGCATGAAGCCTCTACCATTCCTAGCTATGGGTGTGTACCCCAAGATTTCTATCCCCTTGACTGATGGACAGAGATTGCTAGGAAAGGTATGAAGCCCCTACCACTCCTACCTATAGGAGGGCTGTATCCCAAGATTTCTATCCCCTCTATTAATGGACAGAGATATCTGAGGAAGCCATGAAGCCTCTACCATTCCTAGCTACAGGGAGGGGATGTACCCCAAGATTTCTATCCCCTCTATTAATGGACAGAGATCTCTGCAGAAGGCATGAAGCCTCCATCACTCCTAGCTACTGGAGGGGTGTACTCCAAGATTTCTATGCTCTCTATTACTGGACAGACATCTCTAGGGAGGGCATGAAACCTTCATCACTCCTAGCAACAGAGGAAGAGTACCCCGATATTTGTAACCCCTCTATTAATGAATGGACAGATCTCTGGACAAGGCATGAAGCCTCTATCACTCCTAGCTATGGGGGAGGGTGCACTCCAAGATTTCTATCCACTCTTATTACTTGATAGATATCTCTAGACAAAACATGAACCCCTCATAAATCCTAGCTACGGGGCAGTGATGTAGCCATACATTTCTAACCCATCTATTAATGGACAGAGATCTCTAGGGAAGGCTTGAAGACTCCATCACTCCTAGCTACAGGGAGAGGGTACCCCTATATGTCTATCTCCTCTATTAATGGGCAGAGATCTCTGGGAAGGCATGACACCCCGATTACTCCTAGCTACAGGGGAAGGGTACCCCAATATTTCTATCCCCCCCCCTATTAACGGACAGAGATCTCTAGGGAAGGTATGAAGCCTCCAGTACTCTTAGCTATGAGAGGGTGCATCCCAAGATTTCTATCCCCTCTATTAATAGACAGAGATCTCTGGGGAAGATATGAAGCCTATATCATTCCTAGCTATAGGCAGGATGTACTCCAAGATTTCTATGCCCTCTATTAATGGACAAATATCTCTAGGAAAGGCACGAAGCCTCTATCACTCCTAGCTACGGGTGGGGTGGGGGGATCTAACCCAAGATTTCTATGGCCTCTATTAATGAACAGAGATCTATAGGGAAAGCATGAAGCCTCTATCACTCCTAGCTATTTGGGGGGGGGGTACCGCAAGATTTCTATAGTAATGGACAGAGATCTCTGGAAAGGCAGGAAACCGCCATCACTTCTAGCTACAGGGGGAGGGTACCCCGATATTTCTATCCCTCCTATTAATGCACAGAGATCTCTAGGGAAGGCACAAACCTCTATCACTACTAGCTACGGGGGGGTATCCCTAGGTTTCTATGTCCCCTATAAATGGACAGAGTTCTTGGGGAAAGGCATCAAGCTTCTATCACTCCTAGCTAAAGGGGGAGGGTACCCTGATATTTCTATCCCCCCTGTTAACAGACCTCTAGGGAAGGCGTGAAGCCTTGATCACTCCTAGATATGGGAGGGTGTACCCCAAGATTTCTATCTCCTCTATTAATAGACAGATCTCTGGGCAAGGCATGAAGCCTTCATCACTGCTAGCTATAGGAGGGTGTACCCCAAGATTTCTATCCCCCCTGTTAATGGACCGAGATCTCTGAGGAAGGCATGAAGCCTCCATCACTCCTAACTATGGCAGGATGTAGCCCAAGATTTCTATCCCCCCTATTAATGGACAGAGATCTCTGGGGAAGGCATGAAGCCTTCATCAGTCCTAGCGATAGGGGAAGGTTACCCCGATATTTTTAACCCCTTTATTAATGGACAGATCTCTAAAGGAGGCATAAAGCCTCTATCATTCCTAGCTACAGGAAGAATGTACCCCAAGATTTCTATGCCCTCTATTCATGGACAGAGATCTCTAGGGAGGGCATGAAGGCTTCATTACTCTTAGCGACAGGGGAAGAGTACTCCAAGATTTCTATCTCCCGTATTCATGGACAGAGATCTCTAGGGAAGGCATGGAGCCTCTATCAGTCCTAGCTATTGGGGGGTACCGCAAGATTTCTATCCACTCTATTACTGAATAGGTATCTCTAGAGAAAGCATGAAGCCCCCATAAATCCTAGCTATGGGGCAGGGGTGTACCTGTACATTTCTAACCCATCTATTAATGGAAAGAGATCCCTAGGGAAGGCATGAAGCCTCGATAACTACTAGCTATGAAGGGAGGCGGAGGAGTATCCCTAGATTTCTATTCCCTATATTAATGGACAGAGATATCTAAGGAAGGCATGAAGGCTCTATTACTCCTAGCTATTGGGGGGTTCCCCAAGATTTCTATACTAATGGACAGAGATCTCTAGGGAAGGCATGAAGCTTTCATCACTCCTAGTGACAGGGGAAGAGTACCCCAATATTTTTAACCCCTCTATTAATGGGCAGATCTCCAGGGAAGGCATGAAGCCGCCATCATTCCTAGCTACTGGGGGGGATATAAACCTAGATTTCTATCTCCTCCATTAATGGACAGAGATCTCTCGGGAAGGCATGAAGGCTCTATCGCTCTTAGCTAAAGAAGGAGGATATGCCTAGATTTCTATCCCCTCTATTAATGGACAGAGATCCCAAGAGAAGGCATGAAGCCTCCATCACTCGTAGGTAGAAGAGGATCTGTAAGTGCAAGATTTTGTCCTGACAATTAATGTGGAAATCTCTTTGTGAGGCTTCAAGCCTTTTTAAATCTTAGGTACAGGGAGCTAGTATCTGAAAAATTTTATATACTGACTTATCGGAAAGAAAACTCACTCCTAGCTATAGATATTCTTGTACCCCAGTGTAACTAAAATGGAACCTCAAGGAGTAAAGGCAACACCCCCCAAACAATCATTTTTATTTATTTCTATATTAACAAATGTAAGTAGAAAAGAACACAGTTAAAGTAATTTTAAACAGTTTGAAAACTTGCCTGAAACAACCAAAATAGAACTAAACGCTCTTACATCCGCAAAATGCTCAGGTACACATGTGTTGAACGAGGAATTCCTGGCCTCGGAGCAGAACATGAGAAACATCTCAGGATTTGAGCCCAAATATGGCACGCACTCCATCTGGAACAGTGCACCCCATGTTGCATGGTGCCTTTGCAGCACATGTATAAGAAAGAATTCCCCTCGAGTGGGCCGTGATGGCTGCTTATCCTTCTACTCCTCAAAGAGCCCCCAGGTGCCTGTAGGCAAGTCTCCCTCTCCCTCTCTGCCTGACCTTCCTCATGGAGTCTGAGAGAATCAGGCAGAGTAGAAAAGAGCCTTGCCTTTCTACGCTCTGCTTTACATAAATGAAAAGGGGTCAAATCTATTAATAAGCCTACAAATTAAGGGGGCTTGTGCTGTATATCCCGGCTGCACCATGTTACAGTCAATGTGGGGAGTGAGGAATGCTAGAGCTACTGAATTGTGCCTCCTAATACCTGGCTGAGAATGCCCCAGCCACGTCTACGAGTGGAGTGGGGGGCAGGTCTATTACTGGGTGCTAAATGCCTTGGAAGCCCCCCCCAGGCCCCGTAGGGAGCTCCCCTGAAACAGGGAGCCACGCCTGAGGGAAAGACAGCTCCTTCCTCTGGTTACAGAGCAGAGCAACATCCCAGGTACCCCAGGGGTTCAAAGGCCAAGTGCTACACTCCTCCTGGGCTCCCCACTAAAGCTTTAAGGCTTATGACCAGCCAGTGGTCTCAAACCCACCCTAGCAGAGAGGACGGGATTTCCCTCCAGAACCCGTTGGAGCTCCTCGATATCCGCCTTGTTCTGGTCTCAGCAGGGAGCTACGGGTGGCAACCAGGGCCCTGAGCTCACTCCTAACAGAAATCCTGCAACTCTCACAATCACATCGACCTTGGCACAGAACAACCATGCAAACAACCCACACATTCATTTCAAGATGTTTATTTATCATGGTTTTAATTATACATTTGTATTTAAAATGTTCTATATTTTTTGTGTATTTTAATATGTTTTAATCATGTGTTTTAACTGCATTTTAATTTCTGCTATACCCCGCCTCGAGCCTTGAAAAAAGGGGGGTAACCACTGTTATTATTATTATGTTGTTGTTACTGTTAATATTATTAAGGAGCTTCACATTTGTCACACCACACCAGACATGGGCAACAAACTTCTAAATACAACACAATATCACAAAACCAACACTTGCTGCACAGACCTACACACCCTGACCTTCCCCCCTGAAAAGTCTACAAAATCTCTATCACTTAACGCAAATAAGCTAGAGAGCACTCACCATGCACACCTCCAATTACAACATTCACGCGAAGCAGCAAAAATCCACACAGCAAGACGCACACCAAGCAACCCACCTCAGTGCAGAACAAACACACACAAAGACAGACTTTGCCACCTGCAGCTCCCGGCTGAGATGAGGCCAAAGCGGCACCAAGGAACTCTGACCAGTTCTGGAGAGCGTTTCCCCCCTCTTGGCCACCCATTCTCAAAGCTGAAAGTGGATGTTTTGGAGATAAAAAATTGGAAATCTGTATGGCTTCAGGAGTGGGGAGACCTTGAAGGCCCCCGGCGCTAGGCTAAGACCCCATAAAGGGATCGGGGAGGATTGCATTACCAAAACTCCCATGCAGCTGGGACCCATCAGGAATTATGTTTTTAAAACATACTAAATTATAAGAAGGCATAATAAAGAGAACTACCGGTAGCTGGATCTGAACTCAAACCCCTGAAGGGCATGGTTATGGACTCATCCTGCTTTCCAGAGTCTTCCCAGTTAAGGAGGAATGAGTTATAATGGCTTGGAAAAAGATTTGCCCCTTTCGGGCCCTATAACGCCTGACCTGCTCCCAGTGGCTCCAGCAAACTTCTATCCCTTTAACTGGTTTTGCTGGTGCGAAGGAGACTTTACCTCCTGCAGGAAGAGAACTTGGGAGCCTCTCTGGCAGCCATTTTTATTCTGGGAGCTGCAGAAAATCTAGATTAAAATCTACTGCAGCACTATATCTCAGCCATAAAATGCTTCTTCAGTAATATTTATTTTTACTCTGCGTATTCTCCAGAGCTAATTTCCCTCAATATGCTTTAGGTTTTTGGGGTGCTGATAGGTGAGATCCTAGTCATAGAAAATCATCTTAAAACTGAAGAGGCTGAAACCTTCCATCTGGCTTCCCGGGAAGGTCCTAAAGTCCCCTGGCCATTTTTGCTGCCCTTCTCTGCAATTTCCCCATCTCTCCACTCTCCTTTCTAAATGCAGTGACTTCAACTCTACACGCATTCCAGACGGGGTTGCGCCATGGAGCTCAACAAATACAATGCGGCATTAGAGCTTTTATTTAGGATTCTTTTTCCAATTATGGCACACTTGGGAATTCCTCTCTCCTTCATTTTCCCTAACACGACAGACACATAAAGTCTTAAGTTTTCCATGCAGATACCAACTTTGATTCCCAGGTCCCTCCTCCGCTAGCTGACAGCTCACCTAATGGGTCTGGCGGTGATGTTTTCCCCCCAAAATCCCAGCTTTCCCTTCCCCCTCCCCTGAATTTTAACCCCTCCCCAAAAGCCCATTTCCCCCTCTTTAGAAAAGACCTTTGGCAACGGGACATCCTATTTTAATTCTCACTTCTTGCCAAAAAATCTTTTTCCAGAGCAAAGTCTACCCGCCACTAGACACCCTGACATTCCGAGTCTGCCTTGGGTAATCCCTCCACCTCAGGCCTCCAAACCGACACGTTTTGTGTTAACTTTTGGGAGCGTTTTGTCTGCGACCCTGCGTCTTCTCTAACCAACCTCCACACCTTTGGCTCTTAAAATACTTAAGTGAAGGAAGAGATCCACTGAGAGACCTTTGTATTTGCTTAACCGGGAGTCTCTTAGTTTTGCCCTTTCCTTTGACGTATGTATCTTCCTTCTTTACTAAATTTTGTTCCACTCTTCTATTACTTTCTCATTGCTTTTGTAACCATCAGATTCCTACCAGAGTCCCTTGGACAACTGTCATGCTTGTCATATTTGGCACAAGACCTTTTGTGCTTTTGTTGTTTGGTAGTAATGTACCTGACTGTAGTGAAAATTCGTGATGTCCCAACCTGCCAAAATAAAGTGCCCCCCCCCCCCCCGGCCATCTGAAAAATATTTCTGTACTAAGCAAGTATGTCAAGCAATCATTTAACACAGTGCCAAGTGATAAAAAAGCCTAAGGCAAACAGTGTGAAGCAGAGTTATGTGAGCAACAAACAAAATGAGAACAAAACTATCACATCCACAGGTGTGGGATGAGAAGGAACAGACCTGAAACAGTGCATGAGAAAAGAATCCCGGGACGGCAGTCAAACCTTACAGACCCCACCTGGAAGGCTCCACCCAGTTCTCCCTGCTGCCCTCCAAGTATGTATTCCGAAGGGAAGGGATCTGCAGCGGGGCGCGAGGGTTATCAAGCACCGGGAAGGCTATTTGCTGCTGCTGAGCCATGAAGACTCACAGGAGGGCCCTGGGCCGGTAACTCTCCCTCAGCTTCACCTAACACCAAACAGGGTTCCTTGACTTCTGAGCTAAAGAAAAGGACCCCCACTTGGCCATGTGTTCCAGTCCTTCCTCTGGGGTCCCAAGGGCCCCCTGGTCCAACCTGCTGCCTGGAGGAGAATCAATGTTACCCCACCTCTGACCGGTGGTCCTGAATAAACTTTGGCCCGGAAATCTCCAATGAAGGAGACTTCGCCACCTGCAAAGCGGGCAGTCTTCCAAGGGAACGGACTCAGCTTAACGTGGTAGGAAGACTGCCTTACAGGTAAAAGCGTAATGCATCTCCCCTACGTCTCACACATACAGACAAAAATATATATATTTTAATTCTGTAACCATACTTCAAGACTGATAAGTCAACGGAGAAGCTTTGAGCAAGAGGAAGGAATTCCTTAGGAGCGCACCAGGAGGTGCTGCAGGAAAACCCGTGGGGTGCAAAGGCTTTATATCAATAAGTAACCCAAATAAAAAGCTGCCTTCTTCCTTCCTACTTCCTGATTTGAAAACAGGCAAACCTCCAAGCTGTGGGGTTCAGCGGCGGCCACTGCTGGGCCCCTCCTCAAGGAACTGAGCCAGGACCATTTAAAGGCACACAACCTGGCAACCATCCTTAAATCCTCAAGGGGGGGGGCAGACCTGGAGTCTTACTGTTACCTTCCACCATTCCGTTTCAGGGTACCGCCTTGGGGGGGGGGTTCAAGGTTAAATGTGTCACCCCTTCCTTCTCTTTTTCCTAAACTCAAAAGACCTGGACAGTGCAGTTGTTTTGGTGGTCCTTTCCTCCAGCTTCTCCTTCTCCCCAACATCCTTTTGAAATATAGAAAACTCTACACTGTATTCCAGATCGGGTCACACTCTGGGACTGTGCAAAGCCAGAAGGACCCCTGGAGTGTTATTTCTGACCCCTTTCCAATTACGGTTGACTCAGAAACACAGCCCTTTCCGCAGAAGTCCCAGCCATGAGCCTCACACCCCTCGGCCGGTCGCTCTCAGCCCACACCCTGCGCTTACATACGAGAACTTCAAAAACATTTAGTCCTGGTATCATCCCTTCAGAAACACATTCCCCAAATTTCTCCTTTAAAGCCCATTTCAACCCCACTCCAACCTCATTTGGAGCATTTTTGCCCTCTGTCTTTATTTACATCACATTCCTTTGCATTACATTACACTGCAACACATTACACTTGTTTACATTACATCATCCAATGCCTTTTGAAAACGTGATTACCTGAATCCCGTTCCCCTAGTTCAAGCTTTTAAGTCAAAAGATTATTTTCATCCCAACCTTGTGTAGCTACATTTTGTATTTTTCTCTCAAAATGTTTGGCCTGCAAGACTGTAGCTCCCCCAACAGACCTCCAGAGGTTTGCCTCTTAAATTAATGGCTCTTCAATTTAAACAGTGAAACAGTTCCCCAGAGACAAAGTAATTACTTTGAGAGAACTGAGTTAAATTCCTTCATGGCCTCAATAATACTAATAGCCCAGCTGCTGGGCAAACCTCTCATCTTACCATATTTTGGTGAGGTTTGGGTCCCTGGCTGCAATCTGCATGGCCTCAGGACCAGGGAGACCTTGAAGGCCCCCCCCCCCCAAGGCTGAGAAACCATAAAGGGATCTGGGAGGACTGGATTACCAGTTTCCATGCAGCTGGGACCTCCCAGGAATTGCGTTCTTAAAACAAAGGATAATCAAGTATAATAACGAGAACTATCTGTAGCTGAGGCCTCCCAGGAAGGAGGATGCCAAGCTATGCCTCCCAGAGAAAGTAACTTGGGAAACAGCTGAAGACAGCCCATGAAGGGCCTTTCAATGGACTCATCCGGTGGCCCCTCCTGAAATATGTTTTCAAAACATATTATACCATAGTAAGATATACTAGTGAGAACTACTGGTACTTGAAGCTAAGCTGCACCCGTGAAGGGCCTCCTCACTTCTCTGTCTTCCCACTTAAAGAGAACTGAATTATAAGGACTTGGAAAAGGATTTGCCCCTTCCAGGCCCTACAATGCCTCTCCTGCTCCCAGTGGCTCCAGCAAACCTCTGTCCCCTTAACTGGTCTTGCTGGGCTGAAGGAGATTTACCTCCTGCAGGAAGAGAACCTGGGAGCCTTCAGTGGCCGTTTTCATCCTGGGTGCTGCAGAAAATCTAAATTAAAAAGGACCACTACAGAACTATATCTCAATCATAAAAGACGCTTTGACTATCACACTGTTATATTTACGATTACTATTTTTCTCTCTGTGTATTCTCTAGAGCTAGTTTCTCTCAGTATTTTAGGTTTCTGGGGTGCTGGTAGCTGAGATCCCACCATAGACAATCAAGTTAGAAGGGACCCCAGGGGTCATCTAGCCCAACCCCACCGGGGTAGAAATCCCTCTGAAGCACCCCTGAAGGGTGGCGAAGAAATCCTCTTCCATTTCAGAGCCATTAACTTAGGAGGCAAATTTGGCTCTTCAATTAAGGCAGCGGCGGAGGAGATGTGTTGGGGGACCTTACGTCTCTGTATTTTCTCTATGGGGTCTCCTACATTCCACCCCCATCTACTTTCCCACATGAACTTTTATTGTCTTACTCATCGTTGCAGTATTTCCTGCACGGCTTTCTTGTTGCTTCCACGGCAATCAGAGTCTTACCTGCCTCACCAGAACGCTGTCGCCGCTGTTACTCTTAATACACGCCTAAAAGTCGAAGTTCATGACGCCCCATCCCCTGAAATGAAACTGAGCCTGCTTCCCACTACTCAGCTAAAATGTAGGAAGAAAAACATTAAAGACCACTCAAAGCAGTGGGAAAGCATGGTTGAAAGAGAAAAACAAGATTAAAGACAAGTAGGAAAGGCATTAACAGCAGTGGCAAAAGAAAAGCTTTCGGTGGGCAAGTGTGCGATGGGGGGGTGCCTAGCACGTGAGGCCAATGAAACATGGGCAGAGGCCCTCTAGATCCCTGGACCTATTTGTACTTGCTGCCCTCCAACTCCATTTCTAAACTAGAAGAGAGCTCTCCGGTGGGGAGGGGGGTCTCTTGGCCGGTGGTCCATCCGTGCCCCATTGAGCCAGGGAACAGTTGAGCTCGGGCTGCTCTCCTCCCAGCCTGACCTAAAACTGAATAGAATTCCTCTAAGGACAAAATGGAGGGCAGGGGAGCCATGCAGCAGCAAATGGCGGACGGCCTTTTAAACGAAACCTCAAAATTACCTGAGGAATCAAGAATGCCTCTCTCAGCTTCCAGAAGCTACAAAAGCCTGGGAGATTCTGACGTTGACCTGGGGGGCCAGAATGGTTTCTAGCCAAGGACTGAGAAGCTCTTCTGAAGGAGGAGGCTTCCCGAGACAGGAGGAAAGCTCTCTGGCTCAAAACTCGGGGAGCGTTAATAGCAGGGTGTGTGAAGCACCATCTCGGCCACAAAAATGGGGTCTCCTCCCACATTGGGACCTCTGCAAGACATGAAGTCCCACGTGGGCCATGAGGGACATCTCTACGATGGGCCAGGGCGACCTCCCCAGGTCCAAAGAGTTCCTGCGCCCACATCCAGAGGTCTGCCCGGTTTCCCCAAGGTGTCCAGAACAGCTTTGCCTTTCTATACTCTGCCTTAAATAAATAATAAGGGAGCAAATCTATTAATTCGCCTACAAATTACGGGGGCTTGCGCTGTACATTCCGGCTGTACCGTGTTACAGGCAATGTGGGGCGGGGGGATGCCAGAGCTCCAGAGCATTTGCTCCTAATATCTGGCTCAGAAAAGCCCCAACCACATCTACAAGTGGAGTTCAGGGGGGCGGATTTACTACTGGGTGCAAAATGCCTCGGGAGACCCCCCCCAGGCCCTGTCGGGAGCTCCCCCAAGACAGGGAGCCATACCTGAGGGTGAGACAGCTCCCTTCCTCTGGTTACACAGCCGAGCATCCTCCTGGGTACGCCAGGAGCTCAAAGGCCAAGTGCTACCCTCCTCCGAGGTTCGCTGCTGAAGCCTTAAGGCTTATAGCCAGCCAGCGGTCTCCAACCCTCCCTGAAAATACGATCGAACCCCCAGCAATGAATGCAGCCCCCCAGGAAACCCCCATCTCTCTCCATACCTCTGCTCACGGATTGCAATTAGAGACCGCCCCCCAATCCAGCTGTTTAGCCTTCCCTTCTCCCTCCCCATTTCGTTCCTCTAGAACATGTCATTCCAGCTTAGAGAATGATGGACCGGGAAGGGCAAAATGCTCTGCTAACGGTTCTGGGGCACTGCCCCTTTACGGGGTCCTTCCAGAAGGGACCCCAAAAGGCAGCCGGACTTCCGTCCCTTCCTCCTTCTGCGCGGAGACTGTCTCGTTTGCCCGACGCGGGACGCGGAGGGGCATTCCCGGCGGGGGACGGCGTGGATCACGCTGGAGGGGGAGCGGCCAATGCCCCCCTGGCATGATGGACGGTGTTCTGGGGACCCGCAGCGTCGCTCCCAGGGTGGATGAGGGGGCAGAGTCGGTGTGAGGGGTTGCCGCGGGCTCTCCCTACCGCACCGCCACGCCGGGTACAGTTTCCCTTTGTGGGCACGTGGCCGTTCAGGGTGGGGGGGGTGTCTCCGTGGGCAGGGAAAGGTCAGGGGCCCGGAGCCTGAGAGGGAGTCCTCAATGCCACCTAGGTCCGGTCCCTGCCGGGAGCTGCGGGCGGCAACCGGGGCCCTGAGCTCACTCCTAACAGAAATCCTACAAGACTCACAAGCACACCAACCTCCGCCTCGAACAACCCACGCAAACAATCCACACACACATACACCTTCACGTGTTTTTAATTTTATGATTTTATTTATAAGTTTGCATTTCAAAAGTTTTATGTTTTTGGTGTATTTCACTGTATTTTAAGCATGTGTTTTCATTGTGTTTTAAACTCTCTAGTACCCCACCTCAAGCCCTGAAGAGAGAAGATAACAAAGCTTATTATTAATATGGTTAGTATGTACTTGCTTTATTTTTATTGTTATTATCAATGTTATTAAAGTCCACATTCTTCACACCACAATAGATATCTAAGTACAACATCACAAGCCAACAATTCCTGCACAGACCTACACACCTTAACACTGCTGCCTCAAATGCCCCACCAAATCCCTGACATTCCAAATGACTAAGCAACAGACCTCTTAACAACCCCCCCCCCAATGACAACACTCACAAGCAAGACTGGCACCACAACCCACTCACTGCCAGGCAGAACAACAAGAGACACACACACAACCCAACAGTGGTTGCCCCCTGCAGATTCCAGCTGAGACAGGGCCAAGGCGGCATCTAGGAGCTCCGACCGGTTCTGGAGGGGAATCCCTCCCCCTCTCAGACTCTGGACCCCC
Source organism: Cyclura pinguis (assembly GCA_030412105.1). NCBI lineage: Eukaryota > Metazoa > Chordata > Lepidosauria > Squamata > Iguanidae > Cyclura > Cyclura pinguis. The sequence continues at coordinate 42,457 of CM059604.1, read as the reverse complement.
CCCGGCGTTTCCTCACCCGCAGAGAGACCTCTCGCCTGGAAGGGTTGCGGGCAACCGAAGGGAAAGCATAGTCTGGATGGCCGTACCGGAGGGAAGAGCCCGCCACAAACCCCGACGGCGAGCCCGCCCCCCGATCGACACTGGGAGCGAGGTCATGGGGCTCCACAACACCGCCCATCACCCCCAGGGGACCATTATCCCGCTCCCCCCTCGGCGTGACCCCCGCCGCCCCTCCCGAGAAGGCCCCCCCCGCATTCAGCGTAGGGCAAAGGGGAGGGTCTCTGTGCAGAGAGAGAAAGGGAGGGAAGGGGTCTGAAGGAGCGGCGGCCCCCAGAAGAGGAAGCAGAGCATTTCCCCCTTCCTGCTCCCCCATTCCCAAAGCTGGAAGTAGATGTTTTGGAGGAAAAAAATGGAGAGGAGAATTGGAAGGAGAAACAGCTAGATTGAGGAACCTTCCCAAACTGAAACCCAGTGGCAGACCTATGGAGAGAGATCCCGGTTTCTCAGGGGGCTACATTCCCCAACGGAGAGCTTCCATGGCAGTGAAGCAGTTTGCCTCCAGCTATGTCATTACTTTCAGGGAACTGAGTTCTAATCCCACGTCACCTCAATACTACTATGAGCCCAGCTGCTGGGGAAACCTCTGTCTGACCGCCCCGCCCTGGCGAGGCTTGAGAGACCCTGAAGGCCCCCGACTCTAAGCTGAGACCCCAGAAAGGGGTCAGGGAGGACTGGATTACCAGAACCCCCATGCAGCTAGGACCCCCTCCCCAGCAATTATGATCTTTAAACAAGGGACAATCAAGTATAAAAACGAGAACTTTCTATAGCTAGGGCCTCCCGGGAAGGAGGATGCCAAGCTACGTCTCCCAGAAAAAGTAACTTGGGAGCCAGCTGAAGTCAGCCCGTGAAGGGCCTTCCTATGGACTCCTCCAGCGGTCCCTCCTAAAATATTGTTTTAAAACATATTATGCCGTAACAGGATATAATACTAAAAACTACCGGTATTGGAAGCGAAGCTGGACCCGTGAAGGGCCTCCTCGCTTCTCGGAGTCTTCCCAGTTAAGGAGGACTGGATTATGAGGGCTGGGGAAAGGATTTGCCCCTTTCGGGCCCTGCAACGCTTCTCCTGCTCCCAGTAGCTCCAGCAAACCTCTGTCCCCTTAACCGGTCTTGCTGGGCCCAAGGAGGATTTACCTCCCCCACGCATTAAAACTGGGAGCCTTCAGCAGCCATTTTTTACTCTGGCTGCAGCGGAAAATCTAAGTTAGAAAGGACTACTGCATCGCTACATCTCAGACATAACAGATGCGTTTAATAATCTGCACTCTGCACGCGCTCTAGAGCTAGCTTCTCTCCATCTGGTTTTAGTTCTTTGGGGTGCTGAGGGCTGAGATCCCAGTCACAGACAGTCAAGTTAAAGGGGACCCCAGCGGTCATCTTTCCCAACCCCGATAGGATGGAAAGGCACATTAAGGCACCCCTGAAGGGTGGCCGCAGGATTCCTGCTTTGAAAACTCCCACGGAGGAGTCCCTTGTCGCGTGTACCACGGGCAGACCGAGACCGTACAGCACGGAGCACGTTAGGCGTGCGCCCCCACCCTCCCTCACACTCAAAATCCCTTTTTGGTTCTCTCCTCGTCAGAACCACCCCAAGAAAAAAAGACAGACACAGGTTTCCAAAATTCTTTATTAGAAATTGCATTTTAAATGCCTATCTCCTTCTAATAGTACAACGAATATACCCCTTAAGTGTAAGTTAACTGTAATACGCAAATGTTTCAAGTTAACCTCGTAAAATTATTATGAATCTCCTTGAATCCCATCCTTGGAGAAAGGAGGGATCTACATTTGAACAAGGAGTAAACCAATAAACTGTGTGCAACTCCTTACAAATTCCTGCCAGTGCCAGTAAAGGCTGCAGGGAAAGTTAGGGTGGCATCGAGGTTTCGCATTAATAAGCCACCCAAAGGCACAGCTCCCTTTTTCCTTCCTTCCTGTCTAAGCCTGCTTTAAACATTTTCCTTTCTTTCTATGGTTACTGTCTGTTGGACTTCTCCCAAAATAAAGAGAGAGGTCTCCTTCTTGCCACAACCAGACAGAGGCCCTGGCTGTTTCCAAAGTTTTGCTTGTGCATCAGCTGTACTTTTAAAGCCTTGATTTGGTTTTGTTTTAAGAGTTCTTGAAGAACAGGACAGAAAATCTCCTTGGTTCTTCTGCCTTGGGGCTAATTTAGCCAAAGAAGACCCAGTAAACTCAATCAGGCTGAGGACCTGCCTCTGGGACCACGCTTCAAGGCCGAAGGTTTTAACACCGGGACCTCTGGATCTGCGGGTTGAAACCCACAAAAGCTCACATGTGTGCATCTGTGTGTGTGAGGGGGGACACCTTGGAGAAAACCAGGCAGATAACACTTCACTGGTCTCTAATGCGGAGGCCTCGTCCCCTTGATTTACTCCAGGAGCGGTGCTGTCAAGGTTTTCTATTCCTGTATTAAGCAGGCAGGCCTCCAGGCGGCAGTCCGGATCCAGGCACGGGAACAAAAGTGAGGGGGCCGCCTGCTCAGAGACATCTGCAAACTAATTCAAAATGGCGGAGGCGCAGCCATTTTGGGACTGGTTCCTTGCCGAGTCCTTCCAGGAGTCTCCAAACTGCCTCAAGTGTATTTCAGAGGAGATTCCTGGAGGGTGAGCGCCTAATTTATGGATGAGGACCATTTGCTGTGTATGTGTATGCAACGTTGTGTTTGAAGCTGGAACGAGATCCTTACCTGTCTCTGCTGCTCTTCCGCGTGGCTCCGTCCTTTCCAAGCTGCCTGTTCCCCCGTTTAGGTTGCAGTTGATTTGAAGGATTGAAGAAACAGCGGTCCCTGCATTAATGCAGAATACTGCTGTTTACATGCCTTCAATTTTCCTTTTCCATCTTTTTTTAAAACTATGTTTCTCCATACTCAACTACTCTGACCTTGTGCCCTATTTCCAACCAAACTCACTTTTTTCTTAAAAAAACCCTTTTACGCAATTAGAATTTTTATCTTTTCCTTTGGTGTTTTTCCTTAATTTTTGTAAGCTGCCCTGGAATCTGAATAAGGAGAAAGGCATGAATTCAAGAAACAAATAATAAATCCCCTTTGGTTTCCTTTTCTTCTTCTTCTTTAACGAAACGCCTTCTCCTTTTTTTCTTTTCAATTGTTCTTTACTATGTTTAAACTGTATATTGCATTGCTATGTCTTTGCATTGCTTTTTCAGAAATGCCAAGTTCTTCTTTTAAAAAAACACTTTCGTAGAACTTACCTTCCAAAATGAATCCTGTGGTGTCTTCCTTAAAGTGGTTGTATCCTGCCTCGGATCCTGTATAAAAACAATAAATAACAATAATAAAATCTACCTCACCCTCTCAGGAGAACTGCATGGCCTTCAATTTCCCCTCAGATTTTCAAGGTTTTTGGCCTTGTTTTCAAAATACTCGCTTTTGAAAAAGACAGTTTTGTAGGACTTACCTTTGAAACTTTATCCTATGGTGCCTTTTTAAAAATGTTGGGAAGCTGCCTTAGTTCCTGTATAAAGGAAAAGATAATAAATTAATTCAGTGAATAACAAAAATAAAGTTCACTTCATTCCCTGAAGAAAGCTGTGGATTGCCTCCATTTTCCTCACAGACTGCACACTTTCAACGTTTTTAGCTTCATTTCTTTCAAAATGTAATTGGTTTTCCACTTCTTGGCTCCCATTAACTGTACTTCTTTAAAAAATGCTCTTATTTTTCCTTTTCTTTTTAGTCTTTACGTTATTTGTATATTATTTTGCTGTCCCTGCTTTTTTCTTCTCTCATGTTATTACTCTAAAAAATATAAAACCGTTTCCCACAATTAATCTTTTAAGCTGGCTCCTGTGCTGTCTTTTAAAAAAGTAGTTCTAAACTGCCATAGAAAGAAAAAGACAGAAAACAAACAGTAAAACTCACCTCTTCCCTCCCGTCCCCTCAGGAAAAATGTAGAGGGACCTTATTTCCCCCCCAAACCGCACATTTTCAGGCCTTTTGCCCTCTTTTCTTTCAAAAACACTTCCTTTCTTCCAAAATGTAACTTCTCCCCCTCCCATTTCTTCTGCTTCCCTTAAGGGGCTTCTCTCCCCATAATTTTTTTTCATGCATCTCAATTGCGCTTTGTGGCCTTGATATTTTTTTTCTTCTTCTACATACATATTTTTAAAGCACTTTAAGTATGCATTAGAGTACCTGTCGCCCTTGGGCTGGGTTTCTTTCCAACCACTCGTTAACTATTTCTTACCTTTTACAGAGTCTGTCCTTTAAACCAGGCTCCGTTTACTCAAAATGCCGGCCAGCCCTCCTCCAGCCCCTCGAGGAACAAACAGGGATAATTAAAATGGAGAAATAACTGAGGACAAACCCACCCCATTCCCCTCAGCATAGCCGGGGGAGCCCGTCATTTAGCCCCCAAGAAAACTCCACTATTATTATTAGTCATGTGCACTTTTTGCTCCAAAACTGGGAGCCAAAGCGCCTCCAACCTTTAACGACGCATTACCCTTAAAAGGCATATTAGAATGAAACCAAGCCTTTTGAATAAATGGGCGAGTAACCGGGCAATGGAGGGGCGAGCGAGGGTCCTTACCTGCAACCCCGCAGCGTCCCCTCCGAGCCGGCTCTCCGCCCCCGCTAAGCGTCTGAGGGAAAATGGCGTCTTAAAGAAAATGGCGGGCAAACCGGAGCTGAGAAGGCGCGGTTGACGCACGCGCGCTGCGGTTCACGGCTTTCCCTCCCGATGTGCGGAGGGGAGGGGGCCAGAGGAAAAGGCGGGAGAGAGCTTCCGAGGAAAAGGGTCGCCGGGCAGCCAATTCTAAATCCTGACGGGCAGCCAGGATGGCCAATAGGATCCCCTGAATGTTGAAGGGGGCCAAAAGCGAGAGAAAGCTAGCTGCGCCGTGAGGGGAAGGTCCATTACGCCTTCTTTTTGGGACCAAAGCCTCTAGCAAGCCCCTGATGTGCAGGAATGCGGACCAAAAGGCGGCCTCCAAACCAGGGGGAGATTGAGCCAAATGGGGGGAAAGTCAGCTGAGGGAAAGAGAAAAGGCGCGGCGGTGGCGGCGGCACTGCGCATGCGAAGTAGAGTCCCCCTCCCTCCTCCCTTTCGGCGCCATCCCCAAGCTCGTGACGGGCACCCTCGTTGTCCAACCGGAGGCTCGGGATGAGGGCGGGGCACGATTTGGACAATTGGCGGGAGCGTTGTCAATATAAAAGGTTTCGTGAGGCCGGGAGTGAAGAGAGGGCCGGCTCTGAGGAGAGAGAGTTTGGCGTTCGTGGAAGAGGCCTTAGTCTGTCCGAGGGGCGTCTTCTTCGGCCCGTTGGTATTTCCTTTACGTAAGTAGCCTGGCCTCTTAAGTGTAGTGTTTAATTAAAACCATGAGGCGCTTCGGCTCCTAACTTTGGAGGAAGAAGGTCGCTGGTGATAATAGTAGCAGGAATGATAATAGTGGAGTTTCCTTGGGGGTAAAATGGGGGGCTCCCCTGACTATGCTGAGGGGAGTGGAGTGGGTTTATCCTCACTTACTTTTTCAGGGGCTGACAGGCATCTTGAGTAAACGGAGCCTGTTTTAAAAGACGGGCTCTGAAAAGGCTAAGAAATAATTAACGGGTGGTTGGAAAGAAACCCAGCCCAAGGGCGACAGGCTGTAATGCCTACTTAAAGTGTAGTAAAAAAATGTGAATATAGGAGAAACAAAATAATAAAGCTACAAGGCGCACTTAACGTGTAGTGCAAAGAAAAAAAACTTCTGAGAACGAAAGGTATTTAAACAAAGCAGGGGAAATGGGAGGCAAGTGGCGAGGGGTGGAGAAGAAGTTACATTTTGGAACAAAAGGAACCTTTTTGAAAGAAAAAAGGGCAAAAACCCTCAAAATGTGCAGTTTGGGGTGAAAAAATAAAGTCCCTCCGCATTTTTCCTGAGGGGATGGATGGGAGGGAGGAGGAGAGTTTTCTGTTCATTTAATGTCTTTCTCTTCATATAGAATCCAAAAAGATGTTTTAAAAAGATAGTACAGAAGACAGTTTAAACCACTAGTTCTAGAAAAGTTCCTTTTCTTGAGAAAGCAATCATGAGAGAGATAAAAATTCAAAAATAAACCAAAATAATATAGAAATAGAATATAGTGAAGTCTACAAACAAGCAAAAAAATGAAGGTATTTTATAAAAAAAAAAAAGGCACAGTTAATGGGAGCCAAGGAGGGTGGAAGAAGTTACATTTTGAAAGAGAGGGGATATTTTTCAGAGAAATGAAGCCTAAAACCTTGAAAATGTGCAGTCTGAGGGGAAAAGGAAGGGAATCCACAGCATTCTTGAGGGGATGAGATGACCTCTATTTTTCTTACTCACTGAGCTTATCTAATGTCTTCTTCTTTATACGGGATCCATGGCAGCTTACCAATGTTTTTAAAAGGCACCATGGGACAAAGTTTGAGAGGTAAGTTCTTGTAAGTGGGTTTTTTGAAAAAGTAAGTTTTTATAAAAGAAATATGTTCAAAAATCTTTAACATCTGAGGGGAAATGGAGGTCATACAGTTCTCCTGAGGTGATGAGGTGGATTTTATTATTGTTATTTCTTTTTATACAGAAATCCAAGGCAAGATACAACCATTGCAAGGAAGACAGCATAGGATTCATTTTGGAAAGTAAGTTCTACCAAAGTTTTTTTTAAAAAACAAGAACTTACCATTGCTTAAAAAGCAATGCAAACGTGTAGCAACGTAATACACAGTTTAAACATAGTAAAAAAGAATTAAAAAGAAGAAAAGGAAAAGAAATTTGAATAAAGAACAAGAAAAAAAAGCCAAACGGAATTTATTATTTGTTTATTAAATGCATGCCTTTCTCCTTATTCAGGTCCCAGAGCAGCTTACAAAAATTAAGGAAAAACACCAAAAAAAAGATAAAAATTCTAATTGCGTAAAAGGTTTTTTTTAAAGAAAAAAGTGAGTTTGGTTGGAAATAGGGCACAAGGTCAGAGTAGTTGAGTATGGAGAAACATAGTTTTAAAAAAAGATGGAAAAGGAAAATTGAAGGCATGTAAACAGCAGTATTCTGTATTAATGCAGGGACCGCTGTTTCTTCAATCCTTCAAATCCACTGCAACCTAAACGGGGGAACAGGCAGCTTGGAAAGGACGGAGCCACGCGGAAGAGCAGCAGAGACAGGTAAGGATCTCGTTCCAGCTTCAAACACAACGTTGCATACACATACACAGCAAATGGTCCCCATCCATAAATTAGGCGCTCACCCTCCAGGAATCTCCTCTGAAATACACTTGAGGCAGTTTGGAGACTCCTGGAAGGACTCGGCAAGGAACCAGTCCCAAAATGGCTGCGCCTCCGCCATTTTGAATTAGTTTGCAGATGTCTCTGAGCAGGCGGCCCCCTCACTTTTGTTCCCGTGCCTGGATCCGGACTGCCGCCTGGAGGCCTGCCTGCTTAATACAGGAATAGAAAACCTTGACAGCACCGCTCCTGGAGTAAATCAAGGGGACGAGGCCTCCGCATCAGAGACCAGTGAAGTGTTGTCTGCCTGGTTTTCTCCAAGGTGTCCCCCCTCACACACACAGATGCACACATGTGAGCTTTTGTGGGTTTCAACCCGCAGATCCAGAGGTCCCGGTGTTAAAACCTTCGGCCTTGAAGCGTGGTCCCAGAGGCAGGTCCTCAGCCTGATTGAGTTTACTGGGTCTTCTTTGGCTAAATCAGCCCCAAGGCAGAAGAACCAAGGAGATTTTCTGTCCTGTTCTTCAAGAACTCTTAAAACAAAACCAAATCAAGGCTTTAAAAGTACAGCTGATGCACAAGCAAAACTTTGGAAACAGCCAGGGCCTCTGTCTGGTTGTGGCAAGAAGGAGACCTCTCTCTTCATTTTGGGAGAAGTCCAACACACCCTGACCATAGAAAGAAAGGAAAATGTTTAAAGCAGGCTTAGACAGGAAGGAAGGAAAAAGGGAGCTGTGCCTTTGGGTGGCTTATTAATGCGAAACCTCGATGCCACCCTAACTTTCCCTGCAGCCTTTACTGGCACTGGCAGGAATTTGTGGGGAGTTGCACACAGTTTATTGGTTTACTCCTTGTTCAAATGTAGATCCCTCCTTTCTCCAAGGATGGGATTCAAGGAGATTCATAATAATTTTACGAGGTTAACTTGAAACATTTGCGTATTACAGTTAACTTACACTTAAGGGGTATATTCGTTGTACTATTAGAAGGAGATAGGCATTTAAAATGCAATTTCTAATAAAGAATTTTGAAAACCTGTGTCTGTCTTTTTTTCTTGGGGTGGTTCTGACGAGGAGAGAACCAAAAAGGGATTTTGAGTGTGAGGGAGGGTGGGGGCGCACGCCTAACGTGCTCCGTGCTGTACGGTCTCGGTCTGCCCGTGGTACACGCGACAAGGGACTCCTCCGTGGGAGTTTTCAAAGCAGGAATCCTGCGGCCACCCTTCAGGGGTGCCTTAATGTGCCTTTCCATCCTATCGGGGTTGGGAAAGATGACCGCTGGGGTCCCCTTTAACTTGACTGTCTGTGACTGGGATCTCAGCCCTCAGCACCCCAAAGAACTAAAACCAGATGGAGAGAAGCTAGCTCTAGAGCACGTGCAGAGTGCAGATTATTAAACGCATCTGTTATGTCTGAGATGTAGCGATGCAGTAGTCCTTTCTAACTTAGATTTTCTGCTGCAGCCAGAGTAAAAAATGGCTGCTGAAGGCTCCCAGTTTTAATGCGTGGGGGAGGTAAATCCTCCTTGGGCCCAGCAAGACCGGTTAAGGGGACAGAGGTTTGCTGGAGCTACTGGGAGCAGGAGAAGCGTTGCAGGGCCCGAAAGGGGCAAATCCTTTCCCCAGCCCTCATAATCCAGTCCTCCTTAACTGGGAAGACTCCGAGAAGCGAGGAGGCCCTTCACGGGTCCAGCTTCGCTTCCAATACCGGTAGTTTTCAGTATTATATCCTGTTACGGCATAATATGTTTTAAAACAATATTTTAGGAGGGACCGCTGGAGGAGTCCATAGGAAGGCCCTTCACGGGCTGACTTCAGCTGGCTCCCAAGTTACTTTTTCTGGGAGACGTAGCTTGGCATCCTCCTTCCCGGGAGGCCCTAGCTACAGATAGTTCTCATTATTAGACTTGATTGTCCCTTGTTTAAAGAACATAATTCCTGGGGGATCCCAGCTTCATGGGAGGTTTGGTAATCCAGTCCTCCCTGACCACTTTCTGGGGTCTCAGCCTAGTGTCGGGGGACCTTCAGGGTCTCCCAAGCCTCTCCAGGGCAGAGCGATCAGAAAGAGATTTCCCCAGTAGCTAGGGTCATAGTAGTATTGAGGTGATGCAGGATTAGAACTCACTTCCCTGGAAGTAACGAGATAGCCCGAGGGGAACTGTTGCACTGCCATGGAAGTTCGTTCGGTGAATGCAGCCCCCCGAGAAACCTGGATCTCTCTCCGTAGGTCTGCCACTGGGTTTCAGTTTGGGAAGGTTCCTCAATCTAGCTGTTTCTCCTTCCAATTCTCCTCTCCATTTTTTTCCTCCAAAACATCTACTTCCAGCTTTGGGAATGGGGGAGCAGGAAGGGGGAAATGCTCTGCTTCCTCTTCTGGGGGCCGCCTCTCCTTCAGACCCCTTCCCTCCCTTTCTCTCTCTGCACAGAGACCCTCCCCTTTGCCCTACGCTGAATGCGGGGGGGGTCCTTCTCGGCAGAGGGTGGCGGGGGTCACGCCGAGGGGGGAGCGGGATAATGGTCCCCTGGGGGTGATGGGCAGTGTTGTGGAGCCCCGTGACCTCGCTCCCAGTGTCGATCGGGGGACGGGCTCGCCGTCGGGGGTTGTGGCGAGCTCTTCCCCCTGGTACGGCCATCCAGACTATGCTTTCCCTTCGGTTGCCCGCAACCCTTCCAGGTGGGGATCTCTCTGCGGGTGAGGAAACGCCGGGGGGGGGGTCCAGAGTCTGAGAGGGGGCGGGATTCCCCTCCGGAACCGGTCGGAGCTCCTAGATGCCGCCTCGGCCCTGTCTCAGCCGAGACCTGCAGGGACAACCACGGTGTGTATGTCTCTTGTTGTTCTGCCTGGAAGCGAGTAGGTTGTGGTGCTGGTCTTGTGTGTGAGTGTTGTCATTTGGAGGTGTGTGTTTAGAGGTCTGTTGCTTAGTCGTTTGCAGTGTCAGGGATTTGGTGGAGCGTTTAAGGCAGCAGTGTTAAGGTGTGTAGGTCTGTGCAGGAATTGCTGACTTTGTGATGTTGTGTTGTACTTAGATATCTGTTTTGTGTGTGTCTGTTGTGGTGTGAAGAATGTGAACTTTTTTAATAACATTGATAACAACAATAAAAACAAAGCAACGGGATAGTAACCGTATTAATAATAAGCTCAGTCACCCCCCCCTCCTCAGGGCTTGAGGTGGGGTACTAGAGAGCTTAAAACACAATGAGAACACATGCTTAAAATACACTGAAATATACGAAAAACGTAAAACTTTTAAAATGCAAACTTATAAATAAAATCTTAAAATTAAAAACACATCAAGGTGTGTGTGTGTGTGTGTGAATTGTTTGCATGGGTTGTTCAAGGCGGGGGTTGGTGTGCTTGTGAGTCTTGTAGGATTTCTGTTAGGAGTGAGCTCAGGGCCCCGGTTGCCGCCCGCAGCTCCCGGCAGGGACCGGACCTAGGTGGCATTGAGGACTCACTCTCAGGCTCCAGCACCTGGCCTTTCACCGCCCACAGAGACCCCCCACGCTGAACGGCCGCGTGCCCGCAAAGGGAAACCGTACCCGGCGTGGCGGTGCGGTAGGGAGAGCCCGCCGCAACCCCTCACACCGACTCTGCCCCCTCATCCACCCCGGGAGCGACGCCGCGGGTCCCCAGAACACCGTCCATCATGCCAGGGGGGCATTTACCCGCTCCCCCTCCAGTGTGACCCACGCCGTCTCCTGCCGGGAACGCCCCTCCGCGTCCCGCGTCGGGCAAACGAGACGATCCCCGCGCAGAAAGAGGAAGGGACGGAAGTCCGGCTGCCTTTTGGGGTCCCCTCCGGAAGGGGCCTGTAAAGGGGCGTGCCGCAGAACCGTTAGCAGAGCATTTCGCCCTTCCCAGTCCATCATTCTCTAAGCTGGAATGACATGTTCTAGAGGAACGAAATGGGGAGGGAGATGGGAAGGCTAAACAGCTGGTTGGGGGACAGTCTCTAATTGCAATCTGTGAGCAGAGGTATGGAGAGAGATGGGGGTTTCCTGGGGGGCTGCATTTATTGCTGGGGGTTCCATCGTAGTTCCGGGGGGGCTGGAGGCTGCTGGCCGGCCGTAAGCCTCAAGGCCTTTGAGCCCCTGGGGTACCTGGGAAGATGCTCCGCTCTGTCACCAGAGGGAGGGAGCCGTCCTTACCTCAGGCATGGCTCCCTGTCTTGGTGGAGCTCCCTACAGGGCCTGGGGGGTCTCCTGAGGCATTTCGCACCCAGTAATAAATTCCCCCTCCCCCCAGAACCCCACCTGTACATGTGGCTGGGGCGCTCTGAGCCAGGTAGTAGGAGCCAAGGCTCAGGAGCTCTGGCATCTCCCCGCTCTACATTGCCTGTAACACGGTGCAGCTGGAATGTACAGCACAAGCCTTCTTAATTTGTAGGCTAATGAATAGGTTTGCCCCCTTATTACTTATTGAAGGCAGAGTATAGAAAGACAGGGCTTTTCCGGACACCTTGGGGAAAGCAAGCAGACCTCTGGATCTGGGCACAGGAACTTTTTGGACCTGGGGAGGTGGCCCTGGCCTGTTGTAGGGATGTCCCTCGCCCACACGGGACTTCATGTCTTGCAGAGGTCCTGTTTTGTGGGGAGACCCCATTTTTCATGGCCAGGACGGTGCTTCACGCACCCTGCGCTTAACGCTCCCTGAGTATTTAGCCGGAGAGCTTTCCTCCTGTCTTGGGAAGCCTCCTCCTTCAGAAAAGCTTCTTGGCTAGAAACCATTTTGGCCCCCAGGTCACCGACAGAATTTCCCAGGCTTTTGTAGCTTCTGGAAGCTGGGAGAGGCCGTCTGGATTCCTCAGGTAATTTTGAGGTTTTGTTTAAAAGGTCATCTGCCGTTTGCCGCTGCGTGGCTCCCCTGCCCTCCCATTTTGTCCTTGCAGGAATCCCGTTCAGTTTTCAGTTAGGCTGAGAGGAGAGCAGCCCGAGCTCAGCCGTTCCCTGGCTCACTGGAGTGTAGATGGACCACCGGCTGGGAGGCCCCCCTCCCCACTGGAGAACTCTCCTCTAGTTTAGAAATTAAGTTGGAGGGCAGGGGGTAGAAATAGGTCTCGGGATCTAGGGGGCTTCTGCCCGTGTTTCATTGGCCCCCTCATGTGCCAGGCGCCCCCATCCCACCCTTGCCCCCCAAGGCTTTTCTTTTGCTGCTGCTCTCAATGTTTTTCCTACTTGTCTTTAATCCTGTCTCTCTCAGCCATGCTTTCCCTTTGCTTTGGGTGGCCTTCAATGTTCTTCTTCGTGGTCTCTGTGCCTCACACACTAGGAGCTTTCGTGCATGCGCGGTACCGTTCGGAAATTTCTAGAGCTTAGTAGCTTGGCGGGAACCCCTCCCCCTCTGCCTGCACTGAGCGTGCTCAGCCCACCGAGCAACGGTCTCTCCTCAGTTCTTTCTCGTCCGCCGTCTCGTACGGAGGTTCTGAGTTTGGTTCTTGCTTGGCTTTTCTCTTCGCGTATTTGTTTGACTGGCTTTGACCTCGGAATTGGATTTTGGACTACCCCTCGGATTTCGGACTTGGTTTTTGGTGATTTCGGCTCCCGTTTACGGGATTTTCACCCCTCTTTTCCCCCCCTTTCGTCTTCGTCTCCTTCGTCGTTTCTCTTCGTCGCCGCCATCTTGTCTCCTCCACGCTCCTTCCCCGACGTCTTCTCCCTTCTTCTATGTCGGCGCTGTTTAAGCCGTGCAGAGTGTGTGGTCGTAAGGTCGCCTTAACCGACGGTCACAGCGAGTGCCTTTTCTGTTTGGGTGAGGCCCATAACACCAGGGCCTGCCCAATCTGTAGAGACTTCACCTCCCAGACTTTGAGAAATCGTCTGGCTCGCCTGAAATCGCATTGCTGGGAGCAGTCTCTGCAGGCTCAGGAAGGACCTTCGCGACCGTCAGTGGCTACGATGTCCAAACCATCGGCATCGGGGCGTTCTTCGACCACGCCCGTGTCGGTGTCGGCGGCTGCTGACCCGACCTCGTCGGCGGTACCGGGCTCGGTACCGCCACCACGGACCCCGATCGCTGCTCTGCCGAGGATACCGAAGATTTCTGCTTCGACCTCGGGGGAGTCTTCGGTGCCGGCTTCAAAACCTACGAGGCCGCTGACCTTGGCCCAGCGAAAAAGGCCTGCTCTTCCGGAGAAGGGGAAGGACAAGGACAAGGACAAGAAAAAGAGAAAGAAGGAGAAGGGAAAGCGTGCCTCTCCATCAAAGAGACCTGCTCCTCCCACACCTCCTCCGACCCAGCAGGCACCCGAGGAGGATTCGGAACACCAGGAGATCCTGGAGGTCTCCGACGTGGAGGAGTCCGCTGCCTTCGAGGCGCCCCCCGACCCGCCTCTCTTGACTGCAGCGGTGTCTCCACCCGGACGCCCTGAAATGGCGGCCCGCCCGGAGCATGCTCTCGCCTCACCTCAGACCTCACCTCGTCCGCGTGGATCCTCCGGACGGAGTCGATCCCGGACACCGGAGCGGCGCATCCGACAACGCTCTCCGCACCGGAGGGAGGCCCACCCCGGCTGGTCTAGACCGCCGATGGACTCTCCGTACTCTTCGGCCTCTTACATGGCCAGATACGGCAGAGAGCATACCTGGAGGGAGTACCCGGGGTCCTATCGATCCTACTCCCCGGCGTACCGCGACAGGTACCATCCTGACGCACGACGCTGGTCGCCGTATCGTCGGTCCCGCTCTCCATCACGCGGAGACTACCGCTCTCGGTACCACGACTCGCCGCGTTCCACCTCCAGGTCACCTGCTCCTCGACGCTCGCGCGACCGCTCGCCTCGTTACCGTGCGGTCTCACCTCCGCCACGGGTTACCTCCACAGCGACCCGCCCGTCGTCGGAGGCCACTCAGGCGCCGCCGCCCCCGGCTTCGTTGACTGTGACTCAGACTGCTGAGCGTCCGAGACCTGCGCTACCTCCGGCCGCCCGGGTTCCTCAGGCACCGGTCACAGCTGCTTCTCCTCCAGTGAGGCCTCCCACCGTCGCCGCTCTGACTGTGACCCTCGCCGTGTCCTCGCGTCAACCGTCACGGGAGGGGTCGCCCGACAAGCCGCCCTCCGACTCCTCTCAGTCCTACGAGTCGGACTCAGACTCCAGTGAGTCAACACCAGCGTCCCACGAATCCCCCCCCTTGGCGTTTGGAGACCCTGCCCCGGAATCGGCCCCGGAGGACGTTCGGAGTTTCTCGGCGATCCTCCTTCGTATGTCTGCAGCCTTGGGCCTGAAGATTGCGCAACCGGCCCCGGCTGTTCAGGATCCGGTGTTCCAATACGTCGACACCCGCGCTCCATCAACGGCTCCCCTACCATTCTTGCCGGCCTTGATGGAAGCCCTGAAGCAGCCGTGGGCCCAACCGGCCTCTGCTCAGCCTATTCCGCACAGGCTTGAGCACCTCTACCGGACCCAGAGGGAGGACGCCGAGTTCCTCTTCAGCCATCCTCAGCCGAACTCCGTGGTGGTCGAGTCTGCCCAGACCAAGGGGGCCACGAGGGCGCATACCACGCCGCCGGATAGAGAGGGTCGGAGGCTCGACACGTTTGGCCGGCGTTTCTACTCCGCCTCCTCACTGATAGCACGGGTCTCGAACACTCAGGCCTGCCTCGCGGCCTACCTGAGGAACCTGCTGGACAGGTTCCACCCGGTTCTGGCGAGCCTCCCGGAGGAAAACCGAGCGGGCGCTACCGACTTCTTCAACGAGGCAGTAGCGCTCGCGAACCAGCAGATCATTTCCTCTAGGCACTCCGTCGAGGTGGCTGCACGAGTGCTAGTGGGATCGGTTTCGCTGCGGAGGTACGCGTGGCTTCGATCATCCGGGTTGCAGGAGGACACCAGAAGGCACATCGAGGACCTTCCATTCGATGGCACCGGACTGTTTAGTGCTACTACTGACGAGGCGATGGACCACATCGTCAAGGCACGCTTAACGGCCAAGAAGATGGGGATCCATCAGCCTTCGCAGTCACGCCGCGCCTTTGGCTCCCGACCTTCATGGCGCAGGTCCTCCTCCTCCACGCTCCCATCGCGCTCCCCGCGCTCGGGACTGTCGCGGCCGACGGCTTCGTCTTCTTCCAGGAGGCCTCCTCGGAGACGCCAGCCCTCTTCGAGGAAGTCGTCCTCAGGGACGAAGTCCCGTTTCTGATGGGACTTGCAGGTCGCGTCAACAGCCTCTCTTCCACCTGCCCGCATCCCTAGAAGATCATCCCGGACTGGCCAGACACTTCGCCGACTGGTGCTACATCACTTCGGACTCTTGGGTTCTCTCCATCGTCCGTCTTGGTTACGCCATCGAGTTTGCAAGTATTCCACCGCGAGGCGTCTACTATTCCACCCCCGCCAGTCCGGTCTTGCTGGAAGAGATCCAGTCTCTCTTGCAGAAGGGAGCGATCGAAAGGTTACCGCCCTCGGCCACTACCACCGGCTTCTTCTCCCGGTACTTCACGGTACCGAAGTCGGACGGTACCCTGCGACCGATCTTGGACCTCAGAGGGGTGAACGAGTACATCCGCCCCAGACGGTTCAAGATGGTCACTCTACCTTCGATCCTGCCTCTCTTTCGTCGAGGGGACTGGTTCGCTTCCATCGATCTTCGGGATGCGTACTTCCACATCGCCATTCGTCCGCAGCACAGACGGTACCTTCGGTTCGCGATCGACGGCACCTGTTACCAATACAGGGTGCTGCCTTTCGGACTGTCTACCGCCCCGAGGGTCTTCACCAAATGCATGGCCCCGGTGGTATCCTACCTGCGGACGAAGGGCGTTTCCATTTACCCTTACCTCGACGATTGGCTGTTGGTCGCGTCCTGCAAAGACAAACTGTACAGGGACATCCACAGGACACTGTCCCTTTTGACTCGCCTTGGTCTCCGGGTCAACCCGAAGAAGTCGCACCTCGAGCCGGCGAGGGTGCTCGATTTCATCGGCGCGACCCTGGACTCGGTGTCTGCCAGGGCCTACTTACCGCTGGAGCGCGCACGTACCCTTCACCGGGCGGCAGCCACCACCTTCGACGCGCCTACGGTGTCGGCGAGGAGGATCCAGCAGCTCCTCGGGTACATGGCCTCCACCACAGCGGTTACCTACCTCTCCCGGCTGCACGCGCGCCCGCTCCAACACTGGTTCGTCCGGGTCTTCAATCCACTCCGGGACGACCAGAGGTGTCATCTACGACCTCCTCTGCACGTGCGCCGCTCCCTGCGTTGGTGGCTGTCTTACCGTCACCTGCTCTCCGGGATGCCGTTCCGAGAGCCGACTCCTCGACTGACGGTAATGACCGACGCCTCCCTGTTCGGCTGGGGAGCGCACTGCCGTGGACTCAGGGTACGAGGACATTGGGCCGACGACGAGACCGGTCTCCACATCAACGCTCTCGAGCTTCTAGCTATCTGGAAAGCTCTGAGAGCGTTTCGCAACTTGGTCGCTGGGCACACGGTCCTGGTTCTGACGGACAACACGACGGCAGTCTGTTACGTCAACAGACAAGGGGGGACCCACTCGACCATGCTCCTGACCATCGCGCTCCAACTGTGGGACTGGTGCGTGTCGCTCCGGGTCCGCCCGATAGCCGTACACCTGGCAGGCCAGGACAACACCACAGCGGACGCCCTCAGCAGGGACACTTCCTGCCACCACGAGTGGTCCCTGTCGAGGGAAGCGTTCCGGCTGATTCGGGACCGATGGGGCGAGCCCACGATCGACCTCTTTGCCACCGAGGAGAACGCGAAGTGCCGTCGGTACTGCTCGAGAGCCGGTCGGGGCCCGGGCTCTCTCGGCGACGCCTTCCAGTTCCGATGGAGCGACGGCCTTCTATATGCGTTCCCTCCATTTCCCCTCCTCGGTCGGGTGGTCGCCAAGATCCTGGCGGACCGAGCGGACGTGGTTCTCGTGGCTCCGTACTGGCCGAGGCAACATTGGTTCGGCCCCCTGTTCGAGGCGGCTCGGGGTCGGCTCCTCCGGTTCCGCTCGACTCCGGACCTTCTGTCACACTCGGGCGGTGTCGTTCTCCATCCCGACCTGCCCCTCCTGGCCCTCCACGCATGGCGGATAACGCCTTAGACGACCCGGTCATCCGGAACGTCCTGACTGCGGCCAGGAAGGAGTCGACGCGCCGTAACTACGCCTACAAATGGCAAAAATTTGTGGCTTTTGCTGAGACACGGGGGGAGCCGGTATCGCCTGTCGGCCAAGGTACCGTCCTCCATTTCTTACTCCATCTTCGACAGCAGGGACTGGCATTCTCCTCCTTAAAGGTCTACCTTGCCGCCATCGTGGCGTATCAACCTCGCGGCTCTCCGTCGGCGGCGCTCTTTCGTGACGCCACCATGAAGCAGTTCATGAAGGGCCTACAGCATCTATACCCGCCGGTATCGCCACCGTTACCGCCCTGGTCGCTCTCTCTGGTGCTGTCGCAGCTGACTCGACCACCGTTCGAGCCCATGGCCACGGCGGATGACAGGCTCTTGACTATTAAGACTGCCTTTTTGGTGGTTGTCACCTCAGCCAGGCGAGCCAGCGAGCTGACTGCGTTGCGAGCCGACGAGCCCTTCCTTGTTTTCCACAGGGACAAGGTAGTTCTCAGACCTGACATCTCCTTCCTGCCCAAGGTGGTGTCACACTTCCACCTTAATCAGGACATTATTCTGCCGACGTTCCATCCGAATCCGACGACGCCCCTGGAACGGTCCCTGCACTCCCTCGATGTTCGCCGCGCCCTGGCGTTCTACACCAGCCGGACTGCGTCTTTCAGGCAGACCCCACACTTGTTCGTGTGCTACGGTCGGCGCCGTAGAGGCCACAAGGTTTCCACCCAGCGTTTTTCTAAGTGGGTGGCCCAGACTATACTACTGGCCTACGAGCTGGCAAAACAGCCCCCGCCAGACTTGCTCCGGGCTCATTCCACCAGAGCCGTGGCATCCTCGGCAGCTCTCCTGCGAGGTGTGGACCTCCAAGAACTATGTCGGGTGGCGACCTGGTCCAGGCCATCGACCTTCGTGTGCCACTACCGACTGGACTGCCGGTCCCGGAGGGATGCCCGGTTTGGACGAGCGGTGCTGGCCTCCGTACTCTAGGACCTGACCCACCGTCCTTCTGGTAAGCTACAAAATCTCCTAGTGTGTGAGGCACAGAGACCACGAAGAAGAAGAACAGGTTGCTTACCTGTAACTGTAGTTCTTCGAGTGGTCATCTGTGCCCTCACACACACCCGCCCAACCGTCCCCTCTTTCTCAGGTCCCTTTTTTCGGCGGACTTTAGAACTGAGGAGAGACCGTTGCTCGGCGGGCTGAGCATGCTCAGTGCAGGCAGAGGGGGAGGGGTTCCCGCCAAGCTACTAAGCTCTAGAAATTTCCGAACGGTACCGCGCATGCGCGAAAGCTCCTAGTGTGTGAGGGCACAGATGACCACTCGAAGAACTACAGTTACAGGTAAGCAACCTGTTCTTTTCTTTCCATGTTTTAACTGTGTGGGAACTGTTTTGGGGGGAAGGGGGCTCAGTTTCCTTGCAGGGGAGGAGCGTCATGAATTTTGACTTTTAGGTGTGTGTCAAGAGTAACAGCGGCAACAGCGTTCCGACGAGGCAGGTAAGACCCTGACTGCCGTGGAAGCAACGAGAAAACCGTGTAGGAAATACTGCAACGATGAATAAGACAATAAAAAATGGCGTAGGAAAAGAAATGTTGGGGGGTGGAATGTAGGAGACCCCATAGAGCAAATGTGGAGATGTTGTCAGATCCCCCAACGCATTTGTTCCTCCACTACCTTAATTGAAGAGCCCAATTTGCCTCCTAAGTTAATGGCTCTGAAATGGAAGAGGATTTCTTCGCCACCTTTCAGGGGTGAGTTAGAGGGATTTCTGTCCCACCGGGGTTGGGCTAGATGACCCCTGGGGTCCCTTTGAACTTAATTTTCTGTGAATGGGATCTCAGTAACCAGCACCCCAGAAACCTAAAATACTGAAAATAACTGGCTCTAGAGAATATGCAGAGGGAAAAATAGAAACTGTAAATGTTACAGTATAATAGTAAAAGCCTCTTTTATGATTGGTATATAGTGCTGGAGTAGTCCTTCTTAATTTAGATTTTCTGCAGCACCCAGAATGAAAATGGCCGCTGAAGGCTCCCAGTTTTAATGCCTGCGGGAGGTAAATCCTCCTTGGGCCCAGCAAGACCAGTTAAGGGGACAGAGGGGGTCCCAGCTACATGGGAGTTCTGGTAATCCAGTCCTCTCGGATCCCTTTATGGGGTCTCAGCCTTGGAGAGGGGGGCCTTCGAGGTCTCTCTGGTCCTCAGGCCACGCAGATTGAGGCCAGGACCCAAGCCTCACTAGAATGAGGCGATCAGATAGAAGTTTCCCCAGTAGCTGGGCTTATAGTAGTATTGAGGTAACACAGGATTAGAACTTGGTTCCCTCCAAGTAATTTCCTTGTCCCAGGGGAACTGTTTTGCTGTTTAAATTTAGGAGCCATTAATTTAAGAGGCAAAGCTCTGGAGGCCTGTTGGGGAAGCCGCAGGCTTGTGGGCCAAACATTCTGAGAAGTAAATGCAAAATGTGCCTACACCACGAGGTTGGGATGAAAATAATCTTTTTATTCATCAGCTTGATGTGGGGAAATGGGATTCAGGTAATCATGTTTGCAGAAGACAAGAGATAATGTAATGCAAATAAATGTAATGTGTTGCAATGTAATGTAAAGAGAATGTAACTCAAAGGAATGTGATGTAAACAAAAAAAGACGGAGGGGGAAAATGCTCCAAATGAGGGTGGGGTGGGGTTGAAATAGGCTTTAAAAGAGAAATTTGTGGGATGTGTTTCTGAAGGGATGATATCAGGACAAAATGTTTATGAAATTCCCGTAGGTAAGCGCAGGATGTGGGCTGAGAGGGACCGGCCGAGGGGAGGAGGCTCGTGGCTGGGACTTCTGCGAAAAGGGCTGTGTTTCTGATCGGCCGTAATTGGAAACGACCAGAAATTAAGCCCGAAAGGTCTTTCTGGCTTTGCACAGACCCACAGGGAAACCCCACCTGGAATATAGTGTAGAGCTTTCTGTATTTCAAAAGGATGTTGGGGAGAAGGGGAAGCTGGAGGAAAGGACCACCAAAGGGACTGCACCGTCTGGGTCTTTTGAGGTTAGGAAAAATAAGAGGAAGGGATGACAGGTTAATCCTTGAACCCCCTGAGATTGATCCCTGAAAGTGAAGGGTGGGAGATGACAGTAAGACCCCAGGTGTCCCCTCCCCCCGGATTTAGGGATGGTTGTCAGGTTGTGTGCCTTCAAATAGCCCTGCCTCAGTTCCTTGAGGAGGGGCCCAGCTATGCCCACCCCTGAACCCCACGGCTTGGTGGTTCGTCTGTCCTAAAATCAGGAAGGAAGCAGCTCTTTATTCAGGTGGTCTATTAAGATAAAGCCTTTATACCCCACGGGCTCTTTCTGCAGCACCTCCTGGTGTGCTCCTGAGGAATTCCTTCCTCTTACTCAGAGCTTCGTTGATTTATGAGTCTCTAACCATGGCTAGAGAATTAAAAAAGTATAGTTTCCTATGTTGTAAAGAGAGAGAGGGGAGATGCATAACACTTTTGCCCACCCCACAACGCAGTCTTCCTCCCACGTTAAGCCCGGTCCCTTCCCTCGGAAGACTGCTCGCTTTGCACGTGGCGGAGTCTCCTTCATTGGGGATTTCTGGGCCAAAGTGTATTCTGGGTCACCTGTCAGGGGTGGCGTAATCTGGATTCCTGTCCAGGCAGCAGGTTGGACCAGGGGCCCCTCGGAATCCCAGAGGAAGGACTGGAACACGTGGCCAAGTGTGGGTCCTTCTCTTTAGCTCAGAAGTCAGAGGACCCCATTCAGTGTTAGGTGAGGCTGAGAGAGAGTGACTGGCCCAGGGCCACCCCATGAGTCTTCATGGCTCAGCAGCAGCAGCAGCAAAGAGCCTTCTGGCGCTTGATAACCCTTGCACCCCTCTGGGATCCCTTCCCTTTGGGATGCGTAGTTGGAGGGCAGCAGGGAGAACCGGGTGGAGCCTTCCAGGTGGCGTCTCTGTAATGTTTGACTGCCGTCCCGGGATCCTTTTCTCATGCACAGTTTCTGACCATTTCCTTCTCGTCCCACACCTGTGCGTGTGACTGTTGTGTTCTCATTTTATTTGTAGCTCACGTGTAATTCACCCCACATTGTTTGCTTTAGGCTTTCTGATCGCTTAGCACTGTTTTAAATGATTTCCTCACACTCTTGCTTGGTACAGAAATGTTTTTAAGATTGCGGGGGGGGAGTGTCTCTCCTTTGGCACTCTTTGGCACTCGCTTTGCACGTGGCGGAGTCTCCTTCATTGGGGATTTCTGGGCCAAAGTGTATTCTGGGTCACCTGTCAGGGGTGGCGTAATCTGGATTCCCATCCAGGCAGACACTCCCCCCCCCCCGCAATCTTAAAAACATTTCTGTACCAAGCAAGAGTGTGAGGAAATCATTTAAAACAGTGCTAAGCGATCAGAAAGCCTAAAGCAAACAATGTGGGGTGAATTACACGTGAGCTATAAATAATCACGAATTTTCACTACAGTCAGGTACATTCTTACCAAACAAGGAAAGCACAGAAGGCCTTGTGCCAAACGTGACAAGCGTGACAGTTGTCCAAAGGACTTAAGGAAGAATCTTATTCTCATGAAAGTGATGTCATATTAATAAAACACCGGTACAAAATTTAGTAGAGAGAGGGAACAATGCACACGTTGAAGGAAAGGGCAAAGGCAAGAGAGACCCGGTTAAGCAAATGCAAAAAGGTCTCTCAGTCGATCTCTTTCTCCACTAAAGGTGTGGAGGTTTCTTAAAGACAGAGGGTCGCAGACAAAACGCTCCCAAGAGCAAACAGAAAACAGGTCTGTTTCGGAGGCCTGAGGTGGAGAGATCACTGGAGGCAGATCCTGAATGTCAGGGTGTCTGCTGAGAGGGTGCACTTTGCCCTCGAAGAATATATTTTTAGCAAGAAGTGAGAATCACACATGATGTCCCCCTGCCAAAGGCTTTCCCCAAAGCGGGGGAATGAGCTTTCAGAGGGTGGGTCAAAATTCAGGGGAGGGGGAGTGGAAAGCGGCGATTTTGGGGCAAAAACATCACCGCTGGACCTGTCAGCCTGCGAAGGAGGGACATGGGGATGAAGGTGGGTATCTGTATAGAAAATGTAAGACAGTGTGTGTCAATTGTGTTCTGTAAAATAAAGGAGGGAGGAATTCCCAAGCGGGGCATAATTGGAAAAGGGATCGGAAATAAAAGCTCCAATCCCATGTTGTATTTGCAGAGCTCCAGGGCACAACCCTGTCTGGAACAGGGGTAGGTTTGTAGTCACTGCATTTAGAAAGGAAAGTGGAGATATGGGGAGGTTGCAGAGAAGGGGAGCCAAAATGGCTGTCGTAGGAGGGGCAGATCTTTTTGCCAGCTATTGAAATTCAGTCTTCCTTAACTGGGAAGACCCTGGAAACAGGATGAGTCCATAGGAAGACCCTTCGTGGGTTTAGATACAGCTACCACTATTTCTAGGTATTATGCTTTCCTCTGGCTTAATGTATTTTTTTAAAAAAATTCCTACAGGGTCCCAGCTGCGTGGGAGTTCTGGTACTCCAGTCCTCCCTGATCCCTTTATGGAGTCTCAGCGTAGCGTCTGCGGGCCTTCAAGGTCTCCCTGGTCCCGAGGCCACGCAGCTTGAGGGCAGAGACCCCAGCCTTGCCAGAACGGGGCAAGACGAGAAGAGGTTTGTCCAGCAGCTGGACTCTTAGTAGTATTGAGGTGAAACAGATTAGAACTCAGATCCCTGAAACTAGTAACCTAGTCTGAGGGGAAGTGCTCCACTGCTACGGAAGCTCTCTTTCTCTTGAGGAACACAGCCCCCCAAGAAGCCTTTCTTTGTGTTCATAAATCTGCCAGTCGGTGTGAGTTTGGGAGGGATCCTCAATCTAGCTGCTTTTCCTTCCAGTCCTCCTTTCCCGTTTTTTCCTCCTAAACATCTACTTCAGGTTTGGGAAGGGGTGGTCAGGAGGGGGAAACGGTCTCCAGAACCGGAGTGAGCTCCTCGGTGTCGCATTGTTCTGGTCTCAGCCGGGAACTGCAGGTGGCAACCAGTGGTCGTGTGTAGTTGTGCTTTTGTTCTGCCAGGGGTGGGTGGTTTGTGGTGCCAGTCTTGTCGTGTGGATTTTTGCTGCTTGGCACGAGTGTTGTAATTGGAGGTGTGCGTGGTGAGGGCTCTCTAGCTTATTTGCTTGAAGCGTCAGGGATTTTGCAGGCTTTTCAGAGGGGAAGGTTAAGGTGTGTAGGTCTCTGCAGGAAGTGCTTTTTTTGTGATATTGTGTTGTATTTAGAAGTTTGTGCCTGTGTCTGGTGTGGTGTGACAAATGTGAAGCTGCTTAGTGATATCTACAGTAACAACATAATAACAACAAGAATAATAAAAACAACAAGTGTTACTACCCTCTCCTTGAGGCTCGAGGCGGGATACAATAAAAATATACTGAAAACATAAAACACTTTAAATACAAACATATAATTAAAATCATAATAAAAAGCACATTAAAATGAATGCGTGGATTGTTTGAGTGGTCGGTCGAGGCCGAGGTCGGTGTGATTGTGAGTCTTGTGGGATTTCTGTTAGGAGCGAGCTCAGGGCCTGGTTGCCACTCACATCTCCTGGCTGAGACCAGACCAAGGCGGCATCGGGGAGATCCAACCGGTTCCAGAGGGGAATCCCTCCCTCTCTACTAGGGTGGGTTCGAGACCACTGGCTGGTCCTAAGCCATAAAGGGCCAGTGGGGAACCCGGGAGGAGGGTAGCACTTGGCCCTTGAACCCCTGGGGTACCCAGGAGGATGCTCCGCTCCGTAACCAGAGGAAAGGAGCCATCTTTCCCTCAGGCATGGCTCTCTGTGTCAGGGGAGCTCCCTACAGGGCCGGGAAGGGGTCTCCCGAGGCATTTTGCACCCAGCAGTATTGCCGCCCCCAAACTCCACTTGTAGACGCAGGTGGGGCATTGCGAGAAGCAAAGGCTCAGTAGTTCTGGCATCCCCCTCCCCACATGGCCTATAACACGGTGCAGCCGGCATGTTCAGCCAAAGTCCCCTTAATTTATAGGCTAATTATTGGATGTACCCCTTTTCATTTATGTGAGGCAGAGCGTAGGAAAGCAAGGCTCTTTTCTACTCTGCCTGATCCTCTCAGACCCCGGGAGGAAGGCCAGGCAGAGAGGGAGGGAGGCACCCGGGGGCCCTTTGGGGAGTAGAGGAACAAGCGGCCATCACGCCCCAGCGGAGGGGACTTCCTGCTTATATATCTGCTCTAAGGGCTTCATGCAAAACAGGGTGCAGTATTCCAAACAGGGTCCGTACCACATTTGGGCTCAAATCCCGAGACGTTTCTCACGCTCTGCTCTGAGGCTCGGAATTCCTCCTTCCACACGTGTGTACTTGAGCATTTTGCAGATGCAAGAGTGTTCAGTTCTATTTCATTTCAGGAAAGTTTTCAAACTGTTTAAGATTATTTTTACTGTGTTCCCTTCTACTTCTATTTGGAAACATAGGAATAATTAAAAACGACTGTTTCTGGGGTGTTGCCTTTACTCCCTGGGGTCCCATTGCAGCGAAATCTGGGGGTACACCCCATCTCGTAGCTAGTAATGATGGAGACTTCATGCCCTCCCTGGATATCTCTGTGTGTTAGTAGAATAGAAATCTAGGGGTATGCTCCCCCCATTTCTAGGAGTGAGAGAGACTTCATGCCTTCCGCAGAGATCTCTGCTCATTAATACAGGGGAGAGAAATATAGGGGTACCCCCTCCCTGTCGCTAGGAGTGATAGAGGGTTCATGCCTCCCCCAGAGATATCTGCCCATTAATAGAGGGAACAGAAATATCAAGGTACCCTTTCCCTGTGGCTAGGATTAAGAGAGGCTTCATGCCTTCCCCGGAGATCTCTGCCCGTTAATAGAACAGAAATCTAGGGGTACACTCCCCATTTCTACGAATTAGATAGGCTTCATGCGTCTCCCAGAGATCTCTCCCCATTAATAGAGCGGATAGAAATATAGGGATACCCTCTCTCTGTAGCTAGGAATGATAGAGGCCTTATGCCTTCCCTGGAGATCTCTGTGCATTAGTAGAATAGAAATCTAGGGGTACACTCTCCCAATTTCTAGGAGTGAGAGAGGTTTCATGCCTCCCCCAGAGATCTCTCCCTATTAATAGAGGGGCTAGAAATATAGGAATACCCTCTCCCTGTATCTAGGAATGATATAGGCTTCATGCCTTCCCGGGAGATCTCTGTCCATTAATAGAGGGGAGAGAAATATAGGGGTACCCTCTCCCCATAGCTAGGAATGATAGAGACTTCATGCCTTCCCTGGAGATCTCTGTGCATTAATAGAGGGGAGAGAAATATAGGGGTACCCTCT
This sequence comes from Cyclura pinguis, assembly GCA_030412105.1. Classification (NCBI taxonomy): domain Eukaryota; kingdom Metazoa; phylum Chordata; class Lepidosauria; order Squamata; family Iguanidae; genus Cyclura; species Cyclura pinguis. Next base: position 16,772 of record CM059604.1, on the reverse strand, counting down.
CCCCATAGCTAGGAATGATAGAGACTTCATGCCTTCCCTGGAGATCTCTGTGCATTAATAGAAGAGAAATCTAGGGGTATACTCCCCCCATTTCTAGGAGTTGGAGACGCTTCATGCCTTCCGCAGAGATCTCTGCCCATAAATAGAGGGGAGAGAAATATAGGGGTTCCCTCTCCCCGTAGGTCGGAGTGATAGAGGCTTCATGCCTTCCCTGGAGATCTCTGTGCATTAATATAGGGGAGAGAAATATAGGGGTACCCTCTCCCTGTATCTAGGAATGATAGAGGCTTCATGCCTTCCCTGGAGATCTCTGTGCATTGATGGAATAGAAATCTAGGGGTACACTCCCCCCATTTCTAGGAGTTAAAGAGGCTTCATGCCTTCCCCAGAGAGCTCTTCCCCATTAATAGAGGGAAGAGAGAGATAGGGGTACCCTCTCCCCATACCTAGGAATGATACAGGCTTCATGCCTTCCCTGGAGATCTCTGTCCATCACTAGAATGGAAATGTAGGGGTACACTCTCCCCATTTCTTGTAGTGAGAGAGGCTTCATGCCTTCCTCAGAGATCTCTGCCCCTTAATAGAGGGGAGAGAAATATAGGGGTACCCTCTCTCCGTAGCTAGGAATGATAGAGGCTTCATGCCTTTCCTGGAGATCCCTGTGCATTCATATAATAGAAATCTAGGGGTACACTCCCCCCATTTGTAGGAGTTAGAGAGGCTTCATGCCTCCCCCGGATATCTCTGCCCTTTCATAGGGGGGAGAGAAACATCGGGGTACCCTCTCCCCAAGCTAGGAATGATAGAGGCTTCGTGCCTCCCCCATAGATCTCTCCCCATCAATAGAGGGGACAAAAATATAGGGGTATCTTTTCCCCGTAGCTAGGAATGATAGAGGCTTCATGCCTTCCCTGGAGATCTCTGTGTATTAATAGAATAGAAATCTAGGGGTACACTCCCCCCATTTTTAGGAGTGAGAGAGGCTTCATGCCTCCCCCAGAGATCTCTGCCCATGAATAGAGGAGAGAGAAACATAGGGGTACCCTCTCCGCTTAGCTAGGAATGATAGAGGCTTCATGCCTTTCGTGGAGATCTCTGTGCATTAATACAACAGAAACCCAGTGGTACACTCCCCCCCATTTCTAGGACTGAGAGTGGCTTCATGCCTTCTGCAGAGATCTCTGCCCATAAATAGAGGGGATAGAAATATAGGGGTACCCTCTCCCCATTCCTAGGAATGATAGAGGCTTCATGCCTTCCCTGGAGATGTCTGTGCATTAATAGAATAGAAATCTAGGGGTATCCTCCCCCCATTTCTTGTAGTGAGAGTGACTTCATGCCTTCTGCAGAGATCTCTGCCCATAAATACAGGGGATAGAAATATATAGGGGTACCCTTTCCCCATTCCTTGGAATCATAGAGGCTTCATGCCTTTTTTCGTGATCTCTGTGCGTTAATAGAATAGAAATCTACGGGTACACTCCCCCATTTCCAGGAGTTAGAAAGGCTTCATGCCTCCCCCAGCGATATCTGCCCATTAATATAGGGAACAGAAATATAGTGGTACCCTTTCCCTATGGCTAGGATTAAGAGAGACTTCATACCTCCCCCGGAGATCTCTGCGCATGAATAGAGGCGACAGAAATATTAGGGTACCCTCTCCCGGGAGCTATAAGTTAGAGAGGATTCATGCCTTCCCTTGAGATTTCTGTGCATTAATAGAATAGAAATCCAGGGGTACACTCCCCCCAGTTCTCGGACTGAGAGAGGCTTCATGTCTCTCCCAGAGGTCTCTCCCCATGAATAGAGGGGAGAGAAGTATAGGGGTACCCTGTCCCTGTGGCTAGGATTAAGAGAGGCTTCATGCCTCCCCCAGAGATCTCTGCCGATTAATAGAGGGGATAGAAATGTTGGGGTACCCTCTCCCTGTAGCTAGGAATGATAGAGGCTTCATGCCTTCCCTGGAGATCTCTGTGTATTAATAGAGTAGAAATCTAGGGGTGCACTCCCCCCCACCTTTCTAGGAGTTCATGCTTTCCCTAGAGATCTGTGTCCATTGATAGATCAGATAGAAATCTTGGGGTAGATTCCCTCTTCTATATCTAGAAGCGATTCAGGCTTTAGGGCTTCCCCACAGATTTCTCTCTTTTGATATATTTATCCCAGTGGATTGTAAAGATGGACTTTAATCTCAAACTGGACATATTCCTTATCAGACTCTGTGATGCGGGACTGGAGGAGACCCTCCAATGACTATTTATTTCTCTTATTGGGAGACTTTTCCCTGCATGACGACGGAGGAACCCAGAATTACCTTTCGTGGGAGAGCGATGGCTCAAATGGACGGAACTGGCAGAAACGGACAAAACTGACTCTTTTGGGAAGAAGACGGACTTTGGCGCCTTTCCTCGAAGGACTCGAGAACCTCACCGATTTTTTGTGGGAGCGGAACTGTTAATGTTGGGTTTGATGTAAAGCCAGGATGGGACATTATTAGAAGGGAATTCGTTTAATACTCGCTCAGTGCGCATCCTGGTGTGTAAACAAGGGGGACCATCCGCCTTTCTGACCCGCTTTTCTTTCTTTTTCTGTGCCCGAAACGCTCCTGCCGCCATCTTCTCCGCCTGCCGAGAGGGAATCCTTCGCCTGGAGGGGCCGGGAAGCGAGTGCGGTTCCTCCTGCGTGCAGAGCGTTCCTTCAGCCTTATCCAGGTATTCAGGCTTTAGAGGTTTGAAAAGCAGAAGAAAAAATGTTTCTGGGACCATTTTAACTGAGGCTTTCTTGTGTTTATTCTGCAGTAGAGAGATTAGTTGGGAGAGAAGAAGCCTCTTTGCATTTTCGGGTCACGTCGGTGTCGGTGGCTGCGTAGAACGTCTGCAGAACGACTTTCTTTTCCGCTTGCAACGCGTTAGCGAAGAGAGTTCTTGCACGTGGATCTAAGAAGAAACCATGTGTGTAATTTCTGTGGAAAATGTTTCCTTAGTCCATTTGAAGTTGTGTCTTTTGTAAAAAGATAAAAATCATGTCCTTGCATCCTAATAGCTGGAGTTTAAGGTGCTGGACACTGTCTGGCCTTTCCTCTGCCCCTCTCCCACTTGCTCCGAATCCTGAGAGGCCCACAGGGCTTCCTGCGGAGGGATCAGGACGTTTCCAGAGATTTCCTCTGGGATCCCAAAAGACGGCCTCTCTTTGAGCAGCCTTGAAGGTTCGGTTAGTGAGGGGGGGGGGGAGACCACCCACAATTTCTGCACTTACTTTTCCTTCTTTTGTTTAATTCACATTCCACCTGTGCATTGGTATGTGGCCCAAGCGGCTTCCAAATAATCTGAAACAAAAATCAAGGTTTAAAAAAATTTCAAAAGCAGGAATGGAAATATTCGACAGTCATGTAGTTAAAAAACCTTGAAAACATATCTAAAATGTGAAGCAAAGAGCAAAACAATGCTGCCCTGTTTCCCAAGACGCTCTTGCATTGGGATGTTTCAAAGTTGTGTTGTAAGGAGAAGGTCTTTGCTTTCTGGTTTGGATGGAGCAGAAGGGGCCATGTGGTGGGAGGGGGTTCCACAGCCCGCCTTCGAGAGATTGGGGAGAAATGGTTGCATGAATAGCGGAACCAGAGATGCCGTTGAGGCCCATGAGGGGCAAACCTAGTGCCAGCCTTTCCAACGTTGCGCGTGTGTCCATATGCACACTCATCCACGTAACACAAGCGGTGAGAATCCGGCTGTGCTTCTGCGAGGGTACAAAAGCCCCCGCCCAGAATGTTACCCAAAGGTGAGGGAGAAGGAGATGCTTAGGCCTCAACTTCCAGCCGTGGGAGGGTGCCAGCCACTCTTGGAGGCCACATTGGCACCTGAACTACCTGATTTTCCCTTGCGTTCGGCTGACAAAACCTCCCATGGGTTTTCCTCAGTTGAAAAAGAAAAAACTTTGAGGAGGGCAAATCTTTAAATTTGCCCCAAGGGAACAGCCCGTTTTCTCTTCCCTTGTGCAAAGTGTATTTGCCGCAAGGTCACTAAGTCACACTTTATCTTCTACACATCTTTAAGTGGGAGGGAATAGCTCTGTTGGGAAAGTCCTACCTTGGCAGGTAAGTGGGAACTCCCGGCCGGGCTGGAGGGTTGTGTCTCGTTGAGCTTCCTGCAACTAGAAGAAGACATGGGCTTCATCCCATCAGAGATCCGGTAAATCAGCTGGAAAGGGAGTATTTTTGCATGGGTGAGTAACATGTTTTAGCGCAGGAGCAGGAAAAGCCAGCTTTCCTAGGATCACAGTGGGCAGTGGTCTCTCCGACGCCCCAAGTCTAAAGGCGGCTTACAGTGGTTCATATGCAGTAATTTTATTCACTATCAAATTATTCTGTTGAGTTTATTTAATAAAGAAAATATCTTTGCTTAAGTAGAGGGTGGGCAAAGATGAGTCCATGTGACACATTCTGTCCATCTGGCCATTTTTTTTGGCCCTTAGTGTCCCTCGGAAATTAAAGAAGTGTTTCAGAATGTTAAACTGTTCTCAAATGTTCTCTGGGAGCGATGGAGATGTTTTCAGTACATTCCTTGCCCCCCTTAAACTGGAACTAAACCAGAAGCCCTGTTTATTTAGAAAAATATCTTTCTTGGCCCTATGAACCCCCTGGGGGAATAAAATAAATTTAAAAAATGGCAGTAAAGCCTCCTTCGTCACCCAGAGAGCTTTGGGAGACATTTTTAGCGGGGAAAATACAGATTCTTTTAGGGCAGGAGTTGCACCACCCTAAAGAGTGATGGGACGAGCCGTGCACAGTTGCTCATACAAAGTTTAAGTTGTCCGTTTCGGCTGAAGTTGTTTAATTCTCCACTGGACAGATGGCACTGGGTTGGGCACCTTGCTTTAAAGTTAATTGATTTCAAGAGCCCAACAGAAATGAACTCTCCATCAGTTGGCACTGTTGGTGTTCTTTCTGTCTGTTTCCACCATTTCTGGAAAGTATGATTTTATTCTCCACCAGGTGGTGCTTTTGTCTCCCCTTGAGAGCCTGGAATCAATTACTGCATTTCAGTAACAGCCCTTCAGTACTGTTGTGTTCTGAAAAGAAAGAGAACCCTTGGTTTGGGTTGGAAAATTTGATTATTACAGTACAGAAAAATTATCTGAGCAGTGCTGCTTTCTAGAATAAGTAACAGAGCTCTCTAATGGAGAATTTTTCTTCCATAAATGTTGAATTCTGCTGAAGAATCACCAGAATGGAACCTGGCTCAGAATTTAGCTTTTCCTGCTCGTAAGAGGTCAGCACAGTGGACCTCCTCACAGGCATGGGTGGTGGAGAGTTTTCTCCGTTGTTGGGGACCTGATATCTTTCCATCTTTTGGGGGTGCCTTTAGAAACAGCACTTAGTACTGGGGGCTGCTCCTTGCTGTGGATCGGGGTAAAAGGGAGGGTTTTGATGGAGAATTCCTCCATGGTAGAAGGGGTAAACTGGATGGCCCCTTATGATATCTAACTGTGTGATTTAATGACCCTTTAGTGCCATCTTCTGGAGAATGAAGTTACTGTGTTTAGAAATTGTGGAAATGATGAATTTAACTGGTTCCCAGGGAGACAATAAAAAGAGAGATTTGATATGGATCAAAAATTATATGGGTTTCAAAAAAATTAAAATGACTTATTCATACTGATTAAAGGGGACCAGAAAAAGAGAATCTCTAGGTTTTATGAAATATTGTTGGAAAGAGAAATGGAACCAGAGATTGTTAAAGATAATATGGTCAGATGGGCTCAAAATATAGGACACCCAATTGAGCTGGATCCATGAGTGAGGACATGGAAAACAGATATAAAATTTACACTAAGTTTAAATTTAAGGGAGAACTTTTATAAAATGTTATGTAGATGATATATGACACCTGAAAGGTTCAAAAAGATAAAAAATCAGAATGGAAAATTTTGGAAATGCAATGGAAGGAGGGGTCCTTCTTTCAAATGTAATGGAGCTATAAGGTAGGAAAAAACTTGTAAAGAAATACATGATGAAATTCCAAAAATATACGGTTTAAATTTTAAAATGAAGGTAGAATTCTATTTGATAAATATGTTAGGGCAACAAAGAGAAATAAGATCTGTTCAGAAGACATTTTATGTAATAACTGCTGCAAGCTTGATATATGCTCAATATTGGAAAGAAACTATATTGCTATAAAAGAATTGAAATTAAAAGTCCTGGTTATGGTAGAGATAGAAAATGTAGCTTTTTTACCTAAAAGTAAGCCAGTTCAGAACTTTGAAAGGGAATGGCAAGAAGTTTAGAATTGCATAAAAGAATGAGGACGGAATAAAGAAAGATTGTTCAAAATGTGGATTATTTAAACTAACTATGTAATAGGTAAAGCATAAGTTGTAACAACATTAAAAGTAATAGTGTAAGATTATTTGTTAAACAGAAGCAATATATGTATGGAACGTAAACACAGACTCAACTGGAAAAAAGATGCATGGAAGTCATGAGGGGTTTTTTGTTTTATTCTTTTTTCAAAATTTTAATTAAAAAATATATGTATGTAAAAAAATATTTGGAAATGTAAAGAAACAAGCTCAGCCATTCAGCTGGTGTAGAATTCATTTATTCTGTCACTTTTAGAAATCTCTGAGCTCCAAAGCTAGATGTCCTATTTTGCAATCTGGTGCAGAAGTAAATTACTTTGGGCAAAAGAGGCAACTGAATCTTGATGTTTAGAACTGCGGGAGGCTCAGGAAACACAGAAATCCCAACACTCCTTCACGTGGTTGAAGTCCTGTT